>JARWLC010000017.1:48296581-50824081 GCA_033318265.1 Phyllotis vaccarum | reverse complement strand
CTCTCTCCTTAACCCTTCTACCAAGAAGTTCCCTGAGCTTTGGAAGGATAATGTTCACACCCTACTTAGGGCTGAGCATCCAACCATCACTTGTGCTCACTACTGGATCTGGCTTGAGTATCTAACTGATACCCACTGCAAAATGACACTTCTCTGACCAAAGTTGGCAGCAGCGTTAAGCTATGAGCTTATGAGTTTTCAGCTTTTTGAGATAGGGTCTCCTATGTAAGCCAAGGCTGTCAAGGATATCATGATTCTCCCTTCTAAACTGTGTTCACAGGCATTAGCTACTATATCTGGCTTATAAGTAATACTTGTCTAACATCTTTCTGGCATGTAGGAGCCTCGCTAACTTTTAGGCCATAGAGATTCAGGTCTCTAATTTTACAGGGCTGGCAGTTGAGCGGTACAGGGATGATTCATTCTATAAAATCTTCATGATCATTGCTTTTCTACCAGGAACTCTTCTCTCTGGTTAAGAAACAGTGGTGAGCAGGCAGAGAGTCCCTAAAATTTCAGAAGTTATATGAGAGTGAGGAGAGCTGCCACATACATGGAACAGATAATTTCAAAGAGTGATATCAGCAGAGAAAAAGAAGGCAAGATTGGTGTGAGTGTGTGTGTATGTGTGTGTAAGACTTATTGGGGGTGGGGGCTAAAGAGATGGTTAAGAGTACTTGTTGCTCTTATGAAGGTCCTAAGGCAATTCCTGGCACCCACATATCAGCTCACAACTGTCTGATGTTTTCTTCTGGTATGCAGATGTATATGCATGGATAGTACTCATATACACAAAATACACGAATATACTAATAAATAAAAAGATGTAATTATTTAATGTACATTGGAGTTTTAGATCCACCGTCACTTGAGTGCTAGAAACTGAACCTGAGTCCTCTGGAAGAGCAGCCAGTGCCAGCGCTCTTAGCCACTTGAGTCATATCTCCAGCCCCAGGACTGGTTTTTTAAAAAAATGTTTTAAAATTTATTTTTTTTATGTCTGTACACCACATATGTGCCTGGTGCTGAAGAGGCTAGAAGACAGTATTGGATTCCCTGAGACTAGAGTTACCAATGGTTCTAAATCATCATGTGGATGCCGAACCCAGATCTTCTGCAAGAGCAGCAAGTGCTTTTAACTGTGGAGCCATCTCTCCAGGCCAAAAGCAGGATGTTTTGGTAGTGGATGGCTAAGTGAAGGTGGGCAGAATTGGCTGGCTACCTGGCACTTGAACTGAAGATTGAGTGATGAGAAAGAGCCAGCACAAGTGCCAGCAGTAGAGAGTTCCACAGAAGAGCGGCAGCAAGTGTAAAGAAGGGTCATTGGACTGTCATGGGAGGGATTGTGAGCCATGGAAGGGCTTTACATATTCCTCTTATAATGTGACTAAAACCAATAGGCTGGAATGGTGTAGAGTGAGTGGCTCCATATTCTCCAAATGTATTTTGTTCCTCACTGTGACTGAGTGCTCTTCCAGGGAGTTACGCCTGTTAAAGAGATGAAGGAGGGAGAATCCACGACTTAAGTGACAGGACAGACTGCAGTTGTAAGTGGCAGTGCCCACTTTCAGTGTCCATGTCTCCAGGCTGCAGGTGGTGCCTTTATACTGTGCTGCCTCTCTGCCTTACCCTGCTCTTTGAACACGTGAGATAGTGCAAGAAGCAAATTAAAGCTTGAGCCTTCTAGGTCTTGTGATGGGTACTCCATTTCTGTTAGGGCTAGGCACAGTATACCTGCCAATTAAAGCTTGCCTGAGAGAAGAGGGAACAAGGGACTCAGCTCGTCTGGGCCAGTTCTGGTGATTTATACCTGGAGTGCTTCCAGGTAGGTCTTGTGCATCTTGAAAGCATCATCTTTTTAATTCTGCTGATGTCCCAGACTTCCCAGATCATGAAGAAATCAGTACATAGTGAGTTCTGCAAGTGAGATGCTGTTTGAGGTGGATGAACTTAACAAAGACTTCAAGATCAAATTTGGAAACATGATTAAACTTGAGGTTCATGTTATGATGACTTTGCTGAGGATCGGGTGGTGATGGAAAGAGACTGTCAGTACCTGACACCCCAGTGCTTGGTGCATGAGCCTTGTGCCTTTTTTGTGTCAGTGGAAATGCAACCAGAGCCAAGGGCTGTGACTGAGATAGCTGAACTTCATACATTTCCTGACCTATAGAAGTAGATAGGCTTGTCTTGTAGCGTCCATGTGTTAATAAAATGAACACCGGCTGCCTGATTTGCTTGGTTTTCAATGTGGGTGGCTTTTTCATTTCTTCCTTTTCTCTCCAGGGGATCATTGAAGACTTTTGTTCACACAGTCCATCTGCTGCAGAGACAGGCTGAGCTGGGCTCCCTGCCCGTCGCTGATGTTTTATATAGGTGAGTTGATCCTGTCGGTCCTTGGTTTTCTAAACAAGATTTCTATATGGCTGCTCTTAGAGACAAACAGATTACTAAATCTTGCTAATTCTTAGTCTTGAATAAATATAGAATCATAGCCAACGCTTAAGGAAGTTAAAGTGTTCCCAGAGTGTATTTTTTTTTTTAATTTAAAAACAATTCTTAGTCTGTGATGAATTCTTAGTGTAATATGAGATGGCTGTGTTCAGGTGTAAAGAAGAAATTGCAATCACTCTCAATCTTATTATCCAGTAAGACCACTTGTATCATTTGGATATGTGAGCTTCTTACGCATGGTCCTCCTTGCCTATTTCTTTTCTCCTTGTATACATTTGTCCATTTAATAAACATATATTTAGGTTGGAGAGATAAAACTAGGTGTACATGTTCATTAATTTCAGCACTTGGGAGATAGAGGCCAAAGGTCTAAGGAGTACAAGGCAATATTACTAATTCTAAAGCCCCCCCCCCAAATAATTAAATAAATAAAAATAGAATGTGTGCAGACTTCATACACAGATAAAGTTTTTGAGGATGTTAATTTTTATTTTCTTTATTTGTGTATGTGCGTGGGTATGGATGGTCTGTGGTTGGTACAAGCGTGGAAGAGGGCCACTTGTAGGGATCAGCTCTTGCCTTCCACCTTGTGGAGCCAGGGTCATTCCTGTTTCTGCATCACACACTCAGGCCATCTGGATATGGGAGTGCTGGGATTAGAGGTGTACACCACCACACACGGTGCTTTACATCCATCCCAGGCACTGAGCTTCAGCCATCATCAGCACAGCTTCTTGTCCACTGAGCCATCTGCCTGGCTCAAAGCTTTGTAAGCATTGCTTTGTAATTTTTTTTTGTTAAATGCACTGTGAATACTATTCAGATGTATATTTTTATGAACCATTTGAATTTGCTCTTTGAGCTGAGCTGGTAAGTAGACTTCTTCTGGTTTGCTGGGCACTTTCAGGTCTTTGCAACTCTCCTTCACCCCTTTACAGGCTGCTGCTTTTGGAAGGGGGACCTGGATCCCCATCCTGTTTACTTGGGGGAAAACACATAGTATCCTGGGGGTATGAAGACATGCTGCCTGCACCAGACAATAACGCTGGCTCCAGCTCTGAGAACAAAGGTAATGCAAGGCTTCGTTCCCTGGGACTGATAACTAAGACGTGAGAAGAGTAGTGTCAGATCATGTGACTAATGCTTTGGCTTGGCTGGAGCCCTGAGTTCCTTTTAATTAAGAGCTGAAGATTCCTGTGCAGTGTGCTTATTGTACTCAGGGAGGTGAGTAGACAGGCAGACTTTACTGTCCTAGCCAAGGACCGTCCAGTAATCCTAGCAGGTGGCATGGGTTACTTCACTTGGCTCTTGTTTCTCAGGTGTAAGAGGGTCAGACACACGCCATGATTCCATTTCTTATATTCATTTACTTTGCTCATTATGGTCCCTCCTGTCCTAAAGACAAAAGAAGGCTGAAGGAAGCTTGAACTGGTAAGTCCTTTATCCAAAGTAAGAAGTGTTAGGATATTTTTACACAGTTTTATAGGATTACATGCCAGTTTATTTCATGAGCTCAGCAAAAATGACAGAGGCTCTCTTAAGTAACCTACTTGCCAGACTCTTTGGTGACTTGTGCCTCAGCATTGGCTCTGTAACTGTTTAGACAGCACCCCGGTCATTAGTTCTGCTCAACACTGTGCACTGCCCTCCCACTGGGCAGCACAGCTTGCCAAGAGTAGGCTTTGCTTCCAAACTGGTTTGTCATTGTAATTGGCCAGCAGTTATAATGGCATTACTTACTGTAACATTATAACCTAGTATGTCATTAGCTGTTACATAATTGGAATAGAAATAAGAAAAACTCTAAAGATTGTCTCACTGAGCAGTGGCTGTTTTGGGAACAGTCAACCCCACCTCAGAGAAATTGGTGCAGGCTATGGAGTTGAGAGCCTGTCCAGCACACCCCTTCATTCCTAGCCCTCTGTAAGTCTCCCTGATCAAGCCTAAGGCACAGAGAGCAGTATGAACAATGGCTGCTCAGCACCTTACAACCCAGAGCCATTCTCTCATAACCTTTTCTTCTGGAGAGGGCTGGGGGTGGGGGGTGGGGGTGGGGCAGGAAGGCATGGGCCACACAGTTGCCAGAGAAGCCGACCACTTACTGTGCTCAGGCTGTGCTCTCAGCCCTTTTATTCTCTTCAGACCATCTGCTGTCTCCTAGGGGAGGGTTTCTGAGGCTGACTTCAGACCTCTGTTTGCCTTTGTGTCCAGGTGGAGGTGTTCCTTAGAATTCCCTCTTGCCCCCTTCCTCCTCATCCCCTCTCCTTTCCTCTCCTTTCTTCCTCCTCATGTCCACCACTCGATTCTCCCTTCCCTTTCCCTGTCTTAGAGACATGTCCTTTCTGCATGGCGCAGGCTGTTTTCTAACTCCAGATTCAAGGCATCCTTTTGTCTCAGCCTCTCTAGTTAGAACAGTTCTCCGAAACTTTTACTGGTTTGTTTCCTGTTTTTCAAGACAGGGTTTCTCTGTGTAGACCAGGGTGGCCTCTCACCGACATCAACCTGCTCTGCGTCCCACCACCACTCACCTCCATATAACTTAGAACCAAAACATTCAGCATTGTCAGAATTTGTGTGAACATTGTGATAAACCCAGTTTTGTTTAGTTGGTCCTTTTCACACCGACTCACACACTAAAGGACTTGAACAGTGACCTAAAGATGGGAAGTAAATGTAATCCAATAGTTTCAAGTGAAAATATTTAAGATGCTATAGGGTGCAGCACACACCTTTAATCCCAGCACTCTAGGGCAGGGGGATCTCTGTGAATTTGAGGACAGCTAGGATTTTACAGTGAGACCCTGCCTGTAAATTAATTAATTAATGATGTAGAGCTGAAAAAAGTTAAGAGTACTGATTTAAAGAAACAGTACTATTGCAGCCAAATGATGGTGGCAGAGGTAGGCAGATCTTTGTCAGTTTGAGGTCGGCCTGGTTTAGAGGATGAGTTTCAGTATAGCCAAAGTTACACACACACACATACACACACACACACACACACACACACAGAGAGAGAGAGAGAGAGAGGGAGGGAGAAGGAGAAGGAGAAGGGGGAGATTGATCTTGTAGAGAATTGGGTTTGATTCCCAGCACCTACATGGCAGAGTATAGCGGTCTTCTGACCTCTGCAGGCAGCACATGCTATAGTGTATGTACATGCAGGCAAAATACCCATATGTATAAAATAAATCTAAGAATTGCTACAAAAGAGTTTAGGGTGTAAAACTGATACTCTGAAATGATTATATGCTTTTTCTTCCTTTATTTTTTGTAGGAATTAGTAGGTCCCTATTCACTACTATCTACTATCTCAGATTAGTAGACTGAAAAATTTATGATAATACCAAATCCAATGCTAGTTAGAATGTTGTGGCATTGAATTTCCTCTAGTGTGACATGCTTCAGACAGACTCCCTTGAAACACAGTGAGGGAAATATTATAAAAATAAACACAAAGTTTTACTTATAGCCTCATTTTTAAGACAAATTATTGGGGAAATGGGTTAGTAAGTCATTTATCTACCACATAGAGAACCCATAGCCATGTGGGAACTATAAGAAGAGAAGTCAGCTGGGGATGGCTCAGCAGGGACAGGCATCCTGACACTCCTCCCCAATAAAAGATACTTAAATATAATAAGATATTTTTTTTAAAAAGAGGTCATGCTTTCGTGCTGTTCTTTCCAGATAAAATTGAGATATCCAATGGCAAGTCTAAAGAAGATGATTTTATTTAATTCCACATTTGCCATAACTATAACAATATAATTCCATTGCCATTAGGGAACATTGACTTGAGAGCTACTTAGGTGCATTGCTGTGTGATCTCTGCAAGCTGCATCACAGCCCTTGAGGTGCATGTTTTTATCACTGTATTACAGATGAAGAGGCCCATGATCCTCTAATGAAACCCTGGTTCCTGAGAGCCCTTCTTACTAAGCACCTGTTCTCAGTCATTGCAGGTCAGTTAGGGATGTCAAAATTGACTCAGGCCTGTGCTTTGCTTTTTGAAATCATTTGGCAGGTGAACTGCGTGGTCTACTAATAATCATGTGTCCTCAGACCCTGAAAATGGTCCCAGTTCCCACATGCTTTTTTTTTCTATATTTGATTTAGAGGTTCAAACCATCTACTGTTGAGGTAACATTGAAACTGTTATTTGAATTGGGAATTCATGTCAGTCAGATTACATTTTTATAGCCTCATTGTGTGTGGAACTGATTTCAGATGCTGACTTAGGGCGCTGTCTCACCGCTGATGGGCGTTACCTGTACACCACCAACTCAGCTGGAAGAGGTGTAAGCAAGCTGGGCTCTGGACTGCATGGCACTCTCAGGTCAGTTGTGGGGACGCCAGCCAGGCTCCTGATCCTTTTGATCAACTAGCAAATCTGTGCTTACAACAGTCCCTGTCTCTCCAGCATTTGCCCTCTAAGAGTCCTCCAGCTTTGCTCTGATGGAGGTGCTTGGTCAACTAGCCACAAAATTCTCTTGGATGTCAGCATTTTAAAAAAAATTATTTTATTTGTATTATTTTTAACAGAGATTCATTTATTTCATGTGTGTAAATGTTTTGCCTACATCTAAGTATGTATATGCATACTTGTGAGCCTGTTGCCTGTGGAGGTCAGAAGACCGTGTCAAAAATCCCCTGGAATGGAGCTGCCATGTGGGTGCTGGGATATGAATCCAGGTTCTCAGCAAGAGCAAGAAGTGCTCTTAACTGCCAAGCCTTCTTTCCAGCACAAGATTGTTATTTTTAATATTGTGTGTGTGTTGGAGTTGGGGTTACAGGTAGTTTGAGCTGCCATGTGGATGCTAAGAACTGAGCTCAGGTCCTTTCCAAGGGCAAGAAGCACTCTTGACTGCTGGATCTTCCTTCCTTCCTTCCTTCCTTCCTTCCTTCCTTCCTTCCTTCCTTCCTTCCTCCCCTCCCCTCCCCTCCCCTCCCCTCCCCTCCCCTCCCCTCCCTCCCTCCCTTCCCTTCCCTTCCCTTCCCTTCCCTTCCCTTCCCTTCCCTTCCCTTCCCTTCCCTTCCCTTCCCTTCCCTTCCCTTCCCTTCCCTTCCCTTCCCTTCCCTTCCCTTCCCTTCCCTTCCCTTCCTTCCCTTCCCTTCCTTCCCTTCCTTCCCTTCCTTCCCTTCCTTCCCTTCCTTCCCTTCCTTCCTTCCTTCCTTCCCTTCCTTCCCTTCCTTCCCTTCCTTCCCTTCCTTCCTTCCCTTCCTTCCTTCCTTCCCTTCCTTCCCTTCCTTCCCTTCCTTCCCTTCCTTCCTTCCTTCCCTCCCTTCCCTCCCTTCCCTCCCTTCCTTCCTTCCCTTCCTTCCTTCCCTTCCTTCCCTTCCTTCCCTTCCTTCCTTCCTTCCCTCCCTTCCCTCCCTTCCCTCCCTTCCTTCCTTCCTTCCTTCCCTTCCTTCCCTCCCTTCCCTCCCTTCCTTCCTTCCTTCCTTCCTTCCTTCCTTCCTTCCTTCCTTCCTTCCTTCCTTCCTTCCTTCCTTCCTTCCTTCCTCCCTTCCTTCCCTTCCTTCCCTTCCTTCCCTTCCTTCCCTTCCTTCCTTCCTTCCTTCCCTTCCTTCCTTCCTTCCTTCCTTCCTTCCCTTCCTTCCCTTCCTTCCCTTCCTTCCCTTCCTTCCTTCCTTCCTTCCTTCCCTTCCTTCCTTCCTTCCTTCACTTCCTTCCCTTCCTTCCTTCCTTCCTTCCTTCCTTCCCTTCCTTCCCTTCCTTCCGTTCCTTCCCTTCCTTCCCTTCCTTCCCTTCCTTCCCTTCCTTCCCTCCCTTCCCTCCCTTCCCTCCCTTCCTTCCTTCCGTTCCTTCCGTTCCTTCCGTTCCTTCCGTTCCTTCCCTTCCTTCCTTCCTTCCCTCCCTTCCCTCCTTCCCTTCCTTCCCTTCCTTCCCTTCCTTCCCTTCCTTCCCTTTCTTCCGTTCCTTCCGTTCCTTCCCTTCCTTCCATTCCTTCCCTTCCTTCCCTTCCTTCCCTCCCTTCCCTCCCTTCCTTCCTTCCCTTCCTTCCCTTCCTTCCCTTCCCTTCCTTCCCTTCCTTCCCTTCCTTCCCTTCCTTCCCTTCCTTCCGTTCCTTCCGTTCCTTCCGTTCCTTCCCTTCCTTCCCTTCCTTCCCTCCCTTCCCTCCCTTCCCTCCCTTCCCTCCTTCCCTTCCTTCCCTTCCTTCCCTTCCTTCCCTTTCTTCCGTTCCTTCCGTTCCTTCCGTTCCTTCCCTTCCTTCCCTTCCTTCCCTTCCTTCCCTTCCTTCCCTCCCTTCCCTCCCTTCCTTCCTTCCCTTCCTTCCCTTCCTTCCCTTCCCTTCCTTCCCTTCCTTCCCTTCCTTCCCTTCCTTCCGTTCCTTCCGTTCCTTCCCTTCCTTCCCTTCCTTCCCTCCCTTCCCTCCCTTCCTTCCTTCCCTTCCTTCCCTTCCTTCCCTTCCCTTCCTTCCTTCCTTCCTTCCTTCCTTCCTTCCTTCCTTCCTTTCTTCCCTTCCTTCCTTCCCTTCCTTCCCTTCCTTCCCTTCCTTCCCTTCCTTCCTTCCCTTCCTTCCTTCCCTTCCCTTCCTTCCTTCCTTCCCTTCCTTCCTTCCTTCCTTCCCTTCCTTCCTTCCCTCCCTTCCCCCTTCCTCCCTTTCTTCTTCCTTTTTTTTTTTTTTTTTTCATTTTTTTTCAAGACAGGGTTTCTCTGTGTAGCCCGGGCTGTCTTTTCCTCCTTCCCTCCCTCCCTTCTTTTTTTTTTTTTTTTTTTTTTTCCACTTTTTTTGAAGATAGGGTTTCTCTATGTAGCTGTCCTGGAATTTGCTCTGTAGACCAGAGATCTACAGAGAACTCAAGAGAAACTCCTGCCTCTGCCTCCTGAGAGCTGGGATTAAAGGCGTGCACCACCACTTCCTTCTCGCTTTCTCTTCCTCCCCCTCCTCCTCTCTCATTGTATGTACGTGCGTGTTTGTTCCCCTAGAACTGGAATTATGGACAGCCATGAGCCACTATGTGGGGCTTGGGAGTGAACCCGGCTCTTCTGGAATAGCAATCAGTGCTCTTAACCGCCGAACCATTTCTCTAGCCCTCTGGCTTCCTTTCTTTTATTCACCTCTCTCTCACTCCCTCCCCTTTTGAGACATTGTCTCATTATAGCACAGGGTGACCTCAAACTGCCTATATAGCTAAGGATAATCCTGAACTCATGATCACTACCTGATTTCTCTGATTACAGCCTAATGGGTTTTTTAATACAATGATGTCATGACTTCTTTTTGATAAATGGACATGTTTCTGGTTAAATAAGTTTTGTTCTTAGATTTGACATTAGATTAAAAGTGACTTTTAGTTAAATAAGTTCTGTGAATTCTGCCAAACTATAGTTGAGATGTTTTTAATTAAGATGCATTTAGTCAGACCTTTTCTCTTAATTTTTTCCTCCTTCCTTTATTATTATACAAATTTAATGTTTGCTGTAATTTGTCAGTTCTGATGTTAATATAAAAGCATGATCTCTCTTAGCTACTTTGCCTAGTTAGTCATTTAAAAGAATTAGGTCAGAAATATTTGTATTTATGTAGACCAGTGTAGGGCTGCAGATATAGCCCTAGATTTCACCTGTATCTCTTGTCTTCCAGAGGGTTTGTGTACTGCCGAAATGAGGAGCTGGAACCAGGATGGGTGGCATATGGCAGTGGCCACCTCCTCCATCGCCCTGTGTCTTTCGACAATAAACCTCACTCCCTTTTCCAGGTCCTAGACCAGAACACCCTGCAGGTGAGTAGCAGATCACCATGCAGTCTGAGTCTTGGAGGCAGAAGTAATACCAGCCAGAACACACGCACACACACATACACACACAGAGAGAGAGAAAGAGAGAGGGAGAGAGAGAAAGAGAGAGAGACCTGGAACAATCCCTTTCTATTGTTATTCTTTGGATCTTTCTTGATGATTTGACTGAATATACTTTTTAATTTGTCCTAACATTTCTTTCTTATTTGTTCGTTATTTCTATTTGGATGAATGTATTCATTTAAATGAATGTATTCATTTAAATGATATTATAGTTATTTTTATTTGTATTATTACATTTAATTATTCATTCATTTTGGGGGTAAGGCACTTGTTTCTGGGAGTCCATCTTTTCTTTTCATCTTATGGGTCCTGGGAATGAAACTCAGGTAGTCAGATTTGGTACCAGTGGCTTTAGCCACAGGACCAGCTTGCCATCTTGCCTGTGGATGTGTTCTTAAGACTTTTAAATTTTTTATTTATTAAAATTTTTTTTTGTGTGTGAAAGTATACCCTGTGGATACAGTGCCTCTGAGGCCTAAAGAGAGCATCATAGTCCCTGGAGCTGGAGTTACAGGTGGTTTTGGCAAGCCAGCATGGCATCTGTGTGAGTGTGGAATAGTCCTTCCACAGTTGACCTGTTGGATGAGAGGGCTTGGTCCTCAGCCTTGCACTGTGCTCTTTGAGCCAGACCTGTCCTCAAGCTCCTGTGTAGCTGAGGATGACTGAACTCTTGAGCCTACTGCTGGGAATACTGAAATTTGCCACCACACCAGTCAGCAAGCATGGTTTGCTTTTGTTCTTTGGATCTTTCTATGTGTATAGCAAGACCAGTGGCTGAGCCAAAGAAATGACCTAAAATTATCTTCACTATGCCCTGGAGGCAGTAGCCTGTTCTAGTGGTTTTTAAAAAAAAAATAATTAATTTTATTTTAGTGGTTTGTGGGTGTCAGATTCCCTGGGACTGGAGTTACAAATAGTTGTGAGCTGCCATGTAGGTGCTGGGGATTGAACCTGGGTCCTCTAGAAGAGCAGCCATTGCTGTTTACTGCTGAGCCCTCTCTCCAGTTCCTGTTCTAGTGGCTTTCACTTAGGTTTTTCAGCTCTTCTTGAATTCTCTTCCTTCCTATACTCCCATCCCCCAGACAAGGTTTCTCTGTGTAACAGCTCTGGCTGTCCTGGAACTGGCTCTATAGAGTGGAGCATACCTTTAATCTCAGCACTTGGGAGGCAGAGACAGGAGGATCTTTTGTGATTTCAGAAGCCAGCCTGGTCTACAGAGTGAGTTCCCAGACAACCAGAGCTGCATAGTGAAGCCCTTTCTTGGAAAAAATAAAACAAGGGCTGGAGAGATGGCTCAGAGGTTAAGAGCACTGAGTGCCCTTCCAGAGGTCCTGAGTTCAATTTCAGACAACCACAATGGGTGGCTCACAACCATCAATAATGGAATCTGGTGCCCTCTTCTGGCATGCAGACAGAACATTGCATATATAAAAAACAAACAAACAAATCTTTAAAACATACAAACAGAAGGAATCACTGCATTCCTCTAATGAAGGCCTCTTTCTGTCCCAGGTGTGTCAGACAGTGCCCATGCCGGCCAGTCCCCTCCCCGCAGGCAGTACCATGAGCACCGTGCACCTCTCCTCAGATGGCACTTACTTTTATTGGATCTGGTCCCCTGCAAGTCTGAATGAGAAAACCCCAAAGGGACATTCTGTCTTCATGGACATTTTTGAACTTGTGGTGAGTTTAACTCTCATTCTGTATCATTTCAGAAAAATATTTTTGGCTTTCTTTTCAGGCCCATATACAAAGAGCCTGCAACCCTTAGTGTACCCTGTGTGCCCAGATTCCTCAGCACTGCTTTTCCTCTTGGAGACTTCTGGTTAGGGCTGTGTGGGGCCAGTGGATCTTGGCAAAGAGAGGAGGTAACATTACTGTATGCATTGCAGAAGGGTCTTAGCAGAAATACTTGTGGGCATAACTGAAGTAACAGGGGCAATCCCATGGGTAGGAATGAGCACCTGGGATATCACAGTTGGAACTATGAGAAGGTGTTAAATGTCAGCTGAATACTCACTGTGAGTCTATAGGTGGGAACATGGACAAGGTAGGCAGGGTTCCTGATCAGGTGGAGCTTGAGTTCTGGCTGCAAGGTGGTTGAATAGATTGGGGTGACAGTAGTGAATAAAAAAAAGGTTCCTCATAAACAACTATGCAGTGAAGTGAGAGAACCATTGTAGTTTGCTAGATAAAGGACTTGGGAATGCCAAGTTTGATGATGCCCCAGAAGGCTGGGAAGGCTGGGGCAAGGAGGATCATACACTTGAGGCCAGCCTGTGCTACATAATGAGCTTAGGGATGACCGGTGCCACACGACAAGCCCATGTCTAATAAAGGAAGGAAGAAGAGGGGCCGAGAGAGGTGGTCCGGTGCTAAAAGCACTGGCTGTTCTCCTAGGGCGTTAGAGTTTGATTTCCTGCCAGAGTCCAGTTCCAGCAGGTCAGAGAAACTAACTAGAGAGGAGATGTGGAGTCAACTGAACACCCAGGAGATTTCTGAGGGAGCAAAACTTAATTCCTGCCTTTATTTTTCTCTTATCCTTTTTATACCAGTTAAGACAGGAATTTCTACACAAAAGAAGATCACCTCACAACCACGTATTACATATTTCCCAAAATTAAAATTTTTACACAAGAGGAAATCACATTACAATCACAAGTTGCATATTTTCTTAGAAGCCCACATGTAGTTAAACATTTTCTTTTGTATTATTTTTCTCACCATCTTCATTGGAAGGCAATTTTTTAAAAAAATTCTTGATTAACAAAGTTTAAAGCAAGTCAAGTATACTTATTTCAGCCAGTTCCTTTGAGCGGTAGGCAGCAGTCTATGGTTACAGTGTAGCAGATTCTTATCCTTAGTCTACTCTGCAGAACAGTACTCAGGTCGTCTGGCTAATTCATCTATTTTCTTTTTTCGTTACACACAATAGGGTCATTTAATTTCCTTTCACAACTTTGCTTTTTCAGAGTGCACAGTGAAACCTATAATTTAATCTGTAAGCTAAATGACCAGAGAACTTAGACCTAACCTTGGGTCTAGGAACTTAATTGCCTTCTTTGATTTTCACCTTGTTTTCCCACAGGCAGAATTCACAGGTGTATCTGTGATTCATGAAACTTCCTTCTTTTCACTTTCCATCCTTGGCAAGTCTAACATCCACCAAAAAGGAAGGTGTCTTCTGATCTTATTTCTCTATATATTTTGTATATCTCATTGGAGCAACTGTCAGAGGAACCTAAACCACTTTTCTAATCATCCTCACTGTCTTCATCACCTGTATCTTTAAATTATTGATCCAACTAAGCATCATTGTATATAAATAATCTTCATTATGATCTGCAAGTGAACTGCCAGTGATGAGTGGGGTTTTCCCATGAAACACAGTATACTAGATGCAGTGGGATTCTCCCATTCAGCAATCACACCATGCCACATACAGTAAGAACATGATAACAGCAAGCAGGAGAAGGTACAGCAGAAGCAAGGGCCATTCTGGAGACAAACATCCCTCCCACCCACCCCACCCAGGCTTAGCTGTGCTAACCAGTGAGCTGTACTCCATAAGCTCCATTGCCCACCAAAGTTCCTGCAGCATGGCCATTTCCAGTTCCCAGCACCTACATGTTAGCTCACAACCATTTTTAACTCCGGTGTCAAAGATCCAGTACCCTCTTCTGTCTTCCTTGGACACTGCACAAATGTGTGTATGTATATCTATACAAGCAAAACACATAAAATAATTTTGTTTTTGTTTTTTAGTGACAGGGTGTCCTGGAACTGGCTCTGTACACCAGGCTGGCCACCAACTCAGAGATATGCCTCTGGAGTGTTGGGATTAAAGGTGTGCATCATCACTGCCTGGTTAAAAAAAAAGTTAAAAAATAAAATTTAAAAAGAGATTTCAACATGTTACGGGTCTTTAATAGAAATCTGACACAAGACTGGAAAATGCTTCTGCCATGGTTCATTATTGTGAAATTTTAGATTATCTAGGATAAAGTGAGAATTCTAAAGTTTCTAGAAATAAAACACACATATATACCAAATGATGAGGAATTAGGAAAAGACTAGGCTTGGATTCTCAATGCAAAAATAGAGACATATTTTCACACCCCATGGGAAACTGATTCCCAAAGTATGAACCAGCTGTGAAGACAACACAAAGTTGTGTTTAAGTATCTGGTTATGCAGTCAAAGGCTGAACCTGCTGGAGGTGATGAGATAGCCTTGCTGCAGCAGTGAGAAATGCTGGGGAGAGCATGCTTTAGCTTGAAAGGAGACTTTTGAATCTTTTGGGGGAGGTGTGACCCAAACAAATCAGCCTGTGCTCTGTGTCAGTTTCCTTCCGTGGGACTTGGGTTGGCAGCACCTTTCCTACTGAGGCATCTCACAGGTCCAGCCCTAATCAGTTTCCTTCCGTGGGACTTGGGTTGGCAGCACTTTTCCTACTGAGGCATCTCACAGGTCCAGCCCTAATCAGTTTCCTTCCGTGGGACTTGGGTTGGCAGCACCTATTCCTACTGAGGCATCTCACAGGTCCAGCCCTAAGACTCTTGATCTTCCTGACCCCTGAGTGCTGGGTAGGAGCTGAGCCACCATGCTTGGCTTGTCTCTCTTGTTTTTGAGACAGGTCTCACTGTGTATCCCCGGCTGTGCTCAGACTTCCATAGACCTGCCTGCCCCTGCCTCCTGAGTCCTGGCATTAAAAGCATATGCTACTGTGCCTGGTCT
The DNA here is from genome assembly GCA_033318265.1 of Phyllotis vaccarum. NCBI lineage: Eukaryota > Metazoa > Chordata > Mammalia > Rodentia > Cricetidae > Phyllotis > Phyllotis vaccarum. The sequence continues at coordinate 50,809,084 of JARWLC010000017.1, read as the reverse complement.
TCCATCTTTTCTTGAACCTTCTTGAGGTATGCTCATCACACTACTGCACAGCTCTTTCCCAGCCTAGCAGTGATTTATATAAGTGGTCAAACAGCTTTCTTTTTTCTTCCATGTAGCTGTGTGATGCACACTGTTAATTATAATTATCTGTACACTGTTAAAGAAACTGCTCACCTTCCTGTGGAAATGCCTTGTGTGCCCATCCTCCTAGCAATCATGAGCCACAACTCATTTCTAAGACCCCTTCCATCTGCTCTAGCTGCTCTTCTTCATTTGCCTATGGCTTTCTACTGCAGGTGTTCAAGCTGGCTTCCCCGCCAGACCTGTCCCTGGAACAAACATAACTCAAATGAATAAGTTGTCAGTAGATTTAACTTTTAAATGGCTTGTCTTTCAAGATGATTTGTCATGAGATACCTTTTACGATGATTAAGTAATTATAGGAAGACAGTTAAGTATATGACGTAAGAGATGGAATGTAGGGGTCAGTGAGATGACTCTAAGTAAGGGAACCTGCTACCAAGCCTGAGCACTTGAATTCAATCCCCAGGACACCCATATGGTGGAAGGAGAGAATGAATGACTCCCACAAGTTGTCCTCTGATCCCCAACAAATGTAATGACACACACATGCTCACACACACTCACACATACACATGCTCACACATGCACACACACATGCTCACACATGCACACACACATGCTCACACATACATACACACATACACACATGCTCACACACACACATGCTCACACACACTCACACATACACACACTCACACATACACACGCGCACACACATGCTCACACATACATACACACATACATATATACACACATGCTCACACACTCACACATACACACGCTCACACATACACACACACGCTCACACCCGCTCACACATACACACATGCTCACACACATGCTTACACACATGCTCATACATACACACACATGCTCGTACTTGCACACACATACACATACACACACGCTCACACATACACACACATACTCATACACACACACACATGCTCACACATACATATACACATCATATTAGTTGGGTCCTAGCTGTGATAAAGAACTATGACCAAAACAACCTGAGGAAGAGAGGCTTTATTTTAGCTTATAGCTTCCAGCCCATCATGCAGGGAACTCAGGGGAGGAATTTAAGGCAGGAACCTGGAAGCAGAAACAGATTTAGAGCCCAGGGAGGAAGCTGTTGGCTTGCTCTACATGGCTTGCTCAGCCAGCCCAGGACCCCCTGCCCAGAGCTGGTACCATCACAGTAGGCTGGACTCTCCCCCATCAATCACTAATCTAGAAAACTTGAGCCAGGGCATGGTTGCACTCACCTTTAATCCTGGTACTCCAGGAGGCAAAGGCAGGTGATCTCTGTGAATTCATGGCCAGACTGGTCTAATAGTGAGTTCCAAGACAGCCAGGGCTATATAGTGAGACTTTGTCTCAAAAACAACAAACAAACAAAAAAGAAGAAAAAGAAAAGAAAATAGAAGATGCCTGCAGGCCAGTCTTAAGGGGCATTTTCTTAGTTTGAAGTGCTCTTCATAGATGACCTAGCTTATGTCAGTCTGACAAATACTGAGCAGCACATGGAGGAAGGGAGAAGAGGGAGGGAATGTGCAGGGCACCCTACATGACTGACTGCTGCACACGAGTGACTTTTAGCAGTTAGAATGTATGGCTCTTTGGCTGCCATCACATACACCTTCAGCTTCTCTCAGCTGGGAGCCTGATTGGACTGTGACATTGAAGGTGCATCCCCACCATTACCCAGTGGTCCAGACTGAAGCAGAGCCTCATGGTGGCTGGCTTACCGGAAGGAGTTGTTTAGGAGCAGAGCACTCATTACAGTCCTCTGAGCCTCATGCTTATGTGCAAAAGTGACATGGTCAAGTTCAGAATGGGGGACTCAACCGTGCAAGAACATAGCAGCCTGCCTGGACCCTCTGCTGGGAACTCCTGACATACTGTTCCTCTCAGAGCACTCCTCTTCCTGTTCCTCCTCCTCCATTCCTCCTCTTCCTTCATTTAATTTTTTTTACCAATATCTACCACTGCCCCCCTTCTCTCCCATCCTCCCAGTCCTCCCTCAGCCCCCCCCCCATCTATTCTCTAAGGAGGTCACAGACCCACTTCAGAGCACTCTTCTTAGGTCCTGCTCCTGTAAACACAGCTTCTCAGGGTGGGACTCAGTGGCTCCTTACCTTCTTGTGCTCTTACCTCAGGTTCTGGGTCTCCCCACTTCTGCACAAACTGTGACCTGGTAAGTAAGCTCCTTCATTCCCCAGCTTTTGTTGCTGTTGCTTTCCTGTCTTGAGGCCGGGGTCTCTGTGACTAGGCCTGCCTCTGCTCCCGGAGTGCTGGATTAAAACATCTGCCAACATGCCTGGCTCTTCATTTAGTTTTAAATGAGTAACTACTATATTGCTTTGTGCGGGTAGCTATTGGTGAGTCTTTGTCTTCACAGCTGTGTGGGAGCATGACAACTAATTAAGAAAAGGGGAAGAAAAACAAATACAGCTGGTGCTAGATGCTGGGAGGAAAGAAAGAGGACAGTGGGAGAGGACAAGGTCTCCTGTGCACTAGGTGGCCAGTGAGGCCCTTCCTAACAGGTAGCTGAGTAGTTCGCTTGGGACCAAAGGATTTCTTGGCACCTCAGTGAAAAATTAGAACAGTCTTGGCAAACTGCAGAGGTGGACAGTCTGCAAAGAGGGGACAGCAAGTAGCACAGCCAGCAGTAGAAGGCTAGTGTGGTGTTCAGGAAGGGACAGGCCATGGTGACAGAGGGCCAGGCTGAAGCAGCTGAGGCTGAGAAGGTCAGCAAATACCACTCCTCACAGCCGTCATAATAACATGGATTGTTTAAATATACTTGTTTATTTGCATGGGAGGGAATGCACTAGCTAGCCATGATGCATATATAGCTTATGGGAGTTGGGTTGGACAGCAAATGTCCTTACTGATTGAGCCGTTTCACCAGTCCATCATGTGTTTTACTGTAGCTGGGAAGTCAGCAGAGGGCTTAACAGGACAGGGTGTGAATTTATCGTACTTTAAAAATACTTTATTTTTAATTTTGTGTCTGTATACCTGAGTGCTAGTGCCCACAGAGGCCAGGATCATCAAAGCCCCTGGAGCTAGAGTTAAAGTTATGTTAGTCACCTTAAGTAGATGGTGCGAACCAAGTGCCCTTAACTACTGAGGCATCTCTCCAGTCCCAGCATTTATTTATGTTTTAAAGTGACTGTTGATTGGTGTGTGGCAAATTCACTAAGGGGCAGTAGATGACTGGCTATAGCTGACAGTGGCCTGGCCTGGGAGAGAAGCCTTTGTCACTGCTTCTCACTCCTTCCCAACTGTACCTGCCGAAGTTTACTCTGGAAAGCCAATCAATTTATTAGGCTTCATTACAGACTGTAGATGAGAGGTTAATTTGTGGGGGTGTGGGAGCTCCTCCCCTAACAGGAAAAGCCATTACCCAACAGAACTCTATAGCCTTTCCCCAGGGCAGTGATGCATACAGCAGGTGGTAGGGAGTGGCTAGATATTCAAATGAGGGTCTCTGACCCTCGCCACTCCTTTAAGAGAGATTATACATAGTGAGCATGACCTAAAAGGGGTAACCCTTTTAGCAAGGGCGTGCAGCAGAACTTCCCTAGATGGTGGTTGCTTGGCTCAGAGTACAGTCACCCCAACACTGAGGTTGTACAGATCTAGTATTCATGCCCTAAACCTGTTCCTCCTGCTGCTCAGTGATGCTTTGTTGTCTCAGTTGCAGAGCCCTGGGTACAGTAAGAGACTGTCTTACATTAGCTATTGATTTCCTCACAGGGCCAGATGGGTAATGCTTTCGGACTCAAGCTTCAGGAGATGGATTTTTATCTTGGATGCTTTTACAGGGTTATATTTAGAGTTGTGTAACATAAATAGAGCATGAGGGTGGGGATAAACCAGTGCAGTAAGAAGTGGATGTGTTCAATTTTAGAAGACAAAAAGCGATTTAACTAGAGATGCCAGAAGCTGGTGAGGTAACGGGGACACAGCTTAAGGTAGAACCAGTAGAGAAAATGGGGTGTTACCAGCACTGGGGATGTTCTGGTTCTCAAGACTGTAGGCAAGCACCTTCTCTCGGGCAGCTGACATTCAAGGAGAAGTCATGAATGAGTTACTGTATAATCATTTCAGAGAGATGAGTATGTGAAGGAGCAAAACAGGAGAATGTGCTCAGATGTGTGTGTGTGACTGATGGGCAAGCAGGGAAGGCTCCTGTGAGTTAGTGACTCTCTGAGATCTGAATGATGGGATTGACCCAGCCCCGGGAAGTCCTGGGTACAGTGTTCCAGCTGAGGTCTTGGACACTAAAAACAATCAGTGTCTTCCTTATATGGAGATGTGGAGCTAGGAGGCAGGAGAGGAGCCTGAAGGGTCCCTGTTGGCTCTACTTATACAAAGTAAGTGCTTGCAATACCGAATCAGGGAAGTGCTATGCCATGGAGACCACAAAAGCAGAAACTTCAAAGGTCTGTGACTAAGGCCACTGCAGGGGAGTTAAGGGCAAGGCAAGTGGTTCAGTCTTTAGGTTACAGTGTGCTGTCTAGAGTGGTGCTTGTGAGATGGTACAGAGGTAAGAGGTCCAGCCTAGGAGGAGTAAGAAGCAGAGGGTATGGGAACAGAACAGCCGTCTGGGGATCCCCAGAAAGCCCTTATCTTATCCTCTGTGAACATGTGTGCAGCTGCCCTGGAATCTTGCCTGCACTTCTCAGTGTGTGCTTTCCCTCTAGACCCTGGCTTTGCTTTGTGTGGGCTTTTAAAGACTTGTCCTTGACACCTTCATTCTTACCTTCAGGGGTTATTGCAACATGCCAGGCTTGCTGTCTTCCCTGGTAGGGTGGGTTTCTGAAGCCTTCCATGTTTATGAGGCTGGGTTTGAAGGGGCTTTGGTTAACACAGGCCTCCTGAGCTGGATCAAAGTCTTTATTTTAAAAACACGTTCTTTCAAGCCTAGTAGTGGTAGCATACATCTTTAATTCCAGCACTTGGGTGGCAGAAATAGGCAGATCTCTTTAAGTTTGAGGCCAACCCAGTCTACAAGGTTAGTTCTAGGACAGCCAGGGCTACACAGAGAAATTCTGTCTCAAAAACAAAACAAAAACAAAAAAGCCCCAAAACAACAACAACAAAACAAACTCCAACCCACATCCTTTCTTTCAAACATGCACACACACACATACAAACCGACACATGTACACATACTGTGATGTGTGTGGAGGTTGTAGGACAACTTGTAGAAATTGGTTCTTTCTACTATGTGTGTCCCAGAAATTGAACTAAAGTCATCAGGTATGGCAGCAAGGGCCTTTGCCCCCTGAGCCGTCTCACTGGCCCAGATCTGAGTCATTTGACAGTGAATCCAAGTGGAGTGTTCTGTGTTTGAAAATGAGACGTCAGACAGGAGAAAAAGGCGAGGAGGGGAGAAATGTCAGGACCTGGGAGCATCTCAAATGGAGGAGAGAACACAGGGCCTTGAACTGGAGAAGAAATGAGGGAGAGAAGCTTCTGGGAAGTTATCTGAGTCTTCGGCAATGGGAAAAGCTAGGAAAGTTTTTGAGAAAAGAAAGAAGGCAGAGACATGATGTGCTGATCTACAGTCCCAGCACTGGGAGGCAGAGCATCAAGAGTCCACATGAGGCCTGTCTTAAAAAATTAGAAGAAGAAAGATGGAGCCCCCCAATCATGACCCAGAGACTTACTATTAATTATGAATGCTCGGCCTTATCTTACACTCATCCCATTAGCTCTTATAACTTAAATTAACCTGTTTTTATTCATTTACATTTTGCTTTCAGGCTTTTTACATTTCTTTCATCTTGTATGTGTTCCGTGTCTGCCTGGCTGCCGTGGGCATCTCCCTCTCTTTCTTCCTTGTTCTGTCTCAAGCCTGGAATCCTCCTACTACTTATTCTCTCTGCCTGCCAGCCTCACCTATCCCTCTACTGCCTAGCTATTGGCTGTTCAGCTTTTTATTAGACCAGTCAGGTGACTTAGCAGGCAAAACAACACACCTTTACATCATTAAACAAATGTAAGTCACCTTTACATAGTAAAAGTAATATTCTGAAACAGAGTAGGACATACAGAATGAAGAAAAGGTAAAATGCCACAAGGCAAGACATAAATGAAGAGAAACAGGTTAGTTAAAAAAAAAGCTAGCCAGAAGAAGCCTAAACTAAAACTAAGCATTCATGACTAATATTAAGTCTTCGTGTCTTTATTTGGGAGCTTGTTGGTGGCTGAAAAGAAAGCCTACTCCAGGGAAGGAAAGAAAGATAAAGGGAAGGGAAGCAGGTAGGTGGTTTGTTGTGAGTCAGATCCACATTGTTGAGAGACTTTGCTGGGGAGTAGTCAGTGCCAGTGAGAGACCTGAAGGCCAGCCACGGTGCACGTGAAGCTTGCTGTGTGCCTTAGCCGGGCTGGCTTGCTCCTGGATTGCTCTGCCGTGTCCAGGCAGCTGTGCTGGTGCTAGCTGCTATGTGGACAGTGGTTAGGTCTTAGCGACTAGTGTTTCCAAAACACATTCACTTCCCAGTTGTCCTCAGTATCAAACCAAGGGCCGGCTGATTTGTTTTCCTCGCTCTCACTTGTACCTGTCAGAAGCTCATAATTAGTGAGCAAGTGCCTATGGAATTCAGTACACAGATTCTAATCAACTATGTATTGCAAAGTACATTAATGTTGGCTGATTTCACCTTCAAATGGGCTGCCATGAAAAAATAACGGCCCTGAAAGTGAGCTTAGCCTTCCTTGTCTGAAGTAGCTCCTCCGGAGCATGCAAGTGGTCTGCATGGAAAGATGCATTTACTCAGGTGGCTGGAAAATGCTTTGTAAGCATCCTGGTCACAGAAATAGTTTCAGAAGATATCTGCTAATTGGATGGAAGCATCATCTCAGGACCTCTTTTTTTCTTTAAATATTAGGTGGAAAATGGGGTATTTGTAGCCAGCCCGCTTCAGGAACGTACAATCCTAATGAGAAAAGAGGGTGAATCTGCCAAAAGCATTAATGAGATGCTCCTGAGCAGACTGTCTCGGTACAGAGCCTCCCCGTCGGCGACTCTGGCGGCCCTGACCGGCTCCACCATCTCCAACACTCTGAAAGAGGATCAAGCAGGTGCGTTTGCCTCTTCCTGACCACCTGCCTACAGCGCACATCAGCCTCAGTGCAGCACACAGAGCCCATCTCCCCTGCAGTGACCAGCAGGTCCAGGCTGTGAGCAAAGCGTGAGCCCTGGAGCACTCTGTCTCACCTTTAGCTATCTCTCCATTGTCACTGCTAAGGAAGAGGTGTAAATGCAGCTAGCTTCAGCAGTCCTCATTTGCATCCCTAGCACTCAGAAAGCTAACACAGGCGGGCCTTGAGTGGAAGGCTAGCCTGGGTTATGCCAGATCACCCTAAAGAAAAGTATCTGAGTCTAGCTAAAGTGGATTTGATTCTGGGCTTTAATCCTTTAAGTGTTTGAAATATGAGGAAGAAAATCTTTCGTGGTCAGTTCATATGAAGCTGCACAGTAAATACTTTATTGTTTATATTAGAATGGAAGGACAATGTCTTGTTGCAACAGGCCTCTGTGGTATCAATGTGAGCACTTTGTTAATGCTTGCTTTATTATGGTTAGGCTATTTGAGTTAAAGGAGATACTTTGTACATAACAGTTCTTTTTACCTAAGTAAATGGTTTGGGGGTTGGCAAGATGGCTCATTGGATAAAGACTGATGACCTGAGTTTAGTCCCTGGATGTGAAAGTTGAAAGCTGAGAACCAACTCCACAGAATTATATTCTGACCACTATATGTACACACACACACACACACACACACACACACACACACACACACACACACACACACACACACACAGCTAATAAATAAGTGTCAAGAAGATACCCAAAAAGTAGGCACTTTCATGACAGGCTAAAAAATTTTTAAAAGATTTATTTATTATGTGTCCAGTGTTCTGCCTGCGTGTATGCCTGCACACCAGAAGAGGGTACCAGACCTCATTACAGATGGTTGTGAGCCATTGTGTAGTTGCTGGGAATTGAACTCAGGACCTCTGGAAGAACAGTCAGTGCTCTTAACCACTGAGCATCTCTCCAGCCCAATAGGTTAAAGTCTTGATCTGTGTTTACTCCTTCATGTCTACCAGATTCTTTTCAGTATACTTAGAAAATCTATGTTGTTGTTGTTGTTTAATGAAAGAAAAACAACCTACCTCCCAGCTCTGCAAACACTCTTCCCCTGTGATCTCACGCAGCCACGGATGGCTTCCAGCTGCTGATCCCTCTGTCTACCACCTAAGTAGGGCCCATAGGAGTACACTACCACACCGGGTTGATCATGCTCTGTGTGTGTGTTGTTGTTTTATGTGTATGTGTGTTTTGCTTGCTTGTGTTTCTGTATACCTCTCTTGTGTCTTCTGGCTCATGGAGGACAGAAGAGTGTTGGCTCTCCAGGAACTGAAGTTACAGATGTTACAGTTGTAACCCACTGTGGGGGTACTGGAATTTAACCTGGAGCTTTTGGAAGAGCAACAGTAGCTTTTAACTGCAGAACCATTTAGACCTCAGAAGGCAATACTATATTTAGAATTTTTAGTTACATGTGATGGCTCATCCCTGTAACCCTGTACTTGGGAAGATGAGGCAGCTTCGGCTACAGAGAGAGACCCTGTCTGAAAAACACACACCCACATATCCACACCCACACACCAATAACATGCATTTAGAATTTTTTGTGAAAACTATTTTTATCCAAAATGTGATTTTTGTTGTACTTGTACTTTTATATGAATTTTGTGTTTATTTAACATGCTGCTACTACAGAGAAAACCCTTAAGTTCTGATCATCATGAATCTGTGAAAATTAATTGAACATTCACAAAATCTGAAACTTTGAGCTAGGGAGATAGTTTAGTTGGTAAAATTCATGCAAAGCAAGTATAATATAAGGACCTGAATTTGCTCCTAGCATCTAAGGAAAAACAGCTGGTTGTAGTGGTGTACTCTTGTAATCCCAGGACTAGGGATGTGGCTCTGTGTGAGTTCAAGGCCAGCTTGGTCTATATAGTGTCAGACCAGCCAATGCTATAAGTGAGACCTTGCCTCAAAACAGAAACAGCAAAAATAAAGTTGACAAGTCCTTAGTAATGTCACCGAGGTTGACCTCAGGCCTTCACAGCATAGACGCACACACAAGTATGCATACGACTATGATCAATAGATAATATACATACTTTTTAAAATGTAGAGTTTTATTCTGTGTCAAGCTAAAACATATTTCTTGCCAGCAAGTCTGCCTGTGAGAACACCTTGGTGAACATATATTAGACTGCAAAATCGCTGAGGTTTTCCACTCATTACTTTTTGGATTTTCATTACCACAGAAATTGATGTTCTGGAAAAAGAAATACTTACTGAGGGCTGAAACTTTTTTTTTGTTGTTTGTTTTTTGTTTATTTTTTTAATGTAGCTATTTGAAGCAGAAGCATTTAAAATATGAGGAAGAATAGTTTCCTTGCTGTTCTTGCAGAAGATTGGAGTTAGGTTCCCAGCACCCACCAGTGCCTTACCTGTAACTCCAGACCTCAAGGATCCAATGTCCTCTTCTGATCTCTGTGGGCAATTTAAAGCATAATGGTTAGCCCGATGTTTTCTGACCCATCTGTGCCCTAGGTCTCTCCCATCCCATGGTCCACAGCTGCTTGTATTAATTACAAATTTGGCCTATGGCTCAGACTCATTACCAACTAGCTCTTATAATTTAATTCAACCCATTTCTATTAATCTATGTATTGCCACGTATCTTGTGGCTTTCCCTGTGTTCCATTACATCATGCTTTTGGGCTGCAGCAGCATCTCTCTCTGACCGTGTCATCCTTTGTCTTTATCTCTGCTTGGACTTCCTGCCTGCCTACCATAGGCCAAAACAGCCTCTGTGTTAACCAGTGGTAGTGGTTAAATGAAGGATATTACAGCACACAGAAAGAGTTGTTTGTTTTTTTTAAAAAAGGATAGATTCCACTTTACATATTCTTCTAATCTAAAACCCAAGTATAATTTTCTCTCCATTGAGACTATGAATAATTAGTTATGTTTTGCATTTTGACAACTTCCCAAAGCTCCGGTGTACTTTCTGAAGACTTCATTGGTCCTCACTGAGCTCACCTACAGATAGTCCTTAAGTCCACTCCATTCTTCAGTGCCTGGATGTAGGGGAGATGATGTTTATTGCATACCTCCTGACTAGAAATAATAATTATTCTTGTGATAGCATCTTATGTCACTGACTCTCAAAATAGAAAGAAATGTATATATAGTAGATACTATAAGCCATGCAGTTTTAAAATTACTATTTGAGAAATGTCTTGAAAGCCCTCGGTAGCTGGATGTTTGCAAGGAATGATGATGTCACAGACTTCAAGATTTTGCTTTAAACTGACTGCTCAGGGGCCAGAGTCAGGTGGTTATCTGTGAGTTCCAGGCCAGCCACTAATACATTGTTTCAAAAATTGTTTTCTATACAATGAAAAGCATCAGAAGCCAGGTATGCCTTGGGAGGCAGAGGCAGGAGGGCTTTGTGAGTTCAAAGCCATCCTGATCTACTAAGTGAGTTCCAGGACAGCCGGGGCTATTATACAGAGCAACCCTGTTTCAAAAAACAGAGAGAGAGAGAAAGAGAGAGAGAGGGAGGGGGGAAGAGGAGAGGAAGAGAGAGAGATAGAGGTAGAGAGAGAGAGAGTAAGAACACACCAGCTTAGATTTTTAACTCCCAGTCAATTGACAATAGGAATTCTGTTTTGAGATTTACTCCATGTAAGCATTCATTCTTTTGGAAGGATTTTTAGAGTCATAGTGCATAATGGACATTGGAAACACCTTTAGGACAGCCAGACCATCTTATAAGAGTTGTAGAGTCAGCCTCTGGAGTCAGAAAATAGTTCTTGCTCTCTCTGCTTAATCTTTTGATATTCTTTATTTCATAAGATGGGTGTTTTGTATACATGTATGTCTGTGCACTACTGCTTGTGTGCTCAGAATGCTCAGAAGCTAGAAGAGGGTTCAGATCCTCTGGAACTGGAGTTACAGATAGTTGTGAGCTGCTCCATAGAGGTTGGGAATTCAAACTGGGTTCCCAGGAAAAGTAACCAGTGCTTATAATCACTGAACCTTCTTTCCAACTCCCCCTCTTTCTGATTGTGGCCTATCTTTGTTTCAGTTTGAACTCCCTCATTATATCTAAGTCTGTTGGTAATCAAATTCACCAGAATGCAAAATCCTTTTACTAAGCATCTTTATTTCCCTTTCCAGCAAATACTAGCTGTGGGCTTCCTCTGAAAATGCTGCGGAAGACACCCATGTACACTTGTGGCACATACTTAGTAATGCTGGTCCCTCCTCCAGGGGGATCAGGCAGCTCTGCCACCCGCTCTCTTTTTGGTGGAACAAGTGGTCTGTCATCTTTAAAAAGTAAGTAACTTTTATTTGGAATGCTCTTCCTGATGTATCTTTCTATTAGTTATGTTTTATTGCTCTGATAACAAACCATGACTAAAGGCAACTTGAGGAAAAGAGTTTCTTTTAATACTATTCTAGAGGAATAAGGGTCTGTCACAAAAGGGAGGCATGACAGCAGAGCAGGAAGCTGAGAAATCACTGAGACAGATTCTCTACATGGTCCTGGCTGTCTTGGAACTCAGAGATCTGCCTACCACATTAAGCTCAGAAATCATACCTTTCATCACAAACTTGAAGGAGAGAGAATAATCTGGAAGGTATGAGGCTTTAAAATTTCAAGGCCTGTCCCCAGTGACATATCTCTTCCTGAAGGCTGCACCTCCCCATAACTTCTCAAAAGCATCATCAACTGAGGACTAAGTGTTCAGATTCCTGAGCCAATAAGAAATATTTCTCATTCAAACTACCACAGCCTCTATCACTAAAATATAAAGCATTTTTATTCTATTTATTGTTTTAAACTTACTGTTATAGTTGTTATTCTCTGATAATACAAAATAATAATGGTTAGTGAGTTATAGACTGAGAATTTGTTATTTTATCTGGTGTTGAGGACAACCCTCAGGGCCTGTGTATATTCTTTCCCCTGAGCTGCATCCTAGTCCTCAAAATATAACTTTTTAAGCTTGTAGGATCTTAGAGCTACAGTAATCCACCTGTCTCTGCCTCCTGAGTTCTGGGATCAAGGAACTCTTGGATTTTTGGTCTCTTTAGCATAGCTCTTTTACTTACTGGAATTTAGGTCCATTTGATTAGAATAGTTTTCATGGGCCATTTCCCATGAGGATATAGTCGATCCCGTGGTTCCATATCAGCTCAGGAACTGCTCCTCCTGGCCTGTTCCAGACTGGTTACCACATGACTCAGCCTAAGGAGACACTACTTCTTGCCTTTTGACCATGGGGACTGCTAAGTAGTTGGGCAGAGCTTACCTTTTGAAGCTCTGAGGAGTGATGATATCTTGACAATGAGAAATGGTCATTGTTGGAAAGAGGGGCCAGGTATACATGTTGCAGAATGTGGGAGTAGAGGTCTCTGCAGAGTGGGCCAGAAAGGAAAGACTTCTTGGGCTCTCAAATTGGATTGGTAAGAAGTGGGTATTTTTGTCTAGGGATTTTCAAAACCGGTTTCTCTGAGTAGCAGTGGGTGTCCTGGAACTCAGTCTGTAGACCAGGCTGGCCTCAAACTGTCTGTCTCTACCTCCTGAGTGCTGGGATTAAATGTGTACACCACCATGCCTGTCTTTGAAAAGTGGGTGTTATTTATCTACGTGTGCAAGCAGAGTAAGGGCTTCTATGATAGAACGGACAGCGGAGAAGAAACTGGGAACAGTAGGAAACATAAAAAAAGATGGTCAGGGGTACAGCTCAGGTGAGTATTTTTCTAGTATGTTCAAGGCCCTGAGTTTTATCCTTAGGGGCTGGGGAGAAGTAGTATAGTCTAGGCATAGCATACTTCCACTACTATGATGATAAAACAAGGAGGCTGGAGAGATGCTCAGTGGTAAAGAGTCTTGAGTTTAATTCCCAGCAACTACACAATGGTTCACAACCATCTTTAATGAGGTCTGGTGCCCTCTTCTGGTGTGCAAGGATATGTGCAGACAGAACACTGTGTACATAATAAATGTAAAAACAAAACAAAACAAAACAAAACAAACCCCCCCCTTAAAAAAATAAAGACAGATATAAGAGGTACAGTTTTGAGACTGTGATGAGAAGGAAGAAAGCAGGCTGGAATGGTGGGGCACACCCGTACAACCTTAGAGCAGGACCTCAGCCTTCTAACACTACAGCCCTTTAATAGTTTCTTATGTTGTAGTGACCCCAAGTGTAAAGTTACTTTATTGCTACTTCAAAACTGTAATTTTGCTACTGTTATGGATTGTAAAGTAAACATTTGATATGTAGTACATATGATATGAGGCCCCCAGAGGGGTCACAACCCACAGGTCGAGAACTACTGCTCTAGTACTTGAGAGGATTGAGTGCATGGGCAACACAGTGAGTTTAAGGCTAGACTATGAAGGAAAAAAACACAACAAATGAACAAAAACAAAAGAGACAGCAAGTAGATAAATCTAGGCAGGGTGCTGCATACCTGTCATCCTGGTACATGGAAAATTGAAGCTGGAAAATCACATTTGAGCCTATCCTGGACAGCATGGTGTAGTAAGAGGTTTCTGGCCTGGACTTTCTGGCCTAGCCTCAAGGTTTAGGCCCACAGACCCACAGACCTGCAGAGACACACAGATGCTTACATTAATTTTAGGCTGATCAGCCTAAGGCCCAGGCATATAACTTGCTAACTCTTTACCCTTCATCTAACCCATGATTCTTATCGTGTTCAGGCATGCGGCTCAGTACCTTTTCTCAGAGCAGCATAGCTGTCCTCTGCTTCTTCTATCTTTTCTCTGGCATTCTGCTCTGTTCTGCCTGTTCCTAGAGTCTTCTTAGTCTGGTAGCCCTGCCCACACTTCCTGTCTGCCTTTGGCCAATCAGTGCTTTTTATTAAATTCATAGGCGGGGACAATTATTTACAATGAAACAACATAATCTCCCTACATCATGGTAAAACTCTGTGTCCAAAACAAAACAGTCATGGGTGTGGATGTGACATCAGCAGTAGCAACCTAACATATATGTGCTTAACATTTTAAACTCACTACACGTGTATGGCAGCTATGAAGTAGTCAGGTCTATTACTGTGATAAAACACCATGGCCCAAAGCAACCTGGGGAGGAAAGAGTTTATTTAGCTTACATTTCTCCATCTTAGTCCATCACTGAAGGAAGTCAGGGCAGAAACTCAACACAGGAACCAGGAGACAGGAGCTGATGCAGAGGCCATGGAGGGTGCTCCTTACTGGCTTGCGCCTCATGGCTTGCTCAGCCTTTTTTTTTTTTAAATAAAACCCAGGACCATCAGCTCTTGGATGGCCCCACCCACCATGAGCTGGGTCCTCCCCCACCAATCACTAATTAAGAAAATGCTCTAAAGACTGGCCTATATCCCGATCTTACCAAGGCATTTTCTCAATTGAGGTTCCCTGTTCTTGGATGGCTATAGTGTGTGTCAATTTGATATAAAACCATCCAGCACAGCACCTTATATTATCTCTGCTTTGCAAGTGAGGACCTGAGAGGCTAATGATGACTCCATGCCATCCAGATGTGGTAGAGCCTAATTCAAACCTAGACCCCAAAGCCTTCTTCTCCACCCTCCTCTCTCCTGTGTCTGTGAGTCACGGTGAGAGCTGAAAAGAAGAACAGTCTTTTAGCATTGCTTGCAAGGTTCAGCTGAGATGGTTCCTAATATGCTGCCATCCTGTGAGTCTGCCTATCCCTTTTAAAGTAGAAAAGTATCTTTATATCAACTGTTGCTGTTTAATTCACTTTCAAAAATAAAGTACAACGTCAAGTTTATGAAGATATTTGGTCTTACTAAAGGCATTGCTTTCAGTGATCTTCTGTGTTTATTGTCTGTCTTTGTCGTTATTACTCATAGACAACAATAAAACAGGAATTTTCCAAGGAAGTCTGGTTAGGAGCCTAAGGTGGAAACTTTAAAGAGTAGTTTTCAGAATCTTTAAACAGCTGTCTGTTTCCACAGTCCTGGCCTCCAGCTTGGTGTATAACATTTCAGATGGTCAGTTCACAAGCCGCGCGGATCTCATAGATGCTGCTGGGAGCTCACTGGGGCGTGGTGCTCTTGTACCAGGCTTGGGTAAGACACAAATATACCTGTTTCCTTGGGAGGTTCAGTTTGAGTAGTTGTTCTTGAAAATGTTGCTAATTTTCTGTGGCATCCCAATTTCCTTAAAAGAGAGGATTTTTTTTTAAAACATACCCACCACTGTTCCCCCTCCCTCTCTCTTCCTAGTCATCCCCCAGGTTCTCCCCATCCCATCCCCCATCCATTCCTCAGAGAGGGTAAGGACTCCCAGGGTGAGCTAATGCAGTGTATTATTTCAACTTGAGGTAGGACCAAACTCCCCCTCCCCCCCCCACACACAAACCCAACATGAAGGCTGAGTGTTCCTCTGTAGGGAATGAGCTCTAAGAAGCCAGCTCATGGACTAGGAATGAATTGTGGTCTCACTGCAAGGGAAAATCAGTCAGTGTCATCCACCACATAAACAACATCAAAGAAGAGACCATCTCATTAGATGCTGAGAAAGCCTAACAAAATCCAACACTCGTCATGGTAAACATCATAGGAGAAACGTCAAGTGATCCCACTAAAATCAGGAACAAGACAAGGCTGTCCACTCTCCCATACCTATTCAGTATAGTTCAAAATAGTAGCTACAGCAATAAGACAACAAAGGGAGACCAAAGGGATACAGATTGATAAGAAAGAAGTCAAACTGTCACTATTTGCAGATGATATAATAACATATATAAAGGTGACGTCAAAAATTCTGCCCCGGAACTCCCACAGCTGATAAACACCTTCGGCAATGTGGCAGAATACAAGATAAACTCAAAAAAATCAATAGCCAGTATGACAAGAACTTTAAGTCACTGAAGAAAGAACGAAGAGGATACCAGAAAATGAAAGCTCTCCCATGCTCCGGGATAGGATCAACATAGTGAGAATGGCAGTCTTACCAAAAGCAACATACAGATTCAGTTCTCCCCATCCAAATCCCAACACAGCTCTTCACAGACCTCAGAAGAGCAACACTCAACTTCACATAGAAAAACAAAAAAATCCAGGATCACCAGAATAATCTTATTTAATAAAAGAACTTCTGGAGGTGTCACCATCCCTGATTTCAAGCTCTACTATAAAGCTACAGTAATTAAAAACAGCTTGGTTTTGGCATAAAAACAGACGTATTGATCAATGGAATCGAGTTGAAGACCCTGACATTAATTCACATACTTATGAACCTCTGATTTTTGACAAGTGAAAAATATGTAATGGAAAAAAGAGAGCATCTTCAACAAGTGGTGCTGGCATAACTGGCATGTAGAAAATGCAAACAGACCCATGTCCATCACCCTGCACAAAACTCAAGTCCAAGTGGATCAAAAACCTCAATACAAACCCAGCTACACTGAACCTGATAGGAAGGAAGGTGGGAAATAGCCTTGAACGCATTGGTACAGGAGACCGCACAGACACTGAGAGCCACAATTAATAAATGGGACCTCCTGAAATTGAGAAGCTTCTGTAAGGCAAAGGACACAGTCAATAAGACAAAATGACAGCCTACAGAATGGGAAAAAAAATCTTCACCTATCCTACAACTTACCAAGGGCTGATCTCTTAAAAAGAGAGAAGTATTAATACCCTTTAATTTAGGGACTCACTCTGGAAGCTGTCATGTGTAAGATTCTCATATATTTCATTGTAAAACAATGCCCATTATAGTCTCCAAGGTACATGCCATACAAAGGCCTATTCCTCTGAAGAACACGTCAGAAAATGGACCCGATGCCATATGTTGGGCTTATTCTCCATCCTGACTGCTAAGGAGCACATACAGAGGTTAGGATTTCTAGAGCCTTGTCTTGTGCTTAGGAGTTACCTGTTCCTGGTGTCTTGGGTTTTTCATGAAAGTCATCTGAATCCTTTTTTGAAGTAGTTCATATGAACTAGTTGCTGCAAACCACCTATTTTGTGACTTGTTCCTTCTCACACAGGAGCTGAGCAAAATTGCAAATTCAATTCAAGCTTTTTGCTCAGTTCCAATTTAGTGTGTTGTCACATAGTTCTTTGGGAGTAGAGGTGTGACTGTCAGCACTGGGGAACATTTTCACCCTTTGTTCTTTGGTGGTCCTTGGAGAATATGAATACAGTGTGTAGTGGCACAACAGCCGAGTGATCTGTGCTGTTTGCAGGTGCCTGTTACGATACTGTGAACAACATGTTGTGGACCTGCTCAAATGATTACATCGATCAGTGGTGCAATCCTGGGAACCAGGCTTTCCATTACGTGTGCCAGAGACTGGGGGTCAGTCATATTATCACCGAGCCCAAAGGTAAGCAGCATTTTCAGCCCCCAATTCTGACAGACTAAAATGGCAGTGGTAGGTGGGAATATAGGCAAGCAGCAGTATCTACAGCTTCCCTCTTGGAGGCTACGAACTAAAACCCACTGTTGTCTGTGGCTAGGAGAGCTGGCTGTGGGGAAGGAGAAAGCATTTAAATCATGCACATCAACAAGCATGTAAATGTGTTGCTTTGAAGAACTTGTGGATAGTTAAAAGAAAACCACCTATGTTCTTCTCAAAATCTAAACGTAGATGTAAAGTTTGATTATTGGTGCTGAGGAGGATCCCATGTAATCCCAGCACATAGGAGTACTTTGTGCGTTCTAGGCTAGCCTGGGTTACAGAGTGAGTTCCAGTTCAAGCTGGACCTGATTAAGAAGAGCCTGAAAATAAAATCTAAAACACAACATTGATTATTGATTCTTGAACTTGAATTCTATACTATTATAATGTTTTATCTTGACATTGGATTAGTTTTACCCAAATTTATATTATCTTCCTTAATATTGACTTTTTATTTTGTCCTGTTTTGTTTTGAGATACAGAACTTGGCTGTCTTGGAACTCACTGTGTAGACCAGGCTGGCCTTAAACTCTCAGAGATCCATCTGCCTCTGCCTCCTGAGCACTATTAAGGTGTGCATCACCAGGCCCCAGAAATATTGACATTTTTGAGATCAATTATCATGGTACAGAGGAGAGAATACTCAGCAAATTCTCTCTTTGTAAAGTATTATTAAAACAAACATCATCTACAATAGCAATTTCATCTATATCCAGGTTTTGGAAACTGGTTAACACACATGCCATATTAAAAAGAGCATTGGCACTGAAGGAGGCAGAGACAGACGGATTGCTGTGAGTTCAAGGCCAGCCTGGTATATGTATGTATTTATATAGATGCCAGTCAGGCCTACATAATGAGACCTTATTTCAAAAAACCAAGCAACAACAGCCAGGCAGTGGTGGTGCATGCTTTTATTTCAAACACTTGGGAGGCAGAGCCAGGTGGATCTTGGAGTTCAAGGGCAGCCTGCTCTACAGAGTGAGGTCCAGGATAGCCAGGGCTACACAGAGAAACCCTGTTTTGAAAAACCAAAACCAAACCTAACCAACGAACCAAAAATAAACAAAACCAAGCAAGAGCATACTATTTTCAGCATTTTGGATGCAAACAGTGGGAGCCTGTGGCATCTTTAGCTGATTAACTCAGAGTGGGGAAATCAGCAGCTTTGCTTATCAAAGAAGAAGGTTTGATGAGTATGACAAAGTGAATCAAAAATCCTAATGAAGAAGCAATTAATTTATTGAATTTTGATAAAGAAGTAAGTAATTGAATTTGAGACAGAGTCTCATGTATTCCAGGCTGACACCAAGTTCAATATATAGTCAAGGATGATCTTCATCTTTTGATCTTCTTGCTTCCACCTCCCCAATGTTGGGGTCACACACCCAGTTATGTTATGCTTTGTGCAGCTAGACAAACACTCTACCAACTCTACATCTCTTGCCCCCCAAATTACTAAAACCCAAATCACTGTAACTCAATGTGGTGAATATCCAGCCAAGGCAAGAAGATTAGGAGTGCAGGGTCATCTTTCGCTAACAAGTGAGTCTGAAGCTAGCCTGGGCTTCGTGATACTGTGTCTAAACAGTTAGGGACTGAGAGAAGTATCGTGGGATTTGCATCAGCCTGCCGTGTTGGGAGAGATGCTGAAACTCACAAGTTGTTTTCAGCAGTGCCTTCCGGCTCCACTATTTCTGTACATTGGCTAGGTCAAGCCCAGATCATACCTAAAGGGAGGGCCATTTAGTCTACCCCTTTCTAGGGTGAACATGTAATAATCAGTACAGTAATAATACATTTCTATTTATTGTGTTTGTGCATGTTTATATGTGTCTCTCCATCATATGGATTCTGGGAATTAGGCTCAGTCTCAGGCATCTTTATCTGCTGAACCTTCTTGCCAGCCTCTGCGATTATTTTAATATCTGTAAAATCAGTAGTAATTTCTTTGCTTTTATTCCTAATATTTGTATAAACTTGTTAAAAACCGATTGGCTTGTTTTGTGCCCATAAAGTGGGAGCAACTTTTTATCTTGTGTCTTGTTTTCTGTGTTGGAAGTTGGAGCTAGGGTCATTGGTGGGCAGCAAGTTGTACAGGAATCCTAATTGGTCTTATAATAAAAAGGAGGAGCCAGTTATTGGGATAAATGCAAAGGAACAAGCCACGACCACTTCTAACCTCACCAGCTCCTCAACCCAAGTGGGGAAATCTTGTTTTCGTTCCTCAGACTGAATGCTCTGAATGATCCTGTACCCATCCACCTTGTATTCCTGTTTCCACATCTCAAGTACTGGGAACAAAGGCATGTGATCCCAAGTCCTGTAGCCCAGGGTGGCCTTGAACTCACAGAGTTCTGCCTCTGCCTCCTGAGTGCTAAGATTAAAGATGTGTGGCACCACTACCTGGCCTCTATGGCTAACTAGTGGCTGGCTTTGCCCACTAATCTTCAGGCAAGCTTTATTTGCTAGAACATACACAAAATATTAACACAGGCAAGTGCTTTGATATTTGATCTTCCCCAGCCCAGGTATATATACCTACCAGTTATTATATCTGCTACCCTGCTTTTCAAATATCAGTATATCAGACTGAGTAATTAGATTTTAATTAGATTTTATTTATTTGTTTGTTTGTTTATTTCTAGAAAGCACAATTTTTCTATGGAGCCCTGGCTGTTCTTTGTAAACTGGGCTGGGTTTGAACTCTCAAAGACCTGACTGCTTCTGCTGAGATTAAAAGTGTTCACCATCATGATTGGCTCATTTTTCTGATAGGGTCTCATGTAGTACAGTCTGAACTCAAACTTACCACATAAGCAAGAATGACTTTGAACTTCTGATCCTCTTCCTTCTAACTTTCTCCCCTCACGTACTAGGACTACAGGTGTGAGCCAGCGTGCCAGGTTTATATGAGAGGATCCTGGCTATGTTTATATTAGACAATGATTTTCTATCAACTGAGTTACATCCCCAAACCCAGTTTATCGTTGAATTGCACATCTCAATGAACCAAATCTTTTCAGTTCTTACCTTCAAAATATATCCCTAACCCAACCATCTCCCACCAGCCTGCCACTCTTGCTTCTGCTTGGACTTTCGTAGTCTTCCCATCCATAATCATCACATTCTCTTGCCAGCCAGTCTTCCTCCACCCTTTCATTCTTAGGTCCTTTCATCAACCAGAGTCTTCCATAATCTTTATGCTGGGAATCCTCACTCCTGCCCAGCCATATATGCTGATCTCTATCTAACTTAAAACCACAATGTACAGACCTCATTTATTCTGTAGGCCCCGAATTTAGCTTTAACAGTCTGTTATAAGAGGTTTCTGGCCCAGACTTTCCAGTCTAGTCTCCTAGCCTGGACCCACAGACCCACAGACCCACAGACCCACAGTCCCACTGAAATACACAGACACATATTAGTTGTACGCTGATTGACCTGGGCCCAGGCATATAACTTGCTAGCTCTTGCTCTTAGACTAACCCATGATTCTTACCCTGTCAGCCATGCAGCTCGGTACTTTTTTTCAGAGCAGCATAGTTGTCCTCTGCACCTTCTGGTTTGTCTAGCGTCTCGTGGCATTTCTGCCCTGTTCTTACTGTTCTCAGAATTTTCTTAGTCTAGTAGCCCCACCCATACTTCCTGTCTGCCTTTGGCCAATTTGTGTTTTTATTAAACTAGTGGGTAGGACAATTATTTACAATGTGACATAATCCCCCTACAAGTCTCTGCCCAAATTCTGCTGCTAAGACTCCCAAGGCAGGAACTGGTGTGATCTAGTAGGACCCTCAGGGTAACAAGTGAGCAGGAAATTTCTTTTCTACCACAGGGTTTCCATAAATCCTGTCTTCATGACTTCCCATGCTTGCATCCTTTTATGATCTTTTAAACTGCCTTGTTGGTACTGAGAATTAAACCCAGATCCTCTGGAAGAGCAACCATTGCTTTTAACCATTGAGCTGTCTCAATGCAGTCTTTCTTGTACTTTGCCTATGTAGAGTATTTTCCACCTCCATCTGCTGAATGCCTGAAAGTGACCGGTGAAGTAATTATATAAGAAATGTTTTAATTAACAGGTTTAATTGGTAAACATCTATCCAAATGGAATAGAAATGCTGAGTTCTATGGGAAGGGAGTACTTGTGGATAGAACTTGTGGGTAGCCATGGAAGATGGCTCTCGGTCTTCTAGAATAGTTACCAGTGTGGGCTGAGGTGGCCTCAATTCAAACCCTAGCTCCAACACTTTGTAGTATGTGCTTTAGAGTAATTTAGCCTGTCACTCTTTGTTTACTGGCCTATAAAATAGGATTAAAACAGATTTAAATTTATGACCATGCATGTCAAACTTTATCCTATTGTTAAGCCCACATAACCAGTAAGTGGTAGCTACCATGTTACATCCTGCATTGTGGCAGGAAGGATTCTGGCTCAGTGGTGGCATCGATGGGCACCTGAGATCTGTCCTTGTGTGTGCACAGCTTTTGTACACTGGAGAGTTGCTCCTCTGGGACACCTGTCATGTCTTTCCTCATCATGCTTCTTTTGCATCTTCCAGAAGAAGCCATCAGCACGAATGAGGTCATAAACCAGTTACTGCACCATGTTGGCGCCATGTGCATTCACCAGCTCAATCTTCTGGCCACAAACCCCAACCTTCCCATTACTAGCATCTTGGGAAAGCAGCACCCCATTGAGGCATGCCATCTAAGCAGCATTTGTGACATCATGGAGAAGGCCATGGTTAATGGAGACACCTGTATCGTACGCTGCATCCTCGTTGTCTTTCAGGTACATGTTCTGTGTGAGCTTAGCAAGATGACAGATAGCAACTGCCTCTTCCTACTGTTTGCCTCCTGCCTCCTTGCAGCTCTCTCAGGAGGTTTGTCACTCATCATGTGCACTGCACTTGGATTAGTGGGATGAATGTTATCTCATTGCTGTTAATGTGTAATATATTTACTATATCCATTGTGCAGTAGAAGGGAGTGGCGTTTTCACAAGAACAGCTATCCTGTGCTTTCTTTCTAGAGGGCTAATTTTATCCTGGATGGAATGAGCATAGTTAGCTCTGCTCTTATATTTCTGTAGGTGGTGTTCAAATTTTTCTTCAGCCCACAAACTGAAAGGAACCGAGACATCATTCGGCGGTCAGGATTGCTTCTTTGGCAGTTGTTGATGGCACCAAAAGACCAAATCTGCCTTGAAATTCAGAAGGAGGTCTGTCTTGCCATCAGGTAAACAGCAAATGGGTTTTCTTAGAGCTCCCTGAAAAGTAAGCAATGCACTGAACCCTCTGTACAGGCAGCAGCCTAGATCCCTCAGCCCACCAAGAGTCTGCACTGTACCAATGGAAGAACATTTTCTTTGTTCTCAGAACAAAATTCTTGTAAGGGTTGTGAGTGGACAGTTACAGGCAACTAGCTTGTTCTTAAATGTGAGTGTGCAGGGCTGCTTTGGAGCATGCTGTGGCATGGAGCAGCCCTGGGGTCTGGAGTCTGCTCTGCCACTTACATTGGCTGTGGCCATAGCTTGTTGCTTTTGTCTCCTCAGCTGTGAGATGAAATAAAAAATGGTTTGTACTGTGTAGGTTCCTGAGGTTAGCATGAGCAGGAGCCTGATGTAGTGCAGGGCTTAGGTTGTGCTAGTCTTCATCAGCCTACTCAAAATCTTGTTGGAGGGCTGCTGGGATGACTCATTGCTACTCAAGAACGATGACCTGAGTCTAATCTCCAGACTTCCAGATGTGCACTGTGCCATGAACATGCCTGCACTCATCACTTTCCACACACACACACACACAAATGATGATGATGATTTTTTAAAAATCATATTGAGCTGGATAGCAATGCACACCTTTAATCCAGTCCTCTAGAGATAGAGGCCAGCCTGTCTCTATAAGTTCAAGGCCAGCTTGATCTACATGGTGAATTCCAAACTAGCCAGAGCTATACAGTGACACCCTGTCTAAAAAAAACAGATTTCTGTCATGGAACCTGGACCTTATTATTTGCCTTGATTACTGGCTGGTAGCCCCAGGGGTCCTGTTTGCCTCCCAGCACTGGGGTCAATGTGCTGCTGTGTCCGGCTTTATGTGTGGGTGCTGGAGATGGAACCTAGTCCTTATGCTCTCATAACAAGCACTTTACCCATATTCTCAGCCTTCTCGATAGTGAACTTATGGGCCACAGTCTAAGGATAATTTCGTTTTGTTGTTTTGTTTATTCATTTTTTGGTATTTTTCTTTTGTTTTTTCTTTTTTTTGAGACTGGGTTTTTGTTTATGGCACAGGCTGACCTTGAATTTTGGATCTTCCTATCTCTGTCTTGATTTCTGAAGTTATAAGCAAGCACTCTCATGCCCAGCTATTCATTATTGTGAATTAATTGATTTTTGAGACAGAATCTCATGGTGTTGCCCTGGCTGACCTGGAATTTACTGTGTAGATCAAGCTGGCCTCAAATTCATTCTGATCTCTGATGACCTCAATATTGTTTTTTTAATTTGTTAGTTAATTTTTTTCAATCAGCTTTCCTAGAAGTAGAGTTGTAACATGAAGAAACATAGTTTAGAGGCCAGTGGAGACTTGGATGGATGGTGTGTAAGGATCTTTTGTCAGGAATGAGCATAGAGGTCGGGGTTCCCCTATTTCTCTTCACTATGTCCATGTTAATCAAGCAGGCAGAGACTCCTGGAGAGGGACCTGCACGGTCCGGTCTTTGTGATGGCTTTTAAGTGCTGAGGCCTAGGATACCGTCAGGCTGTGTGATTGTATGCCACAGCTCCACAGGGAGGAAAAGCTAACAAATGAAACAAAAGAGACAATTTCTAGTGCCATTTTCCACCCTGATCTTCCAGACATCTCAAAAGAGACCAGGAATTCTCTTTGTTATGTATCTGGCCAGACTGGCATCTCTAACAAAAATTTAAATATTTAGTTTGTATTTTCTGAAATGTTTTTAAAAGCCTTTTGACTTTCCTGTCATTTCAGCTCTGGCTTAAATATCTTATACCCGGGTGAAACCGAGATCAATAACTTACTTAAACTGGTCTTAACAGAAGGTGAGATTTATTCCAGAATTATCCTTGGAACAACTGTGTGTGTGTGTGTGTTCTGTCTGTCTGTCTGTCTGTCTCTCTCTCTCTCTCTGACTATTTGTGTTACTAAGAATTGAACCTAGGGCTTTGAATGTGTTAAGCATGCACTCTACCATTGATTATATTTCAAAGCCCTCTTTCTACTTGGAAAAATTATTTATTTATAATGTGTATTTTGATTATTTATCTGTATGGATGTTTGGACTCCACATACCTACAGTTCCACGGAATGCCAGAAGGTATCAGAAACTGGAGTTACAGATGCTATTGAGATGTCATGTAGGTTCTGGGAACCACTGAACCGTCTCTTTCTCCTGTTCCCTCTTTTTACTTTTTAAGAGAATATATCACTTAGTTTCCCAGTCCTCCTCCTCGGTCTTCTGAATAGCTGGACCATGCTAGTCTTTCTTGTTCCCAGTGGAACAGCTGGGCACTGATACAGTGAGTTCTTGATCCTTCCTATTAGTCATCATACCACAGAAAGTGTGTATTCCGAGGACCTGGATTTGGTTCCTATCACCCTCATGGTGGCTCACAAACATCTCTAACTCCACTCCAGAGGATCTGATGCCCAATTCTTAACCCGTGCTGGCACCAGGATTATACATGGTACACATATATGTAGGCAGAACACATTCATGGGTGGAATGTTTGCTTTCCATGCATGAGTCCCTAATTTCCTTTTAGTTCCCAAGACAAACCAAGTGTGTGCACAGAGACCAGCACAGCAGGGGAAAGCAGAAGCCACGATTCGAGGATGAGCTTCATACCTCTTCTTGTGTTCTGCCTCTAGATGTCTAACACATTTAAAAATAAACGACTTCCTGTTGTAGCATGGTGGCACTCCTGCAATTTCAGCACCTGGGAAGTAGAAGCAGGATGATGAGGAATTGAGTGTTATCCTCAGCTTTACAGAGAGTTCAGGGCTGTCCTGGGGATGTGAGACCTTGTTTCAAACAAAAACAAAACCAAAAAAACCCCAACAAGGTTCCTCTGTGTGGCCCTGGCTGTTCTGGAACTCACTCTGTAGACCCTCAAACTCTGCCTGCGTCGGCCTCCCCAGTGCTGGGACTAAAGGCTGCACCACCACAGTCCTAACCCGGGATTTTTGTTTGTTTGTTTTTGGTTTTTTGGTTTTTTTTTTTACATTTTATTGTATCTTTTAATTCAGATTAAACAGCAGCAGCAGCAACAAAAGACACAGTTAAGACACTTAGCATTTAAAAGCAGCATTAACCTAAGAGAGTAACAAATGCACACTTTGTAATTGATCCAGAGGACAAATCACACTTAAACTGGATGTCCCGGCTCTAGCCGTGCCCTGGTTGTGGTGCTGTTTGCATGAGTCTGAACGCTAAGCTCCTACTTGTCCTCAATCATCTTTGGGTGGGAAAGATGTTTGTTGGTTAAGATATTGTTCCGAGCTTCTTAAACTTGAGTAGTCCTCCTGCTCCAGCCTCCCGATGCCTGGGCTGTAGCCCAGTGTAGGTGGGTTTCCTACATGTCTGACCAGGTCATTCATAGAGTTTTATCTTGTATCAGGAGACAGAAACAGCGGACTCTCCCAGCTACGAGATGTGATCCTAACCAACCTGGCTGAAGAGCTTCAGAACAGCCGATTCGGCAGTGATGAGGATGACCACTACAGGTGACAGCTATTACTTCTCAGCTGCTGTGGTGGCAGAAGCAGGAAGCAGAGCATTTCCCAAAGCCTGCTCTTAGTGACACACTTCCTCTAGCAAGGCTGAACACCCTAAGACCTCTTCAAATAGCACCACCAGCTTGGGACCATGTGCTTAGCCTGAGCCTAGGGGAACATTTCTCATTCAGACCGCAACAGGTCCACTATGTTGGTCACTTAGCTTTTTTTATAATTTAAATGTGTTTGACTATTAATCTTTTGTTATGGTTAATAAGGTGACTAACATGTTGAGCCTAAATCCTGGGTCCACTAAAAGATAATAAATCCTATAGTTGTCCTAAGAGTTGAAATAATACATTTCAGTATGGTCATATTATTAGTGATGTGCTTTGGGCCTGGGAAAGTCCTTAGCAGAAGTGATGGGTGTGGGAAATCTCATTGGCTTGCTCTCTGTTAAAGAAGCTGTATGTTGGAGCTAGAAGATAATGCCTTGTTTTTCTATTAGAGTTATTTCTAAAACTCTTGAATTATGAGGTAGGGAATCATTCTGTGGAAAGAAATTGCCATTGGTTTATTGACTTGATGGCAGAGTGAATTAACTTCTTGACTGTCTCTTACCAAGTGTGCTGTTTGTATTTCCTCATTTTAAGACTCAGTGATGAGCTCTTACACTACATTCTGAAGATTGTTGTGCGAGAATCCTGTATCCTAATCACCAAGTGCCAAACGGTCTCCAAGGATGATTTCCAGAAGCTCCTTTCAACCGTGCCTGTAAGTGAGGACTTTACTGAGGCAGTGTTGTCTCCTCTCAGAAGAATGACTGAGCTTGTCCTGCAAATGTGCCCATGGGCAAGTCCACTTGCAGCACTTTCCTAAGGAAGGAGAAAAGGAGGAGGCACCCCTGAGACACCTATGGGTTGCTGCATTTGGAGTTTTGTTTTATGTAGGAGAGATTTCTCTATTAATTTAGCCCTGTTTCCTAAAGTCAGTGTGTTTCAGAGGCTGCTAGAAACCAGTAAGTTCCTAATGGGTTTGGATGAAGTCTGCTGTAGAGATGTGAGTGAGAGGCAGAGGAGAGTGTAGGGGCAAGAGCTGAACTTATCTTCAGAGTGGCCAGTGAGGACTAGGAAGTGTGTCAGCACCCACACTGAAGGCATGTGCCTGCAGCTCCCTTGAGGGATTGTGTATCTCGCCCGTGTGCTCCCTTTTTGGTTTCTCTTGTGAAGGTCTTTTAGAAGAAGAGGGTACATGAGCCCTTTTGGGTGCAGGGAGGTCACTTACTATCCTTATCTGTGTTAAAGGCTGCATCTTCCTGCCTGCGCTATCTGATGGCAGTTCAGAATCACCTTCTGAGTAACACTGTTTTGATTAAGCCTGACGAGAATGATGACAGTGACAGCTCCTTGCAAGGAGAGACCTTGAAGGTACAGGTAAACACAAACTCTGCCTCAACGGGGCTTCCCCCACAGCTGCGGAACTTCTGTGACAGGGCTGAGGCCACTCATTTCACAGGTCTCCTTGTCGTTGCTCAGTGCTTACACCATGTCTGTGACACTCTCATAACCTTTTGTTCACATGCTCCTGGTGGTCGCCCTGTGCCTTTGTCCTTTTGTTTTGTCAGAATTATAAAGTTTGGTAGCCACGGATGATCTCACCACACTTTAAAGTCAATCTGAGAGCATTCCATTCTAACCACTCCAATGTTTGTATGGTTTTATTTAAGTATCTTAGGATGACAAATTTCAATATTTGAATAATTTCTAACCATATAGCTCATTTAATTTTCTGTTACTGTTTTAAATGAGCATCTGTGTAAACTCAATCTTTGTTTGCATATGATAATATGGCACTGACAGATGTTTTTATAGCAGTGGCTGTTGTCATTCTGACAGATAGTCAGGACCCTTTTTGCATTGTTGGATCTGCTGGTACACACCCATAATCCTAGGATTTAAGAGGTTGAGACAGAGGATTGTGGAAAATCAAAGGTCAGCCTGGGCTCCATAGTATGTTTTAGGGCCAGCCTGAACCCCACGGTGAGAGCCTGCCTCAATACAAAACAAAGGTTAGTGAGATGGCTCAGTTGGGAAAGTACTTGGTGCTAAGCCTAAAGGAATCAGTCCTGTTCCCAGGACCCATGTGACAGCTCAGAACCATCTTTAACTCCAGTTCCAGTGCCTCTAACGTCCTCTTCTGGCCTCCATAGGTACCAGCATACATGTATATATAAACTCATGTAGGCTCACATGCCTACACATAATTTAAAAAAAAAAAACAAACTAGAGCTGTGCATGGTAGAACATACCTCTAATTCCAGCTTTCCAGATGTAAAGACAGGTGGATCTCTTTGAGTTTGAGGCTAGCTTGATCTACATAGTGAGTTCCAGATCCACCAGGACTACATGGTAAGACCCTTATTTAAAACAAAACAAAACAAGGAAAAAATTGTAAAATTAAAATATCTAAACCCTCATAGGTGGCTGTAATCCCAGAATCAGGAGGTAGAAGCAGGAGCATTGGAGCTAGAGTTTACAGCTTCAATCTTGTATGCAGCAAGTTCAGAGCTAGTCTGGGTTACATAAGACCCTGTTTCAAACAAAATAAAATGAAAAGTAATCATTTTGCGGAAATCTAGAGAAATCAGTATGACCTCTACGACTTGTCCATCCTGAAACTTTGACCAAAGAAGCCATAGAATGATGGTGTGCCCTCCCTTCTTCCTCCTATGCACCTGAGCCTTGGAATTGAGGCACCTGTGAGTTGGTATTCACCAGTCAATCTTCTTCCATGACCAGGGTTTAGACACATAGCAGGCCTGCATTGTTGTGATCTCTAGTCTTGTTTCTTTAACTTGCCTGGTCTAACAGGAAGGATACCATTTCCCTGTGAGGTAATGGGAGTGTTGTTGACAGGTTTGTGGTCCCCATACTATGCTGTCATGTTCTCTCGTAGCACAATTCCAGATAGAAATGCCTTATTTCTTTAATGAGAACTTATCTTAAGTCTATAAAACAACCCCAAGAAATGCCAACAATTCTTTCTACTGGAAAGTACTGAGAATTTTCCAGATTCTTCATTAAGCAGTACAGAGATGTAGAAAGACTCTTGGCAAGGGCAGAGATAAGATGCAGATGCCATGTAGAGTTAGTCCGATAGCATTTTTATTAGAAAATTGCTGTGAACTAAACTATTCTTTGCTGTTACTTTGTGTTTCTTAACAGTTTGCATCCCCAGACAGTCTGTTCTGTTCTTTCATGTTCAGTAGCCCATAGCTGCTGCTGCTTTAACTGGGCTAAGACTTGTCCTGTCTCAGCATGCTGTGGTTCGTCTCTTTACTGTATTGTTTTTCTCTTTAGCTGTGCTCACACCACCCAAAGCAGTCCTCCACCCAGACAGTGCCTGGGCTTTCCAGAGCGCTCTTGTGCTGGATGGGATGGGAGCTAGGCCTTCCTGCTAGACGCGCAGTGCCTTCCCTGTGAAATACTGCATATTTTTAGCTGCACTCCAGACTCTGGCCTCTTAAGTCAAATTCCTACCTGCCACTCATGAGGAGCTCACTGCATTGGGCTTCTTTTGGCCACATCATTTCATCTGCAAATGTGTTGTTAAATAAACCCATTCTGTTGTGTTGTCATTGTGAGTGTGCATTATTCATCACAAGGCTGAAAATAATCTGTGTTTGCTTCTGCCTAGGAGCTAAAGGCCAGTATTTTGGCTCTTGCCACCCAGATACTGACGGGATGTGATGAAGTACTGGAAATGCTGCAGCAGGTTACCACTGCCCTCATAAACAGTGACATAGCTGACCGAGAGCAAAGGTAAGGATGGGACTGCAGCTGCAGCCTATCACCTGCCACCTGTAGACAGCAGCATCTAGTGTCCGAGCAGCTTTTGACATGGGGCTAACACGGTGCTGTGACATCAAGGGCAGTCGTACACTTTAGTATGCTTTTAGATGAGAGTGAGGAGCCTGTGTCTGCTGTCTGACTGAGTGCTACTATGTTCTATTGGGCAGCCTGGCCTCCAGCACTGCCTTTGTCCTTGCCCTTGCTTTTATTTCTTTTTTATTTCATTCATTCATTTCTGAGGCAGGGTCTCTCTACATAGCCCTGGCTATCCTGAAATTCACTACATGGACTAGACTTGAACTAACAGATCTACTTATCTCTGCCTCTGAAGTGCTGGGACTAATGGTGTGCGCCTCCACACCCAGCTCGTTTGCCTCTTAACTCTGCCTCAGTGCTGTGCCTGGTTCCTTTGGGAAGGAGATGACGTAGTGGTACAGATAAGTATGTGCTCCACAGAAGATGGCACTGACAAGTACCTCACTTACTGTCTGATTTCTCCAGATATCAGGTCCTCTCACAAATCCCTGCCATGCTTGCTTTTCAAAATGAGTTACACTCTGCCTTTTTATGATATAGTGACCTAGTGTGACCTTGAGGCATCTTTGCTTCAGTGTGTCTGACCCCCGTCCTTGGTTGTTGTGCATTTGAAGGTGATAGATGGGAGTTTGGGTTGAGAACACTATAACCCATGTAGGCATTGCATCACAGCTTATGAAGACATTTGCTCTTTACTCGCAGCTCTTGGGGGTAGGTGGAATTAACAGGGAATGCTGAAATGTGGTGTCCACTTCTTCCAAATTTAATAGCCTCAGTGATCTTGGAGAACTCACTCTTCTTTCTTAGGGAGATGGGCAGGCTTTGATCCTTCTACCAGAGAAATGCAATAGAAAGAAAGTGACTTTAAAGACAAATTTTAAATCTGCCTATTTAGTAGTCAAAGTCATACTTAAAGGAAGTTGAGTGATAGTTACTGAGGCTGGAGGAGGGGAGTTATCGGCAAACTGGAATAGCGTTTTTGTTTTCAGGACAAATAGAGTTAGGAAGATGGACAGTGATAGTGGTTGTATATGATTCTAACCTTGGAATGTATGCTTCAAAATGGTTAATAAAATAAGTTGTATGCTATATTTTGCCACCCTTAAAATTATTAAAACAAATTCTGCCTGCTTCTAAATTGCACATGAGCCTCAATTGCTACTCCAGGACTGAGGTCTTGGATTATGAGCTGGCAAATCCACTTTGTAGCCCTTCATCCCTCCTTTCACAGTCTCAGTACCATACAGAGCCAGTAGACCAGAGGCCAGAGACCCAGAAGGACACTGACTACTTAGAGAAGTCCCAGCATGTCAGGACCCATTTATGAAGTGCTATGAGGGCC
This sequence comes from Phyllotis vaccarum, assembly GCA_033318265.1. Classification (NCBI taxonomy): domain Eukaryota; kingdom Metazoa; phylum Chordata; class Mammalia; order Rodentia; family Cricetidae; genus Phyllotis; species Phyllotis vaccarum. The sequence continues at coordinate 50,777,453 of JARWLC010000017.1, read as the reverse complement.
TGGAGATGTAGGACCTAGACTGAAAAGTGTTCTTCTTCCCCTCTTCCTCGGAGGTGGAGGTTTGGGATGTAGATGGAATTGACTGGCTTAAAGAGATATGTTTGAGGGAATTCTCGGGCTTGGGACATGATGGTTGCTCTTGTCCATGCATGAACTTGATTAGGTTGTGTGCTTTCCTGAACTTGTAGGTTAAAAGGCTTGGAACAAGTTACCAAGGCTACTATGCTTGGTCACCTTCTCCCAGTGTTGCTGACCTCCCTGATGCACCCCAATCTGCAGACCCTGACCATGGCTGATGCTCTGATGCCTCAACTGGTGCAACTGGTGCTCTACACCAGCCAGGTGGGCCCTACCTCTGACCTGCTTTCTGCACAGCTCACTTTGCTACAGAGGGCATGATAGCATATTCAGTCCTTTGCAGGAGCCAAGAAACCCCCAAGTCCTGTTAGGGGATAGACTTGTTTGTGTTGATCACTGACTAACTGTAAAAGTACTAATATGCAGCATTGGACAGCCTACTTCCTATTTAGTGTCCTGAGTGCCTGACAGCTCAAGAGTAAACTGCACGCACGTGCATGTGTGTGTGTGTGTCCTCACTACTGGGTGTTTCCGAGGGAAGGAAGGCAGCCAGGAGTGTAAGCCTGCAAGTATGACTTGTAAGTCCATGCCAGGAGCCATCCCAGTTAAGACATACAGATGATTTTGTGTTTCAGACAGCCTTGCTGCTTAAAACCCAGTGTCCAGTTTTTGCTGAGGTGGGCTGTTCCCTGTGTGGCACCTCTGACCAGAAGTGCAGGCTGTATCCTGATGAGAGGTAACGTGCACTCGGCTCCCTTATTTTCTTATGGTGCAAGCCTTGTATTCCTTTTACAACAGTAATTTTAGCCAGGATTTCACAAGTAGCTAGAGAATGATTTTAAATTTATAGGGACAAGTTAGACTGCATTCCCTTAGAAGGGGAACATTCAAAATTAATTTGAAACTACCATTGTAGTAGGCATGCAAGAAACATTGAATTTTGTAGACTGGTTTATTCTTTTTTGGGGGGAGGGGATGTCCAAGTGATTCTCCATCCTAGCCTTTCAAGGAAATGGGACTAGAAGGCAGAAGTTTCCCTGTGTGGTTGGCTATTTTCCTTCTTTCTCTCCCTGTCAAACTCTTCTGTCTTTTTGAGACATTCTTCTGTGTTCCAGCCTGGCTAAAAATTCACTGTGTAGCTCAGGCTGTTCTTGAACACTTGACCCTCCAGCATGTGCCTTCTCAATGCTAGGCCTAACTTGTTACTTAGCAGTGAGTGGCTGACATCAGCACAGCGTGACTTCATGCAGCCATGTTCAGATTTTAAGTTTGTGTTATACAGCCTCAGGCCCACGGAGTTCTTGCAACTTGAATGAGAATGGAAAAGGGGGGTTCATAGGCACCTTTCCTGAGTAAAACTGCAGAGAAAGCAGCTGGAGACTGTAGTATGAAGTTTCTGGGCCCAGACTAGTCCCAAAGTATGGACCAGCAGTCCCAAATAATCACACAAAGTCTTATATTAATTACAAGCTGTTTGGCCTATAGCTTAAGCACATAACTTGCTAACTCTTACTGTTATACTAACCCAGGATTCTTATCTTGTTTAGCCATGTGGCTTGGTACCTTTTCTCAGAGCAATATTCTCGGTTTCTTCTGTCTAGTTCTGCTGACATCTTTTTCTCCTTGTCCTCTTCCCAGAGTTTCCTTAGTCTGATAGCCCTGCTCATATTTCCTGTCTGCCTTCTGACCAATCAACATTTTATTAAATCAGTAGGAGTGACAGATATTTACAATGTACTAAAGCATAATCCCACAGCAGGAGACTTGTGGGGTTGCTACAGTGTCACAAGGACTGAGGCTGTGGGGTTGGGAAAAGTGGCCATCTTCAGCTCCACCCCCAGGACCTGAGGAGAGTTAGCAAAGGTCTCCTTGAAAGAGCAGGGGATGTACTTGCAATGCTCGCAGCTTGTTTGTGAGAAGGAATAGTGCTACCTACAGAAGAGAAAAATTTCCTGTGTAATGCGTTTTCAAATGCTTCCCATTGCTGCTCAGTACTTACATGTAGGGTGCTGCTACACTGTGCTGTGGCAGACGGAAAACACTTTCTCAACCTGTGCACTGCACCCACACTTGTTTTTGTTTTGTGTTCCTTATTAAGCTGCACCATTTTCTTTTTCTCTGGTTTTAGAATGCTAGAAGAAAAGGAAGAGCCAGGCTTTCTCACTGGCTTAAAGATCCCTGCCCCTTGGGCTGCTGGGAAGACTGTGGAAACAGTGCACCCTGTCAGAGATAACTACAAGTTTAAAGAGACTGTTCATATCCCAGGAGCTCGCTGCCTGTATCTACGATTTGATAGCAGATGCTCGTCGCAATACGACTATGACAAAGTAAGCAAGAATGGGTTGTCACTGTGCCTTGACTTAGCTGCTTCTTATTTTCTTTTGCACTGGCCGCCATTCTTAACTAACTTCTGCCTGTAGGTCCCTCTCAGGAGACGCCCCACAGATAGTGCTTTGGAAGGTAGTGACTGAGGAAGTTGAAGAGCCACAGCTCTGTGTCTGAGAGCAGGAATGTTAGGGCATGGAGACCCTGTCTCTGTAAGTGTCCATGAGCCTGCCTTCCCTCTTGAGAGTCATGTAGATGTGTGATGGCTGTTCATCTGAGAAGGTCTCACTGCCCGGTTCTTGAGGCTTCTGTCTTCTATGGAAGAAGGTGGCTTTTAGAAGGTTCAGGTGTACCTGAGTCTGTCTTGTGTTTTTATCTTTGTCATTATCTCGGGCACTTAGGGATTTTGAGGAGGAATAGTTTCCAAATGGTGGCTTACTGACCATTTAGATAAGACAGGGTTTTTCCTGTTGGTATTGGACTGGTGAAGAAAGGCTAGGGAAGAAATACACCGACTAGCACTGGGCATGGTGTCTTCATGTCACTGGTCAGCTACATGTCACCTCTGCCCTTTGTGAGCAGAGTAAGAGCAAATGGCCTTAATCTCATCTCGGAAGGCTTTTACAGTAAAGGTAAAAAAAGAACTTAGCCACAACTGCCTTGAGATGGTGAGACACATGACTAGGAGATGTGAAACCCTCTTCCCCATTAGATTTTAGGAGAGTCAAGAGTCCCAGATGTATGGAGGAGGTGAAAGCGTGTCCTCAAAACTTACCTTTGCTTGCAGTTAAGATGCTTGTGGAGCCTGGCTCCAGCTCTCTTGCCTCCTCAGTCCAAGTGTTGTACCTGCCATGCCTCAGGCACAAACAGAAGTTACCACTTTAGTTGGTAGCATTTTGTTTTTCCTTTAAAAATAATGATTTGCATCTTCTAGTGTGTACTGACTAGTGCCTGCCCTATACATTAGAATACACTGCACAAGGAGGCTTACTATGTAGACAAACATATTTACTCTCCCCATGGCCCTTGGTGTTGTTAGCAAGAGGTCTAAGGTGTAAGAGCTCACTAGCTTACAAACATCCGAGCTTAGCTGCCAGATATGGCAGAGTGTACTGTAGCCTGTGGACCTGTGAGTTATGGAAGCCAGATCTCTGCTTCCTTTGAACGCACATGAACTATCACATGCCAAGTGAACTATAACTCTCTTTCCTTTATGTTAGAAAAGCAGCCAGTGAGGGCTAGAGGGCTCAGTACATAAGGCTCACAGAGCAGATTCCCCACACCCATGCACACGTGAAGGAGGGCTCTAACTTCTCAGAGTTGTCTTCTCACCTTCACGGGCACACCCTCCCCATGCACACACATCATGCATCATCTTTAATAATAAAGCATCAGCCGATTGGATGTGAATGGGAGCTAGGGAATAGTAATAACAGATGAAATTGTCCTACAGGCAGCAGCCACCTTCTTGTCCCATATTTGCTTCATTTCTTTTTATGCCATTAAGTAACATTTTAAGAATTCGTGGCTTGTTTTCACTTTGTTGCATTTTTTAAATCCTTATTCATTTATTGGTTTTAGGGGGTCCTTTTATTTTGTATTAAGTATTAGAACGTGGCTATTTCGCTCACTTTGTTAATTTTGGGGAGGAATTAAAGGGGCAGACTCCACCTGTTGTTAATGAGTTCAGATAACTTGGATGGAAGTAGCTGCTTGAGAAATACGCGTGCACAGTAGCCAAATATAACAATTTAAGGCTCTATGTCCCTGTGATAATAGGGATTTGAAAATATAAGAAATATGTCTGTTAATAATTTTAGTCATTATTTTTCTTTGGCTATCTTGTAAATACTAACAGCTGATTGCCTCCAAATTTGTATCAGTTAGACCTTAAATATAAGGATCTATTAGTTATGTTATGACACCAGTGTCTGGTTATAAATGTGGGGTTTTTTACAAATTTTTTTTGCAGCTTCTTTATTTGTAGATGTTTGTTTTTGTTTTTCTTTTACAGTCTAACAGTCTATTTTCTGTTTTGAAGTTGGTGATATACGCGGGGCCTAACACAAACAGTAGGAAGGTTGCTGAGTATGGAGGCAACACTCTGGGATATGGCAGCCGTAGTGTCTTAGGAACTGGTTGGCCGAAGGACTTGGTGAAGGTATGGTATCAAGTCACAACCTCTTTCTAGAAAAGAAAGGTGACCATAGGTTCTTCATCTGCCAAGGACTAATTATAACCCCAGAAAGCATTTGCTATGGTGACTTTAGTTAGTTAGGGTGGGTCCAGACTCCTAGGCCTACCACCTTCCCACATCTATTCAAAATTACCTTCCTTTTGCCAATAGGACATCAGAGCCTTGTCTTCGCTAGAGCTTGAATCCATCCACAGGGTTCTTCATAGCCAGCAGTTGTCATGGTTACTCCCTTGGAGGCCACTAGTCCTCCCAGGGTCCTGCTCTGGATGTGTACCACAGGATGCTGCAATCTAGAAGTTTTGAGTTAATGTTTTCAAATTAATTTTACCTTTGAAGAAAAATAACAAAAAGTTCTCAAACTGATATTATTAGGGTCGTCCTTTGTAATCTGGGTTTTTGAACTACTTGTTAGTGTATGCCCAGAGCACAAACAGGGATCAGAAGCGCACTAACCCCAAATATGCTAAGTATGCCTTCTGCCCTGTATGATGCACACACAATTAGTGTGTTGCACACCTTAGTTAGCCAGTGACAGCAGTCTGCCCAGATGTCTGGGTGAGCTAATCTTGATGTGTTGTTCCTGGCCTCCTCATTGACACAGACTGGGAAGAGACAGGAGAAAACAGAGCAGAGGCAGAGCTCTGTGAGCTTGGGACTAGCTTGCTTTACAGTAGTGAGTTCCAGGCTAGCCAGGGCTACATAGAGACCCTATCTCAAAATAAATAAAGTAAGTCTCTAAGCCAGAGGTTTTGTGGGGTAAACTCCTGTGATCCCTGTATTCTAGATGCTCAGACAGGAGGATCATTAATTCAGAGTGAGACCTTATCTCAAAAAAAAAGGAAAGAAAAGGAAGTCAATCTCTGAAATACATTGCTCTCTTGGAAATTATTTGTCTTTCTTAAAGTTCATTTTCCCCCTTAAATCTTAAGGTTGAAGGCGATACAGTCACCTTCTCCTTTGAGATGAGAAGTGGCCGTGAGCACAACACTCCTGACAAAGCCATGTGGGGCTTTGCTTGCACAGTTCGCGCTCAGGTACTGAACCTAACTCTGTCCTGTGTGCCTTGGTGACATAGATCATATTTTCCTTGGAAACAGGGCAAAATATGAGCCACTCTGTCATCTGTCTCTTCATCAACAAATAGGAACCTAGTAGGAGTGAGTGGTTCTTTTATGAAATGAAAGGAGCTGGGGCCTAAAGTCAGTTCACCAGCACAGAAACCTGTGGCTAGGATTCTTTGAGGCCTGGAGAGGTGACCTGGCTCTGGCATGTTCGCACAGGGCAACAGCAGCTGGAACACTCAGTTGGCATAAGCATTTGGATTCTGGATTGGGAGTTGGACTTTCCCCTAGGGTTATACTATAGACTTGGAAGTTACTAGAGCTTGACCCAGCACAGAGCCTCAGCCTCTCAGGCCAAGCTGCCAGCGAGCATGTGCACCCTGTGAGGCAGGGGTCTCTGTCCTCTGTTTATCAAGCAAAAGGGCTGCCACCCAGGAGGCTTGCGCGTGTTTCCTTGTAACTTCAGTGTATTCATTGACAGAATAAGGACTGCACTTGACTAGGCATGACTGAGAGCAAGCAGCCTGTCTTCCCGCACATGGTTTGTGCTGTTTCTAATGTGAAGTCTGAGCCACTGCTCGCTCCCCAGAACTGTGTTGAGACCTCATTCAGCAGTCATTCCAGTACCGCTCTTGTTCCTGATGCTGAGCACTGCACCCAGTGTGGTCCAGTGTGGTGTAGCTTGAAGTGCTCTACCGGTGTCCACTGACCTGTGTGTGTGGTTTGCCTCTGTCTGCATTGTAGGAGTCCTCAGAGGATGTCTCAGGAGGCTTGCCCTTCCTGGTAGACCTGGCCTTAGGTCTGTCTGTGTTAGCTTGTTCCATGTTAAGAATCCTGTACAATGGACCAGAAATTACCAAAGAAGAAGAAGCATGTCAGGAGCTATTGCGGTCCAAACTTTTACAAAGGTAACAGAAAGTCTGCATGGAGTGACTTTTGCCCACAAACAGAAACAGACTTAATGTGGAAAGCTGCAGTCAGTGCATTTCTCAGCCAAGTGTGGTACTACCTGACACTCATTATTGATGTCTTAGTATCTGAGGAATGGGATGAAAATGATACCTCTTGCCTTCTCAGCCATACTTTTCTTACTTTTCTTGGAACTGTGTAAGTTTTTCTCCAGCCTAACACTGTACATTTGAAGGATCTGATCCCCCAAAGAGAAGATAGATGTATGATAGCATATCAGACGTAAGGGGGGTTGTAACCATGTGATGCTTTTAGCTTTTACTATGAAGCCCCAGGTTTTCCTAGGAACATGTTAGAAAGGATGTCGAGTCCTAGGGGAAAAAAAGGTAGTGTCCACCAAATGCTCAGTTTAGCCTTTGGAGAAGGTTTGCTGAATACACACTGAACACATTATGTGAGCTTCCTTGTGTCAAGTAGCTTTCCAGTAATCATAGTTAAGAGGAAGTGAAGAGCCTCATTTCTCTCTTCCCAGGTGCCAATGGCAGGTGGAGGCCAACGGTGTTATCTCCCCTGCCCTTACTCCGAGTCCCTCTCCACTGCCTCTGACCATAGAAGAAGACAGAGAATTTACCTACCCCTCCGATGTCCTTGTGCCTCCTGTTGGGAACTACTTTGACCTGCCTCGGATCAGACTGCCTCCAGGGATCATGATAAAGCTCAGGGAAATTTCTGGGCGTGCACGACCTCAATTTAGACCCAGTATAAAGTATGTTCAGACAGTGGGAAGGCCATGTTTCACTTTGATTCTAGCTAGTGAACCTTGAATTTTAAGTTTACTTAGGGGTTAGGGTGTAGTCCAGTGAAAGAATGCTATCCTATCGTGTATAAGTCCCTGAGTTTGAGTCCCAAAACTATAAAAAATTAGTTTAATTGTGTGAAAACCTTACGTTTAGTTAATAAACATGAACTGAGTATTTAGTGAGTCAACCAGGTAGCATTGTAGCCAGTGGTTCTCATGTAGCTTCCAGTCACAGCTAGGTAGCCCTAGCAATGTGAGTGTGCAGCCCCACTTTGCACGTGTTGAAACTGAGGGTCTAATGATGGGTTGTTAGCTGTGTCTACAAGTTTCCCATGGGATTCCAATGCCTGGTAAAACTTAGCAAGTTCTAGATTTTCCTCTGACAGTTTGACCTTACCTGCAGTCTAGCAACACACCTAGTATTACTTCTACTTCCCAGAGCAGAGACAAAGTCCAAGGCTTAGAGTCACAAATGTACATGAGCTACTCTTACCTGAAGCCATCTTTGCAGACCTCCACCTTGCCTAGGCACACACAGCCGGCACTTCTGTGGAGGTCAGAGGACATCTTGCAGTTGTTCTGCAGTGACATTCTACCATGTGTCCTGGGAATCAAACTCAGGTTCTTAGACTTGGCAACAAGCCCCTTCCCCACTGAGCCCCCTTAGATCCATAAACAGTATTGTGTTTAACCTGGTATCTCATGCACTGTACTCCACGGTCCCAGGACTGTGTGAAGTTCTGTCAGATGAATGGTGCTGAGGCTCGGGAGTGAGTGCACCCATGGTTGAAGCCGCAGAGGCATGAAAGAGAGTGACATCCTGCTCTATCATTCCCAGCCATAGGCTCTTGAAACAGATTCTTACTGCTGGAAGCTGCACAGTTGGCAATGCTGGCTGGCCATCAAGTACCCAGCACTGAGACTGCAGCATGTGCAGCCTCACCTGTTTTTGTTTGTTTGTTTGTTCTGTTTTGTTTTGTTTTGGAGACAGGGTTTCCCTGTGTACCCCTGACTGTCCTGGAACTCACTCTGTAGACCAGGCTGGACTTGAACTCAGAGATCTGCTTGACTCTGTGACCCAAGTGCTGGGATTAAAAACACGTGCCAACACCACCCAGCTCTCACCTGCTTTTATGTGGCTACTAGAGACTGGCACCCCAGTGAGCCAGCCTCTCAGCTTCCAGAACGTCTGCTCAAGAGCAGTAGACCTATTCCAACTATAATATGACTCTAGCTCAGAATAGACAAGTGTTTACTAAGGGAGATAGCCTTAATTTTGATTTTCAGCTCCATCAGCCAGTGTCAGTTTTATCAGCTACTATACTAAGTTAGTTGGGAGCACAGACCATGTGCAGTACCACCACCGCCTCTTCCTCTAGTATAATACAAGGGTGGTGGTGAATCGGTGTTTAGTCAAAGCCTGTTGCATATGGTGCTGCTAAATTAACTTTACCAGACACCTGACTGGTTTCCATTGTCACCACAGAGAAGTGATTCAGCCTGATGTCATGGAGGAAATGGTGGTGTCCTGCGTTATTAAGCACTTGAACTTGGTTGATGCATTGCAGTCCCTAATCAATTTTCAGTATCAGGAAGAACATGCGGAGGAATATGATCTATTGTGTAAAATTATGGGAGAGACCTTTAAGAAACTCAATGCCATGGAGAGACAGCTGCAGGTAAGCACAAAGGGGGGCATGTGTCAAATGTGTCAACTGTTGGGAGCACTTCCTTTCTTGGTGACTTACAGAAGTTTTCAGTAGCTCTTACCCCAAATTCCAAGCTTACAGGTTGTCCCCGTTTTTATCTTGTTTTCAACTTTCCCAGAGCGTGGCTGAGCTGGAGCAGAAGTGGCAAAGTGAGGTTGAAGATGCCATGCAGGGCAAGCTGGAGAATAACATGCCTTTCTTCTATGATTACCATTTTAATGAGGTGAGTGCAGTGTAAGAAGTCCCCACTGGGGTGTGCCACTTAGAGAGCAAAGATGGTGTAGTGTGTGCACATGCACTCATTATGCAGGAAAAGTAGTGTTGCTTCTGGAACCTCGTACACTGTGCGACATACCTATTCTCTGGAAGGTTAAATGAAAATATCTAGATTGACATGTCAGTTTACAAGTACTTGATTTTAATCTGGTTGATAGTTTTGTTAAAAGGCTGAAGAAGTTACCACTACTAGACTGTTGAGAATCTCAATGGGTTGAGGTGCTTGCCACCAAGCTTAGTAACTCAAGTTCCAGCCCTGAGAACAATGTGAACTTTAGCCTATGAAATAAAAGGATAAAAAGTTTCAAATAATTCCAGCGCTCAAGGAGTCAAGGCAGGAATATTGAGAGTTCAGTGTCAGCCTACTACAAATTGAGACACTGTGTCAAAAGATGCTATTAGCACCACCCCTCCCCCAAGCACTTGCTCAGCACGTCCAGGGCACTGGTGTAATTTCTGCACTGTGGGAAATGAGAACAAAAACAGGGGTCGCACAAACCAGAGGTGGGGTTGGACCCCTACTTCTTGATTCTTGCAGATCATGCATACCTTTTCTTGGTTTTTCCTTCTTTAGAACAAAATGAAAGAACTAGAACTTTTGTGTTCAATGAAGGAAGTCTCCTTTGATGGAAATGATCTTGAGAACATGGTCCTTTCACTGAGGTTAGTGACATTACTCACCTTCAAGCTGCCCTCTCACCTTGGTGCTCAGGACACTGCAGGTCCAGTCCATGCAAGGTTTCTTAGTGTTGTGTGTTCACCAGATGCTTAGAGTTACTTACTGGTAAGTCCACAGCTCTGCTTTGAATGCTCACAAGGTAGCACAGACATTTGAAAGAGCAAAACAGCACGGTTGGCCAGAGAAGGGGCAGATGAGCGGTGCTCACTGGGTGCCTGCTTAGCTCCTGTTCTTGTCCCTGAGGGCTGAGTGGGCTGAGCTGGAGAACAACTCAACCCACTTGAGTCTCTCTCTCTAGGGAGAAGTTCCTCCAAGAAGTGAATTCTCTTACTCAGAAGCCCTCTCACCCCCTGGCCAAAACAAAGACACTGGTGAAGAGTCTGATGAACCGAGCTGAGCTGCTGCTGCACGTCACCATTGCCGCCCAGTCAGGCCTCACCAGGAGCATCTCAGGGACACCAGCAGAGACTCCTGGTACTGGCTCTGTTCACAATAGACATCAACTATTACTAAAGAATCCACTGCTGGGTTTTCCTAGAACAACAAAAAGGAAATGTAAACATTTTCCTTCTTGCTTCTTAGTTTCTTTAGTCTCTAGACTTGAATCCCTATGGAGTCATCTTGAATGGACCTCTTTGGCTTTGAAGGTTCCTCCTGGAGCATCTGAGGAGTGCAGTGGCATGTGTTTGTATAATCGGTGCTTCCATGCTCTCTGTTTCAAGTTCATAGTTTTCCTAGTTACACATGCAACTATATTTGAGTAACAGAAGCATGGATGTAGTCAGCACTGTGAGTCTTATAATAATGTGCCAGGCTTTTTGTTTGGTTGGGGTTTTTTGTTTTGTTTTGTTTTGTTTTTTGGTTTGGTTTGGTTTGGTTTGAGATTTTGGTTTTTCAAGGTGGTGTGACAGGATTTCTCTGTACAACAATCCTGACTATCCTGGAACTCAGTTTGTAGACCAGGCTGACCTTGAACTCACAGAGATCCACCTGCCTCTGCCTCCTAATTGCTGGGATGAAAGGTATATGCCATTACCACCCGACTCAATCTTTTTTCTTTACTCAAAATTGGGTTTGCATTATATAGGACCTTCTGGCATAACTTGCCATAAGTTGTTTATTACTAGAAATCCACAGGTCACAGTTTTTAAAAGTTTATTTAATTTTTTTAACAATTTTTTTGGAATGAATGCTTTATCAGAATGTATGTCTGTGCCTGGTGCTTGTAGTCTAGAAGACGACATTGAAATGAACACTGATAGTTACTAAATGAACTTTTGTCCTGTCTTTGGAAAAGCCAGTTCAATAAAAGACTTTAAACTTTCAAGCTAAAGTAAAATTATTTAAGCACACATTTAGGCTTCCTCTTTTCAGTATTCTTTGCTAGACTGAACGCTGGCCAAGCCCTGACAGAAAGTGAAGATACATCAGGATGGTGCTTCCATGTTAGCGGCAGCTATACCTCCCACAGACCACACAGCACAAGTGTAAGCCTTTTTCTTTCTTCTTGCAGCATGCAAGTCAGCTTCAGAAACAAAGGTGGCAGCTCACGCTGTCCGCCAGCCTGTTTTCCTTCGAAGCATGTCTGCTCCTTCTGACCTGGAAATGATTGGTAATGAAGACTTGGAATTTACTAGAACAAATCAGAGGCAAGTGTCTTTGGCCGAGTCAGATCCTAATGTGTAGTTGTATGAAGTGCTCAGACAGCCTCCCTGAGCAGGGTTGTTTGCTCATGTGTTACAGTTCTGTTCTCTGTAGGCGTCGTCATGTGACCAGCCACCGGAGCAGCTCCTTTACACTCCTGCAGTCGCTGGCTATAGAGGACAGCAGAGACAAGCCCACTTACAGCGTCCTGCTGGGGCAGCTGTTTGCTTTCATTGGCACCAATCCTGACCAAGCGGTAGGTCACAAATGTGCAGATCTCTGGTGAACGACTTCTGGTAGCTGGAGGATGTATGACAGCAAAAAATAGCATCCTTCCTCCTGTGCATTTCAGGTGTCCAGCAGCAGCTTCCTTTTGGCTGCACAGACAAGGTGGCGGCGGGGAAACACGAGGAAGCAGGCCTTGGTGCACATGCGGGAGTTGCTGACCGCTGCAGTGCGAGTTGGAGGAGTGACACACCTGGTGGGGCCAGTGACAACGGTTCTTCAGGGAGGACCCAGGTCAGTGTTGCTGTTAATTTACACTTCCATTTACCATGGGCCAGAGCCCACAGTGGCATCTGCTAATGTTGTTCCTCAAATTTTTGTTTGTTTGTTTGTTTGTTGAGACAGGGTTTCTCTGTGTAGCCCTGGCTGTCCTGAAACTCACTCTGTAGACCAAGCTGGCCTCAAACAAAATAACAACAAAAATAAGGCTTATATTGAAATGAACACTGATAGTTTATAAATGAATTTTTGTCCTGTTTGGAAAAGCCAATTTAATAAAAGATCTACCTGCCTCTGCCTCCCAAGTGCTGGGATTAAAGGCGTGTATCACCACTGCCCAGTGTTTTGGGTTTTTTTTTTGGGGGGGGGGGGGGGAGATAAAATTCTAATGTACAATCTTCTAACATTTTAGTGTATGCCCTTGTTATAACTATGGGTCTCTACCATGTTGCTTACATAACTGGGACTGCATCATACTTGACAGCCAGTTTCCTGTAGGTGCATGTGTGTACTTCTGTGTACATGTGTGTGTAAGCTTGTATGTTGTGTGCGCATGCACACTAATACCACGTGTGGCAGTCACAAGAAAATTCTGAGACTCAGTTCTCTCATTCTACTTTGGTGAGGCAGGGTCTATCACCAGACTTGGTGACCCATGAGCTTCAGGCTGGTCCTGCCTCTGCCTTCCCTCTCTGTAGGGGAGGCAGCTTTTAACACTCTGGTTGTCAGGCTTGTGCAGCGAGGGCATTTATCCACTGAGCTGTCTCCCAGCCCAGTTCCCTGCTTTTATTTTATTTTATTTATTTATTTTTGGTTTTCCAAGACAAGTTTTCTCTATTTAACAGTCCGGGCTGTAGTCAGAAGTTTCTTGGTTCCACCTAACCCCCGAGGTCAAGACAAATCTTTATCGCCCATGGTCCTGCAGTCACTTAGTCCCAGATAATCACACAAAGGCTTGTAGTAATTAACTGTTTGGCCTATAGCTTAGGCTCATTGCCAATTAGCTCTTACAACTTAATTCAACCCATTTTATTAATTAATCTATGTATTACCACATGACTCCGTGGCTTTACCTGTGTCCCATTACATCTTGCTTTCTGGGTAGCAGCCTCCAGGGTTTCTCTGACTCTGCCCTGTAGTAAGAAGTTTCTGACTGAGCCTAGTCCCCAGGTCTGGACCTGCCCACAGCTGCTTGGTCCCACATCATCACACAAAGGCTTATATTAATTACAAGCTGTTTTATCCTGTGGCTCAGGCTTATTACTGCTCACTCTTAAATTAACCCATGATTTTTATTTTGTTTAGCCAAGGTGCTGGGCACTCTCCTCTTCCTTCCTCTGTGTCTGCTGGTGTCTCTGATCTAACTTCCACTTGTCAGCATTCTCCTAGTCTGCTTGCTCCACCTTTACTTTCTGTCTAGCTTTTGACCAGTTAAACCAATAGGAGGAACAAATATTTACAAGTACAAAAGTATAATCCCACAGCACTGCCCTCTTCATCTTTATCTTTGTTTGGATTTTTTGCCTGCACCTAAGCTGCCTTGCCATGGGCCAAAACAACTTCTTTATTAACAACTGGTAATAAAGCATATCCACAGTGTACAGAAAGACATCCTACATCATCACCTGGCTAGCTGGAACTCGCTCTGTAGACCAGGCTGGCTTCAAACTCGTGAGCATCTTGTTTGAGGGACCCCTGGGAATCCTTCCCAGCACTTTCCTATGGTCCTGCAGCTTTTGACATTGACCTTGATGATCTCCAAGGTCCCTTTGCTCCGGATTCTTTGCCCTGGGCTTCAGAAGGAAGGGTCCTCGGCTTCCCCCTTCCCCCATTACACTATTGTTGATGTCTTCATGAAACCTGAGCTTGTGTTTTGTCTCATAGAATTGAAGAGCTCACCTGTGGTGGGATGGTGGAGCAGGTCCAGGAAGCCTTTGGTGAGACCATGACCTCTGTGGTGTCTCTGTGTGCTCGTTACCCCATTGCTTGTGCAAACAGCATTGGACTCTTGTGTACCATACCTTATACCAGGTGAGTGTTGACGTGCCATTAGCTATGCATAGGTTAGTCAGCTAAGCTAAGCAATTTTTTTTGTCTTGTTTTTTAATTTATAAAATTGGATTTGGGGGAGTTAGAGATGTCTCGTGCTCAAGAGTATCTAAGACCTTCTTCTGGTGTGTGCAGACAACAGCACACATGATATTCAGCACACTAGACACAAACACATACACAAGTGAAGTTGAATCTTAAAATTGGATACCTCCTTAAGATTCTGTCCTGCTGGCATGCTTCTAAAGTTCCTTAGTTGAGTTGCTATGTAACCAAATGTTGCCATCAGGATCATATTACTGTGCAAATTTGGAGGTTCAAAAGCAGACATATCAGGCAAGGCTCTTTTGTCTTGGCACAGTTATTTCTTGGGCCATTTAATTCACAGCTTGGAGCTATTAACTCTTCACGGACTCATTTGAATGCCCCTGTAATAAGATAATTACTGAGGGGGGGGCACTAGAGAGATGATCATCAGTTAAGAGTACTGGCTGCTCTTCCAGAGAACTAGGGCTCAGTTCCAAGCATCCACGCAGCGGCTTACAACTAGCTCTCTGTAATCCCAGTTCTTAGGACTCCAAGGAAATGAGACACACACTGTGCACAGAAAAACATGGAGAAAAAACACATGAATAATTTTTTTGAAAACTAATTATTATTTTATTTATTATTGAGTTGACTTATCAGTTTATAGTTTGCAACCCTGTGTGAGCAAACCTCATTTTGAAGGCCCCTCTCTAAGGGCATCACCACAATAGGCAAAGTATCTTGGGTGATTGTACATGGCAGCACCCTTAACAAAAAAAGTATCGATATATTCCACCCCTCTGATAACCTGAACCTTCCTGAGAGCTTCACAAAGGCTGGTCAGTTGTGATTTTTCATTCTGTTTCTGCTCTTCCCCAGGAGTGAAGAGAAGTGCCTGGTCCGCAGTGGCCTTGTGCAGCTCATGGACCGACTCTGTAGCTTGAGTAGTCAGACCGAATCCAGCTCCAGTGAGAAGCAGACCAAGAAGCAGAAGGTGGCCACCATGGCCTGGGCTGCCTTTCAGGTGTTGGCCAACCGCTGTGTGGAGTGGGAGAAAGAGGAAGGTGAGCAATAGGATTCCTCTCTATCCCTGTGGGTGACAGAGGAGAGGGCGGTATTAAACTACCACTCAGGTGGCTCCACATGGGCATGTTCTGTGGAAATTCACAACTGCCCTGTGGCACCAGAAAATATCCTGCCCAATAAGGAAGATGTGAGCCCCCAACTTAAGATCATTTCTCTGTAAATGTTCCTATGACACTAGCAGTCTCCATATTTCTGTGAAATTATTGGGCTCTTGTTTTGATTTTTTGAAACAGAGTTTCTCTATAGAACAGCCTGGCTGTCCTGGAACTCACTCTGTAGACCAGGCTGGCCTCAAACTCAGAGATCCAGCTGCCTGTCTCCAGAGTGCTGGGATCAAAGGCATGGCCACCACTGCCCTGTTGTCATTGTATTTTAAAGAGGGTATTTTCAAATTCTATTTTTGGTGGGCAATCCAACTTTAAACATTAGCCAAAGGGTTGAAGAGTTGAATGGCAGTTGGGAGTATGTGTTACTCTTGCAGACAACCTGGGCTTGATTCCCAGAACCTGCATGTTGACTCACAGCTATCAGTAACTCTGGTTCAAAGGACTTGACATCCTCTTCTCCCATTGGGGGTACCAGGCATACATGGTGTGCATGCAGGAAAAAACACTACATTTAATTATTTTATTTTATTTTTTTTATTTATTTATTTGTTTTTCTAGTTTTTTGAGGCAGGGTTTCTCTATGTAGTCTTGGCTGTCCTGGAACTCACTCTGTAGACCAGGCTGGCCTCAAACTCAGAGATCCTCCTGCCTCTGCCTCCCAAGTGCTGGGATTAAAGGTGTGCACCACCACCGCTGCCTGACCTTACATGAATTGATTGTATTTCATTTTCATGAGAAAGCCTCCTCTGAGCATTGGCTGTTATCTGTAAATATTGTCTGGTGAGACTCTGACTGGTTAGTGGAACATTGAACAAGATAAAATGAGTCTAAAGGATGCTTTAATGCAGGGAGGCAGAGAGGGAGACTACCATGCCTACAAGCTGGCGTGCTCTCCTTGGGCGTTCACTGCTCTTCCTTTCTCCCTTCAACCCTGAAGGTGGCTCCACAGAGGCTGTGCACTCAGGGCTGGCCCGTCAGGTGTCCAGTCTCCTCACCAACCACCTTGCCCGAGCCACTGAGTGCTGTGGCAACCAGGCTGCTGGGAATGATGCCCTGCAAGATGTCCTGAGTCTTCTTAATGACCTCTCCAGGTATGGAAGGCCCTGGAGTGGGAGAGCAGCCTGTTCCCCTTCAGTGGCTAGAGCAACTTTTGCCTTTATTGATTTTGCAGTGTCCAAGTTCCCAGATCCTTTTGACACACTGGTTCTTCAAGAGAAATGGTAGAGAATAAAGTCATTGAGACATAGTATTTAGTCTCAAAATGTGAGGATTATCTAGAGGAACAATGCACTGTTGTTTACCTTATTACTTATTACTTGACACCAGCCACTGGCTTTGCAGGCATGTGCACCTTCACCTCAAACCCAAATTTCAGTCATCTCATCTCAGAGTAATGAACAGGATCAGTGCAGTCTGATGTGTACAAGACCCCAGGCGGGTTCCATTCTCTGCATCACGCACTTACAGAATCAGTCAGGACCTATAATTACTTTGTTCTTTTGTACTGTATCTTTAAACAGAAGTCATCCTTCATGGGCTCAGTTACCCCACATTTTACTATGTTATGTCCATGACAGTGCGTTCTTCAGCGTTTGCTGCTTCAGTAGGTTTGGCTGCCGCAGGACACTGGTGTTGGGGATTGTAACGCTGTGACAGCTTTGATCTTGGCACTCATGAGTGTGGAACTGCATTGTTCTCAGTTTGGACTTTTAGTCTTGGTGCTCCTTGAAATGCACTGGACACTTGAACTCGAGGCACCAAAGATCAGAAAAGATGAGGAAATCATCCTGTGAGGTGTTATTGGTAGATTTATAAACACTTATTGTATATTTGCTCCAGACTGCCATTCTCTGCACACATAGTATCCAGTTCATGTCTTCCCTCATGAGGTCTGAGCTCACTGGTTTATCTAGCTTCACCTAGTGAACACTTGCTTCTGATGTCTGTGGGCAGCCTTCACATCACGACGCCGTTTTTCTCCCTGTCTTGCAGGAGCCACATAGGGAAAGCCATCTTAAGCCAGCCAGCCTGTGTGTCCAAGCTCCTCTCATTACTGCTAGACCAGCGTCCATCCCCAAAGCTGGTGCTGATCATTCTTCAGCTGTGCCGTGCAGCTCTGCCTCTGATGAGTGTAGAGGATTGTGGAAATGTAGAGCTCCCACCATGGAGCTACTCTGTCCCCTCCCTGAACAGTGAGCAGGAGGACCCTAGTGACCCTGCCTCCAAGATCGCCTCTCTGCTCTTGGCCAAGCTGGCAGACTATGTGGTCCCAGGTGAGGAGTGCCTGGACAGGAGGATGGTGCTGGGCATACATTGTGGCCAGGCCCCGAATGCACCAGTGTGTTCCCTGATAAAGGAGAGAGATGGTGGGAGAGGGAGGGTGAGAGGCTGTTCGTGTATGGGGAACCATACAAACAGTATCTCAGTTTTCTTAGTGGGCTTTGATTTTTGATTTAAGGATGTCAGACAGTTCTTTCTCCAACTGCTTCTGAACCTGACACCACATTGACAAAAACCAGTCCTAAGAATCCCTTAAAAGGAGATAAAGATCCTGGAGAAGAGAGTGAAGCAGTGGACGGCAAGCTCTCCATATTCATCCACAAGCGGGAAGATCAGTCCTCCCATGAAGTCCTCCAGCCATTGCTGAGGTGACTGCAATGACTATAGTAGCAATGCCACCGGAGACCACCCATGTCACAGGCACTGTGATGAGCTCTGTGCATATGGTGACAACCCAAGTAGGCTGCCACCCCTGAAAGCAGGCCTAGGCTTCTAGAACCCCAGTGTGAGCTGGACTTGGTGCTTCCTGTCTAAGCCAGCAGAAGGCTCAAGCATGTGGTGAGCCAGTCACTTCTGTGTCACTCCTGTGGGGTTTGCAGTGACTCTAGCTGTGAAAAAGATGGTGCTTCAGGTGTTGGCACTCTTCAGCCAAGGCAGAAAACAACAAAGTTTTTAAAACATTAATTGACTGAGGTATAAATAGTACAATGGCTCAACAAGGAAACAAAACATGCAATTATCCTAGCAAAGCAATGGGGAGGCCTGCTATGTAACACAGAGAACTTAGATGAGTGTCTCTCTTTATATGAGTGATCTGTGAAGTCATCCTCATGGTTGGGTCCCTTGTTTGCCAGGATGGCATATGAAAGCAAGTGGCCTCTTCTGAGCATAGTCATGCTCAAGTGAAGAACTCTCCAAGAAACATGTGGCTGTGCAGCCCTCACAAAACTGATATACAAGGCCCATTCTGGAGGAGAGGGTGCTAGACTGTTAGGAGCGAAAGCCAGGCCTTCCCTGCAGACACTGCATTCATGATGCTATTGAGCCTCTTGACAGACTAATGTGATGTTCAAAGTGCCTCTTGTTTACCAGGCTACCTCCTTATAGCTGTCTTTAGACCGTGGTATTTGTATGAATTCTTAAAAACAGACTTTGTTTTGGGTCATAAAGCATCTATAATTATGAAAAAGTGATTTCTTTTTTGAAAAAGGGAGGGTCTGTGGATTTTAAAAGCTAGTTTTAAATTCAGCAAAGCTACTCAACAGATAAAACTTATTGCTTATAATCCTGGTGATCTGAGTTTTGTCTCCAGAACCCACTTGATGGAAGGAGAGAACAGACTCTTATACTCTGATGTCTTCACATGCTGTGATGCATGAACACACACACACAAGGTCTAAGCACATGGTTGCTGGGTGACTCATGCTCCCTTCTAACATTTTCTTTAAAGCAGCTCAGCCTGTCTGCCTTCCTTTTTGCAGTAGCTCAGAAGGAAGGCCCTTTCGACTTGGTACTGGTGCCAACATGGAGAAAGTTGTGAAGATGGATCGAGACATGACCAAGGTACCACATGGGGAAAGTGATGGGAGAACATTTACCATACTTTGGGCTTTCAGAAAAACATAGTTTTTTTTTTTTTTCAAAGTTAACTCAGTTGGGTGTAGTGGCCTGGCCTGTACTCTCAGCTGAAGCTCAATTTTTAGGCTAACTTGAGCAACATAAATAAGATGTATGAAATGTCAGCTCAAACCTACTAAGTAGCAAATGATAACATTCTACTGCCTCTATTTCCCAAGTGCTAGGATTACAGATGTATATCACCATGCCTGGTTTTACAGGGCTGAGGATTAAACCCAGAGCCTCATACATACATAGTAAGCACTCCACCAGCAAGCTACATTTCTAACAAAGGAATTTAGTTTCAACCTATACATTTTTCTTAGTTCCTTTAATAAATAGTTATTAAATTGAAGAGAAACAGTCAAGAATGGCCAGGGCTGAGGAGGCACTTGCTTGCCTGGAGTGCCTTGGGTCTGATCCCTAACAGTTTGTGGAGCAGGAACAGTGATGCATAGCTATAATCCCAGTTCTTATGAGGTGGAGGGTCAGGAGGGTCAGAAGTTTAAGGTTTTCCATCTTATGTCACAAGTTTGAAGATAACCTGGGATACTTGAGTCCAAGTCTCAAAAAGACAAAAATGAATTATGGACAAAAAGATCCTAAGGATATAAAATATGCTTACATTCTCAACTCATTAAAGGGATAAAAGCAACAGTGGTGATCAATTAATACTCATTGGTGTCAAGCATGGGTGCATAGACATATCAGGTCCAAGGGGGAGATTGAAGCACGCAATGGGGGCAGCACCTTTTATCCCAGCACTCTGGGCAGAAGCAGGCACAGCCCAAAGAGTGCCAGGCTAACAAGACCTACATCGTGAGACAACAAAATGTTCTTCTCTTTAAAAACACACACACACAAAGAGAATTAGCACATCTGAAAATGCCAGGCACCTAGAAACAAACCTAACTCAAAACCAATCAGGCAGATTGTAAGGTGTGTGTAGAGCAGGACCCTGTAATTACAAAGTCACCGTTTGCAATGCAAAATCTAGAGGAATCAGAGTTTATGGAAATGTATATCCTGTGTGTATGTTTTATGTTGTTTATGATATTCATCCCTTTGGTGATGGGGAAGAGATTTCAGAGAATGTGAGCTGGGAAGGATAAAATGAGCAACGCAGCTATCTTCAATTCAAACCCCAGGGTGGTTGCTGTGAAGTGATCACAGAAGAGGCCTCAGCTGCTCTCCGGAAAGCAACCAAGTGGGCACAGTCGGGCCTCATTGTCAGTGTCGGGCCACCAGTAGAATCCATCAACCCAGAAACTGTGAGCGGGCTGTCCACGGGTGACAAAAAGAAATCTGCCCAAACCTCCATCTGCCGGGAAAGGAACTCTGAACTTGCCAGGTACAGCTCTTAAGCCTGTCGGACTCTTCCAGATACACTGCATAATGGGTTTGTTAGGAGGGTTTTTAATTATATATCCCCTTAACCTGCTGCAAATAAGGAGTAGGGTCGAGAACCAATCACGGTTGTAGGATTGCTCCAGGGAGCACCACACAGGTAGCATTGAGGCTGCTGAGGGAGCCTATGGAGGGGCTCCCAGCCAGGAGGACACGCAGCTAAGGGAGTCTTCTGAGTGTTGGTGAACTGCCTTGCACATAGTGCTTCCTCATGGTCCCAACTGACCACACACCTCTCTTTCTGAGGTAGAGTCAAGGGGAACAGTGCCTTGAAGGAGTTTATCATGGTATCATGCATCCACTGGTGAGGAAAAGCTGAAGCCTGTGTCTGCCTTTGATTCCCAAGTTTTCTGTGGGAAAAAAAAAAAAAACCCAGAAACTTGGGATCCATTGTTGCAGTGTGTGGTGGTCAGTACTTCCTGACTTAAGAAGCTTGTTTGCTTTGGTTTAGAGGTTCAGGGGCATGTACTCAGTTGTATCACATCGTGTCACATTGTGACAGATCCTGTTGGGAGTAAGTGTTTACATCTCAAATTAGGAGCTAAAGGAGAGTTGGAGGAGCCAAACTCTTACAAAGGCAAGTCCCCAGTGACCCAAGAACCTCCCATAGGTTTCCCTGCCTACCATTAGCACCACCCTGGGACCACACTTTTAATCACTGTGGACTCTTGGGAGATAAACAATATTCAGATTATAGCGTAGAAGATTCTTCACATACCACAAAGAAGTTTAAGAAGTGATTTCTTCCTAGTGTTGATTTTGCTTGTCATTTGTCAGTCAACAAACTCCCTGTCACATGTAAGTCCTTTGTCATGAATAAGCAGAAACCTTTCCATCCTCATTAACTTTGAAATCACTTCTCTGTGCTTTTAAATATTTCTGAGCATTGAAAGTTTTTTGTGTTGACACTTGTAGGACTGACCCTGTGCGACCCTTCATCAGTGGGCATGTGGCAAACAGCATGGCTGCAGAAGTGATCGCCTTGCTTCATAGCCTGCTAATGGCACCTGAATCAAATGCTGCTCAAATCTGGACCACAACAGCAGAAAAGGTTAGCCTGGGGCTGCTGCTCAGCCAAGGAAGTAAGAATGAAGCAGCATTATAGTCATGCACAGCAATGGTCACCCCAGGAGAGAGTGTCCCAGTTAGTCAGACACCCTGCTCCTGAAGTCTCTCCTGCCTCTGCTGGTTCTGACTTTGCAGATCAGGACAGTGTGTCAGGGAGACGGTGGCAGTCCTTGTTTGTTTTGCTTGCTCCAGATTGGTGCTGACATAGTGTTGTTGACTTACTGGCCATGTTCAGCATACCTGCAGTCCTAGGAAGACCTCTGTGTGATCTCACTGCCAAGTGCTCCAACAGTAGTCCAGATGCCTGGAGCACAGCTCTGTAACCGATTTCTCTTTCCTCTGCTACTCTTCAGGCCAGGGCCTGAAACATGCCTTAGAGCTGAACATTAGAAGCAGACATTGGGGGTGGTTCCCCCTCAGGTAAATGACTGCTTGATTTTACCAGGTTTGCAATACAGTGTATATTTCTAGTTCTGTCTGATTATACAAATGTACCTATGGGTAGGATTTTACTGATCACACATAGTAGTTTTTGTCTCTTCTATATCTGAGTTCATGTGGTAGCCGGGCCACAGACACTGGATGCATTCCACCATTCATTCCACCATTCTTGGGACCAATTGCCAATGTTTTATCTCTCAGTGTCTGGCCTCTTATGATTTATTTATTGGGGCTGCAGAGGTGGCTCAGGAGTTTAAAACATTGACTGCTCTTCCAGAGGTTCTGAGTCCAACTCCCAGCAACCACGTGATGGCTCACAGCTATCTGTAATGAGATCTGGTGCTGCCCTCTTCTGGTATGCAGGTATACATGGATGCAGAATGTTGTATACATAATAAATAAATCTTTAAAAAAAAAAAAAAAAAGATTTATTTATTGGCCAGGCAGTGATAGCACATGCCTTTAATCCTGGATCTCTGAATTTGAGGCCAATGTGGTCTACAGAGTGAGTTTCAGGACAGCCAGGGCTACACAGAGAAACCCTGTCTCAGAAACAAAACAAAGTAGATTTATTCATTTTATCTTAGTGTGAGTATATTGCCTCCATAAATGCTTGTGTACCACATGAAGACCTGATGCTTGTGGAAGTCAAAAGAGATTGTCATCAAATCCGCTAGAACTAGAGTTAAAGATGACTGTGAACCACCATGAGTGCTGGCAGTCAAACCCAGGTTCTCTGCAAGAGCAGCCAGTGCTCTTAAGCATGGAGCTATCTCTCCAGCCCGTCATCCTCATTACACACAGGTTCTGTCCCGAGCACTGATGTACATTCCACAACTGGGGAAATATGCAGAAAGCATCCTGGAAAATGGGAGCAGCAGTGGCAGGAAACTTGCCAAACTTCAAAGGATCGCACGCCAAGCTGTTGCTGCCCTCTGTGCACTTGGAGGCTTTAAAGAGACAATCAAGATAGGCTCCGAGGTCCAGGTAACCCACCACTACCTTACCAGGTATTGCTATTCTTTCCCCATTAGCCAGTGACTGATCATTTAACCATAGGGACAGCAAACCTTGTTCCTTGATGTTAAGGAACCAATCTGAAAGAGTCCTGGGTTCTCCTCGATATCATTCTACACATAATTCAAATGCTAAGGCGGTACTCTATGATATTAACTATGGTACGCATATCCGAGGGTGGCATTAGTGATGAAAGTTTGAGATGATGGCATGTCTCACATTGCTGTGAGGTCGCAGGCCTTTTATTTTAATCATGTCTTGGGCTTGGATCCCCATCAGAATCAGCGATTATTATGGCACTGACAATGACAGATTCAAGGTCCTTCTCTTGTCCTAGATAGCTGCTCTCATTTGACCATGGCAGGTGCTGCTAATCATCTCCATCTCCAGGTTTTAGGGAGAGGAATATCAGGAAGCATCGGCGTTGTGGCTTCTATCAACGAACAGGAAGGTATAGCTACAGTCAGATTCCCTCCTGTAGACTGCCGAAGGACGTCTCAAGCATCAGACACACTGACTATTCCCTTGTCTAGACTTTGTGTTCCGAGGTCAGAGGTAAGGTGATGCTTAACTGCTTTGTCAAGCATCTCTGTAGATGCTGGCTGTGTTGCTATGGGGCAGCCAACCACTATATAGAAGTGAGGGGCTTCACTTGCTCCCGTGATATGAGTTACATATCAGCTGTAAAGATTTCACAGTACCATTGGTGGGAAAGCTCTTTGAGATGGTAAAGCTCATTTTTTAGCTGGGGATATTCCATAGTATATGTTGCTTTTGGTTACTTTGTCCTGGCTTATGGTTTTCTGTGATGATAGCCACATGTTGGTAATCCCGCTGTTCTCTGTCCCTTCTCTCCTGCCGCAGGCGCTGCCTCTTCATAAGCTGTCCATTACTGAGAAGGTAGTCCAGGCGGTGCAGTCCATGCTGCTCCCTCAGGAGGGAAGCCTCTCTATACACACCTCACTTCCTGCAACAGGAGATGGCTCAGCACCTGTCATGGCAGTTGTCCGGCTGCTGGCTGAAATTCGAACAAGGTAAGTTGGCTGAGCCTTAGAGGCTTTGTAGCCTGAAGCTTGTGTCCCAGTTCCTGCAATTCTGATGGCCTCCCATACTTACTGTGCCTCAAAAGAAGGCTGAGCCATTCCCCAGAGAAAACCAGCTGCTGTAGGGTGCTGTGTGCTTACACTCGATGCTGCACTGGCTGTTCTGCTTAAAGAACCTGGTATACTGCAGGATCACATGAGCACTTTTCTTAAGTGACTCAGGTCCATCACTTTCCAGTCCATGACAGGACAATGAGGAAATGCTTTCAGTATACTGTGTCAGAGAGGTGATGTCTCTGCCTGCAAACATGGTTACTCTCTAGTAAACAAGAGCAACACAGTTCTCTTGTCAATGAATTTCTCAGAAACTTCTCAAATGTATGGTAACTTAAGTGAGTGAAATCAGGATAAAGATTTTCCATCTCTGGTTCCCTCGTCTGGATCTCTGTAATTACTCACAAGGCACAGTGAGGCAGAGCTTTGACAAATGGTCACCCACCACTTTGTCTCTCCTAGTGGAAACTACATTGTAGCAATGACTGGGGAAAAAGGCTTCTTAGCCCTATCAAGTTGCCTGTGGGAACACAGAGCCATCCTCAAGTGCCAAGCCTGTTGCTATTTACATCCTTGTATAGATTGGGAGGCACAAGTGTGGGCCCCATATGTCCTCCATGTACTGTAAGGTGTCTCTGGATTTCTTAGACTTCTGTGCAGTGTTCATGCTGTGGAAGAATTGCATGCTAGTTAGTGTTGTTCAGGGATGGTGACCAGGAAAGAATGTTCATACACATTCCGTCAGGGGAAGCTTTTTCTGCATATTTTCAGTTTGGATGGTCAGATTCATAGGTCCAGACTCATGAATATAGAGGGCCAATTATATATTTTCAATCCAGTCTGCTGTAGAAAAATAAGATGTAAAAATGACAAAATTGATTGAAATATTTCACAGTTGATATCTTAAAGAATAAACATTGATGACTTTGAAATGTTGTGAATCTTTTAACATTAAGAGCATGCCTGGTCATGGCGCAGCTTTTAGAAGATAGCCTGTTTTGTGAAGAATTCATACAGCAGTGTCCAGCAGCTGTGGAAGTTCTGAACCTGGTAGCCCAGGAGTGCAGTGCTGGTGAGTGTCCCATGAACACCTGTGCAGTGTCATGTGGAATGCTGATTGTGTCCACATTCAACTTCCATGAGCTCTGAGACAGTGCTCCTCTCCATGGGAAAGCAGTACTCTGCCTGAGGGGTTTCTCTTCTACATTTACATTATCAGAAGTTTCCTCAGGACAGCCTGCATTTAAGCTGTCATTGTTTGAGATTTCTCCAGTCTTTTCACGGAGGCATCTATTGCTATGAACCTTCCTCTTAGCACGCTTTCATGTGTCCCATAAGTTTGGGACATTGAATTCTAGGAAGTCTTTACTTTGTTCTTCCTTGACCCAGAGGTGGTTCAATTGAGAGATCCTGGGAATCAGCTAAGCAAGGCACATATGAGTTCACAGAGGCTGATGCAGTAAACATGGGTCTACATGGGTCTGTATCAGGTCCTTTGTGTCTCTATTGTAACCACTAGCTACTATTTTTATGGACTCTGACTGTGAGAACAAGTAGGTCTCTGACTCCTCTGCCTGCTCTTAGGACTCTTTCTGTTGGCTTGTCACATCTATCTTAGAGATGCTAGGGTTTTCCTTACTGTGTTTTATTTTGTCATGCTGGCTTCTTTTCTAATGATGAGGGGAAGTTACAATCAGGATATATTGTATAAGAAAAGAATCTACTTTCAGTGAAAAGAAAAAATCTTTTTTAAAAAGCGCAGGTTTTTATTCTGGGCGCTGCTGTTGTTGTTTTCTTGTCTCACTGTGAAGCTCCAGAAGGCCTGGAACTTTTTCATTAATTTTCTTAAGGTCTGTTTGTATTTTATGTCTCTTGCCTACATGTGTGTTTTTGTAAGAATGTGAGATCCTCTGTAACTGGAGTTACAGACAGGTGTGAGCTGCCATGTAGGTGCTGGGACTTTCTAACTCAGGTTCTCTGGAAGAGCAGCTGGTGCTCCTCACTGCTGGGCCATCTCTCCAGCATGTAGAACTTTGATATGTAGACCAGGATGGCTCAAACTCAGATCTACCTGCTAGGATTAAAGGCATGCAGCAACATGCCCAGCCAACATCAATATTTAAAATCAACTTGAATGTTAAGTGTAATGGCCTTCACTTGGCAAGGGTTGGATATTCCCACAATCCTATAAATCTTGGAGATTGAGGCAGGAGGATTAGAACTTTCAGGCCAGCTAGAGTTAAATAGTTTTAGACCAGCCTTAGCTATACACGAAGGCCCTATTTTTAAAAAATAGAGGGTGGACCCTATTTTTCAAATGATAAGAATCATAGGTGTTGCTTACTGAGTGTTTATTCTATGCCTCAGGCTTGTCTAAGAGTGTGGTGTGAGTTATACTATCTCTTCTTCAAAACCCCTGTAGGGATGGATTGTAGTTGGAAGACATGGGAATGCCTTATTCTTGCCAGTGCTCCAATTCCAGGCCGCTCTACTCAAGGGTCAGGCCTGTGCCCACTGTGCCTTAGTTGCTGAGCTAAGGATGGAGATGGTCTCTGTAGGTGAATGTCGTTGTTTAGGCACTCCTTCCAGAGCTGCTTCACAGATTTTCTGTGCCCATCACAGGAGAGCGGCTTGCAGTTGTAGAGGTGCAGTGTGAGCGGCTCAGGATGCTCTACCGGGACTGTGCTCGGCCTCCTCCACCTCCACTGCAGGCCGATCGGAGACAGGTGAGACCTCAGCACCTCCCTGAAGGCTGTGACCCTTCCCTTAGGGAAGGATATAGCATTACAGCGAGCATGTGGGACTGAGAATATAGCATGGAAGTGGATTGCTTGCCCAGAAGGAGCACGTGCAGTCCTTTGGCAGTCATACTGTCATCTTTGGATGTCTAAGAATCCTGAGCCGACATTCTGAATGTTGGAACATTATACTTGGGAACATAATTTATCAGTTTATTTGAATTATGAATAACAAACAATTTAGGGAACTGGAGAGATGGTAGAGTGCATGCCATGAAAACTTGAAGACCTGATTTTGGTTTCCCGCACCCATGTAAAAGCCAGGCATAGAGTCTTGCACTTGTAATTCCCATACTGAGGTATCAGAACCAGAAGTGCCCCTGAGATTCCTTTGGCTAGCCAGTCTAACCAAATCAGTAAAAGATCCTGTCTTAAAAAATAAAGTGAATTAAAAATAATAAAGTGACCTCAGTGAGATACCCAATGTGTCCACATGCATATATGGGGGGAAAAAAAAACCCACAAAATTAAAAAGTCATTATTTTGTAAGCATTAGAGCAGTGGTTCTCAACCTATGGGTCACAGTCCTCTTGGCAAAGCTGTCTCCAAAATATTATGACTAGTAACAGTAGCAAAATTATAGCTACAAAGTAGCAATGAAAATAATTTTGTGGTTTGTAGTGAGAACTTAGAGAATGTGTTAAGAGCCGCAGCCTTAGGAAGATTGAGAACTGCTGTTTCATCTTTTTGTTTGTAGGAGCTTTATTCACATTAGTCAAAAGTGAAAACAGCCGAAT
Source organism: Phyllotis vaccarum (assembly GCA_033318265.1). Classification (NCBI taxonomy): domain Eukaryota; kingdom Metazoa; phylum Chordata; class Mammalia; order Rodentia; family Cricetidae; genus Phyllotis; species Phyllotis vaccarum. The sequence goes on along the minus strand of JARWLC010000017.1, from coordinate 50,749,541 downwards.
GCCCATCAAATGTTTAATGAATTAGAAAAATATAATATCCAAGCAGTGAGCTATGGCCAACCTGGAAAAGGCTACCCACAGTACCATGGATTTCCTGGTTTCACTTATGTGTCCAAAAAAGATGAAGCAGCAGTTTGGTGTCAACAGGACTGGAGGAGGAGAGTTGAGTGAGAGGCTAGGGCTTGATTTGTGATGACTGTGGGTTTTCTTACAATGAAAAATCAAATACTCTAGACAGAATGTGCTGATGGCAAAGGGCATGGACTCTGAACTCGAGATGGGCAGATTTTCTATTATGTGAGCTATGTAAATAAATCACTGCATATAAATAAAAACATGTACAAACATCACTTGACATCTCAGTATCTTCGGTTACTGTGGTGAAAACACTGAAGTGTGGTTTAAAAGGCAAGTATGTTCTCATACAGCTTTTCCTTCTCGGCAGAGGTTGGATCCCTGTCTACACTGCCCATCAATAGCAGTGTCCATGTGCTGTGCACACTTACTCCTGAGGCTGTTATTGGCAGGCCTGCGATCTGTTGATGCCCTTTGTGTAGAATGTGTTGACATTGGTGGAAAGAAACTGTGTCTCATAGGGAAGACTGGCACTTGAGTAAAGTATTGGAAGCATAAGGAGACAGGCAGCTGACCTACGACAGACACTGTTAACCATCTAAGCAGTGTCCATGGAATGCAGCTTCTCTTTACACACTGAACTAAGATTGTCCCATGTGAACATGGAACTATGTGAGGATGAGCATGTCATTTATAGGAAAAACAACAACAACAAAAATACCATTATAAGCACAAGAATGAGAAATGAAAAGCTGAGTGGGAAGATGAGCAGTGGGGATTCAGGGGAATCATTTCAATAGGACTAGGCACAGGGAAGGTGATAGAGGCCAGCCTGGTCTACAGAGCAGGTTCCAGGACAGCAAAGACTACGTTAAAAACAAAACAAACAAACAAAAACCCTTCCTTAAAAGACCAAAAGTAAATAAATATATAAACAAAATTTTTAAAAATTAAGTTTATGTTGGGGGAAAAAACTAGACTTAATAAGAAAATAAAATAGAAATAAAGCTTTCCTCTTGTAAAGATTTACTTTTATGTTGTGTATGAGTGTTTTGCCTGCCTGAATAAGCACCACATGCATGTAGTTCCTGAGGAGACCAGAAGAGGACATCAGACCCCTAAAACTGGGTGCTGGGAAATAAATCCATTCCTCTGCAAGAGCAGCTAGTGCTGTTAACCTCTGAGCCATCTCTGTAGCCCAAGAGATAAACTTTTGATATCATTTATATTTAGGGGTGGACAGTGATGGTGTCGTAGAATGGGAGGCCTTTCCTTGCAGATGTAAAATCTTGGGGTCCATTCCCAGCTCTATAACAAAAAATGAAGAAGAGCATATCAGATAAAAATTATTTTCTTTGAGAGAGCGGTGAAGCCTGTCTGCTTTGTTGACTGAAATCCTCTCTCTTTCCCCCACTGTAGCCCAAGGAAATCACCTGGAGCCCTTCTCGAGTGTTCCCTCCAGTCCGGGCCTGCATGTTCTCATCTCACCTCACCTCTGTCACATTTCTGGCTGACCCCAGTGCTGGAGGAGGTCTTCCCCGGGGCACTTTTATCTATGCCACCTCCCCACTGCCAGTTCAGGTGAGAAGGCTCATGGCAGCCCTGCCTCTTTCCATACTGCAGATGAAAGAAGCTATAGTGGTATGTTCCAACCTGTGTCGCCCTGACTGTCACCCTCTGCTGCTGTCTCTTCAGGCCCCATCTTTCTACTGGGAAATTGAGATTGTTTCATATGGAGATACTGATGATGACACTGGACCAATTGTCTCCTTTGGCTTTGCGACAGAAGCTGAGAAGCGTGATGGGGCATGGACCAATCCAGTAGGCACTTGCCTTTTCCACAAGTAAGTGGCTGTTTCTGATGCAGCCGAAGAGAAAAAGTGAAAAGTGCTGCTGGGCCTGGTTGGGTTCACCTTTAATTCTAGCAGGTCTCTGTGAGTCTGAGGGCAACCTGGTCTCTATAGTGAGTTCCAGGCCAGCCAGGTTTTCACAGTGAGGACCTGTCTTAAAAGTGGGTCATTATTATAGAGAAAGTGACTTCCCACAGGTGATTATAGATATTTGGGGAGCTAAAGTGCAGTTATGTGTCTGAGGGAGTGAGGAGAGCGGCGTGTTTTTCCCTCTTTGGATACTTGTGGTCTTCAATATAGTTCTTCCTGGTTGTCCTGCTATCAGAAACTTGCTTTTCTTCATTTCCCAAGCATATCTGAGCCCATATACATATACCATGGGATTTTCTGGACTACTGTCATACAAAAGGCTAGCGGAATGTCCCCAAGCCACGTGTGCACAGTGCCAGTTGGAAATCTGGTTGTGTTTGGGAAGGCGTTGCTCCTGACTGTGGGATTCCTTCCTTGCCTGCCCCTTCCTTCTTCCTTTCTTCTCTTTGTCACCCCACATGGCTGGTGAGTCTCAGCCTTGACTATCTTCTCCCAGCAATGGCCGAGCTGTACACTACAATGGTTCCAGTCTGCTACAGTGGAAGAGTGTCCGCCTAGATGTCACACTGTCTCCTGGTAAGTGCGGTCGAGCCTTCTGACTCTGCACACTTCTGCAGGGCTAGCCTTGGGTCTAGACAGGTTAAAGCTAAAATAAACTTGGCCATTTGTCTGTGAGGGACAACCAAACATCCACCCTTGTTGTCTGCTGGTTTTATCAGAGCTCTCACTGAAGCCGTGACCCTTAGAGCCTATATCTTGTAACTCAGAAGGCAGACACATCTGCTTTGCCCCTCAGCCATGTGGTTACACATTAGTAGTTCACTTGATAGTAAAATGCTTCTCTGCTGTAGGTGATGTGGCAGGAATCGGCTGGGAAAGGACCGAGGGGACTCCACCTCCTCCAGGGCAGCCTGCCAAAGGTCGGGTGTACTTCACATACTGCGGGCAACGCCTCACACCGTACCTGGAAGACGTGTCTGGGGGCATGTGGCCTGTGGTTCACATTCAGAAAAAGGCAAGTCACCTTGATAGGAAAGAAGAATAAATTCTTTAAAGAAATGTCTTCCTGACAAGAAAGGAGAGAAGCTTTTGTCTAACCATGCCCTGTACAGTGATGGGGCATGGCAACCCTAGACAATACTTCCTTCCCATGGTGGACCCTGCTGTTGTTGGGAAGTTTCTGGTGGGACAAATACCCAGCAGCCACTTCCAAATAATTGACTCAGAAGCTTAACATTATAGTAAATGCATGGCCAGTAGCTCAAGCATATTACTAACTAGCTTTTACAATTAAATACCCCATAATTTTTATATATGTTTAGCCATGTGGCTGGTACCTTCTCTCAGTCCAGCATTCTCATCTTGCTTCCTCTGCATCTGTCTGGTGACTATCTCTGTCTTTTCTCTTCCCAGAATTCTCCTAGTCTCGTCACCCCACCCATACTTCCTGCCATCTCCCCACTACCAGTCAGTGTTTTATTAAACCAATAAACCTTTAAGCCAATAAATTTTTACATTGTACAAGAGTGACAGATCTTTAAATTGTACAAACGCGTTATCCCATAGCACCCTGCAGTCTTGGGTCAGGTGATGCTGTGTCCAGAATTCAGTAGAAACCTACTCTGAAAATAACTTGGGTAGAGTGACCCTCTGAGTCACATAACATGGCAGAAACTTAGAGAGTTGTCCTCTGGTGAAAACTGAAAAGTTTAACACTTCTCATCTCCTAGTACCTTCAATACACACACACACACACACAGTCCTTGAGCATTTCTGTTGATTTTGAAGGAGCATCTAAGAACACCTGCTGTTCTATGGAACATTATTTCTGATGACATGCTACAGCCCTTAATCTCCATCCACTTCCTAGTCATAGTCAGACGTCCATCCTCATGTGCCCAGCAGCTATATGTTCACAGCAGAATATATGTTCAAGATGAGCTGCTTCCCTGTCCATGATTTCATTCATTCAACAAATATGTACACAGCATTCTATGTGTGAGTATCACATCATGTTCTGAATTGAAGCAGAGAATAAGGTATTGATGCTGTCTATCGCTCTCATACTATAATTAACTGGACGAATTGGACATTAGTCAGAGAAACACAGAAACATTTGTATATGGTCACAAACTATAAGTGCTTCAAGTGGGAATCTAGTATCTTAAGTACCAAGCATATTCCTGATCTCTGAAGACATGATGGTTAAACCATGCCTGGAAATTAGCTAGTCTTGAAAAGTTAGTGGGAAAAATGTCCCAGGGAGAGAGATGAGCAGCATGCTAGTGGTGTTGGGTAGACTAGAGCTGTTGGCCAGGAATGGTGTGCATACTTGTAATCCTTCTCTAGAGAAAAAGTCAAGAAGATGGATAGAGATGGAGAGATGCTCAGCCATCTATAACTCCAGTCCTGAGGGACCCAACACATTCTGCCAGCATTTGCTGGCACCAGGTACACATGTGATACAGAGACATACATGCAGGCAAAATTCTTGTACACATAAAATAAATAATAAAATTTTAAAAGAAGATGATTATTGAGAGTTTAAGGCTAGCCTGGGCTACATAGTAAAACCCTGCCAACCAGGAGAGAGTAAGAGTGTTAGAGTCAGTGACAAGGAACCTGAGCATGTGTGGTGAGATGTGCAGCACTCCAGGCACAGGATACATATGCATGCTTCTTTGTCTATTTCTCCTGCTTCCTACTCCTGGGCTGTTCTTCTGGTTTAACATTACTGAAGCACACTTGTTGTTTAAAAAGAAAAAAAAAAAGAGAAAGAAAATCTAAGTAATCCTAAATCCTTTGTTTGCTTTTCCTAGAACACAAAAACTCGAGCCAATTTTGGGTCCCGCCCATTCGCATATGCTGAAGGACAGGCCCATCGTAATGCTGCAGACCTGTGCACCGACCTGGCAGAGGAGATCAGCGCTAACTTTGAGGCTCTGCCATTTGCCATGGCATCTGACAGTGATAATGATGCTGGCACCAGTATTGCATCAGACCCGGGCACACACGGGCCACCATGCCGAATTGCTGCAGTGGCCACAGCCCAGCAGCGTAAGTTGCATCATCCTTCTGCCCTGCTAGTGTTATTGAGAGTGCTGGGAATTCCACAGGCCCACTTAGCATGGGCTCCATAAAGACAGGGAGGGTCAGACTGAACTGTTTACACTGTAGTGCTTGCTAAGACTGTAGGTACATGTATGTGAAATCACTTCACCTTACAGTGTTACCATTTTTTAATAATAACTTCAAACTGAGATCATCAGGTAATAATAAAATTGTAGAATTAGGGACATGAGCCAGAAAGCTGTGTGCTACAATGTTTCCTGATCATTTTTTAAAAATCATATTAAGCCAGGTCATGTGATTCGGGCTTTATAAACCCAGGTACACAAGAGGCTGAAGCAGGATAATAAATTCAAGGCCTGTGTGGGCTATAGAGTATTTCGAGGCCAGCAACTTAGCAAGACTCTATTTCAACATTTAGACAGATGGACAGGCAGGCAAGCAGGCAGACATACATACATAGATGGATGGGTGGATGGATGGATGGATGGATGGATGGATGGATGGATGGATGGATGGATGGATGAGCGGACAGATGGACAGAGACAGGCAGAATCTGCAGATTTAACTCAGTGGTAGAAGCCACACCTAGAATAGATACAGTCTCATCCCTAGACCTGTGAAAGAAGAGAGAAGGAAAGGAAAAGAGACTAATGATGTTTTGTTACAGAATATGATAGTGACACCTCCTGCCATTATAAAGTCGAGCTCAGCTATGAGAATTTCATCACCTCTGGCCCAGACCCCCATCCGCCTCCCATTGCAGATGATGAAAGTGATGACGATGATGATGATGACATCCCACAGGTAAGAGCCCACAGCCTGGGTCAGGTCTTGGGAACAAGGCCTATGATGTTAGCTTTCTGCTGTGTCCTCGTGTGAGTAGTTAACCTTGGCACATTCATTACTCTGAACTGCCCATGAGTAGCCATCTCTGCTAAGCTAGGCTGCCCAGGAGGTCTACATGTTGAAGGGGTGAAGGACACTGATGGTAGCTCAGCAGGAAGTCCAGCCTATAATGAGAATGCATTGGTGGCTTTGAGGGGAAGGAAGCACTTGCTAGGGAGGAAGGGCTTGTTGGGTAGGTCTTGCTGGGAGGTGGGTTCCTAAGGGCTTGTGTTTAGGCCAAACTTGAGCAGGGCAGGACAAATGCATTGAGCTACAAGTGCCTGTGTGAAGTTCTTCCTTAGCTCACGAGCTTCCTCTTCCCATAGGAGGACCACTATGCCCTGTTGGTGAAAGCGTGGGAGACCAAGGTTTTCCCTACCATCCGAAGGCGCTTCCGCAATGAAGCTGAGCGAAAGTCAGGCCTGGACCAGATCAAGGGTGCTTTACAACTAGGTCTGCTGTGTTTTGTTCCCCTGAAGAGTCACTGAGAGGCTTGAGGGATGAGGGAACTACAGTTGAGGAGAGGCGCTCCTCAGATGGCATATCTGGCTTTGTGGTGTCTTACCCTGTATGTCAGTGAACTCTAGGTCCTTTGCCTCCATTGCTAGGCTTCATTTTCCTTGTCATTGTGACTTTTGAGGCTGGAATAGTTGTCACGGGAGCCCATGTGGCCCAGTGAAGAATGCTCACATCTGCAGTCACAGATGGGCTGTTTATCAGCTGATGGAGCTTGGGCTTCCCCATCTTGAATGGAGTCAATAGTGACTTCTCTCTACTTCATCCACATATGTGAAATCAATGAGCTGATGCACATGGCGTTCCTAAGAGCACAGACTGGTGCATATGATGTACTCTCAATACAGTGCTTAGTGTCCTAGCAGTAATGATGATGTGGTGCCATCTCCCCTTCAATAGAGCAGTGGTAAAGGTAAGAAGGTGGTGGGGGCTGGCTCCTAGCACCCAGAGGACAGCTGCTGTCAACAGGTCCCATGGGAAGGCTAATGGGCCATCCACAAGGTCTGCAAGGAATGTCCTCATGTCCCCTGACTTGTTCCTTAAACAGTAGTTTTTCCTCCTCTTTACTATTCATTTTGGAAAAGTTGCTAAGATTACTACTGTGTGATTTTGTAATGCTGAGCCCAGCTTCTTGCCCACCATGGTCCTTCTGTAATTGCACCTTTCTTTAAAGCATGCTCACATTGCTACACCTTTTCATTACAGAAAGGCCAGCAATAGAAGATTGTAGCTGTGTGATGGCTGGGTTGTTTAAAAATAGTCTTTTGTCAACCTACACTGTCTTGTCCTTGGTGGCTAAGCATTGTGGGTTTGAAACAGCTACAGCAAAAGGAAGCACCTCGCTGAACTCCCCACAATGTTTTTTGTTTTGTTTTGTTTTATTACCAAGTATTTGGAAATCTCTTTACTTGGCTTATTAGTGTAGTTAATATGCTAGTGCCATTTAAGTACTATTAAGTTTAATCATATCCTCTCCCTATGGGAAGGAAAAACAAAGCAACTGGACATAGTGGTGTAGACCTGTGATACAGACAGGGTGGCAAGTTCAAGACCATCCTGGGCAGCATAGTAAGACCCTCTCAAAACAAAAATGCCACGGGACATCCCAGTAGTGCTTAGTGCTGTAGTGGCATGTTATTCCATTGCAAATAATTATCCCGCCTATTAGTTTAATAAAACGCTGATTAGCCAAAGGCAGACAGGAAGTGTGGGCGGGGCTACCAGACTAAGAAAACTCTGGGAACAGGAAGAACAGGGCAGACAGAGATGCCACAGAGTTGCCAGACAAGCCAGAAGATGCAGAGGACAACTATGCTGCCCTGAGAAAAGGTACTGAGCCCCATGGCTGAACAGGATAAGAGTCATGGGTTAGCTTAAGAGTAAAGAGCTAGCAAGTTATATGCCTGGGCCTTAGGCCGATCAGCTTAAAACTATTGTAAGCATCTGTGTGTCTCTGTGGGTATGTGGATCCAAACCTTGAGGCTAGACCAGAAAGTCCGGGCCAGAAACCTCCTACAACATAGTGCCACTCTCTACCTCTCCTAAACAGTGTGTTTATTGTAGCACAGGATCTGCAAAGTCAGAAGCAAACACTGCCCTCACATTCTCCTCCTCCCCTCTTCAGTTAGCAGAGTTAAATGCAGGGTAGTGTGCCTTGTTAACAATCCTGGCCTGAGGCTCCAGCTCTCTCCGCTCAATTGATGCACACTGGCAGTGCTAACTCACATGCCCTCACTCCTTGGCACACCTGGCAAGATGGCAAGATAGATCTTAGGCTCCTAGAAGTGATGCTGTTACTATTTAAACTGGGTGTAAACTGTCTTCCCAGCAAAGGCATGGAAACGTTCTCTATTGTTTCGTTCCAGGCACAAATCAATGCCCTGTTGGTCTGAAGATTGTGTTCTCTGAGGAGTTACTCAGTATGCTATGTTTGCAGGCATGGTCGATATCGCCCGGCAGACAGTTGAATTTCTCTATGAGGAGAATGGCGGAATCCCAAGAGACCTTTATCTTCCCACCATTGAGGACATTAAAGATGAAGCAAACAAGTTCACAATTGACAAAGTTCGAAAAGGTTTTGCTTTTGCTTCCTCCTTGCTCTCTGTGTGACATTTTCTCTGAAAGGAGCAGCTGTTGGCTCCCCTAGGGTGATCTATCTCTGAGTGGCTTGACCTCCAGACTCTCATGTGAAGCCTTCAAGTGTCCTGGTGGGTCACAAGAAGGCATGTGGCCTCTGGTAGTCTCTCTCACGTGCCCAAAGCTCACTGGCATAAGCAGCTGTGGCAGGGCTGAGGTAGAGGAAGGAAATGGGGCTTCAGGTAGCTTCCTGGCATAGGCCGGGACTCTGGAGTTAATAAGCCACGTGTTTAGCTGGGCATGGTGGCACTCTCTTGGAGGTAAGAAGATCTGTTTGAGGACAGCCTCGGTTATGTGAAACCCTGTCTCAAAAATAAACAATACAACAACAACAAAAAACCCCATAAACCCCAAACAACATGTCCGTGGTTCATAGAACTTTTTTGAATTTAAATATGCTTTTCACAAAATAAACTACTACACATTTTGAACAAACTGCAGAAAAATACATACACAGAGAATTTTAAGCCAAACATTTTTTTAGATTAAAATCTTTTCAAAAATACATGACAGCTGGGGCTGGAGAAATGGCTCAGCAGTTAAGAGTGCTAGCTGTTCTCGTAGAGGACCTGAGCTTGGTTTCCAGCACCACATGGTAACTCACAGCCACCAAGAATTCCAGCTCCAGGGCATCCACCAAACCATTCCCTCTTTCTAACTCTTTAGCATATTCATATCTCCAGAGAATTCTGTGCTCTTACATTCATCTTTTCTTCCCCTCCCTTGATTCTGGACTCTGTCTCTGCTTCTTGTCTGTGAGTTTATCTTTTCTGGATATTTGTTACAAAATTGAATCATTTAACATATGATCTTTCAGGCTCTTTCCATGCTCATCTCCCCCTTTTTGTCTAAATAAAAAGAAATGTTTTAACTTTAACATAGTAAGACTATATACAGTAAGAACAGCTATCAAGTAAGAATTACATTTATAATATCCAGTCCCTTTGTGTTTGGCAAATTTGGAGAAATCACCCTCTGTTCTACCTTGATGAGTCCAAAGCTCTGTACCTAATTTACCTTCTGTCATGGATAAGGAAACCTGTAACTATATCTAGTCTTTAACTCTATCAATCAAAGACCCCAGGAGGATATAATATTACCTGAGTAAGCAGGAAGTGCAGTGTAAGCCAATTCCAAAACTATAGAAATGGCAGAGACATCTGGCTACTTGGACATTCACACAAGGTTCCTCTGCAACATAGGGACATCCATCTTTGGCCTACGGGCCTAGAATATCTGTCAGACATTTCTGTGAAGCAGGAATTTTCAAGGACCATCCTGCCTTGTTTTGGCAAAGTTTATTGTTTTCTTTCCTTTGTGTCTTGCATGTCCATCTTGGAGGGCATATTGACAGTAGTCGAGGCAAGAACAATTTGTTGCCAAATGGCTGCTGGCTTTGCCATATTGAAAACAACCTCTATATGGAGGTTCTTCTATGCCCATTAGCCTTTCTGAATTAAAATGGTACTGCCAGGAGTCAATGTAGCTCACTGTCAGTGAAAAGCTCTATATTAACAAAACATTCCAAATGTTATATTCTGTAGGTCTGAAGTGTTTGAAGACCATCTATCTATCTAACTGTATCTGTTTAACTTTGAAAACATACCTGATATGACTACGGGTTTTATTATTATAGATGACTAACTACTAACCTGCATTTCTTAGTATACATTACATTTTTAAGTGAGCTGCATAAGCACAATATTCTAACCAAGAGTAGAATCAGTGTAACAAAAATAACTTTAAATTTGTATTAATATACCAAAGTCCACACCAGTGTAAAATATCTGAGGTTAATAGTTGTGTTTTTATCCTATATTCTTATATTCCCCCCCCCCAAATGATGACAAACATTCATAAACCACCAAATTATCAAAAACCACCCACTCCACCTCTTGGGAACTCTACCTCTTAGACTGTTCCCTATTGTTTGTGGGTGACAGTATCTTTAGGAAACCTGAGAAAATTGAGAAAATGGTCAAGTCCTGCAAAAACTAGCCATAACATTTGTTGTCCAGTCTCTCTGCAATGGGAAAGCACAAGGTTTATCTGAAATCCTGGCTAGAATAGTCTGTGAGACTGGACCATATCAGCCATAAAGCCTGGAAGCTGTTCTGGAAGCAGAACTCTCAGTAAACTGAAACAGAAGCATTTTTAAGGAGCTGAATCCCCCAGGCCACCCATTTTCATTGGTGTCTGGCCCCCTTGCTCTGAAAACCCACAAACTTTCAAAGGTAACATGCATATCTGCATTAATACAAGTATGGACTTTTGTGTTGCACACAAGCCAGCCAAAGATGATTTTTTGTTGTTGTTTTTTGTTTGAGCAGGTAAAATATATGTCACCCATCTTGTGGTTTTTCTAGATTCATTTCTTTATATCTATAGTCAATATTTTCAGGAGGTCTCCCCAATCAGGCCTGATCTCTGTTAACCTTGAATGAATCCACACCTTTTGTTTCACGAAACAAAAGCCTAATCTCTTCCCCCAACACAATACATTTTTTTTTAGTTCCTTTTTAAAGTTAAGGCATTTCTAAAGTATCTAGGCTGGTTTACTTCAGCACTCCGCTTAATAATCCTCTGTCTCTCAGAAGCTGTCACTCACTCATCAGCATTCAAAAATTCATAATCAACAAAGCATCACCTAGGATCCAGACTCCCTGTGTATTTACCATCTTTACCATGATTTATCCTTTTTATATTACTTTATTCTTTCTTTAAAGACTTTATTATTTTTAAACTACTTTTTTATGACTATCTATGCCCATTTTCTTTTCTTTCTTACACCTACACACATTTTTAAGCACACTGTAGAACCTGCTCTGCTAAGTGCCTGCAGTGGTGCACTTGTAGCAGTCTCTGGTGTGAGCCAAACTTTAAACTGCTAGGTAGTGGCAGCTAGGCCCTTGACCACAGGCTCCAAACCCCTTCTCGGGTCCTCAAAAAACAAGCCTACGCTGCATTTGACCAGGAATTGAATTCATCCATTCCGGCTCTAGGAAGTTGGTGCCTGCATTCTGGCAAGCATTTTTACTTAGATTACTATTGCTACTTAGCATGCTGGCTTTTTCTTTTCATTTTTTCCCAGCTATCTCTGGCCCTATGTGGAAATTCGGGTCCATGTTGGGCACCAAATGTAGCAGCTTTTTCTTTTGGGCCACCAACGAGCTCTCAAGTCAAGACATAAATTCTCAGCCTTATCTTAGCTCTTGTTTTAATCTATTTGTATGTTTTGCCTCAGGACTTTTTACTTTCTTTTCTTCCCCGTGTCTTACTCCATGTCTGTCTGGCCCTGGATCTCGCCTTTCTTTCTCCCTCATTCTCTTCTCTCTCATTTTCTTTTCCCAACAGCCCTGCCTGTCCCTCTACTGTCTAGCTATTGGCTGTTCAGCTTTTTATTAGGTCAATCAGGTGCCTTAGGCAGGCAAGGTAAAACAGCAACGCATCTTTTCCTAGTTATGCAAATGCAGCATAAATAAATGTAACACCTTTACAGAGTTAAGTACTCCACAACACTCATCCATGTAGCACGTATCAATGCTTCATTCTTATTGTTAAGCAATACTCCGTTGTGTAGATATACCCCTTAGTTGCTTTCACTCGTCATCAATGGACAATTAATTGGTCATATTTTTGGCTATTGGGAATACCGTTGCTCTGAACATTTGTGTATACACTCTTGTATGGATATATATCTTCATTTCTCTAGGATAAATACATATGTATTATAATAAATTGGAATCTATAATCATGAGTAGAATTGTTGGGTGATATGTAATGTTTAACCTAAAAAGTACCAAAATACTTTGTAAAGCAACTAGACTATCTTACATTCTCAGCTGTGCATAGGTGTGTGTTCCAGTTTCTGCACATGTGTCTCATCTGTCTTTTTACATCAGCCATTGCTTTTGGAATGAGCAGTGTCACTGGCTCTGACACACGTCTCCCTGACGACTGTTGAGTAACAATGAACATTGCTTCATGTATTACCTTTTTATTTTTTTAGAAAAGTATTAGCCAAGTCTTGTGCCTGTTTTTAAATGGCTTACTTATCTTCCTAACTCATGAATTGGAAAAGTTTCCATTTTATTATTACTTTACAGGCTGAGCTGAGTTCCTTTTTATTGTAACATGCTACACAGCTATTTTAGACCCTACAGTACAACCTCCCAAGGTGACATGGTGCTTCCTTTACCTCCTCAGGTCTCACGGTTGTAACTCGCTCACCAGACAGCAGCAATGTAGCCAGCAGTACTGTGGGAACTGCCTTGCCAAAATTTGCCATTCGGGGGATGCTAAAAACCTTCGGCCTTCATGGAGTTGTCCTGGATGTTGATTCAGTAAGTGAACAGCCACTCCGGCCACTCCAATCCTGTATGTGTAGAAAGGCTCCTGTGACCAGGTACCATACAAAGGGGCTACAGGCAGAGATGCTCAGCATGTGCAAATGTGAAAGATCTTAGGGTTCTGTCCTCAGCCCCACATAGACGCATGAAAAAAGGATTGTGCTTTGAGATTTCTCTCCAAGTTAGAAACAAGGAAACTTGGCTAGAAAGCTGGCTCATGGTTAAAAGCACTCACTCACTTTATCATTAGAAACAGAGTTCAGATTCCAACATCCATGTCAGGCAGCTCCCAGACACCGATCCAAGGGATCAGAAATGTCTCTGGCCTCTGTGGGTACCCAAATACACATGTGCATATAGTCACACAAACAGACACACAAACATGAAATAAACCTTTAAGGAGACCAAATAGAAGTGCAGCTGTGTGGACCAGTGAGAGCATCTCACACTCACAGGAGTGAAGTTGCACCGGGAGCTCTTTCCAGTCACATCCAAACTGTAACTGTCTCTCATCTCCAGTGCCAAGTGAGCCATTATCCATAAGGACAGCATGAGAATTGTTACACAGACCAAGATTAAAAGTTGAGGCTGGGCCTCTGATCCTGCAGATGGTAGGAGAGAAAGAATTGTTCCATCACATCATCACATGCACTACTTCAGTATTGATCTCACCTCTCTACCAAGCAAGTGTCTTAAGCTCATCAATACTTGCCTCCATCATGTCTCCTTCTGCAAAGCTCTCTCCTGTTGGAGCTCAGAAGTGCTCAGAGGGGCAGGAGCTGAGGAGAGACATGGAAGGAACAGAGAAGGCCAGAGATGTGAAAGCTGTGGCTGAACCTTATCCCAGCCCCTATGCTAATAACTCTTTAAAAGCAGGGAATCTGCCTGATAGCTTCATTTTATTGGTGGAAATTAAAAGTAAGCTGATACTTAAATTCTAGATTCAGATACCAATAAAATTTTTATTTAAGGATTGTTAAAGATTTACTTAAAAGTGATTTTAAAAATTACAAAATAATGTATTCATTTCTATCTTATGTGCATTGGTGTTTTAACTGCATGTATGTCTGTGTGTGAGAGTATTGAATGCCCTGGATCTTGAGTTACAGTCTTGGGCTGCCATGTGGGTTCTGGGAATTGAACCAGGGTCCTCTGGAAGAGCAGTCAGTGCTCTCAACCAATGAGCCATCTCTTCAACACCCCCAAAGCTTTGTTTTCTACTATTGTTAATTTATAATGATGTTATTTTGTGAGGAATACTGGAGAAATGGCTCAGTAGTTAAGAGTACTTGCTGCTCCTACAGAGGACCTGGGTTTGGCAAACTCACGACTGTGTTGCTCCAGTTCCAGGGAATCTGACACTCTGTTCTTGTCTCCAAGTTCAACTGCTCTCAATGTGCATACCTACACATGGAGACACATACATACACGTAATTAAAAGTAATAAAAATTAATCCTTTAGCCAGGTATAGTGGTGCATGCCCTTAATTCCAGCACTTTGAAGTCAGAGGTAGGTGGATCACTGCATTTCAGGCCCCCCAGGAATACACAGTAAGATTCTGCCTCAAAAATATTTTTTTGGGAAAAAAATGAATAAACGTGTGTATTGTAAATTCTCTTTAAGTTCAGTAATTTTGCTCATAAAATAGCAATTGAATACAAATTATACCATAAAATCTAAATGTTTAATATATACATATCTTTGCATGAACTTGAAAAATAAAGGTAATTCTCAGAAAAGCAGGTTGAATCTTTACTTTTCCACTGCAGGTAAATGAGTTGGTGCAGGTGGAAACATACCTCCGGAGTGAAGGGGTGCTAGTAAGGTACTGGTATCCCATTGATATGTTGGAAAGGCCCCCTGCCGGCTACCGAAGAACGGCCACTAATGGTCTGGTCACACTGGACAATACCAACCTTCAAATTCACAGGTAAAACTGAGCCTTTCTTTCTTTGAGGTGTAGAGATGTGTTTACTGTTTTCCATGTGTCCATCTATGCTTGACTAGACTTGCTTAGCTTCTCCTCAAAGCTAAGAGCTGGAAAGAGGGAAGGCAGCTGCACGATTGCAGGAGTCGGAAAGGAAGGATGGTCTAGAAGCACATGGCTATGTCATACGGCCTCTACTGTACCCTCAGGCTGGAGTCAACTAGAGAGGCACACAGAGGAAAGAAGTCAGGAGGGAACAGATGAGACATCCAGTTCCCCATGTGAGGAGAACAACCAGCTGTCTCTACTTTGGCTAGCCAAAAGTATCCTGAACACTGGCTATGTGCATAGTACAGTGCAAACATGCCTGCCCTCTGTTCCTTTCCATCATAGAAATCCCTGTTTCGGGGATGGAGAGAAAGCTCAGCGGTTAAGAGCACTTTCTGCTCTTCCAAAGGATCTGGATTCAATTCCCAGCATCCATATGACAGCTCACATCTGTCTGTAACTCTGATTCCAGGAGATCCAACCCCCTTACACAGACACACATGTAGACAAACACTAATGCAAATAAATAAATAATTAACAAAAAAAGAAAAAAGAAAAAAATGCCTGCTGCAGTTGAGAGGAAGCCTCTCCACACCATACTCTGCACCATCCATCATTAAATCCGTGCTGTCTATGTCTGTGCTTCTAAAACCTGGGAAGCTGAGGCATGAGGATCACATGAGTTTCACCCATTAAGACCACTTTGGAGTCTAATAATCAGATATTTACATTACGATCCATAACAATAGCAAATTACAGCTATGAAGTAGGAACAAAATAATTTTGTGGTTGTGTGTCAGCATAACATGAGGAACTGTATTAAAGAGTCTTGTCTTTAGGAGGGTTGAGAACCACTGCTCTAGATCAATAGGCCTCCTCTCTAGCTTCTCTGCACAGACAGCTGATGTGAGCGCTCTGAAAAGATGGTAGGTGTCAGGTGTAAGTAAGTCAGAGCTTATGCCTCTAACCAGGGCTCGGAACTGTGACACCCTGTAACACCTGTGAGCCTCGGAGGCTTTTCCCTCCTTGAGCCATGCTGGTTTTCTGTCCTCTGCACACTGGACTTACTTCTGCTTCAGGGATCTGTGTGGTCATCTCACTCCAATGCCAATTCCCATGAACTCTTACCTCCTTAAAACTCTCTCTTCAAAACATTGGCATATTATCTCTTTATCTTAGCTAGTAACACTTAGTTGTGTGGACTTATCCACTACATTAATAAACTTTAAGATTGTTTCCACTATCTGGGCCTTAGAACCACTGCTGCTATGAATTTATGTGTACAAGTTTTTGTGTGGATGTACATTTTCTTTTTTTTTTTTCAAGAGTGTTCATTGAGTTGAGGGAAAAAAGCACAAAGCAAACTATTGTAGCTTTTATTTAAAATTCACATGAGTCTCTTGAAACACAGAACATAGTGCCGGAAGAGAAGCCAGAGATGAGTGGTATTTGTCATTGTCTCCACCCCACCCCCAAAAGCTCTACTCAGACACGAGGGCCAGACAAGACTGTCAACACTCAGTGTGTGGGTCTCACCCTTCTCTTCCCTCAGAGAGCTGCTACGGTGTGAGGCTGCACTGGCCAGGCTGTACTGTCGCATGGCCCTCCTCAACATCTTTGCCCCCAAGCTACCTCACTTATTCACTCGTCTCTTCCATATCCCTGCCATCCGAGACATCACATTAGAACACCTGCAGCTCCTGTCCAATCAGCTCCTTGCTCCTCCCCTCCCAGGTAAGACTTGGCCAGAGGAAAAAAGCCTCCAGGTTGAGCCGTGGGGGGAGAGGGGGTCAGGGGGCCTGAGATGCCATGCTTAGACAATGAGTATACTCTTACTCTAGCCATTTAGTGATCTGCCTAGTGCTCACTGAACATGGGACTGCTGTTACAGATGTTCTGCATGGAGAGAGAGACAGAGGTTCCCATGGTGGGACCTGCTCTAAAGCTAAGCCTGGAATACTTCTGGCAAGAGCTCTCTGCCTAGGTGGGCAGTGCTAAGTGAGGGAATTATCCCTTGGTCCACCCATGACTGAGGACTTCTGTGTCTGCCTTTGGTACCTCAACCTCTCTTTTTCTTGTGATCACCTAAGATAGGAGTGAAGGGTAAGGAAGGGACTGGCCTTCCCCTAAAGACCCTGTTGCAAGCAGCACTATGAGCCCATGGCATTTTAGCCACAGGGTCCCAGTCAGCATATACAAACTACCTCTCCACTAGCCCGGATAGCTCCCCAGCATCCATCAGCCCACTTAAAGGAGCACATCGTAAGAGGAGCTTTGCCATGAAGAGTGAGTAATCATACTGATGGCCTCAACATGCCTTAGTGAGGCATAAGCTGGCCCAGACTGGCCAGCCTAGTTTACTCAGTGAGCTCCAGCTTCAGTGAAGAGCTACTGAGGAAGACAAAAGGCCGACCTCTGGCCTCCTGGCATACACGTACACACACACACTGACACAGAATAAGCAGCTTGGGCTTTCACTGAAGATGTTATTTGCAGCATTGTGTTATTGTTAATAAGAAAGCACAAGTTTAAAGACCACAAGCTCTTGACTTCCTCACACTGCCCTGATGGCCCAGGACTTTTCGTGAACCATTTGCCATCTTTTGTGGTGGGTCATTTCTTGGTTGTCTGTTTCCCAGGCTCTCCCGGGCCCCGGCTGCTGTAGTTGTCACAATGTCCCTTTCTTTCCCTGTCCATAGATGGCACCATCAGCTCCAGCTCCATCCTTCTGGCACAGTCTCTACAGCACTGCATCCACTCACAGAGCTGCTCTGCCACTGACCTCTTCTACCAGGGCAGTTCCCAGACACTAAGGGAGTGGCTCAGTGCGGCCATCACTCGCACCCTGCACCAGGGCGAGGACAGCCTTCTGGAGCTGACAAAGCAGATCTGCGCTTTCCTGCAGGTATAGGCTTGAACTCATAGACCCCAGCTGTGGACACCATTGAAGCAGAAGTTTCTTGCTTGTGAATAGTGCTCTCCCGTGAGCCATTGGTCAGCCATTCCTGAAGAACTCTTCTGCCTCTGGTGGCCTTCTACCAGCCTCTTGTACCTATTTCATCATGTGTCCTGGATGATTCCTCGTCCTCATGAGATGAGATAAAGTATGTTGTGTGTCTGTCCCATGTGTCCTTTCAGACAGCACCAGAGCAGTTTCCCTCTGAGGAATTCCCAGTTTCCGAGTCCAAGGTCAACATGGATGTGAATTTCCCTGGAGCAGCATTTGTTGTTGTGTCCTGCAAGGAAAGTCAGTCTGGATTTCGCAAAGAGTAAGTTGTCCTCTCTCCACAAGACAGTGCTGGACTCACTCCAGCAGCCCTGCCCCAGGAACCTGTCTCTAGCTGTCCTTGCCCTCAAGTCACACTATCTTTAAAGCTAACTTGCAGGTCTTCCTGTGTCTCCTGTGGGGAACCAGGCTTTATAGAGAACAGTCTTGTAAAGGTGGTGGAGATGACTTATGCCCAGTACGTGGCTTGGCCAAGTCTGTCTTAACCCCCACTTCCTCTCAGCTCCTCTCTGTACAAGGCCCCGTGGGCGCGTGTGCTCGTCTATGGGCTTGGCCACAAAGTGAAGCGCACCGGTCAGCTGAATCTCATCGAAGCTGCTTGCTACCCCCGAGATGCCTCCCCAGCCAACACTGGGCTCGCCCCTCCACCCACAGCTGACCAGTACCCTTCTGTGGTTCTCTCCACAGACAAGGTTCACATCAAACTAGGTGAGTCTTTCTCAGCTCACAATGATACAGATGGCGGGCAGCCATGCTCTGGCCCTTGGGGAATTCTAGTCCCAGTGCTCTGAGTGAAGAAAAAGACAGCTCAGAGCAGTTGTCTAAAGGCTTGGCAGAGGGTTGCCTTCCTCCTCCAGTGCAGAGAGCAGTAGTCTCACACTTGCAGCCGTCCTGGGCTGTGACAGTCCCACGTGCCAAGTGTTCCCTGAGTTTTTGTTGTGGTACTTCTCTGGTGTCTGGTGTGAGCACCCACTGTTCTGTTCTCTGGATTCTAGTGAAGCCGCAGGGATTGGGGGTCTTGATGAAGCTCTCAATGCCTGTCCTTGTTCAAGCCAGCTGAAAGGAAAGAAATCTTAATTCCAGACTTCTTCTTCTTCCTCAATGTATTTAACAAGAAAAGAACAGCATGTATCTGCCCAAGACAGTCATTTGCTCTAGCTGAACTTGTAGCCAGAGTGATGAACACTGGTCCCCAAGCCTGGCCCTTGAGTCACCATGTTGTTAGGGACAAGATGAAGGGATAGATATTTTTTTTTTTTTTTTAAGATTGTCTCTCTATGTATCCCTGGCTGTTCTGGAATTCTCTATGTAGACCAGATCGGCCACAAAAATCACAGAGCTCTACCTGCCTCTGCCTCCAAGTGTCAGGATTAAAGGCATGCACCACCAGCCCTGGCCCTGTTTTTCTTTCCTTAATTTAAATTAAATTTAATATGTATGGGTATTTCATGTACCTGTACTTGTGTGCCTGATATCCACAGAGACCAGATTAAGGTGTGGGAGCCCCAGAACTTGAGTTATAAACAGATATGAGCCTCCATTTGGGTTATGGCAACTAAACCTAGGTCCTCTGGAAGAGCAGCCAGTGCTGTTAACCACTGAGTCATCTCTCTCTAGCCCCTACAGTCTTTTTTCTTTACTTTTTGGGTTTTTTTTTTCTTCTTTTGGTTTTTCAAGACAGTTTCTCTGTCTAACAGTTCTGGCTCTTCTTAAACTCAACTTGTAGACCAGGTTAGCCTTACACTCAGAGATTTGCCTGCATCTGCCTTCTGAGTGCTGGCATTAAAGATGTTCTCTGCCACTGCCCAGCAACCTATACTCTTAATCTTTTCCCCCCATGTCTTTTACCTTCACCTCCTGCTATTTCAACTTTACATTAAAAACAGGATCTCATTAGGGGTGTAGTTCAGTAGTACAGTAAGTGCTTAGCAGGTGCCAGGTCCTGGCTCCCACATCCACCATAGCAAAACAAAACAGAGATGTTCTGTCTGTCATCCACATTTTTGGCATACAGACACCCACCTCAAGTGCAGCTGAGAATCACTTTCTATCCCTGGTGTTCACAGTAGGGATGAGCTGCAGCACTGAGGGGTGGAGTGGAGGAGGTTTGAGACTTTCCTTCTTACAGGAGGTTACTTCAGTTAGACCTGGGCCATGGCTATGAAAGGGGGTAATAATAAAATTCAAATCCATGATCGGAGGTGGAGGTCTGTGCAGGGCCCTTGGCATGATTTCCATCATTACAAAGAGTAAAGAAACCTTCTTGGTTTCCCAGCCAGGGTCCTGAGTATTCCTGGGATTCATCGTGTGTAGGTTGAAGGTCTTGATGTCTTCAAGCTGGGCAGGCTCAGGAAAGCCCCTTTTAGCATAGACCTTAAGCCTGTCTCTAGTTCTAGGCTTGAGGCACTTGGCATATTCCCTGTCTTCACTTAGTTCTTTAGTTGTTTTGTATGTAGCCCAGACTGGCTTCAAATTCAAAATCTTCCTGTCTCAGCCTTTTAAATGGTAGGCTGGCAGATGTAAGCCTCCATACCTACCCTGCCCATTAACACCTCACCAGACAGTTCCCAGTGCTGCTCTTTATCCCATTGCCACACCAGCAATGGGTATAGTCCAGGGTTGGCTTCTGATTGCCATACTTGTAGATGACTCTTTCTGGAAACACTGGGCAACAGGTGCTTTCTCAAATGAACCTGAGTCAGATGCTGCCAATCACACATGTTATTTCCGGGCCCCTTTCTTAGGAGTATCCCCACCTCCGGGAGCTGTGCTGGTCTTACACTCTCTACCCCTGGAGTTCCCCCTGGCAATGGCCTTTGCAGAGCAGCTGCTGTCCTGGAAATCAGAGGACAGTGAAGGGAAGTCTGAAGATGAGCCTGACACCATTCCTACCTCTGTCCTCCTGCATGTGGTGGAACTGCTGGGTGAGCAAGTGTCAGGGGTGGGTGGAGGTTGGCCTACAGGTAACCCAGGAAGCTGCAACCTGTCAGAGTACTTCTGCTGAAAGCAGGCTTAGAAGTCCTGACTCCAGGTCAATGATCTGCAGGGTGTCACCACTCTATCACCTGGTTCAGCTACCCATGAAGCAAAGAACAACATTGTCATGCTTTAAACCGTTAAATGTTTGCCACGCATGGAGGCAGAAGCAAGCTGATCTTTGTGAGTTTGAGGCCATCTTGATCTGCATAGTGAATTCTAGGCCAGCTAGGACTATTCTGTGAGACCCTATCTAAAACAATAACAAAAAATGTAAATGTTTGCCTTATGTACTGTTTTTATAACTGATGGTGAAAGGTGTCATGGACATGAGCAGTGTCCCCAAATGGAACGTTACAACCACAGAACTGCTGACAGACTTAAAGTATATAACATACAATGGTCAACCTAGATGTCAGATCTGTAACTACAAAATATTTGAAGCAAATATCAAACTTTAATCCACAATGTGCCTGCTCATTGTTTAGGAGTGAGTCTTCAAATTAGTCAGGACAGGGTAGGCCTGGATGGCTAGAGGCACAGATGAGTGTCCGCTGTAACAAATGTACTGTCTTGTTACTGGTGGAGTCTGGATGATGGGAGAGACCCTGATGAAAAGGTAGCAATCTCAGATGCACAGCAGCCACATATGTCAGTGAAACAACCAGGGCAAAAGGACTGACATAATGCCCATCAGGCAGTGACTGAGTCAAATGAGATCTGAAAGGACTTGTGTGGTTGTAGACAGTGGTTCACTTTGTAGCTCTGGCTGGCCTGGAACTTCCAATGAAAACTAGATGGCCTTGTACTGGAATTAAAAGCCTATGACACCATGCCTGATCAGAATTTTTATTTTTATTTCAATGAAAGCTGGAAAGGTAAATATTTTCTTTTGTGATCCTCCTAATTTTTAGACATTGGCAACTAGGTCAAACTTGTAGGACATTTAAGACACTCTGAGTGGTGCTTATTTCAGGAACAGATATCCATGCCACCATGTTTAAGTTTGGTGAAGAATTACCTTTGAGGATGTCTGTCCTCTTACATAAGTGTCCTATAGTAAAGGGAAGACTTGATGGGGATGACATGAGCTTTGAGCCTAGGGAGGCTCCGTGGGAACCCATCAACTTATTTTTAGTAAGAACTTCCAAGCAGCCTCCTCTTAAGAGAGCAGGAAGCTCACTGTCTTCCTGGAAGGCACTGAACCTAAGCAGAATCTTGGAAGCCCCAGGAAGCACTCTACCCAGAGCAAACCCCATTGGATAGAAGCAGCTGCAACTTGCTCCCTTGCAGCTCTGGCTCAGCTACCTCCTGGGACTGGACCAAAATGTTCCCCATCCTCAGCTGTTCAAATAACCTGAGCTTTCACCACCTCCATTCTGTCCCAGGCAACATGAATAGAAGCATTTGGAAGCTGGGGCTATGGCACAGTTAGTAAAGTGCCTGCCTAGCATGTACAAAGCCCTGAGTTCAGTCCCTAACACTGCATAGCCCAGGTATGCATCTGCTATAACGAGATGTTATGACATCTTTTTGGTTTTTTTTTTTTAACTTAATCATTCAGTTTCATATACTGTATACTGTATACTTTTCTTAAATCATGCCTCATCTCCCCATTATTATGTCCTGTTCCTTCCTTTTCCCACAAATCTTTTTTTCTCTTTGTCTTAGTTGGGGTTTCTATTGCTGTAAAGAGATACTGTCACCACAGCAACTCTTATAAAGGAAAATATTTAATAGTGCCACTCCTTATGAGGTTATGGGGGCCAATTATATTCAAACTATCACACCATCAAGTAGGATTTTCTTTAAGCCAAGATCTTATGTAGCCCAGGCTAGCCTAGAATTCACTATGTAGGCAAGGATGATGATCTCAAACTTCTGATTTTCTTGCCTCCCACCTCTTGAGTGTTGGAATTACATGTAGACATACCATGTATGTCTTATTTTTGATGTATGTCAAGACCTTATGAATGCTAGACAGGCACCCTACCATCTGAGCCTCTCTCAGTCCAGGACATCTTTTTGATACATTTCCTTTCCACAAAGACAGTTATTGTCATATACCCATCACGGACTCTCTTTTGTACCCATGAATTGTACCTGGGGAAGGTAATACTTTTATTTAAATCAGTTCCTTTCTGGTGTGCATGTATGTTCAAGCATGTGTGTGTGTCCACATGCATGCAAGTACACGTGCTTTTGGAGACCAGCAGTCACTGTTAGCTATCTTCCTTGGTTGCTTGTTCTCCACTTTATGTTTTGACACGGAGTCTCTCACGGGAGCTCACTGGCTTGGCTAGGCTGGCTGGCCACAAGCTCCTGGGAGCCTCCTGTCTGCCACCCCAGAACTTGAGTCACACTGTGCCCTGCCTACCTGTGGGTATGAGAATCAGACTCAGGTCTTCATGATTATACAACACACATTTACCAGCTGAGCTGCCTCCCCAGTCTCTAAACTTAATTTTCAAGGATATTTTTTACATCTTTGCTGTAAATGGAAAGTTAGTATACCTTGCCATAACTAAAATGTAAGTATAAGAGAAATACAAGGAAAATAAAGATGGTTGTGAAGCTCCATGTTGTAGCCCCTCAGAGCCCACTGTGTGAAAGACTAACGCATGAGGTTGAGGGGAAGGCTCAGCGGAGAAGAGCAGTGGCTGCTCTTCCAGAGGACCTGGTTCTGTTCCCAGCACCCCAACACATGACTCAGAACCACATGTAACTTGAGTTTCAAATCTGACGCCTTCTGACCTCATAGGCATCTGCACACATGTGCTATACATAAAGTTATACAGAGGCATACATACACATAAATTAAAAATTAGAAATGTTATTTTTTTAAATAAAAAGCAATCTTAAGAAAAGGATTATCTCAAAGTTCTTCCTTCCTTCTCATCCTTCCTCTTCCTCCTCTCTATCCCCTTTCGTCTTGTTTCTCCTCCCTCCCTCCCTCCCTCCCTCTGTCCCTCTGTTGTTTCTTTCTTCCTCCCTGTCCTGTCCTAGACAGAGTAAGGCTTTCTTGCTGACTAAGTTAGGATAATTGTATATCATTGTTCATTGTGTGTTTTGGGGCAGAGCTGAGCTATTCATCCCCAGTGGCAGGTACCCTGTATCTTGGGAAGCATTCTAATAGCTTCAAACTAGTCCTCTGCAGATATGTCTGCCCTGAGATAGAGAAGCAGATGGCATACTGTTGAAGGCATGGGCTAAAGGCCATGGCCAGCAGGATAGCATGCACTGGTCTCTCCATCTCTGAGTTCCATCACAGTGCTCAGAGTTGTTCCTGGGTAGTGATGAGTAGTGACATAGTTACTGTGTTTTCTCTCTGTCTCAGGAAACTTCCTGTGGACCACAGACATGGCAGCCTGTGTGAAGGAATTGGTCTTCCATCTCTTGGCTGAACTCTTGCGTACAGTACACACCCTGGAACAACGGAAGCACCCAGCTGGCCTGTCTTCCTCTATCGCCCTCCAGCTCAACCCCTGCCTGGCCATGCTGATGGCCTTACAGTCAGAGCTGCATAAACTGTATGACGAGGAGACCCAGAGCTGGGTCTCAGGCAGTGCCTGTGGAGGCTCTGGAGCAGTAGCCATGGGGGACCAAGGCAGGTTTTCCACCTACTTCCATGCTCTCATGGAAGGCTGCCTGGCAGTTGCTGAAGTAACCCTGCCTACCAATATCAGTGTCTCAGCCAGTGGGGTGACCTCAACAACCACCCCAAACCTTAGCGATTCATCCTCATCCTCCTCATCCTCCCCGGGACAGACACCACAGAGCCCTAGCCTCCTGTCCAAGAGGAAGAAAGTCAAGATGAAGCGAGAAAAGGCCTCCTCCTCCAGTAAACGTCAGTCTTCCCGCGCTGCAGATGCAGACTCCACCATGCTCAGCATCGGGGGGAGCAAGCCTGAGGACATGCTGTGGTTCCACCGTGCGCTCACCTTGCTCATCATTCTCCGGCACCTCACCAGAAAGGATCCGCAGGGCCTGGGTGTGACAAGTGATGCAGTCGCAGATGCCTCCCAGGCTCTGGTGGGCCCCACTGCCCATAGCCGTCTGCTGGTGATCTCGGGCATTCCCACACACCTGGACGAAGCTGTTGTCAGAGGTGCAATCCGCAAGGCCTGCAATGCCCATGGCGGTGTCTTCAAAGATGAGATCTACATCCCACTGCAGGAAGAAGACCCGAAGAAGCCAAAAGACAAGGCTGAGGGTGGAGACAGCAAGGTTGAGTCTGAGAAGCTGCTGGGGTTCCCCAGTGTGGACAGCTTGGAGGGGAGCACGTCTAGCAGCCTGGCCCCCGCAATGAGCATCAGTGCCTCAGCTTCTACCAGCCAGGCCTCTGTCTGTAGCTCCCAGGGTGTTTCACAGACTGCTAGTGACCTTTCAGTGGACCCACTACCCTCAGGCCTGGAGCTGCCTGTTCCTCCTGTCCTGTTGGAACCCCATGTGGTGTCCAGCCAGGAGAGCTTGGACATTTCCTTGTGCAGCACTGGCAGCCTGGGTAGCCTGGGCAGCCTAGGGGAACCTCTGGACAATGCAGAGACAGTGTCTGTGTCAGACGTGGGCTCCATGTACACGGTCACTTCCATGGATAGCCAGCCCCTCACAGCGCGCCCTATCAAAGGCTTTGCAGTGGTGGAGGTAATAGCTCTCAGCCTTTGAAAGCCACTCAACCTTGACCTGGCCAACATGGCTTCTTCAAGTTGCTTCTAAGGAGCTGGCTCATAGGCAATATGGGGTTCTGGGAAGCTCCTGGGCAACACTCAGCAGCTGCTTTTCTTGAGGTCAACTGTAAGAGGGATATCAGTCTGCTGTTATGAGGCATAGGCAGTTCATTGATCTGTGTGAGGGGATAGTCTCTGGCAGGTATTCTGGAGGATCATGGTGGTGTTTTCAGAGGCACCAGTCACTTCAGATGCCATGGATTTCTTGGGCCACCTTGATTAGAAATGAGGTATCTAATGACTTCCTACACTTTTGCAAGTTAGACTCAAAGGTAAAATCTGGACGGGGGTACAACACTTACATGAAGCCCTGAGCAATGACCCAGCACCGCTATAAGCGTAAGTGCCCTCTCTTTTGGCTGCATAAAGCCCAAGGGCAAGAGCTTCCATCAGTTTCTCTCCCAGCTGGGCTGCCTTCCTAGGAACTGGCCAGCCTTTGGGTTCCAGAGTTTCCCAGGTGAGCTGTTCTGTAATGGCCATGCTGGCATTAGGAGGGACCTGTCAAGACAGCAGGCCATCAGTGCCCATGCTCCACTAGGGCAGATGCATCCAGAGCCCAACTTCTCTCTCTGTTCATACAGATAAGGTCCCGAGCCAAAATCGAGAAAATCCGAGCAAGTTTATTTAACAATAATGACTTGATTGGCTTGTCAAGTCTGGATGGTGAGGATGAGTTGATGGAGATGTCTACAGAGGAGATTCTGACAGTGTCTGTGGTGAACCAGAGTCTGTTTGACACTCAGGGGAGCCCAGGGCTAGAAGACTACTTCAACGACAAATCCATTAAAGGTGGGCTGTGTGCTTAGTGTTTGTAGTTTTTATTTTTTAATTCTGTGTTTTTATTTTGTGTGAGTGTGCATGTCTATCATGGTGCCCATGTAGAGGTCAGAGGACAGCTATGGTGGTCCATCTTCTGCTTCTACCATATGGGTCCCAGGGATCAAACTCAGGTCATTAAGCCTGGAGGCAAGCACCCTTACCAACTGATCCATCTCACAGGCCCAGATTTGGGTTTTCAAATGGAGTCTCATGTAACCCAAGCTGGCTTTGAACTCCCAATGTAGCACCAGCTGGTCTTGAACTCCTTGTTGCTCCTGCCTCTACCCTTCAAGTGCAAGAATTACAGGTTTGAGCTATATTCTTTTTAAATTTAATTTGTATTTAATACTTTGGTGAGCAGTTTTAAGTATACAGAAATTTTTGAGCTCTCTGCTATCCTACGGTAGCCAAGTATGTATGTCTCTGTAGGATGGAAGGAACACTTGAGTTTAGCCCAGTGGACAGAGCTTTGTGTTGAGGGTAGCTGGGGAGCCACAGCCCATGTCCCAGCTAGTGAACCTGAGAAGGGCTCTCTTGCTCCAAGTTCCACTGTGGGCTTCCTTGTCACAGTGTATTATTGTGCTCCGTCCTGTGTAGCCAGACAGGACTACTTGTGTTTACAGGGCTCATGTCTCACTTTTACAACTAATGAGGGGTTAGGGCACTAGTTCAGTGCTCAAGAGTACTGCTGCATAGGCTGGAGAGATGACTCAGAGGTTAAGAGCGCCAGCTGTTCTTTGAGAGGTCCTGAGTTCAGTTCCCAGCAACCACATCATTATAAACAAATATTTTTTTAAAAGTACTGTTCCTCCTCTAGAGGACCTGAGATCAGTTCAAAGTACCAGATGGTGGCTCACAACAGTCTGTAACTGCACTTCTAGAGGGTTTAATGCTCTCTTTTGACGTCTGTAATTACCAGGCACACATGCGGTATGCATACATGTAAGGTAAAATATTCATATACATAAAATAGTAAAATCTTAAAAAAGAAAAATCTGATCTGGAAGAAACAGTCCAACATCCTGCAGTCCCAGCACTTGGGAGGCCAGGGCAAGAGGGTCGCCTGAAGTCAAGAGTCACTATCAGCTATAAGACCCCATCTCAAAAACAAAAGCAGAGAGGAGGCCTGCCAAGGTGGCTCAGTGGATAAATGTGCCATCGAAATCATGATCTGTGATTGATCTCCCAGTACTCACACAATGTAAGAAGAGAACCAGCATCCACAAGTATTTGTCTTCTGACCTACACGCTTATGTTGGTGTGCTCACAAACACATATGCACTAGTGGTTCTTCATTTCAGGCCCTAGCAAATGTAAAACAGCACTGTTGATATGGTAATAGTTTGTTACTCATAGGGTTTGGAGGGAGGTGCCTTAAATTTTGTGCTGAGCAGCTGCCTTGCTGCCCCCAAGGTCTGGCACTGTTCCTTTGAGGGTATATTCTCCCTAACCTCCGCTGACCCTTAAAAGATGAACAGTAGAGGGTTTATAAACAGGATGCCCAGGGCTTCCTCTCATTACTGTTTTCTAGTCTCCCACACTTTGAATCCAAAATGCACTTTTAACTCCGGATTCTATTGCAGTCAACCCTTCTGTTGACAGTCCTCAAGGCTTTGGTAGTGCAGATTTCTGTTTCATTGTTCCATATGCCCTCTCCCCCAGCCTCTACCCCAACACACACACTGATCTCAGGTATCCAGACTGTCTTCAGACTCGGCATATACCAAACACTGATCTTGATTTCTTGGTCCTCCTGCTCCGGCATCTCAGATGGTGAGATTGCAGGTGTATAGCACCATGCACAGCTGTAGAGACCCTACTTCTTTCCCTGTGCACCCTCCAACTTCACATGTTCTCACAGCACAATGACTAATTTCCTTGTTCTGTCATGCTGCAAGCCCCAACTGCCTATGCGTCCTTTTACTTTTCTTTGGATTGTCTAGGACATTTGTGCTATTTAAAAATATGTTGGGGCTGGAGAGATGGCCCAGTATTCAAAAGCACTTGTTGCTCCTGCAGAAGATCTAGATGTGGTCCCCAGAACTTGCATAGAACCATCCATAACTCCAGTTCCAGGGGATGTAGTGCCCTTTCTCACCTCCTCTTGACACCAGGCATGTAGGAAAAACTGTCATGCACATAAAATAAAAATAAATACATCTAAAAATAAAATCAGGTTAAATGGTGCTGCACACCTTTAAAAAAAAATAAGAAAAATAATAATAAATTAAGATTAGCTAAAGCATTGGAGACAAGTAGGCCTGAGAACATAGCAGCTGATTTAAGAGTGAGTAAGAGGCCTATCGCTTCCTACCAGCTGTAGAGAAGACAGCAGCCTGGCTCAGAGGACATGCTCAGAGGGCTACACCTCACTGCAAGGAAGTCTGGGTTTGTAACTAAGGTGAATACCTGAGGATGAAGACCCAGATAACTATTTCCATCTAATTTAGTCTATCATATACATATAAAAATGTGTGGCTGTGGACAGGGATGGCTCAGTGAGTAAAGAAATTTGCTGTTAAAAACCTGGTTATCTAATTCTAACCTGAGCACCATAGAATGTTGAAGAGAGGAAACTGACTCTACCAGGTTGTCCTCAATTCAACACATACCTCTGTTATGCACACACATACACATTCATTCATTAATTTTTAAACATGTGATTGCTAGGCAGGAAAGACAATCAGAAATTGAAGACCAGCCTCATGTATATGACACCTTGTCTCTGAAAGCAAAACACACAATTTCAAGAAAAGATGCTTGCAGGCTATGTCCTGGAATAGTATGCTTATGAAAATTATTTGACCTTGTTCTATTTTGTAACAGGTGAAAAATTGGTGCCTGGGGCCAGAGAGGTCCTGACAGAAATATTTAAAAGTTGCGCTCACTCAGAGCAGACACTGAGCCTAACACCAGCAAAACCCATCAGGGTCTCTGACATCTATCTTAGTAAAGAGCAGATCAACTCCCAGAGCCCAGGCAACCTCCTACACCTGTTCTTCACCAACGTCCGACCTCCAAAAAAGGTGCTGGAGGACCAGCTCACACAGGTAGCCACTCCCTACACAGTCTCTGTGCTGGGCCTAGGCTCCTCTTCTAGGCTGGCCTAAGAACCCTCCCCCTCCTCTTCACAGATCCTGAGGAAATATGGCGTGCCCAAGCCCAAGCTGGATAAGAGCAAATACAGCAAAGCTGGGAAGGAACAGCACCCCGTAAAGGTGGTGAGCACCAAGCGACCGGTCACCAAGCCGCCTGCCAAGGACAAAGCTGTGCTCAGCAGTCTCAGGTGCATACCCATGGAGCTTGGGAAGAGGGTGACTGTGGTGTGGCCTTCCAACAGGTGTCTTCTGCTCTGCTACTGAGGTCTCTTCAGTCCTCTGCCTCTTCCACTGCTGCAAGTTAACATTTTACCTCACCTGCAAGTGTAGTAAATCCAGGACCATGTGGGCTGCCAGGTAGACAGTGTGCACTGAGAAAACATCACAAATAATTCATACTTTATCCACACATATAAAGCAGACTCTTTAGAAAGCTTTTCTAATGCATGTAGGGAAAGACTGATTGGGGCTGGAGCCATAGCTGAGCAGCAGAGTGTGCATTCAACATATTTAGAACCCGGGTTATCTTTTAAGTTATATGTATGTATAATTTTTCCCCCTTGTTTTTAGTTTTGAGTTTTGGGGGAGGGTTGGGGGGGAGGCTCAAGACAGGGTTTCTCTAGCTGTCTTGGAACTCTCTGTAGAGCAGGCTGACTTCTGACCAGGAGAAGTCTGCCTATCTCTGCCTCCCAAGTGCTGGGATTAGAGGCCTGCACCACTACCTGGCTGCACATATTATTTTCTTAGTTAGCATGAAATTCAGAAGAGGCTGAAGCACAAAGATCATAAGCTCAAGGCCTACCTAGCCAGAGAGTGAGTTCCTAGGTTGCCTGTCTCAAAAAAGCCAAAGGAGGGCTGGGGACAGCCAGGCATGTTGGCACACACCTTTAATCCCAGCACTCTGTAAACTTAGGCAGTAAGTAGGATCTCTGTGAATTCAAGGCTAGCCTGTGTAGCAAGCCCCAGGCCAGCCAAGGCTGCATAATGAAACCCAAGCTCAAATTAATGAAAAAGTAAATAAATCGGGCTAGGAATTTAGCTTAGTGGTAGAGTATTTGCCTACTATGCATAAGGCTCTGGGTTCAACTGCCAGCACTGCATAAATGAATAAATGAATAAATGAATGATAACTTCAGAGTTCCCTTCCCTGTGACTGCTAGAACTGTGTCTGTACTAATGAAATATGTGGGTACAGTGAGCATCCTACTATTCCTGTTTTAACACTGGTTTTGGCTCAACACAAAAATAACCTCACCATCTTTGTTTCAATTTGGTTTGATTTGGGTGTTTTGAGATAGCCCTGGCTGTCCTCTAAAACTTTGCTCTGTAGACCAGGTTGGCCTTGAACTAGAGATCCAACAGCTTCTGCCTCCTGAATGTTAGGTTTAAAGGTGTGCACCACCACTACCTGGCAACCTTCCCACCTTTTAAAAAATGCTTTATAAAGACTTGTTATTAATGTGTAGGAGTGTGTGCCTGGATGAGTTTATGTACACCACATGCTTGCAGGTACCTGGGGGGGTGGGGTGGAAATTGGAGTTAAAGGTAGCTATCTATCAGCTACCTTGTGGGTGCTGGCAACCAAATCTGGGTCCTGCAATAATAAACACAACTAATTCTTGAGTCATCCTTCATCCCCTGCTTTCTTCCTTATTGTAGCTACATAATATTCCATATTTGAGTCTTCATATATGCTTAGTGTAATCCTTTCTTCCTTTCTTTCTTCCTTTCTTTTGAGACAAGTTCTCTATATGTGTAGTTCTGGCTATCCTGGAACTCACTCTGTAGACTAGGCTGGCCTCAAACTCAGAAATCCACCTACCTTTGTCTCCCATATAATTTTCTTAAGACAAGTGTCTCAAGGCCAATGAGGGCAGGGGGTGAACACTTGGGAGTGGAGTCAGGATCAAGGATTCAGGGTCAGCCTTGGCTACTTAGTGTGTTCCACCATAGTGTGAGACCCTGTCTCAAAAAAAAAAAACAAGCAAAAAACAGGGTTTTGCTATGCAAGGCTCAAACTGGTGATCCTCCTACAGCTCAAGAGTTGCTGGCACTCCTGTTATGGCTAACTTTAGTTTAGGACTCATCCTCACTGTCCTGATAGCCCTTGTACTGCAAGTGTGTCTAGAGGAATTGTGTGAGTGACCAGAGATAACCTACACCCTTTCATTAACCCACCATGTGCAAATGGCCCTGTCCTGCAGAATCCCCAGTGCTGACAGCACTCGGTACTGCTGCCCTATGGTCTCTCGGGAGCATTGAAAATGTGAGTGCAGCTGAGAACCTGAGCTTATGAATTAACTGTTTTACTTAATTTCAATCTTACTACTAGCTACTTTGTTGAGCAATGCCACTCTGAATAGATATGAAATGTCTGAAAAAGAGTTTCAGGAGTTCTCACATCTTTAGCATTGGTTATCTTTGTAATGTGCTCAGAATGAAGCCTTACACTCAGCCCTAGGTGACCCCTGTGCCATAACTGGGGTGTGTAAGGTTCTATGTTTACATCATAGACACGCACATCCTAACTGCAGCACTTTGATCTGTAGCAGGACTGCATTAAGTGAGAAGAAGCCAACCGTGAAGGCAAAGTCACCTGAGAAGAGCAAACCAGATGAAAAAGATCCAGAAAAGTCTCCCACCAAAAAGCAAGAAGGTACATTAGTGTCTGGAGAACCTGCTTCCATCCTAGGGACAGCAGCCCATTCCAGGACAGGCCTTGTGGCCAAGACCTGCCTGGATAGCTCCACCCATTGGGACAGCTCAGCCCTTTATGCTCCCAGCTCCTTTGAGTTGCAGTTGAGATGGGCAGTGTTTATGTAGATGGGAGTATCCCTGGCCGCCAGTTTTATGGTCTCAGCTCACAGGAGGTAAAAATTAAGGTGAAGAATGGATAGGTATAACTGAAAAGTGAACCAGTGAACCGATGAGGGAGGGGCTGTAAGACATCAGCCTCATGGTGTCTTAAGCACAGACAGAGAAAAGCTGTGCACTGTATGAACTGCTTTGTTGAAGGGAGATGGGAAGCCATGGCAAAGCCTGGGTGGGAGGCTGGGTGTGTGGAGGCTTCATCACACTGACAGGGATGGGGGCTGCAGTAAACACTGGGTGTACGAGGAGAAGAACTAGGCAGAGGAGGCCATGGATAGAAGCCGTAAGGAAAGACAGTGAAGGGCCAGAGTGTTCAGGCTTCCCACCCCTGACTGCATGTGCTGTGCCATCAGTTCCTGAGGAAAAGTACCTGACTCTAGAAGGATTTCACAAATTCGTCATTGACCGAGCGAAGCAAGATATCCGCAGTGTCTGGAGGGCAATCTTATCCTGTGGTTATGATCTTCATTTTGAAAGGTGAGAAACTGTCCTTCCTCTAGGTTGAATCCGGGATAGAACTGGTTTGGGCAGGCAGATGTTTCAGCTGAGGGTCTGCTCTGTCTTGATGCTCTGGGCTGCAGAACTGCTCCCTGAGTTTATATGATTGTCAAGTGATTTTATTCTTACCTGTTTAAAAAAAACAACAAGCAAACAAACAAAACCCTGTTCTTTTCTTTCAAATCTTGACTTTTGGTGCCATTACACACATGGTTTAAACAGCAGACACTTCTCCATGCAGTTCTAGAGGCTACCTGAGGCCTCCCAGTGACCAGCACATGGTACCCTGCTCATTTCATCTCACTCAGCCTCTCTCTGTCCTTGCCTGGCCTAATCTCTGCTTGCTTTTTTCTTCTCCCTCCCTGCCTCCTTCCTGAGACAGAGTCTCACTCTGTGCCCCTGGCTGTCCTAGAGCTCCCCACCGTGTAGACCAGGCTGGCCTTGAAGGCATAGAGATCCATCTGCCTCTGCCTTCTGAGTGCTGGGAAAAAAAGCATTAGCCACTGTGCCTGGCCCCGACCTCTCTCTCTTTCTTAGAAAGACATCATACCTGTTAGATTGGGGCCCACTTGCATAATTTCATTTAGCTTTAATTCTATAATTATTATAGTTATCCCTCCAAGTGTTATCACACTGCATTTGGGGCACACAATTTAAGCTGTGACAAAAACACTGCTTATTCTATAGTCTTCCTCAGATTTCCTTGGGTCTCCATTGTTCCCCTTCCCATGAAGGCAGCAAGGCAGGGCTTGGACAGGTCCCATGGACCCTGTAAGGCAAGGCTCACTCTTGTCCACAGGTGAATCCTGAGCAAGCAAGGAGCCTGCAGACTGAGGAAGTCATCACTAATCACACACAGGTCCTCAGGCTTGTCCATGTTGAGGCATGCTGAGCCACAAAGGAGATGTCCAGTCCAGGGCGCTCCTTATTCACTGAACTCTGAACATGCCGACCTCTACAATTTTGCCAAATGTGGGAAACCTAACCCCATTATTTGTGGCCCGGGGGACTATGTTACACTCTACCCTGATTTGAGAATCTGTTTACTATTGTAGATATTAATTAGGTTAGGAGACTTCTTGGACTAAGAGCTGTACCCTAAGTGGGACTATCAGTGGAATCTGTAGTGAATATTCCTTGTGTATGGAAGATCCCCCCTTGTCATCACTGGGTAGACTAAGGACAACCACAGCTAATGCCAGCTTAGCCCACCAAGTGGAGGCTGGCCAAAAATTCTCCAGTGAGAAGGAACTTGGGTGTCTGAGAGCCATTGTGTGGGGCTGAGTTGGCTTCTAATGTGAGAAGAGCAATGTTGTACCCTCCTGTCCCCTCCGGTTGACAACTCTGGGTTTGTGGGATTGGGATGTGCATACTCTCCACATAACTGTTTTGGTAATTATAGCCATGAAAAGGAGATACCCTGTGGCTCTGCCCAGGGTAACAGCTTATAACAACCAGGAATCATGAGAAGTAATCTGATTCAACCCCCAAATCCCTAAACGATGGGGGCAGGGAGGTATGGCTCTAGACAGTGCTTTACCTGGTGCCTCTCCTGTCCTGTCCCAGGTGTGCCTGCATCGATGTCCGACATGCACAGAAGGCCTCCAGGAAGTGGACCCTGGAGATGGATGTGGCTCTTGTGCAATACATCAATAGGCTGTGCCGCCATCTTGCTATAACGCCAGCACGGCTCCACCCTCACGAGGTGTACCTTGACCCAGCTGATGCCACCGACCCCAGGATGGCCTGTCTCTCAAGTATGTGGTCTCTAGGAGTACTGACCGTGCTGCAGAAGTGCTTAGGGCTTCCAGTGTGAAAAGTCAGAGGGAGCTCTTCCTCTGGCCAAATTAGACTCTGACCTTTGAATGTCCGTTAAAACAAAGCCAAACCCAGTAAGGAGCTCAGAATGGAGAGAGAGCCTGCCACCATGCCCAGAGGTCAAACCTCTGCTGATGTGTAGTAGTGGGATTGTCCTTTGGGGAGGGCAACACATTTTTCTTAAAAACAAGGAATGAACAGCAATAAAGCACTAGTGAGTCACCACTTCACCCAGGCATTACTCTGGCAGAGCCCATGCAAGCACACAGACAGCACAGGCCTGCTGCCTTGGCTGGCAGCAAGGGCAAGATCCTTGACCATCTGGATGCTGGAGACAAGGATGGGCAAGTTGTCCGTGATGTGTCTTTTCCTCACTGGCGAAAGGACACAACTGTGAGGGTGGACTAGCCAAAAGGCGGTGTGCTGGTGCCATGGTTCTCAAACTATTAAAGGAGCCTGTGTGAAGAGCATATCAGACTCTGCACTGCTTTTGCCACTTCTTATAATCTGTAATTATTTCAAAGTTTAAAAGCCATATAGAGGCTGGCTCTTGGGACCCTATTCTCACACCAGAGTGCCTTGCTCAGCTTTAATATAAGAGGAGGTGCTTGGTATTACTGAAACTTGATTTTCCATGCTTTGTTGATACCTATGGGAGGCCTGTTCATCTCTGAACAAAAACAGAGAAATGGATTGGGAGGGGGACAGAAGTGGGAAGAAGGAATGGGAGGAGGGAGGGAGGGGATATGGTCAGGATGTAAACTAAGGAAATTTAAAAAACAAAAACAACATGTAGGGCTGAGAGTGTATGCCTAAGGCCCGGGGTTCTGTCTCCACAAAAACACTTAAGACCATATGCAGCCCTGGTGTGGGTGGCCCAGGGAACAACAGGGGTAGGGTTTGTGTTCATAGGGCCTCACCCCTGTGTCTGCTTGGTCCTGGCTGATGTTCCCCCAGAGCCTCTCACTCAGGGATAAAGCCCACAGCGGGGAGCCCCTGACCGCATTCCAGATGTCCCTCCTAGGAGCAGACACTGGCTTGGCTGGCACTGAGCCTGACCCCTTCTCCCTGCAGATGTGCCTATCGAAAGCTTGCGCCTGCGCTTCGCACTGCTTCAGTCTCTCAACACCACACTGGAGACCTTCTTCTTGCCCCTAGTGGAGCTACGTCAGACACCCATGTACACACACAGCATCGCTGCCCTACTGAAGGAAGCAAAAGGTCAGTTCTGGGCCACCCTCAGAGCTGGCACGTAGGGAAGGCCCACCCCTCACTGCTTGGAGGTAGGCCTCTGTCAAGCCGCAGATTTCCTAATTGAAGCTAATCAAAGTAGCCTTAGCTCTGAACAGTGAAAACTGTGGAAGTCAAAAGCATTCAGATATCAGGTTGGTGCTGTCTGCCTGAGGCACCCTGGGGAACTCGTTAATGCAAGGCTGTCTGTCCATCCTTTGTTTATGCACAGCTAAGACACAGTAATAAATGCCATATGCTGACCTCTGCCCTCCCCACAGGTGCACATGTGTTCCTGTACCACACATAAAATAGAAGGCATTTCACATAGTGTGCTCCTAGCTCCCACTTGTCTGTGTTTCTGTGATACCCAGGAGCCTGACTAGAAGACCTTCCAAAGGGTTGAGGGTGACCATGGCTTTTCCCAGGCTGCAGGGGTGACTGGGAATGAGAAGTAACTACATCCCACCTCTCTCCCACATTTCTCTCTTCAGGACTGATCTTCTATGACACAAAGGTGACAGTGATGAATCGGGTGCTAAATGCCACTGTGCAGAGGACAGCTGACCATGCAGCACCTGAGATCACCTTGGACCCCCTGGAAATTGTGGGAGGTAGGGGCTGGCTGCAGTCCTTAGTCCTTAGGTTTCAGCCCCATTATCGGGCTGCCTCTGTCTGTGTACTAGGCTCTTGATGGGGGCCTTTCAGCTCCAAGGAGGGGCATGCAGAGGTGCTTAGCCCTCTCTGCCCTGGTGCCTTTCCTGTCTGGCTGTAAGAAGGTGAAGAAGCCATTCTACCTGGGTGTACACCTTGGCTCTGTAATTAAGGACAGGGTTGGTGTAGCCCAGAAACAGACATGAAGAGCTCAAAGGAGGAGCCAGGTGTAAATTTTGTGGAAAAGCCTCTGAGAGCCTCTAGGTTAGCTGCCAGAGCACCTCATATACACATGTGCAGAGAAAGGAAAGGCTGACCTGGACTGACCAGGCTTGAGTCTCCTGACAAACAAGCATGGCGTGGCCGCCAAGGTTATGATCTACTCCCTTCCATTTCCAGGGGAAATCAAGGCCTCGGAAAACTCTTACTTCTGCCAGGCCGCCCGGCAGCTGTCTTCCGTGCCATCCTCTCAGCTCTGCGTAAAGCTGGCCAGTGGCGGTGACCCCACGTATGCCTTCAATATCCGCTTCACTGGGGAGGAGGTTCATGGCACCAGTAAGTGGCTCTTGGGCTGGGTGCAAATGCACAGTCTGGTTCAGAAGACTGAAATTCTAGAAGTGCCCTACTAGTGAGAAGAAATGCCACAGCCAGGTCTGATGGCACAATCCTGTCATCCTAGTCATTTGAGGGACTAAGGCAGGAGCATCACAAGTTAAAGACCAGTTTGGGGGTACAGAGTGAGTTCAAGGCCAACCTTGGCAATTTAGTGAAGCCTTTCTTCAAATGTAAACAGCAGGAAAAAGGGCTGGGAATGGAGAGGACTTAGGTAGAAAGAGCTGGGAAATAGTAGAGCTGGAACTGTTTAGGGCTGGAGGCACAAACAAAGCAATGGGGTGAAGGGGGCCAGGGGAGCAGAGGAGTGGGGTAGAGGGAGCGGGGGGGGGGGGGGGACAGAGGGCTGGGGTGGAGAGGGCTGGGGGAGCACAGGAGTGTGGTGGAGGGAGCCGGGGGAGCAGAGGGGTGGGGTGGAGAGGGTTGGGGGAGCAGAGGGGTGGGGTGGAGAGGGCTGGGGGAGCACAGGGGTGGGGCGGAGAGGGTTGGGGGAGCACAGGGGTATGGTGGAGGGGGTGGGGGTGGAGGATTGAGGTATGGCTCAGCTGTAGAGCACTCTTATGAGGTTAGGCTCAATCTTCAATACAAAGTGGAAAAATTACAAATCATGTCCTCACCACCTGGGCTACAAAAGCCAGCCTACTTTCCTTTGACTTGTGGGTCACCAGTCACAGGGGAACTGATGCCTGCAGGGGTTTGGGCCCTCAGTCTCTCCAGGTGTGGGGACCACACCCTTCTTAGCACACTAGTCCTACCCACACACCTTTCCCAGAGAGAGGCACAGCTAAGCAGCTGCTTGAGCCCTAAGCTTGAGACATAGACATTAAGGTACCTCATTTAAAGTGACACCTGACATGACACACTCATTGGCAACGAGAAAGAGTAGTTGAAATGTTTCTTGACCCTGCTGGTCATATTTGCAACTTTTACCTGTGGTAAGTGGATGAAGAATCCAATCTGTCGTCATCATCCTCCCCCACCCCCACCCCCTACATCATTTCCTCTGTTCTGTCCCATGGACACTCCAGCAGCCTCAGTCAGGGAACCCTTTAAATAGTCCTCTGCTTCTGTGAGCAACTGCATCTTTGAGTGCCAGGTGCAGGCTCCACATCTTGCTGCAAGACCAGCATCTGACCATCATACAGATGCTAAGCTGAACTCCAGACAACTCAGCAGCATCCCCCACAGCCAGGCAGGCAGCTGCAAGCCCCTGATAACCACAGGCTCCTGCCTCTCAGGCCTTGACAACCTGCCCCAGCTTGGGCTTCCCCAAGGCCCACACCCGACCTGCAGTGCCTTAACTGTCTATAGCCTCATGATGTGTGTGTGGGTGCCAGCAGGAGCATTCTAAGTGGGAGGGGACAGAGGTCCCAGCTGTCTGCAAGCCTGCCACAGCTGGCCATCCCCATCTGTATTTACTCAGCCAGGACAGCTCTGAGAGATGATGGGAGGCAACATGAGGCCAAAGCAAACCCCCTCAGCCGGGATGATGACACAGTTAAGCCTGGGGCTGGCACTGGCCTCACTTACTGCTCAGGCTTCAGGTTCCATTTCTTCTCCCTGTATGACAGGAGACAGCTAAGTCTGGGCACAGGTGCCTTTGTGGAGAGCTGGGGACACCTCAGGCCTAAGGTTGAGAGCTCAGCAGACTCAACCTCAGGCCTCCATGCTCAAACAGGCAAGGCTTCTTTCCACACACCATAGGAGTTGGCAATGAGTTGACCTTGCTGTCTGGCCGATGGTTGTATGGAGGAAGTGCTATCCCAGGAACTTTCAGCCAGTGCTGAGAGCTGATGGTGTCTGCTCTGCAGGTGGCTCCTTCCGTCACTTCCTGTGGCAAGTGTGTAAGGAGCTACAGAGTTCCTCACTGTCACTGCTCCTGCTGTGCCCCAGCTCTGCAGTCAACAAGAACAAGGTAAGGCAGGGGCAAGTGTCCTTGTGGTCCTGCACCCTCTCCATAGGACTTTCTGGCCCAGGTGGGGCAGCTTTGATGCTCAGCTGACTGAGCATAGGAACTGGGTGCTCAGAGGTGACCTGATCTGACTCTTTCAGGGCAAATATATCCTGACACCAAGCCCCATCACCTATGGGGAGGAACAGCTGCTGCACTTTTTAGGCCAGCTGCTGGGGATTGCTATTCGTGCAGATGTGCCTCTCCCCCTGGATCTGCTGCCCTCCTTCTGGAAGACACTGGTTGGCGAGCCCCTTGACCCCGACCAGGACCTTCAGGAAGCAGACATCCTCACCTACAACTATGTCAAGAAGTTTGAGAGTGTGAGTGAAGGCATGCTATTTGGAGTCAACAGGGCCTCAGAGTCATCTGCACTGGCACTCCTTAAGAACCCCAGCTTTCAGGGGAAGGGGACTGGGATCCTCCACAGAATGCTTGTCTCAGGGGCAGAGCCTCTGGCATCACATACAACTAACAAAAGCAGACAGATGCTGCTGCCGCTCTATGGGGTTGTTTAGCGTGTCCATAACCAAGGATACAATGGAGTGTTCCAGGGAGCTGAAAGACCATATATGTATGTGTGTGCACACGCAGTAGGTTGGGTTTCAATGCTGGAATGTTTGAGGCCTTCCAAAAGGGATCAGGAGGAGAGTATGAGGCCCACGCAGAGAGCAGGGACTTGTAGAGATGGCATTCTCTCCTCTTGATCAGGCCATAGCCCTCCTACAGGAGGAGGGGACCAGTGCTTGGCTGTAGCAGGGCCTGTGGAGCCACTGGAAAGTATTGGTTCTGCAGAGCCACCATGTCGGTGCGTAGACCAGGCTGTGTCCTCAGGAGCTCCAGATCACCCTAACCTGAAGATCCATGCTGAGGGCTTTCTTCTGCTCCTCCAGCACCAAGAGAAGAGTGTCTGGGACAGGTGACAGGGCAAGGTGTAAAGCTGCATACTTTCCTCACCTTCAAGACATGAGAGAAAGTGAGAAAGGGCTGTCCACTACTTCT
Source organism: Phyllotis vaccarum (assembly GCA_033318265.1). NCBI lineage: Eukaryota > Metazoa > Chordata > Mammalia > Rodentia > Cricetidae > Phyllotis > Phyllotis vaccarum. The sequence continues at coordinate 50,709,329 of JARWLC010000017.1, read as the reverse complement.
TCTCCAGGTACCCTGCCTTGCTGACACAGGACCAGGTGTGTGTCTGAGGCCTGGCAGGGCTGTGCTCTACAGGACCTGATTCTGGGTCTACCTCTGCCATCTTGTCAGCCTATCAGGCTCCTCAACAAGTGGCTTGTTGTTCCCCTCAGCCTCTACTGGAGGGAGCAATAGAACCCTGGCTGTTAGTCTCCATAAAAACAGGATCACTGGCCAGGCAGTGGGGATGGTTGTGGCACAAGATTGAGTTCAAGGCCAGCCTGGTTTACAGAGTGAGTTCTAGGACAGTCAGGGCTACACAGAGAAACCCTATCTTGAAAACTAAAAAAAGTAAGGGGAAAAAAACAAAAACAAAAAACATGAACATTGGCATTATCTGAAGACCCCAAGGAATGCACTCACTGTGGGTTGGGAGTGTGTGTGAGTCTTAGCCACTGTTTTATTGTTGTAAAGAGACACTGTCTTAATTAAGGTTTCTTTTGCTGTGCAGAGACACCATGACCACAGCAACTCTTGTAAGGAAACCATTTAATTGGGGAGACTCACAGTTCAGAGGTTTAGTCCATTATCATCATGGCAGCGAGCCTGGTGCTGGAGTAGTAGCTGAGAGCCCCTACATCTTTCAGGCAACAGGAAGTTGACTGAGACACTAAGCATAGAAAACCTCAAGCCTGCTCCCACCTCCTCCAACAAACCCACACCCCCTAATAGTGCCACTCTCCTATGAGATTGGGGACCAATTACATTCAAACTACCACAGACACTATGACCAATTCATACAGCACCTAACTGGAGGGCTTACTTACAGTTTTGGGGGCTTAGTTCATTACCATTATGGCAAGAATCAAACAGGCATATGGTGCTAGAAAGAAGCTAAAAGCTACACCCAAATCCACAGGCAGAGAGAACTGAGCCTAACCTGAGCTTTTGAAACCCTAACACTTCCCCTCCCTGTGACACACACTTGTTCCTCCTAATCCTTCACAAATAGTACCACTCCCGGATGAACTGAAACATTCAAATATATGAACCTATGAGTGCCATATATATATATATATATATATATATATATATATATATATATATATATATATATATATATATATATATATATATATATTAAGAGACAAGCTTTCTCTGTGTGGCACTGGTGTCCTGGAACTCAGAGAGATTAGCCCACCTCTGCTTCCTGTCGAGTACCGGGACTAAAGGTGTGTGCCACCACCCCAGGCTATATAAGGGGCTCATTTTGTTCAAACCACCACAGTGTGGCTACCAGGCAGTGTTCTGAGAAGGCATCCTAGTGGGAGGGAGCAGGGGCTGGGGCAAGTACTACTTTACAAGTTAGGCAGGACCACAAAGAAATGCTGGTGCCTCTCATGAGGAAGTTCTCTCTCATGGGCTTGTGAGCTTTAAACATTTTGTTTGGTTTCCAGAACCCAGGTAGTAGAGGGAGATGCAGTGCTCACAGGTTGTGAATACTCTGTTGGTGGGTACTCACTGCTGAGGATAGGTGAGAGGCTCTGACCGGAACCCCTCTACCACTGCTTTGAGCTATAGGTTGGCTCCCTTGAGTCAGATCTTGTCATGTCCTTTTTCTTAGAGAAAATTAAGTCAGAGCTCTCTGATAGCAAGTGACAGAAAGCCCAGCTCCAAAAAACTAAAGGACATTTCAAATGCAAAAAATGCTCACCTTCAAAAGTCATTGTTGCCAGATAGTGCTGGCCTAGACCTTTAATCCCAGCACTCAAGAGGCAGAGGCCAGCCTGGTCTACAAAGTAAGTTCCCGGACAGCCAGGGCTGCACAGAGAACCCCCTTGGAGGGTGGGAGGCTCATGAGGAGTCATGGATGCACTGGCCGGCAAGATGATTTAAAAGGTAAAGGTGCTGGTGGCCAAGTGCCCCTCCTTCAGTTACAAACATCAGATTTTTAAATTCATGGAAAGGACCTGGGGAGATGGCGGGGGGGGGGGGGGTAAGAACTTTGAAGAATATTGGCTGTTCTCCTAGAGAACATGGGTTTGATTCCTGGCACCACAGGTCAGCTCACAACCATCTGTAACTTCAGTTTGGGGAGATCCAGCACCCTCTTCTGACTTCTGCAGACTCGTGCATGCACATGACACAGACACATGCAGGCAAAACACCCATACACATTAAAATTTTTTAATCATGAGGGGAAAACATAAAGGCTTGACTTCGGGCATGGCTGAATCAAGAAGTTCAAATAATGTCATCAAGTATCAATCTCACATCAAACTGATGGCACACACCTTTATTCTCAGCACTCAAAGGCAGGTGGATCTCTGTGAGTTCAAGATCAGCCTATCTGCATATCAAGTTCTAGGCCATTCAGAGTTACATGATGAGACTCTGTCTAAAAAACGAATGTCAGTCTCATGACCTGTGGGATGCTCAGACTTGAGTTCCATCCCTAGGACCCACATTGTAGATGGAGAAAACTGACTCTTCCCAGTTGTCCTCTGGCCTCCACATGTTCACTGTAGTACACATGTGTTCTCCCTTCTTCTAGCCATACATACACATGTAAATTAGTAAAAGCAATTTTTAAAAGGCAGTATTCAGGGCTAGGGAGATGGTTCAGTGGGTTAGAGCACTGGCTGCTCTCCAGAGGACCTGGATTCATTTCCCAGCTCATGACCATCAGTAAGTAACCTCAATCTCTGGGTATCCAATGCCATCTTGTGGCTTGTGTGCCCTCTCTGGGCAGTGCATGCATGTGATATACAGACATAGATGCACACAAAACACTCATACACATATAAAAAAAAAAAAATCAATGTCAGCAGCACACACCAGAACCTCAGTACTTTGAAGGTAGAGACATGAGAATCAAGAATTCAAGATCATTTCCAGCTTCACAGGGAGTTCAAGGCCATGGTGAGACACTGTCCCAAACAAAGTAAACATACACACAAAGAAAAAAAAAAAGCTTAGGTGTCTAGAGCAGGTCTGGGAAGCTGTCCAGAGAATTATGAGATCAAAGTCTGTCCGGGCTACACATTAAGTAAGGCAACTTAGCAAGATCTTGCCTCAAACTGCTAAAAAGTGGCAGTAGTCTCTGAAAGTGGGCAGCAAGGATCACGAGGTGCCCACGGGGGAGAGGGATGACACCTCCAGACATCCTGGGTTTTGAGTATGCCGATGTTTGCCAGCTGGAGGACAGAGTTCTGCTGTCCGGGGGCTTGGCAGCTGTGCATCAGTCACCCTCACCCTGCCTGTGCCCTGCAGATCAATGAGGAGAGTGAGCTGGAGGCCCTGTGCGCTGAGATTGCCTCCCAGCACCTGGCTACTGAGAGCCCTGAAGGCCCCAAGCCCTGCTGCCGGTTCACCTACCTGACCATGACTGGTGAAGAGGTGGAGCTATGCAGCCGTGGCCGGCACATCCCTGTGGCGTGAGTGTGTGACATGGAGGGAGTGAACCACAGCGGTGAGAGAGGGCTGTTCCCAGGGGAGAGCATAAGATAGGAGGAAGGATACTAGGCATAAAGAAGAGATGCTCTTTAGCTTAAACAGCTCCCTTAAGGATTCGTGTATCAAATATTTGCACAATTCATAATGTTAGCAAAACTAGACTTATGATTAACAATGAAATAACCTTAGTTGGGAGTCACCACATCATGAGGAACTGTATTAAAGGGCTGCAGTGCTAGGAAGGTGAGCCACAGAGCCAAGCTCAACCACCTACAGGGGGGTGTGGTCTTCAGCCCAAGAGCTGTGCTATCACCCTTCCCATCCCTCACTGGTGGTCCTCAACCCAGCAGTTGGGAGAACAAGGATATCTATGCGGCAGCCATTCGCAGCCTGCGGCTACGTGAGCTACAAAACATGGAGTGCGTGACAGCTGTCCGTGCTGGCCTAGGCTCCATTATCCCCCTGCAGTTGCTCACCACCCTCAGCCCTCTGGAAATGGAACTGCGTACCTGTGGCCTCCCATACATCAACCTAGAGTTCCTGAAGGTAGGCAACCCTTCCAGCCTGTCTTAGTACTCTTCCCCTGGCAGTTGCTCTGTGCTCTGGCCAGGCCTGATCATACCTGGACCTTTCATCCCCAGGCTCACACCATGTACCAGGTGGGGCTGATGGAGACGGACCAGCACATCGAGCTCTTCTGGGGAGCTCTGGAGACATTCACCCAGGAGGAGCTGTGCAAATTCATCAAATTTGCCTGCAACCAGGAGCGCATCCCCTTCACCTGCCCTTGCAAGGATGGGGGCCCTGACACAGCCCATGTGCCACCGTACCCCATGAAGATTGCCCCTCCAGATGGCACAGCAGGTATTGCCCTTTCCAGCTCCTGTTCCAGGTGGGACCCTTGGGTCCTTGTGGAGAACAGTGACCAGAACCCCACACAGCAGGACTCATGTGGGGATCAGAGGCTTGGTGAGCTCTGTTGACACTCAGCCCTGATGCACAGCATCCGGCATTTTAAAAGAAGCCATAGCTTGTCAATTTTTTTTTTTTTTTGCCATTGTTTACTTTTGATTCTGCTAGAGATTAAGTCTAGGGACTCCCGTAAGCTAGGGAAACTAGATAGATACCTTGGAACACACCCCTAGTTTCTAAACTTTCAAATGAAGAAAAATAATTTCTCTTTTTTTTTTTTGACAGCATCTTATGTTTGAGTCTGGCCTCAAACTCACTATGCAGTTGAGGATAACCTTGAACTTTTAATCCTTCTGCCTCTACCTCCCAAGTGCTAGGATTAGAGCTATATGTCACCATACCCAGTCAAAAGGATGACTTTGCCTCCCTGTTGGGAATCAACCCCTACCTAGTGTGACAGGTGGAGATTTTTATCACTGTCCTTATGCAGACAGTAGGAGTCTGTCCCATGGAACCCACATTTTGAAAGGAAGCAAGGAAGGAAGACAGGCAAGATCGCTCAAGCCTGACTTGAATTCCATCCCTGGGTCCCATGTGCTGGAGAGAACTGACTCCTTCAAGGTGTCCTATGATAACATGTGGGACACCACACACACGCGCACAAAGTTTTTTTAAGTAGGCATAGTGCTCACTTGTGGTCCCAGCGAAAGCAGAGATATCCAATTCAGCTTGTTCCTTTGGAACAGCCCAGAGCTGTCCTCTGTCCTCCAAACATGCAGGACACACACACAGTATACCTGAACAAACATGTGCACAGAGAAACAGAGCATTTGCTAGATAAATAGGTGCCTGTGAGGCCAGCCTGACTCCAGCCCTCTAAAGTGGGTGTTATGTCTTCTGTAGGTCCCCCTGACTCCCGTTACATTCGAGTGGAGACCTGCATGTTCATGATCAAGCTTCCCCAGTACTCCTCCCTGGAGATCATGCTGGAAAAGCTGCGCTGTGCCATTCACTACCGTGAAGACCCTCTAAGTGGCTGATGGGAGTGATCCAGAAGATTAGGCTATCACCAAGGCACCATTCTGCTGGCTCAGGAAACTTGCCAGTGCTGGCACATCCCTCCAGGGCCCCAAGTGAGGAGCTGGAGACATTTTGCTTTTCTGAACTTCTGTGTCCCAGGGCCACCTGGAAGACACCCTTTGTCTGTGTTTGTTTTGTGAGGGTCTGTTCCTTTGCTGCCTGTTTGTGGTACATTTGTAGGATAGTTTAGTTCCCAGACAGTTTGTGTCTAATTTGATCTTCTTGGACACTGTCCTCATGGCTACCAGATTCTGAGGTCACAAGGTTCACAGAGCCACGAGTGGAAAGCTGGGGGTTAGATGTCCTCAGCCACACGAAGTGTCCTGTTCTCTCTACAGAGTGTCTCTACAAATGTGTGTGGCCAGTCCTGCCCTCCTGCCCTGAACTGGCATCTCTCCCAGAGGCTTTCACAGGCCTCCCTCCTTCCATCTTGAAATGGTTGAGCCAGCGCTCAAACATTCAGGAGACACACACAGGGAGCTTATGTGTTACAGCCTTCCTGCTGTACTGTGTGTTCCTGGCCTTGGGTTTTTTGCTTTGGTTTTGTTTTTGTTTTTCAGGAAAAAACCCACAGAGGTCCCCTGTCTCCTCTCATCCAGGCAGCCCTATCTGCCATCTATCTCTTCTGAGCCCCTGGGCTGAGTTTCTCCCCTGAGGACTCCCCAGGAGCAGACACCCAGGGGCTACTCCAGGCCTTAGTTCACAGAGACGGGTTGGGCACCTTCTGAAGGCTGGAGTTGAAAAGACAGTGGAGCTGGAAGGATAGTGCCGAATGGGCCTTTTCTACAACTGACTGCACAGAAAAGCACATGCTTCAAGCCTGGCCCAGTCTGTGCTCAGAGACGGCCCTTCCTCAGCACAGTGCTGTAAGGAGCCCAGGGAAGGGTTACAACCCGTCTTTAAAGACTGTCTGAGGTGCTCTGCCCAATGAGGGCTGCATCAGTGACCCAGACGGAGACTGCAGGAGATTCCTCTGTGCCCCGGCTGTCCTGCCCTTCACACCCCAAGTGTGTATGTGCACCAGGGCTGAGCTGCCTGCAGGCTCACCCACTACCCCAGTGCATCTGTGCCCCAACTAAGTCTTTGTCCAGTGGTACTTGGTTCAAGAACAGCACATGCCACCTGTTGGACACTGTCATGTCGGCCTTGCCAGTCGCCACAGAATGGTAGTGCTGTAGCTATTGTATGATATTGTGCACACAGAAGTCCTGAGGAGGGTGAGGAGGGTACACTCCTCTCTCCACAGCACCCACCCTGCTGGAAAGTGTGTAAGCTTTAGGGCTGGCATGCCAGCACCCATCTCCTCCCTGTTATGCTTAGGAAATGAGTTGAGGACCATTACAGAAAAGGCCCCACCCAAGGAAGAGATACACCCAGCTCAGGTGTGGTGGCCACTCCAATCACTGGGCTTCAGCACTCACTTACTTGGAGGTGAGTGCCCTAGCAAGTGCTGCTCCCTCAGAGGAGAGTGGCTGCTGCTCGGGACCACCCTAGCGACCTCAGGATCCTGACTCCATTCTACAGAAGGAAGGAGCCTCTGAATTTACTAAGTTGGGTTTTCATCCTTTACCTTCAAATTCTTGGTTCTCTTCAATCCTCTTCCCATGAATGGCTTGGGATTCTGTCAGCTACCTCCCCAGGAGGGGTTCTGGAAGCTTCTGTTGGCCCATTCCTTGATTAGATGACAGCTGTGAGTGAGATATCTGCTGCTAACTCAGCTGCTTCTCCTAGAGAGCACACTGAGGTCCAGACAGATCCCGACCTTGGCCCTGAACAATGTGTGCTGTAAAGTTACTTGATGTATATTTATTATAATTATTTATGATTGCATTAACAGACTTCCCATTCAGTCTGATGCTCTTTACACTGTTGTGTAAAGGAAGCTCTCACTACAGAAAAGAAGTCACACCAATAAATAACCTTCATCTAACTGATTGACCCTAAGAGTATGTGATCATGTCCTCTTGCTGAGTAAGCTCACAGGCTGGCACTGCTAGATGGCTCTGATCCCTAATGTTACAACCAACCAGGATTAAATTTGTGGTTAGCAGGGTCTCTCTGCACGTGATGTGATTCTTACTCCATTAGTTTATCAACAGCTTGCTCCTATTCCATGAAACCCCTCAGTCTTCACTTTCCATGTGGAAGGGGAGAGCCAGTCAGCTCAGCCTAGCCCTACATGTGCTGCCCACTCGGTCCTGACAGCTTGTCTGTGCTCTGGAGCCTGGCATGGAGCCTTTCCAGAGCTAACTGTTACTCTGGAAGTGTTTGGCTGTTCCTAAACAATCCTCCCCAGGGTGGCAATACATCTAGACCACCCACCTCAGGGACCTCAACTCCATTCTAACCTGCTTGTCCCTTCCTGCTGCTCCATGGCCATCCTCACTCAGATTCCTAAATCCATCATCATCACAGGGACAGAAAGGACCCATCTGGGTGCCAACCAAACAGCTTTCTCCTTCCTTATCCCGTCCCTGAAAACAGCACAGCAAAGACTCCCTGCTCTGCAGTAACATCTTACAAAGCACATTCAGAAGGCTCCTCAGCCAGTGTCAGAGATGCCCTCGGCAGGAGAGTACTGCTGGGACACATGGGGAGGCATTCTACAGCACCATAGGGTGGAGATACTCTAAGGCCCTGCAGTGTGACCCTGCAGGTTTGGGGGCTTTGTACAGTATATCCACACAGTGTGTGGAAGACCAGCAGAGAGGGATCTGTGTTCACCGAGACTCACTTGAGATTCTCCACAGACAACAGGCCCGGCCCAGCCAGCAAGACAAAGTCTGCAAGAGCAAAATGGAGCCTGGAACACCTCAAATATATGTCTGAGGCACTGGTCCCAGAAAGAAGCCAGCACAGTAGTGACTGGGAGAGCAGCTCCCCTGGATGTGCACAGGTCTGTCTGCAGGGAGGCTCCACTGTGAAGGTCTCTAATGAGGACTGAAAAACAAGGGAATCAGGGGCACACATCTGCCATATAAAACCATGAAAATTCTGTGAGGTGGTTGATCTCAATTCACAGTATCTGAAAAAAAATTACAGAAAATGATTGACAGCTTAAGGTAACATCCATAGGACTCAGGCTGTTTCCTGTTTCAATTTTAAATAGCTGGGCAAAGTGGCACACACCTTTAATCCCAGCACTTGGGAGGCAGAGGAGAGGGCTCCCTCTTGAGTTCCATTCCCAGACAGCCAGAACTATGTAGAGAGAACCTCTCTCATGAAGGGAGGGAGGAGGGAGGGGGAGAGGAGAGAGAAAGAGAAAGGAATGAAAGCAATGAAGGAAGAAAGGGCTGGAGAGATGGCTCAGAAGTTAAGGGCTCTTCCTGCGTCGGTGGCTCACAACCATCTATCTGTAATGGAATCTGGTGCCCCCTTCTGGTGTGCAGACATACATGCAGGCAGAACACTGGACACATAATGCATTTTTAACAAAAATAAATAAAAGGGAGCATTGTGTACCAGAAGAAAACAATAGAATTTCAAGCAGGTCGATGGTGGGGCTTTCAACTGGCATAAAAAAAAAGAACTGCAAAGCCTGGAGAAGTGCCAGCTGGCAGTTGCCTTGGGGCTTAGTGTCCATCCTCACCTGGTGAGTGAGAATCTAAGCAGGGAGTAGACAGAAAACACAAGACAACTAAAACCCAGAGGACAGAGGACGGACTTTGAAGACGAGCATCAAGCCAGTTTAAGGGTGAGAAGTTACAGTCTATGGAAGACAAAGGCAGGGCATATTAAATATTGTCGGGATGGGTCCAGGAGTGCTGCAGAAGTTGGGGTTCTGTGAAGAAAGGCCAACACTAAAAAGAGGTGAGGGACACATGCCTCCAGCAGAGGGCGCACTGTAGATGGAAGCAGCACAGGAGAGTATAGAGCTTCAAGAGAAAAATTAGCCTTGTGTCAGACTGGAAGACTTTGTAACCTAGAAAATGACAGGTGTCTTCTAACTAACTCTAGCCAAGCCAGACTTCAGGAGCCAGGTTCACCTGCTACATCATACAAGTGGGACAGGCTTCCAGTGGGGTGAGAGATGGTGCATGGAGGAGAAAGGGAACGCTCAAGGCCAGTCTGGACTACACAAAGCCATCTCTCACACCACCACCCCAGGGTGTAACTATGATCAGAGTTCATCATATGGCAGGGTATAAGCACTACTTGTATCAGCACTCAGGAGGGCAAGACTGCCACAAGTTGAAGGTCAGTCTGATATACACAGTTCCGGGCCATCGAGGACTATTTATCAAGACATCAACTCAGCCCCACACAAAATGGACATTTTATGCATGAAAAGGTCATAATGAAATCCATTTCCTACAATATACACGAATTAAAAAAAAACTAAACAAATGTATTACCTGCAACTGAGAATTGAGAGGGAAATTCTGACACTGCGGATATGTGACCATTTGACCAAGAACAGTGTCAAAGGGAAGGTGAAGCTGGGGTGGCTGGGATAAAGCGCACACTCCTAAAAATACAGGGAAATCTTTACTTTTAGCTGTCCTCCTCTTACTTGAGTAGCTCGTGTGTTAAGTGCATACACAAGCCACTCAGGACAGCAGATTACAAACAAACCGCAAGCCAATCTTACATGCCTCATCCACGCTGCATCCTGTGGGGTAAGAGAGAGTTCTTCCTGACAGGTCTGTGCTCCATCCTTACCAGGCAGAGGCCCATGTTACCCCAGGCCCTTCCTGCCACCTCTTTGAAGTCCCTCCCAAGAGGACAGCAGTGCCATGGAAGCCCTTCACTGCTAAGCATTAGCAGCACCGCTCTCTAAGTCATATGGTCTCCTATACCCCATCTATGGAAGTGTCGCTTCTTCCATCCATCTTCTCAGTCCTGTGGCTGGCAGGAGTGCTGAAGCAGGGCTGGTGGTTCTCCAAAGGCATGGCTCCCTTTTTCTAAGTTTTGCTTTGAGACAAATCCTAAGCAATCTGTCTTCCCCAGCCTTCCAATAGCTGTGGCCGGCCCAGGACTCAGACTCCTTTTTCTCTTCTGGGCCTCAAGTACAGCTGCATTTCCTCTAAAGGGAAAATTTTGAAGGAAGCTGCTAGCACTTAAAAGTGAGGGCAGGCCGAAGAGTTGAGGCCAGCCTGGTCTACATAGGAAAGAATAAGAACATGATCCCTTGATTCTGGGTACTCTGAGAAGGAGCCCATGCTGGAGATCCGACAAAGAGCTCTGTGCCTGCAGTCCAGAGGCTGAAGCAGGAGACTTCAAGTTCAAAGCCAGCCTATGCCATAGAATGAGACTGCACATTGCACCATGACTATAGAAAGAACCACAAGCCTCAGCTGAGCTCTGAATACAAACTTTATTTCTATTACAAGGAAATAGATAATTAGAATAGTAAAATACAAAGGGAAGGGGCTGAAACCTCGTTCCTCATGAGGGCAGGTGTGGTCCTGGTGGGGGCATCGTGAACAAAGCTGGACATTCCCCGTTAGGAGCAGAGGGAGGAGGTGAGTGACCCACAAGCACCAAGGTGGCCTCTAGTCCATGTACCTGCAGCTCAACTTGTTCCTAATATGCTTCAAACTCAAGCTTAGGCCCTCACAGGGAGAAAATTGCTTCACTGGTAGCTCTGAGATTCCCAGAATCCTCCTTTCTGTCCACCAGGACCACAAAGCACCAAGAAGCAGTGGTGATGGTATGTTTAACAATGGAGCCCTCATGGGCCACGAGGGCCACAGAGGCACTACAGATGCTGCCCAACAGTAGCAGCCAGGGCCTCCCAGCTAGCCCTCCCTCAAACCCAAACACCCACAGCACAATCTCAAAGACACAAAATGGCTGTAACCTGGAAAAATTTAAAATCTGGAGTCTCCCCTGCTTGGTGAGCCTGAGAGGCAGTTGGACACTGCACCAGCACACGCTGCTATGCAATAGGGATGGACTGTAAGGGCCACTACAGTCACCATTACTCTTCCTCCTCCGCATCCCCTGCACCCTGCTGCTTCGGAGGCTTTGCCTATGGAATAACACAAGGGAAGACCAAGTAGGAACAGCTCTCCCCACAGAAAGCCAATGGGGGTCTGCCCAGCAAGTTTTCTCTACTCACAACCCAGCAGCTCCACCCATGTCTGCATCTGCCCCAAGCATAGCGCTGGAACTCAGTTACCTTTGGGGCTCTGCTGTGGTAGCTGGCAGCTGCAGGGGTGACCCGAGAGCTCTGACCTTCACTCCTCCCACTGCAAAAAAGATCAGAAACCAGCCTGCTGCCATGTGGGTACTTAGAGCACTGCAGGAGGGGACACCAGCACAGCAAACCCCTGGCACAGCAGAAGTAACAACACAGACAAAACTCAGACTCCTCAATCAAAGTGGGGGGCAACTAGTTAAAGCACAAGCTGAGCAGGCATGTGGTCCTGACTCCACCCTAGCACCATGGACCATGATGGACTAGTGTCAAGAGACACTAAAAAAAAAAAATACTCACTACATTAGTCTACGTGTGTGCAATGTATGTGGTGTCAGAGGACAACGCTGTGGGCCTGGTTTCCCTGGTCTACCTCTAGGTGGGGTCTGAGGAAAGAGCTCAAATCACCAGGCTTTTAGAGCAAGTGCCTTCACCCACTGAGCCATCTCACCAGCTTCTGCCTGCCGGTGCTATGTCTCCTCAGCCACTATCAGCTCCACTAGCAGGCTGCTGCTCACCTGGCTCCGTATCTCCCAGGGGGAGCATGAGGAAAAGAGGGCTCAAGGTTTTCCGGATAGAGATTTCGAATAGAGTGGATCACTGGCGCATGCCCAGATGCTATAGGCCCATTCTGGCTGCCCCGACTCCGCCCTCGGATGTCCTGGCTGGCTGAGTTGTTGAGCTTCAGCACATGAGAAGGGCTAGGCTGGCACTCAGATCTGGGGCCCGATGCTGAATTCAACAGTGGGGTATAGGTAGTCCCATTGTTCATGGCTCTGCTGGGAGACAGCGAGTAGGTAGAGTCTTTTGCTGCTTCCTGCTTGACATCATCCATGTAGCCCAAAGACAGGTCTCCTGGGAAGAGAGGCGGTGATGGCTAAGGGAAAGGCTACTCTAGCTGCTGGTGTTGGATTCAGGGCAGACAACAGACAACTGCTTCCCACTAATAGCTCCAGAGAAGCCAGATACACTCTCCCCCATCCTCAAAGACAGTCTCCTAACTAAGCAGCAAATGGATGCCAGCAAACTCTGAAAAGGAGTCTGCAATTGGCTTTGTGGTGAGAAGTTTCAGAAACAGACTGCCCAGCCAGAAGACAGTAAGGCAGTCAGGAGCCATGGCTCACCACAGCACTGTGATTAACAGCTGCCTCTCAAGCCATAACACTATAAAAAAAAAAAAACTGCACCTAAGACAGCTAGGGATCATGTGGAGACCACTTAGCCTCAGCAGTTCCCCAAGAGACCCTCATGCATGCCAACTAGTGGTGCAGGTAAGCCTCCTGGAGAGATAAGACATGGGAAGCAGGCCTGATGCAGTGTTGTGGCCTAGCTCAGCCGCAGCTGATACCCTGGTGTTTGACCCGCCTCCTGAGCAGCTCTGGTGAAGTGTCCTCAGGCTGGGAGTCCTGTGTAGGGATGCCCTCCACTGCATGGTGGTTTGCTGTGGCTGGACGTTGGTCACATTGGTCCTAAACAAAAAGAAAAAATGAGTAGTTAGAATGTTAGGGAGAGTAGAACAGCAGGCTGAGTGATCATCCACACCCCTGTGATGTGTGGACTATTTAAACAATCTAAACTAACAGGAAGCCAGATCCTGGCAATGGACAGCTAACATGGTCCCGAGGCTCTGGGCAGGAACGAAGCAAGAGCTGGTGTTGTAAGGTCTGAAAAGTACTCTGGCTGGAGTGCTGGTTTATTCAAATCTCTCCCAGGTGACATCGAGCAGGTTTATTCTTGAAATCCAAGTGAGGCCTGTACTGCTGGCTCTTCACAGAAATGTAACTGAGGACACAGACAACCCAGGACTCCAGCCTGGAAAACTGGGAAGGACTTCGGAGGATGCAGGGTAGTGCCTCTCCTTCCAGATGCTGCCATGAGGAGTGAAGAGCCAGGCCCCACAGGGCAAAGCCAACACTCGAGCCCAGGTCTCATGAGCACAACAGGAAAGCCTGCCTATCAGAGACAGGATGCCTCTGTGTTCTCAAGATGTTCCCTCAGCCTTCTACTCCAATGCAGTTGCCAGGCTCAGCTACTAGAGCAGGGCTCTGAGGACAGGATTCGGCTGGAGGGCATCAACTACACTCCCAGATGACCCACGTGGAGACCAGAGGGCAGCCTTCAGGGACTCTCACCTGATGATGGAAAAGCACCTCTTCTTCCAGCTGCACCCCACAGAATTCACAGGGGATGATAATGCTGTCTTCCACAGCAGCTGCGTTGTTCAGGCCCATTAAAGTATCTAACTGGTTGCTTGTTGCCTGTTGTAGAAAGTTCTGGAAGATGACACCAGAATCCTCTACACCCCTGATTGAAGAGCTGCCAGTATTGAGTGAACGTAAGGCATGTGAAGGGTTGCAGCTTGTCTGTCAATTCAAACAACATGTTAAAAAAATAAATGAAGGAAATAAAAGAGGCTAAGGAAAAATTACATTGCTAAAACATTTTCTCCAAGAAACTACTTCAGGCCCCTGCGTGCAAAACTGGAAAGCCAGAGTCACAGCACTTCCACACTCTGCAGGCCCCTACTGCACCTGCACCATCCATACATAAAACAAAAGCCTTTTTTTCCTTGGTAAATAAAGGACCAAACACTAGATGTATTCAAGTGTTCAACACCATTTCTGAGAGCAGGATATATACCGTTACCCAAAGCCAAGTTTACACGGCAGCTTTATAAATGCCAGACTAGGCCTCACTACACAATGTACTACCAAGTACAAAGAGAAACATGGCTCCCTCATAACCAGGCACAGTGTTACGTGCCCAAGGTCCCAGTTGCTTGGGGCACTGAAGCAGAAAGACCATTGTGTCTAACGAGAAGAAGCTGAGTGTTTCAGCCATATGGTAAAAGCAATTACACCTCACCACAGGCACTGTACTCAGTAAAGCCTCTCCAGGCTTGTCACACTGCCCACAGCCTGCTCATGTTCCTGTCTGAAGCTGTCAGGTAACACAAACCTGATGGTCAATGAGCAGCTCCTCTGGGTACAGCTCCTCACAGAACTCACAGGGCAGCAGAGTCTCATCAGCAGCACCTGGGGCCACAGGAACAAGAGCTTTGGTCACCCACAGAGGACCCGACACACAGGTCTGACTTGGGGCACATGGGGTACTGGACGGCCATGAAAAGGACACCAAATAAATTCCAATCTGGTTGGTTCACGGGGAGGTTTCAGAGGAAAAGGAAGTTCTCTAAAGTTTGAGAAAGACAGTTTGGATACAGGGAATATTTAAAATAAAAGAAACAATTTGGTAAAGGCAGAATAAGAAACATAATAAAGGAAGAATCTCATAAAAGGCCAACAAGCACAAACTTCTTGCGGCAGATTTTTTTTTTTTGGCTGTCCTGGAACTCACTCAATGGCCCAGGCTGACCTTGAACTCAGAGATGAGCCTGCCTCTGGCTCCTGAGTACTGGGATTAAAGGTGTGTATCATCATGCCTGGCTTTTCTTTCCCCCCAGCAGCTGTAGATTCTTGCTACCAAGCAAGAACCCTGGCATGATGACACAACCTATAGCCTCAGCACTTGGATGAGGCAGGGTAATGAGTTCAAGGCCAGCCTGGACTACAGAAATAGCTTGTCTCAAAAAAAAAAGTGAAAAGGCTATAGATGGGCTCGAATAGAACTGTGTGCAGGCACAGGAGAGAGAGCTCTGCATCAGCTACCATGGACTGTTCTAAACTACCAATGTGGCCTGGAGTGGCACTCAGAGGCAGAGACAGGTGGCTCTCTATGATTTCTAGGCCAGCCAAAACTGCATACTGAGAGCTGTGGTTGGGTGGTGGTGGCAATACACCTTTATTTTAAATCTGGGGTTGTAGCAGGAAATGGCACAATCACATCATAGGGCTCACATGGTGTCAAAGAACAATTATGGCAGCTGGTTCTAAACCCAGGATTGCTGGTCTTGGCAGCAAGTGCCTCTACCTACTGAAGCATCTCACAGCCCAGTATTGTGGTATTTCAATTTTATATAAGCTAACAAAATGTGTGGTATCAGTGGCTGGAGTGCTACTCAGTGGCTAAAATCACTTGCTGTTTTTGCAGAGGACCTGGGTTCTCTTCCTGGCACCTCACCACCATGACTCCAGTAGGTACTCCTGGCCTCCCAAGGAGCAACTTACCCTTTATGTCCCCCAAGGAAGCGGGCCCACCATATGCTGGGTCAGTCTCAGGCACAGAACCCCAGAAGCCCTGTTCTACCATGCTGGAGGCCTGTCCCTCATTCTGCAGACTCAGGGCCAACATGAAGTCCAAGTGTGCATTATTTTCCTTCGGGGACTGCCGGCCTCTACTCCTTTCCTGCCTTTCCTGTTCTTCAGCTGAGAAGAAAACAATTCATGAGCACATTAGAGGTTACCACCACCCATGCCTGAAAAGCTGTCCAGAATAACTAGCAACCTGAGCCCAACCCTTCCCTGTGCTTCTGAGCCCTGTTAACAGCCAGAGAGGATGCTGCAGGCACCTGCCTCCGGCCACTGTCAGGTCTATCACCATCAACCCTAACAGCAACAGCATACAAGGTATACACAACTGCTGTATAGGCAAGTCGTGTTCTTCCCAATGTCAGCAGTGACTGTCATGTTTCTAACATCAAGATCTATTAGCTCCAAAGTCCTGTTTCCCTTTAGTCCCAGGAACATGGCACCACTCCCATTTCCTAATAAGCACAACTCACACAGATTATTCGGAACCGGGAAATGGGTGGTATTCCTCTGGCTGACAGTCCTACTGTGGAAAGGGTCCGAATCAAAGGCTCTCAAGGGCCTTCCTGGGAGTCTCATGGGAGGGTCCAGGGCCTCAATTTGTCTGAGGAGCTGGGATGCAATCCAGATTCCATCCTGACTCCAAGACTCATCATAGGCATCAGGGGGGATGGCAGCCTCATTTCTCTTTTCCTCCTCCACTCTCCCACAGACTTCAGGGTGAGTCTTCAGCTCTTTCACAAGCACATTGCGCCCACAGCTGCCACACAGCTCTGTCCGGGCACCACAGTAATCTTCATGCTCCTTCAGCTTCAGAACAGAAAGCTCCAGATCACAGTGCTGGCAGACAGCAAGCCGCAGAGGGCACTCAGTCTCCTGCAAGGCAAAGTGGGAAGGCACTTAATTTACAGAGAGGCTGGAGCTCAGCACAGTATCTACTTCGGTCTTCTCCAATCCTGGCTGGGATGCTCTGCTCTCTAAGAATTAGGAACTGCAGGCCTGGTCTGTGGTTTTGGAAGTGAAGGTGCTTGCTGCCCAAGTTGACAGCCTGAGTTTGAAGTCCAGGATCTACATGGTGGAAGAAGGCGTGATTCCCACGAGTTATCCTGACTCCACATGTGCACAGGGGCAAACAGACAGCACAGACACATACTAACTAAAAAAATGAAAAACTCGAAAGAAAAGGAAAAGCCTTTCAGCATCTAGAATGAGCCACAGACTTGGTCTCATATGTCCCCAAAAGGCACCAACTGGTAAAGCACATCGGAGAGACAGTCTTGGTTCCAAAGGAAGGAAGTATAAGAGTGAGGTAGTCCCATCTGGCAAGATTCAGCCAAAGCTTCCACTGGCCTTTGAGCCTCGGTCTACACAAGGGAGGGCTGCTAGAGAACAGGCCCCAGAAGTCTCTCCTTCAGGGATAGGACTAACCGTGTGCTGCTTTAACTGCCTCTTCTCCAACGTCTTGTTACACTTGCATGTCACCTAGGATAAAAAGAGTCAGTCAGGTGGCTCTGAAAAATGTGCTTTCCTGATGCACATCTGGGAACGGGCAGTTCACCTGACAGTGCTCTGTAGCCATGTGAATGTCCATGTCAGATTTGGGGAATGGTTCCATGCAGACAGGGCACACACCAATGTTCCTTTGACAGTGGATTTCATGGATGGTAAAATTAAACACAGGAATTTCCTTTTTGCTACAGAAATAAACCAAAGAAAAAAGCAAGCATTACTAACTGACCCATGACTTTTCTCACACAGTGGTATCACACGGACACCCATCCTATAGGTCTTTTGTCTCCATTAACACTGTGATTTTGTGTTTGTCTTTTCACACAGGATCTCATGTAGTCCAAGCTGGCCTCAAGTCACTAAGCAAGAAAGACCTTGGTCTTCCCTTCTTGGTGTGGCCTACCATGCCCTGCTTGTTTTTGGGAACAGGTTCTCACACTGAACACAGACTCTCCTCAGACTCACAGCCATCTTCCTGCCATAGCTGATGTTGAGATGGAGGTAGGAACTACCTTGCCTGGCTAACAATTTTTGTTTGTTTGTTTGTCTATTTGCTATTGTTTAACTTTTAAGACAAGGTTCTTGCTTTTGTAACTCTGGCTGGCCTGGCCCTCCTTCCTCAGTTTATCAGGTTCAGGGCTGGTGAGATTACTGAATGAACCAGAGTACTTGTTGTCTAGCTTAATAACCTAAATTTGATCCCCAGGATCCACATGGTGGGTAGAGAGAGAATTGACTACAAAAGAGTGCCCTTTGACCTTCATTTGCTCAATATGGAATGCATGTGCATATGTGCATACACAACAAAAACATAAAAAATACTATTTAGAAAAAAAGTATTTTCAATCACAACAAACTTTTCTACTAACAGCCTAGTGTCCAATGTAATTTTGATGCTGAAGAATACCTTATCAATTTATTTATTTATTTATTGTTTATTTGGTTGGTTGGTTTTGGTTTTTCAAGACAGGGTTTCTCAGTGCAGCCCTGGCTGTCCTGGAACTTTCTCTGTAGATCAGGCTGGCCTCAGACTCAGAGATCTGCTTGCTGGGATTATGTGCTGCGATGACAAAGACAGGCAGGGTGGCATAACACCCAGACAGGAAAACAGAAAGAAGTGACAGAGAAAACTCCAAAGACCAACTGCTTTTGTTGTCTGTATAGTTGGTTTTGTTTGTGACAGGGTCTCTATGTAGACCAGGCTGCCCTGGAACACACAAGAGATCCACTAGCCTCTGCCTTCCAAGTGCTGGTATCAAAGGTATGTGCCACTGTGCCTGGCTAAAGACCAGCATGGTTTTATGTATTTTGTTTGTGTACATGGGTGTTGAGCCTGCGTGCATGTATGTGCTCCATGTACAGGCCTGGTGCCCATAGGGGCCAGAAGAGGGCATGCAAGTTACAGCTTATGAGCCACAATATGGGAACCCAGCCTAGGTCCTCTGTAAAAGCACTATTAATGGGGGGCTGGAGAGATGGCTCAGAGGTTAAGAACACCAGCTATTCTTCCAGAGACCCTGAATTCAATTCCCAACAACTACATTGTAGCTCACAGCCATCTATAATGAGATCTGGCATGCCAGGCAGAACAGTGTACTTAATAAATTTTAAAAGGTACACTATTAATCATTGAACCATCTATCTAGTCCCAAACTACTGCTACTATTATTATTATTATTGGGTTTTTGAGACATGGTTTCTCTGTCCTGGAACTCAATCTGTAGACCAAGCTAGCCTCAAACTCAGAGATCCTCCTACCAGTCTCCAGGAGTCCCTCCTGGGATTAAAGGCATGTGCCAACACACCCAGCTTGTGATTTGAAAACCAACTTTTAAAAAAAGAGTTTTGCTATTTTTTTACATGCATATACTGTGGGTATCCGTGGAGGCCAGGGGCATCTGACTCCCCTAGAGCTGGATGTCAGCGCTGGAAAATGAACTGAGACCCTCTGCTGAAGTGGTACGTGCTTTTAATCAGCCATCTCTTCAATACACCCCCAGAACAGCTTTCAAAACCTGCCAACAGTTCCTCAGGCAGGCCAGCAGGCGTGGACTAGTCAGTCCTCCATGCTAAGCCGCTTTTCTTCTTCAGGTTGCTCTGCTCTGGGTAACCTTGCTTTCCTTAGCTTCTCCTTGTGCTGTTTGAACTCCCTGAACAGAGTTATTTATACACTGTCCCAGGCCTCAGACTCCTTCAAATTAGAGCAGACTGAAAAATCAGGATGTCTCAGCCAAATGTCACTTTGCTTCTCCAGTCACACTTTCTTATTTTATCCTTGCCAATGATGATGGAGCCACTGACTTCCACAGACACAGAGATCATGCTTGGAGAGTGTAGGCAGGGAGCACCAGTGGGAAGCCAGTCTCTAAAATAAGCCCTTTACCATGAGGGCAGGGCCAGCAGTCAAAGCTCAAAGCTAAAGGGAGCAGAGCTCTGCTCAAGTTCTCTACCAGCAGAACAGGCACATTGTGCTGCAGCTCCACTCAGTGCCACCACAACACCTGAGTTTAGATTCCAGGCACATGTAAAAGCTTGGTGTCACAGCTCAAATAGGCAGATGTGGGGCTTGTGACCAGCGAAATGGCAAGAAACCTGCTACACATGTACACACATGCGCACAGAAAGAATAAAGCATTCTTTCTTCATTCGTTTTCAGTAAGTGTAGTAGTGAAGAGGCTGGAGACAGCTCAGAGGATCAGAGCACTCACTGCTCTTGCAGAAGACACAGTGTCAGTTCCCAAAACCACCTGTAACTCCAGCCCCAGAGGATGCAGCACCCTCTTCTGGTCACCACAGGTATGAGGCACACTGTTGCACGAAAGAATGAGACTGAGGGATAGATCTCTGAAGAAATTGGAGATACTCTGAAGAAGTTGGGAATAAACACCACAGTCAGATCTCACCCAGCTGTCTTCCAGCTTCCTCAGCCTCGATTCCCTTGGAATGGTTCCCTATGTGTTTCAATCCTGTCTTAAGTACCTTTCATAAATTAAGGTGTGGCTCCACCACTGCCTGCTTGGGAGCCTGGAATTCCTTCTATAATCTGAAGTGACCTTGACTCAGTTGGGATTAAGGGTGTAGGTCACCACTCCCAAGATACTCCCTGTGCTGGGATTAAAGGTTTGAATCACCACTCTGATTTTCCTAGACTGACGGTGGTTAGAGCTCTGGGACTTCTGGAGCTTTTACTAACCCCCCACACAGACTGTGGGTAGATTCCCTCTGATATCTCCAAAACTTCTGAAACTTTATTAAATCCCCACAGCACACACATGGTGCACATACATACATGCAGACAAACCATTCACACACATAAACAAATCTTAAGAGAGTGCGTGTATTGATGAAGCCAGGAATAGTGATGCAAATCCCATAATTCCAGCTCTTAGGAGGCTCAGGTAGGAAGATCGTGAATTGGAGCTAGCCTAGGCTACAAACCAAACTCAAAGATAGTCTGGGGTACATAGCAAAACAAACCTTATCTCAAAGGAAGAGGGAAAATTCTTGTGAAAGCCACAGAAGGAACCAGTTATGCTCACCTCCCTGCCTAGTTCCCATTCCAACAGGCAAAGTCCGCACAGTGGAAATTGAGAACTGAATCCTGAAAAGTGACCTCTGATCATGGACACACAGCAGCACTCACATACCCTCATACTCACATGCAAAATAAGTATTTTTTAAGTTTCTCTTTCAAAATTTGTGCTAAAAACATGAAAATACTAAGCTTAGCAGTCAAGACTGCTGAACAGACCTCACGAGCAATCATGACAGGGTAACAAACAAGGTTGTCTTGAGAGTCTGGTCCCTGGCACCAGCCAGCATATGACCCAGGTAATCCCTCACTGAAAGGGACAAAAGGGAACAGTAGTGAGGAGGTGTGGTGATATATGCCTTTAATCCCAGTCCTCAGGTGTTCTGCTCCTGAGAAGCCCCCAGTTTGTTAACTCCAGAAAAGTTAACACTATGGCTGTGAATGGTAGGTAGTTCACACCTCTGAGCCCAATGCTTGGAAAGTAAAGATAGAAGGTCTGTAATTTTGGTCACCTTTTACTATTTGCTGATTTTGAAACTAGCCTACGCTACATGAACCATCTCTAGAGAAAAGCCCAGCATATAACTCATACTTGTCATCCCTGAGCTCTGAAGGCTACATATCCAATCCCAGGCCAGCCTGGGTATATAGCAAGACCCTGTCTCCAGACCCTTTTGTGGGCAACAGAAAGGAAAAGACAAAGTTCATCCTGAGCCGTTCAGCTAACTTTTCTATCACTGCACATATAGACAGTTCACAAAGAGTCTGTTCCAAGCACCCCAAGACAGCCTCAAAGCCACTCAGGAAAATCCTTCCTTCCACCACACTGGCAGAGTCCAGGCCAGCTAGTAAGACCCTGTCTCAAAATATATATATATATATTTTTTGGGGGGGGTACATATAAAAAAAATCAGTTTGCTTTTTTCATGTAAATACAAGCTAGAGGGGCTAAAGGTAGATGCCCCTACCTTTGCTTGCCTACCACACATAAGGCTGCACACAATCCCTACCACTGCCTACTCCCATCTCCAAAATCCAGTGGGGTTTTTTGTTTTGTTTTTTGAGAAGGGTAGACTAGGCTGGACTCAAACTCACAAAGATCTTCCTGCCTCTGCCTCCTGAGTGCTAGAATTAAGGTATCTACCACCACACCCAGTCCCAGTTATCTTTCTTAAAAAAAAAAAAAAAAAAAAGTTACTTATTTTGAGCCAGGCAGAAGTGGAACATGCCTTTAAACCCAGCTCATGGAAGGAAGAGACAGGCAGATCTCTTTGAGGTCAAGGCCTAATCTACAGAGTTCCAGAACAGGTTCCAAAGCTATACAGAGAAACCCTGTCTTGAAAAAGCAGGAAAGAGAGAGAGAAAATCATTTTATTCTATGTATGGTTGCTTTGCCTATCTATATGCATGTCTGTATGTGTGCCTAGTGTCCAGAGAGACCAGAGGTCATTGGATCTCCTATAATTGGAGTTTCAGATGGTTGTGAGTCATCACTGGGCACTAGGAACCAAGCCTGGATCCTCTGGAAGAGCAGGCAGAGCTCTAACCACTTAGCTATCTCTCCAGCCCTAGTCCTATCTTGCCAAGTCATTTATTTAAGGGAGGACAGAGCCCTAAACCCCAGCTTGATCCATTCCAATCCTTATTTTAAGTAAAGAAATCTTCCTCTCAGATTCTAAACAAGCAATTTACCCAAATGGTTAAAAGGCTCTAGTTACAATGATTTACATAGTTTAGGGCCACATACAGCCTCAGTCACACACAACCTGCAAATAAAACACCCAAGTCTTTACAGAGCTGACACAAACTCATGTCAAACCTTTAGACCCCATGTCTTACCAGTTGTCACACAGCCGAGCAGCCTGGTCATCTGGAAACTCAGCCATCTTAGCTTTTCCTGAAAAATGCAAAGGAAGAGGTATCACTTTCTGTTTCATTTCTGCTTTAGGGATGACATGCAAAAAAATAAAAACTTGGGGCATTCCTTTTCACTGTTTTTTTAAATTTCCAATTTAAAAAAGTAACAGACTTACAAATTTTTTTAAAAAAAAAAAGCTTAAAATATAAAGAACTCCTTTATGTCATTCACCCTACTAAAGTATGTTAACATTAAGTCCTAATACTAATTTAAAAATAACTCTAATCTACAGACTTTACTCAAACATAGGTGAGACCCCAAAGCCCCTTTTCTAGTTCAGTTTTAACCCTGGAACACATAAGTCACTTAGATGTTGCTTCTCTCTCTGATTTGAAAGGGCTCTAGTTTTCAGGAGAGCAGCTCATTCAGCTAATTAGTACCTTAAACAGAGCCTGCTACTAGCAGTTACTGATAGTTTCTAGCTACTGGCTAGTTATGTTGTAGAAAATCCTTCAATCTCGACTTGTCTGATGTTTTCTTGGGACTAAATTCATGCTATACACTTTTGGTAGGAGTATCATTACCGTGATGAGCCTGGGCTGGGGCTCAGGTGTTCCCTGACCAGCCTTAAAACTGAGCATGATGGTACATGCCTGTAATCTTACCACTTAGAATATGGAGGCAAAAGAATCAGAAGTTCAAAACCTTCTTAGCGACGTAGGTTAGTTTAAAAAAAAAAAAAAAAACCTACTAAAAATGATTTGCAAGCAGTAACAGAGAACTCAAGTTAGTACATCACATCAAAAGGGTCAGGATGACTAGTGACTGCCTACTTAAGAGATGGGGGCCTACCATGTTTTTTCTGTCAAGTTTGAAGCCCTCCCACCTGGGCATGCCAGGCAAAGGCAGTAAGCTCCAGCCATTTCTCTCGCTTTCCTTACAGAGGGCAAAGCGCTGGCAACTGCGGCACCAATGTTTACATCACTCCTTCCCATGACACAGAAATAGATTTAGGTGCTGACTGCTATCACGGCGCCAGGCTGAGCTGGGCATTGTCAAACCACTTGCCATTCTCGGTGCCCTGGCTACTACTGAGACTATTTAACGAATTAAAGAGTCCAGTGGAGCAGAGCTCGGAAAACAAGCAAATGACACTAGGTGTCTAAGGGAACGATCACAGACAAAGCGGGCTGCGGGACGGACAGACCTCTAGTGACCGCCGGGAAGCCTCTGCGGACCAGAGGCCTGGGGAGGCGGAGGCAGGCCGAGCCCTAAGCCACGGCGGCGCCTCGGGGTGCGGCCGCTCTACTCCCCGCCGGCCGGAGCGGTTGGAGCCGGCCCCGACCTCCGCCTCCGCCTCCTGCCGCGAGCCTCGGCCTGTGCCGCCACCACCGGCCCCGCCCCACCCCACCCCGCCGCCCACGTTCACCTCGGAGCCCAGCGGGAACGCCGCCGCCACAGCCGCCTCGGCCGCCCCGCGCCAACAACGGCCCAGCCGCCCTGCCGCGTCCCACCGTCGCCGAGGGGCAGCGCCCATTGGACGGCCGCAGGGCAACGACGAACGTCTATTGGACGGTAGCGCTGCCGCTCCCTCTGGCCCGCCTCCTCACCCTCCATTGGCTCACAGACACAAGGGGGCGTGACCTTCAGATCCCCGCCCCCCTCACATCTGGAAGCGAAGACCTCTGCGGACTCAGACACTGATTGCCTGAATACTGCTGGACAAACATTCCCGATGTGCCCAGTAAGACGATGGGTGGCGTTTGTGCTTTGTCATGGGCCGTTAATACCCACTCGCCGTCCTTGTCATTAACGTTTCCTCGTGCCAGACCTGTTGGAGGCGCCGGAGACTCAGATGACACAGCTCCGACCTTGGTGGAGCGCCTTATACCTAATGGATACGACGAGGAAAATTCTAACTTGGCATGTAAACTGCAAAGAGCACGCTTAAACCGTGTGGCTGGAGAGCTGACTCCGCGGCTAACAGTGCTTGTGGCTCTTACAGAGAACATGAGTTCGGGTCTCAGCACCCACCACAGGTGGTTCACAGCCTCCTTTACGTCCAGCTCGGGATATCCGTAGCTTCTCTCCTCTGCAGAAACGCGCGCGCGCGCGCGCGCGTGTATACACACACACACACACACACACACACACACACACACACACACACACACACGATTACATTCTCTCTTACTGTAAGGGAGAAAAGAGGCACACACCTTTAATTCCCGCACTCTGGCCTCAACTGCCTAACCTATGCACCAAGGATGACCTGTAACATAATATCCTCCTGCCTCAATTTCCCAAGTGCTGGGTTTGTAGGCTTATGCTACTTCAGTGACCCAGCTACTTGCCATATGTTTTTCTTTCAATACTGTTGGCTCTGCTAGTGTGGTTACCCATGTTTCTGTTTTTGTTTTTAACTCTCAAACTGTTTCTGAAAGTGAAGGCACCGTTTAACATTCCCATAGGGAGTGGAGGAAAGTTCCAGATGCCACATGTTTCCAACGTGATATAAATACATTCAGAAGAAATAAACAAGAGAACAGCAGTCCTGTCTCCTGGAAACAACTCACTGTCCTCCCTGTGAAGGTGACTCAGAGGCTCCTTTGAATTTGAACTTTACAGGGGTTACAGGGTGAAGAAAGGGCAGCCCAGAAGGATGGAGGAATAATGTGGGAATACTGGTTAAGCCTCAGGATTGGCTTAACCCTTTGGGTTTGTTAATAATTAAAGTTTGGGGCTCCCAGCACTAGGGAGGCCAAGACAGGGAGATATTTTGTGAGCTAGCCTGGGGGACAAAGTGAGACCCTGTGTCCAAAAAAATAAACAGCCCAGCCTGGTGGCCCCTACCTTGTTCCCAGCACTTGAGAGGCAGAGACAGATGGATCTCAGGGAGCTCCAGGCCAGCCAGGGCTACATAGAGAGACTCCCTCTAAAACAAAGAAATGAACGGAGAAGGGCCTAGTGGAGAAAAGAAAAGAGATGAGTAGAAGGGGTTGTAAGTAAGGGCAGGTGAGGGTGAACATAATCAAGCACCATCGTGTGTGAAAATGTCATAATGAAACGTAGGCATGGTATTAAAGCACTTAAAATTAACATTTGGTCTTGGATTGCTCTCTGTCTCCATGTATGTAGCAGATTAACTGATCTGAATGTCTAAACATCTCTCTGGGCTTTGAGGGCTTCAGCACTGACTTCGAAATCTGAGTAAAGACCCAGGGGAGATGGTGCCAGCCCTTCTCAGCCCAGCCCTTCTCAGCCCAGCCCTTCTCTTTCAGGCCAAGGAAGAGAGTCCAAGCTAAGGACATCATTTCTCCTACCCCCACCCAAGGTGCTACCACTCACCTCTAACCCCCACCTAGCTCAAGGCTCCTGGCTCGCTATCTGCCCTTTGCCTTCCTCCCTCTGACTTCCCAGCACAGACCCCGGCCTGATGCCCAGCTTGGTGGCCTGGGACTCACTTTGGGAGAGTCTCCACACTCGATGGATTATAGCAAGGAGCTCGTGGGGTTTAACCCTGGTTTCTTCCAGCTGATGGTTTTGGTTGAGATAGACACGAAAAGTTACCCTCTTTGTCGTGGGTGGACACCAAGTTTGTTTTCTTTTTGCTTGTTTGTTTGTTTGTCTTTGGGAGTTTTTTGTTTTGTTTTGTTTTGTTTGTTTTGGGTTTTCTTTTGCTTTGCTTTGGTTTTTAAAGATTTCTCTGTGTGGCCCTGGCTGTCCTGGATCTCACTATGTAGACCAGGCTGGCCTCGACCACAGAGATCTGCCTGTCTCTGCCTCTGGAGTGCTGGTTTAAAGGTGTGCACCACCACACGGGTACAAATTTGTTTTCTTTTGAGACTGGATCTCACTGAGTAACCCTGGCTGCCATGAAACTGTCTGTATAGACCAGACTGACCTCAAACCCACAAAGCTCTGCTTGAATGCTAGGGTTAAAGACATGCACCATCACACCAGACTCCAAGTTTGTTATGGAATTCAATTCCCTTTTAAAATGTATTTTAGGGGTTGGAGAGATTGCTCAGTGGTTAAAAGCACTGGCTGGCCTTCCAGAAAACCCAGTTCAATTTCCTGCACCCAATGTGGCAGCTTAAAACTGTCTATAACTCTGGTTCCAGGGGATTCAACAGGCTCACACAGACAAATGTGCACATAAATTATTTTAATTAAAAAATTAAAGATATTTTTATTCATTAGTGCTTATGTGTGACAAGGATGATGTGGGGTGGACTTGGGCATAAATGTGGCGGTCAAAGGGCATCTTTCATGAATCAGTTCTCTCCTTCACCCTCAGAGCCATCTCATCAGCCCTAGATTCCTTTGTATTCTCTAGCAGGGTGAGTCTCTGGATCTCTGGCAAAGAATCCAGTGCCCTCCCTAGACACCTTCTCTTCTTCCACCAAAACTTCTGGGACAAAAGTACGGGTAGTTTATGTTATTTTACATTTTATTGGAGTATAATCACATGCAATGAAGTTTAGAGATAGTTCTATTATATGGATTTGTTTACATGACAGGAGCATCCCATGGTATGTCTGAAGGCCAGAAGGCAACTTCAGGAGTTGCTTTTCTCCCTACCGGAGGCGGGATTCAGGAATCAAATTGGCAAGTCCCTTACCAGTGAGTTGTCTCAGTAGCCCCCTTGTGGCACATAAATCTTTGGTGTATTGCCCAATGCAGCATTTATTTAAGGCTCCACTGAGCCATATTTACGCTACATAATTTCACCCATTTCTCTTTTCTTTAATATTTATTTAGCATGTATACAATATTCTGCCTGCATGAGTTGCTGCATGCTAGGAGAGGGGACCAGCTATCATATAGATGGTTGTGAGCCACCATGTGGTCGCTGGGAATTGAACTCTGGATCCCTGGAAAAACAGCCAGTTTCGTAACCTCTGAGCTATCTCTCCAGCCCCAAGCCCCATCCATTTCTAGTGTACCATACTAGAAAACATTTTTTAAAGAACTGTATTAGCTGGGCAGTGGAGGCAGGCAAATCTCTGAGTTCAAGGCCAGCCAGGTCTACAGAGTGAGTTCCAGGACAGCCAGAGCTACACAGAGAAACTCTGTCTTGAAAAACCAAAAGAAACGGGAAAAGAAAGAAAGGCATTCACAGTTACGTGGCCAAACCATTCTTGGAATCTAATTGCAAACATTCTTGTTAGCCCCCAAAGAAACAGCACCACCAACTTCGCCTTTTATCACCACTAACTTCTGTTCCCCTGGACTTGCCTGGGCATTTCTTGTGAAAAGAAGCATAAAGTCAGCAAAACTTTGTGGCTGGATTTATCTGATTGATTATTATTTGTGTGTGAGTGTATTATACTCATATAAGTATGTATGTGTGTGTATGTGCGTGATTGTGTGTGTGTATGAGTGTGTGTGTGTATATGAGTGAGATTGTGTGTGCACACCTTTACTCTTCATAACAAAAAAAATAAGATCTAGGGCCTTTTTACTGGCTATTTGTGGCTTTGTTTGCTATTATTATTATTTTTTAATGTGATATCCATACCGCAGGAACGCAAGGCAGTCTTCCTGCCTTAGCTTCCCAAACAAGGAGATTCCAGGTGTGAAGTCTGAGGTGCCAAGCTGAGACTGAGTACTTCATAATAACGATATATCACATCACACTATCTATCAGTTAGTGGTAAGTTAAATCTCTCTCTCTCCTGAGATGCTTCCCTGGCTTCTACTCACTATGTAGATCAGGCTGAGTTTGTAGAGCACCTTTTACCTTTGTCTCCCAAGTGCTGGAGTTACAGGTGTATGCCACCACACTTTACATAGTGCTGGGGCTAGAACCCGGTTCTTTATACCTGCTAGGCAAACACTCTAACCACTGAACTGCATGCACAGCCTCTTCTCCTTCCTCTCATTTCTGTGCTACACTATGCACTGAGTGCCTGCCTCAGCCCTTGTTTCGTTTTTTTCGTAGTCATGGGAATATCTATTATTGCTCGGGACATAGTTGCCAAACCACTGCGAGAAGCCAGTTTCCTATTGGAGGTGCTAAGCTCTGGAACATTCTGTGGGTGTATCCTCCGGCCCTGAAACGCAATATGCATATTATTTTTTCTGAGCAGAGAGCTGAAGATGATGCCAGCTGTTGGGGGAGGGAGGGCTAGGTGGGGAGGAAATGTGTGGTGTTTGAGCAGGATGGAGGGGTTCAGCTGACATCTGGGAATTCATCCATATTCATGAGGAAGACAGGGATTGGACTATAGTCCTAGAGCATTCTGGGACACCTCCCAGGCTGTCCAGTTACTAGGCAGAGTTCCCAGGAACTGTGGCTCCCTCCTTTCCCAACAGCTTCATCCATCAGTAGCTGCACAGAGCCTTCTGGAGTCTGCAGAAGGAAACAGCTGGAGGTGGTTTAAAATCAAGCACATCTTAATCTGTTTTGTCTTTTTTTTTCTAAACAACTCAGTTTTCTCTCCTAGCCCTACCTAAGAAAATACATACCCCTGCCCAGCATGGTGGCACACATGTATAATCTCAGCATTTAGGAGGTAAAGGAGGTAATTTACTTACAAGTAAATTAAGATAATTCTCAGCTACATAGGGAATTCAAGACCAGCCTGAGCCACAAGACCAACTTTTAAAAGAAGAAGCTGGACATAGTGGCACACACCTGTAATCCCAGCACTCAGGAGGCAGAGGCAGGTGGATCTCTATGAGTTCAAGGCCAGTCTGTTCTACAGCATGAGTTCCAGGACAGCCAGAGCTGTTACACAGAGAAACCCTGTATTAAAATCATGTTACACCTCCAAGGTTTACCCTACCCACTCCCCACTCCCCCAAAAAATACAAAAGAACTTGAGCATGGTGGCCTCAACTTGATCCATCACTCAGAAGGCAGAGGCAGGGGGATCTCTGTGAGTTCCAGGCTAGCTACAGTTACATAGTGAGAGATACCCTTTCTCAAAAACAAAGGAATCAAAAAAAAAAAAATCAGCAGTAGAAAAGCAAACAAAAAGTTTACTGGGAAAAATTGAAATGTCCACTGTTCTGGATAGTTGTCAACCTGACAGAAGCCAGCATCATTCGGAAAGAGAAGCAAGCCTGTGGGGCATTTTCTTGTGCAGCCCACTGTGGGTAGTGCTACCCCTGGGCAAGTGGGTCTAGGAGAGAGAGAGAGGGAGAGGGAGAGGGAGAGGGAGAGGGAGAGGGAGAGGGAGAGGGAGAGGGAGAGGGAGAGGGAGAGGGAGAGAGAGAGAGAGAGAGAGAGAGAGAGAGAGAGAGAGAGAGAGAGCCAAGGGAAGCAAGCCAGTGAGCCAGTGAGCACCTTCATTGAGGGCCTCTGCATCAGTTCCCGCCTCCATGCTCCTGCTCTGACTTCCCTCAGTGATGGAGTGTGACCTAGGGGTGTAAAAAGAAATGAACCCTTTCCTTCCCAAGTTCCTTTTGGTCATGGTGTTATCATAGCAATAGAAACCCCAACTAATGCCGGGCAGTGGTGGCGGTGCATGCCTTTATTCTCAGCACTCTAAAAAGAAAGGAAGGAAGGAAGGAGGGAGGGAGGAGGAGGAAGAAAGAAAGGAAGGAAGGAAGGAAGGAAGGAAGGAAGGAAGGAAGGAAGGAAGGAAGGAAGGAAGGAAGGAAGGAAGGAAGGAAGGAAGGAAGGAAGGAAGGTGACGATTTATCTGAAGCAAGGACTGCAGATAGCTTAGTGGTTGAATGTTAGCAGTATCCACAATCACCAGTTACTCCAACTCCAGGAGACGCCCTCTACTGGCCCCAGTGGGCAACTGCATGAACAATACAAAAGGGTGTAGACATGGAGTTAAACACAAAGCAGCTAATTCATCCCAAATTAACACTCAGGACTTCAGAAGCATGGAGAGCTAGACTATACTTTTCCCCACAAAATTACTAAAGATCTAAAAGTTTGAGAAGAGACTGTTCGGACAAGAAAAACTCACCTTTTACCTTCATGTGTTGAGAGCACAGATTGGCGTTGCCTTGGAGAAATATAATAAGGAAATACCCAAACCTTAGATAACAAAACAACTCACTTCCTGGCGACTGGGAAGTGAGACAAGTGACTTAGAAGTTCAAAGTTTTTGTTTGTTTGTTTTGTTTTGTTTCAGACAGTGTCTCTAGATAACCTTGACTAAGTAGACGAGGCTAGACTCAAAGAGATCTATTCCTACCTCGGGGATTAGAGGTGTGAGCTACCTGCCCTGCTCAGCTTCAAGGTCATTCTTGGTCAGGAGTCGAATTTGAAGCCAGCCTGGGCTACATGAGAACCTCTATAAACAAAATCAAGTTCATTTGATGACATTTGAACTTCATCTGTAATCACATATAAAATAGTTATCCCTATGAGTCTGGGTTGTTGACACACACCTTTCATCACAACGCTAATATGGATTTCACAGCTATAACTTAAGCACTCTAGGTGGCTGAGGCAGGATCATTGCTATAAATTTGAGGCCAGTCTGGGCTACACAGTGAGACGGTGTCCAAAATTACAGAAATAGGGCTGGGAAGATGGCTAAGTGGGTCAAATGCTTGCCGAGCAAGTGCAAGGACCCAACTTTGATCCTTCAAAGCCATGGATAAAGCCCTGCCTAGAGACACAAGCTTGTTATCCAGGGCTGGGTAGGCAGCGACAAGCAGACCCTCAGGGATCTCTGGCCAGTAAGTCTGTGGTCTTGTCCCAGTGAGAGACCCTGTCTAAAAGTCCAATATAGATGGTACCTGGAGGATGAAGTCAGGAACGAACACACTGGTGCATTCACAACCATGCTTCTTAACACATCTAAATTTTAAGCAAAAATACAAAAACAATATACATCTGATCACATTTTTTAAAAAGTCACATTTGCTATGTTTTCTTAAACAAGAAAGATGAAGACTCATCCTTTGGGGGAGGAGGAGAGAGAAGATTGGGGGCGGGCTGGGAGAAGAGGCAGGAGAGGGAGCAGTACTGGGTATGGGAAATTCTTTTTTTTTTTTTTTAAGACTCTTTCTAATCTTGAAAATGGCCAAGGCAGTTTTGTGCTCGTGTGCCACCTGGTGGACACAGAATTGCAATAAACAACCTCTGCTCCTGATTAAGCTAGCAAGGGGATGCTGTGCTAGCTTCTCCATTTTGGTGAGAAAAATTTACTCCTCAACTATTTGCAGAACTAGACCATAACCATTTTATCTCAACTCTTTAAATTTTTATTATTACTATTTTGGGACCTGTAAGGATGGCTGAGCAGTGAACACCGGATTCCCTTTGCAGAGAACCAAGATTCAAGTCTCAGAACCTACATGGTGGTTCACTACTGTCTGTAACTCTAGCTCCAGGGGATCTTACACCTTCTTCTGGCCTGTGCAGGCACATGCACCATTTTTCTGTGTATTCTGTGATGTGTGAAAGGTTTGGAGGAGGTAGGTGCTATGAGGTTAAGACCAAAGAGAAAAAGAACGTGGGGCAAGACACACAGAGCCATCATGTCCAAGTCCTGCATCGATGTCATTTCCTGTACCCCCAGCTTGTGATGCACAGTGCACCCATCAACCACCCTGTCCATTACAAAGAAGGCCTCTCCCAAGAGCAACTCTGTTCCAAATGAGGCAACTTCTCCAGTTTAAGTGAAGAAGTTGAAGGCACCATTTAATGAGCACCTGCTGTATGCCCAACACCTTTTCATAATGCCTGTAATGTCGTCTATGGGTGTTCCTGGTTCTCAACAGTAAAACAAACCTTGGGTATTTAGCCTCCTAGGGAGTCCCTTGAGGCCCTGAAATGACTCAGGCCTTTCTTTGAAAGGGTGTGAAAGCTGCCTTCTGCAGAGCAGGTAAGGACAAGCCCACGGTTGGCTCCTGGTTCCCTCTCAGGGTCTGAAGACAAAGGATGAGAAAGGATGATTCACCCAGCTTAGATCCTTAACTGGCCTTCTGAGAACAAGGAAATGTAGCCAGTGAGGGCGGGAAGCTTCTCTGAGGAGGTCCAGGGACACCCCTGGTTTTGCCAAGGTAGCTGCTAGGCTGGTCTGGTCCATGTTCCATTGCTGCATTGACAACAGAGGTAACACTAAGGACAGAGCTGCATGGCCACAGGCCTGGGCCAGCTAAGAGTCATCTCAGCTCTAATCTGTCTCTCCCTACATCCAAAAGTGGCTTATTTTTCCATTTTCTACTCTACTTTTTTTTTTTTTTTTTTTTGAGACAAGGGACATGGTTTCTCTGTGTAGTCCTTGCTGTCCTGGAACTCGCTCTATATACCAAGCTGGCTTTGAACTCAGAGATCTGCCTGCCTCTGCCTGTAATGAGGTTACAGGCTTGTGCCTCCAAGCCTGGTCTTGCTCTCAGGATATTGGAAGCAAGAGAGAGATCATGGGACTTCTGTTAAGGTGGTTCTTCACTGGTTTTAGCAAGTACCACATAGGACTCCCAGTTGAATCTGAATTTCAGACATATAGTAAATTGGCTACACATGTTCCGATTATATTTTACCTGAACTCTAACCTTGGTAATTTTCTTTTTCTTTTTCAGTCAGAATCTCTGTATGAAGCCAGGCTGCCCTGGAACTCCCAGAGATTCACCTTCCCCTGCTTCCTAAGAGCTAGGATTAAAAGGGTGGACCACCATACCTGATAGGGATTGTGGGGGGTTTTTTGTTTGTTTGTTTTAGACAAGGTCACAGGTAGCCCAGGCTTGCCTAGAACTGTCCATCTTCAAAGGATGGGATTCCAGCCAAGCATCGTGGTGCTTGGCCCAGGGAACTTCAGTATATTTCAGCAATCTAGAGCAGGGTTCAGCAAAATTTATTTTAATTAGCTTGCTGAGGGTATGTGTGTGCTCCTGTGAATGGAGGGAGGTTAGAAGTCAGCTGCAGCTGTTACTTTCCATTTATTTGCTGTTATTTTTATTTCATGTGTATGAATGCTTGCTTGCGTGTATGTCTGTTACCACATGTGTGCTTGGTGACCATAGAAGCCAGAAGACAACAGAGCTGATGCCTCTTCTGGATTTCTTGTGGGCTTGGGCATACTCCCATGCATACACTCATGAACACACACATAATAATAGAAGTTTTAAAATAAAAAATAAGTGAATAAAAAGTGATAGATCCTCAGTGCTAGAGAGATGGTTCAGCAGGTAAGAGCACTTGCTGCTCTTGCAGACGATTAAGTTGCCCAACGTTGGGCAACTCACTACCACCACCACTCCAGCTCTAGAGAAAATGCAATGCTTCTGTCTGGCTTCCTTGGGCGCCAGTACTCACCTGTACAAACCCAGAGACATATACAGATACATATAATTTTAAAAAATGTTAGGACAGGGTCTTTCTATATAGTTATGGCTATCCAGGAACTTGCTATACAGATGAAGATGGTCTATACAGCTCACAGACATTTGCCTGCCTCTGCCTCCAGAGTGCTGGGATGATGTATACAAACATACCCAGCAAGAATGAGTTCTGTTTTTCATCGATTTACTAATAAAAGTACCATCCTTAGCTCGAAGTTTGAACACAAAGAAGTGTTAAGCTTGTTAGAATCTGGCCCAAATTTTGCTTACCTTTCATCTAGAGCAGAGTGTTTGGGTCACAAATGTCCCTGTAAATCAGGCTGGCATGGTGGGGCAGGCCTGCAGTCCCAGCTTCCTGGAAGGCTGAGGGAAGAGGATCTCCTGGACTGCAGGGTAAGTTCAAGGCCAACCTGAACAACTCAATGAGGCCCTCGGTCTAAAAATCGAGTACTGGGGATTTGGCTTTAGTGCTAGATAGAGCATTCATCCATCACGCATGAGGACCCAGGTGTGCTTTCCAGAACCACAAGACCAAAACAAACCCACAATAACAGAACCCCAAGCTAGTATGGTGGCATACAACTGTAGTTCAAGAATTGAGGAAGTTGGGGCAGGAGGATCAAGACCTTGAGGCCAACCTGGGTTTCATGAGACTCTGTCTAAAAAAATCCAAACCTAGAGGCTGGAGAGATAGCTCAGTAGGGAAGAACACTGTTTACTCTCCTGGAGGACCAGAGTTTGGCTTCTAACACCAAGACTGTGACTCAAAACCTGCTGTAACTCAAGTTCCAGGGAATCTGACATGCTCTTCTAATGTTTGATCGAATGAGGGGCATACATGTGATGCACAGGCATACATGTAAGCAAGCACTCACTCACACACACACACAGGGTCAGGGGGTGGTAGTACACTCCTTTAATCCCAGCACTCAGGAGACAGAGGTAGGCTGGTCTGTGAAAAACCAAGAGAAAAAAATAATAAGGCTAATCAGGTACGGTGCTGGCTCAATGGGTAGAAGTTTAATGAATAAACAGGAGGACCTGACTTTGATCGCTAACACCCACGGAAAAGCCAGCTTGGCTTAGTATATCTTAACCCTAGTGTTTGGTGTGGGATTGTGAACTGACAGGGGATTGCAGGGTCTTGCTGCCTACCAGCCCAGCCGAAAACTAGCCAGTTCCAAGTTCAGATGACAGACCCTCTCTCAAGTGAATAAGACAGAGAATGATAGAGGAGGACAGATGAAATCCTCCTCTGGGCTCTTCAGGAGCACACCCACAGGTGTGCACAAACAGAT
Organism: Phyllotis vaccarum; assembly: GCA_033318265.1. Lineage (NCBI taxonomy): Eukaryota > Metazoa > Chordata > Mammalia > Rodentia > Cricetidae > Phyllotis > Phyllotis vaccarum. Next base: position 50,674,096 of record JARWLC010000017.1, on the reverse strand, counting down.
ACTTTAAAAATTCTGTAAAACTTTGACCCTAGGGCAAGTCTTGTGTGTGGGTGCTAGTTCTGACTGTGTATGTTTCATTTGGATGCAAACATTTTTTTAAATTAAAGCATTTATTTACTTATGTGTATGAGTATTTTGTCTCTGTGAGTGTGTGTGTCTATGCACCACATGCAGGTAGTGGCTAGGGGCCAAAAGAGGATCTTCCATCCCCTGCAGCCGGAGTTATAATTTTGGTGCTGGGAACTGAACCTGAATCCTCTCTTATTTTTGGTTTTCTTTCTATAGCCCTGGCTGTCCTGGAACTCACTCTTTAGGCTGGCCTCAAACACAGAGATCCTTCTGCTTCTGTTTCCTGAGTGCTGGGATTAAAGGCTTGTGCCTCCAGAATCTGATTTTTTTGGATTGTTTCTAAGTGACAGGCAGCAAGGTGGCTTAGAAAGTAAAGGTTCTTGTCACCATCCCTGATGATCTAACCAACATCCACATTGTAGAGGGAGAGAATGGACTCTTCTCAATTGTTCTTACCCCACCCCTCACATCTGCAGGGATGTGCACTGGAGTGCCCGCACACATATACAGACACACATAGAATAACCAATGTTCAGCCTTCAGGACTTAAAGTCGACTCGTTAAAATACAGTTATACTGTTGTGCCTGTTTTGTGGTACCCCCTCCCCCCACAAAAAACACAGAGCTTATTTCCTGATGCAACATCAAAAGTTTCTTCATTTGAGCCCAGACAAACACTTCCCTCACTCTTCAAATCAGCAAGTGAACAAAGGGGAAAACCACAAGCTGTATGTCTTGGCATTCTAGGAGTGGGTGAGGGGACAGAGTGAGGTAATGTTTTGAATTATTGGTCAGGCTATAGGCACAAAATTACTAACAGTCATAGAATGTTGACAGGATCTATGGCAAGACATGGGATGTCTGCAGAGACATCTGATCTGGCTCCTGTTAAGTTTTACTACCATGTCTCTTGTTTGACTGTGTCCAGGATGTTTGCTTTGAATTCTGCTGTCACAGCACATTTTGGGGGCTTGAGTTCAGCAACCCCCCCTCCCTATGGAGGCCTGTTGTCAGGATGGTGTTGGTTCTGCTCTTTCAATACGTATGTATAGGGTACTATGTGGTGACACAAGTATACACTGTATAATTTTTAAACCCCTAAACCAAATCAACTTCAACATTTATCGTTTCTCCTCTCTCTTCCTCTTTTGAGACATGGTCTTACTATGTAGTTAGCCAGAATGGCTTTGACTCTGTCTCTTTCCTTAGCTTCCTAAGGGCCTGGGTTGGAGAGAGAAATCCTCTACGTAGTGAAAGTGTTAAGACAGGCAAGTCATAACATGCTGCTGGAAAAGAGACGCCATGAATTGAGGGCAAATTGTTGATGTAAAGATGACTTATTTGTAATGTCAGCAAACAAGATATTAAACAACCACCAGGTAGGAAAACTTGGGTATTTTTGTTTTGTGTTTTAAATACAGGTTCTCCGCATAAGCCTGTCCTGGAACTCACTCTGACTAGGCTGGTCTCCAACTCACTGAGATCCCCTTGCCTCTCGGCCTCCCCAGTGCTGGGATTAGAGGTGTGCACTTCAAACTCCTTGTAGTTCTTGACGCCTAAAATGACTTGGTAAATAATCAGCATTCAGAACTTTGGTGTGACTAAATCTGTAAAGAAGGAAGGCAATGATAACGTCTAGCACATTATGAATATTAAAACAGCTTGCACGAGTGTCTGGACACACACGAGATTGAGTCCAGCGAAGGGGCTCATAAACTTTTTGTAGTTTCACTTTCTGTCAAGCGCTCTTTTCCAGGGCTCACACTCCTCCAGGAGTTACCGGCGGCTCCATAATCAGAGCCAAGACCAACTGATTCTTCAAGATGTGATGTTATTGGATTAAATCGCTTTCCTCGTTTTTTCCTCTCCGGAAAAAGCCTTCAACAGCAACAACTACCCTTGGGGTCTAGATTATCCCACGGGCAAAAATCAATCCACAACGCCAATTAAAAGGGAAGCGAAGCTCTCTTTCCACGCAGGCGCACTCCATCGCAGCGTCGCCTTATTATCGCGATACACCGGTGAGATTGACGCTGGCCCTTTAATGGCCCCTTCCCGGGGGCTTGCCCAGCGCGTGCGCACTGCGGTTCTGCGCTTGTCATCATGGCGACGCGGGGCCATGTGCAGGACCCTAACGACCGGCGCCTCCGGCCCATTTACGGTTAGTACCTGGAGCTGGCCTGCTGGCCATTGAGGCATGCCGAGGCCTACTCTGCCCTGGGCGAAGGCCCAGGAGTGCCGCTGGGGGCGCGCGCGGTGTGGGGTGGCGAGGGGGCGGGCCTCGCGGGGCGCTAGGCCGCAGCCTCGGCCTCGCGTAGCTGCCTTCCCGGTGAATCTTGTCCCTGAGGTGGCATCGGCAGGTGCGCTCAGCTGTCAGGACGCGCGGGACCCGCCCTTTTGGCGAGACCAGAGCTACCACTAGGTCGTTTTTTTTCAGCCGCTCCCAGGGAGCCGGAGGTCTTACTTGCAGGTGACAACCGGCTCTGGCATGAGGTGGGAGCGCCTTCTCGAGAGGAGATGCCCCAGTGATAGTGGTTTTGTTAAAACGAGGATAAGGACCGAGGGTTCGTCTGACTGGGTGTACTTTGTTGCATGTGGAGAAACTGAGGCCCAGAGAAGGAAAGGGGCTGATGCAAGGTCAGCCAGATTGAGCCCCATCCTGATGCTTCTCAGTGCAAGAACAGCTGCTCTGGGCACACGTGGGAGGCGGGGGGAGGGGGTCGCGGGCCCAGAATAGCGGGGAAGAGATGGCAATTGCTGGTGTCGGAGGTGCGGGCCGGGCTTCTGGGAGGTTTTTCCTTTCTGTACCGTGTCTGTGTATTTTTTTCCCCCCTGCAGCATGCCTACCGCGTGCTTTGTAAGTCCCACGTCAAGGCACTTGTCCCAAACCCACAGGCTTTAAGGTGAACGAACCTTGACGTCTTCTTGCTACCTACCCCTGTGGAATAAAAGAGTCACAGAACTGAGTCTGGGAGAAACATTTTGCAATAGTTGAGCCTGTCTGTTATTGGAAGTGGTTCCCTTTTTTGAGTTGCCTTTCTTCATTGATGGTTGAATGGTCTTGTCTCAGGTGGTGATGGGGAAGCTTCAAGGTCAGTGGTTTCGGCCAAAGTAGACCTCACGTTTTCAGTGTAGCTCTGTGTTTTGGTTTTTAACTTGTTTTTAGTATCCCCCCCCCCCCTGGCAGGGTGGGTGCTTGTGTTTCTAGTAAGTTGGTACAAAAAATGGTCCTGGTTTTTCCCTTTTCTTGCCTTCACCTTTTTTCTTTCTTTTTTCCACTATTTTACGCCTGTGGATATTTTGCCATCATGATGTCTGCACCACGTGTGTTCCTGGTGTCCAAAGAGGGCATTAGGATCTCCTAGAACTGGAGTTACAGACTACTGTAAGCCAGTTTGTGGGTGCTGGGACTCGAACTGGGAATCCTATGGAAGAGTAGCCAATGCGTGCGTGTGTGTGTGTGCGCGCGTGTGCGTGTGCGTGTGCGTGTGCGTGTGCGTGTGTGTGTGTATGGGGATCACATTTCGTAGTCCTTGGTTGGCTTGGAACTTACAGAAATCACCTGCACCTCCTGGATCCTGGGTGGCTATCCTGGGACTCACTGAGATTACCTGCCTCTGCCTCCCAAGTGCTATGGCTGTTCTTTGTTAGGGCAGGTTTTCACTAAGTGTACTGGCTAGCCTGGAACTCCTTATGTAGACTAGCTGCTCTCAAACTTTCAGCTATGCCCCTGCCTCCCAGCTGTTGGTTGGGATTACAAGTATGTGGCCCTGTGCTTGGCGGTCACAATTTCATATATGCTTTTGGTGTGTTTTCTTAAATTATACTTGCTGAAGAAATATTTTTTGGGTATGCATGTTTGGGTGTGGTCACAAGAATGATACTGTGTGCCTGTGGAGTTCAGAGGACCCTCGAAAGAGGGGACTTGGTCCTCCTCTATCATAGGAATTCCGGGATTAAATTCAGATTGTCAGGAATGGCAGCAAGCACTCTCATCTGTTGGACCATCTTGCTTACCTTTAGGTGCCTTGTGGTGTGTTAGCTTCCCTTTACATTACCCATTTCTAGCATTAATGGCCCTGTGCAGTGGATAATAATAGGTTCAGTCAGTGTCCTTGAACTTTTACCTGGGATATCTCATTTAACCTCACCCATTTTTCAGACCTCTCCCTACCCCCTTTAAACAGCTGGAGAAACAACTTTTATTGCTCTTAGGTAATTTCTCCAAAGCTAATACTTCCTGAGCTTGGGTTTGAATTCCAAGCACACTCGCTTGGTTTTTTTTCAAACAGGGTTTCACTGTGTAGTCCTGGATGTCCTGGAATTCATTCTGTAGAGTAGGTTGGCCTCAAACTCACAGAGATTCACCTAGTCTGTCTTCTAAGTGCTGGGATTAAAGACTTTGGCCACCACAGCCTGGCACAAGCACACCGATTTAACCACTGTGCTAGAATTACATTACTTTGATTTGCCTTAGATCACAGAGGTGAGGACTCAGATTTCCCTATTGCTACACATCCTCCTGCCTTTGCAGAAGGCAGAGGAGTCCCTGTCTAGACCAGGCTAGTCTCTGGCTTGCAGCTGCTCTTCTGCTTTTGGGTAATAGAAAGTAAAACCTAAATTTAGAGTTCATGGTTTGTGAATCACATCCTTACACAGACACCACCTGGAGACTTCTTTTTCTGAGCTTTTACAAAAGACTCAAAACTTAAGAATAATTAGGTTTGTAACATTGTTCTTGGAGACCAAGGGAAACATTGTTGGTTTTGTATTCAGTTATAATTAGTAGTGTTTTGAATTGGTTCATAAAAAAGACCATTTCACGTTGCCAAACATCAGGATGTATTTATTAACCAGAAGTGACAGGTCATATTCTCAAAGCTGAAGTCTGAATTATGTAGCTTTTGTTCCAGCTAGTGAGGAGAATAGAGAAGGGCTTCTGGGAGCTAATAGAGTGTGACAGAATAGGGCTTGCTGTAGCCTTCACACTTTAGAGCTTCTGAATTTTGTTGTTCAACACATTGCTGCTCCTAAACAACTGCTAATCCTTAAATCCAGGCTGTACTGGTTCAGCCCTGAACAAGTTCATCATCATGGAGCTCAGCCAATGGTCTGATGTTCAGTAACGCATGAACTGACAGTGGGTTACTGTAGGGAACTGAAGGCTGGACAGATTTGTAGGATCAGGGTCCTAAGGAGTGAGTTGTTGGCCTGGGGTTGAATACAGGTTTCCATAGCCCAGACTGGAGCTCCCTAGTTGTTCACACAGGTCTCAAACTCAAGACCCTCCTGTCTCAGTCCTATGAGTGCTCCGACTAAAGGCAGGTGCCACTCCACCCTCCTGCCTTCATGAAGTGACCTCTTGCTGAGTAGTTCTCACCAGTTATTACTTTGGTTTGAGTGGGTGAGCACAGTGCTTTTTACTACCACCATTACCACTGATGTTGGGGCTCTGCAATGGCTCAGTGGGTAGAGGCACTGGCTGCCAAGCCTGCCCTCTGAGTTCCATCCTGGCCTCTCGTGGTGGTGTTCTCAGACTTCAGGTGCACACACACAGTCCTTTGCTCTAATCTGTGTGCCTCCAGTTCTGTCTTCTATAGGGTCTGGTGTAGCATGGTTCCTGCAGCCTTCCAATGACATTCAATTCTTTTATGAGTTGGACTGTTTCCCCTGGATGTCTGGCCAAATCTTAGGGCAGGAAATTATTCTGCTGTAGCTCATTAGTAAAAACTTGAAGGGCTCAGTCAAGGGTATTTATTCCTAGTCTTTTGTTGGGTAGTATTAACTGTGTGAGTCTTAGAAGTGACAGGTGTCATTTTGTGTGTGGGTATGCATGTGGAGGACAGAAGTCAACCTTGGGTGTCATTCTTCTGACTCCATTACCTTGTTTTTTTGACTTGGGTCTCAGTTGCCAGATCATTTAGGGTAATGGAGACCCCCAAGGACTGCCCTGTCTCCACCTCTCCAGCACTGAGATTACAAGTGTATGCCACTGTCGTCAGCCTTTTTACTTGATGCCGGGATCAAACCTAGTCCTCATGTTTGCACGATGAACACTTTACCTCCTGACTTATTTTACCAGCCCATGTTTTCTTCTGTAATGGAAACATAACCACTTAAAAGCTGTGTCTAGATGGGGCTGTAGCTCAGTGATAAGTGTCTGACTAGTGTGTGTAGGCCACAGGTTCAGCCTTGGGTCATGGAGAAACAAAATAATTCTTGAAAATTTTCTATGTGGGATAATGGAATCACAGTCATGAGAAATCTGCCTGTTAACCCTTGTAAGTGGTTTTTACCTCAATCCTTATTACTACTATAATTTGTGCGCCTGTGTGAATATGTGCACACATGCACACATACACATGCAGATACATTTAAGAGTGTCTCACAAAGCCCAGGATGGCCTAGAACTTGCTATGTAGCTAAGGATGACCTTGAACTTCAAGTTCTCTTGCTTCTATGCAAGGATCACAGGCTCTGCCACCACATGCAATCCTATGAGGTGTTGGGGTCCACTGAGTTCCATTGGCAGCCCAGGCATTTAATAGCTGTATTTGTTCTGAGGGTTCTGAAAAGTGTGGCTTGACCTGAGATCATATAGTGTGGGCATCTGGGTGTTAGGAGTAGGTCTCTAAACAGCCTTGTGGATGTAATATTCTACTTTGAATGTAGAGTGAGGGTAATAGTGATGAAGACCCCTAGAGTATGATCCACTTAGGCCACAAGGACTTGACCTTGTAAGTTGTTCAAAGGACCAGGAAGCTTGTTTTGGTTTTCCTTTGAGAGATTTGCCCATTTCATTCATTCATTCATTCATTTATTTGAGACAGAGTCTCATGTAGCCTACTTTGCTTACATACTAGCTTCAACTCCTGACACTCCTACCTCTACCTCCCTCAATGATGGGCTTGTGGGTGACTGAGCTCTTGTCTAACTTAGAAGGCAATAGGAAGCACTGAGGGAGGCAACCATTCATCAGGCTTGTGTCTTAAGAGAGTTCAGATTATTAGGTGGCAAACAGGGTTTTGTATTTTTTTTAGTATGTTATTATTATTTTAATTATTGAATGTGTCTGGGTGTCCTGCCTGCATGTATGGCTGTGCGTCTCATGCACATACCTGGTAACTGGAGGTGAGAAGAAGATATCAGAACTGCCATGTGGATGAGCAGCCCTTCTGCTCCCTTTTAAAAGGTAGAAAGGCTCTTAGGCTCAGTGTGAGTGGATATAATCCATCAAAGTGGGCAAGGCCTGAACAGGGCCATGTGGAGATACACTTTTGAACTTGAGACAGTTCTATTATATGCCCAGGTTGTCATCTTCCTGATTGCTGGAATAGCAGGCATGTACCGCCATTGCCAGACTGGCATCGCCACCCCACCCCCCGTTTTTCTTTTTGAGACTTTGTCTCACTCTGTGGCCTTGGCTGGCCTGGAATTTACTATGTAGACCAGACTGGCTTTGAACTCACTGGCACATGTGTACTATACACACACACACACACACACACACACACACACACACACACACAGGTAAATACATAAGTGTAACTTTTGCCCCCTTTAATCCCAGTGTTTCAGAGGTAGAGGTAGTTGGACCTCTGAGTTCAGGGCCAGCATGCTGTACCTATCAAGTTCTGCCTAGCCAAGGCTACGTAGAGAGGCCATGTCTCTAATATGAAGAGAAAGAGAAAAGCAAAAGATAAATAACAAATCAGAAAGAAAAAAAGTTGAAGGTTATCCTTGGCTGCATAGTTCTGGCCAGAATCCCAATCATTTTACTATATATGATTATTGGTAATGGAAACATGTATCTCTTGCTGGGAGGAAACAATGAAAACAAAATATCACTCAATTCCTGTCTGCATCTTCCTTTAAAAGAAACAAAAAGACACTAGTAAGGACAGCAAGGTGAGAGAAGGCAAAGGCAGCCATGCCGCTGCAGAGAAAGCTTGTGGGTTCTAGTCCTTTCTGGGATTTTACTGAGGACCACACTGGAAAGGAATGCCTGTCCTTTGGGCTGGTGTTTACTGTGAAGCTGCCCTCTGTCTGGCATCCCGCTCTTGTCAGACTCCTAATACTAAGGAGTAGCAGTCCCCAGCCAAACCATAATTACACTTGAATAAGTTTTTAAAAGACTTACTAACTTATATTTACTGGCCTGTTTGTTCAAGAACTATGTGATTTATATTAGAGACCCAGTAATGTAATTGAAAACCAACCTTTGGTTTTTTGAGACAAGGCTTCTCTGTGTAAACCTGGCTGTTTTAGAACTTGCTCTGTAGACCAGGCTGGCCTCACCCTCAGAGATCATCCTCTCTCCACCTCCCAGTGGTGGGATTAAAGACGTGCTACCAACCTGGTTTGAAGACCAACTTTTGCCAAAGAAGTTAGAGTACATTTAATCGGCCTTTGCCCAAGCATGGGGGAAGGAGGGTCTGACATCAGGTGGGATGTAATGTAGTGTCATGGGGAACAGAAACACCAGACAGCAGCCCCAGTTAGAAGAAGACTTCCCAGAGTTCTTGATGGGACCTGCAGATGGAGTGGTGCCCCTAGGAATCTAGGAGCTGCCAGGGAGGGTCTCTGCCATTGCACTGCTCTAGATGTCTTGTCTTCTCTCTGCTCTGTTCTTAACACTGGTTTTCTTCTCTCTCTTTTTGGCCTTTCCAGACAGGATTTCTTGGTGTAGCCCTAGTTGTTCTAGAACTAGTTCTGTAGACCAGGCTAGTCTCAAACTCAAAAAGACCCCCTTACTTCTGTCTCATAAGTGCTGGGATTAAAGGTGTGTGCCAGCGTTAGACTGATGTTGTTACATATAGCCCAGGCTGGCCTCTACCACTCAATTTACAACCCTAAATGGGAGGCTGCTGTGAAACGATGTGGTAGAATATTGTATAGTGCACACCTGTAATCTCAGCACTTGGAGTCAGAGGCCAGAAGATCCTAGTGAGTTCAAGGCCAGCCTAGATTACATAATGAATTTGAAGCTAGTCTGAGCCTCTGCTGCCTGGATGTGTCACCACCACCTAGTCCATGATGTTTTAAATAAAAAATAAGGGTATTTCTGAAGGTCTCAAAGGGAATTGTATTTATGTTTGTTGGTGAAGGATTATGATACCTCTGATTTTTTTTCATAGATTATCTTGATAATGGGAATAATAAAATGGCAATTCAGCAAGCTGATAAACTGTTGAAGAAACACAAAGATCTTCACTGTGCAAAGGTAACTGCATTTGCCCCTTACTTAAATTTGTGGGTGTTATTGTTGCAATGAGGTTTCTTAGCCCAGGGCGGCCAGTGGTCCGGACCCACAGACCTGCAGCCCCAAATCCCTTAACCGCCCACCGCTGCTCAGGCCCCCAAAATGATTCAGACTCTTATATTAAGTTCATGTTATTTGGCCTATGGCTCAGGCACATTGCTAGCTAGCTCTTACATCTTAACTTAACTCAAATCATTAATCTGTCTGCCAGTGGCCCCTGACTCACCTGTGTTCCTCACATGTTTCTTCTTGGGCGGCTGGCTCCATGTGTCTCTGGCTCTACCCTTCCTTTCCTACCTATTCTGATTCCCCACCTACTTTTTCTATAGTGTCTGTCATGGGCCAAAACAGCTCCTTTATATTTTTGAGGCAGGGTCTTCATGTCTAGGTCTAGGATGACCTAAAACTTGATATGTAGAACAAACTGACCTCAGACTCAAAAAGATCCACCTGCTTCTGCCTCCTGAGTATTGAGATTAAAGTCCTGGGCCACCATGCCAGGCTGTGAGTTATAATTGTAATCCTCTCTCTCTCTGTATTTTGTATTGTTTTTAGACATGGTCTTTTGTAATTGAGCATGATTTTGAAGTTCTGATTCTCCTGCTTTGCCCTCGTAGGCCCGCCCATTTCTTTTTCTCTCCCTCCCTCCGCCTTCCCTGTGTTTGTACAGATGCCACAGTGCAGAGCATGTAGAAGTCAGGGGAGAAACAACTTTCCGGAGTTGCTTCTCTCCTCGTACCCTGTGGGGTCCAGGGACTGAAGTCAGGTCACCAGGCTTGTCTGCAGGATCCTCATCCACCAAGCTGGCTCCACAGCTTTCTTGCTTGCCAGCCCTCCATCCCTCCTATACCTTACTTACTGTTCCAGTGCTTTATTTGCATAGATGATTCTTAATTGCAGCTTAACTGTGTATATTTTGGGATACTACTTAGTTTTATTTGCACAATCACTTTTATCTGAGACAAGGTTTCTCTGTGTAGCCTTGGCTGTCCTGGAACTTTCTCTGTAGACCAGGCTGGCCTCAGACTCACACGGATCCACCTGCCTCTGCCTTCTGGGATTGTAGGCGTGTGTCACCACAGCCGCCTTATTTTCATAATCTTTAAAGACGGTGCTTTCGTTGTGACTAGGGTAGGAAGGCAGAAAGGAATTCTGAGCTGCTGTTTTTCTTTCTTTTTTGTGAGAACAGCTGTAGTTGATTACAGCTTATGGTCCTTCGAAGCTTCTGCCTTTGGCTTTGCTCTGGGTTTCCATTTCCTTGTTTTGTATGTGCATATGTGCACTCAGGAGGCAGAGACAGATGGATCTCTGTGAGTTTGAGGTCAGCCTGGTCTACAAAGTGAGTCCCAGGATAACCAGAGCTACATAGTGAAACCCTGTCTCCAAAAACAAAAAGGTTTTATTATTTGTGTGTCTGTGTATATGCTGATTTTTGTCTTCTTGCTGTAGGTTCTCAAGGCAATTGGTTTACAGAGAACTGGAAAACAGGAAGAAGCCTTCACCTTGGCACAGGAGGTGTCTGCCCTTGAGCCCACAGATGACAACTCCCTGCAGGCCCTGACAATACTCTACCGGGAGATGCACCGGCGTATGTGACTCTCCACACCCCCCCCCCCCATGTGGATGAATGGCAGTAGAGAGATGAATGTATTAGTTATTTCTTTATGTTGTGACAGGATCTCTGCAGACCAGGCTAGCCTGGAACTCACAGAGATCCACCTGCCTCTGCCTCCCTACTGCTGGGATTAACCACCATCCTTTGAATTTCTTAAATATTTTATTATGAAATATATTATTTTATATAATGTTCTACTAAATTTTATGAGTTATAATGAAGACTCATGAAGTGATCCTATAATTAAGAAGCAGAACATTGTTGGGCTGGGAAGATGGCTCAGAGGTAAAAACTGCCATGCAGACTTTAGCCATCTGCCCACAGTGGAAGGAGAGAAGGAACCTGGAGCTGCCCTTAAGGCAGCAGCACATGTCTGCTGTACCCACACTCACACACTAAGTAGGGAGACAGAACAGTCCAGAACACTATTGATGCTGGATAAGCCTTCCTCATTCTTCTGTGCCTCAGTTTCCCCAGGGGATATTTCCTGTCCTGAATTACTTTGATTGACTTGTTTTCTGTCCTGCCCTTTCTGTCTCTTCCTCTTTGCCCAAGCTGGACAATCCCTCTGCCCCCAGTCACATCCGTGGCCTCTGTTGTTAGTATGCCAATGCCCCCTAGTTTATCCTGGGTTTCATGTGGTGACTTCATGCTCATTGCCAGGCTTATTCGTTCTGTGAGGCCATCACAGCTAGGAGTAGAATCCTATCAGAGAGAGCTTGTTTTGGTTAAAGATGAAGAAAGATAATGTTGACTGTTTCTGTGATACTAGGGATCAAACCCAGAACCTCACACATGCTAGGCAGGTGCTCTGGCACTAAGCTGCATTCTCAGTCCTTAATACATTTTTTATTTTGAGCTGGGTCTCATAACTAGGCCAGGGTGGCCTTGAACTCAGTCTGTAGGCAGGCCTTTAACTTGCTGTCTCTCAACTTGAGCCTTCCAAAGGCTAGAATCACAGGCATATGCTGCCACACCTCGCTGCATTGGGGATGAGTGAATGCTATGATAGAAACCTTCTCTTTTAGTCAGAGTTTAACACAGCACAAAAGACAGTGATCAGACCAGGGAGGAGAGGTAGACTGTTCAGAGCAGAGCCTGCAGAGAGGGTTGTGAGTAGAATTGGGTTCTTGTGTGGAACTGGTACTTGCATGGGGTTCACTGAGTGACAGAGGAGACAGAAGAAGCTGGGCAGTGGGAACAGCACAGAAGCCCAGGACATGACATAGGTTACCCTGAAAAACTACAGTTGATGCTACTACACCGTGAAGGGCTAGAAGAGAGAGTTTGGAAGGAGGCAGGCCAGGACAAGTTCATGGCCCAAATATGATGAGGAGGTATGACCTAATCTATGCGTCATCAAAATAACACTTAAAGCCAGACATGGCACACACCTTTAGTCCTAGCACTTGGGAGGCAGAGGCAGAAGGATCTCTGAGTTTGGGCTACAGAGTGAGTTCCAGGACAGTCAGCACTACACAGAGAAACCCTGTCTCAGAAAAACAAAACAACAAAAAAATGAGTCACACAAAAACACCAGTAACACTTAAGCAGAAGAGCAGTGCTCAGATAGGGACCATATCTTCAGTCCCATTGACCCCGTGGGCAGGGTTGGGGCCTAAACACCCCTCTGCATATCAGATATTTATGTTACTATTCATAAAAGTGGTAAAACTGTAGTTAGGAAATAGCAACAAAAATAATTTTGTGGTTGGAGGTCATGACATGAGGGACTGCATTCAAAGGTTACAGCATTAGAAAGTTTGAGAACACCTGCCCTAACCAAGCAGGAAAGAATTAGGGTTTTCTTTCATGGAAGCAAAATCCAATCTTGCTTGTCTTCCTTTTAGCGGAGTTAGTCACAAAGCTTTATGAGGCAGCTGTGAAGAAGGTTCCCAACAGCGAGGAATATCACTCTCACCTCTTCATGGCCTACGCCAGAGTGGGCGAGTACAAGAAGATGCAGCAGGTAACCCAGTCCCTGGCTCTGGGTACAGGGCAGTCTGATGTGATTGAGTTGTGAATGCTGATAAACTGGTTGGGTGATATCAAAGTTTTGAAATGCTTTTTCTGTGGAAATGGCTTGTGCCCCTGGCTGCCTTGTTGGTGTGTTTGCTTCAGTTCGCTGTCAACTTCAGTTGACATTGCCGAGTGATGTTGCTGTTCAGGTTTCAGAAAATGAATGGGCAGAAATCACAGAGCACAGGACACACATGCTCTAATGTTTACATCCAGTTAATTAAGCTGCCTTAGCCTTCTGAGAGTTAAATAAATTCACAGGGGAGAAGTCCCCATAGCTGAAGTTCTTAATTCTTGCTTTCCAGAGGTGGCTTATTTGACCAGATTTTAGGGGTTCTTAGTGTACATTTGAAGACTGTTATAATAATACTGGTTTACCTCTTTTTTTGAGGCACTGTGGGTTAAAACTAGGATCTGTATTTTAGGCAGATGTTACTTCTGACTATATTCTTAACTCTTTAGAAGTTGCATTAGGGCTGGAGATGTAGCTCAGTTGGAGTACTTGCCAGGTGTGCACAAAGCTTTGGGTTTACTCCCAACATCGTGTGAGCTGGGCATAGTACCACATGCCTGAAATCTCAGCACTCTGGAACTGAAGGCAAAAAGATCAGAGGTTTGAGGCCATTCTTAGCTATATAATGAGTTTGTGGCTAGCTTGGGCATCATGAAAGACCCCTTCTTGCCCAGAATGATCTTCAACTTGATATTATTCTGCCTCCAACTTCCTGAGTACTAGGATTGTAGAGATGTGTCACCACACCCAGTTCAGTATAATGTTTTATAGGTTTTTAACTGCACTGTAGGGTAAACCTGGCATAGTGGCACATGCCTATAATCTAAGTACCTGGATATGTGGCAGGAGGCTCAGGAATTGAAATTCATCTTTAGCTGCATGAGTTCAAATCCAAGGCCCTGGAATGAATTCAAGAACTTGTCTCAAACAGAAAACAAAAATGTGGCTGAGTATTTTGATGGCAGACTCTCCTGGAGCCCTCTTGGCTTTGAACTTAATAAGCAGGATCTAGCCAGGCTTCAGCTTTCGGTTTCTGCCTCTGAGTACTAGGATTGCTGGTGTGTATGACACATCTTTTTTTAAATTTGAGTTTTTATTTTAACTTGTTCTTTGACTGGAGTTATCCATTGTAGCAATAGGAAGTCAGACAGGGTAATGATACTGTAATAATGCAAATCCTTGCTCAGAATTTATATTCTCTTTATAAGTTTTCAAAGTAGAAGAACTTCTTGTGTCTCTCATGAACTTCTTTTCTTTCCTCCCTGAGTTGTGGTGCTGGAAATTGAGCCTGGGGTCATCTACCCTTAGTGCAAAATCCATCCTTTGACTCCTTGAGCTTTTGGTAGTGTTAGAGATTGGACCCAGAGCTTCTTGGTGCTAGGCCATTGCCCTGGCCCTCTTGATTTTCCTTTATGTGTGTATATCTGTCATGGAACTTGGGTCCTTTGGAAGGATAGCAGGCTCCCTTAACCTCTGAGCCATTTTTAACCCCAAAGACTCACTTTCTTTGATTTTGTTCAGACCCATTACCCCTACTAAGAATTGATGATTTATCTGTTGACATCAAATATTTGATCATCATAAATATCTCCAGTCTGGTCTAGAGCTTTACTTTGTCCTTTGAAATCCATTTGAAATGCTAATATATATTATATACTAGCACTGGAAGAGCAGCCAGAACTCCTAACAGCTGAGCCATCACTCCAACCTGTAGTATGGTGTTTTTATATACATTTCTGTTGCTAGGTAAATTTTAACTGGCTAGATAACTGTTAAGCACCTGGGAGGTGAGTATAGGAGGATGGAGAATTCAGAGCCACTTTCAGCCACATAGCAAGCCTGAGGCCAGCTTGGGTGCATGATACCCTGTGTCCAGAGAATAATCAAGGAGTTGGGCCGGTCAGTGGTGGCACATCTTTAATCCCAGCACTTCAGAGGCAGAGGCAGGTGGATCTCTGTGAGTTTCAAGGGCAGCCTGGTCTACAGAGTGAGTTCCAGGACAAGCTCCAAAGCTACACAGGGAAACCATCCCCCTTCCCCACCCCCCCAAAAAGGGAGAGAGAAACCTAGTTGGTAAAATGCTTGCCGTTTAAACACAGACCAGAGTTTGATTGCTAATACCTAGGTGAAACACTAAGTAATGATGACTTGCTTGTATTCCAGTGCTAAGGAGGGATTACACAGGGCCTATCTCACCAGCCAACCTGGCTTAATTGACAAGCTCCAGGTCTCAATAAGCAAGGTGAACACTCCCAGGGACCAACCCCTGAGGTTCCCCCCTGGCTTCCACAGGCATGTGCACACGTGGGAAACCATTGTGCATTTTCCCTCACTTCCTTCGTGCTTTTGTAGGGTTTTCCTTGTGCCTGGAAAAGGTTCCTTTTTGAGTTTGAAGGGACAGCAATTTGATCTCAAGTGTGCCTGAATAATTCTAGTTAGCTCTGTTTGTTTGCATCTATTTGAAGTTTGGGCATATTGTGTTAAAGGGTTAGTCGTTTTTTCTGTTTTTTGGTTTTTTTTGTTTGTTTTTTTTTTTTTTTTGTTTTTTTGTTTTTTTAAAGACAAAGCCTCATGTTGCTCTCTTACTATATAGCTGAGAATGATCTTTAACGTTTGATCATCTGTCTCTATTTCAAGTCCATTGTGCCTGGCTGGTGGGGTTAGTTGTAATTATTGGTAGCTTGGAATATTTCCCCACGACCA
Source organism: Phyllotis vaccarum (assembly GCA_033318265.1). NCBI lineage: Eukaryota > Metazoa > Chordata > Mammalia > Rodentia > Cricetidae > Phyllotis > Phyllotis vaccarum. Next base: position 50,658,415 of record JARWLC010000017.1, on the reverse strand, counting down.
CCTCCTGTCTTGTGGCCCTGCTCTGCTGAAGTAGTTTCAGTGTCTTCAGTGAGGACTGCTGCTGTGGCTATTTGGCCTGGACGGGGTCTCAGCACAAGTTGACTTGTCACATGTCTCCCAAGTGCCTAAGACTACAAGCATGCGTCCCCATGCCTGGGCCTGCTGTATGCAGTGGTGGGAATCGAACCTAGGACTTTGTGCATGGCAAGCGAGCACTCTACCCACTGAACTTCACCCCTAGCCTGAAGTTCACACTGGTGGACACTCAGGAGCTTTGTGGCTTTTGATAGTGCTCCTAGAACTCTACTGCATCACATCCTTCAGCCGTTGAGAAGTTGAACTGACGCCCAGGATGTAAAACTTGGTGTTTATGATTATTCATGTTGCCATAGTGATGAGGCTACCAGGCACTGACACCAACTGAGTATGTGATTGTGTTGTTGGTCTCCTCAGAAACGTGCCACACACCCAGGTTTATTTCTGTTTTCATTTTCAGTTTAATAACTGTTGCTCTCTCTCTTTTAGGCTGGCATGGCTCTGTATAAGATTGTCCCCAAAAACCCTTACTACTTTTGGTCTGTGATGAGCTTAATCATGCAAGTAAGTATGCTGCTCAGGATGGGATTGAAGTCTGTCTTTATCCTCATCTAATGAGATCTGAACTTGGATAATATGCTCTGCAGTTTCAGGAGGGTCTTGACAGGTCACCCCTTGGCTTTTCAAATTGGGGATACTGGCTAGTCTTTGTTTAATTAAATTTTACTTTATGTGTATGGGTGTTTTGCCTGTATGTATGTCTGTGCACCATGTAGGAACCTAGTGGCTGCTGAGACCAGAAGGTATCTGATTTGGAACTAGAGTTAGAAATGGTTGTGATGCTGGGAATCAAACCTGAGTCCTCTGGAAGAAGAGCCAGTGCTCTTAACCAGGAGGCAGTTTGCCAGCTTCATTTATTTAATGTTTTTGTTTTGTTTTGAGATACGGTATCTCCTTGAACTTGCTGTGTAACCTAGGTTGACCTCAAACTCAAGATCCTGCTGTCCCCAGTTCTTGATCTTGGTGATCACAGTGAGGCAGCCACCATAACTGGCAGCTTGGTATTCTTAGCTGGCTTATTTGTTTACCAGGCTGGCTCCCAACTCAGGGTGTGTGTGCAGAGGACTTGAGTATTGAGATTACAGATATGCACCACCACACCTGGCCACCTGGCTGGCATTTGTTCTTACCAAATACAGGGCCTCAGTTTCCTGTTTTTTAGAGTAGAGATGCTTATCTCCTGTGATAATCACAGTGAGGCCCTGTGGGGAAAAGGGGATGGGAAGCCATGGCTGAGAAGACACATTATAGACCACATGGTAATGCACACCTAGAACTCCAGCATAGCAAAAGGATCTGGAGTTTGAGGCTGAACCAGGGTACAAGTGAGATCCTGTCTGAGATGATAAAACCAGCCTGACAAAACCAAGCTTTGAGGTCAGGACTATTTTCAAGTGCGTGGTGCGTGGGCCTTTACCACAAATTGTCAAGCTACTGGGGAATTTTCCCCTAGTTTCTTTATCTTTAAAGTGAATATTTACCTACTTTGAAAGGTTGTGTCCTCTGGGTAAGTAAGCCCTGTGCAGAATCTCTATACTGTTTAGGTACCAGTGGTCCTGGTCTTTAAATGAACTGTATAAGTAGAGAGTTGGATGTCTCCTAGCTGTATTAACATATCAAGACACAGAGTAAACAGCTTCCTTTTTGCTCCCTGGTAATGCATGTAATATCCAGTAGAGAGAAATATCAAAGCAGCCTGTCAGAGCACTAGGTCATGTTCTGGAAGCAGGGGATTGTAGGATCCATGCATCCACATGATAGATCTGGATTAGGGATACACAGTGGAGGGGGGGGGGCAGAGTCTCCGCTCTTAATGGTGGTCTGCATGGTGATGTGAGCAGAGCAAGGAGAGCTCGCTGGAAAACATTGACCTTTCCTCTTGCAGTCCATATCTGCACGGGATGAAAATCTCTCAAAAACCATGTTTCTGCCCCTGGCAGAGAGGATGGTAGAAAAAATGGTGAAAGAGGACAAGATAGAGGCTGAAGCTGAGGTGAGTATCCTTCCCCATTTTCCCAGTTGTGACAGCACCGCAGCCTCCCACCCCAGTGTCCACTCGATGGGCCTGGGTCAGAAAGGCACACCTGCCTCAGCTCAAGCACCATGAAGCCCAGATAGCTCCAGAAAGTGCAATCTGCCAAGATGTGTGTGGAAAAGAAAAGTTATCAGCATAGTTCTTTAAATGATTGTGATGAATACACAGATGTTGTTCCTGCTGACTTCTCAATGCTGCAACTGTTTATGTCTTCTGCAAGGTTGAGCTTTATTATATGATCCTGGAACGCTTGGGGAAGTACCAGGAAGCCCTGGATGTCATTAGAGGGAAATTAGGAGGTAATTTAAATATTTTTGTTTTGTTTTTAATTTGAAGATGAAAATTAACTTGTGTATGTGTGGGGAATTTCCATACAGTCATAAAAGTTCTATGACTTTGCGTTCTAAACTTATATGTAAACTATTAAACATATTTTTTCTTTCCAGTACTTGGGAGGCAGAGGCAGGCTTGTTCTACATAGTGAATTCCAGGACAGCCAGAGCTGTCTCAAACAATAGAAAATTTTTTAAATTAATTCTTTGGGGATTTCATATAGTGCATTTTGGTTTTTATTCATTGCCCAGCCTCTCCTAGATGGCCCCTATTTTCCCATCACTACCTCCCCTGCTTCCAGTTTCTTCCATTGAGCCTAGTCTGTGCTGCCCGTAACCTTCTGGGCTCATCTCACTGTAGCCTGCTATCCTGGGAATGTTGTTCTCTGTAGACCAAGCTGGTCTCAAACTCAGAGTTCCTGAAGCTTCTGTCTCCTGAGTGCTGCATCTAAAGGCATGTACCAACAAACACCTCCCTCCCTGTTAAACTATCTTTAACTGAAGATGATTCATTTCTTCAGACTGGTATATCTTGGGTCTCTAACCCTGTCACAGTCCTGCTGATGCTTGTTTTTGGTAGGCCTTACTGTGTGTAAGGGTATTTTGCTACATGTATGTGAGTGCATGTTATGTGTGTATTGCCCACAGAGACCAGAGAACACATTGGATCCCCCTGGGCCTACTGTTATGAATGGTTGTGAGCTGCCATGTGGTGCTGGGAATTAAACCAGGTCCTCTGCAAGAGCATCAAGTGCTCTTAACTGCTGAGCATCTCTTTAGCCCATTCCCACCTTAGTATTTTGAGATAGTTTTAACTCTGCCACCCTGGGTGGCCTGGAACTCACATGTAGCTCAGATTGGCCTCAAACAACTTTCTTGCTGCCTTGGCCTCGTGAATGTTGGGCTTACAGGCCAGAGCCATCAAGCCTGACAAAAAGTGTCCTATTTTGGAGAAAAGGTCTCCCTGCATAGCTCTGACTGCTCTGGTAATCATTCAAACTAACTTCAAATTTACTTACCCTGACCTTTGTCTCTTGAATGCTGGCAGTGTAGGTATGTACCATCACCCTGGGCTTCTCTGTGTAATCATGGCTGTCTTAGAACTCACCCTGTAAACCGGCTGTCCTCAAACTCAGAGAGCTGCCTGCCTCTGCCTCACAAATGCTGGGATTAAGGGTGTATACCATCACCACTTGGCCATTTTACTTTTATTTTATAGGTATCGGTGTTTCACCTGAATGCATGTCTGCTTCATGTATGCAGTGACCATGTTTCAGAAGTGTGTCAGCTGAGCTTTCCCCTCCTAAGATGTTGTATTTTACACTTATATACCACAGATCAGTGTGGATCTTCAATGATTATCAAAATTTATTGTTGGAAATATATGTAGTTTTCTATTTAGGAAGATGATCTTTGTAAGATAATAATAGTGTGTATTCTAAGAATGAGTTTTCTTTTCTTTTTTCTTTTTTGTAAAAAAACAAAAGACAGGGTTTCTTTGTGTGGCTCTGGCTATCCTGGAACTAAAACTCTGTAGACCAGGCTGGCCTCAAACTCACAGAGATCCACCTGATTCTGCCTCCTGAGTGCTGAGATTAAAGGCATGCACCCCCAGGACCCGGCGTGACTTTATTTTCTTGAGGGAGTACAAAAATGTGACATTTATTTTTAATGACTGGATTTTATTGTGATAGACATGAAACTTGCCCATCAATGTTTATACTTTTCATTATAGAGAAATTGACAAGTGAGATTCAGAGTCGGGAAAACAAATGCATGGCCATGTACAAGAAACTGAGCAGGTGGCCAGAGTGCAATGCCCTTTCCCGACGCCTCCTGTTGAAAAAGTGAGTAGATGCCACTTCTTATGAGCGGAGAGCCTTGGAAGGTTTCCAGGCCCTGAGACTGATGCTTAGTGTGTATTGTGAGGATTCTGGCCATATGTTAGAGGTTTTAGAGGTTTTCAGTCAGCTTTATTTTTTTGGTAATACATAATGGTGCCTACGCCATAGTAGTTCTTAAGTGATAAGTAAAAAATATCTCCCCTTAGTGGGTAACTCCCTAGATAAAGTAAGTCAGATCAGGTCGAATTAATAAATCCAGGTTTAATCTGAGAAAACAATCTTGGGTGGTCCCAGGGAAAGAGAAGAACCCACAAGGGGAGACCAGGAAGGGAGTCTATGGGCCAGACCTTAAATACCCATGGTGCCTGGACCACTGCTTGGCAGGCTTTCTCAGGAGCAGGTCTGAGGAGATAGAGGTGGAACCCAGGTGGTAGGTACTTCAACCTAAGCAAACATCAAGCATGAGCACCAAGTTACTGTATCACCTTTTGTGATTTTTATTTTTCAAGACAAGGTTTCTTGGTAGCCCTGGCTGTCCTGGAACATGTTCTTTAGACCAGGCTGCCCTGTATCTCTGTGAAGAAGAGATTCACATGCCTTTGCTTCCCTAGTGCTGGGATAAAGGCATGTGCCACCACCACTCGGCAAGTTCTGTGTCACATTTGACACTGGTTTTAAAGAGTTTTCCTCTCCGGCCCAATTCCTACTTAGGGAGAGCTCATTGAGAGAATTTTTTGTTGAGAAGATTAGTTCGTCTTTGAGCATCTAAAAAGCCCCCAGGCCTTGATAGTCTCCTGAGTGATACCTTGGGGAATCCTGCTATACTTTGGGCATGACTTAGAAAATTGGATGAAGTCATGGTTCCTAAGACAGCTTTGTCACAACTTGGGTTTAATCCTGTGTGCATCATTCAATCTGATTTTAGCTCAGATGACTGGCAGTTCTATCTGACTTATTTCGATTCTGTCTTTCGACTGATTGAAGAGGCCTGGACACCTCCTGCTGAAGGGGAACAGTAAGTTGTCATCTTTGCACTTTCATATCTTACGGCTTTTATTTTTATTTTAAATAAGGAGTGATGTATGTGTTACGTATTTAAATTTTTTTCAAAGATTTTATTTTATATGACATATGAGTAATTTGCCTGCATTTGTGTGCATATATATGCACTATGTGTGTGCTTAGTGCTCAGGATGGCCAGAAGGGGCATTGGGTCTCTTGGAACAGGAGTTATTGATAGGTATGAGCTGCCATGTGGGTGCTGGGGATTGAACACCTGCCAGAGCAGCAGTGTCCATAACTGATGAGCTGTCTCTCTAGCCTTTGTGTTGTATTTTAAAAGGTTTTGTTTGGGTAGTTTACATTAGATGACACCCTGGGGACTTTTAATGTGTGTTACCAAATGGTTGTCAACAGTTACAGTTTTTTTTTCTGTGCTGGGAGTTTGCCCCCCCCCCCCCACATTAGTATACAAATTTTCCCAGCACTGAACTGTATGTATTCCCCAGCACAGTGATGGCTTTTCTGCCTTAGCCTGAGTGCTGGGATTACAGGCATATGTCAGCATGTCTGGATTACAGTGGCACTTTTGAGTGTAATGGGGCAAAGGGATTTTATTGTGCATTAGTTATATTTTATCTTTCCATAAGTACATTCCTTTCAGATGTTGTTTTATTTTACTGTAGTAAACACATGCACTCTGTAAGACTCTTCAGTCCCCGTGTGGTACTTGGTCCCACTTAACCTGTCAGTGTAAAAATGAATCCTGACAGCAGTTGCTCCCCCTTGCTTCTATCCTTTGTTAACACAGTGCTGGGCGACATAAGCGTGAGATTAGGCTAGGATACTGGTCACTGTGGTATCTTCTTCCCTAAAATACTGTCGGTTCTTTCTTACATGGTGGATATAAGTGTTTCTTCTTCTTCTTTTTTTTTGTGAGATCGAGTTATCTTTTAGAGATGTTTTGTAATCCATTAATGTCCTTGCTGTTGATTGCAGTTAGGCGATTGCAGAAATTTTCTTTCCCCTTTTTTATAGGTGATATGAAGTATACTTATATTGACTCTTTAAAAAGCAAGGTTTTGTTTTGCGTTTTTTGAAACAGTTTTTCTCTGAGTAACCCTGGCTATCCTGGATCTCATGGTAGAATAATAGGCTGGCCTCCCAAGTGCTGGGTTTAGAGGTGTGGTCACCACCACCCCTAAAAACAGTTTTTTAAAAAATTAGCCAGGCTTATTGGTGCACACCCTTAATCCCAGTACTTAGGTTACTGGGGAGGCAGAGGCAGGAGATCTCTGTGAGTCTGAGGTCAGCTTGGTCTACAGAGTGAGTTCCAGGACAGTCAAGACTATGTAGAGAAACCTTGTCTCTAAACGAAAAACAAAAGCAAGAAAAAAGCTTTATTTATATATTTGTGCATGTACTTGGGTGCCACCTCATGTGTCCAAAGGTCAGAGGTCACCTGTGAAAGTGAGTTCTCTTCTCTTATGTGGTCCTGGCTATAGAGGCACTTGGACTGCTGAACCATTTTGCCACCTCCAAAGAGGTTAGAGTAGTTTGTTGTACAGTATCCAGGAGTCAAAATTAAGAATAGTTTTGTTAGATCAGGCTCATGGTTTTCTAACACCTGCTTGACCTCACGTAGGTTTCATCCCCTTTACCCCTTTGCTAGGGACTGTCCCAGCCCTCTGAGTGTGTGAAGCAAATCATTTCCCACGAATCCACACTGTTAGCCATTGGCTTTTTCTTTTCTTTTTTTGGAGGATGGGAGTGGGTTGTGACAGGATCTCTGTAGCTCTGGCTTTCCTGAAACTGTGTAAACCTAACTGGCTTAGAACTCAGAGATCCATCTGCTTCTTCCTCCCAGGTACAGGGAGCCCCTGACTTTTTGAGGCAAGGTCTATATTATCTGCAGCCAGTGCTGACCTGCTTAGTGTCCTGTTACCTGCTGTAGTGCCCACCACATGCTGCTACTATTCTGTTATTACTACTTTAATTGTTTGTAGATAGCAAAATGCACTTTCTTAAGATCAGTGTGACTTGGTTTCAACTTTGTGGAGCCTGTTAGAGGCAGTAATGGTGCCTTGTGTTTCCTCCAGCTCCTTAGAAGGGGAAGTGCACTGTTCTGCAGAAGACGCTGTGAAGTTTATAGAGGATCGGATAAGAGAAGCATCGCAAAGTGCCCGACATGTCCGAGGTCCACACCTTGCTAAGTTGGAGCTCATCAGGCGTCTTCGGAGCCAAGGTTGTAATGACGAGTACAAGCTGGGTAAGAACTGTTGGATATTGGGAAGCACTAGATAAGATGAGGGATAACCTTCAAATCTTGAGTGCAATCCAAGGTAGGTTATCAGTGTGCTTATAACCTGAAAATAATTACTAAGATGATTTATTTACGGAATCCATCTTCAGCCCATATTTGGCTTGGATTTCCATTCCATCGAGACCACAGTTTCCCCTCCTCCCGTCCGTGTCGTCCCCGTGTGTGTGTCGTCCTCTCCCCCCCCCCCCCCCCCATCGACTTAACCTTTTATGTTAACCTGTCTGTTTAGTCCATCTGGTCCTTGCTGACCCAGTTTAAAGAAAAAATTCCAGTTTTGCCAGTCTCAATATTTCTCAGAGTTTATGAGAAATCTTCTTGATTTGCTTTTTTATGAATGGATCTCATTCAGTAATCCAAGATTACCTGGAACTCAGCCTTTCTAGTGTGCACCTCGATTTTATTCAGAAGGTGGGAAGGGTGGCCTGGAGTTTGCCATGTACTTGAGGATAATCTTAAACTGACCTCAATCTCCCAAATGCTGAGATTACAGGTGTGACTACCATACCTAATTCTTTTTTTGGGGAGGTGGGGAGAGGGTGTAACCCAGGCTGTCCTGGAATTTGCTCTGTAGAACTCAAGAGATCTTCCTGCCTCTACTTCCTGAGTGCTTCAATAAAAGGTGTGTGCCACCACTGCCCAGCAACACCATGCTTAACTCTCATTTTTTTCTTTTATTGTGTTTTTCATTTCATTTTTTGAGACAGGGAGTGCTGGTCTTAAAGGTGTGTGCCACCATGACTGGCTTAAGGCAGCGTTAATTTAAAGAAAACAGATGCTTTCAGAATAGAGACTTCACTCTAGCAGCTGTCCCAGGCTGTGAGTAATGTAGTTATATAATGTCCTTCTCTTTAAGGTGATCCAGAAGAGTTAATGTTCCAGTATTTCAAGAAGTTTGGAGATAAGCCATGCTGTTTCACAGACCTGAAGGTGTTTGTTGACCTCTTGCCTGCTGCCCAGTGCACACAAGTACGTGTTTCTCAGTGTTCTGCAGTGTCTGAAGTGTCTCTGCTTGTGTACTAGTACAGGAGAGTGGTACCGTAACCACAGTGCTTGGTGCTGTCACCTCCTGTAAGTCAGGTCTAGAACCAGTGGAGAACCACACTTAGACATCTCACCTGTCAACAGGAGCTTCAGTTTTCTGAGCTGGATCACATGGCCCAGGGTCCTCCTTCCTCTCCTTTCAAACACTGGGGGTCACGTGTGAGCTGTTACACCAGGCTGACTTCTCACCTAGAGGCTGCATAGTCCAGAGTCAGTCTGTTCTGCCACTTTGGTGTTTTGCACACCTTACTGTGCCTTTGCACGCTGGAGAGCCATACATAGGAGCGCTCACAGCAGGGGCCCTCACCTCCCTTTAACACAGCTCCTCATGCAGTGGTGTTCCCCCCTCCACCCCAGCTATAACGTTATTTTGTTGCTACTTTATGACTAGTTTTCTGCTGTTATGAATTGTCAGGTATATGTCTGATATGCAACCCCCAAAGGGCTTGTGACCCATCGGTTGAGAAGCACTGCCCTAGACTGTTTCGTATTGAGAAGGATTTAACTCATGCACTAAAACTGTCCTTGGTCGTACAGTTGGAGGCCTTTATCCACTGGAGAGCAGTGTGCCTGAGGTGGGATGGAACACCATGTGGGAAGATAAAAGCAGGAAGTGTCTGCCACCCACTGGTTTAATAGTGACCCTGTAGCAAAGCTTAATGGGTGCAAGCCTTGCTTCCTTGTGCAGGGGCTGCGCCATTCGGCCTTCCACAGAACCTTCCGTGCCTGTGAGGGGTGCATGAAGTACACTGAGCACATTGGACTAGTTGTCTTCACCCCACCAGAACTTTGTGGAGACTTTTGTGACCCATCTAGGGCACACATGTGGTTCATACCTTTAGTTCCAGCTCCCTAGCTAATAAAGATACAGCAGGCTCCATTGGGTTCTGAAAGATTCTCCATTCTTGATGTCTCAGTGGAGCTGTTCCTGGGGTGTTTTTGGACAGGCCGCAGGGCTACGACTTCCCAGGTAAATTGTAACATGCAGTCTGGGTTTTAGGAACATTTGAAAGTTAAGAGAGAGAAAAGAAATTGAGTTGAAAAGAAGTCTGGTCTGGGAAAGGTGCACCTGACCAGCCGTCTTGTAGAAGGTAGAGGACAGGAGGGAAGTGTCGTGCGCACCCTCGCCCGCAAGGACGACGCGACACCAGGCTCTTCTTTCAGTGGTTTATTCAGGACCTTGAAACTTCTTCTGCCTCTGCTTCCGCTACTGCCTCTCCTACTGGGGAAAACCCGCTCCCAGCTATATACCCTCTGGACTGCTAGTCACGGGGCGCCACGTGGGCCATGCCAATAGATCCAGGTGCACGAAAGTAAGCCACACCAGGAAGCAAGCCAAGAGCTTAGCCTTAGCCAAATAATGAGTTGTTTATCTCAGAGAGCTCCCACCATCAGGAAGGTGGAAGGCGGAAGCCAGAAGCCAGCACCATCTTCAAGGTGCGGCCACACAGCTCTCTGCAGAGAAGAGAATCCCCCCCCCCCCCCAGGATATTCCAATTTTGGTTCAGTGAGTAAAGGTAGTAGTCATAATCCTCAAGAGTTGTTTTTAGAGAGAATCTAAGTAGAATCCAGGTGACCGGTGACCTAATGGGCTAGATCTTTAATGCTTGTGAACTGGTCATGTGCTGAGCTATGTGGGACAGTGTCTTGCCTAGCAGTGCTGACCACCCTGCAGTAAGCAGCAAGTGGCGGGGCTGCTCTAGAGAATTGTTTTGTCTCCTGTCTCTGATGAAGATTGCTATGAGTTTACATTCTTTGGAGCATCTGCACTTCGCTAATGTGCTTGACAGTCTTTCATGGGACCCCACGCGGTAAAGTTTCTTTACTCAGAGGAGCCCAGCTGGTGAAAGCCTGGAAGCTGGGCAGTGGTGGCACATGCCTTTGACAATAGATATGAGGAGGTAGAGATGGCCGGCACAGGAGTCCTCCTATAGAGCATCTCAGGTGACCTAAATGCCTTTGCATTGTGTGGCCTGTGTTCTTCCTCTCTGCAGTTTATAAATCAACTTCTTGGAGTTGTTCCATTGTCAACACCAACAGAGGACAAGCTTGCCCTGCCAGCTGACATCCGTGCCCTGCAGCAGCATCTGTGTGTCGTGCAGCTGACAAGGCTTCTGGGCTTGTACCACATCATGGATAAGAACCAGAAGCTGGATGTAGTCAGAGAGTTGATGTTAAGGTACCAGCATGGACTGGAGTTTGGTAAGTAGTGTTCAGATGTGAGTCCTCTCCAGTTTCTGCTAAGACTCATAAGTCAGTATGTAAAGTACCTAGACTACACTGCTCTAGTGCTCCCCCATTGTGAGTAATTCTCAGAAACCTAGTTAGGCTAGCAAGTGGTATCTCCTCCTGAGCAGCCAGGCTGTTCCTTGGCGCTTAAACACTCGACTTGGGAACCGAGACCTTATGTCCTCACAAGGCTGCAGGAAGCAAAGTAGTGTAGTGTGCCTTGTGAGGTAAGGTCCAGTGCAGACCAGGTTGGCCTTAAGCTCAGAGTTCTCCTGGCTCTGCTTCTTGTAAGCCTGTTGGTTGTTGTGCACCCCCCACCCCTTTATCTATCCATCCTTTTGCGCCCATCTTTTGTGGTGCTGGGGATGGAAGTTCATTCATACTAAGTAAGTACTTATGTCCATGCTATATCCTGAGTTTTTATGGCTTATATTTGTCCTTAGTACAGCTCCTATTTCTGTTTGTTTGTTTTTCTTTTGGTTTTCCAGACGTGGTTTCTGTGTTTTTTCACAATGAGTTCCAGGATAGCCAAGGCTGTCCCGGAACTCATTGTGAAGCCCAGGCTGGCCTTGAACTTGGAGGTCTGCCTGGCTCTGCCTCCAGTGCAAGGATTAAAGGCGTGGCCACCACTCACACCTGCCTTACTCATCCTGTTTTTATTTCCCTTTTCTTTTCCTCTTTTTCTTTCCTTAAAGAGTAAACAATAGCCTCCTGTTGCAGCATTTGACTGAACTATTAAAAGCAGGTCTGATTTCCCCTAGGACGCTCTTGTTTGAAGACAGAGTTGCAGTTCTCTGACTATTACTGCCTCCTCGCTGTCCATGTGCTCACTGATATATGGAGAGATGCAGGTATGACACCCGTGCCAGCTCTGCGGGGGTTTGCTGGAGACGAGGCCACAGTGTGGAAACTCCACCTCTGAGCTGTGGGCCTAACTCAGCAGCTCTCATTAGTTTCTAAATGTATCTGCACAATGAAACTCAACTCAGACAAAGCTAACGAAAGTCTAAAATAGGTTTTTCCTCCCGGGTGATGTGAGTGGCAACACACACCTTTAGTCCTACCATTGAGGAGGCAGAGGCAAGTGGACATCCAAGTTCAAGGCCAGCCTAGCCTACAAATCGGTTTCAAGATAGCCCTGTCTCGAAAATCACACACATACAAAGATTCATTCTCTCTTTCTTTGAGACAGGGTCTCATTCTGTAGTCCTGCTTGGCCTGCAACTCACTGTATAGACCAGACTGGCCCTAGAACTCAGATCCATCTGCCTTTGCCTCCCAAATACTAGGATCAAAGGTGCTTTCTACCACATCAGCCTTTCTTTTTTTTAAAATAACATTTTGTGTGACATATGGACACAGATGTTCCATGGGTCACGTGTCAGGATAACTTGCCAGAATCAGTTCATTCTTTTCACTTTGTGGGAATCAGGAATTTGGTGTCAAACACTTAGGTCTGCTGAGCCATCTCTCTGGTCCTAAGAGTGGGTTTAGTAAAGTATCAAATGTAATATTTTTAGTAGGGCTGTGGAATAAAAATTACACCTTGTGTTGTCTTGTTTGGATTGTTCTGGGTTGCAGGGAGGTAGCTCACAGGTTCCAGTTCTTCAAAGTCCCTCTCTTCTCAGAATCTTAGATCCTGTGAGGTTCCATGATTTCCTTTTCTAGATGTACACATCATGTGCTTGACACAGCTGTATTTAAGCACTCATATAACTATTGAAGGACTTGGTATTCAGGGGAATTCCCTGTTTTGATTCCAGGTCTATATCTAAAATATGTGTAAGTCCAAACTCATTCAGAGAGTGGTCAAGGCAGTGGAGATTTTGGGAGGTTCCTTAAAGATGAGTGATAATGATATGTTTTGATTCTAGGTGAGGAGACTGCTGTGTGGCAGGCCTTGACTCTGCTGGAAGAAGGCTTAACCCACAGCCCATCCAATGCTCAGTTCAAATTGCTGCTTGTTCGAATCTACTGCATGCTGGGTGCATTTGAGCCAGTGGTGGATCTTTACTCCAGCCTTGATGCTAAGCATATCCAGCATGACACCATTGGGTTGGTAGTATGTACTCTGAATACTGTGCAGTCAGCCTAGGAAGCTCACTTAGATGATAGCAGGACCCCAGACACCAGTCACTACTGTGACAGACTGCAGAGGTTACAGCCTCCATCTGCTAAGGCCACACGCCTTCCAGGCAGCCAGCTGTGTATTTTGGACTTTTTCTTTTATACATTCTGTTTTGAAGTTGCTACTTCTTCCTTGCTGTTGCCACTGACCCAGAGTATCCCCTTGGGTTTGAGTTTTGGCTGCTGTGCAGTTACTTATGGACATTTTTAAATTCCTACTTAGGAAGAGAATATTGTGTTTTCTGACCAGCTTTATGTTTCTGTTATTGTCAGGTGTAAAGAAAGAACTGAGTTCATTTTCCTTTAATTTGATCCTGTGAACTAGATCATTTCACTGGCAGTGTTTTTTATCTGTTTTCTTGTTTGGTGTCTGGTATCTGACTATAGGACGAGGTAACTGTAACATGTCTTTCCTTCCTTCCTACCTAGCTATCTTCTGACCCGATATGCTGCGTCCCTGGGTCAGTATGCTGCTGCCTCCCAGTCCTGTAACTTCGCACTCAGGTTTTTCCACTCCAACCAGAAAGATGTAAGTGAACCCATTGGTGCTATTAACTGCTGACTGATGTGATTCAGAGTGCCCTAGGGCCACAGCATGCATGTCACCTGCTACCTTGATCTATTGCTGCAAAGTGTCCTTAGGCTGAGTTTAATTACCCAGGGCCACTGGGTAGAGGTGTTTGCATTCCTTCAGCCTGTATGTCTAGAATTGAATCCTTGGAAATTTACATTTCTAATTGGGCATTAGCAGACTAAGAAGTCTTTTGTCTCAGCTCTGTGTTTCACTTGCTATTCACCTCTCAAGATTGAAGGAAAGAGACTGCCGGCAGCCACTCCCCTGCATTTGACAGTGATGAGGGTGTGCTTTCATGTAGTTTTCCCTGCTACTCGTGCCCATTGGTTAAAGAAGTTCTTAGAGCGTCCAGGTGCTCTCTGTTGATGGTCTTGCAAAGCTGTTGCGGGCTAGGGTGCAGAGAAGGTGTGTCTTTAGAGTGACCACTGTTTCTGTTCTGTGTGTGGCTAAATCTCACTTCCTGCAGTTTGGCCATGCCAGGCTCAGCCTGTAGCTTTCCATTTCCAGGTCTTGACATCATCGAGCTCAGATTCATCTTGACAAATACTCTTGAGGCCTTTGCTTTAAAGGTATGCGTGTCTCCCACTTGTTTCTTGGGACGTGTTTTGGAGACTAGAGAAGCAGGGCAGAGGTGCTTCTGAGCTATAGGTGTGCAGTAGCAGAGGAGAAAAGGCTAACAGCCCCTCTGCCTCCGACACCATCAACTGTCTGTCTGCTGTCCTGGAGGAAGGGTACCTGTGGAGACCTTCTGTCTGAGTGAAAAGAGGGTATCTGCATCTAAGCCTGTATCTTCCAAGGTGCCAGCTTGGCTTAGAGGCAGAAGCCTTGTCCCAGACTTAACTTCCAGTATAAGTAGCAGTTGAGTGATAGATTTATAGTTACACAGTGCATTCAAGAGTCTGATCACCTTCTTCCTATGTTTCCAAGAAATTCACAGTTTGGGGACCGCTTCCTCCAGTCTTGTTATTTTAGTTCTTTCTATTTACAAGGAAGAGGTTAAAGACATTTGAGACAGGGCCTTGCAATGCAGCTGAGGCTTCTGCCTGGCCTCAGAGGAGTCAAAGTTTTGCTAATAGTTGATTGAGAATCACTGATGCAGCTAAATAAGCATGATCTTGAGGCTGATAAATTATCATTTTATTCACTGGGGAGTAATAGTCCCCTCCCAGAGCTTATACTGATGTTACTTTGACCGTTCTAAAGTAGCCATCCGTAGGGACCCGAGGTAGCAGTGCCTGTGTTCTTAGCGAGGAAGTGGAGCCCTGCACCTGTTGGAGCAGCTCTCTGCAAAGCCAAGCAACATGTTCTGCAGCTTTCATTCTTTGGTCTTGAGGACTTCCCGAGTACTTTCTCTCTTGAGCGACTAATGTATCTCACTTGCTATTAGTTCTTTAACATAGCAAACCCACTGTAGGGTGAAAGTTATCTTTGGATGTCTGTCTGCTGTTATCTTACTTGGGAATCAGAGCCAAAAGTCACCTAAATGGTCATGGTTTTAAAAGCTTCCTTTTGGGTGACAGAGAATGGCGTAGTGGGGAAGAGCTTGCTGGGGTTGCAGAAGGCCTGAGTTTATGACAGGCAGATTAGGCCCATTTGTAACTCCATGTCCAGAGCATCTGCCCAAACACACATGACAGAAATACAAATAATAAAAATCTTTTTAAAGTTCTCTTTGAAGTCTCTGTTTTAGGTATTCATAAAGGTCATTATTTAAGGTCTGATACCCATGTATTTTGCTAATTTTCACAGTGACCCGGGTTCATTTCAGGGGTCCTTCTGGCGTCCTTAGGAGTAGGTGTGGACGTAGTACCTAGGCCTCTGGTGTGGCTGTGTTCCACAAGGCATAAGGTCTCAGCAGTGATTTTTCTCAGCCTCCTGCTACTTTCCCTGGGCCCTTGGCTAGCTCTGCAGAGCCACTTTACTGTGGCATTTAAGGAGGACTATCTCAGGCAGATGGACAGAAAACTGCAGCCATTCTTGGCTTGTTACAGACTACATTTATCCCCTGGTTGCCCCTTGTTTCTCCCTTTGAAAAGCTGTTGTCTTTTTTCACATGTGAAGTTCCATGGGCCACTCAGACACTGAGGTTCCCACTGAGGGAAGACTGGGTCTCATGATGGAACTACATTCCGCCTCGAACTACCCAAGTCCTATTTCTATCCTGGCTAGTTGGAAGTGTTTTCAAGCTCTAAGTTCCCACTGCAAGAGTCAGCAGCCATCCCTGCTGGGTCTTCTAAGTTGGGGACTGTAGGAGACAAGGAAGTGACAAGTGTGGGCCTCTTGATGGGGCATGTCAATGCCAGTGTCCTCAGTCAAGCTGGCAGGTAGTCCTAAACCCGCAGGATCACACGTAATCTTTTTAATTTTCTTGTGTCCGTCCGTCTTTAATCTCTCCAGATACTGCAGGCAAACAGCTGGCCGAGGTGTCCCCTGGGGGTTTAAAAGCCGCATCGAATGCAGTTGACTTAGCGCCCGTGGTGCAACCCCACGGCCTGAAATGAACCCTTCGAGGCTGTGTATCAGAGGGTATGTTGTTGACTATTGGCCTATTTTCCTACTGGGCAAATTACTCAGGCATAGTATAAATGGGGGCAGAGCAAGCAAACTAAGGCGAGGTAAAGGACTGGCTTTTTCTGAAGTGTCTTCAGGGCAGACATCAGCATTGAGCTAAACACTTCTTGGCCCACAGGGGTGAGCTGTCTTCTGATCCTGGTGGCTTCAGTGCGCTCTGAAGTGTTCTTCCCTGAGATTTGTCTCTGTTGTACCAGTACTTCATGAAGAGTTCTGTCTTGCCTCTCCTCTGCAGCATTTCATCTGATTGTTTTAATCTGCAATTAAAATAGTTGCGTGAGCGCTCCGCCCCTTCCCTTAGTTGTCTAGGGGTTATTTCTAGCAGTTTGTGTGCTCAGGAAACTTGGTTCTTGACATCTTCCTCAGAGTAGATGGCATTCCTGTCGATGGTCTCGTTGTTTGGTGTCTTCTGTTCTGCTGCTGAAAGCGCATCTGCCTCGTCCGGTACCGTATTCAGAAAGAACCAACCAAGGAGCAGTCTCTTTTCTGAAAGAAAGGATTTCTTTTGGGGCCTGTGGGGTATGACTGTACAGTTACATCATCTTTGAAATCTTTGTACACAGCATAGTTTGTCTTCGAATTGGAAAGATACTGCATAAGGTCCATTCCAGATGGCATTTGCCAAACATTCTCCAAGTCCTGTTGTCATGAAAAACACGAGTGTTAAGATAGGGCTGGAGATGTCAGTCGCCGCCTGGGGCTAGCAGTGCAGTAGAGGAGACATTTGACTCAGCAGCGGGAGGAAAGACAATAATGTTATTTGTGGCCAGACGATTGGAGTCTGGACCAGAGCTTTGGTTGTAGTTTGAATGTTTAGTTGGTTGGCAAGCTTTGCTTACTTTTCCTGATCTGTGGAATATTTATACCAAGGTGGTGTCTTTCCTTCTCAGACCTCAGAATACATTATTCAAGCTTACAAATACGGTGCATTTGAGAAGATCCCAGAGTTTATCGCTTTCAGGAACAGGCTCAATAATTCTCTCCACTTTGCACAAGTGCGCACGGAACGGATGCTCTTGGACCTTCTACTTGAAGCAAACATGTAAGTATGTTTTAGAGGCCAAGAGGGACAGAGGGGCCAGATCCGATGGTCATGGCCATCAGTAGCAGAGTTAAGGGGAAAATGGAGGGTGGGAAGAGAGGAGAAGCTGTGAGCAGGGAAACAGAACCTGCAGGGGGGCTGTGGCCTTGTCTTAGATCCAGTAGAGCTGCCTGCCCTGAGCACTTCTCCCCACCTGGACAGGCTTCAGGAGCAGGGCAGGTGCTTGCCAGTGGTATTCCACTGATCTCCAAAAAGCTCTTGCTTACTGTTGTAACTTGTCTCATTTCTGTTTGATCTCATATGAGATCGTGTTTTCTGAAGTAAATTCTTTTTCTCTTTCTATTAAAAAAAAGTCTTGACTAATATTTTCATGACTAAATTGTTATAAAAATAAGACCTTAGGGCTGGGGAAGTGGCTGAATAGGTAAATTGCTTGTCATGTGATTGTGAGGACTTGAGTTCCAATCCCCAGCACCCAAGTAAAATGTTAGGCATTGCTGTGCATGCCTGTAATCCCGTGCTAGGAGGCCCAGTGCTTGCAGGCGGATCCTTGGGGCTCAATGGCCAGCCAGACTAGCCTGTCAGTGAGGTCCAGGTTCAGTGAGATGCCTGTCTTCAAGAACAAGGTAGATAGAGAGATAGAAAGGACACCCAATGTAGGCCTTTGGTCTCCCCAGGCATACAGTCACTGAGTCTTGCTTGTGCAATGCATACATGTGTGTTTGCATAAACATGGGGACAGTCAAAGCAAACCTTCTGTATTACAGATCAACTAGCTTGGCAGAAAGTATCAAGTCAATGAATCTGAGGCCAGAGGAAGATGATGTTCCATGGGAAGATTTGCGAGACAATAGAGACTTAGATGTTTTCTTTAGCTGGGATCCAAAGGACAGGTAAGAAGAGCTCAGCTCAGAAGACTCAGTGTGGCTCTAAAACTTTACAAATTTCCTCATTATACAAATACACATGATTCATTATTGTAATCAGAGACCGTAGGTGCATAGCACATCCCACTCCAGTGCTGGGCCTGCAAAGGTTAGGTCTCTCCATGGCATGTGGAAGCTCCAGGTGATTCAAGATATGGCATGTAGTTCTCTAGGCATTTGAGAAGGTAGAATATATTTTTACATGATGTTGGCTTTCACCATATATAATTTCTGTTAGGTTCTAAAGAGTTATGGCAAATTGACAGGGGTGTGTGTATGTGTGCGTGCAAGCACACGCAGCACACATGCATGTACATAAAAGTACTTTTTTATTATTGTTTTCAGCAGTACAAAAGGTTGTAATGTTTCAGTGTTTTATTAGCCAGGTGCGGTTATTCAGGCCTGGAGGCAGAAGCAGGCAGAACTCTGTGAGGCCAGTCTAGTCTACATGTCAGAGTTTCAGGACAGCCAGGACTACACAGTATGATCTTGCTTCAGAGGGGGGAATTAATAATTGATGTCCTTTTCTAAGCCACACACAATCATAAATAGCCCTGGCAAGACAAAAACTGAAGGCAAAGCCATGTACTGCCCCCTACTTACTGAGCAACGTGTAGTTGAGCCAGGTCTCTGCTTGGCCCATTCCCTTTGTGGATTTTAGAGCTGACAGCTTACTCTGGTCTTGTGGCTACCAAGGTGAAGGTGAAGCTTTAAACCTCTGGTACCTGAATGTCTCCCTGCTGATGTTGAGAAGAAATCTGTGTGTACCCTAGTGTCTGTTCACTGCCACCATCTCTATCCCCAAATTCTAACTCCACCAAGCTTTATGTCCTACTGCCTCCCCCTACTGCCTCTGCATCATTCTGGGTTTACCCCTGTCAAAAGTCCCATGCTTTTAGTGCTGAGGAAATTGTTGGCAATTCCAGAACAGTGGGATGAGAATTGTGCTCTTTTTGTGACTAAGTGTGACCTAGACAATTAACCTTTCTGGGTCCAGTTTGTCTGCTAAATGACCAACAGCACGGTTTAAAACCTTTCTGGGAGCCTGGCTTGCTGGTGCACACCTGTGATCCCTGCACTTAAGAGGATGGAGGCAGGTCAGTTGGAGTTCACATTCATCCTTAGCTACACAGCATGTTCAAGGCCTATGCCACATAAAGCCCTGTGTTACTGAGATAATAAAACAAACCTCCCAAGACCTTCCTGTGATTCTTTGAAAAGCAACTTCTCAGCCACCAGAAGAGCTGCTTTTTTTTGTCTGCCTTTGATCCCGTGTGTGTGAGCCAATTTCAGATTGTTAGACAGTAATGGCTCAGGGGGTAAAGGGGTTCACTGCCAACTTGAGTTCAATTCCTGGGTCCTTTCTGGTGGAAGAAGAGAGTCATTTTCTGGCCTGCAGGTGTGTACCCCATGTACCTACACACACAGAATAAGTAAATGTGATTTTTAAAGGGTGAATACTGACAGCAGCCACAGGCAACGCTTTCAATTCTGCAGACACTTGATGAGTGGAGTGTCTATACACTGGGCCCTGGAATGGGAGCTGGGGCGTAAAGATGAGCAAGGCAACTCAGAGGGCAATAGTCCAAGGAGACAGCACTATCAAGACTGGTAGAAGTACAGGAGACACCACCCTCTCTAATACAAGCATTGAAACTAAAAGGTGTTTTAAAGGACTATGAGGAGTTGTGCCCACAAAAGTTCTGAAGAGGCTAGAATGGGGTCCAGTAGACTTCAGTAAGGCATAGAGCCTGATGGGATGGCACACTGCTGGATCCCAACTCCTGAGAGGCAGAGATGTATAAGGATCAGAAATTCAAGGTCATCTTTGAATATATATACCAAGTTTGGGCCTGCTTGGGCTGTATGATATGAGACCGTAACTTAATAAAAAGATTATAGGTACTCCCAGTTTCTTAATTTGTAGTGACATCCTTTATAAAGAGCCTGCCTTGTTTATCTGGCATTTTAGCTTTTATATCATTCATGTTTTAATAGTCAGATGGTCTGTCAGCAAGGCCATGCAGGCAGCAGTCAGATGTTTGGCTTGAAGTTTCTTAACAGGTGAAAGCAAATGCTCATAGCTTTGAAGGCAACAGGCTGAGTAAAATGGATGGTCTGGGGATGTTTTTGTTTAAGGAATGTTTCTGAAGAGCATAAGAAACTCTCCTTGGAGGAGGAGACCATGTGGTTAAGAATTCGCACCTTAACGTTGAGGCTGATCAGTGGACTTCCGAGTCTTAGCCATGCTGTGGAGCCAAAGAACTCAGAGAAGACCTCGGAGAACGGTGTTTCCTCCCGGATTGACATTCTTCGTTTGCTCCTCCAACAGCTAGAAGTGGCCGTGGAGACGGGGAAGCGATTTATTGAGAAGGAAATTCAGGTATCAATAAGAATTTGCTGTCAGAGGCTCGATAATTATTATGCCAATGATTGTCTTTTAATGCGTAACGAGACACACATTTTGGTTCCAGTTCATGGCACCGTGAGAAAGAGGGGTTTTGAGATATTTCAAGGCTCTGCTCTGTCTACACTTATTAGTCAAGAAAAGAAAATAGCTTTTTGAGAGTTTTTTCCATTATTTTCCTTCTTTCTCTTTTGAGAGGGGTCTTGAGTATAGTTCTGTTGGAACCACAGTCATATATCTCCGTGCTCTGCTAATACATAGGGCCCTTTTGTTAATTGGGTGAGTGGGTACTAGCTTTCTTATGAGGGGATTTTTATTACATTTTATCTAGTAGTTGTAAGTGCTGTTTTCCTACTTTGTGTGAGTTAAGGATGTGATTTTTCCCTCTTTCCAGTATCCCTTCCTTGGTCCTGTCCCTACCAGGATGGGCAGGTTCTTCAGCTCTGGCTGCTGTCAATGCCAGGTCAGCTCCTTTCATCTTGTCAGTGATGTGTATGAGCTCGATACCAGTGGCTTAGGTAAGTTTATTTTATTTATTAACCTTTATTTTTCAAAATTTAGTGCCTAAATACTGAAATCCTAAACTTAGGGTGAACCGTAAGTGTGTGTGTGTGTGGGGAGGTGAAGTAACAGTTGTGCATGCTAGGAACTGAACCTGGTTCTTCAGCAAGAGCGTGCATGGTCTTGACTGCTGAGTCATCTTTTCAGCCCCAACTTTTAATTGTGTGTCTTTGAGTCTGTGCATGAGGGCAGGTGCCAGTGGAAACCAGAGTTACCAGTTTCCTTGGAGTTGGAGTTTATAGGCTGTTGTAAGCATCCTGAAGTGTGTGCTGGGAACTGAACTCAGGTTTACCTCAAGAGTAGTACATACTCTTAGCCCCTGAGCTCTCTTTCCAGACCTGCTGTTACAGTTTATTTATTTATTTGTGTGTGTGTCACAGTGGTCATGGAGAGGGTCCCAGGGATCAGATTCAGGTCCTGAAACTTAGTGACAAATGCCTTTTCTAGTCAGCTGGTCTTCTCGGTCCTGCTGCCTCAGTGTCCTGGTTGCTGAGATCACAGCTCTGTGTAGTCATGCCCAGTTTACCGCTTTATCTATTTACAAAACTGATGTTGATTGTCTGTTTTTTAATTTTAGAGGGTACAGTGGATATACAGGAACGAATAGAAAATAGTCTTGCATCCTTACTAGAATTATTGAAAGGTAAGTTCTGACTACAGATTCCTGAATTGTGCTTGTATGTCTGACTGTATCTCAGTGTTACAAAGTATATAAACATATGGAAGGATTTGGAAATAACATTCATATTTTGGGGTTTTGTTTTGGTTTTCAAGTCAGTGTTTTTCTGTGTAACTCTGGCTGTCCTGGAACTCAGAGATCCTTCTGCCTCTGCTAAGTTTTAAAAGCATGTGCCACCACTGCCCTGCATATTTTTGGAATCTTAAAAACTAAATTTTCACTATTTAAAGTTATGGGTTGCTTTTAGTTTTGAGATGGTTGTCATGTATATTTGAGGTGTACCTCATAGTGATCCTCCTGCTTTTCCCTTATGAGTGCCAAGTTGCAGACATGCAACAGCGCAAGTTCTAGAGTGGAGTTTACTGCAGAAGTACTTGGAAACTGTTTTAAGTGAGGATTCCAGTGGATATGGTCTTCTCTAGGCCCAGATGGCCAGACTCCTCACAGTGTAGAGTTAATACTCAGTTGCCTTGGTGAATCTGAGTCTGTGTGTTTGCGTTAGGGTGGAGGTGTCATTGGTATGCACAGGCTAGAGGTTGAAGTTGAGTGTTACCAATCTCTACCTTGCTCTCTAAGGCAAGGCCACTCATTGAACCTGAAATTTGGCTAGACTAGCTACCAGTAAGCCCTCAGAGACTTTTTGGCATGTGAATGCTACTGTGCCTCACTTTCTTTTTTGCTCTGCGCACACACACGCACAGGTGTGTGTGGTTGCTGGTTGCACTTTACTAATCAGGCCATCTCTCTACCCTGTAACTCTCAGGCGGTACTGTTCTTGCAAACAGCTGAGTCTTCACACTACAGTAGCCTATAGTCACGTCTTTAGTTGATAGTTAGACCCTGGGTGTGTCATTTTTAAGAGACTACAGAACCAGTCGTTGTTAGAACTTTTTACTTCATCTGCATCAGTACTTTTTTTTGTTGTTTCTTTTGTTCTTTAAAGAAGTTTTTCAGATTTTGGTCATAGTGGTCAGGGGAGAGAATCTGGGATCTTGAGAGGGACAGGCAAGCCTACGCTCCCATCCACTGCAGTTTTTATCTTTTTGTTATTTGAGACAGGACCTCACTTTCTAGTTCTGGGCAACAGAATGTAGTATGTACCATTCTGACCTTGAACTCAGAGATCTCTGCCTCTGCCTCCAAGTGCTGAGATTAAAGGTGTAGCCACCATGGGTGGCTTGGGTTAAGTTCTTATATCACTTATTTCTACATTCTACATCATGTGTCTAGGAATATGGAAACTTAAGGAGAATAAAAACAAAAACGTTTTCCTTCCTCAGGTGTCTTCAGTACGTGTAAAGGCGAACTCTTAGAAGTTAAAGATGGTAATGTGAAGACACAGCCTGCTGTCCTAGAGAATCTGGTCTTCTTTGTTGAGGTGTGTCTCCATCCTCCTGAGGGGCACAGGCAGGTCTTCACAGCTGCAGATAATCCTTTCTCACCTGACTGTTTGTGACACTAGAAGCAATTTCACATCATTTTCTAACTAGTTTTGTCCCTTGTGCTTGGGGACAGCTTCTGAGTGGCATTCCTCTTCTTGTAGGTCCTGAGAATCGTTTTGTCCCGCTTCCTCAGGCTCTCCAAGTTAGTTCATTCCATCCTGCATTATGAAGGAGTCTGGAGAATGATAAAATACTACTTTCTTTCCATTTTGTTTTGTTTTTGTTTTTTTTTTTTTTGAAACAGTGTTATGTTAGTTACTGTGTAGTTAAGACTTACCTTGGACTCTGAATCATCTTGCCCCAGGTTCCGAGGGGCTAGAGTCATGGACACATGCCAGCATACCCTGCAGCAAAACTCTAGTTTTTAAACAGATTCTTTTTGTTGTTGCTGTTTTAGGTTTATGTGTATATGTATGTGTCTGCATGAGTTCATGTATACTTTGTGCACAGGTAACTGCAAAAAGCCAGAGGGCATCGGATCCCCAGAACTGGAGTCACAGGCAGTTATAAGCTGCCATGTGGGCTGGAGTGTTCCCAAAGCCAGTAGCCATATTTTTTTCAACCTGTGTCTCCCATCTTTTTCTTGTGGCCTGCAGTCTCCTGAAGGCTATACACTCTGTGCTGTTGACTGGTGAGAGCCTAAGGGCTACTCAGTGAGGATGGAGTTGTCACTAAGCACACATGGTCCCACACTGCAGAACAGGAGCTAACTCAGTGCTCAAGGGTGGGATTCCAGCTGAGGACTCCCAGGTTTGCCGCTAAGTCCTATGTTGGTGGCGTGGAGAGTCCAGGCTGCAAGGAACCCTTGGGTCCTACACCCTGGTGTGTGGGCTTTATATTCATCACAGGAACATGCAGATCATCCCCTTAGAGAAGTGAAGTCAAAAATGGAGTCTAGCAGCTCAGAGCCTGAAGGAAGGATAAGGAGGCTAGGCTGTTATACCGACAAACTGTGTGAGGGACATCTTTAAAGAAAGAAAGGCTTATTCTGGCTCACAGTCCTAGGGCTTGGTCTCTAGTGGGCTCCTG
Organism: Phyllotis vaccarum; assembly: GCA_033318265.1. Classification (NCBI taxonomy): domain Eukaryota; kingdom Metazoa; phylum Chordata; class Mammalia; order Rodentia; family Cricetidae; genus Phyllotis; species Phyllotis vaccarum. The sequence goes on along the minus strand of JARWLC010000017.1, from coordinate 50,634,158 downwards.
TGGAACTACTAGTTGCCATGTCTGTCTCTAGCTGTGTTTAAACTTGTTAATGTAATTGGACTGACTAATGTGCAAATTCTCCTTTCAGACTATTTCTATCGTCCTTTGGGTATCCAGTTACTGTGAGAGTGTTTTGAGACCATACAAATTAAATATACAGAAAAAGAAAAAGAAGAAAAAAGAGACCAGCATCATCATGGTAATAAAGGGCTTTAACTGCCTGGCCTTGTCTCGACTTTCCATCATCAGCCTCCCTGTGCGACTACACGTGTGTGTTGGTTTTTAGACAGTCTTTTCCTGCCTCAGTGTCTGAGAGGTCATTCCCCAGTTACACCCTCACAGTAACAGGGACAGACTAATGGCTCCATCAAGCTCCTTCCCTACGTTATCACTTGCTGACCCTTGGCTATACTTGCTGTCATGTTAATTTATCATCTGAAAGAACACTACAGGCTCAGTGTAAAGTACCCAAGGTGCTTACATGGAATCATGGTCTTGGAAGGCTTGAGAATTCAGAGTAACCGTTCATCACAACTACAGCCTTGCTATTTCTTTTCAAAGTGTTGGATTCCTGTGATGCAGCTTTTATTTGCCATAGCTCTCTACTTTCCTTGCATCTAAACACCCCTTATCCTTGTGCCCTTCTTTTAAAGAGTCTAGGCATGTGTGTGGCAATAGTTGCACTATTGAGCCTTATTATTTCCTTAGAGGTAGGCAGAAATTTAGATTAGACCAAAGTACTGCTCTTTTGTTCATAAATCTGGAAACACTGATGCTTGTCTCCCACTCTTAAGATTTGGTTCATTGCAGAGATTCTTCTTTCCTTCTGTAATTAAAAAGTAGCCATGGGACTCGGGAGCTGGCTGGGTGCCTAGCAGAGCTTGTTGTGCTTCCACAGAGCCTGAATTTGGTTCTCAGCACCCACATCAAATGGCTCACAACCTCCTTCATCTCCAGCTTTGGGGATCCACTCATACTCATATACACTTGGGCCCACAGCAGGTGTCCTACAGAGCCTTTGTGCCAGCACATACATGCCTGAAATCCCAGGACTCAGAAAGCAATGGTGGAAGAATCACAGCAAGTTCAGTGTTTGCTTCGTTTACATACAGTTCCTGGCAGCTAAAGCTACTTAGCAGAGATCCCAAACAAACCCCATATGTAGTAAGAGGTTTCTATCCCAGACTTTTGGGCCTAGACTCAAGGTTTAGGCCTGCTGACCCACAGACCCGCAGAGACACACAGATGCTTACAATAGTTTTCAGCTGATTGGCCTCAGGCCCAGGCATATTACTTGCTAACTCTCTACCCTTCATCTAACCCATGATTTTTCCTGTTCAGCCACGCAGCTCTGTACCTTTCTTTAGAGCAGCATAGTTATCCTCTGCTTCTTCCAGCTTCTCTCTGGCATTCTGCTCTGTGCTTCCTGTTCTCAGAGGACTACCTAATCTGGTAGTCCTACTCACACTTCCTGCCTGCCTTTGGCCAATCAGCGCTTTTTATTAAACCAGTGGGTGGGACAATTATTTACAATGTAACAACACAATCTCCCACACCCATAAATTGTGTAATCCCAGAACATAGCCTTTTGGCTTTTGAGGTGTATTTGTTTGTGTTTTTCTGTTTGTTCTTTCATTCAGTCACCTCCATCCATCCATCCATCCATCCATCCATCCATCTTATCTATCTATCTATCTATCACCTACCTACCTACCTACCTACAAATGACAGGGTCTCTCTATATAGCCTTGGTTTTCCTTGAACTCACTGTGTAGATCATGCTGACATCAAACTCATAGAGATTTGCCTGCCTCTACCTCTATGTGTTGGGATTAAAGGTGTCTGCCACATACCTGGATTACTACTATTTTTCTAGTTATTACAGTAACCCAAGAGAATGTTACTAGAGATTACCCATAATTCTAGTTGAGTGACTACACAGCCAATATGTCAATGAGGATACAAGTCATCCTCATGCTGTGGAGAAGATTATGGGCTCAGCATGATGACACTTGGCAGGTGGAGGTAGAATAGTCAAGAATTCAAGTCTAACATTGGCTGCATAGAGTTTGGGGCCAGCCTAGGCTATGTGAGACTCTTTTTTAAAAACAAAAAATCTGTAACTTGTCTGTTTGGTTTTGTTTTTTCTACTCAATTAGGGTATTAGATCTTTTTTATGGCAGTAAATATAGATTACCTCATTGGGTTTTTTTGGTCATTTCTCCATAATATTGGGTACCAAATATTGCAGAATTATTTACTTGTAACGTATAAAGGATTGATATTTATTAAGGAGTTATATAAACACTGATATAAATTGAACCTTAAGACAATTTTTGGAGAATGGAGATGTCTTATGCTGGATGGTCTAATCTATTCTTTGATAATGTAGGAAGGGTAGGGTGTCTTGGGTCTTTAATGAGAGTTGGCCATGCCCCATTTAAAGTCCTGAGATCCCAGACTTACGCCTCTAGGCCTCCCTAAATAATGCCTATAAACTATAAACTAAGGTTTATTTTTATAGATGAATATGTATTGGTTTATAATATCTTGACTATCAGTAGAGCCACTATTAGAATCTAGGCATAGATTTGAGTGTGTGCTTATAACCCTCCCTATTGCATTAACCATATAATAGGAAATTGCGTCTGTGTGTTGTCAAGTGTGTATGTTGCTGATCCTTTAGAGAACAGTACTTCATAATGGTGTTAGCATCAGCTTTATCGTAGAGGGCACAATTTTTTCAGTTAGTTATTTTCTCAAGCGATTGAAATTTCATTCATTCGTTTATTGTAGTGTGTGGTTGTTTTGCCTGCATGTATGTCTGTGCACAACTTGAATGCCTGCTCCCCAGTTAATATTATTGGAAATCTCAGGTGCAAAGAAGGAAAGGAAAATAAAATGTTTCAGTTTTCCATGCATATGTGTATGTATGTACCGTGTGTGTGAGCATGCAAGGTCACATGTAGGCACGTGTAAGCAAGAGGTGGATCTTGAACCAGATATCATCGTTGGTTCCTCTCCTCCACCTCACTTACTGAGGCAGGGTCTCTGACGTGAACCCAGAGCACACCAGTTTGCTGCTGGGATTGCCTGTCTGTCTCTGGAGTGCTAGGATTACAGTCAGCTTTTATGTGGTTGCTGGGACCAACACTTATAAGTTTTTTACCCACTGAGCTGCCTTCCAAGTCTGAAAATAAAGCCTTATTTCCCTCTCCATCCTATAACATTCTTACACATTTCCAGCCCGCAGAAGTCATAAACAACCAACACACTTTCTATTAGTTCTTCTCCAGCTCATGTAGCAAAACAAGAAATAAAAATTCATTTAAAAAAGAGAAAAGTCTAAACCCTGGATACAAATTGCTGCTTAGCTTAATCCCCTGTATTCTCTTTCCCATCCAGTGGCTGTCCAAACCATCAGTTTTAGTTACTTCAGACTGCCTCACTGTCCCAGTATGTCTGTCCCTGTGGTTACAAGGTAGCCTATTTTGTGCTGGAAACAAGGAGATGCTTAGAAAGCTTTTAACATTTTTTAATCTTTTTCATCCCAGCCTCCAGTCTTCACCAGTTTCCAAGACTATGTTACTGGACTTCAGACTTTAATTTCCAATGTGGTGGATCATATTAAAGGACTTGAAACACATCTAATTGCATTTAAACTTGAGGAACTCACATTAGAAGACACTTCCATCTCTCCGGTAAGAGATGATAGATAGGAAAGCAGATGTTGAAACTTTGTCAGGAGGACTAATGTTCAGTTCGTCATTCTCTCCCTGTAAGACACAGAACAGGAAGGTGCTTTGGACGTCGTATTTATTGTGTTGGTGGCTTTAAGAGTACATTGCTGTGACATTGCGTTGAGGTAATAGCTTTTTCCTCCTATTTTCTCCTTAACTCAATTTTCCGTTGCTGTTCTTTTCCTAAGAGGACTACTGCTGGGGGCTGGGGAATGACTCATTTGGTAGAGACCACTCGCCAAGCATTCATGGAGGCTGGGCATGGTGGCACACATTTGTAATCCCAGGGAAGCTTGGCATCACGGCACATGCCTGTTCTTCCAGCACTGGAGACTGAAGCAGGAGGGTTACTACAAGTTTGATTCCAGTCTGACCTACACAGTGTATCTGTCTCAGGCCAGGGAGGGATATCTGTCAGGGACGAAGAAGTCTTATAAAATCACAGAATCCTTCACATAGAAATGAAATTTGGAAACACTCATGAAGACATTGGAAGATTGACAATTTTTTACTAAGCAGGGAAAGATAGGAGACAAGCTGTGGGCTGCTGATCCGCGTGCCTCTGAATAAGGAACAGTACAGAATCTACTCTCTCCTTTTGTCTTGGCTGCAGACAGGGATCACAGGCTAGACACTGGCCCTCACTGTACAGGAATGGAAGTTTCTCTTTACCTGCCTGATGGGATGGAGCACAGCAGTAATTGACCAGTTATAGCCTGCTTTAGTCAAGATCTGCAGAGGTCCCTGGCCCAGTCTGCAGGGCACTGGCACGTCCCTGGTTTTCCCTTTGCAGAGCACAGCTTCGCTTTGTACCATCTTGCCCTAGCATCCGGTGTTGATCATAGGGGTAACATGCCAGGCCTAGAATGGTCTTTATCTTTTAGTGTTTCTTTGTTTAACTTTGTAAAATATTTTTATTTTTATTTAATGTTTGGTGGACCACACATGTGTCTATGTCTAGTGTCTGTATCCCCTGGAACTGGAGTTACAGGAAATGCCAGGAACTGAACCTGGGTTATCTTAACTGCAGAGCCGTCTCCCCAGCCCTGTTTTATCTTTAAATCTTAAAATTCCATTTCCTTTAAATACATGTCTTGTGTTTCTAGTCTTTCCTCCCAAACTTGGTAGCCTTTCTTCCTAGTCTCCCTCCCTCTACATGCAGTCCCCAACTAAAAAGATCTGTATGTGGACATCTTTATATTTATATTCATTAGAGTGCATAGTATCATATTATTTCATAGTTCTAGTAAGTAATGGTACTACTTTCTGCAATATGGGCTTTCTTTATTCTCACACCTAGACAGATTTGTTCAAACTGATTTGTACAGTCAGCCTTGTGCTTTGCTTAGCTGTTTGTATCAATGTAGCGATGACTTACTGCCATTTTAGGCGTTTTGCCATTTACTGGGCATTATAGGCTATGGGAGGTTGTTTGGTATTGAGAGTGAAACTCAAAGCTTTACATTTGATATGGTACTCTACCACCCAGCTGACCCAGGTTTTTAGGTTATCATTGCCTACGTCCAAAAGTGGTTCCAGAATGTGTACAAACACACACACACACACACAGAGAATCAAAATTTATTATAGCTTTATAGCTTATATCTTTTATTATAAAATCATACAGTGTTTACATGGAACCTTTGTGCATCCTCTGGTTATGTGGGACTGGGCTACATATGATGTCTACCTAATACAGTGTCAGTGCTGTGTAGATCATTTTTATATTGACTGGATCATATTTAAAAAAAAAAAAAAGCCTTACTGCTAGGCAGTGGCGGTACACACCTTTCATCCCAGTGGGGTGGGCAGGGCAGAGGCAGGAGTATCTCTCTTGAGTTCGAGGCTAGCATGGTCTACAAAACAAGTTTCAGGACAGCCAGGGCTACAGTGAGAAACCCTGTCTTGAGACACTAAAACAAACAAGTCTTCAGCACAGACTGAGTTTGCTCTTCAGATTAGTTTTGATGTGTGGTTGGTGGAATGTGTGTGTACAGCCTGTGGCTAGGGACAGCTATATTTGTTTTTTTATGTCTACTACTAAATAAATTGTATTTGTTGCTGTGGATGTTAACACACACCTTTAGTCCCAGCACTTTGGAGGGATGTTCAGGTGGATGGATCTCAGTGTGTTCCAGGACAACCAGAGCTATATAAGGAGACCCTGTCTCAAAACAAAATCAAAATATTTGTATGCATTATTCTGTACTCACCTTCATTTCTAAGGCTCAGTGCATGTGACATTCTAGAATTGTTCATCAGGAGGTGTGTTATCTGGTTTTTACTGAGGTTCTGGGCTTCACAGCACTGTCAGCCTCATGTAGCCAGCCCTTCCCACTCTCTGGCCCTCTTTTGTGTTTGATCACACCTACTTTTTGGTACTTCCTACCACAGTAAATTTTTGTCTATTGGACCTGTGGACTTTCATGGGTTAGAATTCATTGGGGAAGTTGGGGAGATGAGTTGGTATAATGGAGGGCACATGGAAAATAGGTAAAGATGGAGTTGGTAATGGTGCTGTTCAAAGTGGCAGTGATGTCACATTTGTGATACAGTCCTTCATCTGAAAACAGTCAGAAGTCTTGTCATAAAATAGTAACCGTGCTATGCCAGAATTACTCAGAAATTATCTCCCACATTTCTTGGCATGGGCTCATGCCTGTCATACCAGCCTGGGTCACATGTCTCTATTACATGAATCACCTAATGCCTGAAGTGGCTTTCCCCTTATATTTTGTAAACATAAGTGACCTCTGAGTGAGGCCACTATAAATCAAGTGAATTATTTTTGATCAAGACGACTTATTATTGTTTCTGTTGTAGGAAGAAACGAAATTTTCAAAGACTGTGCAGGGGAAAGTGCAGAGCAGTTACATGCACTCTCTTCTGGAAATTGGGGAGCTGCTGAGAAAAAGACTTGAGACCACAAAGAAACTAAAAATTTAAGTAAGTGTGAACCACAGGCTCTGAAGAAGACGCTACAGCAGAAGATGACATACCACCTTCCCCGGCAAAAGCAGCATCTGCTGGCCATCGTTTTAATCCAGAACTTCCTCACAAATGCATGAAGGACTTTGATCGTGAATTAATTTTTGAGGTATTAAATATATACAACTGATTATAAATTATTGTATATAAAACAGAAGCAGGACCCTTATCTGGGTTTACCACTCTTTATATCTGTTCATACACACAGGACAGCAACAAGAGAACCCCACTTCCCTCCCATCACCAGAAATGTCTGGTCTGGGGTTTCTATACAAGCAGCAATAGAAATAAGTACAAAGCATCACCCTCAAAGCAGGTGATTGCTCTCTGTCATGCAGTGGGAGTTTGGGTTTGTTCCTGAGCCTCAGGAGGCAAAAAGCAGATGCAGGAGCAGACACAGGAGCAACTCTTTCCATGGCAGCAGGTTCCTTGTAAGGCTCCCACAGAACCAGGGAGGGTCCACAGAGGGTCAGGTAAGATTTGGTGTGAGCATATACTGCTGCAGGGCACCACACATGACCACAGGTGCTCCGTTTTGGCTTCATAGTCCTGACAGCCAAGACATCCCTAGCCCCTCTCCTGGGAGAGCTCAGCCTCAGGTCAACGAGGAAGACTGAGTATAGCCTACCTTACACTTCATAAGTTGCTGAGGCCTCACTCTGCTGGTCCTCTAGGAAAGATGGGAAGAATTGTACATAATCTCTGCAGGTGAGTCTGATACTTGTTTCCTTCCCTGGTTTTGAGTTGCACTCTGCAGCTGATTCATGGGTCTCTTTCTCACACAGATACACATAGGCACAAATAGACTTGGAAACAAAGATTTACTGTGGTGTTTTTAGGTAGTGAGTGAGTTTAGGAGGGAAGGGATTGTATATTATGGATTTAATCTTGGTTTTAAGTTTTAGGCTGAGACTTGGCAACTGTACGAGGAAGTATTTCCTTTGTACACCTGGAGGTTAGAGGTCTGGTCCCCAAGCCTCCAGCTTGAGAGGCTGTTCTGAGAGACAAGATGAAAACTGTTCTTGGATAGGTTGTGCTGAGCTCTTACAGCTCCTTTGGTAACTATTGGTGTTTGAATCCCCTCTTCTGTTCTCATTCCCTGTCGCCTGACAATTTGAGTCAGGAACTATAAGGTGAAACAAAATGAATTTGCTGAGTATTGGTCTTTGCCATGCACTGCTCCAGCAAAACGTGACACCAGCTAAGGAGAGAGATGGCAAAGTCTCAGGTGTGAGGTTTGCATTTTATCCTTTATCTTGAGATTCTTAGATTCACAAATCGACATCGTGGATAATAATAGTTTAAATGTCTAAAGAAATCTGTAGAAACCACTCTCTTACTTGTAAGATGTGCTGGAAAGCATAGACCACGTAATTACCACAGAACATTTTTTATAACTTAATTGCCATAGTATATCTATCACATGCTCCATCCCAATAGAAGGGGCCTTTTGAATAAGAGGGATTGAAGAATGATTCTGACTTGCCTTGAACATGTAGTCATTTTCTGTAGCTGTGGCCTCTGTCCCATGGGACTTGGGTGGGCTTTTCCCTGCATTGTGGCTCCTGGGATAATGTTTCTTGGGATATTCACACTGTACTGTATGTTTATAGACATAGATGCTCTTTAAAACAGCTCTGTCCGCTGACCATGATCAGTTAGGTTATGGACACTCTGGGCTAGCTCTGGTCCTCAGGGCATAGCTCCTCCCTCTAAGTCTACCCAGTTAGTTTCTTCCCTGGACACCTGGGATCACAAATAATGTCAAGTTGGAGTTATGCTTCCTTTGTTACTTGCTGATTTTCCTACTAAATGTAGCGTTTCAATTAGATCCAATTCTTACATTTTGAGATAATTGTAAAAAGAATGAAATTATGAAGAAATGGCCAATATCTTTTATCAGTCTGTTCTTTTGGAAGCTGTCATGCAAATATAAATTGTGTACAGTTAAAGTAAGTATATATATATATTCTTACTAAGTAAAAAGCACCCCTCCCACGGTTGTATGTCTTAGTATCTGAGGAGAGCGCTCAGTGACCCGCTGCTGCTGTTCTGGTTTATATGGGTTTTGTTCTGTTTTGTTTTTGTGTGGTAAATTGATATTTAAAAAACAACAAAAACCACCGACTACTGTTTACAGACTGAAAAATCACTGCTTTTTATACTACTGAGATCCTAAGTCAAGACGTGTGGACAGGAGTCCTGTGGTGTCTCCACATAATAGAGTGCACAGACCTAGGTGTGCTGCCATCAATTTTGTATATTTTCATAATTTTATTTGTTCAAAATTGCATTATATTTTGCAGTCACCACGTTCAATCTGTATTTGTCTTTCATTTCAACTTTTTCAATATAAAAATGGGTTCAATTTATCCGCAGGCTTGTTGAAACTCTTCCTACTTATGGATGTGATTTATTGGTATGAGAAATCTGCTCTTGATAATTAAGTGAAGGCAGCAAATTGGCTGTAGCTGGACACTTTACATAAATGTTTGGTTTTTTTTTTTTTTAGTTGGCACTTTTGCCTGGTTCAATTTTGTTCAGCCTTAAAAGTTAGAGCTTTCTAAGCAGTATACCTCAAGTCAATTCTGTATTAAAGATTATCCCTACTGTGGGCTAGCCTAGGCAGGAGGGGTAGGGGGGAGGCAGGGTAAAACCATGTGCAGCTACAAGACTCTTAAAAACAAACAAATGAAAAAAAAAAAAAACAAAAAACAAAACTAAAGGTCAAAATTGATCTTTGTGGCTTAACAGTAGTGCCTTGCACATTTCCATTTATTAGCGGGTGTGTCCTAAGCAGTTGTGCTGCGTCTGTTAGTCACTGAGACCCTAAGTCCTAGTTGGATGCTGTAGAAGATCCCTTCTGTGTGATAGAAGGTGTATCAGTGTGTCTGCATACCCAAATGAATCAAAGTGCAAAGGTCCCACCTAGGAAAGTGACTGGAAGGCTCCAGGCTGTCTTGTGATGGCACCTGCTCAAGGGTAACCTGACCTGGCAGTGAAGAAGCGTTCTCCTGATTGCTATTTGTCCTGGTAGCACATGCCCTTAGCAGGTTTTGCTTGTTTCTTCACAGAGGAATTAACTTCATCTGAATATTTTTTTCCTTTAACAAAAAGAGCACTTCCCTGAACCTCACTGCTGCCTTAACCTTCCCAATGATTTGACTTTGCACACACAATTACTGCTCGATGCCAGCCTTACAGTGGTGAGTATAGAGTAAGTCACGTTCACATGTTATTTGGGAATTGCAGTTTATGCATGCAACTTCTAGCTCTGTAGATGCCATGAACAAGCATGGGGCCCACATAAGAATTAAATCCTTTCTTTTTGAGACAGTGCTTCCCTGTACGTTCAAGACTGGCCTCGGACTGTTTTGTCTTGCCTCACTCCACCCTTTTTAATGGCTTTCATTACTTTAAAAGGGCACTGAGAAAATGTGCAGGTTCTTTAGAATAAAATTAGTTATATTAGATCCAGTGTTTACTGCTCCAGGTTATTGAAGAATTCCCCTTAAACAGTATGCAGTGTAACTCTAAGAAGCCAGACTCTGGGTACACATCGTCATAGCCTGCTTCTTGCCTAGTGCCATTGATGCCGGAAGAGAGTCATCTGCCTGCAGTGTGAGGCATGTAAATCTCTTAAGCAGATTCAACTGAAATTGAGGACATGGTAATTTAGTCCTCACTCCAGAGCTCCTGGAGTTAGAAATGACAGCAGCCAACCTGAACCTATCCTGCTTCCGCCAAAGGATGAAGATACTGGGTGTTCTATGAAACACCGAATACTTTGTCCTTTGGAGTTGGCCTGGCCTAGATAGGGATATAAACTAGAACAGCTGAGGCAGATCTGTGTTTCAGAAGCACCGAAAGAGACTAGAAAGGATTTTGATTAAAATTAAAAATGAAAATATTAGCAGCTAGATAAGTAGCTTGCTTAGCAGCGAAGAGCCCTCTAGGACCCAAGAGTTTGGTTCCCAGAACCTACAAAGTGGCTCACAACCATGGTACCACTTAGTTCCAGAGAATCCAACATCCTCTTCCTGCTGCCATGGACACATACATGCAATCAAGCACTTAGACACATGAAATTAGAAAAATCATTGAAAATCCAAATAGTAGATCGTCTGAATTTCAGATTTAATGCTGAGATGTAAACTCTGCTGTGAGCAGGGCACTTGTGTGGGAATAGTTCATACCCCTGGCCTAAGCAGGTTTTGCTTGATAAAATTAACACAGGGTTTTATCCACCTTTTGTTTCCTGCATCTCTTTAAGTAGCAGTCTGGCAGGAGTGGAGGAACAGAATCAACTTGCACTTGACAGCTGTGTCTGTGGAGGGGCTGCAGTTTCAGGCATTGTATAACAGGTGGGGTAGTCAGTCTACTACCAGTTTACTAAATTGGTTTGCCAGGCTGTGATGGCATACACCTTTAACCCTGCTCAGGAGGCAAAGACAGGCAGATCTCTTGAGTTTGAGGCCAGTCTGGTTTACAGAGCTGCTATACAAAGAAATCTAACTCAACAACGCCCCCTCCCCAAGTTGGTTATGATTAACTTACCCCAAGTGATATCGATGGAAAGTAACTTACAATTTAAATCTTTAAATTGGAATGATTCTTCATCTTGTTGTGTACTTTTTGTTTTATTTTTGAGATAGTATCTTATGTACCCTAGACTGGTCCTCAAGTTTATTATGTTCCTGAAGCTGGCCTTGGACTCCAGACCCTTGTTATCTACTTCACTGGTGCTTAAATTACATACGTGTATTACCACATCTGGCTTTAGTTGTATAAATTCTTAAAACAGTAATTAGTAAAGCCACAAAATTGCTCTGTAGAAGGAAAGCGTGTTGCTTGTTCAGCACTCTGTACCTTGTCATACATGATTTTCCAGAGAGGATAGTGCCTTGGGCAAGGAAAGGAATCCACAGCAGCTAAGACTAAGATGGAACTGAAGTCATAGGCCAAAAGTACAATCTGAAAAGAAAACCTGTAACCAAAGCAGACTTTATTTGTTCAGAATTAACTCCTTTGTAGCACCAAATCCTCTGTGGGGGGCACCTCAGCAGCCTTGACTGAGCACACAGGCTCTCCACACCGGCTCTAAGGATGTCCTACTATGGTCTCAGTAGCATGAATGGTCAGGCATACTTAGGGCTTAGGTTTCTGGCTCAGGACTGTTTTGTACCACCTCTTTACAGCCCACAGGGGCCTCAAAGCCAGCGGGTGGCTCTCCCCTTCCCGCCCCCAGCAAACCCTGGAAACCCTTGTGCCATCACAGCTCCTCCTTCCCGGACCCTTTCTTCCGGAAGGCAGTCAGGATGTTCAGGCTCTTCTGCAGCTCTTCCTTCTTGCCGTCACTCATCTTGTTCTCAATCAGCTTGCTGATGCGAGTCATTTCTGAGGCTGGGAAGTCTTCGCCTTGGTCTAAGATCTTCCCCATGATCTTCAGGTACTGGCTGGCCCACTTCTTGTCTGACTCTTTCACACCTGAGAGGCCATCCTGTCCCTGTTTCAGGATGGCCTGGCGGGCTTCTACACTGGAGGCCTTGATAAACTCACCTGCCAGGGCATCATATGTAGGCAGGCAGCCAGGCATGCCCAGGTAGACGCCCTGCCCCTTCAGCCAGCGCTGGATGGCGCCAACCTTAACCGCCCCACTGTATGGGACAGGGTTCTCAAAGTCCCCATCCCGGAAGAGGTAGAAGACTGGGTAGTTGTCTTTGTCCAGCTTGTATTTTTCACTCAGCTCCATGTTTAGCTTGTCACCATAGTCTGCGAACAGAAACCAGACATGAGGAAATAGAACACTGCTATGGGGCCTGCTGAACGAAGAGAGAAATTGAAACACTGGCTGTGTAATTTAACATAAAAATTCACCAGACCCATGTCTGAAATTTTCCCTAACATGCCCTAGCTGTGTGGCTTTACTATGTGATTCAGTGACTCTTCTCTTTGGGGGCTTTGGCTTGGTTTGGGGGAATACTGTATCCACTGTGTGCCAGAGTCTGTTGTTGGGTGTATGTCAAGTTCGGACACTGCAAGGAGCTTGTACTCTAAAAGGACAGTAGAGACACTACACAGGGCACAGATTGAGAGTGAGGAAGCTGGTGAAATTCAGGCTGTGAAAGCAGCTGTGGGATCGACCTTGAGAGGAGTCAGCCACATGAAGATCTGGGGGTAGTCTGAGAGGGACTGAGCCACACACAGTCACTCTGGCTGCAGCTTTATAGAAATGGGAATGGATTAGTGAACACACCACAATGCAGATCCTGCCTCACAAAGGCTTAAGGAAGACCAGTGAGGGAGCATTATGTGGAGGAGTGACTTGCTCATTGTTACGGCAGCTCTGATACCCTCCCCAACAGGCTTATATTGGTGATGGCCACCAGGGTTTTTTTGGGGATGGGGGGGGTGACAATTTTACTTTATGTGCATTGGTGTTCTGTTGAATCACTTGGAGCTGAATTATAGACAGTTGTGAGCTGCTCTGGAAGAATAGCCACTTTAACCACTGAACCATCTCTCCAGCCCCCTGCCCAATTACATCTTGAGCATAAGGCCACTGGTCTGAGACATGGGTGACAGTCCCACAGTACTTGCTTCACAGAGGGACAAAATTCATGGAAAGCAGCACAGTGGCCTGGCACATAGTAGGTGTAGGATCAATGTTGGCTCCATTGCAGTTATTATTCACCAAGCTCTGAAGGAACTGACTGAAGCTGTGTAAACTGACCAACTGCCCTAGAGAAGTGTGCCAGCCAGCTCTTAGGAAGTTCCTGGGGTCCTCCCAGGACTGACCACAGCTGTAGAAACTGCCCTTCGATTAGGAGTTGCACAAACTCATTTCAGCTAAATGCCAGAATCCACGAGAGGATTGCACTCCTTCTCTCCTGTCTTGCAAGGAGGGACTCTGTTCTCAAGGGAAGTCAGGCAGGTGAAGGTCTGGGAAGAGGAATCCTTTCAGGAAGCTACAGATTTTCTGATTCTATAGGCAGTACCGATTCTGCCTAACCTTGCTGCAGTCACTAGATCCCAACAGACCACACAACCATTTCTCCAAGGGAATGGCTCAGGGGGTATTATTCCCCCTCTCAGGCCCCTCCCCAGCCATCTGGACTTTTCCATTACCTGAGATCCCCACCTCTGCCACCAAGAGATCATCGCTGGAGGCCGAGTTTTCAGCCAGCCGCTTGAACTCATCCTGCTTCTCGCCATAGGGGTACTGAGTGTCGAACTTCACCAAGACGAACTTGCTTTTGGGGATGACCTGAGGGCGCATAGAGCTGAGCAAGTGGGGTGTTCAGGGACCTTTAGGGCTAATTCCCCTTCCCAAGGGACCTCTATTTAAGAAACGAAGTGGAAGCAAGCCTGCACAGGAGACGAGCTGTCCCTTGCTATCATTCACTGGTTCCCCTAATGCTTTGGATATGCTTCCTTTGCTGGGTGTTACACTGAGTGCATGTTCACACTTGTAAAAGACTAGTGGATAAACAGCTGAGGCCTTGCCCTCCAGTGTCTTCCAACAATGCCAAGGAGAACTTAGCATGCACTGCTGTCCACTGCCATCTCAGAGGGGTTTTCCAGGAATGCCATACTCTCAGGATGCTTTGGCCAGGTCAGAGTTTGAAAGGAACTGATCGATTTCAAGTCAGGTAGAAGTTGGTGAGAGGCCAGACTTGGGTCAATGTCATCTCTTAAGACCAAAGTTCCCTTTAGCTATACCTGTCTTAAACTGTCAAGGCCAGAATTTTAATTGTGGTAAAGTTGATGAAATGTTTCTCAGTTTTATTTTCCCCTTTTTAGGCCATGCTGTCCTGGAACTCACTCTGTAGGATCATGCTGGCCTTGAAGTCACAAAGATCTGCCTGTATCTGTCTCCACAGTACTGGGATTAAAAGCATGGCTACTACCCAGCTGCCTACCATGTTTTTAAAACTTGTACATGTTAAAGCAAATGCCAGGGTTCTCTTCTGTCTGCCTCTGTCGTTCACGGCTCCCTTCTAGTGCAGAGGATGATCCAATCACCTACTGTTCACTTCTCTAACCCTCTCCCACCTCCTTATTTCCTTTCCAAGGATAAGGACCATGGCCTGTGTTCTGGTGCACTTTGGCAATCATAGGTTGGACACTAGAATAGAAAGGAGATTTTAGCTAACAGGGTGCAGTGGTGCCATTGTGGATGTGTGTGTGGGAGTCAGTGCTCTCCTTTCACTATGTGAGGCCACAGGACTAAAATGTGGCCATCTCACTGGGTAGAAGCGCCTTCCTGCTGAGTTAGCTCATGGGCTCTTCACTGGGGTTTCTAAAGCAGTCTCATTAAGTCTCCTCAATCTCAAGACCCTTCTGCCTCTGCCTCAACAGTGTTGTGTGCAGAAACTGTCTGGCTGAAATTAACTTTATCATTTGTTCACTGAATAAGAAGCTAACAAAGAGCCCATCATGCCCCAGGCATCATTCTAAATGAACACAGCAATGAACATATGGGCTCAGATCTACAGAAGCGGCCTAGTGATGGTCAAAAGTGCACTCAAAAATCTTCTAAGTTGGAAACCAGTGAAAGACAAAGCATGTGGGCACCTGTTCATTCACATAAACACCAATCAACTGTCATATTAGATGCTTAATAAACAATCTGGTATGCTATGTAAAGTCAGGTACTTCATAAGCATGTGAATATATATTGGAAACTGACAAGTTTTTAAATAGTGACAGCAACAGGATTGAATTTAATCCTGGGGGCCTGAGAAAGCAGAGAAAGGGCCCGAGGGGGTAATATTTAACCTGAAACAGAACAAATTGTAGTAACTTATTTCCAAGTCTGGGCAAAGAATGTTCCAGCCACAAGGAACAGTGCAGATATATTAACAGCTGCAAGCTAGGAATAGTCATAAGGCTTGTGCTGGCTGGAACAGATTGAATGAAGAGGGGAATGAATGGCTAGGAAGTGAGAGGTGACAAGGGCACTTCCTACAGGACTTGCTACTTTAATAAGTGGAATCTCAAGGAGCCAGTGGGGTTTCAGAGATGACAGCCTAGAGCAGGGAGGGTAAAGAAGCTCAATTTATGGTGCTGAATGTTTTTTATTCACGCAGCAACTTAGACTGCCACATAAAATTGAATGGGTGATGGCAGGCTTTCTTATTTAATTCCTAAGAACGTTGAATGGGCTACACATGCAGGGTCGTTTTCAAATAGCAACCCTTTCCAAAGCAGACGTGTCCAACCACTTGAGATAGGCACATTTAGAGTTCCCATCTGCTTTTCAGTTCCTCAATATGAGAACAAAATAAGAAAATGACTACTCTCCACACTTAGCTCGTCCAATAGAGGAAGTGAGAAGCTGCTGATGGCTGGAGACAGATGCTTCAAGAGATTGAGTCCCCAGAGGGCAATGCATTCAGCCGCCAACATTTCCACCGTTCTTTTACCCAGACCTGGATAGCAAATTTTAAAAAGCTGGGGATAGTGGCGCTTGTTCCGTGCTTTGACCAGGTTCTGTTCATTTTGTTTTTTGCCCCAAGACGTTCTCTACAGGTGGCAGAACTCAACCTTTTTAACCCTTAGCACTTTGTGTGTGTAGGGGTCCGCATGCTACGTTAACGTGGTTTGCACACTGCCCAGCAGCGGACTTGCATTCTAACGTGCTGAGTTCTCTTCGCCACCCCCACCCCATCAGGAAGCCTAGGAGCTTCGACCTCGCCCCGCCCTCCGGTCGTCCACTTGGGACTCGTGGATTGGATCTCTCGACACTGTCTTTTCCCAAGGTAAAGAGAAGGGACACTTAGTTCCTTTGGCTGCAAATTGGTAGCTCTTTTGTAAAAGGAGGTAGCGAGTATCCGGGCTGCGAAGTAAAGGCAGCGTGCCGGGTGCTTAGCGTGAACCCCGGCTCTGCCAACACTGGGCCTATGGAATGGTGGGATGTCTGGGGATGGTCCCTAAGGATTGGCTGCTGCCGCCCCTCGGGGCCCAACGTCCTAATGGGCGCGCGCTCCCACGGGCGTCTAGCTGCACCTGCGCACGACCCCCCATCCTCATTACCTTGTAGAAAGTGACTGTATCCAAGGGAAGGGCGCCCTTCGTGTGCAGGCCGCTGGCGCCATGCGGAGCAGAGAGAAGCAGCAGGCCCAGGAGAATAGACAGCAGTGGGGAGAAGGAAACAGCGCCAGGTACCACGGCAGCCATCACAGCAGATTACGGGACCGGGAGATGGAAAAACTGCAGCGGGGCGCTCCGAGTGGGTTCTCACGTCACTTGCAGGGCGGTCCCGCGAGCGCGCATGCGCATGCGTGGCCTCTCCTGTAGGCTCTAGCTCCGGTAGAGGGAAAGGAATGGACCACTCGAGGCACCCGGCAACAAGAGGCGGCTGCGCAGACGTAGTGTGGGAAGCTCTGGATGAGGGCGCGGCCACGTGATGGGCGGACGGATGACGCAAGAGGCTGTCGCGCACGCGCTCTCGTCATTTGTCCAGACTGGGTCCCACGGCGTTCTCGCGTGAGGAGAGGCGCGAAGCATTCCCGTGCTGCCTTCTCTCGCTTTAGATGAAGATGAGGTGACTGTCCCAGTTTTCCTGGCGCTGGCCCGTCATGCTGTCCGTTGGGACCCGCCGCCTCCCTCGGTTAGCCTGCTGTCACTGGTAGTCGTTACCACCCCCTTGTAAGCCGCAGGCCCCTCAAGCTGCAGCGCTGGTCAGGCCCATGGGGTCCTTAGGCACCGTGGCCTCCCCTGCCCCAGAAGCTTGGGAAAAGGCCTGTCGTGCTACACGCCTATATAACCTCATCACACCAAGGCATGAGGATGGCAAGACTAGGTTCGCGTGTGTAGTGAGAAAACAATCCTTCCTTCGGGGGCTACCTTTTATGCCATGTTCTGATTGTGTCCGGGGGAATTCAGCACAGTGTTAAAGGCTTGAAGGAATTCGTGTTGGGGAAGAAATGGGTCACAACCAGCAGAATGTGGTACTGCAGACCTTCAGTCCCAGTGCTAGGGAAACGGGCAGGCTTATCTCTTGAATTGGAGACCAGCCTGGTCCTACATAGTGAGTTCCAGACCTGCCAGGACTGCATACACGCCCCACCCCCAAGTACCATCCACAGCACCCAAGAAAAAGCTGGATCTAGGCCTTGTGTGTGGGCACATATCTTTAATCACAGCATTCCTGAGGCCTAGGTTGGTGAACCAGAGTACAAGCCCAGCCTGGTCCATGTGGTGAGTTCTAGGCCATCCGGAGTAAGCTTAGTAAGCAACTTGTCAAAAACAAAACAAAGCTGAGTGTGGCACACCTAGTACTGGGTAGGCAGAGACAGGCAAGTTCCCAGATTGAGCCTAATTAAATCCGTGAGTTCCAGGTTTAGAGAGATTTTTGAAATAGGGGTATCATTGAGGAAGATAGATTGGCCACTGGCCTCTACATGCATACACATTCACACACACCATATATAGTTATTGGAAATTCAACTCAGCAAGTGCTTTAATATGGGGAATGATCCATTTTACCAGCTCCCCACCCCTTTTTTGAAGCAAGGTCTCTGTGTAGCCTACGTTGGCCACCAATTCAGAATCCTCTCACCTTGGTCTCCTAAGTACTGTGTGCATCACCATGTCTAACTAATGTAGTAAATCTTAACAATTTTATGTTGCTTGACATCCATGTCAACCATAAATTGTACTTTCTCATGCTAGAAATACGGCTCAGTAATCACTTCTTTTTTTAAAAAAAAAATTTTCTTTATTTTTAATTGCAGTTAAGTATGGTTTTAAGCCTCCATGTGGGTGCTGGGACTTAAACACCAATCCTTTAGAAGAGCAGCCGAAATGCTCTTAACCACTGAGCCAGCTCTGCAGCCCCTAGTAGTCTATCTTACTTCCCCATTTCCCTCTCTTGTTACTTATTTTTATGTGTATGGGTGTTGTCGGTGATTATGTCAGTGTACTGTGTGTCTACCATGTCTATACCAAGGAGGCCAGAAGAGGCTGTCAGATCTGAGACTAGAGTTACAGGCACTTGTGAGCTGCCTTGTGGGTGCTGAGAATCGAACCCAGGTCTTCTGGAAGGGCCAGTGTCCTTTCTCCTTGAACCGTCTCTCCAGCCCCTTCAGTACTGACACAGTTTGTACTTTGGTAGCTCTGGTTTTCACGATGGTGGTTCTACACAGCTGTGCTTTCTACACTTGCTGCCTAGTAGCCACCCCTCTAATAGACAACCAGATGCCCTGCACTCAACTGGCTGCAGTTTTGACCTACTTACCACTCTGTCACAATGTGACTTCCAAGGAGTCCTTTCTCCTTACTTTAAGCCTACTAATAAAAACTCTGCCCAGAAAACATATTTGGACATTGCTGTGTCCTAAGAAGGACCTGTTGTGGGCCATTCCCTGTCTCCTCACTTAACACGTGTTCAATTGTGTGTGCTCTCCAGGGCTACCATCTCCCCAGTAAGCACTGAAGTCTTAATTCCCATCCCATCTCTTTCCTAATCACTGCAAGGGTATTTCTCCACCTTAAAAGATCCTGTATAACAAACTCATTCCTGCTTAGAAGTGTCAGCAATGTGTCTGGGAGAGGATTCAGAACATGACCTTGAAAGGGAGGAAGCATTTGTGAAGCAAAGGGAAACAGTCAGTGACAAATATGGTCAAGCATGCTGGGAACCACGAATCTATGAGAAGGCAAACTAGGGACTAAATAAAGGTTCTCATTAATCTAAAGGGTTTAAAGTCACTAGAGGTTTTAATTGGAGTGTTTCCAGATTTGTGTGTCAAAACACTCAAGAATAAAGAGAAAGCTGGGCATGGTGGGACACACCATTAATCCCAGTCTTACTGGGGCCTTCCTGAAAGGAGAGCAATGGAGACCAGAGTTTGGAATAAGCAGTGTCCTTATTATCATGGACTAAATTATGTGCCTCACGTGCACTGTGATTGCATTTAGAGAGATACTTATACTAATTACAGAAATAATTAAAGCTAACTGAAATCATACAAGTGGGCTCAATCCTTCGGGCCTGAAGTCCCTTAAGAGAGATTACAGTTGTGCATGGAGGCACATGCCTTTGATCTTCTCAACTCTTGGGCTGAGACAGGTGGATCTTAGAAAATACTTAGTTTCAGGTCAGCCAGGGCTCTAGAGTGAGATCATTGCTTTAAAAAAGAATAGCGAACACAGGGAACAGATCAGAGGGGAGAAGGCTGAAGGTAGTTAAGTATCTGTTGCAGTCTTAAAGGAGGTGACAGGAATTAAAACCTGGCAATTTAAAGAAGCATACAAAGTTGGGTAGGCAGGAAATGGGGCATGGCTCTAGGAAGAGTTGGGGGAGAGAGTAAATAGGAGCAAAACATGTTATATGAAATCCTCAAAGAACTAATAATTCTTAAGAATAGGTTGGGTATGGATGGTAGTCGTTCCACCCACAAGTGTGTGCTTGAAGAAAAGTGAAATCAAGAAGCTTTTGAGGATGGTTTTGGCCCATAACAGGCACCGTAGAAAAAGTAGGCAGGAAAATCAGAATAGGTAGGAAAGGAAGGGCAGAGTCAGAGACAGACGGAACCAGAAGCCCAAAGGAGCAACATGTGAGGAACACAGGTGAGCCATGGGTCATGTGATAGGACAGATTGATGGAAATGGGTTGAGTTAGATGAAGGAGCTAACTAGCAATGTGCCTGAGCCATAGGCCAAACAGCACAAAGTTAATGTAAGCGTATGTTTCTTTGGGACTTTGGGATTGCTGGCCCAGATAAGCGGCTGTGGGCAGGTCCAAACTGTGGGACTAGGCTGGCCAGAAACCTCATTGTCACATAATATGCCCATGACAGTTGGGGTGGGGGGACATGTACCTGCTTTGGATAACCAAGCAGTGGTGGCACATGCCTTCAATCCCAGCAGAGGCAGAGGCAGGTGGATTTCTGTGACTGTGAGGCCAGGCTGGTCTATGGAGCAAGTTCCAGGACAGCTAGTGCAGCACAGAGAGACCCTGTCTCAAAAAACAAACAAAGAATTAAGTACTAAAATTAATTATTGTATATATCCTGTAAGTGTACCACATCAAAGATAACAGGATCTAATCTTTGGTAAATTTGAGGAAAAGACCTAAGTGTGTGTATTATGTAAGACTATCTTCCAAGCTTAACTGCAGCCATCTGCAGATCAGGTGTTCCCACTTCCAAAAGATCATCACAAATGAACTTGTTGACTGTTAACATTCCCTCCCGGGAGAGATGGGAGGGCTGAAGGATCCTCACTTGAGTATCCAGCCATTCCTCCCAACCATTTTATGCAGTTCTGCCCTAATTGTGCATGGCTTTAGGGAGGAGCTAGAGTATACAGGCTGGGAAAGACTAGGAAGGCCACAGCATCTGTGCAACTGTGGGCTAGGTTTCATTCATGCTGGGTGCAGCTACTTTAGGTCACCATGACTCCTGCATGTAACTCCTCACCCATGCTCTGTAAGTAACCCTAATAAATTCATTAGTTAGCCAAGGTAGACTTTGGTGGAACTAAACTTTATTTTGTCATTAGTACCTTATGAAGAAGGGGTTTAGACTCCCCACCCTCCAGCATGAGGATTCTATAGAGGTGTTTGTGTGCATGTGTCTGTGTCTGTGTCTATGTGCTCACATGTGCCCAGAAACAAGCATTTTGAGTTTGCCTTAATAAAATAGAAAATGGACTACACAAATTGTGAGGGGAGCCTGGGGATGTAGCTCAGTGTGCAGATTGCTTTCCTAGCCTGCACAGAGCCCTGGGCTTCATATATAGTACTACATAAACCTGATATGGTGGCACATACCTGTAATCCCAATACTGGCAGAGGATCAGAAGTTCAAGGTCATCTTTGACTGCATATCTAGTTTAAGACATGAAACCTGCCTTAAAAATAATTTTAAACAAGGCCAGCCTAATCTATAGAGCAAGTTCCAGAGCAGCCAGTCTAAACAGATAAACCCAGTCTCAAAAAATTGTCTTTTTAAACAATTTTTTAAAATTAATTTTAAGAGCGAAAATTGCTTTATATACATTAGCTCAAGTAGGCTCTAAATAGAGGAGTGATGCCTTGCTACTGAGAAGGGTGCGTGCAGTGAGTTACAGGCTTTCATGTAGGAAGAAGAAACAGTTAAGTCCTCAAAAGAACGTTCAGTGCCAGTGGGGAAAGACTGAAGGGGACAGATACAGAAATGACTACTTCAGGCCCTAAAGTTTAGGGGATGAGTGTCTTGATGGGAGGCAATTCTCAAACCAGTAAGGTGCTTTTGAAGTTAGGAGAGTGTCTTGAAAACCAATCTTAGAATTTCTATACTGTCTTATAATCATTAAGGACCTATTAAGGACCTATTAAGAAAACTGAAATCTCTTGGACCAGGTTGTTATCCCATGTCTTTGATCCTGTCACTTGGAAGGCAGAGGCAGGCAGATCTACAAAGCAGTCCCAGGACAGTCAGGGTTACACAGAGAAACTGGCTGTCAAAAAAAAAATAAAAATAAAGATAGAAAACTTAATAAAACATTGACATTTTGATATTGCTCACTTCTGAGTATATCAATACTCCGAGTATACCCCATTAGAATGATTATCCAGAAGTGCTTTTCTGGTTGTAGTTAGTGCAAAAGTAGGCTTAACATTTTTTCATTTTTATAAGTGGGCAAGCAGAGGCCTGAGGTTGACATCAGCAGTCACTCCATTCACTCAGACCCAGAGCTCTATGATATAGCCAATCTTGCTAACCAGATGGCACCAAGGCCCCCCCTGTGTCCCTCTGCTGGAACTACAGGCAGGCTGGCATGCATATCTGGCATCTAGGTGGGTTCTGGGAATCTGAGCATTAGTACTAGGGTTGTACAGCAGGCTCAGTAACTACTGCACCTTATACCCAGATCTCAAAGTAGATTTTGTGTGAGGGAGGGGGAGGGAGAGAGAGACTGCTATGTAGTTCTGGGTATCTTGGAACTCACTATGTCTACCAGGATAGCTTCATTCTTCACAGAGAACTCAGAGATCAGCCTGCCTCTGTCTCCCAAGTTCTTAGATTAAAAACATGTACCACTACACCCAGGTAGAATTAGGTTTTGGAAGAAGTGAAGGAAATGGGTGGGTTGGAGTGGCATATTGACACCTCTACTATGAATTGCATTGCAGTGATGTCCTGATGGGGAAAATCTAAAGGCTCACCCTGGCTATTCCACAGAGGTAAGAAGGAGGGGCCATGCTGATGGATGCTTTGCAGAGTGGAGTACCACAGTGATAGAAGGTTTTACCTTCTGTGGAAGTTTGTGAATGCAGTTTTGTGGTTCTACTAAATTTTGGGATTTGTTCCACTGAATCTCCTATTAGTTATGTGGCTACGAAAACAAATGAGTTTGGAATGGAAATAATTGTAGTCATTGCTAATGTTTGGGTTTTTTTTTTGGTGGTGGTGGTTTGAAAAAAATGGCCCCCATAGGCTCATAGGGAGTGTGACATTGTTGGAGGAAGTAGGTCTCAGTCTATTCTTGATGCCTTCAGACCCAGATGTAGAACACTCGCTCAGCTACCTTTCTAGCACTCTTTCTGCTCTAGTGCTGTTGTGCTTCCTACCTCTATGACAGTAGAAACCCTAACTGAGACAGTAGTGGGTTTTGATCTTTGAAGGATTCTATTAGTTGAAGTAATGACAGTGGCCGTGGGAAGGATCCTGGTGCAGAATAACATATCCACTGTAGAGGATAGAGAGCCTAGTTCACTGCCAGGGCCTTATTCATGCTGATTCAGGGCCAGGAGGCAAAATAAGACAATGCAGATAGACACACCTTACGGTGTTACCCACAGGTCGGGTGTACCCAGAATTACTATGCTGTAAAGATTCTTGTAATCCCAAGAAATTCTACAAGAACAAAAAAAGCATGTCCTAACCAAATTATATGGGTGCTGCTGGGAAACCAGGCTGACATCCCCTAGGAGAGCACTGATCTGTAATCAGGTCAGGAGACTGACCTATTCATGTCCTGTGTCAAGGGCACAGATTATGCCCAGTTTTCATCAGTGGCAGAAGCTAGGTATAGTCTCCTGGAAACAAGCCTGGTTGAGCCTGTGGAAGGGGGGTGGGTGAAGAATTTATCTTCTCACGTGTGTTATTGATGCACATGGATGTAGATGGTGGACAGGGTTTATTTGTGCAAGAAATTAATTATAATACTACTTAGTTTAAAGTGTTGTTTTGAGACAGAATCCTTATAGGTAGTCCTGGTTGTCCTGGAACTCACTGTGTAGACAGGCTAGCTTCAAAGTCACAGATATCTGCTTGCCTCTGCCTCCCAAGTACTGGGTTTAAGGTGTATGCCACTATGCCTGGCAAAGTTTGTTATTTTTATAACATGAAGTTTCTCACTAGCTACTCTGTCCAAGTTCAAGATACACTCAATACAATATGTCCAAAGAGTACATGTTAGCCTGGTATGGCTTTTTTAATACCTTCCTGGGTGGTGGGGTGTGCCTTTAATCCCAGCTCTCAAGAGGCAGTTGCAGCAGAATCTGTGAGTTTGAGACCAGCCTGGTCTACTGAGCAAGTTCTAGAACAATAAAGAAAAACTCTGTCTTGAAAAAATTGTTGTGGCAAGGACTTAAAGTGTTAGCATGTATCTTAGTTAGGGTTTTTATTCTTGTAAGTGACACCATGACCATGACAACTCCTATAAAGAAAACTTAATTGAGGTGGCGGCTTACAGTTTCAGAGGTTTCTCCATTATGATCATGACAGGACATGGCAGCATGTAGGCAGACATGGTGCTGACTTCCTGTTGATCTGTAGGCAACAGGAAGTGGATTGTGACATTTGGAGTAGCTTGAGCATAGGAGACCTCAAAGCCCCTCCACAGTGACACACTTCCTTCAACAAGGCCACACCTCCTAATAGTGCTACTCCCTTTGGGGGCCATTTTTTTTTTCAGACCATGAGATTATGGGGACCATTACATCCCAACTACTACAGCATAGATCTTTATACATAGAAACCAGTAGCCATTATTGCCACTGCAAAGCCTTCAGGCTGTGTATTGTGGCTCATGTTTCTAATTTCAGCACTCTGGAAGCAAAGGCAGGATTGGTACAAATTCAAGGCTATCCTAGGCTACATAGTAAGTTCAGACTAGGCAGAGCTGCAGTCACAGTGAGATCCTATTTCAAAACATGTACAGCTGTTAGAAGTTTAGTGAACTCCTGTTATGTAGATGAATAAATGACAGGCTGTGACTGACCATCATGGTCTTTGAAAGTGCATGCACCTGATCTTGTGATAGAGCTTTTTAGAAAAAAGGAATTGGGCTGGGTTTGGGCAGCTGTCTGGCATGCGCAATCTTCTGGATTCAATCTCAGAACCACACATGAAGATAACACACTATGTGGGGATTCCATAAAAGCTTCAGAAGTTTCGGAGATATTAGAGAGAATAAACACCACAGTCAGATCTTACCTAGCTGTCTTCTAGCTTCCTCAGCCTGGCTTCCCTTGGCTTAGCTTCCTGGGCTTTCTGCCCCACCTTGAATACTCTTATGGTAAATTAAGGCATGGCCCCACCACTGCCTGCTTGGGAGCCTGGAACTCCTTCTATAATCTAAAATGACCTCGACTCAGTTGGGATTAAGGGCATAGGTCACCACTCACATGATACTCCCTGTGCTGTGAATCACCACTCTGATTCCCCTAGACTGACTGTGGTTAGAACTCCCTGGCTTCTGGAGCTTTTATTAACTCCCCACATAGACTGTGGGTAGATTCCTACAAATCAACAGCAGAGCTTAGACACAGAAGCAAAAACTGAATAGGATTGATTTCATTGAATTTGAGTTAGCCTTTTAGCAAAAGGATGCAAAGTTCTATTTACAAAGGGACTCCATGGAGAAAGTGCACATGCACAGACATACATATGCACACACATATACATATGCATAATACACACAGGCACACATGCATGTGTGCAAGGAGGTGACATAGGCGCTTTAGCAATACGCCAAAGGGAAAAGTTCTCTGAACAATCTGATATTTGTTTTGAGGAACAGAATAGTCTTTTGTCCAAGAGCATTTGCTTATCACTCAGTGACACTGTCATTACTCTCCACACCCTCAATAAGTAGACATGATTAGAGACCTCCAGATGTTCCCAAGACTCTTCACTACTGATCTTGCTTAAGAGAAGTTATTAAATGAAATCTTCCACTTAGCAAATTCTTATCTCCCACGCTAATGCTAGACTATACTCTCACTCTGATAGGAACACCATGCATTCAGATCGTTCTGGCTGTGCAAGTGTTTGCTGAATATTCAAGAGCTGGGACATAGTTCAGTGGTCAGCATACATGGGTGACATTTGGCAGGCTCTGGGCTCAGTCTGCAGCACTTAGACACACAAGAGATATGTTTGCTGAACATGTGAAAGTATAGTTAAAGCAATGAGTGTTCTTGTGTTTCCTCTGCTCCAGGCTCTGACAGACTCCCTGCAAATGCTGTGTACATGCTGCTCTATATATCATTGATCTATTCAGACTCTTTCTTGGTGCTCAAACCATTTCCCCACTGTGTTATAAGCTCCTGGAAGGTTTCATCTAGGTTTTGTTTATCTTTGTGTTTCCCATAACACATTGACTTATACAAAATTGATTACACTTAAGTGTGCCAAGTAAATGATGTGATATAAAATAGTTTTTAATATGTTAATAATGAATATAACAACACTAATAACCCTAATAACCTTCTTACCGGGGGTGGGGGTGGTGATGATGCTGAACACCTTTAATCCCAGTGCTTGGGAGGCAGAGTCAAGCAGATCTCTGTAAATTCAAGGCCAGCATGGTCTTCAAAGTGAGTCCAGGACAGCCAGGGCAATACAGAGAAACCCTGCCTAAAACCAAAAAGACAAAAACTCACTCTCCTCTTGATTTTCACTGTTACTAAAACTTTGCTAATTGGATGTGCTGTCTTTCTCATACATGTTAGCAGGCCTCTTGGTTCCCCATTTCTTTCTCCTCCTTCCCGTCCTGTTTCTCTTTTTATCTTTTTTACTTTAAAATACCCTCTCTGCTTTTTATTATTCCTGCCTCTTGCTCCTTCCTAAAATTTCTATCTTCCTTACAGCTTGGTTTCTTCTGCCTCCTGCACTTTCTATTTTTGCTCTCCTTGGCCCTTCCACCTCCTGCCCTTAAGGTAGAGGGCAGGATTAGATGGGGTGGAGCCCAGCTGAGGCAAGGGTGGAGCTACCTGTCCCGAGCCTGGCTGAGAAGGGCCTGGGCTGGAGGGTCGCTGGGACTGGAGTCCTTATGGCCCTCCCACTGGAGACTGGCCCCCTGGAAGGCAGATGGGACTCTGTAAGGACAAAAACTGGTCGTCCCCACCCCTTTCTGCTCCTTTCTTCCTCTCTGGTCTGGGTTTTATTCACAGCGGTGTTCTCCATGCCAGTAACTGTTCCCTGCTTATCATTTCCCCTTGCTGTCTTTGTCACTTCAGTCAGTCAGCTTCCCTCAGCATTCTCTTCCTTGTTAGCTTCCTTCTGTCAGCTCTGTTCTCCCTTAAACATTAGCCTTTCCTCTCTCTGTCCTTTGGTTCTTGTAGTTTTCTCTACTTTGCTTTATCATTCAGTCACTTCCCGCTCGTTGCCTTTCTTTTAAGATATGACTATTTTATAAGGAGCTGGATTGAGAGCTGCAATGTCCCGCCTTCCCTCAGGTCTGCTCAGATTTCAGGCATTCCCAGACCTGGGTTTGAAGGTCTGTGCTGAAGAGATGATTAACAAACACTGAAACGGAAGTTAGGTTGAACATTAAATGTAAGAGACTGACTTCTCTCTCTCTTTTGTTTAGTTTTTTCCTGCAATACAGTGGATACAGTTTGCCACGGCTACTCTGAGGTATGGTTTTTTTTTTTTTAAGTCTCCTATCACATGACTGTTGACATTCCAGGAGTAGACTGAAGAGCTGTACAGCTTTCTACATCTTGATTCCAAGGGTTGCATTTTACTCTTTAGTTAGAAATTCTTTCCTATGTTGATATTTTCTCATTAGTAAAAGATGCGGGGACTAGGAAGATGACTTAGTGAATAAAGTGCTTGCTTCCCAAGTATGAGAAGCTGAGTTAAGATCCCTAGCACTCACATGTGTTGTTACCTGCCTTCAGAGGCGAGGATAGAAGTTTTGGGGAGCTTCTGGCTAGCCATTCCAGCTGAGTCTGGGAGCTCCAGGTTCAAGGAGACAGCCTGTTTCAAAAAATAAGTTGGAGAGTAATAGAGGATGACACTGCAGTGACCTCTGACCTCCCTCCGCCAGTGGAAGCAAGAATTCAAGTAACAAGAAAGAAGGAAGGCAGTCATCTGAAGCAAGTAGGCCGCCCGTCAGCAGGACTGGTGCATGTGCTATGCAATGGTTGGTCACGTCCAATCCCAGCACTTGGGGGACGGAGGCAGGAGGATCACTGTGAATTTGAGTCCAGCCTGGTCTACATAGTGGGTTCTAGGCTATTAGAGTATCATAGTGAGAGGAAGTGGGATGATACGGGCAAGATTGGCATGCCCCTAGACAAGGATGGCATGAAAATTCACAAAGCATTCTAATTTAACAATATGTGTGGTGTATTTTACATAAATTATGCCAATAAATGATAAAAATCAGAGTCTTAACACTGTATTATAATGGCCAATGGTCTGTGTCTCTCAGTGTTATAGGTTCGAGTTCACTTATCACTTATGCTGTGTTCCAGAATCCACAGACATCTGCAGAGGTGAGTATCTTTCTGTTGACTTTGAACTGCTGGTAACTTAGCCTGTCAAGTACATGCCAGGAAAGCACCAACCTGTGCACAGTGGGATAATTCTTTGATTTACTAACAAATTCCTCATAATAGATGGGAATGTTTCCTCTGTCCACAGAACTCCCTTTTCTTCTGGGCAGGGCTGCAGCTATAAGCTTCAGTTCCTGGAGGCTAACTAGTAAGTGTGCTCTCCTTGTACTGTGAATTGTTAGGGTTAGGGAAGCTGCTGTTTGAAGTCTGAGGTCTGTACTGATGCTAAGTGCAGTAAGGCCCTCCTTCCAGGTGAACAGCTTGCTTGCTCTCCCTCCTCCCTCCTCCTCCCTCCTCCTCCCTCCTCCCTCCCTCCCTCCCTCCCTTCCTTCCTCCCTCCCTTCCTTCCTCCCTTCCTTCCTCCCTTCCCTCCTCCTCCCTCCCTCCCTCCCTTCCTCCCTCCCTCCCTTCCTTCCTCCCTTCCTCCCTCCCTCCCTCCCTTTCTTCCTCCCTTCCCTCCTCCTCCCTCCCTCCCTCCCTTCCTTCCTCCCTCCCTCCCTCCCTCCCTCCCTTCCTTCCTCCCTTCCCTCCTCCTCCCTCCCTCCCTCCCTTCCTTCCTCCCTCCCTTCCTCCCTTCCTCCCTCCCTTCCTTCCTCCCTTCCCTCCTCCTCCCTCCCTCCCTCCCTTCCTCCCTTCCTTTCTTTTTTTTTTTTTTTTTTTTGTTTTGACACAGGGTCTCTATGTAGACCTGACTGTCCTAGAACTTGCTCTGTAGACCAGGCTGGAGTTGAACTCAGAGATCCTCCTGTCTCTGCCTCCCAAGGGCTGAGACTAAAGGCATATGTCACCATGGCCAGCTTAGGTGAGCTTATGAGTACACTGGAGTGGCCAAGAGACAGTTCTAAGACTTGTCTGCTTGAAGCATACTTGTTTGCTCTCACACCCTCCTCAGCAATTACAGTTTTATTTTGGGAAAAAAAATACATCCTTTATAAAAATAATCACACCAAAATTTTCAAGATAAAAACCTTCCTGCTGGGCCTGATGGGACTCCAACTCAAAAGACAATATATACACACATCAGCATGTATGTGTACACTCCCCACACCCCAACTTAGGAAGTTGTAGTAAGCATGGTCTACTTGCCAGCTCAGCAAAGACCTTAAAGGACAGGGAGCAGTTATGGCCCTAATCAGACTCAATGGCCACAGTTGGCCACAGTGTGGCTTAATGTGAATGCTGGAGACCTGCTGTGTTTGAAAACCTTGAAGAGTGAGTTTTGGTCACTTTCACACTTGAGGAAACTGCAGAGGCCCAAAATTAAGTTACACAGCAAGGCTTTTCATAAGACGAGTTCTCTGTGAATGAAACAAATACAGTATTTATTATAGTCCAGGTATGTTTTCTCGATTTTTTAAACAGCAAACGTTTCTTTGACACAGTCTTGTTGTGAGTCCCAGGTAGTTCTTCTGTAGTCCAGGTCACTTGAGCTTCTTCATGCCCTGTCTTTGTCTGCTGAGCACTCACCAGGCTCTTCTGCCATGCTTGCTTAATACAGTTTTCAGATTTCAAGGCAGCTTGTTAAATTTCACAGGGAAATCTTTTGAGAATAAGATGCATTTAATTTATATATATATTTAGAGAGAACTGCCATTTTATAGTATCTTACATCCATGATCACTACATATTTCTTATATCTTCTCTGATGTGTCTCAAATATTTAGTATTTCTTCTGTAGAATAAATACATTCACAAGCTGGACAGGAATATGCAGTCGTGATTTTGGGTGTAGTGGCACATGCCCTTAGTCCTCACACTCAGGAAGCAGAGGCAGGTGGAAGCCAGCCTGGTCCACAGAGTTAAGACCCTGACTTAAAAATTAACTAAATAATAAAACAGTGATAAAAACCAATTGAGAACAGGGAAGCACAGAGATGTTAAAAGGTAGGCTTTCAGGAGCTGAGGGATGGATCAGTGAATAAGAGTATATGCTGTGCAAGACTGAAGCCCTGAGTTGAGTTAGTAGCACTGGTAAAAGGTGGAGCTTGGCCATGCGCACACTTGTGCCGCTGCTGAGGTACTGTGTAGCTGGAGACAAGAGGACGATGGAGTTGCTGACAATCATCTGTTTAGATCCAGTGTCTCAGAGGAACAGGGGCGTGTAGAGTGGAATCCTCCTCTTCTGCCCCCATATCTGCGCACATGCATGCCACATTCACAAAAATGCATAAGTAGCGTAAGTATTTGCAGTCAGGAGGCAATAGGCCACATATTTCATACCAGCGTTTCTCAGTTTTGAAGTCCTCGACCACATCTGTAAACATGATATCATTACCTAGCTTTAGAGTATGTTGGCTGTGCCCCATAGCGCTTATTTTATAGCTCCATCGAGGCACTTTGATCTGTCCATTCTGTCTTTGGCCCTGTAGCAGAGGATGGAGTGTCCCTACAGATGAGAGTGCACTGCTCACGAGCAGTCTAACTCCAGGACTTTGAAGTAGCTGTGGTCACAGATCCCTTCCTGTCTGGAATCTTTTTTAGATTATCAATAGTCAGACAATGGCAGAGGTCTTGGCATAATGCCACCAATTTTCTACTCAGAGCATAAAATGTAAATATAATTTGTATGTTCTTTCTCCTAGCTACATCACTTACTGAATTAAGACTTTGTGCTTTTGACAGATTAAACCACTCTTCTATCTGAGCTTTTCTGACCTGCTCCTGGGAATTTGCTGGCTCATAAAAGCACTTCTCTATGGAACTTCAGTTACCCACAAGGACAGCATCTGCTATAACCTACAGACAGTTGGGGAGGTGAGCATTCCTAAACTCCACCAACACTGTGCAAGGGAGGTGCATTTAGATCTCAGTACAACTCAGATCAGAGATGATCCAATATGGAAATAGAGACTTATTGTTCATTATTACATTTTGATACGATAGTTTTATTAATTTTCATCTTAAAAATAGATACTGCAAAGGTGGACATGGTCGTGTACGCCTTTAATCCTAGCACTTGGGAGCCAGAGGCAGGTGGATCTCTATGAGATGGAGGCCAACCTGGTCTACATAGTCAAGTCAGGCATGGCAGCACTGAAAGACTTTGTCTCAAAACATTATATACATATATATGTGTGTATATGGGGGTGAAAAAGAAAAATGAAAGTGACTGCCAGGTCTGTGGGATGGCTCAGTGGGTAAAGGCACATCTGCCAGCAAGTCTGATGACCTGTGTTCAATACCAGGGTCCACACACTGTAACCTGTGTTCACATGTATGCCTATGGGTACAATGAATAAATAAATAGTATTAATAATGGCTGTTGCTGGGGCTGGAGAGATAGCTTAAAGGTTAAGAGCACTGGCTGCTCTTTCAGAGGACCTGAGTTCAATTCCCAGCAACCACATGGTGACTCATAACCATCTATAATGAGATCTGGCGCCCCCTTCTGGCCCACAGTCATACATGGCAGGCAGAACACTGTATGCAATAAATAAATAAATAAATCTTTTAAAAAATGGCTATTGCCGTGAGCATGGTGCACATCTGTCATCCAGCTCATGAGATGGACAAAAGAGGACCTAGAGTCTCAGACCCATCTGAGCTGTCTTAAAAAATAAGTCTCCCAAAACAGACTAAAATATTCTAAATTCAGTAAGATATAAAATAAAAATATCACACATAGTCCTATAAATGTATATATTACAAATCTTTCCAGTCTTTTTGAGTATATTTTTTAAATGCATAAGATAGTAGATTAATATTTTTGTAATGCTCTGTTAGTCCTATTTTGACCATATTTCCATATGCTGAAATACTTTTTCTATAACTTTTGAAATGACTACATAGTTTTGTGCTGTGAGGCTATAGTAAGCATTAGTATTTTTTTTAAAGATAAAGAACTATTATGGTTTTTGAAATTAAAAACAACAACAACAAAACCATTCACTGAAGGGACTGGGAGGATGGTTAAGTTGGTAGAGAAGTATGAGGACCTGAGATGGGGTCCCCAGTACCTGTATAAAAGTTGAGTGAGGTGGTGCCCATCTGTAATCCAGTGCTGGAGGGATAAAGACTGGTGGGTCTCTGGGACTTGCTGATGATCAATTAGCCTAACCTAGTTGGTTAGCCTCAGGACCCAGCGAAAGATTTTACCTCAAAAAAATAACAGAACAGTCAGGAAGACACTTGGGTTGTTTTCTAGTCTCCACATGCACATGTGCATGCATTCATGCATCTTCACACATGTGCACATGCCCTACATACATACACGGATATCTTGCACTATCCACATGCAGATCAAATGTTTACTTGAATTTATTAAAGCATAAAAAGTCACCTTTGGGTTTCTGGACTTGATTAACATTGGCTCTGGGTAGGTTACTTCATCTCTCTGAGCCTCTGTGTTCTGGTCTGCTAAATAAATGGCTGGTGGTGACATTTGCCTTGTGCTTGTTATAGATGTGATTAATGTCACTGTTTTCCTTTTCAACTTTATCGAGCTATCTAGGCAATAAAATATGTATTTTACTGTGTGTGTTGTGCTTATAAATAGGTGTACGCATATGTAGGCATACAGTTTTATCAATGTGAATATATGTGCATCTTCATTCATCACTTGTTGCTTTAACAACACGCCTGACAAAAGCAACTTAAAGCAGGGAGGGTTTATCTGTGTTCACAGTTTGAAGACGCAGTCCCACAAGGTGCGAAAGGCATGATGGAAGGAAGGCAAGGCAGTTGATCATGCTGCACCTGTGGTCATTAGACAGCGATGATGGCTGGTACTCAGCTTGCTTTCTCCCTTTGCTGCAGCCCAGGGCCAGCCATGAGATGCTGCTGCTCACCTTTAGAGTGAGTCTTCCTACCTCAGCCAACCCAACCTAGACAGCCTCAACCAGACATAAGTGATTCTAGATCCCATCAGGTTAGCATCAGTATTCACCACCTCCCTCAAGAAATCATCAGGGTAATTGAGAAAGCAAACAGTTTCTATTTCCATCATCTTCAAAATGGTTACATTGTGTTGTCCTTTGTCCAGTGGGTACAGGGATTGCTTTACCCTGTGGAGTACTGTATTACAGTGGCCGCTCTGAATGTATGTGTTACATGTGTTTATTGTAGAGTTCTCTTGATGATCTCACATTTTCCTGTTAATCACATGTCATATAGTTTAGGATTGCATCTTTGATGTTGGGAATGTTGTCACAGATTATAGACCGTCCAGAGTTTCTGGAGATTGAGTTGAGAATGGTAATTGTGTTTTATTAGATAATGTGCTCAATTTCAGTTTAGTTCTCTATGCCTTCATGTCTGCATTGGCCCATTTGTCTGTTTGAGTGGTAGGGTGACTAAGCTGAGACTTGTATGGCTTTAAAACAAATCCAAAGCTTCCATTTTCTGGTTCTCTCACTCATGGTGTTCCCTCCAGAACATCCCCGTTTAGTGGGGGACTTTGTCTGGTTTATGTTTGAGGAGCAGTGTGACTAGGTTCTTGTTTACTTTTGTGTTGCTGTGACCTGACATTAAGAAAGAAAGGAAAATGTATTTTGGCTTATAGTTTGAGAATATTTCCCACTCAGGTAAGTACACTTCACCAGTCTCCCATGTGGGTCTGTATCATTAACTGTCACATCAAGGCACACACTCGAGACAGTGTGGAGAGAGGAAGAGGGCTGAGAGACTAACTTCTGTGCAGCTCACTTCGTTATCTTTGACTCCCATCCACAGTCCACCTACTGTTCTTCGTTTTTCGTGTTTTCTCTGTGTGTGTACTGTCATGCACATGTGCACATGGTATGGTCATATGTGGAAGTCAGAGGACAATTTTCAGGAGTTAGGACTTATCTACTTTGATTGTTTTCTTATATAGGACTTGGGGCAGCAGAAACATGAGCTTTAGGACAGCTTGTTCTTACAATGGCAAGGAGGTACAATGTTGGCACTCACAGGCTTTCTTCCATCCTCCTCCCATCCCTGCCCATTGTCTTCGTCAGTTTTCTATTGCTGTGAAGAGACACCATGATCATGACAACTCCTATGAAAGAAAGCATAAAACTGGGGATGCCTTACAGTTTCAGAGACTTGGTCCATTGTCATCATAGTGGGACATGGCATTGTGCAGACAGACATGGTGCTGGAGAAGGACCTGAGAGTTCTGCATCCAGATTTGCAGGCAGCAGGAAAAGAGGGAAACTGGACCTGGGTTGAACATTTTTTGTTTGCTTGTTTGGTTGGTTTGGTTTGGTTTTTCAAAAATGGTACTCTGTGTTGCCCTGCCATCCTGGAACTCCCTCAGTTATCCAGGCTCCCTTGAACTCAGAAATCCACCTGCCTCTGCTTTTGGAGTGCTGGGATTAAAGGCGTGTGAAACCACCTCCCAGCTATGGCTTGAGCATTTGAAACCTCAAAGTTCACCCCCATAATACACTTCCTCCAACAAGGCCACACCTCCTGCTATGGGCCCATGGGGGCCATTTCTTTTTTTAAGACAGGGTTTCTCTGCATATCAGCCCACACTGTCCTGGAAATCTCTTTGTGGACCAGGCTGATCTTGAACTCACAGAGATCAGCTTACCAAATTTATACTCCATTTCCACTTGTGTGAAGCTGCTACTTTTTTTTTTTTTTTTAGGAAAGCTCTGTGACACCCCAAGGAGCCCAGTAGTTTCTAGGCTTCATAATTTTGCAGATGAATAGAAACAAAATCCCCATAAGGTGATATGATGCCCTCTACTTCTTGTTTTGCTAAATCAAGTACATTTAAAACAGCTGCGCAGTGGTGCACGCCTTCTATCCCAGCACTTAGAAGGCAGAGGCAGGCCGATCTGTGGGAGTTTGAGGCCAGCCTGGTCTACAGAGTTAGTTCCCAGGATAGCCAAGGCTACACAGGGAGACCCTGTTGGAAAAACAAAACAAAAAGAATACTTAAAAATAATTTTCACCAGGCACAGTGGTGCACACCCATAATCCCAGCACTAGGAAGGCAGAGGCTGGTGGATTTGACATTCCAGGGGATTTGATGAGCTCTTCTGGCTTCCCAGAGATCAAGCATAAATGTGGTGCACACAAGAGTGAAAGCAAAGCACATATGTACATAAAATAAAAGTAAATCCCTAAAAAACAAACAGTAAACTTAGCTGTACCAGTACCGGTTGTTATTGCAGATTTTTCTCGTGTGTTCCTAGACCAGCTTCATTATTAGCCATGAATGTTGTTCTTGGGCTAGACTGCTGAAGCTTTAAGAAGCGTCAGTATCTTCCTTGATTTTCCTTCTCTGCCTGGATGAACAAGGAATAAAAATTAGACTTTTTCACCTTCTGTGTGTGTAGCTTGATCATGTGACCGCTGTTCCTGAACCTGATTCACGTAATAGAAGTCTTTCATGGAGCCCAGAGCTGTGAGGGAACAGGCTAGGAAAAGCTGGGTAACAAGAAGTCAACATTTACTCAGACTTGGTCTTCCAAGGAAGCAAAGTGTCTCAGAGAACCACGCTATCAAAAATAATCTTTGTTTTAATTAATAGGATATTTTGGTTTTTAAAGGGTTATTTCTTTTGTCAACTTGGTCAATCAGCGAACAGGTTGTATGGTGCCAGAGTCACATTTGAGTGCATCCTGTCTCTTCCCTGCAGTGTCTGAGATGTTCTCATTAGACAGCTGTTTGCTTGTTTTAAATTTTCCCCCAAGTCAAGCTTAGAGTCAGGAACAAATTCTGTGCTTTTTCCCAAAGGGCCTCAGAGTACTGCTCTGTCGGGCTTCTGTTTAGCAGAAACAGCTGTTGTAGAAACAAGAGCAGAGAACAATGACAATGTCAGAAATGCTCTCCAGCGAGTCTTTATTCTTGGGTTTTCTGGACTGAAATGTCTGACTTCTATTTCCTCAAAGAGCATACTAGTCACATACTGTGGAGATGTCAGTTTGGGTTGCAAATGACATGATGTTTGTGGCTTAGAATTAGGTTTAGTGTCTTCAGCCATGTAGCCTAGGGAGGCAGAGGCAGAGACAGGCAGATCTCTGGGTTTGAGGCAAACTTGCTCTACATAACAAGATTCCTGTGGCATGGTGGTACACACGTTTAATCCCAGAATTCAGGAGATAGAGACCAGCCTGGTCTATAAATCAAGTTTCAGGAAAGCCAGGGTTCTGTTACATGAAACCCAGTATTGGAAAAACAAAAACAAAAACAAAATCCTACCATTAGCTGTGTACTTTTTTTTTTTTGTAAAATCAAATTGTTATTTAAGGGATTTCACATGTGTGATTCAATTCCTTCACTGTAAAGATTTCACAAAAGTTAAAGACTCCTCAAGGTGGTTGTTCCTCACAGAAGGAATTCTTAGTCAGGTGATCAGCTAAATGTTCTGACCTACCCTGCCCAGTCAGACCTCACTTTACTGTTAGCAGCTGGAAGAGACTCGGAGGTCCGTGCTCTAAGCATGCACCACACTGTATTGATGTGTACTGTTTCTCAAAACCTCCTCGGCAACACACTGGTCCCAACAGGTTGATTGCTACAAAATGGTACATAGAAAACCTAGTGGCAATCTGGTTTTCTGTTTGTTTGTTCTTAATATATTCATGTCTACAGCAAATGAGAAACTGCATTCTCAAAGCCTTGGTAGCCAGCTATTGGGAGGCAGAGGCAAGTGGATCTCTGTGAGATGAGGCCAGTCCAGTCTACAGAGTGAATTCTAGGACAGCCATATCTACACAAAGAAATGCTATCTCAAAAAAATTAGAAATTAATTTTTTTAAAAAGTCTTTATAATGACAAATGGCCATGTACTTTTTAATCAATCTAAAATCTCTGAGTTTTCTCACTTAAAACAGGAAAAATGATAGATTCTTAGGGTAACAGTGAAGATCAAATTATGCAAAAATGGAAGAATACTTGCTCACAGCTAATGCAAACTATTATATTTTTGGAGCTTAAGAAAAGATTCAGTGGCAGGTTTGCTGTTTGCTTCTCATGCTTGGTGGTCTCTCACTTTCTCCCTGACAGTGGAGAACATGTATTTGAAGCAATCACTAGATTTTGTGTTCTCAGTGCCTGTGTGACCCATTTACAATGGTTTATGGGCAGGTCTCTGCAAATAGCAGGGCCAGCAGTGTTTAATGTGCCTCAGTAACTGGTGCTTGTTCAAACTTCTAGACTCTGATCTCAGTTTATTTTAGCCATATTTAAGCATGATGCTATCTTGAAAAAGAGGTTTTTTAAAAAAATAATAATTAACTCAGTCCTGTGTGTTCAACAAAGCTTAAGACATATTTACATTGAAATTCTTTACAAAGTACCTAAGGTCTTTTCCTTAAAATATGGGTTCTCTGACTCAGAAAGTTAGGGTTTTCATTGCTGTAAAGAGACACCATGACAACTCTTCATTTTGTTCAGATTTTCCTGAATGTTTATCTGTGATGAGGGTATTGGATCCCAGAGTTACAGATAGTGGTGAGCTGCAATGTGGGTGCAGGGAATTGAATCCAGGTCCTCTGATTGAGCAGTCAGTGCTTTTAACTGCTGAGCCGTCTCTCCAGCATCCTCGCTCCCTTTTGACTACAGCAACTTTTATAAAGGAAAATATTTAATTTGGGTAGCTTGCTCACAGTTTCAGAGGTTCAGTTTAATATCATGATGGGGAGCATGGCAGCATGCAGGCAGACAAGGTGCTGGAAGCTGAGCTGAGCATCCTATGTCTTGTAGGCAACAGGAAGTCAACTGAGACATGGGACAGTATCTCAAGCATAGGAAACCTCAAACTCTGACCTCACAGAGACACACTTCCAAAGACACACCTCCTACTAGTGCTACTCCCTATGAGATTAAAGGGGGCAATTACATTCAAACTACCAAGACAGGGTCTAGGGAGAAAGACTGGGAGTTAGGAGTGGCCTGGCCCTACAGATAAAGTACAAGTGACATCTCCCATAAAGAGGGTTTAGTTGAGAAACAATGCTCAAGAAATAAAGGTCTAAGAAGAGTCTGGGATAAGCATTATAGTTTGGGGGATTCAGATGTGTCCTGGCCCTATAGTTAGCAGGGATCACCAGGCCATCAGCTACATCCTGACCTAGTTTTCAGGTTGAAAACAGGTATAAATAGCCTCCATTGAGGAGACAACCCTCGGTGTTCAACATTCCTGGTTTCTCCAGTGATTCTGAGCACAAGGACCTTGTGCCCTCTACTGGTGAGGGGCTAGGTAACAATATCATTGGGTTGTTTGATTGATTGATTCTCCAATTATTTAAATAGCAAGGGGGTACAAGTAACCTTTTCAACATTAAAGCGTAATAGATATTCAGATTATTGAAATAAGTGAAAAAATGAGTTAATTCTACTTAATTGGAGACTATTCTCTATAATAAACTTGGCCTATTTATTTTACTAAGAATCAATTTTAGGTGCATTCATCTTGTAAATAAGTTAGCAAGAATATCAAGATTTGTTTAACAGAATCTCATAGACTTGCTGACATGGACTTACTGTGAGACCCAGGCTAGCCTCAAAGGTGTGGTACTGTCCCGTCTGAACTGTCAAGTGCTAGGATCACAGGAACAGCCACCACAGACACCGTATTTGTCTTTTTAAGTTCTGATTGAATACCAGGATGACAAGCTGGGTTCGGTGGCTCATGTCTGTAGCCAACATTTTGGAGGCACAGGCAGGAGGACAAGTTCAGAGTTATGCTCACCCACATAGTGAGGTTTAAGCCAGCCTAGGTGACAGGAGACCCAGCCTCAAAGACAAAAACCAACAAAAGGTAAAGAAAATCAGCAGTCTGGAATTTGCTGTTGGACATAGTGTACTGGATGTGGGGGAGATGTGGGGAAGAGCGCAGCCTGCATCACCTTAGTCTGAGTTCTTTAGTACTAAATGGAAAGTAGCTTCTGCTGCTTAGTGAGCCATTTTAAAAGCCTTCCTGGGACTGGAGAGATGGATGGGTGACTCAGCAGTTGGGAGCAGCTCATAACTGTCTGATCCAGCTCGAATGGTACTCTCATATACACATGATGGGGCAAAACAGCAGTGCACATAAAATAAAAGATAAACTCTTCTTACAAGATCTAGAGAGGTGTTAGTCTACAATCTGTTTTACCTGAAGGCCTGGAAGTCCAAATGCAGTTTTGTACAGGAGGCTCTCCTTCCTTTGTTCCTCAAGTGAGTGTTTGCCTGATTCAGGAGAATAGAGATAATGGGTTTAATGATTTTTGAGTCTCTTAAGAGAAGACAAAGTAGAGTAATAGACTTGTAGTTACTTCTCTTTGATGTTGAAAATCAAACATGAGGATGGGTGGAGTGGGTCAGGGTGTCTCATGTCTTTTATCCTGGCACTTGGGAGACAGA
This sequence comes from Phyllotis vaccarum, assembly GCA_033318265.1. NCBI lineage: Eukaryota > Metazoa > Chordata > Mammalia > Rodentia > Cricetidae > Phyllotis > Phyllotis vaccarum. The sequence continues at coordinate 50,594,360 of JARWLC010000017.1, read as the reverse complement.
GGCAGGAAATCAGAGGAGCTCCACAATGGTCATGGTGCGTTCTCTCTCTCTCTCTCTCTCTCTCTCTCTCTCTCTCTCTCTCTCTCTCTCTCTCTCTCTCTCTCTCTCTCTCTCTCTCTCTCTCTCTCTCTCTATTTTATTTTATTTTATTTTATTTTATTTTATTGGGGGGGGGTGAGGGCTGTCCTGGAACCTGCTCTGTAGACCAGGCTGGCTTAAAACCCAGATCCACCTGTCTCTGCCTCCCAAGTGCTGAGATTAAAGGTATGTACTACTACCACCCAGCCAAGTTTAAAAAATTTAAAAATTAACCGGCTAATTATTTTTCCCCAGCCCAACAAGTTTCCTCTCCTTCCAGTAAATTATGATTAAGGGAAAGTCCATTTAGGAATCCGTTTCTCGGTAACGGTAACCTGGCTCCCTCTACTGGCCTTAAGTGAAATTACTCACTGTTCTTTATATATAATTTTCTCACCCTAATAAAGGTTGGGATCAAACTCAGTATGTATCCCAAGTAGGTTTTGCACTTATAGCAAGCCTCCTGTCTCAGCCTCTCAAGCGCTGGGTTTACAGGCATTAAACCACCATACTGGCTTAGCTGTTTCTCCTCTTCATCTTCTTTAGCTTCTTCCTCACCCTCTTCCCTCTTTTGGATGTATTTGTCATTTGTGTGTGTGTGTTTGTCACTGTACGTGCTTGCACAATGTGCACAGGTGTGTATGTTGTTTGTACATGTGTGTGCACGTGCACGCACAGGCATGTGTTGGTATGGGTATTTGTGTGAGTGTGTGTGGTGTGTGCATGCATGTTCATGTGTGCATGAATATGCTTGTGTTCATGCTATCGAGTGTGTGTGTATGTGTGTGTGTGTACAGAAAAGGGCATCCAAAGTCTTCATAGCTTGCACTCCACCCCATTCTTTTGAAACAGGTTCTCTCACTGAACTTGAGAAAGTTTCTGCTAATGTTTGTTTACCAAGATTGACCTTTGGTTAGGTACATTTCCATAACAAAAGGAGATAACTCTGATGTATAACCAGTCATTAGAGCCCTCCTCATATCAAAGAACATGCTTCTAATAGGCAGCTCAAGGAGTCAATGCAAGGTTATTACTGTTACTAAGTCTTTAACAGGAAAAGCGTGATGACCCTGGTCACTGCTTGGTGTACTTGCGTAATTCCAGCAATGTCTTTGCTGTGTAAGTCTCATGGCTGCCTAAGTGGCCACTGTCTTTGTTTAACTCATTCAACATGTAACCTGAGGCCAGGAACTGAAAGAGATGTGAGGATAATGGTATGGGGGCCTTGGGCCTGTATAGGATAGTACTGTTCTCTGTCTGAAGCTGTTTCTCCTTGTGTATTAGCCAAAACTACTAGTTAGTAGTTTATCTGTACCCTGATAATAGGTTTCTCCACTGATGCAGAAACCAGACCAAGCAGAATTAAAAAAAAAAAAAAAAAAGACCAGGTTTATTTAAGCAAGGCAACTCCCAGATGAGTTCTCTAGGCCTAGAGTTGGAGGCAGAAGAAGTCATGTGCCTGAACAAAAGCAGGGAGCTGTAGGTGAGGTCGATGACAGGTCTAGCAGAAGCTGGGTTTGTGCCCACATATGGTAAAAAACTGGAATACTTGGGCTTCTGGCAACAACTTCAGGGATGGAGCTGCAGTTGCCACCAAAAATGTGGAACTGGCCTTTTTGGTGCCTTTACGTTCTTGGTGATTCTCTGAGAAGGTGGGTTTGAGGAGGGGGGATGGGAGAGGGGGTTTCTCTGGATCAAGCCTGAGTGAGCTGGAGGTTCTTAGTCATATGCTTTTGTGTTGCTGGGTCTTCCCTTGGGGGAGGGGCCCAGAAGGCTTGGAGTCAACAACACAGACCCCAGGAGTCAGTAGAAAAGCAAAGGACTAACTCCTATATTCAACAATGGGGAGAGTCTTATATACCCTCTTCCCAGCACCCAGGCTGTACCACAATCTGGTGATATTTCATAGCCATCCCTCATTGGCTGGACACTATCAGGAGCTCTGACAGCATATGTTGATAGGCAGATTCCAAGTGATCAGGAACTCAGAGCAGCACCTGGTACTAGGCCCTCAGGCTAACTCCAGGTTGACTCTTTAGGAAGTATATTATGTGCGTGCCTTGGCAACTGGTTTGAGCCATTTTTCTCAACCATATGGGCCTTGATTACAACACTATTGTTAACGGGTTTTTCTTTATTAATCTCTAAATGTGTGTAGTGATTTCTCACTGGGAAGGCATAGTAATTCTGTCACAGCTTAGGATGGCCTAAAGTCATGATTGTCCTGTCTTTACTTCCCAACAACACTTTGGTTTTTAAAACGTGTCTTTTTTGTTTGTGTATTTGTTTGTTTTCACACAGATCATTCTCTAGGTCCGCAAAGGGAAAAACAGATGACCATATCACATTTCACACTGTACTGTAGACTTAAAAAAAAAAAAAAAAGAGATGAACATGGTAGTGCACACCTTTACTCCTAGCATTCAGGAGGCAGGGACTAGCGGATCTTTGTGAGTTCCAGGCCAATCAAAGTCATAGAGTGACTGTTATTCCCAGATCAAGGGGACCCCCAAAAGACCACCACTGAGACAAAATCCCATATGTAAAAGCAAAAAGCCTAATTCAAGATGAAGCTTGGTCTCTGTCTGCCCAATGTAGCAGTTACTTGCTCTGTAGACCAGACTGGTCTTGAACTCACAAAGATCTGCTTGCTTTTGCCTCCTGGTGCTTGGGATTAAAGGTGTTCTATACTACCACCACCACCATCACCACTTCTGGGAATCAGAGTTGATGACCATTTTTGTAACTGTGGTGGCACACATCTTTAATGAGCACTTAAGAGGCAAAGGCAGGAGAATCAGTGTGAAATCAAGAGGCCTACCTCATGTATATAGTAAGCTCTAGGGCAGCCAGGACTACATAGAGATACCCTGTCTCAAAAAACAAAGAACCTTTCTTGGCTACATTATTGCATGAATAAAGGAAACTCAGAGCTAGATCTCAGGGAAAGGCTGAAATATCAAAGAGAGGAAACACCACAGTCAAATCTCACCCAGCTGTCTTCCAGCTTCCTCAGCCTCACTCCTCATGACTACTACTGTCCCGTCTGTCTTCCTATGCCTGCCTTAAATACCCTCTTCACCCAGTTGTTTTAAATCCAGGATAAGATTAAAGGCGTGGGCTACTACTATTTGATAGTTAGCCTTGAACTCACAGAAACACAGAAAGATCTCTGTCTCTGGAGTTATGGGATTAAAGGCCTGCCATTATCACCACCACCTGCCTGGAAGCCTGGAACTCCCTCTGTAAACAAGCTGGCCTCAAACTCAGATCTGCTGGTATTAAGGGCCTAGGTACCACTCCCATATATTCCCTGTGCTGGGATTAAAGGTATAAATCACCTCTCTGAACCTCCTGGATTGTCTGTGGGTATATCCCTCTGATATTTCAGACTGGTTTTTATTAAACATGAAACATATCTCCATACTGCATAGCAAGTTCAAGTCAAGCATGGGATATTTAAGATCTCTTTCTTTTTAAAAAATGATCTTGCCTGTGTAGTCCAAGTTTTAAATGAAAGGTTTAATTCAAATAGCATAGACTGTTTCTTAGCTCATTTGGTAGAGCATAAGACTCTTAATCTCAGGGTCATAGGTTCATGCCCTACATTGGGAACCACTCGCTAAAAGGAATCCACGAGAGTCTGTTTAATGGGTGCAGTGGTATTTGTTAATGGGTGCAGTGGTATTTGCTACCACTTAAGAGGAATCTACATGAGTCTGTTTAATCAAATTTGTGTAGTGCTTTAATTACCAAAATCTTGCAGATATATGTTTACACACACAAAACCACTAACTTTTCCATCATTCATATCTACGGCATTGGAAGGTTCAAGATTTACTCTGATGTTTAGTGTGTGTGTGTATGTGTGGGAGGGTGCTTTTAGGGGTGATGAGAACTGTAAGGTTGTTAAAAGCACACGAGTTAGTCCTGTTGTCTTTGTAAAGAGAGACAAATAGGTACAGATAAACATACATGTTCTTCATCTTCTGCTAAGGTAATCAACACCACCCCAGGATTCTAACTAACATCAAGTTAGTATCACAAGATGATACTTACATCTCCTTATACCTCCAGAGCTGTGAGACAGAACCCTTTTTCTCAAAAGAAGCCTACCTCTACTGTTTTGCTATGTAATGAAAAATGGAATAATATATCAGCCATTATTAAAATTTGACTCTTAACCACATTTTCAATTGCAAATACAATACAGAGCCCATGAAATGCACTTTCTACATAATGCTGGTGAGCTGAGTTCCATTCTTAGAATCCAATAAAGGTGGAGGGAGAGAACCCGCTTTGCAGTTGTCCTCTGATGCTGTGGTACACACACAATACTAATAATATTGGTATGATAGGTGGTAGTTATTCTTATAAGTTGAAAACACAATAGAAAAATATTCAGACAAGTGGAACAGTTAAGATGAGAGGAGGCTATCTGTGGCTCTGAACAGTCCAAAGGGTAAAAGGAAGCTGAGGGTTTAGGAGAAGCTAGATGTCATCTAAGAGAATGGAATCAACTTCAGGAAGTGGGAATGGAACATTTGTGATGGGTTGTTCTGACTCTCACCTAGATACTGTACATCGCCTCACTTCTCTACACCGTCAGTTACATCTGGTATCTATACACAGAGCTGAGGATGCAACATAGCCAGAGTGGACAAAGCATAGCTGCACAGGTAAGGAGAGAAGGGTCTCCCTGAGGTGCTCATAAGCAGTACAAGCTCTCAACACTTACTAAGTGTGTGGAAGCTGATGAAAATAATGTTTCCAAAGTTTCCATCTGTTGATATCACTTCCTCTAATTCCTTGGCATGCAAAAGGGTTGGTTGGTTGGTTGGTTGGTTGGTTGGTTGGTTGGTTGGTTGGTTGGTTGGTTGTTTTGTTTTTCAAGATGGTTTCTCAGTGTAACAATCCTGGCTGTTCTAGAACTTGCTCTGTAGACTAGACTGGCCTCAAACTCAGAGATCTGCCCAAGTGCTGGAATTAAAGGTATGCACCACCACTGCCCTACTACACAAAAGGTTTTAATGTAGGAACATTGTTGATGTAACTGCCATTCCTGCTCAGCTTGATTCACAAGGGAAGGCTCTGGCTCAATGTCACCCATCATTGTTAGTAAAATACAGATCATGAAGAGTTAGGAATGGTGCTGTGTCTGTGACATGGGTTTCAGGGTGACAGGTGTCAAGGGAGAATGTTCTGCTCTGCTGTTTTCAGTATGTGTGAGTGACAGCTATTGTTTTGAGCAAAGGCAAAAGGATGCTTGCCTGCGTGGCAGTCAGAAGCCAGGAAGCATCCAGAGAGCACTTTTCACTGCCCAGCATTATAGTAAAAAAGAGAATGACAAGCCCACGGTGTTTCTGGGTTCTTTAGTGTGTGTGTATTGCATACAGCACAGTTCATCTGTTCTGAGTATGTGTCCCTACATCTTAGTAATTTGTCAAGTTGTACAGTCATCATATCCATTGCAGATGTTTTCTTTCCCCCATTGGAATCTCTCCTGTTGTTTACCATTAAGTCATTTACACCCTCTGCTCTAGGCATTCAAATGTACATGCCTTTCTACAGACCTGCTTTTCTGGATACTTCCCATACCAATAATACTGTATTGTATGTACGTTTATGTTTATTTTCATTTATCACAGTGCTTTTATTTTTATTTATATTTTATTTTTCTGTTTATTATTATTATGTTTGAGGAGAAAGTTTTTATTATAGATATGAGGGAGAGTATAGCCAGCAGCATCTGGAAGGGTCCAGAACAGGGAGAGTAGCAAACTGAACATGGGCAGCAGAGTGGACCGTGAGGGGGAAGATAGATGGGGAGCAGAGCACAGAGAGCAGCAGGATACTCTTAAAGGTCACACATTCTTGGATGTATAAATCAGTCATTCTTTTTACGGCTGAATAGTTGCTTATTAAAGAGTTTTTACTTTTTTACTCCTGTACTTAGGCTAGCTTTGAACCAACGGCAGCTTGTTTTCAACTTTCAGCTCTTCTGCCTGTAACTCCAGGTACTGGGATTATGTATGTGAGACCCCACGCTAGAGTTTCTTATTTCCAATGCTTTGAGAATGTCACTGATTCTGATGGGTAATATATTTGTGATTTCTCAACTTTTATTTCTATATGTCTTTACTTTTCTTTTCTTTTTTTTTTTTTTTTTTTTTTTTTTTTTGAGTTCCTGGAATTCACTCTGTAGAGAGGCTGGCCCGGAACCCAAAGATCCACCTGCCTTTGCCTCCTGAGGGCAAGGATTACAGACGTGTGCCACCTGCACCACCACTGCCCAGCTTACATCTTTTTTTTTTTTAACCCCTTGAGACAGAGTTTCTCTGTGTATCCCCAGCTTCCCAAAATTCACATGTAGTCAAGACTGGCCTCAGACTCAAGCTCACAGAGATCCTCTTGCCTCTGCCTCCCAAATGCTGGGATTAAAAGCATGCACCACCACATTTGACTTATTGATTTATTTTTGAGAGATGGTCTCATGTAGCCGAGACTGTCCCAAGATTCACTCCATACTCAAGGATGACCTTGAACTTCTGATCTTCTTACCTCTACTTTCCAAGTGCTGGAATTGCAAGTGTAGACCACTAAATCTAGATAGAGATATGATGGGATAAAAGGGTAGGTAATTGAATTCACTCTGAAAATAAAAAAGGAAGGACATAGATATGATAAGGTAAAAGGTAAATTATTGAATCTACTTTTAAATATTATACATTGGATTGGATTTTTATATATTGTGTACAAATTTTATAAATTGATACAAAGTTGAGATTAATTTTGTTAGAACATACTGTACATACATTTCTACTCTTGTTCAAGGTATTGGATCTATATAGCTCATTTGACAATGTAATACAAATTTCTAGTCCTTGAAAGGTATTATAACCAAATAATTAGAATATAAAAAATGCAAGTTAGTAGTTAGTCATTACAATCAAACTTGTAGTCATTAGGTATGTTTTCAAGGTCAAACAGAGATTATTTAGATAGGTTGTTTTCAAACACTTTAGAGATCTACAGAATATGACATTTAAGATGTTTTAATAACATAGTTTTTTTATGAGAATACATGTCTGCTTATGGCAGCACTAATCTACTTCAGATAAGATGGTGAACATCAGAGAAACTCCATACGGAGTTGATCTTCTTTGGCAAAAGTTAGCCCCTGGGAAAGAGTAGCCCTTGCCTCAGCTGCTTGCTTGATGGTATGCTGCCAAAATGGACAGGCAGGACACAAGTCAAGGTAGAATATCCTGTTTCTGTCAGGTATGCTGGGCCCGTAGGCTGAAGATGAATGCCCCAGTTCTGCAGAGGAACCTTGGTGACCTCCTAGGCAGCTGTCTCTGTCATTTCTCACAGTTTGGGAAGTCACTTGCACATTCTGCTTTACCAGTTAATATCATTTCCTTCTTGGGTCTCTGATGGAGTTGGATTATAGTTATAGCTTTTCTTGTTAACAGATTCAGAAAAGAAACTCACTAAAGAGGTATAAAGTGTATAAGTTTGAGAGACATCAAAAGGTAGTTTTTGGTTTGTAATACAAATAAGAGAGAAAGTGAATTAGGAACAACACTTTGGACTCACCAAAATAGGATAAATAATGACGTATTTTCTCTGTTAATGTTAATTGTCAAATGTTAATGGACTGGACATTGTTAATGTAATTCTTGATTTATATATTATACATATTTATTTTACTTACTGTGTATAGCTTTTCTTATATTAGTTATAATTTTCCTTTTTCAAATTAGACATAAGGGAACTGTGGTGACATTTTTTTTGTGCTCTCACAAATAAAGCTTGCCTGAAGAGGACAGAGCTAGACAGACGCTAGTTAACCATTGAGGCCAAGCAGTGGTGACACACACCTTTAACCCAGCATTTGGGGGGAGTAGTTGGAAGATCAGGAGTTGAAGGCCACTCTGGGATATTCGAGATTGAATCTGTCTAAAAGAGAAACAGAGCCAGGCAGTGGTGGTGGCTCACATCTTTAATCCCAGCACTAGGGATGTGGAGATGGGAATATAAGATAGATGGAGACAGGATCTCAGCCCATTCAGTCTGAGGATTCATAGAGACAGGAGCCCACTCCCTTTTGGCTGAGGAGTTGGTAGAGGTGAGAAGTATCTCTAATGGCTGCTCCTTTGTCTCTCTGATCTTTCAGTATTTACACCAGTATCTGGCTCTGGGCTTAGTCATCAGTAATGCATCAGTGTTTCATGAGAAAAATAAAAGCATTTCCCTTTGTAGCCTCTTAAACAAGAGTGAGTCCAGATTTGAACTCTCTACTTCACAACCTGTGTCTTCTCTCCTCTGTCTGTTGTATGAGTCTGCATTTGTGCCTGCCTCAAGGCTGTCTTGTGACTCTGTCTCTGTGTTTGTCCTTCACATAGGGCTTTTCTCTGTCTTTCTTGAACAGCACAAAAGGTATCCCATAAGGAGGGAAAGGGGGGTACTTTACAGAGTTTTTAACAGTTTTACAAGGGATGATGGCAGCATTCTTAACACAGAGATATTTTTTTAACAGATAACAAATGGCATTCTTTTTAAATTATTTTTTAATTGCATGTGCATTTGTGTTTTGACTGCATGTATGTCTGTATGAGGGTCTTGGATACCCTGGAACTGGAGTTAAAGACAGTTGTGAGCTGTCATGTGGGTGTTGGGAATTGAACCCCTGTCTTCTGGAAGAGCAGCCAGTGCTCTTAAACTACATAGCCATCTCCCCATCCTACTAACATCATTCTTTATCAACTAATATCCAAATATTGAGTTCAACATTTATTGCAGACATAATTTGGAAGGTTGCTTTCAATTTCTATATTTTTTGCTTTCAGCAAATGATAGAAACGCATTGTTCTGGGACACTTGTCTGCTTTATAGCCTTGGGTCTATCACCTCTCATATTTTGTTTGTTTAACAGGCTCTTTCTATGTAGCCAAGACAATTAGACCTCAAGTTTTTATCTTAAAGTTAAGTGGTAATCTGTATGTTTTATGGTGTCTCTCCCAGATTCCCACACAAAGACACTATAGTCTGTGAAAACATCATCATCATCATCATCTCTCTCTCTCTCTCTCTCTCTCTCTCTCTCTCTCTCTCTCTCTCTCTCTCTCTCTCTCGATGTTCATTGTTAAGGAAGGATAGAAACAGAGAATGCTCTCTCTTCTCTAGTCTCAATATCTCAGAGAACAGGACAGGGGGATCAATGAAAATTTAACATGAAAAGTGCCTGTAAGCAGCATCCTAAGCAATATACTACAGTCTATACAGAAGCTTTTTAATGAAACTTCTTGGAATAACAAAAACAATTTTTTGAGGCAGGATTTTACTATATATGCCAGGCTGGTCTTGAACTCAACAGGGATCTGCTTGCCTCTGCCCTCCATGTTCTGGGACTAAAGGAGTATGCCAGCACACAGCTGGTAGCAGATAGGTTTTATAACAGTAGTTGCTAGCCGTGAGTGGCCACTGAGCACTTGTAATGTGACGCAGAATGCAAGAACTAGGCCTGGAACTCAGGCTTGAAGCAGAGTCTCTCTCGCTCAAAAGCCCTGGCTGGAGCAAGATTAGAACTTGCTGTAGGGTTTAGGCTTCTAACTTGGAGCAATCTGCCTGTCTCTGCCTTTCATATTCTGGGCTTGAAGGCTCAGGTCATCATGCCTAGCAGGAATTGACATTTTCATTGTATTCAGTGTTAGTTTTAGTATAAGTAGCTATGTGGGGGTAGTAGCTGCTGTGCACCACCAGAACTTAACTCTCCTGCCATTTTATCTTGCCACTCTGGGCATTCCACAGGCACAGATGGATCTGCATCTTAACCTTGGATTGTCTTTCCAGGTAGAAGGGTCTGTGACTACTACTTACCTCTTTTACATGCTTGTCTGTGTAAATTGAAGAAGAGCTGGGAGTTTATTTTCTTCTCTTTGGGCAGATGAGTGTCTCAGACATAACAGATTCCAGAGCTTTGTTCATGACTTCACTCAAAGCCATGGGCTGAGCTGGAGTTCCGCTGGCCAAATGTGAAAGTCAAACCTCCTAGGCCATGAACTTCCCACCATAATATTAAGTTTATAGCAGTCATGCTGCTGTAAATTGTTCAGTATCTGGTGCAAATGGGTAGTGTTTGAACCCAGGACTTTTATATGATAAGTACATTTTCTTTCACCCTATGTAATGCAACATACTGTGTGTGGTGTATGTGCCTGTGCGTCAGTGTGTAGAGGTCAGTAGTCAACACCAGCTGCTTTCCTCTGTTGCTGTCTACTTTTTCTTTTTCTTGATTTTCCAAGACAAAAGTTTCTCTATATAACAATCCTGGCTGTCCTGGAACTTGCTCTGTAGACCAGGCTGACCTTGGACTCAGAGATCTGCCTGCCTCTACCTCCTGAGTGCTGGGATTAGAGGCGTGCACCACTGTCACCTGACACTCTTCAGCTCTTTTGCTTTTTGTTTTTGAGACATTTCTGCACTGAACCTGGATTTTCCATTTGCACTACTATGCATGGCCTGTGAAGCCTCCAGGATCTCTCTGTCTTCCTTCCTTTGCCTCCTCCACAGTGCTAGGGTTACTGACAAGTGCTGCTATGCCTGGCTTCTTGCGTGGGTGCTAGGGATCTGAACTTAGGTTTCTATACTTTCTTGGCAACTACTTTATCCACCAAACCATCTCCTAGGTCTCCATATTTTAAATGTTCCACCCTCTAGTATGCCATGGTCCTATATCCAAAGACTCCTTTGACTCTGTCATGTCAACATTGGCCTATTAATACTTCGTGCCAGCCAACTTATGCATAGCTTCATTCAGCCATACCTTTCTGGGTCTAAAAGAATAAAACACCCAATGATTTCATATATGCCTTTATTCCTAAAAATAATTTGTTTCGACACTCAAAACTTGGATTAAATTATTTCCTGTAGTTTTCTGTTTTTTCTTTTATTATTATTTCTTTTTAGTATAGTAATATATAAAAACATAGTCATCTCCGGTACCAAGGGAACTGACTGACTGGTGGATTCTATAAACAATACACCTGAGAAGGCAACAGGGCTGCTGGAAATGTGTATGTGTTTACTGGTGATTTTCGCTCTGGCTCTAACATTTTTCTCATATATTCTTTTCACAGGTGCTAGGTCATACTTGCTCAGGTGGTCATATAGTGTTTATTTTGTCAAGGTAAGATGTCTTTTCTTTTCCTGGTAAGGTGGCAAAGGGACAAATGGCCCATTACTCTTCATCTCTACTATCACTCCCATGTCTTTACAGAGCATTAAATGAGGGACCAAAGTCATCATCAGTCACTTTCTTCCTTCCCCAGTTGGGTTTCAGCTCCAACTCTCAAAACACCAGCTCTGTGACTTTGAACAACCTCTTTTTGCATTTGTATGTATATGAGTATAAGTGATTCTGTGCATGCAAATGAAGGCCAGAGCTTGCTGTCAGCCCCTTTCCTCTATTGCTCTCCCTCTTACACATGGAAGCAGTCTCTCACTGAACCCAGAGTTGGACCAGCTACCTTACCCTGGGGATTCACATCTGTTTCCAGTGTGCTGGACAACAGGCTGGCCTCGAGAACAGTCGGCTTTTAATGTGGGTTCTGGGCATCCCTCTGAACTCCACTCCAGCCCTCAAGCTTCTGAGCCCAGCTCTCAAGCTCAATCCATCTTATAACAGTGTATGAGACTCCAAGTCCAGAAAGAATCTAGAGTTCCCACAAAGAAGTCGTATTGGTTTTAGACTTCATAGCTTTTTCTCCCAAATCCCTTCTAGATAATGGCTGTATTTAAATGGTAAATAGTTGTCTTTATAAAGAGTAAGCACATGGGAAAGGTTAGGACAGAAATTAACCTGGCCATTGAGTAAAGAAGACCATGCAGAGCTGCTCCATAGTTTTCTTTGTTGTTGTTGTGGATTTTGTGTGTTTTTAAGATGGGGGTTTCTTTCTGTAATGCTGGCTGTTTTGGAACTCACAGAGATCTGCCTGCCTCTGCCTCCTGAGTGCTGGGATTAAAGGTGTGCACCACCACCACTACGACCCAGCAGATTTTTATCTGACTATAATTTCAAAGATTCTTGAAAAATTGTTAAAAGATATAACAATTAGATATAAAATCCACTTTACAATGCTGTTCTCTAGGAAATAAGAAATAAGAATAGCTATGGGATTTGTGAAATTTTCCTTCATGTATGTCAGGTGTGGAGGAGTTGGCGGTTAATGTAGTTGGAGGAAGGAGCCTATTTTACAAAAGAGGGGGAAGGACATGGAAGTTTCTGGATAATTGTACAGTGAATTTTCTCCTCCAAGCCTAATGCCGCTGCTGTTAATGACACCTGTATTCTGTCTGGGCAATGTGAACGAATGCTTCCACAACTTTAGCCAGAGCCACAGGTAAGAAAGGACCTTTTTCTTTTTTTTATCTGTTCCTTTCTATAACAGAGTAAAAATGGAAAAAATTCTATATACCTTCTTGCTAAGATGTTTTGTTATGGTGTTTGTGACCTCTGGAAAAAGACCATAGATTCAATCAAATTATAATTAAAATATTTATTGTCTAACTGAAATCTCTGAACCAGATTTGAGATCTCCATTGAGAAGGGGTACTAGAAAGGATTACTAAAGGGGAAACCCACATAATGACCTTCAGTATCTATGTAAGAAAATAAAAACTGTTTTGTTCTGTCAAGTAAAGTTGTTAAGGCACCTCAAAACAGTCTTTGGGTGTCAGCATAAGTAAGTTACAGAAGGAAAAAAGGCAGTTAGAAGGAGATAGTCATGGCCGTAGATTTTTGGATGGATGTCACTGAGTTTGGGTGTGGGTGGTGGGGTACTGGTGTTGTAGGGTCTAGGATGACCCAAAACAACCCAAAGATGCAAGAGCTCATGCAAAGCAAGATCCAAAAATACAGAGTTGGGACCTGACTGCATCTGCATTCCTGAACAATCATTTCAGCCAGTCACTAAACAGAAAAACCACAAACATCTGTACCAAGTTACACTTACATTTCCCACCCTAGGATTCGAAGAGAAGGGACTTTCCTAGGAACATTATTCTGTGACTCGCTTATCTTGTTCTCATTGGTTGGTCCACTCAAGAGTGGCGGGGCAGCTTGCCCAACATTTATGTCTCACCTTGTCAACCAGGATGTCAGTAATGTCAGTTACCCAGAAAGGTCTCAAGAGGTTTTAGGAATTTAAGGTTTATTTCGCCCTGCTTTTCAAGATGGAACTTTTATTCAAAATGGCTTCAGTTTAGTCTCTTCTCATTCTGGGAGTGCATATTCCATGGAGTGGAGTCAACAACAAACATCTGGTGGGTACCAAAAATGGATGCCTAGCATAAAATGGAGCTTTTTTAGCCATAACAGTTTGTTTTCCGTGTGGATAGAGCTCAGGCAGTATAACATTTGCTGGGCTTACACAGAGTCTTGGGTTGGATCCCCAGCACTGCATATAGTGTGTGTGGTGGTGTACACCTGTGACCTCAGCACATAAGGGATGGAGACGGGAGGTCAGAGTTTTAAGGTCATTCTGAACTACTTAGTAGTTTGAGGCCAGCTTGTGCTATATCAGACCCTATCTCAAAAAATGCTTGTTTTGGTAATGAGTTCTAGACATATGATGTAGTCAGGCTGGAGATACACAAGGAGACAGACAGTATAGAGTGACTTCAAGATATTTCATCCGTGGGAAGGATCAGGATGCTATAGTTACAGGTAAGAGCCTGAGAAATGGCAAGCACAGTTACTCATTGTGCTGGGCAGTTTTCTGTCAGCCTGTCACAATCCCTCAGATTGAAGGGATCCTTAATTAGAAGGTGTCTCCATAAAAGCAGGCTGCAGACATTAATGATTGATGTTGGGGACCCAGCCCATTGTGAGTGGGGCTACCCCTGGGCTGGTGACCCTGGGTTCTATAAGAAAGTGAGCTGAGCAAGCCATGGCTAGTAAGCCATTAAGTAAGGCTACAGCAGCTCCCTTCCTTGGCTGCTGTATCAGCTCCTGCCTCCAGGTTCCTGCTTTGACTTCCCTCAGTGATGGACTAGGATGTAGAAGGGTGAGTTAAATACACCCTTTCCTCCCTAGCTTGCTATGTCACGGTATTCCATCACAGCAGTAGTGACGCTGACTAAGACATTGGCTTTTGCTTGTTTACCTGTCTTCTCCTTCATCCTGTCCATTGATTTTCTTCCCAGGTGTATCCTAATGCACTCGCCACCACCAGTCATGGTTGAACCCCTGTCTTCCACCAACACCTCTATCTGCAGCGCACTCTATTCTTATGGTGTCACTGTTTTCCTGGCTAGCTTTTTCTTCAGCCTCCTCCTCATCATGGTACGGTACCACCTGTCTGTGACTGGGAGAGATAGGCAGTGTTCCAGGACAGCCTGTGGTTCTAGCACCAGGGAAGTAAGCACGACTATGAGAATGTAGCTCAGTTGCTGGACACTTCCCTAAAGTGCATGAGAGCATGGAACGTTGAGACAGGATCAGAAGTTCAGGGTTATCCTCAGCTACATATAGCCAGTTTGGGCTAGATATGAGATCCTTTCTCAAAAAAAAATTAAAGAAAGTGACTAGGAGATGTTGACAATGTAATTAATTACTACCTTTGTTTTTGGACTTCTCAAAATCAAATGATGAGTAGGAAAAAAAAAACTATTAGTTAGGTTACCATCATATTCACTCTAGAATTAATGTGTTTCTTTGATTCTCATGAGGACTCAGAGCAGGAAGATCATATGATGCAGATTTTTCCTTTATATAAGTGATGTTCTGTGACAAAGGACAGGTGCTTTGATATAATCTCTCAGGTAGTGAAAGCATGTTCTTTTCTACTTTTTTTCAAAGATGGTTTCTTTAGCTCTGACTGTTCTCAGAGATCCACCTGCCTCTGCCTCCCAAGTGTTTGGATTAAAGGTATGGGCCACCATTGGTTGGTTAAGAAGAGATTTTTCTAAAACTCCTTTTTGCTCACTGTTGAGAATTTAATCTCAACCTTTATACTGATGAACTTCAGGGTATTAAGCATAAAACATTGTCTAGAAGAATTTCTAATAAGATATCTTAAGAGATGGGCTAGTTAGAACTCATTTTAACTTCCTGGGTGGGAATATAGATCATTATTAGTACAATGTTTGTGTATCATGTACAAGTCTGTGGGTTTGATTCCCACCTCTACAAGAAAACAACACACATTCTCGTATATATAGTGATTTGTTTGAGCTTGGTGAAAGGTGGGGATTGATAATATTCACACACTGAACATAATAACCGAAAGATTGGTTAGTATCTGTCTGTGTGAAATCCCACAGGGTAGTTCTCCAGAGTCAGCGCTCATGGTAGACAGGGTGGTTTCTCCTGACGTGAGCTCTTTGTAGAGTGAGACTTCTAAAATGCTGGAAAATTTGACTAAGCCATAGGCCAACTACTCACAATTACACTCATGCTTAGGTCTTACTCATCCATGCCCAGACATTGTATAAGAAGTTTGTGAAATCAACAGACTTTCTGGAGAGTGAGCAGTGGGCTGTGACTTACACTGTGGCTCAGCGAATGCGCCTCTTCCCAGTGGCCTTTGTATGCTGCTGGGGCCCAGGTTGGTATCTTAGTAAAAAGAGTTGAGAGGTAAAGAAGCTGACTACTATGGGGTTCATCAAACAAAATGATCTCACCAAAATCATGACTGCATATTCCTGTCCTGCTTGGAAATTTTATTTACTTATTGCTTTATTTTTTGAGAGAAATTCTCATTATGTAGACCCTTGCTGGCCTCAAACTCACTGACCTCCACCTACAGCTTCTGCCTCAAGTGCTGGAATTAAAGACATATACCACTCTGTCAGGCATTAACCTGCAAGTTGTAATCAGTGAGGACCAGAAATCAAGGCCAGAGGCTCAGTCAGGGGTTGATCTTAATGCTGATCATCAGTTACATGCAGCTTCTGTTGACAGAATACTCAGGCATGTGCACTGGGGCTAACAACAATCCACACATTGTGTGTTTGCAGCTGTGACACTGCTGATCATAAAGCTGACCAAGACACAGGATACCTCACTGCACATGGCCTTCTCAGTGTTCCAGGTAATACTTTCCAAAGCCAGAATCTCTGAGAATCTCTGGTCTTGTACCTTTGTGCCCTATGCCCTTGCACTTCCACTTAGAGGAACACAGTTTTCCCTCAGTGTATTCATTTGTGCATTGCAACAGAGAAGATCAAATGTTTATGCTTACTTATGGGGATATAATTATTTCCTCAAGGCAATCTAGTCGGTGTGTTTCTAGATATAATTTGGAGCACTTGTATCTCTGGGCAACTTTGTTTTGATGTGTTGAAGATAAGGCATTAGAATAAGATATCTAGTGATGATGCTCTCCCATCCAGAGTGAACCAAATGGCACAAATTAACTATTCATAGTGAGTGGCAAGCAGTAAAGGACTGCTTTTCCTCTTTCTTCCATTATCAGAAGAAAACTTTTTAGGCTAAATTTGCTGATTTAGGTTAGTCTTCTATGAGACATGGGTCAGCAGTTGAAGCCATTTTTATTGTCCTTATGTATATGCTAAACAATGTAACTAGCCTTCAGCTATTCACAGCAAGATATAATGTGAAGAGTCTAGATGAGCTTGTATATAGTTCAGTAGCTTAAATGATGACGCTGCATGTAGGGTTGGGACTCACACATCCATACTAGATGTGTGGCCATGCTTTTAAAATACGGGTTAAGGGACCTCTTCCTGGACCTCAACAAGCCTGAAGGTTGGGCTCCATCACCCTTCATCTCCTCCAGGCTCTCACAGCAGCATCCCAGGGTCTGCTCAACTGCGGCATATATGGCTGGACAGAGTGCAAGTTCCAGCAGCTAAAGCGTGAGCCTCTTCGTGATGCAGATACTCAGACCCCATTGCTGTGCTCCCAGAAGAGAATCTATAGCAGGAGCTTAGGTCCACCAGAGTCTCCTCTTGCCTTTGCTTCCAGTGCTTCCACCATTCTTTGAAACTGTGGAACTGTATATCCAGGAAGTGAATCCTTCACATGAGTGAACTCTGCAGATTTGCAGGGAACACCTTCCACCTCTTCTGGCCATACCCCAGACTGAAGAACTGTGGTCAGTAGCAACCCTGGATAAATTAGGAAGGATCTCTCCATTTGCTTGGTCAGGGAGATGTAGCTGCTTTCCATCTAAGAGACTCATTACTTTGACAAATATTAGATTAACTTAGATCTCTTCAAGAAAAAATAAATTTCAGGCTCCTATATATGTGTGTCATTTGCAAGTTCTGCTCTGTGAAACCAAGGGAAGTAGGAAGCCATGCATTACCTTATAGATGTGCAGTTGGGGTTACTGCATGGAGGCCTGAGACTGTTCACACAGCCAAATGCTCTGCCACAAACCTCGGTCCTAGTGTTTGAGTGCTTTTCAATTTGATATAATGTTGGATATAGAGTTATTAAAAACTATATTTAAAAATATATAGATTTGGTAGCTGTATCCATCTGAAATATTTATGGATGAGCAAAGCTTCCTTAGTGACCATTATAGCTAGTGTGGCAGAATCGTATGTCCTGTACATGGGGAGAGGGATTGGTCACAGTTGCTATGGAAATCACAGAGGTACCATAGTTAGAGCCAAGGCTTCCAGGACAGTGGCAGTCATCACCACAGCTTAGCCAGCTGCAAGGTTCTTAATGTTCCCAACAGCATTGTTCCTTGAGTTCTACTAGGCCCAAGGCTCTCTGCACAACATCTATTATCAGTCCAGCATGTAGACAATTTCCTAGGGTTTCTACATACTGGTAGAAATGTATTTCTGGGCAGGAGTGGGACCAGAAGGTTTCCAGAATTTAGGTCAAAAGAAACAGGCTTATACAGTGAACAGAAGTGACCTAAAGCGAGTTTCCTGGGCATACCCATCAGTCATTGGCCTGCATGTCAAAAATTCTGACATATGGAGTGGTGGGGAATGTACCAGCAGACAGCATGGAATAGAACCCAGAAGAAAGCCTTGAGCTTTAACTTGTGGGTCTCGTCAGCATCTAATCTGTAATAGCTAAAGCCAAAACAAAAAGGATATCTATGTGTAAGAACATAGTTTAACTATAGAGATACTAATATGCCATGGAACACTAGTAATAAAGAATAAGAAAAAAAAATCATTGAGATTTAAGACTTAGTGAATTGTCCACTTTGAAATAAAATAGTAGGCTTATTTATAAAAGATAGTCCTGAAATACCCACATATATTTATATATTTATACCCACATGGAGAGAATTTGGAAACTGTAGAAATAGGTTCACAGAGATTTCCAGAACTAGGGTCCAGAGATAGACAATATAGAAGGGAAGCCAAGACACTGAGCAAGAGAAATGAAAACATCATTTTATTAAAGGGAGAAGCACCCAGAATCTGAGGAACACAGAGGGAGAGCCAGGATTGTAAGAGTTTACATTTGGAGTGCAGGCTTAATAAGGTATGCTCATTGATACCTGAGCACTTCACAGGCCATGTCCCTCCAGACAGGGTTCTCTTCCCGCATTCTTTTTTTGTTTGGTTTGTTTTGGCCTTGGATTTTCAAGACAGTTTCTTTGTGTGTGGCTTTGGAGCTTGTCCTGGAACTTGCTCTGTAAACCAGGCTGGCCTCAAACTCAGAGATCCCCCTGCCTCTGGAATGCAGAAAGAGTACTATGAGGTTGAGACCAGCCTTGGCTACATAGTTGGAAGCCAGTCCCTAGGCCATATATATGAGACACTATATCAAAACAAACAAAAGTAACACTTTGTCTTCATCAAGCACAGAATTGTATTAATTTGGGTTAACTTGTTTTATTTTCAAATGAGCTCCAGAAATGGAGAGTTGAGTTTGACTCAATGGGATGAAAAAAGATGTAAGGTCAAGCCCAGGGAAAGACATATCTGTTCCTGGTCCCCCAAGGAGAAGCATGACCCTTGGACTTCAGAGCATCAATAGCTGCAGCATCTGTCCTACACTATAACTTCCCTTCATTTCTCCCAAGTGTGAAAACAAATCTAGATTCTGGAATTGGCTTGAAGGAATTAAGGAAATTTCTAGGGTCCTGGCTGGCCTAAGACTGCTCAGAGAAGGCAAGGAGAGGTGGCAAGACATCTCTAAACTCTGTTGGGAAATGTGGACATATGTGGAACCAACATGTGGACTACCGGATGACATCTTTGTAATGCCACAAGCACATGGGTAAGATGATCTATGAGAAAGGTCGTACTTTCTAGAAGCAGTTAAAACTCTGTTTAGCTTTGTTTTAGATGAGTCTTGCTAGGTAACCCAGACTGTCTTCAGATGCAGTCGCCTGGCCTCAGCCCTCTGGAATCTGGCAGTATGGCAATCATCACCATCAAGGCTGGCTTAGTGTTGGCTGCATCTTCCTCTTCCTTTTCCAGATGTGTTTGTTTATTGTATATGCTCATGACTGTACAGATGGGGGGTGCCTGTGTATGTAGAAGAGCTGTTTAGCATCCCCAGTCATTCTCAGTCTGTTCCTTCAGATCTTTCCCTGAATCCAGAGCTTGCATTCTCTCAGCTAGAAGCCACTAAGCCCCAGGGATCCTCCTGCTTCTTGCCACTTTGGGTTATGGGCATGTACACAATACCTATCTTCTCTTGTCATGTGTGTGCAGGGGTCAGGACTCCAGGCCTCATGGCTGCATAGCAAGCACTCTTTGGAGTTATGGGCTGATGTCTGTAATGCTGGCATCTTAACTCAAGTTAGGGCCTCTTCCTTATGAAGTACAACCTTTATCACACGGCTACAGAACATAATGGACTCAACAAATATATTACATGAGACCTGAAGATATGTTCAACATTAGCAGTTTATTTAAACTCATTCTTTGAATATATATTTTTGGAAAAGTTATAACAATGAAGATCATGGAAATTGACCTTACATCATAGGTAGTTGTTACTTAGAATGAAAACCCATGGGATAGTGATAAATTCAGGAGCACCAGACAATCTATGTGGAAGAAAGCATGTCCCAAAATATAGTTTCTGGTGACCAAAAAAAATTACTTCAAAGATACAAGAACATAAATGTCTAAAGATGTGTGTGACACTTTGAAATGAAATACGAAAACTAAATTACTTAAAAGACCGAGGGTGTGAACACCACCAACTGAATGGTGAGAAGAGACTCCTGCCTCCCTTGCCAGAGCATCTTTAGGCCTGGAGACCGAGCCTCTCATTCTCAGGGCTGGAAGAGGCCTAGCTGTGGCTTTATGTCCCCTGCTTATCCCTCATCCTCTTCTTTTTCTTCTGCTTCCTCCTCCTCTTTCTCTTCCTCCTCCTCTTTCTCTTCCTCCTCTGCCTCCTCTGCCTCCTCTGCCTCGGTCTCTTTTGGTAGGGCTTCTTCCTCTGCCTCCTTTGAAACCTTCTCTGCTTCTGAAGGTTCTGCTTCAGAGGGAGGCTCTGACTTACTGAAGGCTGTCATGATGCAAATGATTATAAAGAGGAATATGAGGATCAAAAGAGCAGCCAGAACTATCAGCTTTAAGTTAAGTGCCAAATAATTTTTACTTTTCTCATAATTTAGACTGTCATCTCCTTCTGTAGGATTTTCATCTGATGTTCTTGGAGGAGGACCACTGTCCACACTGCCTCCATTTCCTTCATTCTTGCAGTCAGGGGGTGCAAAGCCAGATGTACAATGGCAGTTTCCTAAGTCATTGCAAACTCCATGTCCACTACAGAATTGATGTGCATTGCAGGAAGTAGAGGTGGGGGGTTTGTAGGGAATGTGATCTGTACATGTGAAATTCACACAGATCTTATCTGAGCTGCAGAGAGTTCCATTCTTCACATACCCATTGTCAGGGGTGTCTGTCTCACCATCCAAACCAACCATACTCCAGCACCAGTCCACTGTATGAGGGACCTGGATCAGCGTGTGTTTGTGTTTGATTGGTGGTAAGAAGCCTAATTCTGTACAGATAAGTTTCCCACACAGAATATTTTGATCTGAACACTTGACATATGTTCCTGGAGACACCGAAGAATGGCCACAGTTTCCAAACCGGTCCCCTTTTGTGTTCATAAAGTTGTAGCATTCACTAGAGGCAGTCTGTGCACCATACCCAAAAATTCGTGAGCATTGAGAGCTAGGGTCCAGGCACTGACCCTCAAAACAAAAGTAAAATTCATGGCATACAGACCCATCTTGCACTGTCCTGTCCTCAGGACATACCGCAGAGGTCCCATTACAGTATTCGTCCAAGTCACACACCCCTTCAGCAGGGCGACATGTCTGCCCCATCTTTTTAAATTTACATCGAGAACAACAAAGTTCATCACTACATTCTGCACCTTCCTTCAGTTTACAGTTTCCATCACAACACTGGTTACTGGCACAGGCACTGCCACAGTCACACTCCTCTGACTCCTCCACCACACCATTTCCGCAATGGGCAGCTCTGCGCTTGCGGCTTTGGTGCCAAGGCTTGTCAAGTAGGCAGGCCCCTCTGTGACCTTGGAGGAAATGGTAGAAGTCACCCGAGCTGCAGTTGCTGAAGCCACTGTCCTTGGTGATATTCTCATGCATGAGGCAGAAGTGCTTAGGGTCACAGATGCAGGCCGGGTGGTCGTGCTGGATACCCAGGTTGTGCCCCAGCTCATGGGCCATGAGCCCTGCAAACAGCAGGACATCTTCATGATAGAAGGCCTCCACAGCCGCCGCAAACCCGCCAGAACAGGCACCACCGAGAAACGCCTGGCCCTCGTTCTCTCCTGGGTGATGCCCGACGATCAAGTGTGCAACATCGTGTCTGACCCGGTCCACAAGCTTCTCCTGTCTCCAGTGGTTGAAATTCCTCAGCGTAGCCTGCAGGTCCACCGGGACCTCTATCGGGTCCCCGTCTGTCCAGATTTCCATGCCCACCAGCACCACCTCTATGTTTAGACCCCTAGTGAAGCTGTTGGCCAGAGCAATGATGTCCACTACTGTCCGGACCGTCTCATTGATGTTGCTGCTCCACATCTGGAACCGCTGCCAGTTGACCACGACAAACATCTCCACATACTTGGTGTGTGACCACAAGTCAGTCAGCTCCCGTAGATCATCCGGCATCCTGTCCCTTTGTTGTTGGCTGACCTCTCCTGGGCTGTCTTTGGGAGTGATGCTGCAGGAGACTCGAGGATGCTGTGCCCTGCTGTACAGGATGTGTTCAAACCTTTTGGAAGAGAGCATAGGCTCGATGGTGTAGGACGTTTCCTCCTTAATCAGGACACCCCTCAGGCCTGAACAGATGTTGACAGAAACAAAGGAGCCTGGTACCCCTTCCATGTAGCCTTCATAGTGGCAGTCCTGAGAGAGGAGGGACATTTCTTGTCCCAGGATGCCGTTGTGGTAACTGTAGACTGGAAAGTTAGTCACAGAGTAGTTTCCCTTTACCTTCAGGTGAAGCAGCTGCTGCTGGCCCTGCATCAACAGCATGTAGGATGCCCTTCCTCGGGGATCTTCACTCTCCTTGACTGGCAATCTCATGGGGATGACAGTTTCATAGGAAGAGTGATACACAGATCCTGTGTCACAGGATGTACTTGAAAGAAAAGGTATGACCAAGAGCAATATGGCTTCCAGCCTGACACATAAATGTTGTGATATTTGCCCCAGCCTTAGTCTCTCCATCTGGGGAGCCCAAGTCTGAAGTGTTCCCCAACCTTACACAAAGCCACATAGGGTCTACTTGGAAGAAAAGGAGGGGGCCAAGTGTATCACTATGGCCATGTCTGCCATGATACTGAGTCAGTTGATGCTATGGGGCCTGTGTGTTAAGCAGTGGTGACAGCAGCTGCTCCCCCTGACATTGAAACCTGGGTATTATGCCCCCACGTATGCTGGATGGTTAAGTGGTTGTCATTTCCCACCTCTGTGAGCTTAGCGTATTGGCTGCATCTCGTCCCCTTGTCTCTGACCTCTCTGCCCTTTCAGATAGCTTCCATTCTTTCTGGCTTCTTTGACAAGATGGAGAGATGTCCCATGACAGACTGTGAACTCTATGTGAGACTACCTTGAGAGAGAACATAACATTCCCACAGCTCACTCAGCAGAGCCACATGGAACACCCCTCCCCCACCCTTACTGTTGTCAGTTGCTCAGCTAACCCCAGATGATCCAGATCAAGGATCCTGGAAATACCTTAAGTACATACACTATAGTATAGCTTCCTGACTTGTAAAGCCTTTGCTCCATAAACAGGAGCATCCTAACCAACTCAGAGGGGAGACCAGGCTGTTAGATCAGGCCAGTGAACTGACGGTGTTGTAACGGGATTAGGGTTGCAGCCCATGGGGAAGACAGTAGTCCCCTTCCTATCTTTAGATGTGGCTTCTCAGAGGCTATGGACGATGGCATGGTACTCTCCCCATACATGTGTTCATGTGCACAGTGGCTGGCGTCTCTTAGGCCTCACCCTACACATTGAACTCCCAGGGTTGTGTGTGAATTGTGTGTGTTCCTTTATGTCTTTCTTCCAGCATTAATTACTATTATATGGTGGGGACCGCTTTTTGGCTGACTTTGAAGAGTGTTACATTGTTTTAACAGCTTATTTACTGTGCTGCCAAGATCTGGAACTAAACCCAGAAATTTTTCTCTGTGAATCTCCGTTTTCACTTTCTGTCCCCTGGACAGCCTCTGGTGACCACTGCCCACTCTGCTCTCTAGGAAGATCAAACTTTCAAGTTTCCACAGAGTCTCAGCACATGTGGTGTTTCTCTTGCTGTCTGATTTACTTCACTTGGTGTGACTCCAAGCCCCTCCATGTTGTACAGATGAGTAGGTGGCTGCATATCTGCGCTACCACGAACACTGCTTTAACAGCCATGGAAGAGCAGGTATGTCTTTAGTACAGTGGAGCTGCTAGATCACACAGATCCTATAATCTCCTGTGTCTTTTGTGAGGAATCTCCAGAGTTTTCTGTAATGTTGATGCTGATCACACCCCGCTCAACAACATGCATGAATTACCTTCACATCCAGTAAGCATATGGTTTTAGTCTCCTGATTTGATTTCTTATGCCTCAGTAACCGCTGTGATTGGACACTGTTTCATACATTTGTTGGCTATTTGAGGTTTTTGTTGCATGGAATGTTTGTCTTTTGAGACATCTCAGAGTGACACACAAGTTATCCTAGAAATAACTATTTGGTCCAGGATGTCTTCCAACTAAAATCCCCCTGCTTCATCCAGCCAGGGGTGGTGGCACACACCTTTAATCCTAGCACTCAGGAGGCTCAGGCAGGTGGATCCCTGTAAGTTCAGGGGCTAGCCAGGTCTATAGAGTGAGTTCTAGGACAGCCAGAGCTATACAGAAAAACTGTTTTGAAAAGCCAAAAAAAAAAAAAAAGGAACAGAAAGAAATCCTGGCCCTGCGTGCTGGGCTTCAGACACTAGAGTCCTAGCTCCTCTTTTCAGCCTCCAGACTCTTCACACTGGAAATCAAACCTATGTTCTGTGTATGCCATGTAAGCGCTGCCTCAGGATTGTGTACATAGCTGTGTGCCTTCTCTGGAGAAGTGTCGATTGAATTGCTTAGCCCATTTTAAAATTTGGATTATTTGGTTTTAGTGTTCAGCTTTGTTGATCATCATATGTTCTCAACATTTAAATTCTTAACAGATGAATGGTTTACAAGTTTTTTTCCGGCTCCACAGACTGTGTCTTGTCTCTATAGTTTCATGAACTTTTATTATATTCTTACTTGCTCAAGCCTTTGGGGGTATTCTTAGGGAGGAAATGATTGTCTAGAGCAGCGGTTCTCATCCTTCCAACAGTATGACCTTTTAATATAGTTCCTCAGTTTGTCGTGACCCCAACCATAAAATTATTGTGTTGCTACTTTATTGCATGAATTCTAATTTAGTATTATTAATAAAAATTCAGAGCCATATTGGGGGAAAGCTGAAATATCAGAGAAACAAAGAAACAAGCCACAGCCAGTTCTTAGCCTGCCAACTCAGCAGCAGGCTGAAAAGGGTAGGCCCTGTCTCACAAACCTTTAGACTGAATCCCAGGAGTCCTCAGCTGAAAGAGTTGGACTCCTGCATCTTCCTCTTTCCTTCTCTGCCCAGCTGTCTCATGTCCTGCTTCAGCTTTCCTAGTGATAGGACTAAAGATGTGCGCCACCACTGCCTGGCTCTGTTTGGCATTGACTTCACAGAGATCCAGAGAATCTCTGACTCCCCAGTGCTGGCATTAAAAGCATTGCTCACCACTCCCTAACACTCATGGCTTGGCTCTGTATGTGGCTCCATCCTCAGATATTTCACGCTATTTTTATTAAACATACAATATATCACCACATATCCCTTTTTGTGTCAAAAATTAAAGTTATAACTAGTATAAGAAAACTATATACAATAAGTACAATTACTACATATAATGTATACAAGCAATAATTACATCAATAATCTCCAGTCCATTAACAATTGGCAAGTTCAAACAAATTACTTCATTATTTATCCTATCTTGGTGAGTCCAAATGATTGTTCCTAATTCACTTTCTAACTTTTAATGTTATACACTTTGCACCTCTTAGTGAGTTTCTTTTCTGAATCTGTACCTAGAAAAACTATAAATATAACTCTCTAGTCTTCAACTCCATCAGAGACCTGAGAAGGAAATAATAACTGACTAAACAGGAAGTGCAAGCAAAAAATGTGAGAAATGACAGAAACATCTGGCTGCTTGGACAGTCACTGACAAGCCTAGCATATCTGACAGATTTGTCTGTGAAGCAGGATTTTCTTAAAGACCTTCCTACTTTGTCCTGGTGACTTTGGGCGGCTCTTTCTTGTATGTCCTGCTTGTCCACTTTGGACGTCATACTGACAGCAGTTGAGGCAAGAGCACTTTCTTACCCAAGGGCTAACTTTTGCCCCACAGAAAGTCAACTCCATATGGAGTTTCTTTTATGTCCATCATCTTCTCTGAAGTAGATTGGTGCTGCCAGGATCAGACGTCTCATAAAAAATAAAAGGAACCTATGTTACTAAAATATCTTAAGTGCCATATTCTGTAGATCTCTATAAAGTGTTTGAAGAGATCCTGGCTATCTAAAGTATATCTCTATTCAACACTGAAAACACACCTAATATGGCTAAAAAATTTAACCTTAATGACTAATTACTAACTTGCATTTCTTTATATCCTAATTAGATGGTAATAATAAATTTTCAAGAACTAGCAATATGCATTACATTGTTAGGTGAGCTGTATAGGTACTATACTTTGAACAAAAGTAGAAATATATGTGCAATAACAAAATTAATATCTGCTTTGTATCAATATACACAATTTGTTTACAATATACAAAACCCAATCCAATGTAATTTTTTAAAACTAGTAATTGCTTTTAAAAAGCAGATTCAATAATCTACCCTCCTATCCTATCATAGTTCAGCCTTTTTCCTAATCATAACCAATAACAATTTCTAACTAATCACCTTAAACAATGACAGTCATTCATAACCCATTGAAAAACCACAAACTACCCACCCCACCTCTTAGGAATGTGGGCATTGTGTTTTTAAATTTATTTCCTGCTGTCTGGGAGTGACAGCATCTTTAGGGAATTTTGAAAAAAAATTTTGTTAATTGTCAAGTCCTGAAATAAGTAACTATATCCTTTTTGTCCACTCTCTAAGTAACAGGAAAGTACAGAGCTTGTCTCAAGTTCTGATTAGAGTAGTATGTGAAGCTTCTTGTTCATCTCAGCTAGCTTCTTCAAAATTGTCTTTAGCAGTTTATAGTCTAAATTCAATCTTTGGTTGGTATTTTCAGCTTAGTGGCATTGTCATAGTCCATGAGAAATCATCATTGTGGGCCCCATCTTCTTTTGGAGACTTGAAAGGTCACAGTTAGGCATTGTCATGTTTCACTGAAGAAAACTAATAAGAGACTCAAACCCAAAACAATATATAGGAAGCTAAAGCCTTTTCTCTATAATTTAGTATTCTATATAAACATTAATATCATGACAAAAAGTTTAATATACATATAATCTTACAAATTTTGATATAAAAATTTATACATCATAAAATTAGTAACAATAGAAGTTCCTTATTTTTAATATTCTTCTGTCCCATATCAGGTGGCTCTTCTGATATGATACAGAGATTTTGCATTTTCCTTTAATAAGCATGCTTAGGTTTAGAGAAGGAGAGAGCCACACTCCAACTCCAAAGTCAGCCTTAATTTATAATTGAACTGGGACGTCAATTTCTCTTAGAAATAAAGAGATATAGATGTTAGACAGTGAGATTTTATCCTGTAGAATGTAGTGATACCAATAGGTCCAATATTCCTTTGATTGTAAATTTTTTTCTGGATAGCTTTCCCCTCTGCTTTAGACATCTAGATGTTCAAGGTCTTTTGACTTCTTGAAGATGGGTGCTTCTAGTTTTCTGTAAAGACAAAAACAAAATCCTGCCCCAACCCTTGTTATGTGAGTTTTCCTTACAACTTAATAGAATTGTCACATCAGTGAATGAGCCATCATTTCTTATCAAGAAATTTCTTCTGTTTGAATTGAGTCTTTCTTCACCTGGAGAAACAAAAGTAAAATCCCTTCCCCAATGTAGCACATATCCTGGCTTCCATTCAGAGGTCAGTACATCTTTGAGGTAGACGGGCTGATTTAGCTCAGGTGTTTTTTTCTATACTCCAATGCCTTTCTTTAGCTGTTGTTTCTTTCTCATTAGCACTGAGAAAATTCAAAGTTAAAGCCTAATATAGTCTATCTCTGGGGGCCTTTGTTACCCTTTTTTGTTTATCTAGCATATCTGTTCGAGTTTGATTTGATCTCTCTATGACTGCTTGCCCCATAGGATTGTGTGGTATTCCTGTAATATTCTTTATATTATAGTGAGCAGAAACTGTTTCATTTTACTAGAGACATATGCCGGAGCATTGTCAGTCTTAATTTGTACAGGTATTCCCATGATGGCCACAACTTCTAGCAAATGTGTGATTACTAAATCAGCCTTTTCTGAACTCAAAGCAGTTGCCCATTGAAATCCTGAAAACCTATGATGTATGTATTTTAATTTTTCAAATTCTGTAAAATAAAACACATCCATCTGCCAAATTTCATTTCTATGTATACTGTAGGATTACTTCCTGTTGGTAATGGAGTTTGGTTATAGAAGGAACAGGTAGGACATCTTTTTACAATTTCTTTGGCTTGTTGCCAAGTGATGGAGAAATCTGTTTTTAAACCTTTGCTACTTATGTAATTTTTTTAATGACACTATAAGGCTTCTAGCACATTTCCTATTAATAATTTATCAATTTCATCATTACCTGCTAGAGGGCCTGGCAGACCTGTATGGAACTGAATGTGTGCTATATAGAAGGGATGATTTCTATTCCTGATTATTTCTTGTAACAGAATAAATAATGAAGTTAATTCTGAATCATCAAGAATAAAGTCAACAATTTCACTGTCACTCTTTCTGCACACTGAGAACCAGTAACCATGTAAAGAGGTTCTGTAAAATCCACTAATATCATACTAGCATATAATTCTGACTTTTAGACAAAAATTATAAGGGCTTTGGGCCCCTTTACTTATATTTTCTGATTTGTAACCTGCCTTTACTGATTTGTTTGCATCAATATAAAATGTAGGAGCTCCAGAAATTGGTGTTCCCTGTACAACATGAGGAAGAATCCAGTTAGTTCCCTTTATAAGTTGAATTATTTTGCTTTAGGGATACTTGTTCATAATCTCTCCCAAAAAAATTACTGCAAGCCCCTTTGCCAAGGTTTACTTTGCCCATATTTGCTTAGTTTCTTCATTAGTTAAAGGTATGACAATTTTTGCTGGGTCCATTCCTGTCAATTGATGAAGTCTTAATTTTCCTTTAAAAAGCAAATCAGAAATCTTTTCCACATATCTTTCTTTCTGAGCCCAGCTATCTCACTTCCTGGTTCAACTTTCCTGGTGCCAGGATTAAAGCATGTGCTACCACTGTCTGGCTCTGGCCTTGAACTCACAGAGATCCAGAAGATCTCTGCCTCCTGAGTGCTGGGATTAAAGAAGAGGGTCGCTACTCCCTAACTTTGATGATTTGTCTCTTTGAGTGTTCTGTCCTCAAATATTTCAGGCTATTTTTATTAAATACTACCACATTGTAATTTTGCTACTATTATGAATCATAATGTAAATATATTTGATATTCAGGAGATCTGATACGCAACCCCATGAGTTATCTGACTTCCAAAAGGGTCATGATCTACAGGTTGTGTTGCCTTGGAGTATTTCTCTCATGTTGTCCTATGGCTCAGTGTTTCAGCCTGCCTTTCTCTCTCCATCTCTTTTCCTTTCTGCCCAAGAGCTCCTGTATCCCAGACTGGCCTGGAACTTACTATGTACCTGTAGTCTGTATCTCTCTGCCTTCCAAGTGTTAGGGTCATTGGTGTGCACCACCACTACCAGTTTATTTGGTGCTAGGGGTCAAACCCTGGGTTTCATACATACTAGGCAAGCACATACCAACTGAGCCCCATGCTCCTAGCACTTCCACATTCGTTTGTTTTCTTGATGGGGGTTGGTGACCTATTGTTAAGTGTAGAGATCTTTGCTGAGTCTCTACAGATTTTGTATGAGTGGCCACACTTTGATGATCAAATTTCCTCTGCTTCTGCTCACCTGTGAAAATCTTCCAGTTCTGAAGGATCGTTTTTGTAGGGTGTGCAGCTTCTTAAAAGACTCATTTTTTATTATATGTATGAATATATATGTTTATGTCGATGCTGGGTTTGATCCTAGGTCCTTTGTAGGAACAGCCAGTGCTCTTTGCCAGTAAATCTCTCCCTCCCAGGGCATGGCAGTTTTGTTGGCAGTTTTCTCGCTGGACTGTATGGGTTTTGCTGAAAAATTGAGCACAGCTCTTACGTGTGGGTCTCACCTTCTCATCCCCACAGACAAGCAAGGAAGGCTAGGATTGGAGTTTCTCACAAGCGGTTAGTCTGAGAATAACCTTCTGTAGTGCACATAAGATATGTGCAGAGGGCACCAGCTTTTAAAGTGCTGCTAATTGTTTCTAGAGCTGCAGGATACACTTGGTACTGCCTTGATGGAGAAGCACAGGTGATACTGGGCATCTTGGGTGACAAGTGGCATGAGCAGTCATAGTCCTAAGGTCAGGTTGGAGAGCTTACTTCACTTTTCTGGTGAATGCAGACATTGCCAGAGGATGATGGTTGTACTACAGAATATTCCCGGGACTTCCTCAGGGAGTGGTGCTTCTGGGTCCCTGAGGCTTCACTCTGTAGTAGCTGAAATCCCAAGGCTGTGGGTTAGGGAAGCTCAGGTAAGGGAGCACAGATGGGACCCAGGGTGCTGGCCGTGGCAACAGTGGTTCTCAATTTTCAGGGCTCTGAGTCAGGCTGTCTTCTTTCTTAGTGTTTCCCAAATGGTAACATACAGCACATTTACTGCAAAGTCCATTATGAAGATGTGTAGATTTGAGGGGATGAGTAAAACAACTATATAGCCACCAGCTTCACCTCAGAACCATACTCTTCTGAACCCTCCCACTGTGCATGATCATGCTCTTTGTACTCACAGTGGTAGTTTTGATTTCTTGGTATAAGATTAGAACATCATTTCATTGCCTATCTAAATTTTATAGAGACACACGTACTTAGACTGAATAGAAGAAGCTCAATGTAAAGTGTGAGTTGTCATGAAAGCACGATGACGTGAGACCATGGATCATTTCTGACCCTTACAACTCACTGATGAATCCTTGTAGTTTGGGTAATACTCTATATAAGCAACACTATGGACGTACTAATGATATGCATGACAAATGTAGAGTCTGGGAGATATTTATCTGGAAGAGAACTGCTAGCATGTAAGATAGGCCAACTCTTACTAAAATACGACAAACTCAGCATGATACTCATACTCTGCCAACAGTATGGGTTCTAATACTGTACAGTATTGGTTATCAGCGTTAGTTTTTGATATGTGATTTTCTCTGCATTTCCCTGAAGATTAATATGGATAGACAACTTTAAGAACACTTATTTGACTGGGCATAGTGGTGCACACCTGTATTCCTAGGACTCAAGAGATGGACCAGAAATTCAAGGCCAGTCTCACTTCCATTGTGAGTTCAACATGAGTCTAGGTTACATGGACCCTGTCTCAAAAAAAAAAAAAACAAAAACCAAAAACAAAAACAAACCACATATGATTACACACCTTCAGTCTTGGCACTTAGGAGGCAGATGGAGTTTGAGGCCAGCCTGTTCTACATAGTGAATTTCAGGACAGCCAGGGCTGCATATGATACCTTGTCTCAAGAAATAATGTTTAAAAGCTGTCATTTAGGGCTGGAGGAGGTGGCTTGGTGGTTAAGAGCACTGGCTAATCTTGCAGAGCATCCAGGTTCAATTCTCAGCATACATGGGGTGGCTCACAATTGTCTGTAACCCCAATTCCAAGGGATCTAACCTCCCTCTGACCTCTGCGCGCGGGGGGGGGGAGGGGGGGGGCACATGATAAAGCCCACTGATGAGTCACCCTAACCAGATCATTCTACTGGAGTGCATGTGTGGTCTGTCATGAGCTTGTACAATCAGTCCTCTTTATGGACCCATCCACAGCATTGAAAAGTTCAATGATCTGACTTCGCTTAAGAGCCACACTGGCTAGGTGCAGATGACAGGGCAGAAGCATAAACCAATTCATGTCTTCTGCAACTGTCCTCAGATGCTGAGCTGCCTGCTAGCACTGGAAGGTTTGGGTGCTTAAGAGACACCCAAACATTTATTTTGAAAGTCTAGCTGAGAGCATGTATAGGTGGACTGTTTTATAGAACAATGCTTTCCCACACTAGATACTCTGGCCTCTTTGCGTTGTCTTCCTTTCAGTGACTCATACACAGATGTTCCTTTTCTAGCAAGTCACTGTGAATCAGCCACCGCTCTTGCTAGCATCACCGTACCTCACAGGGACACACCCACGGTGTTTACCAGGCATCTCCTACAGAACACAGCCAAGGCTGCGCTGCTTGTGTTGCTGAAGGAACAGCCAGTGGAATCCGTCTTCTCAGCTCCTTTGTTAGGTGCTATCATGTTTTTAGTGTTAAAATAGACCTTCCTAATGCTGTGACCCTTTATTACCATTCCTTATGGTGTGGTGACCCCAACCATAAAATTATCTTGCTACTACTGTGAATCATAACGTAACTATGTGGTAGGCAGGAAATTGACCCCCAGGTTGAGAACTACTCCCAGGACCTAGATTCTAGTGTCTAATTGTCATCCAGAGGCCAATATCTTCCACTTGAAAAACAAAGCAAGACTTCACGCAGCTCATTATCAGGGTTTTACTGTGTAGTCCACACTGGTGTTGCATTTGCTGCAATTCTCCTGCCTCAATCCCCTAGTGCTGAGAGTACAGGCAAAAGACATCATACTTGGTTGGGGACTGAATCTAGAGCATTGCATGTGCTAGGCTGGACACTACTATTCACAGATAATAATCAGTTTTAAGATACTTGTATACTGATTACACTACGCAGGATGTTCTTGATAGAATTCAACATCTACTCAAGAAAGAAGGTACCGCCTGGACAATCACAGACTTAGCAAATGTTCTTCATTTTTACTCAAGTAAAAGCTTTGGTCATGGGACACAGAATGCAGGCTGCTGGGTTAAACCTGAAGCACAGCACCTCCTTGCTCTTCTTGCCTGTTTCTGGGGAGATGAGAACATGACTATGCCTGTGCCATAGGGAACCAATTGTGCTTTTGTCCTAGCTGTCTCACAGAAAACAACCTCCACATTAAAGAGCAAGCAGACTGTCAAGTCCACAGGACAGCTGATTCCAGGCTGGAGCTGGGGACAGAATCCAGCTGCCCCTGCAGGGTCAGTTCCTAGCACATGACACAGCTCACAACTGTCTGTGAATAAATAGTTCCACAAGACCCAACACTCTCTTCTGGCCTCCTTGGGTACTAGGCACACATCTTGGGCAATACATATATGCAGGCAAATATTCATACATATAAAAGTAGATAAACCTTTTTGTTTGTTTTTTGTTTTTCAAGACAGGGTTTCTCTGTGTAGCTCTGTAGACTAGGCTTGAACTGAGAGATCCACCAGCCTCTTCCTCCTGAGTGCTGGGATTAATGATGTGGGCCACTTCTGCACATCTAATACATTGTACTTTAAAAAAAATTTTTTTTCATAGGAATGAACTCAGTACTACTAGAAGCTGAGCTGTTTCCTGTGCCCAAGTACCTATTGGGTACCTGAGGTCTAGCCTTGTCCAAAAAGCCTTAAAACTAAAGATCCCAAAGTATGAGGATGGCTAGTCTGGATGTTTCATCTGAGGGTAAAAGGCCTTATGATTCATATTTATTTAAAGTGACTCTATAACGAACAGTAGCTACTAGGGAAAATTAGAATATTCAGATCCCCTAAATACATTCATGATGTAAAAGTTGTTACTGAGGTGAGCAACCCAAGTATAGATAACACATTACACTGAACAGTGCAGATGCAACATGCCCTGAAAACCACTTAGTCAAAATTGACCTGCAGATACAAGACATCAATAGCAACGATCCATGTGAAGATCTTAAATAACACTTCACTTGGGTGGGCCCCTCACAGCGCCCCCCTCATCTTCTGAGGATTCTTCAGACGAAGTCCCTGGAGACACTACTTCTTGTACTTCAGACCAGAGGTAGGCGATCAGCATCAGGATACATAGTAAAAGGATAAGAAATATAGGGACCACAAACATTACCATTTTCAAGTTAATGTCATCTTCATCTTGCAGTCTAAATTTGCCAGATTCAACTTCAAATAAACTCAAGTTTCGATCAGCTGGTTTACCAACAGGACCACTGTCCACACTCCCTCCGTTTCCTGGGCTGCTGCATTCAGGAGAGGCAAAACCATCATCACAATGACAGTGCTTCAGATTGTTGCACACTCCTTTCCCGTGACACATTTTCTCTGGTTCGCAGTCGTACTGGAATACTGTGTGATCAGTGCAGTAGTAGTCAATGCAGACTTTGTTTGGAGCACAGTAAGTACCACTCTGCACATCTCCAAAATCGGGGACATCAATAGTGTCATAGGCATCCATGCTCCAGCACCAGTCATCTCCATAAGGAACCTGAACAAGTGTGTGATGGGGTTTAACTTGCGGCAAATAACTAATGCCTGTACATACCAATTTCCCACAAAATATCTCCTCATCGGTACACATTTCATATCCTGAATTAGCCACATTGTGATGGCCACAGTTCCCAAACCGGTCCCCTTTGGTGTTCATTAAAATGTAACAGTCATCAGGGGCAGATCTTGCAGGATACCCATATATCTTCATGCATTGCTTATCAGGGTTCTTACACCAACCCCCAGAGCAATAATAAATCCTGTCACACAGTGTGCCATCCTGCTTGTAGCTGTTTGCAGGGCATTCTTGAGAAGTACCATTACAGTACTCGGGCAAGTCACACACATCCTCAACAGGACGACACAGGACCCCTTTCTTTTTGAAGTAGCATTTGTTGCAGCAGAGTCCATCACTACACTCTGCACCCTCCTTCAGTGTACACGTTGGCTCACAGCATGGGTGTTGATCACAAACAGGACCACAGTCACACTCCTCCGACTCCTCCACCACACCATTTCCACAACGGGCAGCTCTGCGCTTGCGGCTTTGGTGCCAAGGCTTGTCAAGTAGGCAGGCCCCTCTGTGACCTTGGAGGAAATGGTAGAAGTCACCCGAGCTGCAGTTGCTGAAGCCACTGTCCTTGGTGATATTCTCATGCATGAGGCAGAAGTGCTTAGGGTCACAGATGCAGGCCGGGTGGTCGTGCTGGATACCCAGGTTGTGCCCCAGCTCATGGGCCATGAGCCCTGCAAACAGCAGGACATCTTCATGATAGAAGGCCTCCACAGCCGCCGCAAACCCGCCAGAACAGGCACCACCGAGAAACGCCTGGCCCTCGTTCTCTCCTGGGTGATGCCCGACGATCAAGTGTGCAACATCGTGTCTGACCCGGTCCACAAGCTTCTCCTGTCTCCAGTGGTTGAAATTCCTCAGCGTAGCCTGCAGGTCCACCGGGACCTCTATCGGGTCCCCGTCTGTCCAGATTTCCATGCCCACCAGCACCACCTCTATGTTTAGACCCCTAGTGAAGCTGTTGGCCAGAGCAATGATGTCCACTACTGTCCGGACCGTCTCATTGATGTTGCTGCTCCACATCTGGAACCGCTGCCAGTTGACCACGACAAACATCTCCACATACTTGGTGTGTGACCACAAGTCAGTCAGCTCCCGTAGATCATCCGGCATCCTGTCCCTTTGTTGTTGGCTGACCTCTCCTGGGCTGTCTTTGGGAGTGATGCTGCAGGAGACTCGAGGATGCTGTGCCCTGCTGTACAGGATGTGTTCAAACCTTTTGGAAGAGAGCATAGGCTCGATGGTGTAGGACGTTTCCTCCTTAATCAGGACACCCCTCAGGCCTGAACAGATGTTGACAGAAACAAAGGAGCCTGGTACCCCTTCCATGTAGCCTTCATAGTGGCAGTCCTGAGAGAGGAGGGACATTTCTTGTCCCAGGATGCCGTTGTGGTAACTGTAGACTGGAAAGTTAGTCACAGAGTAGTTTCCCTTTACCTTCAGGTGAAGCAGCTGCTGCTGGCCCTGCATCAACAGCATGTAGGATGCCCTTCCTCGGGGATCTTCACTCTCCTTGACTGGCAATCTCTTGGGGATGACAGTTTCATAGGAAGAATGATACACAGATCCTGTGTCACAGGATGTACTTGAGAGAAAAATTAATAGCACCAAGATCCCTACTTTGACAGATGGATGTCTTGGCACTAGTCTCAGACCCAAGTTCAACTGCTGTGCAGCCCACATGTGAGATGTTATCTTAGCTTCCTTTAAGGGCACTTGCGTTACCTGTAAAGACACAATGGAAGTGATCCCTCTTACTGATGCCACCACTGACATGGCCCAAAGAAACCGATGATAATGGAGGATCTATGTCTATCAGTGGCAGCTTTTCCCTGATTCAGCCACCCAAGATCTGTGCTTATCCCTTATAGGGTGCAGTCCATCTTGACTCCTACAGCCTTCAGGTTGTATCTGTTCACTCCTGGCCTCTGGTTATTATGAACAGCACAGGGACTCCTTTCCAGTAGAAGAGCTGCAGTGTTGCTTATGTTCCTCTGATGTTCATGGAAGTGAGCTCTGTAGCCTGCAAATCAGTTTATCTTCACCCTCCCCAATCCGTGGATGGACATCTGTTAACCTCTCATTCTTTTGGGGCCAACATTCTGGCAGGGCCGTGGGGGAGGGGTCAGAGCTCAGGGTTCTCTCAACAATTAAGAGTTCTCTGTTGCCCTGCCTCTCTCCTCCTCCTCACAGTGGTCATGCTTACTGATGGTTCTCTTTTTTTCCATGACTACTTTATTCCTCCCATTCCGGGAACAGTATTTGGATATTCTACTTTCCTTCATCCTCTGTGTAGCCAATGAACTGATAGTTTATATCTGCTTCAAACGTGGTCCTTCTCTATGGAGTACTTTTAAAGCTTAAGTGTTAATGGCCTTGTTTTTACCACAGAAATATATTAGAGTCTGGAATCTAAGTCCTCCCAACGGACTCACCATAAAAATACAATGGCAAAATGGACGAGTGACTCTAGTTTCAACAATGAAGAAAATGAAAAAGACTTCTAGAATAATTCCCACACTTGTCTCTGACTACAGTGCGTTCATTCTGTCTCTGTAAATCCAAGGTTTTAGTTTCTTATTTATGTTCTCGGAGTATTTAACACTAATCATTTAGTATGAAACAAAAGCTGTGTGTACACATTCCTTTCCTCATCATTCTCCTGAATAAGATTAAAATAAAACTCTACGTCTTCTACATGGCATAAAATGATTTTAAGTCAAATGTTTACAACATAAAGCATATAAGGTAGGGGCTGGAGAGATGGTTCAGTGCTTAAGCGCACTGGCTGCTCTTCCAAAGGACCTGGGTTCAATTTCCATCGCCCACATGGCAGCTCACAAATCTGTAACTACAGTTCCAGTGAATCTGGCACCCTTTCACAGACAGGCATGCAGGCAAAACACCAATGGACACACACAAAATCTTTAAACAAAAATCATAAAACATATAACTACATATAACACATGAAAATGCAGAAATGCCCTACTTGTTTCAGAAGGGTAGTACATTCCTATAACCTTAATACTTACGAGGCATAGACAGGAAGATCCTAAGTTTAAGGCCAGCCTGATCTCCACATAAGTTCTGAGCCAGTCAGGAATACAAACCAAGACCTTGTTTCAAAACAAAACAAAACTACCACCACCCCCCCCCAAAAAAAGCAATTGTATAGTACCATCTTAGATATCCAGAGATTAATCAACTTATGATACCTACCTTCAGCCAGCGATGCTCAGCTCCTATCAGGTGGCCTCAGGATCCAGCAAGAACACTCTGTCACTCCAACTCACTTGAGAACTAACAATAAAGTAAGTGGGTCCTCAGCTGCACTGACCATCTTTCTCAACTATGAGACTCAAAAACCTTTTCAGAGTATCTGTTCTGGAAATGATCAAAGCACTCCACTGCTTCCCTCTGTCATAACTAACAAAAGAAGGTTAAGTCAGAAGCTAAACCAAGTGGAAGGACAGTCTTTTTAAAGAGAAGTATGTAATTATAATGAAATATCCAATTTTCCAGTTCCCAAATTGAAACGTTTTCAATACATAAATCCTGACACACAAGATCTGATTATTACCAACAATACATTCTAGTCTTTCAACTTGTTCATTCTCACATGTATAAAGAGCATAACTCCTGGGGCTGGAGAGATGTGTGAGGTTAAGAGCACTGGCTGCTCTTCCAGAGGTCCTGAGTTCAATTCCCAGCAACCCCATGGTGGCTCAAAACCATCTGTAATGAGATCTGGTGCCTTCTGACATGCAGGACACTGCATGCATAATCTTAAAACAAAAGAAAAGAACCTAACTCTTAAAGCAATCCTTCTGGTGACATTAAGAAAAAAAAAAATTGGTTGTGGTACACACCTTTAATCCCAGTACTAAGGAGGCAGAGACAGGCAGATTGCTGGTTAGTTTAAGGCTCTCCTGGTCTACAAAGTGAGTTCTAGGACAGCCATGGTTGTTATACAAAGAAACCTTGTCTTGAAAAACCCAAAATAAATTGAATCAATTTCTGAAAAGTATTTTCCTTAGGGCCACACAGTGTGTGAGACAAAAAGATACTGCTCTTCAGTGAGCAGATGTAACTGTGGGAAGACAGTCTCCATCTGAGTGACAAGCAATGGTGTTAGCAGGACCAGTGACTGTGTAGCAAATTGGAGACTGTAGCCCATTTCAAGACAAGGAGCTGTTCTTGGAATGTTTCCACAGACACCAGTGGTAGGCAGGCAGTAAATAACCAGGAAGATAAAGATAAGGTTTAACTTTCAGGTAGGTGTAGATTTATATTATTAGCAAAACTGATTCATGTTAAAACAATTTACTATTTTGGCATAGGACCAAAGAAAGCTCAGCTCTGATGAAGAGTCTCTTGGGAACTGCTGTTTGGGAGAATTTTGTCCAGATTCAGACCTACTTTTGAGTAACAATAGGATTCTCTGGTTTGTACAGATATCCAGCATAGTTCTCATTTGGACAAACATAAATACGGATTTCATTACGGCACTAGGTGAATTAAGCCTGAATCCACTAAAACACAGGCAAGCCATGTGTCGTATGTGGTTTCTGGCCAGACTTTCAGTCCCACAGAAACACACAGATGCTTGTATTAATTATATGCTAATTGACCAGGGGCCAGGCATGTAACGTGCTAGCTTTTGCTTTTAAACTAACCCATGACTCTTGTTCAGCCATGAGGCTTGATACCTGTTCTCTGAGCAGCATTTCAACTTCTTTCCTCTGGGTCTGTTGGCATCTCATCGTGGTATCTCCATGGCTTCTCTGTGGTATTTCTGCTCTGTTGTTCTTGTTCCCAGAGTTTTCTTAGTCTGGTAGCCCCGCCCACACTTCCTGTCTGCCTTCAGCATTTTTATTAAACTAGTAGGTGGGACAATTGGACAATTATTTACAATGTAACAACACATTCCCACTACAGCCATGTTCAGACCAAAGCAACCATCAAAAAATATATCCTTTCCAGTCATGTCTCCAATTCACCACACCAAAGGGGAAAACATTCTAAGCTTTTAGAGGACACCCAGATGATAAATTCCTAAGATAAATAGTAGTCACTGTGTCAGAAATGTCCTCTAAAGACTAACAACTAACTTCTGTCCCCATGGGAACACTGGATTCCTGCCCCAAGACAGGCATACTGTAGGTCTGCAGATACTCAAAAAAGCAGTCTTCCTGGTCATCTGGAACAGGTTTACTAGAGAACTCTCAGCTGTATCTTTTTGGTCAGAAGCTTTGCTTAATTTTTTTTTCTCTGCTGCCTAACCCCAAGATCTTGGAAAGTACTCCACTTCTCACCACAGCAACAGTCATCTAAGAACAATGAGCCTTTCCTTCCACTGCAGTCTCCAAGGACATTGATGTTTTTATTACACAGCCTCAGTCAGTGGCATCATCCTATTAGTGAAGACACTCGGAAGCTAGAAAATAAAGAAGCTCCCTGGAATCCATTTTGGTTGAAGAGGATGAGACAAAACTGAATGGCTGAGACAGAGGGCTTGTCCTACCTGTTACCAAACAACAGCTCTAAAAACTACCACCACCAGAGGGACAGGGTGTGCCTATAGACACAACAGGTAACAAAACAAAAAGCTGCTTCCTGAGACTGAAGGATACTAAAGAAAATAAACACAGCAGGAGGATGCCAATAAATCTACACAGAACCACTACTTCTAGACAGCTATAAGAAAAACTACCAAACAAAATCAGATCCTCTGCGATGGATGCTGTTTCTTATCAAAATTGTGATAGAAAAAGGCAGGGGAGCAGGGGAGGATAGTAAGTGATTATCCAGCAAAGCTTTGAAGAAGGAAGAGGCCAGAATGGAGGCCAGGAGGGAAACTAGCTAGAACCATGAAGAATAAGCTCCAAAGCAAATCCCATCCAGCAGGCTGAAGGAGAAGACAGGAAAAACAGCTGTTTCCTCTGGGATCGGAGACAAGAGAAGCAAAGGGCACAGTTTGGCTTCCTGCCGAAGTGGCTCCAGGCCAAGGAGTACACACCCTGGGAGCTCTTGTAGGTAGCTGGCAATACTTGATGCATAAAAACAGTATTAGAACTAATCTAGCCAAACTGCAGGGAGCAAACACCCAAGGCAAACGGAGTGAGACTCCACAAGGCTTGATGCAACAGTTTACTGAGCAAAAAGCCTGGCTTGGCTCATTTACCAGCCTCTACAAACCACTGTTAATACTTTATTATCAATAAATTAGTTTTTCCTGGCAGTGTCATCTTACAATATAAGACTCAACTATCCTATGTTAATAAATACAGGGATTGAATTTCTTTTAAAAAAAGAAAAACAGTAACTGTCAAGGAACTCTGAATCTAAATCTATATAGCAACATTAGGAAACAAAGAAATGAAATTATGATTTATTAATTTACATAAAAATTACTTTTTACATTAAGGAATAATTTTCCCAATTGTTAAAAACAGTTTGAAGCTTTTACTACTGGGCCTCGTGGGGAATGGTCTGCTCTTCGATCACTTGCTTCACAACCTCTGCCAGCTTCAGTCGGTCTACTTTATCCGTAAATCCCCGACCTGAAACTCGAGAAAGAATGAGGTCAATTTCCAACTCCTCACATGGCTAGGCCTGCATGCACACCTCACCAGCCACCCCACTGTCTAGAGCAGTTTAGATCCTCTGTTTTCAAGCAGCAACTGAGCAATTTCACAAACCACAAAACCAGACATCACGGATGTGCATCGACAAGGCATTCATACCCAAGCCCTAGGAGGCAGGTGTGGTAGCAAAGCCTTTAATCCCAGCACTTGGGAGACAGAGGCAGGTGGATCATGTGAGTTTGAGACCAGCCTGGTTTACAAAGTCAGTTCCAGGATGGCCAGGGCTGTTAGAGAAACCCTGACTTGAAAAAAACAAACAAACAAAAAAAGAACAAAAACAAAACAAAAAACAAAAGTTACAAGTAGTACAAGAGTAGAAAGACAGGCCAAAAATTAAAATAGGCACACCCCAAAGGGGAACCTAAGTGTTCAGTCGGCATCTAAACAACCACCGTCACCAGGCCAATGTCATCAGACTCTGCAGTCAGTGACACTACAAAATCAGAACAACTCAGAACAGCAGCAAAACTGATGCAGCTACAGATGCTTAAGAGCCTCCTCCACTCACTCAGCCGCTCTCCACATTTGGCAGTGCCTGTGATAAATTGGTTAATCAATCCAGTGAGGTAAGAAATGGTTTTACAGCTGCTCATCAGGAGCAGAAGTGTGCTCCCAACAGCCCTTCCTTGT
The DNA here is from genome assembly GCA_033318265.1 of Phyllotis vaccarum. Lineage (NCBI taxonomy): Eukaryota > Metazoa > Chordata > Mammalia > Rodentia > Cricetidae > Phyllotis > Phyllotis vaccarum. Next base: position 50,552,734 of record JARWLC010000017.1, on the reverse strand, counting down.
TATTAGAACCTGGAAACAAACTAAATGTTCAGTCTATCATGAGAATGAGGGTGGTGCTCACAAAACAAGACTGACTGAAAGAGACATAGAAGAACATAGACCCAATTTTGTTTATATAAAATACAAAACTTGGGCCAGAGAAATGGCTTAGTGGTTAAGAGGACACAGGTCCCGTTTCCAGCTCCAAGGACTCTGACATCCCCTGTGACCTGTGCAGACACTAGCACACATGTGCTACACTTATACATATAAAATCAAAATAAAACAAAACCCTACCAACTAGAGAACTAAGAATGGGAGTTGGATGACGTTTGAGTGGAGGGCTGGATGGAGACAGCTCTCAGTGTTGAGTGTGGAACAGTCAATACACTTGCACGTTAGGAACAAGTGCAAGAAGCAGGTACCAGACCTGCCAGTTCATGGGAGGGAGGGCCTGCCCCTGGCCCTCCTCTTCACACACCATCTTCACCTCTGTCTTACCATTCCAGCTGAAGCTCTGCAGGGCGTCCCTCAGGAGTTTACACTCTCGGTTGTAGTTCCAGGCCTCCTGCATGACTTCGTTCAGCCTCTCATCTTCATTCTCTCCTATGGGCAACGGTGGACAGGAAGTTTTCACTTTTCTGTAGCATCATGGGATTTTAGTGTCAGAAATGGTAGGACATGATGTCCAACTAGTCAAGAAAAGTACAACAACATGCATAATTTATGAGACTCTGGCTTCCTGCAGGTCCTGGTGTTCCAGGCTAACCCTCCTGTCACTGAGCTCTGGGATTTAGAGAAACGTGAGCAGAAACATCTAGCCAAAAGAGGGAGAAAGAACAAGGCTATGTGTGCTGCCTCTTCCTACGCTCAGCCCCTGCTTCAAAATATTCAGACATGTTCCCAGAGTGCTTTTAAATAGCAAAGGATTTGGGAAGACAGATTAATCAAACTTTTGGCTCACATCACAGCCATCTGAGCAGGGAGGCTCTTGGGCTGGGTCTCTCTCCTGTATAGGCCAATGAAGTCCAGTACAGGGATGGAAGGCACAGCAGGACTAGTTGTGAGCTTATGCAGTGTCCTTACACGCACCGATTACAGTGTTGTATTGTAAGGAAGGTCCTGGAAATGGCGCTGTTGGTGGTCTCTACTCAATATCTAGACCGTGTCCACATCTCCATTCTTCACTCTCTACTTTGTTTGTGCCTTTACCGCAAAACTAAGACAACACAAATTACAAGCCACACCTGGCACTGGCAGTTAGTTAGCTTAACCTTAGAACTTCACAGAAGACCAAAGACATAAACTTACCATGTGTCTGCACTTGCCACTGTCTATACTTCCTAGGAGATGCTGACTCATTATATAATTTATAGATGTACTTAGTGTGGAGACAAACTGATCATCACAAATTATTCATTCTTCTTATCACACACACACATATCATGCACACCAACACACACATGCACAACATTAGTAAGTGGCATGACCTTTACCAGCCTGGGGGAGGATACACTGGGCAATGACATCTCGAAGCTTTTCCAAGGCAACATTTGAGTCTTCAGCTCCATTGTCATGGTCGTGTATATAAATACCATCCTTGGGCTTGGTGCTTTACAAGCGTGGGGAAAGATAATAGCAAGGTAAGACCTCAGAACCCAGCTCCAAACTCAAGATAACAGAATGTTCAGAAAAATAACTATAGAGTGTGTCCAACCTATGAGGCCACTTAAAAACTTTATACTATTTACCCTCTGCACAAAGAGGGCAGACCCCTGGCTGAGTTCTCAGCACTCACCATTCAACCAGGCCTACCATGAAGAAGATCAAAGAAATAAGCTCACTTACCCAAGTAATTTCCTCTTTCTCAGGATGGGGTTGTTCACGGAGTGTAGGGGTTTGAGGCTAACTTTGAGGTCCTGGATCCTCATGTTGGCTAGCTGCTCAGCATGAGCCTGCTGGATCCCTGCAACCATTGCCTGCATGTAAATGCTATCATCAGTTATCTTGGCCTTCTGGCTTCTTAAAAGAAAAATTGGCTATGTTGCCCTTCTTCATCTTGAACTCTTGGATTCATGTAATTTGTCAATTTAAGCCCCTCAGTGCTGGGAGTGGTGTACCACTGTGCCTGCCTCTGCCAGCTTATTCCACAGTTGTCACTTGACACTTGAAAAGCCAATCGAAGAAAAAGGAAATCCATAAAGTACGCTGATGACATACAAATTCTTAACAGGCAGAGGATTCTCCTCCTGGATCAGGGAGGGCCATGTCCAGCAGACCAAACATAGGCCACCTACCAACTAGCCTTCTTCAGTAACTACTAATAGTACTAGAGAGATGGCCCAGAGATTATAAGCATACACTGTTCTTACAAAAGACCTAAGTTCAGTTCCCGGCACTCACAAAAGGAAGCTCACAACCTATAGCTCCAGCTCAAGGCCATCTGATGCCCTCTTCTGGCCTCCAGCAGCATCTGAGTTCACATGATGGCACTCAGATAAATAAAACAATAACTTCATGTTCAAGATAAAAGGAAGCCAGCAAGTGTGAGGCTCTTTACCTTCTCCTGGGCGGCACACCCCCTCAAAAGTGTCCACTTCTGAATTCCCACAGCATGCAAGACCTGGTTTCTAATACTCACATCTTGTTTGTGTGCCTTCCCAAACCAGCCTGACTTAAACACTTTGGAGGAAGGAAGCTTATGCTCTGTGCTACCAAATCTACACCATAAGTGTAAAGAATAACCTTTGGAACCTGATTTTTCAGGAAACAGGAGAAAAGAAGCTTGTTCATTTCCCTTTAAGCTCTATAGTCAGTCAGTCCAATTTCCCTTTCTCACCCTGCCTTTTCAAACAACAAAATAACCATCAATAAGAACCTTATCCATCATCAGCTGAGCAGAGGGCAGCACGTTATCCAGGGCCTCTGTCGAATTGAGCCAGGGATGGTCCAAAACTCCCTGGATGGTGAGTCTTTCCTCCGGTTTGACCTTTAGGAGCCTGTAGAGAAAAGAAACCAACAGACATAACATAAATAGATGGTCCCAAAAGAACAAAAGTTCTTGGCCTGGACTCCAAATAGCGCTGTCTTCCTCTGACTTTCTACCAATTCCTACAGGCCTGAGACTTCTAACAGCAAGGCAGGATGGGGTGCTAGTCCTGTGTTTTTGTTGGTCCACTATGGCTTGAGGTCTCCTGGGCAGCAGACTGAAAGTACCAGAAGTTTTATTCAAAACTACTTCAAAGCTGGATGTGATGGCGTATGCCTTTAATCCCAGCATTTGGAAGGCAAAGGCAGGTGGATCTCTGAGTTGAAAGCTAACCTAATCTACAAAGCAAGTTCTAGGACAGCTAGGTCTATCCCTGATAGCTGGCTAAAGACATAAGCCAGGCATGGAGGTGCACACCTATGATCTCAACACTCAAAAAAAACTAAGGCAAGAGGATTTCTACAAGTCTCAGGCCTCAACTACAAAGTGAACTCTAGACTAGTCAGAGCTAAAATAAGATCCTATTTCAAAACAAAATCAAACCAAATATGATAACAAGGAAGAGGAGGGGAATGTAGAAGGCACAGCAGGAAACTGGCCACTAGGGTCCTGAATTTAATACCCACGGGGAAAGAGTACGGTTCAAGACAGGTCTCACTATGCAGCTCTGGCTGTCCTGGACCTCATTCTGTAGACCAGGCTAGCCTTAAACTCACAAAGATCCACCTGCCTCTGCTCCCAAGTGTTGGGATTAAAGGTGTTTGCCACTATAAGGAGAACAGAGAATATCCAAGCTCGATAGACAGGAAAACAGAAAATGCCCATCAGGCAACAAAGGAGCTCTCTTTACCCTGCATTCCCCCTTAGGGCTCCCTAAGCACCCTTTCAGCAGCCCAGAACTCACTTCCTCACAACATCTTTGGCCATCTCCGAGATCTGGCTCCACTCTTCTTCTGGAAACTCAAAACTTCCTGTCATGATCTTTCTCCGCATATCCTTTGGGATAGTCCGACTGTGGTGTTTGGAGTAAAAAGGAGGATATCCACACAGCATCACATAGATGATCACCCCAAGGGACCACAAGTCACAGCTCTGAAAGCAAAATAGAAAATCACTCCAATCAGAGAAGAGCCTGTAACTACAGTCCAGGTGTATGCAGCCCCAACACGTACAAGCTGATATCACCAAGGACATCTTAGAAGACTAAGTGTTCTCTTCCTGTCTCTGAGAGCCACCAACACTGCATGTATCACATGCACATTAGCCAGCCTAGAGCAGAGAAGCAGAAAGCTAAAAGCTAGCTTACACTAGCTTACACATGTACTGTGTCAATCTGGACAGTGGAGGAGAGTGCTGACCATGTCAGCTAAGGCTCATGCATGCTGGTGCCTAAATGGCACAAGCCATTTTGAAAAGGCCAAAGCAGTGTAACAAAGTTTGGAGGTCTGAAAGAGCACAGAAAGTTCTCTGGGTAGAAAGCCCGGATGGGAAGCTTTTCTCTTAACCCTCCTCACTAGGAACGTTTGCAATCTGAAAGCACATTTCACATGTCCCCCTACTTACTCTGCAGAGATATGGAGGCTATAACAACTCTAGGAGCCAAATTGATCTCTAAAATGGATCTTGGAAGCCTTTTGGTGGGAGGCTGCACAGGCAGTCAATATGGGGCACTGTCAGCACTATATGCTGGTTCAGGAGGATCTGGGTCTGCAGTCACCTGTCCTGTAGGCTGCACACCATGCAAGTTCCATCAGACCAAATGTACAGAGGTCAAGGAATCAACCAGTGAGCACTCAGCATCAGTGCTTTGCTAAACTCTGTGTATAATGTATGCTTGTGCATTCATGTGGAGGATGCACATACCTATGCATTACATGTGAAACCAGAGGACATCCGGTACCCTCTTAACATTTTTAGCATTGTTCCCTTGAGAAAAGGTATCTTATTGAACCTGCCATTTTCTGGTTAGGCTAGTGGCCTGCACACTCTATAATCATTCTGAAAGCTCCTATCAAGGGTGCAGCGTAGTGACCTAAATGAAGCCACACCTGGAGTGTGTGACTCCACAGCAGTTATCCTAGGCTCCCGTTACTTGACGCTAGATCAAGTGCCCCAAAAGCACACTTTTTCAAACCCACTCAGAAACTCCAGGACCCATTTCCAGAGGCAGTGACCTTGTGAGCTCCACAGAACCATGTCTGCTGTGTGGCTGTAGACAGACAGCGCCAGGTAACCAAGCACTTGCTCTGCACTAAGACACTGTTCAAATTACACATTTTTTCTTTATCTTTTATCTTTTTCAAACTGGCATTTTATGAAGCACCAAGGAACAGTACCATAAATGACCAGAGTGCTCTTAAGTTTTAAGATTTTCAAAACTGTCCTTTACTTCTAAAATGAAATCTAACCATGCCACTTCAGTGTTTTCGGTGAACTGTATGGTGACTATGGCTCCTGCTGCAAGCACTAAACAAGTAAGAACCTTACTTCATTCATCTCATCAGATTAGAAACTTGGGTTTCAAGTCACTTCCTATATTCTAGCTGATGCATCCTAACACCTAAGAGTCACCAGGTCCACAGTGAGGAGCTGACTGCCCCTCCCTTACCTTGTTGTAAGTGTAGGGTGTTGGCGAGGTAGGTATGATGCCAGACTTCTCCTTCTGGTGCCTTCTCTGTGCTTCCAGTACCTATCAAAAGAGTCAGACCAAATGAGACAGCTTGCTGGAAACCACACCATCAATGTCCCACAGTTTGGCACTGACTACAAGGCTAATGATGAACTGACAATCAACAGTCAAAAGTAACACCAGGTCGAGTGGTGGAAGCTCATGCCTTTAATGGCATCTCTTGGAAGGCAGAGGCAGGTGGATGCCTGTGAGTTCGAGGGCACTCAGGGCAAGAAACCTTGTCTTTGTCTCAAAAATCAGTAACAAAATCAATATAACACTTTCAGCCAGACATGTTGACACACACATTTAATCCCAAGGATAGCCTAGTCTACATATATAGTGAGTTTTAGGACATAGTGAGATCCTGTCTCAAAACCAAAACACTTTCATGATTCCTTCTTACAGCTAGTAATTTATCAGTCAGTTAAGGAATTAAGAATATATCTAGCTACACCAAGAACATGAGGGCCAAATCTTTTTATCTTTATCCTGAAAGAGGAGATTTTTGTCTCTTCTTTCTGCCCATCAGGGAATCTGTGATCACTAGCTTGTCCCTGAGAATGCTCTTAAACCCATGCAAAAGCAGACGCATACCAGCCAGATGGACTTCAGAGCCTAATAGTCACATGGGTCTGGATGACAAATGCTCCCAGGAAGGTAGCTATTGCCACCCACGAGACTGTCATTCTGGCCAAACTGTTTGCTATGCCAGTGCACAGAACAGTGATCTGAGGATCTACTAGTGTACTTTATCACCGCACCTAGAGACACTGGTGCCATGTTTGCTACCACACTCATGCTGCTGCAGAAGGCAGATACAGTCTGAGACCTGGGCATTTTTAATGATACTTTCAGGGCCCTCTGCAAAACCTACAGACTCAGATCCTCTTTAGAAAGGCCCATATCAGAAGTTCACTTTGTTTTCCTAAAATTCATTTTGATTTATGTATGTGTATGTGCAAGTGTATATGGATATCTGAGGAGGCCAGAAGGCATGAGATCCTTTGGAGCTAGAGTAAAGGCAGTTGTGAATCACTAGCTTATCTGGGTGCTAGGAACTGAACTCCAATCTTACACAACAGCAACATGCACTTCTTTTTTTCCTTTTTAAAGATTTATTTATCATGTATACAGTGTTCTGCTGCATCTCATTATAGATGATTGTGAGCTACCATATGGTTGCTGGGAATTGAACTCAGGTCTTCTAGAAGAGCAGCCAGGGCTCTTAACCTCCAAGCCATCTCTCCAGCCCACAGCAAGCACTTTTAACTGCTGAGTCTTCTTGCCAGCCCTCAGGCAAAGGACTCAGGCTCCACCTGTGGCCACTCCACAGTTTTTACACAAGAATAAGTTAAATTGGGGCTAGAGAAATGGCTGGATGCTTGAGAACACTCATTCTTGCCAAGGACCAGAGTTCAATTCTCAGCACCGACACAGTGGTTCACAACTATCTAATTCCAGTTTCCAGGAATTTTATATTTTCTTCTGGACTTCCATGGTGCCAGGTAAACATGTGGTACCTCAATATATAAAAAATAAACCAAATTTTAAAAAATAAAGTGAATTAGCAGGGAATAGTAGTGCATGCCTTTAGTCCCAGCAATTGGGAGGCAGAAAGGCAGGCGGATCTCTGAGTTGGAAGTCAGCCTGATATACAAAGCAAGTTAAAGGACAGCCAGGGTTACATAGAGAAATCCTGTCGCGGAAAAACCAAGAATAAATAAAGTCAGTTAATTAAACTTGAAAAACAAAGTACTATTTATAACATCATGAAAGTAATAAATGCTAAGAATAAATCTAGAAAAGTATGTAAAAAACCTGAAAAATGAACATTATATTTAAAAAGTGAGCAAAAATATGGTAGAAAATAAATGGAAGGTGGGCACAGTAGAAAATACCAATAATTCCAGTACTCCAGTGACTGGGGCAGGCAGACGGAGTTTGAAATCAGGCATGTTCAGAGGGTATGGTCAAGGATGAAGATCACAAGGTTGAGGCGACTTTGAAATACGGATATAGGTGTGTGTGTGTATAATTACATGTTTTCATGTTGAGTTTGGGTCTGTGCATGCTACAGCACATATGCACAGAAGTAAAAGGTAAACCTCATACAGAGATAGGTTCTTGCCTTCCACTGTGTTTGAGGTAAAGTTTCTTTCTCCATTGTACAGACCAAACCAACTGACAAGTGAATTTCCAAGGAATCTCCTGCCTTCACCTCCCATCTCACAACAGAACACAAGGATTATAAATATATGCTACCACATCAGCCTTGTGTGGGCTCTAGGGATTCAAACTCAGGTCTTCAGGTTTGTGAGATAAACACTTTACCCAGAGCCTAAAAGCTGATTTTAAAAGCAAAATTCTATACCAGATGAAGCGATCTATAGGTTTATGAAACTTAGTTCCTGCTCCTGATCTTGATACAAGCCTAAAACAGAAGGATCAAGAGTTGGGACTGGGGAAATGGCTCAGCAATTACAAATATGTACCGCTCTTGCAGAGAACCCAAATTAAATTCCCAGTCTCCACAATTACCTATAATTCTAGTTCCAGGAAATCCAACACCCTCTTGGGTAATAGTAATATTCCTATACAAAAATACACTAAAGTACACATAGTTAAATCTTAAAAAAGGAAAGAAAAGTAGGAACAAGAGATTATAGGCAATATGGCAATATACTATAAGGAAGCATGCTTACCTGAGGTGCTACATAATAAGGGGTAAACTGGGGTGTCATCAAATCACCTTGGTCAACTTTAGCAAATCCAAAGTCACACAATTTCACAGGGGCATCCTAAAAGAAAACAAACTGGGGTCAATGCTGCATAGTTGTCAGTAAACACTTAGGGAAGCCAAATGTGGTGGCTCATGCCTGTGATCCCAACACTGTGGACACTGAGGCAGGAGGATTACTATGAATTTGAGGCCAGCCTGGGCTTGAGGATAAAACTATATACATATAGAGAGGAGGCTGCAAGCATGAGGCTCTTGTCAGTTTCTAGCTGAAACCTGAGTCTGTCTGTGAAGGACGTGTGAAACTGTTCTTAGTACAGAGGGGCTGCAGAGGGCCAAGAACTTACGAGCACTTTCTGCTCTTGCAGAATGGCTGGCCAGCTTTGGGTCCCAGCACCCATATGGTAGCTCATAACCTCCTGTAACTGCAATCCTACTGCATCTAATGCCCTCTTCTGGCCTCAACAGGCACTGCATGAATTCATAACCATAAAAAGACAATCAACCAGTAATCTAAAAGTCATACATAAGAAAGTCAGCCTCGATTCACAGTTGTGAGCACAGTTCAGTGTCTTAGCCTACCTGCCCTCATCAACCCAGAGCACTGCTTCATTCTGAACATTAGCCATGAGCTTCATAGCAACCAGAGCAACTGACTGGTAGAATAAGGGGCAGGGGACAGGGACTAACAGCAAGTCAAACTCAACTTTCAAAGTGATATAAGAAAAGCACATCACCGAAAGTGGGGGCGCAAGCCTTTAATCCTAGTACTTGGGAGGCAGAGGCAGTGGATTTCTGTGAGTTCGAGGCCAATCTGGTCTGTAACATGAGTTCCAGGACAGGAACCAAAACTACAGAGAAACCTTGTTGTAAGCACAACAAATACTGTGTCATCCAAATAACCAATATCATAGATGTCAAGACATTTCTGAGTCTCAATGAGGAAGCAAGTGGAGAAACTAAGGTGTTAGAAATACTATGGCCTAAAACTCCTGCATATGGGCTCAGTGTGGCAAGAGGGAGGCATACACCTGCAATCCCAGCACTTGGGAAGCAAAAGCATAACTTTTTAGGCCATCCTAGTCTACACAAGTTCCAGGGAGGCCTGATCTACATATCAAGATATTATGACAAAAACAAGGCTAAGGATATACCTCAGTTGGTAGAGTCCTTGCCTACTATGGGTAGAATCCTGGGTTCAATCCCCAGTGTCACATAAATTGAATGTGGTGATGCATACCTGGAATCCCACCACTCAGGAGGAGTTAGAGGCAGGATGATCAGAAGTTCAAGGTCATCTTCAGCTAAGAGCAAGTTCAAGGCCAGTCTGGGATACACAGATTCTGTCCAAAAAAGAGAGAGAGAGAACCAAATGACAGCATCAAATGAGGCAAAGCAAGTTTTCTCACCAAAGAGTTATCCTTGAAAAGCAGATTTTCAGGCTTGAGGTCTCTATGCGCAATGTTTAGCAAGTGACAGTGCTGTAGAGCCAGGGCTATCTGAAAAAGGGCACAGTGGACCAGCCACTTAGAAAAGCACCATCTCTCACACAACTAGTGTGAGAGCTGAGGGTTAAGTCAATTACAACTGTGGCCAATGTAAATTTCAAAACAAAGCTAAGAAAGTCTTGGGACACCAAGAAACAAATGAATTAAGCTTAGTTTAACTGTACCTATATTTACTAACAAACATGGCTGCAACAATCCTTTGTGAGACTAAGGTGGGGACACATCCTCCAAGATCCCCACCATCCCTTTATCTGTGCTCTGACAGATACTGTAGGGGAGCCCACAGTCAGCATCTTCAGTAGGCTGGAGCTTGCCCAGTGGGCAGCAGGCAGTTTTCATTTTCTACATCATGTTGCAATTCGCTCATCTGACTTAATGACAATGCATCAGTCGTGTAGACTGCAACAGTTCCGATTTATTTTTTAAATAGATGATCAGATCTTATTCTTTAGTCTCAGTATTTGAGAAATGAATGGTGTAATTTAAAAGTTAAACAGAAGAGATCAGAAAAAAAGTTAAACAGAAGTGGTTCCTCAACCTGGTGTGTGATGTTTTCTCAACATTTCAAATCCTAGTCGTTCCTAGTCAGCTGGAAAGCATGGAAGACACTAGAAAACTAAGGGTGCAAAATCTCTAAGAGTCTTCTCACAAAGCTTACTGCTGGGCTGTATGCTCTCCTATGGTCTGCTTGCTTATTCTGAAGACAGGCTGAAAATTTAGCTTGTCACTTGAGTGCTTGCTGGAGTCAGGGAATTAAATAGAGCATAAATCATTTATACAATAAAATATGATGGACTATGACTGAGAATAATTCACTATTATAAAAATTTGAGAACAGTATTTAAATCTGCAGAAATGAGAGGTGACTTATGTAAGAAACATCTCAGGTACAAATATCTGAGAACAAATTTCTACTAAAGGGTCTTTCAAGTGAAGTGTTATCAACAGCATAGAAAGCTACCTGTGCACAGCTGTGTTTAGTCTGTGGAGGAAGTACTCACAGCAGCCTTTAGGACACATGTGGCAAGCAATTAAGAATACAGTCCTCCCTCCCAAACTTCCCCCAAGGGTCCTTCTGATTCTAACAAAGCAGGCAATGAGAGGTCAATGGCACTTTTCTTTCAGCTTTCTCCTGATGCAGTTGGACTCTCAGGCCAGCGTGTCAGCACCTGCCCAGGTAGACTTGCCTGCTTTGTTACTTGGCTGGCTTGCTTCTCTGTAAAGTGCCGGTGCTGGCTGATCCTGTGAAATAGCTCGCCCCCTTCCATCATCTCCATTACAATTAAGAGTCGAGCCCTGTTTGAAAGCATTTGATTTTGTTAAGTTTAAAAAGAAAAGGAAAAGAAAAACTAAGCATCAAATAACTGACATGAAGTGAACTCATCTACAAAGTATGGAACCACTTTCTAAGTTCAGGGTTAACTAGCCACTAAATAAAGGCAAGGATCCTCCTATTCTCAAAAAATAGAAAAAGAAAAAGCAAAACAAAACATGAATTTTGGTTCCTATTCCTTCATATAAATGCTTCTGCTTGCACCAACAGAGCACATCTGTGAGAAACAACCAGCTCCCACTGGCTTTCAGTACGCCATCCTCTTACCAGCCGTGCATTGCCCACTCCCCAGCCTATGTGAGATGCCTGCATCCCAGGCTGCACTTAACTAGCACTGCTTTGGAAGGTTCAGAATACAGTGCCTCCCACACTGCAAGTCCGGGTTCCGTCTCCACCTAAGACACTTCCCAAATGTGAAGCTAAAAGTCAGATCAAGCAATGGAGTCTTTGTATCAGCCTTTAAGATTTGACCTAGAAGAACATTTGGGCCCCTCCTACAAATTTTGAATAGAATCTATTTCAATTCTCATTTATTTATTTGTTTGTTTGTTTGTTTGTTTAGAAGCATAGTCTTACCATGTGGACCAGGCTAGACTGGAATGTCTGATCCTCCTGCCTCTGCTTCTCAGCGCTAAGATTACAGGCATGCACCACTATACCTAACGTTTTATTTTGCTTTTAACTAAATTCACACACACAGCTAGAGATTAAATCTAGGGCCTTGGGTATGCTTGGCAAACACTCTACAACCATCCTATAATCCCCAACCCTTAAGTTTTTTGTTGTTGTTTTTGTTGTTGTTATTTTGGGGGGTTTTTTGTTGGTTTTTTTTTTTTTTTTTTTATCAAAACAATGGTCAAAGGAGGGAGTAGCAGAAGGAAGAAACAAGATTTCCCATAGGCAGCTGGTAAAACTCAGTGATGAGACCTTAGGCATTTGTTACATAATTCCACTTTTACAAATGTTTCTAAGTTTTTAAGCACAAAGAGAAAAATAGGTAGGAAAAAGGGAGAGGAAGCAGGTAGGGAAGAGAAAGAACATAAAAGAACAATTCTGCTACAACACGATTCCACATGGGCAGATGGTGATGGCCCTGTTTAGCCTTACCTGGGACTGGACTCGTGAGGGAACTGTACACTGTTAGCAAACACTTCAATAATCTGAACTATATTGGGGTGTGTGGCACACATCATGTGCAGGCGCACCTTAAAGAGAACACAGGAAATGTCTGTGTACAAAGGAAATGCCATCATTTTCCCCAAAATATCCCATCAAAACTGACCAAACTAAGTCCAAAGAATGTCTACTTATGTAAAAAAAAGATCCTTACCACCTCGACAATACAGAAACAAACAAAAAAAAAAAACAGTGTTCCTGTTGAGACCATCTCCCCAGTCTTCTCTCCATAAATAAAACTGCACTAACAGATTCACTGTCTATGTCCTCTATTAGTAAATGAAAAAATAAACAACTCACTATATTTCAAGATCAGTGCTACTAATTTTAAAAAGAATGTGAGGTTGCTGGAAAGGGAAAAAACCTGTATGGTAGCTAGCTTTCCACGTTGAGACAGAACACTTGACAATGATAATGTGAACATGAATAGAAGTTCAGTAGGAATGCGGGATTCTTTATGCATCTCTGTATTTTCCAGGAAGCTGTCTGCCTTAATTGTAAACACATACATAATCTTAGGCCCTAAATACATATAAACATGGGCTGGAAAGATGGCCAGCTGGCTAAAAGTGCTTCCTGTGCTTCCAGAAGACTCAAATTCAGTTCCCAGTACCCAAGCTGAGTGGCTCACACACTGCCAGCAACTCCAGCTCAAAAGCATCTAATGCCCTCTTTTGGTCTTCACAGACACTGCACACCTCTTCCTACTGTTCTCCCTAAGGAACATACCTCATTTCTAGCTTTTGGACGATCGAGCAGGATTTTCAGTGCAAACCGTTCTTGAGTTGATTTCTTCACACAGACTCTAGATGCAGACGAGAATCAGGTGGCAGTTAGGATCTACATAGCAAGTACCAGTATAGCATGGCCTATAGAGCTGTCTCAGACTGGGCTAGAACAGCAGCTGGCAAGGGTAAGGTTTCTTGGGCCTCAACCCAACAGTATTGTCAGCAATGCAGAAATGACGACCTCTCAAAGTGGACCAGTCTTCTATTTTAAAAAAATTTCATAAACATTTTGCCTTCGTGTTAATCTGTTCACCACCAGGTCCCTGGGAAGGTCCGAGGAGGGCATCAGAGCCCATGCAACAAGAGTTACAGGTGGCTGTGACCTACTTTACAGGCACTAGGAATAGAACCCAAGTCCTTTGCAAGAGCAGCCAATGTTCTGACTCATCTCTTCAGCCCCGCCTTTTACATTTTTAAATTCTTATTTTGTGTGTGTATATATGGGCATGTGAAGATCACGGGGAACCGGCAGGGATCAGTTCTCTCCTTCAGTATTACTGTTGGTCCCTGAGATTGAATCTAAGCCATCAGAATTGTAAGCAGGCATCTCTCTACACAATGACCCATCTCACTGGCCCAGATATCCTGACATCTTAAAACTAATCTGTAATATTATAGACCATGTGACTTTTCTACCTAGCTGTGTCTAGATGTAAAAAAAAAAACAAAAAAACAAAAAGCCTTTACTAAAGAGCCAGTAAGATCTCTGGGACCCACACGAAGGAAAAAAAGAACCAACTCCTAAAAGTCATCCTTTGTGTGCATTCCTGTATGTGTGCGCACACACAGTCACTCCTAAAAATGTAAAATAAATAAATAAATAGCCTCTACTAGGAGCTGGGGTAGAGCTCAATGGTACATGTTCTTTATACACACAAACCCAATACTACAACCAAATCCAAAACCAAACACAAACTCTACTATTTAAGTGCAGATTAATTCTCAAAGCACATCTGATGCCTATAGCTCAGGGCTCATTGTGTCTTACCTAACTGGACCACTGATTCCAGCTCCCAGCTTCTGAGTCCAGTTGATACTATATTCTTCTAAAATGGAGGTTTCCTATTAAAAAGAAGAAAAGGGGGAGGGAGCAGAGATGATTCCGCTGTTGAGCTAGATAACTGAGCAGAGCTAGGACAGCCATGGTTCAGCATCTCACCCCCTAAGGCAGCCCCTGGGCTTTATAACTGCACTACCTCTAGTAGCACAGGTTCCAGAATAAAAGGAAAATGCAACCTGCCTATATGGTCTATTTAAGTAGACAAATGAGGTTGTAAAGTCAGGACTTCTGATGGGTGTAGAATAGTTAGCATGCACACACACACAAACAGCACAGTAACTTCTGCATCTTCACTACAACAATCAAGCGTACTTTCCAAGATTCCAGAAAACCCTGTCAGGTACCTGTAGAGGCTTTACATCCTTGTGATGAGAGGAGAATGGATTCTCAGGCCTAATCCTCCACCACATGAAGGTGATAGTCTACTTGACAGAGCCAGGAGGACTAAACATTCAAGCCAGGAGTTCAGACACGTGCTTTTACAGAAGGAAAAAGGGGCACTTACAGACCCACTCCAGACAGCTGGTCCTCAAAAACTGCCCACAACAACCACCTGAGAATGTTTCAGTTCAAAACAAGCAAATGCCCAGGCCCCTCACTTGAGATTCTAGTACAACTGATCTGGGATGGAGTAGATGAAGTACTCTAGTTTCATTCTCCATTCATATAGACCATCAACATTCTCTGGGGCTCAGTAATAACAGGAGAGGGGATTCTCACATAGTATGAAAAGCAGGCAACTGCTTTCCATAAATATGTTTAAAGCTAGACAAAATTGTCAAACCAACAAGACAGTTCTCACCTTTACTTCCATCAACCAGGAACCAGAAGCAGGCCAATCTGGTCTACCTGAGTTCCAGGCCAGGCAGGGCTGTACAATTAGGCCCTGTCAATTGTCAAGACAAACTATTTCAGAAGAGTATAAGCTGAACTTAGAAATATCTTTTTTTAAATCCACTAGAAGCGAGGTCAAAAGTAGCGTGCAGCCCGGCTCCTGCAGCTCCTACCCTCTGTCCTTACTGCCTAAAAGTGTGGTGTTGCTTACTCCCAGCATGGAGCTGGCTATGGAAAGTAAGCAATGCAGGTAAGAGCAGGAGAATGTGGGTGACAAAGGACAGCTGTGTTAAGCTACAAGACAATGGTCCTGACCAGGAATGCAGAATATGTGGATTTAGAGGGCAAATCGCTACACAGAGCGACAGAATAATAAGGCTGAAGTGAGGTCTCCACAAAACTGATTAATGGACTACAAAACCACAAGCACTGGGAGCCGGAGAGGCAAAGAAGATCTAAAGCCAAAAGTGACTCTGCAGTCAAGTCCGTTCTGAAAGAACTCCAGAACCACGGGGGTTGAGCGGCAGGGGTTCAGGCCTGAGAGTTCAAAATACTGCAAAGTTTCTGTCCACAACAGGGGCTGACATGACTGAGTAGATAACACACACGCTGAGAAAAACAAAAGACCTAAAAAGACCTAACATCCTTGAGCAGACATTACCATGTACAAGGAAAAGAAATTCCTCTAACTCTAGGCAGCTACAAATGTAACAAACTGGGGGAGGGGTCAGAGTCAGTCACAATGTTACCAGGTAGTATCCAACTTTCCACAAAAATTACTAGCTATATAAAGCCCAGGAAATTATCATCCAGTGTGAGAAAAGGGGGAAACTAGCAACTATCTCCTACTACTGTAAACGCATAGATAGGCTCTACAAAGATTTAATAGTTTCTGTTTGGTTTTGAATTTTACTTTTATTTTATGCGCATTGTTTTGCTGTGTTCAGGTCTGTGTGAGGGTGTCAGATCCATGGAGCTGGAGTTACAAGACAGTTGTCAGCTTTCATTTGGGTGCAGGAAATAAATCTAGGTCCTTCTGAAGAGCAGCCAGTGCTCTTCAGGGCTGACCCATCTCTCCAGGGCCTATGTCCCACTTTGTAGTCCAGGCTAGCCTAGAATTCAGAGTTCACCAGACTCTGTCTCTCAAGTGCTGGCATTAAAGGTGTGTTTCACCACACCCTGCATATTTTTTTTTTTTTTATGTGTGGGTACGTGCACTTGTGTAGTACGGTGGAATCAGAAGAGGGTGTCAGATCCCTTGGAGTTGGAGACACAGACTCTTATGAAGGGGCTGTGGGCCACCCAGTGTGGGTGCTAGGACCCAAACTGAGTTTTCCACAAAAGTAGTGTATGTTCTTAATCACTAATCCTTCTTCCCAGCCGTGCCCCAGAAAAAGTTTGCGATTTTTTGTGTTTCTTTTCTTTTGTTTTGGTTGGTTGGTTTTGTTTAAAATATATTCAAAGAAGGCTCAGCAGGTAAAAAGCACTTGCCACCAAGCCTGAGCTGTATGTATCCTTGGATAAGAGAACCAACACAAGAGTGTGCGTCTACACACATACTCTTAAAATGTTTTAAAATTTTAATACATTTAAGACTAAAAGATAATACTGATACTGAGTCAAACTAAGAACTTTTCTCATTCCTTTTGTGTTTTGTCTATCTGCTTCTGATATGACATCTCACTGTGCTGCCTTGGCTAATCTAGAACTCTTGGCACATGCCACCATACCCAGCAAATTTAAGTATTCTCAATGAAAAACAAGAAAAGATAAATTCATGAAACTGTCAAACAAAAACATGAAAAATGTCAACAAATAACAAAGCTGTCACTCTTAAAGAAAGAAAGAAAGAAAGAAAGAAAGAAAGAAAGAAAGAAAGAAAGAAAGAAAGAAAGAAAGAAAGAAAGAAAGAAAGGAAAAAGAAAACCCTAAACAAACAAAAGTCCGTTCTGGCCAGGCAGTGGTGGCAATAAGCCTTTAATTCCAGAACTCAGGAGGTAGAAGCAGCAGATCTCTGTCAGTTCGAGGCCAGCCTGGTCTACAGAGCGAGTTCCAGGACAGCCAGGGCTACTACACAGAGAAACCAGTCTCAAAAACAAAAGAGGAGGAAAAAAAAAAAAAAAAAGATTCTCTCTAGCAATGTGGGTCCACGGATCTTACTCAGGACATCAGGTTTGGGCTCAGTCTCTCTTACCCACCAAAACCTCAAAATAGCATTGGTTCTGACTTCTGATCCTCCTGTGTGCCCTGGGATGACAGACTTGCACTACTGTGCTGCTTTTAGAAGGTGCTAAGGATCAAACCCAGGGACTCTCTACTGGGCTACATTTCCAGTCCATTTGGGGTCATTTTAGAACACAAGGTGCTGTTAACTCCTCTGAAAGAAACTCGATTCCCAGGAGAGTAGGCAAGGGAACAAGAGGAAACCAATGTAGATAAGGAGGAAAAATTCAAAGGACGGTTTTGGATGAAGGCGAACCAAACTCCTGAAGCTGAAGCACTCAAACAGGCTAATTTCAGACCTATCAGGAGGGGTCAGTCAGAGCCGCTGACAAGTGTTACAAAGGACCACTGAGAAGCAAATGCAGGCACTTGAGGGCCCTCTTAGTTCCACTCATATCAAGTACCCCACGCTACACATCTTCGTTCTAGCTGAACACAAACTACCTCATTCAAGTAAGATAGAAGGAACCCAACACCCCCCCCCCCATACCATACCACACCACACCACACCACACCCACACACAAACTCAACTTAGTCCAAAGATCCCGGCGAGGCCGAAACCCGGATTCACTCGATTCTAGTGACTAAAACCTCTAACTCTCATCCAAGTTCTCTCCATTTTCCAAGGCTGGCGCCAAGAGGAATCACAGGACAAAGCAGAGAAGAGGTGGCATCTCTCTTACCTTGATGGCTTTCTCCATGTCGCTATCCTCAGACATGCTCCGCAGGGCTCCCACAGCCCGGAGCGGAGGAGGCTGCGCAGCTGCTCGATCCCCTGGCAGCTGAGGAAGCAAAGGGCTCGGAGCTCGGGTCCCCGAACCTCGAGGAGACCGGCACTGCCCGTCAATGGGGACCGGAGGGGATGAGGGCCCGGGTGCCGGCTCGGCTTCCACAGGAGGCTCTAGGCTGGTGGGGGCGGTGGCGGCGGCAGCGGTGGTGGCCCCTGGGGACAAGCCTTTGTGCTGCGCCCCGCGCAGCCGCTTCCCGGCCTCATCCCCGGCCGGGGAGACAGGCTCCCGAGGCAGGGCAAGACGGGGAGGGGCCCGGCCTGGAGCGCCGTGCGGGGGGGTTGTGGGGCCTCCGCTTAGGCCCGGGCTCGCCAGGTCCTGAGGAGGGGCCTGTGCCGCCGCCGCCGCCGCCCGCACCGCAGCGAAGCCGAAGCCGAGCCCGCCGCCGCCGCCGCCGCTCCCACTGCCGCTTCAGCGCCACACATCGCCGGGACGCCCGCGCCGGACAGCTGTGCCGGCCACCCGCCCGCGCTGAACCTTCTGCAGCTCCACGCCACCCATGCTGCCGCCCAGCTCCGCAATCCCACAGCCCCACGCGCGCCTCGCCGGTGTCTGCCGGGCTTTCCGAGGCTCTCCAGGGCCGCGCGGCTGATGTGCAGGCGCCCGCCGGGTCCTCCCCGGGGCGCGTCGCATGCAGCACAGGACCCCGGGTCTTCCTCTAAGATGGCGCCATGCTAATGACGTAAGACGGCGCGCCGGCCGGTCAGCCAGGAGACTAGTGGGGCACGTGTGGTACACATGCGCAGGAGCCTGCTGATCCTGTGTCCATACCGCGAGGATTTACACCTCCAGAAAAAGCCATGGAGGCTGGCTAGGGACCGGAATGGTAACTTGGGATATACAGAGACCTCGTTATGTGGGAACCAACTGGTTTCAGAGTCCTGTCAACTGTGCGGGGTCAGAGATGCAGCTCCTGCTGTGACCTAAATATCCCAGGGTCAAAGAAGTTCATGGCTTCCACGCTGAGAGTTTTAGGACTAGCTAGTTTATGAAGCAAGTCAAGGTTATATTATAACTTATTAGAGAGTTAAAAGTTAACGCTTTGGATGAAATCATAATTTAGTAAAATGAAACCAAGAGCTATGAGGTTTATGCAAGGAGTTTATACTGCATGTTCTTGCTATTAAATTAAAACTCGTAAAAAATAATTTAGGAATCCCAATCCACCCAAGGCTGCACCTGATAACCAGAGCCCAGTAACATCACTTACCACCCAAGAAAATCAGACACAGTCCTAAAATCCCATGACACCCACTGTACAGTATATGAGCAGAAACCAAGGGCAATGTTCTGCTCTACACATCCTGATCTTCATATCAGAGACTTCTGTTAGAGACTGGGCCTGGCCTCCAGCTAAGATATGTTGTATAAGTGAACAGCCTTGCAGACATAGGCTTAGGACCATAGTTAAGAATTTAGATTCTGAGCCTTGTGTGATGAGACTCAGCATAATAAAATATAGCTTTGGTTATACCAACTACGTGTATCTACATTCTTGTTCGCAATACCAAAAGTGCTTGGCAAGGCTGGTGGGTATCCCTAATCTCCCACATTTCCAATTTCCTTTGGTCTCTTGGCAAAGAAGTTCCTGGAGCTCTCAGCCAAACAAGCCAGTGGAGAGTTCCCAGAACTTGACCAAATGATTCTCACAGCCAGTGGGAAAGGGCTCACAGACCTAACCAGGGTACCTCTGAGTTAGGTCCTCCTGGGAGTTACCTTGTCCAAACGTTTTCGCCATGTTGGATATGTGGTCTGGTTGAATGTAGAGTTGGCCTCCCATTTGGAGTTCAGACTGTGTCAGAGCAAGACAGACAAGTTGAGAGGAGAAAAGGGTAGAAACAGTGAAAGAAATGGCTGCCTCAGAGGCATGAGGTGGCCCTGACAGGCCAACTTGGCTCCCAAGACAGGCAAATGGATGAGAGCAAGGGAGGTCCATGAGGACACCAGCATTTTTCTGCTGTTAGGCTACACTGCAGGCTTTGGGCAAACAAGCCTGGGCTCTGGTGCCCCCTTGACCACAGCTTCCCCAGGGATGTTTGTGGAGGGCTCAGGTCACTAAAGGATCCCAGATTCTCTTTCTGGCTTTAGCACTGGAAGATTTCTGAGACAGATCAAAGGGATAAGAAGTGGAATAGAGACAGGAGTCTGACCTTCAACAGAAGAGACTGTGTTTATTGATGTACACATGAGATGAGTCTACCAGAGGAAGAAGATGGCCACCACCCTTTATGGGGGGAGGGGGATGAGGGCCTTAGGAATGTGGTAATATTTGCAACCTACTCCCTCCTGCAGTCCCTGTCTCCATGAACTGCCACTCTGACCCCCCCAGAACAGAGTCCTTTAGCCACAGCTCATCCAACAGCCACCCTTCAAGGCCCCTTTCAGGAATCTTGCCTGCACTGCAAACAAGCAGGACACTGGGGAGTGGACTTCCCTGTGGGGGATCAGCCCCTACCCACTCCTATGCAGACTGCAGCCTAATCTAATCTCACATTCAACTCCACATATATCACTGGTTCATGAACAACCCAGACCTGCTCTTACACCAGGCAACTTTTCAGCCATGTCTGCTCTATCGACACCTTGCTCCTAGGTGTCTTCAACACTACAGTTAAAATTACATAACCTTGGGTGCTGGAGAGATGGCTTAGCAGTTAAGAATACTGGCTGGTCTTCCAGAAGACTCAGGTTCAATTCCCAGCACATGGCAGCTCAAAACTCTCTGTATCTCCAGTTCTAGGGGAATCTGACATGCTCACACAGACACACATAGGCAAAATACCAATGCACATTTTTTAAAAAAATCTTTAAAAAAGAAATTTTATGTTTAAAAAAATTCCATATCCTCAGCTGGTCGGTGACGGACACCTTTAATCCCAGCAGCCAGGAGGCAGAGGCAGGCCAATCTCTGAGTTTGAGGAAAGCCTGATCTACATACAGAGTGAGTTCCAGGACAGCCTCATCTTTTAATTGCTCTTGGCCAAGCAGATTTTGTCACCCTGACGATCATATCTTCTTTCCCACTATACCTGTGCTGGACTTATAGACCCTCAATCTCTTTCTTTTGGTGTGGGAACTGCCATCCCCATGCCACCGCCACCAGTGGTGACACATGCCTTTAATCCAGCACTTGGAAGGCAAGAAGCAGGCCGATCTCTGAGTTTAAAGAGTGAGTCCAGGACAGCCAGGGCTACACAGAGAAACCTTGTCTCAAAAAAAAAAAAAAAAAAAAAAAAAACCAGAAATAAGTAAACACTCTCCTCCTTATGTATCTTGACACTGGTACCTTTGCTTATCTGATGACATCTCTTCTTGAGGCTCTGAGGCTAACCTCTGGAGTAGGCTGGGGGGGGCAGGCTTGTCTACATCTCATCCTATTTGGGGGTGTTGTTAGAGGCTCTTCCTGACTAAAGGAAATCCTCCCCTGAATCCACCAACTGGATCCCCTGACCCTCTAAAAACAGAGGTCTGGATCTCATCTTGGCAGAAAAGGGCTGACATTGCCTAGCTCTGGAGGAAGAATTGCTGCTCCTACCATAGTCAGTCAGGCTGGAGTTGGGGTGGAACACCGGCGCTAAAGGAGAGGCAAGAAAGATGAGCAGCTCAAAGCAAGCAAGTCTTCCTGGGACTCCTTTGGCTCACTTCCCCCACCTAGCTCCTGCCAGGAATGCGCTCTCTGCTGTCACAATTTTGTCCCTGCTTTTGGGGCTGTGCCTTTCTGTTCTCTAACTGTAGGAGCACATGCCAGGTCCTCACCAATCCCAAGGTGATGAGGCTCTGCATGACCAAAGGAGCCTGTCCTCCCTTAGCCTCCCCTGCCCTAGGCTACATCCAACGCCTACAGGAACCAGCCAGAGAAAACTGCCTTTATTCCCCATGACTTAAAGGCAGGATGAGAGCCTAACTTCAGTGACTCTATCTTATTGTCCCAGTCCACTGCTGAGGTGCTTACAACTTTGTGATAGGTCTCAGTTCCTCAGACACACCAGTAGGAAAGACAAAACCTGTGGTTGCCCCACACCTCTGTGCCAGGTTGTATCATAATCCCTTGTCCTTGTTTGGAAATGTTCTACCTGTAACCAATCAGGGCCTGGCCAGCTAACCTCAAGCTTGCACCTACCCTACCCACTGTAAGGCTTCCTCCTGTAACTCCCTGGGGTTACACTCTGTGCCTCCTTGGGATTTTATAAAAAGTTTGTCAGTGCCTGGTTAGTTTCTCTGGGATATTTTATTTTAGGGGTGTGGTTTTTTTCTCGTGATGGGTTATAACCAGTCCCACAGTTACTTCAACCAAACTGGGGTCCCATAATGTTCATTTTATCCAACATACATACACTACATATGTATGCATGTACATGTGTATATATACGTATGTGTATACACACACAGAAACACCTTTGGTTTGCCTTAAAACAAAACCCTGGGACATTAGATCTAACTAGCCTTTGATACACCTACCAACTGAGATCTGGGCCCAGTATAAACTTGACAATGAATACACATCACCTGAATGTGGTACTTCATATTTCTAGACTCTCAGGGACTCAGCTCCATGGGCCAGCATCATAAACAGTTTGAGTTCCTTGTATACAGGCTTGCAATGATAATGTCCTTCTTTCTGCCCCAAAAGTGCTACGTATCAAATCCTTCTTAGGTTCCCCCCTCTGAGTCCCCCTAAAATCATCTAGTCTCTTTTCCACTTTGACTCTGATCCCACTGATGAACCCCCACCTTACCTAATCCACTAACCACCAAGTGGACCTCAGCTTCACTCCCTCATCCAGTATATCCCTAATTTAACTCTCTCACTGACTGAATGTCTGCCTCTCCCCTGACTTCCTTGTCTCAATCTCCCCCAGCCATCCTTCCCCTTCCCTCTCTTCTTTTTACGCAGTCTCACAGTCAACATTCTTCCTAGAATTCTCCAGCCCACATGTTTCCCCAGAGAGGTTGTAGGTCCAAGGGTCCCATCAGGGCTCACATCCTATTCTTCATTTCAGATAGGAGCCAGATTCAAACAATGTTGGGAATCTCTTTCCAAAAACCTTATAAAATATAGAAAAGAATTCCTATGGTTCACCCAGAATGTTGATCACTTAACTAGGGAGATATTGGCAATATCTTCACCTCGACCCTGAGCCCAGATTAAAAGGAAAGACTCTGCTCATTACTCAAGCCTGTGCAGATCACCTTCATAAACAAAACTGAGCCATCAGCCCAGCGGCAGACAATGGTCCCTGCTGCCCAGTGTGACTGGATCTATCAACGTGGGGACCCGGGAATGCAAGGACTCCGTCATGATAACCTTCATGCTAGCCTTCCTATACCCTGACATGAGATCCCCCTCAATGGCTTCTGCTCAATCTCTACTCTTTCTCTCCCAAAGAGATCTCCAACTCCTTCCTGTCCTGGCCAGGCGACGCATCTCTTCGGCCCTGGGAACAGGCATTAGAGGGGTATCCACAACCGCTGACCACTTTCAACAACTACCAAAGGCATTTTCCAACTCCCTCGCTGAGATAATAGCCCTCAGCAATCCTCTTCAAAGCCAAATAGATCACCCTGCAGTGTTAGTCTCCAAAACAGGGGTGCCCTAGATCTCCCAATGGCAGAAAAGAGGGGACATGCCATTTCTCAAGGAAGATTGCTGCTTCTGTGTCAACCAATTAGGGATCCTTTGAGACATCCCCTCTTAAAAGTCAAAAGACTGGGTATCTGAATTACTCAGGTATTCAGAAACAAGGGGAGCCTGGGCCTCTCTAGGAAATAGCTGCCCTGGCACTACTTCTAATATATGGTTTCATCTTTACTCACTACAGCCACATCTAATTGACTATTTTTTTGTTTGATTTTTTGGTTTCCACTTTTTTTTTTTTCTGAGACAGGGTTTCTTTTATAGCCCTGGCTGCCTTGGAACTTGCTCTGTAGATTAGGCTGGCCTCAAATTCTAATTGACTCTTTCAAACACATCTCCAAGAGCACATGACTGCACTGGATCCACCACGATCAAGCCAAAACTCTCCCACCTGCTATATGAAGTCAATTTGACTTACATCCCTCTAAGCCTTGAGGTTAGCCCCTGAAGCAACATTCCCAACCTCCTAAGCAAGAAAGAGCTAAAGAAAAGAAAATGTATTCAAACTCCCCCTCCCCACACCCCATATCTGTCCTCAGGGTCCAGAATGAAAAGTTCATGACCCAAAAGCAAAGGGCTTTAGGCGAGTTGAGAAATTCCCAAAAAGAAAGCCAACACATGGATGGAAACACCTGCTAGCATTTACAAAACATTGAAAATACACCAACAGATGAACTTTCCACCCCCCAAAACGCCCCCTTTTCCTCTACAACACTAAAGCCCACTGTGTCCTGTCATACAGTTTTCACTCATGGAGACACTGCTGCCCTTCCATGTTCTGATCAAGGACAGTCTGCCTCTGGGAAGCTGGTCTCCCAGTCATTTCATGCTGCTGACTCAGTCTGTTGTATACAGTTTTGAAATCTTGGTCTGTACTACTTGCTACCAGAGGGCTGGGAAAGGCCACTTTAGTGCCTAACCTCTCGGTGGGTCTTCATCTGTCCCCTTATTGAGGTCACTGTACTTCTTGGCCAGGCCCACTCGACTAGGGGGAGAGTAGGAAAAAACTGACGAACAGGGTAGGAACGTGGGAGAGAACTGTTTGGGAATGGTACCTCTCTCATTAGGTGCTCATAGGAGTCTCTGAGCTCAGGCCACCATGGGAAGAGGAGGGAGGCAGCTATGGAAAACAAAGGAAGAGAAGTGGGCAGAGGAACAATGAGCTTAGGAGTCCAAAGGTAAAGGGGTGTGGTGGTACACACTTTAACCCCAGCACTTGGGAGGTAGAGGAAGTTGGGTCTCTTGAGTTCCAGGCTAGTCAGGGTTGCATAGTGACACCCTGTCTAACAAAAAAAGGGAGGGAGGGAGGGAAGGAAGAAAATTTGAATGGATATATCAATATACAAGGAACAACAAGGGACACAGGATCAGGGGAAAAATACTAGCCTGCCAACTCTCCACCCTGCCTTTGGTAGCTGAAGACTTTGTAGGAAGGGAGGGGACACATTGCTCACTGGCTAAGGGACCGGAAGTAGGAAAAAGTCTGCAGCTCTCTTGCTCAGGTCACCAAGATCCTTTAGGTCATAGGCATCTTTTTGGAGCAGGTAAGTTCTGCTCTGCCACTTTTGGCTTTTGATGACATCCAAAGGTCACTGACTGACATCTATCCTCAGAGAGCTGGCTTCTCCAGACTTGAGTGGATTCTGAGGGCCAACACATGGTGATTGCTATCAGGCCCTCAAGTGATTTTCAAGGACAGTGTTAGAGTTGAGTGAGAAGAAAGGGTCGGGTGGAAGATGCAGGGTCTTTGGGTCTTATTCTAAGTCCCTGTAAGGTGTTTAACTAGAGAGTAATTAAAATTTATGTGAGGCATATGTGTGCACATGTGTGTGGGTTCTCAGACTCCAGCACCTATTTGTGGATGCCACAGGTGCCACCAATGTCTTTCATTATCACATTGGCTTGGTTTGTTTTTTGAGACAGGGTTTTTCTCTGTAGCCTTGGCTGTCCTGGAACTCCCTCTGCAGACCAGGTTGGCCTCAAATTCAGATCCACCTGCCTCTGCCTCCTGAGTGCTGGGATTAAAAGCATGTGCCACCGATGCCCAGCTGATGTCTTCTACTATTATCCACTTTATTTCTTGACCTAGGTCTTTTCCGATACACCATCTGGCCATTGACCTCTGGGATGTCCAACTGTAACCCCAGGCACACCAAGCACACCTTCATCTTTTTACCTGCGTGGTCCTCATACATGCACAGCAAGTACTTTACCCATCTAGCCATCTTTCCAGACCACACATTTTGTTTTGTTGAGACATGGTTTCTCTATATAACAGCCCTGGCTGTCCCAGAACTCACTCTATAGACCAGGCTAGCCTCAGACTCAGTGATCTGCCTGCTTATGCTCCTCAGTGCTGGGAAAAGGTGTGAGTCACCACTGCCTGGCCACATTTATGTTGTATGTTACCACTCTGCTATACTGAGAATGATGTAGACAAAAGTACTATCAGGTTTGGGAACAATCCAGATGAGACACTGCTGTGATGTTGGATGTATACAGGAGGTAATAAAGATGAAAAAGATGTTTGGGGCTGAAGTGATAGCTCATCCGGTAAGAGTATGTTCCTGTCTTGCAGAGAACCTGAGTGTTCCCGTCTTGCAGAGAACCTGAGTTTGGTTTCCAGCAGCCATGGCCGGCACACACCTGTAACTCCAGCTCCATGGGGATCCAATGCCCCTAACCCCTTGGTCAGCTGCGTTCATTTGCACGGACCTGCACAAAGACATACACAACTAAATATAATTATTTTAAGAAATGGTGCTTGGAAAATAGCATTAGTGGTCTCCATAGAGGATTAGAAAGAGTGGAGTTCAGGCTAGGCATGGTTCTGCACACCTTTAATCCCAGCACTTGGGAGGCAGCGGCAGGTGGATCTGTGAGCTTGAGACCAGCTTGGTCTACAAAAAGTGAGTTCCAGGACAGCCAGGGCTACACAGAGAAATGCTCTCAAACAAAAACAAACAAACAAGGACAAGGGAAAAATGGGTTCAGATAACTCCCAGCGATCTGGCTTAAGCAACTGGACGGTGTGTCATTCAGTGAGTAAATACACATGTATTACACTCCTCACCCTTAGAGTAGGTGTGGATACATCCCAGTGAACAGTCACAGAGATGTGCATCCTCAAGGCCTGGCTCATAAACCCTCTAGCATCAACTCCTCTGAGCACGTCACAGGCAGATGCTGGTGAGGACAAAGTCTTAAATTGAAAATCTCTGTACAGGAGGCCCCTCCCCTTTTCCCTTCACCCCAAATCACAGCTGTTGTGTATAAGAAAAATAAACTTCCACTGGGCACTGGGCTGTGGTAGCAAAGCCTTTAATTCCAGCACCCAGAGGCAGAGGCAGATGGATCTCTGAGCTTGAAGGCAGGCTGGTCTACAGAGTCAGTTCCAGGACATCCAGGGCTACACAGAGAAACTCTGTCTCAAAAACAAATAACTGACCAATGCCTCCTGTTTCTACTGCTGTGGTGTAGCATCATGACCAAAAGCAAGTTGGGGAGGAGAGGGTTTATTTATTTCAGCTTCTATTTCCAGATCACAGGAGGGACAGGGACCTGGAGGCAGAAGCATATGCAGAAGCTGAGAAAGGGTGCTGCTTATTACTTATTGCCTTGTTCCTTGTGGATTGCTCAGTCTGCTTTTTTATAGACCCCAGGACCACCTCCCCGAGGGCGATCCTACCCACCATGGGCTGGGTCCTTCCTAATCAAGGAGCTGATTGAGGGTAAGCCATACAGGCTTGCTCACAGCCCCATCTTATGGAATCCATCAGAGGCTCTCTCCTCCCAGATGATTTCACTTTGTATCAAACTGATATAAAACTAGCTAGGACAGTTCTAACACACCGGCACAACGCCATTTAACCATAACTTTCCATTTTTATTAATCACCAAGACCTCATATTAGTAAATATCACAATATAAAATATATTACAAACTTAAAATACCCGCAGTAGTACACTTTGAATCCCAGCACTCAGGAGACAGAGGCAAGTGGAGCTCAGTGAGTTCAAGGCCATCCTGGTCTATAAAACAAGTTCCAGGACAGCCAGAGCTGTCAGAGAAACCCTGTCTTGGGTTGGGGGGGGGGGTGATTCATGGTCTTTAAAAAAATCATGTCTACATGAGAGTGTTGGATCCCCTGAAACTGGAGCAACAGACAGCTGTGAGCTGCCGTGTGGGTGCTGGGAATTGAACCTGGATCCTCTGGAAGAGCAGCCAGTGCTCTTAACCATTGAGCCATCTCTCCAGCCCCAAATTAATTTTTTTTAATGAAGTCTTTTTATTTTTCTGGGTCTTCATGAAGGAAGACCCAGAGCACGGTCACATCTGAGCTTTAATAATAATAAATAGTAAATGCCAAAGTCCAACAGTGTACCCAAGGTCTAGGATCCACTCAGTATCTTCTGGTACCCTCCAGAGAGCTAGAGTTTCCTTCTCCAGTTCTGCCCTCCACAGGACACACAGCTTGACTTCTAGCTCAGGCTGGCTTCACTGCACCAATGCTATTCTTTGCAATTGTCCTATGGCAGTGGCATCTCCAAAATGCTGAGGTCTCCTGATACACCGATAGCCTCTCTTAGGCTTTCTTCATGATAGCAAATCTCAACATCTTTGCATAACCCCTTCCATCCTGGGCTTTCAACTGCCTCTGAGGCTGCACCTTCATCAATGACCTCTCACAGGGCCAAGCCTCAGCTGCTCTCCATGACCCCTTCATGCCTTCAAAACCAGTACCACCTGGGTGACCCTTACAATTAACCAAGTTCATCTGCCAGCATGAGCTACAACCTGGGTCATCTCCAGAACACAGCTCTCCCAGGAGATGTTCTATCAATGGTGCTGGTCTCGTCTCAATTGTCACTAATGTCTCAGCTCCAGATGATCAGCAGCAAAGGCTTCACTAGTGGTTCTGGTCTCTTCTTACTCATAGCCGGTTCCTCCACCCAAATGACCAGAACCACAGATTTTTTTTTTTAATTTCAAAATATGTGACCCCCCCCCATAAAGTCTTTAAGTGACTCTTAAGACTTCCCTCTGGAACTTTACAAGCCAGGCCTCCATCCTCTACATCGTTCTCAACACTCAGATCGTCCAAGCTCCCACAGAACAACTCACAAGCTTTGAACACTCAATAGCTTTTCTAGCTCAAAGTTTGAAAGTCCACAATGCTCCCCAAAACAACATGGTTGGGCCTGTTACAGCGATACCCTACAATGCTGTCTCAGGGTCACTATTACTGTGTTGAAGCACCATGACCAAAAGCAACTTGGGAAGGAAAGCATTTATTACACTCACATTTCCATAGGACAGTGAATCATCATTGAAGGCAGTTAAAAGAGCTGGAGAGATGGCTCAGTGGTTAGGAGCACTAGCTGCTCTTGCAGTGGGACCGGGGTTCAATTCCCAGCACCCACGTGGCAGCTCACAACTTTCTGTAACTCCAGTTCCAGGGAATCCAACACCTTCTGACCTCCTCCAATACAAGGCACATTCAAGGTGTACATACATGCAAGCAAGGTACCCATGTAAATAAAAGAACCCAATCAGGACAAGAACCTGGAGGCAGGAGCTGCTGTAGAGGTCAGGAAGGGGTGCTGTTTACTGTCTTGCCCCTCCTGCCTTGCTCAACCTTCTTATAGAAGCCAGGACCACTAGCCCAGGAATGGCCCCACCCACAGTGGGCTGGTCCCTCTCCCATCAATCACTAATTAGGAAAATGCCTTACAACCCCATCTTATGGAGGCATTTTCTCAGTTGAGATTCCTGCATACTCTAAAATGACTCTGACTTGATTCTTAAATTGACATAAAACTAGTAACCCCCCTACCTACAAGCAGAAATCTCCCTACAGAACAGTTTGGAAGGAGGAAGAATGTGGATATCAGAGAATTCTCACATGAGTCTGTTTTTGCTTTCAAACACGTGAGTCCCAGAGACTGAAGTCATCAGGTTTGGCTGCAAATGTCTTTCCTGCTGGCCATCTCCTGCCCACCAACAGATTCCCAAAGAATACAAAAATAAAATGCAAAGGTGAGCGCTCTCTGCATTTCACTTAGGAGCCAAACACCATGTGAACAGCTGGAGGAGATGCTCACTGAGACCCAAAGTAGATGGGAGGCCACCAATCGGAACCATGGAGGGAGCACATTCAGGTTCACACAGAGAATGGGCAAAGCAGCGAGGGGGCCGTGCATGATGTTTGCAAGAGAGTGTCATAATGAAGACATTGTTTTGTATTCTGAGAGAGATGTAGGGGTGAGATAGACAGACGAAGGGAGAGACAGAAAGACTACGAGACCATATTCTAGCATAGCTCATAGCTGTCTGGGGGAGTTGGGGACTCTAACTAACATCCCTCTGGCTAGCACAGCTGGCCTGTCCTAGCCCCCAGCCCACCTCTTGTTCCAGAGCTGAGGCTGCACATTGTAGGCCACGCCTCTCTTCCTGTCAGTGACTGAATCCAACCTGCTCTGGTGTCACCACAGCTTCTAACTAACATTGTCACTGCCCCGACAAGATCTGAGGAGAAAAATGGAGAAGTGTGTACTAGGGACAGTTGAAGAAGGTGAAGGGTGTCCCCCCAAAGACTGCTAAGACACAACCCTGCTCTATCTGGATGATGGTTTCCATCTACTCTGTGGTTTGCCAAGTGATCCTGCTCTTCCAGGCCACACCCTCTACCTCGCCCTGTTCAAAGTCCATGATGTCTGGGGCCTCTATGGGTCCAGCCTGGTCAAATGTCCATGCCACCCTCTTGCAATATGCTAGCATAGGTCAGGGAGCAGAGTCCTGAAAATTGATGGACAAGATAGTTCCAAAGTGGGTAGTGGTTAGGTTGGCCCCTCAAACTCACAGGCAGGCTGTGAGGAGGCAGAGGGGGAGCAGGATAAGACTGGCCCCACAGATGTCTTCAGTACTGTTGCTTATATTCATTGGTATCCTGTCCTTGTAAATCAGACCCCCCCACATTTGGTATGTAAGCTGTTCATGAAAGAGAACATTCTAGGTGAAAATTACACGGTACTGAGGGAGGATGGGTATGATGCTAGCGACCCACCAAGATAAACTAAACAGGACGGGGAAACGTAGAAAGAGACTGCAGTAAAAGCAGGGAGGGTGGGGAGCGACAGGCCAAATGGGGCAAAATGTTAAGAATGAATCAGGCAGACCTGGTGGCACACACCTTTGATATCAGCAGTTGGGAGACAGGCTGATCTGAGTTCAAGGCCAGCCTCGTCTACAGAGTGAGTTCCAGGACAGCCAGGGCTACATATTATTGGTATTCTTTGCTTTATTTGGGGGGTTTCCACCCAGCTCCCTAAGAAATGACACACGGAGACATATTCTTAATTATGAATCCCTGGTCATAGCTTGGCTTAGCTTCGTGCCAGCTTTCCTTAGCTTTAAATGATCTTTGACGACCTTGTTCTGTAAATCTTACCCTTACTCCGTGACTTGCTGTGTAGCTGGGTGGCTGGTCCCTGGACTCCTCTTACTCCTCTGGCTACTTTTCTCTCATCCCAGCTCTTCTTCTATTTATTCTCTCCGCCTGCCAACCCAGCCTCTCTCTCTCTCTGCCCTGCTATTGGCCATTCAGTTCTTTATTAGGCCATCAGGTGTTTTAGACAGGCAAAACAGCACAGCTTCACAGAGTTAAACAAATATATCATAAACAAAAGTAACACACCTCAAAACAATATTCTACAGGTGTCTCAAGAGAGAGAGAGAGAGGCCGGTAAGATGGCTCAGTGGATAAGAGTGCTTGCTGCCAAATGTGATGACCTAAATTCAATCCCTACATCCTGCGTGGTTTGACCTCTATACACATACCATGGCACACACAGCCACACACACAATATATAGATATATAATAAATAATGTTTTTGTTTTGTTCTTCCAGACAGGGTTTCTTTGTGTAGCTCTGGCTGTTCTGGAGCTAGAATTGTAGACCAGACTGGCTTCAAACTCGGAGATCCTCTTGCCTCTGCCTCCCTAGTGCTGGGCTTAAGGTCCTGTGCCACCACTGCCAGGCTAATATTTTTAAACAGAAAGCAGGTTTGCACACTAGTAAAGTGGCTCCAGAGCTCTCTTCAGTTTTTCCCAGCCACAGTCTCATTTCCTCGTGTGGACAGACAGTTCCAATGTGTGGCTGGGCCACATTTGATTCATCTGTTGGTTGATGGATGTTGGGGTTGAGCATTTTCATCTCTGGCTCTGTGAAGAACCATGTACAGGTTTTTGTTGGGGGCCCCTGTTTTCTTACAATTCTCTTTCTTCCTACTGGTGGAATCTAGGAATCGAACTCAGGCCATTCCACTTGGTGGCAAGCTCCCTTTACAGCAGATCCATATCACACGCTCCGTTTCAATTCTTCCTTTTGTGCGGCTTCTTGACAACCCTTACCCCAGACATCGCTGTAGTTCATCCAGTAGCCTGAAGGAGGCGCTGACATCCAGCTCCCGCGTACTTTTGTTGTGCACAGGCCCCAGAATTTCCTCTTGAGAATCAGACAAAGCTAAACCCGCCAACTACAGCTTTGTACCCAATACTCCTGTGACCAGACGACATCCAGGTACCCAGAGGGATCAAGCTTCTTGGAACTCGAGAACATTGTTTTTTAATTCCAGACAGCTGCATCCTGCCCTGATGGGTTCCTTCCTGGGAGCAGAGGATTACTGCTGGGGTGTGGAGACTAGCGCTACAGGCAGCTCATCACACCTGCCTGCCTTTATTAATCTTTGGATTAACTGCTTGTCTCACACTGAGCCGGATTCATGTGCCCAGGGCCAAGAGTTACATTTCTCTTTCCCGGACTGCCTTTTTGCAGTGTCGGTTGTAGAATACACGGGCATATAGCATGGGCATCGGTCTCCTCCAGCTAGAGACCCGTTACCATGGATAAAGTTCTAGTCTTTGAAGATCCACCACTCTTATCTTGGGATTCTCCTTCCGGTCATGGGGTGGATCACATGACCCTGTCTAAGCTTCATCACTTTTCTGTAGCACTAGGTTGGTGGAGGGAATTTCACATCAACTGGACCAGGCAGTATGGATGCAGAGCTGCTACACTTAGATCACTTTGTGGTATTCCTTAGCTCTTACCTGTCAGGATACCTTTCCATCTGAGCTGCAACATATGTCCTTCACCTGTGTCTAAAAAAAGGTACTGTCCTAGACTCTGAAATGTCCTTCATAGCGCTTGATTCCCAGCCTGTGGCACTATTTTGGTGGCTGTGAGACCTTTGAAGGGAAGAGTCATATCTGGACCCAGCAGTTTCCTCTACTTCCTGTCTACTGTCAGACTGACAAGCTGCATGTATGTCACCAACCAACTGAGATTTGTGATACACGTCTCCCCACCTTCTTGTTTTCAGTCTGGTATTTGGGCATAAGAAACTATGTAAATAAAAGTGTTGTGGCTTCTGGGTCACCTCTAATAAGAGTTCCCATCTTATTAGGCTTTTTATCCATTCAGTGTCCTGTAATGTTGACGTGATGGCTGGCTGGAGTGTTGGCAGCTAGCTATCTTGAACCCTGAGGATGTGGTGTCTTTCAGTGATGAAATAATGTAACAGTATAAGTCTGAATGCCTGAAGGATTTTATAATAACTATAGATGAGTCAGATCCCAGAAACCTGATGAGAGACTCCAAAGTGTATGACTCTAAAGTCAGGCAACCCTTAGGGAGGAGTCCACAGAGGGGGGTGGAGCACGTGGTGGGCATTCCTGGGGACACTGTCCACTTTCTTTGAAGCAGGGTCTCTCATTGGCCTGGAGCCCATTGTTTATGCTAGGTTGATGGCCACTGAGCCCCAGGGGTCACCTTCCGGTCTCTGCCTCCCCAGTGCTGAGGTTACAAAGGTGCACCACTCCAAACAGGATTTTCACGTGGGTTCTGGGTATTGAGCTGGGGATCCACAGTTGCAAGGCAAACACCTACTGAACCATCCCTCCTGCCCAAGTTGGGGGAGTCTGTTGTTTTCATTGCTGGCTCTAAGCCTAGAGCCTTCCACAAAGCAAGCATGTTGCCAAGGAGCCACATCCTCGGCCCTAGGGGAAGGTTGTTACAGTGTTTACCTCAGGGTCATGAGGTTAGCCCCAAGCGGGCTCACACAGCAGCTAAGGCTGCCTGGTGGTCTCTTTTTTCCACCACTACCCCTTCCTTCCTTCCCTTTTTGTTTTATTGAGACAGGTTCTTACTCTTTATTGAAGACTGTTCTCAAACTCTTGGCAACCCAACCCTCCTGTCTTCTTCACTAATGAATCTTCTATGTCTAGGGTGTGCTGCTGCAGGCGGCCATCCAATTACAGTTTTTTTTGTTTTTGAGAGTTTCTCTGTGTAACTCTGGCTGTCTTGGAACTCACTCTGAAGATCAAGCTGGCCTTGAACTCACAGATCCGCTTGGCACCATCTTTTTTACCTGTCTAGTTCCGAACCGAACCTCACCACCCTTTTCTAACACCCTTAATGACGGAGTTCTTCATTCAGCTGTTCCATGTGCTTTACATGACAAGTTGAGGAAGATCTTTGACCTCCACTCAAGAACTTCCAGGCAGGCTCCTCGCTCAATCCTGGACTTTGACATGCTTTTCATTGCTCAGGGCAGGTGCCAAGCACCTAACAGTCACAAACAGCCTAAGAGCAAGAAATGGAAATTCTGGAAATAAACACATCTGGTGTGAGCCGTGTGAATAAATCCT
Organism: Phyllotis vaccarum; assembly: GCA_033318265.1. NCBI lineage: Eukaryota > Metazoa > Chordata > Mammalia > Rodentia > Cricetidae > Phyllotis > Phyllotis vaccarum. The sequence continues at coordinate 50,518,302 of JARWLC010000017.1, read as the reverse complement.
ATGCCAGCCCATTGCATCTCATGTGAATGAGCATGACGGCTGCAGCCAGTGTATCTGCACACATATATACCCACCCGTCAGCCAGTAGAAACCACGTTGGTTGCTGGACTTGCTGGAACATTGCAGACTTACATACTTCTTTCACACTCCAAAACACAATCATAGTGATGCCAAAGATTGTGTAATTCTCACAGTTGTCATTGCTAATTGCTTACTAGCTTTTTATGCTAATCTTCACAAGCATCTATGTTTAGAAAATAATCTACTAGCTTGGCATACGGTGTTCCTTGAAGGCTTACAATTCCCACCTTAAGATGGGGTGAGGTTGGGCTATGGGCACAGCACCCCCATGTATACATAGGGCAGAGGTCACAGGCTAATCCTCTGAGAATGGAACCTTTGGGTAGGGGGTGGAGCTCCTGCTCAAGGGCTTTCTTGGCCTTCCACTGTGAGTGGATCACCTTGACATTCAGTGACGTCATTATATCTGCCACGCTCCCTGGCATCTGCAGTAACCATAGCCTCCTCCCTGAAACAGACTTGGAGTTTCTAGAAGCTACCAAGTCTGCATTGAGGCCCACAGCCCATGTTCACCAACATTCCTCATGTCACTTCCCGAAAAACTGTCACCTCTGGCCATCAGTGGCCGTCTCCATCTGGTCAATGACACTAATGCCTTTACTTCCTTCTGGTTCCAGATGTGTGAGAGGCAGCCCTTTCCCTGTGCACACGGTCCTGATCCACTCTGTGCCCCAAGGAGGCTGCAGAGAAGTCTAGGAAATTAAAGCAACTTTTGAAAGTTGCCTTTTTGCTGACTCTACCCTGGGTCAGCAGTCACTGGTAGCATTGCTGAGCCACAAGTTGTCTTGCCTGAAGGCTAACCTAAGCCATCCTGGGAAGGAGCAAACAGGAGTTGGCCACCCACTTAGTATCCTGTGTAATGTAAGCCATGTCTCTCTCTGGCTTACATTCCTCCTCAATGGCTTAGAATCACCTGTGAGAATCAAGGACACATATACCAAGAAGGGGAGGAGAGATATGATGTACCAGCAAACAGGAGACACTCATGCCTGGTGCTGGGCATGTCCCTGGCTTAGTGACAGGAGGAAAAGGCATCCAGGAACTGAGCGGTCCTGCTTTTAATGACTTTTTTCCAGGACACATAGCAAGGTGCTGATGGACCACCAAGCTATATAGCAGTTCTAACAGTAGTATTTTCTCCACCAAAAGGGGCGAGTTACAAAGTACAACAGAGACTAGACTCAGAATCTATTTCTTAGAGAGACAACCCGGTGGCTTTGATCAGCGTGGTTTTATTGCTCATTTGAAGCATGGGGATGGAACCCAGGATCTTACACATACAGGGTGAGCATTCTTCAAGAGCCCCATCCCTGACCCAGTTTATAGTAGAGTTTTCCACACACACCTCCCCACCGACCTGCCCTGTTTATCAAGTTCTGACATTCTTGGCCTGACATTTTGGTGAAGAGGTTTTTCTTCAGAGGTGAGTGTGCATGGTCGCTTTTCTCAGGGTCTTGCAGGGCTTTCCGGTGCTGGGTGAGGAAGCTGTTTATACTGCTTACGAGTTCTTCTGTGGTACTTTGACTGTGACCTGTGAAAGGTTCAGAGAAGCAGTTATTCTTCAAACACCAGGATCCCCTTGGTGACAACAGCCCCTATCTTCTCTCTTATTGCCTTGCAACAGGCTGTCCTCTGGGAGATCACACCCTGACCCCTTCCTAGATTCTCACCCAAGGCCCTAGGGGATATATGGCAGTTTCTGGAGGTCCTTTCCTGGGTTTGGGTACAATTATAGTTTAGTAGAATCTGGCGAACTGAGGCCAGAAAGCTGAAACATCCAGCACTGTAGCGCCCCCCCCCCCCCCCGAGCCTCCCACAGGGTACCACTGAGGAAGAGGCCACGGCTACACCCACAGGAATCACAGCAGAGAAAAGGCCCAAATAGCCCACAACTGTATCTGTTTGTAGGTATTACAAAGTGTTCTAGAATTTGGCTCTTCATTTATTTTATTTTGCATCCACCTACTTTATGATAAAAGATGAACATTTCCCATATACATGCTAAAAGTCATTTTAAAAAGCATCTTTGGCTGGAGTGATGGCTCAGCAGTTAAGAGCACTGGCTGTTCTTCTAGAGGACCCAGGTTCAATTCCCAGCACCTACATGTCAGCTCACAACTATTTGTAACTCCAGGCCCAAGGAATCTGACATCTCCACACCAATGCACACAAAATAATGTTTAAAAAAAGCCAATAAAGGCATTTAAAAAAAAAAGAGTGTACATTCCATGGCTGGAGAGACATTGGGTACTGAGGTCACACCTGACTTTTCTTCTTGGAAAACTGTGTACAGCACTGTCATCTTGTGAGTAGAACTAGACAAAGGTGGCTTGGTAGCTGTGCCTGCTCACACTTCTTCCTGGACGCCATCTCAAGGCCATCACCCACTGGGTCCCGCCTTCTCTCAGGCAAACCCATTCCTTGGCAAATTACTGGGAAGATCTGGTTGGGGTAAGACCCTAGAGACTGTGTTTAACCACTTCTGTGACTTCTCTGGCTTCAGTGAGAAGTTAACAAGCACCGAGGTCCCTGACAGGGTGAGGCCAGGCTGTCGGTACCCATACGATGTGCGCTTACCGTTTTGACCTCAGTGTAGGCCTGCAGGCCATACTCGCCCAGCTCCCTGCCGCTCCCTGACATCTTATAGCCGCCAAATGGGGACTGGGCTCCAAACACATCATAGCAATTAATCCTGTTATTATGAGATAAGAACATATACGTCGCTGTGAGGGCTCCATAATCTTACATGAAAAATGGAGACATAGGATATGGAGGAGGATAGTACAGGTCATGTGAGACAGATGTGATCACAGAGGGGTACCAGCACAACACACCAAGTGCCAGCTTCCGATCTGAATGGGTCATCTTGGCTAATGGGGCTAGGCTTTCCACCTCTCTTTAAGTTAAAAATGATCAAAATTTAAATGAAAATACAACACTTAAAAAAAAAAAAAGCATCGTCCATCTTCATCAATTGGGTAAAGGATCTGCTACCAAGCCTGGATAATCAAGTTCAGTTCCTGGGACCCTCACGACAGAAGGACCTCCCCCACACACTGTGGCATGTACATACACACAAACACACACATGGGCATGTGCACACATGCATATACATACGTTGTGAAGAATGTGTTTTAAAGAAGGGCCCAGCATCGTCCTTTCGGTCATATCAGAGTCCTGGTGAACCCTGACCACTGTCTAACTCCCAATTATTTTTAATACCCTAAAAATTCCCCATTATTGGTCTCTTCCTGCCTCCTTTATCCAGGCCCAGCATCCACTAATGGGGCCTGTAGCACCTGGCTTCTTTCACTTAGCATCATGTTGTCAAGGTTACTCACACCTAGCATGCACTAGGACTCCATTCCTCTGTATCTGAATCACTTTCCCCTACAGACAGGTGGACTCCTGTCTGTCCATCCACCTACTGAAAGACATTTGAGCTGTTGCTACCTTGTGGCTCCCATGTCAAGTATGTACACACGTTCCTGTCAGAATGTTTTCTATTAGCGCATTCGTGGGCTCTGTGCTTCTGCTGTTATGAGGCAAGAGTGCCCATCATAGTTCAGGCTTCTCTGGACACAGTCACCTATGATAAACTTTTTGAAGTCCCGCCAGAGTGTTCCACAGTAACTAACCACATCTCTTCCCACCAGGTAAGTTGAGGGTGCTGATCTCCACGCAGCCCAATCCACATTTGTTCTTTCTCTAATCCTAACGATGGTGGTGAAGCAGACGCTGAACCAAGTATGCTATCAGCCTGGGCTCTCACAGCTAGGGAAGGTGGCCATCTCTGGCTTAAGGGGTATCTGCTCTGGAGATAGGGGTACCCTTCTCTGGAAGGGGATATGACTGGACAGCTCCTGGTCTAGTGCCCCAATTCTAGGACTCCAGAAGACCTTACTTTGGGGGATATTTTATTGGGTTGAAGAATAGCTACTTGGAGGCTCTTACCACACGGTGCCAGCCTGGAGGGCTTGGGACATGTAATTGGCCTTATCCAGGTCCCTTGTGAAGACAGCTGCTGCCAACCCATACTTGGAATTATTGGCTCTCCCCACAACCTCCTCTATGGTCTTGAATTTGAGGATCTGCATCACTGGTCCAAAGATCTGGAGGGGGAGGACACGATTGGCCGTCAAACAAGCGACTGTAAAATGGCCTTGGTTACTCTTGCTCTTTCCCAGCAGTTTCCAGAATAGGCCACTTCTTCGAGTAACTTCAGCTTCTTTGATAGAGCATGCAATTCAGAAACCAAGACCTACAAGGCATGCTGCTGCGCCTGTCACCACTGCTTTAGGTCTACGCCAGAGAACACTTGAGAACCAGCTGGAACTGGCCATTGTGACCATCTATCACGTAACCTGCACCTATATGGAGTTGGAACAGAGGGGCCTAACTGGGAGCTAGGGAGGAGAATAAAGGGGAGTGGCAGTCTGTGGTGAGTGGGGAGAAGTGGAGCCCTATCCCTGCTGAGAGGAACTTGGTTTGACAAGAAATCACTGATTCCAAGGGGTACAGGGGATAGAAAAGTAAAGAGGATGCCCATAAGTCTCAGAGTTGTGATGGGGACTAAATAAAGGCTGCTAGAGAGCAAGCACAGGCAACCCTCTAAGACATTCCCATCAGCATGTAGAAAGGTAGCACTATGCTGTCCTGAATGCAGCTTGGGGGTTTCCCCCAGCTGGTACAAGGGGAGGGCATGTCAGAGCTATTATGTTGGGTGGAGAGTCACCCAGGGACCTCATCCAATGTCTTTCATGTGTCAAAACTAGATTCCTAGATTCATGACTCCCTAGGCTATAGGATTTAATGACCTCCTAATGGTGGGAAGCCCCAGCAAGCTTAAGGAGAAAATGACCTATCAGAATTACACTGCAAATAACTTACTCAGACAGGGCGGTGACTCAAAGAGTCTGGGGCACAGTCAAGACACTAGACCAAATCACTCACTTCTCCCTCCTGCAAAGAGCGGCCTCCAGGACAGGACAGAAGTGCTAACCTCCTCCTTAGCAATGGTCATGCTATCCTTCACGTCTCCGAACACAGTGGGCTGGATGAAGTAGCCACGGTCAGCAGCAGCGCCTCCGCCACACAGCAGCTTTGCTCCTTCTTGTTGACCCGACTTGATATAGCCAAGGATCTTCTTAAACTGAGTCTCATCCACCTGTGGGAGAAGCCCAGAGGGACAGAGAAGCTAGATCCACGCCTCCCTCTAGCTGAGAACATGAAGCTACAGGTAGCCAGAAAGGGGACCAAAATCTTGAAGAAGCAAGACCCAAAGGAAAAAAACACCTGGGTTCAGAAATATAATACCTATGAGAGACCCCATATCCTTTACCACCAGGGAAAGGCACATCCCATCCAATGTTTTTCTCTTTAAATTCTGAGATTAACAAGATACAAACAAAATCACAGGATGGCTCAGTGGCAGGTGTCCTATGCAGGTTTGGCGGTTGCTCTCCTGCGGAGGTCTATGAACCATCTAGAATGTGGGATTCAGAAAGCAGCTGGGGTATCATGCTAATCCCAACAGGACACACAACTGGTACCAAGCAGAGGAGACAGGAACCCAGCCCCACTGACTCTGCCATGCCCTCTCACAGTGCCGGCTTTGGACTGCAGGCCCAGCTGTAGTTAGTAGGCTTACCTGCGGCCCCTGCTCGGTCCGGCTGTCAAAGGGGTTCCCCACCACCCGAGACTTGGCCCGGACGACACTACGCTCCACAAATTCATCATACACATCCTCCTGCACAAAAGTCCGGGAGCCAGCACAGCAACACTGGCCTTGGTTGAAGAACAGGGCAAAGTGGGCCTGCTCCACAGCCCAGTCCACTGTGGGGAGGGGACAGAGGACAGGGAGGGGTTGATAAGAGAGTGCTAACCCCAATGCTGTTCACCCCCACAAAACATGCACAACATCAGGGCTAGTGCCTGCTGGGGGCCAGAACCTGGTCAAAATAAAATGGAATCTTCTTCCCTTTATGGAGACTGGCAACTGGGAAAAACACAGACGTAAGGAAGTGTTCCCAGAGAGGACAAGAGAGGATATGCTGAGATATGGTGGCCTAGTGACCCATGGGTAACCAGTACAGGGCTCAGGCTGGCATACTAAGAGATGAGTAGTCCCAGAGTAGGGAAAGTCAATGTCAGACCACACGGACCCTCAAATCGATCATGTTGGAGTGTAGGCCCTTCCCTACAGCCCCATAACTTACTGTCAGCATCTGACATGATGATGTTGGGGCTCTTTCCCCCCAGCTCCAGGGTCACTCTCTTGAGATTGCTGCTCCCTGCGGCAACCTGGATTAGGTGACCAACCTGTTGGGACAGACACATGGACTGCCTTTAGCAGGGGAAGGAAGCTAAATGCTCCTCCACAAAGGGAGCGTGGGTGACCAGGAGGCATGTTCTGGGACAGAACCTGACACCTCTAAAGGGAACAGCCACTGAGGAGGGGGAGCATGAGCCACCATGCTGCAAATATGAGACACCTTACCTCAGTGGAGCCTGTGAATGCCACTTTGTCCACATCCTCATGGGAAGCAATGGCAGCTCCGGCGGTAGGGCCAAACCCAGGAACAATATTGACCACACCAGGGGGGAAGCCTGCCTGTAGGGAAAGCCAGGAGACCTGAAGTCAGCCTGCTGCTCCCAGGGCCTTCACAAAACACCCATTGCCCGACAGTGACCTGGGACACATACAGATGAAAGCCACCCATAGGGACTTCTAAAAGTGGTTGGGACAAAGAGCCCCTGTGGACCTGATGATTCTAGAACAGTGACACTTTTATGCTTCAGAGTATTGTGCCACAGGCCCCGGAGCGGCAGACAGAAGCAGGAAATGCTGTGGGACTATGCTTTTGTACACTGTAAATATTGGTTTAATAAAACACTAATTGGCCAGAAGAAGGTAGGCAGGAAGTATAGAGAATTCTGGGAGGCACGAGAGAGAGTCAGAAGCCCGCCAGACACAGAGGAAGGAAGACGAGAATGCTGCATTGAAGAAAAAGACACATGGCTAAACATGGATCAGAATCATGGGTTAGTTTAAGAGTCAGCAAGTAATAAGCCAGAGCCATAGTCAAACAGTTTATAATTAATATAAGCCTTTGTGTGATTATTTAGTACTAAATTACTGTGGACTGGGCGGGCCAGGCAGAGAAACTTCTGACCACAAGGAAGCCCCTTGGTTAAGGTACTGAGGACTGAGCTCCCCCTGGTCAAAGAGAAAGCCATGCTAGGCCATTTAGGGGTCACAGCAATAGCAAGTCACACACCTCCTTGATCAAATTGGCCACGTAGAGTGCGGTGAGTGGCGTCTGCTCCGCTACCTTCATCACAACCACATTTCCAGTTGCCAAGGCTGGGCCCAGTTTCCATGCTTGCATCAGGAGTGGGAAGTTCCACTGTACAAAACAACAGGTTCCCTTCAGAAAGACAGAGCAGCGGGACAGGAAGGGCCACTCCTGAGGACCCCTAACTATTTAACCATGAGTTTGGATGATGGTTGAGGCAGGTGGCTGATAGTGACAGAGACTCACTTATTGGTACCTTGCGTACTAGGTACCATGTCAGTCCCTAATTATTATTTCCCCATAATCAATAGCCTGTCACTGTTCAGATGGAGAACCAAGCCTTAGAAGAGATACATGATTTTGTTGGCTCAGACTTAAACCCATCCTGGGAGACTTTGCCAAAGCCCGTGTTCTCAGCCAATACCTAGTCACCTTCCAATGCCACCTGCAGAACCCCACTTTGCAGTGAACATGGCTAGCCCCCAGTTTCACCTCCCAACTTTGACTTCCAGAGGGACTGGCACACACACCGGAATGATCTGCCCACACACGCCTACAGGCTCGTGGCGAGTGTAGCTGAAGAAGTCACCATCAATAGGAATGGTTTTACCGTGGTACTTATCAGCCCAGCCAGCATAATAGCTATTAAAAAAAAAAAAAAAAAAAATCCAAGCATCAGTTGGTGTCTAGCTTGCAATACATAGCAGAGATTTCCTAGATGGCACTGATAACCACCCTAGCATTTGGCTCATTCCTATCAGGACATGGGAACCCCACTCTCCATAATAAACTTTGGGGCCTCAGAGTTATTTGTGAAGCTACTGAAAAATAACAGGTCTAGGGCCAAAACCTGCATCCCATCTATTCAACACACCTCTCTGGGGATTCAATCTTTTAACTAAGCATCTAGATTTATTTACATGTGTCTGCTGTGCCAGTTCAGCACTAGAGGATCATGGGTATGACCTAGTGGAGGAGGGCAAACCCATCAGGTGAGCACTTCCCTGATTGGCTTTGCCTCATGAAGCTCCTTATCAAGATCACAGGGATATGGGTAAAAGAAAAGCATGATGGCTGGGGAATAGCCAGTGTGTGTTCAGGTCACGTAGTGGTCAGGCCTTCGGGGAAGGAAGGAAGAGGAAAGATTCAGGATGAGGCAAGGCAGTTTGTAGAAGGAAAATTCCTGAAGAGCATAGGGTTTGCCAAGGCTGAGCAGGGTGGAATTCAGGTTTCTCAGCCTTGTTTGACACTTCTGACTGGAAAATCCTTTGTTGTGAGGTCTGATCTGTGGGTCTCAGGATGGTTAGCTGTGTCCCTGGTCTCTCAATCTGCACCAGATGCCAGATGACTAGATCTGCCTTGGAACTGTCCAATGCCCTCCTGCTATGAAGGACTTCTGTCATTCAAACATGGCGTCTCCCTGCCAGCCACGGTTGGCACCAGTACGCCCACAGAGCCCGCGGTCGGTCAGACTCCCCCAGGATGCTGGCATACCGTCTAAAGGATGGCAACAGGAAGGCTGGCCCTGAAGAAGCCACATACAACAGAGATAAAAGGGACACGGCTCTTGCTACTGTCCACAACAGGTAAACCCCAAGGGCAAATGGGCCTCCACTCCTTGGTCAGTAAGATGTTTATGGTCAGACTAAACCCAAAGCAGCAGGAGAAAGACGGGAAAACAAAAGAGAAGAGACAGGCAAGCTTCACCCAGTCCAAGGGACGGAAACCGGGGACAACCGAAGACAGACATATCAGATCCCTCAGATAATCGGCCCATTCCAAGGACACAGAAATAATCAAACACAGCTGGAGACGGGAGGCCACTGAGAGGTCTGTGACGGTCAGATGACACCTAAACAGAGGTCCAGTCCTCTGAGCTTTCTCCCTCCTTCTAACTATTTTCTACCTCCCAACATTACTCCTTCCCTTCTCTCAATGGCCAGGACAAAAAACGGAACCCCATATACCGGAGGCATTTCAGGACCATGTCCAAATCCACCAGGTAGGAGATGATGTAAGGCTTGCCGTTGTCCAGGGTTTCCAGTGCCTGAGGAGAGAGCAAGGTGACCAGTGACATGGGGGTCTGAACTGACAGGATGAGAGCATGCTTAGGGTTAGAGTCTCCACTGGACCACTGCCCCAGCCCCTCCCAAGGCAGGGAGAGGAGAGGAAGGTGTGATGAGCCAGCTTTCACTTCACAGACATTGAGTCCTGTCCTCTACCAGATCCAGCCGTAGGGAATATAGAAATGAGCCTTCAGAGCAAAGAGCATGTGGCACAGATTGTCTGTCACGCATGTTAAACATTCTAGGAAGAAACCCAGTCTCCTTTGCTCTGTCTTGGAAACTCCAACTCAAACTAACCCCAAAGGCTGGGGAGGGGCAGACTGGACACATGGGGATGAAGTGATGAGACCCAGTGGGAGGTATGTGCAAAGGTCCCAGGGATCCAAGAAGTTTGGCTGTCAAAAAGCGAAGGGGAAGGGTCTGAGCCAATGAAGGACACAGCCTGACTTGACTTGGGCAGTGGAGCCCAGCCACGTTGAGGATTTCATTCCAAGGTCGTAAGAATGGAATGCCGTGGTGCACCTGGACAGTTCACTCTGACTACCAACACAGAGAAACGATTGCCTTCACGTTCTCCCAACAGGGTGGCCAGGGTGAGGGCACAACATGCAGATGGGCCCAGGGGAGGTAACCAACACTGGGAATCGCTAGGGAAGGCCCGTGTACGAGAAATGTTCTTCCTAACATGCAGATGGGCCCAGGGGAGGTAACCAACACTGGGAATCGCTAGGGAAGGCCCGTGTAAGAGAAATGTTCTTCCTCCTCAAATTCTTAGATCTTGGCCACACCCAACCAATCAGGATAGACACTAAGGCTCCTCTGATTGGTGACAGGTAAACCTCAAAAGTGTCCATCCATCAGAGGCCATTATGATCTAGGAGCAGCAAGGCCCCTGGACGATCAGGGGATGCTATGAGTCTCTTCAGCCATGGGAAGAAGTGAGGGAAAGAGGGTTGTGGACTCACCGCCAGGTAGGTCCGGTCCCGCTCGATGAGATCGGCCAATCGATACAACAGCCGGCCCCTGTCAGATGCATCCATGCGACGCCAGGGCGAGCCCAGCTGGAAGGCTGCCCGAGCAGCCTTGACGGCCTTGTCCACATCATCCTGTGAAACAGTCACCCTGGGAACTCAGCCTCAGCGGTAAATGCCTCCCAGTATTGGGCACCCCACTGCGAAGCACACCATAGGCCAGTCAGTCAGTAAGGGCTAGTGCAGAAAACTGCCCCCAAACAGTCCTCTAGGGACCTGGGAAGGAGCCTCCCAGACATTAGGAGCAAGAGACCCCCATGAGTCAATCCTTAGAAAGGACCCTGTTTCTGTCTGTACAGAAGCATGAGCCAAAGAAATCAATCCTTCTGGGATTTCCCAACAGCTTCAGGAAGCTGGGCAGTGGAGCATGTCTGATATAGGGGTTATGTACTCGGAGGTGGGTATGGGCTTTCGTTTATAATAAACACATTTACCACTGGGACAACCCATAAGTTAGAAAAACACAGTAGTTCCTGGGCATAAAAGAAATGACTTATCTCAAAGCAGAGGCTAAAAGCAGCCATGACCTCATTTATTTTAGTGCCGAGTTATTAAAAAAATACTCTAATTTGGTGTTCTGCCTCATTTTGTCTTCTTCAAGAGGGAGTCTCATATAGCCCATATGGCTTACAACTTGCTATGTAGCCAAGGATGATCTCATACTTCTGATCTTCCTGCTTCACCTCACTAATGCTGAGATTAGAGGTGTAAAGCACGTGCCAAGCTTAGAGCCTCAGTTTTAAAGTTCTATTATATTGTTTTGTCTCTCTGTGTATACATAACTCAAAAAAAAAAAAAAAAAAAAAAAAAAAAGACATCAGAATTATTTATCTCAGCAGACCGGAATTCTACACCATCTTCTCCACCTCCCTCCCTTTTCACTTCAGATCTAAAAGGGAGACAGTGGTTCAGTGTTCCCCGATTTACCTCCTAGCCCACATAGCAGAAATTTGAAAGCCAGCTGTAGGCAGGTGGTGGTGGTGCACGCCTTTAATCCCAGCACTCAGGAGGCAGAGGCAGGCAGATCTCTGTGAGTTCAAGGTCAGTCTGATCTACATGAGTTTCAGAACAGTCAGTGCCACACATAGAAACCCTATCTCAAAGGGGAAAAAAAGGAAAAGAAATAGACAGCCTAGCCACCATCTAGCATGCTAATGTAATAGAGACTACCTTGGATTCATATCTCAGATGTCTGGTTTTTAAGTTAAAATCATTCCAACATGTGTGCTGTCTGGTGGCACATAACCTGTAATCCCTGCACCGTAGGCACAGTTGGAAGGACTGACAAGTCCTAGGCCAGCCTGGGCTACAGAATAAGACCCTATCTGAGAAACAAAGGCGGTCTGTGCAGATACCAGTCACCAGGTCTCACCTTGCCGCCTTCTGCGACCTGGCAGATGACCTCTCCCGTGGAAGGGTTGACGGTGGGGAAGGTTTTCTTGCTGACGGCATCATGCCACTCATTGTTAATGAAGATCTGCAAGGACAATGGAAGAGAAGACTGTTCTCAGGTCCAGCTCTGAACTCTACTGACCTCCATGGAAAAGGGAAAAAAGTCAGAGACAGGGATCAGCCTCAGAGGGCCGAGGATTCCTGGTTAAAAGCTCAAACCCTAGGGCCTCTGATTTATCCCTCACACATGAACTGGCTTTTTTTTTTTTTTTTTTGGCTCAGCATTGATGCAGGAGAGAGGGGCTTTGTTCTGCCTCAGCTTGGTACGCCAAACTCTGTTGACTCCCCAGGGGAGGCCTTATGGTCTTACCCCCTCTGAATGGATGGGGAGGGGGAGAGAAAAGGAAGGGGACACTGTGGCTGGTATGTTAACAACAAAAAAGCTCAAACTCAGAAACATCCAAGGTAGACAGCCCACTGGCTACGTGACCTGAGTAAATTACCTGACCTCTTAGTGAACTGGTTTCTTTGGGGAATAGTGAGAATGTTCCTAGTGCGTCAGGCACCTACTGCTATGTAACAAACACCCCCAAATGGCTAAAGACCATATTTTAAGAGCTGTGCCCATGGGTTGGGCTCAGCGTGTGACTGCAGTCCTGGGCAGCAAGATGACCAAGGTAGTTCTTCCCTCACTTATCCAGCACCATACGGCACTTGGCTTCCTGAAGGCATGGAAGACCCAGGTTAGTCAGATGTGTGGGGGCAGCTGACCTCCCCAGGGAGTCCCAGAAGGAAGCTGGAAAGTTTCCCTGCAATCTCCACTGAATTCTATAGACAGGAAGTGTCGCAGGCCCAGTCCAGTTCAGGTGGGGTGGTAGCATCCATTTTTCCTTAGGAGAACAAGAAAACACTTCTGGCCATCTTCTGCATTATTTCTGTTGTTTAGAGACAGGGTTTCTCTGTGTAGCTCTGGCTGTCCTGGGACTCACTCTGTAGACCAGGCTGGCCTCAAACTCACAGAGATCCTCCTGTCTCTGCCTCCTGAGGGCTGGGATTAAAGGCGTGCACCACCATGCCTAGCTGGCCATCTTTATTCTAGATTGCACAAGGGGTGGACTTCTCTCAGCATCTCCAATCATCTCTGCATCACGGGTCAGGCACTGTCCCAGGGAGGTGGATGGTGGCCTCGCTCAGTGATAGGCTGGAGGCAGAATTTGGACTGAGACTTGGGCATTTCTGTCTTTGGCTTTGTTCCCAGGGTCAAGGACTTCTGTAATTCCAGGCTTCTTCTTCACCTCCAGAGTGGAGCCCATTGCAATTCCCCTCCCTGAGGTAGAATGCCTTGGCACCAGCCTGGCACGGGGCAGGTGCCCGTGACGACTGCAATGGGTAGTGATTAGCAATCCACAGCCCAGGTCTACCTGCTCAGAACACTCGTTCCCAAAGGAATTCCATTAAAAACTAGGGATGGAGGCTTGTGTGTATAACCCCAGCACTTAGAAGGCTGAGGCAGGAGGATTGCCTCAAAACCAGCATAAGGCACATAGCAAAAATGCAGTCACACAGAATCATAATAAAAAAACAAACAAAAACCTAGCCACCATACTTCTGCTTTCCTCATGGTCTCACTGCACTTTATTCGGAATGTCCAAAAGAGCAAAGCTCAAAGTGAGAGAGGCCTGGGCTGGAGTCCACACCTCACACTGGGAAGTGGGGGCTGTATGAGGAGTCACTGCAGTTCCTGGCCAGGAGCTGGCCACAGGCTGTCTCTTGCTGCCATCCTTGATGGGGCTGCCATCTACAAGGAAGAACCATAAACTAAGAGTCACCCAGCCTCTCAGCTCTCCCTGCACAGCAGAAACTCCATGAATTTACTCTGAAAGAGGCTCCCATGAGCAGTTTGCAAACATCAGGAAGGGTGTGTGGGGAGGTGGTGGAGGCTGGTCAGACTAGGTGGACACCCAGCACAGGCCCTACCAGGGCACACCCTACATTGTCCCCATGCTGAAAGACTAAGTCTGGAATATGCTGTGTCATTCCTCCAGTCTGTTCAATGTCTGTTGTCCTTCTTGGCTGGTGAAATAAGTTCCTGAGCTCAGGGTCCCCATTTCCTCCCTGCCACCCCCCGCCACCCCACCGCAAACACCGAAGGGAGCCAAGAGGGGAGGTCACTCTCACACAGTTCCAATTCCAGAAGAATGCCTTGAGAACCACAAAAGGGCAGAGTCCAGGCCCAAACTCCAGTCTCTTCTAACCCTCCTGGCCCCAAACCAAGGCCTGCCTTACATAACATGCTGAGTTCCTAGGTTCCTCCCAGCTCCAGCTTCCTCTTCATATTTCCAGACCACACAGGTCGGGAGGTGACATTCTCAACCTCACACAAAATCCAAACAGTGACTAGTCCTGTCATCAGGGTTTCACAGAGCCCCTCTCCCCCAACATTCTGTAAACTCTAGCAGTAAGCCAGAGCCACCACCAGTGCTGGACACAGGGCAAAATAGGAAAGACTTGGCCCCTAGGAGCTGAAGTCCTGAGGAGGAGGATCCCAGTGAACAGGCACAGGCTGTGGTGAAACCAGGGGGCAATCAGAGGTGCCATTGAAGGGGTCCCTGAAGAGTTAGGTGATGGTAGCCGATGCCCTTACTGTGAAAACTAAAGTCCCTCCACCTTGAGGCCTGGAGATATTCTGGGGAGCTGAGAAGTTTCTAGTTTCCCATCCTGGGAAGTTCCTAAACTCCCAAGGCCAAGTGCCCAAGGTCCTGGGTAATCAGAGAACATTCCGGCCCAGCCATAAAGTGTCTTCTCCCCTTAAGACAATTAATCAGCCAGAAGCTGCACCTAACAGCTAGATAGTAGGGAGGTGATAATGGCATTTCTTTGATCTTTGTTTTAAGACCAGGCTTCAGAGAAGGGGGCGGGTGCTGCGCTCCTTGCTGGCACTGCTGTGTGACAGTCAGGTCTGAGACTGGGCAGAACACTTATCCCCAGTGCAAACACAAAGAATAAAATATTAAAGAAAATTAGGCTAGATATATTGGCACATGTCTTTAATCCCAGCGCTTGGGAGGCAGAGACAGGAGGAGCCCTATGAGTTCCAGGCCAACCTGGTATGCATAGTGATACCCTGTCTCTAAATGAATGAATGACTGAATAAGTTAGGAGAAAGATTTGAGGTTACCTGACAAAAAGCTGGGAGGGGAGACACGAAGGGCGTCATACTGCAGAGTATGGCAAGGACAGAGCAGCAGGTTCAAAACTACTCGCTGGAGCCGCTACCACACATGTGGTGATATATTTTATATTTAATAAAATCAGTCTGGAATATCAGGGAACAGATCCACCCACAGTCAAGCCATGAGGATCAGAGAGTGGTTAACTCATGCCTTTAATCCCAGCATGGGGGATGACGGAGTGCCCACCTACGCTTTAATCCCATAACTACAGAGACAGATATTTCTGTGTTTCTGTGAGTTCAAGGCCTAACTACCAAACAGTAGCTCACACCTTTAATCATAACTCTAGGATTATGATAGAGTTGAACCCAGAAGTGAAACTGGGCAAAGATATTTAAGGCAGGCATAGGCAGACATTGAGAAATGACAGGAGCCAGGCTGAGGAAGTTGGAAGATAGCTTTTACCCTGAGAAGTTGGCTGGGTGAGAATTTACTGTGGTCTGTTTCCTCTTTCTGACATTCCAGCTTTTCCCCCAATATCTGGCTCTGGGTTTTCATTAAATATCAACTAGAATTGTGTTTCACATACACCATAGGCCTTATTCGGCAGGGAGAAACCTGAGGCACCTTAAGTAATACTCCCCCAGAACAGATCTGTTATTTAAGAGGGCCATCCTTCTAACTACAATGTCTCTGCAGCCAACACCAATCTCCAAGCCACGGCTCCTATGAAGCCAGCAGATAGAGACAGCATGAGCCTTTTCTGCCAACTTCAAATGCCATGGTAGTGGCCTGGGGGTGGAAGACTCAGGAGATGGAGCTAGGTTTGTCCAGCTGTGAGAAGGATGGATGGACCCTGGGATCTCAGGCCCGACAGCCACATTACATACAAGCGGTCACCTATTGCACAAACTCTAGTTAGCATATAATAAAACATTTGCCCTGGAGCCAATAAAAGACTAATTATACTAGCAGCTGTATTCCAAGTTGGGTGTTTTTGTTTTGTTTTCAAGACACAGGATTTCTGTAGTTTTAGCTCTGGCTGTCCTGGAACTCACTCTGTGTGACCAGGCTGGTCTTGAACTCAGAGATCTGCCTGCCTTTGCCTCTACTGTGCCCACTGTCTGCCTGACTTTTTGGTTTTTTGTTTTGTTTTTATTAATGGTGTGTGTGCACCAGAGTATGTATGCCATGGTCAGAGGATAGCTTTGGGGAGCTGGGTTTCTCCTTCTGCCATGTGGGTTCTGAGGATTGAATTCAGGTCATCAGACTAGGCGGAACTGAGAGCAAAGCCTGGTTTCAAACCTTGGGCTTACGGCCCTCCTGAGGCCTGGTTCTCAATCTTTGGCATAGCAACAGTTACTGTTAGGTACTAACAGCCTTAAAGAACAGCAGATAGAGCCAGGCGGGCGGTGGTGGTGCATATCTTTAATTCCAGGCCTAGGGAGGCAGAGGCAAAAGGAGTTCTGTGAATTTTATCTAGGCTAGCCTGGTCTACAGAGTTCCAGGACACTTAGGGCTACACAGAGAAATCCCATCGGGGTGGGGTGGGGGGGTGGGGGTGTCGGGATGGATACAGGACACAAAACAGCAGATGGGAAGATTCAGGAAACAGCCTTCAGTCCAGAGCCAGACAGGAAGTAAGGGGTTGGCAACTGGGGCTGTTACCAGATCAGGCACTGCGGTGGATACATGTCCACACACTCTGGATTCAGTTTGACCCACCACTAACAGGACTGCAGCCTAGCCACCTTGCAGCTCAAGCATGTCAATGGATGCAAGCAGGCAAGTTGCATGGACCACTTTTTGTGGTCCCTGGTTTTTTAAAAATACAAGTTGCCAAGAAATCTCCAGGCTCTGTGAGTCACCCTGACCTTTCTGTGAGGTAGGAAGATATTTCATATCGTTTATGGTGCTTTGTTTTAGTTTGGCAGGTCTTACTCTGTATCCCAGGTTAGCCCAGCACTCTGTCTGCTCTGTTGACAGTGATGATCTTTTGGGGCAGGGTATCTATCAGAGGTTCAGCAGCATCATCTTCTTCTTCTTCATCATCTTCTTCTCCTCTTCAGTTCCCTTTTTTAAGATAGTCTCATCAACCTGGGCCGGCTTTGAGTCCAGCAGTGTAGGCTGCCCTTGAGTCCCCTGCTTCTACAGCCCACATGCCGGACTCAGGCATGGGCCTCCACGCCCACCTTTTTCTCTCTTGCTACTTGCTTACAGCAAATACACTTTAAACAAATAAACCGTAGCCAAAGTCCTCTTTCAAACTTCCCATCTTCCTTGACCACTCAGGAAACTACCAGGCTCACCTCACCCTACAATGTTTCTCAACCTTCCTAATGCCATGACCCTTTAATACAGTCCCTCATGTTGTGATCTCCCCACCATATAATTATTTCACTGCTACTTCATAACTATAATTTTGCTAAGAACCACTACCCTAGAAGGTATTCCGTCCAGGCTACTGATAGATGCTGTACATGGTGAAGTGTTCAGAGGCATGGTTTGGTTAGTGCAGTTCTAATTAGTTTAATATACTTTGTATTACAAAGAATACAGGCCACTTTCCCATGATGCAGGCTTTGAGGTCCAGTATTCAGAGACCCAGCCGACTCCTTACAAACCATGCACATGTAGGCCAGTCCTTCCCACAGCTGGGATAAAGGCGTCCATCTTTAAGTGTTGCCTATGTGAACTCTTTCCTGCAAGTAGCTTCAACAAAGGACCTGTGAATGTTTCCAGTGAATTCCCACCTCGCTACACTTTCTATACTAAGGGTGCATCGTTGTAGCAATTGAGAAGAATAGGGGCTGGACAGGTGGCTCAGCGGTTAAGAGCACTGGCTGTTCTTGCAGAAGATCTGGGTTCAATTTCCAGCACCCACATAGCACCATCCATCACTCCGGTTCCAGGGGATCTGACCTTCTTCTGACCTCAGGCAACAAGTATGCACATGCACACAGATATACATGCAAGCAAAACATTCATACATGTGAAATAAACAATGACTCTAAAGAAAAATTCTTTGTAGGGAGGCCTTCTCTAGTTCCTTCCTGTCAGTCAGTTCTCCTTGATTCCTAGGTGTTGGGTTAAGAGGCTAAAAACAGAGACCCCAATTTAGTGCACCCAAACTAGTTCATGCTCACCCTTCCTCCCTCTCTCTTTTTGGGCCTTTGTGTTTTTGAGACTGTTTCTTTGTTCTGGAATTCACTCTGGAGACCAGGCTGGCCTTAAGTTTGAGGACCTGCCTCTGCCTCAGCCTCCTAAATGCTGGGATTAAAGGTGTGCATCACCACTGCCCACCCAGGCTAGTCCACTCTCTTAAAGACAAACCCAAATTCCTCAGCACTTATATAACAAAAGGCTGAGGCTGGTGCTCTGCCACTGAGCCACACCCCTAGCCTGGAAAGGAGTTTATCATCATTGTGCTGTCGCCTCAGCAACAGCAAGTAGTCCAAACTCATAAACAGACATAATAAATGTTTAAGAACACGATGAGGGCTGAGGAGCGCCCCATTTTGTCCTCACAATAACCCTACAACGTAAGTGGAATTGTTACCCCATTTTGCAGCTGTGGCCACTGAGGCCCAGACCCGACCCTGCACATACTTTTCCCTTAGGTCTTTGTCTTCGCCTTCCAACTCTCATGAGAATCCTACAGGCAGGGGAATCTAGAACATTGTTAGCTGAGCCTGGAGGGCTTCCGAAGCATCTGTTGGATTAGTAAAGCATCCCATTAGCAGAGGCGTGGGCAGTTAAATCCCAAGTGGTATTGCATATCCTTTTGTTAATTGGTTTTTCTTTTGTGATGGCTTTTCCCATAACCCAGGCTGACTTCAAACTCACCCTGTAGCAGATAATCACCTTGATTCTGAGCCTTTTGCCTCCACCTCCTGAATGCTGGGATTGCTAAAGCTCACACACCACTCAGACCCAGCGCTCTACCAAGAGAGCTCACCCCACACTCACATTCTACTAACTGAGTCCGCCCCTAGTCTCAGACTCCTTTAGTTGTTTGAGTCAGGATGCAGGCAGAGTTTTCTGAACCTCCTCGAACCCCTAGTCTTTCTGACTCTGCTTCCCAAGTACCAAAGGTTCCAGTGTTGTAATGAGGTTTTTGGCTTGGCTAGTTAGTCTTTCTACATACTATAAATATCAATCTTTATTTAAATAAAAAAACTGTCTTAACCCTTGGCTAACACCATAGCCAGAGACATCATAGGTAGAGGAGAAGCAGGCAGAGTCAAAAGAGATCGAGCCAGATGCCGCCCCCGCCCCAAAAAACATGGGCCACGTGGCAAGACAAATTAATAAAAATAAATTAAGATATAAAAACTAGCTAACAATGTGCCTAAGTCACAGGCCAAACAACATAAAACTAATATAAATATAAATCATTTATAAAAGACTAAACAGTAACAAACAGCTGAGCAGTCTAAGACTGCAAGTCTATAGGCCTAAACCTCTGACAGCCAAGCCAAAAACCTCATTAGAACATTCCAGCATCGTGTCTGGTTATACTCATTATGGTTACTGGAATATAGAACTGATGAGGATTAGGCATGGCCCCAGACAGAGGCATGAAGGCATACATACACCCTTGGTGTTGGAGTTAAATTTTCACACCTTAACTGTTCTCTAAGTAAACAAGAAAATAAATGTGAAAACTAGTTTTACTGACAATGGTGTCAATTTCAGTCCCTGAAATCTGAAATTAACATGTGGGTAAAATGTGGCTTGTTTGGAAGCCACATCCATGGGCCCGTAATGGGGAAGCCGAAGTCACCTAAAGTCTTCATCACCTTCCCAACAAGTTTACCTACCTACCCGATGGTCCTTTCTAGGATAAAAGGCAAGAGGGCTCCAGGAAGATGGGCTAACCTCACTCAACCAAGGTGAGTTAGGCAAGAAAGTGAGGGCATGACTCCATCCAGATGGGACCCAAGAAGCTTGAAGATAAACATCCTCCAGGGATGCCCTGATACTGCAGGTGCCCTTGGAAGCAAGCCCAGTGTCTGCAAAAGCAACTCAAGGCCACACTGGCAGCTCCTTGGGACAATGGCCCTAGTAACTGCCATAGGGATATCCAGGAGCACAATACAGACAGAACACAGAGCAGCTGATTCCAAGTCCTGGTGTCTCTGGTAGCAGAGTATGCAATAAAGCCATAAGCTACTGTCCAGAGGTTTCTAGGTACTGCCCTAGAGCAGAGACCTTGTGTTAAAAAAAAAAACAAAAAAAAAACCCAACCTCAAAAGCAGGTGAGTGCACTGTCTGAGAAAGGTAAGCCAAGCACAGTGCTCAAATAGATGGAGTACAGGGATGAACGTGTCAGTGGCAGACAGGCCAGTAAGTATACTGTCTCCCACACAAGCTCATAAAAGCAAAAAGGCTAAGCAAGGCCACATGCCTTAACAGCGCTCTTGCTGGGTTCGGAAATAAGGTGCTCAGTAGTAAATCAGTCACTGTCACACATTCCTATAACCAGCGTGCACTGCTCTCGTGATTTCAAAAAATGTGGTAAAGAGAAAGGTAGCCACTGGGGAGAATTCACGGCATTTCCCCAACCCACACTCCAAATTGAAGCAACTTGTTAGGACCTGAGGCTTTGTGCCTGGCTGGCCTGGAGGTGAACCAGAGGAACGAAACTATTGATCAGGTGCCTCCTCTTATGGTCATTTGGATTTCTTTTTAATGCTCCAATCCTTAAGTTCAAGACCAGCCTGGGCCATTTAGTAAGCCCTTGTCTCAAAGAAAACGTCGAGGGGGGCTGAAGGGCTGAGAGGGTGTAGCTAGGAAGTAGGCTTGTCTGGCTTGTGTAAGTCCAAAGTGGGGTGGAAGTGGCTGAAACAAGAAATTGGCGAATCCCAGGCCAGCCAGTCTCAAAATAACACATTAGACAGCCCCGATTGCCGTCCCGTTCCAGAGAAGAGAGCGGCCAAGTCCCACTTGTTGCATAAACAAAATGAATACTTTTCTGCCAGTTTCTTTTTATGTTATTCCAGACTTTACCAAAACTCAAAAAGCTAAGACAACACTCCAAAGTCCTGCTTGGGTAAGAGCGGCCACAGTGGGGTCCTGACCTAGCTTTTCCTTCTGAACTCTGGCCCAGGTCTGCAGGAGTCGGGTAGGAAAGAATGGGAGGTATTGCAGAGAGGGGCTGGGACACTTGGGCCTTCTGGGTGGACCCAGGACCACGCTGGCCGTGAGCAGACTCCGCAACACCCACCTCAGTGCACCGATAGGGGGTAGAGGCCCCTGACAATCCCGGGCCTTACGCTTAGGGGAAGGCATGCGCAAAGATCGCCGGGCGGGGAAACTGAGGGCGCGTCGCCCGCTCCATCCGGCCCAGGGACCTTCAGAGAAGATCGCGAATCTCACCTGGTTGCAGAAGACCTCAGGCTGCTGGTTGGGGGCCGGCACGGCGCTGGTGGCGGCGGCGGACAGCAGGCGGCTCAGGCGCGGCCCGCGGCGGGCAGTGGTGAGTGCGGCACGCAGCATGCTGATCCTGAGCCTAACTGCGCAGAGCGGAGCAGAGGCGACCCTAGCCGAGAAGAGCCGAGACCTGCTGGAGCGAGCGCAGCGCAGTAGACCGACTTCCTCGCCTCCACCCCCCGGCGGCCGCCAATGAGAGGTGGGGACACGAGGGCGGGGCCGGAGAGCTCCAGCTCCCAGTGGCCTGCGGGGCACGACCCCGACTCTACTAGCAGAGTCAGAGAGGAAGCCTCTCTATCTCCTAATGCCGTCACTGTGCAGACGCGGAACAGAAGAGAGGATTGTTCCGTGGACAATGTGGGACTGGGATAGTGAGGAGCCTGGCAGGGGTTCTGGGCTGCGCAAAGAGAAGTGTTTTCAAACAGGAGCCCAAGAAATGGGCGGAGCTCTTGGGAGCTGCTTCTCCCATCGTTTCTGAAGCACCAGGCTTCAGAGATGCAGTGTATGAGCGTCCCCCTACTCTGATGACTCGTAATATATTTGTTACCGCGTTGTAAGAAAGAAGTCTCAGTGACTAGACAAGGGTTCTGGGCATGTTTGCGTCCCTTGTGCGCCTCTGATTTTAGCCCTAGACAGCTAGTGTTCCGCGCCTCAGCATGGTTAGCAGAAAAGAGGGAGGGAAAAGTATTTAAGGACCATACATGACCAACCTTTGGTGCAGAGGAATTTGGGAAACTGAGCACAGGAGAGATTGTAAAGAGGCCATTTAGCAGAAATTGAGATTCCTCGGTGGTGGGGGTGATGTGCACTTAGAAAAAGCAAAAGATATGCTCAAATTTCATCTCTCCCTACAAACTGCAGGGAGAAGTAAACAATTTTGCCTTGCAAAAATATTTTGGATTGAGTGGGAGATCTTAAATCTCCAGATCCATTTCCTACAGGAAGGAGTTCACTGTTTTACAAATGGCTACTGTGGCCTCGCGGTGGTGACGCAGACCATTACTTGGGAGGCAGAGGCTGGTGCATCTCTGTGAGTTTGAGGTCAGCCTGGCCTACAGATTGAGCTCCAGACAACGAGGGCTATACAGAGAAACCCTGTGTGTGTGTGTGTTGGGGGGCTATTCCGTGTTCCAATGGCCAAGTGGACATTTCCATTTAAAGAATTTTCTGTGGGTGACATTTAGGTGGTTTCCAATCTTGTGAGATTACAAATAATGTCACACTTTTGTATCTTTTAAAATAAGATTTATTATATATACAGTGTTCTGCCTGCATATCATAAGAGGGCATAAGATCTCATTGTAGATGGTTGTGAACCACCATGTGGTTGCTGGAAATTGAACTCAGGACCTCTGGAACAACAGCTAGTGCCCTTAACCTCTGAGCCATCTCTCCAGCCCCTCTTTGTAT
The DNA here is from genome assembly GCA_033318265.1 of Phyllotis vaccarum. Taxonomy (NCBI): domain Eukaryota; kingdom Metazoa; phylum Chordata; class Mammalia; order Rodentia; family Cricetidae; genus Phyllotis; species Phyllotis vaccarum. The sequence goes on along the minus strand of JARWLC010000017.1, from coordinate 50,495,416 downwards.
CTTTGACTTACTGAGAACTTCACAGAGGTAGAGCCACAAAGACACAGGATATTTCCCAATTAAATATGGATATTGCCATTTATAAGCCCCCTGGCTTATAATGGGGTGTGACTTATAACCCCTCTCTTAAACTGAAATATCACAAATCAAGAATACATTGAAAGTCTACTTTCCTGTGCTGCATATCCCATAATCTCAGCATTGAGGAAGTGGGGTCAGGAGGATCAGAGGTTCAAGGTCAACCTGGGCTACATAAAGAGTTCTAGACTATTCTGGGCTACATGATATGCTGTCTCAAACAAACAAATGAGTTGAAAACACCTAGCCTGCCATACACCACAGCTTAGCTATTAGGCTGCTCTGCAGTGTCAATGTAAGGCATCATGACTTCACACTGACTGGGAACCCAGCTTGCTCAGCATCTTGAGGAAGGATCCTATAGTTACATCTTTAAGAAGGCTATAGCCTGGTCAGCAGTGGCTGCACACACCTTTAATCCCAGCATTTAGGAGGCAGAGGTAGGTAGATCTCTGAGTTTGAGGCCAGTCTCGCCTATAGAATGAGTTCCAGGACAACCAGAGTCACACAAAGAAACTGTCTCTGGGGGAGGGGGGATCTATAGCTTAGGCTGGTGGCCCAAGTGCCACCATACTCTTAAATGTATGTGTCACCACACCCTTATGCCCTTTCCACGACTGTTTATTATCAGATAGTATTAGTATCTGTTCTGATAGCCAGCCTCTATTGCTTTAATATGCATTTCTAAGGAATGAGATTGAATGCTGCATTGCGGTTTTTATCTGCTAGGTTTTAACTATTTATGTCCTGGCTCATTTTCTCATTTGGTTGATAACTGTCTTCTTAAAAGTTAAATTGTAGAAAATGTGGTAGTTTGAATGTAATTGGCTCCCATAATCTCATAAGGAGTGGCACTATTAGGAGACATGGCTTTATTGGAGTGGGTATGGCTTTGGAGGAGGTGTGTCACTGTGGGGGTGGGCTTTCAGGTTTCCTATGCTCAGGATATGGCTCATGGTGTCAGTTGATTTCCTGTAGCCTACAAGATGTAGCAGTCTCAGCTCCAGTAACACCTCTGCCTACATGCCACCATGCTTTCTGCCATGGAAGTAACTGACTCAACCTCTGAAACTGTAAGCAAGCCCCCTCAATTGAATTTTTTCTTTATAAGAGTTGCTATGGTCATGGTGTCTCTTCATAGCAATAAAAATCCAAACTAAGAAGTCCTGTGTGTTTTGTTTTGAGACAAGGTCTCACACTACTGAAGACCAGGCTGGCCTCAAACTCACTAAGATCTGAGTGAGCCACTATACCCAGTGCCGTGTGTGTGTGTGTGTGTGTGTGTGTGTGTGTGTGTGTGTGTGTGTGTGTGTGTGTGTGTGTGTGTGTGTTCACTTACACGTGCAAAGGTAGTAAACACTGCCCATCAGTGTGTCCCTTCTGTCTGGCAAATGTCTTTAAGCAGATTCCTTTGTCTGGATTATCTGTTTTATTGATCTCCAGTCTTTACCCGTCTTGTTGTTTTCATCTTTATTCATTTTGAGACAGGGTCCTTCTACCCTTCCTCTGAGGAGCTGGGATTATAGTTAGGACTACCACACTGGTTTACATGTTCAGAGTAAAACACAGGGCTTTCATGGATGCTAGGGAAGCACTCTATCCTCTGGGCCACACATCCCCAACCCGGTTTTATTTGTTTACATGGACACATGTATTTGAGAAAGCTGGGATTGGATTATGTAGGATTTAGGAGTAAGCATTTGGCCTTTCTTCTTGCCAAAGGTGGGCACATCATCGTCTTAGCTTGGGTTACACTGCATTCAGTTGCCTTGGAGTCTTTTTACCTACTTGGTCACTTTGGGAGTGTGATGTCCTCCTCTTCCAGCATGCACCAGGGAACCATGGACTTTTAGAATGTGATCAGCTACTTCCAGCATGGTTAGACCACTAACTAGAACTGGCCTCGGGTGGCATGTCTGGCAGAACACCTTGATATTCTGGGACAGTGTCCTCCAGTGAGACCATGTGAGCTTGAATCTGGATGAAGGTCTCCTGGCCAGGCACCTTGAAGGCCTGTAGCTCCTGGGCATGGACAAACAGCTGCATATTAGTGGCTGTAAATTTAACTCCCACTGATTAATCCCAGCACAGAGAGGCAGTACTGTGGTTTAAAGTCTAGCTTGGCCTACATAAAGAGATTCTGTTTTAAAAAGGCAAATGTCAGAACCAAACAAAACAGAATGGCGCTCGGCTCTCATTCTGGGGTAAGAAATGTAACCAGTGGGAGAACACTTGCTTAGCATGCTGGATAACCTATAGATTATCAAAATTTAGCAGAAGGACTAGGCATGGTGGAACACACCTTTAATCCAGTACTGGGGAAACAGAGGCAGGTGGATCTTTGTGACTTACAGGTTTATTTTCTTTCCTTCATTCTTTTTCTTTTCTCTCCCTCCTTCCCTCCCTCCCTCCCTCTTTTTTTTTTTTTTTTTTTTTTTTTTTTGATAGGGTATCTCTGTGTAGCCCTAGATACCCTCGAACTCGAACTCTCTGGGTAAATCAGGCTGGCCTTGACCTCAGAGATGACCTTCAGTTGAAATTTTCTCTGCCAGGACCTATTAGCACACACTGGCCTTCCTTTGCTGATTTCAACACCATAATGGACAGTTTTAACTGTCAACTTGACGCAACCTAGGCTCACCAGGGAAGACAGTCTTAATGGAGGAATGACACAGATCAGGTTGGCCTGAGGACATTTTGTGGGAGACTGTCTTGATTATGAATGGTGGCAAGATCTATCCCACTGTGGGTGGCACCGTCCTCTATTAGGGGGTCCTGAAGAGGAAAAGATAGTGAACAAGCTGCATGCATTTTTCTCTCTCTTCTCTTGACTGTGGAAGTGACATGGCTTAGCTGCCCCAAACTCTTGCCACTGTGACTGTTCTGCTAATGAAGGGCTCCAACCTGGAACTGTAATCCAAATTAACCCCTGCTTTTCCCTGAGGGTTTTTTTTATTTTTTTATTTTTATTTTTTTTTTGTGATGAGAGGGAGGAGAATCAGGATGTTTATCACAGCAACAAAAGTGAAGCAAGGCTTTGGTGTGGCTCAGTCCCCTAATGTAACATCAGATAATGATAATACATCAGCTGATGTATTACAGTGTAACAGCCGTACTGTATCTCTGCCTGGCTGTACTGGTATCTTCCTCTTTCCCTCTTCATTTTCTGCTGCTGTACATCAAGCCTAGGACCTTATGTTAGTGAAGTTCTCTAGCCACTGAGCCACATCCCCAGCCCCTGGCTTTTAGAGAACTGTCTCACTATATAGCCCAAACAGGTCTTGAACTTGCGAGGCTCTGGAGGCCTCTACTTCTCAAGTACAAGAATGACAAACGTTCACTCCACAACCAGGCCTTCCTCGATTCTTGCTTTCTCATTCTTAAATCTCTAATCTGATTTTTAAAATTAAACAAACCTGTTCCTCTCTTATATTTTCTGTGTAGCCTCTGGACCAGTTATTAGGAAAGGCACTGGTACAAGCTCATCGACGATGCTGAGACTTTGGGACAGGCACCAGGGGATACTTCCTCTAAAACAATGCCTCAAAACCAAACCAAACAGCTGGGCAGTGGTGGCGCACACCTTTAATCCAGAAGGCAGAGAGAGCTTTGTGGGTTCCAGGCTATCCTGGCCTACACAGACACACACAGACATGTAGCCCACAGCCTCTGGCCAGCAGAGTGAAGCACGACTACACGCAGAGGTTCTTCTTAATCACACTTTATTGGAGTTCTGCTTGGTTGATAGGAGAGATGGAGAGAAGGACCCCAAGAGCCTAAGAGGCGGCTATTAAATATTAAAATTGGTGGGATGTGCTGCGTCGTGATAGGCTACTGCCTGGAAAGAGCTCACAGGGCACTATTGGATTGGTGTGTATCACAAGCCCTAATAAGCATGCCAGAGCTGGCTGAGGCAAAGTCAGATGCCCAACAGCAAATCTGACATGCGCAGTGCAATGCCAGTAGAACGCCAGGTCAGGATGATACAGCAAGAATCATACCGTGCCTAACATCTCTCCCTTCTGTATTAAATATCATACTGCAATATTTGACCCGTACAAGTCGTCACCTCATGATGTGCTGACTGCTCGAAGGTCGGTGCAGGTATGAAGTGAGGCAGGACGCCTTACAGGGTGCAATGGCAGCAAGGCCTCCTGGTGCAAAGGCCGTCCCACCTAATAAAAGTAGATGCCTTATCAGGGTGCAATGGCAGCAAGGCCTCCTGGTGCAAAGGCCATCTACAAATTATTAAGGGCAGAGAGCCAGACTTGCGGTGATTCTCCCTTTTGCAAGGCAGCTAAGGCTCGGGTGACCAACACCTTTTCCCGTCTAGCCCGGAGTCGTATATATACGGCAGACCAACCAGAGGCACAACACAAACCCAGCAAAACAGCAAGCCGCAAAAATCCCTACCCCCACCCACTCTTTAAAGAAGGAAAAAGCAGAGGATAGCCATTCAGAAAATTTTCTCAGGGTAACAGGGCTGATCTTCGTAGCATTTAATCTGGCAGTTTGGAACTTCTGCTTCTTGATGAGTCTCTCTGCTTCTATGGACCAGTTTCCTCAGAGAAATTCACTCAGCACTCTGTTGTGATTGAGAGATTGTGAAAAAGAAACAGGCATGACACAAACATGTCCTAGTCTTTGAATACATCCTACTTGAACAATGCCATAGAGCTCATCTAAATTTTGCTGTAATAAATCTATTCTCTCACTGGCTGCCAGAATGCCACTGAATAAATGAGAGTTAAGCTGACTCTGAGTCTCAAAGACCTCAGATGTTTGTTGAGTGACTTGATTGATTTTAGCGGCTGTTTTAACCTGAGTGGCCACAGCTACTCCTGCCGTTACAGTAGCTGTTGCTGAAATAGCTATAGCAGCCACTATGGCCGCAGTAATGCCGAAATCTCTTCTTTGCCGAGAGAGAGACAGTAATGGAAATTCATCAGGGTCAGCTGTCACAGGTATTGGAACATAAGTGGGTAATCTCATGACCACAGCAGTGGTTGCAATAGTTCCGTTCCAACATTCAGAAAGCCAATAAGTTTCTGCAGTGCAGTTAATTATATCAGAGCTAGTATTGGCTAAAAGAAGCAAAAAAGGTGGCCTTACACAAACTGGTGCTGGCTTGCTAGTATAATTTGCCATAAACTGATTAAAAGTAACATTCTTAAGCTGATAACAAGAAGATGATTTATAAAGGATAGCTGACACGTTAACCACGTGACCTCTTATTCCTTCTAGCAGTGCTAATGCAGATATATCTATACTAGCTTTAGCTTCATTAATCAATATCCAGGAAAAATAAGGCCAACCATGCTCAAGGCCATCTTGACAAGAATTATTTTTTGTCTTTTTGCATCTATATGGAGATAACCCAGGTGACATAACGAAACCTGGACTAAGCTGAGCAATTGACCAGCGTCTGTCTTGACAGAATGTAAAAGCAGGTGGAAAATCAATATGTGGGTCACAATAAGGAGCCACAATTGGAGTACTGCCATTAATCCAAGTGCCATTGTATCTTAAAGGAATGATACTTTCAATTAACATCATAAGGGTAGTGATATTTGCTTCAGCACTAATATTAGAAAAATCACCAGAACCCTGGTGAGCGTCACCCACTATCTGTGAAAGGGCTAGAGTAATTGCCTGAAGGGGCATGTTAGAGCGACTCATGGGATTATCCCAATAGGTCAGATTCTTTTTTGCTAATTTAATGCAGGGTAAGTTATCATAAAAACTAAAGCATAAAACATTTTGTAAATATATAAAGGTGGCATTGTATGTACTCCATTTATCATCTATGGGCCGTGCACAGAAAACTTCCATGTCACACGATGTTGAAAATAAAGTTGGCAAAACCGTGGAGTTAGCATGAACAGGCAGAGGCACCGGCCATGTTTTCGCGATCCCCCAAAACTTCATCGGAACTGCCATGCTCAGGGGGAGCCACAGCAGCCACGTCACCATCCACTTCCACTTCATCCTTTATGGTCCGTGTCAAGCGTTGTGGCACCCAGTGTGGTTCTTTGCTCTCCTGCAGATAAACACAAAGAGCTCCCCTGGATCTTGATATTACAGGATCCGGGCCATGCCAAGTATTTGTTAAGACATCTTTCCACATAACCTTTTCATAGGAAACAGGTATCCCTGTGTTATGTTTTATGGCAGCGTTTCGGCCATCATCATCCAAATTTAAAAAATTAATAGTAAATAAGGCTAGGGAAAGTCTTTGCTTGGGTATAGAACAAATCCCAGCAATTCCCCCTTTTTGTTTATTTAATGTTTCCTTGAGAGCGCAATTGGCACGTTCGACTATGCCTTGACCTTGTGGATTATAAGGCAATCCAGTGATGTGTTGAACTTCCATAGTATGGCAAAACTTTGTAAAACTCTTAGAAGTATATGCAGGGCCGTTATCTGTTTTTAGCTGCTGAGGTTTTCCCCAAGCTTCCCAGGCTTCTAGACAGTGAGTAATCACATGGTGCACTTTTTCACCAGATAATGCCGAGGCATGCATGATGCCTGAGCAGGTATCCACAGAAACATGAATATATTTCATCTTTCCAAATTCTGGAACATGAGTGACATCCATTTGCCAAATGGAGCCAGGGCAAAGTCCTCTAGGATTGACTCCCACCTTTGGGGGGTGTATATAGGGTGCACAAGAAGTGCAATTTTTTACAATATCTCTGGCCTTGTCTCTGGTGAGTGCAAAGCGTCTACGCAGGGTATTAGCAGAGACATGATATAGAGAATGAAATTCTTTAGCTAAAGTAACTGAATCTAGGGCAACCAAGGCCCGAGTGGCAAGATCTACTTGCACATTATTATCTGCCATAGGACCTGATAACAAAGTATAAGCTCTAATATGTGTAATATAGAAAGGGGATGTTTTATGCCAAATTTGTTCTCTGATCTGCAAAAATACAGATCTAACAGTACTGGACAAATTTATAAAAGATACAGATTCTAAAATTTTTACTGCATTTACTACATATTGAGAATCAGAGATCAAATTGAAAGGTTCAGAAAAATGTTTAAACACTTCTAATACTATTTTGCATTCTATCACTTGTGGGGAATCGGGTTCGAATTGAATAACAGTTGGGGAAGCACCTTGAACCATATAAGCTCCGCGCCCAGTCTTTGATCTATCTGTATAAATAGTTAAAGCTTGATAAAGAGGCTTGGGCGAGGTAATTTTTGAAAAATGTAAGTAATTATCTATCATGAATTTTAATAATTCAGCCTGAGGATAATGATTATCAATAAGATCAGAAAATCCACATAATAAAATAGGCCATGTACTTGTAGTGGCTGACAACACTTCAATTTGCTGTTTGGTATATGGAAGAATTAAAGTTGCAGGAAATATACCAAAATATTCTAAGCTTTGTTTTAAACCAAGGATGGCTACTTGTGCAACCATATCAGGATAATATCCCAGCGTTTTTGTGCCAGTAGAATTCAGATGCACCCATAATAAAAGTCCGCTTTGCCATAATACTCCAGTTGGGAATGTCTTAGTGGGTAAAACACTTTATTTCAGGGTTATACCATGACAATTGAGTCTTACTGATGGCTTGTTCAACCTTTTGTAATGCAATTTTTGCTTCATTTGTCAATTGCCTGGGTGAATTAATATCTGGATTTCCTTCTAAAATGGAGAATAAGGGTAAGAGCTCAGATTTTGGAAGGGCTAAATATGTTCTTAGCCAATTAATGTCTCCTAACAACTTTTGAAAATCATTAAGTGTCTTCAGATGATCTGTTCTAATTGTAATCTTTTGAGGCTTAATACATTTAGGATAAATGATTGCTCCCAAAAATTGAGAAACTTCACCCTTTTGAACCTTATCAGGTGCCAGGTGCAGTCCTTTTTTTTGCCAAATGATACACTGTTGCAGCAAAGACTGCTTCAAGTTGAATTATAGAAGAGGCTGCAAGTAAAATATCATCCATATAATGGATCATTTTTACTTTAGGAAATTTAGTACGAACAGGTTCTAATGCAAGATCAACAAATAACTGACACATAGTGGGACTATTGGCCATGCCCTGAGGCAAGACACACCACTGAAATCATTGATCAGGTTTCTCATGGTTAACTGATGGAAGGGTAAAGGCAAATCTCTGTCTATCATTAGGATGAAGAGGTATTGAGAAAAAACAATCTTTAATATCTAAGACAAAAATAGGCCAGGAATCTGGTAAGGCAGTTAATGCTGGCAATCCTCTTTGTACTGGCCCCATAAGTTACATTTATTGATTAACAGCTCTAAGATCATGTAACAACCTCCATTTTCCAGATTTCTTTTTTATAACAAAAATTGGAGTATTCCAAGGTGACTGGGTTGGTTCCAAATGTCCCATATCTAATTGTTCTTTAACTAGCATTTGGGCGGCCTCAAGTTTTTCAAGAGATAACGGCCACTGAGGTATCTACGTGGGTTTAGATGTGATCCACGGAATGGCCAACGGTTCCTCAGTGGCCCCTATGAAAAACCCAGCCCCTGTCTATTAGTGTGTGGGGCAGGCTGAAGAGGCTCCACAATGCCTTGTTGGCGCTTGCCCAATCCTTTTCCTGGAATGTAGCCTGCTTTCATCATAATATTTTGGCTAACTGGAGGAAAGATTAAGAGGAAGGCCTTCTCCTATAAACGGCTGAAATCTTCCTGACTGTCCTTCACATCCCCAAGTTAATTCTTTGGCACTTATTTTGGGAGTTTGCATATATCCAAGCCCTTGGAGGGTTTAAGCAGATTCTTGCAGTGGCCAGTGAGATGGCCAGGAGGACTGTTGTATAATACTTCGATCTGCCCCAGTGTCAACAATTCCTGAGAACCTTTTTTCCCTCAACTTCTAGTTCTAAAATAGGCCGTTTATCCAATTCTAGGGAGAGACATGTTAAATCTACTCCCGAGGAACCAAAGCCTTGCTCTCCACGTTCTTGTAGCCTTGCTGGAGAATGTTGATGCAGTGAGGGTAAGATTAAGAGTTGAGCAATTTTATCTCCAGGAGAGATAGAAATGATACCTCTAGTGACATGACACATAACTTTAATTGTTCCAGTATAATCAGGATCAATTATTCCTGGGGAAACTATGAGACCTCTGAGTGTAGAGGAAGATTGACCCAGGACTAATCCTACTGTGCCTTTTTGTAAGGGACCAGTCATGTCAGTATCTATTGGCTGAATTCCCATGTTTACTGTTAATACCAGTCTGGTGGTGGCACGGAGGTCCAGCCCTGTGGAGCCTGACGTGGCTCTTCTGGCTTGCGAGGTGGAGTCAGGGTTGGTTCTGTGTGAGCCCCAAATATTTTCGGGCCCTGGGACTTGGGGCCCATATTCCCGTTTTTTGACTGTTGATTAGGACCCAATGGTTGCCCATTAATGTCTTTTACAGACCGACATTCACTGGCCCAATGTTTACCCTTTTTGCAACGTGGACAGGTACCAGGTTGCCTGACCATAAATTGTGTGCCAGAGTCTTTCTGCATATTGGGACATTGTTTCTTAAAATGTCCAGGTTTACCACAGTGAAAACACCCTTTTTTATTGTAAGTAGCTTTTCCTGCCTGAGCAGCTGCCATAACAGCCGCTGCTAGACCAGCATTAGTTAAAGGACCTCCAATTTTTCGACAGGCTTTCATCCAGGCTTCTAATCCTTTCTTTTTCCAGGGTGCTATGGCCCTCTTACAATCTTTAGTAGATTGTTCATACACTAATTGTTGCACTAGAGGCATTGCTTGTTGTGCATCTCCAAATATTCTCCCTGCAGCCTCCATCATACGGGCCACAAAATCAGAGAATGGCTCAGTAGGTCCCTGTATAATCTTTGTTAAGTTTCCAGAGACTTCTCCTTTATTTGGCAAGGCACGCCATGCCTTCAAGTGTATATTGTTTATCTGAGTATAAACTTCAACAGGGTAGGCTGTTTGATTGTTAGTCCATTGTCCTTGACCTAATAGCATGTCCACTCCCCAATGTGGCTGATTGTTTCGAGCATTCTCTCTAGCCTGACTTTGAGCTAAATCTGTTACTATAGATTTGAAATCTAAGTACTGGCCCATGGATAAGCAAGCTTTTGCTATATCCATCCAATCTGTAGGTGTTAATGCACTATAAGTCAAGCGCTGCAGCAGCATTAGAGTATAGCTAGCGGTTATTCCATAAGCACGTGCTGCTTCTGCCAGATCCTTCATAAACTTATAGTCTATGGGTTCATAAAATCTAGCCCTAGTGGCTGGGTCTTCAAAAACTGGGAATGCTCCGGTAAATTCCTTCCAAGTTTCTCTGGGGATGAATGTACATTTTGACTCTTGATTAGGAGGCGGTGGAGCATCAGCCTCTTTCAGGGAAAGATTAAGCAGAGGCGGTTTTGCAAAAGGGCCATAACGATAAACTTCATAAGTTGCAGCTGCCTCCTCTAAATTTTCTTCCTCTTCAGGATTAAGTTCATCCTGAGATAAGTCTAAATCTTTAAATTCATCTAATAAAGGGTATATACTTCGAGGTTTTTGATCTGTTTCTTGTTTTTTAATCTTTTTTCTTTTTTGTGTCATTTCTACTGCCCCACCAGTCTCATTTTCTTGGTGAGCTCTCAAGGCTTTTTGTCCAGCTGTTATAAGATTTGTGTCCTTGCCTTGTTGCAAACAGGAATGTATCATCCTCCACAGTGGGAGAGTGCCCTTGGATAGAGTGTGTTTCTCATTAACCCTCTGTAAATCTTTTCCTAGTTTTTCCCAACATTGAATGTTAAGGTCTCCTGACACCGCAAACCATGGTGCTGTCTGATCGATATCCGCTAGCATTCGACCAATAGTATCAGATGAAACTTTTAGGCCATGTTCTTTTAACAAGGCTTGTACAGGGGCATGAAACTCAGAAGTGCTAGCTGATACTGAATTTCCCATGCTGCGCACTTATCTACGAACGACTTAGGCAATGAGAAAACTTACTTTTGTTTTAGATAGGTCCGATGTCAGACCGATCTATTGGCCAACATAGACACTCTTTTCCAGGTTGGTGGCAACGAAGCCAAATACAGACAAGGATAGTTATAACAGTTAGTACAGGAAGTTCAAGAGCAACATACAGGGGATCTATCCCCACAAAGACTGGCATACCTAACTGGGGTCAGTACTTACCCGACGTCGTCAACTCCATGTGTTAAGTTCTGAACCTATCCTTCCTTCTGAGATGCACGATTCCCGGGTTTCGGCACCAAAATATAGCCCGCAGCCTCTGGCCAGCAGAGTGAAGCACGACTACATGCAGAGGTTCTTCTTAATCACACTTTATTGGAGTTCTGCTTGGTTGATAGGAGAGATGGAAAGAAGGACCCCAAGAGCCTAAGAGGCGGCTATTAAATATTAAAATTGGTGGGATGTGCTGCGTCGTGATAGGCTACTGCCTGGAAAGAGCTCACAGGGCACTATTGGATTGGTGTGTATCACAAGCCCTAATAAGCATGCCAGAGCTGGCTGAGGGAAAGTCAGATGCCCAACAGCAAATCTGACATGCGCAGTGCAATGCCAGTAGACCGCCAGGTCAGGATGATACAGCAAGAATCATACCGCGCCTAACACAGACACACACACCAAAACAACCCTACTCAAAAAACAAAAATAAAATATACACAGAAAACTAGCAGCCACTGAGGGAGACAAAATATTGGTGTTCAGTCTCCACCTGGAACACTGACACTACGGGAAGATTTTCCTTACACCCAGTGAAGTTAAGTTAGGGATTCAGCAACATTCAAACCAAAGCACACCCAAGTCACTAGCAGAAACAACACTTGGCTCAGCTCTGCAGCCCGATCACCTTCCTGGTTCGTACACAAACTTGTGGTGCACAGCTGGCTCCTGTGTGCAACTAGCCCTCGTGGCCACTGCTTGTTTAAGAGTCTGAGCTTACTGACCTCCTAAGACAGAAGCATCAGGAGAGCAAACTCCTTGGCTAAGTGGCAGGTCACCAGCTCCTTCTTCCTTCCCATGAGTGGCCAGATGCTCACAGGAAGCCCCTAAGCAAAATCTCAAAGGAGAAAAGCTACTGGTTGTATGCCCACAGGCAAACTAACTGACTGAGGTCCTTTTATCTCTAGAATGGGTGTGAAAATAGAAAAATCCTGTAACTCTCTCCCCTTCGACCCCTTCCTGAGGTCCCTGAAACTAGCCAAGGCTGAGATGGCTGTTTCTCAGAAAAGCTTTGTTCCCCCATTGCCTGGCTGGGACTGCATTCCTAGCAACCTGGTGAGACTGCATTCCTCATTGGATCTAGCAACCTGGGTGGGGTCACCCAGGAAAGCCCTACCTGAGAACTGTTAATTGTTTGCTGAGGCAGGAACTTTCTGAAGTTTGCACAATTGCTCTGCTCCAGGAAATGAATGTCTTCAGGTGGTCCTATTTATTGTTTCACAGGAAATAGCTTGCCTGCCTGCATTCCTAAACTCTGTCCTAAACTGACCTTTGGCCCCGCCCTGTTATCGTGCTGAGTCCGCCCATACCCCTTCCCTACCCAGAGTAGGGTATAAGAATTCTGCCCTGAAAATATTTGGGACTCTAGGATTTTCTGCAGTGCCTAGAGCCCACACATGTGCGTACCGGTATTCATATTCATATTCATTAAACTCTCTTTTTCTTTAATGTTAACAGTGGTCATTAGCTGTGGTCTTGGGGTGTCTTGGGGTGCCCTAGGGGCACCCGCCTATTACATGGGCAGGGAAGAGTATCCAGTTGTCCTCAGAGCTGGAGCCAGTCTGTACCTGCCACCTGCTGTGGCCAAGTAATCAGCAGCACTTATAGTTCCACCAGCTGGTACCCATGACCTCAGAGAGCCAACGTCCTTCTTACTCAGGCTTCTCAAAGGGTGTGAGGAGAGCTCAAAGCAAACAACACTTCTTCAAGTGTGACTGAGAGGCCCTCATACCAACTCACACTTCTCACTTCAGCAGGACCCCAGGATGATGCTTTGTGGGTTAAGCTTAAGAAGCATGTGGCCTGGATAGGTCAGGGCTGACCCTCAGCCTGGTGCAATCCTTCAGGCCTGGTCCTCCACTAAAGCACAGTCTCTTCTCTTTTCTGCCATTGCTTGGGACTGTCTCATGTGCACTAGACAAACACTGTCACTGAGCCATACCCTGCAGCCATGCAGCAATGACCCCACACTGTGCAAGCTGATGACTATGCATTGCCTCACTTGATTCTTAACCCCAGGAACTCTGACCTCTCCACTTTTCAAATGAAGAAAACCCACAGGCAAGAGAAGGAAAATCCCTTTCCAAAGCCAGTTGAATTTAGGACACTGGAACCCAGAACTAAGATGCTTTCTTTGACCTAACTCTGGCCAGGCAGGCTCTCTGGGCCTGCTTTTCAGCTTGTCCTACAAACACTGTATTCACACATGCCACACAAAGGGACTGTGGTCAACACTGACAGATGTGTGGGATGTCAAGGCTACTCAGCTAGGACTGAAGAACAGGCTGTATGGGCTGAGTGGCCTTGACATCCCACACATCCCTGGTGCGCCTGAAGCCCTTCGGTGACAGAAATTAGTCTATGACATGGAGTCTGCTCTCTCAGCACCACTCTCCCTGTGGCCTTCAAGGGATCTGGCTAGGCAGGTCAAGGTTACCTGGAGACCAGCCTCTTCAATGTTTCTGGAATCATCACAATGTATCTGACATGAGGACTTGCAGAAGCACAGGCTGAGATTTCAGGGAGCTTCTGGGGATACAAAATAAAGAAACAGAGGTGTAGGAGCAAAGATTTGATGGGACCCTGGAGTCAGACAGTGCCACATCTCTATGGAAACCCTGCCCCATGTGGACCATGAGGGGCCAAAATGGTTGAGTTCCCATTCCTGTTTTAGGATTGTATGCTGTGATGAGAACTGAATGCAAGATTGCTGTGCACTGATCCTCTTCCAAGACAGGTCAGCCACAGTGGGATGGATCCCATAAAACTGGTCAGACTGGATCATCACCAAACCAAGCCTATTGAGGCCTGAGTAGCCTGCTGGAAGTCAGGTATGCTTCCATGTGGGTAAGTGCCAGGATAGACACCTACGTGGCACAGAACGGCCAGACTCAAGTATTGCAGAAATATTCATTTCCAATATGCCATATAAAGGATTAATATTTATTAAGGAGTTATATGAACACTTAATGATACAAATTGAACCTTAAGACAATTCTTGGAGATAGGAACTGTCCCATGCTGGGCTGCTGCCTGCTTTCCAAGAACACAGGAACAAAACAGGGCAGAGCTCAGTGTTCTGGTGGTGTCTAAATGGGCTCTGGCCACACCCCATTCAGGCTTCCTACACTCTAGAGACACGCCTCCAAGCCTTTTCAGCTAACACCTGAATCCCACTACATCTCCCCCTTTTGTCTAAGAAAGTTCTAAACTAAGACTATATGCAATAGGAATTCTTATAATGTAATGTCTGGGGGAGGAAAAGGCAAAACACAAGCAGGGTCAAACTGCAACTGAAAACCAACAAATATAAGGCACATCCTATCTGGAGTATTGGTAAGTGGTGAGGTACAGGAATTACTTCAAAGCTGTTTATAATAAAAATCCAGTACCTGAGTGTTCTTTGCTAAGAGATGATAGTAACCTTAACTGTCTAGTCTTCAACCGCCTCAGATCTGAGAAGGAAAATACATTACCTGAAGATTGGAAGCACAAAAGAGTAGCTTCCAAGATTTAGGAGAGGACAGCAACAGTCAGCTACTTGGACAGTCATCCACAATTTTTCTGCATCATTGGAGCATCCACCATTTTGGCTACAGGCCTATGATATCTGATAGATCTCTTCAGAAGCAGGGCATTTTTGGAGAAACCGTCTTATCCTGTCCAGGCAGGTTTCGGCAGTCTCTATCCTTCATCCTTCATTGGACAGCATGCGTACTGACAGCAGTCCAGGTAAAGGCAGTTCTTTGCCCAACAAGCCATTGTTGGCCACGGAAGACAAACTCCTAGTCGAGTGTCCTTGATGCTCAATACCATCCTGGGAAAGGAACAGTGATGCCAGGAGTCATCGTGTCTCTCATGGCTGAATTCTGAGTAACAAACATCAAATGTCATATTCTCCCGGTCTATGAAGTGGTTGAAGATTCCTGTCTATCTGATATATTCTAGCGTGTATCTGGGAAACCTAAACAACATGACTATTTCATGGCAAATCTAAGTTATGTTGATTTGCAGTTCTTATCATCCTAAAGACTGAATCTTACATTGTAAAATTAGGCAATCTATAAATGGGTGTACAGTCTCTGAATGATTTCTAGTATGACTATCATGTAAACATTAACCAGGGGTATATGTACCATACAAAATAATAACAGTACCCTAAATATATATCATATACAAAATATCTAAGCAGAGGTATACAAAACATCTTATGTATATATTATGGCTAATATAATTATATATTATGACTAGTGTAATTAAACAGAGGTAGAAATTGCATAATGGAAATGACAATAACATGCTTAATATGTATAAATGTGCAAAATATTTTAAACAGAGGTAGAAGCATGTGCAAAATATGGCAATTACAGATTTAAATATGTATCAATATACAAATTATCTCAATCAAGCATATAAAATGATTCCACATTTGTATCAATATATATCATCTATACCAGTGCAAATTGTCTTTGGCTCATATTTGGCTAATGATTGTTTACAGGTAGATACAACAATCTTCCTATATTTATCCTATCTACTCCCCCTTCTCTTTTTTAAAAGGTATCCCTGAGTCTATATTATTGTTCTACCATCAACCCAATTTTAACCTATAACTACCCTATCAGAATGATAATTGTCCATAACCCTCAAAGGACAAAACTTATCAGGAGAGAGGCATAGTTTTTTATAAGGTTGCTTCCTGCTGACCTGTGGGCAGCGGCATCTCTATGGGATCCTGTAAAAACTAAGACAGTGGTTAGGTCCTAATGGACTGACTAAAAACATCTATAACTATTCTCAGAGTACTGGGTAAGTCCATCTGGGACTCTTGTTAAAGATGTGACATGAAGGATAATCACAGAGAGCTATCTTGCAACTGTGTTGAATAGTCTCTATTTCAAAAGCAGTCAGGTGTACACCAGGTTCTTTCTTTCTCTGTCTCTGTCTCTCTCTCTTCTTTTTTACACCAGATAGAATCGTTGCGGTGGGGCCCCATGTTCATTCCAGGTGCTTTGGAGATTGACAGCAGAAATTGTTGTTTATAGTGGAAAACTTATGGATATCAAATGAAGATTTTACATCCTTTATATCTTCAGGAGAAAATTGTATGCCAAGAATATTTTAAGGTTAGGAAGGAGGAAATACACAATGAAATAGGATTAAAGATAAAATTACAATAATATTGGTCCCTATATATTCTGGCTGTCTTCTGTCCCACACCAGGTAGCTTTTCGATATGAAACAGAATCTCTCATGTTTTCTTTACCAATGTGCTTGGGTTTAGAGAGGGAGAAAGCCACTTACTCTAACTCCAAAGCCAGCTTTATTTATAAGCAAACCAGGACCACATTTTTTTCTAAGAGAGAGACAGAGATGTAAAGCAGTGAGAATTGAGAAATTACCCAGTAGTGAGTGCATTGCATATTGATACCAGTTGTCCTTATAATCCTTGTAATCCTTTCATTAGTGATCTCCCTACAGCTTTAGGTGCCTAAACATTCAGCATCCATTTAATGTCTTGAAGATGGTTGTATCTACTCTTCTGTAAAGACAAAAGTGAGATCCTGCCCCAGCCTTGTTAAGTGAGTTTTCCTCACCATGTATCCAATTGTCATATTAGTAGATGTGCCATTTACTTCTCCTCAGGAGGGGTCTCCTTTTCAAATCGGATCTTTATCAATTTTGTTGGTACCCATATCTTTTCTGGTCCTGTGGAAACAAAAGCAAAGCTCCCACCCCAGTGAAACACATGTCCCAGCTTCCATTCTGAAGTCAATACATTCTTGAAGTAGATGGGTTGGTTTATCTCAGAAGTTTTCTCTATTACCCAATGTCTCTATACAGCTGTTGTTCCTTTCTCATCAGCATTAAGAAAACTCAAGGTCAGTAAAGCATTATGCAATCTCTCCCTGGGTTTTTCATTTCTCTTTTCTGTTTCTGAAGCATCTCTTTTAAGGTGTGGTGAGATCTCTCTACAACTGCTTGTCCTGTAGGATTGTACGGTATCCCTGTAATGTGCTTTATAATCTAATATCCAAAAATCTGCTTCATTCTGGGAAACATATGCTGAAGAATTGTCAGTCTTAATTTGAACAGGAATTCCCATTATGGCCATGACTTCCAAAAGGTGAGTAAGTACAGCATCAGCTTTTTCAGGACTCAGAGCGGTCACCCATTACATTCCTGAGTAAATCTCAATGGTATGATGTGCATATTTCATCTTTCCAAATTCTGGAAAGTGAAACACATCCATCTGCCAGGATCTCATTTCTTTGCATACCTTTAGGTTTACTTCCAGCGGGTAAAGCTGGTTGGTTATAAAAAGAGCAAGTAGTACAATTCTGCAGAATTTTCTTGGCCTGATGCCAAGTGATGGGAAAGCTCTTTTTCAGTCCTTTGCTGTTAACATGATGACTCTTATGAAGTTCTGAGGCTTTCAGTACATTTCCTATTAACAACCAGTCACTTTCATCATTGCCTGCGCCAGAGGACCAGGAAAACTCATGTGAGATGTGATATATATATATATATATATATATATATATATATATATATATATATATATATATATATATACACGCACACACATATAAATGATGAATCCTATTTCTAATAATATCCTATAGTTGTATAAACAATGAGGTTAATTCTCTATCATCAGGAAAGAAATCAGCAGTTTCAATATATTAAACAACTCCTTCTGAATACTGAGAATCAGTTGCTACTTTAAGAGGTTCAGTAAAATCCATTAATACCATAATAATTGCGTATAGTTCTGACTTCTGAACAGAATTATAGGGGCTTTGAGTTAACTTATTTCCTGACTTGTAATCAGAAATCTTTTTGATATATATTTTAAGCTTTTTACTTGGCCTATGTGGCAGAAATATCTATTCTAATATAATATTTTCTATTTGCATTATGACTCCTTTAGGGGAATGCCTAGAGGGTAAACTAACCAGTCTGCAGCTGAGGTCTGGATTTGTGTGATTCATGTGTGCTTCTTGTAATTTTTTTTCCACCAAAGCTAATTCTCTCTCAGTTTCATCAGAAAATTCTCTGGGATTATTTAAGTCCTTATCACCATCTAAGGTTTTTAATAAATTAACTAGCTCATGATTTTTTTTTATACCAATAATGGGTGGTAAATGAGCAAAATCTCCTAGCAGTTTCTGGAAATCATTAAGAGTCCTCGATCTCTCTCCTGAGCTGCACCTTTTGGGGTCTAATTTTCTGTAGGCCTATTTTATAACCTAAATAATTGACAGAATTTCCTCTTTGTATTTTTTTGGGGGGTAATTTGTATTTCCCAATCAGGCCATATTTCCTCCATTTCTTTAAACATTCTAATATATCTATGTTTGGGTCTGCCAGCAAGATATCATCCATATAAGGGTAAATGATAGACTGTGGGAAGTGTTGGTGCATCACTTCTAGTGGCACAAGGTGGGACTATTCAACATTCCCTGTGGAAGGACCCTCCATTGGTACGTCTAAAAATATGGAATTCAAGAATTTTCGGTCATCCTTGCACAGGGGCTGCTAATCTTCTCTGTATTGTTCCAATTTTAGTATATGTGCTGTGGGCACTACCTATTGCAGAAATATTCACTTGCAATATATCATATAAAAGATTAATATTTATTAAGGGGTTATATGAACACTCACAATTCAAACTGAACCTTAAGACAATTCTTGAAGATAGGAACAGTCGGTCCCACAGTGGGTTGCCAATCCGCTTGCCAAGAACACAGGAACAAAACAGGGCAGTGTCCCAGTGGTGTCTTAACAGGGTCTGGCCACACCTCATTCAGGCCCCCGGTACTCCAGAGACACACTTCCAAACTTTGCCAGCTAATATCTAAATCCCACTACATTCGAGGAAGGCTGGGAAGGCTATGCAAGGTGATCCTGGATCCTTCCTGTGCCTTCAAAAACCATGGCTCCTACTCCTTTTTATTTTATATTTACTCTTGTGGGAGTCTCCACTGAATTCCAAGGATGTTAGGGATCTTGAACAGCTGGTGAACTTTTGTGAGTCATTGCACCAAGTCGCCTCTCCTCCCAATGTAGGAAGAACTCAGAATGGGAAGCCATGGGACTCCAGGGAGCCTCTCAGCTGTATATCCACCCTGCCCCTACATGATCATCAGGGCAGGTGATAGAGTATCACAGTTAATGGGCATCTCACTCAGATGGCATGGCTCCTCTGGTGAAGTGTGAAGTGATGTGAAGAAGGCATTGGGAGAATGAGGAGCCTTGACATCCATGACACAGAGGCATATGGGGCCAGTGCAGGGGAAGCAGCATAGTGTGACGAAGCCACTGACACCTGAGTCACGGGGCTGTGGAAGCCCTTATTGCCATGTCCTTCATATGACACAGGAAATATACACTTTGTGTCCCCAAAACCCCTTTTCAATATAGCACCTGAATCAATATTCCATGATGTGGGCACTTCAGTGGTCGCAGAGGGGATTCATCATAGTTTCCAGGAGCCACATCGCTTCTGGAGAAAGCACAGCACACAGATGTCAAGATTCCTACAGCCTGGAAGAGGACGGTCAAGGCAACTCTGAGGACCTCAAGACCAGCGCCCCAGACCTGCACCCAAATTCTCTTCCTCCATGCTTATCATAGCTAGTATTATGTCGACTTGACACAAGCTAGAGTTATCTGAAAGCAGGGAATCTTCAGTGGAAAATGCATCCATAAGATCCAAATGTCAGGAATTTTCTTAATTAGTGATTGACAGGGATGGGATAAGCCTACAGTGGGTGTGACCAGTCCTGGGCTGCTGGTTCTGGTTCTATATGAAAGCAGGCTGACCAAGCTGTGGAGTAGGTCAGTAAACAACACCCCTTCAGAGACTCTGCATCAGTTCCTGTTCTGACTTCCTTTAGGGATGAACAGTGTTGTGGAAGTGTACACTGGATAAATCCTTTCCTCCCAAATTGCTTTATACGCATGGTGTTTCACAGCAGCAATAGAAAGCCTAACTAAAGCAATGTCTAACGCACAAAGTCACAGACTAACCAGAAATCCCTTCTGTGGGGACCCCAGAAGGTTCAGTCAGCATGACTGTCTGACACTGAGGTGCTAGATGTAATACAAGAACCACACATACCCGGCCTTTCCAAGCACAGAATCTACACTCTGGGTGCGGCTGGCTCCTGTGGCCTGCTGTGATTCTTCAACTCCATCTTAGCCACCTTCAGCTGCTGGACCTCATCAGAGCCATCTGCAACACGTAGCACTCGGGCCCAGGCAAAAAACTGAGCCAGAGGATAATCACTGCTCAAGCCCGCTGCTCCAAAGGCCTGGCAGACACATGGCAGAAAAGAGAGGAAGGCCTGGGTGAGTTCTAAAAGTGACATCCTGCACAGAACAGATGGTGACAGCTGTCTTGCCACGTGGTCCCTATGACACCTGTTGAGTTCAGACTTCTCATGGGGAAACACTGCCTCCCTCTGGATGCTTGAGTCACCAAGGCTGTTCTATAAGGTTGCTTCTGCTACTGAGAAAGTTCTGTGTGGGACCAGGTGTAAGGATGTGGAAGGAGGCACCTGCCAGATGGGAGTGTTGGATCTGAGCAGCAACAGGGCTCTCCTGAACCTTAGGTCAGCTACTTGCAAACAGAATGCTCTGTGCTCTTCACTTACTGAACTGGGCATGGGAAGTGGGAAGGCCTCTGCACAAGCTTGGTTTGAAGAGAAAAGTGGCAGGCACAGCGAGAGTGCAGTCCACGGTGGCTCACCTGAATAGCTCGGTCAATTACTTGATAGGCCATGGATGGGGCTACCATTTTGATCATGGCGATCTCTAAAGCTGCAGCCTGCAGGAGAAGGTCGTGTTAGAAACACAGAGGACAAGGTACTGGGTAGAATACACAAAGCCAAACTGACTGTCAGAGTGGACCACAGCCAGATCCAGGGGCCTGAGTGACTTGTCTGTGGACAGCAGCTATCTGGCAAGCACAAGGCACTGGATTTGACTCTGAACGCCACAGACAAAAGAGTTGTTCCAGCTCCAGGTAAGTGGACAAAGCTATAGAGAATAACCTTGGGGTTGGCCACTGATGGAGGCATCTTCAAGCATCCAGCAGCCAGAGCAACAGAGGGCCAGGAGCTGTGCATCTGACCCAACTCCCTGCCACTACAGCTCTTGGCTGGGTGAGGGCCCCTGCAAAGGAGGCCTGGAAAGACATCAGTCAGTGTGCACCATGCCCAGTCACTAGAAGAAATGGGTAAAATCACTCTGGGAACAAGACTCTCTGTTGGCTAATGCTGCATTTAGACAAGGCTTGTTAGGTCCCTTCTTCCTAACTCTCCTCCCCCTCATTTACCTCCCCCACCAACATGCTCTGGGAGTACAGGTCCAACCAGGGGCACCAGACCTCACTTTCCTAAACCAGAAAAGTCATCAGTTGGTAAAGCAGAATTTCCTTCTCCCTGAGCCTTTTCTGGATTGGAACAAATGGCCAGAGTTCAAGAGAACAGTAGCCATCATCCATGTTCAGAGCCAAAGAAGGGGAGAAGAGCTGACTCTGGTGTCACCCCAGGGTGACATCTGTCACCTGTGAGGCCTCCCACCTTGTTTCCTGCCACATCCATGAGGTGGGCAGCTTTCAGCACCAAGAGCCGTGCCTGCTCGATCTCCACACGTGACCGGGCAATATCTGCCAGGATGGTGCCATGCTCCACGAGGGGCTTTCCGAAGGCTGTGCGGGACATCACCTACAGATACCAGAGAGACAAGGCTGACGAGATGGGCCTAGAGTGGCCCTGTGAGTCTCCAGAGCAGGTGCCCTGCAGGGGGGCAGAGCACATAGGAGGGGAGAGCAGAAGCAGGAGCTGCCTGCCAGCTGACTGGTGGTAGGGGTCTGCATTTAGGCAATGACGTTCATTACAGATGCCACACTATACAGAACATCCTACTGATTACAACCACAGTGACCCCAGAGAGCTTGCAGTGCTGCAGGTTCAGAGCCAGGAATCCTGGGCCATCTTGATGCCTCACAAGCTATTGTCTACTGCTGTGTGAATTAACATCCTGCGACTACGGAAAATCCTTTTGGAACGTGAAGATGTCAACCTCAACCAACCCCAAATTTAATAATGTCCTTGCTGACTCAAGACAAAATGAACTTTTCTAGATATTAACACATTCTCTAACATGGAACCTGAGGTCATCTAAATCCCTATTTCTGGGCAATGGTCACTTACCTGGGGCTTTGAAGTGACCTTCTTTTGAGGTAAGATCCACTTTTTAAACTTTTAGTTTATGTGCATTGGTGTTTTGCCTGCTTGTATATCTGTGTAAGAGTCCCCTAGAACTGTAGTTACAAACAGGAGCTAATATATGGATGTGGGAATTCATTCTGGGTCCCCTGCAAGAGCAGTCAATGCTCTTAACTCATGAGCCATCCATCAAGCCCATAAGCGCCACATTTGCATGTGCCACACTGGGCCACCCTTTCTTGGTGGTCAAATTACTTTTGAGAAACATTTGCTCAAATTCTGAGAGTGAGGCTGGGAAGGAGCTAAGGCCCTGAATGGGCTTCTGATCAAGGCTGCACCCAGGAAGACAGGAGGGACTGTAAGAGCCTCACCAAGGGAAAGATTGCCACCTGCTGATGAAGGCCTGCCTCACACCTTGGAGCTCCATCTTAGAAGAAAAAGGCTATCAAAGCATTCTTTCTTTTCATCATGTGCTTGTCTATTCTTGGGAAAGACACTTTTATGCAGGTAATACAGCTTGTGGCACACATCAATTTTCAGACGAGAGAGAGAAATATCTAGTATTCCACCATCTAATATCCTATAGTGACAGCAAGTGGCTCTCGCCAAGTCACAGTGTGTCTGTAGATGAGCTACTTGTGAGGATGAGGTAGGAGGGCTGTTGGGTTCTATTCTTTGCACTCACAGACAAGCACTAGGGGAACCTAGGATGCTAAACACGTGGGATTGTTCTGTCAAAAGAGGAGATGTTTAACCTGTCTGTGATCCACCCAGAAGGCTGGGAGCAGAAGTGGTTAATAGCCTGGTGGCCTTGTACTATGATGACCACTCGCATCTTCCCCAGATTTTTTTTTTAATCCAACCCTTTTAAATTTATTTTAAATAATATAAAAATTTTCCTGCATGTATGTCTGGGTGAGGGTGTTAATATACCTGGAACTGGAGTTACAGATGCTGTGAGTCACCATGTGGTTGCTGGGAATTGAACAGGGGTTCTGGTAGAGCAGTCAGTGCTCGTAACCACTGGCATCTTTCCAGCCCCTTCCTCAGACTTTTATCGTGTTCTTATTCAATCCACAGAACCCATCTTTATGGAGGCTGTTACACAGACTTTACAGTTCCGATGTAGTCACTCCCTACCTGTATTTACCTTACTTTGTGATTTACATATGCTGTGCTGTGAACATGGAATCAAGTTCATCATCACCAGAATAAGTTTTCACCAAATTATGGTGTGCTTAAAACAGCATAAAATAAACCACTTGGGGGTCAAACTACTAATGTGTGAACCAAAACCGACAAGTTAGTAGTGCTGAACCAAACTGCTTTCTTGCTTCCTGAAGATCTTCCGAACGGAACCAGAGTTTGAATTTGGGTGTGAGGCACTGTAGGCACTGGGGCACTCACGCGTGTCTTCATGAGCGCCAGGGCCCTCTCTGAATATCCAATCATCTTCATGCATTGATGGATCCGACCAGGCACCATCCTACCCTTCATGATCTCAAAGCCTCGACCAGGGCCCAGGACTATGTTCTCCTTGGGCACACGCACGTCCTTGAAACGTACTTCACCGAAGCCCCCTGAAAGATAAAAATGCATTTGCCTTGGATGTGTGCTTCAGTTAGGGCAAGTGTTGGTACTGTACCTAGACCATGGTCTTCTAACTGTGTCAAAGCTAAGGAGGGGACAGAAGCCCAGAAACATAGGAAGGGAATCACTATGCACAATAAAATCAAGTTATTCTACCATTTCTTATTTTTAAAAGTTTTTTTTTTTTTTTTAACTTTAAAATGCTTTTACTGGGATGTGTGTATGTCTGCACATAGGCACGGTGAATTGGGGGAGGTCTGAAAACAAACTACTGCAGTCAGGTCTCTTCCACCATGTAGGTCCTGGGGAATGAACTCACATTGTTGGGCTTAGCAGCAAGGACCTTTACCTACTGAGCCATCTCACTGGCCACAAATTATTCACAGTTTTAGGACAATAGCAGAGTCAGGTCACAAGGACTGATCATCAGGCTTGGCGGGAGTACCCACTGAGCCACCTTTCAGGCCTTGTGGTTAAAATACAATGTAGGCCAGAACCCCTAGGAGAGCAACAATGCATCAGTCCTCTGGAGGTGCCAGAAGTGAGGGTGTCAACAGTGACACAGGTGGGGACTCAACTGGGCTATGGCCTGCACAAGACCCTAAAGTCAGGCCAGCTGCCCTGGTACCTCTGCCTTGTCTCAAGGACTCCTGCAAGCATAAACACCCACAAGCAGCCTGCTGGGCAGTCCATGCTCCTCAGGAGATAAATGGCTGGTACCATGCTTGGTATTATGTATATTACCAATTCCATCAGATCCTTGGCATGTGGCAAATTTTGAACAGAACAAGGGTTTTCCAAAATTGCTGCCCATGTACTAGAGCCCCACTCAGGCCCTGGGAGATCTAACCTGGAGCATCCTCCAGCCCATACACTGACAAAGGCCGGATGACTTTGATTCCTGGGGTGTCCATGGGAACCAAGACCACAGACTGCTGCTGGTGTCTCGGGGCCTGTGAGTCTGTTTTTCCCATAAACACACAGAGTTTGCAGCGTGGATCCAGGATGCCTGCCAGAAGAGAAGAGAGTGATAGTCTATCAGTGGATGATGCCAGGGCCATCGAGCCCCTAACTATGGGAAGCTCTGGACTGTTAAAGGCAAAGGTAGGACCCTAATAGATCCACAGGATCAGAGAGTCACCTGCAGGCTCCAGGCCAGACAGAACTTATGTAACTGAGACAGGAACTCAGCATCGTAAGAGCAGTGTTTTAAGTGTATGTACATTTTGTCTGCATGTCTGTTCACCATGTGTGTAAATGTCCAAAGAGGCCAGAAGAGGGAGTCAGAGCTGAAAATAGTGTCACAGGTGGTTGTAAACCACCATATGGGTGCTGAAAACTGTACTAGGTTCTCTGCCATAGCAAGTGCTCTTACCCCCCCCCCCCAGCCATCTCTGTGGCCTACGTCATAAGAATCATAACAAAGCTGGTGCTGGGGCCTAAGCCTTTAGCCACAGCACTGAGGAGGCAGAGGCAGGTGGAGCTCTATGAGTTCAAGGCCAGCTTAGTCTACATAAGAGGTTCCAGGACAGCCAGAGCTACATAGAGAGACCCTGTCCAAACAAATAGGAAAATAATTATACAGAAATGTTCAAATTTTCTGGACAATGCAGGATTTGGATTTGTTTGTAGTTTATTTTTGGTGTTTTAAGATAGTGTCTTATGCATCCCATGCTGGCCTTGAACTCATACATGACCAAGGTCAACATTCCCACATTTGTTTTAACCCCTGCCTCTACCTCTCAAACCTGGGGAGTTTTCACAACTCCGTATCTAGCAGCTGTATGGATTTTTGAAAATTACATAAATTTGAGTCTGGTATGGTGGCACACACTTGTAACCCCAAACCATGAAAGGGGAGGAGTGAGGATGGGGGTTTGGGGGATTCATGGCTAGACTCAGCTATATACCAAGTCTGAGGGCAACAGGCTACATGATAACCTCTCTCTCTCGTTCTCTCTCTCTTCCCCCACACTTTTATGCACACACCCTTAAATTTCTCACTGACAGAAAACAATGATTCTTCTACCAGCTGCTGCTTCCACTTCCACTGCATGGCCTGCCCTGCTGCCCACACAGGTGCTGGAAAAGACAGCTTTAGAAACAGGCCTTAGAAACAAGCAAATTATGAAGTCGGTTTGCTACCCGCCAGCTGCTACAGCCTTAGTTATGTGACTGGTCACCCTGAGTTCCAGTTTACTCTTGTGTAATGGGATGGGGTTACCAGCTATGCCTTATGGGCGAGACAAGGGCTGTGTGAGCTGGGAGGACCAAGAGGTCCATGAAGCCCCTGAGAAACAATACATATGACCTCAAGAGCAAGGAGAAGCCACCAGGAAGACTCTCAGATGAAAGAGGCTGGCAGAGTGGGGTAAAGAGAATGTCTGCAGAGGTACAGCCACAGTTGTGGTCATCTGGTGATGTCTTAGGGGCTCCACAACACAATGTACCCATGCGGAACTTACTGGACATCAGAGGCCTGTACTCCACACAGACTGAAAAGCTGAAAACTAATTTTTAGGTCAATTACCTGTGATCCACCACTTGTGACCATTTATGACATAGGAGCCATTTTCCTCTCTAATGGAAGCCTCTGTATTGGAGGCATCTGATGAGGCCACCTGTGCAGGAAACATATTCCAGTTATATTCCACAGGGCAGCAACCAGCTGGGGCCCCACCAAAGGTATGAACACAGTACCTGGGGCTCAGTCACAGCAAAGCAGGAGCGGATCTTGCCCTCCAACAGAGGCACCAGCCAGTAGGCCTTCTGCTCCTCAGTGCCATACTGCATCAGGAGCTCCATGGCCCCCATGTCTGGGGCAGAGCAATTGAATATCTGAAGAGAAGACATCAGTGCCCTCACCACTTCAGCCTCCTGGAAAAGGTGAGGCTGGACTCCTTCCACATGTCTGATCCCTCACAACTTAGGAAAGGCGTTCTTCTCCCTAGAGAGGCTCAGACAAACACAAAGCAAAATCTCATGTGCCTTGCCCTGGACCCCCCCATGGATACCTTTGTTGAAGTAGAGGACCCTGAAAACAAGGGTTAGGAGCACCCACAGTCCATAGCACTAGGTGGTTCACTGCTAAGCCAATTCTTTTTCTAAAATTATTTTTTTAGGTATGAATGCTCTGCCTGTATGTGAGCCTGCACACCAGAAGAGGGCACCAGACCTCATTATAGGTGGTTGTGAGTCACCATGTAGTAGCTGGGAATTGAACTAAGGACCTCAGAAAGAGCAGAAAATGCTCTTAATTGGTAAGCCATCTCTCTAGCCCCTGAGCTAATTCTTTATGTCAGCTACAGCAAACTGCCTATATTTGTCCCCCCTTTCCCATATGACAGTTAGGTCATGAACTACCCTTGGATCTAACTTTCCACACAGGCAATTGGCCGTGTGGGGTCACGTTCTCATGCATGGAGGGAACTGAAGACTGTACCTCAGAAGCATACAGGGACATGCCCATTACTTCAGACAGATGAGCGAACTCCACATTATTCAGCCCTGCTCCATATTTTTTCTCAGGATCTGTCTCCAAGGGTAGGAAAAGGTTCCAAAGCCCTTCGGCCTTAGCTTTCTCCTGAAGGGGAAAAGGAGAGGCCACAATCGCTGAATCTTATCTTAAAACTATATATATTAAAAATAAAAATTTATACATAAATAGTACAGTGGCACTCATCTTTATCCACAGCACTTGAGAGGCAGAAGCATGTGGATCTCTGAGTTTGAAGCTAACCTGGTCTATGTGTTGAATTCCAGGCCAGCCAGGAATACATAGAGGGTTCCTCTCCTGGTGGGTTGTGGGTTTTGCTGGACACCTCCTCAAGCTTATGCCACACTAGGCAGCTGCTTCACTTTACCCTCATCTGAATCCTTACAGTCAGCAGACTTGGTGAGTCAATTGGGATTTCTTAAAAGTGCTAATTAGTTTATCACACAGAGAGAGTATTTAATCCCATATTTAAAAATGGGAAATAGTTTTATAATGTAAGGAATTTGGTCTTTGTTTGATAATACTCTAGATGGTTTCAAAAATGGAACCATTAAAGGAGAGAATAATTAATATAGATGGCATTAATATAATATCTAATATAAATACTATTTGTTTGATCATTCTTTTAGTCCTGAAAAAGTTGGCGTATACAAGCATCAAGTTGGTTGATATGAGTGCCAAGGTACAAGTATAAGAAGACCTGGTTAAAACAGATCATGGAGATATTCAAATCTAGGCAGAAAAATTTAAAGGAGAACCTATCTCAACATTGCATTACAAGGTTACAGAGAAACAACTTAAAGCTTTGAAACAATGAACCTTAATTTATCTAATAGCCTTAAAGTAACTGGCAAATGATAGAAATCCCCAAGACTGTGTAAGATCTAAATGAACTCCTGTGCAAATGTTATATTTGAACATATTCAAGGAAGCAATAGTTTCATATATAACGCACTCACCCTTTGTAAAGCAGATGTCAAACTCGTGGTCAACTTCTAATAGTATTATCCCTAAAGACTAAACAGATATTTGTATGAAGTTTCTGGTCCAAACTTACAGGCTTAGCCCAGAGGTTTGGACCGGCTCTCAGCCCCACTGCTGTTTAGGCCCAAACAATCACATAGATGCTTGTATTACTTTTATGCTGATCAGCCTATGGCTCTGGAATATTGATAGCTAGCTCTTGTTCTTAAACTAACCCATGATTCTTATCCTGTTCAGCCAGGCAGCTCGGTATCTTTTCTCAGAGCAGCATAGTTGTCCTCTGAATCTGCTGGCTTCTCTGGTGTGTCTGTGACATCTCTGCCCTATTCTTCCTGTTCCCAGAATTTCCTTAGTCTGGTATCCCAACCAACACTTCCTATCTGCCCTGGCCAATCAGCATTTTTATTAAGCTAGTAGGTGGGACAGTTATTTACAATGTAACAACAAAATCCCACTACACAGATATGGTTACAGAGGTTTTGGAGGCTGGTCCTCAATTACAATGAAGGATCTGGTAAAAGGATGAAGCTAAGACCACTGAACAACAAACTAGGGTTAGAGGTATTGAAATCTCCCCAAACCAACTTCTTGGTGAGGGATATCATGTTAATATAGAAAGGCAATCTTTATATAATGACCATACTCTAGATTTATGGCAGATGGAAGCCTTGAATCCTTGGTCTATAGGTGAAGAAGTAGGAATGAAATTTGATTCATTCTATAAAAGTGATATAAGGCCCGAAAGAAATCTTGACTGATTTCTTAACAAAGATAGACTTCAGCAGTAAATAGAATGGTACCAAATTCAGAAGCTAGACAAACGAATATCTATCTGGCTTTTGAAAATGCTAATATACAAATCAAAATGATAATTAGGCCATTAAGACAAGATCAGCACCTTGGAAGAATGGATCTGAGATACAATTAATATGGAATCTTACAACTATAATGACGCTTGGATGGGAGAAGTTATTTCTAAATCAAAATATCAAACGTTAAAACCGTGGAAAACAAGGTCACCAAAAAAGGGACAGAAAAGAAACACTGACTTTGTTAAAAATAACCACAACAGAATCCCCCCCTTCTGGAGTATGCAGGAGGTGGCAAAGACAGGCATTGTACTTATGAATGGAGGACGACAAGGGACAACAAGGTGACTTTCTGCCATCCGGGAAACAGCCTAAGGGACCCCCTCACGGCCCACTTCCCAGACTAATTAAAGAACATAATCCCTACTTAAAAAACCATTCTGTGCTGTTTACCTTGAGGTCCTCTATCAGTGGGGAAGGGATCCACCTGTCTGCTGAGGCCTGGTGTCTCTGCAGCTCTGGCTCCACGGGATACACCTTCTGTTCCAAAAACTGCAACAGCCGGTCATACAACTTTCTGACCTGAGGAGAGAGGCCCTCTGGAGAGATGATCAGGCCTCCCTTTGCCTCCTGAGAAGAGGAAGTAGCTGCTCCAGTGCTGTAACCCCTCACACCCGAGGGGGACTGCTGGAACCAGGGCCCAGTCCATGCATGGTGGGATCTCACTAGTGGTTTGGCGGATGGCATCTCCTTGAAAACCCGGAAGCCTTCTTTGGTGGCAAAGTCCCATGCCAGCTCAGCCATGAACTCGGTGAGCTTCCCGCTTTGTTTGGCAGTTGCCGAACTTGCCTGTCCTATGCAGAGTGGAAGGAGAACTGGTTATTATCCTACCAGTCTTCCTAGTGATGTGAGCAGTGACAGCCAATATTCTGAGGGAAGACACTAGCACTGGCTGAGCACCTGTGCTATCCACACCAGGGCCTGGGCCCTGCATTCCCAGGCAGTACTGTCTTAATCTGACATTGGTAGACGAGGAAACTGTGGTAAGGCAGCTCCCTGAGAACCAGAAATTAAAAGTCAGATGTTGCCTACTCTCTACAGTCCTTTCCCTAAAGAAATTAATTTAAGCCAAAGCTTGAGACTCTAGAAGTCAAGTCACCTTGTTAATTATTAAATCATGCAGTTTTTTATATTGGTAGTGCTAGAAAAAAAAAAAGGGCCTAACCCATGTTAGGTAAATGTACAAACACTGAGCCAGATTCCCAGGCTCTGGACCAATAACATACTGTTAGAGTCACTGTCTCACGACAGAATGTTGTCTCAAAGTCAGACTCTCCCACTGCACACAATGCATCTCCAAGCTTGTCTGGGGCAAAGGCTACCCACCAGGCTCTGGAGCACTACAGTGAGGGAGACTGTATCTAAAGGATCCAGAGCAGCACCCACATATTCCAGCAGGGTGAGAAGTGCCAACTGCACTGCAAGCCTTGCTGTGGAGAGAGTTCCTATACAGGAAAGCATCCCTACCACAGTCCTGGGTCCCCAGCAAGCCCTTCAAGTACTTCTCCAAGGCATCCTTTGGAAACTCCATGGTCTTCCTCACAGGACGAGTGTTGGGAATACCCACACACAACAGGAAACCCAGAAGAGCTTCCAACTCCTTCACTGCTGCCTCAGGATGGTCAACCTGATTTCAGAAAAAAATCACTTGTTCCCACCAGCCTGGCCGTCAGCCTGCCTGTCTCTAGGAGGGCTGCACCTTAGAGAGCAGTGGTTCTCAACCTTCCCAGTCCTGCAACTCTTTAATAAAATTCCTCATGCTGTGGTGACCCCAAAAATAAAATATTCATTGCTGCTTCATAGCTGTGATTCTGCTACTTTTATTATCGCAGTGTAAATATACGAAATGTATCATATGTGATATGCAATCCATGAGAAATGGTCATTTGAGTCCCACAAAGGGCCTGTGCCACAGACTGAGAAGCACTGTCTTAGCAGAAAATGCCCAGAAGTCAGTTCTCAGCCAATGACTGCTGCAGCCTTTGCTCGGCTCAGAGGAAGCAGGGATTTCATCTTCCACCCCGAGCTGAAGCCAAACTTTAACAGAAGATTACCATCTACAGGTTCTCAAGAGGCCAGGATGGTGCACGGCTACAATCTGGGAAGCTACAGTAGGAAGATCTGGGGTTTAAGGCTGGCCTGGGATACAAAGATCTATCAAAAACAGATGAAGAAAAGCCCGATCATACTTGTACAGAGGGCAGAGGCTGGGCTGGAGTGGAGACTGTCTCTATGGCCCGTGAGTTTAACAGTGAAAACCCAGATGAACAAGACTGGCTGGGACCCCGTCCCCCACCACACAGAGCTTCCATGCTACACAGCCATGACCTGAAGTGACACACGGGACTTGTGGCTTCTGGCCCCTCATCTAGAAAAGCATTGCTCAGGCAGCCTGTGCCCGTCAAAGGCCACTTTCCTCACATTGCTGCCTTCCCACACTGCAGTATGAGCTGCTCCTTACAGATTTCATAATTAGTCAAAAGCAGGATGACTGTTCAGAGTTGCCAAGGAAAGCTGCAGGCACAAACAGGAAAAGATAACACGGCCATACTTGTGCTAACTAATCCTGGTGCATAGGAGGTGCTTCAAGAGACTGGCAGGATTACCTTAATGGTGTGAATGCCCAGGTTGGCAGCTGCTTTTAGATTTGGTCCCAGATCATCAAGGAAGATGACCTCTGATGGCTGCAGCCTCAGCTGCTGCAGGCACAGCTGGTATATCCTGGGGTCTGGCTTACAGATGCCTTCCAGGCAGGACTCCACCACCTGGGGATCAGAGGGGTGGCCTTAGAGGTGCAGTTCCCACAAGCACACTGGCACAGGTTTGAGAGAAAGAAGATGATGCCGGGTTATCTACTATAACAGCAGGGGTTATTATTATATAAATTGATGTTTCCTTCTTAAAGCAAAGGATTGGAAAATCTGGGGATACAACCTAGGGGCCACAGTCAGTGCCAACTCCAAGGAAAAGAGCTGTTAACCTCACAAAAGCCCATCACGCAGTGGGAAAGGCAGGTAGGACTCAGGTCCTCAGGCTCTATGGTAGATAGCTTTACCCATGATGCCATCTCACAGACGGCAAGAGGTATTATGGGATAGCTCCAGTCTGGAAGTCAGCATCAGACAAGGAGTGGAGAGAGTTAGAGACGACATGACACGTGAAGGTTAATGGTGATGTAAGTACAGGTAAAGGTCTGAATGTAGGATAAAGAGGTCTCCATGACATCAGTGTTTGGCTATGGGCACAACTGTGTTTCAGGAGCCCATTTTAGCTGACTGTGGTAGAGAATGCCCTTACTCCCAGCACTTGGTAGGCAGAGGCAGGACGATCTGTTTGCGTTCCAGGCTCAGACTGGTCTACAAAGCAAGTTGCAGGTTACCAGGGCTATACAATGAGACCCTGTTGTTGTTGTTTGTTAACACACAAAATAAGCAGGTGGGTCTCTGAGTGAGTTCCTGGACAACCAGGGCTATACAGAGAAACGAAAACGAACAGAAAAAAAAAGATAAGAAATAAAATAAAAGGCCATTTTAAACCTAATCTGGCAGACATGTGAATAAAAACCCATCTACTGGGGACTCCAAGCAGGCAGCACATAAAGCTGTACCCAGACCACCTCCATCTCATCCATCACCTTGTACTTACCACATCAAACTGTTTCCTGTCCACGGGCAAAAAGCTTTTCCCACTGGAGAGATAAAAGTTATTGGTCAAGACTGCAGTCTGAAGGCCTCTTGCTCTGATCTGGGAAATGGCCTGTGTCATCACTAGGAACTGCTCTGCCACTTGTTCACTGGTCAGCAGAGAGAAAAATGAGTTCACGGGCACGGAAGTCTTTGCCTGTGAACAGGAGAGAAAACAGGAGAATCGACAGACATTAGAGTGTGGTGCCTCCTGGGTCATCAACAAGAATCCATTCCTGGCATCCTAAGGCTGCCTGGATGGAAGAGCCCAAAAGAGGCTGCTGTCCGTGACGTTAGGGTTTCAGTTGTATTTTCAGAGGACTTCATATAATATTGCAAAGGCAAGCCCCAAATGTCTACATCCTTCTTTAGTCTCCCTAATAGATGGGCAACATGTACATGCTATTGGCCCTGGCTATATGTCAGACTTTAAATACTCATGTAGGGCTCGGTGGTGGTGGTGGTGGCAGCAACTGTGCGCATCTTTAAACACAGCTCTTGGGAGGCAGAGGCCAGCCTAAGTCGACAGTGTGAGTTCCAGGACAGCCTGGACTATACAGAAGGAAAATAAAGACAATATACATTAGACTTTAAAGCATATTTATCAAATCTCATTTATTATTAGTAACTCACAACACCAGATGATTTTGGTTTTGCTTTGCATCAGCTTTACCAACTTTAGTTTCTTTTTTAGGGTCTTTAAAAGATAGTATTCAGGAATTTCATTATTTGCCTATGGGTGTTTGGCCTGTGTATTATATGTACCATGTGCTTGCCTGTAGCCCTTGGGGCCCAGGAGAGGGTGCTGGAACCCCGGAAGTGGACTTATAAATGGGTGTGACCATGTGGGGCTGGGAACTGAACCCAGGTCCTCTGCAAGAGCAGCCAGTTCTAACTGCTCAGCTATCTCTCCAGCTCAATTTTTCTTTGTGTTTACATTCTAGTCCGTGTGGGATTTGCAAAGAACAGGTTTCAAAATCTGCCAATGTTGAGTCTTGAGGGGCCAGGTGGGTTTTTAATAGCTGTACTGAGATGTAAGTCTATGTCTTATGTCTTTGTGTTTGAGTCAGGGTGTTACTGTGAGGCCATGACTGAGACCCTCGGTCATCCCCGCATATAAGGCTAAAGGTGTGACCATCATGCTCAGCTGTTTCTGCTCAATGCTTCTACATCAGCCATTGAGTGTTGGAATAGAGGGATGGGCCACCACATCCAGATGAGGGTTTTTAATACTCACAAAGTCATGTGGCCATCACCATTAAATGAGGATTTACGACCCTAAAGAGAAACCAGACAACAAGGAGTTTGTCCACCTTTTCTTCCTGGAAACCCACTCCTGGTCCTTGCACCTGCCGACCTGAGCAAGTGGTCCCTCACCAGCAGGAACTCAGTGCCACCCTTTGACCTGCTAGTACTGGTGTTTTTTGTTTTGTAAACAAGTACATCTATGCTATGTGGGTGTGCAAGTGGCATCTTACACTTGGGGACTTCACAGCACACCTGCCGAGAGTCAGGTCGCTCCCTCCGTCATTTAGATTTGACCAGTGAACTCAGGTCATCCTGTGTGGTGGCAACACTTTCACAGGCTGAGTGCTCTCGCTAGCTTCACTGTCATATAACTTGGCAGCATTAAACATACTTTCCTAGTGTCCACCATCATACTGCCCTTCTGAGGAAATTAGTAATATATTTTAAATGGTACTTCAGTGGAAACATCAAGGTTATAGAAGTTACTGGAAACAAAAAGCTTAGGCTAGTGCATGGTGCAGAGAAAATAGTCGAGGTTTATTGATTTCATAAGCTCTTGCCTTAAAGCCATTATGCCGATGGCTGGTGTTTCAGTGTCTACTATAGCTTACAGGAAAGAACAGTTACTTATTCAGAGGCAAACTCAGAGCTGAAATGCCTTGGCATGGAAGGAATAGCTTAAAAACACAAAGACAGGCTACACGGTTTTCATTTTAGTACATTTAAGTCAGTTTGTAGCTGAATGCTAACATATCTGAGGCAAAAAGAAAAATACAAGAAAGTTAGGAATGGGGGTTCATGCCTGTAGCCCAAGTACCTACCTGGGAGGTGGATGCAGGAGGATCAGGAGTTCACTCAGGTTGGGCTTCAGAGCCAGTTCAAGGCTGCTGTGACCTACATATCCTGTCTCAGCAGCCCTGAGTGTAAACCAAGAAGGAAAAGAAACAAGGAAAGAAATGTTTACCACTCACAATTTCGGAGCACAGTCTCCCGAATTCTTCCAAGAAGCCCTCTGTTGTCATCTCTCCTCTCATGAACCTCATCCAGGGCCCACGGTCACCATCTCTGATGAAGGCCTTCAGGATAGTTCCAGAAGGAATCCCATTCTGCACCTCCCATTCTGAAGGACACACATACACAGAATAAGGAACAACAAAAGGCTAGGTTTGGGATGCATGGGAGTGACTGCCCCAGGACCTGTGGATCGCTGTGGTGACTGCAGATGCTCCAGGGAAGTCTGTCCCTTTGATATCAGGAGGATAGACTAACACAGACAGGGTTCTGGGCTGCTCAGGGCCAGTCCCACTTCTCACAAGCATTTCCTGCAGAGGCTAGAAAAGGACATCAGATCCTCTAGCTGGAGTGACAGGTGGTTGTGAGGCATGGGACTGGGAAAGGAACTCATGTCCTCTGCAGGAGCAGCAGGCATGCTCTCCCACTCAGCCTACTTCCAGCTCATGTCATGTGTTTGGTAGTATCTTTTCTGAGAAAGTGGAACCTGTGCCTTGAGAATATCTGACAATAGGGAAAGGTATGAGGAAAGAAGCAATGTGCTGTTGAATTATCTTCTGGTACTTTGTAAGTATTCCTCCCTCCTAATGGTTTAATAAAACGCTGGTAGGGCAGAAGGCAGACAGGAAGTGAGGGCGGGGCTACCAGACTAAGAAAACTCTAGACAAAGGAAGAGTCAGAGACCAGCAGACTCAGAGGAAGGACAGTCAGAATTCTGCTCTGAGAAGAGATACTAAGCTTCTTGGCTAATCATGGGTTAGTTTAAGAGTCAGACCAAGCAAGTTATATGCCTGAGCCAAGGGCAATCAGAATGAAATTAATGTAAGCTTCTGTATGTTTCTTTGGGACTTTGGGACTGCAGATCCAGATCTTGGCCTAGGCAGAGCTAAGCAGCTGAGGGCAGGTAAGGTTCTTGGAGATAGTCTGGGCCAGACACTTCAGCTTACAACAATGTCGATCATCAGAGCAACCACTCTAAAGGGAGCATACACATGCAGAGCACAGCAAGGAATTACTAGCAAGGGTTCCTTAGCCTCCAAGAATTCTGAAGGTCACAGCCTCTCTGTTCTTCCCAGAGGTGGCAAGTACATAAGGAATCTGGCACCTGAATTTGCTGTTCTTGGATGTGAACAAGCACAGCCTCTGTGGAAAGCCATCTGGAAGTTACTGTCAAAATTCCTCAATGTATGTTTGACGTGAAAATTTCACTTCCAGAAATTTCTTCTAGATATATTCATAAAGTGAGTGAAGGTTATGTACAAGACTTTGGGATTGCTGGTAAGGAAAAGCATTTGCAAAGTGAACGTGTATGGGTAAAGGGCTTATCAAATCAGTTATGATTATGGCTCAGGAGCCTCATCAGTCTCTCTGTCTTCTCCCTTTATGTTTCTTTACTGGGACTGAACACAAGGTGAGCAGCCTACAAGAGGTATACTCTATGCTCCTACCTGCTGAGTCATACCAGAATGTAGCCAGACCTGTGCTCACACAAATGCAGAGGTGACATCTCAAAAGCATACGGAAGAACGGGGGCTGGGGGAAGGGCTCCAGGGAGAGTGTGTGCTTAGCACTTATAAGGCCTGCCTAGATCCCACCACCACGATAAGGATAAGCTGAAGATAGCCTACCAGTTAGAGAAAGAGGGGTAGAGAGCACTCTGTATAGGATGCTGGAATGAGTTCCGGCCTGGGCACATTTTCTTCTCAGCCCCAAGCATCAATAGATACATTCATAGATACAAGTGTTCAAGAAACTGTTCTCAATGATAACTACTCACAGAATTCAGAGACTTACTGGAAACAGGGCGGGGGAGGGGGGGCACAGCAGCCAGTTCCCTTTGCTCCTAGATGCTTTCCTCTTTTGTGTGTGTGCACTTGTGAAGGCATGATGACAGCCTCTGGTGTCATCCTCAGGAACGCCACCCATCTCCTCTAACGCAGGGCTCACCCTGACTGGAGCTCACTAATCAGAGTAATTGGCCTGGCCACCTGGCCCAGGGGTCTTCTGACCTTTACCTCCCAGTGCTGGGATAACCAGCACAGGCCACCACACTGAGCATCTTCACACTGACTCCAGGGACACAGGACACAGGCCCCTGATCTGAGACAAGCACCTAACTGCTGAGCACTCTACTAGTCAAGCATTCATTTGATTTAGCCTGGGAAGTCTATAAATAAGCTTGCACAATTGGGTCTATAGCCCAGGCTGACCTGCAACTCACTATGTAACCCAGGCTGCCCTGAAGAGGAAGTGGGCCTATTAGTAACTCAAATGTAATGACAGGTACTTGGACTCAGAGAAGTTAAATACTTGGCATCAAACTGGAGCTTAGAATTTGATGCCCAGGGCCTGTTGTCTCACCAAGCACCCCTTTTCCCACCCCAACACCCAAAGTGAAAGAGGAATGAGCTCACCAGCAGCCACCGTCCCTGGAGAAGGCACCAGAACTCCCCCCATGTCAAAAATGACTGCTCTGTAGCTGTGGCCTCCAGAATGTGCCCAGCGCAGGACTCCCTGCTGCCTGCCTGGAGGACACCTCATGGCAGCGGTCCTCCATGCCCAGTGGAGAGCTGATGGCTGGAAAAGCATCCTTACACTCATGATGGGACAGAGGCTGTGTGGGAAGAAGATACAAGGTGCCACCCATGTCTCAGCTGATGCTCAACAAACACTTGAGCCCCACCCACAGCTGGCCTCAATAACTTCAGCAAGGGTCCCCTCAACCCTCAAGGTCTATATCCATAGGAAAAGGTATTGAGCACTGACTCTCCTCAATCCCAACTCTGCTGCCTGGACCCAGTCTCTTCAGGACTCCAGATGACCTCTGCCCCTTCTCAGACCTCCTTTACACCTCCCCCCTCCCTTCAGAAATATAATGTGATCACACTGTAACCCATTTGTCTTGGTATTTAGAGACAGGGTTTTTCTGTGTAGTCCTGGCTGTCCTGAAACTGGCTCTGTAGGCCAGACTGGCCTCCAATTCATGGATCTGCCTGTCTCTGCTCTACAGTGCTGGGATTAAAAGTGTGTGCCACCATGCCTGGCTTAAAACCATTTAAAACCTTCACTGGAGATGCTGAGTTAGGATCGGTCAGTTCCATGCTAGCCCGGGCAACTTAAAGAACCTGTGTATTAGTAACCTTTTCCATTATTGTGACCCTCCCCCTAACAGAAAACGTCACAAGGTTTCAGAGAGCACAGCCCATGGCTGTACAGCTCCAGGATTTGGCCAGAAAGAACACCATGTTGGCAGGAAGCCTGACAATGAAGAGATATGTACTTCATAGCCAAGCAAGGAGCAGGAAAAGGGAATATAGATAATGGCCAGGGCAAGACACCAGGACATACAGCAATGACTTGCTTCCTCCAGCTGGGCCCTAACTCTCTGGATTTATCAGCTCCCAGCAACAATATCACATGAAGAATCATCATGGGATCAATCCACTGATTGTGTCCAGAGGCCTCAGAAGAACACTCTCTGGACTCTTTGACCAGAACACCAAGTTTCCTAACTTTGGAGACATTCTTAATCAAGCATAAGTAATTAGGCCTTTATTGGGGTTTGGTGGCACATTCCTATATTCCTAGCATTGGGGAGACAAAGGTAGCAGGGTTTCTGTCAGGGCCAGGCCAGCCTGAGCTTCCTAATGAGACCCTATTTCAAACAAACAAAACCCAAGTAGAAACAGAAGAACTCACGAACACCCACAACCAAAAGGTAAAAGGCGTTTTCTTTTTCTTTTTCATCTTTATTTTTGAGAAGAGTCTTGCTATGCTACCAAGCTGGTCTCCCACTCCTGGACTCAAGCAATCCCCATGTCTCAGCCTCCCCAAACATCTGGTAAGCAGGCACATATGGACCACTCTAACCACAAACATAAGATTCTAAGATGGTATATATTCAAAGTAACATGACGTACTTATTAATCACAAATTAAGACACATGAGGCATCTGCACATAGGCTAACACACACAGACACATATCTCATCAATCCTAATCTTATTAAAATTAATTGACTCAGCTGGGCGTAGTTACAACACGTTTAATACCAGCACTTGGGAGGCAGAGGCAAGTGAGTATTTGTGAGTCTGAAGCTATCCTGGTCCATGTGGTTC
Source organism: Phyllotis vaccarum (assembly GCA_033318265.1). NCBI lineage: Eukaryota > Metazoa > Chordata > Mammalia > Rodentia > Cricetidae > Phyllotis > Phyllotis vaccarum. The sequence goes on along the minus strand of JARWLC010000017.1, from coordinate 50,455,893 downwards.
CAGGACAGCCAAAGCAATTACACAGAGAAACCCTGTCTTAGAAAACCATAAAACCAACCAAACTGGAAGGCTGAGGAGCTTTCTTTCTGTATCTCTTCTCTCTGAAGCAAGGCCAAAGTCCAGAAGGACTCAGGGACCGATGCGCAGGCTGAGATCACAGGCTTCTGTTACCAGCCCTGGGTTGTGTATTACTGGGAACCTGACTCTGGCCTTTGTACACACTAGGCAAGCACTCTATCTCTCATCTGTCCAGACTGGCACCTGCTGCTGTGCCAGTAAAGCAGAGCCCTTTCCCTTGCTTTATGTGCCTGGTCAATTTCCACTCACTTTATACCTCAGCCTTGCCTTCTTCCCTGTAGATTTTATTTCTTTTCCCAAGTTGACTGAGGCAGTTTGGGGTGACTGTCCCTCTCTCCCAGCCTCACTGTTCCATACCTCATGGGTAAGTGCAGTAATTACCCCATCACATGGCAAATGCTCTCTATCTGTTTTTATAGCAAACAAGCTCCATAAACAATGACCTGACCTTCTTTTAGTCTCCATTCCCTGGGACTCAGTACTATTTCTAGAGTCAGGGCAGTTCCTCCGGTTAAATGAGCTGAATGTTAACTAAACTGCACAGACCAGTAAATAGCAGGGAGTGTTGATGTAAATACCCGATCCAGCTTGAGAAGGCAGAGAGAGGCAGGACAGACTTGTATGCCACCTGAGAGGAGGGAGAGGGATGCGCAATGCAGGCAGTGACGAGTGTCTTGACAGCCACAATTGCTGGGACAGCTTGTCTATTCCTGGGTAGTGATGCTAGCTCTGCAACTATGATGTATGACACCAAAGAATGTTTATGGTCTCCTTGTCATACAGAATGATGTACACTTGCTGCCTAAACTATAATTTCATAAATATCCACACAGTACATTGTTATATATTACAGAGATGGTTCAGCAAAGATGTAAGTAATCTGGAGTCACGTTCTGGTTTCAGATTCTGGCCCTGCCACCTATTGAGAGTGAGATTCTAGGAACAATACTCTGCTTGCAACTTCGGTATTTCTTCTGTGAAATGGGGACAATTGCAGTACAAATTGCAAAAGGTCCTGTAAAGCTATCTAGTTAGTACCTGGCATACCATTTATCTACCCCTTGAGTGGGGGCGGGGGGGGGGTGCACCTTAGCACCAGCCATGGCATGTGCTCAGCATGCTAAGGGCTACAGGTCAGTCCTCATCACACATGGTCTATGTGGGTGGCTTGTGCACTTTTACATAAGCTAGGGATTGTCAGAGGGGTGATTTGGACCCCAGAGGGAACATCTGGCAATATCTGACATGTTTTTGTTGGTCGGCAGCAGGACAGAGTACTACGGACATGTACAGTCCACAGACAGACTGAACCCTCAAAGGGTTTTCAGAACCCAGACTGTGAGCAGGACAGACGTTCGGAAACTCTAGATAACAGAGTGTGAGACATAGTACACAGAGTACAGCATAGGTCTCCTATGTATTTTGTGCTCTTGTTAGAGATACGGTGTCTGCAGAAGTCCTTTCTCACACATTTCAAACATTACACTATCTACATAGAATAGCAACTTCATTTTTTTCCGTAGATGCACTGATTTTACCTGGCTTTTCTTTTTCCCTTTCCCCTTGTTGGCGTGTGTACTGGATATTGAACCCTAAGCATGCCCCAAGCATTCTACCACTGACGCACATTCCTCAGTGTGTGTGCCCAAAGGGCAACTGCACGGAGGACATTTTTGAGGTCTGCCACCTTGTCAAGCACAAATCCATCAGTCGAGGTGCTTACACACAGCACTGGCGAGGTGGAAGGGGCAGGAAGGTCATAAGTTCAAGGACATCCTCTGCAACTTTTATAGACTTTGCCCAGCCTGCGCTACACCGGACCCCGTCTCAAAATAACCAAACAACAAAACCAGACTTAACCACAACCTACAGGCTTGACGGCTTGTGTCTGCCTCCACACGGCGTCTGATTTCAATAAAACGTGTGATATTATGTCACGACTAGCTGAGATGGCAGAGCGCTGAAGGTCATCACCTGGTCAGTGTCCGCTTTCCGTGTGGGCAAAAGTGTCCCACAAAGCCCCTCAGAAGCGGCTCGGTGGTCATCTGCGAAGCCCCTGCGCTCCTAGCCAGCCCATCGCCATACCTGCATAAAGTTAAGACCCAGGAAATCAAAAAGCCTGGGAGAACCCTGCCAGAGAGTGGACGGGACTCAAGAAGCGAAAAGAAGTCGGGACGCTCTTCACAGACCGAGCAGCCGCTGCCCAGACAATCTCAAGAGTCCACAGCTAAGGTTCAGCGTGGGCCACTGAGGACGCATGCGCGTTCCGGGCCGCACCCCCTTTCCGGCTGGCGCATGCGCGACCCCGCGGGTCAGAGACGGCGGCCGGCAGGCGGAAGTAGAGGTTGTTGTGGCTGTGCCGTCTGCGCGAGAGGGTTGCCGCTGCTGAGGCGGCGGCCGCGGCTCTGAGGCGGTGGCGGCCTCTGGGCGCAGCCCGCAGTCTCCCCTGATCCCGGGGCCCACGCCGACCAGCGCCTGCCCTATGAGCGTGTCACTGGTGGTTATCCGACTGGAGCTCGCGGGTCACTCGCCGGTTCCCGCCGACTTCGGCTTCAGCGCCGCCGGTGAGTCCCCGGCCTCCCCCAGGGCCGGCGGGTCAGCCGCCCTCGCTCCACCCGCCCCCGGGCGGCCAGGGGCCTGTGCTCGACGTCCCGGTCGATGCTTTCGCTACGGAAAAACGGGGCCTGGGCGGGATGTTCTGCGCCTTTTCCAAACTGGCAAACAGGCCTGTGGTGAAATGGTTTCCCTAAAGTTAGGTGTGAGTGGCTGGAAACGGATTCCAAGCCAGCTGGGCCCGAGAATCTGACGTCTTCGCCACCGGCCCCAGATATCCTCAGTGGGCCGTGCAGCCTCGACTCTCTCCCTTGATCGTCGGAACATTACCTGGTGACATTGGTTCCGTAGATCAAAGACTCCCGGGGTGGAGGCAGGAGGACCGGCGAACCGCAAGCCCGACTGGGTTACAGGGAAACCTGTCCCAACAACCAAACAGAAAACCAGGGTGCGGGGGAGGGTGATTGCATGTATGTGTCAGAACTTTGTCGTGCGGAGCTTTAGACGTGGTCTCTAATTGGTGGCGTAAGGGATAAATGTGATTAAGTTGATGGAAAAGAGAAACAAGAACACTTCTTTAGCTTGGAGAGCGGGGATGTTGATGCTTGTTCACGGGACCTGGCGTCACTTTGAGTCCAGCGTCTGGAGCTGCAGTGGAAGATTGTGGTCTTACTGTGTTCTTCATTCAGCACTCAAATGAGTATGATCTAGTTCAAGGTTACAAGCATCTTTCAAGGGCCCAAAGTGACCCCTAGTTCTGACCTAAGCTGGCATTAGTCACATACAGGTATCTTCCTGGGCCCAGTCAAGGTGTCATCTATGCAGTAAGATAGAGGGAGAGCTTCTACTGCATGCTGGCTTGTGTGGGATGAGTGCTGCGCTGGGGTCTGCCCCAGAAATGATGTTAAGGGGATTTCAGTCGTGTCTCAGCATCTCTAAAATGCCGTTTATTCTTGAGACTTGAATTTTGGCCTCAACACAGGGTGCTACTCACGGTAGGTCATCTGGGCATAATCGCCGTGGAACATTCTGGGAGGCCTTTATTTAGGCTGTGAGTTTGTTTTAGGTGCATGATTTCACTGGAAGGCCCCCGTGTTTCTGAGATTATTGTGATGGTTGACTACCGACAGTTGCCAGGGTGTGGTAGGGGTGTGCTGTAGGAGTCCTGGAGGGACAAGAGGCACATACTACAAACCTGCTCTCACCCACCGGGGAAGATCAGTAGACAAGGAGGAACCCTATTGATTGGAGCACGGAGAAGTAAGGGGAATCTGTTCTGTCATCATGCATTAACGATTCATTGTTCTTCAGCTGGGGAGATGTCCCATGAGGAGATCAAAAAGAAGACACTGGCTTCAGCTGCTGCCTGCCTAGAAGGGAAGTCACCAGGGGAGAAAGCAGCAATCATCCACCAGCACCTTGGCCGTCGGGAAATGACCGATGTGATTATTGAGACCATGAAGGCCAGCCCAGGTATGTCCTCAGGAACCTGGCCTAGCTCTTGTATTGTGAACCATGAGGCTCATGTGTTACATCTTTCTATTTTACTTTAAACACAAAATCTAATTTAGCCCACACTTACCTCCTACTGTGGATGAAACTGGGGATGACCTTGATTTTTCTAATTCTCCCTTCTTTACCCTCCCTAAGGTTGGGGGCTTGTGTGCACATACCACTATATCCAGTTTATCTGGTGCTCTGGGGCCTCATGCATGTAGAGAAGCTCTCTACCAACTGAGCCATTATTTTTCACCACGTTTTTGCTCTATGTGATTTTTTTTTTGAAGCCATATTTCATTTTATTTCTTTTTTTCTAAACAGTACTAAAATTGAGTGCAGGGGTGCATCTCTTAGTTCAGTCACTTAGCTGGCTGAAGTAAAAGGGTTATTTAAACCTTGGAATTCGGAAACAGATAACATAAGAACCTGTTTTAAAAGAATAATAAAGGAAAACTGATGAATCGGTGTGTGGTAGTTTGAATGTAACTAGTTGCTATAATCTCAGAGGGAGTGGTACTGTTAAGAGCTGTAGCTTTGTTGCAGTGGGCATGGCCTTTGTAGAAGAAATGGGTCACTACGCATCAGGCTCTGAGGCTTCCTACACTCAGTATACCACCTAGTGTGTTACTCAACTACAAGTTTTCTGCAAGATGTAGTACTCTCAGCTCCCACAATCACATCTAGTCTGTACACTGCCATGGTCTCCATCATGATGATAAGGGACTGAACCTCTGACCTTTTAAAGTAGCCACCTAAATTAAATGTTTTACTTAGAGTTACCATGGTCATGGTGTCTCTTTTACAGCAATGGAAACCCTATGGACTGGGTTATTACTGTGATAGGCCTGACCATGTTTCTGTTTGGTATAATATGGACTTTGGTAGTGTGGATTAGGAAAGCAGTGAATGCTTTAAGCACTGTTTTTATGGGTCATGCTAGTAGGAGCATAGAAGACAGTGGTGCTGAGTGTGATTTGATGGATTGGGGGGGGGGGGGTTTCAGATTCAAATGTTAGTATGTGGCCAAGATACTAGCCTTGTAATATTTTGGTGTATATTTCTCTGTCCAAAGAGTCTGCCTGAACTTAAAGTGAAAAATTTGTGACCTATTCTATTGGCAGAAGAAATCTCAAAACAGCCTAATATAGACTATATGGTTACTACTGGTAACTATAAATAAAAGGAGTGAGCTCAACAGGGTAAATTACACATTGAAAATTTTGAAGAGAAAAAGAACACCAGGAAGTGGAATGGAGCTAGATCCTGTGTTGATGGAGATAAATGGATTAAGGCATGGAATATAGGCAGTGGTGACCTTAAAAGCCAGATCCCACCTTACTAAGCTTCGATCTTTTGAAAAGGAACTTAAGGAAGAGCTTAGAGCCAGATGTGGTGGACACAACATTAATTCCAGCACCGAAAAGGCAGGGGTTGGCCAATCTCTTGCTTTTTAGGTCTGTTCTAGAGGTCCAGTTTTAGGACAGCCACGCAAAGGCAGTGAACGACAAAAGGCTGATGAAGATGTAATGGACAAGAGGGCCATCTTCCAGCCCTAGCAAGCAGTAGAACTTAGCAGATTTGGCCATGTGGCTCTGGCTTTAGAGTTAGGGAGAGAAGAAACAGGTTGTGGAATTGCTGCCTTGCCTAAAGAATGTTACTGCTGCCAGGCACGCATCAGGGGTATCCCTGAACAGAGGCCTAGTAGAGAGAGACAGCATCCTCCTCACTCAGGCTTCTCAAAGGGTTTGAGGAGAACTCAAAGCAAACAGTATTTTAAGTGTGACTGAGAGGCCCTTGTGTGCAGATACCATTATCCATGTGTTTGTGTGGAGCTCCAAGGACCAACAACCTCTGGTATAATTCTTAAGGCCTTGACCAACTAGATTTTTGAGATAGGTCCTAGAACTGACCAAACAGGCAAGGTTGGTTGGCCAGTGAGCCATAGGGATCCTCATGTCACTGCCTTCCCAGTGATCACAAGTATATGCCACACACTCAGCTTTCCTATGTGGGTTTTGAAGCACAAACCCGGGAGCTTATTTATGCTTAGGCAGCAAACACTTTCCCAGCCTTGCCTCCTCCCCAGCCCTGGCAGGGTCCTTTCATAAACTCACATTGGGATTTGTGCAGATATCTCTGGTGAGACAATGTGTTGGTGTATCCAGGCCTTGAACAGCGAATCTGAGTGGTTGCGAGTAATGCTTTACATGGCAGTCGAGTGTGGTAGTCGAGTGAGGTTAACTTCAGAAAGCATGGAAGACATTCACAGGGCCACATGATAGGGCATGTCTTCGACACTTTCTTTTTACAAACCTTTCTCTCAGGCCTGAAACAGAAGTGGGGTTCAGGTTGTAAGAATCTGCCACTGTGCTGGCACTAAGCTGACATTGACCTCAAGGTGGGCACTTCATAGATCTTTCAGTAACTGTTCCTCAAGTGTGGTGGCACCTGTGTTCCCAGTTCATGTGGGGACCAGCACACCTGAAAAGCCCATTCAGGAGCCTCCCTGCCCTGAAGGAGCCTGTGATGACTGCACTCTGCGGTGGAAGGCCCAGACTGTGATATCAAGTCCATTAGGGAAAAGCAGGTACCCTGATGTCAGGTCTACAGTGCAGCATGTGATGGTGCTGGCACAGCTTGCTGCCTGGAGATGGGCTGTGGCTGCATCTTAAGGCCAAATCCTCCCAGCCATAACATTACCTTTTCTGGTCTCCTGGGGCACCTGTTGCTGTAATATCTCAGACCTTGCTGAGGTGACCATTACTACATCCTAAGGGAAACATATCATTCTTCTAATCTGAGAAGCATCTTATCTCTCTTCTCTCATCCCAACATGACTGCTGACATGTAGCAGATGTGGCAGTTAATGGGCATCTCACTCAGATAGCATGGCTCCTCTTGTAAAGTTTTCTGGAGTATGATAGGGAACTGGTGGTGAGGGGATATGAAGAAGGCATTGGGAGAATCAGGAGCCATGACATCCATGATCCAGGGACATATGGGGCCAGTGCAGGGGAGGCAGCATAGTGTGAGGAAGGCAATGACATCTGAGTCACAGGGCTGTGGGATCCTTTATTCCCATGTCCTTTATGTGACACAAGAAATGCACAGACGCCTTGGGTCCCCAAAGCCCTTTCTAACAGAGCATCTGAGTCAGTATTCCATGTGGGTATTCGGTGGTCACAGAGGGGTTTCATCCCAGTTCCTAGGAGTGTCTGCTGTGGCCCTTGCCCTCTGCTTTCCTAGAAGCCTTTAGAAGGAATCGCATTGTCTCTGGGGAGAACACAGAACACAGCTGTACACATTCCTACAGCCTGGAAAAGAGGGGATAACAGGTCAACTTTGAAAAACTCAAGACTAGTTTATCAGGCCTGGACCCAAATGCCCTTCCTCCATGCCTAACGCACAAAGTCACAGACTAACCAGAAATCCCTTCTGTGGGGACCCCAGAAGGTTCAGTCAGCATGACTGTCTGACACTGAGGTGCTAGATATAATACAAGAACCACACATACCCGGCTTTTCCAAGCACAGAATCTACACTCTGGGTGCGGCTGGCTTCTGTGGCCTGCTGTGATTCTTCAGCTCCATCTTAGCCACAGTCAGCCGGTGTACTTCATCTGGACCATCAGCAAAGCGCAGGGCTCGGGCCCAGGCAAAAAACTGAGCCAGAGGATAATCACTGCTCAAGCCCGCTGCTCCAAAGGCCTGGCAGACACATGGCAGAAAAGAGAGGAAGGCCTGGGTGAGTTCTAAAAGTGACATCCTGCACAGAACAGATGGTGACAGCTGTCTTGCCACGTGGTCCCTATGACACCTGTTGAGTTCAGACTTCTCATGGGGAAACACTGCCTCCCTCTGGATGCCTGAGCCACCAAGGCTGTTCTATAAGGTTGCTTCTGCTACTGAGAAAGTTCTGTGTGGGACCAGGTGTAAGGATGTGGAAGGAGGCACCTGCCAGATGGGAGTTTTGGATCTGAGCAGCAACAGGGCTCTCCTGGACCTTAGGTCAGCTACTTGCAAACAGAATGCTCTGTGCTCTTCACTTACTGAACTGGGCATGGGAAGTGGGAAGGCCTCTGCACAAGCTTGGTTTGAAGAGAAAAGTGGCAGGCACAGCTAGAGTGCAGTCCACGGTGGCTCACCTGAATAGCTCGGTCAATTACTTGATAGGCCATGGATGGGGCTACCATTTTGATCATGGCGATCTCTAAAGCTGCAGCCTGAAGGAGAAGGTCGTGTTAGAAACACAGAGGACAAGGTACTGGGTAGAATACACAAAGCCAAACTGACTGTCAGAGTGGACCACAGCCAGATCCAGGGGCCTGAGTGACTTGTCTGTGGACAGCAGCTATCTGGCAAGCACAAGGCACTGGATTTGACTCTGAACGCCACAGACAAAAGAGTTGTTCCAGCTCCAGGTAAGTGGACAAAGCTATAGAGAATAACCTTGGGGTTGGCCACTGATGGAGGCATCTTCAAGCATCCAGCAGCCAGAGCAACAGAGGGCCAGGAGCTGTGCATCTGACCCAACTCCCTGCCACTACAGCTCTTGGCTGGGTGAGGGCCCCTGCAGAGGAGGCCTGGAAAGACACCAGTCAGTGTGCACCATGCCCAGTCACTAGAAGAAATGGGTAAAATCACTCTGGGAACAAGACTCTCTGTTGGCTAATGCTGCATTTAGACAAGGCTTGTTAGGTCCCTTCTTCCTAACTCTCCTCCCCCTCATCTACCTCCCCCACCAACATGCTCTGGGAGTACAGGTCCAACCAGGGGCACCAGACCTCACTTTCCTAAACCAGGAAGGTCATCAGTTGGTAAAGCAGAATTTCCTTCTCCCTGAGCCTTTTCTGGATTGGAACAAATGGCCAGAGTTCAAGAGAACAGTAGCCATCATCCATGTTCAGAGCCAAAGAAGGGGAGAAGAGCTGACTCCGGTGTCACCCCAGGGTGACATCTGTCACCTGTGAGGCCTCCCACCTTGTTTCCTGCCACATCCATGAGGTGGGCAGCTTTCAGCACCAAGAGCCGTGCCTGCTCGATCTCCACACGTGACCGGGCAATATCTGCCAGGATGGTGCCATGCTCCACGAGGGGCTTTCCGAAGGCTGTGCGGGACATCACCTACAGATACCAGAGAGACAAGGCTGACGAGATGGGCCTAGAGTGGCCCTGTGAGTCTCCAGAGCAGGTGCCCTGCAGGGGGGCAGAGCACATAGGAGGGGAGAGCAGAAGCAGGAGCTGCCTGCCAGCTGACTGGTGGTAGGGGTCTGAGTTTAGGCAATGACGTTCATTACAGATGCCACACTATACAGAACATCCTACTGATTACAACCACAGTGACCCCAGAGAACTTGCAATGCTGCAGGTTCAGAGCCAGGAATCCTGGGCCATCTTGATGCCTCACAAGCTATTGTCTACTGCTATGTGAATTAACATCCTGTGACTACGGAAAATCCTTTTGGAACGTGAAGATGTCAACCTCAACCAACCCCAAATTTAATAATGTCATCAGATGGTATCAGAGACCTATGGAAGAGAGGTTGTGTTGTGACTCACCTGCCTGATGATGCACCATTAAATAAATTCCTGTGTGTCATGGTTTTCTGTTCTGTTGCTATGCAAATTTCATGAAACTGGGCATGGTAAGCATACACCATTAATCCCAAAGGTGGAGGTAGGTGGATCTCTGTGAGTTCTGAGGGTGTGAGTGGGGGGTTGGGGTTGGAACTGCATATTGAGACCCTTCCTGTCTCAAGACAAAAGGAACTTTTGTAGAACTTAACACATTCCAACATGGAACCTGAAATATCTAAATTCTATTCCTGGGCAAATGGTCACACAGGGCTCTTACGTGACCTTCTTTTGATGTTGAGAGCTATGTTTTACACACACCACACTAAGCCACCATCTCCCGGTAGTCAGATTTCTTCTGAAAACCTTTTATTGAAGCTCTGGGTGTGAGGCTGGGCAAGAGGGGAAAGTCCTGAGTTGGCTTCTGACCAAGGCTATACCCGGGAAGCTAGGAGGGAATGTGGGCACCTCACCAAAGAACAGGTTAGTACCTGCGATGATGGCTTGCTTCATATCCTGGAGCTCCCTCTTGAAAAGTGTTTATCATGTGTTTATCCATTTTTGGGAAACTTACACAAATAGTATATTCGTGGCATAACTATCAATTTTCAGATGAGAGACAAAAATATCTAGTATCCCACCATCTAATATCCTACAGTGACAGCAGTTGGCTCTCACCAGGGCACAGTGTTTCTGTAGATGAGCTACTTGGGAGGGTGAGGTAGGAGGGCTGTTGTGGTCTAGGAGCGTGGGACCAATATGGGCAGTACAGCAAGACCATCTTAAAAACATGGTTGGTACTTGTCCTTCTATATGTTCTGCATGCATATAAATATATACACACATAGTTTTAAAGTTTTATGTTTTTTTGTGGGTGTGACCAGAGCACAGCATGGAGGAGTTGGATCTTTTATTCCACTATGTGGGACCTAAGGATCAAACTCTGGTCATCAGCTGTCTTGTCAGCAGATTCCTTTACCTGTGGAGCCAACACACTGTCTTCCTTCCCCCATTAAAAAGTCATAGTCCATAAGGTATTTTGTAGCCTCTGTCCATTTGTTCATTTGAGACAGGGTCTCTCCATGTAGTCTGGCTTTTCTACAACTTGCCATGTAGACTATTCTGGCCTTGAACTCACTGAGATCCAACTGCCTTTCTCTACACTGTGCTGGGATTCAAGGCATGTACCATGACACTTGTCTCTTGTAGCCTGCTTTTAAAAGATATAATTTAGGGGCACAGTGAGTGCATCTCTATACTAAGAACCACCTTTCAACCCGGCATGGTGTAGTACACTTGAGTCCCAACAAGGTCATCCTTGCCTACATGAACAGTTGCAGGCCAGCATGGGCTGTATGAGACTCTGAGCTAGGAGAGGATGTGCTAAATAGTCTGGTGACTTCTGTGCTGGAGACCACACCGCAGCCCCCTCCTGATAGAGCTTCCCCAGACTCTTATCATAAGCTTGTGTTTTGCAGTCAATCTACAGAACCACACTTCATGGAAGGTGCCTTGGGGACCTTTACAAAAAGTTTCAATGTTGTCACTCCAATCTATATTTAGCTGACTTTGTTCCTCTAAGAGATTTATGTATGCTTTGCTCTGCACATGGGATTGAGTTAATCATCACCAGAATATGTTTCCACCAAATTGTGCTGTGCTTAAAGATACCTAAAATAAACCATTTGGGGGTCAGCCTCATGAAGCTTGAACCAACACCAGATACTTTGTCATGCTGAACCAAACTGCTTTCTTGCTTCCTGCAGATCCTCACTCTATTGCCCTGATGGTCACAGAGACCCCTGTACTACTTAGGCCTCCATCTCTAAAGGGACCCATGGCAAATGATTTTTTTGTTTGGTTTTAGACAGTGTCTTGTTATATAATCTAGGCTAGTCTGGAAGGTGCAGCAATCCTTCTGCCTCATGTTTCAAGTGCTGGAATTGGTGGAGTAAAATATGATTCTGGCTTCAGATTATATATTTTGGACATACTGGACAAGGAGGGTGATATGCACAGGACCAGGTGCTGTGACTCCAGGGACACGAACAAGCAACTCTGGGATCTCCCCATGGTCTGTGTTTTAACCATGTGCTGGGAACAAGGATGGCTCTTGGCTACCCATAATCCTGTGGGCAGTGGAACCTCATCCTCAGCTACCACAAAGCCTGGCTGTGGCTTCTGGCCATTTGGACAGAGAGGTGACCATCCACTCTGGAAATCAGCTGTGGCCAAGTAGAGTAGATGCAAAATAGAGACCACAAATTCTGGGCATGAATATTGTTCTGTGAGTATGTTTTCAGAAGGGCACCAGTGTTTGAAGTTCCCCAGCCAGCAATAATGGCTGTAAGTAATTATGGGCACTAGAGAGACTCACGCGTGTCTTCATGAGTGCCAGGGCCCTCTCTGAATACCCGATCAACCTCATGCAGTGATGGATCCGGCCAGGCCCAAGCCTTCCCTGCGCAATCTCAAAGCCTCGACCAGGGCCCAGGACTATGTTTTCCTTGGGCACACGTACATCCTTGAAATGTACTTCACCATGGCCTCCTGAAAGATGAAAATGCATTTGCCTTAAACTTCAGTTAGGGCTAGTGCTGGTACTATACCCAGACCATAGGCTTCTTACTGCACCACAGCCAAGGAGGAGACAGAGGCCCAGAAACAGGGAATAGAATCACTGTCTTCAGCAAAAACCAGTTATTTTGCCTTTCCGCATAACCCTGGCTGTCCTAAAACTCACTCTGTAGCCTGGACTGGTCTTGAACTGAAAGATCTGCCTGCTTCAGCCAACAACGAGCTGGGACCAAAGGCTTGTGCCACCAGTGTCCAGCTTCTGCCATTTTATTAAAAAGTTTTGTACATTAAATTTTACTGCTGACTGTGTATGTCTGCACATAGGCACGGTGAATTGGGGGAGGTCTGAAAACAAACTACTGTAGTCAGGTCTCTTCCACCATGTAGGTCCTGGGGAATGAACTCACATTGTTCGGCTTAGCAGCAAGGACCTTTATCTACTGAGCCATCTCACTGGCCACAAATTATTTACAGTTTTAGGACAATAGCAGAGTCAGGTCACAAGGACTGATCATCAGGCTTGGCGGGAGTACCCACTGAGCCACCTTTCAGGCCTTGTGGTTAAAATACAATGTAGGCCAGAACCCCTAGGAGAGGAACAATGCATCAGTCCTCTGGAGGTGCCAGAAGTGAGGGTGTCAACAGTGACACAGGTGGGGACTCAACTGGGCTATGGCCTGCACAAGACCCTAAAGCCAGGCCAGCTGCCCTGGTACCTCTGCCTTGTCTCAAGGACTCCTGCTTATCTTCTGAGATTAGAAAAGGCAAGCATAAACACCCACAAGCAGCCTGCTGGGCAGTCCATGCTCCTCAGGAGATAAATGGCTGGCACCATGCTTGGTATTATGTATATTACCAATTCCATCAGATCCTTGGCATGTGGCAAATTTTGAACAGAACAAGGGCTTTCCAAAATTGCTGCCCATGTACTAGAGCCCCACTCAGGCCCTGGGAGATCTAACCTGGAGCATCCTCCAGCCCATACACTGACAAAGGCCGGATGACTTTGATTCCTGGGGTGTCCATGGGAACCAAGACCACAGACTGCTGCTGGTGTCTCGGGGCCTGTGAGTCTGTTTTTCCCATAAACACACAGAGTTTGCAGCGTGGATCCAGGATGCCTGCCAGAAGAGAAGAGAGTGATAGTCTATCAGTGGATGATGCCAGGGCCATCGAGCCCCTAACTATGGGAAGCTCTGGACTGTTAAAGGCAAAGGTAGGACCCTAATAGATCCACAGGATCAGAGAGTCACCTGCAGGCTCCAGGCCAGACAGAACTTATGTAACTGAGACAGGAACTCAGCATCGTAAGAGCAGTGTTTTAAGTGTATGTACATTTTGTCTACATGTCTGTTCACCATGTGTGTAAATGTCCAAGGAGGCCAGAAGGAGTCAGAGCCCCTGAAACTAGTGTCACAGATGGTTGTGTGCTACCATGTGGGTGCTGGGAATCAAGTCCCTTAACTGCTGAGCCCTCTTTCCAGCTCCATGGGACAAAAATGTAAAACTATCATGTTAGACTTGTATAAACAGAAACAAGACCCAAGGTGGCTGCCATGGCCGGAGCTTGCTACGGTCCAGCTAAGGAAGTAGGTTAGGTGATGAAGTATCTACCATGGAGAGTTCATCTATGGTGAAGCAGCTTAGATAGAACTGGCTGCAAAAGACTTTGAAGACACTCTTGTGGACACTGGTGGTTGTTAGGCCCAGGATGACAGTGTCACTCCAGAAAACACCCAGCAGAGAACTGTGCTTAAAACACCCAGACAGATCTGTGTTTCCAGTTATTGGGCTTTGTGGGAGTCTGTCTGGCTGTCCTCTTTGAGAAAGCAGCTGTGTGTTCTCTATGTCACAGTGTGACAAATATGACAAAGACACCAAACTAGCACACTGCATGAATGGAGTGAGTGCTCCAGAATCCACTATGATGGAGAGAGGGACTGGGGACGAATTAGGACAGAAGATGAAATAAAACAATCTACTGTGACAGGAAACCATTCATTCTCACCCCTCCCCATCCCTTCTTGTCATAGGTGGTTCTGAGGGTTAGATTTTACCTACTGGCCAAAGGTACTTAGGAATATGTTGATGATAGAGGCCAGGAATAGTGCAGACAGAACTTCCATAACTTCAATAGGAATCTTTATTACAAATGTTGGGATGCAGAGGAAGCCAAGGTCAAAGTGAACAGTGTTAAGAGTTCATCACCAGTTAAAAATGTTCATTTATTGTATTTGCATGTTTTGCCTGCATGTATGTATGTGCATCACATGCATGCCTAATCCCAGAGAAAGTCAGAAGAGAGTATCAGATCCCCTGAAAAGGAATGTATAAGACAGTCGTGAGCTACAATATGGGTGCTAAGAATTGTACCAGGTTCTCTGCAGTAATAAGTGCTCTTAACCCCCAAGCCATCTCTGCAGCCCATGTTATAAGAATAATGAAATTGGTGCAGGAGTCCAAGCCTTTAACCCTCCCTAGCACTGAGGAGGCAGAGTCAGGTGGATCTCTGTGGATCAATGCCAGCCCAATCTACTAAAGAGTTCCAGAGCAGCCAGAGCTACATAGAGTTCCTGTCTCAGACAAATAAACAAAAGAATTATACAAAACTCTGAGTCTGGTGTGATGGCTCACATCTGTAATTCCAACACTTAGAAGAAGGTAGAGGCTTAAGGATGGAAAGTCCACGGCCAGCCTCAGCCTACATAGAAAGTCTAAGGTCAGCATAGGCTATATGATACCTTACCTCTCTCTCTCCCTCCCTCCCTCCCTCCCTCCCTCCTTCCCTCCCACTCTTTCTCTCTGTATGTGTATGTCTGTCCTCTCTGTCTCTCTTTCACACACTCATGTAAGTTTCTCATTGTCACCAAAAAAAAAAAAAAAAAAAAAAGATTCTTCTACCAACTGCTGCTTCCACTGCATGGCCTGCCCTGCTGCCCACACAGGTGCTGGAAAAGACAGCTTTAGAAACAGGCCTTAGAAACAAGCAAATTATGAAGTCGGTTTGCTACCTGCCAGCTGCTACAGCCTTAGTTATGTGACTTGTCACCCTGAGTTCCAGTTTACTCTTGTGTAATGGGATGGGGTCACCAGCTGTGCCTTATGGAAGAGACAAGGGCTGTGTGAGCTGGGGGACCCAAGAGGTCCATGAAGCCCCTGAGAAACAATACATATGACCTCAAGAGCAAGGAGAAGCCACCAGGAAGACTCTCAGATGAAAGAAGCTGGCAGAGTGGGGTAAAGAGAATGTCTGCAGAGGTACAGCCACAGTTGTGGTCATCTGGTGATGTCTTAGGGGCTCCACAACACAATGTACCCATGCGGAACTTACTGGATATCAGAGGCCTGTACTCCACACAGACTGAAAAGTTGAAAACTATATTTCAGATCAAGTACCTGAGATCCACCACTTGTGACCATTTATGACATAGGAATCATCTTCCTCTCTGATAGAAGCCTCAATATTGGAGGCATCTGATGAGGCCACCTGTGTAAGATCACATTCTAGTTAAGAGTCCCTGTTGACCTACATTCTGCAGGGGCAGAGACCAACCATGGAAAAAATATGAAGGCAATACCTGAGGTTCGGTCATGGCGAAGCAGGAGCGGATCTTGCCTTCCAGCAGAGGCACCAGCCAGCGGGCCTTCTGCTCCTCAGTGCCATACCGCACCAGGAGCTCCATGTTCCCCGTATCCGGGGCAGAGCAGTTGAATATCTTAAGAGAAGACATGAGTGCCCTCACCACTTCAGCCTCCTGGAAGAGGTGAGGCTGGACCCCTTCCATATCTCTGATCCCTTCACAACTGAAAGCCAGCCCTTCCTCTTCCCAGAAAAGGTTCAGTTAACCTGAAGTCAAATCTCACATGCCCTGGACCCTCCATGGCTAACTTCTTTCAAGTAGAGGAGTCTGGAGCCAGGGCTTAGAAGCCCCCCACAGCCCACAATCCTGGGTGGTTCACTGCTGAGCAGATTACTTGTGCAGGCTGAAGTCAGCTGCCTGTTACTTGCCCCCCTTCACAGGTGATCTTCAGATCTGACTTCCACATAGGAAACAGGCCATGTGGGGACATGTTCTCACACACTGAGGAAACTGAAGACTGTACCTCAGAAGCATACAGTGACATGCCCATTACTTCACACAGATGTGCATACTCTACGTTAGTCAGCCCTGCTCCATATTTTTTCTCAGGATCTGTCTCCAAGGGTAGGAAAAGGTTCCAAAGCCCTTCGGCCTTGGCTTTCTCCTGTCAGGGGAAAAGGAGAGGCCACAATCACTGAATCTTATCTTTTAAAAACTATTCATTAAAAAAATTAATCCTCAGCTGGGCAGGAGTGACACGCCTTAAATCCCTGCACTCGGGAAGCAGAGGCAAATGGATGTCTGTGCATTCGAGGCCAGTCTGGTCTACAGTGCGAGTGCCCAGGACAGGCTCCAAAGCTACACAATGAAACCCTGTATCAGAGAAACAAAAACCAAAGGACAGGGAGTGGCAGCACCCATTTTTAACCCCAGCACTTGGGAGGCAGAGGCATTTGGATTTCTGAGCTTGAAGCAACCCTAGTCTACATGTTAAATTCCAGGCCAGACAGGGCTGCATAGAGAGACCCTGACTCAAAAAAAAAAAAAAAAAAAAAAAAAAAAAAAAAGTGCATGCTTGTGAATGCAGGGGCCAATGGAGGCAAGAGGTCTGGTGTTGAAAACACTGGCCTTGGAGTTACACTTGATGTGGGTGTTGGGAACTGAATTTGGCCCTCTACGGTAACAGTATGTTCTCTTAATGTGTAAACCATCTCGCCAGCTGTGACAATATCTCCTTTTGACCAATGGAACACAAGAAGGCAGTTATAAATACAGCATATATCCAAAGCTACAGACCTGCAGGTGCTGGTGATATAACCAGAAGTAAACCAGCAGGGCCTCAGTGTGCTCATCTCAGGTCTCCATATCTCAGGCCCCCAGGCCTCATCAGGCTTAATATTGTCACTGTTAGTCAGGAAACCCACTGGAACACAGCCAGGTGCTGGAGGACTCCTCACCTGAGACCTCCCAGGACAGTCTCTGAGCAAGCTCCCTTTCCAGTCATGAGTACCTAAGTAGGGAACCTGCCTGGTGTGGGTGGCACCATCCCCTAGGCTGGAGGTCCATATGAATACAAGGTGAAGAAAGGAGGAGGCTGTTAGTATAGGTTCACAAGTCCCCTTGTGCCCTTGTTTTCTACCTACCTTGGGGTGAGCTGCTTTGCCACAAGCTCCATCAGGGGAGGTCCTGCCTAACCACACAGCAATGGAGCCAGCCCACAGGGACTGAAATCTTTCCTCCTTTCACGTTGCTCTCCCGAGTGTTAGAATGGTGAGAACTGTACCAGCTAAAGCAGGGTTAGCACCAACACCATACAAACACTCAGCTCTCTGGTCTGATATGATCTCTAGCAAGAGATTCTGTAACCTAATATGGCTTGCTTCTCAAATCTGTGTGACAGGTTCCCAGATGACCCAGTGAGTCTCTATATGCCACAGATAATATTACTTGATTCAGAGACAAGTTCTAAATTAGTTGAGGTTGGTTGGCCCGAATATTTCATCCTCCTGCCTCTACTTCCCAAGTTCTGGGATAACAGAAGCACTATGCCTGGGTTACCATTCTCCTTTCTCAGCCCAGATACCTGGCTGTGAGAAGAAAAAGCACAGTTGATCAGCAGCTGTCTCTTTCTTGGGATGGCAAACAAAGGTGATGTCACTCAGTCTCCTAGGCTCTTCCCTCAATGGTGAGAAAGTATGTCAGCCATGTTGACAAGCTTGCTTACCTTGAGGTCCTCTATCAGTGGGGAAGGGATCCACCTGTCTGCTGAGGCCTGGTGTCTCTGCAGCTCTGGCTCCACGGGATACACCTTCTGTTCCAAAAACTGCAACAGCCGGTCATACAACTTTCTGACCTGAGGAGAGAGGCCCTCTGGAGAGATGATCAGGCCTCCCTTTGCCTCCTGAGAAGAGGAAGTAGCTGCTCCAGTGCTGTAACCCCTCACACCGGAGGGGGACTGCTGGAACCAGGGCCCAGTCCATGCATGGTGGGATCTCACTAGTGGTTTGGCGGATGGCATCTCCTTGAAAACCCGGAAGCCTTCTTTGGTGGCAAAGTCCCATGCCAGCTCAGCCATGAACTCGGTGAGCTTCCCGCTTTGTTTGGCAGTTGCCGAACTTGCCTGTCCTATGCAGAGTGGAAGGAGAACTGGTTATTATCCTACCCAGTCTTCCTAGTGATGTGAGCAGTGACAGCCGATATTCTGAGGGAAGACACTAGCACTGGCTGAGCACCTGTGCTATCCACACCAGGGCCTGGGCCCTGCATTCCCAGGCAGTTCTGTTTGAATCTGACCTTGGTGGACAAGGAAACTGGTAAGTCAGCTCCCTGAGAACCAGAAATCAGAGGTCAAATGTCCCTTCTTCTTGTCATTCCTTTTCCTAAAGAAACTAATTTAAACTTCAGTGGTGGATACCATTAATCCCAGCACTTAGGAGTTGGAGGCAGGTGGATCTCTGAGTTCCGGGCCAGGCTAGCACACAGCAACAGCCAGGACGGCCAAGGCTACTCATCTCAACTCCATCTCAAACACAAAGAAAACCAAACAAAAGCAAAACAAGAAAATACAAAAAAGAACAAGAAGAAACTAATTTAGTGACATCCCCAAATCACGTGTGCAGCAGCAGGGAACAGTGAGAGAACCTACGTGATCTTAAAGAATCCCTTCTGACAAGTGCCATAGCCGGTCTAGGCACCATTTTCTCTGGATGATAACACCAGCATCACAGAGCACACTAGCATTCTCCTCTCTTTGCTTTTTTGTCTTATTTTGAGACAGGGCCTCTTGGAGTACACAACATGTTGCTGAGGATGATCTTGAGGTCTTTGTTCTCCTATCCCCACCCCTCCAAGTGTGTGCCCCACATCTGACTATACACATACACGTTTTTATGATGGTTGAGAAAAATTAAACCTTACATTACTCCGGCCAGACCTGTCCCCCCAAAGTCTCTATGACCAGAGGCTGGCCAATACTTACCTGTGAGTGACCGCTTGTAGACTCCCTGTAGAATTGCAGCCACACGGAAAAATGAGAAAGCCATGTAGAAGTTCCAGTTATGGATGGGCGAGATGCCCATGTGAAGACAGTACATTCTAAAGTATTCCTCCACTGTTGGGATGCCCAGCTGTGTCACATCCTGGTCCCTGAACCCTGAGATAAGAGACAGAGCCACCCCTAAGTGGTTAGTACCTACACTCCCCTACCACTAGCAAGCCTGAATTCGGAAAGCCATTATGTTCTTGAACCACCTTTACAGCCAGACGTGGCATTTTGTGAGTCCAGTGGCTCCTTGCTCTAGCTGATGGCCTGAGGCAAGCATGAAGTTTCTAATTTATAAATTCTTCTCTCAAGTTTCAGTCCAAATTAACAGTAAGCAAAGGAATGTGGCTTCTGATTACCCCTGGACCATAGCTCTCAGGTGGATACCATTCTTAACCAGATATTTGATTACGAACAGTCCTAGAGTAGGTGGAGTCTACAACTAAGTAGAAAAATGAGATCATAAAATTATATGGCCATTGGTTTTGGTTTCAATAGTAGACTGGGTACAGTGACACATGCCTATAATCTCAGCACCTGGGAAGTGGAGGTAGGAGTGTCAGGAGGCTGAAGCTAGCCTCAGACTCAGCTCCACAGAGTTAAAGGCCAGCCAGCCATGAGAGCTTTGTCTCAAAGCAGATAACCCAGAAACAGAAGACAAGGACAGCTGTACACAGAGTGGAAGTCATACATGGAGCCTGGGAATATCATCAAGGGCTTGTCCAGACACAAAGTAAAATGCAAATTGGCAATAAAGCATGATGCTAGAGTATCAGCTAGAATGCATGAGGCCCAAGATTCAACCAGGGCAAAAGAAACAAAAGAAAAGAAGAAAGGAAAGAATGTTATGGATGAAGGGAGACACAGCCTACCCCCACATTCCAGTGACACTATTATTCAAACTACTTGCACCTCACTTTCAAACCACTCCAGCCAGTGCAGTCCACAGAGCTTGCTATGTGGCTCCTACCTCTCAGCATGGGAAAGCTGGACGGCAGGTAGTGAGCCAGGCAGCTGTAGGCCACATCAGCAAAGGGGTCCCCTAAGGTAGAGAGTTCCCAGTCCAGGACAGCAAGGACCTCTGCCTTTTCAGGATGGAAGATCAGGTTGTCCAGCCTGTGAAGCCACACAAGGAAAGGAGACAGTTTGGAAGACTCTATTTGCCCCTCCAGGCCCACCCTCCAACAGTGTGTGCTGGGCCTTAGCCAGCCGCTGGGGCTCCCAGGTCCTCTCACTACCAGCTGGCCTAAACCAGTCAGAAGCTCCAGCAAGGGATGATTGTTCGGCTCTTCTCCCCTCCCAAGGGCCACAGCTCTGGCCAGTAGTCCTCTCTGAAGTTACCCTTCTGGATTTATCTCTCCCTGTGATGGCACTAGGGCAGGCCTCCAAATTCTCTGGCACACTTGCCACCAATTCTTAACTCCACGAAACACCTGGCCTCTACTAAATGTCAAGTGGAGGAAACGATGCTGAGGGATTTACAGGGTGGAGGTCAGTGAAGGTAACATGGCTTTTTAAGTACACTCACCTTTGGCCACCATACTGGGAAACCACAAAGCCACAGAGAATGGCCTGAGGAGCCCAGTCATCGGCAGAGCAAGTCTGCAGATTACTCTAGCCCCAGCCAGAGAGCCACCCTGGTCCAGTCACAGCTGTCAGCTAAGGTACCTTGGTGAAGTTTGTTGTATAGTAGCTATAGGGAGCATGCTGGCCTAGGCAGAGCCAGCTGGTTAGGAGCTCCACTGTGGTCCTCTGTTGAGTGGCACCTGAGCCACACTGCACTCCTTTTAAACTCTCCAATGGCCTCTCAGTCCTGATTCCTGACTGGGCACTAATACAGGTTTGGTTTAAAATATATGGATGGGGCTGGAGAGGCAGTTCAGTGCTTATGAGCATGTACTGCTCCTGCAGACGAGCCAAGTTTGGGTCCCAGAACCTGGTGGAAGTTTGGTTCATAACCACCAGTTCCAGGATCTAACTCCCCACTGGTCTCCATGGGCAACTGCACTTCCATGTGGCAGTGGGTGGAACTGTCTTCGATGGTAAGTGTTACCTCTAATAGGAGCACACTCTAAGATCAGTGGTGCTTTTCCAGCAGTCTTCAGGTTTTGCCACAGCTGAGAGGCCTTTAGACAGTTGCTGGCTGTCTCCTACCTGCTCTTGTACCTAGTCACATTGGTGGACAAAGGCCATAAAATAGTTTGGCTAGCTGTCATCTGTTACTACTCTTCCCCAGCAAAGAGGGAGGTTTGCATGGGAGGACCAAGCTTCTAGAGTCCAAGACCAAGTGGGCTGGGTACCGAATAAAAAGTGCAGCTCGAAGGCAGGCCTCCAGGAGATGCTCAGAAGCAGGAATGATGAATGTGCCCTGAGTGACTCAAGAGCAGAGTCCAGGGAAGCCATGGAAAATCAGCTGGACACAGAGCAAGATGGAAGGTGTACTGAGTTCTAGTGAAGGCAGAGCTCTAGATTGAGGACACACCCCAGCAAACCACATCCACTCCCTGACCTTATTCAGTCTGGGCACAAGGTCAACAGTCAATGCTGACCCCATAGAAAGTGAAAATGCCCTTGTTCTGCCTGATCTCAACAGTATTTCTCCACCCAGCACAGCTCCTCCTCCCCAAAGGCACACAGGGGACAGTGTCTGCAAGCAGCTTTGGTGACCACAACTTGGGAGAGGGGCTGCCATGGACATTAGTGAGCAAAAGCCAGGTGTGATGCTTGGCCTCCTAAAGGATGAAGCAGCCCCACCTGGCACAGGACTGTCATTGTGTTAACACTGAGAAACCCTGAAGGAATGACTCTCCTTTGTAATATGGACCGAGACTGCTGGCTTGACCTTCCCCTGCATGGGCCTTGCCCATCAGTGTCCACATGGGATACCCAGTCCCCCCTCCCTGGTGGCTCTGTGTACCTGAAGTCACCATGCACCACTGTGGTTCTCTGTTGCCTGGGAAGGTGCAATGGCAGCCACTGGATAAGCCTCTCCATTGCTGGGATGCTGTTTGTTTCTGCTGCTCGGTACTGCTTGGTCCAGGTTTGCACCTGGCGAGGAATATAGTCCCCTGAGGGAAAGAGAGTTAGGACATTGTATGTCATTCCAACAGCTCTCAATGCTTTCCGAGTTTAGCAGAGCAGTGGAAAAACCAGCAGCTCTGAGCCTGTACTGTGTCTGAACTTGTTCTTGTGGTGGGGAAATTCCTATGTGAAGCTTCTGTCCATCACGGAAGCCTCTTTGCCTTGGCCTGTTCTGTATGGTCTAGGCACTATTCCTCCATGATGGATCTTCAAGCTTGACCCCTCCTCCTCTTTGAGGGATTTTGAGCTTTCAAACAGCCAAATAAATCCCTTCTTGGCTAAATGTGATAGTGGTAGAGCAGGGATAGGATCCATGTCTGCTGTCATCTGACTATGATGACCCCTAGCAAACACTGCTGGGCCTTACTTTTCTCATCTTGACAAAGTCTTCCCAGAGCTCAGGGAAGGATAACATTACATAAAGTGGAGCCTAGCATAGAGCTGTGTGTCTTTAATCATAACATTCTGATTAGAAAACCAAGAACCAAGCAAGCAAGCAAACAAAAAACTATTAGCAATCTTCCCTCCACCAAAAGAAGCCAAGCATATGGTGGTACACCTGTAACGCCAGCACTTGAGAAGTAGAAGCAGGAAGATCAGGAGTTCAAAGCCATACTTAGCTACATTTCTAATCCAAGGTCAGCCAAAGGCACAAACAAAATTTTATTTATTGTTTGTTTGGCTGGTTTTTGAAGACAGGGTTTCTCTGTGTAGTCTGGCTGTCCTGGAACTCACTCTGTGGGCCAGACTGACCTTGAACTTAAGAGATCCACCTGCCTCTGCCTCCTGAGTGCTGAGATTAAAGGTGTATGCCACCACCTGGCTCAAATAAAATGGAAATTTTTAAAAAGAAAGAATAGATGGGAGGAGAAAGTATACTAAATACTAAATGATCAGCATCGGTAAGAAAGAAAGGATTAACAGTTTAGTAACAAAAAAGTGGTAACTAATCCTTAATTAAGCCCTTGATGTGTCTTATCCAAGGACAAGAACGTGGTAAGCAGTTATGATTAGCCTGGGTTTAGAAGGTGGGCGGGACTGTGTGTCAGCACCACTAACCACTTAGACCCCAACAGTAGAGCTTCGCTTTGTGAGAGGAACTGTTCAGTGGAGAATGAGCTGCCCCTGCACACCTTGCTTCCCGAAGCTGTCCAAGCCCGTGGCCTGCAGGTCCACACTGTGAATTCTGCACAGGACTTGGTTCATGGCAGTGTAAATGGCTTGCCGCTGGCTGGGCTCCAAGCCTGGCAGGGAAGGGTCTTTGTAGATGATGCCTGGGCAGTACTCCATCAAGTAGAAGGGGGTACCGATGATGCTGGCAGGGACACAGATGGGGTTGGCACTTGAGTGGCTGTCAGCCATGGTGCTCCTCAGTTTCTCAGAGGAGAATTTGGGAGAAGAGGTAGAGCTCCCTTTTCTCTAAGTACAAAGAACTAAGAGTGCCCATCACCTCCTTGCCTCATGCCCACCTCTGGGCAGACAGCCAACATGCTTCTCTTTAGCCCATGTGTAGAAACCACTGAAGAGGTTTTAATGTGATAATTATGAGACCAAATTGTTGAAAGAGGAGGCATTCTAGAGTCATTCAGAACCAGCTCTGATTCCACCTCTGCCCTGGACTGGCTGTGCATCCCAGGGAGCTTACTAAGAAGCCTGTCTACAGGTTTTCATTTGGTTCTTTTGAGATAGAATCTCACTGCATAGCACACGCTGTCTCTGATCTCTCTATCCTTGCCTCAGCCTCAGAGTGTGTGTGTGTGTGTGTGTGTGTGTGTAGCACACTCATTGTACAGCACAGGTATCCCCTTGCTTGAGAGGGCATCTCAGTTTTCTACTGTGTACAGCACACAGTTGGCCAACAAACTTTGGGGATTCTCCTATTGTAGGCGGAGTTTACTTAGAAGGCACCAGATAAATATTTATTAAAATATAAATCAGAACTCACGGTACAGTTAACAGATTACAGTAGCACCTGAAGAGGGACTGGAGTCTGGAACGGTGAGGACAGTCGCCGATGCTACCCCAATCATCCAGGAACCAGGAAGAGAGCATCTCGTGTTTCCGTAGCCCCTTTTCAATGGGCTTTTCCCCGCCCCCTTCAGGGGGCCAGGTGCCCTGTATAAGTGTCTTTTGACCTTATCAGCTGACACCTGAATCCCACAACATCCTATCTCTGCCCCTGCCTCTTGCTGCAAGAGTGCTGGGATTACTGGTACTCCCACTCTTTAGCCAGCTTTTATGTGGGGTCTGGGATTTGAACTCAGGTCCTCATGTTGTGCACCAAGTGCTTTTACCCAGTGAGCCAAATCCCCTAGGACTGGAGTTAAAGTGATTCCTATTGCTTTTTTTTTTTTTTTTTTTTTTTTTTTTTTTAAAAAAAAAACAAAAAACAAAAACAAAAAACAAAAACAAAAAACCTGTAAAACTTCCTTAGTTTGAAAATGAAGAGAACAAATCCACAGAGGTCCTCTACTTTCACATGGGACAGCTATTCAACATCCCTCCTTGTTCCTTACTTAAATATACTAAAGGCACATGTACCACCTGGTGGTGTTTAGGTCATTTGCTCTCATCTTTTTTTCATATATATAATTAATTTATTCTTATTTCATTCATGTTTTGCCTATGTGTATGCCTGTGTAAAGATGTCTGATACCCTGAAAATGGAGTTACAGGCAGTTGTGAGCTGCCATGTGGGTACTGGGAATTGAACCCTGGCCCCTGGAAGAGAAGCCAGCACTCTTAACTTCAGAGCCATCTCTTCAACTCCCTTGCTTTCACATAAGTAACCATTTGTTAGTAATGACTAGAATTTACTGCTCTAAAAAGCAGTTCTAAAAATTATTCTGTGTGTTTATCACGACTTAAAACACATTCTTCTTTTTGTTTTATAATGTGTGGGGGTGTCTTGCCTGCAAGTATGTCTGTGCAGCACATGTATGCCTGTGCTTTGGGGGGCCAGAAGAGGACACTGGATGCCCTGGAACTGGAGTTGCAGTTGTGAGCTGTTGTGTGGATGCTAAAAATAGAGCCCAGATATATTAGGAGACTAGAAAATGCTCTTAACCACTGCCCCATCTCTCCAGCCCCATCGAGGACATTCTTGGAAGAATTAAGCTCAGTCAGTAAAATGCTTGCTGCACAATCATGAACATCTGAATTTGATCCCCAGAACTCACAGATCATGAAACAAAACAAAAACCCAAAACAGGTATGGTTTTATGCAATAGCAATCACAGCACCAAAGAGGGAGACAGGCAGAACACTGGGGCTTCTGGCCAGTCAGCCAAGAGAGCTTCAGGTCTCAGTGAAGTGACCCTTTCTCAAACAAACAAGTTAGCTACTTAGGAACCACACTCAAGCATAGACTCCACATGCATGCACATACATATGCACTCACACTCACAAGCATGCATCACATATAACATTCTTAGGTGTCAGTTGTAAATGTGGAGGCTGAGGCAAAAGAATTGTGAATTAGAAGTCAATCTGGGCTACATAGTAAGACCCTGTCTCAATCAGTCAATCAATCAATCAATCAATCGGCTTGTAAATTACTCTACACATATCAAAAGAACACGTGGCAAATATCAACGTTATTTTAATCCAAAGTATAAATAGATGCCTGTGTTTTAATTGTTCTGTGTGCTTGAAAAACTTCCTAATCAAATGTTAAAGAAAAAAGACTCAGCTGGAGAATCAGCGTAGTAGGAATGAACTGTGCTTGCTCGGGATGCCCAAAGCCTGGCCTCCATCCCAGCACCACATACACAGGCTGTGTGCTGCATGCTGTAACCCTAGCACTCAGAAAGTGCAAAAGAGAGATCAGCCATTCAAAGTCATCCTTGGATACAACTGTCTCAAAGACAGACAGACAGACAGACAGAAAGGCTGTCATATACACAGAATGCTACAGCAGTTTAAAAGAGAAATGCAGGGCATGGTGGTACACCTCTTTAATCTTAGCACACAGGAGTAAAGGCCAGCCTAGTCTACATAGTTCCAAGATAACCAGAGCTACCTAGAGAGACCTTGACTCAACAAACAAACAAAATATTTTAGACCACAATAAAAAAAGAACAAAAGCAAGCAATATGAAACTCAGTGGGCTCTCTCTCTCTTTCTCTCTCTCTCTCTCTCTCTCTCTCTCTCTCTCTCTCTCTCTCTCTCT
The DNA here is from genome assembly GCA_033318265.1 of Phyllotis vaccarum. Taxonomy (NCBI): domain Eukaryota; kingdom Metazoa; phylum Chordata; class Mammalia; order Rodentia; family Cricetidae; genus Phyllotis; species Phyllotis vaccarum. Next base: position 50,429,238 of record JARWLC010000017.1, on the reverse strand, counting down.
CTCTCCCCCCCCCCCCTCTCTCTCTCTCTGTGTTTGTGTGTGTGTATACTGTTTACAAAGAGGGTCTCTTTATGTAGCCTCCTGCCTCTGCCTCCCAAATACTGGGATTACATTGTCCACATCTAGCTAAGTAGGTATATATTTTTGTAATGCTAAGAAAGCAATTTTGGATGTGGTGAGCTTTCTGGGTGACAGGGTCTTAGAGCATCTGGGGAAGATGGCTGCAGTTGACTTTCTCAGCTCTAAGGACTGAGCTCTTGAGTTAGCAAATGGGCTTTTCTCTCCTGTGGCCTAAGAGCACAATGGCAAAATATACATATCTTTACCTGGAGTCTTCACAGAGGTCAAGGACAGTGGGAACAGGGACACCAGCATTCCCAAGGGCTTTCATTATCCTGCCAGAACAAATGAAAACATATCATTGTGGGTAATTGCTTTACTTATTAAAAAATACTGTGCATTGTTGGGGTGGGTTAATGGTTCAGTTAGTAAAATGTCTTCCATATAGACACAAAGTAAAGTGTTTAGGTCCCAGCACCCATGTAAAAAGCTGAGGCTGGCAGCATGTGCCTATAACCCCAGCCTGGGGGTGTAGTTGGGGTGAAGACAGGCAGATTGCTGAACTCATTAAATGACATGGCTTCAGGTTTACTGTGAGATCTTTATGTTAAAACATAAAGGTGAATAAGGCAGTACACACCTGATGTGGGATTATGCTCTTGTACACTGTAAATATTTGTCACTCCTATATAATAAAATATAGGTTTAATAAAATGCTGTTGGCCAGAAGGCAGACAGGAAGTATGGGCGGGGCTACCAGACTAAGAAAACTCTGGGAAGAGGAAGAAGAGAGACAGACACCAGCAGATACAGGAAAAAAGAACGCTGCTCTGAGAAAAGCTACCAAGCTTCATAGCTAAACAAAATAAGAATCATGAGTTAGTATAAGAGTTAGCAAGTAATATGCCTGAGCCATAGGCCAAACAGCTTGTCATTCATATAAGCTTCTGTGTGATTATCTTGGACTAAGCAGTTATAGGACTACAGGTGTGGTGGTAACTGGTCCCCTGGTTAGGCCAGGACAGAAACTTCTTACTACATACTCCTATAATCCCATATATCAAAAGAACATGTGGCAAATATTAATGTTATTTTAATCCAAAGTATAAATAGATGCCTGTGTTTTCTTTCAATTTTTTGTGTGCTTGAAAGGCTTCTTAATCAAACGTTAAAGAAAAAGACTCAGCTGGAGAATTAGCCTAGTAGGAATAAACGGTGCTTGCTTGGGATGTCCAAAGCCTGGGCTCCATCCCAGCACCACATACACAGGCTATGTGTTGTATGCTGTAACCCTAGCACTTGGAAGGTGCAAGGGAGCACTCAGGAGGCAAAGATAGGTGGATCAGCCTGGTGTACAGAGTGAGTTCCAGGACAGTCAGGGCTACACTGAGAGAGACCCTGTTTCAAAAAAAAAAAAAAAGAAAGAAAAGAAAAGTACCTGGTAAGAATATTTAAAATTATTTCTCTATTATTGTGGCATATATGCCACAGCAAGAATGTGGAAGTCAGATGCCAGCTCTATGGAGATGGCTCTCTTCAACATTATATGGGCCCCAGGGAATAAACTCAGTTCACTAGACTTGGGCAGCAGAAAAATCCTGCCTAGGAAAAACAAAACCAAAAAATACCTTTTTAAAAGGGCTGGGAAGTTAGCCCAGTAAGATGTATGCTGCATAACCTTAAGCACCTGAGTTCAAAGCCCAGCACCCACATAAAAAGCCAAGTATAGTGGTACGTTCTGGCAATCCCAGAACTGGGAGAGGGAGACAGGTGGATCCCGGGGCTCACTAGTCAGTCAGGCAATCTTAGTCAGCTGAGACCAGATCCCAGAGAGAGATAGTGTCAAAAATCAAAGGGCAGTGAGGATCCACATCCAAGGCTGACCTCTAACTTCCATGTGTACACACACAGATATGCACACATTTTTGTATACTCCACATTCAGATAATTAACTGAAATAACAATAATTTAAAGTAAAAGAGTGAGGGTTGTGAGCACACCTTCAATCCCACTGCTCAGGCAGTTAAGAGGTCATCCTTGGGAAGTCTGATCCAGCTCAGGCTATATGAGACTGTCTCAAAAAGGGAAGAGAGAAAGAAAAAGAGAAAAACTGAGTATTTGGGAGGTTGGGGTATTTGGATGCAAGAGTTAGAAACTAGCCTAGGCAACACAAGAGACCTTATTAAACCAAAAACAGAACAGAAAGTAGGTAACATGTTGTCACCTGGCCGAGACTGACAAGTACAGTTTTAAAGGCTTCAGAGCAGTTGGGCATGGGGCACATACTTTTCATCCTGGCATAAAAGAGGCAGAGACAGGTGGATCACTTTGAATCAAAGGCAGCCTGCTCTATAGGGCCAGTGAGGCAGGGCTATACAGTGAAACCCTGTCTCAGAAAAAAAGCAAGGGGTGGGTGAGGCTAGAGAAATGGCCCAGTAGTTAAGAGGATGCATTAGCTGAGGACCTACATGGCAGCTCACAACCATCTATAACTCGATTACAGGTGAGCAACCACCTTCTAACTTCCATGGGCACGTGGTAACATACATGCAGGAAAAAATTATAAAGGAGTGTATACTGCTATGCTTTCCCAGAAGACCATGTTCAGCCTCCAACATCTACATAACAGCTTACAACCACCTGTGACTCTAGCTCCGGGGGACCCAACACCCTTTTCTTGCATCCATGGACAACACCATCATTCCCAAACACCTAATTATAAAATGTTTCCTTAAAGAAGGAAGAGACTTCAGTGCAGGTGCACAGAAGCTGATATGAGAGTTTAGGACTGAGCTGTGTGCTAGGGCAACCACCACTCTGGTCCCCCAGAAACTTACTTGAACTCCCTCTCTATGGCATGGGCAGAGGGAAGGAGAGTCCCTGGGGGTTTCTTCCTCAGAACCAGCTGACGATCAGCCAGCTTGATGTAATACGTTGGATTCGATTGTCCATGATCAAACTGAAGGAGCTCCATAAGGCCTGCAGATTTAACAATACAGAGCACTCAGAACTCAGGTCCAAACAGATGGGGATTCCTTCTTCCCAGTGAGGTATGCCCTCTGGGATGTATGATTTCCTCCTATATGATGCCCAGCAAGAGACACCACCTTCCCATCCTGGGGCACAACAATTGAGCCCCAGGCTTAAACACTCAGAGCCACATGCTGTTACAGGGCAGAAAAGGGCACTTAACACAGTGGTCACCTCTTACCTCTGTGTGGCTGTACAGCTCCTGGCCAAAAGAACACATACATGCCTAGGGTTCTGTTTATCAGCCCTAGCTGTCATGGCCACACATCTGGCTCATGGAATGTCTGATGCCTGAGATCAAAAGAGCTCTTCTTTGTCCCTCACGCCTGCTCTTCCAAACCATACCTCACATTGACATGACAGCTCACATGAGGCACACAGAACCAAAGCTACCTCCAGGACACACATGCCTGCCTCTAAGTTCTGGGGCGCTTATGCAGGCTCCTGGAAGAGGTAGACCTCATAAAACCCTAGGTCCATAGTAAGAATCGTTCAATTTGGCAGGAGAGTGAGCACACATAAGAGGTGACCATTGGCTGGTATGGTCTAGAGGATCCTTCAACTCTGTGGGTGTGCTGCCAAGAAACCCATAAATAAGAAATAGTATACCGTGAAACTATAAATAGGAACTTTCAAGAGGACCAATATTGGAGAAGGAACACAAGAAAAGTTTGCAAAGGCTCTCAGAAGCTTCCTCCACAGGGTAGAATACAGAAAACAGGATGACCAGGGAAGAGGAGTCACCTTGCCACATTTTAAATAATACAACCATTTATTTCTTTGGTAGTGCTGGGACAAAACAAGAGCCTAACCCATGTTAGGTAAATGTTCAAACACTCAGCCAGATTCCCAGACGCTAAGACCAGATAACATACTGTTAGAGTCACTGTCTCATACAGAATGTTGTCTCAAAGTCAGAATCGCTCACTGCACACAATGCATCTCCAAGCTTGTCTGGGGCAAAGGCTACCCACCAGGCTCTGAGATGGAGCACTACAGTGAGGGAGACTGTGTCTAAAGGATCCAGAGCAGCACCCACATATTCCAGCAGGATGAGAAGTGCAACCGCACTGCAGGCCTTGTTGTGGAGAGAGTTCCTAAACAGGAAAGCATCCCTACCGCAGTCCTGGGTCCCCAGCATGCCCTTCAAGTAATTCTCCAAGGCATCCTTTGGAAACTCCATGGTCTTCCTCACAGGACGAGTGTTGGGAATACCCACACACAACGGGAAACCCAGAAGAGCTTCCAACTCCTTCACTGCTGCCTCAGGATGGTCAACCTGATTTCAGAAAAAAAAATCACAACTTGTTCCCACCAGCCTGGCCTTCAGCCTGCCTGTCTCTAGGAGGGCTGCACCTTAGAGAGCAGTGGTTCTCAACCTTCCCAGTCCTGCAACTCTTTAATAAAATTCCTCATGCTGTGGTGACCCCACAAATAAAATATTCATTGCTGCTTCATAGATGTGATTCTGCTACTTTTATTATCACAGTGTGAATATACGAAATGTATCATATGTGATATGCAATCCATGAGAAATGGTCATTTGAGTCCCACAAAGGGCCTGTGCCCACAGACTGAGAAGCACTGCCTTAGCAGAAAATGCCCAGAAGTCAGTTCTCAGCCAATGACTGCTGCAGCCTTTGCTCGGCTCAGAGGAAGCAGGGATTTCATCTTCCACCCCGAGCTGAAGCCAAACTTTAACAGAAGATTACCATCTACAGGTTCTCAAGAGGCCAGGATGGTGCACGGCTACAATCTGGGAAGCTACAGTAGGAAGATCTGGGGTTTAAGGCTGGCCTGGGATACAAAGATCTATCAAAAACAGATGAAGAAAAGCCCGATCATACTTGTACAGAGGGCAGAGGCTGGGCTGGAGTGGAGACTGTCTCTATGGCCCGTGAGTTTAACAGTGAAAACCCAGATGAACAAGACTGGCTGGGACCCCGTCCCCCACCACATAGAGCTTCCATGCTACACAGCCATGACCTGAAGTGACACACGGGACTTGTGGCTTCTGGCCCCTCATCTAGAAAAGCATTGCTCAGGCAGCCTGTGCCCATCAAAGGCCACTTTCCTCACATTGCTGCCTTCCGACACTGCAGTATGAGCCGCTCCTTACAGATTTCATAATTAGTCAAAAGCAGGATGACTGTTCAGAGATGCCAAGGAAAGCTGCAGGCACAAACAGGAAAAGATAACACGGCCATACTTGTGCTAACTAATCCTGGTGCATAGGAGGTGCTTCAAGAGACTGGCAGGATTACCTTAATGGTGTGAATGCCCAGGTTGGCAGCTGCTTTTAGATTTGGTCCCAGATCATCAAGGAAGATGACCTCTGATGGCTGCAGCCTCAGCTGCTGCAGGCACAGCTGGTATATCCTGGGGTCTGGCTTACAGATGCCTTCCAGGCAGGACTCCACCACCTGGGGATCAGAGGGATGGCCTTAGAGGTGCAGTTCCCACAAGCACACTGGCACAGGTTTGAGAGAAAGAAGATGATGCCGGGTTATCTACTATAACAGCAGGGGTTATTATTATATAAATTGATGTTTCCTTCTTAAAGCAAAGGATTGGAAAATCTGGGGATACAACCTAGGGGCCACAGTCAGTGCCAACTCCAAGGAAAAGAGCTGTTAACCTCACAAAAGCCCATCATGCTGTGGGAAAGGCAGGTAGGACTCAGGTCCTCAGGCTCTATGGTAGATAGCTTTACCCATGATACCATCTCACAGACGGCAAGAGGTATTATGGGATAGCTCCAGTCTGGAAGTCAGCATCAGACAAGGAGTGGAGAGAGTTAGAGACGACATGACACGTGAAGGTTAATGGTGATGTAAGTACAGGTAAAGGTCTGAAAGTAGGATATAAAGAGGTCTCCATGACATCAGTGTTTGGCTATGGGCACAACTGTGTTTCAGTAGCCAATTTTAGCTGACTGTGGTAGAGAATGCCCTTACTCACAGCACTTGGTAGGCAGAGGCAGGACGATCTGTTTGCATTCCAGGCTCAGACTGGTCTACAAAGCAAGTTGCAGGTTACCAGGGCTATACAATGAGACCCTGTTGTTGTTGTTTGTTAACACACAAAATACGCAGGTGGGTCTCTGAGTGAGTTCCTGGACAACCAGGGCTATACAGAAAAATGAAAACGAACAGAAAAAAAAAGATAAGAAATAAAATAAAAGGCCATTTTAAACCTAATCTGGCAGACATGTGAATAAAAACCCATCTACTGGGGACTCCAAGCAGGCAGCACATAAAGCTGTACCCAGACCACCTCCATCTCATCCATCACCTTGTACTTACCACATCAAACTGTTTCCTGTCCAGGGGCAAAAAGCTTTTCCCACTGGAGAGATAAAAGTTATTGGTCAAGACTGCAGTCTGAAGGCCTCTTGCTCTGATCTGGGAAATGGCCTGTGTCATCACTAGGAACTGCTCTGCCACTTGTTCACTGGTCAGCAGAGAGAAAAATGAGTTCACGGGCACGGAAGTCTTTGCCTGTGAACAGGAGAGAAAACAGGAGAATCGACAGACATTAGAGTGTGGTGCCTCCTGGGTCATCAACAAGAATCCATTCCTGGCATCCTAAGGCTGCCTGGATGGAAGAGCCCAAAATAGGCTGCTGTCGGTGACGTTAGGGTTTCAGTTGTATTTTCAGAGGACTTCATATAATATTGGAAAGGCAAGCCCCAAATGTCTACATCCTTCTTTAGTCTCCCTAATAGATGGGCAACATGTACATGCTATTGGCCCTGGCTATATGTCAGACTTTAAATACTCATGTAGGGCTCGGTGGTGGTGGTGGTGGCAGCAACTGTGCGCATCATTAAACACAGCTCTTGGGAGGCAGAGGCCAGCCTAAGTCGACAGTGTGAGTTCCAGGACAGCCTGGACTATACAGAAGGAAAATAAAGACAATATACATTAGACTTTAAAGCATATTTATCAAATCTCATTTATTATTAGTAACTCACAACACCAGATGATTTTGGTTTTGCTTTGCATCAGCTTTACCAACTTTAGTTTCTTTTTTAGGGTCTTTAAAAGATAGTATTCAGGAATTTCATTATTTGCCTATGGGTGTTTGGCCTGTGTATTATATGTACCATGTGCTTGCCTGTAGCCCTTGGGGCCCAGGAGAGGGTGCTGGAACCCCGGAAGTGGACTTATAAATGGGTGTGACCATGTGGGGCTGGGAACTGAACCCAGGTCCTCTGCAAGAGCAGCCAGTTCTAACTGCTCAGCTATCTCTCCAGCTCAATTTTTCTTTGTGTTTACATTCTAGTCTGTGTAGGATTTGCAAAGAACAGGTTTCAAAATCTGCCAATGTTGAGTCTTGAGGGGCCAGGTGGGTTTTTAATAGCTGTACTGAGATGTAAGTCTATGTCTTATGTCTTTGTGTTTGAGTCAGGGTGTTACTGTGAGGCCATGACTGAGACCCTCGGTCATCCCCGCATATAAGGCTAAAGGTGTGATCATCATGCTCAGCTGTTTCTGCTCAATGCTTCTACATCAGCCATTGAGTGTTGGAATAGAGGGATGGGCCACCACATCCAGATGAAGGTTTTTAATACTCACAAAGTCATGTGGCCATCACCATTAAATGAGGATTTACGACCCTAAAGAGAAACCAGACAACAAGGAGTTTGTCCACCTTTTCTTCCTGGAAACCCACTCCTGGTCCTTGCACCTGCCGACCTGAGCAAGTGGCCCCTCACCAGCAGGAACTCAGTGCCACCCTTTGACCTGCTAGTACTGGTGTTTTTTGTTTTGTAAACAAGTACATCTATGCTATGTGGGTGTGCAAGTGGCATCTTACACTTGGGGACTTCACAGCACACCTGCCGAGAGTCAGGTCGCTCCCTCCGTCATTTAGATTTGACTAGTGAACTCAGGTCATCCTGTGTGGTGGCAACACTTTCACAGGCTGAGTGCTCTCGCTAGCTTCACTGTCATATAACTTGGCAGCATTAAACATACTTTCCTAGTGTCCACCATCATACTGCCCTTCTGAAGAAATCAGTAATATATTTTAAATGGTACTTCAGTGGAAACATCAAGGTTATAGAAGTTACTGGAAACAAAAAGCTTAGGCTAGTGCATGGTGCAGAGAAAATAGTCGAGGTTTATTGATTTCATAAGCTCTTGCCTTAAAGCCATTATGCCGATGGCTGGTGTTTCAGTGTCTACTATAGCTTACAGGAAAGAACAGTTACTTATTCAGAGGCAAACTCAGAGCTGAAATGCCTTGGCATGGAAGGAATAGCTTAAAAACACAAAGACAGGCTACACGGTTTTCATTTTAGTACATTTAAGTCAGTTTGTAGCTGAATGCTAACATATCTGAGGCAAAAAGAAAAATACAAAAAAATTAGGAATGGGGGTTCATGCCTGTAGCCCAAGTACCTACCTGGGAGGTGGATGCAGGAGGATCAGGAGTTCACTCAGGTTGGGCTTCAGAGCCAGTTCAAGGCTGCTGTGACCTACATATCCTGTCTCAGCAGCCCTGAGTGTAAACCAAGAAGGAAAAGAAACAAGGAAAGAAATGTTTACCACTCACAATTTCAGAGCACAGTCTCCCGAATTCTTCCAAGAAGCCCTCTGTTGTCATCTCTCCTCTCATGAACCTCATCCAGGGCCCACGGTCACCATCTCTGATGAAGGCCTTCAGGATAGTTCCAGAAGGAATCCGATTCTGCACCTCCCATTCTGAAGGACACACATACACAGAATAAGGAACAACAAAAGGCTAGGTTTGGGATGCATGGGAGTGACTGCCCCAGGACCTGTGGATCGCTGTGGTGACTGCAGATGCTCCAGGGAAGTCTGTCCCTTTGATATCAGGAGGATAGACTAACACAGACAGGGTTCTGGGCTGCTCAGGGCCAGTCCCACTTCTCACATGAATTTCCTGCAGAGGCCAGAAAAGGACATCAGATCCTCTAGCTGGAGTGACAGGTGGTTGTGAGGCATGGGACTGGGAAAGGAACTCATGTCCTCTGCAGGAGCAGCAGGCATGCTCTCCCACTCAGCCTACTTCTAGCTCATGTCATGTGTTTGGTAGTATCTTTTCTGAGAAAGTGGAACCTGTGCCTTGAGAATATCTGACAATAGGGAAAGGTATGAGGAAAGAAGCAATGTGCTGTTGAATTATGTTCTGGTACATTCTAAGTATTCCTCCCTCCTAATGGTTTAATAAAACGATGGTAGGGCAGAAGGCAGACAGGAAGTAAGGGCGGGGCTACCAGACTAAGAAAACTCTAGACAAAGGAAGAGTCAGAGACCAGGAGACTCAGAGGAAAGACAGTCAGAATGCTGCTCTGAGAAGAGATACTAAGCTTCTTGGCTAATCATGGGTTAGTTTAAAAGTCAGACCAAGCAAGTTATATGCCTGAGCCAAGGGCAATCAGAATGAAATTAATGTAAGCTTCTGTATGTTTCTTTGGGACTTTGGGACTGCAGATCCAGATCTTGGCCTAGGCAGAGCTAAGCAGCTGAGGGCAGGTAAGGTTCTTGGAGATAGTCTGGGCCAGACACTTCAGCTTACAGCAATGTCGATCATCAGAGCAACCACCCTAAAGGGAGCATACACATGCAGAGCACAGCAAGGAATTACTAGCAAGGGTTCCTTAGCCTCCAAGAATTCTGAAGGTCACAGCCTCTCTGTTCTTCCCAGAGGTGGCAAGTACATAAGGAATCTGGCACCTGAATTTGCTGTTCTTGGATGTGAACAAGCACAGCCTCTATGGAAAGCCATCTGGAAGTTACTGTCAAAATTCCTCAATGTATGTTTGACGTGAAAATTTCACTTCCAGAAATTTCTTCTAGATATATTCATAAAGTGAGGCAATGTTATTTACAAGACTTTGGGATTGCTGGTAAGGAAAAGCATTTGCAAGGTGAATGTGTATGGATAAAGGGCTTATCAAATCAGTTATGATTATGGCTCAGGAGCCTCATCAGTCTCTCTGTCTTCTCCCTTTATGTTTCTTTACTGGGACTGAACACAAGGTGAGCAGCCTACAAGAGGTATACTCTATGCTCCTACCTGCTGAGTCATACCAGAATGTAGCCAGACCTGTGCTCACACAAATGCAGAGGTGACATCTCAAAAGCATACGGAAGAACGGGGGCTGGGGGAAGGGCTCCAGGGAGAGTGTGTGCTTAGCACTTATAAGGCCTGCCTAGATCCCACCACCACGATAAGGATAAGCTGAAGATAGCCTACCAGTTAGAGAAAGAGGGGTAGAGAGCACTCTGTATAGGATCCTGGAATGAGTTCCGGCCTGGGCACATTTTCTTCTCAGCCCCAAGCATCAATAGATACATTCATAGATACAAGTGTTCAAGAAACTGTTCTCAATGATAACTACTCACAGAATTCAGAGACTTACTGGAAACAGGGCGGGGGAGGGGGGGCACAGCAGCCAGTTCCCTTTGCTCCTAGATGCTTTCCTCTTTTGTGTGTGTGCACTTGTGAAGGCATGATGACAGCCTCTGGTGTCATCCTCAGGAACGCCACCCATCTCCTCTAACGCAGGGCTCACCCTGACTGGAGCTCACTAATCAGAGTAATTGGCCTGGCCACCTGACCTTTACCTCCCAGTGCTGGGATAACCAGCACAGGCCACCACACTGAGCATCTTCACACTGACTCCAGAGACACAGGACACAGGCCCCTGATCTGAGACAAGCACCTAACTGCTGAGCACTCTACTAGTCAAGCATTCATTTGATTTAGCCTGGGAAGTCTATAAATAAGCTTGCACAATTGGGTCTATAGCCCAGAATGACCTGCGACTCACTATGTAACCCAGGCTGCCCTGAAGAGGAAGTGGGCCTATTAGTAACTCAAATGTAATGACAGGTACTCGGACTCAGAGAAGTTAAATACTTGGCATCAAACTGGAGCTTAGAATTTGATGCCCAGGGCCTGTTGTCTCACCAAGCACCCCTTTTCCCACCCCAACTCCCAAAGTGAAAGAGGAATGAGCTCACCAGCAGCCACCGTCCCTGGAGAAGGCACCAGAACTCCCCCCATGTCAAAAATGACTGCTCTGTAGCTGTGGCCTCCAGAATGTGTCCAGCGCAGGACTCCCTGCTGCCTGCCTGGAGGACACCTCATGGCAGCGGTCCTCCATGCCCAGTGGAGAGCTGATGGCTGGAAAAGCATCCTTACACTCATGATGGGACAGAGGCTGTGTGGGAAGAAGATACAAGGTGCCACCCATGTCTCAGCTGATGCTCAACAAACACTTGAGCCCCACCCACAGCTGGCCTCAATAACTTCAGCAAGGGTCCCCTCAACCCTCAAGGTCTATATCCATAGGAAAAGGTATTGAGCACTGACTCTCCTCAATCCCAACTCTGCTGCCTGGACTCAGTCTCTTCAGGACTCCAGACGACCTCTGCCCTTTCTCAGACCTCCTTTACACCTCCCCCCTCCCTTCAGAAATATAATGTGATCACACTGTAACCCATTTGTCTTGGTATTTAGAGACAGGGTTTTTCTGTGTAGTCCTGGCTGTCCTGAAACTGGCTCCGTAGGCCAGACTGGCCTCCAATTCATGGATCTGCCTGCCTCTGCTCCACAGTGCTGGGATTAAAAGTGTGTGTCACCATGCCTGGCTTAAAACCATTTAAAACCTTCACTGGAGATGCTGAGTTAGGATCGGTCAGTTCCATGCTAGCCCGGGCAACTTTAAGAACCTGTGTATTAGTAACCTTTTCCATTATTGTGACCCTCCCCCTAACAGAAAACTTCACAAGGTTTCAGAGCACAGCCCATGGCTGTACAGCTCCAGGATTTGGCCAGAAAGAACACCATGTTGGCAGGAAGCCTGACAGTGAAGAGATATGTACTTCATAGCCAAGCAAGGAGCAGGAAAAGGGAATATAGATAATGGCCAGGGCAAGACACCAGGACATACAGCAATGACTTGCTTCCTCCAGCTGGGCCCTAACTCTCTGGATTTATCAGCTCCCAGCAACAATATCACATTAAGAATCATCATGGGATCAATCCACTGATTGTGTCCAGAGGCCTCAGAAGAACACTCTCTGGACTCTTTGACCAGAACACCAAGTTTCCTAACTTTGGAGACATTCTTAATCAAGCATAAGTAATTAGGCCTTTATTGGGATTTGGTGGCACATTCCTATATTCCTAGCATTGGAGAGACAAAGGTAGCAGGGTCTCTGTGAGGGCCAGGCCAGCCTGAGCTTCCTAATGAGACCCTATTTCAAACAAACAAAACCCAAGTAGAAACAGAAGAACTCAGGAACACCCACAGCCAAAAGGTAAAAGGCGTTTTCTTTTTCTTTTTCATCTTTATTTTTGAGAAGAGTCTTGCTATGCTACCAAGCTGGTCTCCCACTCCTGGACTCAAGCAATCCCCATGTCTCAGCCTCCCCAAACATCTGGTAAGCAGGCACATATGGACCACTCTAACCACAAACATAAGATTCTAAGATGGTATATATTCAAAGTAACATGACGTACTTATTAATCACAAATTAAGACACATGAGGCATCTGCACATAGGCTAACACACACAGACACATATCTCATCAATCCTAATCTTATTAAAATTAATTGACTCAGCTGGGCGTAGTTACAACACGTTTAATACCAGCACTTGGGAGGCAGAGGCAAGTGAGTATTTGTGAGTCTGAAGCTATCCTGGTCCATGTGGTTCCAGGACAGCCAAAGCAATTACACAGAGAAACCCTGTCTTAGAAAACCATAAAACCAACCAAACTGGAAGGCTGAGGAGCTTTCTTTCTGTATCTCTTCTCTCTGAAGCAAGGCCAAAGTCCAGAAGGACTCAGGGACCGATGCGCAGGCTGAGATCACAGGCTTCTGTTACCAGCCCTGGGTTGTGTATTACTGGGAACCTGACTCTGGCCTTTGTACACACTAGGCAAGCACTCTATCTCTCATCTGTCCAGACTGGCACCTGCTGCTGTGCCAGTAAAGCAGAGCCCTTTCCCTTGCTTTATGTGCCTGGTCAATTTCCACTCACTTTATACCTCAGCCTTGCCTTCTTCCCTGTAGATTTTATTTCTTTTCCCAAGTTGACTGAGGCAGTTTGGGGTGACTGTCCCTCTCTCCCAGCCTCACTGTTCCATACCTCATGGGTAAGTGCAGTAATTACCCCATCACATGGCAAATGCTCTCTATCTGTTTTTATAGCAAACAAGCTCCATAAACAATGACCTGACCTTCTTTTAGTCTCCATTCCCTGGGACTCAGTACTATTTCTAGAGTCAGGGCAGTTCCTCCGGTTAAATGAGCTGAATGTTAACTAAACTGCACAGACCAGTAAATAGCAGGGAGTGTTGATGTAAATACCCGATCCAGCTTGAGAAGGCAGAGAGAGGCAGGACAGACTTGTATGCCACCTGAGAGGAGGGAGAGGGATGCGCAATGCAGGCAGTGACGAGTGTCTTGACAGCCACAATTGCTGGGACAGCTTGTCTATTCCTGGGTAGTGATGCTAGCTCTGCAACTATGATGTATGACACCAAAGAATGTTTATGGTCTCCTTGTCATACAGAATGATGTACACTTGCTGCCTAAACTATAATTTCATAAATATCCACACAGTACATTGTTATATATTACAGAGATGGTTCAGCAAAGATGTAAGTAATCTGGAGTCACGTTCTGGTTTCAGATTCTGGCCCTGCCACCTATTGAGAGTGAGATTCTAGGAACAATACTCTGCTTGCAACTTCGGTATTTCTTCTGTGAAATGGGGACAATTGCAGTACAAATTGCAAAAGGTCCTGTAAAGCTATCTAGTTAGTACCTGGCATACCATTTATCTACCCCTTGAGTGGGGGCGGGGGGGGGGTGCACCTTAGCACCAGCCATGGCATGTGCTCAGCATGCTAAGGGCTACAGGTCAGTCCTCATCACACATGGTCTATGTGGGTGGCTTGTGCACTTTTACATAAGCTAGGGATTGTCAGAGGGGTGATTTGGACCCCAGAGGGAACATCTGGCAATATCTGACATGTTTTTGTTGGTCGGCAGCAGGACAGAGTACTACGGACATGTACAGTCCACAGACAGACTGAACCCTCAAAGGGTTTTCAGAACCCAGACTGTGAGCAGGACAGACGTTCGGAAACTCTAGATAACAGAGTGTGAGACATAGTACACAGAGTACAGCATAGGTCTCCTATGTATTTTGTGCTCTTGTTAGAGATACGGTGTCTGCAGAAGTCCTTTCTCACACATTTCAAACATTACACTATCTACATAGAATAGCAACTTCATTTTTTTCCGTAGATGCACTGATTTTACCTGGCTTTTCTTTTTCCCTTTCCCCTTGTTGGCGTGTGTACTGGATATTGAACCCTAAGCATGCCCCAAGCATTCTACCACTGACGCACATTCCTCAGTGTGTGTGCCCAAAGGGCAACTGCACGGAGGACATTTTTGAGGTCTGCCACCTTGTCAAGCACAAATCCATCAGTCGAGGTGCTTACACACAGCACTGGCGAGGTGGAAGGGGCAGGAAGGTCATAAGTTCAAGGACATCCTCTGCAACTTTTATAGACTTTGCCCAGCCTGCGCTACACCGGACCCCGTCTCAAAATAACCAAACAACAAAACCAGACTTAACCACAACCTACAGGCTTGACGGCTTGTGTCTGCCTCCACACGGCGTCTGATTTCAATAAAACGTGTGATATTATGTCACGACTAGCTGAGATGGCAGAGCGCTGAAGGTCATCACCTGGTCAGTGTCCGCTTTCCGTGTGGGCAAAAGTGTCCCACAAAGCCCCTCAGAAGCGGCTCGGTGGTCATCTGCGAAGCCCCTGCGCTCCTAGCCAGCCCATCGCCATACCTGCATAAAGTTAAGACCCAGGAAATCAAAAAGCCTGGGAGAACCCTGCCAGAGAGTGGACGGGACTCAAGAAGCGAAAAGAAGTCGGGACGCTCTTCACAGACCGAGCAGCCGCTGCCCAGACAATCTCAAGAGTCCACAGCTAAGGTTCAGCGTGGGCCACTGAGGACGCATGCGCGTTCCGGGCCGCACCCCCTTTCCGGCTGGCGCATGCGCGACCCCGCGGGTCAGAGACGGCGGCCGGCAGGCGGAAGTAGAGGTTGTTGTGGCTGTGCCGTCTGCGCGAGAGGGTTGCCGCTGCTGAGGCGGCGGCCGCGGCTCTGAGGCGGTGGCGGCGCTGCCGACGGCGGGCCGCTCGGCCTCTGGGCGCAGCCCGCAGTCTCCCCTGATCCCGGGGCCCACGCCGACCAGCGCCTGCCCTATGAGCGTGTCACTGGTGGTTATCCGACTGGAGCTCGCGGGTCACTCGCCGGTTCCCGCCGACTTCGGCTTCAGCGCCGCCGGTGAGTCCCCGGCCTCCCCCAGGGCCGGCGGGTCAGCCGCCCTCGCTCCACCCGCCCCCGGGCGGCCAGGGGCCTGTGCTCGACGTCCCGGTCGATGCTTTCGCTACGGAAAAACGGGGCCTGGGCGGGATGTTCTGCGCCTTTTCCAAACTGGCAAACGGGCCTGTGGTGAAATGGTTTCCCTAAAGTTAGGTGTGAGTGGCTGGAAACGGATTCCAAGCCAGCTGGGCCCGAGAATCTGACGTCTTCGCCACCGGCCCCAGATATCCTCAGTGGGCCGTGCAGCCTCGACTCTCTCCCTTGATCGTCGGAACATTACCTGGTGACATTGGTTCCGTAGATCAAAGACTCCCGGGGTGGAGGCAGGAGGACCGGCGAACCGCAAGCCCGACTGGGTTACAGGGAAACCTGTCCCAACAACCAAACAGAAAACCAGGGTGCGGGGGAGGGTGATTGCATGTATGTGTCAGAACTTTGTCGTGCGGAGCTTTAGACGTGGTCTCTAATTGGTGGCGTAAGGGATAAATGTGATTAAGTTGATGGAAAAGAGAAACAAGAACACTTCTTTAGCTTGGAGAGCGGGGATGTTGATGCTTGTTCACGGGACCTGGCGTCACTTTGAGTCCAGCGTCTGGAGCTGCAGTGGAAGATTGTGGTCTTACTGTGTTCTTCATTCAGCACTCAAATGAGTATGATCTAGTTCAAGGTTACAAGCATCTTTCAAGGGCCCAAAGTGACCCCTAGTTCTGACCTAAGCTGGCATTAGTCACATACAGGTATCTTCCTGGGCCCAGTCAAGGTGTCATCTATGCAGTAAGATAGAGGGAGAGCTTCTACTGCATGCTGGCTTGTGTGGGATGAGTGCTGCGCTGGGGTCTGCCCCAGAAATGATGTTAAGGGGATTTCAGTCGTGTCTCAGCATCTCTAAAATGCCGTTTATTCTTGAGACTTGAATTTTGGCCTCAACACAGGGTGCTACTCACGGTAGGTCATCTGGGCATAATCGCCGTGGAACATTCTGGGAGGCCTTTATTTAGGCTGTGAGTTTGTTTTAGGTGCATGATTTCACTGGAAGGCCCCCGTGTTTCTGAGATTATTGTGATGGTTGACTACCGACAGTTGCCAGGGTGTGGTAGGGGTGTGCTGTAGGAGTCCTGGAGGGACAAGAGGCACATACTACAAACCTGCTCTCACCCACCGGGGAAGATCAGTAGACAAGGAGGAACCCTATTGATTGGAGCACGGAGAAGTAAGGGGAATCTGTTCTGTCATCATGCATTAACGATTCATTGTTCTTCAGCTGGGGAGATGTCCCATGAGGAGATCAAAAAGAAGACACTGGCTTCAGCTGCTGCCTGCCTAGAAGGGAAGTCACCAGGGGAGAAAGCAGCAATCATCCACCAGCACCTTGGCCGTCGGGAAATGACCGATGTGATTATTGAGACCATGAAGGCCAGCCCAGGTATGTCCTCAGGAACCTGGCCTAGCTCTTGTATTGTGAACCATGAGGCTCATGTGTTACATCTTTCTATTTTACTTTAAACACAAAATCTAATTTAGCCCACACTTACCTCCTACTGTGGATGAAACTGGGGATGACCTTGATTTTTCTAATTCTCCCTTCTTTACCCTCCTTAAGGTTGGGGGCTTTTGTGCACATACCACTATATCCAGTTTATGTCGTTCTGTGTTGCATACCTGGTGACTCATGCATGTAGGGAAGCTGTATATCAACTGAGCCATTACTTTTCACATTTGTGCACAATATGATTTTGTGAAGCCATATTTCATTTTCTTTAATTTTTTTCCTAAATAGTACTAAAATTGCGTGCAAAGCTGCATACTTTTTGTTCAGCCACTCAGCTGGCTGAGGAAAAAGAGTTATTTTAACTCTGGAGTTTGGAAACAGATAACCTAAGACACTATTTTAAATTAATAGTAAAGGAAAAAAAATGGTGAGGTAAGCACAAGTGAATTTTTAAGTGTCTTGTGCAGTTCTTTATAGGAGCAGTGCATCCCAGTATGCTTGCAGTACCCTTCCTCCTCTGCAGGCCTCTTCATGTGAGGGAATGGGTGTTTCTGTTTGCCACACATAGGTGTGGTCAGAACTGGAAGGGTCATTGTTCAGAGTGCACCCTTAATCCCTCTCTCATTGACGAGCAGGTAGAAGATGTTGCCTGTTGTGTTTTGGTTCTATTGTGAGTGGGAAGGGCCATACTTGTTACCATATTTTTACAAGGTTATGAGGAGTTGTTTCTAGGTAGGGAAAGCTTTAAAGTTAATATGTTCTTAACCCTAGCAATTCTGTGGTATGGTTTTTTTGTGTTTGTGACAAAGTCTCTTACAATAGCCCAATGTTCACAGTGTAATGCAGTATAGTATTCATTTTCCACCTTGAAATTCGAACTTTATTAGACTACTTCACATATTTTCAGCTGTTTCCCATCTGCTATTTTTGTTTTTGTAAGATGAGTTGAGAAACACAATGGAAGAAAAGAAGTCTTCATCAGCCTGCCTGTCTGCACAGAGAAGCAGAAAGCAAAGTGAGTCAGTGAACACAGCTCCAGACTCTCCATCCAAGCAGCTCCCAGACCAGATTTCCTTCTTCAGTGGCAACCCTTCTGTTGAAATAGTCCACGGCATCATGCACTTGTATAAGACGAAGTAAGGCAGCTCTTTTCCTTCAGAAAAAGATGCTCTGATTCTGCTTTGGGCAGGGAAAAATCCTCTGGGCCTGGGGGGAACAAGCTTAAAGCCTAATCAACATAGTGCCTTTAGGTACTGTGTACTAGAAAGTTCTGAAAGCTTTTTGGTCGACTGTAGACTGGGCTGGAGCTTTTCTTACTTTAAATATATACTTACTTCAGGAATACTATGGAGCTGGGCCTCACACTTGCCTTTAATCCCAACACTCCCAAGCAGAGGCAAGTGGTTCTTTGTGAAGCCAGTCTGATCTAAAATTTAGTTCCAAGATAGTCCGAGCTGTACACAGAAAAACCCCGTCTCAAAAACAACAACAAAAAGAAATGCCTTGGAAGTATTCTATTAACTGTTATGCATGGATATTAATTGGGGAATTGAAAATTAAATCAGGCAAAGCACCACATTCCATGTCCTTACCACACTGTACCATAGCTAAGAGGCCAGATAACTTATTTTAGTTGGAATACCTCTTGTTACCTCTTGTATGACTTGCTTTTTATTTTGTTTTTGAGGGTTTGTGTTTTGTGTATGTGTGTTTTCTGGTTTTTTTGTTTTGTTTTGTTTTCCCTGTCTGGCTTAGAACTTATAGAGATCAGCATGTAAAGTGTATGGCAGACATGCGTGCACGCGCACACACAGAGAGAGAGAGAGAGAGAGAGAGAGACACCCTTTTTTTCTTTTTTTAAAAAAAGCTTACTTTTGGAAGCCCAAGGAAAAGACACACTTGGATAGATAAACACTTGGGCCATAGTATAATTGGCTGATATCTAAACACTGTCCTTGCCCATAACTTGTTTCCTAGACCCCTCCTGGGAAAACAGCCAGTCATAAGATAGCTTATTTGGAACCCAGCTGTTAAGTTGGGTTTTTTTAGCATATCAAAGCAAATTGCACTGTGGAAGTTTCTCCTTCCTGCTTCCCAGCTATTTAGCACTTTTTGTAATTGTCAGTCATATCCTCAGGTTTAGAATTCTCACATAGATTTACAGCTCTATCTTCTCCTAGAGTTCTTAAGAGAAATTTACAGTAGTACTGTGCTTCATAGTTATTTAGAAATAGATTATTATTCAAAAATTAAAGAAAATGTGTAACATGGTACTGGAGAGGTGGCTAACAGGTTAAGAGCACTTGCTGCTTTTGCAGAGGACCTGAGTTCAGTTCCTAGCACCCACAAAGTAGTTCACAACCATTTGTTAACTCTAGTTCCAGGGAATCCCATGCCCTCTTGTGGGTACCAGACCTGCATTTGGTGCACAGACAAATATGTAGGCAAACACTCATACGTATAAAAATAAATGGGTTTTTGTTTTGTTTCTTTGTTTCAAAGAGTCTGAGTGTAGCTAGAATGGAATAAGGACTCTTTAAGTCAAGAGAATTCTAGAGGGGAACTAGGTCTGGTGGTAGAGGTAGGTGGATCTCTGTGAGTTAGTTCCAGGACAGCCAGGACTGTTACACAGAGGCACACTGTCTTGGAAACCAGAAGAAAAAAAAAAAGAAAAATTGTGGAGAGGCAATAGGTGGAGTGATCATACTCAAAATATATTGTGTGAAATTCTCAAGGATTTAATAAAATATTTTTTAAAGGTTTGAAAACTCTGGTGGGAGGGTAATATAGAACATTTAGAGCTTGCCTTAAAATATACTGCAGACACGTGAAAGGATTCAAGTGTAATCATAAATATGTATTTTCAAGTTGTCTAGGTTGATTTATTTTTTCATATTTTCTTGGACAAAAGAGCTGCTTGGTTAGTGTTCTGCAAACTCTTCAAAGTGATTTTGTTTTCGTCTTCTTAGTAAGATGACCTCCTTAAAGGATGATGTGCGACGCAGTGCCATGCTGTGTGTCCTCACTGTCCCTGCCACCATGACCAGTCACGACCTTATGAAGTTTGTTGCTCCCTTCAATGATGTGATTGAACAGATGAAAATCATCAGAGACTCTACTCCGAATCAGTATATGGTGCTGATCAAGTTCAGTACACAGGTAAAAGTTAGGGTGCTAGATGTCACTGTTACAGACACGCTGCTGGAACTGTGATATCAGCTGTGTGCTTTGTGCCTCAAATATGGTTATGTATCTTTTAGGGTGTGCTCTACTTAGTTGTTGTCCATAGCTATTAAAATACCATTATAGTTGCCTTTTTTTTAGACAGGGTCTTATGTAATGTCTAGCCCTGGCTGGCCTGGGGCTTGGCTATAAAGACCAGGTTGGCCTGGAACTCACAGAGATCAATATGCCTTTGTTTCCTCATTGTTGGTACTCAAGATATGCCCCACCACACCAGACAAAAGAACCTAAGATGAACAAACCAGCCATGTGTTGAACCTATCTTTTTATCCATTGTTTCACTGGCCTGCACTGCTACAATTTTTTTTAAATTAAAAAAAAAATGTTAATTTCTGTGGTTTTGGAGATTAGTCTCAATATCTCACAGATGTTAGGTAAATGCTCTGGCACTGACTCTATCTCTAGCTCTTCTTTTCCTTTTTTATATTTTGAGACAGGATCTCACTATATTGCCCAGGCTGCCCTTGTATTCACTTTGTAGCTCAGGAAGGTATTGAACTTGTAATCTCATGCCTCAGTCCTCCATGTCACTTGATGACAACCTGCCCCACACCTGACTCGTTGTTCCTACACGTCAGACTGGGTATGAAGTCCAGTGCCGTATTTACTTATCCAGTGGTGATTGACTGATTGGTCCAGTGACAAAAGCCCATGCACGTCAGTAGTCAGTGTCATTGTCTCCACTTATTTCATGCAGTCTATAAGTCTAATATGTTTAGACATATTAGAAAGTAAAATCATTTTTTAAGTTATTTTGGGTTTTTTTTAATTATGTACCTGTGTGTGAATGGATGCCCATGGAAGCCAGAAGAGTATGTCATACCCCCTGGAGCTAGAATTAGAGGCCACCCCACATGGGTGCTGGACAGTAAACCCTGGTCCTCTGCAAGAGCAGTATATCTCTCCAGCTTCCCAGTTGTCTTTGTTTTGATTTGTAATATTGGTGTTGGTCTAGTATTGTATCGTCATGAACAGTTGACAAAACAGAGAGGCAGACACATGGAAAGAGCAGTGATGTCCCCAGATTTGAAAATGCCTGTGCAATTTGAATTAGGAAGGTTTCATCTTATTCCTTCTTGTACTGCTATAAGCATGTTGGTTTGTAAGAGCTTGTATATCTGTGAATGAGCCTTGGTGACCACTCATGTTACCCAGGAGCTGTCCCAGCTTAGTTGTGTTTCTCTATCCTGTTGAAGATTTACTAGGTCTTACTTTGTGGAAAATTAACTTCCTTTACTTCCTCCAGATAAACTGTCTCATCCTGCTAGTTTACAAATGTGTTTGTGACAGGTCATTTGTTCTTGCTATGGGCCATTCATGGGTCACTGAGGTTTGTGGGTAAAAGAAAACTCGTGACACAGACTTCCTTGTCAAGAATCTAGAGTGAAGTTACAGAGATTGAACTTCGGTTGTTAGGCTTGAGCCATCTCACTGGTACCTATATACAACTTTACAAATTACATTTTTTTTGTTTTGTTTTGTTTTGTTTTGCAGAAGTTGGTTTTCTTTTACCATGTGAGTCTAAAGGATTTTGGGGCTTGGTAGCTGGTGCCTTTACTTTCTGAGCCATCTCACTGGGACACACACACACATATATATGTATATATTTGTTATTGTTGTTCATTTGGTTTGTCAAGATGTGTTTTTCTGTGTAGCTTTGGCTGTCCTGGAACTTATTTTATAGATCAGGCTGGCCTTTTTTTTTTTTTTTTTTTTTTTAATATGGCAGAGTTTTGTTATGTAGTCCTGGTGGGTTTGGAATTAACAGTGTATACCAGAGTGGTCTCAAACTCACAGAGATCTGCCTGCCTTTGTCTCCAAAGGGTTGGGCTTAAAGATATAGACTACCATGCCAGGCCCCAAATATAATTTCTAAAAATACTATATCTTATTTTATTTGTGACAAGGTCTCTTTCTGTATATACAATGCTCTGGATTCACTATTTAGCCCAGCCTAGCCTTGAACTCCCCCAGATACACTCGTAGCCTTGGCCTCCTAGCCTGGGATGATAGGCATGAGCTTAAATGTCAAATTTTGGTTTAGTACATTTTTAGACATTTTCCAATTTTCCTTTGTGATATATGGTAATAACAATTGTAGACATTATATAGTATTGCTGTTATTAGTAACTTGCAAGCAATGAGTTTCCCCTTATCCACATTTGTGTCCCAGTCCTAGGGATCATCCATCTGTTGATGTCTAGCCTTGTAACTTTAGTCACTAGCCTCTCTGAAACCAATTTCCTCACCTCTGAAACAAATACAGGATCCTCAGGCCTCCAGGGATACTAAGCAAGACACTGCCTGGCATGCGTAACAATAAGGACAAAACTGCCAATACAGGGACCCTTGATGTTATTTATCACTCTTAGTGTTGCACATGCTACCAAGTCTAATCAGCTTAGGGTGTCACTGGCCCACTGTCTCCAAAACACCTCAATACATAGGTGTTTTGTTTGTGTTTTGTAGTGTTCATGGGGCCAGAAGAGGGCATCATATTTCCCTGGAGCTTGAGTTAAAAATGGTTGTGAGCGATGTGTTGTTGAACCAGACCTGATTTCTTTGAAAGAGCAGCCAGTGTTGTTAGCCACTGAGCCAGCTCTCCAAACACATTTTTAATATACCAGGTGGTGGGGTACTTTGTAAAATCAAATTGACAACTGTGTACTCATGCGTTTAGAACTCTGAAGGGATCCACAGAACAGGTGCAAGTAAGATCCAGCTAGTCACTTCCCAAAGTTAGATCAGAAGTGTCGTATGCTTGAGTATGTTTATAGGCAGCTGTCTGAGTTCTTGCTCTCTCCTCTTTTTTTCATGAAAACTAAGTCTCGGAATATTTTGAAGTCTATTGGCCTTAACTATCTACATTTACTCTGTGTGTGTACGCACATGCGCGTGTGTTTGTGTGTGTGTGTCAGTCAGTTCTCTTCTACTATGAGGATTTCAGGAGTCAAACTTGGTGGCAAGTGCCTTTACCTTCTGCCTCATTTTGCTGAGTCCTGCTGTCTTAGCTTTCATTGGAGGTCCATGAAAATGGAGGAATCAGAAGTGTGACCTTCGGGAAATTCATTCTTTAATGAAGGAGTTTGTAACTCAGGGCATGAAAACAGAAATGGGTAGGACAGGCAACTGCTCCACAGTGAGGCAATACTCTCTCCCTGTGTGCTTAATCAGGACTGCCTAAGACTCTGGTCCTTTTAAAAGGTAAAAAGTCGGCTCTGCAGCTGATCATAATGGATTCACGCTTTCCTGCGTTCTTCTCATAGTAGCAACAAAATTAAATAACAAAAAATAAGAGTTGGAATTCTTCAAATTTTTCATTGTATACAATTCTAACATTTTGTTTTGTTCTAAGATAAGCTCTCCTGATGTCATGAAGACTACCTTCAAACTTTGAAAAAAAAAATTAGGTTTATTTAATTTTCTGCATACAAATGTTTTGCCTTCACGTTTGTCATGCACCAGAAGGTGGCACTGGATCTTTTGAATTGGAGTTAAGATAGTCAAACATGGGTCCTCTGAAAGAGCAAGTGCTCTTCACCTCTGATCCAGATCTCCAGCCCCACAATCTTTCTCTATTGTTTGTGTTTTTGAGACAGAGTTTTGCTATACAGTCTTCATTGTCTGCCATTGACCTAGCAGAGATCTGCCAGTTGTGTTGTGTGGTTCACTACTCCCAGCTGCCCTCAGATACTTTCTTTTGATTACTTTTCTTTTCTTTTTTTAAAAGACACGGTTTCTCTGTGTAATCCTGGCTGTCTTAGAACTCACTCTATAGACCAGGCTGGCCTCAGACTCTATCCATCTTGCTCAGCTGCCCTGAGCTGCCATTGCACCTAGTCCCATGCAGCATTTTTACAGTGTATATTTTTTCATTTTGTTTGAGAAAGGGTCTCCAGCCTGCATTTTTAAATACCTACATTGTAATGAGGATGACAAGAGTGTTCACATTGGAGATTTCAGCTGTTGATAGTATTGTTTCAGAAAGACATATATTTTGGCTGAATATGGTGGTACATAACCATAATTTCAGCATGGGAGAGACAGAGGCAGAAGGATTAGGAATTTGATACCAGCCTAGATTACACAAATCCATAAAACAGTAGAAAAATCTGTTTTTCTTGTATGGTAGTGCACTCAAGAGGCTAAGGTTGGAAACGGTCTTGAGTTCAAGGCCAGACCAGGTACAGTAGTGATATCTGTCTCATATAGCAACAAAACAAAAGTATATCTATTTATTTATTTTTGGTTTAAGACAACATTTCTCTGTGTGACAGCCCTGGCTGTTCTAGAATTCACTTTGTAGACCAGGCTGGCCTTGAATTCAGAGATCTGCCTGCCTCTGCCTTCCAAGTGCTGGTATTAAAGACTTTTGCCACCACTGCTGGCACATTTCCTTTTTTTAAGAGTTAGATTTTTAACATTTTTTGTTTGCCATGTGTATGCAGTACCTACAAAGATCAGAAGAGGGCATTTGGTCTCCTGAAGGTAGAGTTACAGCTGTTTGTAGGCCATCTGGTAATTGTGCTGGGAATGAACCCAGGTCCTCCAGTAGAACAGTATGTGCTCTTAACTGCAAGGCCATCCCTTTAGCTCTTGTATATCTCCTTAGAATTTTAATTGCTTTGGGTGGGTGGGTGGGTGTGTGTGTGTGTGTGTGTGTGTGTGTGTGTACACATGCACGTTCGTGTGTATGCACACGTGCTTGAGAGCATTCCATGGTATGCATATACAGATGAGATTATAGTTTGCAGGGGTTTCAGGGATTGAACTCATGTTGTCAGGCTTGGTGCTGAGCCCTTTTACCTGCTGAGTCATCATACTGTATCAATAAGTTTCTGCCTGTCTGTTCCATCCTAGCCCTGAGGTTTGGATCTGCACACAAAGGCTTATATTAATTGCATGCTGTTCAACCTATGGCTCAGGCTTATTGCTAGCTAGCTCTTGCATCTTAACCCATTCCGTGGCTTATGAGTTCCTTCACGTATTGCTTCTTGGGTGGCTGGATTGTGTCTCTCTCTGACTCTGCCCTCCTTCCTCTTTATGTATGCTCGAATTTTCCAACTGCTTCTAAGATGCCTTGCTATAGGCCAAAACAGTTTCTTTATTATCCAATGAAAATTCACAGCATACAGAAAGACATCCCACATCATCATACCGGCCTCAAAAGTATATATGTATACTTGTAAATAGATGAGCAGCTCACTCAAGAATACAGTAATGTGCACAAATTTGTATTGGGTTTAGTCTTGTGCCTATCCCTTCTGTGAGAAGGTCTCTCATTTGGTGAGCCCTTAGAGAGCTCATGCTCCACAGGCTTCTGCCTGTCTAGCAACTACAATTAGTGTTTTTTACTGTAGAAACTGAGCCAACCCTCCTCTTAGCCTAGCTGCACCTTTACGAAGTACCACAGCCTGTGAGATCCACCTCTTCATTCTATAGTGTCCTCCAGGAGCAGCTCTGGAGGATGGGGAGTCCTCTTGGTGTGAAAGAGTTGTCCCACTGCCAGCTTTACACATTTGACCTTAAAATGCACTGCCTGCTCAGAACAAATACCTCAGCATTGACCATTCTTATCAGGGTTCAGCTCACTGGCTTCTATGAAGAAAACATAAATAACCAAAAATTCAAACTGCGGGGCTGGAGATATGGCTCAGCAGTTAAAGTTAAGAATTCACCATGAAATTACATCACTGGAGTGTAATTAAAAGCTATTCAAGAAGGCCAGGCAGTGGTTATGCACCTATTTAATCTCATGCCTTGAGAGGCAGAGGCAGTAGGATCTCTGTGAGTTCAAGGCCAGCGTGGTCTACTGAGACAGTTTCAGGACAGTCAGGGCCATACCTAGAAACCCTGTCTCCAAAAATCAAACAAACAAAAATATGTTCAAATAGTGTACGGTAGCTATGAGATTAAAACCCGGAAAAAGACAGTCAGGTAGAATGCTTTAGTGACCAGCCTTGAATCTGGTGGCTGAGATCAGTGGTACAGTGGTTTGGTTTTTGATCACACTGTCCCCATGCCCCAGTAGCTTCTCTGCATTATAGCAGGGCTGGATCAGGCAGCTAGCTTCCTGTGTTTAGATTAATGCCCCTGTGGGAGTGAATGCCTCAGTCTCCTGCTGCCATGGATGACTGAGTTTAAACACTTGAGTTGTCAGCCAGCAGTGGTTGTGCATGCCTTCAGTCCCAGCACTCAGGAGGCAAAGGCAGGTAGATCTCTGCCTTCAAGGCCAGCCTGGTCTACAGAGCAAGTTCTAGGACAGCCAGGGCTACACAGAGAAACCCTGTCTCAAAAAAACAAATAAAAACAACAACAAAAATAGTGGAGTTTTCTGTTGCTTTCCAACTAAGCTTGAGCCTGGAGTTTCTTTACCTTGGTGTCTTTCTATTCTATCCAGACTCTACCACAAGAGAACATAGTTCAGTATAAAGGCTGTTTACTCTTGGACCTCTTTTTAGTTTTTCAAGACAAGCTTTCTCTGTGTAGCACTGGCTGTCCTGGAACTCATTCTGTAGATTAGGCTGGCCTCTGCCTCTTTAGTGCTAGGATTAAAGATGGTCACCACCACTGCTCATTTTTTTTTTTTGTCTATTTATTTTAATTAGATGTGTTTATGTTTATTGCATATATGTGTATGTTCCCTGTGGGGGCTAGTGCTAATGGAGGATGGAAGAAGGCATCAGAGTTCCTGGAGCTAGCGTTATAGACCGTTGCGAACTGCCATGTGGGGAACTGAACCCTGGAACTTTGTGAGAGCAGCCAGGGAGTGCTCTTAACATCTTCCATGACCAACTGGCCTTTATTTTTGCCTCTTCCCATTGGTGTGCACAGGCTGACGCAGATAGCTTCTACATGGCATGCAACGGCCGCCAGTTCAACTCCATTGAAGATGACGTTTGCCAACTGGTCTATGTGGAAAGGGCTGAAGTGCTGAAATCTGAAGATGTAAGTGTGACAGCATCTTTGGTCTGACAAGAAATATTGCTGATTGATAGAAGATTGAATGTTAAGACATTTGCAGAAACATCTAGAAAGGCCTTACTGTAGAGATTTCGAGGAGAGACAGAAAACTGGTTCTGGTGTCTTGGAGAAAAGCAGATGGAGAGTGACCAGTTGTGGTTCTTTTGGGGTATGGAAATCTTGACAAGTTAGACGGTGGTGTTTGGTGCACTTGGAAACATTTGGTGTGGCTGTTCTAAAAGCTGCTGGGTTTAAAATGGAGAATCACAGCACTCAGGAGACTGAGGTGGAGGCAGGGGTCATGAGTTCACAGTAACTATGGCAAGTTACTAAAGTTACTAAAGCTAACATGCTACATTGCAGGGCCGTGCTTTTTAAAAAATAAATAAATAAATAAAAGCAAAATGGAGAATTATATCTCATTTTTAAAATATACAAAACAGGTTATAGTGGCACATACATGTTGCCTCAGCACTCAGGAAACAGAGGCAAAGGACTGGTGAGTTGAAAGCCAGCTATGTAACAAAACTTGTCTCAAACTCAAAGTTAGCAGAAGAATCTGTGCTGTTGAGACTATCCCAGAATAGTGGGACACTGTTTAGAGCAGAAAGAAACATTTTTGTTTAAAATATTAACCCTAATCTCCTTCCTAATTTTTTGTTTGGGTTATTTGTTTATTTGTTATATTTTTATTTAGGTTTGGGTTTCTTGTTTTTTGAGAGTTAAAAAGGTGATGGCAAGAGGATTAAGGTCATCATCAACTACTTAGTTAGCTTGAGGCCTGCCAGAATTAACAAGATTCTACCTCCAAAACAGACAAATAAGAAGCAAGAATTACAAGGGGCTGAAGAGATGTATCAGTGGTTAAGAGCTCTGGCTGCTCCTGCAGAGACCCTGAGTTCAGATCTCAGCACCACATGGTGGCTTACAACCCTCTGTAATTCCAGTTCCAGAGGATCTAATGCCCTCTTCTGGCCCCCTGGGCACCTCACATATATGGTACTGAGACATACATGCAAGCAAAACACAATACATGTATATAAAGAAAAAAAACTCTTAATTTTTTATTTTATTTTATTTTTGAGACAGGGTTTCTTTGTGCAACCCTGGCTGTCTTGGATATCCCTCTAGACCAGGTTGGCCTCAAACTAACAGAGATCCACTCCACCTCCCCCTACCTCTGCCTCCTGAGTACTAGAATTAAAGGCATGCCCACCACTGCCCAGAAAGGGGGGGGAGGATCCCTTTAAAAGGAAAAGGCGGCAGATGCCAGATATGGCTCACACCTCTGATCTTAGCCCTAGACCTTGCAAAGTTGAGTTGCTAAAGTTCCAGCTGAGCCTGGTGTGGAATAGGGTTCTATCTCCAAAAAAAAAAAAAAAAAAAAAAGCAAAACAAAACAATAAAAGCAAGAGGAAGTCTCTTGTTTAAAGGGGATGAGGGGTGGGGCTTAACCAGATGTTCCCTGTAGGGTGCCAGCCTCCCTGTGATGGACCTGACGGAGCTCCCCAAGTGCACTGTCTGTCTGGAGAGAATGGACGAGTCTGTGAATGGCATCCTCACCACCCTATGCAACCACAGCTTCCACAGCCAGTGTCTGCAGCGGTGGGATGACACCACGTGAGTGCAGAGGCTGCCCCACATTGTAGGGCTTTATGACCCCTTCCCAGAATTCAAAATAACCATCAACATTCCTAGTCTCTGCAAAGGTAGGATCGCAATAGGGACAAGACCTTGATGTTTCTCCTTGCCTTCTCTCAGTTCTTGTGCAAATTCCCATTCTCTCTCTCTCTGTGTGTGTGTGTGTGCACCACGCACATGAATTTATGTGCATCACATGCATACAGGTACTAAAGGATGGCAAGGACATCAGATCACCTGGAACTGGAAATAGTGGGTGATGGTGAGCTGCCATGTGGGTGCTGGGAATGGACCCAAGGTCCTCTATAAGAACAGACATGATTAAATCACTGGTCATCTCTCCAGTAAAATTAAAAATGTATTTCTCCTTATTTGTATGTGCATGCACGTGTTCATGTGCATTTATGTGCAGGAGCCTATGGAGCAGATAAGTATGTGAAAACCCTTGGAACTGGAATTAAAGACAGTTACAAGTTATAAGTGCTGGGAATCAAATCCTGTGGAAGAGTGGCCAGTACTCCTAACTTTTGAGCCCTCTTTTTCAACTCACAGAAATCTACATTTTTCTATCTCCAAGTTCTGGTACTAAAGGTTTCAGCACTGTGTTCTTCTCGGTGCAGATTCTGGTTAAAATCGATTTGCATCTTCCCAAAGCAACATGAGTCCTTTCCTCCCAAGGGCCATAAAGGAGCAAAGCTTGAAGCTATCCTGCTACAATGTGGTAGCAGCAGGAGGGTCAGAAGGAATATCTAGGCCTACAATGGTTTAGACCTTCTGCCTCCAACGTTGCCCCCCAGGTGCCTGAATATAAGTGAGTGTCATCACCCTGTATTACATGAAGTTGGGATTAGATCTGGGCTTCATTCATTCATTCATTCATTCATTCATTCATTCACTCACTCATTCACTCACTCATTCACTCACTCATTTATTCATACATTCATTCATTCATTCATTCATTCATGTGAACTGCATTCCCCATACCAGCATGTCACTTTCCTGGGCTGCTGATGACCCAGCAGCCAGTGGTCACAGCAGTCACCAGGCATGCAGTACACACCTACATATCCTTCATAAAGTGCACACAGAGCTTAGTTGTAGCTGCTGCAGACAAAGAACAGAATAAGTGAATTGGTGGCTGGACCTTTTTTTTTTTCCCTCCTTCCTAAATCAAAGATATTTTCTTCTCTTATAAACTACACTAGTGGTAAGGTGTGGCTCAAAGTGAAAACATTTGTTGCTGCACAGTAGTTGCACACTCCCCTTAATCCCAATCCTCAGGAGGCAGAGGCAAAAAAGCAGGTGAATTTCTGTGAGTTCCAGGCCAGCCTTGAACAAAGTCAGTGCCAAAACAGAGCTACAGAGAAACTTTGTTTCGGAAAAAAGAAAGTTAGGACATTTGCCTAGGATGCCCAAGACCCAGGGTTTGATTTCCAGAACTACAAAAAGTTAATTAATAAATAGATAAATCTTTTTTAAAAAAAATAAATGAGGGGGAGCAGAGATAACTGGACAGTTAAGAAGGCTTGCTGTGCAAGCATGAGAGCTGGAGTTCAGATCCTAGTACCCAGGTAAGTTGAGAATGATCACACACCTGTAACCTCAGCACTGAGTGGAGGCAGAGACGGGTTGCTATGGCTTTCTGGCTGTTAGACTAGCTAAAAACATGATCTTCAGGTTCATCAGGTGACCCTACTTGAAGAAATCTGGGGGAGAATGATAGAGGACATCCGGAGTACACACACACACACACACACACACTCTTACACACAAATACCCCTCATACTGTGGAACTTGGTCTATCTGCTGGAGGACAATGTATCTGGTGGTAAGTCACCCACCATGTGTGATTATATGTATCACAGCCTCAACAGGTTTGAGGAAAGAACAGTGTGCAATGTTGTGACTGGACACCATAAGTCCTGGCCCAGTAGGGCCATCTAAGAAGTGATGTCCTGGGCTGATAAGATGGCTCAGCAGGTAAAGGCACTTGCTTCCACACCTGCCAGCCTGACTTTGTCCTGGGGAGCTACATGGTGAAAAGAAAAAACAATCTCCCTCAAATTGTCCTCTGTGCCCACATACATATAGATATGTGTATAGACAAACACACACAAATGCATAATTGGGGGTAGGAGACAGAGTTACATGTAGTCCTACAAGCCTATAATCACAGCAAGTTGGGTAGTAGAGTCAGGAGGATCACAAGTTAAATGTTGGAAGGGTAGAGGGAAGAATGCTTATTGTTGATGCAGGGGACCCAGATTTGGGTCCCAGTGAACTGTGTAGCTTACAAACCCTTGTAACTCTTCAGGGGAGGGAAACCTTTTTCTGGCTTCTGTTAGGCACAGAATATACACGTGAATACACACACATAGAAGTAAAAGATGAGCTGGGCAGTCTTTAATCCCAGCACTTAGGACAGAAACAGGTGGATCTCTGAGTTCTAGGACAGCCTGGTCTATAAAGTGAGTTCCAGGACTACAGAGAAACCCTGTCTCGAAAAAGCAAAAGGGTAAAAATAAATCCTTGAAGCCTAGGGTTGGCACTTGACGTCCAGCCTGATGCCTTTGTTTGATCCCCAGGAGTCACATGCTGGTGGGAAAGAGAGCATCAGTTCCATAGAATTGTCCTTTTGACTCCACACACAAATAAGTAGGTTGTTTCAAAAGCCTATAATTCCATAATTAGGTTGAAGATTGGAAAGTAAGGAGTTTAAGGGCAGCTGGGCTACAGAATGATCCCGCCCACACAATAAAGGAAGTGGAGGCCAAGCATGGTGGCCACACCTTTAATTCCAGGGAGGCAGAGGCAGCTGGATTTTGGCAGGAGCTTCAGCCATTCAATACACTTGATGTTTTCATAGATGGTGTGGAATGTCAAAATGTTCTCATTGTGTGCTACAAGAATTTGGTGTTGAATGCTTTCCCAAGATTCTGGTACATGACCTAGTCAGAATTAGAGTTTGCTATTAGTTTTTCTGCCCAGTCTGCTATAGCCACCACACAGACAGAAGAGTCACAGAAAGCCACTATCTACCTGTGGCACCTGCTCTGTCTAATCCAAGAATCATTTCTTTCTTCCTTTTTTTTTTTCTTTAAAAGATTTATTTGTTTATCTTATGTATATGAGTGCTCTATCCTATCTGTGCCAGAAGAGGGCATCAAAATCTCACTGTAAATGGCTGTGAGCCAGCATGTGAGTGCTGGGAATGAACTCAGTCCTCTGGAAGAGCAACTGGTGCTCTTCACTGCTGAGCCATCTCTCCAGCCCTTCAGGAGCCATTTCTATCACTTCTTCCCAACTTCTCTCTCTCTCTTTCTCCGGCTCTCCCTATCCTTCTCCGCTTCTCTTTCCTCCCTGCTTTCCCATCTTTTTTACTCTCTCTCTCTCTTCCTGCCAAATACAGTTAGTTCTACCACTAAACTCTCAGTCCCTGTCTTGTTTTCACTGAAACAGGTCTCAGGTCTAGAGATAAAGTTCAGTTGGTAAATCCATGACTAGCATAGAAGGTAGGCAAGCCCTAGCCAGGAAGCCGTGTACTCTGTGCCTAGCACTGCCTAAACCAGATGTATGATGCATCTTAGTACTAGAGAACTGAAGGCTAGCCTAGGCTATATGAGTCCTATTTCAAAAGCAAACAAGGAAAACTTGAGCGATGCTTATCAATTAAGAGCACTTTCTGCTCTTGCAGGGATCCAGGTTTGGTTCCCAGCATTCATGTTGAACAGCTCACAACTGGCTGTAACTCTAGTTTCAGGGAACTGGATGGTCTCTTCTGCCCTCTACAGGAACTGTTTCACATGGTGCATATAATATGCCCAAGCACAAGCATGCACACACATAAATTAAATCTTTAAAGTGAAAACAAGCACTTACCATGAAAGCCCAGCTAAACTGGCAGTCATGTAGCTGAGAATGCTTGCTACACCTGAGCTTGCTTTCTTGGTGGCAGTTCAGGCAGCTACAATTGTATCCCACTTGCTGTCACATTAACCCATCGAACAAAATATATTGATGACCAGTATTGACCATTACTTCATCTTGAGTCTAATATAAAAGGGTTATCACCATTGAACATGGTGGCACACATTTGCAATACTAACACTTGGGAGGTGGAGGCAGGAGGATTGGGAGTTAAAGATTATCTTCAGACTGGACTACCTGAGAGGTGGGGGTGTCTTGTGTATGTCTGGAAGGTGGATCAGCAGTTAATTAAATACACTGGTTGCCCTTGCAGAAGTCTCAGGTTAGGTTCCCAGTACTTACCCTGGGCTATTTATAGCCACTTTTCTCCAGCTCCAGGGGCTCTGATGCTCTCTCTTTTGGCCTTGGTGGGCACACACATACAAATAAAAATAAACCTTTTTTTTTTTTTTTTTTTTAAATTGGCTAGGAGCAGGGTATGGTTGCAAATATATTTAACCTCAGCACTCAAGAAGCAGAGTAGGCAAATTTCTAATTTCCAGGCCACCTGGTCTGCATAGCAAGTAGTTTCAGGTCAGCCAGGGCTACATAGTGAGACCCTGGCGGGGAGTGGGGTGGGGGGTGGGTGTTTCGGGAAGGGACAGGACACCTGGCATCGTAGCTCACATCTTGAGTCTCAGTACCTGGGATCAGAGGCAAGCTATTCTCTCTATCAGTTCTACATTAACCTGGTCTACATAGCCAGCTCCAGGCCAGCCAGGACTATGTAATGAAATTCTGTGATGTATTTATCTAATTATTCTTTATGAATAAAAACTGGGAAGACAGATATGCGAGTAAGAACCTGAATGATCAGAGAAGTGACCAGTGACCTCTCTCTCTTTCGTTCCTCCATCCCAAAGACTGAGGTCCTCTTTAAGCTCTGCTTTACTGCTTCCTGACTCTCTATCTGTCCTCAGCCCTCTATGGTTGATTTTGTCAGATTGCATAACAATCCTGTCTCAGTTACGTAAATACATTTTTAAAAAGAGAAAGCATAGAGCAGTGAGGCTTTACAGTCCAGGTTTCAACACCTGTATATAATCTCAGCCTTATCTTCCATGTCCTGGACAGGTGTCCCGTTTGCCGATATTGTCAAACACCAGAGCCAGTGGAAGAAAACAAGTGTTTTGAGTGTGGTGTCCAGGAAGTAAGTATGGCTGGTGAGGAGGGATAATGAGCATTTTTATTTATTGGTCTAGGATTTTCGTCTGCCCAGTGCAGCTTAGATTCTTCCTGACACTATTCTTTTTGTCTATAGTTAAGTGTCTGAGCACACAGATTTTTTTAAATTACTAATTTTTTTTATATGCATTGGTATTTTGTCTGCATATTGTGTGAGGGTGTTATAGCCTCCGAAACTGGAGTTACAGACAGTTGAGAGCCGCCTTATGGTTACTGGAAATTGAACCCGGGTCCTTTGGATGAACAGCCAGTGCTAAGCCATCTCTCCAGCCCAATAAATAGCAGATTCTTCATGCTTTTATTTACTGTTACTCTTTTAAAAGACTGAGATGCTCACCAGTCACTTGTGAA
This sequence comes from Phyllotis vaccarum, assembly GCA_033318265.1. Classification (NCBI taxonomy): domain Eukaryota; kingdom Metazoa; phylum Chordata; class Mammalia; order Rodentia; family Cricetidae; genus Phyllotis; species Phyllotis vaccarum. The sequence goes on along the minus strand of JARWLC010000017.1, from coordinate 50,394,905 downwards.
TCTGTACTTACTTAGGACTATGCAGAAGCCAGAGAGGCAAATTATAGACCAATAAGTGAAGCATGATCTAATTATCTTATCAATACAAACCAGGAGTCAGATATCGAGGTAATAACCTGAAAGATCAGAGAGGCGAAGGAGCAGCCACTAGTGACTTCTTACTCTCAGGATCCTCTGACCCAATAGGGGCCAAGATCCTGTCTCCACCTCCCCAGTGCTGGGATTAAAGGTATGTGCTTCTACTGCCTGACCTCTATGGTTAACTAGTGACTGGCTCTGACCTCTGATCTCCAGACAAGCTTTATTTGTGAGAACACAAACAAAATATCACACAACAAATAAGGACTCTGGAAGATTGGATTTTAGAACCTTCTTATTCAAAAGTCTGTGGAAGCTGCTCCTGAATGGACTTTTTCCAAGCCATGTGAGTAGGTCACATGCCTCTCCTCCCCTACACTAATTCAGATCTCCTCTCTTGGCAGAACCTTTGGATTTGTTTAATATGTGGCCACATAGGATGTGGACGGTATGTAAGTCGACATGCTTACAAGCACTTTGAGGAAACTCAGCACACGTACGCCATGCAGCTCACCAACCATCGGGTCTGGGACTATGCTGGAGGTGAGTGCATAATCGTTTGGTTGGTTGGTTTTTGGTTTTTCGAAACAAGAGTTTCTTCCCTTCTAGCCCTGGCTGTCCTGGAACTCTTGCTTTGTAGACCAAGCTGACCTTGAATTTGGGAGATCCACCTGCCTCTGCCTCCCAAATGCTGGGATTAAAGGTGTGGGCCACCACCACCCAGTTGCAAAATCATTTTCTAATTTGGATTACTTCCTATGGAAACTTCCTCACAGTGAAAAATGTCATCCTCTGACAGCTATGCAAACTTAGATTGCAGGGTCACCCCTGAGAATGCCATGTTGAGGGATGAAGAGTTACAGAGAGAGTTTAGATGTCCTCATCCTCTTTCACACTCTGAAGTTAAAATCATTCCACCCATTTTGTTTCTAAAAACAAAAATGTTTCAGAGTTAAGAGCAGAGAACTTTTTATTCCTAAGAAGCTGATTCTGGTTGACTCCTCTTTCTTTAGATAATTATGTCCATCGGCTGGTTGCAAGCAAGACGGATGGAAAGATCGTTCAGTATGAGTGTGAGGGTGACACCTGCCAGGAAGAGAAGATAGATGCCTTACAGTTAGAGGTGAGTTGCTGTGAGCTGTTGCTTAGCAACTGCTATTACTGGAGAAAGGTGTTTTGACCTTTTAATGTAGTCATCTGCCCTGTGTGGAAACTTTTTTTTAAAGTTCTGTGATTTCTTTGAAGAATTTCTAAACTGTTTCTTTTTTTGAAAGTCTAAGTTTCCCCGTGCCTTACTGTTGTCAGCGTGATGTTCCTAGTTGTCTTGAATTCCAGTTTATTAGTTAAGGCAATTCAGGTTATCTTCTGCAGCAGCAATAAAGCCAAAAGGTAGGATGTTTCTGTCAGTGGCTATACAGAAGCTGGAAACAGCAGACTTGGTCAGAGTGGACCCCAGCAGGGTCCCTTCTTCCCTTGAGTCATCTGTGCACAAGTGTGTGTTTAATGTGTGTGCTTTGTGAATTGGGGCTCATCATTAAAGCCATTTCAGAGTTTATGTATTTGAAGAAACACATTTAGCATCTTCAGTTTTCTCCTGAGTGGTAAGTCCTGTCTGCTGCAGACAGCCCTCCCAGAGAGTGTCTTGTAGTGAACAACTCTCATGATTAGTATGTTTTGTTGTTTTACATGGGTTGGGTTTGGGTTGTTCTTTATTTTGGTGCAGGCTTTTCTCTGTGTAGCTCTGGCTGTGCTAGAACTGGCTTTGTAGACCAGGCTGGCCTGGAACTCACAGAGGATCCTCTTCTTTTGCCTCACCAGTATTGGGATTGAAAGTGTGTGCTACCACTGATCAGTGGGTTGGGTTTTGTTTGAACACAGCGTCTTGTTAAGAACTCCCAGATTGACCTCAGACTAATGGTCCTTCTGTCTTCATTTCCTTGGTAATGGGATGACAGGAGCATGCTACCAATGCTACCATGCCCACATAAAATCCTATGTTAATGATAGGGAAGTTTTAAAATGAGTCCTAATTTATGTAAATTTAAAAAAAAAAAAAAAAAAACTTTAACTAGGAAAACTAATCCAAATCCCTGGCTGTCAGAGGAAATGTATGTTTGGACAATGGCTCATTAGTATACTCTTTTTGGAATTTATTTTTTTCATTTAATGTGTATGAGTGTATTATCTACATGCATGTCTGCAGTGTGTCCGTACTTAGTGCCCAGGGAGCCCAAAAGTGTGCCTCAGATGCCACTTGTGAGTGCATCTGGAACTGGAATTATAGATATCTGTGAGCCACTTGTGAGTGCTGAGGGTCCTCAGGAAGAGCAGCCAGTGTTAACTGCTGAGCCAATTCTCCAGCCCCTCATCTTTGGACTTTATAGTTCTGATAGATTTTAAAAAGTGGTGTTTGCTGAGTGGTGGTGGTGCACATTCTTAATCCCAGCACTCAGGAGGCAGAGACAGGCAGATCTCTGTGAGTAGAGGCCAGTCTAGTATTCTACAGAGCAAGTTCCAGGTCAGGCTCCAAAGCTACACAAAAGTCCTGTCTCAAGAAACCCCTTACCTTCACCACCACCCCCAAAAGTAGCCTTCAGTAAGGCTTGTATCCTTAATAAATTAATATGTTTACAGAAATAATCAAACTCTCGACGTTAAGTCTTTAGAATAAGTATCTCTTCCATATGAACTCTGAGTAATGGTGCCATTCATATTTAAGAAATAGCTTGTCAGGCTTGAGTTGTATCTCTCCCAGGGTGCTGAGATGAAGGAGTTGGTTAGAGTTTTACATGTAGGAAGGAGTGCTTTGTGTGGAACCCATAGTCTCATACATGCTAAGCCCACATTTTGCCACTAAGCTACCACTCTAGCCCCGAATTTTACATAAATTCAAAGCCTTCATTCTTAACATTGTCTGTACTAGAATAAGTTTGTGTCCTTTGTGACTTCAAGGCCAGCCTGGTCTAAAACAAAAGTTCTAGGACAGCCAGGACACAGAGAAACTCTTTCTCAAAAAACAACCACCAAATAGATGTGATGGGGGGTATGTGTATGCGTGCATGCGCCTGCAAATTGGATTTTTGGATCTTTTCCAGTTAGATTGCAAGCTCCACTCTACCTCTGGCCCAGTGCCTGTTGACCTGGGTTGAACCCAAGTATAATATAGAATCTGATGAGCCTGACATGATAAGCCTCAAGTCTCCAGTTGATAAGATTGGAAAGTGGTCAGTGCCTCAAGTGTGAGACAGTTCAGACACCAAGCAAAACCATGTCTCCTTCCCTCCTTCCCCCTGCCTTTCTGCCTTTGGAGACCTTGACTCTGGATGCTGTTCTGCTGTGTTATGGGGTCAGTGTTCATTGGGTTTCAGTACTGGTGATGGCTCACATCTGGCTGTTTGTTCTGTTTTTAGTATTCGTACTTACTAACAAGCCAGCTGGAATCACAGCGGATCTACTGGGAAAACAAGATTGTTCGCATAGAGAAGGACACAGCAGAGGAGGTAAGTGACTGACCTGGTGACTGAAATGCCCTGGCAGGCAGCCTGACAGGGCAAAGACAGGAAAAGGAACTGTCAGAATCTTCTCTTTGCTGGGTGATGATGGGAAGAGAATTGTTTTGTCTCTTAAAAAAGTTCATGGGCCAGTGAGATGGCTCAGTGGGTTAAGGCACTTGGCTGTTAAGCCTGACAACCTGAGTTCAATCCCTGAGACCCACATGATAGGAGAGAATTGACACCCTCATGTTGTCCTCTGACTTCCACGTGTATGGCATGCCCTGCTGTGCCCACACATATATACACATACAACATAGACACACATACAAATAACTAAATAAATGTTAAAGGGAAAAAAAGATAAAAAGAGACCATAGACTTAAGGGTCTTGATAGTACGCCTCTTAAGGACACTGTTTGTATTTCATCTCAGTCATATCTAGCGCTCTGTACAACCCCAATAACATAAAAATGGTAACTGCCCAGCCTACTGCTCCCTGCTAGTGTGAATTTCTGAAGCTTTGTAAACTGGAGAAAATAAATTGGGCAGAAATGGAGCTTCTGTGGTCACCCTAGAAAATTACTGAGTGATGGCTGCAGACTACATTTTAACTAAATAATCCCTTAAATGTGCCATTGTCACATCTTAACTAAGGAGTCCTTTAAATATTCCCTTCATGGTGCCTATGTCACTCTGGCTACTCAGGAAGCAGAGACAGGTTGTTTAAGATCCGAAGTTTTAGGTGAATAGCCTGTTTCGTTTTTTTAATTTTTGAAGATTTATTTTTATGTTGTGCATGTTTGATTGTATGTTCGTGTATGGTGACTTTGGAGACTAGAAGAGGGCATAAATACCCCTGGAGCTGAGTTAGGTGTGGATGTGAGTGGATGCTAGGAACTAAACCAAGGTCCCCTCCCTTGGAAGGTGAGACATCTCTCAATCCCCAAAATAAGTTTTTTTGTTGACTTGGTTTGATTTTAGATTTCAACACCTAGAAAGTAATATGATTTTTGCAGAAACCTGTACAGAAAGCCTGAGTTCTTTAAGCTTAATTTTCTCCTAGTTTGTAGCAAGTTCAAAGAACCTTGAAAATTCTAGAGAAGATGGTTTAAACACAGGTGCACCTGGGGCTTGTGTGTGTAAGATCTCCAGCAGCCACTTCACTTAGCGGTATATAAAGTCTTAATTTTCTAAATGGCTCAACTGGTAACTTATTCTCTCCTCTCTGGGCCCTAGCAACAGTAAGAATTGGCTTTTCAAACAGCCAGTGTTTGGCTCAGGCTTTGAAATAACCTTTAGTTACAAGTCATCCATAAAATTCTTGCAACAACTTCCAGACAGTAGAAGTGCTGATGCAGAGGTCCTAGAGGACACTTGTCTTTCCTTCCTTCCGGAATAGGGTGTGATTGCCATACAGGGACAGGGTTGCTGCCTCTTCACTCTACCAGCATGACCACCCAAACTGTTTCACAAACTAGCAAACTGTGTTGTGTGATTTGTCAGGATTAGCCACATTCTCTAAGACATGCCAGCCAAAGCAAGTCAGGGAAGAGAAGCTCCCAAAGGATTCGCTTTCAGATCAGAGTGAACTGAAGCCAGAGCAGCTTCCAATGAAAGCTTAAAGCACTTGAAAGGGATGCCTTTGTTTTCTAATGACAGATGTTATTTGCCCATAAGTTCATGGCTGATGCAAGCCTTTTGTCCTGCAGTGTCCTTTTGTGACTGGTATTCTGTCTATTTGCACCCCAAGCAGTAGAACATGCAGGAGACAGTGACAGATTCTTACTCATGAGCTTCATAGCCCTATCACCTCATTCATGTAGGGTGTGATAAGCCAAGCCTGAATCCTGCAGGTCACTTGTAAACTTGAGGGAGTCTGATATATTCCAGCCTGTCATGGATATAGGATCAGCCACTCAAAGCCATATGAAAGCTCTTGGGTTTTTTGTTTGTTTTAAAATTAATTTATTTTAGCTGGGTGGTGCTGGTGAATGCCTTTAATCCCAGCACTTGGAAGGCAGAGCCAGTCAGATAGATTTTTGAATTTGAGGCCAGCCTGATCCACAGAGAGTTTCAGGACAGCCAGGGCTACACAGAGAAAAAATAAAAGAAAAAAATTAATATTTTCATTAACCAAAATGTACTGAGTCCTGTCGATATTGATTTCTATTTTACCCACTGCTCTGCAAAGGAAGGCAGGGAAGAACAAAAGCAGCCAAAAAGTCTAGTGGTCTCTTACCTGAAAACAGTGTTTAAAGTAGTTGGGCCTGGTGGCTCATGCCTGAAATCTAGCACTTGGCAGGCTTAGGCAGGAAGCTTGCCAAGTTGAAAGCCAACCTAGACTACAGAGTAAGACTTTATCTCAAAAATAAAAATAAAATAAGGGCCACTCTTTGTGGCTAACACCTTTAATTCCCAGCACTGTGAGGCAGAGAGAGATGGATCTCTGAGTTTGAAGCCAGCCTGATCTACAGAGTGAGTTCTAGCACAGCCAGGGTTACACAGAGAAACCCTGTCTCAAAGAACCAAAATAAATAGATAAATTAGACAAGGCAAAAATGAAATGCGAAAATGTGGTCCTGGTGTGGTGGGTGTCACATGTACCCAAGCAGAGAACATAAAAGTTTGGTCTTCAGCTTCAGAGGGGTTTAAAGCTTGGCTTTGGACAGGATCCCCCCACCCTGCATCTGGGTGACCTTGTCTTTCTAAGATCTTGTTTCCTGAGAAACTCATTGGCCTGTCCATCTTACTGAGATGTGTGATTATAAAGGCCGCTGGATTCTGGTGGGGAAATCTTCTCTCAGCTGCTAAGACTCAGCTCTGTTGCTCTTCCCTAGCTAGACTCGGGTGGGCTCTTGGTAGGACTGCTTTTGCCTGACCTACACATGCCATCCAGAATTATGAACTAGTTCTGTAGGTACACTGCCTCATAGGCTGGCCCAAGACAAACATGCAGTTCTTATGGCTTCATGACTGGTCAGAAAAGCAGGAGTTGGAGGACAAAACAAAAGCCAAACTGGTAGAATCCAGTCTGATGGTTTTATTTCTCTTTTGAGTTTTTTGATTTATTGAGACCTCTATGGCTGAGCATGGTCTGAGACTCACTGTGGGCAATCCTCCTGTCTCAGTCTCCTAAGTGCTGCGATTGCAGGTGGGAGCTAGCACCCCAGCTCTTCACTAGTTCTTGGAGATGACTTTAGGAATGTGCTCCGGAGGGAACAAGAGGGCCTTTGGTTAATATGAGGCTCTGCCCTGGCCTGGACTGCCCTTGTTTGGATTTGAGTAGCTTCCCTGTGCATCTGGCCTTATTTATTCTAGAAGAAAGTTTTCCTCACCTTGACTTTCTGAGTTTGGATTGTCTTGGTTATAGGGGGTGGGGGAACCAAGTACTCTATGACCCTGCTTGACTTCCATTTGCACTTTCAGATTAACAACATGAAGACCAAGTTTAAAGAGACCATCGAAAAGTGTGACAGCCTAGAGCTCAGGCTCAGTGACCTCCTGAAGGAGAAGCAGTCTGTGGAAAGAAAGTAGGTATCCTTCAATTCTTGGCACAGCAACACCCATGTATATCGTGTGAGTTTGGGGGGCGGCTCTTTGTTGATAGAGCAGAATTAGTGACTTCTCATTGTGCAGTTAGGGCCTAGCAAGACAGTTTGATCCCAAGATTCATATGGTAAAAGGAAAGAATTGACTCCCGTATTTGTGGTCCTCAGACCTCCACACATGCACCTTGGTACATATGTGCACACACATTCAGAAAATAAATGTAAAAACCAAAAGGTGCAATTGGTGTTCAAGTGAGGTAGGTGCCAGGTGGAACACTGCACTCTCCTGCTATCTGAGGAGAGTATGTAAGTTAGTGGCAGAGCATCTTCCTGGTAAGTTTCTAGTGTGTGTATGTTTGTTTGTTTTCAGGACAGGGTCTTACTGGATACACCAGGCTGGCCTCCACCTCAAGGTTCCCCTATTTTAATTGTAGCCAATCATATAATACAAAATTTACCATTTGTGAATGTGTGTGTCTGTGCACATGTGTTCCAGTGTGAGCCTGTGGAGGCCGGAAATCAGCATTGGATGTCTTTATTGTTCCTCATCTTTGTTGTTTTGTTTTGCTTTTGAGACAGGGTTTCAACTGTGTAGTCCTGGCTGTCCTGGAACTCACTCTGTAGATCAGTCTGGTCTGAAACTCACAGAGATCTGCCATCTCTGCCTCCTGAGTGCGCAATCTAAAGATGTGTGCCACATCACTAAGCTTTGGTTTGGCTTTTTGGGATGGATTCTTGTTCTGTAGCCCTGACCTCTTTTGTTTTTTTTTTTTCCCTTTTTTTTTCTTAATGTTCATTGATATTTGGCCTGCATGTATTCTCTGCAAAGGTGTTGGCTTCCCTGGAGCTGGCTTTATAGTCAGTTGCGCTGGAAATTGATCCTGAGTTTTCTGGAATTGCTCTTAACCACTGAGCTGTCTCTCCAGCCCCTGTAGCCCTGAATTCAAACATTGTTCCTGCCTCAGCTTCCTGAGTGCTAGGATTACAGGCTGGAGCCACCATACCTGACTACTTTGGTATTCTGATATATAAAAATGGTACCTACCATAGTATCTTGATTTGCATTTCTCCACTTAGGAGTGAACATGAGATAGATCACCCCCACTCCCCATTCCCTTCTTTAGCATGAAGTCAGACCACTTGTTTCAGAAGATGCCACTTCCCTGGTGAGTTCCTGGTCATGGCCATGTCTCTGCCGGAGTGGCTGCAGCTACTGAGCTCAGCAGGGAGGGGCCTGCCCTAGTGGCTTCTAAGGTCGCAGAGCAGAAAGGGCATGGAGAAAGTGAAGCTAGCTCTTTTCTCCCTGTGTCTTGCTCGAGGTGCACTCAGTTGAATAGCAGAGTGGCCAAGCTCAGCACGGAGCTGCAGGAGGAGCAGGAGCTGAACAAGTGTCTGCGCGCCAACCAGCTGCTGCTGCAGGACAAGCTGAAGGAAGAAGAGAGGCTGCTGAAGGAGACCCGTGACCAGAAGGACCTGCAGATCACCGAGATCCAGGAACAGCTGCGTGATGTCATGTTCTACCTGGAAACACAGCAGCACATCAGCCACCTGCCAGCAGAGACACGGCAGGAGATCCAAGAAGGGCAGATCAACATCCCCTCAGCCCCCAACCCGCCCTCTTCAGGGGCTGGTGGGAAGCTGCCCTCCAGGAAGGGCCGCAGCAAGAGGGGCAAATGACCTTCAGAGACTTGTCCCTGAGACTTCCTGGGCACTGCAGGGTGTGCTGGGACCTTTGCTGAGCGGGAGGGTGGACCCTAATAAGTATGCCTGAGGACGAACTGCGGTCGTGTGGCTCCTTCATTTGTGGCATGTGAGACTGAAAGAGAGGTGGCATTGGCAGTGTTTCCCAAGATGGTGAGTCTCAGACCTTAGACACCTCATGGTCATTCTACCTTCCAGCTGGGTGAAGCCCAGTCTTGTGTATTTTTCCGTTGTATTTATTCAGTTGGAGTACTTGGAGTTGAATTCTGGGGTAGGTTTATGACATGATGTGACCTCAGAGGCAGCATTACTCTGCACTAAAGCACAGCTGCCTTGAGGAGAGGAGCTGCTGCCACTGCAGAGAGATCTTCTCTCCTGCCGTCCCTCCATCCCCATCAAGGTGAAGAGCTGTTTCAATGTCACAGGGAAGAGGCAAGGTTTTAAAGCAGGCACAGGCCTGTCCTCCGCAGCCATCTTGCTTGGTTTGAGGGCAGGAAAAACAAGGAACTAGGGCAGATGGGTAGACCAAGTGTAGGGAAGATGATGACAGCTGTTTTTGATGATGCCATACAAAATGTGCCTGTCAGATAGGAAGAGCCTTAGTGGCTCTGTTCAGCTCAGGTAACTGAGAATATCCCCATCTAGCAGGAGTCAGTAAGGAGCAAGTCTGGAGAGAGGTATTGAAAAGCTGATCTGTGTTGCTGGGGTCAGTGTACACTGACTTTCAGGCCAGGTGCATGTTCAGGTCACAGCTAGAGGGAGCCTGGGCAGATTCCTCAGTTTCACTTTTAGGATATAAGCAAAGGCTGCTTCTCACTCCAGAACCTGACTGCTGCAGAGCTCCTCTCCAACAGCCATATGATACTTACTGCGACCAATAGAGGGTTGGGTGCGCCTCTCGCTAGAGCCAGGAACATGAGATAATGATTCGCATAGTAATTGAACAGAATTCTGGGGACACCATTTTGGGATTTGGCTTTCTAGAAGAGCCTGCACAGTTAGGACAGCAGTGTGTAATGCTGTTTAATTTTCTGCTTTATCATCAACCAAAGGTTTCAAATGCCACACTTTAGAACTGTTTTCTTTTCTGGATTTTTTTTTTTTATTGGACCTCGTCCTTTGACCTGAACCTCTGACGTGTCATCACAACATTGCTTGTGCTGCTGATCACTGTCCAGTTCTGTGGAATGTGCTGTGGCATTTCCCAAAACTCCACCTGTAACTGCAGAATGTAACTCAGACCTGCACTCCAGATCCTCAGGCCTGAGCTGCACAGGCCTGTAGCCAGAGCAGGAGCAAATCCTCCTCACAGAGCTTCTGCTTTCTCTAGAACTATTTCACACTGTTAGCCCTTCTAGGCCCCACTTCTCTGGCACATGTGACCTTGCAGTAACTGGAGTGGGTGGTAGCATGCTAATTAAGAGAATTGGAAGTAACTTCCAGAGCTGCCTTCTCATTTCATTACAATCCACCGAGCAGCCCTGCCACCCAGACAAGAGCTTCACTTCGCAGCATGGGTCCAGGAAAATGCCTGGGAAGGCCATGGCCAGAGGAAGCAGGAGATGGGCGAGGTTTCCAAACTACTTGAAGGTCTTTAAAAAATGTTCCAGGAAAACAAAAATCAAGATGTGTGAATAAAATGTTATTTTAAAAGGTTAAAGAGTTATGTTTAAATCTGACATTATAGAGGCTGGAAGCTGCTAGCTTCAGAACTTAGACAAAGCACTTCACTTTGCCACTCTATCTTGACTGATGAACCAGAGATTATTCTTTCCTCTGTGAAATTTGCATCTGTGACATTGCATGAGAGCATGTATCTCAGCGTGTCAGTGGCCTGGTTTTTTTTTTGTTTTGTTTTTTTTTGGGGGGTTTGTTTGTTTTTCAAGACAGTGTTTCTCTGTATAGTCCTGGCTATCCTGGAACTCCCTCTGTAGAACAGAACAATCTAGCCTCTTTGAACTCCAAGTGCCCACCTGCTTCTGCCTTGAATGCTGGGATTAAAGGCGTGCACCACCACGCCCAGTGAAATGAAAACTTTTTTTAATAATTTATTTTTATTGTATGTGCATTGGTGTTTTGCCTTCATGCATGTATGTGTGAAGGTGTCAGGTTACAGACAGTTGTGAATTGCCATGTAGGCGCTGAGAATTGAACCTGGGTTCTTTGGAGGAACAGCCAGTGCTCTTAACCACTGAACCATCTTGAAAACATTTTTAAATAATGAGAAAAGCCTTCCCCTTGAGGAACCCTGAGTTTTCCCCAGTGTCAGAGCCCAGTCTCCTTTCCCTTCTGTGCTGTGAACTTGAGATTTCCCCTCGAGATATGTATGACAAGGACTAATGCAAGAACATCACGGGTGATTGAGAAAGATTATTTTTTTATTAAAGGGCTCTTGGGAAAGCACCCACTGATGCAAAAGGGCAAATACAGCTGTGACATTCCTGAAAGGCCGAACTGATTGCTCCCTCCAGGCTTAATGCTGCCAGTGTGTATCCCAGATCTTACTCTAGCTCCAAGGCCATGCCCTAGGAGGAGCTGTACCCCAATGCCAAGGTGGGAGGTTATGTGTTTCCCATTGCATCAAAAGGTTTTCATTTGTGCATTGGGAGATTTTTCACTTCTGGCAAGAGGTTGTAGGCCCTTTATGCTGACTAGTCACTATAATGGTAATGTTAGACCCTTTATATGTTTGTGTATGTGTAGTGTGTAAAGGTTGTTGGGTGTCCTGCACTGTCACTGCCATGTTCTCTTGAAACAGCATATCTCACTAAGGTTGGAGCTAGGCTAGCAAGCAGCAAGCCCCAGTGATCCTGGCTCTACCCAAAAGCACTAGGTTATAGGCCCACATGCCAATCCAGCTTTTTACATGGGTGCTGGGAACTCAAACTTGCATAGCAGATAACCCACTGAGCCATCACCCCAACCACCACCACCCCTTTTGGATACTTACTGAGTTTCACTATAGCAAAGGCTAGCTTTGAGTTCATGGCAGTCCACTTGCCTCAGCCTCCCAAGAGCTGCATTTACAGTTGTGAATGTCTTCTTTATTTTGCTTGTTTGTTTGATTTAGTTTTTTGAGATAAGGTCTCTCTACATATCCCTGGTTTTCCTGAAACTCACTGAGATCCACCTGCCTCTGCCCCAATATGCAGGCACCCCCCACACACACCGGGATTAATGGGATTAAAGGTGTGTGCCACCACATCTAACCTTCATTTTGTAATGATACTCCCTCTTGAGTCTCTGGACATGGGTCTCCCTGGACTCTAACAGATCTCAGGCTTTATTCCTGAGAGCTACCTTGCTGGCCCAATGCAGAGAATCCCCACTGGCCTGGGCTAGGGTATGGTGAACCTGGAAGTTCTATATCAGTTTTTCAGGATTGTGCATGTATCCATTGTCCCTTCTCTGACCATCCTCGTGTGATGTCTGTCTGTGTGTCCCACCTTCCCTTTCCCCTGACATTAAAAAGCCAGGATAATCTTGTTTCACACAGGATGACTACAGCCTTAGGGCCTAATGCTGAATGGCTGAGGTCAAAAATCCCTCACTGGAATTACCTGGGAGAATATGGCTTTGGTGTTTGGCTTAGAGCTTCCCTACTGCAGATAACATTTATTACCCCAGGCCAGCTACCAAACTCATTGCATGAATTAAGCAGCTTTGCTTCTGTCCAGGTATTGCTCTAGAGTCCCAACCAGAGACTCTTTCAGATCCAACTCAATGCTGCCTAGAAAAGACTGAGTTCACCTTCTATGTCCTCCATATGAAGGCCATGGAAACCTTCTGCCATCTTTTGCCCAGAAGCAGCAGATCTCACACTAAACCTCTTGTATGCTTCTGTCTTGGTTTGCAAAGAAGAACCTCAAGATTGGGGTGGTGTGTGGGAGGTGGCTCAGTGGATAAAGTGCTTGCCATGCATGAGTCTGATTCTTAGCACCAAGATAAAAATGCAGGCATAATGGTGTCTATCTGTAATTGTAGCACTAGGGAAGAGACTGTTTCTCTGGTAATTGTTGCCCAGTCAGCCTAGCATAATTAATGAACCCTAGGTCCCACTGAAAGACCATATCTAGAGGTGGGAGGGAGTGCCCTGTATTTAGGGAATAGCATCTGAGGGCAACCTGTAGCCTCTACAAGCAGGGGCACACCTGTACACCTGTGTCCACAGGAACACACAAAAAACAGTGTGGAGTTCATGGTGGAGCACTCACTGCTCTTGCAGAAAACCTGGGTTTGGTTTGCCACATCCACATGGTGGCTCACAGCCAACCCTAACTCAAATCCCAGGGACCTCAAAGCCCTCTTTTGGCCTCTGTGGGCAATGAGCACACACAAACATACACATAAAATAAAAAATAAACCTTTAAATTTGCTTTGTTTTTCTTTGTTTTTTTATGGTGAAAAAGTATATTTAGAATTAGCCAGTTGGACTGAGTTTAGATGATCCCAATTTTGTTGGCGACATCCAGAACATCATAATCAGGAGCCAAGCAAACATATGCCTTCTCTCCATCAGGCCTTATAGGGTGTTGACTTTGGCTACATCAGTGTCATAGAGTTTCTTCACAGCCTATTTGATCTGGTACGTGTTGGCCTTGACATTCACAATGTTTACAGTGTGTTGTTGTCTTCTATCTTCTGCATGACTGACTAAGCGGTCAGGGGGGATTTAATGATGGCATAGTGGTCAAGCTTGTTTCTCCTGGGCGTGCTCTTACCAGGGTATTTGGGCTGCCTCCTGAGCCTAAGGATCTTGGGCCGCTGAAAGGTGGGTGACGTGCAGATCTTTTTCTTAGGGCTGTGTATACCTCTCAGCACTTGGCGTTCAGGGCCTTTGCTTTGGCTTCGGCTTTGAGAGGGACAGGAGCTTCCTTCAATTTTGGCACCATCCTGGTCAAAATTTGCTTTGTTTTTCAAGACAAGGTTTCTCTGTGGCTGGCCCTAGCTAGCCTCGAACTGACAAGAGATCTGCCTGCTTCTGCCCCCCCAAGTGCTGTGGTTAAGGTCATATGCCACCACTACACAGCAAATCTTTTTAAAAATGTAAAAGGTCAAGTTTGTATAATTCCTAGCACCACCATACAATAATAGGAGCCTACTGGACCTTCCAGCTGCAGGAATCCCTCATTGAAACACCAATGCCTTGGTCCATCAGATAGTCTCCCCTACCCTGTCCAGACTTATGTAGCCCTGGCTGTTCTAGAACTTGTTCTGTAGACCAGGCTGGCCTCAAACTCACTGAGATCAGACTTGCTCTGCCTCCTATCACCAGGCCCATCAGACAATTCTGCATAGTCTGTAGAACAAAGCATCCTCACCACCTGAGAAACTGGCCTGTTTCACCTCTCATTAATTAAGACTGCTTAGTATCTAGAGACCCCTGGATGGGGTGAGAAGAGCCACAGGCTCCCTTCTGGGGCAGAGTGAATCCCAGAGAAAAACATAGTTCCTCTTGGAAATGCTCCAACAGAAAGCAACCAAACTGACTTATCTCCTTTGGGCAGAGGTTCAACTGCTCAGTTGGAGCCACCAGAGCATCCCTTAGAATCATCTGTGGTGAGACACACAAGCTTGGCCCACTCATCTTCTGATTCCTTTCAGGCAGAAGCACCCACCCATATCACACTCCCCCACCTCCCAACCCCATCCCACCTGTTCTCTGTAGGGGGAAAAAAAATCTAAAATCCTCTTCTAAGTACAGGCCTCTGGAAAACATCTTCATGCATTTGTTCCCAAGCCTCTAAGAATCAACACTAACTGGCTTGGATCCCAGGCAGGGCCAAGTACAGGACACAGGACTACAAAAAGGCCCAAAAGCTTCCATCTACCCCTCCCCCAACACATTCGTCTCCAATTAAGTAGGGGCTTGCCTGGGCTGGGGGCTGCCAGGATTCTCCTTATCCAGAAATGGAGGCTTCACACTGAGGCCTAGAACCTCTTCTGAATGTCCATGCCTGATGGCGCCTGCTCCCAACCCTGTGCTTTCTCTTTGGCAGGATTCCTGGTCCTATTTGGCTGCAGAAATGCTAAAGTTTGTTCCTTTCTTTCTTCCTCTGGAAGCTGGCTGCTTCTCCCCACCCCCTTGCTGCCCCTCTGCCTCTCAGAGTTATAAATTAGAATATTCTAGGACTTAAAAAACATTGTTTGAAACATTGCTGCATGTATATAATGAAAGAGCATGTATGTGCAGAACACGGTGCCCTGTGAAGGTCAGAGGACAACTTTCAGGTGTCATTTTGGAGGTAGTATGATGCTGAGCTGTACATTCAAGGCTAACTAGCCTGCAGAACGTATCTAAGTGGGCTTCCTGCCCATGCCTCTCATCTTCCTATAGGAGGCTGGGGTTACAGGGGCACGGCCACTATATCTGGCTTTTTACATAGGTCCCAGATCTGTGGCTTTTAAAAAAAAAATCTCAAAAGGTAAAAATAAAAAGAGAAAAGCTGGAGAGACACTTTAATGTCAGTACTTGGGAGGCAAAGGCAAATGATCTCTGTGAGTTCAAGTTCAGCCTGATCTACAGAGTGAGTTCCAGGACAAACACAGAGAAATCCTGTCTCAAAAAACAAAGGGAAAAAAAAAAACAAAAAAGAAAAGATGAAAAAAGAAACATAGGAAGATGGCTCATCAGGATAGGGTGCTTGCTGCCATCTAGCAACCTAAGTTGACTCTTGGACCCATATGATGGAAAGAGAGAACTGATTTCTGCAAATTGTCTAACCTCTGTATGTGTGCCATAATTTGTGTGTGTGTGTGTGTGTGTGTGTGTGTGTGTGTGTGTGAGCATGTGTGTCCATGTGGTACCATGGTTCCTTTGTGAAGGTCAGAGAGCAACCTTTATGAGTTGGCTCCCTCCTTTGATAATATGGGACCCGGGCATCGAACTCAGGTGGTCAGGCTTGGTAGCAAACCCCTTTACCCACTGATCCATCTCACTGGCCCCTACTGCTTTCCATCCCTTTCCATCAGCTTGTGTTACTTCTAGGAAACTATGTCACTGATAATTTTCAAGGAAGGAACATGGTTGAAGCTAAAGGATTTAATGATGGGTTACCATTATTTGTGACGCAGAAAAGTCTAGAATTTCTCTATGTGAATCCATCTTCCAGCACTAGTCACTCAGACAATCCAGACAAGGAGACCCAGTCCTGCCTTCCTACCTTCCAGCCTTGTGTTTGCCCAGAGTCTCAATTGGAAGCCACTCCTGAGCTCTTACTGGTTGCTGACCAGCCCAGTACAGCCTGTTAGGTAGACATACCATTACAAACACTGGGAAAACCAAAGCTCAACAGAAACAGGAAGGAATTTGGCTAGCCTGGGCTCTTGTCACCAGGCTGGGAACTCAGCCTCACTGTGATCCTAAATCTGGATTTGGGTGGCTACACAGATGTTTGAAGGCTTCTAGACTGTTGGGGCCAGGCCTTCAGCAGCCAGTAAAAGGACTAAGCACTGGTCAGAAAAGCAGCTGAGGGACAGCTCTGACACAGGTGGAGGCAAGCTGTCCCCAACCGTCTGCAAGATTACTATCTGCTGAAGAACAAAGATCTACACCGCACCTCCCCCAAGAGTTAATTCAAATGTGCCTGTCAATCACTTGCAGCTTGAGAGCACTTTGCTTTGTCTTCTATGAATTTTTAACAGTTTAGAGGCCTGGTGTAATGGCACATGCCTTTAATCCCAGAACTCTAGAGGCAAGAGGCAGAGGCAGGCACAAAGTGAGTTTGAAGCCAGCATGATCTACATAGTAAATTCTAAGACAGAGACTACAACAATGCCCAGCTGTACTGGCACATGTCTTTAATCCCAGCACTCTAGAGGCAGAAGCAGGCAGATCTCTGTGAGTTCCAGGATAGCCTGGTCTACAGAGCGAGTTCTAGGATAGGAAATGGAGAAAGCTCTTGGGATCTTAGGTGGGGCCTACCTAGGACAGGCTACCACTCCTCACCTGTTCAATGATGGAAGTCATGGAACTATCTCTTTATCATTTTTCTGTGTGACTGGAAACATGCCTCAAGGGTTAGGAACACTTGCTGCTTGTACAGAGAACTGGGTTTGTTTCCTTGCACCTACATCCAATGACTTACAACTGCCTTTAACTCCAGTTCCTAGGGAGCCAACACTCTCTTCTGGCCTTATGGACACCTGCATGCATATGAACATACTTACACACAAACAATCGTTTGTTTGTTTTCAGGATGGAGTTTCCCTGTGTAGCCCTGACTTCCCTGAAATTAACTCTGTAGACCAGGCTGCTTTGAACTCAGAGATCTGCCTGCCTCTGCCTCCCAAGTGCTGGGATTAAAGGTGTGTGTCACCTCTACCTGGCAACAAACACCTATTTTTATTATACGTGGATGTATGTGCATGTTTGTGTGTTACTACTGGTATATGTGTGGGTGTGCAGGTACATGTATGCAGTTGCTGTGAAAGGCAGGGTAAGTTTCATTCCTTAGATATTATTCACTTGTTTATTTTTATTGTATGTATATGGGTGTCCACATGCATACTGTGCCAATGGCAGAACAGGACTTTGGATCCCCTGGGACTAAAGTTTCAGAGTAAGATACCATATGGGTGCTGGGCACTGACTGTGGATCTTCTGAAAGAGCAGGAAGTGTTCTTAACTAATGAACCAGCTCTTCAGACACCCTGATGTGGAATATTAGTATGAGATAATGTTTTATTAATTTATGCTATGAAATATTTATTTAACAATGCAAAGATGTGTTGTACTTGTTTAACTGTGAAGCTGTATTACTTTGCCTGTCTTAAACCCCTGATTGGTCTAATAAATGTCCAGTAGCAGGACATAAGAGGGATAGATGGGGCTGGTAGGCAGAGAGAATAAATAGGAGAAATCTGGAATGATTGGAGAGTGAGAAGAGAGAGGCGTATACAGGGGACCAGTCATCCAGTCACTCAGCCAGACACAGAATAAGAATGAAAGAAAGAAAAGGTACACAGAAATAGAGAAATTCAAAACCCCAGAGGCAAAAGGTAGACAGAATAATTTAAGAAAAGCTGGCTAGAAATAAGAAGCTAAGTCCGGGCATTCATAAGAGAGAATAAACCTCCATGTGAGTATGTGATTATTTGGAAACTGGGTAGCAAGCCCTCAAGAGTAAAAACAACAAAACCCACACAACACCCCACCTTAGTTTTTTGCATTAAGGTCTCCCTGGGACTGGGAGCTTGCCAGTTAGACTTGCCTGGCTGACCAGTATGTTCCAGGGATTTGCCTGTATCTGTCTCCCAAGTGCTGGGTTCTACAGGCATGTGCTGCTGTACTTGGCTTTTAAGTAAGTGCTGGGAATCTAAACTCATGTTCTCATGCTTACATGACAGGCCCTTCACTGGCTGAGCTGTTTCTCAAGCCTTGTGTGGTGTCAAGTCTGAGAAAACAGCATCCCAGGGCTGTGGAAACACAATGCTCCTGGAAGTCACACAGTTGGAAGTGACATTGAAGGTCTTCTTGCCCTTTGCTGTTGTTTTATTTATTTATTTTGTGCATGTGTATGCCTGTACAAGCATATACATGCTATGGATGACATGTGGAGGTCAGAGGACAATTTGTGGAACTGGTTCTCTTTTTCTAATCATGTGAGTCCTGGGGATCGAACTCAGGTCATCAGGCTTGGCAACAAACACTTTTAATCCACTGAGGTATCTTGCTGGACCTTTACCATCATCCACAGACAAAGAAGCCAACCTCCTTATGAGTCTGTCACCAGCCTCTTCCAGATGCTTGTCTGCTGCCATCACTCTGCTTATACTGGGGCAGTACCCTCCACTCCCTCTGTAACCAACCCCCCCATCAGCTTCCAGACAAGGTCTTGCTTCATAGCCCAGGCTGCTTTTTAACTCCTGATTGTCCTGTTGGCTTCCCAAGTGCTAGGATTGCAGGTGTACACCACCGTGCCTGCTCACACTGAGATTGAACACAGTTTCATGCTGTCAGCTTCTGGCTCCTACCTCTAGTCTAGGCCCTCCATGGCACAGGGCTGTCTTACTGGAGATCTCTCCTGACGGGAACACACACTCCACCTTTCATTCTCCTCTACAAACTCAGGGAAAAGTGGTGGGTTCTTGTCAGGACAAGAAGGTAGAAACAAATAGGGACATTGTTCCCAGATTCCTGAGGCCAACGTTAGTGAGCAGTGAAGGGCAGACACTGGGGCTCTGAGGGAGGAGGAGATGCCTAAAGGCTGCCAGTGTGTGCAGCCCACCCCCACCCCATTGTTGGCAAAGCAGAATCTTGATACATGACCCAAGCTGGCATTGAACTCACTTTGTCGCCCGGGCTAGTCTGGACCTCAGAGTCCTACATCAGTCTCCTGAATGCTGAGATTATAGGTGTGTACTGGGTGTCTTTGTGTGTTAATTTGACACAATCTAGAGTCATCTGAAAGGAGCCTCAGCTGAGGAAATGTCTCTGTGAAACCCAGCTGTAAAGTATTTTCTCATTCGTTGTCCATGGAGGAGGGTCCAAACCGTGGTGGGTGATGCCATCCTGGGCTAATGGTCCTGGGTTCTGTAAGAAAGTAAACTGAGCAATCCAGCTCCCCTCGATGGCCTCTAACTACATCAGCTCCTGCCTCCAGGTTCCTGCCCTGTTTGAGTTCCTGTCCTGATTTCCTTCTCTGCTGACAGCAATGCCGAAGTGTAAGCCAACTAAACCCTTTCCTCCCCAGCTTGCTCTTTGGTCATAGGGTTTCATAACAGCAATAGACACCCTAAAGTGCCTTTTTAAAATAACTTTTTGTTTGTTTGAACTTTGACATGGCAATGACCAGTTTGCCAGCACAGGAGCTGCTTTTCAATTGTCACTTGGTTCCAGCTTTCTACCTGATCCTGAGCTCTTCGAATACATCATATCCAGGGCCAGATATCACCCTGGCCAACCCTACTAGGCAGGTACCATTGTCATCTCCATTTTGTTGACAAGGAAACTGAGGCACAGAAAGGTAAAAAAGCCGTTTGCCCAATGGTCACCTGGTTGTCAAGGAATAACTGTCCCATCAAGGGCAGTGTCCCTTTGGCATGTCATCCAGAAGTAGGAAGGTGAAAATTTATACCTGCTGGGGGTAAGGGGCAGGTAGCTGGCATGGGGAACCCAGAGCTCAGAACAGAACTGGGGATTTCCAGGATATGAAAAAGAACAGGTAGGAAGACAGACAGGAGCTTTAAAAAACAACAACAAAAATTAAAAACAGGCCTTTGGGTTGGAGAGCTGGCTCAGTGGTTAAGAGCACTGGCTGCTTTTCCAGAGGTCCTGAGTTCAATTCCCAGCAAGCACATGATAACTCACAGCCACCTATGGTGGGATCTGATGCCCTCTTCTGACATAAAGTTGTATGTGCAGATAGAGCACTCATAATGCATATAATTTTTAAATTTTTTTTAAAGAAAGAAAAAGAAAACAAGGCTTTACTGGGCAGTGGTGGCACACACCTTTAATCTATCCTAGCACTCAGGAGGCAGAGGTAGGCAGACCTCTTGAGTTTGAGGCCAGCCTAGTCTACAAAATGGCAGTCAGAGCTACACATAGAAACCCTATCTCAGAGGAGAAAAAAAAGAAAAAAAAAAAAGACAACAGGGCTTCAGGTGGGTCCCTGGTGACACAGCCTGTAATTTCAGCACTCCGAGGACTGACCTGACAGGATTACCATCAGCTCCGGTCCAGGCTGGGCTACAGAGTGAAAATACACAGGGACACAGCAGTGGTTCAGGTGGACAGAGAACCCTGGCTGAGTAGGGAGAGTCCTCTGCATCAGTCAGGCTCTGGGTCTCTAGTGAACAACAGCCAGAGCAACCTTAAGGTGTGGAAGGTCTAGATGTCATCTAATATGGACCAAAGAGGGCACAAAGGGAAAATGGACAGCCACTGGAAACTAGGAATTCCACTAAAAGAGAAGAATGGCAGGAGCCAGGAGATGGTGGTCAACGCCTTTAGACTCAGAACTCTTCAAATCTCTGAGTTTGAGACCAATATGGTCTACAGAGCAAGTTCCAGGACAGCTAGGGCTACACGAAGAAACCCTGTCTTGACCTCCCCACTATCCCTGAAAAAGAGTGGTGGGCAGAGCCTCTGAAGAGACAGAAGGTTTGAGCCCATGTGTGTGGTGATATTTAACAAAATCAGTCTGGAATATCAAAGAGAGGAAACAGACCACAGTCAGTTGTCACCCAGCCAACTTCTCAGGGTAAAAGCTATCTTCCAGCTTCCTCAGCCTGGCTCCTTGTCACTTCTACAGAATAAATCTCTGTCTGCCTACACTTTCCCTAACTGCCTTAGGACCAGTTGCTTTACTTCCGGGTTCAATGCTGCATCATATTCTATAGTTAAGATTAATGGCGTGGGCTACTACTATTTGACTGTTAGGCCTTGAACTCACAGAAACACAAAAAGATCTCTGTCTCTGGAGTTACGGGATTAAAGGAGGGTCACCACTCCCATGATGGGATTAAAGGCATGAATTACCACTCCCTGGCCCTCTTGGTTTGACTGTGGTCTGTATTATTGGGGGACACTTGGACAGAAAGCAATGGGGGACATAAATCTAATGAGATGTGACTTGGCGGGTGGTGTCTTGCCTAGCACACACAGAGCGCTGGGTTCCATTCTCAGCACACCTGTATTCCGAGCATTTAATAGGTAGAGGCAAGAGGACCAGAAGTTCAGGGTTATCCTTGGCAACATTGTGAGTTTGAGAACAGCCTGGGCTACCTGAGACACTGTCTCAAAACAAAATCTAGTGAAGACCTGTGGCTGTGGCCTCCTAAGTGTGACTTCCCTCTGGTGACCAGACCTTCTCCCTGGTCCTGAGTTCATAGCTTGTTTCTACTCTGCCAGTAGTCATGTGACTCTACTGTGGCAATCATTATGTCCCAGCCCAGACTTTAGGTGTAGCAGGGATTGAGTTAATGTAGTTTGCATCTCCTGAGCCAGTGTTAGGGCTCTTAGAGGAGTGGTTATTTCATTCGTATTAGGCTTCTTATGAATTGGAAGGCAGACCCCTACCCTCCTTTTATCAGCCTGGCTTTTAAAAAACTGGGCAAAGAGGGCTGGAGAGAAGCTAAGAGGGTAAGAGCACCGACTGCTCTTCCAGAGGTCCTGGGTTCAATTCCCAGCACCCTCGTGGCAGCTCACAACTGTCTGTACCTCCAGTTCCAGGGGATTCAAACAGACATACATGCAGGCAAAACACCAATACACATAAAATAAAATTTAAATTTAATTAACATTAATCTATATATAAATATATTTATGCTTATACATAGAAGGCATTCTCTAGTCACCCCATGAAACTATAGGCCACTGTTACATACACATGGGACATATGCAGCTGTTGAGAGGAATCAGCATGTTCTAATCCCTGGATGCAAAGGTTCATGAAATACCAAAGTCCTGCCCAATGATGCCAGATTGGTTAGAATGGAAACCTAGAGCTATTTTTGTCATTGCTTAAGGGGAAGCAGCCTAGAAGCACACACACCTTTTTATTTCCATGTGTATGCCTGGAACTGGGTCGCGTAAAGAAACCTCCACACTAATTACTATATAATGCACTTTGAACATATTCTCCTCTATCTGTCTTCCCATATTCTCCCTGTCACTATCTCTTTGACTTCCAGGTCACACAGCACACACCTGCGTAAGATTCTAGGATCTACAAATGATAGAAAAATGCAGTATTTGTCTTTCTGAGACAGTTTTGTTCCCTATGGTGAATTTCACTTTGTACATGTGTCACGTTTCTCTTTTATCCATTCCTCTGTTGAGAGACCCAAGGTGGTTCCACAATCTAGCTGTTGTGACTGGATCGACAGTGAACTCTGCTGAGCAGGGATGTGTGACATGTTGACTGAATCCTTTGGGTAAAGAGGAGTGCTAGAGTTGGGTTTATCACTAGTGTTGGTGTGGCTCTTTACAAGGGATATGTTCTCTCTAATTATGTGGGGGTCTGTACACCTGTGAGTGCAGGTATCCGTGCAGAAGGGGGCAGCAGATTCCTGGAGCTGGAATCACTGGCTCTGAGCCACCTACAAATGCTGCAAACAGAACTCAGGTCTCCCACTCAGCTAAGAGCAGGGAGTGTGCTCCTAACCCCCAGCTACCTCTCCAGACCCTATGTAAGGTGTTTTGAGAGAGGAGCTCATAAAGAGCTGAGGATGACCTTGAACTCCTAAACCTGCCACCTCCACCTCCAAATGCTGAGATTACAGACCTTTGCCACCCCAACCACATGTTTGTTTTCAGTGACATTTATTCAGTGTGTGTTGCAAGTACCATGATGTGCTGCAGACGTCAGAGGACAACTTTTTACTTCTCCCACTATGGTCCTGGGGACCAAAGTCAGGTGTCAGACTTGCTGACAAGCATCCTTTCCCAGCTGAACCCTCTGCGTGCCAGTGTCCTTTGTGGGTTTTTTGTTGTTTTGTTAGTTTGTTTTAGAGACACAGTCTCTATATGGCACTTGCTGTTGAACTCAGAGATCCACATGCCTCTCCCTCTTTAGTGTTGGGATTAAAAGTGTGCACCACCACCACCACCACCACCACCACCACCACCACCACCACCACCACCACCACCACCACCACCACCAAGCTCTGTTTCTGCTGCCCAGACTGGTCTTCAAATGCTGGGTCCAGGATAATTGTCCTGCCTAGATGCTGGGACCGAAGGCATGTGCCAGTGCACTCAGCTTGCCACAGAAGGGTGTGCTCATGGACTGCAGGTCAGTGTGAACACCCAGGGCTACCACCTCCACTTTTGTGAGCCTCCCAGACACCCTCTCTCAAGTTTGAGGCCCATGTGGCAGAGAGAGTGGCTCATTCCAGACTTAGTCACTGCTGGGGCTGAGGCTGAGCTCAAGTTCCGCGTGGGAGCAGGGGAATGCCTGAATAAAGGAGGCAGGAAAAGCGGAAGCTGGCGAAGCATGGAGGCTGAGCCAGGGGGCGAGGAGCTGAGACAGGCAGGGAAACAGCTTCAGAGGAAGGCCAGCTAAATTTAACTCTTCCGTTAAACCCGGCTTCATTCCTAGTGTATGTTTACCAGACACGGAGGGGATTCATTTCTGACTCAGAGCCCTGCTGTGTCCTCTCTGCCCTGAAAGTTTTGTAATATTGTGTCTTTTTGCCATCTAGTCTTAGCAGAAAGGTTGACTGTTTCATAATGAAAGTCAAGGTATTAAAGAGAGGGGTCTTGTTTTCAAAATTAAAGTCAAATGCACAGAGCATGTAAGTAACCATTTTATTTTACAGAGTCTTGCTGTGTAGCCAAATGGCTTTGAACTCGCAACAATCCTTCTGCCTTAGCCTCTGAGTGTTGGGAACGGCCTCGGTATGTGGCCAGGATGATTTTGAACATTCACTACCCTGCCTGATTGATATGGTATTTTAGGTAGACCCCAGGGCTCTACCAACTGAGCCACACCCCAGGCACATCTTAACCACATTAGAGTGAATATTTTGTTGGCGTTTAGTAAGCCTGAATCCAGTCACAACTACTTCTATCTGCTTTCAGAACATTCTCCCCTAAAGGGAAACCCACACTTCCCATTCTCCTCTCCTAAACTTGGAGTCAATCACAGTTTTTCTGTCCCTGTGAGCCTCTTCTGGACATTGAATTTAAATGAACTTCAGGGACGTGTGACTGTCCCATTCTGAACCTCACTCATGGCAGAATATGTTGATGTTTCTTTGTGTGTGTGTTCTTTTTGTTTGTTTGTTTGGTTGGTTTGAGAGAGGGTTTCTCTATGTAATTGCCCTGGCTGTCCCATCTCTCCCTGTTGACCATGCTGGCTTCGAACTCAAAGAGATTCACCTCCCTCTGCCTGCTGGGATTAACGGCATGTATGTACCACTTGACTTTCTTTGTATGTTATTCTGCTGCATCCACACATCCCATGTGGTTTCTGCCTCACCTACTAGTGGGCATTTGAGCTGTTTTTGTCTTTTGGCATCTGTGAGCCCTATAAGCAAGCACACATGTGGATTATACTAAATGTCCACTGTAAACCTGGACACAGATGATAGTACCTAGGAGTTAAACTTAGAATTACCATATAACAAAACAAAAATTAAAAGAAAAACAAAAATAAAAAATGAGAACAAATAACAACTCCTTGGCTGTCTACCCCCTCCCCCAATCACTGCTTGGTGCTGACACCTCTGACCTTACAGTACAGCTGCTTCTTGGCACCTCCTGCACACTGTCCCCACACTGGGGTGGGGGTCATGGCTCTGCCTTTTCTGACATTGCAGAGAAGGACTTTGTGAGACTGCCTCTGCATCTATGGGTTTGAGAAAGTTCCAGATCTGAAATTGAACACCTCCAGATCCAACAGCTGGCCCTGGTGTGAAAAGCATGCCCCTCCCCTTCTGTAATCTCAAAAATCCACAGGGAAAAGTCAGTTATCATTTGAATAGAGTAGAATATGACTCAGAGCAATGAGCTTCTCTTATTTTTATTTATTATTTTATATAGTATTTTCTATTTTTATTTATATTTAATAATAAGTACTTTTATTTATTTGGCTCTCCTGGAACTCGCTCTGTAGACCAGGCTGAACTCGATCTCATGAAGATCTGCCTACCTCTGCCTCCTGAGTGCTGGAATTATGAGTACACACCCAGTTGTTATTTAATATTTATTTTTAATTATGCATATGTATGTATGTATGTACACATGAGCTCAGGTGCCTGTGACAGTCAGAGGCATTGGAGCCTTGAAGCTAGAGTCACAGATGTTCGTGAGCCACCCATTGTGGGTGCTAATCCTCTTCTAAAGCAGTGAGCACTGTTAATGGCTATGCCATTGCTCCAGCCCACTCTCAGCTTTCTGATGAATCTCTGAGTTGAGTTAAAGTCAGAGACAGAACTAGACAGTTCTTAGAGACAGGGATTCATGCTGTGAACCCATCAGTCCGCTGCCATCCCCAACTATATATCAGCCAGCCAAGACTGCCTAGCAAGACCCTGTTCTGAAAGAAGACAAGGGCCTGCCAAGTAGCTCAGCAGGTGCTTGCTGCCAAAGCCTGACAAGTTAGATCTCCAGGACCCAGATGGGAGAGAAACTCACAAGCTGTCCTATGTCCTCTGCTCTCCCTCTCTGTGGCACGCACACCTCCCTACCTGGCCTACACAGTCAAAAATAAAGATGTGATAAGAAAGGAAAAACTCCTGGGAAGTGGTGGCACACACCTTTCCCTCCTATTGCTAGGGAGGCAGAGGCAGGTGGAGCTCTGTGAGTTGGAGGCCAGCCTGGTCTACAGAGAAAGTTCCAGTACAGTCAGGGCTACACAAAGAAACTTTGAAAAAGAAAACAAACACACATAAAAACAAAAAAAGAAAGAAAAAGAAAAGAAAAACCAGAAAGTGGATGGTGAAAGGTGTGTGGAACGGGACAGAGTTTGGGCTTGGGCAGATGAGAAAAGGTTTTGCTGTGGACAAGGCTGTTGTGCAAGGGGACAGTGACTAAACACTTGAAGATGGTCAGTCTGTGTTCTGGGAAATGTCCACATAACAGGGAGGATGTGGAATGAAGGGAGTGTAGGATTCTTCTTGGAATGAGAAAAATTATTCTCTGGCGACAGATACATATCTCTGAACAAAGTCAAAATCCCCTGAAGGTACCATTTATTTATTTATTGTGTGGAGGTCAGAAGACAGTCCTTGGGGATTGCTTTTCTTCTTCCACAGCCTAGTGCCCAGGGATTGAAATCAAGTCATATTGGATTTAGCAGCAAGTGCCTTTACTTACTGAACCATCTTGCTGGCCCATGAGTTTTATATTTTAAGATGGAAGTCTAGAATGTTAATTATATTTCCTTTCTGCTGCTGTTTATTGTTTTTGTGATAGGCTTTCTCCACAGTGTGACTTATATTTCAACACACTGTTTAAAACAACAACATTGGTAGCTAGGCATTGTGGTGCCTGCCTGTAATTCCAGCACCTGGGAGGCATCGGCAGTAGGATCTCAAGTCCATGGCTAGCTTGGACTACATAATAGACCCCATCTCAAACTAAGCAAAGCAAAGCAAAACAATACAGAGCCAGTGCTTGGGAGCTAAAGGCAGGAGAATCAGAAGTTCAAGGGTCGCTATAGAGTGGGTCGGAAGCCAGACTGGACCACATAAAAGCCATCTCAAAAAAAGAACATCAATAATAGATGTGTAGCTTAGCAGTAGAGAGTGTGTTAGCCCGCATTTGGGCCAACATCGGTTCCCGGCGTTACCAAAACCAAAACCCAAAAAGTCAAGGCTTAGGAACTTCCCTGTGTTGGCAGCTTCGCTACTCAACATACCTCCATTCTCTCCTGTCACTCTTGCTGGGCTTTCCTCATGTGACCCCTCTCCAAGCCCTCTAAGCACCCCCCCTTCCATGCCTGCCAATCAAGAATGCCCTTCAGGAAGTGGGGAAAAAGGAAAGACTTGGAAGGTCGGCCTGGAATACACAGTATGTTTGGAAAGTGTACAAGAACACCGCCCAACAAAATGAGATCAAAGGGTACAGCCATGTGAGAAGAAAAGATGAGAGGGGCAAGCCTGTAGGCCAGGCCAACGTCATCACCACAGTGCCTGGTTTCTGTCTGCCTGTTCATTCCTTCATTTTGTAGGATGGTGGGGATCCAATTCAGGGCGTGGCTTCTGAGAGATAGGTGCTCTACTCCTGAGACATCCCAGATGGCTTCTCTCTACCTCATCTCTACAGGTAGGATGGGATGCCCACTACGAGTCTCCTGGTCTTTGCTTGTTTTCATTGGAAGACCAGGACTACTTTCCCAAGATCATGAACTTGTAGTTCTGGGCAGTCAGCTTCTCAGGCACAGTTCTGGGT
Organism: Phyllotis vaccarum; assembly: GCA_033318265.1. Lineage (NCBI taxonomy): Eukaryota > Metazoa > Chordata > Mammalia > Rodentia > Cricetidae > Phyllotis > Phyllotis vaccarum. The sequence continues at coordinate 50,367,240 of JARWLC010000017.1, read as the reverse complement.
GTAACTGTCAGTAGGATGAATTCAGAAATACTGAGTGAGGTAAAGGAGAATCTAGTTCAGAAGTCACTACTATGTTTGAGCCATGCTTCTTGGTCCCAAAGTTCAATTCCCTAGAACTACAGGATAAAAGAAAAATTCAGGGCATAGTGTCACATGCCTACCGGATCTCTATAAGTTGAGGCTACAATGTTTAGTTTCAGGCCAGGCAATGCTATATAGTGAGACCCTGTCTCAAAACAGTAACATGCATGGTGGCTCACACCTTTAATCTCAGCACTCAGGAGGCAGAGTCCCGTGGATCTTCATGAGTTCAAGGCCAGCCTAGTCTACAGAATGAGTTCCAGAAAGCAAAATAAAAACAACCAACAAGACACTGTTGGTCTCTTTGCCCACCAAATCTGGGCTTGGTCAGGTGTCTTAAGTAAATTTGACTTTCAGAAAGTTGACAGATGAAAAGTCCTGTAAAGTTCTGGAATCCTTGTAAGCATTTCAGCTCAGATGGAAAGGCATCCTGGTAGTCGGGAGCCAAGGAATACCACAAAGTTACCTTATAGCAGCTTACAACCAGGGAAAGGTTTCCCCAATGTAACAACTTTGCTCCACTAGAAATGTTTCTTCAGCAAGTGTTACAGTTCTGCTCTGTTCTTCTCTGTTCAGATCTCACCAAAAGATATTACTTCTCTGCCCCATACCACTCCAGCAAAAGAAGGTCTCACCCAAAGCTCTTTCAAGAGATTTATTGGGAGGGAAGAATCTAGGAAGGTGCCTGCCTCTGCCATAGTGAAAAAAAGGCAGCAGCAAACGGAACAGGCCACAGGACTTATATGGGGCTTCTCAGGGGAAGAGTGGGAATTTCGAGGGTGGGAATTGGTCAGATTTCAAACTCTGAACAAGCCCAGAGATTGGCTGGATTTTGTGCTCACGGATTGGTTGGCTTTCCTGATCAGAGATTGGTTGGGTTTTGTACTAAATTGATGGTGTGTGTGTTTCAGGACCAGGGTGTGTTTCTTTGGCTGACTTCTGTTGCTTTTGGGAAGTTGTGGTCTACCACCGTGTGGTCCACCACCATGTCAGCATACACACACCAGTCTACTGGGTGACAGAGACTGGGAACCTCCATTGTCACTGTTAATCCTACTGGCACACAGCCCACTGCTAGATACGCCAGTGAAGCTGTTTTAGACTATGTAGCCTGATTGTAGCAGTCAGAACAGGAGACTCATTAGCATAAATAAAGCCACTTACCTCTTTGACAATCCCAGGCTTTTTTTTTTTTTTTATGGCTTGCCAGAAAATCCTGACCAGGAGTGAATATCTGTCATACAAGTCTGCCAACAGTGTGCCTGGCCTCTTCCCAAAGAGTGCCAGGAATATTCCCTCCTCACTACAAACAAAACTATCTGTAGACATTGCCACAGGCCCTAAATTCTTCCACAGAGAGAATCCAGCATGCTGTTGAGAGGGTGGAGTGATGGGAGAATTGTTGACTTGTGTTATCACATGCTGGTTGGTCATGCAGCACAATGGGTTTCATTGTGACATTTTCACACTTGTATGCAATCCATCTTGATCATATCCATTCCCAACCACCTTCCCAGCCCCCCCCCACTCCTTCTGAACCCTTTTTCCAACAAGTCTCCCTTCCATTTTTTTTTTTTTTTTTGAGACAGGGGTCTTCTATATCCCTCCCTTAAGTTCTCAAGTGCTGGAATTACATGTGTATACCACTACACCCAGCTTTGTGAGTGTGTGTGGGGGATGACCCAATACATTTAACTGAGGTTGCTCTCAGGAGTCCATTATAGGAGTGTGGGTTACCAATGGGAAGTAGTTTCTTTGCAGCAACCATTAATTGCCTGTGGATCCTCCTGGAGAGTCAGGGCCTTGTGAACCCCTTTTATTGTTTTGTTTGTTCAAGACAGTATTCTTCTGTATAACAGGCCTGGCTGTCCTGGAACTCACTCTGGAGACCAGGCTGCCCTCAAACTCACAGAGATCCTCCTGCCTCTGCCTCCTGAGTGCTGGGATTAAAGGTGTGTGCCAGCACTGCCCGGTTTCTTTTGACTTTATTTTCGTACCTGTGTGGGAGGTGGGGCCTGGCACCTGTGTGGAGGTCAGAGGACAATTTGTGGAAATCTGTTCTATCTCTTGGGACCTGGAGATCAACATTAGGCTACATCAGACGTGGTAGCCATCTTGTCTCCTGAACCTGCTGTCTCCACCTCCAAAATTCTTGGATTACAGACCTTTGCTACCCCAACCCCATGTCTGTTTGTAGTGACATTTATTCAGTGTGCGTGCAAGTCCTGCTATGTACTGAAGTCAGAGGACAACTTTTAGGAATGGTCCACCCACAATATGGGCCCTGGGGAATTAGTTCTTTTCAGACAGGGTTTCTTACAGCCCAGGCTGGGCTTGACCTCACTGTGTTGTTGATTACCTTCAGTCTAAGATGTATTCAGGAGTTTGAGGGAGTACACATGTGAAGTGGGTGCATGCGGTGTGTCCACAGAGGCCAGAAGATGGCATCACACTGGATTTCCTGGAGCCAGAGCTGTAGGCAGCTGTCAACTGCCAAACATAGGTGCTAGGAACTCTGGTCCTCATTATTGAGCAGCAAGTGCTCTTAACCACTGAGCCATCTCTCCAGCATCAACTTGCTTCAGTCTTAATTTTAAAAAAATCAAACTTTTATTTTATGTGTATAAGTATTTTACTTGCATGTACGTATGTGTACCATATGGATGCAGGGCCCACTCTAGAGGTCAGGAGAGGGTATTAGATCCCCTGTGCTGGGAATTGAATCCAGGTCTGTTCTTTGCAAGAACAAATGCTCTTAACTGCTGAGCTATCTCTCTAGCCCCCAGATTGTCTACCTAAGCACTGCCTCCCCCCACATGTAGCTTTGGTTGACCTTAAACTCACTATGCAGACCTTCCTGGCTACCTAGAACTTGTAGAGATCCTTCTGCCTAGCCTCCAGGTGCTGGGATCACAGGCATGGACCACCAAGCCCAGATAGTGGCCAGTTACTGTGCTGAATACACTAAAGATATAGTTGGCTGTATGTATATGTGTATGATGGCACATGCCTTTAATCCCAGAACTCAGAAGGCAAGGAAAGCAGATCTCTGTGAGTCCCAGGAAAACTAAGGCTAGGTAGAGAGACCCTGTCTCAAAAATAAAATCAAAATAATGATGATGATGATAATGATTATATAGCCGACATGGAGTGAAGACTATACAGGTCAGCACCTTATTGTAGTTTATGCCATGGATGTAGCTCAGTTGTAGATTGCTTGATTAGCATGTATGAGACCCTGGGTTCAATCCTCAGCAGAACCACATTTTTTAAAAAAAGTTGCTTTTCTCTATCTCTGGCCTACTTATCTTCTGGGAAGTACATAGTTCTGCTTAGACAAGAATCCAAGTCCCCACGGTAAGTAAGATCACAGGTCAGCCATGTCAGTATTAACTTTAGTCTGACCCCTGTGGGGTTCCACTGCAAGTGGTGAGGCCAACTGTCACTGATGTCACTGGTGCTGACACATCCAATCTCAAATCCCCTCCTGTATTCTCCCAATGGTGTACACTTCAAATCTCTGGCTTTTCATGAACTCGTGGCTCTGAAACCACAGACTGCCCACAAAATTCTCCAGGGGAAAGAAGAGTAAATAAAAACAAAAAGGGCCCTACAGGGTGGCACACGCCTTTGACCCCCGGCACTGGGGAGAAAGGCAAAGGCAGATAGATCTCTGTAAATTCAAGGCCAGCCTGGTCTGCAACCAGAGTTCCAGGCTGTGGCTGGGGCCCCCAAAGATTCCACTCAATTTTTCTACTGATAAACAAAGAGTTCTTTTCTCTGTCTATGTCAGCTGGTACCCAGCTTCTGCTCTGGGAACAATGTCACAGAATCATTATTGTATCTCACAAGGTAAAACAAACTGGGCAGCCTCATACTAGAAGAGAGCTTGCTTGGGGGTCTGGCACTCTGCAATGCTTTGCCATCAGGTCACTGTGTTCCTGGCTATGCTCAGAGATAATCTGTACACGATGCGTTTGACTACCACCTTCCTGTAAGCCAATGACTGCCCTGTTCAGTGTCCTTTTTTCCTCCCTAACGTTTAGTCTTTGGGGATCCCTGGAGTGTCCACAAATACATTAGCCTCTAAGAATTCTGAGTAACTGTGGTTGGGGGAAAAATCCTTGCTGTAATTAGCCATGGTCCTATTTTTGAAATTACATCTGCAAAAACTTGAGAGGATAGGTTCGGGAGGGGGGACAGATTGGCACTGATTGGAATTTTCATGCTTTTGAAAATGAAATCAAGAGCATTGAGGGAAGAATGTGTCATCACACAGTAAACACACTCAGACGAAGTGAGCTGAAGAGAAATGATTGCAGAAAAATGAATTGCTGGGCACACGGGTCATGTGACGACAAACACTCTTGGGGTTGGCGACAGCAAATCACTCTGAATCTGTCTTGCACGGCTCAGTTTGTCACCTCCAGACCCTGAGACCTGATTAATCACTGAAGTGACCAAAACCAATAGGGCTTCTTTCTACAAGGCTATGTGGTGGGCTGAGGGTGCACAGCAAGGGCAGGGCCGCAGGACTCAGTCACCAACATTTTCTTTTTAAAAGTGATCTGCTATTTATTTCCGTTTTATGTGCATTAATATTTTGCTTGTGTGTATGCATGTATGAGGGTGTTGAATCCCCTGGTGCAGGAGTTAAAAGCAATTGTGAGCTGCTGTGTGGGTGCTGGGAATTGAACCGGGGACCTCTGGAAGAGCAGCCAGTGCTCTTAACTGCTGAATCATCTCTCCAGCCCCTGAGAACTAAATCTTAAAGGTGTTCTCTCATTGCTGAAATACACTTTTATTTTTTTAAGCTTTTTTTATTTGTTCTGAGACAAGGTCTCACTATACTTCCTGGCTGTTCAGGAACTCACAGATATCCACCTGCATCTGCCTTCCAAGTGCTAGAGTTAAAAGCATGAGCCACCATGCCTGGCTAACCTAAAGTCCTGAGAGAACAGGAAGAGTTGGTTATTTCTTTTTGCCAGGTAGGATGTCCCTAGGATCTAACTCAGGTCCTAAAGCTTGGAAGCCAGTATTTTTACCTGATGAACCATCTTGCCGGCTAGATCATGTCTATTTTTATGAATTAAATATTAAGAATATTTTTTCTTCAGCCAGGACTACACAAAGAAATCCTGTTTCAAAACCAACCAACCAACCAACCAACCAAAACAAAACAAAACAAAACCAACTAGCTCTCCCAAAACAAACAAAATAAAACCCATTTTTTCCAAGATATTTGTGTGTGTGTCTGCATGATTTATGTATAGCATGTGCATGCACGTATTCACATAGGTAGATCAGGGGGCACTGGATCCCCTGGAACAGATACTTGTGACCTGCTTCATGTGGGTGATAGGAACTGAACTCTGTTCACTGCCAAGCCATCTCTGCAGCCCCAGAAATAGGTTTCAGTAGCAGAATGATATTCTTCAATGTCTTCTTTTGCTTGTTTTGTTTTTGAGAGCCAGGGTCTGGCTGTCCTGGAACTTGCTGTATAGACCAGGCTGGCTTGAACACACAGAGCTCCACCTGCCAAGATTAAAGGTATATGCCTCCACTCCTGGCCTTTCCAGTGTCTTCTCAGAGAATGGTTATTCTAGTCATGATGGCACATGCCTTTACTTCTAGTACTCAGGTGGCAGAAACAGACAGATGTCTGTGAGTTCAAGGCCATCCTGGTCTACATAATGAGACTCTAAAAAAAAAAACAAAAACAAAAATAAAGAACACTTAAAAATTCTCTCTCTCTCTCTCTCTCTCTCTCTGTGTGTGTGTGTGTGTGTGTGTGTGTGTGTGTGTGTGTGTGTGTGTGTGTGTGTTTGCACACGAGTGCAGTACCCCTGGAAATCAGAAGAGGGCACTGGATCTCCTGCGAGTGGAATTAGACTGTGAGCTGCCCAACATGGTTGCTCAGTCCTCTGTAAAAGCAGTACATGCTTTTAACCACTGAGCCATGCCCCCCACACCTCCATCTTCATTTTATGATGCCCTGTGTGTGTGTATGTGTACATGTGTGTGTTTTTAGGCCTGGTCTCATAGCTCAGGCTGACTCACCAACTGACAGAAAATGATCCTAACACCCCCGCCTTCTTCCTGCCACACCCCTCTCATGCTGGGATTACATTAACTGAAAGCAAGATGGCTCAGCATGTAAAGATCCAAATTCTCTTCCCAGGTCCCACACAGTGGCAGAGTAAACTGACTCCTGCAAGCTGTCCTCTGGCTTCCACACATGAATCTTGGTTTGTCTCCACCTCCCCATACACAAGTCAAAGTAAAAAGCTGCTAATAATACAGATGGATATTAGCTCAGACTTGAATTTGTCTGGAAAGAATTCTGAGGGCACAAGACACTTTCAGGAAGCACAATGTACATGAGTGTTCCATTGTTGAAGAACAGACTACAGAGTGACAAAGAACAATGTTACAGTACTTACTGGTGGTGCCATAACCCTGAAAACTCACAGAATGGCTCCAAACACTAGTAAATTTCACATGTGCAAATGGCCTTGGATTTAGTTTAAAAAAAAAAAAAAAAAGGCAACAGAAAATTAAGAGTCCAGGTGCAGTCCAGACCTGGAGAGATGACTTAGCTGGAAAAGAAAGCAAATGTGAAGATTCTGCATTTGATCTTCAGACCAACTTAAAAATGGATATGCCAGGTGTGGTGGCACACGTTGTTAATTCTAGATCTGTGTGACCTCTGAGCCAGCTGGGAGTACATGGTGGAGAAGACACACACACATTTGTGTGCTGCATGTGTGTGCAGGTGTGCATATATGCCAAGCATATGGAACCAGGGGGCCAACTAGTGTTAGTCAGTTCTCTTGTATTACATGGGTCATGAAGATTGAATTCAGGTCCTCAGGCTTGGTGGCTAATGTCTTCCTTACCTGCTGAACCATCATACAACTGAAAGCTAGCTTTTCTAAAGCTGATGAGAGATGGTAGACCAAAAATAGAAGACAGAGTGTTTTAACGTCTTATTTAGAAGACAGGGTCTGATGTAGTTCAGGTTACCCTCAGGCTTTCTATGTAGGTGACTCCCCTTGAGAAGCCTAGTTTCACATTTGGGTATGTCATCCTTTTCCTGGTTCTTCTGTGAGAAGCCCACATTTATGCTCTTATGTATGTCTTACTTTCATTTGAACATACCTCTTTCTCTTAACCCCTAGTGCTTAAACCTACATTAAAATATCTCTATGATTTTTATCTTATGACAGATGGCTTAGAAGCCTAAGGTTTGACTCCTAGCCATACCGAAACTCACAACCATCTGTAACTCTGGCCCCAGGGGATTTAATGCCCTCTTCTGCCCTCTGTGGGAACCAAGCACACATGTGATAAAAGACATACACACAGGGCTGGAGAGAAGGCTCAGCTGTTAAAAGCACTTGCTGTTCTTGAAAGAGGACCCAGGTTCTATTCCCTGTACCCAATGACAGTTTTCAATTGTCTATTACTCCAGTTTTAATGCCCTCTTCTGACATCTGGGGGCATGAGGTCACATGCCTGGTGTACAGATGTACATGCCAGCAAAACACTCAAACATGAAATAAAGTAAGTAAATAAATAAATTAATAAAAAGGCACATAGACAGACAAACCATCCTTAATTTTGTTTTTGTGGACAGGGTTTCTCTGTGTTTCACTGTCCTAGAATTTACTCTGTAAACCAGGCTAGGCTCAAACTCAGGAGATCTGCCTATCTTTGCCTCCAGAGTACTAGACTAAAAGTGTGCACCACCATCACGTGGCCATAAGATGTATTTTAAAAGTTTTCTTAGATTAAAAAATCTGTATTAAGCCCAAACTCTGATATTCAAAAACAAGCAAAAAACTAGAATAAACAAACAAAACCCAACATTTTTAGCCAAGCATGGTGGTGCATGCCTTCGCTCCCAGGATTTAGGAAACAGAGGCAGAAAGATTTCTGTGATTTTAAGGCCAGCCTGGTCTACAGAGTGAGTTCCAGGACAGCCAAAGCTACACAGAGAAACCCTGTCTTGGAAAAACACAAAAAAATAACAACAAAAAGTTCCTAACCGACCCAACAAAAAATACTTGCAATGTAGCTGAAGATACCCTTGAACTTCTTCCAAATGCTGGGATATTACAGGTGTTCCTATCATACCCTGTTTATGCAGAGCTGAGTACTGAACTCAGAACTTCAAGCATAGTAGGCAAGGACTCTGTTGACGCAGCCACATCCTTAGCTCTTTGTGTTTACCATTCCTCCTTTTGGAAATAAGTTCTCAAAAAACTGGTGCTTAAACCTGCTGCGTATACTAGATCTGTCTTTGCCTCTGGAATACTGGGATTAAAGGCACACATAGCCATAATGTTTTTATGTGTTTTGAGCAAGGTCTTTCTAGTAGCTCAATTGGGCTGAAGTTAAGGTCTTTCTGGGATCTAATCTTTGAAGTGAAATGCCTTGTTTCTTTCTCCAGTTTTTACTTAGGAGAGAGTCGAGAGGTGTAGCTTATGTTCCAGTGGACAGGTTTTCACATGGTTAGAACACTAGTGCAAAGATCATTCTGAACCACTGTAGAAGCTGCCTCCCAGGTCACTGGTCAGCGAGGACATTATCCAGACATTCTTCATTATTTTTTTTCAGTGCTGAGGATTGAGCCCCAGGCCTCACAAATGCTAAATGCATCTTCTAGCACTCAGCCACACCCTGAGCTCACCCTCAGGGTTCCAAAGATGCTCTCTGAGGTCTCAGGCTCCACACATCACCTATTTCTTGGTCCTTGTCAAGTTTTCTTCTTACAAAGCAAAGGCAACTCTATACCACCCATAATGGCACACTGGCCTCAGAACTTGGGGAACAGAAGTAGGGGGAATCTCTGAGTTCTAGGACATCGAAAGCTATAGAGTAAGACCTTGTCTCAAATACAAACACCTAAAACCAGGGTCAGCTCTGGATCAGAGGGTAAAGGTGCTTGCCACTGAGTCTGGTGAACTGTTTGATCTACACACATAAACACACACAAAATAAAATGCAAAAATGTATTTTAAAAACCCAAGCCCATTTACTTAGCATAAATGAAGTCATACGCAGCTACCAAGTTCAGGCACTCTTGTGTGTTTAGGACTTGGCCTTACTGTTGAATTCTGAGAGCTTGGTTCTAGTTCTGGCTGCTAAAATCATTACATCAGAGCATGGTGATTCTGTTTCTATAGTGTCTTTTTTCTTAGTCATTTTTTTTTCCTTCCAGTTCTGATTTTCTTTAGGTTAACTAAAAGCATCTTGGGATTGAAGAGCTAGCTAGTTCAGCTGTTAGAAAACTACTTGGTTTTCTAGAGGACCCAGGTTCATTTCCAAGCACCCACATGGTGGATCACAACCATCAATGCCAGTTCTGGGGATCTGACGCCCTCTTTTGACCCCAGAAGACACCAGGCATACATGTTAACACAAATAGATGCAGACAACACAGAGTTAAACTATTCATTAAACAAACACACCTTTAAAAGGGCTGGAGAGATGGGTAAGAGCATTGGCATTGGCTGCTCTTCCAGAGGACTGGGGTTCAATTCCCAACACCCACATGACAGCTCACAACTGTCTGTAACTCCAGTTCTAGTGGGTCTGACTCACACAGCCTATGTGCAGGCTAAACACCAATGCACATAAAATTATAAACATGAAGTTACGAATATTTGTATATATTATACCAACTCATTTTCAATTTAGGGTTCAAGTACTGTTCTAAATCCTAAATCTTTTTTTTTTTTTTTTTTGGAAAACAGTGCCTCGCATTGCACTGAAGTAGAAAAGTAGAAAAGCACTTCATAGCTAAGGTTGGCTTTGAACTGTCTGATTCTACCTTTCAAATGTTGATTCTCAAGGCTTTGCATCCATGCCAGGCTTCTTCAAGTTTGGTTTGTTTCTCTTCATAACCTTGGCTTTCCTGGAACTCTGGCTTGCCTTTGCTAGCTTCTGTCTCCAAAAAATGCGGGGATTAAAATGTGCCCATCATCGCCCTGACTCAGTTTAAGGTTTTAAAGGGCTACTTCAGTTAGGAAGACTAATTTTCCCTATGACAATGTTCTTGGGGAATAAAAATGACTTAATTTTTTCCCCCAAGTGTTTGCCAAGTAAGACAAATTTTACTTGGGTTATCTAGGTTCTTTTTGGTGTTTTGAGACAAGGTTTAACAGAGTGACAGCCCTGCTTGTTCTGGAATTCACTCTGTAAAACAGGCTGGCCTGGAACTCAATGAGATTCACCTGCCTTTGCCTCCCAAGTGCTTAAGTGTTGGGATTAAAGGTGTGAGCCACTACTGATCAGCCAGGTAATTAATTTCAATTGGTCTACTAGTGACTCGTAAATATATTCCAAGTTTTTTTGTTGTTTTTAATTGTTTTATTTGTCGGTTGTGGAGATCCAATAGTGTGCCTAAATCTTGATTAGGCTCCCACTCTAAAACTGAGTTGACATTCCAGCTCCATTTTTAAAAAAAGCCATATTTATTGTGTATATGTGTGGGAACACATTAGGCACGACCCAAGGGTGGAAGTCTGAGGACAATTCTAAGGAATCAAGATTTCTCCTTCTACCATGTCAGCCCCAGGGATCAAATTTCGGTGGTCTGGCTTGTACCTTTACATGCTGAACTGCCTGGCTGGCTACCAGCCCTATTTTTCTAGTTACTTTTTAATCTATGTAGACCAAGCTAGTCTCGAACTGAGAGATCCATTTGCTTTGAGTGCTGGTATTAAAGGAGTGTGCCAAAGCCAGGCATCATCACTCATTTAATTGCCCCTTTTGAGACTGAGTCTCTTGTAGTTTGGCCTCACCTAGAATTTCCTTATGTAGATGAAGAAAGATGACCTTGAATCTCTAATCCTGACTCCATTTCCCAAGTACTCATATTACAGGTATGAACACCATACCTGACTTTAATTCATGTGAATGATTTTAGTAGAATGAGGGAGATTTTGCTGTTCTCTGGCCCACCATTTCCTTAAGCAATCTCAAAAAAGAAAGACAAACCTAATTCATTGCAAAAAGTTACCTACATGCTTCCAATTTAATCACAACACGTTTAAAAAAAAACCCCAAAAACACGGACTACAGTGTTTGGCGGCCTCCCCGAGTTAAAGTAAAACTTCTAAAACGGTCAAGGTCTAAAGTTCACATTTTTGTGAGGTCTGTTGTCTCCACTGGGGGAGACCCCATGATCCATGGCAAGACCCCATTATCCAGCTCTACCAATCACGTCCATTTCCTTTCCAGTCTCCCGAAGGAGGAATCAAAAGTTCGGGTGAGGGAAAACGGGTTCAAATGAAGGTCAGATACCCAACAGTTCGCGCTGGAGTGGATAAAGTGGGGCAAAGTGAAGCAGCTGGCGGTGGCAAGCTTCCCATGCTGGCAGGGAAACGAAGCACGCAGTGGCACCTGGGGGCCTACTGTGTGACAGGCCCAGGGGTTACGGAGGAAACTGTGGGTCTCTGCCCCAAAGGCGCCCGCGGGCCATCCTCTAGGTTGTACGTGGTGGGGGAAGCCAAGGTCCTCGAAGGGAGACGAGAACACCAGAGCAGCTCGTCGCGCCCATCCACGACAAGCCCCGCGGGCGAAGACCAGCACTCCCTCCCCGAAGAGCAGACCCGCCTTGGCGAGGGCGGATCCCCCACGGCCCTTGCCCGACCCCCGAGAGCTAACGCGGCCCTGCTCTGCGCCGGCTCCTCACGTGTCCCGATCGGCCTCCAAGCAGTCTCACGTTCGACTTCCGCCTGACCCTTCCGACTTCCGGTAAAGAGTCCCCCCCTCTTCCCTCCCCCCCCCGACCCCCCAGCACCGTTTCGCATCTCCGCGCCCTCCCGGCCGCGTCGCCCCGCGCGCGTCCGCGAGCCGGGTTCCCATGCGCCCGTCGACCGCCGCCGCTCAGAGGCCCGCGGCGGGCCCGGAGCCGCGCCGCCTGTTAGGCTGGGCCGCGCGGCGCTCGCTCCCGCGGACGGCGCGGCGCGGCGGGAGGGGCGGCGCGGAGACGTATCCCTCCGCCGGCCCTCCCCCGCGCGGCCCCGGCGCCCCTCCCCGCGGGCCGCGCTCGCCGCCCTGCGCCTCAGACTGTTTTGGTAGCAACGGCAACGGCGCGTCCCGTCCGGGCTCCCGGAGGCTGTTCGGTGTCTGCGGGCCTCCCCGCCCCTTCGTCGTCGTCCTGCTGCCTCTGGCTCCCGCGACCGCGCCAGCCCGCGCCTGCCCGCTTGGCGTCCGCGCGTCCCCGCCGCGCTCCGGCGTCTCTTCAGCGCGCCCGGCACCCGGCTGTCCCCGCCCGGCGTGCGAGCCGGTGTATGGGCCGCTCACCATGTCGCTGAAGCCGCAGCCGCAGCCGCCCGCGCCCGCCAGTGGCCGCAAGCCCAGCGGCGGCCTGCTCTCGTCGCCCGGCGCCTCGCCGACCTCGGCCGCGTCGTCCTCGTCTTCCGTGGTGCCGGCCCCGGCCGCGCCGGTGGCGTCTTCCTCGGCGGCCGCGGGCGGAGGGCGCCCCGGCCTGGGCAGGTGGGTGTCGGCTCCCCAGCCCCCTCCGCGCCTGTCTGGCTGATCCCGCGCCGCTCGTCCCCTCCCCCGCCTCGCCCCGTGACCGGCCCGCATCGCGGTGGTCTGGGGGCCCGCGGAAGGGCGGGAGGCGCCGGAGGATTCCTCGGGCTTCTCAGGCCCTGTCCAGCCTCCCGCACCATCGCGTCCCCTCCCCCAGACGGCCAAGATGGAAGGCCCGGGCGACCCCCTACCCCTCGTGTGTGTACGAGGGGCGATTAGTATCCCCGCCCCACCCCCTTGCAGCGTCTCCTGCCAGTGATGGAAGGGCGGCTGGGCCCGGGTGCTGGTCGCAGGGGTCCCTCTCCTGAAATGAGCCTCTCTGCGGGGTGGGGGAGTCAGGAGGGAGGAGGGGAAGTTAAGGCCCAGCCGCCCCAGGTAGGATCAGCCGGTTGTCCTGCATATCTCCCGCCCCGCAGTCCCTGGGAAGGTGGTCATCCGAGGCGAGGTGGGTGGCTAGCGGCCTCCCGCACCCATCCCCCTTTAGATCTGGGGCGACGGGGTTCCCGCAGCGGGCTGCCCTCCCCCAGCTGGGGAAGGGGTGGGAGTGCCCGGCTCCCTTCGGGCAGGCCTCCCTCCTTCCCCGCAAGGTCCCTTGCGCGCGGGTGGTGGCCGATCCGCATTGCTGTTCCTGGTCCGCCGAGCAGAAGGCGCCTTTGAATAGAGGTGGGCGAGAGCCGGACCTGCGAGGTGGGTTTGCGGCGGGCATAGGACACCGCATTTTCCTCCGCAGCCCCCGTCCCATTTTCTGAAATTTTTAGGGATGAGGAACCGCAACAGAGGAGTTGATGCGGGTCCTGACGGTAATATCGCGGGTGTTGGCTTGCACCCTCTTCCCCTTCTCCTCTCCCCTGGGCCCGGTTTTGTTGGTAGGAGCTGGAGGCCGGGTGCTGTCCTGTGTGACTGGACTTGACTCTGGAGGGTGTGTGCGCGCGAGGGTGGGGAGGGTGGGGGTGGTTGTCAGTTCGTATTTCACGAACTAAGAAAATGCTTAGTGTTAAAACGGAGAGGCAAATGCCAATAGACTCCATTCCATTGTGGCCGGTGTCCTTAACTTGGGAAGCGCCGCCAGAGCTTACCAAGGGCATGCAAGTCCATTTCCCCTGTGCCCCGAGTCCATCCGTGTTACAGGCACTACTGTGCCTCCCTGTGGCTTAGGCCTGGTTGGCAGGGCCCTGACCAGCCTCCTCCTTAAATAGACATCCAGGACTTTGGAGGTGGGTTAGGGGATTTTTTTCATGTACAGAGTTCTTTTTAGCCGCATTTCCCAGCTGTCCATTTCCAGAGAGTGTTCCTTTACATCAGAAGTTAACCCATGGGGTGAATCAGAGCAGGTTCTTAATGGATTCTGCTGGGAACTGTTTCTTTATTCCCCCACACTCCCATATTTCCCTAGTGGGAGACATTTCAAATCCTGCTTAGCCTGCATAGTTCAAATTAAATCATATATACTCCTCCCCCCGTTCTGCGAAGTTAGGGTTCTATTTTTTTTTGGGGGGGGTCCTTGACTTTTAGTGAGAAATGAAAAATGTTTAAATTTAACTTTAAGGATTCGTCCTGTTTCTTTGCTTTTCCATGTTTTCTCTTTGGTTATCAGAAAGTGGCAGATGTATGTAATTTGTTTAAATACAAATTAAAACTAAAGTTTTTAAGCCTTATGATCTCTTTAGAAATAAAGATTAAATTGTAGTGGAGTTGATTTTCAGGGAGGTGAGCATCCTAGATGACCGAGTTTTGAGTACCGGGAATCTTTCTGCTCCTAAGGCTCCTCAAAGTTAAAGGCATTTCGAGTTTTCCTTGTTCCAAGTTCTTTTACTTGAAGCATATAATATAATTTTAGCCCTTACTCTTTTGGCAGTTTTCATCCAATACTGGACTCAGAATACGTAATTTTGTTCTGTACAGAGCCTTGGTTACTGTTAACACTAGTAGAATTGCTTTTAAGTTTTTAGTCTTCTTTAAAAATCCGTAACAACTTCTAGAATTTTGCTTGGGTTTATGTATGCCACTTAAAATAAGATTGGCAACATGGTTGAGGAAAGAAGATGTAGCATTGGGGGCTGGTGAGATGGTTCGGTGGGTAAAGGCGACTGCTGCCAGGCCTGTCAACCAGGATTCTTATCCATCACCAGCTTCACCATAGCAATAAGCAACTGACTCCTGCAAGTTATCCTCTGACCTCCACACACCTGCCATGGGCATGTCCCTTCTCCCCTACAATAAATTAAAAAAAATAATTAAAAAGAAAAAGTGGCATTAATATTGTTACATTTGTGAAAGCAAAAATGTTCTTCACAGCCTAGAAGTTCACTGTTGTTGAAATGACATTTCTGGACCCTCCCACAGCCTGGAACTCTAATCCAGGGTAGACAAGGACTTTGCTACTCAGCCAGCTTGGATTGGACTTGGTTTTTGTATGAAAAGAATTTTGAAACTTTGAGAACAACTTTTTCCTCTCAGTGCTTACAGCTGTCTTCCTTGTAATTGTGTGATCACTTTTTAAAGCTCTTATAATTGCACCTGAACCCACTGATATTCTATAGTTTGACCTTTTTGTGTGAGGTTTTGCTCATGTGTTGATCAGCCTTACTCCTTAGCCTGGTAATTTTTTAATTCTTAAACAGTATCCTACCTGCTAAACTAAGTTTTTACCTAACTGTTGGGATTTTAGTCTTTTTATAATTTTGTTTTTGTAGAGGTGGTACAGTGAACATCTTATACTAGAGTCTTTGCTTGAGTTTAATTTTTCTCTAGAGAAAGTGCCCAGAAGTGGTTTCACTAGGTCAAGGACTCTGAGGTTTTACAGCTCTCACAAGCTGTGCTGTGATTTCTCAGAAGGCCTAGTGGGTTCTAGAGCCAGGGAGGTGGCTCTACAGTAGGACCGTTTCTTCATAGTTGTCAGATGCTCTAGGAGTCAAGGGAACGTTGCACTCAGGGCCATCCTCAAGCAGGTGCTTTCTTGTCTGTTTCCTAGTTTTTATATTTTAAAAATCTTTTTTAAAAATGTGTATGTCTTGAGTGTTTTGTTTGCTTGTATATTAAGTGCCCTGCATGCAAGCCCAATGTCCACAAAGACCAGAAGAGGGTGCTGTATTCCCTGGAAGTGGAGATAAAGCAGCTGTGAGCCACCTTGTAGGTGCTGGAAATCAATTTGGGTCCTCCACCTCCACAGGAGCAAACAGTGCTCTTAATCCCTGAGCCATCAATGGATCCAGCACCTTTTGGTTATTTATTTTTGAATTTTTAAAAGAAGATTATTTTTATGTGCAGGAGTATTTTGTGTGCGTGTTTGTAAGTGCTCTGCATGCTTGTCTGATGCCCAGAGGCCAGAAGAGGGCTTTGGATCAAGTGGGGCTAGAGGTAAGGATAGTTGTGAGCTGCCATGTGGTTACTGTGAACTGAACCATGGCCTTCTGAAAAAGTAGCACTCCTAATCAAGGCGCCAACTCTCAAGCCTAATTTTTAGCTTTGCTCTTTTTTCAGATGGGATCTCTATTATGAAGCTCTGGCTGTTTTGGAACTCTGCAGCCACTTGTAACCAGAAGTTTTTCTGTCCAGTCCAGAAAAAGCTCTCCCACCTGCAGCTGCTTATAAAATAATTGCTCAGAGGCTTATATTAATTATAAACTGTTTAGCCTATGGCTCAGACTCATTACCAACTAGCTCTGACAACCTAATTCAACTCATTTTTACTAATCTGTGTATTGCCACGTGGCTCCTTGGATTTACTTGTGCCCCATTACATCTTTCTTTCTGGGCCGCATCCTGCAGTGTTCTGTAGGTCAGGCTGGCCTCTCTCAGAGCTCTGCTTGCCTCTGTCTCCTGAGTGCTGGGATTAGAGATGTGCACTATCATGCCTGGTTTAGTTAGTTGCTATGTTAGTCTGGAACTTGCTACTTAGACCAGTTTGGCCTTGAACCAGCAGAGTGCATCCTCCTGCCTCTGCTTCAGTAGTGCTGGAATTATTGATATTGTATGGCAGGCTCCTACATCCACCCTTTATAAAGTGCAGCCAAGGCTGGACCTTGCTTCAGCCTCACAAGTACATTTATAATTCAGATATGTGTGTGTGTCACATCCCCTATACTGTTCACTTTGTAAACTTAAAGAAATGTGTATGTGTATTGGCACGTTTCACAGTGTGTGGTTGGAAATCAGGACAACTGGAAGGAGTTGGTTCTCTTCCTACTCTTTGGGCCAGGGAGATGGAAGTCAGCCTGCCATACCTGGAGCAAGTGCCTTTCTCATTAAGCCATTTAGCACCCGTTTTCTTTGAATTTTCAGCTTTGTGTTTTTTTATGGCTTCATTTTCTTGAGGTATTGATTGCATTTGTCATTCTTCATTTAAGTGTCAGACGTTCCATAAATTCTTATCTTCTTCAGGGGCCTAGAACTCTGCATTCAGCACAAATTCTTGAGCATCTATAAGGCATGCTACATTCTTGGAATGTACTCATGATTAAAACAAAGATGATTGCTCTCCTAGATCTCACATTCCTTTTTTGAAGCTAGCTCCCTGTGTGGCCTAGACTGTCCTGTGTCAGCTCTGGCTTGTTGGGATTGCAGGTGTGTACTCGGAGAGGCAGGCATCCTTAACACTCTTGTGGGCAGTTTAGATAGGACTGGGATTAGAAGAAACAGATTAAGGGCATAGAGAGTTTGAGGAAGGGGATGGCTGCAGATTTAAGTGGATTAGAGGAGCCTCCTTGCAGAGGTAACTGGAGGATGAGGTCTTTCAACCGTTCCTATTGAAGTTAGTTGCAATTGATACATGAAGATGGGCTCATTTAGTCATCTTTTGAAAGGGTATTGATATCTGCTTGATTATGAAGTTAGCAGAAAAGTTAATTGATATTTAGGTCATTAGAGATAAACTACTAAAGCCTGCTAATAAATAAGATGTCCCTTTGCTGTTTTGTATTTACATATTTTACCTGATTTGTTTGGTCCGAATAGGTGGAGATTGCTTTTCTGTGTTTGAAAGAAAAAGCAGTACTGGAGCTGCTTAGAGTTCTGGCCAGGGAGACATTTGCAGGATCAGGCTTGGTGTTCTTGTTCTGAATGTGAGCTTGGGTTTTTTGTTTTTCTAATTAGACAGTTGCAGTTTTACACAGGCTATGGGAACTCACTATCCTGTTTAATAGCCACACATTGCAGACTTAAAGAGCCATCCCATTCTTTTTGTCCTGAAGAGCTTCAGCGGTGTGAGAACTTCATTCTACTACAGCACCTAAGCACTGTGCACACACACACATTCTCTTTAGAGACTTTTCTTGAATTATAATGTTCTATTTTGGCTAGGTAGAAATTGCTTTTAGTATTATATAGTGTAGAGCGGGTACAAAAATCTATTTTTACAGTTACTTGAAGTCATGGTGACAGCTTCTGTGGAGAGTAAATGGAATTTATTAGGCTAACCTACTGCTGGAGTTTTTGAATTGGAAATGTTTGGGGGATGGGTGTAGTTTAGTGGTAGAGGGTTTACCTTGTATTCAAGAGGTTCTAGATTGAATCCTAGGTTCTGTCAAAGGAAAACAAACATTGATTTGAAGTTGTCTTGAAAAATAATTAAAAATACATGGATAAGTGAGTTTGAGGACAGCCTTGTGTACATAGTGAATACTAAGCCAGCTATGGCTACATAGCTAGACCATGTCTCGGAAAGATCGGGCAGAGTGAGTGAAGGAATAATGATAAAAGTGCCTTGGGGTATTTGATGTGTGTTGGAGTCATCTGTCACTCACTGTAAGGGGTGTGCAGTTGTCTGTGTAGGAATGTGCCACTGAAGGGCACAGTGCTTCTCATAGGTAGGACACTTTAAGTTGGTGGTAATTAAGTTTACAACTGTTTATCTTAAAACTAGTGTCACGAATGGTGGAAAATGTGATTTATTTATTTAGGGAAAGGACCTTACTTTTCCTATGCTTTCTATTCTCCTGTTCCAGCTTCTCAGCTGCTGGGTTTATAGGCAGGTGCCATCACACCTAAATGTTCTTAAAGTAGTTTTTTTTTTTTTAAATCCAGAAAGAGTGCCTAATACTTTTGAAGATGAACACATGTATAGAATGCATTGTCCTTTTCCATGAGGGCATTTGTCTTGAAGCACATTATTTCACCTCTATAGGTGGTTGTGCCATAAGCTGCCTTCCTGTTTAAAACAGTTGGGGTCTTGTAATTTATATGTATGTCATGTCTGTCCAATGTTTGGAGAAACAGACATGTGAAATATGGTATATAATAGGTATATATGGGATATGGTCTGTGACAGACTGACCACTGATCTGGAGTGCAGAACAAATTTACTTGTGAAATTAGTAAGCAGAGGTCTAAGTATTTACTTACTCATAGATGGGTTTGTTTTGGTTTTATGATTGGAAGGATTTTTATGTTACTTTCAGAAAAGTAAAATATTGCCAGACATGTTAGTGCATGCTTTTAATTCTAGCACTTGCGAGACAAACAAGCATATCTTCTAGTATGAGACCAGCTAGAGCTACGTAATGAGATTATCAGTAAGTAATAAAATCTCTGTGGGAAGCAAAAAGTCTCAAATGCTGAAATAATCCTTTAAAAAATATTATTATTACTTATATATGTATATATATGATGTGAACAGAGATGTATGTGATATGTACATAGATTTGTTTGCTTGTTTTTTTTTTTGTTTTTTTTTTGTCCTGGAACTTGCTGTAAACACCAGGCTGGCCTTGAACTCAGAGATCTGCCTGCCTCTCCTCCAGCTTTCCAAGTGCAGACATAAAAGGCATCCACCACTACTACTAAGCAGGATTTTAATTTTTTTTTAAAGTATTTTTAGGTTATTTAATGCTGATATTTTACCTGCATGTATTTATGTGCATACCTGCTGCTTTGGAGATTATAAGAGGGTATTGAATGCTCTGAGAATGGAGTTACTGATGCTTGTGAGCCACTATGTAGATGCTGGGAACCGAACCCTAGGTTCTCTGCAAGTGCTTTTACCACTAGTCTCTTATTTTTATTTTTAATGATAGCTGTGTGTCTCTGGGGAAAATGTGCAGTTTTTTAGGAGGCCAGAAGAGGGCGTCATATTTCCTGAGCTGAAGTTACTGGCTATGAATTGATCAAGATGGGTTCTGGAATTAAACTTAGTACTCTGTAAGAATGCAGTAGATAGGTTGGGTGGTGGCACTTGGGGAACCGAGGTAGGTGGATGTACAGAGAAACCCTGTCTGGACACCCCTCCCCACCCCTAGAGAGGGGAAACAAAACACAACAAAAACCCTCAAAAAACAAGCAGCAACAAAAGAAGCAGTAGGTGCTCCTAACTGCTGAGCTCTCTCTCTGCCCTCATAGAGTTTTGTGTTTAGTAGTTTGTATTTCTTAAAGAATTTTTTTTTTCTTGAGATAATGTAATTTTAGAGTATGAGAAAGGAGAAAAATCTTACAAAATAAAAAGAAAGAAAGCTTTCAGCTCTGAGATATTAGCAGCCTTTGTTGATTTTATTACATCCTCCCCTTAAGTACATAAAAATATATAAACAAGATGGCGGTCTGTGGGTATGGCTCCCTAGTGCAGCATTTGCCTAGCTTGTGTTAGACTTTGGTTTAAATCCCCAGCATCACAGAAAATAAATAAAAATGAAAGTGAAAACATAACTTACTGTGTGTCTTAGAGTACAGTTGTAAAGTTTTTGCCCTTTAGGATTTCCTTCCCTCCCTCCTCCTCCCTTCTTCCTCCCTTTTTCCTTCCTTCATGCCTGTGTGTGGTTGCAATATATGCCTTATTTTATTTTTTGTGTGTGTTGGGTGTTTTGCTTGTACATATTCCTGTGCATCACATGTATGCATTGTTGGAGGCAGTTACAGATGGTTGTGAGCCACTGTGTGGGTGCTGGAACTTGAACCCAGGTCCTATTCAAGAGCAGCCAGTGTTCTTAACTCTTGAGCCATTTCTCCAGCCCAGGATTTCTTTTACAACTTGAGTTTGGCTCACATAAAAGTCTTGTTCCTTAATTGTTAATTTATATAATTGTGTATAAGTGTAATGTGTTACCTATTTAACCCCCCCCCCCCCCCAGAGCAGGGTCTCACATAGACCAGGTTGGCCTTGAACTTGGTACATGGACACCAAGGGTTTTAGTCAGTGCTGGGCAGTGAACCCAGTGTCTTGTGCATACCAGGCAAGCACTACCTAGTCTCTCACTTAGTTTAATGAAAAACAAATTTAATTATGCTTTTAAGTTGCTAGGGAATCAAAAAATAAAATTTTCAGAGGCAAATGTAACTGACAGCAATGAGAAAGCAGTGGGATATGAGGCTGAGAGGCTGGAGAGTTATGGAAAGCATACATACCCTGTTGGATGTTTTGACTGAGTTGATGACCCTGGACCTTAGGCTCCAGGGGAATTATTACTGCTTTATAGCACAGTGCAATTAACACACTCATACTGGTGACTCATAAGGTTAAATTATTTTTAATATATTTCAAAGAAGTATTTTTCAAACTGCAAGTCATGACTGATTAGATTATGAAGTAAATTTTGCTAAAGTTTTTTTCTCTCTGGGGGGATAATTCTTACTATGTAGCTCTGGTTAGGCTTAGATTTGTCATGTAGATCAGGCTAGCCTCTGGCAGAGATGTCTGCCTCTGCCTCCCTTGGGCTGGAATTATATGTGCACCACATCTGGCTCTACATTTCTCTTTTTTTTCTAACCCACTGAATCCAATTACTTGTATTGAAATGTGGACTGATACTGGCTTGCTCTTGGATAATTCTTGTACAAGTGATTGTAGCTGCAGTGCAACGACCATGTTATGTTCGTAACATTCCTCCCCCAACCCCTTCTTCTCGAATTCTTTCTGCCTCTTATTACATGATGTTGCTTGATTCTGGGGTCAGGTGTGTTGATATAGGCGCCCTGCTTAGGGCCAAGCACTTAACGCTCACTTATTCTCAGCATTTTTACCAGTTATGAGTATCTGCATTAACTACTGCCCACTACAGAAAAACTAATGCCGAATTTGAGAGCAGTCCTAATCTTTGGGTATATAACCTTAAGTATTTAGAAGGCAGCTGGGCTACATGTCATTTAATAGACCAACATAATTCTCTTCTGCATGGCTGTGCTGTCCTGAGCCAGTGGCTTTGACCAAATGTACAGCATCACAGTGAGTTTTCTGATTGTATTAGTTGAAGCTAGAGACTTTTCACCTTTTACTCAGACTGTCTGAGTTAGGGAGCTCAGTTTGTTTAATTGTATCTCTTATCCCAAAGGAGGTGATAGGCTGAGTGAGGGCTCAGTCTCTGTGTCTAGTGAAGACCTGCTTTTTAGTAAGCACTGTAGGTAGGGCTGGCATAGCTCTGTGTGGAGTGCATGTCCTGCTTCCCATCCCTGGCACCACACAAAACTTCAATTCTTATCAGTTCTCTTAATGGTTCTCCACCTAAAACTACAGATTTGAAGCTAGAAGGTTATAGTGGTTTTGGTTTGTTTTTTTAAAGACAGGGTTTCTCCGAGTGGTCTTGGATGTCTTGGAATTTAATCTCTGGACAAAGCTGGCCTTGAACTCAGAGATCTGCTTGTCTCTGCCTCCTGAGTGTGGAGATAAAAGGTGTATGCCACCACTGCCTAACTTGAACTTTTTAGGCTACATAGGGCCCTGACTTAAGCTAAGTTGGCTGTGGTAGGCATGTGCCTCTAAATTCTGAGTTGAATCTAAATCACGAGGTAGGAGTGAGCCAATTCTTGCAAGTTGACTTCTGACTGCAATGCACATGCTGTGACATGTACATCTCCCCTAATAAATAAATAAATAAATAAACAAACAAACAAACAAACAAACAAACAAACAAATAAATAAATAAATAAATACAATAAAATATGTTTGGCTTGGAGAGATGAGCCAGCAGTTAAGAGCATTGGCTGCCCTTCCAGAGGACTCTGGTTTAATTCTTAGTATTTACCTGGTAGCTCACAACTATCTGGAACATATGTGGGTACACATATGTTGTGAGCTGTTAGTCCTGCAGTGGACCAGAATGCCACCTTTTTAGTCAGGGTCTTACTATGATAGATAGCTCTGGCTGTTCTGAGACACACCATGTAGACCAGGCTAGGCTCAAACATGGAGATCCTCTTGCCTCTGCCTCCCAAGTGATTGGATTAAAGGAATGTGCCACTATAGTTTACTCTTGAGTTTTTAAAATAAAAAATGTCCCCCATATGCAAAAGTAGAGCAATTGAAAGAACCTTTTATATTCTTCAGCCAATTGTAACATTAGGAAATAGGTCCGTCAATGTTTTACTTTGTCTGTAGTTCCATCAGTGACCTCAGTGTTTTGAAGGGCAGTAGTTTTTTCATGAGGCATAAGCCACTTATCAATGGATGAAATAGTGAGACAGATTTGAGGTTACTGTGTAGAACATTTTTGGTGCACAGGCTGGATGTACAAAATCTGTGTGGAGAATTTGAAGAATCAAGTGCTTCTGTATAGTGTAGTATGTTGCCTGATACCCACACAGGACTAGTTCAGTTTAAAATGAAACTTGACTGGTCAGAATATAAAGATTTGGGAGAACCCGTAAACCTAACAAACTTGAGTGGAAGAAGAGGACTCCCAAAAGTTGCCCCCTGACCATCATGTGTGCCATGGTACCCTATCTATGTAATAAATTAAAATGTGATTACAATAGTAAGGGCTCCTGAGATAGAAGGTTTTCAGCTGTTAAAGAAGTGGGGGCAGTGATGGTGTGCACCTTTAATCTCCGTGCTCGGGAGGCAGGGGCAGGTGAATCTCAGTGAATTTGGGGCCATCCTGTCTACAAAGCAGATCCCAGGACAGCCAGGGCTGTTACACAGATAGACCCTGCCTCAACAAAGAAAAAAAAAAAGAAAGAAAGAAAGGTGCTTGCTGCCTGAAGGTCTGAGTTTGATCCCAGGACCCACATGGTGGGAGAAGAAAACAGTCATGTGCTGCACCCCCTTTCCCCCCAAGATATGTACACAGATACATTTTTTTTTTTTTTGGTGTCCCCAAGACAGGGTTTTTCTGTGTAGCCCTGACTGTCTAGGAACTTGATCTGTAGACCAGGCTGGCCTTGAACGAGATCTGCTGTGCCTTTGCCTCCCACGTGCTGAGATTAAAGGTGTGAGCCATCACTGCCTGACTAAATCCGAGGACCTGGAGAGATGGCTTAGTAGTTGATAGCACTGGCTTGTTCAGAGGATCAAGTACAATTCCTAGTTGATTCACAGCTATCTGTAACTAATGCATGTGGTGCACAGGCAACACCAGTACACATTAAATAAAAATAACTGAAATGTGTACATTACAGTTCCTAAATTATGTCAGCTCTGTCTCAAATACTCACTGCCACATATAGCCAGTGATTGTCATGTTGAACAGTATGATGCATGAAATTTTCATCAGCATGAGTCGTCCCGTGTCGCCCCCCCCCCCCACAGGGATTCTCTGTGTAGCTTTAAAAGCTGTCCTAAAACTCATGCTGTAGACCAGGCTGGGCCTTGAACTCAGTGATCACTTGCCTCTGCCTCCCAAGTGCTGGGAATAAAAGTGGGAGCCACCACTGCCTGGCTATCATCATGGATTTTTATTGGGACAACACAGGATCTGAGATCCCAAGAATTCTTAGACTCTAGGTGTAAAGAATCTTGGTGTACCTGTCCCTTATAAAGACTTAACTCATGATGAAACTCCTTAACTCTTCTTGTTGGTAGAACTTCACATGCAAAAGTGTTTAATAAAGTTTAGTTATGGATTACTCTTTATAATAATGCTAAACAAAAACAAAGTGATTCCCCCACCCAAGTAAATTGTAAGATCTCTGATTAGATTTTTAGGGTGTACCCACCTTTTCCTGTGTGTACTACTCTTGCTTAGGGTCTATCATTTGCCATGTTGGCCTGTCACCAGCTTTCATTTCTTCATTGCTGGCATTATAGATACACGATACCCAATTTTTTCATGGGTTCTGAGACCTAAACTCTGATGTTTTGCAGACCAAGTGCTCTGTTGAATGAGCCATTTCCCCCACCCCGTCACTATTGACAGCTGTAGTCTTTACAGTAAGGAGAAATTGAATTAGTACTTGTCATAATTTACATAGGCTATATTGTGGACTTCAGCAATTCAAAATGTGCTCAGCTCTCTACAGATCACAAATTCTTGAAAGTCAGGCTGATTGTGCATTTACGTAATCCCAGCACTTGGGAGGCTGAGGCAGGAGGATCACCAACCTCAAGGTTTTATAACTACTATTTGGGCCACTTAGTGGGTTTGAGGTTTCCTTGGACTAAGTAGTGAGGCCCATGTGAAATGGAAAGGGTGAAGGCAGAAGCAGTCATTGACTCTTGTCTTTCCAAGTGTGTGGAGGATGGTGTAGAGTATTTGAGCCTGCAAGTTTGAGATCAACTTGGGTGTAGTGGTGTGAATAGGAATGGCACCCATAGACTTGTGTTTGAATGCTTGGCCCATATGAAGTGGCACTGTTGGGAGTGTGGCCTTGTTGGAGGAAGTGTGTCACTGTAAAGACGGGCCTTTTGAGGTCTTACATGCTTAAGCTAGACCTAATGTGATACACAACTCACTTCCTATTGCCTGAGGATCGAGATGTAGAACTCTGTGCTACCTCTCCAGCACCACGTCTGCCTGCATACCACCATGTTTCTCACCATGATGATAGTGAACTAAACCTCTGAAACTAAGCCAGTCTCAAATGTTTTCCTTTATAAGAATTGCCCTGGTGATGGCCTCTTCACATCCACAAGACACTGGGCAACACAGTAAGCTATCCCTTTGTGTTCAAAGGAAAAGCACGTATATTGAATATTCAGTGTGCTATTCAGTGGGAGCACATTGCACAGCTTTTAACTGCTAGATGCCACTTCTTTAGAGATTGCTCAGAGTGAATGGACAGTGTTTGTGGGCCATGCACAAATATTGTCCCATCTAAAAATTTATATTTACACCCTCACCGATCTCCGTAAGTGTGAGTGTGTGTGAGAGAGAGTGAGTGAGTTAGTTTTGGTCACCTTAGTTTTCTTTCTTTCTTTCTTTCTTTTTTTTTTTTTTTTTTTTTTGTTGTTGTTTTTAAGTCTTATTCTATAGCTCAGTCGGGCCTTGCTTGGACTGGGTATGAACTACCCTATCTAGTATTACATGTGGTTTTACACAATTGAATGAAAGTCAGTCAGTAGAAGAATAGATTTAAAAAGCTTCACACTAGTTTTTATTGTGGGCCTATACAAACACTATTTTTGTGTATGTGCATGTGTTTGCATATATGTGTGTATGTCTTGGGGATAACTAGGTATTTGCAACCTAGATGTTGGATGACATTGTCTCTTAGTGAACCCAGATCTAAGCAATTGATTTGACTGGCTGGCCAGTGAGCTCCGGAATCTACCGCTGCCTCCTTAATGCTGTGCTTACACATTAGTGCCACTGTGCATGACTTTTATGTGGGGCTAGGTATTAGACATGAAGTCATATGCTTTTGCTGCACGTACTTCACCCATTGTATACAAACCTCACTCCCCAGCTCTGTTTTGGTTTGTGTTGTGGTCAGGGATGGAGAATGAATTAGCATTTAATGTTTGTTTCAGTTGGCACTACTTTGCTAGCAGTGGATTGCCTTAAAAACAACTTTTGTGTGTACTGTATGTGGGTGATGTCTGTGCACATCTGTGTGCTGACAGGGCACATTTGGAATCCTTTTAGGCAAGGTCCCTCAGGAAACACAGAGCTGGGCTGGCAGTGAGCAAGCCCCAGTGACCTCTTTGCATATAGTGCTGGGGTTGCATTTGTTTGTAGCCATGTCCAGTGTTGTAGAGTACCACTGTTACAGATTGAACAGTAAGTACTTTGCCCAGACTCGCCCTCCCCTCCTATTCCTTCTCCCCTATCTTCTTCTTTTTCCTTCTTTTAGTCAGGATCTCTATACCTCTGGCTATCCTGGAACTTACTATGTGGAACAGGTTGGCTTCAGACTCTGAGATCTGCCTGTGTGAGTGCTGAGATTAAAGAGCGTGCACCACCATGTCCAGCTTTCTTTAGACTTTCTAATCTTTTCATACCTCAAGCTTTTATCTCGTTGATGAATTTTTGTCAGTTGTTACACTTTTCATCTCTCTCTGTCTCTCTGTGTATCTCTCTCTTTAAAAATTGTGTATGTGTGTATAGAGCCTTGTTCATGTATGAGTGGGTGCCCTCAGGCCAGAAGAGCTAGTGTTGGATCCCCTGGAGCTGGAGGTCTAGATTGTTGTGAATTGCCAAAAGCACTGAATATGAAACCTAGGTTTGAGAGCATTGTTTCTTCAGCCCCTTACTATTCTTTAAATATAAATTTTTAAAAATCTGAGGTGTATGGATATTTTGCCCATGTGTTGTTGGTCTATGCACCAGGTACATGCAGTGCCTATAGAGGTCAGAAGAGGCCATCAGATCCCATAGAGTTACATACAGTTGTAAGCTGCCATGTGGGTGATGGGAATTGAACCCAGGTCTTCTGGAAGGGCAGCCAGTGCTCTTAGCTGCTGAGCCATCTCTTCAACACACTTATTAATCAGTCAATCAGCTAATTATTATTAGTTTGTGAAGCACCTTTAGTCACTATGAAAGTCAGCTAGCAGGGAAGCTTCCGGCCCTGTTATAGCCTGATTTCTTTATCCTGCACCCAAAGTGTATGGCGTCTATATTAGTAAAAAGTTTTACTATCTAATTCTATTGACAAGCAAGAACAATGGCAAGAACCAGATCAACAAGCCCCTATGTTGTGTGTGTGTGTGGGTCAGAGGACCTTAGTGGAGCCATTTCTCTCCTTCCACTTTTTTTCATGGATTCCAAGGATGCCTTTATTTACTCCATAAGCCATCTCAATGATTTAAGGAGTCACCATGTTAACAAATGTGGCACAAACCACTTTCTACACACACCATCTTCCCTTCCCAGTAGTGGTACACAAGACTTATGATTTTTCACTGTTTTGTCTATTTGTTAATTTCTGATATTTGTAGGAGACAGTACTGGAAATGAAATCCATAGCCTCATGAATGGTAAACACTCCGTACATGCCATAATGGATGTGAAGTGTAACTTCCTAAAAACTAATGATACCAAGACTTTTTTTTTTTTGAAACAGAATCTCATGTAATCCAGACTGTCCTTAAACTCACTGTATAGCAGAGATGCCCCTCAATCCCTGATTTCTCTTGTCTCCACTTCCTGAATACTGGGGTTACAGGTATATGTCACTAGAAATTTTTTTGTTGTTTTAGATTAATTTCATGATTTATTTATGTTATGTGTATGGGTGTCTGCAGAGGCCAGAAGGATCGCCTGGAGCTGGTTACGAGCCATCTAATGTGAGTGCTGGGATTTGAATTAGGCTCTTTGGAAGAGCAACAAGTGTTGTTAATTGACCCTTGAGCATCCTTTTGTTAATTATTGGTTATCTGTGTATTTTCCTGGGAGAAATGTGTATTGCTGATTAACACTAGGTTATTGGTTATATTGTTAGTGAACTGCAGGGTTCACACACAGCTTACCCTCAATATTGAGCATTGACTTAAAGAGACATAGTGTGTTGTTGAAACTGATGCTAAATTGCTGAGCTTAAGAGCTCCTTTTTCCTGAGCAGCTAAGACCACAACATATATAATAACTGCCCCAAGGTTAACTTTTCAGTTGTGTTGCTTTTGAGATCCTATTCAAGGTCAGGATGATGTTTTACTAGGAGTTTCATGATTTTAGATTTTGATGAAGTCTCACTATGTAGCTCTGGCTGGCCCAGTAGTAAACTATGTAAACCTGGCTTGTCCTTACATTCAGAGATCCACCTGCTTCTGCTTCCCAAGTGCTGGGATACCACTTTTCTTTTTAAGTGCGCACGTGTGTGTGTGTGCTGAGCCTGAGTCCCGTACAGTTGCTGTGCAGTCCTCTATCCCTTTCGTTTGTTTCTTGAAATTGACCACAGTTTGGATTTAACTGACCAGTGTACCCTCCAGTGGTGCTTGTTTTCCCTGTCCTTGTAGATGTAGGTGCTTGAGCTCAAGCTCCTGTTAAACTTACTGCACTTGATGTTTTTAAGGGATAGTGTGAGAAAGTAGGCAGACTGGTCTGATGACCCTTGTACACTGTCACTTACCTTCAGCACTTAGCAAGTCATGCTGGTCTTGCTTCATATCTCATCCACTTCCTCCTTCCTGTTCTCAAGCAGTATAGAAGCTGTATTATGTTGTATACAGGCTTCCTTATATTAATGCAACTAGCATTTTAAATTTATTTTTAAGATTTTATTGTTTTTGTTTGTAGGTGTGAGTATGTATGTGCACATGAAAGTGTGTATGTGCATATGATTCCAGGTGCCTGAGGAAGCCAGATGTATGGATGCCCTGTAGCTGGAGTTGCAGATAGTTCTAAGTCACCTGATATGGGTGCTGGAAACTGAACTTTATCTCCCTCACGAAGAGCTATAAGTGCTCTTAACTGCTGAACTACTTCTCCAGCCCTTGGTTTGAGATAGGGTCAGAAAATTACCCTGGCTGGCCTGAAACTTTTATTTATTTGTGTGTGCGTCTGCGCACATATGTGTCGCAGGGGTCATGGGCATATACATTTACAGAGGCCGGAGGATGACTTGAGGGAGTCAGTTCTCTCCTATGGTGTGGATTTTGTAGATCAAACTGAGGTCTACAGGTATGTCTTTACCCCTGGGAAATTTGTTGGTCCTTCTTTACTGTGTTTGAGAGTCAGTATTTGTTCAGGTTGAGCCTCCTTGGTTCAAAAATGAGACATTCCATGTCTTCCAAAGTCTGAATGTCTTTAGTCCCAGCATGATGCCACAGGTGGGAAGTTCTGCAGTGAGCCAACAGCAGTGTAGCTAGAATGTATGGCCACTTGAGGTTCTGCATACAGACACCTTGCTTTGGTGCACAGTACATGTATGAAACATTAAACTTGGGTCCCGTCCTGAGACACCTTCCTTAGTCTAAAGTCCAAAGAAATCGGGTTCCAAAATCCAAACCTTTGGCCTAATGTGTTAGTGAAGAACTTGAGAGCTAGGATTATAATTCAGTAAGTAAATACTTCATATGTACTACATATATGAAAGAAGACCTGAGGTATATCCCTAGATCTTCCTAGGCTGAGATGGTGGCACACCTCCTGTAATCCCGTTGTTTGGGCGGGAGAAGCACGAGATACCAGGATTAAGGCCAGCCTGAGATGCATGTCTGTAAAATACAAAGAACCTAAAAGTAAACCATAGCCTAAGTCTGTGGGTCTCAACCTGTGGGTCAAAGCTCCTGGGGGTAGGGTGTGTGTTGAATGAACCTTTCACAGAGGTTGCCTAAGAGCATTGGGAAACACAGATTTTATATTATAATTCTTAACAGTTATAAAGTAGCAAGGAAAATAATTTTATGGTTGAGAGTTGCAACATTAGGAAGGTTGAGAACCACCATTCTAGGTGAGTGGAAGGGTATGGACTTTGATTTTCAGAGAGTTTCTTGGATGCACTGTGGTGACTTAGCAGATACCTGTCCATGCGTGGGTCAGCGATGATTAGTGGGTGTCAGTGCTTTGATGCTGTGCTGATGTACATCATGGATGGAAGGGTTTCTTTTCCTTTTGAACTGTTTGTCATATAATTGTAATACTCAAAGATACACTATATACCCAGCAAAGAGAAGATGGTGTGCCTTCTGTTGGGGGCTGTTTTGATTTAGTTTTTCATGTTGCCTTGTGGGGAAGCCCCACATGCTCAGGGCCACTTGATAATCTCAGCGAAAGATAACTCATAGTAAGACGAAGCTGTTTTGATCTTTCTTGTTTCTGTTTTTTCAAGAAATGGTCTCACTATATAGTAGCTCAATTTGTTCTGGAGCTCATAGTGTAGACCAGGCCTCTGATTAAGTGCCCAGGATTAAAGGTATGTGACACTATGCCTTTAGTTACATAGTAAATAATTGTCCCGCTTGTCCCGCCTACTGGTTTAATAAAAACACTGATTGGCCAAAGGCAGACAGGAAGTGTGGGCGGGGCTACCAGACTAAGAAAACTCTGGGAACAGGAAGAACAGGGCAGAAATGTCAAAGAGATACCACAGAGTTGCCAGACAAGCCAGAAGATGCAGAGGACAACTATGCTGCTCTAGAAAAGGTACCGAGTACGTGACTGAACAGGATAAGAATCATGGGTTAGATTAAGGGTAAAGAGCTAGCGAGTTATATGCCTGGACCCCAGGTCAATCAGCGCACAATTGTCAGTATGTTTCATTGGGACTATGGGACTGTAGGTTGGAATGTCCTGACCAGAAACCTAATACTACAATGCCTGGTTTCCATTTTGAGTCTTAGGATCATTCTATGAGAAAATGGAAATTAGAGCTGAGTTAATGATTGAAAGCTGGAGGAAATCACTGAGACATAGTTATAAAACTGGATTTTTTGTTGTTTGTTTTGTTTTTTAGTTTTTCAAGCCAGTCTCTCTTTGTATCACTGGCTGTTGTGGACTTGGTTCCCAACCACTGAGTCTTCTCTTCAGTCCTCCCTCACACACTTGTTTGTTGTTTGTTTTTGTGACAAGGCCTCACTAGCCCTGGCTGGCTGGGAAAATTCTTATGAAGGCTGTTCTTACCCTGGACTCACAAATATCTTCTTGCTTCTGCTTACTGGGATTAAAGGCACCATACCCAATGAATATGTTTTTCTTTCTTTTGTTTTTGATATTATAATAAATAAATTCCCTTTTCTCCCTCTGAACTCTCCAATATACTCTTTGCTCTTTTCAAATTGATGGCCTCTTTTTCCCTGTTAATTTTTACTGACTGCATATTGTTTATGAATATATTCCTAAATATAATCTGATTAGTCTTCATGTTTCTCCTATGCAAGTGTCAGGATTGATCATTTGGTATTAATAGCCAGTTGGTATGCACTTTCCTGAAGAAAACTGCTTCTTCCGTGCATAGCATTCCAAGTTGCCTGCAGTTTTCTGTGTAAGGTTGAGGCCTCACGGGCTGTTTCCCATCCACTCTGTGTGTCTGTCAATGCTGTCTTTGCTCAGCTCATGCTTAGGCAAGAGCATGCGAGTTATATGCCTGGGCCCCATTTTCATTCCATTTTATCATAGAATGATCCTAAGACTCAAAATGGAAACCAGGCATTGTAGTATTAGGTTTCTGGTCAGGACATTCCAACCTACAGTCCCATAGTCCCAATGAAACATACTGACAATTGTGTGTACAAGAGTAGCTTGTGACATACCTAGGAGATAATAGTCTCACAGCAAACTCTCATTTTCTGGCTCTTACAATCTTTCTGCCTTCTCTACCAGTGTTCCCTGAGCCTGAGGTACAGGAATGTTTTATTGGTACTGGGCTCCACAGTGGTGCATTTTCATTGGTTGTGTGTTTCTGTAATGGTCTCTGGATGAGAGGTGAGGTCTACACTTATCTGTGGGTATAAGGACAAATATATATGGAGTTGTTAGGAGGCTACCTGTTTTAGTAAAGAACCATAGGTTCTCTAACAGCCACCTCTTCATTAGCATTGAGTAGTTGGCCAGGTTTTCAGCACCAAGCATGGTTTTTTCTTAAGTTCAATTAGAGAGTTTGGTTACTGTCAAGGTATGCATGCCACTACTGTACCCTTTGGTTGTCTTTATGGTTCTTATGCATCACATCTGGGTAGGATTATTGGTTGCTTGCCTCCTTTGTAAGTTTGCATGGTGCCTTCTGGGAGTAGGCATTCAGATCAGTTCTAGCTCAGAGGCCTCTGGGTCCTGTTTCTGAAGTGTATGGCGTTGCACCTCTGGAAGTCACCCAAAAGCAATAGCAATATGCTGTACATTTTAGGAGTCTTTTGGACAGCCCTGTCCAACAACTCAGAAGGCTTCTCATGTCTGGGTATTGATGTTTTGTTGTTGTCTTTGTCTCTTGGAAAAAGCATTGTCAGCCCAGGTGAGAAAAGTTCATTTAAACTGTGTGTATATATTTATTTACAGAATTACATATAATGTGTTTCTTTTTTTTTTTTCTTTTCTTTTTTCTTTTTGGCCAGTAGTATGATTTCTTAAAAATTTTTCAGACATTCTTACTACTTGAACTTCTTTCCTCCTTCTGTATCTACCTCCCTAAAGAAGCAGCCTCCCCCCTTTTCTATTTCCCTGATCAGATCACTTGTAGCCTTCTATGTCTCTCTCTTGCTCCCCAACCCCTACCCCATCAACATGAGAGGTCACTTCCTGCCTCCCTTCCTTCCTCTCCTCTCCTCTCTCTCTCTCTTTCTCTCTCTCTCTTTTGAGAAAGGGTTCTGTATAGTCCTGGCTGTCCTAAAACTCCCTAAGCTGATCAGGCTGATCTTGAACAAATAGAGATCCTCCTGCCTCTGCCTTCTTTTAAAGTCCAGAGTTAGATCCCCTGATATTCCTATTAACAGGCAATTGTGAGCTGTGGGGATATTTTCAAATATCATAAAAACAGTAGGAGATATCAGAGGGATCTACCCACAGTCAGTCTAGGAGGATCAGACAGTGGTAACTCACACCTTTAATCCCAGCGTGGGGGTGGGTGGGTGGGGGGTAATCAGGAGTGGAAACCTACACCATTAATCCAGTCAAATCTGAGTTCAGGTCATCTTAGTTTTCAGAAGGAGTTCCAGGCTCCCAGGTAGGCAGTGGTGGTGCCACGCTTTAATTTAGCAAAGAAGATATTTAAGGCAGGCGTAGAAAGACAGAGAAGACAGAAGAAGCCATGGCTCACACTGTTAGTCCCAGCACTTGGGAAGCAAAGGCAAGAAAATCTTTGTGAGTTCAAAAGCCAGCCTGGTCTTCAAAGCAAGTTCCATGACAGCCAGGACTGTTACACAGAAAGCTCTGTCTGAAACAAACAAAGACTGGAGGAGGTGGATCTGTCCTCTGATATCTCAGACTGTTTTTGTTATATCTGAAACTTATCTCCACAGTGAGCCACTTCACATAGATGCTGAGAACCTAACTGGTCCTCTGGAAAAGCAGTAAATACACCCTACAATCTGAGCCATCTTTATGGTCCAGACCTTAAACTCTTGATCTTGCTTCTACCTCCTGAGTGCTAAAATTGCAAGTGTGTCTCACTGTACTTGATTTTTGTGTGGTACTGGGGATGGAACCTTACGTTGGGTACACTCTACTAACTGAGCTTGCCTCAAGCCTTAATTTTAAATTTAAATTCTTGGGATGTGACTTCTGAGCAAAGCATAGCCCAGAAACAAAAACTTGGATGTAGATCAGGTGCGCTTGGTTTTAGTAGGACTTTACCGCATGTGGACTGTGTTGGGTGGTTTGGGTCAAGGTTTATTTTCATCAACCGTAAAACAGGTGCTTGATTAGAATCCAGTGTTTAACACTGAGCTTGGTTCCTAGTAAGATCTGTGACAAGTTACTAATAAGGTTCCTTAGGTTTTAAGAATTTCTTTTCAGATGGCTTCTGACTGGAATGTGCAGGTCAGAGGACAACCTGTGGGAGTTCTTTCCTTCCACTGTGTGGGTCCAGGGGATGGAACTCGGGTTGTCTGGTTTGGTGGCAGTGCCTTTACCCACAGAGCCGCTGTGCCAGGTGTCAGGAACATTTCATAATGTGTGCATTAGAGGGTCACAAGATCCCTGACAGGAGTGAGAGGCTATCTCGCCTAAGCCATGCTTTTCTAATGACGTGACGGTGAGGAGGACAACAGTTGGAGAATGGGTAGATGAGGACAGCTGCAGAGTTCCTGCTGGTGTGGCTGCTCTAGGCTTTCAGCACTTAAACTTTACTACTTACTGAATTTTGACTTAATTGGGCTGTATGGTTACTGTATTAAAATGAGATTACAGGGGCTGGACACTGGTTTGTTTCCCAGCACCCACATGGCTGCTTATAATTTTTTGTAACTCTAGTTCCAGGGGAATCCAATGCTTTTGTCTAGCTCCCATGGGCCTCAGGCATGCATACAGACATACAATGCAGCCAATTACTCACCCACCAACAACTTTAAAATGGGATTCCATTTGTGTTTTCCACAAAGTATGGGACAGAAATACAGTATTCCTTATTACGGTGAGAACCCAGTCTTTATGCTGTATATAGCCAGCCTCTGCATGGGTTCCACTCCAGACTTGCAGGTTGAACTGATGGAAGGTGAAAAGGGTTGGTGGACTGGACCAATACTGACCGTGTGGCCCCTGTCATTTTCTAAATAATACAATCGTATGTAATGTCATTTACATCTGACTAGATATTTTAAATAATAAGTGTGAGTCATGAAAGTTTCATGTAAGGGATTTGAACATCCTTGAATTTTGGTTCTGATGTCTTGAATCAATCTCCTCAGAGTACAAAGGAACAGTAATTCAGTTCACTTGAAAGTAGTCCGCATTACCAGGCACCATTTGATAATTGGGTCTTGTTGTTTAATATGGGTTTTGTTTGTTTCTGCAGTGCTGGAACACCCTAAGCAAACATTCTCTACCACTGAGCAATATTCCCAACCCGGTGCCTGAGTTTTCTGTGCCATATCTTCTTGGACATTTCCTGATTTTGACAGATAGCCCAGGCTAGCCTCAAAGTTAGGATGGTACACCCCAGCTAGAATTAGAGATGTGGACCACCAGATCTGCTATATCACAATGACAGTTCTTTCAGAGATACATATTTAGAAGTTAAAGTGTTTAGAATTATTTAATATTTAAACATTTACTTACTGTGTGTGTATGTTTGTCATAGCATATATGTAGTGGTCAGAGGACAATTTATAAGAATTGGTTCTTTCCTGTCATGTGTGGATCCCAGAGATTGAATTCAGGTCATTAGGCTTGGTAGCGGGTGCCTTCATCTGCTGAACCTTTTGAAAAACCTTGTTTAAATTTTTTTTAAATAGTTTTTCTACAGTTATAGATATATTACATACTTTTTAGAGATGGGGAAAGTGAGAGATGATTGGGATGACAGTCAGTATGTGATTACAAGTGTATGCCACTATATCTTGCTTTTAAAATGCTATTGCTTTGGGTTGAATGTCACTTTTTTCTTTCAATTTACTCTTCTTTCATCCATTTTGTTGTTTGTGTATTTGTTTAGAGATGGTCTCACCTAGTAGCCTGGCTGTCCTGGAACTCACTGTGTAGATCAGAGACTGTCCTTGAATCTGCCTGAATCCGCCTCTCTATTGCTGGCAAGCACCACTATTCATGATTCATCCACTTCTTCCCTGTCTGTGGTGATCAATCTCTGGCTTGGTAGCACAGCACACAGCCACTTAGATTTCCTGTTATTCAGGGTTAGATGGCCTCTTCCACAGACAGCCTTGTACTGTATTTGAGTAGAATGAAAAGATTATAGCATGTTTTGAATGTTCTGAAGTGTATATAGTCTTTTGAATTTAATAAAGATAATATTTAATCTTTGCAGAGGTCGGAATAGTGGCAAAGGACTGCCTCAGCCTACGGTGAGTAAATTCCATGTTATTTGTAATATATATATATATATATATATATATAAAGTGTGATTTCTAACCATAGACCCAATAATAAAGCCAAGAATAAGATCTCTTGAATTGTACTACAGATAATACAGGTGAATGAGTTTAATACAGAGTTATTGACTCTATATTGCTTTTCAGTAGGACTCTATGAAATGTATAATTTTATGTTAATAGTATTTGTGTTGTGTGTAACACTAATACCAAGTTGAGCGTTTTCATGTTAGGATCAGTGTTTTTAAAGTTCTTTGGGCTTTTTGTTTGAATTATTGTGCTGTCTGTTTAAATTCCTTTCATCTTTCTTGCTTGGGAAACACCTTCTGGTCTGACATTTTCCAACTTTTATCAGTGAAGTTAAAATGTCGACAAAGAGCATAAAGTTCCTCATGAGAAGCTGCCACTGATTGGTGATTTTTGAGATGGGATCTACTGTGTAGCCTTGGCTGGTCTGGAGCTTAGACCAGCTTCAGACTCACAGAGATCTGGCGCCACTGAGGGCTTGCTTTGTTTGTTTCCCTTTATTCTTTATGTTTGTTTGTTTCTCTGTGTAGTTTCAGCTGTCCTGGAAATCCTCTGCTACCCAAATGGTGAGATTAAAGGCATGCACGCACCATCATACCAGCAGCACTGAGTTTTGAAATATGGTCTTTATTTGTATTGGTCAAGTTATTTTCCTGAGAGTTGGGAGAACAAACCCTGTGTAGTCCTGGAATAGTTCTGTTTCCTTGATTCAAACATGCTGAGAGAAGCTGGTGTTGCAAGTGTGCCCAGCTCACCTCTCCTACTTTATTAAGATGCACTGCACCCCTTTCCTCACTGCCCAGCTGCTCTTAAGTGTGCGAGGCAAGCACTCTTTTCATCCAACTACCTTCTAGTCTAGCTGAGGGTTGACCCTGCTGTGGAGTGTGCTTTTTTTTTTATAGTGTGGGGTAGTCAGAGAACAACTGTGTGGGGATTGAACTCAAGACATTGGGCTCATTGTGACTTTACTCATCTTGCCAGTCCTTGTCTGAGGTTTTTATTTGTATGTGTGTTTTTAAGACAAGATCTTAGTATGTAGCCTGTACGGTGTAGATGCGCTGCCTCCAGAATGCTGGGATTAGAGTTGTATTCAAGCATGCCTGGCTGTGCCTAGAGTTCAGGATAACATGGCATTCCCCTATCTGGCAGCTAGCTGTGCAAAGTCTGTTCCTTATAAATAGTGGTTTGTCTTCTCCAGAGTTTTATGTTTTTCTCAAACATGGAGGTGTGGGTCTGCTGTTTTTGTTTGTCTTATGTCACATTGTTAGTTGGATTTTATTGTTTAAAACTCTACCTCTCTGTTTTCTTAAGGAAACAAACTGTGATAGTAACCAGCTCTCTTGTGCATTATATCCACACACCTCACAGTTGGAGAAGTGTTGTCTTTAATACATACACAAGTAGAAAGACCAGCTGATAATCAAGCTTTTTTTCCCCCCAAACTTTACAGATTGCTTTTGAAGGAATCTATGCAAACGTGAGGATGGTTCATATACTTACATCAGTTGTTGTAAGTTGCCTGATTATTAGTGATAAACTCCTTTGGGGTGGAATATTTCATGGAGTTAAAATGTAGAGAACAATTTTTTCAACCTAATATTACTATTAGGTCATATGTAATAAAGATGATTTTAAAAATACATTAGAATGACAGTTAAGTATAACAGTGAAAATATTCTTGCTAACCCCTGCTGTGTATGTCTGACATTGTTTATTTATAGCTGGTTGTATTTTATTATCTGATGGTAGTGTGGACAGAAATGTGTAGCTTTACTATTCAGTTCATATTCCCTTTGGAGTTGCCAGTAGAGAATGCCAGTGTAATGTTAATATGTTGAAATTTCATCATTGCCAGTCGATGTCTTATACTGAGGTCTTTATATATAAAGTGAAATGAAAACACTTCTCTCATGGTGAGGTTGCACATTCTTTTAAAAAATTGTGTCTTCTAGGGATCGAAATGTGAAGTACAAGTAAAAAATGGAGGTGTATATGAAGGAGTTTTTAAGACGTACAGTCCTAAGGTAATGTTTGCTATTTGGTCACCTTTTTATGGCCGTGTCACCTGAACATAGGTCTGAGTTGACAGGATTTAACAGTTGTCACCCCACATTTTATCCATTTGAATTTTTCTCTCTAGTAACAAACTTACTATTTAATGACTGATTTGATGAACTGAATATGTTGTATCTTTTGATGATGCACAGCCATTTTCACCATCTTGAGCTAGAAGATGTCTGTGCTGAGTTACTTCCCTCTGTTAACACTAGCGAACCTCATATACTCTAACAAGAGTAGCTTTAGTCCCGAGGATTTCTGGAATTTGGGTGCATGGCAGATAATATATCTAAACAGGACATGATTGTCAGGTTTTCTCATGAAGCTTACTTCTGCTTGGCAAGTTAAATATCCCTGTAAATATTATTTAATAATTTTTTAATGCTTATTAATTCTTTTATTTCAGTGCGATTTGGTACTTGATGCTGCACATGAGAAAAATACAGAATCCAGTTCGGGGCCAAAACGTGAAGAAATAATGGAGAGTATTTTGTTCAAATGCTCAGACTTTGTTGTAGTCCAGTTTAAAGATACAGACTCCAGCTACGCTCGAAGAGGTAGGTTTTGGTTTCCAAGTCACCTAGCCCTCCTGGTGTAATAGGCTTCCTCCAGCAATCACAGACTTGGTTTTACCTCTATTGAGACAGGATCTTGCAATGTGGCTCAGGTTGACTTTGGACTCTTGATCTTCTTGCTTTTGCCTTCCCGGTGCTTTCAGGTCCAGGAATGGGATCTTGATTTTTTAAATAGATGTATTTTCTAGGGTAACATGATTGACTTTTTTTCCTTTTGATTTTTCGAGACAGGGTTTCTAGGTGTTGCCCTGGCTGTCCTGGAACTTGCTCTGTTGACCTCACTGGCCTTGAACTCAAACATCTGCCTGCCTCTGCCTCCTAGTGCTGGCCTTTTTTTATTTAATAAGAATGGGAGTTTTAATGCATTTTTGATGGAAAATATTTAAAACTTACAGAGAAAATAACTTCGTACTTCTAGAAGCATAAGTTATTTTTAAGTTTTTAGATTTATTTTATGTATGTAGGTGTTTTGCTTGAATATAGTTACATATATTAAAAGCCAAGTCTTTATCTCAAAACAAATAAATAATTTTAAAAAAGAACCAGGCTAGATGTAACTCAGCTGGTAGGTGCTCGCCTAGCACACATGAGCTAGGATTTAATCCCTAAAATTCCTGAGCATACCTGGTGTTAGGTCAGAAGGTGTTAGATTGTTGCAGGTGTTGATTGAAGAGGAACATGTGGGAGGGACTTGTCCCATCATCTTGATAAGCACTTGGTAGCACTGGTAAAGGACCTTTGCAGTTCAAAAATTCTTGAATGGTAGATTGTCATTAACTATAATTTGGTTTTCATGCTTCGGTTGGTTGCTAACAGCTGTTTCTGTAACTTGAAAAAGGAAGTTACAGCTTTTTCTCAACACAGTTCTCCCTTACTCATCATCTTCCAGCAGTGATGGGGACTTTGATTTGTAATCTTCAAAGAGCCTTCAGTCACCCATGAAAGAGACAAGTGCTTTCTTAGTTGGTGCTTTTAGAGTCAGCTTTGTTATACTTTAGAATACTAAATACTTGATATTTTTGAAAAGTTTCATTTTTTATATTTTAAAACTGACATTGGTCAGAAGAAAAAGGGGAAGCCAAATGGGTTAAATATACATACAGCACTCTTGAGTGTTGGCTGTAACAGAAACAGCCATGACTGGCTGTTCTATTGTGTTTTCAATATGCTTGTTAGGGAGTGCCATGGATCAAGCCTAGGACACTGCATGCTGGGTGAGCATGTTAGCCATTGCTCTTCCCAATGAGGCCCTTCTTGTGTTGACTATTTTGCAGTGCTGGAGAGTCACCCCATGGCCTTACATATTGATAGTATTGATAGGCAAACCCTACTGCTGAACTCCATCCCCAGCTCTGAAGTTCTGGTGTTGGTTTTGTTGTTTGCTTAGTTGTCGTCCGTCCCCCCCCCCAGTGTCTCACTGTGTAGTCCAGGCTGTCCTGGACCTCACTTTGTAGATCAGGCTGCCCTCAAAACTCCTGGAGTGCTGAGATTAAAGGTGTGTGTGTGTGTGTCGCTGTGCTCAACATTTGTTTAGTTTTTAAGACAGGATCTCCTGTCATCAGGACTGTCCTCCAGTGATAAAGCTTCATGCTTCCACACCCCAGTACTGAGACTGCAGGTGTTCCTACATGCCAGGTTTTAGGAATTTTAGGGATTAAATCCTAGCTCATGTGTGCTAGGCGAGCACCTACCAGCTGAGCTACATCTAGCCTGGTTCTTTTTAAAAATTATTTATATTTGTTTTGAGATAAGGACTTGGCTTTTAAGTAGCTATGTACCTCAGGCTTGATCTTTTTATCTCAACCTTTTAAAATCATGGAATGTTCTTGATTAGGGTTTCTACTGCTGTGAAGAAACACCTTGACCATGGAAGAGACTCTTATAGGGAAAACATTGGTGGTGGCTTACAGTTTCAGAGGTTCATTATCATCATGGTGGTACATGGAGGCATACAGGCAGACACAGTGCTGGAGAAGGAGATCCACAGATAGCAGAAGGAGATTGTATTTCACTGGGCATGGTTTGAGTGTGTGAGACCTCAGAGCCCACCCCCTCCACAGTGACACACTTCCTCCAGCAAGGCACACCTACTCCTGCAAGGCCACACTTCTTAATAGTTTCACTCCCATCGGGCCAGACATTCAATCACAGGAGTCTGATAGGCCTTCTTATTGAAACTACCATAGAGTGTGACCATTGCCTGGTTGCTTGCTTTGTTTTGTTTTGTGGGTCTAGAATTATGAGTCCCCAGCCTGGAACATTCTATTGTTGTTTAAAGTTTAGTGAATTGGCATTTCTCAAATATGGATGGAAATAAGTAAATATTGCTTCTGAGATAGTTTTAAAATTTTATTTTATTTTACTACATTATGTCTTCATTTCTCAAGTGGTTTAGGTTCTCTTGCATGCCAAGAAAAACAGATGACAGTAACAGCTTCAAACCTTGAGTGTTCTTGAAGGGAACTTTTTACTTAGTATTAATGGGTTAGTTTTCCTTATGAAGACTTTGAATATTGAAATAATTTCAGGTATTTTGTTTTAAGACCACAGTGGAAAGCCAGGTATATGGTGGGAGGAGGAGGCAGAGACAGAACTGAATTTGAGATCAACTTAATTTACAGAGTGAATTTCAGGACAGCCAGGCCTACAGAGAAACCATCTCGAATCCCCCCCCCCCCCCCCAAAAAAAAAAACAAAAACAAAAAACAAAAAAGTTCACGGTGGTTTAGTTAATTATACAGTTGTATGCAGTACAGATTTTATTTTTCAGTGCTGGGAATGAGTACAGGCCCTTTGCATACTAACGATATAGGCCTTGCCTATCTTCAGGATTTTAGGGTCCTTGTTTCAGATTCTTTGTGTGGGTGCACAAGAGAGCCAGGTCAACTTTGGGCTTTGTTCTTCTACCTTGTTTTTGAGACAGGGTGTTTTGCTAGGACTGGGTAGGGGCCAGTTGGCAAACTTGAGTGAACTGCCCATCTCTGTCCTCCCAGTGGAGGGATTATAAACACACAACCATGCTTGGCTTTTCTATGGCTGCTAGGACTTGAACTTCTGTCTGTATGCTTGCATGGCAAGCACTCTGATTGAGCCTTTTCCTGAGCTCTCCAGCCAAGTTCTGTGTTTGCTTACATCAGATACTGGTAGAAGCTGCTGTCTCTGTATTACATTGGATGGAGATACTGCTTTTTTGTAGAAGTTTCAGTTACAAATTGGGTATGTTTATTAAATAGATTAATGCTACATTAAAAATGAGTGGTTTGCATTAGAGATTTACTTTACTTTTTAAGTTTCCTGGCGTAAAAGAATACAGAATTTAACCAGTGTTTGATAACACTGAGTTATAGTTAGACAGTTAAGGACAATTTTTTAAATGTTTAGCCCACCTTTATATTCTAATTTACTAATAATCAGTTTGAGCTCAAAAGATGGCTCAGCAGTTACGAACACTGGCTGTTCTTTCAGAGGTCCCAGGTTCAATTCCCAGCACCTATACGGCAATTCATAACTGTCTGTAACTCCCATTTCCAGAGTACCCAACACCCTAATGCAGGCAAACAACCAATGCCTTTAAAAACAAACAAAAACTACTGGCTGCTTTTCCAGAGGACCTGGTTTTGATTTCTCACATCTAAATGGCACAAGTCTCCAAGCATCTCAGAACTAAGCATTCCTCAGCACTAGAGTCTTGTGGCTCATTCCTGATATACTTCACCTGCATCTACCTCCCAAGTGCAGTGATTAAAGTTATGTGCCACCAATGCCCAGCTTTTGGTTTCCTAATTGAATTATACTGCAAACAAATTGAGAGAGAGTGTGCGTGTGTGTGATTAAATTATACTGCAAACAAATTGGGAATGGGGTGTGTTATATGAGTGTGTCCCCACACAGGGCAGTATGAAGCTGAGGGAATGTTTAACCTTTGGTATCTTTATAGTTTTTCTGCTGTGTACACAAGACTAGTTGCAAGTGTGAACTCAGGGATTCTTGACTTCATCCTTATATCCCCTTAAGGGGAGCTTAGGGTCTGTAGAAGCTGATGCTACAAGTCCAGCTTTTAGGTGAGTTCTTGGGGTTCAAATTCAGGTCCTTGTGTACGTGGCAAGAGTCATCCTCTTGTTGGAAGGTACTTTCCAGGTGTGTGGGGAAGAAGGAGGGATGGAGGGAAGAAGTAGACCTTGGATGTTTTTTGTTATTTTGCTGGTTTTGTTTTGAGCCAGAATCCCTGGCTGTCCTAGAACTTACTGTGTAGGCCAGGCCAGCCTCAAACTCAGAGCTCTGCCTACTTCTGAGCCTGGAGTACCAGGAGTACAGGCTTGTCTCACCATGCCTGGTGGGTGTTTTCCTCAGCCATGTCCTGCCTTACTTGTTTTAGGAATACAGTTTCATATTGTATCTGGAGCTCATTGATTGGCTAGACTGGGCGACAAGTGTATCCCAGGGATTTTCCTGTCTCTGCATTTCTAGCACTGATGACAGTCTTGCAGCAGCATGTGAGCACATTTTATGGGTCGTGTGGTTTGAACTCAGATCCCTAAGCTTGCTTTGGCTTTGCCAGCGCTTTACAACTATTCTAACCCTCTCCTTGTTTTCCCTTTTTGCCACCGGCTTTTAGAGTTTGTTCTTCTTTTGTTGTTGTTTGACTTGGAATCGTACTCCTGTTTTTTTCTCTACTCTTTTTAGTGTCCCTGTCTAATCTGTATTTCCCATTTTTTTTGTTTTCCTAATCTTCCCGTTCTGCCCCTTGTACCTCCACTGGGTCCTTATACAGCTGATGATCAGCTGTGACTCCCTGACCCCAGTCCCTAGTGGTTAGTGATGTTGTGTTTGTATCTTGTCCTTTTGGATTCATGTGTCTTCTCTCTTGCTGCCACTTGACTGCTTTGTGCCTTTGTGTAGTCTCAGTCAGCCAGGGTAGCAGGTCAGCTGATAGACAATGTCGTACACAAAGTTTGGTTGTAACAGCGCTGTGTTCCTTCATTCGTGTTGCTGTCTTGTAGAGCTAGAGGTTAGTCTTATCAGATGGCAGGCCTTGCACATATACCTCATCTGACCCTTGACAGGAAAGCTTGCTTGAATGTTAGCCTGTTCTGGTTTTGGTGCAGTAGCAGACATGCCTTATATCTCCTGTCAGGCTCAGCACCGATGCTTGCACTAGCTAGTATTAGGTGTCTCATTCAGTCTTTGTTTGCTGACCACTTCCATTAGAAGCAGACAGAGATCACTTGAGCTTATTAACCGCCACATTAAGTAAGAAGTAATGAGCAAGTGGTTTAGTGAAAGTGACCTTTGGGGGAACTACAACTACCACTTACTCCTCCTCTACAAATTTGATTCTCTGTTCTCTGGCTTTGTGGAGGGAATGACTAAGCCCATTGCTCCCCTTCAGTGTTTTCTCCATAGCTCTCTTGTTTCCTGATCTTTTGTTTGGTTTTTAGTTATTGTA
Organism: Phyllotis vaccarum; assembly: GCA_033318265.1. NCBI lineage: Eukaryota > Metazoa > Chordata > Mammalia > Rodentia > Cricetidae > Phyllotis > Phyllotis vaccarum. Next base: position 50,323,013 of record JARWLC010000017.1, on the reverse strand, counting down.
AGTATATGTAATGTGTGTGTGTGACTGTAGAGGTAAGAGGACAACTTTTTGGAGTTGGTTCCTCCTCACTGTGGGATCTGAGTGTTGAACTCAGCTTGTTAGGCTACCATCTTGGCCTCTTTTTTTTTTTTTTTTAATTAAACTTCATTTCATGTATACTAGAGTCAGATTCCCTGGAAATGGTGTTACAGACAGTTGTGAGCTGCCATGTGGGTGCTGAGAATTGAATCTAGGTCCTCCGAAGAATAACCAGTGCTCTTAACTGTTGGGCATCTCCCCAGTCCCATCCTCGTCTTTTATACCTTTTATTTGTTTCTAAACTCCACACCCTTCATGCTAAGGAAGTCTCTCTTTTGCCTGAGAAGAATCCCTTTCTCCTCCTTACATACAGTTCTACCGAGGCCTCCTGGAGCGCCTTGGCAGGTCCTTATGGGTTCTTTAAGACTGTAAGGCTGCATTTGATGCTAGCTTAGTTTTCCTCCTTTATATTACCCTTTCATGTGCCTGTATCCTGCCCTCATTCATGCACTCTCTGGCCTTAACCCTCCTTGCACCTGTACCCCAGACCAGATTGTATGTGGCTACTCTTTCTTTACATTATATTCTGAGTTCCTTAAATTTGAGTAGTGTTTTCATTTTTTTAATTTTTTTGTGGATAAGACCTCGCTCTGTATTTTAGGCTAGTCTTGAACTTTCTGTAAATTCTTGGCAATTCTTTCATAAACCTCCTCAATGGTAGGATTATAGACATGAACCACCATGTCTGTTTCTTGATTTGTTAGGTTGGTTTAGTCTTTTAAAAATTCTCAAGAAACTACACAGTGACATGTGGTATGGGTGTCTTTGAATGTATGACATTTATTTAGTATCTTAAATTTTTTTAAATAATTTATTTTCATTTTATGTGCATTGGTTCTTTGCCTGCATATATGTCTGTGTCAAGTGTACAGTCCCCTGGAACTGGAATTACAGACAGTTGTGAGCCGCTATGTGTGTGTGCTGGGAATTGAACACAGGTTTTCTGGAAGAGTAGTCAGTACTCTTAACCACTGGGCCACCTCTCCAGCCCCTCTTAAAGTATTTTTGAAGAACCACAATTTTATATGAAGACTGGGAAGCCATGACTGGAGAGGTGACTCAGTGGCTTATGGCACATGCTGCACAACCACAAGACCTCAGTTTTTGAATCTCAACAGCAGTGTAACAAGCCAGGTTTCACTTCCATGGGTCCACTGCAAATGAGTAGTGTGGAGACAGGAAGATTGCTGGTACTTGCTGATTTCCAGTCTGGTTGAAAAATGGCAAGTCACAGATTCAGGGAGGGACTGTGCTTCAAATGAAAAAGATAGGGAGTGACAGAGGAGGACCTTCTTTGGGCCTTCTGGTAGGTACAGGAGTGTGTACCCTCTCGTACATGCTCACACACATACACATACCTCAAAAGCAATACAATAGAATCAAAAAGTAAGAAAACTAAAACAGGGCCTGTAGACTCTGAATGGTCATGCTGGGCTCTGGAGTGTTGCCACTTTGCTTATGGTTGTGGACAGTGCAGAGATGCAGGGATCTTCTTGGAATTCCTTTTGAGAACTTAGTGTAATTCTTGTACATCTAATTTCTTTGTGTCCTCATCGGCCTGTGAAGCTCGGGGTTAGGTTAGTAAATACTACTCTTGGCAAATACTGGAGCCTGTGAAAATTTTCACACACAAAAAATGTATTGTTAGCCTGGTATGGTAGAAAGCATTTTCTAAGTTACTTTCACACATTTTCAGAAAGTACAGAAATTCTCATTTGTATTTTTTATGTGTATGTCCATGTGTTTGTTGTGTGACAGATTTCTGGGGTGACATAACACACATATCAACTTGACACAAAGGGAACCCAGGACAGACCGAAGTAATGACTATTATACCACTGTCAAATTGATGAACTAAGGGGTTTTCCTTTACGTTCCTAATAGGAGTATTGATGAGAAGTTGCTTATAAGGATTAGGGATAGCTCTAAGCAGTTGCATCCCCAGAAAACTCCTCCCAACATGGGTGATAACTTCCAAATACTGTGACCCTAGAGTCCCCTGTGTAGCTTACTGGTAGTTTGGCTAGTCAGTCTCTACCCCAGCAGCCTTTTATTTCTTTATATACTGTTGATAGGGATCCTCAAGAATCTTCTAAGCTTTTGGTTTTCTAGATGTGTGACTGTCATAGTGAATGCTCTATTGCTGTGAAGAGACACCATGACCATGGCAACACTTATAAAAGGAAGCATTTAATTGAGGCTGGTTTACCGTTTAATTTCATTACTTCATTATCATCATGGTGGGGAGCATGGCAACATGCAGGCAGACGTGCCAGAGAAGTTGCTTAAAGTTCTACAATAGGATTCATAAGCAGCAGGAAGAGAATGATACTGGGCCTGGCTTGGGCTTTTGAAACCTCAGAGCCTACCCTCCCACCCTCAGTGATACAGGGTCATACTTACTAATCCCTCTCAAATATTGTTACTCCCTGATGACTAAGCATTCAAAACATAAGAGCTTATGGGGGGGGCATTCCTTTTCATGCCACCACAATGACCTTTTGTTGACATGTTGTTGAGTCCTTTTCCCTCTGGAGGGAATGTTGCACGTGTAAAACATGCTGTCAAACAGCAGGTCAAAGCATTGAAGAGGCCGTGAGGGTTGGAGCAGGGTTGCTGGGCTTGGTGGTGCTCCCCTGTAATCCTAATAAGAGGGTATGGCAGGAAGATTAAGAATACATTCAGGCCAGGAGGTGGTGATGCATGCCTTTAGTCCCAGCACTGGGGAGGCAGAGGCAGGCAGAGCTCTGTGAGTTCAAAGCCAGCCTGGTCTACAGCATCAGTTCCAGGATACACAAAGAAACCCTTTCTTGAACCCTCCCCTCCCCAAAATAGTACTATTTAGTACTATATATTTTGTTTAAAAATACGTACTTATTATGTATATGGGTACAAATGCCATGGCGTCTGTGTGGAGATCAAAGGATAAGCTTGTGGAAATTCTTACCTATTATGTGAGTGTCCAAATGAGATTCATTGTCAGGAGTGGTAGCAGATGCCTTTAACCACTGAGCAATTTCACTGATGTGTGTTTCTGGGTCTGGTCCCCTATCCCACAGGGTCTCCTATATTTTAGGCTACTTGCTGTGTAGCCAAGGATGATCTTGAGCTTCTGATCCTGACTCCACTTCCCATGTACTAAGATTGAGAGTCCACTATAATAGTCTTATTCAGCACAGGGGTTCCAACCCAAGTCTTTCCGTATGATAGGCAACTCTGCCAGCTGAGCTTCACTTCTATCCTTTTGCAGTCTGGGTTCAGTGTCCAGCATTGCAGCATTGCAAAAACAGTAGTAACACTAAATAAATAAAAACATTGTTAAAGTAGATTTGGATAAATTAAAAGTGTTGTTGTGGTTTGAGTGGAAGTATTTAATACTGTAGTTTGGTCAGTTCCTGGTCTGGGTCTGACCAGGTCTGTAAAGAGAAGAGCTTCCTGCTGAAGGTGAGGTGCTGAAGTGAGACTAAAGGTTCTGCACTTGCATATATTAATGTTACCTTGAAGGCAGCAGGGAGGAGACTTGCCTTCCCAGACATGAAAGTCTGTGTGCATACAGTCTGTTAAGGCTTCACATCTGGACCAGAATGTCATTGGCTAGTGGTGTTAGGTAACATTTAGGAGAGATCAGCTTTCTATTCCCCACTATTTCAGCACAGTGCAGATGCAGATAAGATACAGTGAGGTTCAGACATAAACTACAGTATACCTGGTATTATAATTTTGAGAGAAAAGAGGCATGTGCTGGCTAATTTTGGTTGGTAATTGGCATACTTGGGAAGAGGGGCCCTTAATAAAGAATTTCTTCAATCAGATTGACCTTGGGAAATGTCTGTGGGGTATTTTTTGTTGGTTTGTATTTTGAGGCTGGGTTTCTCTGTGTAGCCTTGGTTGTCCTGGTACTTGCTGTGTAGATCAGGCTGGCCAGCTCAAGAGATCCACCTGCATCAGCCTCCTTAGTGCAGGGATTTTTTCAGCAGTTTTAGATTATCACACTCTTGTTTTGCTGTCTTTATATGTTTTCAGTTCAATTCTTAGGAATATACATACCGACTGCAGAAGGGGAGGAGAAAGTCTTTTCTGGCACCTCATTGCTTATTTAGTACTTTCCTACTGAAAACCACTGTCTGTGGATGTGCTTGGTAGAACTCCTTCCTTATATCCAATAGAAGTTGTGATTATTGGACAAAAATATCTTAAACACTTTATGAGATCAAAGGAAGCTTTCTTTGAAGGCAGGGATAGGAGTTTGTTCTGTTGTTTTCTTCTAAGATGACACTTAAAGCCAGGCATGGTGGGCACACCTTTAGTTCCCCTTGCATGGGAGTCAAGGATGGTTGGATCTGTGTGTTCGAGGCTATACAGGTCTACACGTGAGTTATAGAGCAGCCAGAGCTACATAATAGAAAGAACTTGTTCCTACACACACCCAAAAGAGGCGATACATCAATCCTGAAAGACCTGGCTCTTGCTGCTTCTACTTATCTAGTTCACAAAGTACACTTCTCACACTTGGTAGGCTGTTAGAGGAAAGATTATTGTTAGTTCAAGGCAACCAGGTCTACAGAGTGAAACCTTGTAACAAAAACAAACAAAAAGTAGAAAGCAAAGTGAAATACAAAGAAATAAGGAAACTTCTGGCTTTTAAATCCATGTGAAAACTTTAGCTTGCCCTCTTTAAAAATGGCATGCATAGCCTTGGTTGGTCTTGAACACCTTAGCTTCTTCTGGATGCTACAATTGTAGGCATGTGCTACTGTGCTTATTTGTTTTCTTGTTCTGTCAACTTTTCCTTGGCAAGGTCACATCTACACTCTGCCCTCCTCAGAATGGTTGACATCCTGAGAGTTGTGACCTAACCCACCTTTCCCCAAACTTGTGTGGGCCATTAGTGTGTCATTCCATGCCTTGTTCAGAGTAATCTGGGGCCATACTTACTACAGATCAGTTGGGACATCACATTTTATTTTTTCATATTTCAAGACAGGATTTCTCTGTGTAAGAGCTCTGGCTGTCCTAGAAGCCACTCTGTAGGCCAGGCTGGCCTACCTGAGAGCTGGAATTAAAAGCATGTGCTACCATCACCCAGCAGGATCACATTTTTTAAATTAATGCCATTTGTATGATTAAAACTTGTTCTGTAGCCTAGGCTAGACTCAAACATAAGTTGAACTTCTTGCTTCAGTTCTGAGTTTCAGTTACACATGTGGTTATTATGCCTGACAAGGACTCCATACTGTGTTCTTTGGGGCCCTTCAAAGAAAGACTTGTAGTTAACCTTCCCTCCTGTTCCCCTGCAGCACTGATGGCCTTCTTGAGCTTATGTCATCTGGCTTCTCCTTTGGTTTGCTTTCTACAAAAAGACCACACACTTTTTAAAATGATAGACATGCTTTCAAGACCAAGCTCAAAGCTTTTCTTCTGCACTCCTGAACTTCCTTGCTCGCACTGGTCTGTCTTAATGCTTACACTAGTAGCTGTTCAGCCGGACATTTTATTATTTGATGGAGTAGTTTGCTTCTATTTCAGTAAGATCAGTCTCTGTTGGGTTGCAGCTTTCTGTGGGCTGAGAAGAATGGGGGCTACTCGGACCCCTACAGCTCTTTCTTCTGCGGCACCTGGAGAGATGGTTGGAGAAACAGTGATCTGCTAGGGACACAACCAATTTTCCTGTGCCTTAACAGTTTCTGGAGTTTAGAAATCTTGTATATAGAAATAAAGATGTCTCATAGCCCTCTTTAGTGTTTATTGCCTTAGAGGCAGACATTCATTCCTCCAAATGATGTCTTAAGTCCTTAGAACCAAACCAAAAAGTGATCATTTATTTTTTTATAGGCATATTACAAAGACTACCATTTTAGTTCTGTGAAACATAAGAAATTTAAAAATGTTATTTTTCTACAGCATGACATTTAAGTATTTTTTTGTAGTAGCAGATCATTTCTAGTCATTTTAATGCATCTTACTTACTTTTTTACTTTATGTGTATATGTGTTGGCCTGCATGTCTGTATGTATAGCATGCATATGACAAGTACCCATAGAAGCCAGAAGAGGGTGTTTAGATCTCCTAGAATCAGAGTTATAGAAGGTTGTGAAAGTGTTGGGAATCAAGCCTGTATCTCTGCAAGAGCAGCCAGTGCTCTTAACTACTAAGCCATCTTTCCAGCCCCTTGATATACTTTTGACAATAAAAACAAATTCCACATTGAGACAGTTTCTCTGTGTAACCTTGGCTGTCCTGGAATTAGCTCTGTAGACCAGGCTGGCTTCAAACTCACAGAGATCCGCCTGCCTCTTCTTGCTGAGATTAAAAGTATGCCCCACCACTACCTTACTTTATTTTTAACTCTGTATTGTGTATATGTGTGGGTTCCCCTGCAGCTGGAGTTAACAGGTGGTTGTGAACTATTCAGCTTGGTGTTGGAAGTTGAGTTTGCGTCCTCTGGAAGAGTAATGTGATGTGGGAGTATGTTCTGGTATGTTGTAAATGTTTGTACCTCCTACTGTTTTAACAAAAAGCTGATTGGCCAGAAGGCAGATAGGAAGTATGGGTAGGGCTACCAGACTAAGAAAACTCTGGGAACAGAAGAACAGAGCAGAGAAACCAAAGAGACACTAGCAGATGCAGAGGAAAGTTTAAATGTGGCTCTGAGAAAAGGTCCCAAGCCTCATGGCTAAACAAGATAAAGAATTATGTGTCAGTTAAGAGTAAAGATTAGTAAGTTATATGCCTGGGCCCCAGGTCAATCAGCATGAAGTTACCTTTGTGTGATTATTTGGTGCTAAGTGGCAGTGGGGATGCGATTGGGTCCGAATCTTAAGGCTAGGCCTGAAAGTCCAGGCCAGAGACTTCATATTACAGTAATGTGCATTGTTGACTGCCCGAAGCATCTCTCCAGTCTGTATTTTGTGTGTATTTGTTAGTTTGTCACAGGCTTGGAGAGTTTATATAACTGAGCATGGCTTTTAACCTCTGCACCTCCTGTTCTCATCCACTGCATCCTGGAATTGCAGGCATTGCTTCCCTGTGCCCTGTGTACTTAAGTGCTTTTAAATGGAAAAATAGGGCCACGTGTGTGCTTGTTGCACTTGAAACCAGGGCCTTGTGCGCAACAGGTGTGTGTTCTGCCATTAAGCTAGCCCCAGTCCCTGTCTGTTCAGCTGTTCCTCCTTTACCTGCAGCTTCTGCCTCTAAGAGCTTGTTTCTGATTAACCCAGCATGGTGGTGCATGCTTATAATCTCAGCATTAGACACACTGAGGTAGGAGGATTGCTGTACATTACAGCTTAGTTTCCGTCACATACTGAGTTCTAGGTCATTCTTGGCTGTATGGAATCAGCTCCAGTCTCAAGAACAAAGTAACCCATTCTGATTCTGTGTAACCACTTGATACAGTTAATTTTATAAAGATAGGCTTACATGCAGCTTCCTCTACTAGTCAGCAAAAGGCCAGGATTAAATTTTTCTTAATTTCATGGAGGGTGGATGTGTGGTACATAAATCTGGATGTTGGGTCAAGTTTGAGAGTTTTTCCCCTCCTCTACATGTTTTCTGGGGATTGAACTCAAGCTGTCCACCTTGCACAGCAAACTCTTTAACCTGCTGAGCTCTCTCACCCTGCAGATTAATTTTTGTGCTGCTGGAAAGCAAAATGAAGGCCTCTTTATGCCAGGCAGTGTTATGCCATTTAGTTACACCTTACCCCATTTTTTAGTTTCTATAAATAAAATTTTTGTTTACTTATAATGCTAACATTTTACTTACTTTACTACTATTTGGCTATGCCTTCAAAAAATTCTTTAGGTCTGGCAAGATAATGGCTCAGGGGATAAAGGCTCCCACCACCAAGCAGGACCATAGTGAGAACCATGCGGTGAGAATAGACGACACAATTTGTCTCTGACTGCCACATATGCATTGTAGCTTTCACGTACATTACATGAATAAATGCTAAAATACAGAACCAATGAAATGATACAGGACAAAAGATAAGGATGGCTCCAATAGCATCATTAAGTCTTTGAATGGTTCTGTAAAAACATTAAGTCTCACAATTTCAAAACATTTATTGTGCCCATGACAAGCATGTGAAGCTCAGAGGATTCCTCAGGGGACTGCTTCTCTGCTTTAGCCATTTAGGATCAAGTACCATGTTATCTTTCTGGCCAGTTTCATAATAAGAAAAAAAAGCAATTCTTGGACAATTTTTACTGTTGCTCTGTTTTATTTCCTCCTCTTCTTTGAGGCCCTTGAAACTCCTTGTTTGTCCCCGTGTGACTCAGTTACTTGCATTCACCAACATGCCTGGTGAAGCTGGATAGTTTCTCCAAGATACAGGTGACTGTAATTTGAGGAACAGGATATAATTTGAAGAGAAGAGTGTTTTCTCCTATCCACCACCAGGTGGCATCAGTGATCCAACCCACATATGCCCACTTGTGTTTGAAGCATAGAAGTGGGAGATAAATGTGAATCTTTCCTCCCTCCCTTTATAAGTAGTGTGTTTATAAGGCAGGGTGTGGGATACAGAAATAACTGAATCAATCTTTCTTCCTTGTCTGATAACTTTCCCTCCTCCCCTTTCTTTCTATGCCTATAACTTCCTCAGAACTAATTACCATGTGTCAGTCACTGGCTATGGTGATCTATCTTGCTTTTACAGCACCTATGTCCTATTATAGACTGCAATAGAATAGTGATAGACATTCAGTTTTGGCAGGGACATGTTCTGCCTATGACTAAAATGTGCTGGGATTCCTGGGCACCAGCAGTGATGCTTTTGAAGTCCAAGCTGCTATGAAAGAAATTTATTGTACAGGTGGAACCATTCACTCTATGTTGGCTTTTGCTCAGAGTGTGGAACAGAGCACTCAGCTCTTGGTTCCCTTTGAATCACGAGAGTATGTTGTGGTCTGACGTCTGGTACTTAGGCCTGAAGCCTTTCTTCATACTGGTTTAGAGAGCTGCTTGCTTTGTGATGGAGGGCCATTCCTCATGGCCTTTGTTTTTCTTGCTCCCATTTCTACCTTAAAGTAAAAGCATACTACTAAGTCACAGCGTGTGAATACTCATTCTTTATAGTATGCAGTAGTGAACATGTAACAGGCCAGGTGAAAATACCCTCTTAGTACAACCTGCATTGTGGATAGCAGTGGGAGTCTGGTTCTGAGAACCTCAACAGGCCTGCTCACTCCTGTGCTTTTTCCTCAGTAGGCTTCTGTCTGGTGTTGCTCAGAATCAGGACACACACAGAATCACACCTACAAGTAGTTAAAGTCTGTGGGTTGGTTTTGTGGCTTTTCATTTTTCCTTTTCACCCTGCAGTCGTACTTTGAGAGGCACTTTTGGCTCATCCCTCAATCTTTTGAAACTTTTATACACCTCCCCCATAACAAGAAAAGGTCCATTTAGGCCAGCTTTTGTACATATCTATCCGTATTCCTTGAGTGCGTAATCTCAGACTTCTAGGCCACCATACAAAGCCGTATATGTAGCAAGGTTCTGTCTTCCCAGAAGAGTATAATTATGTGTGGCTGTGGGACAGTCTTCTATAGTTTTACTGCGTCTTCTCCTCTTCCTTCCTCTCGCTGTCTCTATCCCCCCCCCTTTTGATGTCCTGTTCCCCCCACAACCACCCGGGTTCTGACTGTACATAGTGTACAGCAGTGAACCTCTCCTATCTCAGCCTCCAGTGTTGGAGCTTAGTTCCCAGCTGTGAATTTTAACTTTCTGAATCACAGTGTTAGCTTTGTAGGCCGAGTTTGTATCTAAGTAAATGTTTTGTTCACTTACATGTGTGCTTTTGGAAAATTAGTGGTTGGCACATTAACAGGGTTTTATTTATGAACAATGTCGCAGCTTTGCATAAAGATGAATGCGGTTGGTTCTAAGTACCCTGTGTCTATTTTTCTGTTTTTAAAGGAATCTCAGGATCCTAATGAGTAATAATTTACTGTTTTAAAGGACTCTCTCTTCTTCCTGAAAGTATACATGAGAAAATTAATTTTTTGTTTTTGTTGTTTTTCTCTTCTTTATTTTTTTTGTTTTGTTTTTTTGAGACAGGCTTTCTCTAGGCTGTTCTGGAACTCTGTAGACTAAGTTGCCCTCTAATTCAGCGAGATCTACCTGCCTCTGCCCCCTAGTGCTGTGACTAAAGAACACCATGTCCAGCTGAGAATATTAACCAGTGTGTTCACTTGAATGCAGGAGCCCACAAAGTCATAAAAGGGCATCAGACCTTCTGGAGCTGGAGTATCGGTGGTAGTGGGGATGGGTAACTGAACCCAGGTCCTCTGCCAGAGCAGAGTCATCTCTCCAGCTTCATAAACTGACATTTGCCAACAGCTGACAGAGCTTTCAAATGATAACCGAGATTGAGACAAGCTAGTAGGAAGTAATGAGGCTAGCTATTTAGGGCTATTTATGGCTTCCAGGTGAAGATGGGCTGTATCTTGTTCTCTGCTAAAAGCTTTATTCAGAGTATAGCTACAGTGTTCTTCTACAGCTTTGAGGGGTTCTCCATGTGCATTCTTGGTCCATAGAATTGATAGCAGCTTTTTGCCTAGTGTACGTGATACACATCCATGTTTACATATCCCTCATTTGAGAAGAGAGGAAGTTAGGGCTAGTTAGCATTGCAATTCTCTGCCTAAAGTGTACCTTGACCCTTGGATACTGTGCCAGAGCAGTGCCAGATCAAACTCCTGGAATACTTTTCCTTTGTGGAATAATTGTAGACCTTAACTCTTATTTTCTTCTTCTATTCCTTATAGCAACTTCGTCAGAAGGGTCAGGGCAAAAGAGTTTGGGAGCTTGTGGTCTCTGGCAGAGCAGGTCAAAAACATAACTGTGTTAGAAATGTGTGAGCATTTAAATGTGAACCTGTATCTGCAGAGCATTCCTAATGCTGCTTAGCTCTTAACTTTCAACTGTAGAACATTTCTTTTTTTTTAGCAATAAGATTAGTTGAGCATATAAGTGTTAAAAGATTCTAAGCCAGGCTCAGGGATACTAGGAGTGGTGAGCCTGCTGGAGACAGGTAGTCCTGCAGAATCTGAGCTTCTTAAGGTGGTGTTAAGGAAAGGGTGGTGGAAAGGGAAGGGTCACTTAGAGTGGTTTAATTTAACACATAAATTGTCAAAAGATAAGTTTGGATACTGACCCTGCACAGAGACCTAAACATAGAATGTTAAAATCTTTCTGCCTAGTCACACATGGTGGCTCTTGGCTTGCCATTCCTACACTGTGGAATGCTAGATGTTCAAGGACAGCCTGAGCTACTTAATGAGTTTGAGGCCATCCAGAGCTACACAGTAAGACACTGTCTAAAACAAAACAAAGCAAAGCACAGAAACAAAAAGCAACTAATAGTATTCAAATATTTCAAAGACTGTCTTAATTGTGGATCTATTCAGTGAAAGAAAACTTGAATCCACTGTTAGCTTGAGTGCACATACACATTGCTTCACAACATGAAGTGATGAGAGGAAATGCCTTCACTAGTTAACTTTGCTTGTTACTTAGATACGAGAAAGTCACTTTTTCATGATTACTGGTCTGTGTTTTAGTGTTGCCTGCCCATTGTCATCTTCACAGATGCTTTTACCAACTCTGCTGTCAGCGCCAAAGTAAATGGTGAACACAAGGAGCGGGACCTGGAGCCCTGGGATGCAGGGGAGCTCACAGCCAGCGAAGAATTGGAGGCTCTGGAAAATGACGTGGTGAGTGCCACTTGACTGACCAGCATGCTTTGCATATCCTAGCTCTCAACATATTAACAACTTAATATGTCCTAGAGAGCACATGTAGAACAAAGAATAAGAAGAGAAAAGGTGTTCTCCTTGATTTGAGGGCTTAGCACTCATAAAATTACTTCTTTGTGATAAAACAAAGCAGTTTCCTACTGGAAACTAGAAGTTAAGAGATGGCAGTCTCTTTGTTTTGAAGGCCTGTAAAATAAGGTAGATAGTGTTTGAGTATGTGTTGACTTTCCTAGAGATGAAGTCAAGTTGGCCTTTTTGTTTGAAGAAAAGAAAATTTTCATTAAGATAGAATTTCAGGTTGGATGTGGCAACTGTGACGTCAGCACTCAGGAGTTATAGGTAGAAGGATTAGAGTTTAGGACCAGCCTCCACTACAGAGAAAGCCTGAGCCCAAACTGGGTAAGGCCCTTACTCAAAACTCCAAATCAGCTGGCTATAGTGTTAACTGCTTTTAATCCCAGGAGGCAGAGAGGAAGACAGGTCTGTATAGCAAGTTAAAGGCTACCCAGGGCTACCCAGTAAGATCATGGCTTGGGGGTGAAAAAAATAGCAGCCACAAAATATAAATGATTATATGGAGTTATAGATTGTTGTGAGTTTCCATGTTGGTGCTGGGAATTGAACCCAGGTCCTTTGGAAGCGCAGCCAGTGCTTACAACCATTGAACTATCTTTTTAGTCCCTTAGAGCACAGAGATTTAATGTTAAGCTGCACCATAAATAAGGTTAAATAAACAAACTTTTACTGTGAACAGAGAACCTGAGTTTACTATCTAAGAGCTTAACTGACTGATAGAACAGACCTGCCCTGGAAAACTGTCATTGTCAATCTTCAAACATTAAAGATTCATCTAAACTTATTATAATGGTTCTCACTGCACCTTTGGGATGGGAAACAGGTACACTTTCTACTCTTAGCTTTTTTAGGAGAATAAATTAGTTGAGGTTTTTTGGGGGGGGGTGGTGTTCATCAAAATTTAAAATATAAGTGTGCTTTATTCTATCAATCCTACTACTAAGGATTTTAGCTGATTGTGGTAGTGCATACTTTTAGTCACAATAAGGAGGCAAAGGTAATTGGATTCTATGAATTCATGGCTTGCTTGAGCTATACCTTGAGGCCCTGTGTTTAAGAAAAAGAAAATTAGAAGATTTACCTTAATCCTAATATATCTATAATACATGCAAATTATTATGTGTCAGGGTATTTTTGCAGCATTATTTGTTAGTAGGTACCCACCAGGAAAGCATGAATTTAATAGTAGAAATACATTTCTACCAAAAAACAGTATTCAATCAAATAGGAAAGATACCTAATATATCTATTAACAGAAAAAGCAAGTTGCAGAATAGCAATACTGTATTTAAAATCCTAAAAATACATTTTGTGTGTGTAAATGAGTTTATTTACACATAAATACCAGAAGAGGGCACCAGATGCCCTAGAGCTGGAATTATAGGGAGTTGAGAGCTTCCATGCAGTGCTTCAAATGCTCATTCCTCTGCAAGAATGTTAAGACCTCTTTTTTCATTCATTCATTTTTAAAGACAAAGTTTCTTAGTTGTTAGCTATGTTAGCTTTTTGTTTTGTTTGTTTTTAGACAAAGTTTCTCTATGTGGCCCTGGCTATCCTGGAACTTGTTGGAACCTGTTCTGCAGACTTGGCTGTTTTTGGAATCAGATCTGTCTGCCTCTACCTCCCGAGTGTTAGGGTTAAAGACCTGCATCAGCATACCTGGCTCAATAAGAGCTCTTAACCTTAAGACCATTGGCTTAAAATTCCTAATAGCAGTTGTTTATGTGCCTTGGAATTTGAAGATGATTAGTTTTGCTAGATATTTTTCTGTTTAGTATTATGCTTTACTAATGGATTATGGAAGTTAGTTCTTCTAATCTTTAAAAAAAGAAAAGAAAAGAAAAAAAATGTACTTAGGGAGTGAATGACTACATGTACGGTGGTGTGCCTATGGAGTTCTGAAGACAACTTGTAAGAGTTAGCTGTTTTCCTCCACTATGTCCTCTGGAAAAGTATTGAGCCATCTTTCCATTATTAGCTCTTCAGACTTTTAAAGGAGAATTGGACATGAGACAGGTATGTGGCAAACCATATGTTGATACCTGCCACTAAAGATTCTGCTATCTTTGCCCAGTTCTTCGAGGTTGAAGAATGCAGTCCATGTTTTGAGAGTGGCAGTTTCCTCCTCCACTGATGAAGGGTAGTAGTGCTGAGGTTGTTAGTTTAGGGCAGTGTGACTGGTACTGTTGCTGAGATCCCCCTGAAACTGTTCATGGCAAACAGTTCTAAAATTTAGCTTGTATCATATCATTCCATTGCCTTCCTGTTTTTCTTTCTTACCTGCCTAGGGGAAAGGACATTGGCAGGGCATGATTTTGTTCTGGCAAGGAAATCCAGTAGAAAAAAATTATCACTGCTTTTCCTTTCCCAAATGTTTTTGGCTATCACAGTACCCCTTTTAACCTTCTAAGACCCAGTTTAACAATGGAAGTTGTGCAGAAGGCTGTTAGCATGACTGAAGGAGAGAACTCCAGCCAGAGGCCCTGGGTTTATAACATGGTTGGACATTCTAAATTCTTCTTATGTCCTCTCAGATAACTCATGTAATCACCTACTGATTTAAGGGTAAGAGGTTTTTCCTAAAGAGTTGGTTTGTGTTTTGTATTTTTGAAATAGAGCCCCCCCCCCCTTTTTTTTAAAGCTGTAACCCATGCTAGTCGTGAACTCAAAACATCCTCCTGTCTCAGTCTCTAAGTGCTGTTATGACAGGTATGAGCTATGTCTAGCTTTCATTAGAAAACTTCTAAAGGCAAGCTTGGCATTTTTGGAGGGAAAAGGTGGAGTTAGATTTAGCCAGTACAGTTTCTTTGATAATATTGCAAAAACTGGTTTCAGCTGCATTAAAAAACTGTATTTTGAAAAATGACCTTCATTTTCCTTCTAGTCTAATGGATGGGATCCCAATGATATGTTTCGCTATAATGAAGAGAATTACGGTGTGGTGTCAACATATGATAGCAGTTTATCTTCGTACACGTAAGTTCACAAAGTTCTTTTATTTAGCTAATTTGTTTTCATCTCCTTAAATTATATTGTTGAATAAATACTTGTTTTATTTTAAATTACACATCGAAACAAATACCAGAAAGCTGGGTGCTGGTAGCACATACCTTTAATCCCAGCTCTCAGGAGGCTGGCAATCTCTCTTTGAGGCCAGCCTGGTCTACACAGTGAGTTCCAGGCTATACAGAGAAATTCTCTCTCTCTCTCTCTCTCTTTCTCTCTCTCTCTCTTTCTCTCTCAAAAAAACAAAACAAACCATAAATAAATAAAACAAAAATGTGACATTGTTTTTGTTAACTATTTAGGCTGACAAACTCACATTAAAACGGGGAATATATTTTTTTACCCCCCCTATACCTTGTTTTCTGGTCAAAATGTATTTTGCCATTGTTTTTCAATTGTAAAAAAGTTAAATTTACAGGGATAGGCATTTGTGTGAAACATTTCTTAAAATAATAAATGTTCTTTTATGTAACAAGAAATGCATATTTTGATTTATGATAACAAGCTCCCCTTATTTTGATAATGTCTCTGATCCCATGTGTAAGCTTTCTTAATAGCAGAAGTGTGACATTGAAACGGTCACTTTTGTCTTCTCTTTTTTGTGTTTAGGGTTCCCTTAGAAAGGGATAACTCAGAAGAATTTCTAAAACGGGAGGCCAGAGCAAATCAATTAGCAGAGGAAATCGAGTCCAGTGCTCAGTACAAAGCTCGTGTGGCCCTTGAGAATGACGACAGAAGTGAGGAAGAAAAATACACAGCGGTTCAGAGAAACTGCGGTGATCGCGAGGTCCATGGCACAAACACTAGGTACTTAAAGAACCAACAGTGCAGGGTTGTGGACACGTTCTGGGGCTGTGTGAGAAGATGTGGTTCAACTGTTTCTTTTCCGTAGAGCTTAGGTAGAAAATGATGGTGGGTTTGCTGTAAGATTCTGTTAGGGAAAAGATCACAGTCATCTTGAGAGTTCATCTGTTGAGATTCTCAGCTCTCTGGAGTCGAAAGTGTTAAACATATGAGAACCCAGGCCTGACCCCGATAAACTCCTTAAAACACAAGTCAAAGGGAACCAACCGGTGACCTGGAGGCACTGTACTGTGTTTGCATGGCGAAGGCCTGTTCAGAGTACTAGAGACATCTGGAGTGGGAGCAAACTAGAATTGCCTGTGTAGTTCAAGAGCCTCACCAGGAGATGACATCTATGATGGGATAATGGGACCCGTTACCACCGGCAGTGTGGGAAACTTTTACACTTTTACAGAAGTATGACACTGGAAGAGAGTCTGGCCTCTTGAGATGAAGGCTAAGAACCCAGGATCAGTGTTTTGGATGCCATAGTGGCAGAGCACTTGTGTGCCATATTTGAAGAGTGAGGAACACACTGTGTCATTTTGCAGAGAGAAGGTGGTTCGCTGTTAGACAGACTCAGCTGTGGGAAGGCTGGAAACTAGGGGACTTGAGCCTTAGTTGGAAATTCAGCTTTTACTGCTTCTTGTTCCGAGAGCACACGAGACAAAAACAGTGTGAAGTGAACGTGAGGGAGAAGTGATGACTCAGTGGTTGA
Organism: Phyllotis vaccarum; assembly: GCA_033318265.1. NCBI lineage: Eukaryota > Metazoa > Chordata > Mammalia > Rodentia > Cricetidae > Phyllotis > Phyllotis vaccarum. The sequence goes on along the minus strand of JARWLC010000017.1, from coordinate 50,306,531 downwards.
GTGCGTTTGTGGGGCTCCTGGGTCTCTCATTTATTCATAAACATGTTGTCAAACATCTGCTACACTGTGGGCAAAGCACAAGCTGCATCCTGTCTTCAAGGTTTTACAGCAGAATTTTGTGACTTTTCTAATCATCATGGGAATGTCAGGGAGGATGGAAGTGAGCACAACTTGTTAAGCTGCTGCCGAGGAGGAGACATGGGTCCATGAGGGAGTGTGGTGTCAACTGAGCCTTATGTGAGAAATACGCTTCCACCTACTGTGCCTTTAAGTGTATTTTGTTAGACCTGTACTTTTTAGTACAAATAATTTAGAGAGTCTCTTCTTTCCAGGGAAAATAAATATATCCCTCCTGGACAAAGAAACAGAGAAGTCCTATCCTGGGGAAGTGGGAGACAGAGCTCACCACGGATGGGCCAGCCTGGACCAGGCTCCATGCCATCAAGAGCTGCTTCTCACACTTCAGACTTCAACCCCACCTCTGGTTCAGACCAAAGAATAGTTAATGGAGGCAAGTATTTTGACCAGATTTGTTAATGTTATTGATCAAATATAGAGATAACTAAATATTTAAGAGTTTACATAATAGGAATGTGCATGCCATTTTTTAATTTTGTGGAGTAATCTTATTATATATAACTTAGTTTTGTTTTGTGGCTATCAGATAGTATAACATCATATATGTCCCTGGTTCAGAGGGACAACACAGTCCTAAGCTGTTGCAGATCTCATACTCATTTGGCCTAAAAACACTCCACATACAAATTGGAAACTCTTGAGGTTCTCAATTTTTAAAAACCCTGGAAAACTGTAGCTATAGTTCATGTGGAAGTCACCCCAGTAAATGTGAATTCAATTTTATTAAATGATGAATTTCCATCCTATTTATTTCAAGGAAGAACTTGGGGTAATTTATATCAGACATCAGCAAAAATCCTTTGAATAAAATCATGAGAGAGTTGTGCTGACAGTGCAGCACAGAACCTTTGGGTTTCGAGGGTAGGTGTTATAGAGTGTGCAGCTTGGATCGTTAGTAGGAAGGCACTTTTAGTGCCTTCAGTCAGGTGAATACAGATTATAGCTGTTAGTTGACTGAACAGCAGAAATGAATTATGGAAACATGGTAATAGACAACAGTAGTGTGTTACTCAGGGAAAAGAATGCACAGCCAATTTCAGGTATTGAAGATTAGAATGATGTAAGCTAGATGAGGAGGATCACACCTGAGGGCAGAGGGATGAGCAGTCAAAACTATCTAGGCTACATAGGGAGTTTGAGACCAGTCTGGTTCATCTGAGAGCTCATCTTAAAGAAAGGAAGGAGGGACGCTTCAGATGCTTGAAAACAGGGAGTACTAGCTTTATATAGCTTCAGTTGTTTTGCGGAGTTTTTTCTCCTGAGATCCTCTCCAGGTGCACACTCTTGAGTATTTCCTATACCTAGTTAGGGTGCTCACCGAGAGTAAAGATTTACAATTGTTTATGAACAGAATTTTCAAGTTAAAAACCTGAGGAGGGATGAGAAATGTGTGATACTCAAGTGTATATACTCACTCTCCTGCAGTGGGGCCCGTGCCCTGCAGTTTGCAGTTCTTGGCATTGGTATAGCTGACTCTAAATAGGTGGGGTCTTTTCTACTTTGTTGAAGTGAGATTTGTTCTACAAAAGCACCCAGTGCTGTTTGTTACTCCAGCATTCTAGAAAACAGTAAGACATAAGTTTTTATTTCTACCTAAATGGGACTTTGATAATGAGCTTTGAAACTGACACTTGTATTCAAATGTTGACCCGATGAAAATCTCAGGGGAACATAAGGAAACAGCTTTTTACATTGGATTCAGTAGCTGTTCAGAGCTAACACCAGTAAAGATGACCTTCCTGAGCAAAAGTTACTGTGTTTATTGAGGGGATTATCTGTGTGTGTGACATTCTCTTCACAAGTGATGACTGATAGCAGCCGAATAAGTGGGCTGCTAAGCAGAATCTCAACTGTCTTCTTCAGTAGTGTGTGTAGATCCTAATTAACCCTTTGGGAACGTGGATTCATTTAAACTGACTTAATTTTAAGGAGGTTAAAGTAAAATGTGAATTTGTGTTAGTTAAGTTATTGCTAAAACTTATCACATCAAATGACTGTCCTCAAAGGGTTAAAATGTACAAGAAATCATTTTTGTCATTTTACTTTTTTTTCTGTTTACTTTTTCCCTCATTTTTTTCTTTAGTTTTTATACTTTCCTTCATATCATTTGTTCTGTCAGGTGTTCCCTGGCCATCGCCTTGCCCATCTCCTTCCTCTCGCCCACCTTCTCGCTACCAGTCAGGTCCCAACTCTCTTCCACCTCGGGCAGCCACCCCTACACGGCCGCCCTCCAGGCCCCCCTCGAGGCCATCCAGACCCCCGTCTCACCCCTCTGCTCATGGTTCTCCAGCTCCTGTCTCTACTGTGCCTAAACGCATGTCTTCAGAAGGTACAATACCACGATTTGTTCATGTTTTCTGTTTGTCTTTGTTTAACTCCTTTGTGAGTTTATGATTACAAAATAGTTTCCTCTTCATTATTTAATAACCTATAATTTCTGTGTTTTAACTTTAGTTTTTAAAACTATTTCTATTAACCTTTTGTTCACTAGCGTGAAACTTGATAAGTGCTGTGTGTAAAGCTCTGCACTGTGGGTCTGACCTATCTGTAAATGGTGATTCTTTGCAGCCCAGGAAGGTCACAGCCTCAGCACAGTAACAGTGATGATCTGGGATTGTGATGCACTTGCCGCTCCCAGGCATGGGTGTATAGAGCCCTGTCTCATTCCAGTTTTCTGGCTGTGGTGCCAGTGAACCTTCCTGTTGGCCAAAGGCACGGTTGCTATTTTGGGGTCCTTTGTGATCCATGATATCCCTTATAGTGGCTCTGTATGTCTACTCTCAGGTAACAGTTTTTAGAGTGCCTGAGGAACTGTAAATTTAATTGAATGATTATATTTAAATTTGTTTTGCACTATTGCTATAGTGAAAGGATACTTTAATCTGGGGGGAGGGGAGACCTTCACCTAAAATTTTCCAATTAAAAACAGGTATAAATTTGATGCTTTTTTTTTCTTCTTTGCTCTTGTCAAAATTGTTTGTATTTGATGCTGAATTCACCATTGTTGCATGTTATATACTTTGAATGGTGGCACATGCCTGTAATCCCAGTGCCTGGGACATAGGCAAGAGAATTACCAAAAGTTGAGATCAGTTTGGCTTTTAATGAGTTCTAAGCTAGCCAGGACTAGATGGTGAGACCCTGTCCCTGCCACCCCCATACCCTGCCCCCAAAAGGTAGCATTCTGATTTAATGCTTTATAAGTTAAAAAAAAAAAAAAAAAAAAAAAAAAACAAACTTTTGTTCTAAATGACAGTGTCCTTTGTTCAGAATATTTCTGTTAATATTCTAACCAGATTGTCTTGGTAAAGTCATGATAAATATAATAAGCTGATCAAGACTGGTCAAGTTTCTTAAGCTGCTTGGGAGTATATTGGCTACTTTTAAATGTTCACCCGGGCAGAAGAGATCTTCATGGCTGAAGATTGTAATGTTGCAAAGGCAAATTTCACTGACTTTTAATATGTGGCTCTCGTAGTGATCTCTAGCAGCAATATGGAATTCTGTTGCAGATCACTGGGGTAAAGATGTTTATCCACAAGAATGCTTTAGAGTAGAGCTTCAAATACAAGTGAACTGTGAGCATTGCATTGTAGTCAGATAGGAGGGATGCTCCTTGACTGCCTACAAAGAGTGCTCTACATTGTTCTGGGGTGCTGTTACCTCCAGGTGAATCAGCTCTAACAATAGGCTGGCAAGGTGGCTCTGCCTGAAAGTCCTAAGGTGCAAGCCTGATAGTCTTGGTCTCTGGGACCCATGTAAAAATGGAAAGAGAACCAACTCCACAAAGGTGACTTCACAATGTGTGTACAAGCCCCTTCCCCATACCATATACATCACATAATAATTAATAAATTAAAAAATAAAGGCCTGACATTAGTCAGCATTTTATCAGAGATCATGTCTGACAGTGGTCCTCCCTGAGGACACAGAAAGCGTTAGGAGCTGCACTTAACGGCTCCAAGAAGCGTAATTCTGGGCTTAGTCCTAAACTGACAGCTATAGACACAGCCATCCACAATGGCCGGCAGAGTTCATGATACAGCATCAGCAGTTCACATGGTGCAATCTGCCAGATGTCCTTCTGGTCCTACACGGCAGACACTTATGTGAGGACTGCCTTAAGAATTGATGATCGTTGGCACAAAGAGGGATAAGAGAATCCCCTTCCTCCCTCCTTCCCCCACCACACATACAGCTAAAGGATATAGTGCAGAGATAGAATTCTGGCCTCACAAGTATGGGGTCCCCAGCACTGCCAAAAAGAATAAAAACAAAAGCTTTTTTTTTTTTTTTTTTTTTTTGTCTCATTTTGGAAGTAGTAAAATTGGGTAGAAAGATAAAGTAAGAATAGCTTATCAGACAGCTGTAATTCCTAGTAAAACTTAATTGTAACTTACTCTTCCATATAAAATGTAGTTAATATAGTTAGGTCATGTTGTTTATCACCATCAATCAACTTCATGTCTTCCTTGCTTTAAAAATAAAGGGAAATGAGGATAGAAAGATGAGTCAGCTGTTAAGAGAGCTTCTGCTTTTCCAGTGGACCTGAGTTCAGTTCCCAGCACCCTTGTCAAGTGACTGAACACCTGAACTCATATGTATATACCCTCACATAGACACATACACAATATAGTTAAAAGTGCAAATAAACCTTAAAAGTGGGAAATTGATAATTGATATTTCATGAAATAATTCTTTGTGTAGCCAAAAATCAGTGCAGTGTGGTTTATTTCATTTCATATTTTCATTTATTTAACCACTGAAAATCTGTTAGGAAAGTAAAGTATGTATGCCTGTATTTAGCAAAAAAACAAACAAAATAGTAAGGACATTTTTTTGTTTGTTTACATGACATCCATCATGTCTTCCTCAGGCCCTCCAAGGATGTCTCCAAAGGCACAGCGGCACCCTCGGAATCACAGAGTCTCTACTGGGAGAGGCTCCATGTCTGGCGGCTTAGAATTTGTATCTCACAATCCCCCAAGTGAAGCACCTACTCCTCCGGTAGCAAGGACCAGTCCAGCAGGAGGAACATGGTCCTCGGTGGTCAGTGGGGGTAGGTATGACACTGTGACAGTGCTGATTTTTGTCATTATAGTACATGGGCAATAGGGCTGAGCTGAGAGGAAGTACAGAGTTGTATTAAATATGGTGGCATAAGTAGGAGTTGTCAGTTTTAAAATATCCCAGATATCATGACACTAGCTGAAGGAACTGCCCCATCACTCTGGGAATTTTGTCCCTGTATTCAATTTGTAAACATGTTTAGGCTTCTTGCTGCAGTGTGTTTCCATGGCATCCACAGTGGACTAAACAAGATACTCACCTGATGATTTTCAAGGACTCGTCTACACAACAGGAAGTTCATCTTTTAGATTAGTGCCCTGAAAAGACAGCTGACTGTCAGCAGCAGTAAGGATTAGGGTCCTACTTTGAGCAGATGTACAATTAGACCCAGACTCCTCCCAGGACTACAGAGCTAGAGCCTGGGCCTGCTGTGCTCTTTGCCCTTACTTTTTTTAACCAGCCAGACCTTTCCCAGAAAGGGGTCTCTAAGCTTACAGTGTGCAATTGTGGTAATTGCCCTGTAATTCCCCTCCACCTTCTTAATTGAAAATTAAAAAGAAAATAGAAGGTATGAGAAGACTCTTGACGTGTTTACTCCTTTAACATTAGTTGGACGGTCTGAAATTGAGTTTGAGACTAGCAACCTAATTAGAAATAAGAAAAGAGAGACAGTTGCTAGGGATACACTGAGAATCATGTTACAGGCTTATTCTTTGTTCTCTACACTAATTGGACAAGTTAGAGTAGTGAACAGTTCCCTTCTGTGTTGCTGTGACTTCACAAAGAAAAGTCACTAAAGTGATACAAATTGAACCATTTTCATTAAGCCTTTGAGTTTGAACTCTGCAAATAGGTTTTTAATGGACTATGAAACATTAAACAGTTATTTTGAAGTCATTTGTTTGTTCTGTATTAGATACCCCTTTCAGACTAATTGGGTCTTAACTTTCTTCAGCACTGGCACTGGATCTTGATGTTGCAAGAAAAAGCACACAGGCTAGGCAGCAAGCATCAAAGGAGGGTTTTGTTTGTTTGTTTGTTTTAAACTGTTGAAACAGGTGTAGTAGGGATCTCTTACCTTGTAACTTAGTATGATTGATGACTATGGATGTCTTTTTGTTTGTTTGAAGTATAATTTGCCTTGCCATTGAGCTCTGGTGTTAAGCTTTACTCAAAATACTTGAAAGTTAACACATTTAATTAAGAGGGAAAACCACAGCTGTACTTAGATATTGGTAAGTTCTGTCATAAGATATATCTTTTTCCTTCTAGTTCCAAGGTTATCTCCAAAAACTCATAGACCCAGGTCTCCCAGGCAGAGCAGTGTTGGAAACACTCCCAGTGGGCCTGTGCTTGCTTCTCCCCAAGCTGGCATCATCCCTACTGAAGCCGTTCCCATGCGTGTTCCAGCTGCATCCCCTACTCCTGCCAGCCCTGCATCCAACAGGGCTCTGACCCCATCTATTGAGGGTACGGAATGAAGGTCTTTCCTCGTGTAACATTGCATGACCAAGAGCTGAATTAGGACATAACAGTGGTGTTTTTATGGAAGCAAGATCTGTGACACTAGCGTTCCATGTATATCATTTGATGTGTGGTGTCAGAGGTTCTGACTGGCTCTGGTATGACAGGCCTCCTGTATGAACATGTTGGTGTGTTTTGGTATGATGACTTAACAGGGAAGAACCTCTGTTTACAGAAACTTACTTCTTTATTTCCCAAACCAGAAAATTAGTGTTTGGTGTTTTTTCAAGGTTACTTACCTAACTTCTTGGTGATGTTTTCTTTTTTGAATTGTTTTCCAGCTAAAGATTCCAGGCTTCAAGATCAGAGGCAGAACTCTCCTGCGGGGAATAAGGAGAATATTAAAGCAAGTGAGACATCACCTAGTTTTTCAAAAGCTGAAAACAAAGGTTAGAGTTTGTTAAAGTTTAGGCGTACTTACAGCAACAGTGTTTATCTAATTTGATGCTGAAATGCTAAGTGCCCTCCTTCTAAAATTGGTTTATGTGTAATGCCCGTGCTAATAAATACCAAGCAGAACAGATATTTGTTGCTAGTCTTTGGGTGATATGTCTGTTCTCATTTCTTACTTATCTCCATTTCTCCACTTGGGATGAAAGGTGTGTGCCACCACACCTGCCCTCTGTTCTCTTTTCTGATACCTTATATAACAGAATTTTAAGTTAAAGTTGGAAATAAATTGGAATCTAACAGGTTTTGGTTTTACAGGTATGTCACCGGTTGTTTCTGAACATAGGAAACAAATTGATGATTTAAAGAAGTTTAAGAATGATTTTAGGGTAAGTTCCCTACCTACTGATTGGTTTTATCTAAAAAAAGGAAATAGTGATCTTTTTACATGACCAGTTCACAAAAATACATTTTAAACACACACACGATAATTGTAGGAATTATTTACTGACAATTGATTATATAAGAGGTTAATATTTGTTAAGGGGTTTATATAAACATTTACTGATATAAAATTGAACTTTAAAGCAAATTTTGGAGAGTTGAACTGTCTCATGGAGTGACAGTGCCAGTCCTCTCCCCAAGAACGCAGGAACAAAGAAGAAGGGCAGGCAGTGTGCACTGGAATCCTCAATGGGGGCTTCTTAAGTTTTTTATGCATTTGAGTATGTGGGCCATGAGTATACCTAGTGTCTTTGGAGACCAGAAGAGGCAACAAGTGTTGCAGGTGGTCATGAGCCACTATGTGGGTTCTGGGAACTGAATCCAGATTGTCTGGAAAAGCAGCCAGTGCTCTTAAATACAGGTTACAAATTAAAGAATATTATCTTATCTTGCAACCCAACACTAGAGCTCACTGCTTTTGGTGTCTGAGTGGCTGGCTCCTGGTGTGCAGTAGAAGGTATAATGCACCCGGTGTCCTGAGCTAGTTCAGAATCCACTTTGTGAGCAAGTATATTAATTGTGTAAGATTCATTCACATGCCCATTCATGTTGTTGGTGCTGAGGATTGAACCCAGAGCTATAACCATTGTGCATCACACCCAGCCCTATGGGGAGTCTTCCTATCATATAATTCCTTCCTGTGATTCCTTCTTCTCAAGCTTTCCTGGTGTATCCAGAGCCCTCAGTGACTTTTTCATTCTTCCACACACAATTTATAGAAACCAAATTACATCTTATAATAATAACTTTTGTCCTTTGAAAGTTCTATGCAGTTGGTTTTTATGATTTTAACTATGTATGTGTCTGTCTGTGTTAGAGTATACACACAAGTGCAGGTGCCCCTAAAGGGTGGGAGTGTGATCATCTTCTAGAGCTGCTTTTGGTTGTTGGGAGCCATACTCTGATGCTCTTAACCACTGAGCCATCCCTCCAACCTCTGTCTTAGAGACTGGATTAGTTTACACCCCACATCCTTGTGTGACCTTGTGTGAGGGTCTTCTTTCCTTCCCACAGCCTCACCAGCATTTGCTGTTTGTTTCCGCCATTCTGACTGGGTAGGAAGGGGGGGGGGTAAGAGGTGAGTGTGCTTAAGTTTTGTGCTTTGGTTTTATTTTTAGATGGACCTAGTAGTACATGCCTTTAATTCCAGCACTCTGAGGCAGATCTCTCTGAATTTGAGGCCATCCTGGTCTAAAAGTGAGATTCAGAACAACCAGAGCTGCAAATTGAGACCTAAGACAAACAAAACTTTTTCTTTGTGTAAACTGCACTTGAATGTGGTCACCTGAGGAGGTCAAAGGGTTCAGGTCCCTTAGTGTTGAAGTTACAGGTGTTGTGTGCTGCATGGAATTTTCAAATATCCCTTCACACATCTGTCTCATCAGTTGCCTTAATGGAGTTTTAATTACTTTCATGGCTAGTGGTCTCGAACTTTTTTTCATGTATTCATTGACTATTTGTATTAAATCTTTTGAGAGCAGCCTGTTTCATTAGTCTGTTTAAAGATTTGATTGTTTGACACCCACACACACCCCACACACACACACACACACACACACACACACACACACACACACACACACGTTCTTGTGTTTTCAGCACTGTTTTCTTTTAAAGAACACGAATTAGCCATGGGCTTTTCTTGCCTTCTTACAAGGATGATGCATAATGCCACTCTGAACAACATTAAAGTTTGGTTTCATGAACATGTGTTGTCATTTCTCTGAACTGAGTTGAGTTTTTATAGGAACCACCAGTCATTTTATTATAGCAGTTATGTGGTTACTATTGTACACTTGCATGGGTATCAACCAGCAACTGCTTCAAATACTCAGTCTCCTGCCTCTGCCTACCAAATGCCAGTGTTACAAATGTGTGCCACCTGGCCATCTCTTCCCTTCTAGTCCTGGAGTTGATGTGGAGGTGGCTTGCTGCAGTTTTGACCTGCAGAGCTCTTATGGCAGATGATGCCGACTATCCTCCTCTTTGAGTTTTGTTTGTTTGTTGTTTAGATTGATGTTTGCTCATGTCTGTCCTGGTACTCGACTCTGATTCTGTAGGAAGCGCAGCAGGAGTTTCAGTGCAGGGCTTGTTTTCTAGCTATCCTCAGTGTAAGATTGAGTGGTGTGTCACCGTGCTTCCTCTGTCCTAGACCTCCCTGTGCTGCTCTGTGCAGTGTGTCCATGAAACTGAGGCAGGCAAGTAAAGTGTTTAGTGGGTAAACCATAAGCTATTCCTGTGACTTGGGGATTTGTTGTTGAACTGCCCTTCTCTCTTATGAGAGCAGTTTCTGTTCTGTAGTGTAACCAAGTGCTAGTCTTTTTTTTTTTTTTTTTTTTTAAATTGTTTTGGGTTTTTTTTCTTGAGACAGGGTTTCTCTTTGTAACAGTTCTGGCTGTTCTGGAACTCAGTTTGCAGACCAGCTGGGCCTCGGAACTCACAAAGATCCTCCTGCCTCTGCCTCCAGAGTGCTGGGTAGGCTTACCTCCCATGCTGATCATTTTATATGGAGAATTTTTCTAGAATTTAAATGATAGGATGTTAAAATTTAGTAGTGCGCATTATGTAGATAAAGATTTTGCTTCAATGTATGTGCACAGTGTATTGTCTAGGCTCCCAAGCAAAGTAAAATGGTAGAACCAGCTTCAGTTACAGATGGTAGCATATTACCATGGCCTCTGTTCATATGTCCATTGTCCATGCTTGGTACAGGGTGTTACTTTACATTGTCAAACTGATGGTGACTGAGTATTGACATTCCTTTTTCTTAGAGTTACACAAGGGCTTGAATTTGGGTGGGGTTTAATTCAGTGGTAGACTGTATATTTACTGAGTACCACTTGAGTTCAGTCCCAGCACCGATACCATTTCTCCCCCAAAATTTCAATTGTATTTTGTTCTCCTCATGGGTTTGCCATTTGTAAGATATTGTGATAGCACTCATATCAAATTGGGCCATTTTGTGGATTAAACAAATAACAAATTATTTGGGTCAGTATTTCATTTATAGGCAGTCTTGCCATTAAAGGAAAATAGGAACAGAAAAAGTTTTTTAAAATTTTATTACTGGCATGGTTTTGTATGGTGTGGGTGCTTGCATGCTTCTCTGTGTGTGTATTTATGTCAGTGTGTGTGCAGAGTTAGAGGGCAGCTTGAGTTGGTTTTCTCCTACCAAAGTTTATTTTTATTGTATGTGTCCAGTGTTTCTCCTGGGTGTATATAAGTGCACCAAATTTATGCCTGGGGCCCATGAAGCCCAAAGGAGGCACCACATCCTTTGGAACTAGAATTTTGGACATTGTGACCGTGTAGGTGTTAGAGACTGAACCAGGTCTTCTGCAAATAATTGCAAGGAGTAATACTTGAGCCATCTCTCCACCACCACCCCCCCTTTTAGATTGGCATATGGTCAGTATGTGTGCAGGTTTTGTATTGTGTTATTGTACTAGGTTTTGTGAGCACATTTGTATAGATGATATACTCTGAGCATATTTCTCCCACTTACTCTCTTTCCCTTTCTCACGTGTTGGGATAGCCTTTTTGTTTGTGTTTGGTTTCTCTGTATATCCAAGGCTCTTCTCAAATTCACAGAACTCTACCTGCCTCTGTCTTGTGGGTTCTAGGATTAGAGGCATGTGCCACCCCTGTCCAAAATGGCTGTTGGGTTTTAAAATTAGTTTTTAAGTTAAGGTTGTCTCCTGAGGCTTCCCTTCTTAGAAGCTGCTTTCCTTTTGGGTCCCCATGTAGCTTTCTGCCTTTATACATGTCTATGGGATCAGAGTTGTTGCATCTTAGCCAGTGTCAGCCACACAATTACTGGTGTTGGAAGCCTGTAGTAAATATTTAATTTTTTTTCTTCTTCCTGAGACAGAATATCTGTATAGCCCAAAATGGCCTGAAACTCCCAGCAGTTCTGCCTCTGCCTCCCAAGTTCTGAAATTGCAGGCATGAGCCATCATACCTAACTAATAAGTGTGGAGAGTTGGGACATGGTCCCTATCTATGTAGCTTTGCTGTCCTGGTACTCAGGATGTAGACAAAGCTGGCCTAGAATTCACAGGCCTGCCTCTGCTTCCTCAGTGCTGGTATTAAAGGTTTATGCTACCATGCTCAGCCCAGCTCATAATTAACTCTTGAGTCTTGGGTACTGGTTGCTAAAGTTGTGTTGTATATCATTCTGTTATTGGTGCCTTAAAAAGCTGTAATCTGGGCCAGAGTTGGAGGCCTTTCTTTACTTCAGCACTCAGGAGGCAGAGGAAGGCAGTTCTCACTGGATTTGAGGCCAGCCTGGTCTGTATACATAGCAAGTTCCAGAACAACTAGTGCTATGTAGAGAGTACCTGGTCTCAAAAAAAAGAGAGAAAAAAAAAAGTCTAAATTCTGAATATGAACAAGAAGCCTTATTTAAAACATTATCTTCAGATACTACTCATGGGAAATTGTTTCTTTTATTTAGTTACAGCCAAGTTCTACATCTGATTCTATGGATCAACTACTAAGCAAAAATAGAGAGGGTGAAAAGTCACGAGATTTGATCAAAGACAAAATTGAAGCAAGTGCTAAGGATGCTTTCATTGACAACAGCAGCAGCAACTGCACCAGCGGCAGCAGCAAGACCAACAGCCCGAGCATCTCCCCTTCTGTGCTTAATAGTGCTGAGCACAAGAGGGGGCCTGAGGTCACATCCCAAGGGGTGCAGACTTCCAGTCCAGCCTGCAAACAAGACAAGGACGACCGAGAAGAGAAAAAGGACGCAGCTGAGTGAGTAGCCTCTATCCAAGGAAGCCTAGTAAGAGCTGAATCCACTCACTGAATTCTTAGCATTTTCCCATTCTAATTTGCACCCAACTATTGGTAGAAGGAAAGCTACGTCTGTAGAAACACAGAAGTTCCAAAACCTTATCTTGGGATTCTAGTTGTGCCTAACCCTGCTGTCTACAGGACTGTGTGCTGCCCAGGTGAGAAAGGATTACAGTACTGGTAATACTAGTAAGGCATTCTGTCAGAAACAAGTTTTTAGTTAATATGCACATTTTTATAAATCTTAATTCTGTGCATCTAGCATATTAAAGCAGTTTAATAGATTAGTGGGCTTTTTGTGTTCTGGATAGCAAAACCTAATTGTTGTTGAACTTTTAACATGGCAGGTTGTAGAGTGACTTTATTCTTGATTTGCAGTTTTAAAAAGAATTGTTAGAGACATGGTTTTCCCAAGACATGTGATTAAAATATCTTGATACAGTTAAAGTTATTACATGTGTTATGCATGGTGGCACAGGCTTTGTTAACACAGCAAGCAGTTGGGGAGCTGGAGCTGAGACAGTGGATCTCAAGTTTGAGGCCAACCTGGGCTGCACCAGAAGCCCTATCTTTAAAAACAAAACAAAACAAAACAGTTAGAGATACTGTGAATTCATATACTAAGCATTGGGGTTTTCTTAAAATAAGTTTATTTTATGTGTGTGTCTGAATGCTATATGCATGCGGTACCTTCAGAGGCCAGAAGAGATGAATTGAACCCCAGTCCTGTGGAAGGGCAGCTTGTATTTCACAGTCCCGTCTTTTTCATTTGAACTCCTTTTGACTGGCTTTGAGAGTATGACCGCATTGGTTTCAGTTTGTTCTTGTACATATGGTATCTGTTGGCCTGAGCAGCTGTGTGTCAGTTCTGCACGGAGAGTCCTGTGTCTTGACTCTGTCAGCAATCCTGAGAAACATTCCAGTGTGGCAGGGTTGAAGAAAGTGGTTCCATGCAGGTTTTACTGGCTGTTTTTCTCTTTCCTATTTAGGCAAGTTAGGAAGTCAACGTTGAATCCCAATGCAAAAGAGTTCAACCCGCGTTCTTTTTCTCAGGTAAGTTTATGGGCATTTGCTGGTCATTTCTCAAGAGATTTCATTGTGATCCGTCATGGTCTTTCTCCTGTGCTCCTGTGGGACACTAAAGCATAGCTTTTTCTTGTGGGGTTTTAGTGTGTGCTGTGCAGCCATTAGAGCAGCGGCTGGGAAGAACAGCTCAGAATAGAAGGTAGTGAGGCCACCTGGATCAGAGATGCCTGTAATCCCAGCAAGGGTGGGAGGTTGGGGCTGAAGGGTGATGAGTTTGGCTAGTGTGGGCCACATAGTGACACCCTGTCAAACAGAAAAATTTTAAAAAAAGGATTAAAAAATTGATAGACCTTTTCTGGTTCCTTGTAAAATCACTACAACTTTATGTTTTATTAATAAATACTTCAACTTTCTAACAAATTTGTGTGTGTGATCTTTAAATATATATATGTACACACACACACAAATACAATATATTGTGCCATGATGACACATAACTTTAAACCCAGCATTTGAGAGGCAGAGGTAGGTGGATCTGTGAGTTCAAGGCCAGCCTGAGCTAAAGATGAATTTCAGAGCATTCAGGATTACACACAGAAACTCTTATTTCAAAAAAATAACATAAAATTTTATGTGTATATGCACACATACGGATAGAGATAGTGATAATTCTGGGAACTATACCAAGCCTATATTCTTATGCCAGTCCTCTACCACTGAGCAATGTCTGCAGCCTCAGTTTTCCTTTTTTGCCCTTGGATATTGAATCGGCTTCTTACATACTAGACTCTGGGTTGTTTCATTTTGTCTTTTGAATAAAGGGTGCTAATTAGAAACAAATCAATAGAAAGATTAGGGAAATTGCTCTAAAGATTGCATTTATAGTTACTTTTCACTGTGAAATGGTTGGATTTTATTTCTGTTTTGTAGCCAAAACCTTCTACTACCCCAACGTCACCTCGACCACAAGCACAACCGAGCCCCTCTATGGTGGGTCATCAGCAGCCAACTCCAGTGTATACCCAGCCTGTTTGTTTTGCACCAAATATGATGTATCCTGTCCCAGTGAGCCCAGGAGTACAAGTAAGTTGGAATTTGCTGGGCCTCATAGTTGGTGTTTAGCATGAGTATCCTAGATTTGCACTAAGTGGACACCCGATGGCAGATAGGGCTTCATTAGATAAGGATTTGGTGTATCTTTAACATGCGGATCTCAGTCTTAGGATTAATTTATAGAAAAATGGCTTGCATTTACTATAGGCCAGAATTGTTCCTTTTAGTTGTATTATTTTAGTTTTTGATAACTCATTAGGAGTCAGGAAAACACAGACCAGATCACATTACAAGACAATGATGGATAGAATACATTGTTATCATATGACTCTAATGATATGTTTTCAATCTCTTCAAGCCTTTATACCCAATTCCTATGACGCCCATGCCGGTGAACCAAGCCAAGACATATAGAGCAGGTAAAGGTGAGAATAACCCTGCCTGTGTTTGCTTGTAGTCTGCCTGCTGCATGAATTAAGCACCACTGTGCAAGAACAGCTGGCTGTTTTTTTGTTGTTGTGTTTTGAGATAGGGTTTCTCTGTGTAACAGCCCCAGCTGTCCTGCAAATAGCTCTCTAAACCTGGCTGGCCTTGAATTCAAAGAGATCTGCCTGCCTCTGCATCCAGAGTGCTAGGATTAAAGGTGTGTGCCACACTATCCGGTTGACTACTATGAGTTTCAGAAACTCGTAGTGTGTGTGTTCACCTTTGATGACCGGCATGAGCATTCAGGTGACTCTTAATGAGCAAGAGTTAGATAATAATTGTGTAAAAAATATTTGTGTGTGTGTGTATGCAGGTGTGCATGCATGACAGTAAATAGAATAATACAATCCTGGAGGAGTTCCACTTTTTGAATTTTGAAGATCAAACTTCTGTCATCAAGCTTGGTCACAGTATCTTTACTCAGTGAGCCACCTTTCACCCCACTTCTAAAAACGTCTTTTTGTCCCTCCTGCCCCTCTTCCTCCCTTGAAGCAGTCTGTTTCCTCCCCCACTCCCTACCTCCATTATGTAGCCATAGCTAGTCTGGCCAGGCTTTCCTGGAGCACACATAAATCTGCCTGCCTCTTAAGTGCTAGGATTAAAGGTGTGCACCACCACACTAGGCTGTCTTTTTAAAATTTTATATATATGAATCTTTGCCTGTATGTTGTACTTGCACTCTATGGATGCACGGAAGCCAGACGGGAGCAGTGGAACCCTTAGAACTAGGGCCACAAAGAGTTGTAAGCTGCTGGTGCATGCTGGGAACTGAACCCTGATCCTTTGTAAGAGCATCAGATGCTCTAAACTGACGTCTGTTTAGTATTTGCTTCCAAAAGAAGTAAATTGTGAAAATTTCAACCTGAAGTCTAAATTGAAATTTTAGAAGAGATTATTTTGTTTGTGGTTTATTACTTTTTGTGGATTATTTTGCTTGTGATATCATGTTGCACATGTGGCACTCAGGGTGTTAAGGGAAGGATCTTGAATTTCAGAATAGCCTGGGAAGCCAGATTAAGGTCATCTCCAAACAGTTAAATGGCAGAGATGAACAAGAGCTGTCAAGGAGTTGGATGTCATTAGGGACCAGCCTATTTCCTTCGTTCAGTTCCTGTGGGGAACTAGACTTGTCATATTTACATGTATTTTTTTGTTATTGCTGAAAATTAAAAAGTAAATACAGTCATCATGGCATTCCATCACCCAAATGTTGTGCACTGTAATGCTTATGCAGCTTCCTTAAGCAGCCAGGGCACCACCTTGTCTTTATTTTTCTTGTAAATAGTAGTTCTCTGTAACCATATGTAATCCAGCTGATTCTGGTTGAGTCAAACATGTACTTCTATAGCTGCGTTGTTTTAGAAATGGATCACAGTATCATCAGGTTACTGAATGTTATTACTCTCTGTAGTTCCCTGCTCTTCCCCTCTTGCTGCTTTTATTTGATTAATGGTAGGTAGAAACTGCTCGGAATATAGTGTGCCCACATAGGTTGCCTGTTCTCTGATCACTTGTGACTGGGAGTTTCATGTTGGTGTCTGGCCCACAAATGGTGCTGACCCAGCTCCCCACCACCTGCACCGTCTCCCACTGTGAGCAGCATCCCCACCTGTTCTTATTCTTGGTTGTGGATTGGTTGGTCCTTCACATCACTTAGTCTAGTCTATTGAGTGAGGAGGGAGATGCTTAGCAGAGATGTGTTTGCTTTGCTCCTGTATGGAGAATTTCTGTGCAGTAGTTTGCATGGAGGCTTAGATTACCACTTCTAATTCAAAGTAAGAGCCAGTTCCCAAAAAGGCATTGGTGCTCTGTGAAATGGAAACTTCTGAGTGCAAAGGGATTCTTGTCCATTATTAGATAGCAACATCCTCTGCGATCCTGGGCTGTTCAAGTCCTTAACCTCAGGTACTTCACACAAGGATGCACAAAACCTTTTCCTCCTTTTCAGAAAAAAAAGAATTGGCATGCTTAATTTTGCTTCCCCGTGTCCACTGCAGAGTCTCCTGTGTCTCTGAGAGTGCACTTTGTCCTCTTTCTTAGGCTTTGTAGTGGAAGAATCGGCCTGGTTTTGGTTTTTTTTTTTTTTTTTTTTGTTTTTTAAAAGCATTCTGTGAAAACATGGATATGTATCCATTCCTGTCATTGCACTCTTGTCCTTGTCCATCTTTGACTGAGGGTCCCCTCAGTCAGCACACCTCCACCTCCACGAAAGGCTGATCCTGTGAGTCATTCTGTAGTCCTGGCTGTCCTGGAACTCAGAGATCCGCTTGCCTCTGCCTCTGCCTCCTGAGTGCTAGGATTAAAATTGTGTGCCACCACCACTCAGCAACCACAGTTCTTTACTAAGAACTATGTTTTGGAAATGGCATTTCCTAGTTGTTAGGTATGTTCAGTAGTAAGTCACTGCCTGTTGCTTTTTTAGTTAACAAAACTAGAAAATACCGTAAAAACTAGATTTAGGAATTAATATTGAAGACAGACAGTAGTGGTGCATGATGACAGCCCTTTTGCAACCATCTTGGATTTCTAGCTGACATTTGTGTTGCAAAGCTTCACCTCATTAGACTTTCAGATTATCCTGAGGTAGATTTTATACAAAATAAAAGTGAGGTGCAGACAAACTTGTCAGCGCCCTTTTTAAGCTGTCTCCAAAGATTAAAAAATAGTATGTTTGGATGCTTGACCAACTTCAGGAATTTTATACTTGTTTTTCCAGGTAGCATTTTTACTAGACTCTCAATAAAGTTAAAAATTAACCTAGAGGAGATTGTCTCCCTTCATGGAGTTAAAAAATCTGAGAATAAACTCGCTCTGTGTAGAAGTGAAGGGTCTTGTGTATTTAGAGTGCAGCTGTCTCTGCCTGTGTGTTCACTGTCCTTACACTGCTGTGCTGCTACTGAACAGACTGAGTTGCTGGATATAAAACTCCACATCATGCATAAGATTTCTTTTCATGCACGGCAGTGGGATCTGCAAAAAGGCACCCATTTCCCTTTGCCACAATCACACTTACCTTTCATGCACTCTGGGAGACTGTTGGATTTGTGTCTGAAAACATGTCAGTCAGGGAGCTAAAGGAGGACATGCACACATTGATGGGTCTGGGGAGGAGGTTATAAAAATGAATTTAGAGGTTTCTCACACAAGGCATGTTGTGCTGTGGTGGCCATTTATGTCAACACCGGGATGTCTCTCCTGAGAACCTGGAAAGATGGTTTCCGTCATCAACCATTATCCATCCAGCTTGGGAGACGTTTTGTTAGGGGCACATGTTCCTTCTCTCCCCCAACAATGCAGTGTTCTGTGTGCTAACAACATAGCTTTAAAAAAAAAAAAAAAAAAAAAAAAGTAAAACAAAATTCTGCACTTTTACAAAACTTGATTTAAAAACATAGTATTTCAAACCATATAGTCACCAGAAGTACAATTGTCAAAAATGAACACACTTCATCTGGCGTCTCCAGCGTCACCAGCTTTTTGTGCCTGGTCTGTTTTGGCCTCTCTGATTTCTACAGGCTTTCCCCTTCTTCCCTTTTGGTACCTTCTGTCCCTTCTTTGCAGGGGCCTTTTAGGCTTGGGCTCTGGCTTTAGAGGAGCAGGGTTAGCAGATGACCTTCAGCTCTTCTCTGTGGCTTGTTCTTCACCTTTAGTATCCCCTTAGGCCCCCTTCAGCCTTTCTTTGGGCATAGCGTTGGCAGAAGGGGACATCAGCTCTGAACATGGGGACGCAACAGTTCAAGGGTTTAGTCTGTCGAGGTCACTCATCACTGCTAGTTCTGCAGGCATTCTTTTCTACAGTGAAGAGAAATCTCTTGTGAACTGAGGGTGCTTATTGGTAGTCATTAGACCCTAGTAGTATTCCCCTTAACTTGGTTATGATGACTGAAAAGCTCTCCAGATACTGCCACATGGTTTCTGTTGGGCAAGATTGCTCCTATTTAAGAGCTGCTGACGGTTGACATGGTTAAAGTATAACCTAAGGTGCATATAGCCAAGTAAATAGAACATCTTTTGTAGGAGGCAGGTATGAATGACTATACATTCTGGTTTTTGTTTGTTTTAATGTATTTATTTTCCAAGGGTTATGCATGTATCCAAAGTCAGTCTCAAAAGTTGAGGACCTTGAATTTATGCTCTACTTGCCACAGTACAGGTGTGCAGTACCTTGCTCGCTGCTTTGTGTGGCACTGTGGGTGGATTTACTGCTTTATGCCTCTTAGTAAGCATCTCTTTAGCTGAGCAGTACTTACGTAACATACTTTTTTTTTTTTTTAACGCCTTTTAACATAGAGTTTGTCAGTATTATGTTGGGGGGAATTTATTATACTGCTTCCTTCTGTTTTCAAGTTTACTTTTCTAAATAGATAAAATAAATATCAGTAATAGTCATAAATGTTCAGCCAATCTTTTTAAATATAAAATTATAAATGCATAGACAGTCATAGTTGCTTTAGCTCTGTTGACTAGTGAACAAGCCATGTGGTATATTCTTGGTGCTGGACCCATCATAAGGAGTTCAATTCCTCCCCTCAGTCGAAGATGTGACAGTCAGAGCTGAAATGCATTTGTGGGGGGGGGAGGGGCACAAGTGATGCAGTGGGTGTCTGTGAGCACCAGACGAATCTTCTTGCCTCTGCCTCTAGGCACTGGATTACTGGTGTGCCCAGCTCTTAACTGTGAGATACCCTCTGTAAGGTTGGTGTGTGATGTTGGGTGAGACAAGGAGGGCAGGATGACTCCTTAGTGGGTGGGCCCATGTTTAGCATTTCAGAGGTCCTTCTAAGTGTAGTGGCTCTGACAAAATAAAACAGTATGTGAAGTAAAGAAGTAATTGAGTGGTAGGCGTTGTGTTTGTATTGGCTCTTGTCCCTATTGTTTTTCTCCTGAAGTGAACCTTTCATGCCCTAAAAGGGCACATGATAAAAGGCAGAGTATCAGGCACTCCCTCTGATCCCTCCCTCTTCCATTCTGATATTATGTCTTATGCCAGAGATGAAAGTGGGATGAAGGGAAGGAAGCTCACTTGGCCAGATAACCTCTGAGAGTCACATTCCTGAGGCTGAGAGTACCTAAACGTAGGTGGGAACTGTGAGGGACCACTTTTGAGAGGCAGGATCAGAGTCAAATCATAGAACCTTGTAGACTACACAAGTGTGTGCATTGTGCTCAGGAGGTTTCATTTCCTATTGTGTTTCTTTTTCTTCACTGCAGTACCAAATATGCCCCAACAGCGACAAGACCAGCATCATCAAAGCACCATGATGCACCCCGCCTCAGCAGCAGGCCCGCCCATTGTAGCCACCCCACCCGCTTATTCCACTCAGTATGTTGCCTACAGCCCACAGCAGTTTCCCAATCAGCCTCTAGTTCAGCATGTGCCACATTATCAATCTCAGGTAAGGCCAGGAGGGGCTCACTCATTTTAACTCATTAGAAAAACATGTCATTTCGACTGTTCATATATCTATGATGTTTTTGGCTTTGCTTTATCAGAGAGTTAAGGAGTTGGGGCCTTTTAAATATGTCTCTCTACAAGTTAGCGTTAAACTAATTTTCTTTTAGATTTATATTTTACTTTATGTGTCTGATTGTTTTACCTGCATGTATGCATATGTACCACATTCATGTCTGGTGCACTGGAAGCCAGGTTGGGAGGTGGCTTGTGCTGTTCAGTGTCCACCCATTTCCAGTAGCTCACAACCACCTGTAATTATTTCAGAGATCTGACATCCAACTTCAGTCTCCTTAAGCACCTACACACAATATAGTACACAAACAGATAAGGAAGGCACATACCATATACATGAAATAAGTAAATCATAAATTTAAAAAATAAAGTTTCAAAAGGAAGGATACAGTGAAGACTGTAGAACTCTAAAGTGTTTCTGGGAACCATGAAGGTAGGAATTGGAACTGACTGGGCTGGAGTGATGGCTCAGTAAGGAATGCTTCCTGCTCTTGAGAGGACCCATGTTTGGTTCCAATGCTCACATGGCAGTTCAGGCTCCTGTAACACCAGTTCCAGGGGATCTGATACCTTATTCTGGCCTCTTCAAGCACCAACACAGACATGTGTATATACATAAACATAAAAAAAAAAAATGAATCTTAACTAAAAAACACATGGTTCATTTTTGGTAAAATGTTCTTTCTTTCACAGCATCCTCATGTGTACAGCCCTGTCATACAGGGCAATGCCAGAATGATGGCACCACCTGCACATGCCCAGCCTGGTTTAGTGTCCTCTTCAGCAACTCAGTTCGGAGCTCACGATCAGACGCATGCGATGTATGGTAAGAAGCCTTTTCTGTATGTATGCCTGTACTCTATTTAAAGCTCTGTAATGATGCTCTGTTTAGGAATAGCTTGAGTGAGATAGGTGTGGTGGTGTGACCCTATATCCTGGCTACTGGGGGTTGGGGGAGGGACTGAGCTGGGAGGATTATTTATGCCCAGTAGTTAAGAGCCTGGACAACATAGAGACCCTACTTCAGAAACAAGAGGAAGTAAAAATAACCCGACTCTGTGACTTTGAGAGTTTAAAAACAAAACAAACAACTCATAAGTATGGGCAGTCTATTGCTACTTTGTACCTGTAGCTCTTCTGTCTTGACATGTTTCTCCTTCTCTATACAATGAGGACATGAGCTAGGTGTGATGGTGCACGCCTTTAGTCCCAGCACTGAGGAGGCAGAGGCAGGAGCATCTCTGTGAATTTGCGGCCAGTCTGGTCTACAAAGTGAGTTCCAGGACAGCCAGAGCTACATAATGATACCCTGTTTCTGGAAAGAAAAAATAATGATGTAATAGAGAGCACGTTTGTGGAAGAGGGGTACCTTTCTTCTTTTCTACCCTGGTCCCCCCTTTAACCTGTCTAACTAAGCCTTGCAGGAAAGGGTGTGCGTCAGACCAGCTTCCATGTCTTATCAGCAGTCATTGGCCTGCCTTACACTATGCAAGTTTTAGATGAGTATCATTTACTCATGCACTTGAGAAATGTACATATAGGAAGGACTAAGATAAATGTGCACAGCTCCATAGACATTGGGATCCGAGTCTTTTCAGTTTGATGCCTTAACTAAGCAGATGCAGGACAGTTACATTTATAGGTTCTAGTCAGCACTTCCTTGATCCTTCTCATGGTTGTAACATTATGCCAGCTGATTGAAATTAGGATTAGGCAGCCTGAATGTTCTTCCTGTATTTGTAACCACATGTATGCATTCAAACAGATGCATACCTGCTGCTGGGGTTTATTAGTAGTTAGGAAATAGACCATGGAAAGCTTGTTCCACATTAACAATTAGGGGTTTTTCAATTATTATTATTATTATTGTTGTTATTATTATTATTGTTATGCACTACATGTTTAGAGAAAAGAATAGGGTAATTGCTGTGCTTTCAAGAAGTCCATCTATTTTACGGGCATGGTGAGCGTATAAATCTCATCCCTATGGACACAAGGAAAAAGTAGGATCAGAAGTTCAGAGACCAGTCTGGGTGCCATAGAAGACCCTGTCTCAAATACAAGACCCCTGTTGTTTGATTTATAAAGTGACAGCCTGGTCCGATTTCTGTTTACATGATGGATTCTTCAGTGTGTATGCCCCAGGACTAGATCAGCCCTTGTATGGAAAGACTCTGGTGTTCCTCTTGCTGGCTTTCCTGCACTGGCATTCTTTCCTGCAGTTTTCCCACTTACTAAAGGCTTGGTTGACTCACTGGTTAGATTGTTGACACTTGTGGTTACTGAAGATTCAGAAGAGACACTTCTTCCCTCCTCTTTTCTGGCACCCCCCTCCCCCCATTGGATTGAGAGGAAGCTTTGGAGCTGAAGTTTGCAGTGCCTTTAGTAACAAGCCACTCTGGTGGCCACTGCAGAAGCTACTAGTTATTAAGCAGGTGGGGTTGTTCATCTGGGTTTGCCTTGGTTGAGCAGCTCCTAAAAGCACACTAGGAATTACTTGGTTTTTGTTTTTTCAGTCACAAGTCATTTTTAACCTATTGATACAAGTTTGTTAGTCCCTTGCCAGCAATTTCACTTGTTTGGCTCTTCCTCTGGTTGGCTGTGCCAAAGTACTGTTTGAAAGCTGTTGTATGGAACTGCTAATTTTATGTTCATTTCCTTAGAAAAGTGCGTAATTCATATAACTCAAGAAATCAAATATTTGAATTTGGTTGACTTCTTGCTAAGTCCGGATTTTATGATCTATGGTGCTTTGCTCTCAGCTGTTAATGCTAATCTAGTATCTCCTTTTGTTGGTGGCAAGGACCTTCATGATAAGGAGACTACATCACGTTTTTAACCTTGAACTCTTTTAAGAAAGGATTTCTGTTAACACCTCACCTTTGCTGCCTCTGGCTCCTAAGCAGTGACTTTTTAACTTCTGCCCCCTTCACTTCCGGGCTCCTGCCCATCTGAATTGGTACTCCAGGAACAGTTTCATTTTCAGAGACAATGACATGGCCTACCTGACAAGTCAGTCAGATCCGAGTGTGCCCTTCCTCTCCACCTTCACTTCCCTGAAAAGACAGGGTCTATGGAGCCCTGGCTAGCCTGGAAATTGCTATATAGACCAGGCTGGCCTAAAACTCCCAGAGATCCATCTGCCTCTGCCTCCCAAGTGATGAGATTAGAGGTGTGCACAGCCACACCCAGCTAAATATTTTTAACATGTGGTTTAATGCAGATACATTTTTTTTTTTAAGTATAATAAACATTAAGTTTCTCATAACCTGTCTGCCTGACAACCACTTGTTAATGTTGGTATGCATCCTCCCCGGTGCTTTAATTATGCCCTTCTACATTTCGTAAGAAATGGTATAATACTTGTGTTTATATTTTATATCATGAACCTTAAGATTCACTACCAGAGAGGTCCTTGGTGACATTTGTGTTGCTTTGGAAAACTGGGTATCATGAATTTGCTTAAATATTGCATTATCTTGGTACATTGCTTATATCAAGGCTGTTTGATGGATTCCATGTTCGTCTTTTATCAGCTAATGGTTCTATATCAGATAATAATCTTATTCTTTTTATTTAAGCAAGTCAGCGTGAGAACTTGCTCCCTCAGTACAGAAGGAAAGCCTTCCGGTTCAGTCCTGTTCGCTTGTAAATCTCTGCAGCAATGCTTATTTACAGTGCTGGTCACCCCCTGTCAAAATGAACTGTGCGTGAATACAAAAGATCACTGAATATGTCGGCCTTTCCAGAACATCAGGAATGCACACCTCAAGAGGCTAATTTACCTTTCTATTTCCCAAATTCAGCATGTCCCAAATTACCATACAACAAGGAGACAAGCCCTTCTTTCTACTTTGCCAGTGAGTTGGGGTTTTTATACTAATTTTCATTACAGAGTAAACACTAGGGGATACATGTTAAAGTAACCCATTTGTTGGACAGTATTTTCCTTCTGCTAGACACAATCATTCAAAGTATGCATGTTGGGGCTGGGGAATGTGGCTCAGTGGTAGAATAATATCCTAGCATGCCTTAGACCCTGAATTCATTCCCTAGTACAAAAAAGAAAAAAAAAATTGTAACTATGTTTGTATAATTCAGAGTTTTGACAGAAGAACTGGCCCATCTTAATAAGTTGGGAACAAAGAAGAAAAGCTGAGTTGTTTCAGGAAAATACAACAAAAGTGTAACTGGAAAATACTTTATGTTTTCCTCATTCAGGGAAACTTTCTGAACAGCTGATTTTATACTAAGCCCTGCAGACTCTGTAAAGCTTAAAGCACTGGTTTTGTGGTGTCCTCGTGAGCCGTGTGTCCTGTCCATCCTTGCATGACTAGAGCCTTAGTGCTTGGAACACACGTGCTGGGGCGTCTGGAACCTCCTTAAGCACCACAAGGCCTCTGGCTGCCTTCTTCAAGTGAACTTGATAGATAGATTTCCCCTATTTGGGTGGGCAGTGTTTTAAAATAAAGCAGATCATGGTCTTTGGTAGTAAGAGACCCTTGAGAAATATACGTTGCTGATGTCAATTTGTATGAAAAATGAGTTCTAGAAAATGCTGAGATTTGACTTTCTGATACTAGGGAGTAAGTTCTGGGTTATTTTGGAATGGCTTCTAATCATCAGATACAGGGTTTTGGAGACAGTTAGACCTTAAAGTTTCACTAATTTTGCCAAGCTTTAGTATCTGAAATAAGGAATGTTGTTTTTTGTTTTGTTCTGTTTTGGTGACTGAGATAAATTAAGTCTTTTAGGATGCTCTTGGGAAAGTAAGTCTTGTTGACTGTACCATGAGGAAGGCTTTAAGGACACAGTTTAAGGTCTCTCGTGCTGTTATCCTCGCCATCCTGCTGTCTCTTAACATTAAGTCATTTTCCTGGTAAATGGCTGGAAGGTTCTTCATCATCCCTGAGCACTAAGAGCCTGAGACAAACTTAGCTTCCTCTTGAAAGGAGTCAGCACTAAAGCCAACAGATGCTGGTGGGAATTAAGTCAGCACAGCTGGCATTCTATGCTTATTCCACTTCATTTCACCTGGGTTTTAGTTAGTGGTCCCTTAACCCCTTTTCGGAATCAGTGTTGAAGTTGGAGAATCATGCTCTGCTTATTTTCAGTGTTGTTTTCCAGTGCTGGTGACCAGTTGTGCATCCAAGGTCAAACTAACAGAATCCATTAGAATCTAAACATGTGGCCCTATGGACTGAATTTGCTCCTGTTAACATATTAACTTGGGAGACTGCTTTTAGAATGTAGTTAATGTTAAACTTTTTGACTAGTGTCATATTTAGAACTTTAAATATCTATGTCAAGAAACACTGTCCTCACCTCACCTAGCTCTCATGTAGCTGCGCAAGCAAGCCCAAGAGTGGGTCCTCCTCCCCACTTTGCATCACTCTTTGTTGTTAGCACGGAGTGACTATGTCAAGTTCCCATTTCCCCAATTTCTCACTTTATATGCAGAGGGAAAGAGTTACTCTGTAAGGTGCTTGTTTTAGACACTTTGAGCCAGAAAATTAGGAGGCAAAAACATTTCTAGTGATGCTCTTGATAATGCTGCTTCTCACAACTCTGGCTTCTACTTCTTGAGGAAGGTGAGAGCTCTGTGGTTTTTATAGACAAAGCCTGTGTGGGTTCCTTGAAGCATTCATACTGTATATGCAGATTGTCTAAATTAGAACATTCACATTACAGAATATTGGGCCTGGAGAGACTGTTTAGTGTTCAGAGCACTGGCTACTGTTAGGGAAGACTCCGGTTTGATCCACAGCACCCACGTAGCCATTCGTAACCATCTGTAACTACAGTTCTAACTATAACTACTGCTCTCTTCTGGTCTCTGTGGGCAGTGCACATATGTGTTGTACAGACTTAAATGTAAGCAAAAGACATATATACAATAAAAATAAATATTTTTAAAAAGATGTATATATAGAGCCAGCAAGAGGGCTTAGTGGTAGAAATTCACTGTGCATTCAAGTCTGGCAACTGGAGTTCAAGCTCCAAAATCCACATAAAAGGAGAAAACCAGCTCTGCTGGCTGCCACAAGAAAGCCATGTCACTGTCCTCTAGTCCTACCCCTGGCATATACACACAGTAGTAATGATAATTTAAGGTTCTTAAATGTATAGTCACAGTTGGACATGCTGTACCTATTTAAGAGGCTAAAGCAGACAGTTTGGTTGAGCCTAAGAGTTTGAGGCTAGCCAGGCAATGTAGCAAGACCTTGTATATAAAAACAGAATTTGTATATAAAAACAGTGTGGTGGCAAAATCATAACCCCATCATGTGAGACGCTAAGAGAAGAGGTTCAAGGTCATCCTTAGCTAGTAAAGAATCTGAGGGTTGGAGCTACATAATGAGAGTTGAGACTAATTACGAAATTTTACAACCACGGTTAAGGGTGTTGATGCCTTTTCCTTTTCCTTTTTTCCTTCCTTCCTTCTTTCTTTCTTCCTCTTATTTTACGTTTTTCTTGTTCTGAATACTTAAGCGAGCTTTTCAGCATCTGCACCAACTCTGTTTATGAAACCCCATGAGTAGAACTTGAGGGTTTCTTTTCCTTGGTTGGAACCAGCATTGCTACAAAGGGAACAATAAACAGTGAAAGTTTCAATGTGTGTGGTTTAAAAATGAGACTTTTGGACCAGTCATCATCATCAGTCAGCCTAGGATACATTAGGAGGTCCTGACTCCAAAAAGAAGAGTAGCTTTAAGTAATGTGATGGGTCTAGGTGGCTTTTAACAATCGAGTAAGTTAGAAGTCACATTCCCTGACTTAGAGAAAACCGTCATGTTAGAAACACTTAAATTAGGCTGCTGTGGTTTTCTTGTTATCATGTCTGTTGACTCCTACAGTCTGGGAAGCTTGACAGAGTCTAAGCAAAACCGCCTTCATCCATCTAACCTGGATACTGAGGAACACTGGTGACAGCTGTGGTCTTGATGGTTTGGTGCACAGGTCATCCCAGCTCTGGCATTTCACTTTGCTCTCTGAGATGCAGTCACCATTCAGGACCACACTGTTGGGAATAGAGTGCACTGCACTGTTGCCCATCTCAGAACTGTTTACTGCCTGTAACTGTTTCACTGAGGTGGTATGCAGCCAGAGTCCTTCAAGTGGTCATTCTCAGGAGCTTTGCTGACCCCGTTTTTACTTCTCTGCCACACTCAATCTGTGTTTGCTGACATATTATCTGAAGAGCATAAACATGGACTGACAGTATCTGTGTATGACAGCTTAGCTGTGGAAGGCTAAGGGTCCAGTGCTGATAGACCTGTGACTTGAGAGTATCCATTTTCTACCCGCTATTTGAACCCATGAACCCTCCAGAATCACAGGCCTTCCTGGGCTTTTCACCCTCAGCCTGCTGTTGTGAAGGAACAGGTTCACCTAATTGTTGCTCTTATTTGGTATCAAGGTGGAGCTCAAACTAGATGGATAGAAAGATGCCTCTGAGTCCTTGTCTTTTTGATCGTATTTTAACACGGTCATCATGTTTCCTTTGGTGTAATTCTAGCAAACAGGATAGGGTGGGCAGTTGGATCTCCAGGCTTTATTAGGAGCTCCTCAGTAAGGAGCAGGAGTGGAGTGAATGCTGTCACTGAAGTGGCAAGGACCTTGTCCTTGCCCCTACCTTGCCCCTAACTTGATCGATTTGGGCATTAAGACCATAGGACAGTAGCATGGTGAGGGTAACCAAATGATGGCCTTGTCTTCATGTGAGCCAGAGTAAATTTTGGACTTGTTTCTGCATCTGAGAGAACTGGACTATTTTGAGTAAATCCAAATTATTTCGGTGATGATGTAATATGCAGAGCTATAACATGTGAGTTAAACACTGGCCTTGTTAAGCAGAGCCCTTATATCTATTTTCCAGACTGCCTGGTGTAAATGGCTGCAGAGAATGCCAGTGGCATGGGTTAGACTGTAGTGGTCGTGAAATCACTCAGTGAGGCATAGTAGGCTGGGCGTGGTCGTCAGCTTGTATCAATTGTACATGTTCCTTTTCCTTTTGCCTCAGTTTCCACGGGCTCCCTTGCTCAGCAGTATGCGCATCCTAATGCCACCCTGCATCCACATACACCCCATCCGCAGCCTTCGGCCACTCCCACTGGACAGCAACAAAGCCAGCATGGTGGAAATCATCCTGCACCCAGTCCTGTTCAGGTAAGGAGAGGCATCATGGCCCGGGCACTCACAGCTTCTTCCTTGTCCCTGCTATTTACAAGTCTATGCAATCAGAATGTATGGGGCGTCCATCCTTATATAGCTGTGGAGCAGCTGTAAGTGCTGGGGAGGCCTTGAAAATATGAAGGAGGCCATATTCCAAGGGCAAATGCCGGAAGTATGAGTGTGGGAAAGATACTTAAAGTTCTTTGTTAATTATAAACCACTGTTTGGAATTTTATTTCTAAAGCCACTGATAATGCTCCCTTCCTATCTGCTTCTTTAGTCACATTTGCTAGTGGGGCAGTTAATAGCCTGACGTGTCAGTTATTATTCTACCACTGATTATTTGGACCTGTAACTGCCAGACTGAGACTTGGGCTTGAGAATGCAGAAATGACCATCTGGACAAGAGATACCCTTTACGCTCTTCTACCTGCACCTCCCTGGGCATGGCTGGGGAGGAGGTGGGGCTGTTGTAGCTTTCAGTGTGTGAAGCTCTGATCCTAATGGCTTCTCAGTAAAGAAGTTCCCATTGCCTTGCAGCACCACCAGCACCAGGCTGCCCAAGCTCTTCATCTGGCCAGTCCACAGCAGCAGTCAGCCATTTACCACGCGGGGCTGGCGCCAACCCCACCTTCCATGACACCTGCCTCTAATACACAGTCTCCACAGAGCAGTTTCCCAGCAGCACAACAGACAGTCTTCACCATCCATCCTTCTCATGTTCAGCCGGCATATACCACCCCTCCCCACATGGCCCATGTACCTCAGGTAAACCAGCACTACCCAAGTTTCTTTGAAGGCCACATAGGGTGTGGTGGTTGTCAGATAAGCAGCAAGGAGCCAGGTGCTCCCCAAGCTAGGAAACCCTGTGTGTGGTGCCATCTGCCTGTCTTCCCCCTCCCTGCTTAGTACGTGATCTTCTGGCTCTCAGTGAATGTCGCTATGATTTTGTGATGGGATCAGTGAAATTGTGACTAAGCATTTCCCAGCTGAGACCTTGAAACTCTGAGTCTGGAATGCACCCCAGTCCTTTCCTTTTTGTGTCTGCTTTGCTCCGTCTTTCCAGCTTAACCATTATGTGTATATGTGTACACATACAGACATTTCTACACACGCACACATGGGAGCCTGGCAGGGATGGCAGGCAGGCTTTCAATAGTTCTCAGCTCTCTGAGGTGTCTGCACTAGGCCTGTTAGCTTGAATGTTAGTCACACAAATTCTGAGATGTGTCTCAGTTGTTTGCCTGGTTACCCTCTATCTGCTGCAATCCTGTGTTGTGCTTCCTGAGTGCTTGGCCTTGGACTGTGGTGCAGTGTAACTGAATCTCCAGGTCAGCCCAGGGCCAGGGAAGGCCTCTATAGCTCTCAGTGTGAGGTGGCTGCATCAGGTGTCTCTGCTTTGAGCGCAGCTCCCTGAGGTGGGTCTCACTTAGGGTTACATTTCCTGTCACAGTGCGCCAGTGAGGCTCTGGCAAGGTGTGAGTTAGTGATGTGGTGCAGTTGGGTCTCTTGCAGAAGGCTAGTTTGTTACTAGGTGTCCTTCCCCCAGAGCTAAGGATCTGTAGGATATACTCCTGGTGATTGGCTGGTGACAGTGGGGGAGGGGAGCCAGTTTGGTCAGTGTGTTTTGGTGGAGTGAGATTTGAGTCAGGGTCCTGTAAGTGTCTAGCAAAGGCTGTGAATTTACGTGTAAGATGGGCTCACCCCAAACCTCATTTGTGTGTTTGTGTTGAAGAGTAAGAGGCTAACATAGGAAAAGCAGAGAGCCATGGGCCTGTTTGAAGGTGTGAACCAGCGCTTCGCTGGGGTGATGGTCTAGAGCAATGCACAGGATGGGAGGCAGGAAGCAGCCTCTTCCTGCTTTGCCCACTCCCTAAGAGCCAAGGTGGAACTCACCAACTGGTCACCAACATCACTTTTCTAACATAAACTTGTTGCCACTTGGTACAGGGTACCAGGCTCATCAAACTTTAGGATCACTTTCATTTCATTGGAGCCATTAACTGTGCCCTTTGCTCCATCAGCCAAGCTTTTAGAGTGAGAGGCCTAAGTGCTGCTTCACCCTATTTCTGGAGAACCCATCACAACTCGGGGAGGGCGGAAGACAGAGACTCAGGAAGCTGCTAAGGGTGCTGGGGAGGCAAGTCTCCTCACAGGCCCTTCCTTGTCAGTTGCTTTCTGACTTCAAAAGGGCATTGATATCTTTGGCCCTGTGCCATAGCAAGTTAAGAAAATGCCCCTCCCACCCCAATAGAGGCCTAGCTCTTGGTGAAGACTTTGTTCTGTGTGATAATCTGCGAGCAGACACTGGGGACTAGGAGGCTGTGGCCAATTTCCCCATCCCAACCCTATAGGATCTGTCTCAAGGACTCCATCTTGCCCCTTCTTGAGTCCCAGTCCAATGAAAGGAACAGTTGACTTGTTGTTTAAGACGGAGATGTTGCCTGTATGCGTAAAAGAGCTCTCTGTTTCAGGCTCATGTACAGTCAGGAATGGTTCCTTCTCATCCAACTGCCCATGCGCCAATGATGCTAATGACGACACAGCCACCCGGCGGTCCCCAGGCCGCCCTCGCTCAAAGTGCACTACAGCCCATTCCAGTCTCGACAACAGCGCATTTCCCCTATATGACGCACCCTTCAGGTGAGGCGTGTGTGTGCAGGGGCCGCCGGGGCACCCCGAGCGTTCTGCTAGCACAAGTAGAGTGGCAGGCAGGACCAGTGCTTCAGGCTCCAAACCTGACTAGCAAGGCCCATCCAAGTGTGTGCAGGAGGGATTGTGATGGTCAGAGCAGCATCAGGGCTGTGTGTTCTGCTGGTATCAGGGTTGGCTTGAGAAGCAGCAGCCTCATTCTGGGTAGCTGATGCATGCCGAGGACTCAGTTGGCCTTCCTGGTTATGTATGACAGGCTGGACAGGGCAAGCGTGTTCCTTCCTCAGTCCCTATAGGCTGATGTGGGGGGTTTAATGCCCATGGCCGAGTTTTGATTGTAGCTTGGAGAACACTGAGCTGTGTGCGGACTGGTTTGAGTGTAGTTTTAGCCCCAGCCTGTGCCCCGACACAGGATGCCCATGATGTCTCTCGTACTGGATGGCTGCTGTGTGGCGACGCCTGTCTCCCCTGTGGCTTGGAAAGTATTGGTGTTTGGCTAGCATTAGTGGGAGGGGGTATAAAGGCCTGTGCTCCAGCCCCACAAGCAGCAAGCCCAGGACTTGTATCTGAAGTGGTTTTACGTCTGACTGGTTTGTTTCTCCTCACCCCCCTTCCCTCCCCAACCCCACCTTGGCTGCAGCTGGGGGTGGGGGTGGGGCAGCAGCACTTAACTACTCTGGAGCTAGCTGAGTAAGACTGGAGGTTGTTGACACTCGGGTACTACAGACACTAGGCTAGTGGGCAGTGGTGCCTGTGTTCTGTTTAAATAGCCACTTTTCTTTTTTACAGTACAAGCCCACCACCAACAGCAGTTGTAAGGCTGCCCTGGAGGAACCGAAAGGCCAAATTCCCTCCTCCCTTCTACTGCTTCTACCAACTGGAAGCACAGAAAACTAGAAGTTCATTTATTTTGTTTTTAAAAAGATACACTGATTTAACATCCAATAGGAATGCTAACAGTTCACTTGCAGTGGAGGGTGTTTTGGACGGAGTAGAGGCATGTAGGGACTTGTGGCTGTTCCATAATTCCATGTGCTGTTGCAGGGTCCCGCAAGTACCCAGCTCTGCTTGCTGAAACTGGAAGTTATTTATTTTTTAAGGCCCTTGAGTGTCATGAATACATCAGCTAGCAAAAGAAGTAACAAGAGTGATTCTTGCTGCTATTACTGCTTTAAGAGAAAAAAAAAAAATCAAGACTTGGAACACCCTTTTACTAAACTTGACAGAGAAGTACAGTAAATTCTTACCGCCAAACTGACGGATTATTATTTATAAATCAAGTTTGATGAGGCAATCACTGTCTACAGTGGTTCAACTTTTAAGTTAAGGGAAAACTTTTACTTTGTAGATAATATAAAATAAAAACTAAAAAAAAATTAAAAAATAAAAAAAGTTTTAAAAACTGATACCCAGTTAGTGTGTGTTTGTAGCGACTCCAGCTGCTGTGGGGGGCAGGCTAGGTGTGCTGCTCCAGCTTCATGTAGGTGCTGACCAATGACTTTTCTTCACATTCAGTTCTCCCTCAAGGTATCTAAGAAAGAATCTTTCTTGGGTGGATTAGCAGTTGGTTTCAGCAGGAGGAAAGCTGGACAGAAGTGGGAGCTTTTAAAAGTCCAGATCTGCAGCAAGTGCAGAGTCTAGATATAGTAAGCTTCCTTTTTACTATCTACAGACTCAAACACTATTGGTCCACATTATCCTAGTTGAGTCCTGTTACCAGCAGAGGGCAGGAGATACTTCTTTACCAGTCTGAAAGTGTGTCCTTAGTGGCTGAGTACTTGCTCCTAGCACAGAGCCCTGGTTCCATGCCAAGTGCAGATGGGAGGGGATCCAGAGAGCAGACTATAAAGCTTAATGCTATGCTATAGTATAGCAATAAGGGAGAGGGAAGGAGTGGTATTGCAGAGATCATGGTCATAATTTTGAAAACCTTTTTAATCCACATATAGCAATTTGTACACTATAGCAAAATTTGCATTATTCAAGAATAAGTTACTCATACAGTACATAAAACAAAGATTTGCCGAATACCTTCTGCCTGTAATGATAGAAGATGAAATCCTCTACTCCTGCTGTACACTGGCTGTTAGACTGTCACCCACTGCCTCCTAGTGAAGCTGCATCCATCACTGATGTTTGCGCTAAGTTAACATTTGAACAAGAGCCCTCAGGGAAGAGATGAAACCTTTCATGTAAAAATAGTGTTGTGTGGCCCAAAATATTAATGATTACTATTCCTTTTCCTACGGTTCGGAAATGATCAAAGGCAGAAGAGTTATACCAGATAAAGCCATGTAGACTGCTGGTCTAAAGTCAAGGCAGGTTAGTTAACTTAATTCTTTGGTGCTGATGGCTGTTAGTGTATGTAATTGTAATCGGGAGAAGGAAGCAATGGTACAGGGACTGTTGAGTTACACGCAGTCTCTATAGGGCCAACTCACACTGTGCCTAGTGTGACCTTATCTGAGGATAGGAATGGTACTTGGTGCTGACACTGGTGAAGGCTTTTGACCTGGGGCCTCAATAAGCCACCTATTTCTCCTCTTCAGCCAACTGGATTTACTGTAGCAGAAAGAAAAGGTGTTGGCTTAGTGCCACTCTGTCCCAGAGCCATGAGAAGTCTTTGTCATAATATATACCTTTTGAAAGGAAGCCATCCACAGTGGGTGAGTCCCAATGTGGAGGTGCTGGTTTATAGTATGGCCAATCTCCTCTCTACCTGAGAGCTGTGTCTGACCGGCCCAGGAAAAATGAGTATCCCTAGTTTGAGCTTCTGGACAGGGGCAGGGACACAACCGTCCAACCAGGCCCTTTCCTCCTGTAGATGAGTCTAGACCAGTGACTGAGTATTGCTTATATCTTTGGTTCGCACATTTTTGTGGATAATAAAGGAAAGCTAGTTCTCTTAAAGATGGAACACTTATGTGGGATGTGCCTTGCTCCTTGAACACAGTGGGTGTTCCAAGGTAAAGCACAGCTGACTGCTTTCCCCATCCACTAGGGGCCATACAAGCTTGCACAGTACAGAGAGTAACCAGAGAAGGGTATCAGCATGCTTGCCTCTGATGAGTATGTCCAAGAATTAAGTTGTGTTTCCCTAAAGCCACTGCCGTGAGCCCAAAGGCTTTACTGACACCTGTGCTTAAGGAGCAACCCACTATAGTCTCTCCGAACTGTGTCACTTGGGAAAAGCCAGGCCACTACACTACAGGCCCTACCTAGATGGAGAAATTGCATGTGCAGAAACCATGTTCTTCCACTAGTGACCCTGTTGCCTCCTCAGACAGAACATTGACTGTGAGCTGGTTAAGGATGGTGCCAGCTTCCTTTTGGGCTCAAAATGGGGCCATACTCACTAAGTCACTAGATGCTTGGGAGTTGGAGAGCAAGCTATAAATGTGGGTTTGCTACAGGCCTAGGAGCCTTTCCTTTTGTATTTGTCTTGTCTCCCTACCTGTTCATCCCATCCTCTGTAAAGCTGCTGTAAACCAGAGTCCTGTTTTTTATGCATAAGGCACTGGGGTAGAACATCCCTTGCCACCTCCTCTCTCTGCAAGCTGCCTAGATTTCCCTGAAAGGGTGACACACTTCATTCTCTACATTAGGGAGGACAGTGGCTAACCCATAACAGGCAACTGTCTTGAGGAGGAGCAGGCAAGGACACTATCGTGCTGGCTTAGCTCAGGGTGAGTGTATGCTTAGCTGCCCCTAACTTAAGAATATCATGGACAGTGCAGGGTAGTAAGCTCTAATTTCATATGGAAACCTGAATCCTTCAAAAAAAAAAAAAAAAAAAAAAAACTGATCTGAGGTAAAATGTTTAAAATCGTTTTTGACCTTTAAGCTTGTCCCTCTGGCAGAGCTCTTTCTGTCTAAAGCTAAGAGAAGCAGGATCTGAAGCTACAGGGAAGGAGACTGGGGACTTGTTAGTGTTTTGTGCTTCCTGATGACCTTACCTGGTAGGAAGTTTGTCATCAGCTCTGACTGTCAGTTTGCACTGCCAGCTCTGGGCCTGTAGTTTTCTCTCTCCCCTCAGGTTGGGGACCGGGTCTAGGGTACCAGCTAGGGGCACCTGTGCACAAGAACTACATCTGTAAACAGTGGGAGAAAGCCAGGGACTAGCTGTGGCTGACAGGAGGCCTGTGGCGGCCGGGTGGAGGGCACATCTGAGCAGCCCGTAGCTCTCTGAAGGACGGACGATAGTTACATTCACAAGTTTGCATCCCTGCACAGCTGTGAGAGAGGGGTGTACTGGTTGTCGATGGCCCGAAGGTGGCTCCGTGGAGAGGAGTCCATCCCATAGTCTGAGTCCCGGGTACTGCTCACTGGCTCCAGTTCCAGGTGCCGCAGACTGTTGGCCAGTTCCTCAGGAGAAGGCACCAAATGGAAGATTTGCTCTGGGGGCGTCACTTGGCCAGGGAGAGCCTCTGCACCAAGGCTGGGAGGACAGTTAGCAGAGTTGAGGTGGGAAAGACCCAGCTCTGAGTCCCAGTGAGGAAGGGAGAAGGGGAAGAGGACCGTGTTGGAGGAACCTGGAAAGAAGACATGGATGAGTCCTGACTCCATGTTCATTTTGTGATGCCAACCCTTGGCAAAAACTTTGGAGTTCTTACCCGGTGCTTGGGAGACAACTACCACGTAGCCGGAGAGCCGGACATCACAGGCTGCTCCACACTCAAGTGGGATGGGGGAGCGCTGGAAGTGGCGGAGCATGTCCACCACCGAGGGAAAGTGCAGATGCTGCACCCGGCACTGTCCACGCTCTGTGAGCACCAGGCGGAGGTGCTAGAGAAAGGGTGGAGGTCAGCCTGCTGTCCAGGCTGCCTTCATCCCACCCCAGCCCACCACTTCCTGGCCCTACCTTGGCTCTGCCCTGTAAGTTGAATGTGAGCACATATTCCCCTCTCCGGGACTCACTCTGCCGCACCAGGAACACTCCATGGGCATCAGGGCCCTGCAACTGAACCAGCTGTGCAGCCTTCACCCTGGAGATAGGGCCATGGAACCAGGGGTAACAGGACAGGAAGTGATCTGTTTTCTGGCAGGCTGGGTCCAATACTGCCCCAGGTGAAGCACCTAGTAGAAAGAAGGTGGTATCATGCATGGGGTCCACCTGTCCAGCACACCCAGAAGTCATGGGTCTGGCACATACCTTGGTCTAGGGAGTCTGTGCTTCCCCTTGGAGAGCTGGCTGGGCCAGGTTCTGCCAGGAAGGAAAGGGGTAATTCTGTGTCCATGTGCTCCAGCCTGTAGGGAAGAGGCTGGGTGAGGAGGGAGCAAACACGGAGGATCAGAGTGAGGCTGGCTGGGCAGGGGCAGGTCTCACCCTTGGCCTGTGCTTGTTCTGATTTCTGCCAGCCATGAGTTCAGCTGCTGCTCGTCTTCCACCTCAAAGATGATGTCTGTCTGGTCCTGCACCTGCAGAGAGGCAGCATACAGCTCTGCATCTGAGGAGAGAACAGCATCTCCCAGGGAGATAAAGCTCCAACACTTACCTTCAGCACAAAGGTATAGAGGTTGTCAGGCATCTCCAGGCGTGTGCATGGCCGGACCTCCCGGATGCTGGAACAGGCCTCTTGGAGCTTGGGCTTAGAGCTCTAGGAAAAATAAGGGGATTACTCAAGGCTTGCCCATGGAGGCTTTCTCCTGCTCAGGCCTCTCAGGTTGTCTGCAGTCTTTCAGAACTAGAGGAAGGAGGCACAGAACATCCTTCTGCAGTTTAGTTCTCCCCCATCAGGAAGCTGTCCTTCCCCCACCCTACTGCCCAATGGATGCAGCCTAGCCCAGAACAGTGAGCCATAGGGGTCTGTGCAGTTGGCTGTACAACATGCCTGGGAGATGCCACCTTTCTGGGTTTGGCTGGCACCACAGATGCCAGTTACCAGGGCAAAGCTGAGGGTCAGTTCTTTAGGACCCAGACCAGTTATTTGTTCCTAAGAGGGAAGCCTCTTACTTCCCTGCCTTGTATTCCTTATTTCCTCTGGTGATAAGATGATTCTTGCTGGCTGAGGACCAGCAGAAGCTAAGAGATAAGATACTGGTAGAGCCAGAGAAGTAAGAAGGACAAAGGCAGGAGAAGAGTACCTGGTGTTCCAGTCAAGTACATCAGAGCCCAGGCTTATTCTGCTTCTTGCCCTGCCCCAGCTTAAGACAAAAAAAAATAAAGTCTACCCCAATACCATCAGCTCGGACACTTGCCTGTTATAGGAGTCGGGGGACCTGCTGGAGATGGGCCAACTGGGGAAGACATGATTCCTATTCCTGTCCACAACTGCTGTGTGCTGACCAGATTTGGGGTTCCTCCTAATTCTTGGTGCCACCAGAGTGCTTGTTCTGAGCTATCTGCTGCGGGGCCTGAGCCTGTATTAGGCCGGGAATAAGGCACACAAGCACTGGCCTATAGCCCATCAGGTTGAACTACTGAGGGGAGGGTGGTGATGGGAGCCAGAGCCCTAAGTGTATTTGGAGGCCTTGGATTCTTCCTTGCCATGAGTGGCAAGCCTGGCCAATAAGCAGCTCTCCCCAGACCCAGCTCAGGATAACTACAAAAATAGAGTGGTACCAACTATCACATTCCATACCATCTACTTCCAGGCCAAGAAATAAGTTCTCTTTGTGGCTGTTAGGATACTCACTATCAATCTGCTAATTGAATTTCCACAGTGAATCTTGGCTTTCTACTTCCTTCTTATTTGCCCTGCCCTCTCAGATGTTGGGTACAGTTCTGCCCCTTACTACATCCCCAGGCCTAGGAGCTGCTCTTTTCCAGACTTTATTTTTGACAGCTGATATGGCTGAGATGTTTTCAGAATGGCAGTCAGCTGTATGGGCATGACCCATTGCAGTTGTCTGTCTCTAAAGCCCCACAGGAAAGAGCCAGGTCAGGAGTCCTGCTCCATGACTGCACCGTCAACCTCCTGGGAAATGAGGTGACATACCAGACCTCTTCTTGGGTCCTTGTACTGATTCCTGAGCACTCTTAAAGGCACAGTTTCATGTGTCAAGGGACAGCAGGGATCTGTCTTTGTACCCAAAGTACCATTTTCAGCAGACTACTGCTTCACCTTCATTGGGGTACTGAAGGCACACCCACCCAAGAAAGGAGCCTGTGGTTGCTTTGAAATCCTCAGAAGATAGGCTTCTCTATCCAGCATAGATATTCATGGCTAAGGGAAAGGAGAGCCAGGAGGCCATGGCAATGGCCTTCCTTCAGGATGGCCTAGTAAACCTCCCCAATCTCACAAGAGGACACAGCCTCACTGCTATCTGTCACCCAGATTGAAGAAGTTCCCAGGCTAGAGCTTGGCTCCTCCACCACCCTTTGACCTGAAGATAGGAGGGACCCACTGATATAGGTAGGCAGAAAGGGCTGAGAAGGCTTTGGGGCAACTGTGTCCTGCCATTTGTGACTGTCTAGAATCTGGTGTGACAGAAAACACCCACTCCAGTGCTGGGATGATTCTATCAAGAAGCCAGCCTACACCATTGCACTAGGGAGATGGAGGCAAGAGTTCTGGGGTTAAGCTCCCAGATAATAGGAAGCCTTGTTATTCCAAACAAAAACACAAATACCCCCACTTTGTTCCAAAATAGACTTCATTCAGATTACAGAGACATCCAGGAGCCAACCAGAACAGAAGTCAATCCAAGAGGGATTCAGACCATTGAGCCCATGCATATTCCCAGCTCTCCTCTCCTCTTTCTTACTTAGACTTATTCCCATTCTAGGCTACTTAGGCTCGAGTAAGAACATCTGCAAATTCCAGACTCATGGCACCTGCCGCCAGGCTTGGACTGGCCCTGCCAGCCTTCCTTCCTCACCCCCCCCCCCCCAGGGTTCCTTAAATGTCAAAAAGATTGAGCACAAAGGCCCCTTGGTAAAAGCTCTGGCCCAGGACTGGCACAGGGTGGCCCCAGAGGCCAGAAAGTAGTGGTCATACAGTACTCAGCTATGGCTAGAGAGGACATCCTTAGCACTAGAACATGGGCTGTTCTCTGCAACTAAGATAAAGCTTGGGTGGCAGAGAGCTCACCTGACATGCATGAAGCCCTACTTCAGTCCCCAGCACCACAAAACCAGGTATGGCACAAATTTCATTAGGATCAGAAGTTCATGGCATCCTTGACTACATGTTGAGCGCAGGTACAGAGACAAAGTCATGGCCTGCTGAGACCTGAGGCTTGGGGTGGAGCTCAGTGGCAGTTCCTTGCCCAACATTGCATCTCCAAGTCCAAGCTCCAGTAAAATGACCGAAAAACCAGTGAACTAAATGAGTCCGCGGAGAAGAGGGCAGAAAGGTACAGCCTTCTCAAGTGAGGCATTCTGGAATTACAAAGTTGTAGTTGTGTAAATATGCCAAAAACCAATATATTTTTCACTTAAAGCAATAAACAGAGAAAAGAAAGCTAGACTTGGTGCACATCTTTAATCCCAGTACTTGAGAGGCAGAGGCAGGCTCTGTGTTGGAGGCCAGCCTGGTCTACAGATCTAGTATGAAGACAGCCAGGGCTACAGAGAAACCCTGTCTTGGAAAACCAAATAGATGGCCAGTCATAATCAGAACCAAAAAGGACTGGGCTGGGGACTGGAGATAATTCAGCAATTAAGTACACTTTATATTGAAGTTAGAGAGATGGCTCAGTGGTAAGAGCACTGGCTGCTCTTCCAGAGGACCTGGGTTCAATTCCTAACACTCACATGGTAGCTCACAGCTGTTTCTAACTCCAGTTCCAGAGGATCCAATACATTCAGACATATATCCATGCAGATCAAACCAATGCAAATAAAATAAAAATAATAAATCTTTAAAGAAAGTAAGAAACCACTCTGCTGTTCCATAATACCCAAGTCCAATTCCTGGTGACTTGCAACCACTTCCAAGAGATTCCAACACCTTCTCATCTCTACAGACACCAGATCACACAATAAAAACCATAAGCTGGGGCAGGATAATTACAAGTTCCAGGCTAGCCTGAGCTACATAGTGTAAAAGGGGGAGTGGGGTAGTATAAAAGGGGGAGATGGTTTCTAGTGCTGGCACCATTGGGCAAACGATATAGCAGAGCATGGGAAAGACACCCTTAGCCAGCCATAGAACCAAGTCTAGTCCTGGCTCAGACCCCAAGATGTAGAGTGACAAGTCAGTGAGAATACCACATTATGCTGTAACTTGGCAGCTCCTTAAACTGTTAACTGTCGATTAAACAACCTACTAAATACATCGAACAGACATCCAAAGCATTATTTGCCACAACTCCCCAAGAGGAACAACCTAATTTCCACTTGCTCATGAATTAAGGGTGGTGGGAGGGAGGGGTATGGTAAAAACACACAAGGGAATATTATTTGGCCATTAAAAAGAATGGATGTGACTTAGAAGCCTAAGGGATACAATGCAGATATACAAAAGCCACCTCCAGTTTGAGTCCTTTAGCTAATCCTAGGGGAGGGTGGTGATGGCCATGCCACTCTGAGATAGTGAATGTCTTGATAGCCAGATCA
This sequence comes from Phyllotis vaccarum, assembly GCA_033318265.1. Taxonomy (NCBI): domain Eukaryota; kingdom Metazoa; phylum Chordata; class Mammalia; order Rodentia; family Cricetidae; genus Phyllotis; species Phyllotis vaccarum. Next base: position 50,265,744 of record JARWLC010000017.1, on the reverse strand, counting down.
TTTTCCAGTGGACCCTGGGGTGAGGAGAAGATCCCAACCCTACCCTCTGGGAACTCCTAAGGAGACACTCAAAAAATGCAATTCTTAGCAGAGTTAACTGCACTGAGAAGACACCTCAAGGATCTGAGCTGGGTGCAGGTGATGCAGGTGATGCTGGGACACACTGACACTTTGTGATGGACTAATTAGTCCATGTGAGTTGAAGTCCCTATGTTGGAAGCCTCCAGCTGCCAGCCTGGCATACTGCAGGTTAGAGGTAGCCCAGGTGGAGACAATCATTTACTGAGTTGCCAGAGACGGGAGGGTGCTGGGGAGTACATCTGTGGTTTTGGTCACTTCAGGCATCCTTGTCAGTTTCCTAGATGGTGGCAGCATTCTGAGGCCATGTGCCCCTTTCAGACAACTGCTAGGAGTAAGGTTTGCTGTGCCTGTGTTGGTGCCAGGTGGCCTGTCTCCTCCAGGAAGGTCTCTGTCCACTCATCCCAGCCTTAACCGGAGGAGAGGGGAAAGAGAACTACAAATCCCTTCTGCCCACAAGGCCATGCTGCAGCCCTTCTGGGCTCTTTCTTTCCTTTTCCATTCACAAAGCAGTGGGCTGGGATTTTCCCAGTGTGGCCATAGGGCTACTAACTGAAAGGACACCCCGGAAACCCAGCTCTGGGGTCTGGACTTTTCCATGCAAGGAATCTTTTCTGCCCCTCAGGATGGTAACATACCAAAGCACTCTGTCTACTGTACTGAGAAACTGAGAACCAGAAACTCTACTTCTCAACCCAGAGCTACACCCCAAGGACATAAGCCAAAATATGAGTTCAGGTGTGCCCATTCCCCAGTACCCACCATACTGCCCTTAGCCATGATCCCTACACTTAGCCCACAGGCCTGACTCCATGAAGGTGGTGGCAGTGAACAGGCCAGTGTTCTAGGACAGAAGCTTACAGGCATGTTCTGCTGCAGATTCAGGGAACGGGAGCTAAAGAAGCCTGAGAGACATCCACTGGCTGCAATGTCAGCAGACCTTGGGGCTGACCAATGAAGCATATTTTCAAATGGCTGTGTATAGAACCCTGGCACCTCTTTTCCCCCTACCCCTTTCCAATCCCTTCTAGTCCCAGAGCAAACCCCTTGATTGTTCACAGTTTAGAGATGGATAGGCATCTGCCCTTGAGACCCAAAGTAGGTGAGCCTGGCAAGCACCGTGACATCTGGGTGTGGCTTCTTCAGGCCTGGCTTGCTTTGCACATTTGAGGGTCTAAATACAGTCCCATCCTTAATGTCCCCTGCCATGTGCTCACACAAGACCTCATTTCTGCCTCTTCCACCTCCAGCCTTGAAGTCTTTATCTAGCAGTGAAAAGGATCTGGGGAGGGCTCTGTGGCCAAGTCAAGTGGAGTACTTGCTATCGGGAAAGCCACTGCACCAGGGACAACAGCAGTGGGAAAAGCCCAAAGCCAGGCCATGGCTGGGTGGAGGTGGGGGTGGAGCTGAGGACCACAGAGCCTGGAACCCGGCAGTGCTGGTGGGTACAGAATAGGGCTTCCTGCCACCTCCCCGCCACCTCCTCCCTAGCCCAGAGGAAACCACCAGGCCGGCAGTGGCCAGCCCTTTCTTTCTGCTTCCTCTTTCCCACACAGCAGGGAGGAAGGGAGGCCAGGTCTGTTGGCTCTGGGCTCCTCAGGCCTCCTAGCCTCCTTGTCCTTGTGTCTAGCAAGTACCTGGCTCTCCTGTCCATCACAACTCTAGCTTCTTCTGAAGGACTTATTTCAGGCCACGCAGCCACACTTAAGAGACCCCAGCACTAAAATGTCTTCTAGCCAGTTCTTTCCTATAGCACTTCACACTCTGACCTTCACTCCACCATCAGCTGTGAGACCTTTCTCCCTAAGCAACAGCTCCTGCCGGCCTGACCAAGTCAAACTCCAAAACCACTCCTGTTCCTGAGACCACAGAAGCCACAGGGAGTGCTGGCACTAGACCTTCATCTCAAAATGAGACTTAGCCTGATCTAACCTGTCACTCTCAGGGACAGGGAGAGCCACCAGGCTGCTTGCCTTGGAGGGACAGCAGAGGTGCCATGGAAGTCACCAGGCTTGGAAACCACCACTGCTAACTGGGATAAGCAGTAAGGACCAGTAGCCCTGGTTCCTTGGAGGTGCAAAGGCTGGGGCACTGGTTGTAATATGACCATCTTCAGCCCCAGTGTCTACAGCATCCACACAGCATCCCTGGCCACCACTGTCCTGATACTGCACAGAGACCACACAGCCAGTGGTGTCCTCTGGTCTCTACTAGACCACACAGGTAAGACCAGGTACGGGGACCCTCCTGTGTCAATCTCAAGATATCTGGTTCTTATTTTCTTTCTTTCTTTTTTTTTTTTAAAGGATCACTTTATATCCTAGGCTCAACTTGGACATGCAAACCTCCTGCCCCAGCTTCCAGAGTACTAAGGTGTCCATTATGCCCAGCCTTAGATTTTTGTTGAGGTAGAAACTCACATAGCCCAAGCTAGCCCCAAATTTAATATGTCTGACGCTTTCACTTCCCATCTACGGGATTACAGGTAGTGCCACCATACCCAGTTAGACCTAGGATTTTTCTCCCTTCACAGTTTCTTACAAATAAGGGTAAGTGTTCACAGTGCTACATCCTCAGGGTGGCCTCTACTCAACTCAGGCAGCTTTCACGGCTCTTCCTTCAAATATGCTCCACACCTTCCACCTTGGGGCCTTTAGCCAGCTGTCCCCTGATGCCAGTCAGCAGGTTCCCTCCAGATTTACAAGGAGTCAAGTGTGGTGGCACATGCCTGTAATCCCAGTACTCGGGGGTGGGAGCAGGAGGCTGCCTTCCTTCAGATGGAGGCCAGCCTGGGCTATGTAGTGATTCCCAGTGAAGTGAAGCCCTGTCTGGGGCGAGGAAAAGCAGGCAAGGAAACTTTGGCAATTTAGACAGTAATGTTGGCATAAGCCAGAAATAGCAGCTGGAAGACAGACCTCCAGAAGCCCATCCCCACATATGGGCTCTACAGCATCCAGTGACCTTGGACTCTAGCAGGAAAGACAGTCAGTCTCTCCAGCATATAGCCGCAGAGTGTGGTGGCCATATCTCAGTCCTGCACCCCACAGCCACAGTTTAAAGGCCTAATGAAAGTTTCAAGGAAAAAGACAAAGTCCCCACAAAATTTGGGGTGGGCCAAGATTTCTTAAACAGGATATATAAAGCATTAAAACGGGGAGCTTCTTATCCAGTGTGGTCGTGCATACCTATAATTGCAGCACTTAGGACGCTGAGGCAGGAGATTGAAGAGTTGAAGGCCTACCTCAGCTACATAAGGGAGATGGCTCAGTAGGTCAAGGAAGGTACTTTCCACTAAGCCTGACACCCAGGTGGAGAAAGGAGAGACTGCTGCCAGCTGTCTTCTGACCTCAACACACATGCGATCCACTCCCCTACCCTCCCACCCCCGCCACAGTGAATGAAACATAAAGGGGAAAGAGAGCGTGTGTTGGTAAAAAAGGAAGTCCTAAGGAAAGGGTCCGCCAGCTAAGGGAATGGTTCAGCTGGAAAAACTATGACCCCCCACAAATAAGTGAACCCCCAAAAGTAGTGAAAACAGCTAGGCACAGCCCAGCATGAGGGAAGAAGAGACAGACCCCTGAGGCTCCCTGGCCAGGTGAGCTGGACTAGCTTCAGGTTCAGTGGTCTTGTCTTTAAAAATATGGTGGAGAACAAAGATGCATACACTAAGGTTATTTTATGCCCTCCAGATGCATGTCCAAACATACACGTACATGCAGACACAAAGGACAAAAGGAAAAACCAGGCTCTTCACAAAAGAATAAATCACAATAAGCATGAAACAGTAAAGCCCCTGAGACACCAATTCATGCTAAGAGAGGCTGTGGAAGCAGGCATCTCAGCCACCACCACTAGGGACACCAACTGGAATAGCCACTCGGAAAAAGCCAGGGTGTCGGCAGGAATCATTTCTGGGAATAAACCTGACAGAAATGAAAACACATGCCCTACAGAAACATATGCAAATGTCACTATGACATTATTCAGAAAAGTCCCAAAAAAGCCAAGTGTGAGACTATATACTTAGTAGTCTCACTGCTCTGGAGGCTGGTGCAACAGGATTTAAGCGAGGCCCTATCTCCAAGAGGGGAGAGTACTGAAGTAGAAACCACCAAACCACTCAGCAACAGATGATCACTAAACCAGCTGTGGGCTAGTGCACGCACTGAAAAGCAAAACTTCAGTGCTACAGGGGCTGAAGAGGTGGCTCACTCCAGGGTACTCAACACCTGTGGCCTCTGAGGGCATGCATGTACAGTTAAAAATAAATACATGGGTTAGAAAGATGGCTCAGCAGTTAAGAGCACTGGCTGCTCTTCTAAAGGACCTGGATCCAATTCCCAGCACCCACATGGCAGCTCACACCTGTCTGTAACTTCAGGTGCAGGAGATCTAACATCCTCACATATTCATACAGGCAAAACTCCAATGCACATAAATTCTTTTAAAGAAGTTTTAAATGAATCCTAAAGAATAAATACATGGGGATTGAGAATGTGGTTTAGTGATAGAGTTCTGCTAACAAGCACAACACCTAGGTTCAGTCCTTAGCACCACATAAAATAGGCATGGTGGAGTGTGCCTATAATCCCAGCCAGCACCCAGGAGGTAGATTCAAGAGGCTCAAACTTCAAGGTCATCTTCTATTCTATTTAGCTAGTTCAAGATCAGGCTAGACTAGCTAAAACCCTGTCTCAAAAGCAAAACCAGACATCCAAACTATAGAAAGAAGGCAGAGAGTGAGGAAATGCAGGTGTTTTGGGGTTGCTTGGAAGCACACACAAACTGAGCTTCAGAGCACCACCGTTTAGCAGTCACTGGTAGGGAAGATTGTCTTACAGACCTGCCTGCCTTTCCTTTGCAAAAGTGACAAATGCACGTCCACTGGCAGCTTGATCCTTCCACAGCTCTCATTAGAACTGCAGCTTCCCAGCCCCTAATGAGGGACTAGTATATCTATCCAATCATCTTTGGTCAGCCTCACATGTCACCCTACAGCCAGGCTGTCACACCGAATGGTCCGCAGAGATTAGGGAGGAAATCACGGCAGGCAGGCAGCCAGGCCTCACCTGCTACAAGAGGAAACAAACGTCTCAGAAAAGAAACTGCAGTTGGACACAGAAGTGGTACCCCTCGGCCCTTAGAGATTTCCTAAAAGCTATATGTCAGGGTGGGCTGGATCTGGATTTTCAGAGACTCTGAACTAACCTGCCCCAACCCATCCACAATATCAACTGAGTCCTAAGAGACCTTGGACTCTCCAGGGTGGCAGACACTGTCCTGGAAGAGTCACAGAGGCCTAGCGAGCTATGGGCTTGTTCTTGCATATTCTGCAGGACACTCACCTTGGGCGGGTCGAAGAGCTGCAGCAGGCGACCGTGGCCTGGACCCGGGGCCCGCAACACCAGGCGACCCCGCTGCCAGCGAGCACCACTGTCCATGGCTGCCTCGTCTGCCAGGCTGTAGCGCAGCACCGCTTCCTTTAGCGCCTCAGCCGGCGGCTCCCGCAGGCCCCAGGGTAGCAACTTGCGGGTTGGGCCCGGCCTGGTGGCAGCAGAGGTGTCAGTGTCAGTGTCGTTGGTGTCGCTGGCCGCCCCTGGCAGCTCCCCGGCTGAGCGGCGGCGGAAGAGCTGGCGCAGGCCTCGGCGCAGGTGCTGCAGGGCGCAGGCAGGCCGCGGGCTCAGGTCCTCGGAGCTGCGTGCCTTGGGCAGTGCGGGGCGGTGGTGCGGGGCAGTGGCGCGGTAGTCACGGCCAGGTGGCCCCGCGAGGCCCTCGCGCACCTCACGGCAGAAGTGGCGCTGGAAAAGCTCGGCGAACTGTAGCGACACCAGGTCAGCCCGTGGCGGCTGTGGGTGCGCGCGCGCGAACAGCCAGTACTGGCGAGCCAGCTCCCGCGCTGCCTCTGCTGCGTGCCGCTCACAGAAGTCACTCCAGCCGCGCGGGGAGGCAGGAGACGCAGGTGCGGAGGACGTGCGGGACGGCTGCACGGTGGGCCCGCTCATGGCGGAGGGCGAGGCGGGGCGGCCGGGCTGCAAGACAGGTGGACAGAAGGCAGTGAGCCAGAGAATGTCCCCGCCCCCGCGGCCACCCCGAGAACCCCGCACGTGGAAACCAGCAAACCAGAAGGCAGGCAGCACATACAAGATGGATACAGTGGGTAGGCGAGATTCACGAGAGGCTGCCTCCTCCTCCAGAGGAGCTCCAAGAGCTCAGCACCACTCAGAACCAGCCATGCATGGGGTTTTCCGGAATTTTTCATCTCGTATTATCAAGCCACACTTGACCCGTGGGGAGTGAAATTTTGGATGTGGGGAACTGCTCACCAGGAAACAAGCACAGCACACCCAAAGAAAATGCTGACCAGTGACACCCAGGGCTGCTAAAGACTAAAACATGGGCACTATCACTACCTATGATGGGTGGGTTCTGTGAAGCAGTACAACTTTAAGGGACACTTTGACAAGAGTAATTTTAGACCAGTTTTCCACAATTAAAGGTTTTCATAGGCCCAGAGGCCTGACCACAGCCCTCTGCTTTTGGTGACAACCCTGACTAGCAGGCAAAGCTGGGGAGGTAGGGGCACTGAGTCTGCCCTCAAACAGAAGGCAATCTGCAACCTCCTCTAGGAAGCCCCCAAGATCATCTCGGAATCAAGCTCAACAGTCCACTCTGTATGATCCTACTGATGCAGCACACAAACCAAGGCTCACACATCTCTCTATAGCTAGTTTTACAGATGTGTGTATAGCAACACATCTAATGGTAGTTAAGAAAGGCCTCGTGGAAAGATCCATTCTGAAACAGTAGTAGACTGTAGGGGCAGGTTTGGTGTTTACGGGAAGTAATTGAGATACCTGGTTACTACTAACCATCTCTAGATAGCAAGGCTGGGAACACAGACTCTGAAAAGCCTAAGTCCAAATTGCAGCCCCACCTCTCACCAGTTATAAGTGATTCTCCACCTCAACTTTCCATGTCAAAGGGAAGTCATCCTCAGAGTATTACAAAGATTCAGTTCCTCCTTTAAATGTTGTAGTAGGCAAGTGACTAAACACTGAAAATGAAATGCAGCCTGTACTGATCAGACTCACAGGGATAGGGGCATCGCTAGGCTGATGGGTGACCAGGCAAACACAGGTGCAATACAATCAAGATGTCAGTGGGTCACCCCTGCACTATCCTTGGTACCTGGACAAGATAATCATGGAAGAGCCAGGCACAGGGACATCCCTGAAGCACAGCCTGAGTGAACAGGGCCACCCAGTTTGCCTGTCACAGGTTAACTACAAGGACCTGTTACAAAACCCATGTCAATCCACTCCCTCCATCACAATGTATTACTGTGTACCAGGCACTGCAGTCAGCCCCAGGGATACAAGAGTGAACAGGCAAGATATTTAAACCTTAGCTGGGTGGTAGCATGTGCCTATAATCAATCCCAGCCCAGGGAAGATCCAGAGCTCAAGATCATGGTTGCAGAGTGACCCCAAGGCCATCGGGGCTTCACGAGACCTGTCTCAAAACAACAAACCAACCTGTTTCCCCCAAGTTCACTGCAAAGAGGACCAGGCAATGGCTTTGTGGCCACAGTTACTAGACGACATGTCTCGGAACCTCAATTTCTACTCATTAAATGATTCTCAGGGAACTGGAGAGATCGCTCAGCAGTTAAGAGCACTGGCTGCTCTTCCAGAAGACCCAGGTTCAATTCCCAGGACCTACATGACAGCTCATGGCTGTAATCAAGCTCAAATAATAATGTGACACCCACATACATACATAAACACAGGCAAAACACCAATATAGGGGAAATATGTTGTTCCACTGTAAATAACTGTCCCACCCACTGGTTTAATAAAAAGCGCTGATTGGCCAAAGGCAGACAGGAAGTGTAGGCGGGGCTACCAGACTAAAAATAACTCTGGGAGCAGGAAGAACAGAGCAGAAATGCCACAGAGACTCCAGAATTGCCGGACAAGCCAGAAGATGCAGAGGACACCTTTGCTGCTCTGAGAAAAGGTACCGAGCCCCATGGCTGAACAGGATAAGAGTCATGGGTTAGATTAAGGGTAAAGAGTTAGCAAGTTATGTCTGGGCCTTAGGCCAATCAGCCTAAAATTAATGTAAGCGTCTGTGTGTCTCTGCAAGTCTTTGAGTCTGCGGGTCTAAACCTTGAGGCTAGGCCTAAAAGTCGAGGCCAGAAACCTCTTACTACACATCAATGCACATAAAATAAAAAGAAGTAAATCTAAAAACATATATATTTTTCCAGGACTAGAGAGGAACAGCTGGGCCAGAAATAGGGCTCTTTCTGCTGTCCCTACCACACAGTCACTTTCTCCTCTGTGGCCTGTGCACTGCAAGACCCAGAATAGATAGGTAAGAGTGGCCAGCACCTGACAAGGACACTTCAATGCAAAGGCCTGTGCACTCACTGGGAGACACTCTGCACTCCATTAGTACTTTGCATTCCAGACTATAAGGTCCTCAGCAGACAGTGGGTGTTTTGTATATAGTAAGCAGTAAAAAGCCAGGGGCAGAAAGAAATAGGCCACATCTAACCATGCCCATCTCACTCACCTACCATGGGATGCACCTGAGGGATTCCCAGTTTTGGCCAGTGCTATACCCACACATACCAGGCCTTGAATCAGGGGAAACAGCTGCAGCCTGGATACACACATCATAGCTCTGGCTCCATCACACTGTAAGGACCACTGTGCATTCTTCTCCCTAGGTCTATCTGCTTTCATAACATCCCAAGAGGAGCACCAGATCCTGAATCTGTCCTCAGTAGTGGGGATTTGTCAGCGACCATCTCCAATAGACTATGGCTCTGGGATCAGGGCACACCTGCTCTCTTCCACTTCCTGCCACATCAGGGGCTCAATGAAACACACAAATTTAAGTCTTACTACACAGCCCCAACTAGATTTAGGCATATTATCCTCCTGCAGACCTGGCATGAATAAAGAAATTTTTCTCTTGACACAGTCTCATTTAGCCCAGGCTGGCCTCCCCCTGCTTCCCACCTTCTGAGAGCTGAGTTTAAGGGTATGCATGTGCTGGGTTTCTATGGTGCTAGGGATGGAACTCAGGCTTCCCACATGCTATGTACAGCAGCTCTACCAACTGAGCTACACCCCAGTCTAAGGATAAACCCAGGTAAACAAATGCCTGGTGACCAGCACCTTCTGGGCACCCTAGACTTTGTCCATACCTGCCCCTCATCTGGAACTTGTGCCTAGTCACTCTGTATATCAGGATCTAAAAATTCAAGTTACAGAGACAGATCCTGGCAGGCCTCTTCAAAGGTGACAATAGCTATGCACCCAACACCCTTAGGCACTGTCTGACCACTTCTTCAATGATAAACTCTAGGCATGGCAAAACCCTAGGGTGCAGGAATGAAACCATAGGGTGACCAGTGTAGCATTCAGAGAAGGAACCCCAAAGAGCCCAAATGCACCCTAGGAGCTTGCTTCCTACATCCTGCAAGTGCTCACAGCACAGAGCCTAGAATGTGAAGGACTGTTTCAGCTCTGCTGAAGTGGAAAGTGACCAGGGGCCCTGCCACAACTCTAATTTACCAACTGTTTAGAAATAGTCACAGTGTACAAAGAAAGCACACCCACTCACATTAAGCTGTGTGCTCTACTCCAGGTCCTCTGAATCCTCAATAGCCTGGTGTCAAGTTAAAGATGGGGAAACCAAGGCATGGGAAGCAGGCTTGCTCAAGGTCCCACAGCCATCTAGAGGAGGTAGATCCCATCCACCCTGCTCACAAGCACAAGCTAGAGTGAAGAATACTGTGTATCCATGTCCACCACTCTGAGGTGTTCCTGCAACACCCACAGCACACTCAGAGCAAGTATCCCCAAGTGCCTCTGCAGTTGGGCAAGGCAGGCTGGCACTCCAGTCTCAGGTCACATCCTACCCACCCCAACTCCAACATGGGACACTAAGAACCCCCCCACACACAGCCCTGGGGGCTGCCTCCACTGCACTCTGCCTGGAGGCAACAGGACAGGAAGGCAGGCTTTGACTGGTAGCTGCCAGTGGCACTCTAAGAGCTATGGTAGTTTGCACAGGCTGGAGAAAAGAATGGCTGTGTTGCGTATCCCTATCACTTAGAAGAGCAGTGAATGTGAGTCAGGCCACCCACCTGCAAAGCCAAAGCCTCAGGAAGAACTCAGTTCTTGGTCAGGCAACATGGGTGGCATGGATGTGGAACACAGGTTGTTCCAGGCTGAGGTAGCTCCAGGCTGGATGGCCAGGGGGGCTGGCAGCAGGTAAATAGTCCCCCCTCCAGTGACTGAATGAACACTTTCCATGTGCTAGGAGATGAAGCACAGCTGCTCACCTATGACAACCCTGGGACAGGATGGAGAAGCTCTGAGGAAGGAGGAGGGCTCAGCCAAGCACCCCAGGTTCAGCTGTGATGGGTTCTATCAGTACAGCTCTCCTCTTCTATCTTTCCCCACAGAGAAAATACAACCTCATCTGCCCACCTGAGTTCATCCTCGGTCACAAGAAAAAAAGCTAGGCCCTGAAAAGCTTGCCCCCTATCCCCAAGTCCCCATGGCAAACAAGCAGGACAGCTAGCTCCCTGCAGTCAGCAAGGGGGGTGGCATCTCTGAACACCCTCATTGCCCCTAGACAGCCATAGGCAACAAAGGCAGAAAGTGCTGGTCCCTGGTTGCTGCAGCGAGGCTGGTGCTCCTGCTCAGGCACAGCCACCCCAAGGACACAGAGGAGCCTGACCAATCATCAAGAATGGAGGAGTGGAAGGACTCTATGACCACCCCTAGCCCATGACCTGCAAAGATGGCTCAGCAGCTTGGCTGCCACTCCCATCTCACTGGTACAGAGGACACCTGGAGCACACCACCTGCCAGGCCTTGGGAGGGGTATTCAGTATACATGTACCTAAGAGTTGTGCCTACCCCATCCCAAAATGCTGGGACAGGAAGCCCCATACCCCCCTCTAAAGGCTGCCTCCTCCAGGGAGGCCTCCAAATGGACTCTTTGCTGCAAAGCTGAAAAGACCCAGTGCATACAACTCACATTCTAGTCCACAAGAAGCAGGATGCAAAGCCCTGAGAGACCAATGCTAGAGCAACTTTATAACCGGTGAGGCCCATACCGGGGTCACCAGGCTGGACCAGTCTGCCAGAATAGGAAGGAAGTATCACCTGGCTTCCTCTACCCTAACTCCCCTGTGTACCTTGCCCCTGACAATTTGACACTCCAGAAAGGCCAAATAGGCTCCAGGAGGTGGAGAAAGCAGGGGACTAGCCCCCAAGAGTAGTCAGTGTATTCTCTCTTCACCTCAGCGTTGACAGTGAGAGAGGTGATGGCAGAAGATGTACCTCACTCTCAGGGAGAGCCTTCCCAATCCCTCAACCACCTGAGGCTTTAAGGAGAATGCAGCAATAGCTTCTGGCCTTTGTGTGCCCAGTACAGAGATGTCACCAGTGTGGGGTCTAAATGGTAAGCCTACTTCCAGCACCAAGAGATCACACTGAGCCCCCACCCCAAGTCTAGCCCCACCCCCAGTCAGCTGCCATGAGTCAGCCCCACAAGCAGGGCACACACTTCCTCCAGGCCTCCCTGGGGACCAAGCTGCACCCCCACAGCAGCTGGGGGGGGCATATCCGGACAGGCCCCAAGGGGCTCCAGGCCTGGCTCACAAGGAAGCCCGGGGGCTGGCCCCCCTGCCGACCCTTGACAGGGTTGTGTGGGAGGAAAAATCTTTCAGCCATCTGGTTAGCTGCTGGGTTTCCGGCTAGCCGGCCTGGGTGGGGCAAGTCATCAGGTCCTTTAAGGACCTGTCTCTCATCTCCATGTGAAGAGGTACACTAGGCTAGACTAGGTACACTAGTGCTGGTCAGTGGGACCCCAGAGAACTGACCAAGAGACGCTGGCAGTCTAAATTATGGGGCTCAAGCAGTCGGTGCTGAACAGTAGCCAAACACATGCATCGAGGCCTGAGAATTACCCAGTCCCTGAGGGACCTCAAGCCCCAGGAAGCTGGGAGCTGGGGTGCAGGGCTCCTGGGTCCAATTAGGCATGACTCAGTCAGTGACCCTCACTGAGTCATTTCCTCTGGGCAGCCTGCCAGCCTCAGTTTCCTTGGGGAGGATGGGTGGCTGGAAACAGGCCTGGCAGGAGTGAGCAGCCCCTCCAGACACTCCAGATGGAAGCTGCTTCCTGCCCTGCCCCTCCCAACCAGAGATGCCCAACACCCAGGGGCCCTAGGGACCATTTTTCCCAGGAAGCCTGGCAATTAAGTGCCAGCCACCCCATCCCTGGATTAATAGCAGTAACTTGAACTTATTGAGCACTGACCTCACGCCAACACTGCATGCTCTCTCAGAGCAAGTCTGTCCTTCAGCACCTCCACTTCATAGCTCTGACAACACTTGTAGCTCAGAGATGTTAAAACAGGACTCTAACACCTCAGGGCCAGCACAACTACAGCCAACCTATTTCAAATGCCTCCTCCTTGAAAGGCTTCTACATGGCACATAATCACCCAGAAGGGTAGAGCCTTAGTCCACACTGGGCAGGTGTCAAGAAAGGTCAGGTAACTTGCCTAGGGCCTCACCCCTGAAGCTAGCTAGCAGCCTGAGTCTCTACATGTGTGCTGCCCCGAGAAGAAGTGGGGATGTGATAGAAAAGGCCTCTCATTCCAACAATACTATCTGTTCCACCTATGTGACAGACTCTACAGTAGTTAAAACCCTTCCCACTCCTGATGACTTCATTGCCTCAGAGAGGTTAAGTGACCACACGAAGATTCACAGCAATGGGAGATTTAGAAGCCAACTAGCCACAGAAGTTGGATGGACCCCAAAGGCCTGCTCTGCAAAAGGTTTAAGCGTGGGCTGGGGGCAGTCAGTTCCCCATGAGGTTACCTGAGCTCTCCGTCAACCACTTATGGGCCTGGAAGCCAGAAAAAGCACCCAATTACCTCCAGCTGTCACAGAGGAGCAAGAAACCTAAAGATGGCCCAGCTGGATGAGATATCCTGAGGTACACAAGCTGACTGCACAACCCAGCTGTTCAAAGGACCTCATTTGTCTAAGAAGGTTGTCTCTTGAACAGGAAGGACCAGGCGCTGGGTGACAAACTTGGGCGCCAGTCAGGAAGGACCAGGAGGAGAAATGACCTCAACAAAACAGATAACACCCTTGTCATGCCTCAAGCCATTCCGTGCTCTGGTGGTCAACACAAGTAGGTGTCTACTGAAGAAACTGACACCAGGAAGGGCGTCATCTGATCCTACCCAGGTCCTTCAGGACTCCCGCCCAAAGATTTGGGAAACCCAAGAGCAGCGGGTGCTCAGGATTAGCTCTCCCACAGCCAGGGTCCATAAAACAAGACAGTGTGGAAAACAAATAGCCTGTAATTGAGATCTTCTCCCTGCCAGGCTAGGCACAGGTGCTTTCCACACACACCAACCTCATTAAAACTGCATCGCAAACCTCTTATTACTCACTTAACAGAGGGGAAACTGAGGTCGTTGTCCTCACCTGAAAAAAGAGCCTTTGGGTCAGCCCCTTCCCAGCTGGCCACCCTGGGGCCTAAAGGGACTGCACAAGTTCCAGAATGTATTCACCCATTGGCCCAGATGGAGTTCCCTCCCAGTGGGGGCCTGTGGGCAAGGCTCAAAAGGTGCCCTAAGAGCGTAAAACCTGTGCAACTTCTCCAGCGGGTCCTGGCCTGTCATGGGCCTGCCCCACCACCACCTCTGCCTGCTTTCGTCTAACGGGGTCGGTAAGCCACCCCTACAGACCACCAGGGCCGTTTTTTGCTCTGCCTGTCTGGTCGATGACACACGTGTCCATCCCCCTGGCAGGGGCCAAGCACGCTGTGTCCCCGGTACCGCTCTCGGTTCCTCCCGCCAAGCCCCTCTCCGGAGGCCCCAGCTGCAAGCACTGACCTCCGCGCCCACATCTCTGCGGTCTGGGATTAGGGAAGAGAAACAGAATGAGGAAACGCCAGAAAACAGAAGCGGGACGCGGGCAGCTACCCGGTTCCTCCAACGCTCTCGTCGGTCGCGCTTACCGCGCAAGCTGCGGGTCGGGGCCCGGCCGGCCCATGGCGTCGCACGGCCTCTCGGCTCTCAGGCAGGAAACCCCGGCTCGGAAAACGGCCAGCGCCTCATTTCCGCCGCCAGCGCCTGACAGCAGCCGGGGGACGCGGCCCCGGGCCGCCCCCGGGACGCTGCTGTTGCCGCCCCTGTTGGACCCCGTGGCCCGAGACAGTCTGGGCGGGCGGCAGGGAGGAGACGACAGCCCGAGCCCATGCCGCCCCGCGCCGTTATGTAAAGAGGAACCGGCCGCGAGCAGCGCGCGGCTGCCCAGGGCGGCTAGGGGGCGGGACCACGGCGAGCCACGCCCCGTCTATCTCCAACCGCGAGTCCAGGCCCCGCCCTCCCCGCGCGGTTACCCCGCCTCAAAGGCGCTCCCCGCCCCCAAGTCCGGTCGCGCTCCCTAAAGGGAATCGCCAAAGGGAGGAGTGTGCTCGGTTCCGCCCCTCTCGCGCTGGCCGGTCACCTCGTGCCTCAGCAGGGCGGGGCCTCTGGAAAGGGTGGGGCGTGGCCTGGAGCGGTGGGGCGTGGCCGCCCGACCTCCGGGACCTCGTGGGGGCGCGCCCCTGCGGACTCCTCAAGCCCAGCCTTATCTGCGCTCGCCCGGCCGGGTCTAGCAACTGCGACCGCGGCTTTCATCACCCCTGGGGGAGGGGGCCCAACCCAGCCCTAGCCCCACTATCGGCGGCTCGGTCGAGCCGACCTGCCTCAGCCACACCGTCCATTCGGGTTCCGCTTCCCCACTAAGGTCCGCCACGTCCCGGAATGAGCCGGGTAGGCTGTTTTCTACCTGGCTGCCCGACCGCTCTCTAGCTCGATGCAATTTTCTTCAACTTCGATGCAACTTTCTTCCTCACCCTAGGCAACCGAGCCCTTTGAACTTCCACGCTGTGCGCCGCCCCTTGGTCCTTTACCTTTTCTCTATCGCCTCATGGGGGTGCGGCTAACAGTGGGGTGCCCCTGTGCTGAAGTGTTGTCACTGCACTGCGCGCCAGTCTTCCCCGCGATAGTAGGGAGGCTAAAGAGGAATGCCTTGTCCCCTTCCCCTCCCCCAACAGGAAACAGACCGCCCACGCCCCCAGCTTGAAGGGGCCACTGCAAGCCTTCCCAGACGGCAGGCTCCCACGAGCCACTTGGCTCCCTGGAGCCCGCCATCTCCCCCTGGCTGCCTGGAACCTAATACTTGGCCTCTCCAACTCAGTTTCTTCATCTATGAAATGGAAATAACACGTGTCCCCAGCCCACTCGGGGACTGGAAAGAGTTACTTCATTTAGAGCAGCTTAACCAGCCGGGCTTCAGTCCCCAGGCTTGCCTTTGGAGCCTCAGGAAGGGACTCCCCCACCGTGGGGCTTTCCACTAAACCGGACGGCACCCGGCACCGAGCAGCGGTGGGTGGCAGAATGGCTTGGATAAAGTCATAAAAAAACGTGCAAAGGCTATACCAACTATGTGACGGGCACTGTGTAAGATGTTTGGGGAACACCAGTTAGTGATTTTCTCGTGGAGGCGGTGTGCTGGTTAGAAGGCACCTGTGACAACCCCGTCTTTGGGATTCAGGAAGAGAAATATCTGAGTAATAGTTAAGCCGAGATCTCCCACATGATAGATGAGTCTGGACATGATGGAAGTTTGAAGGAAAGGCATTCCAAGCCGCGGCAAATGCAAAGTCCCCGAGGTGCCTTGTTAGAAAGTGGAAATGGTCCCACGCAAGGAACACGCGCTGGCTTGCACGTGCTATCTTGAGGTCTTGGTGCAGAGTCCGCTCTTGGAGAGGTTTTTATTTGTGTGTTTGTTTCTTTTATGAGAGCACGGAGGAGCCATGTAGAACTGTGAGGAAAAGAAGGCCCAGCTGAGCTCTAACAGGGGTTGGTGTCCCCGGTCGGAAGTGTCCCCTTGAAGGAGGCAGCATCTAAGGAGGAAGGAGGGCGCTTCGGTGAGATCTAGCCTGATTGGCTGGTAACACACTCCTTACAGCACCTGGGGCCAGTTCCCGCTAACTGTGACCGGGAGGCACGCGCGGAGCACCAGGTACTGGCAGCTTTTGCCAAATGGTGGCTGCAATCTGCCAGCCGCAAGCACTTTCTCTCTCGCAGCCGACTGCAGCCCCGCTGAGTTAAATGAGGACTTGTGGTTCTTCCTCTTTTTAATCACAGGCCAGCCCTGCCTGCCAGATTTCTCCGAGGCCCAAACCCGTTTCCTTCCTCGCTAAGTTTCTTCTCGCCCCGCGGGCCCGCCCCAATCCGGGTTCCCTGAGAGCGAGCCCTTGCCTGGCAGAGTTTTCTATTTATCTACGTTTTTCCTTCGAAGGACAAAGGGCTCCAACGCCATTGTTGCTGCTCCCTACATGAGACCCTGCGGGGACAGCAGCGACTCTGGGTTCTGCGCCCCTGGGGACCGGGCTCCTCCCACCCAGTAGGGCGCGGTGGGGGTGGGGACGAACGGGAGGAGGACGAAGACCCGCCGGTTCCCACAGCTGGCGGGGACTGCCGGAAGCTGGCTGACCACTCCCAGGGGCCGGGCCACCCGCCCTTCCTTCCTGCTGAGGGTAGGCAGTGGCACAGGGTCCACCTGCCAGGGACCCAGATGGCCAGGTCAGAAGGACAACCGAGCAGGTTCTCTAAGGCAACAAGATCAGTGACACAATGCTCATCTTAATAGCAGCCAGCCGGGTGAAGTGAGTGACAAGGACAGCATTTAGAGGCAGCCTCACCTACCTAGTGAGTTGGAGACTTCCACGGGCTTCATGAGACACTGTCCCAAATCTCAAACTCAACAATACCAATCAAAGTTAAACCGAGCCAAGGGAGTATTTATAAGTCAATGATCCAATGATTGTTACAATAACTATCAACTAACATTAGCCAGATAGGGCCTGGTCCGGCATGGCAAATAAGTAAAGTGATTGGTGTGCAAGCATGAGGACCTGAGTTCAAGCCCCAGCACCCTTGTAAAAGCCAAGATACACCACTGAGGCTTTAGGTCAGACAGCCCAGCCCCATCATACTGGTCAGTTCAGTGAGATACTTACTCTGTCTCCAGAGAGAGAGAGAACAAAAAATCCTTTGTGTCCAATGCCTTTACTCACAGCACTGGGGTCATGGAGGCAAGTAAAACTCTGAATCTGAGGCTAGCCTGATCTATATAGTAAATTCCAGGCTAGCCAGAGCCACGTAGTAAACCACTGTCTAAAGAAAAATGAAGTGAGAAACGATTGCTTGAAATGCACCCACTGGTCACAAGCCCAGGGCATCTACCACTGTGCTACATCCCTAGCCTGCCTTTTACTTTTAATTTTGAGGCAAGGGCTCATTGATTTGCCAAGGTTAGCCCCTAGACTTAGCCCAGGAAGGCCTTGAACGTTTAATCCTCCTGAGTAGCTCAGATAGCAGCCTGTGCTTCCAGGGTTGGCTCAGTTTTGGGTTTTGAGACAAGAGTTTTGCTATGTTGCCTAGATTACCTCAAATTTATGATCCTCCAGCACCTTTCCAGTGCTAAGGATTGATAGGTGTGAGCCTCCAACCCTACCTTATACTTGTAATTCGTACTGTTAATTAAAATGTATAGCTCAACTAGGGTGGTAGTTCATGTCTGTAATCACAGAACTCTGCAGGCAGATCATCCTGAGTTCTAGGCCAGTCAAAGCTACATAGTGAGGCTCTGTGTCAACAGATGAAGTAAAGGCACAGCTGGTGTGCTGGCACACACTTATAATTCCAGCAGTAGGGAGGCAGAGACAGCCCTTGACAATGGGTATTCCAGCTGCTTCATGAGGAGGCCACAGGCCACCAGCCAGTCAGGAGCAACGGTGGGAAGACGCTATCTTGGGAGGAGTTAGCCAGGCCCTGTAAGAGGACCCACTAAAGGTGGTGCCAACAGCCCCCACTTTTGGTTTTTTGTTTTTGTTTTCTTAAGTGTCTTGCAGTGTAGCCCAGGCTATCCTCAAGCCCCTGGCAATCAATCCTCACGCCTCAGCATTCTAAATACTAGGCTTTACAGGTGTAAGTTACCACACCTGACTTCCAGCTCTTTTAAAAATTATTATTTATAAAGAGAATAAAATGAAAGGAAATTGTGTACATATGAAAATTTCAAAGAATAAATTTAAAATATTAGGAAAATATTTATGGGAATGGAGAAGGTGGCTCTACAGTTAAAGAGCACTGGCTGCTCTTATAGAGGACCTGGGTTCAGTTCCCAACATCCATATGACAGCTCACAACCCTGTTACTCCAGTTTCAGGGGATCTAATACCCTTCGTCTGGCCTCTGCAGACAATACACACATGTGATGAACTTAGCTGCAGACAGAACACTAATATGCATGAAATAAAAATCTCTAAAATATATCTATTTTGGGTTGGCAAGATGGCTCAGCAGAGGAGGGTGCTTGCTGTCAAGGCTGGGACTAAAGGTGTGAGCCACTATGCCTAGTTTTTAAAGATTTATTTACTTATTATGCAGTGTTCTGTCTGAATATATGCCTGCATGCCAGAAGAGGGCACCAGATATCATCATGGATGGCTGTGAGCCACCATGAGGTTGCTGAGAATTGAACTCAGGTCCTCTGGAACAGCAGCCAGTGCTCTTAACCCCTAAGCCATCTCCCCAGCCTGCCTGGTTCAATTTTTAAAAAATAAATTTTAAATGTTTTTTTGAGAAAGAGGTAGAACTATGTAGCCCAAGCTGACGTGAAACTCATGCCTCAGCCTCCCCAAGTGCTAGTGTTCCAGGTAATGTCCAGCCATCAAGCCCAGCGTCTGTTTTTAGACTTCAATCTCCTTCGTGACGTTGAGTCACAACTGAATTATCAAAACCATGAGACAGTGAAGGAGTGTTACCTAGCCGACTACACAGTTGGGGCTTGTTACACAGCAGTTGCTAGCTAATACAGAGCTTTAGACGGTCCCAGAGTGTTCACCTAAGCTGTTCTCCTACACTAGATTCAAGCCTTGGCCTCTTCATAACAAACACACATCTCCAGGGGTGGGATTCCTGTGCTGGGGATCGTATCTGCTGAGCTCAGAAGCCTGGCATTGGCTTTTTCCTCTGTTTCCGCTCTGGGGATAGGGTTCCTTTTTCTGTACTCTCTGCCCCTTCCCTGTGAAAACTGCCGAAAGTCCTTGCTCCAAACAAGTATAATCAGGCTTCATGCTCAGAATTCTGTGTGCAGCCAACGCCCTGCCTGCCGCAAGGAAGGGCTGATTGTCCGTTTGTCCTATGCAGATGAAGAGGGGGAAGCCAAGTGTCTGGACCAAGGTCACACACCTGGTGAGTCCAGGGCTCCCTCATTTACTGTACCCAGCGCTAAAAATAAAGACAACTATAGGAGAATAATTAACGATGTGTTTATGATGTTTGTTTTGACACTGTAGCCTAGGCTGTTCTACAACTCACTAAGTAGCCCAGGCTGGCTGTGAGTGTGCAGTCTCCTGCCTGAGTTTCTGGGTCTACAGGTAGGAGCCATCTCACTTAAGTCATGTAGAAACGACTTTGAAGGTGTTCAACAAACTCAAATTTTACTTGGCTAACAATCATATGTAGAAGGGGCTGCTCTGCTCCACTTAACAGGAGGAAACTGAGGCACAGAGAGTCAAGTGCCCTCTCCGAGACCCACAGAGCGGTGGAATGGCCATCAGAAACCTGCTCCCCGCTGCCCTCCCCTCCCCCTCCCGGTAGGTTCTAGTCTTGGCTTCAGCCCAGTTCCTGCCAGCAGCACCCGGCCGCTGAGAAACGCAGCCGCCCCCTCTTCCGCCCGCCCTGGGAATCTGGTTACTGGGGAAGTGACTCAGTGCCCTGAAGCCCCGCGAGGCTCATCTACTTCCAATCCCGGTAATTAAAGGCCCTAATAGCTCCGCAATGCAGCTCGCAGCTCGAAGACTCGGGTCGCCTGCCGGATCCACGCGCTTCCTGGCTGGAGCCTGGGGATAGTGGCGGACGCGTGGCTCGTGCGCCCCCTGCCGGTCATGGGCGGCCCAGAGACTGGGTCCCTTGAGCTGCAGCGCCACCAAGGTGAAGGACTCGGGTTTCACGCAGGCCGCCTTCCTTAGGGGGCCTGTTTTTAAAAAATATATTATTTGGCTAGGCAGTTTACCACTCAGCCATGCCCTTAGTGACTTAGGATCTTCTAGCCTTTATCTCCTCATTCAAAAAACAAGGATAAGAAATAACTAAGCGGATCATGGAGTGACACAACTTTAATCCCAGCACTCAGAAAGGCAGAGGCAGGTGGATTTCTGTGAGCCCAAGCCAGCCAGGGCTACACAGTGAAACCCTGCCAAAACAGAACAAAACCACAAATAAGTAAGTAAATAAATAGCTCGACTTGATTGGACTGTAGTGAAAACCGAGTCAAAGATTTCATGTGCTGTTACACAGTAAGTGCTCAATGCGTGCTATTATGTCGTTATTATCAATTATTTGTAAGGCACCAATCTGGTGTGTGTGCTCCCCAAACACACTCTAAAGACCTCCATGGCTCCCTATTACTTCAGCCTTAGAAACATCCTCTTTTATCAGTAACCACCAAACACCCATACCCTGTCCAAGAAACTTTTCTCTTGTCTTATTTTCCCAGACTTTTGCCTTGCTTTCCAATCCCCTCCCTTCCTGCTGCCCAGTAAACTCCTACACACCCTTCAATACCACCAGAAATGTGACCTCTACCTAAAGATGGCCCTAGTTCCCTGCGGACTCATTCACTTGCCGGAGTTCCTGTAAAAACAAGTCTCAGTCCTCTAGTTCCCAGGATGAGACTGGTACTTGGTGCAGAGTCACAGGTGGCCTTTATGTGTCCATCTGCTTTCCCTTACGGGATCATCATACTCCATTCCTTCTGACAGATGAGTAAAATTCACCCGACTTGAGCCTCAAGGTGTTCACTTTTTATGAATGGAGACTTGGGGGGAGGCAGTGCTCACCCTCAACTATAGGCAGACAGCAGGCAGGTCAGTGTGGGAAGCTGGCCACCTTAAAGCCCAAGTTTGAGAAAGCAGCCTGGGGTCTGTGGCCTCCTTAAACCTTAATCTCCTTCTCTGTAATATAAGGGAGTCAACAATACCCTCCTGTCCAGTTAAGAGTCACTATGGCTGTGGTGGAACACCATGACCAGAAGCAATCTGGAGAGGGTTGATTGTGTTTACAGTTCCCCATTGTAGTGCATCACTAAAGGAAATCAGGTCAGGAACTCAAGCAGGGCAGGAACCCGGAGGCAGGAGCTGATGCAGAGTCTATGGAAGGATGCTGCTTATTGCCTTGTTCCTCAGGACTTGCTCAGCCTCCTTCCTTCCTTCCTTCCTTCCTTCCTTCCTTCCTTCCTTCCTTCCTTCCTTCCTTCCTTCCTTCCCTTCCTTCCTTTCCTCCCTTTTTTTTCTAGACAGGATTTCTCTATATAACAGTCCTGGTTGTCCTAAAACTCACTTTGTAGACCAGACTGACCTCAAATTCATAGAGATCCACCTGCCTCTGACTCCAGACTACAAGTGCTGGAATTAAAGGCATGCCCCACCACTGCCCAGATATTTTATTTGATTAAGATATATTTATTTGTTTGTGTGTGTGTGTGTGTGTGTGTGTGTGTGTGTGTGTGTGTGTGACGTGTGCAAGTGTTCCCAGAGACCATAAGAGAGCGATGGATGCCTTGAAAGTGGAGATATGGGCAGGTAAGATCTGTGCTAGGAACCTAGCAAGTGCTCCTAACCTCTGAGCACATCTCCAGCCCCTAGGTGGTTTGTTTTAAGACATGATCTCAAGTATCTCAGGTTGGCCTGGAACTCTCTAGCTTAACCTTGAACTCCTGACCCTCCAGCCTACACATCCTAATGCTGGGATTTCAAGTATGTGCCACCACACCACCTGGCCTGATTTATACAGTGCCAGGGATCAAATCCATGGCTTTGTGCAGGCCAGGCAAGCCCTGCTTCCCCCCCCCCCCACTTTATAGTTTTATAGACAAGGAAACCAAAGCACAGAAAAGTGAGGCAACTTACCTAAGGTCACTGGACCCAGCTTCGGGTGGCATATACCCCATCTTCATCTCCACCCTAAAGCATGTTCACAACTTGTTTTAGGAGGTGACACTTCTTGCTGAACACCTCAAGATCTGCCCATGTCCTGTCACCAGCTGTGGCTTTGGCACCCTTCTTGAAGCCACATCTCCCTCCAGGTCCTGACTTTAAATATCAAGAAGAAAAGCATCTCTCCTGATATACACGGGGCAGCCTTATCCCAGAAAAGGGCATCTTCTTCACAGCCTTAGCTCAAACAAGACAGTACGTACAGAGCCATATTCTGGTCTGAAATGAAGACTCACTCTGAATATATGAAATATGGGCCTGGTATCTAGTAGGGCTTCTGCTGAGGTTTGTATTGCCCTCTCCTGTGTGACTTCCAGAATCTTACCTGAGCCTTGGGTTGAAGGGACTTAGACACATGGCTATCTATGGTGTCTTTTAGTGCAAGAGTCCTAAGTTCTATGAACAGCTATGGTCAGTCCAGCCTTCAGGTCACCTGCCTCAAGTCCTTACAGATCTGCTTTTGACCGTTGGTGTTCTCTGTGTGAGTCAGAAGAGGGTTCCTAAAGAGAGGACCTCTGGTCTGGGCCAGAAAATGTCGGTAATGGAGGACAGTTCCATCTTAAGAGCAGATCCTGGGAGAGGCTTGGTGGCTGGCCAGCCCCAGGATTCCTTCTGTCCCCAGCTACAATGTTGGGGTAAGAGGTGCACATGGTGCCTCTCTTTTAATGTAGACGGTACACTTTTTAATTAAGGCCATTACACTCACACAGCAAGCATCTTATTGGTTGACCATCTCCCCAGCCTATCCAAGTGGATTTCTAAAATATGACATTTGTTTATTTGTTGTGCTTCCCACAACATACATGTGGAGGGCCAGGAACAATTTTGGGGAGTTGGTTCTCTTCTTTCCCTTTGTGTGCCCTGGGGATCCAACTCAAGTTATGAGACTCAGTGGCAAGCATCTTACCTACTGAGCCATCTTGTTGCTCATCATGGTGGGGTTTTTTTAGACAAGGTTTCTCTGTGTAGCTCTGGCTGTCCTGGAACTCACTCAGTAGCCTAGGTTGGCCTTGAACTCACAGAGATCTGCCTGCCTCTGCCTCCAGAGTACTGGGATCAAAGATGTGCTCCACCACTGCTCATAGTGGCTTTTTTTTAAAAAAAAAAAAAAAAAAAAAAAAAAACTTCTTTTCTTAGTACCTGGGACAGCAGCTTGCTCTCTAAATGCTACTGGCTGGGTGAATGGCTGAAGGGAAAGGATGGTACTGGACTCAGTCCAAAGGGCTGGGGGTCATCTGCTTCCTTGAAGAGGAAGTGGCTCAGTGACGCTTCGGGAATCAGAATGGGTAGCCAAGTCTTGGAGGATGTGGGGAGTCTTCTGGAACAGCAGACAGGAAGAGGTCTGGGGCACAGTGCATTCTGGGACAATGGGAGGGCAGGTACTGGAGGGTGGGAGATGGGAGAAAGGAAACAGTGTGCAAAGGAGGCTGGAGGAGTGGTCAGGGCTAGTGCAAGGAAGGACCCATGATGAGCCTTTGACCAAGAGAATGGCAGGGTTGGTTCTGAGGCAAGCTTCAAAAGGAGCCCTGAGGTTGCTGGGTGGTGAATGGAGCCTAAAGCCCAGGAGTGTCCAAGGAGACCCTGCTGCCCCGAGGAATGACAGTGTTGTGATGGGGAAGTGACTCCAGAGATGGGGGGTGTGCTGGATCTGAGATGCACGCGATTTGGAGGCAAAACCATATCCATGGCCACAACCCAGTGTAGGTTTCCAAATTCCCCTTTCTGGCACTTCTGATTCATAGTCCCATCCACCCATCTTCAGGCCACAAATGAATTGACTACTCGGAACAGTTGGAAGGTGGAGACAGCCTAAGGCTCCCCAGTGGATGAGCAGATAAGCAAAATGCATTCCATGCCAATGAGACCTTACTCCTGTGTGGAAAGGGCAGAGATGCCAACTTCAGCTGCAGCTTGAAGTGGCCTTGAGCCCTGGAGAGTGAAGTGGAGAGAGGAATAGAAGAGATAGGGAGGGCTGGGGAATAGGGACTAAGGCTCCCTTTTATGCTGGCGCTGGTGGGGTCTCAGGCAGGCTAGAATGGCTGGGGCAGACTCACTGATGACTGAAGGACTTCTGATTACAGACTTAGTGATGACTGACTGACCAAGGACCGACTGATCAACAACTGACCCTTGGTTGATTAAGGATTTCCCTTCGTCCCTACCCGGGGACCCCACTAGGCCTCATGCATGTCAGAGCACCCCACTTTTGGTCTAGAATTTTCCCAGCAGGTCTCATGTGGAGGTCTGCTTGGCATCGGTCTGTGGTGTGAGGTTCTAAGTGAGCTTTATTTTTCAACATGGATCCCTGCTGGCTCCAGCTCACTTTGGTTACAGCTGCTTTAAACTCTTTTCTTCAAGACTCTCCCGGTTCATCCGCTACTTAGGCCCAAAGATGTGCATTCATTTTAACTCATTTTCAGAGTCTCTCATTCCCCACATAGAAGCCATAAGCAAATGGTGGTGCATCTATCTTAAAGTACTACATAAAATTTTCTCACTCACTCCCCACTTCTGCTGTCCCCAAGTTACCATCACCTCTTGCTCAGATCACTGCAGAAGGCTCATGCTTGGCCTCCAGGCTTTCTGCTTTGTCCTACAGTCCCCTAAAGATTGCATCTCAGCTCCAAATCTTTCGCAGGCCAGGCATCATAGTGCATGCCATTAATCTCTCCAAATTTGGGAGGCAGGAAAGATGTTCTCTGTGAGTTGGAGGCCAACCTGGTCTACTACATCAATTTTAAAATTATTTATTTATTTATTTATTTGGAGACAAGGTCTTGTTCCTATCACTTTGCAGCAATTCTGCCTCCACCTCCTGACTGCTTGAATTACAGGTGTGTACTACCATGCATGCCTGATAGCCAAGTTTTCCTCAAGTTCCCAGGGTCTCATTCAATGTGGTCTAGTAAAAGCCTGAAGCCCAAACTGCTTTTTCCTCCACTTGCCATTTTCTGGGCCTGTTGGACTTGCTGTTCCTTCCACCTGGGACACCCTTCCTGCAGGTATCCTAAAGCTCTCACACATCCTGCTAGGTTGCTGTTCCTTGGTGACAGTTCCTGAGAGTTTGTCTTAATGCACCCCCTCCGGACTCTTCTCTATTCCCCCCTCACGCTACACACTTTTAAAACAGTTTGTTGATTGGCTCTAGTTATTTCTCTCAGGATCAGGCTGCACACAGGCTGGTGAGGCAATGTGGAATCAAGCAGAGATCCTCATCTGTCCTGTTCTGCTCTTGTCTTCAGGCTAGGAAGACCCAGGGTAGGAAGTGAGGAGGCAGAAAGAACAGGAAGTGAAGAATTCTGGGAAGTGGAACCTTGTGTTATTTTGGGAAGAGGAGGGAAAAAGTAAAACTTAAGCAATTCCTACTTACTGAGAACGTCTGCAGTTGAATCACACCCTGTAAATATTACTCTTGTCTTTATATTTTACTGACAAGACATGAACGCCCTTAGAAGCTGAAGTACCATCGGGAGGGCACACAGAGGTATAGTGGTTTGGTGGACCTCCAACTCGGCTCACTTCTATCTAGACTTTACACTGGGGCAAGTGTTGGGATAGCTCGGTGTCCTGCACATTTACAACAGACCTGTCTGGAAATGCCATGCGTTAAACTTTTTTCTTCTTCTAAAAACAGGTTCTCATTATGGGAGCCCTGGCTAGCCTGGAACTGGCTACATAGACCAGGCTGGCCTTGAACGCACAAGAGACCCACCTGCCTCTGCTTCCTGAGTGCTGGGATTAAAGATCTGCACTAGCACACACAGCTCTTTGTAGATTTCTCTCTCTGTGTGTGTTTGTGTGTGAACATGGTGAGCATGTGGGGGATCCGAGAGCAATGTGTAGGAGTCAGTCCTCTGGAGCGCTCCATGTTATAGGTCCCAGAGACTGAACTTGTCCTCAGGCTTGGCGTCAAGCGCCTTTACCCGCGGAGCCATCTCAAAAGCTTCGCAGTCTTTAACTTCTGAAGCTGCACTAGTTTTTCCTTCGCTCAAATCCTTCGTTTTTCTAGGAGAGAACTCTGGAACTCCAGCACGTTTCCTTTAAGAGTGGTTTTCAGGCTCTCGCGTGGGGGCGGGGCGAATCAGGAGGAGGAGCCTGTGGGGTTGGCCAATGGGCGTGCGCTTATAGTCCGGGGGCGGGGCCCTCCAGGGCGGGACGCTCAGGGTTAAAGGGGCACCCACGGGTCGCTACAACCGGGCCGCGGGGAGACAAAGCACCCGCTGGCCGCCGCCCCCAAGAGGCTCCAAACCATGGGATGGGCCGAGGGTCACGCCAGCCCCGCAGCCAGGTGAGACCAGGTGGGCGGGGACGGCGACGGGGACTGGATCCGAGCGGCCATCTCAGAGGACCCGCCCGCGGCCTCCATCGCGGCCGGTCCCCGCACAGCCCGAGCTTGCGGTTCTGCGGTGGTGCCCTGCCCCAGTTTCCATCGAGTCCTAGCTCTGGAGCCAGCTATAACCCCTCGAATGGTGGGCTCGTCGCTTGTCTTAAATTTTCTAATATTTATATTTGTTTACGTGCGCGCGTGCGGAGGTCAGAGGACAGCTTGCAGAGTCGGTTCTTTGCTTTTACCGTGTGGTTTCTGGTCATTCAACTTAGGTCAGAAGGCTTGGCGGCAAGCTTCTTTATCCGCTGAACCATTTTGCCAGCTAGCTCTACCTTTTTATTGGTTTTCTTGCTGTGAGGCAGGGGTTGAGACTTTGTAGCTCTTGCTGGCCTGGAACTGTGTATGTGGAGCAGGCTAGCCTCTGTTTCACAGAGATCCACCTGCCTTTGCATCCCGAGTTCGGGGATCAAAAAGGTGTGCCCCACCATCCCCTGCAAGTGTTGTTTTTGTTTTAAAACAAGGTCTTGCTATGTAGCTCAGGCTGGCCTCTGCTTTCCATGTGCTGAAAAGACAGATGTGAGCCACCTCCTTGGGTGCTTTGCCTACTTTTAGAAGATTTTCCCTATAGTTTGTCACAGGGTTTCCTTATTTTCATCTCCTGAGTCTCCTTGAAGCCACTGAGGTCTGGGAAATGGTTGTGACTGGTCTTCCACCCTGAATCAACTTGGACAGGAATCTGGTTCCTAAAGCACCATGCCTAGACTTTGTTTATTCAGTAGTGTGCTCTCAGCTGACTCCAAGCTTGAGGAAGAGCAGGGCGGTTGGAAAATGGGGAGCAATTGCTTCCTCCAGGGGAAGCTAGAGCCTACGTCCCAGCCTCCGTCCCAGCCTCGTTTCCTTTGCTCATCTAGAACAGGCAAGGATCAGGGACCAGGCTGTGCTTTCTGTCTGCTGGTGACCTTGGACCAGGGCGGTTCCATGTGAGCAGCCGGTGTGGGTGGCTGATGGGTATCAGGCAAGTTATTGTCTGTCTTAATGGAGGTAGAACGACCCCAAGGCTAGTGTGTCCTGCTTGGGCTGTTTGCTCTGAGCCCTGGTTGTTGAGGCAGGTCAGTTTTCCCACCTGTGATTGAGGGATGGGGACCACCTGTTGTCACAGCACCCTCATATGGATAAAGGTTTGCTTTGTCCTGTAGGCTCGCAAGAGTACCTGCTACATACTGGGCTCTCACATCCAGAAAGAAGAACCCTCTGCTCCTGGAGCAGGCATGAGTGACCCAGGTAATTTTCAGCTGGGGTATAATAGTATGCCTGGTGGTCCTCCCCGGAGTCGGTGGGAAGGGCATCCCAGGCAGAGAGTAACAGCCAGGGCAAAGGTCCTGATGCAGAAAAGTGTCTGGGGCATTTGAGGGACAGAAAGGCAGCCAGAGTGGAGGAGGTCTGTTGACAAAGGCAGGCAGAGGTTGGGAAGGGTGTTGAGATGGGGGAGGGGTGAGAAGTGGGTAGAAGTTATGGGAGGTAAGGGTCCCTTTGTGGGCCCAGGGAGGGCCTTAGGGAGGTGATCTTACCTTGAAGTGGCAAGAGAGAGTCTACATAGATGAAGACCCAGAGATAGGGGACTAAATTAGCCATTGCTTTGGAAGACTGAGGTGGGGGTAGGGGGATGACCTGGTCTCAGTAATTAGGTGTGGCGGTCAGAGAGATTTCAGGACCATTCCCTCAGACAGGACCGACTAGAGGGAGACCAACCAAGTACACTGTTAACAGCAACCATGGCAGAGGGCTTAGTTCCCTGGGTCCCAGGCTCATTGCCTTAACCTTAAAACTTGGACAGTTTTGCTTTTATTTTATAGATGAAGAACTAGAAGTCCAAAGAGGCTGACTGTGTGCACCGAGGTGACCTAACTTGGGGACTGAGCTGACCTGTGAACCGAGTGAGCAGAGCGGGTTGGGCACTTGGGACTATTTTGGGAAGGATACACATATCCAGAAATACGCTCTGAGAGGGATGGCTGGTAAAAGCCACGCAGCATAAGGAGGCAGAGTGGGGATTAAACACATCCCGGTCTTCAGTGGCTGAGGCCCCAGCTCCAGGCCTTGTTGGGACAAGCAGGTCTCAGTCTCTAGCTTCGGCAGGAAGTTGTCCCTGACTGGAGTGTGGGTGGCATTGAGGTGGCAGGAAAAAGAAGTTCTTGCTTCAGCCGTTTCTCTCTCTACCTGTCAGTTGGCACGGCCTGGCCCCACAGAACCACCACCCAGACCTCATTCCTCCTGACTTTGGTAAGTGCCTGCCACCCAGGCAGAAGGAGTGGACATTAGCTGAGTCCCTACTGCATTCCAGACTCTATATATGCCTCTTGGAAAGTATGGTTGCCATTTGAGAGCAAGGTGAGGCTGTGACAGGGGCCACAGAATGCAGGACCACAAGTGGCCACACTGGTAACCTATGTGCTACCTCCTGATAAGTCCGACTACTCACCACTGCCCCAGTGTGTACTTTTTGGGAGGTATATGTCAGAGTGCCCTGCCCTCCCTGTCAGTCTGGGCCTAGCCCGTATTTGATCTCGGTCATTTTCTAACAGTTGCTTCATCATTCAGTGTATTTTTCTCCACTCCCACCCACCTCTGATCCCTCTTCACAGCAGTAGGTTTTCACTACAGGGCCTTCTTTGCATTCACGGTTCCCCCCACCTGCCATACTCTTCTCTATGGCTCCCTCTCTCACCAACCTGACCTACAAACCAAGGCTGAGCCACAGAGGTAGGACCTCCAGAGACCGGCAAAGGCTCTAGCCAACTTGCTTTGTGACTTTGGCTCTGTGGCTGAACCTCTCTGTGTCCTCTTTTCCCATTCGACACATGGATGCAATCATAACACCAGCCCAGGCCACCCAAGGCCATTGCTAGATGGAGCTAACCTGTGCAAAGTGTCCAGTAAGCTCTGAATGCTTAATGTTCTTTCAAGGGTAGCAGGAAGGCTCCAAGTGGCCATGTAAGACTTGGGTTCAAGTCTTGTCTCCCTGTGTTCACTAGGGGCCAGGGGTGGGGGGGTGGGGGGTGTGGTGGAAGGTGGCTGCTGGTGGCCCGGGAATTGGTCATCTTAGGAGTAACATCAGCCCTGGTGCAGGGGACAAGCACGGGCCTTACCACCATGAAGCTGAACGAGCGCAGCCTGGCCTTCTATGCGACCTGTGATGCACCAGTGGACAATGCGGGCTTCCTGCACAAGCGTGGTGGGCGTGGAGCAGGCTCACACCGGCGCTGGTTCGTGCTTCGTGGCAACATGCTCTTCTACTTTGAAGCGGAGGCCAGCCGCGAACCGCTGGGCGTCATCCTGCTGGAGGGTTGCACGGTTGAGCTGGTGGATGCCCGGGAAGAGTTTGCTTTTGCTGTGCGCTTTGCAGGCGGTCGTTCTCGGCCCTATGTGCTGGCAGCCGACAGCCAGGAAGCCCTAGAGGGCTGGGTGAAGGCACTGTCGCGGGCTAGCTTCCACTACCTGCGCTTGGTGGTGCGTGAGTTGGAGCAGCAGCTGGCAGCCATGCGCGAGGGAGGCCCTGACAACACCCTGCTCACCAACCCAAATCCGGTCTCCCACCCGAGACCCAAGGAAAACGGCCGGGCAGTATGGAGCGCGCTGCCCGAGCAACCCACTGCAGCCCCCCAGCGCCCACCGCTGCCACCTCGTCGCAGGACCCCTGCGCCCAATGGACCCACAGCATCCTTTGCCCAGCTGCATGAGAGATATGGACTGGAGGTTCAGGCCCTCAGGAGCCAGTGGCGTGGAGGCCAGGCTGGCCTAGCTGGCCTGGAGTTCTCCTGGCATCCTTCTGGTTCTGGTGGGACTCAGACCCAGGACCAGCCCTAAGGGGCCCAAGGCTGTGAGAAAAGCCTGAGTATAGAAGTATAGTATGGCTTGGACTCAAGCCAGGCTTCTAAGGGACACAGGACATGTGATCCAGAAGACCTGATCCCTGGGGTCATTGGTACTTAACGCCAAGAAGAACCTGGGACCTGAACATGCTTCAAGAGTTCAAGGAACTGATTTTAGATAACTCTACCCTGGGACAGCCCTGGAGCTGGCCACAGGCCTATGGGACCCAGGGTCCACCTAGTGCTGGACTTCACAAGAATCTGGAGGCCCAGGCCTAGTAGCTGCTGCCTGGGCTGCTCTTATGGACCTGAAGCAGCAGGTTCAAGGTGGAGCTTATTATACTGGATAGTTTCCCAAGGTCCCTGGCTGGGAACCAGCTGGGGCAGGACTTTGCCCAGCCTTGACAATTCAGGTATCACAACTCTGCAGGGCCTCCAAGAGCCACCTGAAGGCCAGACCTGTGCTGTGGCCTAGCTTCCTTGAAGGTTCACCTGGGAGGAAGCAAACACCTCCAGATTCTATGCCTGTGTGTGGGGGAGAGCCAGGTGCTGCTCCCTGCTACCCAGATAACCAGTGGACCTCCATGCTGGGTCCAGTCAGCTGGCCTCTTCCGGGTGGGCAGGACAACCTGCCTCACCTGGGTCTTGTTTACAGCCCTCTTCAGTGCCCTGCCCTGGGGACTGGAGGACACTGTCACTCCAATCTCTGCATCAGATGGTCAGATTTCACCCTGGCCCCACTCCTGTGTCCTGGGAGGCCCCAAGTGAGGGCCTTGGCTCCCTGCTGGCTCAGGGGCCAGGCTTGGCTGTGGGTTTTATTTTGGAGTATATGGAGTATATAGGGTACTATATTTGTCTTTCTTCCTGCAGTGAGGTTTAGTATCTCCCCCCCCCCCCCCCCACCGCTTTATTACTGTTGACTGGCGGAAAGAGATGGCATTGTCCTCAGGGAGCCCAGCCCTAGCAGGAGACACAGTGGCGCCTAAATGACTTTACCTCTCATTCTGTCCCCTGAACTCTGCTGTCTGCTCAGGTGCCTCTGGGGACTTGGTCCCTCTCTTCAGCTTTCCCACTGGGTGGTGCTCAGCACTTACTGGCATGGTTCAGCTTGAGGACGAAGGCATAGACTCTAGTCTGGGATGGGTTTACAAATTCTAAAGGTACAGGAGGTGGGGGAGGGGGAGGGATGCCCTCTTTTCCCAAAGCACAAAAATGAGGTCCAGCTGATTCTAGGGCTAAGCGAGATGTCAGTCACCGACAGGGTACGAGGGCCAAAATAAAAGCTGGTCAAGATATGGCTGCTTGTATTATTTTCTCCTTACAGAATCTAGTTGATGTGCCTGGTGGGCTCTAGAAGGAGGTGACAGTGTGTCCTTCAGCCAGGCTGTCCTGTCACCTCCTAGGGAAGACACTGGCCTCATCTTGGGGGTGGGGGTGGGGGTGGGGAATGGAGGCCCAGAGAGGTTGCCAACCTCTGGAGTGTCAGCTGGGATGTCAACCTCTGACCCTGTGGCTGGTGGTGCCCTCAGGAAGTACATGAAGGACCACAGGGCAAAAAAAGATGGGCAGATGATTGACACGTGGGTAGGCCTAATCCCCTGAGGGTTGGGAGGGAGGGCAAATGGGAAGGGATCCAAGCTTGATGATAGTACACACCTGTTCCAGCAATCAAGTCTGAGGTAGGAAGCTCTAGCTGGAGATCAGCCTGGGCTACATAGTGAATCTTGTCTTAATAACAAAACCATGGCCCTTCTTACTGGCTTGTTCCTGGTAGCTCAGGGGTTGACTGCAGAGGATCCAGGCACTATGAAAATTGAGAGAAATAGTGCCTCAATTCTGGGGGGGGGGAGGGTTTTTCTTTGTACCCTGGCTGTCTTGGAACTTACTAAGTAAACCAGGCTGGCCTTGAACTCAGAGATCTGCCTGCCTCTGCCTCCCGAGTGCTGGATTAGGGTGATGGGATTGAAGATGTGCACCTCCATCTCCTGGTGAAAAGATTTTGACTGTAGCACTGCACCTGCCTCTAAGGCAGTAATGTCTGTTGTGAGTGCTGGGTCCCCACTTTATTAGGTTCATGGGGCTTTACAGAAGGGAAGGGGCAGGCCCAGAGTGGCCCAGTGAGGTAGTTGATCTTCCAAACATAGACTCAGGATGGGCCACAGTTTTTCTTTGGCAGTGTGGAAAAATTAAGTACCTTCCGGAACATTTGGCTTTGGAGTGAACTGAACAACCAGAATTTCCATGTTTAAGTTCACAAAATAGAGCATTAAGGTTGCCAGGCAGTGGTGGTGCATGCCTTTAATCCCAACACTCGAGAGACAGAGGCAGGCAGTTAAGAGTCCATCCTGATCTATAGAGTGAGTTCCAGGACAGCCAGGGCTATATAGAGAAACCCTGTCTCGAGACATCCTCCAAAAAACCCCGAAAACCAGGTCAGGGGGCCATGTGCTCCCAAGTCTGTAGAACACACTGAGTCCTCCTACCCCCCTTGGGGCCACAGCTAACTATGGGTACAGAGTCAGGGCAGTGGTGACTACAGCCCCTGCTGGGCACAGAACTGGGGGAGTAACAGGAAGCTGCTCCAAGAGGCAGGGTCACAGGCATGCCCTTAAAAAATACTCCTTGGGGTGACAAGTGGCCTTAGGAACAATTAGTTTTCACTGACATGCCTATCTTCTCGAAGTGTTAGGGGTGATGTGTGGTCAGGATTATTCTAAGAAGCCACTGGGATGGAGGAACACTCAGGCCAGAGGTCACAATTGTGCAGCATCCACCCACCCCAAGTGACTATTGGGATCAGCCATGCTGCTGCCATCTGATTGCTGAAGAGTGGTCCCCTGACCCAGTTTTGGCTAATGAGATTAGTGGAGTCACCCAGTGTCCATCAGATAGCTGCTGTGAATGAGGTGACTGAGACAATTCCTCAGATTTAAAAACAGAACCACAGATGGCATGCAGGGCCCTGAGAAGGCCTCAGGGTACATATTTGTTCACAACACTATTTGCTATATCTACATGCAGGCAAACCTTGAATCCCTCGGGATGGTGGGCATATGTACCTGTGGGCCTTGTGGTTTCAACAGATAAGGATGGTTGTGACGTCCAGATTTAGGGTGAAGAGAGGAGTAGCCTCACTGTGTGCTTCTAGAGCCTTGCCTGATAACATCACTGTCATTCACACCCCGAGTCCACAGCCACACAAGCAGAGAGGACAGTATTTCTGGAATCCTAAAGAAAATCAGTTTGGGGTCTGTTTTGTCTTCTTTTTGTCTTGGGGATGGAACTTTGAGGCAGTGGGTGGCCAGCTTCAGACTCATTAAGGCTGCGGGAGAGAAGCATTCAGGACTGGGAGCCACCAAGGGTGGGCAGCTTCATACAGTACCCATAGCCAGTGGATTAAGGCACTGGTCTCCAGTCAGCCATTTCATAGATAAGGGAGAAACCAACACAGACCGGATTGCCTGACTATGATACTGGCCTGTGGGTGCTTCAGGGTAGGACCACAGGCTAGCTCCCCAGTGGGTCACCTTGGACAAGGTCACTTCTGCCCACCCTTACTGCTCTTGTATTGGGCGGTTTCAGCATCTGGGTGCTGTAAAGGCCCAGTTTCTATAGAGCTGTTTCAGAAAGATGCACCTATCTGGGCAGTGGTGGTGCACACCTTTAATTCCAGACAGGTGGATCTCTGTGAGTTCGAGGCCAGCCTGATCTATGGAGCTAGTTTCAGGACGGCCAAACAGCCAAGGCTACAAAGAGAAACCAGGCCTCGGGGAAAAAAAATAAAATAAACAATAGGAGCTTCTCAGTCAGGGCTCTGTCTCCCTCCCATGCCCTCCTTCACCACAGGACCCCCCCCCCTTGGCCGCCTCCTGGTGGGTTCTGAGCCCCACCATCCATACCTGTTGTACTTCCCTCTGGATCCCTTCCATCATTTTGTCATGGTGTCCTCTTCTCCGTGAAGAGCTCCTGGACCCCATGCCTTATGCTCTCTTGTAAACCTGCCTCCTCCAGGAAGCTCTCCAGGCTTTCTCAGTCCATCCTAATTCCCCTGCCTCCTCTCCCCCAGCTCAGAAGTCTATTGGTTTTCCTTAAAATTTCTACTTCAGGGCAAGGAACAGCTGACGCTACATCAACACCAAAGCTGGGACCCATGAAGGAAGCTCAGGCCCTGAGCTGACAAGGCACTGGTTCATTTAGGGTCTCAAGCGACATCCCAGGCCTGCATTCCCTGCAGGAGCCCCAGGATGTGGATTTTGACTAGGTTTTTGTTTTGAATTTTCAAGAAATGCTTACTGTGCTATCCAGACTGTCTTGAATGGCTAGACTCAGGAATCCTCCTGCCTCAGCTTCTTCAATAGCTAGGATGATAGAAATACTCTACCTTCCTAAGAGTGGTGACGTGGGGCCAGAATGGCCAGTCCCCAGTAATCGTAAATTTATAGCTACCTGGTGGGGAAATGTTTAGCTACCTTCACTTTACAGTGGGGGAAACTGAGGCATAGAGAAGTTTAGACATTCTCTCATGTACATGAAGCTCTGGCCCAGAGACATCTGGGCCAGCATGCAGGGTCACCCTTCCTGGGTCAGGTCTGGTTATTGCTTCCGCACCCCAAGCCTGTGCTGCCTGGGAGCCAGACTTTGGGATTCAGGCAAAGTTTCCTAACGGTGGAGGGGTAATGAGCCCTCCCCCAAGAGGATGTTTGGAAACCAGGAGTTGTAGAAAGTTTTCCCAGTGAACCATCTGAGCCACTGCATGTGGCTCTGGTTCATGAGTGAGTGATGGCTGAGGCATGAGACAAGACAGTCCCCACCCCCACTTCAGATGACAGTCACATGGCTGTTGAGCTCCTAGTTCGGGCACTGGATATGTGTGTGCCCATGCTCCACACAATTCCAGAATGCCACCCCAGAATGCACCATGAGTCACTGCTGCAACACTCCCCTTTACAGATGTGGAAACTGAGGTCTGTGTTACTCAGCTGGGAAGGGGCAGTGCTGTGCCTGTCTGTGGAAGGCCCTTTTAGCACAAAAATACTCCCTACTCCCTATTCCATTTATAGACTGGCTGAGGGTCCTGGCTCATGGCCACATGTGGGGATATTTTCAAATATAATAAAAATATCAGAGGGATCTCCCCACAGTCAGTCTAGGAGGATCAGACAGTGGTGAGTCACACCTTTAATCCCAGCACAGGGAATATCCGGGAGTGGTGACCTATGCCCTTAATCTAATCTGAGTTCCAGGTCATTTTAGTTTACAGAAGGAGTTCCAGGCTCCCAGGCAGGCAGTGGTGGGGCCACACCTTAACTGAGCCAAGAAGGTATTTAAGGCAGAGAAGACAGAAGAAGCCATGGCTCATGCGGTGCGGTTAGTCCCAACACTTGGGAAGCAGAGGCAAGAGAATCTCTGTGAGTTCAAAGCCAAGCCTGGTCTTCAAAGCAAGTTCCATGACAGCCAGGACTGTTACACAAAAAACTCTGTCTGGAAAAAAGAAAAAAAGAAAAAAAAAAAAAGAGAGACAGGAGGAGGTGGATCTGTCCTCTGATATCTCTGACTATTTGTATTAATTTGAAAATATCCCCACAGCCACAGGTATAAAAGCAAAAGTCAATCTTGATCCCTAGTCCCAGGCCAGAGTCCGACCACCCAGCCTTTAGACCATACCAGGGTTTTCAGCCTGTTATCACAACAGATGGTGACCCAGAAGTTTTCAGAAGTTGGTATCTGCAGTGTTTTAGAGGCACACTCCCATATTTGACTGCCAGTATTCAATTTATTCGCTGGGTATTGTGGTGTATCCCAGAATTCAGGAGGGAAGATCAGTTGTTCAAAGTCATCCTTGACTACAAAGTGAGTCTGAGGGCAGCCTGAATCACATGAGACTCTCTCAAAACCAAAGCATTTACCCAATTGTGATGGCTCAAGCCTTTAATCCCAGCACTCCGGGGACAGAGGCAGGCAGATCTCTGAGTTCCGGATCAGTCTGGTCTAAAGAGCAAGCTCCAGGCCTACCAGGGCTATAAGGTGAGACCCTGTCTTGATAAATATATAACATACAAGCAATCAAAAAAATCCTAATTTTTAAACGTATGATTTTTAGCTGGTGAGGTAGTTCAGCAGGTAAAGACATTTGCCATGCAAGTCTCATGGCCCAAGTTTGATTCCCTGGAACCCTCAGAGAGACTCAACTCTGGCAAGTTACTCTCTGATTTCCACACACGTATCCATACCCACACCATACAAACCCTAATAATAATACATAA
Source organism: Phyllotis vaccarum (assembly GCA_033318265.1). NCBI lineage: Eukaryota > Metazoa > Chordata > Mammalia > Rodentia > Cricetidae > Phyllotis > Phyllotis vaccarum. Next base: position 50,229,037 of record JARWLC010000017.1, on the reverse strand, counting down.
ATTAACCCTAACACTCAGGAGGCAGAGGCAGGCAGATTTCTGTGAGTCCCGGCCAGCTACATAGAGAGGTCTTATTTTAAAAAACAAAATAAAGCAAAACAAAATACGCTACCACCAAAAATCCCCACAAAACAAAACAAAACAAAGCCCCTCATTTTATACGAAATCTCTGAAGACTGACTCTGCACCCATCTTGTATCCCAGCCCCAGAACAAATGGAGACACCCAGGATTATTATACAATTCTGTATTTAGGGACATGTTTACAGAATGTGTCCCTTTTGTAAAATTTTAGACAAAGTTCATCAATCTCTCATAGAAACAGTTTGTGTGTGTGTATGTGCATATGTGTGTGTGTTCTTGTTTCAAACTGTTGTAGGATGTGAGCTGGACGGATCTGTTTGCAGGTCCATGGGCTTCTGCACAACCAGGTTTGTGTTCAGAGGTCACACCAAATCCCATCACACTAAAGCCACAGTAAATTCTGCTGAGTCACATGAACATGTGGCATGGATAACCTCAACAGGTTGTTTCAAGATGAAAAGGGGCAGGGTCTCCCTGTGGGTGGGTGTGGTTACTGGAGATAGCAGAGGCCGACAGGCTTTGTTTGTCCCAGAATGGATTCCTCTGAAAACTCATCATGGTTTCCTAGTGTCAATATATAAAAATACCCTCCTCTGGATAAAAATGTATATAGTGGAAAACTTCTCGATGCATAGCCAGGGTAATGTGTGGAAAAGAGAGTTTCCAGGGCCTGTTTGATGTCAACTGTCTGCGACCTGGCTGGGTGCATGAGAATTAAAAATTCCAGAACATTTTTTTTTTCCTTTCTGGTTGCCAACTTTTTGGCTCACATGATTTCAAGGTAGTCGCTGCATCGAAGAGCCATTTGTCCCTCAAGTACTGATGGCAACAGAGACGGCCACATATTTATCATTAGTCACGATCGGCTTCTACAGCTTGGAAAAAAATGATTAAAAGCAGGAGTTGACTCAACAGACCACATGAGATGGAGGCCGTCGCTTCCAACGGGACCTTTCTCTCTGGAAATCACAATCAGGATGTTGGAGGAAGGTTGCCTCTGAGTTGGGGGAATCACATCTTTGATCCCAAGTCTTGCATAAGAAAATAGACTAAGAGGTGGGGATACATTGGCCATGTTGTAGTGACTTTGGCCTTACCAAGTTCCACAGACTCACAGCACTTTCTAGGGATGCACTGATGTCAACTTGAGAAATGGAATTGAGATTTCTGACTGGATGGATCTAGTTTTTGGAGCTGGTTGCTAAGCTTTGAGGGCTATGATGGCCCAACACTTTCCTTTTCTAGAAACAAGGAAGGAGGGTGGAAGCCATAGGGCTTTCTGAAATGGAGTGACCTTGCTCAGACCTTAGGAGAAACCTTCCAAGGATGGCCATGATTGAAAATGGGAGCCAGGCTCACTCTGACATAAGTGACTTTCTCTGAGTACCTCCCCAACAGCCAGTTTTCTGAAGGTTCTGGAATACACGGGAGGTTTCTAACTCGGGGAGTGGAGGCCTTTGTAAAACACACTACATTCTCTAAGGGCAACATTTTCACCAGTGACAGGATCTCCTGTGATGTGGAGGCTGCACACAGGCCGCCAGCATGATCCCACCCTCAGCAGCATGGAGGTTTTCATTTAGAGTCTTTTGGACTTTCTCTTTGCAACATGGGTTCTGGAAGAGCAGCAGCATTGTGCTGTGTCTCACACACAGGCGTGGGGGGAAAAATAATACCAACAAGCCCGCAGTCCATGGGCTCTCTGAATTTGGTCCGTCTTAGAGTGCTTTGTGATGGCTTTGAACAATCGTCTCTTAATCTCATATCATGGCAAAAAAAAAAAAAAAAAAAAAAGACACAGCGTCTGTGTCTGCTCCACAGCAGCAGTGACAGCATCTGATTTTATAACTCTCTTTAATATCAAAACAGCATCGGCTGGGGATAAATTCCAAAGGATCCTTTATTAAAATAGTTGAAAGAGGTCTATAAATATTTATTTTTTAAAAGAGTTTGGAGTTTCTGGGTGAGAACGTGGAGCCATTTTGGTCCTGCCTCCCATGGGGGAGGGGAGGAGGACAGGATCCCAGTGCCTCCTATAAGCAGGGCTGTCAAAAAGATGAGACAGTGGGCAGCATCTGCTCACACACAACTTCAGGTAACCAGTGTTACAATAAACGTAAACGACTTAACATTGCTGTCCACATTTGCATGGCTGAGTTCTTGCCTCTCTGGCCTCACCCCATCTGGGAGAGGGAGGGAGGGAAGGAGAGGAGGTGACCACTGGGTACCTCCCTCACCCCTGGTTCAGAATTCCCACTCCAGAGCCTCTTCCCGGTTGGCAGCCCTCTCCAGTCGGTAGATTATACTGTTCAAGTTGGCCATTTTCTCATGCCGCCGCTGTAAGTTGGGGTTTACCTTGGTGCTGGGGTGCAAGGTTGCAGCTGTGTCAGCCGTAGGGCTGGCACTGGGCACTTTGGCAGGTGGGGCGCCAGGTAAGGATGGAGAGATGGGGGCCGAGGAAGAGGGGATGGGTGACACACATGTCATGAGGTCTGGTGAAGAGATGGCAGAGGGAGAGTTTGGTGGCTCCTCCAGACTGCAGCATGAGGATTCCGAGGTGGACTTAAAACTCAGAGGGTCTGAGTGAATCTGCTCCTCCATCTCCTTTTCGTGGGGGGTGTGTAATGAGGGGCGGTCTGGGTTGGGTAGGTCTGAAAGGAAGGGCCTGGGGGCCGGCTCTGGGAGTTCACTGTTTTCCAGAGGGTGGGCATGCTCCTCTTTGGGGCTGCCTTGTCCCCTGTCCGGGTCCCCTACATCCAGGGGCTGACTGTCCTCATCCACCTCTGTATCTTCCTCCTGCTTAATCCTCACCAGAGCCCTGTCTGAGGCAGCTAGGGCTGTGGGACTCTCAGATTCCTGCAGCTCCAGATTCTTCATTGGGGGCTTCTGGTCCTCAGCTTCTGAGTCAGGGCTCTGTGGGGTGGGGCCTATGTGGGTGTGGCCTGGTGGCAGGACACCAGAACCCCCGCTTGAGTCAAAATCTGGGTCATCCTGTGTTCCCTCCACCAGCATCTCGCGCCGCATCCTGGACCTGTGGTAGAGACAAGGGTGAGGGTCTGGCGCTTGACATCAAGTTCAGTCCACAAGAACAGTGCATGTACACCACCCACCTCCTTGGCAACACTCTGTCTACAGCTGTGCCTTCCATTGTTCCTCCTTCCCAGAGCTCACAGCAGCTGCTCAGGGCAGTCAGTGCCTGCCTCCCTCCCTCTAGTACCTGGGACAGACTAGGTTCTTCTGCTGTAACTGAGCTCTCTCTCTCTCTTTCTGTGTGTCTGTGTGTCTGTGTGTCTGTCTGGGTCTGCCAGAAGTCAACAATGGGTGATGTGAGCCTAGCTTGTATTATAAAACTGACACAACCTAGACTTAACCTGGGAAGAGGCAACCTCATCTGAAGGACTGCCTTGATCAGATTGTCCCATGCTGAGTCCTTGAGAGATTGTCTTGACTGTTAATTGATAAGAGGAGGGCCCAGCCCATTGTGGCTCCTCCATGGGTTCTGCCTCAGGTCCTGCCTTGACCTCCCTCAGTAATGGACCGTGGACCATAACCTGATATGCAAGTCAAATGACTCTTTCCTCCCCAAGATGTTTTTCCTCCGTGTTTTATCCCAGCAGTAGAAAAGTAAGAACAGAGAGGGACCTCCATCGATACTTATACACCTTCCCTCCTTCCTGCCTTTCCTTTTTTCTCTTTTTTGAGACAGGGTCTCCTGATGCCCTGGCTGGCGTGAAATTCACTATGTAGACCAGGCTAGCCTTGAACTCAGAGATCGTTCTTATTCATCTTTCAAAACCCACCTCAAAAGTCACCTCTTTGTCCTAGTCTTCTGGAGCCAAGGTTCCCTCTTCCCTCAGCTCCTTCTCCTTCCTTTTGTCCTAATAATCAGGCTGAAGTGAAAGGGCTTGGCTCATGACATATATAGGCTTATCAGGCTCAGGGAGGGTAGCTTTGAACCCCTGATCTTTAGAGCCCAACTCAGTGTGCATGTTTTTGAATGAAGGTGATGGATGATGATGGAATGCTCAGTTCCCATGAGAAATGAGCAGAGACGAAATCCCCATTGTCACTCAGGAGGGGAGGAGATAGAGCTGTTAGGACCCATGTTCTCTGTTACACTATAGTGTGCGTTGTGTACAAAGCTCTACTGTAGGCTGCTCACTCACTCCCACAGTTGCTTCATCTGACTGATTTGACACTAGGGTGGAACAGGAGCGTCATGTCTCATCTTGTAGAATCACCATGAAACTCTGAGAGATCCATGACCTGCCGAAGGCCACACAGCTAAGGCCTGTGTGATGCCAAGTGCAGACTGTGACCCAGCTGCAGCCCCATAGGTCCCAACCACCCTCAGGTGTTCCCATGAGCCTCTGAGCCTTCCTTATGACCCTCTGTGTCCCCCACGGCCTGCTGGGTCCCTCTAGGACCCCGAGTCCCCACAACCCTCTTCTCTGCTGCTCCATGACCTGGGTCCCCCCAGGCTACCTGTAGTTGTGGAACCAGTTGATGACAGTGTTGGTCTTGAGGTTCAGCTGGAGCGACAGCAGCTCTATCGTCTGCTGCGAGGGGTAGGGCTCCAGCTGGTAGGCCTTCCGAAGCGCCTCCTTCTCGGCAGGTGCCAGCACCACTCTTGGCTTCTTGGTCTGCATGAGGCTCAGCTCCTGTGGCTGCTGACAGGGGCTGGGGCACTCAGAGTGCACAGTTGGTGACTCGCTGTCCGAGCCTGTGCTGATGAGCCCATAACGGCGTTTCAGATAGGCTGGGGAGAGAGGGGACAGGCTGATGGGCCAACACTGCACTCAGTGGACACTTGGCAAGGATGGTAGAATTACCAGGACAGTACCCTCTGTTTCCCCACTCCCATCCTGTTTCTGCTCTTCTGGCTTCACTGAGATGCTGGCTGGTCTCCTGCTCTATTGCTTCTGAGGCCAGCTGAGGTGTGCGCGGGAAGGGGAGGGTGTGTTCCTGGAGCACAGCCACTTCAGGGCTGTGGGAGGGGGGTACTTAACCTGGGAGTTCTGTGGCCAGCAAGACTGTAAGAAGTGCCACTAAGTTTCAGAACACTTGGTTGTGTGAGGGGCCGCTTTGAATAAACCTTCTTATTGTAGGATGCGTGATGACCTCACAATAGCAAAATATGAACAAAAACTCTGCTGTGCTTTAGACCTAGAAGGTTCTCCAGTGGCTGTTGTGGAATATTGCTTTATACTGTATGAAGATATGTCACTGTGATTGCTTTAACAAAAAAGCTAAACAGCCAATTGCTAGGCAGGATTTGGGGGGCAGAGAGGATGTGGGAAGAAAAGGCATGTCTCTGGTCAGACACAGAGCAAGCAGAATGGGCAACAGGGAAACACGGTAATAAAGGCATGAGGCAGAAAGTAAATTAATAGAAATGATTAGTTTAAGTTATAAGAGCAAGTTAGAAACAAGCCTAAGCTATCGTCTGAGCTTTCATAATCAACAGGCCTCTCTGTGGTTATTTGCGAGCTGGCTTGTAGGACAGAGAAAGACTCACCAGAAGGGGCTTAGACCCAGCTGAGTGATTCTGGGAGAAGTTGAGAACTTTAAGAGGTGGGGTCTAGTGGGAGTCTTTAGGTCACTGGAGGTGTATGTATCTTGTTTTGATTTGAGACTAGGTCTCATACAACCCAGGCTGTCCTTGAACTCACTATGCAGCCCAGGATGATGTTTAACTTCTGATCTTCCCATCTCCACCTCCTGGATGGTACTGGGATTACAGGTGTGCAGTACCACACTCATTTAGGCAGTGTTGGGGAATGAACCCATTATGAATGCTAGGTATGCACCATCAACAGAGACACTCCCCCAGCCCCTGGTGAGCAGGCCCTTGAAGGAACTCCTGGGACCCTGGTCTCGCCCATGGTGAGCCTGCTCTCTGCTCCACAGGCTGGGTAAGGGGCAGAGGAGAGTTCATCTAGAGGAGAGAAAGAGGCCTGAGAGGAAGCTGGGAACAGTGTGCAGCTGTGGTTGGCAAGACTGTGCCAGTTCTGGAAAGGTGCCACATATAATTCTGGTGAGGGGGATGTGAGTATCTGAATTTCTGCCATCTGAGGGTCTTCAGAGTGTGGCTGGGATCAGGTTACCCAGACACCCCTGCCTGTTCTCACCTTTCTTCTCCAGCTTCTTCATATCCCGCAGCTTTTCTACATTGTGGGGGTCGCTCAGCCACAGCTGCATACGCACAAAGGGCTCCCGGCCCTTCAAGCTCAGCTTGTGCCAGGGCTTGGGCCTCGACAGCAGGTCTGACACGGAGCCTTGTGTCAGCCCCAAGATGCTCTCACCAAACAACCGCTGCCCTGGGGATAGGTCAGAGGGTAACTGTCACCTCAGGCCAGGCATAGAGACCCGCTCCCACAGAAGGAACAGGCCAGGGAGGGTGGTCCAAGATTCTTTCTGCACAAGAGACTAGGGAGGGTCAGCACTAGACAGTTAACACAAAAATTACTTTTCTGTTAGTACAGTTCTTCATTCCCAGGGGACCACCCCTCCAAACTGCCAGCAGACACTCTGTACTGTACACAAGCTTGTTACACCCCCCCCCCCAGCATACTCTAGCAGATGCTATTCAAATTTCAAATGTGTCTGACTTATGGTCCATTAATTCTATCTCCCAGAATTAGCCTAGAGGAACACCTGCCCAAGGTATCAGAGCTATGGACTGTTTTTGGTGGCGAGAGTGCTGGGGTCAAACCACGGCCCTCACATGTGTCAGGAAAGCTCTATGCTACCCCTGTTTCTGCCACCTCTGTCCTTCTTGAGCTCTTTGTGTGTTCTAAGAAGAATCTTACTTGGTAACTGAGGGTAGCTGCAAACATGATTCTCTTGCCCCAGGCTCTCAAGTACTGATTATAGGGATGCAGGATGCACCTGGTTCACACTGCCTTCACATGGAGGCCACAGGTTAACTTTGGGTGTCTTCCTCAATTGCTTTCTAAACCTCAAGTTTTTGGAGATGGGAGTCTCTGGACCTGGAGCTCACCATTTCCAGGCTGGCCAGGGAAATGACCGTTTCTGCCCCAACTCTAAGTTACAGATGTATACCACCATGCCCAGGTTTTTGTTTGCTTTTATTTATGTGTCTGAGTGTTTTGCTTGCATGTATGTCTGTACAGCACTGCATGCCCGGTACCCTAGTCGTTAGAAAAGGGCATTGGATTCCCAGAACTAGAGTTAGAGATGGTTGTGAGTAACACATGTGGGTGCTGGGAAATTGAACCCAAGTCCTCTGGAAGAGCAGCCAGTGTCCTTAACCACTGAGCCATCTTTCCAGCCCCAGTGCCTGGTTTTTAACAGAGCCAGAGATCCAAACTTAGGCCCTTCATCTGCAGAACATCTGCTAGGCCTTCCTTTCTTTTTCTTTTCTTTATCAAGACAGGTTTTCTCTGTGTAACAACCCTGACTGTCCTGGAACTCTCTTTGTAGACCAGGCTAGCCTTGAACTCACAGAGATCCCCGTCTCTGCCTCCCAAATGCTGGGATGAAAGGTATGAGCTGCCATGGGTGGCTGACTAGGGTTTCTTAAGGCCTTGCTGCAGGGCAGTTTTGAGAGCCAAGCTGTGCTACCTCCCTTTCGTTCCTCAGCAGGAGTCCTGGTCAGAGTCATGTGCCTTACATTTGGTCCTGCATGCTCAGGGCTGGCTGGAACCTCCAGGCTGGCCCTGCGGTCACTGGAAAGTCCCAGTGGCACTTTGTTCAAGGCTTGGAAGAGCTAGTCTAGGGCTGCAGGCAGCACCCAGGCCTTGCCACGTACCTAGGTTGTTGTCTGTGAGGACCTCCTTGACCCTCTTGGTGATGGAGTATGTGTCCAGCTCTGGGGACATGGCCACCATCTCCTGGATCCCCCCTGCAGCCTGGCTGCCTGAGAAAGGCTTCCCGCCCAGGGAAGAGCTGGCCCGACCCTCAGGCTGCTGATTCTCTTTGCTGCTTTCCAGAGACAGGCCCAGGGGCTCCCGGGAAGTCTTCTCAGGCTCCGTGGGGCTTGAGGGAGGTGATGGTGAGGACCTCGGTTCAGTGGGACTGGCTGTAGGCAATAGATAGTGGGGCAGTCACTGCCACTGGGTGTGGCTGGGCAGGATGGCTTGTCAAAGCTGAGACTAAACCAAGGCATCTTGCAGCCACCATAGTGCATCCCAAGAAGGGACTGTCTGGGGGTCCTCATGCATGTAGATTTTCCTTTTCCTGTGGTTCTGGGAATTGAACCAGGGCCTTGATATGTCAGGCAAATAATCTACCAATGAACAAGAGTTAACTGAGTTAACTCTTCTCAAAAAATTTCATTTGGAGATATGAGCCTCCATACATTGCAAAAACTGGCCTTGAACTCAGAATGCTCTTGCCTCTGCCCCAGAGTGCTGCTTGTCTGCCAAGAAAGTGTTGCAGCCTCTCTTGCCTATCACTCTCTGCTAAATGTTTGTCGGCCATTTGCTTTGCCCGTCTGACTGCTTATAACCTGCCTTCTGCCTACCAACAGCCTGCCCCTGATTTGTGCCTCAAATTGACAGGGGAGCTCTAATCCTGTTGCTAAGGTGAAATCTTCACTTGGGACCTGGGATTCTGTCACCTAACACTCTGTTCTGGTTTATAAACCTGCTGGCAGTCCTGATTATTTCTGAGACTCAAGGTATGGCTTTGCTAGATCCTTACCTTACAGGTGGGTTTATCAAGTCTAGGCTCTGGCACTGGGCCAGAATCATTCCTTCTTTGTGGTCTCTGGGGCAGGTGGACCACTCTGCCTGCAGCCACATGTTCTGAAATAAGGGCTACCCACAGGACCTCAGCAGCCCTACACAGTGGCCCTGTGACTCTAGGTATCTTCCTGAACCTCCCCTTTCTTCCTCTGCTAAGTTCAGGTTCCACCCTGCCCATGACCTCATTAATGATCAGCTGACTGGCCCAGGCCAGTGCTAAAAAAGATTCTGAAAAGCAATACAGGCTCACTAGGGAGTTGGTGAGTTTGATGGGGGGGGGGGGGGGGGGGGCGCAAGCTGTGTTTGTTCCATATGTTCTAAATGCCTGGGCCCAGGCCTTCTGCACTTCTGCTGGGTAGAAACCACCTTCCAAGGGGAACAGAGAAGGGAAGAGGGGTCATGGTTAGGAACACATGCCCCAGGTGACATCACTGGGGACTGTAAAATGGTGTTGTGGATGGAGAGGGGGCAGAGGTGGGTAAGCAAGCCCACTGATTTGGAGTAGAGGCCCTGTCCCCTGTACTCACCCTGTGTGGTGCTGGGCTGCTGGTTTGGGGCCTGGCCCAGCTGGTCTGATAACCACAGCTGCATGCGGATGAAGGGCTCTCGGCCCTTCTGTGTCAGCTTGCTCCATGGCTTTGGCCGTGACAGCATGTCACTCACACTACCCTGGGACAGTCCCAGGACCTACAGGTGGAAGGCAGATTAGCAAATCCCAATGTGGCCTTCCTGGCCCCTCCCAGGCCCTTCAGAACCTGCTCTCCATCCTCAGCACTGGCCTGTGTACAGAACTCCCACGTGACCCTTAAGAGTCATGATCCCCTCCAGGATGCCACTCTGTACCTCCCCAATTAAGTCTTTTCTCTCAGCTCTGGTTTCACGACCCCTCTTTGAATCTCTGTTCCAGTGCTAGCTGGGTGCACTAGGGCACTGGGCGGGGCTGAGTCCTTAATCTTCAGAGGCTGGATGGACCATGGGAACTAGCCCTGTGTCTAGGGATGGCTAGATGCCAGGCAGCCATCTGACTGAGCTCCTGAGGAGTGGCTTCGCCCTCCAGACTACAGGTCTTAGGGCCAAGGTCTCACTGGGCCTACTCCTGGGTTCCCAGGTTCCCTGTGGTCCACACCTTCTCCCCAAAAATGCGCTGGCAGATGCCGTTCTTGGCTAGCTTCTCCTTGACCTGGCGAGTCAGCTCCAGTGTGTCCACCTCCCGGTACATGTACAGCTCGTACTGCTCAGGCGTCAGGGGTGGCACGGTGGGCTTGAGTGTTCGGGGCACGTAGGCCGGGTAGTAGGGCAGCCGCCCGCTGCTCACCTCTGGGACTTCAGCCTTGAGCTCTCCTACCCTGGAAGGCTCATCTTCCCCCGTGGCTGCTTCATCCTCAGGGGCGATGGCTGCCTCGTCCCCGCGGGGCCAGGCTCGCCCATTGGGCTGTCCCGAGTAGCTGGAGGAAGAGGAGGAGAGGGAGGGCGACACGGAGGCATAGGGACGGCTGAGCAGGCCGCGGTCCGATGCCCAGTGATGGTCAAAGTAGCCGGCGTCGCCAATCTCGGACTTCACCTTGCGGATAATCCTCTGCACAAACGCAGCGGGAGACAGGACAGCCAGCGGAGCCTGCGCACTGCTGCTGCTGTTGCTACCGCTGCAGCCTCCTCCGCCATCCTCTTGTTTCACGCAGGCCAGGGCTCCATTCTGGCTCACGGTGGCTAGCGTGGGCCGCTCCGGAGGAGAGGGAGGCACAGAGCGGCCCCTGGGTCCTGATTCCATCTCCAGCAGGGCCTGCTGCTGGGCTTGCATCTCGCGGCGGGCTTGTTCCAGAATGTTCTTAATGGCGTCTTCAGAAGTGCTGGAGGAGGCTGTGCCACTGGGGATGCTCACAGTGGCTGTGGAATTCTTGGGTTCGCCTGTGGACAGGGTGACAGGGTGGTAAGGGGCCCATCATCATCAGGGCTAAGTTGCATGTAGTATCTGGGTTTATATCATCCAAATGTGGGGGCAACCTTTGTCCAACGATGGAGGACTGGTCAAGTAAGTGATGGCCTGTCAGTCTGGTGGAATATTAGGCTGGCATAAAAAAAAAATCAGGCGAATAGCAAAATCTTAATGTATGTGGGGAAAGTGAACTCAGAGATAAGACCCAAACCAAATATCATGCCCTTTATATATGCTATGAACTTACTGTAAAGGCTCAAGGTCAAGAAAGAGGCATCAGGAACAGCAGAAAGTGGGGCTTTCAGGTATTCTATAGCAAAATCATGGCACAACCCCCAATGTTCAAAGACAAAAGCCTGGATACTGAATGACAGTGTGGACACAGTGTAATATTATACATCCTGAAAAGAGAGATCCCTGAAATCCAGTCAGGCATCTTAGTAACATAAACTAGCATTAAAAAAAAGTCCTAAAAGATGATTCACAAGCTGACTGTGGTGGCACACATCTTTAATCCCAGGGCTTGAGGCAGGGGGATCTTTGTGAGTTCAAGGGCAGCCTGGTCTACAGAGTGAGTTCCAGGACAACCAGGGCTGTTACACAGAGAGACCCTGTCTCAGTTAAAAAATAAACAAAAAAGAAGATTGGAAGTGTAACACCCTGCAAGAAGTACCAAGAAAGTAAATTAAACGTGAATTAGGGGGAAATCTTATCAAATAGCAAACACAAAGGATTGATAGGAAAAAAAAAAAAAAAAACCCAAGTCAACAGCTATCCCAGGAAGGGAAAGGGAAGGGGAGGGAGGGGAAGGGAGGGGAGGGCAGGGAGCGGCCAGGTAGGAGGCACAGGGATTCCCTAAACTGGGTGGGAGTCATAGTTCCCAGAGGCTCAGTTGGCTATATGAATAAATGAAATATATGAAATTTCACAAAAAAGGGCAGGTTTGACTGTGCCCCAGGAACAGCAATTGATCAGGATATGATCAGGTGCTGCCTCTGAGCCAGACTTCTGTGTAGGCTCCACCCTGGGAACGACCCACCACACAGTCATTAATAGTTTTTTCCTTTCTAGTGAAAAGCAACAGAATAGTATGAAGTCATGAAAAGGGACACAGCTTGGATCTAAGGTGTGACCTAGAAAAACATTTAAAACATAAAGGGAAGTGAAGGATGACAACCCAGGAAGTTGTCTGTCAGGGGTCTTCAATGTACTGTCCACCAGCAGACTGACATGGGAGTGGTGGCTTATCAGACGGCTTCTCTGTCAGGGGACTTCAATGTACTGTCCACCAGCAGACTGACATGGGAGTGGTGGCTTGTCAGACGGCTTCTCCTCCCACCCCTTTGGTTTCTCAATACACAGGATCTCTCGGTAGCCCTGGATGTCCTGGAACAGTTTTCTAGACCAGGCTGGCCTTGAACTCAGAGATGCACCTGCCTCTGCCTCCTGAATGCTGGAATTAAAGGCATGTGCCACCAACACCCAGCTAGCTGGCCACTGTCATAAGCAGTTTGTATACCCCCCCCCATTCTGGATGTTTCCTTAGTTGGCCAAGTTGGCCCTAGCCAGCTGTTTGGGGTGTGCAGAGGTGGGAGTGGGGGAGGGTGTCCACCCTTTTAGATTAGTTTCTTGTTGGCTTTGTACTGAGCATGAACATTTTCCAAACCTGCTGCTGATTTAAATCCCACCCCCCCCCCATCTGTTTCTGGCCCTTAAGAGCCCAGAGCCTTGTTGCTACGTCTCACCCACATCTGTAGCCCTGTCCAGCACACAGTAGGAGCTTTAAAATTTAGCATGAGTGGCTCTGAGGATTAGATAGTGGGGCAGTGTAGACTCCTGCTCGCCAGGCGTGTCCCCTTTCCTGCAGCCTCTCCCAGGGATAGAGAGTCCATCATAGGAGGGCAGTCAGGGACAGTTTCTCATAGGACTCTGCAACTGGAACACTTGCGTTGATCCTCCACCAGGGGGCAGCAGACACCACACAGTGGGGTGTTGAACCCAGCATCCTAGGCAGCCAAGGTCTACACTGCAGGGTGTAACTGCAATTTGGGCCTAGTTGCAGAAGCCCCCAAGCCAATGGCAGGGACAGCCACATGGTCAGAGCTACTGACTGCAGAATCACAACAAGGAAGAGGAATTTTTGTTTTGGTTTTTGGTGGTTTTTTTTTTTTTTTTTTTTTTTTTTTGGTGGTGTTGTTAGTATTTGGTTTTTGGTGACAGGGTTTCTTTCTGAAATGCTGGCTGTCCCGGAAATCTCTTTGTAGACCAGGCTGGCCTCAGACTCACAAAGATCCACCTGGCTCTGCCTCTTACGTGCTAGGATTAAAGGCGTGCATCACTACCACCCGGCTGGAAGGAAGTTTTGACTGTATTACTCTGACTACATTTTCCTGTGTACCTGTACCCCCCCCACACACACACAGTGAGCACTAACCTCATCTGACCCCTCCCCCCAGCTTTTAGAAAGATGGGCTAATTCCATCCCTATCCCCATCCTAAAGATGAGAAGAGAGAGGCAGAGAGAGGCCAGGTCCCTAGCCCAAGGCCACATATCTAATCAGTAGCAGAGTCAGAGTTTGTGGCTAGTTCAGCCATCTTGTATTTAGGACTGTGGGTCACAGTAGGAAGAGAGAGCATGAGCAGCATCCCAGCTCATCTGGACAAAGTGGGGGGCTTCCCATAGGAGGTGAAGCATAAGGAACTGACTGGGAATCGGTCAGATGATGTCCTGGGTAGGGGTGTAGCGTCAGGTGTCTAGTCCTATGAGAGGTGAGGGGTATGGAGACTCTGGGCCTGGGTGTCTTGCTGAGCAGCTGGGATTTTAGCTTGGGAGCAGTCGGAGCTGTGGGAGATACCTGAGCAGTGGCGTGCCTGTGTTTGCGCTCCAGGAGGTCCTTCTGGCCCTTGGAATGCTCTGGGATGACAGGTGGAGGAGGGCCACTGGCTGAGGACTACTCACCTCCCTTCTGAGACTCAATCTCCTTCTTCGCCTGCTCCAGGATACTCTTGATGGCATCGTCTGAGCCTGTCTCAGGTGTGCGGATTCTCGGGGTGATGCTGCCTAGGGGAGGCACAAAGGTGGCAGTTGTGGGCCTGCAGGTGGGGGAGTCAGACCCTGGAAGTGGGCAGGAGGGTGTGGACCAGACCACAGCTTACTCTATGTGACAAACGGTAGGTGGTATAGTGACTCTGGTTTTGGGACTGGAACCCAGGGCCTAGGGTGTGCTAGGCCAATATTTAGTCCTGAGCTATGCACCCAGCCAGACTCTGGCTTAACAGTAACAGGACCATAACGATGATGGCAATAGCTAACAGTTCTTTTGTCGTGTCCCCCCCCCCCCCCCTGCACAGGACAGGGTCTCGCTGTGCAGCCTTGGCTGTCCTGGAACTTGCTGGCTTCAAACTCAAAGAGATCTGCCTGCCTCTGCCTCCTGAGTGCTGGGATTAAAGGTGTGCGTCACCAATGCACAGCCAGCTAACACTTCTTGAGCAGTTCTGCCTTGCTGGGTGCAATGTTGAGCATTCCGGGTCCTTTCAGCCCTTCCCCAGAGAGCTGACAGATGGGGAAACTGAGGAACTGGCCCAGAGCCTAGGCTGAGCTGCCCAGGGAGGGTTGAGGGGGGTGAAAGACGGTGGTCCAGTGGAAGGAGGGAGGGAGGCCATACATCATTCCCTCAAAAAGAGGAATTGGAGGCACAGGGCAGCAGCTCACCTACGCCAGGTTACACATGGTGCTGGACGGTGGTGGGGCTGCTTCATGGCTCACCTCGCTGCCGCACTTGGATGGTGCGCAGGGCCAGCACATTCTGCTCATCCGACAGGAACTGCTTCATCTTGATGAAGGGCTCCTTACCCTTCACAGTGAGTTTGCGCCAGGGCTTGGGCCGTGCCAGGATCTCACTCACCGACCCTTGTGACAGTCCCAGCACATAGTGACCAAATACACGTTGGCCAATGTTGTGTTTCAACAGCTGCTCCTTCACCTGGAAGGCAATCTCGGCCGTGTCCAGCTGCTCCTCTTCTGGCCCAGCCCCATCCACAGGTTCCAGGGCTCCAGGGGCCTCAGGGCCGAGTGCTGAGGCGGCCGGAGCTGTTGGAGGCTTGGCACCACCATAGAAAGCCGGTGGGAATGCCAGCAGGTTGCCCGCTTCCCCTTTGAAGGCAGCCGGGCCCATTATGTGCTTGGGCAACAGTGGGTCCCCGGCCAGCCTCTCTCCAGATGCCAGGCTGGGGAAGGGGGACAGTGAGAAAGTCCTTGGCCCATCAGGACCCAGGCTGGAGCCCAGCAGGGGCTGCCCAGGGCTTGGGGACAGTGGGTCTTCCGGGCCTGGTGGAGGTGGAAGCTGAGGAGGGTAGAGGGGCTCCGTGCCCAGTGAGCCCTTGATAGAATCATCTTCTGAGGGGTCCTCCTCTAGAACACCAGGAGAGAATGCACAAACAGACAGAGGGACAGACAGGACGATGGTCATGGAAGAGAGGGATGTGCAGAGGCAAGAGAGACAAGTGGAGGTGAAGACAGAGCAAGGACAGGAAATACAGAGTAATGGAGGGGCAGGGAGAAACACAAGGCTATAGACCTCAGCGATCATGAACACTGACGCTGGCTGTTCCCCTCCACTCTCAGATCCCACTTCCTCAGACCCCCTCCAATACTTGTTTGTGGGAGCCATCTGCCACTATTGGGAACATCACCCTAGCAAGGAGAGGCAGACTCACTGCCACACAAGTGTCTTATGTCCCCCAGTGCCTACATCGCTCAGGCTACCCAACACTTTCCATTAGAAGTGGGGGGATAATGAGCCTGCTGTATTCTTGGGGAGGGTCACACGCTAAAAGGTCACTGAGCTACTTGTGGGGAGAAGGCAGTTTTAAGCTGTGGGCCATTCTTGGGGGTTGGCTGTGGGGTGCAGTATGGACAGCACCCTCTCCTAACTCCTTCTTATAAACTTCCAGCTGGACTCAGGGTCAAGGGAGGCCATTGGGAGCCTTCTGTGACCTTCAATACGGGGAAGCATCATAATAGCAGGTTCTCATTTTATACGTCTTTTGTTCTCCTGCCTCATAGATGGCAGTGACCCTGGGATGTTAAAAAAAAGTCCAGGGGTATCCCTGCCCAGACCCCAGCCTGAGTGCCCTTCAGGGTGTTCCATCCCCTACCAGGGCTGGCCAGCAAGGCCGGCTTCTCCAGCAAGAACTTCTGCGTGGGAAAGAAGGCCTCCTTGGCCATGAGCAGTGGGTCGTCTGGCTTGGTCAGGGCCTGAGGAGACAGGAAGCAAGGCTGAGAAGGCATGGTTGGTGCAGGCTTGAAGGCAGCCGGCTTCTGGGGACAGGGATGATGGTAGGGACATGTACCTGCGGGAGGCTGCAAGTACTGGAGGCCAGCTTCATGGCTCTCAGGATGCTGTCAGAGAAAGTAGAGAGGCCTGAGGTTAGTGGGTTCCAGCAGGAGGAGAGACCTCAAGTGAGGTGCTGCCTCTGCCTTTGTTGCTAGACCCTTCCCAGGTAACCTTGGGTCTCTGGGTCTCATGTACTCATGTAGCTGAGGCTGGCCTTGAACTCCTGATCCTTGCGCCTCCACCTTCCAAGCATTGGGATTACAGGTATACAGTGCCACCAACCTCTGATCTTTCCTTTTCCCCCCCTCTCCCCAATTCTCTTATTTCCTCTCACATTCCCATCCCTTCTTGGAAGGCACCAAAGGCCTCTTGCATACCACACAAGTCCCCTGCCACTGAGCTACCCTGCCATGGTTCTAGTGGAACATGAATGGAAACTGTAAAATATATAGCTTTTCAGAAAGTTCCAAAAAGCAAAAACTGAATTTGCTTTGGGCCACATGCTGAGCACTGAAGTGGTTCCATGGGACTGGAGGGATGTATGGTCATTGCGCTAGGGATCATGGGAGAAGAGATGATGAATTCACAGGAGGCTGTGCCTGGGCTCCATGGCGTGCACCACCACAGTCATATTGGGGGCTTAGGCATCTTACCCTGGTAACACCAAAGGTCAGCTGTCCACTGCAAACTGGGCCAAGTGCAGGCCTTAAGTTACAGGCATGTTAACATATTTCACTGGTCCTGGGGCAGCTTGGTCTGGTGAAGTCTCCTCTCTCACTGGCCTGTGCTTATCAGGCTGGTGTGTGAGCCCCAGTTCCCACACCATGACAAGATGACTATCTCCACATCATCAAGAAACAGGATCAGGTTTGTTTCTCTCTTAACTTGACACAGGCTAGAGCCACTGGAAGATGGAACCTTAACTGAGAAAATGTCTCTGTGACATAGTCTGTGGGGCATTTTCTTGATTAATGATTGATGTGGGAAGTCCTAGCCCTTTTACAAGCAAAGTGGTCTTGGGTGCTCTAAGAAAACAGGCTGAGCAAGCCATGGGGAGCAAATCAAGAAGCAGCACCCCTCCATGGCCTCTGCTCCAGCTCCCATCTCTAGGTTCTCGCTCTGATATCCCTCGATGATGGCCCGGACCCTGTAAGCTATACATTGATTTTGGGTAACACTTTGGTAGAAACCTAACCAGAACAACCAATTTGTTTTGTTGAGGCCCAAACTAGGGTGGCAGACTCCCTATCTCAGCCTCCCGAATGCTGGGCTGACAGGCATGCAGCAGTTTTGACAGGTCAGGTCCTGATTGGAGATGTGAACAGCAGAGTAGGGAGCTGGGCGGGAAGATCAGGAGCTTCAGGCACAGTCCCAGTCAGCACCAATACCTCAGCTCTGTTTTAATCTCTTCATAGTCGGCCTGGGCCTCCAACTTTTCTTGTAGTTTCTAGAAGACAAATGGGGATAGTGAAGCTGGCTCCGCTGCTCCCGAGCCTGCTACCACCCTGCCACCCTGGGACCTGCCTCTATGGCCTCAGATTTGGCTGCTAGCTGCCGCTCCAAGTCAGCAATCTGGTTGGCCGAGATCTCCTCCAGCTCCTGTAAGGAGTGTCGTAACTGCTGGGCATCCTTCAGCAGCCTCAGGATCTCTCGGTCCTTGGAGGCCAGCGCTGCCTCCAGCCGGGGCCCTGAGCACAGTGCGAAGCTCACCTTCTCCTGGGAACAGAGTAGGCTGTGAGTGGCTCTGAGGGGCTGAACCAGGACATGCTATCTCTGGACCCCAAGCAGAAGGGGACACTCCATGGTGATCCAATACTGTTGTATAGCCTGCACAGTTCCACTTACACCAGCCACGGCAACCATGGCTAGGTGTGAGGGTAACCTCTGCACTCTGAAGTCAGAGGCAAGAGGGTCAGCAAGAGCTACACAGTGAGACCTTGTCTCAGAAAGGGGAGGGGGACTCTGATGGTTAAGCAGGGGGCTTGTATTTCATCTCTGTAATGCATGTGACAAAGCTGGGTGTAGTGGCCTCCATGTGTAGCCCCAGTGCTGGGCAGGCAGAGGCAGCTGGATCCCTAGAAGCTCACTAATCCTTGCAGTCCAGGCCAGTGAGAGATCTATCTCAGAAAATAAGGTGGATGATGGCTTCTAGGGAACAGCATCCAAGGTTGTCTGTCATCTGGCTTTAACATGCACAGGAACATGTATGCGCACATACGTATACATGTATATGTACACACAGAAAGGAAGAAAGAAAAAGGCTGGGCAGGGAGGAGATGTAGCAAAAGCAATTCCAAAATAGGTTTGGGCTGAGGGTTTGTCTTGGTCACTCCAAGGGAATCAACCCATCCAGGGACCCATGGAGCCTCAAGGCTAGATCAGAGATATCCCAGTCACTGGCCTTGTTACTATGGTATCTCCTAATTTGTTCCAGGCCTGTCACCCATCTGGGGTCTTGGAAACTGCCCCTGTGTCCCTATAACAGCGACAGGCTGCTATCTGTGGGACCTGAGTCAGGCTAGTCTCAGGCTCAGTTATGCAATCTAAGAGGTACGTAGGAAAAAAGGAAAGCCTTCATGCAAAAAACCAGCCCACTACTAATCCTGCTTTCTGCTTTGGAGATAAATGCCAATTAAAACAGGAAACGGATGCCATTAATACATTAAATTAATTAGCATCAAGTGCCACTGTTGTGCTCAGAAAAACTGCCTCCCAAACCAGCCGGGCTCCCTGTGGCTGGCTAGCTATTTGTAGGTTCCAGGGGGGTTAATTAAGAACCACCGGTGATTCTTCCCCAGACAGCCAATAAAGCTCCGTCGCTCTCTAGACATGCTTCTGTGGGACAGTCACCTGGCAGATCACTGAAGACACCGTCTCCTGGGACACAATCAAATATACCTTCCTGGATTCTTAGACAGACAGACAGACAGACACACACACACACACACACACACACACACACACACCTGCACACACACAGAACGAACTTCTTGCATCAAAGACCCATAGTCACTGATACATATTATTTCAGACACACACATGGATGCAAGAGGCCATAAGGTCTGATGAGCAGAGCCACCAAAGAATGCTCATGATATCAGCTAAAAGCAATGGCTGTTTCCCAGCACCTTCTAGGAACCAACCAATCCTCATCATAATGTGTATCCATAATGCATAAGGTAGGTGAGGATGGAGAAGGAAACTGAGCCACAGTCAGTGCGTGCACATGCACACAGTCACTGCCATAGGTAGAGGCACTGTCCAATATACATCCTGAAGAAATGCTATGACATAGCGCCCACCTGTTAAGAAAGGCACCAATCACCTGTTCCTTGTGATCATGTAAGGAATGTGACTACTTGGCATGAAAAAATATGGGAAGGAGGCAGACTGGTGAGGACATAAGGACAAGATGGCGGGTGGTAACTAAAATCTTTAGGCAGGCAATGACTCCAGGACCCTGGGAGGTGCTGACCAGAGCAAAGGATAAAGATAATTGACTTTGTTAGGGACCTCAGGAATGACAGCTAACAAGGGTTCTTTATAGTAACGTGGCTGGCGGAAGGGGAGGGTTCCCACGAAAGTCCTCTGTAACTTTTAGGCTTTAAGGGCTGAGTACAAGCCCTAATTCTTCTTCTAGTGATTAATCAGGGACACTAGCTCTCAAGCAGCCACCAAGCAAAGCAAGACCAATGTTCAACAGCACCACCTGGTGGCCACCACCCACACTGCACCTCAGTCACCTTGCCCAAATGGCACAGTGACCATTTGGGTGTGACCCTTTCTGGACTGCAGGCAATTCTTGTATTCCCAAATAAGGGAGGCATTCAAAGGAAGACGCTGGGCTTTTCCTTAAGCTAGTCAATGGAGGCTTGAATATTTAAAATAGTAGCTACAGTGTTACTTGCTGGTACAACAACAGGTTACAAGTAACTGTTTTACGAGGATGACCTTAACAATGCCTTCCCTGTGTCCCTGCTCGCATCCACAGCACCCTCTCAGTGGTAACCACTTTTCAAATGTGGCCGTCTTCAATCTTCCCTTCTGAGGTATATCCTTACCCCACTGGGTCCCTGGGGGGAACAGCAAGCCAGACGGATGGAGCTGTTCACTGATGCCAGCTGCTCCCGCAGGCTTTCCACCTCCCGCTGGGCAGCCTCTGCTCGCTGGGAGGGAAAGAAGGGTGGCAGGTGAGAGGTGGAAGGGCATGAGGACCCCTACACTGGCACCACCCTAGGTCTCTGAGGATCTGGGTCCTCATGTTGGATCTTCCTGAGCCCAGGCCGGAACTTAAGAAGCTCATCACTGTCACGGAGCTCATGGCTGCCCACAAAGAAGAGCAGCCTCACCTCCCCTTTCGTGGTGAGATGGTATTACAGAGCATCTCTAGTTGATGCTAGGGTGCCTGGGACCCCCAAAGTGAGAATGTTCCCACTGTCAGGGAGGGAAGGGGGTGTCTGTACCCATTCCCAGGTGGGTCTGTCACATACTCAGGCCTATGTCCATTCTCAGGCACTGGGTCTAGACTGCTCCAGAGGAGGCATCTACAGAGGTGGCCCCAGTTCACAGTCTGTGATAGGTCTCTGGGAGAGCTACTTAGCCTTCTAAAGCCTCAGTTTCCCTTTTGCAAAATGGGGAATTAAAAACATTAGAGAAGGTCTGGGTGCTTAAAAATAGAGCTGGGTACTTTGTTAAAAGGAGTCTATGGTAGAGCTTAACTTGGTTATTTATTACAGAATCTTCTATAGTCCAGGCTGGCTCTGAACTTGATATATAGCTGAAGGTGACCTTGAATTCTGGTCCTCCTGTCTCTACCACAGGTGTATATCACCACATTTGACAATAATCTCTTCTCAAACCCATGTCATTGTCAAGGGTCTGAAAGTTTAGACACAAAGTACTGGCTTCATTATCAGACAACCTGACTGGTCCCTGCTAAGTTGTTGGAGTGAATCAGTGTGTCTCTATTTGCCATGTCCTAAAGGCGTAGACCCCTTGCCTAGCAATGCCACTTTTGGGAACTGGTGACACCCACCAGCTCATGCATGTGTGAGAGAGTGTCTGCCAGAGGTTAATTGTAAAGGTGTTGGTTAGGAGGAGGGGAAAGTGGGCATTAACTATGAACAGTCGTTCATAGCGGCCTAGGTAGAGCCGAGTCAGCAATCTATAACCCACTCTCTGTCCTTATAAATAAAGCTTTATTGGCACACAGGCATGTTCACAGAAGGAAATCTCAATGTCCAGGCTTACGTGCTAAAATATTTATTTCCTGATATTTGAAGCAAAGCCCACTGCCTCTAGGTTAGATGAGTTTGTGCCAGTAGGTATAGGATAGACGCCCAACCAGAGGCATGTAGAGCATGTAGGGTTCACGTGGGGTCTACTCCTGGGTTTGTGAATGGGTGGCATCTCTGGAAGAGGAGCCCAGAAACTGGTCAGACAGGCTGCTCCAGGATCTGCTGAGTCTTTTTTTTTTTTTTTTAAGCATGTGAGTAAACGAACTAATTACAATTATAGGATAGGCTGGGCATGGTAGTGCTTTTAGTACCAGAGGCAGGCAGCTCTCTGAGAGTTAAAGGCTTGCCCGGTCTGCATAATGAGTTCCAGGTCAGCCAGGGGATACAGTGAGATCCTGTTTCAAAAAACCAAGTCAAACCAAACACAAAGAACCTAGGGTGTGGTGGCTCAGGCCTTTAATTCCCCCCCCCCCCCCCCCCCCCCCCCCCGCACTCAGGAGGCCATGAATAGTCAGATCTCTGTGAGTTTGAGGCCAGCCTGGTCTACAGAGTAAGTTCCAGGACAGCCAGGACACAGAGAAACCCTGGAAAACCAACAACAAAACTCATTAGAAATGCTACACAACCTATAAAAATGGGGGTCACTTAATGATCATTAAAAACACACAGGAGCCGGCTGAAGGGCTGAAGGCGTGGCTCAGTGGGCAGTGTTAGCTCAGCATATAGAAAGTCCCCGGGTTCTAACCCGCAGCACAGTTTCTATAAGGCATAAACTGGACACAGTAGCACACAACTGTAATTCCAGCTCTAGGTGGAGACAGGAGGATCAGGAGTTCAAGTCATCCTCAGCTACATCGTCAGTTCAAGGCCAGCCTGAGATACAGCAGATCTGGGCTCAAAAGTACAAAAAAAAAAAAAAAAAAAAAAAAAAAAAAATCAGTCTAACCAACACTCATAGGAGCTGAGCCCAGGAGAGTCACTACTGCCCTGGCCCTGCCTCCTGAGAGACACAGCTAGAGCTGTGTGTCTAGCTCAAGAGGTGTCCATAGCCTGCACTGTGCCCACAGGGCCTGTTGCAATGACAAGGAAAAATGTCCATGTGCCCTGCCACAGGATTGGCCTGTGGCAATGGGGATGTCTGTGGATGAGGAGTTGCTGGCCCTATCTGGACAGGCCTCAGCTGTGGCATTGCAGGGTGCTTGGCAAGGTCAGAGAGCTGTGGTCCAGATATCCCCACCCAGCCCTGCCTCCCACTCCCACCCACTGGAAGCTTCAGCTTACTGCTCACCTGGTTGGCTTTCTCCAGGTTTGTCATGATCAGGCCGACCTCATCTGCCCTGAGACACAAAGGAAAGCGGCCTTGAGAACCTCTGACCCACAGTGCGGGGCCTCCACTCCCCACCAGAGAGAAAGCAGACTCAGTGGAAAAGAATCTTGACTGCTAGGAATTGGGGCCTGGGCCTCAAAACTCCTCTTGAAGACAGCCCAGCCCCCATCACCCTCAGGGCCCCAATCTCTGGGGAATCACCACAAGAGCTGTCCCCCACAGTACTTCTACCAAGTGTCTTTCCCCCTAAGAATCAGCCCCCCACACAGAAGGCCTGCTGTGACTCCCTAGGGGGTTGCATGTCTACTGTCGTACCCTACACTGTGACACTGAGGGCCCAGAACAGGTCTGTCTAGCTTGATGGGACTCTGGAGGACACTGTTGGTCACACCTGTGCTACATACATGCTCTAGGCCTTCCCTGCACCAGCTATTCCTACTGCACTAGTGTGTCATCCTGAGACTGCCTGCCTGGGCCATGCCTGCCTTCTCTGTCTCTGCCTCACTCAAGATATTCCCTTGAAGCTATTGTTCACATGCTCAGTACAGTGCCCGCACACAGTAGGTGCTCAATAGTAACTATGAATGAATGTATCACAGCCTGTTACTGCCTGTGTATGCTCTGACTAAAGCAGGGGCACAGCACAGCTCTATAAGTGTTTCTGGAGTAAGCCATGTCTTAAACCTGAAGAAGTGAACCCTGAGTCATTTAAATGCTGTCATTTGGCCTCCATGGGTTGTATTGGGGAATGGAAGAGTGAGGACGGGTCAGGGGTCAGGGGTCAGGGGTGAGGCTGTCCAATGGCCTCATTCAGGTAGGTCCAAGGGTATTGTGACTATGGTATGTGTGTGGAATGGGAAGATGGGTCAGGTGCGTGCCTGAAAATGGGGAACAAAGCCACTCAGAGAGGGGAAGAATCTGAAAGAGGTTGCCTCCTGTGCCTGTGAGTATATGCGTGCATGTGTGTGTGTGTGCATGTGCCTGTGTGTGTGTGTGCATGTGCGTGTGTGTGTGTGTGTGTGTGCAGGAGAGCGTGCCTGTGTGTATGTGTGTGCGTGTGCCTGTGTGTGTGTATGTATGTGTGTGTGCTTGTGTGTACATGCAGGAGAGCATGTGTGTGCGTGCTTGCGGGTGTGTGTGTGTGTGCAGGAGAGCGTGCCTGTGTGTACATGCAGGAGAGCATGTGTGTGCATGCTTGCGTGTGTGTGTGTGTGTGTGTGTGTATGTGTTTGTGTGCACACACATGCGCATATGAGTATGTATGTGTGTGTGTACATGCAGGAGAGCGTGCCTGTGTGTACACAGAGGGAAGTAGGTGTCCCTGGCTCACTTACTTGGACGCAGCCTCCTCATCGTATTTCCTTCTCAGCTCCAGCAGCTCTGTCTGTGTGGCCTTTAGCGCTGGGAGGAGTAAAGAGGTGAGGGGTGAGGAGCTAGAGATGGGCAGCTTCCCTCCCGCCTCCACCTCCCCCATACACACTGGGAGGAGTCCTGTGGGAGAAGGACTGAAGAATGGCAATGTGGGGACATTCTGAGGCAGATGAAGGCCTCTTAAAGCAGTGGGTTCTCGACCTGTGGGTCACAGTCCCTTTAGGGGACAAGTGGTTCTTTCACAGGGGTCACAAATCAGATAATTACATGATTATTCTTTATAGTAGTAAGATTACAGCTATGAAGTAACAACGAAAATAATCTTATGGCTGGGGGTCACCACAACATGAGGAGCTGTATTAAGGGTCACAGCCTTAGGAAGGCTGAGAACTGCTGTGTTACAGCCTGGGAAGTACAGGGAGCAGCGGCTGAGTGGGGCTATGGGACTCTCCTGCACTGCAGGCCTGGTGAAGCCATGTGACCCACCCTGAGACCAGCCTTGCCTACAAAGCCAGGAGAGCCAGTCTGTGACAGAAGACACTGAGAATTTCTAGAAAAATCCCAGTTTTTTTCCCTTTGTTGTTGTTGGGTTTTTTTTGGGGGGGGGGAAGGGGCAATTTTTTGGGGGGGGGTGGTCTTCTTTTTCTTTGTTTTGGCTTTCAGGGACACAGTTTCACAATATGTCTACGACTGTTTCACTATGTAGCTGAGGCTAGCCTTAATCGTCCTGCCTCAGCTTTCTGCCAGTTACATTGAGAAATCGAAAGGGTAGGCTACTCATTCTGGGCCACCAGAGCCTGCCTGGTGGCTCAGGGCAGCAGCCACCTTCCTGGTAACTTGGTTCCACCAAGTGCCCTAGACACCATCTCTGCCACTGCCTCCATGGCTCAGTGCATGGTCACTGTCAAAGAGTCACCCCATAGGGTTCCACCCAAGCTCTGCTTTGGACTGGCTCCTGATGAATGTTCTCTACACCTCATTTCTGGCTTTCCTTCCATCTCTGGGCCATACCCAATCCATCTCCCCAAATTCATGGCTTTGACTCTCACACTGCAGCCGCCACATTGTCTGAGGGCTATCGCCTGAGCCGGAGTCATACCTGAATGTAACACTTTGATTTTCTCCTCTGCCTCCCCCAGCCTGGCTGCCAAGGTGACGTGGACTTCTTGGAGGCCCCTGTGGAGACATGGCTGTTCATGCTGGTTGCAGGGACCGAGCGGGTCCCAGCTTGAGCTTGGCCCTCTACACTCTCTGCACCTTATTTTATGAAGAATCCAGATCCGGTGTATTCACCACTCCCACAACCCGCTCCCCCTGGTACAGTCCCCCGTGGCTGACAAGGCTGTGCCTCAGTTTTCCTATCTATAAAACAGAGCCCGGATGAGTTCCACCTAGTGGGTCTTGTGATTCCTGCACATCAGCCCACAGCCTCCCTGGTTTTATTTCTGTTCCACAGGGTCATTCAGCCGCCTATGCAGGCACTTGGATGTTCAGCCAGCCCAGTGAGGCTTCTCTCAGGTGGGACCTAGCTTTGGCATCAGAGAAAGAACCCAAGTGGGATTGGAGGAAGGTTATAATCCAGATCTAGGGCCAGTGATATCCACTGCCTCACTCCTAACTGGGAAGGAGCCCCTGAATTCTAGCATCACCTTCCTGCTGCTCCAGGCAGCCTCCTACCTCAGAGCCTTGAGCGGCTGTTCCCTGGGCCTGTCACACCCTTCCCATCTACACCTGCAGGAGTCTCACTGACTGAGGGCTTTACCCACCCTCCCTGGAGCTCTAGAAAGATCATCCCATCGTATGTCCTCCCTCTCACTGGAATTTTCCTTACCATTTGATGGACATGGCTTGTCTTTATTTCTTCCTCTTGGCTAGCTCTATCTACTACATGTCAGCTTAGGTGCTGGCTGACTCTGGGTGAGACTGATGTCCACCATCTACTGATGTTTGCATCAAGGGGAAGGCCCTAAGGGAGGCTAGTGGGCCTCATCTAACCCACTGACTGTTTTATGAGCAAGGTAGGAAAAGTGATGGTTTATCCAGAGCAGGAGCTGTGCCTGGGTTATGCTACTGGTCCAATTGACAAGAGCCTCATGACCATGTGGCCAAAGTCCCCAGGTATGAGTTTATATATATATACTAAACAACACACAGAAAAATCCTACTTCTTTCTGGATAAGACTGATCAATGCACCCAGGCCAGCCCATTTCCCAAATAGGGAAACTGAGGCTTCAAGAGTGAGGTAGGAGTCCTAGGGGTGGCCTCAGAGCCCCTTACCCCTTCCCCATCTCCCACCTGCTCTGACTGCCCCAGGTGGGCTTCCGGGGTGGCCCTCCCTCTCTCCCTCCTCACTTCTGTCTCTCGGCCTCATCCTTCTGCAGCAAGGTGTCTGTCAGGAGGGTATGCTGGGGACCTGGCAGGTGGCTGCCGTTGGCTGGCGTGTGCCTGGTGGGACACGTCCCCTCGTTCTGCTCTGTGGAAGACAGAGAGGACCACACTCATCACTCAGCTTCAGTCACAGAAGCTTTCCACAGGCCACATGGGCCCCTGGGATCAGTCCCTTAATTTATCTTTAGAGAGAAGGGGGGGAGGGCTGCGGCCCACTGGCTTCTGGGCTGGCACACTCATAAAGTGTGCTGGCTGGTTTTTATGTCAACTTGGCACAGGCTAGACTCATCTGAGAAGAGGAAACCTCAATTAAAAAAATACTTCCGTAATACAAGGCTGTAGATAGGCTAGTAAGGCATTTTCCTAACTAGTGATTAATGGGGGAGAGTCTGGCCCATTGCGGGTGGTACCATCTCTGGGCTGGTGGTCCTGGGTTTTATAAAATGTCAAACTGAGCAAGCCATGAGGCGCAAGCCTGTAAGCAGCACCCTCCATGGCCTCTGCATCAGCTCCGGCCTCCAGGTTCCTGCCCTGCTTGAGTTCCTGTCCTGACAGGGATGTGGAGTGTAAGCCTAATAAGCCCTCTCCTCCCCAAGCTGCTTATGGTCATGGGGTTTCATCACAGGAATAGTGACCCTAACTAGGACACAAAGCCAAGTTCCCAAAGTTCCAGCATCGGACAACACACCCAGGGCCCCTCCTGACCATCCGGACCTCTGTCTTCTCTAGTATTTCTAAGATTGTGCTAAAATAAACATAAGATCTTCTACCTTAACTTTTTTGATTGACATTCACAATATTATCTATTTGAGTGCTTTTTTTGGTGTCAGGTCCAAAAGAGACTCCATTTCTCCAAATTCTGGAGTTAGACAAAAGCCAGCATTCTCAACGACCTGTAAAGCTTGTTATCAGTCTACCAAAAAGAGCCATTTTCCTCATCACTGGTAGAAGGGACCGATGGATGTCTAAGTGTGGAGCCTATTAGCATACCAGCGCCATGCTGGCCTCTACCACAAGTACGTGTCACCCATTTCACAATCCATGACAACACCCTAGCCCTTCTCACAGCCGCCCCTTCCCTAAACTCCCCCAGCTCACAGGCTCCCTCCCCCAGCTATGCTTTCTCTTTTGCCTGTACATGCATTCTCTCTCTCTCCCCCACCCTCTCCATCTCCCTCCTCTGTCTCACTCTCCTTATACCACGCTCCTGCTTTTCTCACAGGCCTGGCTAGTCCAGTCTGCTGGCCATGTTCAGTCTATCACTTTCTCTCTCTGCTCCTGACTCTTCCAGTTGCCTCTAGCTGTTATCTCCTATTTACAGGGAAACCATACTACCAGAGTGGTCGTGTTGTCAGTTTATACAAGGTTTTTGTTTGTTTGTTTTTGAGACAGGGTCTAGTAGCTCAGGCTGTTCTTTGGTCTCAGCCTCCTAAGGGCTGGAATGCTCAGGCATGGTGGTCAGCACTGCTGACTGGATGCTATTCATACAGGGTGACAGGGCCTGAAATAGCACGTTCTGCAGACCCTGCCACCACAATCCTTCGTCACTCGAGGCAGCAAAGTTCAGCTCCTGCCCTGCAACCCCAAAGGCATCTCAGGTTTGGCTGAAACTCCAACACCCAGCTTTGTCCTACCATGATCCCATGAAGGTATCAGTACCTCTGACACTGGGTGGCTCTGGGCTCCTCTTCCACGAGATGTGCACGTCTTGTAGGTGCTGCCCACTGCGGTCAAAGCTGGGGCGCTGCAGTCTGTCGTCTAGAGTCCGCGCCACCTCAAATGAAGGAATAGCGTCTGCAAGAAAGAGAAAGGGGGAACATGGGGGTGAGGGCATCAAGATACCCTTCCAAGAAAGCTGGGGAAAAGTAAGAGCCATTTGGAGTCACTCTGATGGCTACAGAAAGCAGAAATAACCTTTTCTTTTTGATTTATCTTAATGATTAAAAACATTTTAAAATTGTGTGTGTGTCTATGTATGCATGAATATATAGGTGACCTCAGAGGTGTCAGAAGCCCCAGAGCTGGAGTTACAGGTGGTTGTAAGCTAATTTATGAAGGTTCTAGGAAACAACTAGGGTCCTCTGCAAGAGCAGTACACACTGAGCCATCTGTTGTGGTTTGAATAAGAATGGCCCTCATAGGCTCCTATGTTTAAATGCTTGATTTCCAGTTAGTGGACCTGTTTGGGAAGGATTAGGAGGTGTGGCCTTGTTGAGGTTTGTCAGTGGGCATGAGCTTTGAAGTTTCAAAAGTCTATGCCAGGCTCAACCTTTTTATTTATTATTTATTTTTATTTTGTTTTGAAATGGGACATCCCTATGTAGTCCTGGCTATCCTGAAACTTACTAAGTATATCAGGTTGGCCTCAAACTCACAGAGATCTGTTTGTCTTTGCTTCCCAAGTGTGGTGATGACATCACATCCAGCTTCCAGGCCCTATCTTATTCCAGGCCCATGAATTAGTATGTAAACTTCTCAGCTCCTTCTCAAGCACCATGCCTGCCTGTTGTCATGAATTTCTAAGGTTGTGAGGCCCCTCCGAGTCTTCTAGGACACTTGCACATTTGGGAGCTCCCTCCTCTCCAGCTTCTTCTAGTCAAATGAACATCAGTTCTGCGGCTCTCTTCGGCTGTTCCTGGAGCCCCTTGTTCCCTATTCCCAGTAAAGTTCTCACCCCTGTGTAGACACACTATAGGCTATGATATGTACAAATTAAATAGAAGAAAAGCCACCCCAGGACATAAGCCTCGCCATCACACCTGACACACTTGAGAGACCAATGATAAAGACACCTTGCAGGTGACAGACTCCAGCACAGAAACAGCAACCACAATTTTCAGTGCCCCTCTGTGCCTGGCTTGGAGTCAATCCATGATTGTATTAAAAACAAAACAAACAAACAAACAACTTGGGCTGGGGAGTCAAGTGGTGTGACACTGGGGTCAGGGTGTCTGATGGGATCTTACAAAAGTGGCTGGTCCCAGAGTGTACAATAACAGCCTTATCAGGTGCATACAGTGCACACAGATGTGTCCTGGACCACAGGACCCGAGGCTCTAGTTCCTTTTCATCCCCTAGAGCCCTTTCCCACTGACTCCCCACCTTGGTTCTCAGAATGGTTGTGCAACTTTGACAAGCAGCTGTTCCCTGTGCCTCATCATAGATGGCAGCACCCAGGGGGGAGTGTGTGATGAGGAACACAGAAAATTGTAGACGTAGCCCCCAAGATCTCACTAGACACAGAAACCCTAACTATTCCTTGTTCATAATGCCCCGGTCCTCACCTCGGAGGCTATGTATAGGAGCGCCAGCAAGAACATACCCCCATCCCCTTTCAACAGCTCAAATGCCACCTCTTTCAGGGAGGCCTCCACATTATGTCCACCCTCCAATACAAAAACAGACCCTGTGTATCCTTCAAAGGTCCCATCACAGTCAGACTCATCTCTCTGTAAACCCATCTCTCTCTACCCCTTGGTGGACAGATGCCAGCAGAGGACGCTGGGATCACATCCATCCCTGCTTCTTCTTACTGGACCTGGTAAAAGCCTGACAAAGTATAGACATGCACCATGCCTACACAGGGGCACCTTTGGGTCTGGAACAAGGGAGCTGCTTGTTTGATTCTTTGTCTCCTGTTTGTTTAGGTGGCGGAAGGCTGGACATGCACGCACTGAGGTGAGCAGGTGTGAGGGACTTGGCAATGGCCCTCCTCTGTCAGCACCCCCCCCCCCCAAATGCCTGTCATTAGGCCGAGCCTGCTCAGCGGGGTGTGCCATTATGCCTCCCCGGGCTGGTGTAATTATACATTGACATAATTAACCCAGCAAGCGCATTAGGCAGGCCGGCTAAAAATTCATCTCTAATTATTTGTTGTGTGCATGCTAACGAGCCCATCTGCACTGCCTTTGTACAACACGAACAAATTAATTTACAAGTCTAGATTTTTTAATAAGTTCAAGGAATTGCTTCTATTGTGGCCTGGTTTTTGAGGAAGGAAGAAAAAAAAAGGCCCTGGGTGTTTGCAGGGGTCAGAGAAGTTAGATAAACACAGGAGAGCATAGACAGAGGAGGGCATCGGGGCAAGGAAGTTGCAGATTGTGGCACAGGGGCCCAAGAAGGCCAGGCTAAAGGACCACACCAGGGCAGAAAAGAATGCCTGTCACCTGCTGTTCAGAGACCAGGAGATAGCCCTTTGTCCTCAAGGAGTTCCTGGCTGACTACATGTGTTCTGCCCTGGGAGTTGGGCCTCCACACAGGAGAGGTGGAAAGAATGTGGGTAGGGCAGTTCTTCCTTCACAGGAGGCATTAATGGAGAGATTAAAAAGAAGGCGCTGAGCTGGACCTGGTGATGAGGGGAGGCCTGTCAACTTGACCTCTCTAAAGGTCCGGGCAGAAAGATTTCAAGTTCAAGATCCATCAGGGCAACTAAGTAAAAGGAAGTCTGAGGTTGTGGCTTTGTTGGTATAATCAACTTCACATGCACAGAGCCCTGGGTTTTTAACACCGACTCCCCATAAACCAGGAGTGATGGTGCACACCTCTAATCCCAGCCAGCACTCTGGAGATGGAGTCAGGGATGAGGAATTGTTCAAGGCCAGCCTGGGCTACATAAGACCTTGGCTATGGGCAGGGTGGGGTGTGTGTGTGTGGGTGGGTGGGTGGGAAGGCTGGAGATGTGGCTCAGCAGCAGAGCACTTGCCTATCTAGTGTGAGGCTCTGGGATTGATCCTTTGCACAGCCTAGACAAATGGATAAGACAGGAAGGGAGAGGTGGGCTGACTCAGGATGGGAACAGCCCTGGTCCTGCTGGTCTTGTGGCTCTTGGCAGTTACGGCTGCTCAGTCTGGAGGGCTGGAGTATGGGAGCTGAGCAAGGTAAGGCACTGGCTGCTGCGGTCACCCGGTCACCCCGGGGGGACGAAGTGCTCCCGGGAGCTCCAGAGTGCTGGGGCCAGCCCACAGTAATGCTCTGTGAGGTCTGGGGGCAGAGGATGACCACACATACTGTCATTAGTTCCCTGGAGAAATAATGTCCAGCCTTATTGTTGGGAGATAACTCTACCCTGGGACTACTGAGACTTTACAGAAGCCCCCCCCCCATCCTTCCCAGGCTGGCTCCCTTCAATTGCCACTTTCCCCAACCCAGGGTTATAACAGAGCCGTCCCAGCCATGTGATTTTCACTGCTGTGGTGGGAGGCAAGTAATGTATCTGTTGCACAGATGGGGAAACTGAGGCACAGGTGATGGCACTGCTCCAGGGCAAGCAATGGGAGAACACCCCCACCCCCGTGGATCTCCAGAGCAGGCTAGCTGAGATCCCCAGTGTTTCAGCTGGTAGGTGTGGAGGGGCCCTAGGGCTCCCCAGGGAGACTGCCATCCTCTTGCTTGGTCACTTTCAGGGCCTGTGATAACAGGAACCTTGATCTCAAGGTCAAATTTACCAGGGAAAATGGTTTAGGATGCCTTGGGCTCCAGTTTTCCTATAGGCGGCTGGAGATAACAAGGGGACGTACCATACAGGGTCAGCAAGGGACAGTTAGCACACAGAGCCCCAGACAGTGCAGACCTTAGGTTCCACGTGCTGCGTTGCTATGGCTCTTACTAGTTATGTCTTGCGAAGAGCTCCTAAAAAGAGAGTTCAAGGGGGAGGGCAGGGCATGAACACACAGATGGGGCGGGGGATATGACAGATGAACACAGTGCCTGGATCCCCCACCGAGTCCCCTTAAGGCCACAAAAGTCAAACTGCTCCCAGCAGTGATTGAGAATGTTCAGGGCTGTGTCACACCTACCTGCCCTGCAAGGGGTCACCTGTTCAGGTCCATGGGCCAAGCTTTCAGCTGGACACTGTGCAGGGGTGGGGCTTCAGCATAGGCTATCCTTCTGCCCTGACCCTGGAACTTGCAACCTCTAGAACCCTGGGCATATTCCTTCTCCAGACCTCCTTGGGGATCAGGTGACTCAGAGATGGAAGTCAGGCCCGTGGCTCTGCATTCAGAGCCAGTTAGTGCAGAGACTGTGTACTGAGTGCTGTGGCAACTCAGGGTGTGTGTGACACAGCCACCATTCCTGTAGCTGAGCCCCAGGGCAGAGAGAAGACTCTCTGCTGTGTGCAGTGTGGCTGTGGGAGAGAGTGAGATGGGAGCTATTAACACTGGACCTTCCTAGCACCTGTGGCCGACTGGGAGACAGACTGACTTCCAGGGGTGGGGGCAGTGGCCTCACTGCTAGCTGGATGTAGTCACAAATTGAATGATGAGAAGGAAAACCCTTGTCCTGGGACTGGACCCTGACTTCCACGTTGTCTCTCTCCTCCCCAGGGCCCAGAGCTGCTGGCTGGTCATGCAGCACGTATTCAATAAATGTGTGTTGTCTGAGAAAGATGATGGAGGAAGGAGCTGGAAGTGGTCACCTGGGGCCCTGCATGGAGTCTCTGGAGAAGCACCAGGACCGGATATTGAGACCACCTCAGGGTTCAAAGAAGAGTCGAGGCTACAGACAGAAGAGCTTTTGGGAAGTGACCAAACTGCTCATGGTACTGGCCAGGGAAGCTGGGGAAGGTAAGGACGACTCTTCCCCAAGTCTGCATGACACAGCCCTGGGAGGCAGGCCTTGACTTCCGACCTCCAGAGCTGTGGTGCAAGCCGGTGACAGCAGCAGCCACAAGCCCATGGCTGTTGAGCACATGCTAAATGCCAGGCGTGGTTCCTCCTCCTGTCAGACCTGCCAGGGCCTGCTGGGTGCTGTGGGAGCATCGAAGGAGAGGAGAGCGCTGGCCTCCTAACTGCCACTCAGACAGGGCTGGGGGCCAAGAGGCAGATAAGGCCATGGCAGAGATGGGGCAAAGGCCATAAAGGGCTTGTGGGGTGGGCTGAGTAGGTAAGACCTGTCAGGGGGTGAGCAGAGACAGCACGGTGATGAAGAAGAATGTTCTAGTCAACAGGATGTATTTGGAGAAACGCCCAGGTCAGGCTGAGGGAGGATGCTCTCTCCTCCCTCATGCACGAGTAACTGACCCAGTATCAAGGCCTCTGTGTGTCCTCATGACTACAGTCCACAGTTACAGATGTGGGGCTCAGAGAGGCCACTGGCACTGGCTCAGGTTCCCGGGACACCAGGGACACAGTGAGGAGGCATTGCCTCACCTAGTGGCTCCTGTAGCTAGGGATCCTGTAGAGGGGGTGGGACAGTGGCCCTGGGGATACAGGAATCTTCTGACCCAACCTAGATTCCTCAAAAACAAAAGCAATGAACCTCCAAACCCAAAGTGTATGAACAAGTAAGCTTATAGATAAGCTAAACTAACTGGACCTCTACAAAGAGGGACCATAGGCCAGGGTGGCCACAGGCAGTCAGAAGGAGACAGGCAAGAGAGAGAGTGAGGTAGCTCAGGGCCATGGCCTGCCTTGATGCATGGGGCTAATAACACTGGGCAGAGGGCATCCCTGTTGTATGGGGAAGCCTGGCCTAGGCCACCTGGTGCTCATGGTGGGAGGCAGGATCTGAAAACACAGGGAAAGACATCTGGTCCTCTCCCTGCATCTACCCGAAGTGGCACACTGAGGAATTTTGGGGATGCTGAAGCCAGAAGGCTGGTCACGAGGCTGCTTAGAAATATATATGCAGAAGTATGCATGCGCCACTCCAAGCTTGAGCCCAGGCAGTAGCTTACTCCCATCTGGGCTCGGGCGGTGCCCACGTGGATGGCAGAGACTATGATCCAGAGCACTAACTCTTATCTGACGGGCACAGATCTCTCCCAATATGACAGCCATGGGCCTTCTGCTCCTTCCTCCCCATGGTGGCCTGAGATGACCAACCCAGAGGCCTCTCGGAGACCGGGGGAAGGATGAGGGTCTTCCCCCCTGGCACTGGGACAATAGCAGAAGCCACAGTTAGCTGAGCAGTTACTATAAGCCAGGCACTCGAGATCCTGCTCCGTTCATCACTTTTAGTTGGGAATGAACTCGTTGTCCAGGAGAAGACAGCTAGAGGAGAGTCAGCTCCTCAAAGCCACTCAGTCACAAACACGTTATAATGCAAACATGGCTCCATGTGTGAAGCCCACAAGCCATCTCAGGAGGGCAGGAAGAGGTCTGTCTCACTCAGCACCATGCCTCTGTGGTGGCAGAGAGGCTGACAAACGGTGGCACTCTGTTTGCTGAAGGGGCGGCATAGGAGGACAAGTATGTGGCAGGCAGCAGACTGTCTACATTTTATGTGTCAGGGAAAACGGGCCAGGGAGGAAGCAAGCATGGAGGGAGCTGCAGAATGATAGAGTGGGGCCTGGCCTATCGCTGTGGCTCAGAGCCCTCCCCAGCCTCTGCCCCCTCCCACTTGCAGCTCTTTGCCTCCCTCAGCTCTGGGTGTTCACACAGAAGATGCTTGGGTTCTACTAGTGATAGTAGCTGGTCTCCTACTCTTCAGGCCCAAAGACTGGTAGTAAAGCCCCTTCCACAGTGGTCCCCTCATTAAAAAAATCTCCCATGGACATTTCCCCAAAGTCCTTTGATTTATAAATGAATTCTGCAATGAGACTAGACATCAGAAACTGCAAGTTTTAGATTCTAGTGCTACTCTGCTGTGTGACCTCCAGCAAGTGACTTGACCTCTCTGAGCCTACCTTGAAGGGGATGTATGAATGTGTGTGGGAGGGGGGAGGGTCAGCAAGCTTGCACCTTCAGGGGCCTGGCATGATACCTGTCATGCAGATAGCACCCCAGAAATGTCCTGGCAAGATGGCACCCCGTCTTCCATCTAAGCTCAGATGAAGTGTTTCTCTGTCCTTATGACTCCTAGAGACACAAGCACGGAGGGAGGAAGGAAGGGAGGGAGGGAGGGAGGAGGGAGGGAGGGAATGGTAGCAGGTCTAACAGTGGCCACTGTTCCCAATTATTAAAACCTTTCTTTGCCAAGGTGGTGAAGGTGGCTTGATCACTAGATGGCGCTAGAATTAGTCAAATCTCAAAAGGGGACAAATCTCAAAAGAAGCTATTTTACTTTCTGCTTCCATCAAAAATATATTTCACATGGCTCATGTTTAAAAATTTAAAAGATTTCAAGAACACTCTACCAACCCCTTCCAACTTTCAGGTGAAAATGTGTTTAAAAATAGATCACAGAAAGATTTGGTAGGATTCTTTACTTTCTAGAAATTGGCATTTGCACGCCTGCTGGGTACCGTATATAAGACAGGTTATGAACAAAGGTAAAAAGCAAAAACCAGTTTAAGAGTGAAAATGTCGAAATGTCTACCAGAACCAATGCTCTTATCCTTAATATGCAAAGAGCACTGACAGATCAATAATCATTAAGTCCTGATACAAGTGGAGGAATGACACAAATGGCCAGTTTGCAGAATATAATGCATGAGGACACACTGTGTGAAGGAGTAAATAAAAGAGCTGGGCAAACCAATAAGGCAAAAATAATCTCATCTGTTCTGACCACAGGGTTTGTGATCCAGATACAGCTGCACATACTTTCCTCCACACATTTTTTTTCTCATCCAAAGAACCTCAACACAATAGCACCGAGCTCTCAGCGACTCCCAAGAACATCCACATAGGAGACGGAACCACCTACCAAGGCTGGCTGGAGTCTCACAGGAGGAACTACACTCATGCTGGGGAAGGTGACCCAGAGGGCCCTGGTCACACAGAGGACCGGACACCGCTCAGCGTAAGTTCACAGGGGGCTATACAATGAAGGGACAAATGGCAGGTCCTAGATTTTCTTTCTTTTCACTTTCCTGTTGCCTGAGAATGTGTGTGTGTGTGTGTGTGTGAGAGAGAGAGAGAGAGAGAGAGAGAGTGTGTGTGTGTATGTGTGTGAGAGAATGTGTGTATGTGTGTGTATGTGTGAGAGAGAGTGTGTGTGTGTATGTGTGAGAGAGTGTGTGTGTATGTGTGTGTGAGAGAAGAATGTGTGTGTGTGAGAGAATGTGTGTGTGTGTGTGAGAGAGAGTGTGTGTGTGAGTGTGTGTGTGAGTGGCAAAAGTTATTTCCTTTCTTTTGTTTTCTTAGGCTCGGGAAGACACAGTAAGAACCCTGAAACCTGGCCAAGTAACTCCCTGTTGTGCAGACAGACCCAGCAATGCTATTTCCTACACAGCTTCCCCAGAGTCCTAGAGTCCTAGACAGGTGACAACCTCCTGTGATCCACAGCAGACGGTTGCAACCCTTGGACCCTGATGTCCACAGTCTATGGGATGTTCTGTGTAGCTCCCTCATGCACAGAGCACCAAACCCTCATGCCAACCAACCAGAAGGTTCTGTGACCTCTTTTCTAAAGATACCGAGACCAGAGAGGATGTAACACCTGGCTAAAGTCACACAGTTCAATACACAGAGGACAGAGTCCCGACTATGTATGTCTACCACTCCAGCAGGAACCTTCTCCCTTTTGCAAGTGGTCTCACCCTGAAAGGATGCTTCGGAGCAAGAAACATCTTCAGGGAACGCTCAAATCCTGCACTCTAGTTTTAGAAACCCAAAGAAAATCCAGGAAACCTTCTAGGTTGCTCACCTGTCTTGCAGTGGGCTCAGCCACATGTCCACGTGTCTCCCTGGCTCTCTCTTCCTCCTGTTCCCCTTTTCTTTGTGTCCCAGTGACGATCACTGGGTCCCCAAGTTCTCCTGCTGATGCTTGACTGGGTCCCCCCACGACTTGGCTTGTGCACAGTGAAGACATCAGCTATCAACACAGCACGCTGAAGCCAAGGGGTTTAAATCAAGTCTTCCCTCACAACAATGACATTAATTACGCTTTTAACACATTTTACTGGTTTTTTTTTCTTCTCACTTTGTGCCACATCTGTGCGAACAATATCCAAAAGATTTACGGTTTTCTTCCGTAATTACAGATACACGGACTGCGCACTTATCAAAATAGTTGCTGAGCAATCAGCCCGCGTCTCGCTGCCTGCCAAGGGCTCGTGCTGGCAGCAGCCAGTCATTCAGACGGAAATGTTGAATCAGGACTTGGGTGGGGGAAACAGCAACAAATAATTTGCCCGTCAAGACATAGACCGACGAAGAGTTGGCGCATTCCAGTTGCGTAGGGGTGGTGTGTGTGTGTGTGTGTGTGTGTGTGTGTGTGTGTGTGTGTGTGTGTGTGTGTATGTGTGTACATGTGTGCTTCAAGTCCCCCAAAAACTCCGCATCTGACATTTGCTTCTTGTGTCTGAGGATAACATTTAATGAGCACAAAAATACGTCTTCCCGATTCCCTGAAGAAATCATTAAAACATTGTGTTATTCTTAAATGTCTTGAAAATGAATTAGTGCCCCTAAAGGGGCTGTTTGTGTGGCGCATCTCCATCCGTTAAGGTTCCTTGTTTTCTAGCTTGGTGACAGCTGGGATACGGCACCCCTCTACCCCCCTACTTCATGGGAGGAAATCTGGAAAAGTATGGAGTCAGTGCTGGGCTCCCCAGACTCTCTGACCTTTGAGTAAGTACCCAGGCTTTGGGAACAGGGGTAAGAAGCAATGAGGATTTTCTGGAAAGTCCCATGCCAGTCTCAGGGGCCAACATGGCTCTTGGCTGAGCCCACAACTGAGGGTCCCATGGTGGTTCCAAGAAATGAAAATGAAGTGTTGTTTCTTCTGTGTGTGTGCACTCTCATGTGTATGTGTACGTGTATGTCTGCCTGGGTGTACATCATGTGTGTACCTGGTGGAGGTCAGCAGTCAGCCTCAGGTGCCCTTCCTCGGAAGGCTACTGCTTTGTTTTTGAGACAGGCCTCAGTGTCCTGGAATTCATCAAATAAGATAGACGTTGCCTGGAACCAGCCTGGCTCTGCCTCCCCAGCCCAGGGATTACCAGTATTTGCCACCATACCCAGGATTTTACATGGTGCTAAAGATGGGACTTAGGTAAGCATCTTGCCAACTGAGCCACCTCCGTATTATTTTATTTTTTGTTGAGACAGAGACTCACTGTGTAGCCCAGGCTAGCCTCTGCCTTCTGAGTGCTGGGGTCAGAGATGGAAACCACAATACTCAACTTGAAGCCTCATATCTGACCTGAGTTAGGATGCCCCAAGCATTGGAATGGCTAGTGTAGCCCACAAGCAGTCTATTACGAGTGCTGTCCTTGTGGCCCTGACATCTGCTGTGTGAGGGGTAGCTGTGGGTTAACAGATTAGAAAGCAGCAGGTACTGTGTACGTTTAGCCAAAAATCCTCAAAAGAGTAGCCTTGCCATGATCCACACCCAGACCGAGGGTTGAGCATTGTATGCAGAGCCCTGCTAAGACCTCAGACATGGTCAGCTTGCAGCGGCAGAAGACTGCTGTTCATCTGAGGTGACACTTGTCTCACTATTGGACTATTGTTTAAGAAAAACCTCCAGGGGCATTCAGTTCACCTAGAAAGCACCCTTGCCTTGCCTCCCTCAAGTTCTAGAATCTTCTCTACCCAGAAGGAAATACTATACCCCTCCCCTGGTCCCTCTAGTCTCTCTCATGGTGGATTTAGATGCCTGTTCTAGATGCTTCCTTCGAACATAATCACATGCTACTGTAGCAGACGTGGGCACTGTAGGCTTTCTCGTAGTTTACTTCCGGTGTAGATGGAGCATGCTTTGAGACTGTTTAACTAATGACATTGGGCAGGGATTGGCCCTGACTACTGTGAGCAGGACAATGGACCCTCTCCTGCTTTGTTCACATTGTCTGTGAGGGAAACTACTCAATATTTGTTCTTTTGGGTCCCCTCAATACCGAGGTTCTGAGGTGAGCTGTGGGAAAGGTGGCATTATCCCTCTATTGCCCCCTGCTGGCAGAGTCACCTGCATCCCTGAAACGGTCTCCTGGGGCAAGGCATGAATGAGAAGATCCAGGTGGCATCTTATCAAAGCTGCCTTCCTCCGAAAGGCAGAAATCAGGGGGTGTATGAAGGGAGCTATGAAGACACTTCATACCAGACTGGTTAAGAGTCTCTCTCTCTCTGTCTTTCTCTCTCTCTCTCTCTCTCACACACACACACCACATACGCACACATGCCTGGCCTCTCCCTGGGCATAGGCCTGTCCCCAGACTCCAGTGCCAGGAAGCAACCATGGTGTACCACTGCTCATGTTGCTCCTCAATGGTAATTATTCAATTACGGAGTCCAAGAGCTTCTTACCTGGCGCTTCAATTAATTGCTTATAAACACTCAGGAGCGCTGCCTCTGCTTCTGGACTTCTCTTACTCAGAGCCACCACCTTTGGAAAGAAGAAAAAGGTGTTATATATAGCCATGGCTCTGGACCTACTGAGACCAGTACCTTCCTGTGCATAGTGGGGGAGAGATGGTGGATGGTGGTTACAAGTTGAAGCTCCCACACTAAGGACTCTGAGTTCAGCTGTGTGACCTTGGACAAGTCACTGCCCTTCTCTGAGTAGAATGGGGGTGAGGTAGGGTGGCTAAATCATAAGAGGACCCACTTTCTAACCAGCTTGAAAGATCTAAACACAGGGAAAAGCAAAAAATAGGTTATTAACAATATTGTCTATTAATCTTTTACCCAAGGATGTGGTGATATATATTTAATAAAATTAATCTAGAATATTAGAGTTAACCACAGAGCCAAGCCAAGTCAGGGAAGGACAA
The DNA here is from genome assembly GCA_033318265.1 of Phyllotis vaccarum. Classification (NCBI taxonomy): domain Eukaryota; kingdom Metazoa; phylum Chordata; class Mammalia; order Rodentia; family Cricetidae; genus Phyllotis; species Phyllotis vaccarum. The sequence goes on along the minus strand of JARWLC010000017.1, from coordinate 50,189,050 downwards.
CCCATACCTTTAATCCTGCCTTTAGGAATGTTGGAAAGAAGTTAAGAGGGCTGGGCAAAGCAAGAGAAGAGGGTTTTCAGTTTTCCTAGAGACTTTCCCTTCCAGGCATTTGGCTGGAGGATCCCTGGAGACAGGCCGGTTGGCTGGGTGGATATGGTGTGTTTCCCCACACAAGGGCAATGCTGTTGAGTTCAAACATGACATGCTTTGGGAGAAAATGCTTGCTCAAATATTCCACAACTGTCACCTCTTAGAAGACACTAACAGCTTTAACCAACATCAGAGAGCAATAGAGTTTATATGAAAGTTCCTGGTATACGCAGTGTTCAATAATTGTTTCCCGTCTGAATGGCTGAACACACAACAGACAACGGAGGGGTGAGGAGTTATTCTGTCAGTGAGACTTTGTGGAAGATGACTGTCACCTGAATCATGTGGCTAGGTGACTCTTGGCAGGCAGCTGTGGAACTTCTGGGCTCAGGACCCTCTTGATTCCTATTCAGATGGTGAAGTTCATTGGACCTGATCCTAGCTCTTGCTAGCCAGTTGCAATGCAGAGTCCTGGGCCTTCCATTTGGATGCCAGTGCCTAGAAGGTACCAACAGCAACTCCACATCTACAGGACCCTGGCTGGCTGGGTCACGGTGGGCAGCAGTGAGCCTTTTGAGGTTGGTACCACATGCCCTTCCCAGCACCAACTTCCTGAGTGGTGGGTTGGGGTGTAGACAGTTTTCTCTCTGTGCTGGCATAACTTCCCATAACTCTCAGTCTCTCGGTGCTGGTGTCAGAGATAGGGGACGAATCTGTGGACCGGACCGAGGCCCTAGCCCCCTGAGTTCTTTCTGACACAAAGTCAGTGTCCAACATAATTATTTTTCTTAGAGGGGGGCAGGGCAAGGTCTTATGTAGTCCAGGCTGACTTCAAACTGACTATGCAACTGAGGATAACCTTGAACTTCTCCTGGTCTTCCTGCCCTATCTCCCAAGTGCCAAAGTTACAGGAGTGCATCACATCTCTTGGTTTGTGTAGTGCTGGGGATTGAACCCAGGACTTTATGAGACTAAGGTCACACACCACCGACTGAGCCCTAACCCGAGCCCATCAATGCCATTTACTGAATAAACAAATTGAGTGCATCGCACCAACCCTATTTCCTGACACAGTGTTGACAGGGGCTCTTTTGCTTCCCAGTGGCAGAGGCCATTTCTGAGACAATCTGTCCCGAGATGGACCCCAGGACTTCACACCCCATTTCTAGAATGGGCTATCTGAATGTAAATTCACTTAAATCCTCACATCTCTATTTCCCCATATGGAAAGTGGAGGGGGGAAGCTGATAAGAGAAATCCCTTCAAAGGGTCCTAGAGATCCAGTGTTTTAGCTCCTGGCATGCCTGAGGCCTCACAGATGTGTTTACCACCAAGGGTGACCAATTTCCGCCTAGACTCTGCCAGTTCCCAGAGTAAGAATCTTAATTATGTTTGTCTCTCTGGTGTTTCCACAAAAACAGCCTTAAAAAACAAACAAACAAACAAAAACCTGCCTTGCTGTTCATACCAGCGCACCAAGAGACGGAGAATCTGAAAAACATAATCAATATATAGAGGTTCACACTGCCCTACATGACTGACATGCTGCCCAATATGGCTGCCATATACCCAATATGGCTGCTATGATACCCAATATGGCTGCCAAAGCCATGCGTGGCTCCTGACCACTTGAACCATGCCAAGTCCAAATCAAAATGTATCATGAATGTGAAATATACACAAGGTTTCAAAGCCTTAGCACAAAAAAGGACTGCTTAGTTCACCACCATTTTAAAAACGGAGCTACAGTCTGAAGTGCTGATGCAAAGTCACTTCCATTTAACAACGTGGTTACCCGGAAGTGTCAGATTGCCTCTGTGATCATTAGGTTTTTATCGGACAGAGATGGGTCCAGAGAGGCCTTGCAGGATAGGAGTGGAGAGAAGTGCACAGTCAGTGTCAAACACGGACTTCAAAGGCCAGTGACAACAGCAGACATACCCTCATTGCTCCCTGAGAAGAGACTCTGGTCACTGACTTTCCAGGGGGACGGTCTTTTATTCTCTCAACCAACATTTTCCAAGAGTCCCTGTGATGTGCCCAGTACTGAGGACTAAGAGTAGTTATAAACCAGAGGGAACATGAACCTTAAGGCATTTCCCCAGATGATTTGTTAATTACAAGCACTAAATGCTTGGAAGGAAAAGCATGGAGTGGGGAGTGGGGGACTGGCGGAGGGTGGAAGTGGGGGGAGGCTGACCCAGTTTGATGGTGGGACTTGGCGAATCCCCGTCCCTCCCTGAGAAGGGAAATGTGCTAGGGAAGGGGAAGAAGCGCCTAAAAATAGTCACCCAACATAGGTAGACTGCCATCCTTCCAAAATAAAGGGTGCCACAGCGGGGAGGGTGTGTGTGTGTGTGAAATGCCACATCTCTAGGAAATGTTGAGAGGCAGTGAGCTCAGGAGCATCCTCAAGAGGATGGCAATGACCGTAAAATGTCAAGGCAAAACCACATATTTTTGAAATCTTCAAAGACATGGCAAATTACCAAGTTACCTCTACTGCTGTCTGACTGTGTAGCAAGCAAACAGATGTTCTTTGTACCTGGGAAGGCAAGAGCTCCAGGCGGGGGTGGGGGTTGGGGGGGTGGTCATTTCAACCCCTCTGGATGCTGCTGTCTCCTCAGGGTCCTGCAGCTGCTTGAGGTTAGAAGCTATTGCATTGCTGACACATGGCTCATGGAAGCCACAAGAAGTGATACTGTTCACCACCCATCCAATATGAATAATATATATTTAAAAAAATAAACAAAGCCAGATACTCTGGTTCCCAGCTGTCCTTGCTGAACATGGTCTTGGCTGGGGTTTGCAGGAGGGTGAAAATGTTCTCATGAACTGTAAAAACAGGTCTGGAGACAAGGGTCGGCCGAGTCCTTTACAGCTACTCCAGTCTCACCCATGTCGCCCCCCCCCCCCATTATGGCGCTCACCAGTTTGTAATGGAGTCTTTATCTCTGTGACTGTCTTACTATAATATCCCGAGAGCTGAGCTGTTTAATACACTCACCAGAATTCACATACCATTGACCACTTAGAAACGGCCATTCCAGTTTCCTTAACCTACAGGCCTTGACCAGGGAACCTGACAGGAAGAAGGCTGTGTGGCTGGCTCATGGCTATGTCTGGTCACAAGAAAGAGTGGAAAACTGATAGGATCCTGGTAGTGAATTCTGAGAGGAACGGCCTGTTGCTAGCATCTAGCTGGTTCTTGCCTGCTGGGGTTAAAATATGGCAAATTTGGGTTTCTCCAGTTTATGCTTCCACATTTAGATTTTACATGGGTGCTAGAGATTTGAACTTGGCTCCTCATGCTTCCTAAGCAAGCATTCTTTGACCACTCAACTGTCTTCCCAGCCTTAAGACCCTTCCTAATTTAGGTGCATTAATTCCAATCACCTAGGCAGACAGCCCTCTGTAGCCCTCACTGTCACTAGGCTCAATGCAAAAGGCAGGGGGAACCAATGGAAATTTTATTACTATATTTATTAGCCCCAGGTTAAAAATAAAGCAGTGGGCTGTGCTTTCAAATATTAGCACTAAGAACACTTTTCAGACAACACAATGAGGCCCCCACTTTGCTTATGTCAGGCTCTGGGGACCCAGCAAGATGCACCTCCATGTAACTCAGCATGTTAGGCTATGGTCACTGTTATCTATGATGTAATCACCAATTACTCCGACCAGGAACTTCTTATTTCCTAATTAAACAGCTCAAGCTGGACTTCTCAAGTCATGTGGGGTGGGGGTGGGGGATACGGGACATCAGGCAGAGTCTCTCAGTTCTTCTTGCTCCTTCCACCTTTTCTGCCCCACCCCCCCAGCTCCATTCTGAGGTGAGAAATAAATCCCCTGGCCTCCACATAAGACTGCATTTAAATTGCCTGTCACTCAAAACAAAGGCGAACTGCTCATTTGTAATGCGCCACCTGAATGCTGCCGGTTTTCCTGCAAGCCTCCACGCATTGGAGCGCAAAGATCATTTTTCTATTGTTAAAATTGTATAAGTCGGGGCTTTTTTTAGCAGCGAAATACACGATTTCACTTCTCTGCTGAGGGCTGGCAGCATAAAAGGACAGGAGGCTTCCTTTAGTACCTTACAAATAAATTTTGCTTTGGGGGTAATAAAAAAAGAAAGAAAAAGAGGAGGAAAGAAGGAGGAGGAGGGAGGAGCAGCCCGGGAGTCCCTCAGTGCTGTATCTAGACAGGAGAGTGGGACAGCTCCATGCTGTGCTAGGCTGCGGCCGAAGGTGAAGTGGAGTCCTTGTCCAGGGGGGTGAGAGACATCTAAGACCTGTCACTCTGTTTGGGTGCCCTTGGCTGAGTGACTGTGACTCTGTGAGGACTGGCACGGGCCTGCTGCTTAAGTGGCCGGAGTGTGACCTTGCTCCTGCAGGGAACTCTCAGACCACCACCTCACCCCAGGTAGGCGAATTCGCAGACAACTGTCACCAAGTCTCTTCTGAGTTATCTTCATGCTCGGCCTCAGGCTAGTCTGTCTCCAGTGCCAGAACATTGTTTTCCTGTATAGAATTATAATCACAATACCTTGCAATTCTATAGAGCACAAAGGCTTCTAAGTAAGTAGCTCGTCAGAGCCTTCAAAGGCTCAGTGGGCCAGTCCTGGGTGAGAAATGGTCCCTGGCGAGGGATGGCCCCTGGGTGAGAGGTCCAGAGAGACTGAGATGGTGACTTGAAACAACACAGGACTAAAGCAGAGAATCCCTTTGGATGCAGAATTAGCTGTGTGGTAGGAACGGGGCTAGAATTTGTGTGGGTGATGGTGCTTCTATGTTGAGTGTGTTAGAACCATCGGCAGCTTACATCCACAATGCCTATCCTTTGGTAGGGACGGGCTCTCCTGTTGTTACACACCTTTCATGACCCACAGTCCCACGAAATGCAGGGGTCTCATTAGCATGGTTGCCGCCATATAAAGTTTACAATGGTCAGTGAGACATGGAAGCTTTGAAGTCCTGGTTCTAAATTCTCTTACTAAAGGAACATGTCTCAAGATTTTATCATGCAACTGAAGTTTTGCAAAGCCCTTGTCACACAGACCTCCTTAACCTGGACCAGAATCCTCTGAGGTCAGTGCCATATTCCCCATGTTAACAACAGAAAGAAGTGGGATTCAGAGAGGTAGAGCAAACAGCAAAAAGCCACACAGCAAGGGGCAGAAGTGGAATTTGCAACCGGGCCCCAGAAGGCCATGTCCTTGCTATGAGCAGTGACATTGTATCTTCCGAAGGCCAGGCCCTACCCTGTTGTCCTGTGTGCTGCTGTGCACGTTCAAGCGTGCCATGGGGTCCTGCCCTGCTCATTGTGACAGCTGAGAAGCCCATGAAAAGTGGGCTGGAGCCGCCCTGCCATCCTATTTTCTTGGACGCTCCAGTGTTTAAAAAATATTGGAGCTGTCAGAATCCATCAAGCCAGACACTCCGGATTTGCACATTTGACTGTGGTATGTAAATGACACCCAGAAAGGACTGGAATATGTAAATATGCGCATCTAGAGGGAGCCAGGACTTTGAGAACCAGAAGAGTGCCTAACTGCCAGCTTCTCCTGGGAGTTGGAGGATCTGGCTAACAGGGGCCCACACTTCTATTGACAGTGGCCACCTGGAACCATCTGGGCCATCTGTTCAGACTGGTCAGAGCTAAAGCGCCCTGTCCCAGGCCTGGCACACCTGTCCGAGAATCATTTTAACCTCTGGTCTGTACTCTGCACTTTCCTCAAGGTTACCAGTCTTTTATACCTCCTGTCCCCACAGGTGTAGCTAGGTGAGGTCACAGAGCCAGAGATGGAAAGACCTCCCCCCCCCCATCCCCCGCAGCCTGCTTTGGGTCACAGGTGCCCTCTGGGCCACTGTCCCTCATGGATCCCATATCAAACCTGCTGGCCCCCGCTAGCTTAGTGAAGCTAAGTTTTCTCAGCTACATGAACAATGGCCTTGCCCTGGGAAGCTGGGGGGGGGGGGCTGAGGGGGGGAAGGGGGGGTCCTAGGTAGCAGTGCTCTCTCCTCTCAATGCCATTCTGGCACATTCTCCAAAATGCCAGCCCAGAAAAGCAAAGCTAAAGAAACTTGCGTGCCCTTTAAGGAATAGTGGCCACGCAAATGCCATCCAAGTGCTGTCCTTCCCAGGCTTTTAAATATAGCTGTGTCCTTTGGAAGGTCTCTGAGGAGTGGCTGGAGGAAGCCCTGAGGGAACCTCAGCTGGATAGGGGCACAGCTGAGAGGCCCAGCTCTAGCCAGAGTAAATATTTTCAGCTCTTTGGCCTATACTACTGGTCTTTGTGGCAGCTGCTGAGCTCCACCCTATCCTTGTAAAAATGGTGGGTGGCCATATGCAAAGGAGGCTGTGTTCTAATAAAGCTTTATTGATAAGGGCAAGCAGTGAGCTAGGAATTCAGTCCACATTCTGTGATTTACTTACATACAGCTGCCCCCATCTAAAAGATTCTCCATTGCTTACTTGCTTTTGTACCTTAGGACAGTCACTCAGCTGTCAATAGTCCTGGTTGGGCATAATAGGGCACACCTATAATCCAGGATTTAGGAGGCGGAGGCAGGAGGACCAGGAGTTTAAGGCTAGCCTGAACTACATGAAACCCTGAATCAAATCAAAAGATAAAAAGACTAGCCCAATATCTGGTTTGGATTGATGAAGTGAGGAATGGACAGAGGGTGGCCCAGTATCAAGGTCAGTAGAGCCTCTACAGACAGCAGGTGACATGACCATTGGTTGCATATCCAAGTAGAATTTTTGCTCAATGCTCAGGATGGCATCTGGCATGTCGGAAAAGCCCAATAAATATTTGCCAAAATGATCAATGATGACGTCTGTGCCCAGCCAGAGACGGAAGCCCGTGAGGGGAAACAATCTTCCTCCTGTCACCACAATTGCAGGGTTTTCCCACCTTGTAACTAACAGGGTGAGGAGTCTGCTCCTGAGACTAATCACCACGCAGTGCAGAGGAAAGCCAAGTCTCCAAAGTGCCAGGCATACGTCTGAGGCTGGCCAAGGATAAGAACTTGGGTTGGAGAAGCTGAGAGACGGGGTAAGTGTGGAGAAGCCTTGTCCAGTATCCAGGGCCATCTTGTCTGGAACTCGGTCACTGGGGGTGTGGGTCTTTCAAAGAGGCTGTATGTGTGTGTGTGTGTGTGTGTGAATCCAGCACTTGCAGAGGCCAGAAAATGACAGATCCCCTGGAGCTAGAGTTTCAGACAATTGTGAGCTGCCATGTAGGTGCTAGGAATTGAACCCAGGTCCACTGTAAGAGCAGCCATTGCTATTAACTGCTGATCCATCTCTCCAGCCCCTGGCTGGCTTTAAACTCACATGTGCTAGGACTACAGGCTTGAGCCACTCTTGACAGGCTACCAGGGTGGCTGCCTCCAACTACCTATCTCTGTCCAAGTGTTTCTGTGGGGGTCAGGTGACATTCACTCCCCTCGAAGTCTCCGGTCCCTGACATGGGATAAGTGCCTGTCACTCTCTGCTGGCAGCCTCCCCTTCCTTTCTTTCCTGCAGGGAATGGCTCCCCTGATGCCTTCCAGAAGCAGCTGGAAGGAGGAAGGGGAGCAGTGTGGGAAGAACGGAGTTCATCAAAGATACTCTTCCAACTGTCCAGGAGCTTCTGTGCCAGGCAGACACAATATGTGGCCGAGGGCAAGCCCTGCTCTGCAGGCTTCCTCCTTCCCTGAGGTAACCAGAGGCAGCCATGTTTGCTTTGAGCTTGACTTCCATTCTGTAGCTGGTTAGATAAAGCTGATGGGCCTCGCAGGCCTCAAGCTGAGCCAGGGACGTGCTACCTTAGGAGGCTGAGCAGACCTGAATGATTGACGCTTCTTAGTTAATGTAAACCCGGTCCATCCAGAAGTGCCTGGAAGCTAAGATGGGCATCAAAAAGATCTTGACTTCTCAAAGGTGAGAACATGGCTGCCTTGATTCTGGATGGCTGTGTCTGCTTTGCCCTGCCACCTCTGCTTTCTCACCCCTCAGCAGCCTGGGTTGGGACCAATGTTGAATCATCCTAGCCAACGGTCATCTGCAAAATAGGCAGCACAGGACCAAGAAACCAAACACCAATGGGTACATCTAACCATGGCGGATGCTCCATAAACATGATAGCCACCATCAGATGGGTCTCACTGCACATGCTCACCCTCAGAGATCTGTTTTCTGTACTAAGATTGGACCCTGGATATGTCTGCTACTGACACCTCCCACCTCAGGCCTCAGAGCAGATCTGGGATTTGTTCCCCATCCACTGAGGGCAGGGCTAGAACCTGGTTAGGAGCAGACATAAGCGAAAAGGACCATGGGGCGATGGTCCCTTACCATCACTGCCAAGAACAGTGATGGAAGAGATGGTGCCACAAATGACAAGGTGGGAAAGTCAGGAAAAGATGTCCCCAAGACAAAGGGTCATTTTCACTTGGTATCAAGGCTAACCCTGGGACTAGGTGGTGAACCCTCCCGGGGCTGGGATGAGGGAAGGGCCTGGCTTCCTACTGTCTATCACCAGCATCATTAATTTCTTTTTGTTTCCTGCTGAGGTACTGGCTCAAGGTGAGCAACTGTACTGCGCTGTGACTCCAAGGATTGATAGATTGCATTTCTTTGCCGGGTCGGTTTCATGCTTGGTGACTCCACAGCAAAGCAATTATCACCGTGGAATGCATAATGGCCTAATTAATAACTAATGTCAGCTCGGCCTCTGAGCCATGATTATACCTTCACAAGCCAACCCCCCCCCCCTTAAACATTTGGAGAGAAAAATATTATGATAATTGACTGGTTGGATTGTTAAAGTGTCCCTGCCCTGTGGACAGGATGGGTAGTGCGAAGCATACAAGGCCTGGAAGAAGGACTGTGCTAGCCGGCTGTGTGACCCTCCTCAACATCTGGGGATTGCTTTGACTGAAAAAGGAGTCACTTTTCCATATGTGTGCAAATGTGCGTATGTGTGTATGTGTGTGCATACATGCGTAACCTGGGGTTACATTTCTCCTGCTCTATACTTGATTCTTAGGATCTGGGACATATTAAGTGCCCAATAAATCATGGTTAAAAGGCAGGGATGCCAATTAGAAGCAGATGTGTGGCTTTGGGCAGGTCACTAACCCCTTGGTGCTCATCTCTTGTTTGCTTACAACTTTGACAATGACAGTCGCAGCTTAGATAAGCCATGGGGTGTATGTAACCAGGAACCACAGACCCTGAATGGCAACACCAAGAACAATGTCTGCCAATCAATCACGTCAATTAATAATCACTTCATCAATGCCCCCCAGCTCCTGCTGAGTGGGGACTGTGAGGGACTGGGGAGCTCAGGAGTCTACAGTGTGTGTCTTCTGTATCTGAGTAATTAAACAAACAGACATAATGAGGGACTCTGCCAAGGCCTGTGAAAGGGACAAGAAGTCCTAGGCTTAGCAGTTTCCCTGTAGAAGTGACGAGTGACCAGAGCCTTGGCATGAGTCACAGGTGTCACGGAAGCCTGGTGATGCCTGAAATGTCTCTGGCTGCCACAGAAGGGGGAGCTATGGGCAATTAGTGGGGACATGCTACTCAGGCTGCTGAACACCCTCCCAGGCAGAGGCCAGTCTGTGACAAAGAGCCATCTAACCCAGAACCTTAGTGTCCAGGCTGACTGCCTTGCCTGTGGAGGGCAAGCCCTGAGGCAGAGGGTGGGTGGTCAAGGAAGTATTTTAAAAAGGAAAGGGAGGGGTGTAAGAAAAGCAGTCAGGAAGGATGGCAGAGCCTCAAGCAGATGCTCAGGGGTCTGGACTCCATCCTAGAAGAATCTGGATGTTATCAGAGGGTTGTAATGGAGCGTGGGGGGTGGATACCATATGCTGTCAGCCCTGGAGAGAAGAGGGGGGGCTGATGGTGTGGCTCTCAGGAGCAGCAGGTGAAGGAAGAACCATGTGTCATTCAGGCCAGACAGTCACAGAATCTCATGCCAAGGCCATCTGGGTGGATGTCCTTGCAGGACATATGGACATTTCATATGAAGTTGGGGAAGGAAAAGCGTGTTGGGGGCAAAGGAACAGAACGTGTAAAGGCTCAGAAGCCTAGCACAACCACTCTTCTTTGTCCCAGTGGTTCTGAATGCTGGGTAAGGCTTTTGGACAACAAAAAATAATAATACTATAATTATATAAATATATTATTATCATTATTGAGACAGTGTCTCTTATAGCCCAGGCTAACTTTGAATTTATTATGTAGCACAGGCTGGCCCTAAACTCCTAACCCTCCTTTCCCAGCATCCTGAGTACTGAGATGACACGTGTATTGCCGTACCAGCTGGGCCCTTCTGAACTGAAGCCCATAGCCTGTGGCCTGCAGTCCAGAGGCCTCCCTCAGCTCACAGAACCAGGCACAGGTTCATGTAGAACCATCTGCACAGGCAGACCTGGGTAAACTGAGGTGCAGGGTGCTCAGCCCACCTCAGAGATCCACCTACCTCTGGCTCCCCAGTGCTAAGAACAGTCATGAGCCACCATCACCCAGCTTAGGACCCATTTTTAAAGCCCCAAGACTGCCCTGGGCAGTGAAAGTAGGGATCTGGTATGTGAGGTTGGGCAGTCCACCTTTGAATTCTCTTACAGTTCATAAAGTATGATCCTGTGGTGATTCTGTCAGCCTTCCACCCCCACTGGCATGGGTAAATATGGTAGGAAAGCCACTTCACAGAACGGGAGACAGAGGCTGGAGGTGAGCTGACGGGATCCGGGACCTTTCTTCTGGCTGTGTGACCTTGTGTAGGTTCCTCAGCTTCTCTGGGCCTTACTCTTGCTGCTAGGGTGGCAGGGAGGTTGGGCTGTGATAGGAACTATCTAGGGAACCTGTCTGGCATTTCCCTCACTGAAGACCCCCTAATACAGGAAGGACTTGATGCCTGTACCTGTACTTAGGGGTCAGGGTAGAGGCCTCCAGTCTGACGGGAGGGTCATTAGGTTCAGACGTTTGCATCAGATCAGAGGCAGGCAAGAATGGGGCTTTTAGGGGTGGGGTGTACTTGGTCCTGGCAGCATCAACACCATCCGTCAGTTCCTGGGTCATATTTTCTTTGGCCACTGCAATCTCAGACCTTCTCAATCTAGCCTTCCTTTGCTTTTGGGGTGCTGAGGATGCCCCCCCTCCCACAAGCCTCAGCCCCCTGCCTCTTCTAATTCTCAGCTTGGGCTACTATGAATCCTAAGTCCCAGTCTACAAGAGAAGACATGGAGCCATACATCAGAAGCAGGCGGGTGGGGGGCTGGGCCTGGTGGTTGGGCTCAGGGTACACTAGGAACATAGGGTCTTTTGGCTGGTCACATGCGCAGTGTGAGCATGTGTGCCTTGCACTGTGCGCTGAGCTCCCATTAGGTTCAGAGCGAAGACCTAGGGTGCTGCAGGACTCGAAGGTGGGACCTTGAGAAGTGACTGGATGAGGAGAACTCCGACCTAGTCTGTGGATTCACCCACTGGCTGGTTCAAAGCTATCTGGTCTCTAAAAGGTGTATCTTATCCCTGTCGTTTTCTGTCTGTCTTCCAGCTTCCTGGCTGCCACGAAGGAGCACCTGCTCCATCATCCCCTCCCAACATGGTGTTGGCTCAGTCCAGAAAGACAGGGGCCATGTGACCTCAGACAGAGGCCCCCGAAACTCAGAGACCTCAAAATCTTTTCTCTGTTTTCTCAGGTTATCTGTCACAATGATGGGAAACTTGACCCATGGAGGCTGCCATTTGGTCCCCCATGGTATCCTTAGGATCCCCCATGGGGTCTGCACACAGTAGGGCTCATGGGCCGGTTTAGTCTTTTATTACCTTCCTAGGCTATGGAACCTCAGTGAGCATAGCACAAACAGCATTGTGGCCAGTGTCTACCTCTCTCCCAGGAGGCCACAGGGGCAGGAGAAGGTGACCTCAGAGACTGCAGAGATGGCTTAGCCAATAAAATACTCCTTTGTAAGCATGAGGACCCAAGTTTGATGTCAAGAACCAGTATCTAAGAAAATAAAAATTACAAAAGCTGGTAGCATGCAATTGTAATGCCAGCACTGGGGAGGTTTGGCCCTGCAGATCTCAAATGCTCATCTGCTGGCCTGCCTACCCTAATTGGCAAGCATCAGATCACAGTGCTCACTCATATGCACCTACACACATACACACTGTAGCTGGCCACTTACCCTGGTATACAGCAGGTGCAAAGACAATGTTTGTTGAATGAGGCCTATGTGGAGCTAGTGAGAACCTCTGTAGTCAACAGGGAGAAGTTGGGGAGCCCACAGTGAGGCTGGGTATGAGTCTAGAACATTCTGCTCTGGCAAAGTCAGGGAAGGTATCCAGTGGGCAACAGGCTGAATAACCAAGTCCCAAGCATCATGGTAAATCTTCCTCACATCCCTGGAGGGCAGGTGCTGTGCATTCCTCATTCTACAGCCAGGGAAACTGAGGCTCATTCAGGAACCTGGCCACAAGCAGGGCCACCACATGAACTCAGGTCTGTATGACCCTGGGCTTATGCCCATTCTGCTCTATCCTGGGCACCAGCGTGGAAGGAACCTGAACTCTCCTGTACCTCCAGCACCTAGCTCCAAGCCTGGCATACAGTAGGCACTTCATAAGCATCAACTGAGAGATGAATATGTGTCTGTGGTAGGCCACACAACCCCTGATAGAGTGAGTGGTCTACATTTGCAGGAGTCTCCACCCTGCCATCCCTTCCCCCGTCTAACCAAGGAGGCAGCTCAATGGACACACACCCGGTGGCCTCATCTGTCCGGCGCCAGGCCCGCCCAGTCCCAGAGCTCAGTCTATTAAAAGGCTTGTAAATTTTCATACACGAGCGTCTGGGCAGCAGGGTAGACTAATTGCTGTTAAATGTGCGGGAATGTTCCTGCCAGGAGGCCAGAGCCATTGCTCTTCGTGGCTGGGCGCAGCCCGTTCCTTTGCCGGGTGGAAAGCTTACAACATGAACACAAGGCCAAAAAGCAATTCGTGTCAAAAAAAGATCAATACCATAAAAATAAAGCACAAGGATTCGAGTTAAAGGGAATGCCATGTAAATATGTGGTTCACGTCCATGACTCCAAGATTAAAAAAAAAAAAAAAAATCAATCAATACCCTTCTTTAGATGATGTTATTTCTAATGAGAAGGACCCGGAATGGCTGCAAGTATCTGCTTAACTGGGGGGCAGGAGCATTAATAATTTACTTGATAAGGCAGAGAGAGCGAATCAAGCAGGCTGGCCGAGGGTTCTTAATTCAGTTGTAACCCGGCATCATAGTCCAAGGATAGTTCCATGGGCTGACAGCAATCCCAGATGGACCTGTGGGTTAGTGGGAGCCTTGCCTCCAGCTAGTGACGACCAGGGAGATGGAATGGTCCTCAGGATGACACCACCGAAGAGGGTGAGCAGGGAGCGGGGAGGGTGTGGGTCACTTGTAACTGACTCATGCTGCAGGTGACATTCCTGTCTATTAGTATCACGTAACTCAGCCCAAAATTAAACCCTCACTTCAGTGTATCCTATGGGTCCCCCAGCTTGACCTTCTCAGTGACTCTTGGTCCCCCTATATGTTGAGGAACCCCATTAGTTCTCCAAACTAAGACTTGTAGTTCCCACCCTCAATGCTATAGGTAGAGAGGGCTTTGCCCTGCTGAACCTGTTGAAACCTACAAAAGGGTACAATCTGGGCTGTGCCTCGCTTGCAGTGTTAAGCCTTTGAGACCTTACTGGTTGATGTCCCCACCTGAGTCAAGTCTTGCAGGCCATGGCTGAGCCTCAGTTATCTCACCTGAAAAATGGGTGAGTGTGGACTCCCACACAGAACTTGTGGGAGGCACAAGTATGCCATGGCCAACCTCTCTTCTGTCCTCTATTCTCCCGTATAAGTACCAGCTCACTGGGCTCCCCATGAGCCTGCCAGGGGCAGCCATGATTCAGATCTTCATTTAAAAGCAGAGATCAGTGGGCAAATCTACAGGACCCAAAAGGTGGCTCCTGCTAATCATCCCTTACAGATGAGCTCTAATGCCTGTGCACACATGGGCATGTTCACACACACACTCCCACACATCAAATGAATGTAAATAAATAAAAATCTTTTGAAGGGGATGTGGTGACATTTTGTGTTCTAGCAAATAAAGCTTGCCTGAATTGAAGATTAGAGTGCAGAGCCAGCCACCAGCTAACCATAGGCCGGCATTAGTGGCTTACACCTTTAATCCCAAGACTTGGGAGGAGGAGAGAAGTGACTGGGGCCAGGTGGAGGGAGAAATACAAGGCGGGTGAAAACAGGCGCTTGGCCCTTTTCGGTAAAGGTAATAGGTGTCTGTGGCTGCTCCTCTACTTCTGATCTTTCAGCATTTATCCTTATATCTGGGGCTCTGGGTTTTTATTATTAAGACCCAATTAGGATTCTCACTACAGGGGGAGGGGCAGAGACGCAGAGAGTTAAGCCAGCTGGGATGAAACTTCTTGCTAAACTGCTCCACAGCCCAGTCTTGCCCTACCCCCTGTCCTCACAGGAGAGAAGGAGGTCCCAATAGGTAGCAGGCAGTTTTTCCTGACAAAGCTACTAAGGACTGTGTGTGGGCCCAAGAGGGGTCAAACCCATGCTGGGAGAGCCAGAGAGGGGAGTCTGGGAGGGAGCCACAGAAACAGTGAAAAGGAAGCAGAGGTTTGGGATTAAATCCCCAGGTAAAGAAAGTTAGAAGGCAGGCACAGAGCAGCCCCCCTCCCCCAGAGGTGAAGGCCATGGGCAGGGAAGGGCCACAACATGACAGGTGAGGACCACAGGCAAGGAAGGGCCACAGACAGGAAAGAGCCAGCAGCTCCCACAGTCATCTTTAAAATCAGGAGGCTGTTACCACCTAAGTGGCACCTACAGCATACACTTAAGATGTGGGATGGAGCTGGTTCCACCCTCTGTTCTAAAGCTTCCCTTGGCTCCCACATTGTTAGTGTACACACATGCACACACACACACCACACGCACATGCGCACACGCACACAGCAGCCCCAAGGCCTGAGCACTCTAGACACCCCATCCTCATGAGATGATGTATAAAGGCAAGCCACATGCTTTCTGGGTAAGTGTCCAGAGGCTGCACTATTCCTGGGGACCTTGGACCTGACTTCCAGGAGATACACAGGGTACAGGGAAGTACACTCTGGCAGAAGGAACAGAGAATGCCACATCCCTGGAGTTGGAGGAGCCAGGCTGGGGCTTTAGGAGGGCAGAGGGTCAGTCAAGTGCCACTGACCTTGAATTATTGCCTCAAGGGCATTCTCCATTCAGTCTGGGGTGGGGGAACTCCTGAAGCCTCCAGGGTCTCAATACTCAGGTCCGCTCTGTTCTTTCCCTGCCTCAGTTCCAGACTTGGACCCTGGATACACACTAGTTAGCACCTCTCTGAGCCCGTTTTCCCACTAGGGATAACTACAGACCCTCCACAATTGGGACAGTTGTGACCAACTAATAGATACATAAAGTGTACAGTCAAAGTCATCACAGGTACCATCTATGAGAGAGATAGTGCCCACCCAACCTTTGTGCCATGCTTGGCCATGTGGTAAGTGGCAGCAGTGAGCATTCTAGGCCATAATGAGCCTGTTAGAAGATGCACTATGAGGGTCTCGGCTTTGTTCACTCCCTGTCACCTGCCTTCCCAGTCACAATAGTAGTGTGCGGACAGAAGCAGAGGAAGAGATGTCCCAGACCCTTACCACCTGCAAGTAGAAACACCAGGGTAGACTGTAGGGCACGTCTGCCTGGACAAAGTCTACAGAGAAGGTTCTAGAAGGCCATGGAAAAGGGTACATCATGACACATAGCATCTATAATCAGGGAATGCCCAAAATCCACATGGCAAGTTGAATGTCACCACCCATCTTTCTGATGACTCAGAGAGAATGATTGAGCTATGTGGTGGGATTCAGGTTTCTGCTGATAAGGTCTGAAGATGCTTATCCAGGGTCCCGGGCTCCTGAAGGGGGAGTGGCCAACCTCATTCATATCCCACCACAGAGCTAGGGTTGGACATGTCTGTTGGGTCATTTACGAGGTTGAGTGCCACTACTGTGGCCATCTGTTAAGACAGAAAGACCCAGGCTCTGCTTCCATCTATTTGTCCTTTAGCCCAGGATGGCTATCAGGCCTGTTCCCCAACACTCTCTTAGCCACCTGGGTTTCGGAGCTGCTCTCAACCCTATGGGAAGACGTTCAGAGGGAAGGTCCTAGACTTCACAACAGTCAGTGTCCTTTGCCTGGGTCTCTGAGGGCAGTGGAATGACTAAACATGTCCACCCCAGGCACCTGCCACAATTCTCTGGAGTCAGAGGAAAAGCTTGTGGTTTTAGACGTAGAGAAACTTGTAGACTTAGTCATTGTAACAAGAACCAGCTCTACCAAAGGGGCCGGGTGTGACTGAGCAGGGAGAGAGGAGGGGGGGAAAGGCCCCAGGCAAATGTGGGGTGCTCCTTTTCTCTTTGGAGTAATCATGCTCCTAAACTGCCCCTCAGCACAATCACTCATAGTTTGTCAGTGTGGCTGGGCTCTTCTTGATCTATTAGGAAGTCACAGGCAGTGGTGAAGGCCTGCAGTCAACCAAGCTCAGCCATTGGCTCCTGGCCTTCCTTCTCTGGGTAACTTTGTAACCTGGCTTCACCCAGCCAGGACTGTGCTGGCCAGAGGGACATGTCAGGGGGTAAAACCACCAGGCAAGTTAAGGGCAACCTTGAGTTTTTGTGATAGCAGGCCCAGGTCCAAAGAGTCACAGATGTCACAGCTTGGTAGGAGTACTCAAGGACATATTTAGACAGAAAAGGGACAGGATCGTAGTTAAGGCCATCATTAGGACAAGACTGTCAAGTCTTGTAGGGGATTGTGTTGTTTCATGGTAAATAATTGTCCCACCCGCTGGTTTAATAAAAAAGCGCTGATTGGCCAAAGGCAGGCAGGAAGTATGGGCGGGGCTACCAGACTAAAAACTCTGAGAACAGGAAGCACAGAGCAGAACGCCAGAGAGAAGCAGGAAGAAGCAGAGGACAACTATGCTGCTCTAAAAAAAAGTACCAAGCCCCATGGCTGAACAGGAAGAATCTTGGTTAGATGAAGGGTAGAGAGCTAGCAAGCTATATGCCTGGGCCTGAGGCGGATCAGCCTAAAACTATTGAAAGCACCTGTGTGTCTTTGAGTGGGTCTGTGGGTCTGTGGGCCAAAACCTAGAGGCTAGGCCTGAAAGTCAGGGCCAGAAACCTCCTACTACAAAGTCTACCAATACAAGGTCAGGAAGAGTACAACAGGTCCCCTTGGACTCTGGACAACTTCCTCATGGTTGAGCATGGTGGTGGGATGTCCCCAGGGGCAGGGACAGTGTCTCACTAGCTCCGAGCCCTCTCAGGCCTCATGGGAGCCTGACACAAAGATTGTATCATCCAAGGACATTTGCAGAGGGCCATATGGGAGGGTGGTTTATCTTCCTTGGAAACTCCTTGGACACATTGAAAAATTGCCTGCTGTTCCCATGCCAAGAGGGGCAGAGGTGATGACTGGGTGACATCAGGCGCTGCAGGTATCTCATGTTTGTGAGAGTCTGTGTGTGTGTCACATATGTTCGTGGGGCCAAAGAACAACTTGGAATACCATTCCTCAGCTGTTGCACACCTTGTAGGGCCTCTCACTAGCTTGGAACTCACCAAGCAGGCCAGGCTCACTGGCCAGTGAGCCCTAGAGATCTTTGTCTGCCTCCACCTCCTCAGCACCAGAGTTACAAGAGCAAATCAGCCCAACCAGCATTTTTTTTTTTTTTAAATGTGGGCTCTAGGGATCAAACTTGAATCCTTGATCCTTGTACTCCCAGGCCACGTTACCATCTTCCTGGGCTTCCGCTAAGTGTTTGCCAAATGATAAATGAACGCAAGGACTCAGCCAGCCATCTGAATTGCCTCCTGGCTCCTGCTCTGAGGTGGTGGTCGCATGAGATTCCTCAGTTCCTGGGAGGCGGAGGACATTGCTGGCTGCAGGCCGAGGACATGCCATGTTGCAAACTAGTGACATGCCTGCCACCTGCCACTCAGTAACTCACTGACTCTCAGAATCCCTGGGAGTTGTCCCTATGCACAGAACTCAACTATGTGGCTCAGACATAAGAAGTCACTCGCCAAAGTCACGCACGTCCATCATAGGTACAACCCCCTAACTGCTGTGTTCCATTAGGCTCTGCTCCAAATCGGTCAAAAAGGGCTTCTGTCATTCCACGGGCCACCCTCAAAGAGGAAGCTGCAAGCAAGAGGTTCTGTGGCCCTGAGGTCTAGAGGGCAAGCTGGTTCACACAACGCTTGAAACCGTCTCACCTCAAATTTAGCAAAAACAAAACTTTTAATTTAGATGTTTGCATCTCTCTGTCTCCAAGCAAAAATAACTCTAAGATAATGACTGTAATAAATGAAGGTAATTAATTGTGGTTTGTTCCTTTAGTGTCTAGTCAGCTTAATTTTACCTTTTCAACTAATAATGAGAAAATAATTTTTGTGCGTGGAGGGTTAATGACATGTAACTGTGAGAGCCGCTAATTGCATGTTGCAATCCATCCATCAGCAGCCCCATCTGCGTGGCTTGATTATGTTTGCTAAATTATTGCTTTGAATTATCTTTCATAAAAGCAACTTTTATAATTAGTGGGGCTTTTGGGCTGGCTCCCTTTCTCCATACAAGAATTTTCAAACTTCGGCCATTTCAAGCTAGTCCTAGAAACCAACATCCCTGGCTGGCTTTTGTTTTCCTGGGGAGGTGTGTGTGTGGAAGGGTCTAAATTGTCTGTAGAGCAATCAAGGAAGCCTTGATTCAGAGTGGGCCAAGTCTACTTCCTCCCCACCATACCTCCCACAGACAGGAAAAAGGTTTGGGCTGAGGGAACCCCAACTCAGCACACACCAAGGCTCCTGGACTAGAAGTCAGGAATGGACCTGACAAAGATGTTTGTGTCACCCTGATTTGGTTCTGTGACTGCTGCAGGGGTGCGGAGGGACCAGCAATTCAGTGTAGAGGAAGGCGGGGGCTTGGGGAACACAGTCAAGGTAAGTTCTGTGGTACATGGCTGGAAAGGTCCCTTGAAACAACTGTCTGCACACTGTACCACGTGTGCTGGGAAGCCAGCTCCCAGCTCGGTCAACTCCCATCAAAACTTCTCTCCTTCCATATCCTTCGGGATGTTACCACCTAGCAGTTTCCTCCTTTATTAGATGTATAAGCTTGGCTTTGTGTGTCCCAGGAGGAGAGATGAGATTCAGAGTGGTCGGAAAAACTCCCCAGGACCACACAGCTGAAGGGACAGAGCAGAAATTTCAAGCCTATCATCCATCACTCATGTCTTTCTTCCACTGCAAAGGGGGAGATGTCATCTCTCCATGCAGCCTAGGATGGCCTCCACCTTCCCAAGTTCCGGGATTTATACGTGTGCGCCACCACTGACAGCTATTCCCAAAGCTTCTAACACCCAAGGATGTTCGGAACTTTCTTGTTATCTACCTTGGTCCTCCCCCTCAGCCTCAATCTTATGAAAGAGAGAAAACCAGAGGACGACTTAAAGGCACAGAGAGGCCAAGTAACTCACCTAGGATCACACAGCCAGTAAGTGGTGGAGGCAGGGTTCCAAACCCAGCTACGTTCCTGTGACACTCTGAGAGCCAGATGGGCATGTCCATTCCCTTCCTGTGTTCCCTTTCATTATCCAAATTCAAAACAACACAGGAGGACAAGTCTCCTCATCTCCATGGTACAGAGAGGGAGACAGAGGCTCAAACACCTGGAGAAACTGCCCATACCAACATTGATGTACCTGCAGCCGCAGTCTATGTGCTTATGTGGTTAGTTCTGAAGGAGAGATGGCTCTGAGGAGTGAGTAATTAACAGGGGCCCTCCCCTCCATCTCAGGGGCTGTGAGAAGGTCTTCTGGGTCCACCCGCTCTGGGGCAGAACTTGCCCATGGAGCATTAGAGATTGGCTTCCCCTCCCCAGCCCAGTATGGCCCCAGCATCTTCTCAGGTAGGTGAAGGGTCATTATTATCAATGCCCTAGACAGTAGGACATTCTTCTGTCATAGGGTGGGTGGGTGGGCAGGTGGGGGTCAGCCACTGCCAGATAGGCTGGCAGTAAATGCTGTGAGCAAATCTGGTTTCACTCAGAGTGGTGAGGAAGTAGTGTGCTGGGCAGGCTAATAGCCTCGGGACTTTATCCTCAAGGATGCTTTAGCAGGGAAACAGGGGCTGACCTACCTCAGACCTCAGGTTTCAACCTGGGGGCGGGAAAACCAGTACATGTCACCCCCATCTCCCCAAAGGCTTTGCACTGGCTCTTACCTCGGCTTGGAAGCTTTTCAATACCGGAGCCACCATCTCTCTGATGCCCTGAAAGAGAGATGGTGGAGGGTCTACCACAATGCAGGTACTCCCAAGCCCTCCCCCACAAACCCCTGGCCTCATTCTCTGGGTCATTGTGGAACCTGAACTGTGGCTTTGTAAGGTACACACACACACACACACACACACACACACACACACGCACGCACGCACGCACGCACGCACACACACACACACACACACACACGCACGCACGCACGCACACACAATTCTGTCCCTTCAGTACTTTTTGGGGGAATGGAATCAAGAACACCTTGTTCCACCCCTGAGCTAACCCCAGTCCTTAGTATTTTGAGATAGGGTCTTGCTATGTAGCTCAGACTGGTTTGAACTCATGACCCCTGCCTCAAGTCTCCTGAATAGTACAACCGATGTACTCATGACATCCTTGTGTGTGGAATGGTTGGTTCTGCAGCCTAGCTCAGGGGATTCCCCCTGGGATGTCCCTCTGTCCTTCCAGGGGCTGCTTCTTCCACACGGCCATTTCCCATGAATCTACATCTTGCATTTCATCAAAAATCACTGCTACTCATGTCTGCCCTTCCTCACCAGAGCATGGAATGATTTCTCGGGACATGGCTATGTATTAGCCCTGTGATGCCATGGCCTCACCAATGCTCTGGGCACACTGGTGGGCTTAGCTCTAGCCACCCAGATGTCCCAACTTCCTCAGACCCAAGGGGTGGTCTCTGGGGCTCCCCCAACACTCATCAGAGGTGAGTGTCCCAAGGTGCTAACCCTGCAGCCTGTGGGTCCCTCAGAGATCCTCTGGGGATCCTTCCTCATGTCATAGTTGTTCAAAGCCCCAGAACAAAGAGATGAGCAGGGTGTCAGGGAAGCAGCAGGAGGGGGCTGAAGGCTATGGAGAAACCCCATAACCATAGGGACACGCCTGATATTTTTCCCCTTGGACAAGGTACCTGCTCTGGTCCCAGCTACCCCTCCACACTGACTTCTGCCTCTGGAGCTTCCCAGAGTAAATTCCTGCCTGGATGTAAGGTGGGCTTTTAGGGGACGCACAGACGGTGCCTGTGGCTTTGGTTACATGAGCCAGGTTGCCACATTGAGTGATGGCAGAGTTAGGAAGCTCAAGGTCACAGTCTCAAGCCTAGATACATAGAAGCAGGAAGCCGCCATGAGGAAGTGGCCATGTACCACAGCACTGACTAGAGGGGGCTGATACTTGGGACTGTGGCTGAATCTTGGGTAGCAGGGTCAATCCAATGGCCTCAGAGGAAGAATGGGGAATGGAACCCAAACATTTCGGACCAAAAGACACCTGATTTTATAAAGGGGTACCAAGGCCCACAGGTGCTGGTCTATTCAAGGGGATATGGCAAACAGGTAATACAGTTGGAATTCGAGCCCAAGTCACAAGATACCTTGTATAGGCTCTTGTCATTCTCACGGCCCCATATTCAAATGAATTTAAGGTTCATATCTGAGGGTCATGAGATGATGGATGCCGGGCTAGCCCTGCCAATGACTATGTAAGTCCTGGGGGAGCCAGCCAGGCCACATGCAGTAGGTGGACTGGACCCCCCAGATGATGTTCTTAAATAAAGTTATCACGACTCTCCCAGCAGGAGCAATGAGCTCCCAACATGAGTTTCCAGAGCCACAGCTATAATAGGAGTGGAAATTTATCCCTTCTAATTATGTAATTGCATAATTATGTAGCATTGAAAATTATGTAAGTCAAACTCACAGGCTGAAAACCTGGCCTGGATTTCCCTCCTCACCTGAGGGCCCCATGTGAAGCAATAGTGGAGGCTGAGTTCACTATGCTGTGGGAGAGAGGATGAGACAGATGGTCTGAAAGGGTCAGAGAAGGAAAGAAGGTGTGTGGGGCTACTGAGACCCACAACAGATTCAGCTATGCTTCCCAGAGACTGCCAGGGGGTGGGGGGAGCGCAGAGGCACTCTCAATGGGGGCAGAAAACACCATTTATAAACCATGCCATGGCGTTTAAGAGAGAAGGGTGGCTGGGGATATGGTTCAGTTTTTAGAGTGATTGTCTAGCATTCATGAGGCCCCAGGTTCTGCCTCAAGTGTCACATAAACAGGGTGTGATAACGCACACCTGTAAGCCAACACTTGGGAGATGGAGGAAGGGAGACCTGAAGTTCAAGGTCATTTTCAACCTTATGAGAAGTTGAAGGCCAGCCTGAGCTACATGTGACCCCTTGTCTCAAAAAAGACCTCACTTGTGCTTCCTGAAGCTTTGACAGCAAGAGATGCTCAATCCTAAGCTTCTGCCTCTTTCCTGCACATACCTTCTCACACAGCTTTCTAGATCTTCCCCAGAAACAAGTTCTAGCTGGGCCCTCATTCCAAACTTGCCCTGAAGAACCACAGTTGCTTATGACATCCGGGGGGGGGGGGGGGTCCTACAGCTTCAAGTGTGAGGCTCAGCCTTTCTGTGCCCCGCCTCTCATACCCAAGGCCCCCGGCCTCACCAAGTGCCATGGAAGCCCCTGGAAGTCCCCTCACACCATACTCTCGGGACACCTGCCAGCCCCCACCCACCCTCCGTGGTCCAGCACACCCCAGCAGGGAAACTGAGACAGTGACTGACTGCTGCCTGGGGTTTAGGCCTGGCCCCCGGTCTTTTGCCTGTACTCTCTGAGAGTATCTTGACCCTGCCAAAGTGAAACAGGGTCCAAGAGCTCCATTTTGCTGTTTATTCTTGTCACTTTCAAAAATTTTACTTTATTTGTTTCTTTGTTTTTCAAGACAGAATTTTCCTATGTAACTCTGTCTATCCTGGAACTCTGTAGACCAGGCTGGCCTCAAACTCCCGGAGATCCACCTGCCTCTGCCTCCTCAGCGCTGGGATTAAAGGCAGTGCACCACCACTGCCTGGTTTAAACTGTATATATATGTAATATTTTTTAATTTGAAAAGCAACAGGGGTCCTGATAACAGAGGGAAAATAAAACTCTCACATTCAACCTTAGAAAAGAACAGACACATCTGGGTCAGTCTGCTCCTCGGGCGAGAGGGAGTGGGCTTTCCACTGCCTGGGCATTGCTATCTCTGGAACCTCAGTGGGGGAGGGGAGAGGCAAGTGCATTGATTGACAGTGAGGAGCAGGCTTCAGAGCCCAAGCTATGTCTTCTAGGCCCAAGGGCAGGTAGAACATGACCCAGACTTCAGGCCCAATTGCCTCTGCCACCAAATACCAACCATTTCACCCAAGATCAGAACTTGGAATGAGTGCCAACCCAAGCTGCCTGGTGTTCCAGGAAAAGAGGGATCTGGGTGGAGTCACTTGGCCACCCCAACTCTAGTCAGTGTGCTGGGGCACCCATCTGCCACACTGCGAAGGCCGACGGGCCAAGGCCATGATTTATCATTGTGGCTAATTAGCTTCTTTTCTTGCTAGCCACTTTTGTCTACAGTTTTCACAATATAGTTTGAACAGAGTGGGGAAGAAGGCAAGCTATATCCCTTCTGAGTCAAGGCTGCAGCGGCAGGCACACTCTACCTCTGGCACATTTTTCTTAAATTCCCGGCGGAGTTCAATTAAACGTTTAGGAGAATGTTCACTTTCCTCGTGTGGCTCAGACAGCTCCGAGGCGATGGAATTAAGCTCCTTCTGGAATGAGAAAGAGAGAGGAGAGAGAGAGAGAGAGAGAGAGAGAGATGTTCTCTTCTCTTTGCTTTTGAATTATTGTAAAGGCAGCACTCGGAACAAGTTTTTGTAACTCACGGGGCTGAGAAAATGCTAGATATTGACTCTTGGTATGAATGAAAAAAATTCAAAACAAAAGCTAAACCCCCAAAACAAAAGAAAAAAGCAAAGGAACGAACAAAAGAGACCTCTGGGGCAGTGTGGGCTTTGCATTTCTGTCCTTAGGAGCTGGGCCAGACAAAGTGAAACTGAGGTTTTCATCTCCTCCCAATCTCTCCCCACCCCAGCCCCACCTCTTAAATTTCCAAGGAGTGATGGCATAAGCCTGTCAGTAACTGAAGAAAACATCTCCAAGGCGTGTCAAAATAGCAGCGCGCGGCATATTGTATGGGCACTTTCCCCCGTGGGAGAGTGCTGCCGACAGCTTCCATACATCAGCGGCGGGCACGGCTCCAACTGCTGCTTTCTCCCTTAAAGGCTCATAAATTCGACTCTTAAGATATAGATGGCTTTTTAATTTCAGTAGATTTTGGAAAAATGAAGGTACCGCAGAGAAGCATGCTGACCTTGTGTGTACTCCACGGTAAATCACTGAAGGTTCCCAGGACCCTTGCCAATCGGAAAGAAACAGATTGGAGGGGGTTCCTGGCTGTATGCTGTTAGGAATCAGACCTGGGTTTGAACACATGAGACCAGGGGTGGAGAGAGAGAGAAAAAGAGAGGGGGGGTTTGGGGGGTCATGCATCATGGATGTGGCCTGCTGCTAGTATGAACATGCTAGATCACTTGCTTCTCTCAAAGCTTCCTTTACTGTTGCAGGAGCTTTCACAGGAGGAGTACAATTCACCAGGAGTTGTCATGACCCATTTGCATAATTCAAGGAATGTTCTGTTTATGTGGCCTGCACTAGCACTGACTTGAGACAGGCTCTCCCGTCACCCCACCCTGCCTCCCCAGCCTGGACGATAACTAGATGAACCCTCCTGCATACATCACCCGATTATATTTGTAGCAATCAAGCCCCATAATTTCCTAAATCCGGTGGTGCAATAAATTCCTGCAATCAGATTTATTAAAAAACGCGCACGCAGATGCGGGGAGCGTATTTCCAGGGCGAACTCTTTAATCCAACATATGTATGACGAAGTGCGGCAGCGTGCTGAAAGACCCCATTTGTCACCGCTAATACACATTCGTCTTGCACACACAATGAAACCCTTTCACTGTTAGATAATGAAATAAAAGTACTGTTAACCCACTGCAGAGTCTTTGTAAAAGCCGACTGGTGTCTGAAATGCCTGCTCAGTGGCAATTTACCATAGTGCCACAGATCTGGTCCCCCAAACCTGTGAGAACAGTCTCTGGGCCCTGGAACTCTTTGGGGGGGGGGTCAATTCAAGAAGGAATGTCTATTTCTAGAAGAAAAAAAAAACAGCTAACTTTTAGAGAAAATCACAAGATGGGGGTTGACACCAACAGACATGCTGCTTAAAACCTGGGTGAGGGCAGTGGTGCTATCCAAGGTGCTGAAACATATTCCCACATCATCATGGGGCAGAGCTGCCTGGGGGCTACCAGCCTGAAAGCCATGAGGAATTTTGAGCTGGAATGAGGTAGGGTATATATATTCCAACAGTTGGTAAGACCAGGAAAATGAGGCCCCACTTGTTAGGGAAAAAGAACTAGAATGTTAAGGTCCACTGAATCTGTTTTTTGTGCCGCAGGACATAGAACAGAACTTGGGATGCACCACTGGGTTCTGGATTATTCTGTATCATAAACTGTGAGTTTTATGAGCACTTACTTATAAATTTTTAGAGTCCAAAATTTCACTAACTCACTGCTCCTGCCTCAGCTTCCTGAGTGCTGGGATTATGGTTGTGCATTGATACCCTGCAGGTTTAAGTTCCTATATTCGGGACCCCGGACCTCTTCACACAGCTGCTATTAGCATCCGTGCTTGGAGCTGGACTCTGAATTTTTAATCAGGGACTAGAGAGATGGCTCTGTAGATAAAGGGATTGCCATACAATAATGATGATTTCTTAGCACCCACCAAAAAGCTAGGCAGGCATAGTGGTCTGCTGGTAAACCCATTACTTTAGATGCAGAGATGGGAGATCCCTATTTAAGTCAGACTATCCAAACGTGTAAGTTTGGAGTTCACTGAGAGTCTATGCATCTGTAAACATAGTGGGAACAATTGAGGAAGACACATATGTATGATCACACACACGAGAGCATACATATAAGAATGCAATACATACACATATATGTGCACAACTACCTAACACAGGTTAGGAAAGGAAACATCCAGTCAGGGGGCATCTAGCTGCCTGTGTGTGTATCTCGGGGCCTCCCTCTGTCTGTACCCTGGCTGCTGGTTGCTGCAGATCTGAACAGCTGGGTGTCTTCTGTTTGTACCAGCACAAAGCGGGGCCAGGCAAGGCATGGGACATCAACAGCTCTCAGCTCTGGACCACTGCAAGTTCAGCTCTCCTGCCCAGTCCTGAAGGAGCAGATGCTGTCACAGACATGCAGACCATGCTCTCCTCCACTCTGCCTCAGTTGACACTCATCTTCCAACCTTGAATTCTTACAGTATTTCTACATTCAATAGATAAAGCAACAATGATCATGACACTAATAAATGCAATAATCGTAATTACCATCTATTAAGTGCTTGTGTGTCTCAGGCACCAAAAGTACATCACCCTGTGCAACAAGCATAGCAACATGCCTTGAAAAGACTCAGGCAGAGGCTAGGAGGTGAACTAGAGGGAGTCCTAATAACTGAGGTTGGGGGATATTGAGGAACATGTGCTAGCAATATATCATATAAAGGATTAATATTTACTAAGGGGTTATATAAACATTCACTGATATAATGTGAACCCTAAGACAATTTTTGGAGAGTGGAAATGTCTCACGATGAATGGTTTGATCTGTTCCCTGAGATCACAGAAACAAACAGGAAGGGAGGTCAGTGTCCCGGCCTCTCAATGGGGTCTGGCTACGCCCATTCAGGCTCCCAGTACTCCAGAGACACGCCTCCAAGCTTTGCCAGCTAACACCTAAATCCCACTACAGGGAGTAGCCCCTTGGTGGGTTTTAAAGGCAAATTTTCAATGCCTTGGCTTTTCAGCTGTCCTTGGCTCCTTTTCTCAGGGAGGGTGTTTGGAAGAGATTGTTTTAAATAATTCAAGATCATAATGCACCCTGCCAGGAGTCCAATAAACATTGGTTGATAGTCATCTTCTCCTTAGACACACCAGTGGTACGAGGACACCTTGCTAGGTCCAATGTCCTAGGTTTTCACGGGTCAGTAAAAATATCACACACACACACACACACACACACACACACACACACACACACAGGGTGAGGAGCAGACACATTAAAACAGACCCCCCTGTACTCTGAAAGAATGGGTACTTGAAAATGAACAAAGAGGTGGAGTTGACAACAGGCTTTTAAAATAAACACACTTAGAAAAGCCCATGGAACTATATTTATTTCAAGGGAACAGAAGAACTAGCCTCAGAAACACAAGCCAGCCTCATTCTCAGGTCCGGCTTCAAAGGCACCCTACGCCCAACAAGCAGCTGCGTCAGCCACACATCCGGAAGACTATCCTGTCCAGTCCCAGCCGTGATCTACATAGTCCCAGACTTTGGGCCAGGCCCAGGCAGGGAGGAGACACATGTGATTAACCTAACTAGCCATCAGCAGCAGACAGACAGCCCGGAGCCCTGTGCAGACCATTCAAGTAATGATCCTCATAAACAGCCCATTTGCAACTAAAAAGAGATAATTTTAATGAGCTGGGAGCAGATGATAGATGCAGCTGAGGCCCGAGCCAGCAAGCAGGGAGAGGGGAAGCTGGGGTGGAGTTGCACCAGGAGAGCTATGCTTCCCCATGCTTCCCCACTGCCTGGTGTGTGCCCCAGCTCTGGAATGGTCCTGTCATCTCAACCCTGGAACCTCCAGGGCTTCAGAACACAAGAGCTGCCACCAATTGCATAGATTCAAGATTAGAAACATGTCCTTTGGCATAACTTTGACCACAATGCTACTCCACTTGAATTATCTTTATCTATATAAACAGCCCAGGCTAAGCTCAAACACACACTAAATTCACTATGTAGCCCAGGATGGCCTTGAACTATTAAAACTCTGTGTATACTTTCCTCTGTGCTTGGATTACAGGTATGTAATCCCACAGCTGGTCTGATTTCTACTTATCTTCAAGTGAACACCTGGTATTACTTCTAGTTTGAGTTTTTTTTGTTTTTTGTTTTTTGGTTTTTTTTTTTTTTTTTTTTTTTTTGTTGTTGTTTTTAAGGCAGGATGCTACTGTGTCGGCCAGTTTCCTTCTCAAGTATTGGATTACATGGGTATGCCAACCATGTCTGATTTTAGTGTGTTCCTTTTGATCAAATCATGCATAAGTTCAACACTACACTCAGCAAATCTTTTTCACCCCACACATCTGCTGTCCAGCTTAACACTCAGAATATCTGTGTTTCTAACACCCACCAACCCCCACCCCCAGCCTCAGGAGCTACTAAAAGTTATTCTAAGCTTGACATCACAGCCTGTATGTACCTGGTCTTTAAATAATGACACCTCTTAGTTCATAATTGGTACTGGAAAGATGGCTTGATGGATAGAATAATGTTTGCCACAATACAACACACACACACACACACACACACACACACACACACACTCACACAAGGACCTGAGTTCAGATCTCTAGTGGCTAGTAAAGAGCTAGGCATTAAGGCCATATGCTTCTGTAACTCACTCCCCAGCCAGGAAGCAGGGGCCAGAGACAGGTGCCTGGGAGCTCATGGCCAGCTTGTATAGCCAATCAAATAACTCTGGGTTCAGTGAGAGACCATGTCTCAAACCACATGACATAAAACTGATGGGGCTATATGATAAAATTACCCAGTGCCACTTTCTTTCACTGAAAGGTTAGGGAGTTCAAGAGGGGACCTCAGATAACTGACTGGGCCTGCACATCAGTACTTGTAAAATGCCTGGTGTATAAGGACATTCAAAAAATATCTGCAGCTGACCTGTCAGTGGAGTAAGCATGAGATGTGCCTTGCAGCAGCAACTATCAGTTAATCTTTGGGACAGAAGAATGTCCATTCTTTGTAACAGGTCCATGGAACCAGGGGAAGGTGGGTGCAGGAACACTAGAGGAGTGAGAGCCTTGGGCTGCTCAGAGTGTTGCTTGTAGAAGAGCCCTGGATGACCCAGAATGGAGGGCACAAGCTGGCCTGCCACCAGCAAGGAGACAGAAAGACAGATGGCCTCACAGCACACTGAGATGGATAGCTGCGCCGGTCTGAGACAGACTGGTTTACTAGAATCATCCATCACTTCCTGTGCTATATGTAAATTTCCAGCACTAAGATGTATTGGGCCAATTATCTGGGGCTTGGGCGAGGGGTGGAGCCTTTGAGAAGTGTTCTGAGCTAAGTTATCCTCACTGCCTTCCAGCAGTGCAGGTGATAATTCAGATTAAGGTCAAACCCCAGAGCCTGGGTGTAATCTGAGGACTGTCCACTGCCCTTGAAGCAACTGGCCTACTATAACTTCTGTCAGGGACAGGGTCCACCCTAACCATCTCAGGTCACCTGGTCTTCAGTGTTGAGAGGACAGTGGATTTCCAGAAACATGTGTTTGAGGGTGTGAATGAGCTATCCTGTGATGTAGATGCACACTGACACATGGGACCTACAAGGAGACACATCTGCTTTGGGGGATATGCTTCAAGTACTGACAAGGGGAACCCTATTCTCAACTGTCTGTCCATCTATTCATCAACTCTTCTATCCATGCATCCATCATCCATAATCTAGTCACCATCTATCCACCTACTTAGCCTTCTATCTCTCCACCTATCCAACATCTATCCATCAATCATCTGTCTACCCATTGATAATATGTCTATCATCTACCTATCTTTCTATCCATCCATCTACCCACCTATCCCCCATATCATCCGCCTACCTAGGCATCCATCTACCTTCCTAGCCAACATCCATCCATCCATCTACCTATCTACCTACCCACCCACCCATCCAGTTAACTGTCCATTCATCTGTCCATCCATCTACTCAATTGCCCATCTATTTCTCCATTTAGCCTCTATCATTCTATTTCCACTCATCTATCATCTACTCATCCATCTAGTCAACTGTCCACCTGCTCATCCACCCACCCATCCACCATCATGCATTCATCTATCTTTCTACCCATCTACCATTTATCTACCCTGTCAACTGTCCTCCATTCTCCACTTAGTCAGTCATTCACTCAACAACTATTTTTGGTTTCTACAGCAGTGTCAAGGACAGGCCCAGGTCCTGCCCACATAGCACACCTGGGCACACAGGAAGTGAAGAGAATGGAGACTCTGGTATCAGCTCCCACAGCTCTGGCTTCCAGAGGTCCAGAAAAATCACTGGCTTGCAGTCTCAGGAAGCCCCAAACTGACAATTGGGTGGGTGGGTGGGGTAGACAGGAAGTTGCATATTGATAATTTTCTGATGGACAAGAAAGTCACATGTTGCTAACTGGCTGGTAGACAGGAAATCATAGTTTTGCTAGAAGGCTTGTGAACAGAAGTCATGTCTTGCCAGCAGGCTGGTGGACAGTCCTTGTCTCTCAGCAGCTATTCAGCTGTGAGGAGTCAACCTTGTCTTCCTCTGGGGTATCAGAGCATTTGAGCACTGCAATCTGGGAATTGTTGGGTACTCTGGAATCTCAGGGTTCCTGGAGTCAAGGGTGGTATTAGGGTGGAGGCCACTGCCAGACCAGAGATTCTGGAAGCAAGTGAGGTCACCTGCCCTGCCATGTCCTTGGTGTCAAATCGGTAAGTCTTGTCAGCTCCACAAAACATTTTTTTAATCCAATTTTACCGGTTCTACTCCTCAAAGTGTTCCCAGTTGGCTTCCAGTGCCCTCCAGCCCATCCCTTCCCTATCTGTCAGCCATGGGGTGACCCTCCACACACACACTGTACCTTTCTCCTGTTTTAAACCCTCCCCTGGCTCGCTACTCTGGTCACATGGGATCCTGCCTGGCTCCTGCGGGTGCCAAGATCAATTCTACCTTAGGCTTTTTGTAGTTGCTGGTCATCTGCCTGTGATGCTCCCCCCATCACCTTATTGGAGTCTTAGCTCTTACAAAGACCTACCCTACCTCCTTAGAATAGCAAAGGGGACTCCTTCACCTGAGCCCTCTGCTTTTTCTCTGCAACCCCACCACCATTCACACATTTAGGCAGTTATTTCTCTAGCCACTTATAACCTTTTTCTACACTCAGAATTCTCCAGCATCTACTTGGTGTAGTGGATTTATGATGTTACATTGTAAATAATTGTTCTGCCTATGAGTTTAATAAAAAGCGTTGATTGGCTAGAGGCAGGCAGGAAGTATGGGTGGGGGTATCAGACTAAGAAAACTCTGGGAACAGGAAGAACAGAGCAGAAATGCCACAGAGAAGGCAGAAGAAGCAGAGGACAATTATGCTGCTCTGAGAAAAGGTACTGAGCTCGCATTGCTGAACAGGATAAGAATCATGAGTTAGTTTAAGGGTAAAGAGTTAGCAAGTTATATGTCTGGGCCTTAGGCCAATCAGCCCAAAATTAATGTAAGCGTCTGTGTGTCTCTGTGCGACTGTGGGACTGTGGGTCTGCAGGTCCCAACCTTGAGGCTAGGCTCGAAAGTCTAGGCCAGAAACCTCTTACTACAACTTGGACCACTATTGCATCCTGAAGGCCCAGTACACATGAGGTGCTCACTACTTGTAGGGTGAATGAATGTCTGAGTAAGGAGAGAAATAAAAGGACCTACCGGACGTGACTGCATCCCCAGACTTGGCTGCACCTCACCCTCAGCAGTTGCTTCACACAGAACCACAGACACTCCCCAGCTATCATTCAGGAAAGCTGCCTGCTCCTTGTGGGGATTTAATAAAGTTTCAGAAGTTTTGGAGATATCAGAGGGAAATCTACCCAGTTTATGTGGGGGCTTAGTAAAAGCTCCAGAAGTCCCAGAGCTCTAACCACAGTCAGTCTAGGAAAATCAGAGTGGTGATTCAAACCTTTAATCCCAGCACAGGAAGTATCCTGGGAGTGGTGACCTACACCCTTAATCCTAACTGAGTCAAGGTCACTTCAGATTATAGAAGGAATTCCAGGCTCCCAAGCAGGTGTGGTGGGGCCACGCCTTAATTACCGAAAGAATACTTAAATAGGGATTCAAACACAGAGAAAGCCATTCCAAGGGAATCGAGGCTGAGGAAGCTAGAAGACAGCTGGGTAAGATTTGACTGTGTTGTTTATTCCCTCTAGTATCTCCAACTTCTTCAGAGATCTATCCCTGAGTCTCATTCTTTCGTGCAACAGCTCCTGCCACTGCAGGACCCGGAGGTGGCTGTCCTGAAGGGAGGGGGCACCAATCAAACAGCTAATCACCTGGCACCAGCACATCCGATGGCACCCTCCTGCCTTGATTACTGCTTGCTGCTCCCAAGCAGCCCTGCGGAAGTGCCCCACCCCCAGGCATCAGAGGATCAGAGTCCCACTCTGAGGACATCAAATAAGGGGCTGCTGACACCTCTCACTTGACTCTGGGCTGGTGTGAGGAAGAGCTGGCAACCCTGTCCCTTTCTCTGTCAATGAAAATGCTGGAGAAGGTCACAACAGCAATCATTCATTCACTCACTTATTTCATCCCTTGTCCTACCTACTCACCGATTCAGTTACCCTTCATTCACTGATTCCTTTGGTCACAGACATTCACTTACCTCTCCATCCATCTGCACCCATCCATCCATTAGCATTCATTCACTTACTCATTCATTTACTCATCATGGATGCTCTGGACACTTGCTGGGGGTGGTGGGGCTCCAGGTGGTGGCCCTACATCCCTCATGGGAACTGAGGTTCTTTGTGAGAGGGTGTTTTCCATGCCTCACCATCTCATCTGCCAAGAGGTCTGAGGGTATTGTTGCAGCCAGGGAAAAGAAATCCATTAAGATCATGCTACTGCTCTAAATTCACAGTGAGGAGCAGGCCCAAACAGGGTTTTACACTGGCCTAGCCCTCTATACATCACTGCATTATCTGGGATGCTCGTGCACTTGTGACCTATTTTTCTCCAGTCATTCTTTTATTCACTTCTGTTTTGAGGCAAAAGGCAGGGGAAAGAATGGAAAACTCCGGGGATGCTCTCATGGCTACAGAGCAACAAAGGCATCATGATGATACATGGAACAAAGTTTATCAAGCACTTTCCCTAAGTCAGGTAAGGACCCAAGAGCCTCTTGCAGCCCCATGAGGTGCAGGACTGAGGCGGTTACCCATGACAATTCTAAGGGCAGCAGGCAGGGGATGGTGGCTTCCTGGGCAGGTAGATGACTCTTGGGCATGGGCCTGAGATGGAGGCTGGAAGCCCAGATTGCTGGGAATGTCTGGGAGACTGCATCAGAAAGTCAAGGAAAAATCAAAGGCA
Source organism: Phyllotis vaccarum (assembly GCA_033318265.1). Lineage (NCBI taxonomy): Eukaryota > Metazoa > Chordata > Mammalia > Rodentia > Cricetidae > Phyllotis > Phyllotis vaccarum. The sequence continues at coordinate 50,155,359 of JARWLC010000017.1, read as the reverse complement.
GATGGCTACAGAGGTGCTGCACCGTGGAGGGGCACTGTTTTATGAGCCAGAGCTAGGAGGCTGGGAGAACAGAGGTGCCCTTGTGCACCTGCCCTGTGAAGTAGGGTGAGTGTGGACAAGGAAGGAGATGGACAACCCTTTGGCCAGTGCCACATGGAGCCAGGCAAGGCTGTGATAGTATCTGGGATTCTCATGGTCTATTTCTGCTAATTTGAGTGTTGGCTTTGCCAAGTGCCTGGCTCATAGTACCCTATCCCCAGAGGCTCAGTGAGGGGCAGGAATGCCACAGAGGAAACTTCTTCCCAAGCCAGCAGAGAAGCCATTTACAAACACCCCTGCAAGCCTCATTGGCGGGAAGGGACATACAAATGCTTCATTGCATCTTACATGGTTCCCCTGCCTGCTGGCCACTTTGGAGATGAGGAAAAAGAGAGAAGCAGAGGACCAAAGGGAGATTCACCCCCAGCCTTTGGAGGCTCTTAGCTTGGAGGCCAGCAACTGGCCTTTGGTTTGGAGACATTTACTGGCATGCTGACACCTCCACCAGGGAGGCCTGGATTGAAGGAGCTGTAGAGTTACCTAAGGATTTCCAGGTGGGTGGAAAGTAAGGTGAAAGGACCTGGCCGCATGATCCATCTGCTCCAGTGTCCTCTCCTCCCCAAGAAGCTTATAACACAGGCTTGCCCTCAGCCTGCAGATGAGAAAGAAAGCAGGCTAGAGATGGTGGCCAGCACTCAAGGCAATCTTCAGGGAAAATGCTCTATGAATATGGGGACACATGGACATGGATAGATACACAGAGAGATACAAATGTATGCATTCACAGGAAGACTCTTATGCAACATGATAAATATATAGATACACATGGAAAAGGAAATAGACCCACAAGACACAAATATGCAGGACCCCCCTCCACCCCACCCCACCCACATCGCAGACATCAAGATAGAGACCGGAACTAAGGTTCAGTGGTAGCACATTGACCTTTTCCACCCCAGGACATCTGCACAGGCAGCTCCATCTGCCCAAAGCCCCGGGGTTTCTTCCATCCCCTGGGGGGGGGGGGGAGACTGTCTGTCTGTCTTTCTGTCCCTCCCTAGATGCCAAGATGTATGGTGGTACAGACAGTTCTCAGACACTTGATCATGGGATACCCAGACCCAGAGTGTGAACAGAAGCGCAGGACTAAGTAACCTTTGAGAGCTAGGTCAGGGATTGTGGTCTTCACCCAGCATGGCTAGTTCAGGGTGACAGGATAGAATCATGATCCAGTGCAGTTTCAGGCAGAGGCTTGAGAGTGGATGGAAGTCAATTCCCATCTCCACCTCCTCCAGGTACCTGAGCTTCAGTTTCTTGTGAAATGGGGAGAATGCTGGGTAGATGTCACTTTAACTGGTGAGATGGAGTCTGGGTGTCAAGTTAGGTCCCAGAGGTTGTCCTGGAGAATAGGGCAGGACCATGGGATGACAGACCTGGATTCAAATCCCATCTACCTTACAGCCAGTTGATCTCAGGTAAGGCACTGCTCCCGACTCTCCATTTCTTCAGCTCTATATGTGGGCACTAGTAACACAGAGAAACCCAGCCACTCTCTTAAGTGGCAGAAACGACCACCACTCTCTTGTCTTTGTCCAAGCTGCTAATCCCACCGCCACCAGCAAAGGTTATTTCCAGGCTGCTGCCTCCTCTCTTGGCGCCTACCCTCATATGGCAGACGGAGCTAGCTGCTCAGACCTCAATCAGTTCTTGCCTCTTCCCAGCTTAAAATTCATCTACTTGTCTCTGTCTCAGGCTAAATCAGATTTCTCTTTTAGGGCTCATTGGGGTCTAGTCATTGTTCATGGCCCTGACATTATGAAGACCCCTCTTTTCCCTGACTCTCTAGTCACATGTTCACCCACAGGGCCGGTCTCCTTTCCCATATCAGGACAATGTACAATTCCTGCTGCTTGCAACCTCTTCGTATCCTCATAAATCTGGCACCCCCTGGAGGAGGGGAGGGGCTCCCTAGCTAGTATGATCAAACCTTATCTCTAAAGCAGATGTTCCTAGTCCATCTCCACAAGGCAGCAGCCCCTATTTACGAAATACACCCACATAAAAGTCAGTCGCAGCACCATGCACCTCGGGTGCTGGAGTCAGGCAGAGGTGAAGGTGGGCTGCTGACTGGCCAGACCAGCCGAGGTGTGAGCTCAAATGGCAGGGATAGTGCACAGCTGAAGACAGGGACACACTGCCTCCACATACGGGTATGTGCATGAAGAATATGAGAGAAAAGATTTGAAAACTGCTGCTGGTGGTGGCTCCCTGGGTAATGGTGGTGCACACCTTTAATCCCAGCACATGAGAGGCTGAGGCAGGTGGAATCTGAGCGGTCTACAGAGCTAGTTCCAGGACAATTATGGCTGTTACTCAAGAAAACAAACAAACAAAAAACAAACAAACAAACAAACAAAAAACAAAAAAAACCCAAAAACAAAGAAAACCAAAAAACAAAACAAAAAAACCCCAAAAAACCACCAACCTCCCCCAAAAAACCCAAAAACAAAACAAACAAAAACAAGACAAATAAAAAAGGAAGAAAGAAAGAAAAGAAAAGCCCCCAGACAGATTTAGAGTTAAGAAAATGAATGAGTACACCCATCAGTACTCTGGAGTTCTAACATCAGAAAAGGAGGGAGATTTCTGGGTGAATGGATGAATGGGAAGTAACCAGCGGGACCCCAAACAGGGCTGAGCACACATGGTGTCCATCCTGGTGGTTTGGACCAGGGGCTTTTGCTCAGCTGTGAAGCCAGGCACCTTTCATGCAGACCTGGGATGAGACACGGCGGGATAAGAAGGAAGCTGCTGTGCTCCCAAGCACAGTTCATACCGCTAGGCCTTGGCAAACAGTAGGAGCCCCATGTGTGGGTCTCAGAGCACGGCCTTGGTCATCTCTTCCCTCCTGACTCTCAGCCTCACCCTTCCTTTGGTGAGCCACAGGAAGCAGAATTCCCCTCTGCCAGTGTGGGCCTTTGAAACCTGAGCCCTAGGGCTGGAGAAACAACTCGGTAATCAACAGCACTTGTCCCCTCTTGCAAAGGACCAGAGTTCTTTTTCCAGCACCCACATGGTTGCTCACAACAGCTCCAAAGGATCAGCACACTGTTCTGGCCTCTGCAGGCCATACTCACACACAGACAAGCACACAAATGATGGATAGGGTGGTTTCTCTACACACTGAGAAGTTTCTCTGCAGTATAAAGGACAAAGCAGCCATGTACGCAACAGAATAAGCCTTGGTGACATGGGGCTTAGTGCTGGGGTGAAGGCTGGAGGCCACTCCCTGGTCTGTAGCTGGGAAAGGCCAATCTTTCAAAGCAGGAAGAAGCCTGGGCTGGGCTGGATCAGGAGGAATCATAAATTGATACAAAAGGACTTTTGGGTGATGTTAATATTCTAGGCACATAGCACAAAGGCCTTGCAACTCCATAAATGTGCAGATACACCAGGCTGTCTGCACATAGGTCAGTTTCAAAACAACTCACAAGAAGCCAGAATGGAGGGCTAGCTTTGCTTAGCAATCGACTCAGGCTCTTAAAAGTTGGTACAAGATTTCTTTCTAAATTTCTCCTTGTCCAGGCCCATGCTGTGCTATTGTGACAATAACAAATATTATAGTCAGACCCTTAGGACTCTGCCTGTCGCTAGCATTCCTGTATTGCAGATGGAGACTCAGAAGAGGTGCTTTTGGTCTTGGGGTTGCAGAGTGTTGGAATGGGATTCAGGTGGTCCTGCCTCAGCCCTGGGTACTGAGCATATATCCTGTGATGCGGGAGGCAGTTCTAAGGAATCCCATCCCTGCTCTTCAACTCTTGGCTCTTCTGGAGGTGTTGGGGACAAGAAGGGTCATTTCCAGGTGGCTTCTAGTCTAAAGCAGTATTTTGTGTCCCATGTCCCAGGTCTAGAAACTGTCTTTTCCCACCAGGTGGAAACTTAGGATACAGGTTTTGTCAACCAACATGCCAGGTATCTTCCTAAAAATAACCCAAATTGGTTAAGCCATTTTTAAGCAAAGGAACAGGCAGGGGAAGGGAGGCAAAGATTTTAAAGCAGGTTTAGGTGGTGTATGTGTGTGGTGTGCATGTTCGGGTGTGTGTGTGCACATTTGTGTGTGTGTCTGTGTGTGTGTGTGTGTGTGTGTGTGTGTATAAAAGAGTGCATATGGTATATGTAAGACAGAGGCCATCCTTGGAATCCACATTTTTCTTTCTTTATTTTACTTTATTTTTTTGAGACAGTCTTGCCCTGAACCTGGAACTCAGCATCTGGCTAGGCTCTCAGAGCTCATCCCTGTCTCCCCACTCTTGGCATTAACGACAAGTGTGCCCATAGTGCGCCACTACTCCTGGCTTTTTACTTGGTGCTTGGGGCTTGTGCAGAAAGGATTTATAGGACCAACCATCCCCTTAGTCTGGCCTTCTCTTCCTTCCTGTTTAAAAAAAAAAAAGTGTTTGTGTATCTTTTAGGTAAGAGTGCTGTCTGCATGTATGCCTGGACGCCAGAAGAGGGCACCAGATCTCATTACAGATGGTTGTGAGCCACTGTGTAGGTGCTGGAAATTGAGCCCAGGACCTCTGGAAGAGCAGCCAGTGCTCTTAACCACTGAGCATCTCTCCAGCCTTCTTTTTAAAAATTTTTAACAGCTTTAAACTAAATACATATAAAAAATGCCTCATATGAAGGAAACATGGCTGGGACCAGCAGCTGCAGAGGTCCTGGGACTGGGGGGGGGGTACATATGAACAACACTGTGTGGGTCTTTGGAATATAAGAATGGGGGGTGCAGGAAAGGGATACAAGGGGACAGAACTGGCTTTTTATGGCTGCTGGGTGGTGGAGGAGCTGGTTGAGGGGGGGTAGTTCAAGAAGAGATAAAACCAAGTCTGGGGTTTTCCGCCATCTTTTAGCCAAGGCCAGATGTCCTCACCAAAGAAGACTTCAGGTAGGAAGATTTGGAACCTATATTCATCCAGACACATTTTTTTTGTTTTTCATTTTCAAAGCAGGGTCTCACATAACCCCCAGGCAGCCCTTGAACTTGCAAAGTTGCAGAGGATGTCCTTGAACTTTTCAGGCTCCTGTCCCTGACTCCCCCCCCCCCCCCCCAGGCTCAGAAAGCAAGAGTCCAGCTGGCAATACCATGCATAAAAGCTAGGGGCCAGCAGGGACAAGCGGAGACATTGTCCTCTCACTGTGGGAGCTCAGCTCCAGCCTAGTGATGTCACACAGGCTGAGAGTGGGCAGCTACCTCCCACTCCAAGTTCCAAATTCTTTTTATATAAAAATCTCCTAACTTTAATAATTGGCAAGTAGTTCAGGACAATCCTCACAACAACACAGTCTGTACTAAACAAATCCATAGGGGTTTTGTACCCAGACCACCAGCTTGCAAACAGACTCAATGGGGCTTTGCACCCAGCCTGCCAGTTACAGTGTGTAGTCTATTAATTAAGTGCAAAGTGATATGCCTGCTGTGTGCACAGCCCTACACTACAAGAACCCCAGGAAGAGGGCCCTGTTATCATCCCCTCATTAGAGATGCCTATGGAAAAGTGTAGAGAAGTTCACTCAGCCCATACCTGGGGCTGGCTGCAGGGACTTGCTTTAACCACAAGGAAAACACCAAAGAGGTGTCCCTGGGGTGGTAGGCCCCTGGGGTGGTATCTGTGCTGTCAAATGGGACCAGAGATCCCAGGCTGCCACTTTATCCTGGAATTGTTCCCAGTTAGTCCAAAGAATCTGCAGGGAAATCATACTGCTTTCTCCACACCTCCCTTAGAGTCTGACACTTCTCTGAAAGGCAGCATGGTGGGGATGAGCCTGGCCACTGTGGGAACCCTGCTCCATCCCAAGGCTGGGAGTGGATGGGATGGAGCTCATTACCATCCCCCACCCCCAGCCAGCAGATGTGCAGCCGGTACAATAGGAGAAAATAGAAAGAGATTCAGAATTTGTTCTCCAAAGATATTCAAATTAGTTAATCAAGGGGCTTATATCAGTGCCTCTCCTCACCAGTCAGCAGCCATTCTTGCTAATAGGAGCTGCTCTTAAGGCCTACACCAGTGTGTTTAAAGACATTCTGGAAAGTTTCTAATTATTTTAAATTGTTCTGCTATACAAAACACCTTGGGGCTGCTCAGTCCGTGATGGCTGAGCCTGGTGTGCCCGTGCTAGCCTTGGGATGTATGGTAGCACCATGGGGCCCAAGATGTGAGTGGGTGGTCTGGTTCAAGTTACACCAGATAAACCTCACTCCCGTCCTTCATGAGTGGATTCCAAGCTGCATTTCCCTCATGACTACCAGGGTGCTGGCCCCAAGCTGCCAACCCTTAAAGACTCAGGGCTTACTTTCTTGGTACATGTACACTTTGTCCTTGGAGATTGTACAGTTTGATGGCCATCACCTCACTCAAAATCAAGACAGCAAAGCCTTTGTCACATCACGGTTCCCCACCCAGGATGACATCATCACACCTAGAGCAACATTTAGAAAGTTCTGTGTTTATACTGTTGAATATGGTCAGGTGAATGCTAGTAATCCCAAGCACTTGAGGGGTGGAGGCAGGAAGATCAGAAGTTGGCTATCTTGTGAGTTTTAAGCCAGCCTGGGTTACAGAATAAGACCCTACCTCAAAAAAGCAAAATCAGCCAGGCATGGTAGTGCATGCCTTTAATCCCAGCACTCAGGAGGCAAAGGCAGGCAGATTTCTGTGAGTTTCAAGACCAGCTGGTCTACAAAGCAAGTTCTAGGACAGGCAGAGCTGTTACACGGAGACAGGTCTCTCAAAAGGAAAAAAAATCAACCAAAAAACACCCAAGGGTTACTCTCCCCGCATTATCCCCACCTGTTCAGGACAGCAAGTAGGGACACTATGCACATCCATGGCCCAGGAAATACCTGCCAAATTAAAAGCAGGGCTATCATGATGGGTAAAGGAGCTTGCTGCCAAACCTGCTAACCTAAGTTTGATCCCATAGACCTGCATGATGAAAGAGAAAACTGACTTCCACAAGTTGTGTTCTGACACACACACACAAAACAAACAAACCTATGAGGTGACATTACAGTGCAAAGGCCATGCAAGGCAGAAGGGGCATTGCATGCGATTTGATAAAGGACTGTAAGAGTCAAAAACTCCTAAAGATCAAAGAAAGACAAAGCAGCAGAAACATGGATGAAAAGACACTGTGACACATGGGGGAGAGCAGGTGAGATGCCCACAAAACACCCGCCAATCAGGCCGCTGTCAAATCGTGGTGGTGGTGCACACCTGTAATCTCACAGCTGGGAAGTGATTCGGGAAGATTGTGAGGAGCCTGAGGCCAGCCTGGGTGGGGTGACATAGCAAGAGGCCAGGCTAGCCGGGGTTACAAGGCAAGAGCCAAGGAAAAAGCAGACAGTATCAAGTGTTGGCAAATTCATGGAGAAACCCAAGCCTCAGACACTGCCTGAGGGGTTCCATTTGGCGCCTGGGAAATCGCAGTCCCCTGGGGCATATGAATCCCAGAGAAATCTGTCCACTAGCCTCCTCCTGCACACAGCAAGGCTGTGGACCAGCAGCTGGGAAACCAAGAATTCTTAGAAATGATGGCTCTGGCCCTGCCAGGCCCCCAGAGCCAGGCTCTGTGGTTCACCCAGCTCTCCAGATAATTCATCAATGTGTTCGAGATGGAGAGGAACGCACCATCAAAGCACCATTCATAACAGCATCCTACTGGAAACGACCCAGATGTCCATTAACATAGATGGCTAAAAGCCCTCTGGTGTGTTCACCTCACAGAGTGGCCCTCACGGCCTCAGGCTCGAGTGAACATAGGCAGCAACACGGATCGATGTCACAGAGGTGACACCTGAGAGAGGTCAGGGGCAAAAGGGTACACACTGAAGATCCCAGTCAGGGTTGGGCTTCCACTGTGGGTATGGATGGGGACGAGCACAGGAACTTTGTGTGATCGGACACAACCCATCTTTGGTGAGATAAGCCTTGGACCCTTGTGCTTTTCTTAGTGAGGTTAGGGGAGTGGTAATAGACCCTGGAATCCGCCCAACTCTCCCATGTACATTGCTATGGAGCCTTCACAGGGCAACTTAATAGAAAGATCACCAGGAGAACTCTCCAGGGTCACACAAGGCACAAGGACCAGGGCAGTTGCTGCCCTTCCCTTCCTGCCATAGAAGCGTGGATTAGATTCTGCCGTGCCTCAGCCTGAAACTCAGTCAGTCAGTAACTCAGTAACTTCCTACAGCTCTGGAGAATAGAGTCCCAAGTCTTGCCCAGGGCCAGCATGATCCTGTCATCACACTCTGTTCCCACTTAGTTTCTTGGTTACCTCAGGGCCTTTGTGCCCGCCTTCCTCCCTTTGATACCTCTCTCACTGGCCCTGTCCATGCCTTTCATGTGACAGGGCTTTGTTCTTTCTCCCTCTTGGCGGGAGGAGGGGGCCAGGACGGGAAGGGGGCTTCTATATTTGGTCTCAATTACATCTGCTAGTTTCTTGCAGTCTCTGCTATCCCGGGCTGAAGCAGGGTCATCTGTAGAAAGCCCCTGTTTATACCAACACTTGGTGCACACAGTACCTGCTCCTTGGTCACAGAAAATGCACCTCCCCTCTCACCTCACCTCTGTGCCTCCCCATCCTTTCCTCTTCTGTATCCCTGATGCTGGGAACGTGTGTAAGTAACCTACCAGCAGAGGCAAAATACTCATTCAGCACAGTGCACGCAGTTGATCCTAAATAAATGCCTGCTAGAACAAGTTGGGAGGTGGGCTCAAGAGCCAAGAGATGTATTTGCCATGTGCTCCTGAGGCCTCCTGGATGCTCAGCTGCCTTTGGTTTCAATGGCTGGGCAATTGTCCGGCTGGTCCACTTGCAGTTTTGAAAATATGCCCTTGAGGGACATTAGAAAGTGAGATGGAAAGGTCAAGTTCAAAATCAAAATGACTCAGTGAAAACATCCAATCAATGGCTCTGGTTGTCAGAGGCAGGAGCCATGATTGTATCAGCTGTAAGCCCTGCCCCTCTTAAATACAGGGTCAGGGAGGCTTAGTTGGGGTCTGGGATCACCAGGGGACTCTCGGAGGCCCAAATATCCTTGGGATCAGGCCTGGAAACAGCAGACTGGACCAGAGATTCCACAGGTTGATACTTTATGTTCTAGCCAAGCAAGTGGTATAGACCCACCATCCCAGTACTCAGGAGGATTCTGAGTTCTAGGCTAGCCTGAGACATAGCAAAGGGGGGCAGATTCTACCCTGAGCTAAGGAGAACCCTGTTTCAAGAATAAGGTGAACACAACGGAGCAGGACATATGATGTCATCCTCTGGCTTCCACGAGTTACATATATACACAGATATCACACACACAGAAACATGAAAGAGAGAGAGAGAGAGAGAGAGAGAGAGAGAGAGAGAGAGAGAGAGAGAGGTAGAAAGAGAGAGGGAAAGGGGGGAGAGAGAGAAGGAGAGAATATGAATAGAGAGAGGTAGAGGAAGGGAGGAAGAGAGAGAGAAAATATAAAGCCACTATAAACAAAGTCAAACCTTACTTTTTTGTTTGAAAATCAAGAGCTTGGATGAGTTTTTTGACATTTTTCAAGAACTCAGCTCCCACACTAAGAACAGGGGTCTAGGAAATCCTCGAAACCTCCTTTGAGAAGGGAAGAGAGGCATGGCCTCCCTTCACCCAGGCTCTGTGCCCACTGGACCCCAATGATGGTAAGTTCTGAGATGACCACTCCTTGCTGACTAGGTGCTGTGTGCAAGGCCCAGTGCCCAAGGTTCATGCCCAGTAACTATCGCTGTCTGCTGCCAGGCTCCTCTATCTCTGCCTCACATCATTTTTATAACACATAGCCAGAGGGACAAGAGGCTGCAGGCATTGCCAGAGCCTGGTGGAATCGAAGGCTGCAACGGAACTCAGCATACTTGGCTTGTTCCACAGGGAGACTGTCACAGCTGTCACAGATGACTCAGGGGCACACCCTGAAACCTCAGTGATGGGTTCAGGACACCTGCCTTGTCTACTTCCTAGAGGGACTTTGAAACGAGCTGAGTGTCTTCTGTAGGCTGGGAGACTGCCAAGGCCATCAGGAACTGACGGAACCAGGACAGTGACCATCATGCAGAGAGAGCCTCCAGGAGTCAAGTCACCAAAGCTCACTGACCAAGCAACCAGAGGCCCGGCAGTGTCGCAGCTGAGCCAATGGCAGCCAGCCCGTGAGTAATGGCCTGTGTGCACACCCTTATCTGACACCAGAAACCTATGTTCTTTCCCCTGCATGGGTTTAAACTTGGTTTTTGTCATCAGCAGAAGACAGCCACTGAGGCAGTGCAAAGGCTCAGCACAAGAGCACCCCTCCCCCAAGGTGCTCATCATCACTGACCACTCAAGACACCCGCACCACCTCAGCTGCCACATAACCCTTTCTTCTGCTGCAATGGGTATCATCCATATCAGCTTTCTTAACGAACTGTCTGCACAAGTTTACCTCATGTTCACGTCCACACACAAGGCATCTCTCTCCTTTTTATAGCTATAGAGTATTCTGTGTAGACATGCTTTACAATGTGTACTCAGCACCCCAACTCCTGGACACCATGGTTAGCTTCAATTCCATAGAGGTTATTTTTGCTGTAATCATTGTGTGCTTGCGTGTGTGTTTGAATGCCTGCAAATGAATGTGCATATATACATGCATGTATACCTGTGTATGTATGTGTGTGTGTGTGTGTGTGTGTGTGTGTGTGTGTGTAAGTGTGTATGTCTGTGTGTAGAGGCTGGAGGTCAGTCTCAAGTGCCATTTCTCAGGAGTTGTTCATCATTCTGTGGAGACAGGGTCTCTCATAGGACCTAGAACTCATTGATTTGGCAAAGCTGGCTGGCCAGTGAGTTCCCAGAATCCACCAGCCCCTGTCTCCCTCATGCTGGGATTAAAGTGTGCACTGCCATGCATGGCTTTTCACATGGCACAGGAACTCAGGCCCTCAAGCTGAAGCACTTGATTCACCAAGCCATTTTCCCAGCCCCTACTTAGGTCACTTTACCTCACCCCCACCCCCACTCCTGGACACTTAGCTTATTTACAATTTCCTCTTCATGGATACATGCTCGAAATCCTCCACTCAGGGACACTCACATTACTACCCACCTTTGCCCTTACTGTTGATATCTGTCATCAATATCCATGGACAACCATTTTGGTGTCCACAAATGGGTATATTAAAACGACACAAAGGTGTGCCTGCCATGGGGGCAGGGTTGCTTGTCAGGGTGACAGCTGCTGCTGGTTTTTCCCCTAAAGGCCCTGTTTTTACTGTCATTGTCTCCTACCATGAGGGGTCATCTCTTTTACAAGTCATGTTGAGGAATGTTTTACAAGTGGGTCAGAACAAATATGTGAAGAGGAGGGACACAGCCAAACCCATGGCCAGAAGGTGACAGTGGGTTGGGCAGTCACTTGCTCAGTGCCTTCAAGAGGCTCCTCCTGATGGTTCCAAGCCATATGCCTGTGTTAGACAGTGTCCTCCAGGGGGCACCAAACTAGATATGGCCACATGGTCCTCAGCTCTAGGTATGTATATCTGCTCCTGTGACCTCAGTCATCTGGACAGAGAGATGTCTACAGAAGACTGATCATGTATGAGGTTACAGAATGAGCCGAATCCAGGGTTCCAGCCAAGGTCAATGTGAATTTCAACCTCAGGGTTGAAGTTGCTCATCATTGCAGAGTCAGAACAAAGTTGTCTGGTTTCCAGTCAGGTGACCTATGAGCTCATCTGTTTCCCAAAATCTTAGTGCATGGTCTTCTGAAGAAGCACCCTGAAGGGTCCTTGCATGGAAACTTCTTAGTGAGACCAAACTGGTTCTTCCCAATACCCATAAAGACGAAGAGGGAACAGTCTCCGAGGTCGCTGTTCAGGCCTGTGTGGAGATAGCTTGGCTAACCTTGGCTATTTGGGAGCTCTGTTGAGACTCTACTGGAGGCTCCTGCATTATCCATCCACCCACCTAGCACTTTCTTCTCCATTGGGTGAGTTCAACTCCCAAACCAGCTGACTCTTGGTCCTCTTTGCTGTGCAACCTTAAATAGACCCCTAAGCGTCTCTGAGTCTCAGGGTCTGTGAGACAATCTACTGAACAGGTAACTGGGCAGCTAGGAAGAAGATACATGAAGGCAGCTGGCCTGGGATCTGCAACAGTTGGTGGTGTGTAAGGAGCAGATATTTTTCTGAACGACCTTGACCAGTGACCTGTGGTGATCTTCAGTGTCACACCTGCTTGCCTGCAAGATCAGTGAAAAAGATGACCATGACCTGTGTTTGGTCTATCTGATCCCAGAGTTCAAGTCTCGGCCCCTCATTCTGTATTACCAATGATAAATGTTCTAAAATGAGCCCAAGGCTGCCAATTCTGAGTAGAGCTGGCTTTTGGGAACTGAGAGGCCTTGGCACTGTCACCTGAGTCCTCTCTCCATCCAACCGAGTAATGAATTGTCAGTCACCCGATGGGCTCAGCTTTACAGCTATTTGGCTGTCAAGGACTCTGTGCTAATGGATCCAAGAACACAGATCAACCAAAGGGTGCCAGGATGATGAATGGGCGCTTCCAGAGCCAGGATGCTGGTCACTAGGCAGAGCAACAGGGGTACCTAATTTGCTTGTATCCACAATTATCTAAATCCTGTTCTGTTGGTGTGACGATGTGTGGAAAGGGTCCCACCTGTGGTCTCTGTGAGAAATTCATCATTCCAAGTGGAACCAGCCTCTGAGCCCCAGCGGTTCCTGGGATGGGGATGCATCTCTGGCTTGCATGTCATCAAGAACAGAGAAATTGTCCCTACCCATGGGACATGCACTTGGGGTCCTGAGCTGGCTTGAAGTGCCTCTACATCCAGCCCGGCCTTCCACACCGTCTGTGTGTGGGGTGGGGAGATGGAGGGCAGGATCAGATGTTTTCCTCAGTTGGTCTCTGTCTTTATCAGACTCAACTCTTTCTGTCTTTACGCACATCTGACCCCATAGCACTGGGGCTTCAGAAACATGCTACCACATTTGGCTTTTACATGGGGTCACACACTAAGAGTCTCATGCCTGTGAAGCCAGGGAGCCATTGCCACCTACCCAGCCCCTTACTGCTATTGGGTTTTGTTATTGTGATCCTGTGTCAAAAAACCCACAACACCAGGCTGGTGTTGAACGTGAGGCTTCTACCTCCAAGGCACCCCTACCTCCAGCTCCCTTGAATATCTTATATTTCATTATCTGCTGCCCTTCCCCTAGGTCTTATGTTTCCCAGGCTGGCCCTGAACCAGGTGGTTGATGACCTTCAACTCCTGATCTTCCTGCCTCCACCTCCAGAGTGCTGGGATGAGTGGCATGCATCACTATGCCCTGCTCCTTTGCAAACTTTTAAACAGACATCCTTACACACCTTCTTTGGGTTCTCCTCCCCCAGGATAGGTCAGTCCCCTCCCCAAGATAATCCAGTGTGCAGGTTGGGTAGCCACCCCCTTTTCCACTGGATCCGAAAGATCTTGTTCTGTTAACAAATATCTCACCCAGCTGTAGATATCACGAGGAAACTGCAAACAAAGAGAGAGATTTAATAACTGGAAACAGGAGAGAGGCTGCAGAGAGTTTAATTTTTTTTTGTATTTGCATCTAATTGCAATCAACAGACTTCTGAGCCAGTGACAGGCTCAGCAAAATTGCTGCTGAGAGAACAGAATCTTTGTCTAAAAATAATCAGACATTCTGCGCACCGCTGTTTGTTATAACGGTAATCGATGCTGGAGGCTTTGAATTCCATCAATTTATAGATCGGTGCAGGCCTGCCCGGGCGAGGGGGCGGTGTGCAGTGGGGGCTCGGCCAGCACCGGCCGGTGTGTGATTAAGATAAGCCCCGGTTCCTTTCATACATTCCTTAGTGGGGGCTCGTTCTCCGGCAGGCGGAGACGTTCACCGCAGTTAAAGATCACTGCAGCTTCTCAGACGCCAAATTTGAGAGGATTGATCAATAAATCAAATCAGGCCGATCGATCGGCCAATCAGGAGAGTCTAGCCGGTGCATTATCGCCGGCGCCTTCCAAGCCAGAGCTTTTCACGGCTTCCATCAAAACAGCCTGGCCCTGGCTGGCTGCCAACGACTGGCCTGTCTCATAGCCGAGGCTGCCGAGAGGGGCCGCCTGCCCAGCAGGAGAGCAGTAAATTTCTCATCAAACAGCCGATGGAGGAGCAGGGCGAACATCTGTTGTGTAGCTCTGACAGACCCTCCCGACGGCAGCTTCCCCGGGGAACTGGGGGCTCCCATGGAATGTACCACTGGTTACTTCCAGCAGGTAATTTAAGGAGACTTTTGCATTCTTCTCGTGGCTGTTGCCCGAGCTCTACAAAGCCGATTCCAGCACAGTCGATAATAAAGACCGTCCGGGGACCCTGCAGGATGACGGAGCTTTTATGATTCCCATTATGTCGCAATGTAACTTCATTAAAGGCTGTTTATTCCTTCTAAGCACGGGGAGGGCCTCTTGCACGCCCATCAAGGTGGAGCCCGGAGGTGATCTCTACAGAGAGCATTCCAGGCCATCTGTCTTCTCTCAACAATGTTGGGGAGCCTCATCCACTTTCCTTCTGTCTCTCAGGCGGGGAGATAGCTTGATCTCTGTTATTTCCCACACATACTCTGGCAGCCAGGTGAGAACCAGGTGATTCAAGATGTATATATAGAGACATCTTGGCCTCCAGGCAGAAGGTGAGACCTCAGGCCCATCAGACCCTCACAGCCCCTTTGTTCTGGAATAAAGTTCCAAAATCAAACATGGTGCTCAAACACTGAAGGGTTGGTGTTCTGTCTTTCTTTGTTGACATCAATCAAAATAAATTGTCACTTGGCCTCTTGTGAAGCCCCATATTCTTCTCAGGGAACAGTCTACATATTAGATATATAAAGGCTTCTTGGCAGAAACCTGTGGGCTTCAGGGCAGTTAGAGGGAGCTCTTGGGCTCTGGGTACCTCTGTTCCTTTCTGTGAACTGGAAGTAAGATGGGGGAGAGCAGAGAAATCTTTTGCCTTTGAGAACAAGGTAGGTGACAAGGGTCTCTGGGGACCCCTCATTTGGTGAGTTTTCTGTCTTGGGTACAATAGAGTCAGAGACACAGCAGAGTACACAAGAGCCTTCAGATGGGCAGCAACTAACAACTGGTATTTCTCAGCCCATGGGAGCCAGGCCCCAATGACACTATAGAGTCCTGTGATTGTCATTGTGCAGAAAGTTTCCTAGGTCACACAGTGAGCAAACAGAGATTAGTGCTTGCTGAGTCTCTGCTAGGACATCATGTCTGTTTTTATCTCCGACTTCACCACCATCGTGGGTATTAGGTCCAGGGTGAGGCTGCTGGGGAGGTAGCTTTTAATGTGAGGGCAGGAGATGGTTGATCCATAGAAAGCATGATTCTCCATTTTTAGGGCCCCTTCTGGGCTTTTGCACAGCTCTGAATAAAAAGGGTTCTTTCACCCTCCTAGGGCTCTCAACCATCACCTGGGGCCAGGGCCCTTCACATACACCTATTCTGTTCATGAGCCACCTAGTGAGAAACAGAAGGCCAGGCATGGCCTGCCAGGCTTGTGGCACTTTCTCTCAGCTGCACTTTGTCCTGTGCTGACCTCTGTCCTTGGGGTCTGCCACAACATAGCGTGTGGATCCCTTGAGCCTGGTAAACACCCGGCCAACCTCTGCCAGGTCTGATGCCACTGGCCCTGACTTCTGTGTTCCTACTGGAGGCCTCATCACCAGCATCCACTCTGGACAGCATGAATGCCCATGCCTACAGGCTCATCCCAGTCTCCTTACCTGTATTACAACATTGGCAACACAGGTGCCCAGACAAAATGAAGGAGCCTGATCGTCCTGGTAGCCCAAAGACCACAGGGCCCATTCTGTTCCCATCACAGATAAGAATCTTTGAATTCATAGTTCAGAGCTATATTCTAAATGTGCAGGGGGTGGGGAGAAGAAAGGAGGGAGGGAGCAGGGGAAGAAGAGTCTTGCATCCATCCTTATAGAGCTAATAGGAGGCTGGCCTTTTCGAGCCAAGAGTTTGCCTGTCACCCTGATACAGATCCGCCAGGGTCCCTTTCATGGAGACTACAGAATATTAGATTTATCTCACACTCCAGCTGAGATGTGCTGCCCAGATTTCAGGGCAAGATTTATTACACTGGCTGGTTTTTAAAATGAAAGAGAATCTTCGAGCTAAGCGAGCTCTGCTAACCGGTGAGGACAGCAGCCAGTGGCGGTCTGTGAGTTCTTGGTCCCCCAGGCTCTGTAGGTTCCACACAAGCCTACAGTGACCTTGAGGGAATGCCCTTCACTCTTTGGATGTGTGTCTGTCCGTAATGACCACAAGCCGGCTGCACCTTACGCCTGGCTTCTACATGTCAAGCATTTTTGCATGGAATGGGTCCTTTATTTAAAAAAAAAACCTTATCTATCTATCTATCTATCTATCTATCTATCTATCTATCTATCTATCTATCTATAAGAGGATATACAAGACATAAAATGATACATATTTGTGGGATACCAGGCGGTGATTCTTTGAATGGAGGCTATATTCCTGTGAAACAGGCATATTTTTATCCCATTATATGGATGAGAAAACCAAATTAAGGCTCTGACAGATATGTGAGCATTTTGACAGGCAGAGGCAATGTCTACTGACTGCAGAGCTGGCTGGCTCCCATCCAACGGACTAAGACCTTTTTCCTCTCTAGGGATAGTTAGTGCCGCCCTGCCACGTGAAACCTGGGAGATCATCCAAAGAGAACACCCTGTGCCCTCTGTCCCTGTGGTTCTGGACTTTCCTAGAGACAGCTAGAGAAAATGCCAAGATTAGATTTAGATCCTCAGGACCCAGCAGGCTTAACTGAAGGGATTCATGGGGCTCAGCTGCCAGGAATGCGCTAGACATTTCGGAAGTGTAAGCCATAGGGACATTGGCATGCCAGCAGAAACGGGAATGAAGGTACCTGGCCAGAGGAGCCCCAAGTCAAGTGATTCTGCCCTGCCAAAACACACCCACTCCGCTGGCAATGTCTAGAGCTGGAACCCAGGGCCTGGAGAACCCTGGCCAACTGCTTCACCAATTTTTCCTTTAGTTGCCTAAAAACACCCATGAAAATCACAAGGCTGCTGCCAACATTGCGGGTACAGCCCAGAGGTGTTACTGAACAATGTCTCATCTAAATGTCAGCAGCTTATGACTGAAATTGTCTATGAAATACTGTAGAGAGATGCCCTAGGGCTCAGGGGCAGAGACAGGAACCAGGATCTTGGAGCTGTATAGTCTGAGGGGACTCCCATAAATGGTTTAGGTCATCCCAAGGAAGGCAGTTCAGGTGACTGGTTGCCTGGCCTCACAATCATCTTAGCACAGAGGGAATTACCAGTTTCTATGGATAGGAAAATGGAGCCTGAGACAGGTGGCTGAACCCAATGACCTTTCTGTTTCCATCCTAAGCTGACACTGTATCTTATCCCTAGGACAAGAGCAATGATCACTGAGACTCCTTCCAGAACATTCTTGAGTGGACCATCTCATTTAACCCTACCAAGAGAGTCCCAAGATGAACATTGGTTGTCTTGACTATACAGCAGGACCCTGAAGTTCTAGGAGAAAAATAATCGCAGCCATGAGACTTGCAAAGATTGTCAAGACTCGAACCTGCGTCTGTTCAGTCCACCACTCACAGGCCACAGTTCAGCCTGTCCATTCTCCCCCTAAAGCACAGCTGCTACATCTGTGTGTGAGCACATGGCCACCAGCAGACAGTCTCCATCCGCTTTCTAGTGTTTGAGCAGGGTCCCTCACATGCTGGCTCAGCTCCCAGCACTGGGTTTTCAGCGGTGTACCAGTACACCTGGTGTTTTACATGGGTTCAAACTCAGTACCTCATGCTTGTGTGACAAGCCCCAAGTTATCTTTCCAGAGCCTACCTCCACCATTTTAAATTTGAAATTACACCCAAGGGAGAGTGTCCTGGCCACTGGTGTCCACCACCATATATTGCAAATCACATTCAGAGATGAGACCCAGCACCAGGCCCCACAGTCAACAGTTCAGACCTCCCCCTTTTCCCACCAGTGAAGAGACTGTCCTGACTAAAACTGACATCTGTTCCTCACAGGAATACCAGAATAAGGAAACTCTTTTCTCACAGGTCCTCATACATGCCATGTGTGGTGAGAAAGGCAGACCTTGCCATCTGTAAACATCATCAGTGCATCCTAAAAACTTTTGCTGCAAGCCCAACATGACTGGTGGTATGATACCAAGGGCAGAGACAGGTACACAGCTCACAGGGAACCCTGCTACTGACCTCTGTGACACCTAGGTGGCTAGGTGATCAGCATGCCTTCAAGTGGAATGTCACCTACACCTGTGGTATTCTTGCTTCTCTTGTGATTAGGAAGCTCCAAAAGCATCAAGTAAAAGTTTAAGAAAATATGGAGGGGGTGGTTTGGGAGGCTGGGGCATAAAACCCAACTCGTCTTTGAGGTTTAATAGTCAATAAATGTGTCAATTTTACATACAGAGGCAAATGGGCCTTTATTGAGGAATTGGTAAATTTCCTTGGAAGATGTGAATGTATTTTAGCCTTCAAGGGGTCCCAGATGACTGGAAATGGAATGTGATTTGTGATAAAACTCAGCTGCTCTTATAAAAGACATTAAATAAATGCTGCCATTTCACCAGGGATATACAAAATTGATTGCATTATAGACTGATTCCAGGATGCCTGTCCCCGTATGGCCCCATTGGCTTGCGAGTGCATGTGTGAGCATGTGTGTGTGTGTGTGTGTGTGTGGAGTATGTATGTCTGTGAGGGGGTCTGTGTGTGCCTTGTAGAGGGTTTGTGTTGTATGACTCTCCTCTTCCTTATCCTAAGGCAGGATTTTCTAGAAACACACCCCTGCCCCCGCTTGGATTTCAGTTAACCCTGTGAAACTATTGCTCTCTGGCAATTTCAAACTCACCACAACAGTGACTTCTTCCCTGGCTTGGGACTGGTTCTTTGACAAGCAGGCCATGAACTTGGGGACTGTTGCTGATCTCACTTAAGGGACTCTTAGTGGCCTGCTGAGTAAGTGCTCGTGGGCACAGGCATCAGAAGCAGAGTGGGAGCCTTTGCCTTTCCTTCAGCCTGGTCAAGAGAGCTTAAGACAAACCCTTGCCTGTTCTGAACCTCAGTCTTTCTCATCTGAAAAATGGGTACAAATCTACCTTTTCCCTCAGAGTGAGTGTTTGAAAAAGTCAAAAGAAGGCAGTCTTAGTTTTTGGCCAACCACTGGTAAGGTGTTGTGTGACTGACAGGAGCTCCAGAGATACCTCCATTCCATGTAACCCTGTCCTCAAGCATTGTGCCTACAAAAGAGGTTGGAGTCCCAGGACAAAACACTGGAACTACACCCACCAGTAAGTGGGAGTTAACTTGAATACTCATGCTTGGGTGCCATCCCCTTACCCCCACTCCTGCAGCTTGCAGCAGCCAAGTGAAGCCCCCTGTGTCCTTCAACTGCCCCCTCACCCCACATAAGCAGCCATAAGAGACATTACAGATGCTGCTCCCTGCCTGATCAAAACTTCACCTAACCCTCGGTCCATTTCCATCCCAAACCAGCCTGTGTGGTAGTGCCCCTGAGGGAGGGTGTCCCACCAGATCCTTTAAGGCTCTCTGTTGTTCCCTCATTCATTCTCTTCCCAGAGATCTCTAAGCTCCTACAGGCTCCAGACCCTTTACACTGCAGAAGGCCACTTCATCTCAAGCTTTGGCCTCTCTGGCAGTTTCCAGAGCAGGCACCTGGCCCAGGAGCACCAGAGTCAGCAAAGAACTTCTAAGAAATGCAGGTGGCACCTGCTAGTTTGAGACTGGAGAAGTAGGGACTCTGTGGTAGCGCCTGGCTAGCCCTTCAAAGAAACTGCCAAGTGATTAGTGCATGCTTGGGAATCAAAGGCCTAACTCTGTCCACTCCCAAGCTAAGGTCCAGACGGGAGGGAGGGGGAAGGGAAGAACATGGTCACAGACACACACAGACACCCCTCCCCCCAACAGACAGGAAATCCACCATTAGCCTGGAGACTCTGAGCCTGGGCCACCCAGCCTGAGGGAACCTGCGGAGAGCTGCTGGCTGTGCTAAACTGTGACTTGTGCAGGTCACTGGGCTCTTCTTGGAGCATAAGTTGGAGGGGCACACAACAGCTCCTGGGGTGCTGAAATCTCTTGACACCTGACATCTGGTTCCCGCTTCCCATCTCACTCAGTTTTCCAAAGGGAATCAGTTCTGGGGAGACTGCCAATCTACCCAGGTAGCAAGATCCTTTGGAATGAGAGATGTCCATGGACTGTGGGTACAAGGGCCTGGAGCAGCTTGGGGTTCAGATCCCCCTCCACTGCAGGGACCAAGCTATGTGAAAAGCTCTGCTCAAGGTGGTGATACTGAGTCCCTCCCAAGTCCCCAAACAAAGCCATTATGATAGGCCATGAAAGGAGCCTACTGAGATAATGGCCTGCGATACATAACATAGTGAGTCAACCAAGCAGCAGAGTCCATGGCCCAGATGTCAAAAGCCACCCACAGGCTCATCCAGAGGACTGACAGTTGTATCGTATTAATGGGTGTCTTGTTCCTGCAGCCCGCTGATTTTTTAAATAAACCTAAATTCCAATAATTGCTTAATGTTTATTTTATTTAGTTCTGGTTCAGATGTGCTGCATTGTGCCGACAGGAATTGATATTGGTTCCCTGGTGAGGTTTATTAAAACCAAGGCAAATGCGCAGGAACACAGACACACACTCATACTTTGGTGTGTGCCCCTTGCTTGGCCAATAGAGGGGGAAGAGCTCATATGTGGGGTAGAAAATATCAAAAGGCCCCCTGTCAAGGTTCCTTTTCCCTGGCTCCAGCCCAGAGTAGTAGAAAGGGACCATCCTTACCATATGAGGGACATGTTTAGAGATCTGGGAAGTGACAAAGGCCACTTGTGCCCCCCCTCCCCCTCGCACCTCCACTCATTGATATCCCTGAAGCTACCTCATGCCCTGTCTTACTAGGATAGTGTCATTGGAAGAAACATGTGGCCACTCTGGAAACCCGTGAACCTCCTGTGTGTAGCAAAGACACACAGCTCAGGTTCCGTGCACATCCTGAAATCCACAGTGAGTGGGTCACTCCCTGATGGGCCCTGGGCCAGGGAGAGATACCTCTCATCTATATTAGCTCCCCTCAAGGCTTATAAGGGTGAGGTAGGGATGAGGGGAACCTATGTGGCATCTGTTACTTACTATGCTCCAAGCATGCCTGGCCTAGTGCTTTGGAGTGTGTGGATAGCCCGACATACCGATGGTGGGAAGGTTATATATACTCAGGACAGGTTCAACTGTCCTGGGACAAGCGGCACGTAATATACCAAGTATGTCTCTTAGGATAGTTTCAGATTTTTAGGGGGCACTGGGGTCTATCAGTTGAGCGTCTGCCTACAAAATCACCAGAAATGTATGACCTGAGGGTCAGATTTGTCAGGGTCAAGGCACATATGAAGGACCAACAAGAAACTCTTTCCACATGCTGCATCTTATCTGTTAAAAAGAGGCCTGCCCAGCCTCTCTACCTCCATCACCCCCAAAAGGCCCAGCTGCAGACATTCCTTGACTCGGCCTCCCTCCTCCACTCCAGTTCCAAACATTTGAGCCAGAGCCACAGATGCCACATGTGAACCTGCCCCATCCATCTTGGCCTAGGTTAAGGTTGCTGCCACTGAGATACAGATTCCTGCTCACTGGGTGGATTACCAACCACCCCTCTCTTGTCTGGAATTAAGAGAAGATGAGATTCAGCCAGGTGATTCTGCCTGGGGGCACAGAGGCATGTTGGGAAGGTTTCAAGCTTTGCCACTCAAAGCTGGCTGGCATCTAGCCACTTCTTGGCTATAGGTCACAGGCAAGTCATCTGCCCTGGGAAGCTATAGGGCATTCAAACTCCTAACACACTTGCCTCAGGGATGTGACTGACATTTTCATGAGTCCCCTTACCACCTTAGGGGGTTGCCACTGCTGCTCTACTCTAAGGTGACGAGTCCCAAGCCTGTGTAGCAGGCCAAGCTTTCCTGAGGTCACCTATGTCACCCCCATGCATGACAGGCCACCCCGACCCACACCAGCAGCCCCACCAGAAGCTCCGTGTCCCCTGTGTAATTGTCTCTAATTGTAGTTCCCCACCACACAGCATGCTCTGGCTCTGCTATCAGCTAATGAGTAAATAATACTCTGTTCTAAATCCGAAAGCGCCATTAGATAGCAGAGGGGGACTAATAGGAGTCTTAAAGACCCCCTTAATCACACGTTAACGTGATGTGAGGCTGCACAGCCCATATGCCAGCTGCCTTCCACTTTCTGCCTCTTCTTGGCCCTCCAAGGACACTTGCAGGCAGGGTACGATCAGCCGGCCTGATGCCGCCTGGGAATACCTCGGCTGTCTGCCATCTTTGAGCTGATAGAAATTTCCTCTGCTCTCTTGGGGTGGTAGGATAGGGTCATCCATTTCCTGGGGTTACTGTGACAAATGACCACCAGACAGGTGCCTGTGACAGGAGGGTGCAGTCCCCTCATGTCTCTGGAGGTCGCAAGTCCAAAGTACAGGCCATCTCCTTCTTTGCCTCCCCTAGTGGCTCTGCTGGCCTGGGTGTCCCTAGGTTTGGAGCTGAGTCATTTCTGCCTCTGGTTGCCTATGGTGTCCCCAACTATGTCTGGTTTTGATTTTTTTTTTTTTTTAAATATGGCTTTCTCACCAGGATACCCATTGCGGCAGTTGGAGTCACCTGAATCCTGTACAGCCTTGGCTTCACCAATGACCTCTGCAAAGATCCTATTCACAGACAAGGGTCTGCGATGAATTTGGGGGAGACAAGATCCAACCCAAAACATGGGAGTACAGAGGCGTGGAGCTGCCAATCAGTGGGAGGAGACTCATATGCTGACTGTGGCGGGGTCAGAGATTGGTGGTATGTGTGTTCCTGAGCTTCAATCTAATTTTGTTGAACCAGGGCTTCTCACTGAACCTGTTCATCAGCTTGGCAAGGTGGCTGGCCAGTGCTCCAGGGCTCCTGGCTCTGACTCCCTAGTGTTGTGCTAATAGGCATGCTCTGCTTTTTTACTGGGGTGCTGGGGATCCAACCCTGGTCCTCACACTTGAGTAATGGTACTTACTACTGAGCCAACTCCCCAGCTCCAAATGTTGACCTTAATTCTCAGGGTAAAAGTACTATGGAATTCCTCACAGTTTCAGAAAAAAGTTCAAGCACCAATGCAGACTCCTCTCACAGACCCATCATGTCACATTAGCAGCAGGATTTTCTGAGCAGCCACCTCCATGGGCTTGCAATGTTTATTTCCCAGGAAACAATGCGGGAGCCTTCTCAGATTAGTCACTTTCAAATCACATTAGAGGAAGCACCAGCCTTCACGCCGCACCCCAACACGACATGAACTGACAGGGACTTGCTAATACAATGTGACACTCCTCGCCCAGGCATGGCATTGGAGGTCTGGGTTGATTGATGCTGGGGCCAACATGGGCCACATGCCCACTGAGTGAGGCTTGGAAGAGGGAGCAGACTTAGGGCATCTCTTTCCAACATCCTCGGTTATAAAGAACATTCTGCCCCTTGTTTTAAATGTCCCAGAGGCCCTAGCTTCTGCAAGGACAGGTGATAAGCAGGGAGGGCAACCTGGCCACTTCTATAATCCTCTGTGACTTTGTCTTTATCTGTGTGACAACGGGGCTGGTGCAGCCAGTGCTGATCTATCATGGTCTCATGGCAGAGCAAGGTAGGTAGGAGTGTGTGAACGTGGTGTCAGTGAGTGTGGGCCTGAGCTGGCTTGAGTTCAGTTCTTGACACCATCACGTCCTGGCTGGAGCATCTTGGTCACTCAGTGTCTCATTTACTGCTATAAGATGAGGAGGGTGATGAGGAGGGTGTGCAAAAAAAAAAAAAACAAAACAAAAAAAAAACAACTCAGACACTACGCTGGGCACACGTAAACCTACCTTAAGAGGAACAAATGGTCAGCCCTTCCTAGCCTTTCAACACCACCCTTGTGTCCCAATGAGCTTGGGGCCAGGTACTAACAGCAAGAAAACACTGTAACACAAGGAACACACAGGATAGACCTGGAGGACCTGGCCAGGGCCAGCAGGCAGGGGTCATATCACAAGAGTTTCCCAAGTTAAACCAAGGGGCTGAAATTTATTTGGGGGAAAATGAAATTAGGGCAAGCAGAAATAAATATACTTAGGTTTTATAGAATGGAGGAATCAGAGATCCATGGAGACAGGGACATTTCTTCCTTAGTGTCGAACCACCTGTCTGCTCTCTGGCTCAGCCTATTCTGGCACAAATGGGTGATGAGGAGACAGGGAGACTGAAGAAGGGGCTGGTAAGGCCTCTGGTGCCAGGATGTGCTGTTGCCATGGGACATGGGAAGAGTCCCACCCAGCCCAGCCCCATTCCATCTCCGACCATCCCATAAGGCTGCTGGAAAAACTTCCACAGTTCTCCACATGTCTGTCCCACATGTCATCCAGGAGACCGCTGCCAGTAGGCGCAAGGCCAAGATCTCAACACCTCCCACTGTCAGAATGTGGCCAGCATACATCCCAGAAAACCACAGCAATGCTGTCCCTAAAGCAAGCATAGCCACCACGATCCTGTTGGTCCTGCCCATTGACCTTTAATCTCCCCCAAATCCCTAACATGGAGTGGAAGTTTACAACCGGGATTGAAACCCCCAAATCCTTCCACATGTATCTTCCACAGAGATATCTAGAGAGCAGAAACTCAAGGATCAAAATCCTAGGGCTCTGAGCCTGTCTTCTCTCTCAGCAATGTGACCCAGGCCAAGTCACTGAGCCTTTCTAGGCCTTGGTCTGGCCTTACAGAAGTGGCCAGAAAAATCTCTAAACAGAAAGAAAAATGTCACAAGTGGCCACATGAAAATCACGTTTAAGGACTGAGCACTGGGCACAACTGTTTACTACAGCCTGTCATGGAGCAAATGCCAGACAGGCCACACTGGCTAACAGCTCACTCATGGCCATGTTGTCCATGGGTTATTGTAGCAAAAGTGAATGGCTGCAATAAAGGTAATGTGACTTGCCATTTCTAGAAAAATCTAGGAAAAAAAAAAAACCTGACAAGACATGCCCCACGCACCAGGCACAGTTCTAAGCACCACTTTGCTTCTTACAAAGGGAAACTGAGGCACACAGAGGTTAAGAGTGGCCAAGCTCAAGACTATGCAACCAGTAGGTGGCAGAGCTGAGATTCTAACTCAGCCGTCTGACCCCAGGTCCCAAATCTTTAATGTCCTACTAAAGAGTGCTCAGCGGGTGAGAGGTTACATCTGGATGTGATTTTCCAGCTACGCATTTAAGATATACATGTATGCACTCACATATTGCACACACAGGCTACTTTGACAAGACACACACACTTGCTGATGGCAAGCAGGAAGTCCCCAACACTGCCTGTAAGCTATTCCCTGTTGAGGTGCTGCTGATGAGGTGCTGTCACAGCTCCCATGAGTTGGTTCAGATTATATATCCTGGATGTGGGAGTTTAGGTAGCCAGCCCTCTGAGCTCTGCCCTGTAATACCACTAGGCCCCCTTCTCCAGAACTAGGTTTCCAAGGCCCCTACTACACTGTCCAATCAACTCTCCAGCCTCTGATGCTTCCTCCTCCTCGGTGGGCATGCCTAGTTTTATCCTCCTGCTCCAAGGGCCACGGGGATGCTTTGGGTTGGACTTGTGAGGACAGAGACAGGAGACGTAGGACTGGTAGGGATTGAATTCTAGCCTGGTGCTGTCCTCTTCCAGCTGAGTAACTCAGAACAAAGCCTTTCTTCTCTTTGGGCCTCAGTTTCCCTTTTGGTAAAAAGGATGTCATGGTAACAGCCAGTGAAGATCAGCTGTGACTAAGAAATGGCATCCAGTGGGCGCTTGGCACAGTTGGACAGGGCCGGCTTCACACAGGCCCATCACTGGCTTCAGAGACTTCATTACTTTGCTAAGCCTCAGTTTCCTCATTGGTGGCACAGATATACCCTCAAGGCTCCAGTCTTAGGACGTTGGAAGCATATGCTGAGCTGGTTGGGGGTTGGCCTGGAGGCGGAGCTTTTGGGATGACTAAGGGGCTGTGTCCTAGAGGTACCCCTTTCTCCCGGGTATCTGTGTTCCCAGGGCTTAACAGACACTGCAGCCTGGGGGAAATGTAGCCAGGCCTGCAGGCACAGTCCCCAGAGCTGGTCCCCTATTGTCAGTAGAGCTGCTCACCTCCATGCTCACTGAGGCCCTGATGTCCCTGGGGAAGGTCAGGGGGACATCTCATTTCTACTTCTCTTCCCTCATGTCACCCTCTACCTTCCTTCTCCTCCAGAAAACCACTGCTGAGTCCACCACTGCCTGGTCCCAGCCTGGAAGAGATTTTCCCCTCTACTCACTCCATTTCCCTTTATGTCATTCACCAGCCGTTTCCAAGGCTAAGCCCAGGCCACCCTCAGCCCCTCTCTCCAGACACCCCGAGTCCACTCGGCACTGTTCCAGAGAGATCCCTGAGAATACAACTGGCAAGCACTGTGCCATCTCCCTAGGCACCGAGATGACAATTGTGTATAATTAAGGGGCCAACGACCACAGTGCACTCTGCCTCTGCCCCGACGTGTCCTGAGCTATCTCTGACATGCATTGCACTCACAGAAACACATGCTTGCCTGCCCCACCATAGACACTCCATTCTTAGAACACACTAGAGCCAAAGTGCCACCACTCCAACCCCTTTGTGTCTGATGGATGAGGAACAAGGTCACACTGGCATGGCTGTCTACCACACATAACGTCCCACGAGTCCAATGCAAACGAAAGGCACTCCTGACTGATTATGGGGTGTGCCCCAACAAACCCATTGTGAGTTGAAGATACTATAATTAGAAATGGTATTTAATATATTTCCTCTTCCAGCATCCCAGCTGAGTGATGGTACGCTGGGCGGTGGCTGCTCCGTTCGTGACAGTGAGATTGCCAGGGAAGCCACCCCATTCCTACTAACCAGCATCCAGGGAGACAATTATCAAATTTAAAATCTGAAGTCTGATCTTTCTTTTACTTGGTTTCTTATCTGTTTTTATGTATATGATTTATATGTTTGTGTGCATATGTGTGCGTGCGTGTGTGTGTGTGTGTGTGTGTGTGTGTGTGTGTGTGTGTGTGTGTGTGTGTAGGGTAGGATACAGGGTGACGTGACATGGTGTTTCCTTCTATCGGTCTGTTTTGTTTGTTTTTTGAGGCAGGGTCTCTCACTATACCTGGACCTCACTGATTGGCTACACAGGCCGACAAAGCTTCAAGAATCCTCCTGTCTCAGCTTCCCCAGCACTATGGGAAGCACTGCCACTCTTGGCTTTCCATGTCTTCTGGGCATCCAAACTCAGGTCCTCAGGTTTGCACAGCAAACGTATTATCTGTTAAGCCACATCTCCAGCACCAGGAGCCTGGCTTCCACCTAATGTGTCAGTCCATTCTACACTGTAAGTGTGAGCGAGGCAAGCAGCCACGTGTGCACTAGCGATGGAAAAGGAGGCTGGAAGCCGAGCCCGCTCACCAATGCTCATCTAAACTGCTCCATTTAAAGCCACACGTATGTTGCTTATAGAATAATGCATTTCTGTAAAGCTCACATTCAAAAATGGCCTGCCCAGATGTTCTCCAATCTGGCTCAGCATCAGGTCCTTTGGGAAATGCCTCAAAAATCCTGGCAAGGGCTGTGGCTTGGGTGCCAATGCCTCCTTGTGGAGGCGGGGAGGAGTCTGTAGGGTCCCTTCCCAGGCCTCCTACAGGATTCACCCCAGGATCCCTGTCTCCAAAGCTATTTTACCTATCTGTGAAGAAAATGCTCTCTGTTCTGAGCTCAGAGGGGTCTCTGAAGCCACATACTGCCTGTGATGGTCCAGGCACAGAGCAGGCTAGCTCACACTCCTGATAATTATTTGTAAATCAGTGGTTCTCAACCTCTCCAATGCTGTGACCCTTTAATACAGTTCCATACGCTGTGGTGACCTCCAGCCATATAATTTTTTCCCATTGCTACCTCATAGCTATAATTTGGCTACTGCTATGAATTGTAATATAAAGTTTTCTGATGATCTTAGGCCATCCCTATGAAAGGGTCGGCCTCCCAAAAAGGGTCATGACTCACAGTTGACAACCATTGTTCTAGATACTTCTAGAGGCAGGATCTGAGTTATCAAGGCCAAGCTCACAAATACTGTTCAGACTTTTTGGTTTTCTCTGTAAAGGAACTACATTATCTCATAAAACCTCTAATCCAAAAGTACTTAAACAAAACAAAGGCGGAGACGACTCTAGGTGCTGTGGCTTTCAAGGCAGCTTTACCCCCGAAGTCCAGTGTCCTCCCATGTCCTGTCTTCCCACTGTTTCCACAACTACAGACTGCCTCCTGGGGATCGAGTGTGCCCAGGCTTCTTTAAGAAGATGGGATTTTAGGGAAGTAACAATAACAAAAGCAGATGTTTTTGCATAGCCAGGGATGACTCCTGACCAACTGCCTCCAACCAACAGTGCAGGCCTGCTGGGATCGAACCCAGGGTTACATGTGTGCTTTCTACCCACTAGGCCATGCCATCCTCAGCTTGGCGGTGCTTCTGGATTGCTACTCTATCTGTGCCCTGGTAGGTGTTTCCCAGATGGAAGGAAAGGGGGAGGAGATTGGGCATGTTTTCACTGGGCTTCGTTGAAAACTCCTTACGATTCCCTGCCCCACTGATAATGCCTGTCTTGCCTGTGCTCTCAAAACTGTCCCGATGGCATCCCTTAGAAACAAGCAGGTCCTCTACACAGCTCTCCCAGGCCTGGCCATCTTTCTGCATCTCCTGAGCAATCTGTTTGCCTGAACTGATTCCTGGCAATCTCAGACAGAGACAGAGTGGAATCCCTACAGTGTGTGCCAGTCCATCCATTTTCTTGATGCTCCTGTGAACAGCAGATGACTATCCCCATCAAAATACTGATAGTTGTTGCTAAAGACACCAAATACTATCCCTGGGTAACCTTTTATCTTCCTTCCTGTCTCCCACCAACCAGCAAATGCCCCAAAAGGCAGATAAAGCAAAGACACGGCATACATATGGCCATCACCTTTCCTATGCCCGTGGTAGGCATTACTAAACGAATGCTACACATATCAAACCCATCAATGAATCAGTCAGTCCTACCTATTCTTCATCTTTCTTTGTTCAGACACATGCAGTAACCTTGACTTGAGTCTTTAAATGTGTCTTCCTCACTTCCTTAACTCTATATACTCCAGAATGCTACTGTTTTCTTTTAAGACTTTTTTTTTTCTTTTTTAAAGAGTCTCACTACGCAGCCCTGGCTATCCTGGAACTATCTATGTAGATCAGGCTATCCTTG
Organism: Phyllotis vaccarum; assembly: GCA_033318265.1. Lineage (NCBI taxonomy): Eukaryota > Metazoa > Chordata > Mammalia > Rodentia > Cricetidae > Phyllotis > Phyllotis vaccarum. The sequence continues at coordinate 50,125,773 of JARWLC010000017.1, read as the reverse complement.
AACTCATAGTGATTCACCCATCTCTGCCTCCCAAGTCCTGGGATTAAAGGCATGTGCCACCATACTGGATGTCTTAGTTCTTTAAACATACCAGATCCTAGCCCCTCTCCCACTGGGACCATCTCACTAGCTTCCCCTTCCACTTAGATGGTGCCATCTGTACCCTGTGTCATGACAGTCAGCCTTGCTATCTGCCATCACCTTGCTCATCTAGAGTATGGTTCCTTCATGGAAGTGAGTCCAGCATTGGCATGAAGGCCATGTCCCCACAGCCCCGGTGCAGACTGTTCATGGATTCAATGAGGCTATTTGCTGACTCAAACTATGGTCTAAGAAACTCCAACCACGCTGGGGACATGGTTCAGTGACAAAGTGCCTGCCATACAACCATGAGGACCCACACAGAGACAAGCGTGACTCCTGTCCTTGTAATCCCAGCACTGGGCAGGGGTGGGGGTACTCTAGGGTGTGTGGGGGTGCACAGATCCCCGAGGCTTGCTGGTTGGTCCAACCAACCTAGCTGAATCAACTTGTACTAAATCCCAGTGAGAGACTCTGTCTCAAAACACAAGGTAGACTACTGTGCTGAGGAATGACCCCCCCCCCCCCCCCACACACACACACACACACACAGAAGCTGAATCCCCAGAGCAGTGTCAAGAAGCTGTCCCTAGATCTCAGTTCAGATGCAAACACAGGACATCTGTGCAGTCTGGCCAATCTTAGGGTTCACCACCTCTTGTGAGTGAATGGAGACCCAAGTGTGAGCATGACACTTTCCACTCTAGATCAACTCTCTCCTACTGAACAGACAATGTTAAGTTAATCAGCCAGTGAGCTCAGGCAGAGGGTTGAATTCTGAGCCTGGCAGCACTGCCGATTTGGGGTGTACAGTGAGACCTCAGGGAGTCTGTCTGTAAGGAACATTGTCTGTGTATGGGAAAATATAGCATCAAGGCTAGATCACAGTGCTCAGGAGATCCAGCCTGGGGTTGCCATTCTAGAACATTTCATTCCTTTTGTATCTGATGGCTAGAAACAAGTTTGTTTTGTTTTGTTTGTTTTTGTTTTTAAAATCTAACCTGGGCAGTTCTAGAAACCCAAGCAGAGAAAGTACTGGAAGTGGAGGGTGAGCTTTGAAGTGGAAGGTATGGGTCAGGTGGGCTTCTAGGCGTGCCAGTGACAGCAGCCATCAAGAGGCAACCACTCATGTGGCTGTTGGGTGTCTTAGGGGACAAGGGCAAGGGTGAAATACAAGAGTAGAGCTATTAACTATGGCCTTGGCCCTGCCTATTTTTCTGTCTCAAAACACAAGGTAGACAGACATTCATTTGGTGCCTCTGGTAAGATCTTACATGTATGTCCACATATGTTGGGGGTAGAGTGAACTTCCTCCTCCATGGGGACCAGGAGGCTGGAGCAGAGAGAGGGGGTTGACGTTCTGGGGAGTGGAGATGGAGACCAGGACACCTGTGGTGTTAGCTATTTCTTTGTTATCACTCTTACCACTCTTCTAGGTGGGGACATGTTCCAAGCCTCTACTCTGATGTGCTATGAAAGTCACTAATGTGATTATCCTTCTATACGGGAGAAAATATGCATTAATTCAACACCAAATGCTAACCCAAATGGGGAGAGACGGCAAAAGGAACATTTGTCTTCATAGGAAGAGTGTCCAGCTTAGCGAGTGGGACAGCCAGAGCAGTTGGGGAAATCAGCCTATCTGCAGTAGATAGACTCCCACAAGAATACTGATCCTTGTCACCTAGTGGGGAAACTTCTGATGGACCAGAGGCCATGCAAAGTAAAAGAAACCAGTTTCCCCACGCATATGCATATGCCATAGTGCATTTGTAGGGATCAGAGGACAGTCTTGGGGAGTCAAATCTCTCTTTCCACCACGTGGGTGTTGGGAATCGAACTCATGTCATCAGGCTTAAGGTGGATACGCTTACCTATTTGGTCACATCACCAACCACCTATTTTTATTTATTTTTTTATTTATTAATTTTAAGACAAGCATGGTATCAGTAGCATTGGCAGATGTGAACAGGCTGCTTCTATACTTGAGTCAGGGCTGGAAATGACTTCTGAGGAGAAAGGCCACTCAGCATCATGGCCCAGAGGAGCCCAGGAGATGCTCCCAGTACTGAGCACTTGCCTGGGGACAGATATCATGCCTTTCTTATATCCCTTCACTTCACGTTAGGCAGAGCAAGGCTAGACTGCAAGGCCAGGCCAGGCAGGTAGCTAAGACACAGGCCCAGGCATCTAGAGGCAAGTGCGGGAAGAATTTGTCCTTACTTCCAGAGATGAATGAACAAGTTATCCCACCTACCAACTGGTCTATATCACACATAAAAGGACAGAGCTGGGACCTGAACTCGAGGCTCAAAACCTCTGGGATCCCTTAGGGCTGTGCTGCACAGCACCACCCCCAGGGTCCCCAAGACTGAGGCTACCCAAGCTCATGCCCACAGCCTCCCCCAACCTCACCCTGTCAGATACTTCTGAGCTCCACCCTGCTGACCCAACAGTCCCCAGAAAGGCATTGGAGTCACCTCCAAGTAGGATGCATCCCCTAACCTCTGCTGTGGGACCAGCAGTCTCCCCCTCTCATTGTCTCTCCCCATCTTGGCAACATCCTGAACCTTGGGAGCCAGAAATGCACCTAGTGGATGCCTTCATAAATAACACGCTGCAATTCCCTCTTTGGGGGGCACCGGGAAATTATTCTTCTGAGCCAAGGTTACAATGATCCAAAAGGGTGAAATCAAGGAGGTAGGATGAGGGATGAAAGCTCTGACTACATCATGCTGGCGCCATGCGGAGGGCGGAGCCAGGCTGCTTTCTGATGGCTGAGATCAGATGGCTAAACACATACCAACTGCATTTGAAGGTCCTGCCGCCCAGGGACAGATGTGACCAGCATCACCGAGAGCTGACAGATGCCTCCACACTCAGTCAGTTGGTATGACAGTTTTCTAGTCTCTTTTGCTTGGTCACAACCACATCCCTGATATCCCTCTAGCTAGAGTGTGAAGGGCTGAATGGTGACCTTCATTTTGATACCTTTTAAGATTTTACAGTGTGATCTTACTTGGAAGCAGGGTCTCAACAGATTAATCAAAGGCCCTATAGGATCACTGGTGTGGGTCTGTCTGATAAGACTTTCATCCTTTATTATTATTATTTTGTTTTGTTTTCTAAGACAAGGTTTCTCTGTATAGCCCTGGCTGTCCTGAAACTCTGTAGATCAGGCTGACCTTGAACTCACAGAGAGCCACCTGTCTCTGCCTCCAGAGTACTGGGATTAAAGACATGAGCCTCTACGCCAGGCCTGAGACTTCGGTCCTTAAGAGAAGAGGACATTTTGGACATGAGGGTAGGTAGGTAGAACGTAACGTAAATACAAAGGAAGACTCCCTGGGCCGGAGAAAAGAGAGGAGGGAGACCTTGAAGGAACTGTTTGGTTCCAGCGAGAATTAAGGGGAGAAATGTCCTGGTGAGCCAGCCAGGCTTATCTGTCCCCATAAACACAGAGACTGCAGAGGGCAAGGGCATTCTCCTGGTCACCACTGTCTCCCCTCCCTGGGATGAGGTCACCTCAGACTCTAAAGCAGGAGTTAAATGGCCAAGTGATAAGAGCAAGAGCTGAGTTTTGCTGTCACCCCAGCTGAGACACCCCAGCCTCAGGCTGTTCCCCAAAATGTCAGGATGGGCTATACCCACCCCTCTGTCTCTGGCAGCAGCTTTTAGGGTTTCACTATCTTGCCTCTCCCCTTTATCTTTATCTCTACCGGAGAAAGTGCCCTCCCCAGTTCCCAGCTGCCAGTTGCCTTCTTTTCTGCCCACGGCATGCATGGCCATGCCCAACTCCGATGATCCATCCCAGCCTGGCAGGCCTCTTTACATTTTTACATTGCCTCCCCAATCTTGAACTGCATTTGTCGGCTGACAGAAGAAAAAGAAAAAAAAAAAAATTCTTGCTTTAACAGCAGAACCCTGCCTGGGAACAGACACGGCAAACAGGTGGCTCAGGCAGCCTATGCCCACAGACATACTGTATTTAGTTTGGCCTGGATGGTGTATATGTTTGAATTTTTCTTTAAAAACGAGGGATTTTTGCATACAAATCCGGAGGTCTAGCTTGCTGAGGAAAATGGAAAGCTCCAACAGCCTAGGAACTGGAGCTTAGGAATGTGGCTGGAGATGTAGGATTGCCCATTCTCTTCTTAGGATACATATTCCCGTGTGCCCTGTGAGCTCAGATCCCCCTATCTAGCCAGAGGTCACTATAGGGCGTAATCCACCAGCTTCTTCTCTTATGTGTAATATATGTACACACAGGCATACATGTGTGCTTGTGCATGTGGTGGCCAGAGGTCATGTCTCTATCATACTCCATCTTATTTTTTGAGGCAGGGTCTCTCCTTAGCTTGAAGATCACAAATGCAGTTAGGCTGGATGACCAATAGGCTCCAGGAGGCTACTGGTCCTTCACCTCCCCAGATCTGTGATAAACAAGTGAGCCATGCCCAGACTTTTTTTGTTTTTTGTTTTTTTAATTTAAATGTGAGTACTAGGGACCCGAACTCAGGCATTCATACTTGGAAGCCAAGCACTTTGCTAACTGTGCCAGTTTGCCAGGCTCCTGGCGGTCTCTATCACAAAACTCAAGACTCTACCCCAAGGTGTTCCTGCCAGTCCTCCAGCAACTCCCAATCCCACTACCACCTCCTCCACAGCAAGAGATCCCCGTCAATATTCAATGTATGCTTGAACAGATGATAGCAGAAGACCTGGCAGCTACTTGCAAGCGGCCCATCAGCATGCACAGACCCTGCCAGCTCTATGCAAAGCTCTATGCACAGTGTCAGCCAGCTGGGAGAACTTCCCCACCCCCTGACCCATCCGGCTGGCATGGCCCTTGGGTAGGCCCCTTGGTGACAGACACCACTCACCCTGCGTGTGCCAACAATGCCTTCTACTCTCAGTGAGATGGAGCTAGGCCACAGCCCTTCACTCCCGGGGGGTGGGGAGGAGGGCACCTACCTTCCATAAGCCCCGAAGGCACCCAGTACCTGATGTCCTCCCAAACCCAGACGCAAACCGGCGAATTCCCCCTGTCAGGGCTGTATATCACTTTGAGATATATACCATATTAGCAGAAAGAACTGAATTATATAGCATTCACGATGCAATTAAACACTTCACTAGGAATCAATGTAAAACTGATGAGGCCTGAAAGTACTGCATATGGCTTAGAACATTATAAAACATTACCTTCACTCAAATCCTTTCAGTAGCGATTTAAATCTTCTTACAGTTACCGCTGCCAATGTTAAACCATCTACTGATTCATCGCCGCCCATGGTAACGAATGAATTTTTTTAAAAAAAAAAATTTATTCAACTACTAAATTACCCATGAAACCGGAATAGCTGACAGAAGTAATCTGAATTATTATTAGCTCAGCGAGCATTCCGCATTAGCCAATTTAAAACCCCTGGCGCTGGGGCAGGAACCAGTTAGTACAGCCGGGGTGTGAAATGACGGTCATAGCTCTTCATTTTTATTGCCGCTTACATTCAAATACATTCAAAGGTCAAGAGATAGAGATTACGCGGGACTCCAAACATGGGAGAGGCGTCCGTCTTTCTTCCCACTGACCGGGTCAGTTGTAAACTAAAAATAAACAACAACAAACAACCCCATTCAGGATTAGATCTTAACTTCAAGACCTTCAGAATACTGATGAGTTTGCAAGTCTGGGTGGAGGGCCCTTACCCTCCCCCAATGACTGCAGCATGACTAACTAGCTAGTAAACTCCTGAAATCTGAAAAAAAAAAAAAAAAAAGCCCTCATCCTAGGACCTAGACATCAGCTTCCCCCAAAGATGCTAAAATTCTATTCCCCTGCTCCATCTCCATAACAGCACCCAACAAAGTTTGTCCTGATGCTCGGCGGGTCTGGAAAGATCTGGGAGTCACCAAGAGTTCGCATGGTCTAGCCTTCTGCTTCCTGACAAGCAAGGTAGATACTTCGAGGAGGTTTTTGCTCCTTAGCTGCCTCCCATACTCCCTCCCACCCCACAAAGGCCCCAGGAAAAACAGCAGCCAGAAGCTCAGTGTTACCCAGGAGCTGATGACAGGATTGAGGACCCCACTCGGCCGCACCCTCTGTGGTTTCCACAGAACAGGCACCTGTGTGTGTTGAAATTTCCTGCTTTGAAGAAAGGCTTTTCTCTTTTTTGCCACTAAGTTATCACATGTTCTTGTCATAAAATTTATTCAAATAATAGAGACAAACACAAGAAAGCTGATGCCTTGCCTTGTTGCTTTGCCTTTGGCCACAGAGAAATAATTAAGCACCTACTGTGTACTTCAGCCACAATGTAAGCCCACCAGTAGGATTTTCCATCAAAGCAGGCTCACACACTTCTACTTTATGGATTCAACAGCACCCTAGTGTTTGTTCACAGAAACACCCGGGGTGGGGGCCAAACCTTGGTACATGCTAAACAAAGATTCTTTGTTTCTGGCAAATGAGCACTGTTTAGGCTCTAAGTACATACACATAACCACACACCAAATAAGGACATTCAACTCATCCCACTGTTCCCAGCACTGGGTGGGGACACTCCGGGTCCTTCCAATGGCAAAGGAAAGTGATGTGAACCTTTCCTTTAAATAATCTCTCTGCCCAGTGCATTTCTATAGACCAGATGGGGGTGGCTTCAAACCTGAGCAGCCACATGGCATCCTGGGTGTAGCCAAGACACTCCTGGGAATCCAGCCTGGCCCAACAAGGAGGTGTCTTCCCTGGGGACATTGGACAGTGCCTTTGGATAAACTCATCACAAGGCAACACATGCTACTGGCATGTCGTGAGAACCGAGTGGCTGTGGGTGCTGCAGCTGGCCCTCCACAGGTCAGTCCCCACAACAAAGGTATATTTGCCAAACTCCAGCCAAAGAAACAACAAAAACATAACCCTGATTTAATCAGAGTCTAAGTAGGCTTAGAGGGGAGCGGTGGAGACACAATGTCTCAGACACAAGACACCAATGTAGCAGCAAGCAAGCTGTGCAGCTTTGGATAAATGCTTTCCGCTCTCTGAACCTTGGCACTGTTACGGACTGTAGGTGAGTGTCCTTGCCTATGTAGTAACGGGATATATTTCTTAGGTCCCTTGGGAAGACTGCTTCAGATCACTCGATTGCAGTAGAGGGCTGCAGCGTGACTCAAGGAGCATGCTTCCCTAGCATGTGCAAGGGAACTGTTCCATCCCCAACACTGCAGATAAAAAGTCAGCCAAGAAAGCCTGAAAACGACACTCAGACACAGTGTGGCTCAGTACCAGAAGGGGAGTGACTCTAAGCAACAGAAACAAAGATGGTAAATTGCACCCAATATCCACATTGCAGCCACGCCGAGGACTCGGTTCTGTGGTGTTGGCACTCTACACTGTATAGCCATTACCACTATCTGTCCCCAACACCGTTCCTCTGTGTGTCTGTGTCCGTTGTCAGCTGCTAGGGATAGCAGTCACTTTGGACTGCAGTTATCCCACCTCACTGATCCCATATGGACCTTACCACCTCTTTAAGTTACAACCCAGCTGAGGTATTGAGAGTTAGGATGTGACATCTGAACTGGCAGTGATCGCTTTCCGGTTCCCTTGTAGCTATGAGTGGTCGGTTATGGAGGATGAAAGGAACGGTCTGTGTGGGCATCCCTTTCTGGGGAATTCTCCCTCTGAATCTTTGGCTTTCTCTTTAGGGCTTTCCTGGCCTGCAGACATGAGCCCCAGAGAAGCAGCATCCCCTGCATGTGAATGAGGATTGCAGTGGGGGATGGGCAGGCACTCAGTTGTGCTGTAAACCTAAAGCTACCTTAAAAGATGAGTGAATGGGCCAGGTGACGTCAGACACTGTTTCCTGGACTTCCTGTCCCAGGCAGCCAGATGTAATATCTATAGAGGCTCCAAGGGTATTGGGACTGCTGGCTGAGCCAGCAAGGGACAGACATGGTCAGAGCAGGTGAACATGGCCTCAGCAGCTCTTGGAAAAGCACAAGAAAAGAAGTGTATAAACACTGAGCCTTGACAGTGGGAAGCCCAAGGAACTGAGAGCTGTCTGAGGCCCAGCACAATGTAGCTATCTGAGACAGGTGACATCTGGGAGTTGCATCTGGAGAGTTCAGCATCAGAGTGGCCAAATATTGACACTGGGTGGGCAGGGCTCAGACAGAGTCACAGATGGCTCCTGAGGATGTGTGTATGTGTGTGTGTGGTGGGGGTCCTGAAACGTGGGCATGGGCCCATGAGGCTGCTCAGCTAGACCTCTTACTGAGCATCCATTAGGTGCCATCTGTGTCCCAGATACTGCTGTATGTATCTCTGGGGAGGTAGAGAGAAGGAACACTCAGACCCGCACACCCTAGCCCAGGAACCTTTTATCTAGCAGCAGGGAGCCCAAGGCAAAAGAACCTAGAAGAAGGGCTGGCTGCTAAGGGAAGGCTGGGAGGGCTTCTCTTCTCAGAGTCAGTGGCCTTAAGCACCGTGCAATACTGGGAATATGCAAAGAAGCTGAGAAAAAGCCAGTAGCCCAGTTAGACACACTGCACATCCAGGGAAAGCATCCACAGCCTGGCACTGCTGATACCTCGGGAAAGGGCAGTGGCCCGACTCAGAAAGGAGGCATTGTCTCTTTAAGTGAGCACAGCACTGTATCATCCTTTCTCTTCCTATTTTGGGTTTTATTAGCAAAGCAGTGCGATGTTTATACTAGTGGGTATTACATTTGCCAGAACAATTACAGTATGACAAATGGTTCGTCAACGTAATCCATCAAGCTCGCCCAGACAGGAATCCTTTACCCGGCGCTACCATTAATTCTACGTCCCCATCTCTGGGGTCCTGGGCCCTGTCGCCATGACAACAAGGACGCCGCCTGATGAGAATGCCAGGCCTGGGGAGGGGCTCTGGATGTGCCGGAATTTGACCTCCGACACCCGCACAGGAGTCTGGATAGATCATGAAGTTATAGTGGGATTGGGAGCATACAGAGCATCTAGGGACATCTTTCCCCCTCCACTGGGATGCAGCTCCTCACATGCCCACTAGGTCTCACAGCCGGACATCACTGGTTGGGGAACTCTGGACCCAAGTATGAGAGTGTTCAAGTAGGAAGGTGTCCACTGGCCATAGCAATGATGGGAACTGGGTGGTGAGGGCTCCAGACATGGAGATGAAGGCACCGATGGGACCCTGAGTAATCTCAGAGGGTGAGTGGGAGCAGACAATTACAGCTCAAATTACGAGCATACATAGAAGGCCCCAGAGACTCGAGTCCACTAGCAGCTTCCTGGGCACACAGCAATGGTGTGGCATATAGAGAGCTCCCATCCATTCTCACTGCATAACTCTCAGCCCATCCTCCTTCCTGGCTATCACCATAGTGGGTCCACATATCCTCAGCTAGGGGGACTTCCAGCTATCCCTCCCTCCATCTACCCAGTCAGCCAGCCGGAAGCTAACGGTTTCAGAAGGCGGGACTGGCTACCGACAGTCTCCATCCAACCTGATGAGTGCTATAAGCCAAAAGCCTGGCCAGAGCTTCAAAGAAAAGAGTCCAAGGCCCCTCGTGGAGACAGTGTTCTAGGGGCCCCATGCAGGCTCTGCTCTTTGCCTCTCTGACAGATCAATCTGGCTGCAGTCCAAGGACCCAGCAGACAGTCGGGGCTGCCTCACCTGCTTTATTAAGCCATTACCAGAACCATCTTATTCCCATTTATAATGTTCAATACATGGTCTGAAACCTTCTCTAATGCAGTAATTAGATGGTGCAGCAAAGAGAGGGGATTTTCGGCTGGGCAATACTTCATGCCACTGCGCCTTGCGATAGAATATTCCATGTGGCTTTGGAGATAGCAAGTTGAGGGCATCGGCAGAGGCACTGCCACTGCATTCTGGGTGCCTGGCTGAACTCAATAAGGGTTTGGCCTGCCTTCTCATTCGGAAGTCGGGTGGAGATCTGTAAGTCTGTGCAGGGGTTTAACAGGAAGTCCACCTTGTGCCTGTCCACTCCCTCACCCTCCCCAGTGCCCCCTGACACCATTGCTATTGTCTTTGCTGTCAGCATTTACTGGGAACACCATGCAAAGCTAGACTTTAACATTCTGAGGGAGAGGGGGCAGATACCAGGACTTGGGAGCTCTAGGCTTTGAAGTAGCCCAGAAGTCACTCAGTGGGTGTGTGACTTAAGTCATCTGTGCCTTGGTTTCCCTACCTGTAACATGGGTTGACATAGGAGCCTTAGAGGCTAAGATGACCCCAGACAGTACGGGGAGAGTTAGGAAAGGCCAGTCCTTCTTACTATCATTTCATTCTGTCCAAGGAGACAATGCTGCACCCATTTAAGAGATAGAAAAACTGTGGCTTGCAGGAAGGTTCTCTCCCTCAACTACCACACTGAAGGAGGAGGAGACATCTCTACCGTGTGTGTGTGTATGTGTGTGTGTGTGTGTGTGTGTGTGTGTGTGTGTGTCTGTCAGTCTGTCTGTCTGTCTAGTGGAGCCAGAACCTGAGCCCCTTAATCAGCCTCTAAGGAAAAAGAGAACTTAATTTTAATTGCATGGCTGGGAAGAAGCTAATGGGATGAAAGCACTCACCATGCAGACAGGAGAATCAGGGTTCGGGTCCTCAGAACCCATGAGACAGGCTGCATGGGCAGCACACAGAAGAACCCTGAGAGAAAGCTGGTTGGCTAGATAAGCGAGCTCTGGGTTCTCCTAAGATATGGGGAAGATCCTGCCTCGTGTATACAGTGGAGAGTAAACAAAGGAGACGTGCAAATCAGCCTGGGGCCTCCATGTGTACATGTGCATGTGCTCATGCATCTGCACACATAATCTACACGTATGGAACACAAATGAATAAACACTAGCTAGCTAGTCTCGAGGCCAAGAGCAGAGTGCTCCAAAGCCTTAGTGGGTCTGGAAAGTTAAGTCACTTGCATGTTTTTGTTTTTGTTTTTTTTTCCTATACAAAAAAAGAACTCTTCCACATACGAGGCCCTGGGGTCAACCCTCAGGACCACAAGGTGAGGAAAAATGTTTTCATTTGCAAGGAGATACATCAAGCCCTGACAAAAGACGGCAGGCCAAGGGAGACTAAACGGTGGGTGGAGCCCAAGCAGCCTCCTTAGAAGTATGAGGTCAGTACCAGAACGGGGTGGGATGGGCTGTGAAATGGATTTTTTGTGCCTGTGGCTATGATTCTGGAGGAGGTGGAGGGAAGAGGAAGGATATGTGGTCCCAATGGGGTCCCACACAGGGCCATGGGACACACCTGGAGTAGGAAGGGACCCAGCATTTCAATAAACAAGGGGAAGATGGGATTCAGGACTGTACCTGCATGGCGATCTGGATCAATGTCCCAGATCAAAGACCCTAGTAAGCTGAGTCTCCTTACTAACATCTGGGGGGGGGGGAACTGGCATGGGGGGACTCTTTCCAATACTCAAAGCCACTTTATGGCTGTGAAACTCTGAGGGATACCCTGGGGGCAGCCAAAGGGGGTTGGTGTGGGACTTGGTGAGGTTAAGTGGTCTGGCAGAGACCCTGTAGTTTTGTTCTCTATAGAGTTATGACCCTCTGCCGCCCTGCCCCCTCCCCAACCATGGCTGCCCCCCTCCCACCAGCTCCCCAGCACCCTGGTGGTGGGTGGAATGGTGACACCTTGTCAAACAGGCATTTCATAAATGCAAATCTCTCTTAATTTGAATTTAATTATCAATGAAGTGAGCAATTCCCAGATCACATCTTCCCGTCAGAAACTGGCAGATACATCTGTGTGCGGGCCGAGGCTGGCATCTGCTGGTCCTCATGCCAAACCCCTCCCGGTGGTAGGCCCAGAGTGGCCACATTAAGGGTAGAAAACTAGCAGAGCAGGGGTTCTGACAGCTGGAGCCCCCACCGCCTCAGTAGACTAGGCAACATAGCCTTTGCGATGTCTTCCCCACACAGTTCCAATCCACGAAATCCATACCAGGGCTGGACCCAGGCGATCAGATGCTTGTGATCATCATGAGTGCAAGACTTCATTCTTTTCTCACTTATAAGCAACCTGGAGAGAAGGTTCTAGTAAACAATTATTGAGCACTTAACTCAATGTTTAATACTATGCACCTTTTGTATTCCATCCATGCAAGCTAACTTCAAGTCTGACTCACAAGAGGGTAAACTGAGGCCCAGAGGTTGGTGTCTCGTAGGGTCAGGTTATGATACTCAAGTCCTGAGGATGTCCCTACCATACACCAAGTGGGGTTACGGAAGAAAGGAGAAAGCTACCAGAGCCAGGAGCAGACCCCAAAAGCCACATTTTGGATCAGGGGACCTCAACTGTTCTCTTGGGAGTGTCTCTGTAGGGGGTTGATGCTAGAGACTCAAGAACTTATGTTTTCAAACTCAAACTTAAAAATATAATAAAAATTGGAGCTGGGGAGACAGCTGAGTTAGAGAAATGCCTTTCTAGAATGCTCAGGGACAAGAATTCAAATCCCCAGAACACACATAAAAAGCCAAGAGCCTCAGTGTATGTCTATAGAGCATGGGGAAGCAGGGACAGGCTGGTCCCTGGGGCATGCTGTCTGATCAGAATAGCCTGAGCTACAGGCCCATGAGGGGTTCCTAGGGACACCACCCGAGATGAACCTCTGGCTTCCACACACATGTGCACACATATGCTTGCAACCACAAGCACACCCAAAACAATAAACACCAGCAGAGGGGACCCTGTCCCCAGTACTTTACAGGAATGAGCTCAGGGAAGGGAGAGGCAGGAGTCCCAAATCACATTGAAAGAAACACAGCCACTTCGAACGTGGGGACCCTGAAAATTATAACAACCTTACAAGTCAGACAGAAAAAAGAAAGCTCTTCAATCTGCAAAATAGAAAATCAAAAATGATGGTCAGTGAGGATCACATCACTGCAGACACACCTCATTGTCTCAAATGTTCAAGGTATATGTTTGGTTCTTATTTATTTTTAAAGGCACAGAGGGGCAACGGAAGAGGGTAGTGGCCAGCTTCCAGCTGTGTGGCAGGGGCAATGAAGACTGTTTTAATACTCTTTGTAGCTAACTTTTTCCATTAAAAATAAAAGTTGATTTTTTTTTTCTTATTTGTTTGAGATAGGGTTTCACTATGTGGCCTCACCCAGCTTTGAACTCCTGATCCTCCTGCTCAATCTTAAGAGTGCCTGGACAAAGCTCTCTGTTACCATGCCTGGCTCAGCATCCACCTTTCTAGTTCCCTGAAAAGGCCTCCTGACAGATGGCAGCTCACACTCTTGCTGGGGGATCTTGGGTGAGTCTCACAGTCTCTTTGAGACTTGCATACCTATTAGCAAAATGGATGAGTTGATATTCAAAAGCCCTGGCAGAGGGTTGGGCCAGGCTTTGGTGCAGCTTTGGCTTGATAATGTGGGCCCAGAGTCCTTCATAGAGGCCTCCCAGCCTTAACCTGCAGCCCTCAGGAGGCCGTGTCCATCATCAGTGACCTCAGCTGAGTTGGTTTGTTTGAGTTGAGAACTCTGTGGTCCTGTCACTCCAGGCTGTAATTCTGAGTGCTACCCTGCTCTGGACCCCATTCTTGTGGACACCCTCTCAGGGGAGCTCAGCCTGCCAAGAGCTCAGGTTGATGATCCTAAACTCTTGCCTGACTTCTCCCATTCAGGGCCTGCCTTGAATCCATGGCTGAGGCCCTACCCTTCTCAACTGCCCTCTTCACCCTCATCTTTGGGGTCTCCCACTCCTTAACGCTGAGTTCCCTCCACAAGTGAGGCAGAATTGGCCCCAACCCAATAGCCAGCCATTTCTATCCCTTTGCCCTAAACCTTCTGCTTGAGGGAAGGCCAAGTATGGCTTCAGCTCCCTCCCACCAGCTTGGACATAGAGGACTGCACTCATACAAAAACTAATGCTGCAGTTAACACCTTCACAACAGGACAGCCATTGCCTCTAGTTCCAGAACATTCTCATCACCCCAAAGGAAACTCCCAACAATTCAGGGCAACGGGAAGGGGTGGTGTGGTTGTTTGAATGTAATCGGCCTCATAAGCTCATAGGGAGTAGCATTATTAGGAGGTGTGGCCTTGTTGGAGGAAGTGTGTCACTCTGGGGGTGGGCTTTGAGGTCTCATATGCTCAAGCTTTACCCCACGCTCAGACCACTTCCTGTTGCCTGCAGGTCAATGTGTAGAACTCTCAGCTCCTTCTCCAGCACCATGTCTGCCTGCGTGACATCATGTCCTGCCATGATGATAATGGACTAAACCTCTGAACCTGTAGGCCAGCCCAATAAAATGTTTTCCTTTATAAGAGTTGCAGTGGTCATGGTGTCTCTTCACAGCAATAAGAAACACTAACTAAGTCAAAAGTGGACAGAACAAACATCTCACAGTTTTTATCACTGGTGGAATCTATATTAAAAATGTCATAATGAAACTCATTATTTTGAACGTTAATTTAAAATTTTATGCCACAATTATACGATTAAAAAGAAATCCCCAATCCACCAAGCATTCATTTTCTGTTTCTCTTTTTTCAGCCCTGTAGCCCCTAATCTGCTTCTGTGGCTATGGATCTCCCTTTCATATAAATGTAGTCACATGACAACTGGCCAACTTTCTGTCTCTAGCAGTGTGTAAGAGTGCCCACCCTGGTCCACGTGACAGCACGGAGCACTACCATATATTTTTTATGGCTGAGTACAATTCTACCTTTTGGCTACATTTCCTCTTGCTTATCTGTTCCTAGGGTGACAGACACTCTGGTCACTGCCTCCTTCTGGCTGTGTGAACATTGCTGCCAGGAACATTCGTGTACATGTCTTCTTTGGGGCAGATGCCTAGGAGCAGAATTGCTGAGGCTCCTGTAGCTATGACCAGTCTGGTTCCCGTAGCAGCTGCCCTGAGCAATCCAGAGACAGTGTGAGAAAGTGGTTGTTAAAAAGTGTGGGCTCTGTGGTTGAGTCCTGAACCCAGGTAGGGCTGGATGAGCTGACCCAGGCACTCTAGGGGGAGATTTGTAGTCACTGCTGCTATTCAGGGGGTTGAAAGGATTTCTGGCTAGTTACCCGTGTGAACCATGGACAGAAAGTGACCCCTGTAATTAAGCTGGAAACCCTAGAGCCACCTTGGGCTAGTTCAAGGAAGAAGTACATAGGCTTGGCTATTGAGTAAACAAAGGCTAATGTTCTTCACCATAAGGGCTCAGACACTGACCCCCATGTCTGTAAAAACACATTTGTGAGGGGACTCAGGCTTCCAGAGATGTGTGGGAACACTCTTCCCTGAAGGTGAGCTCTGCTGTGAGCCAGAGTTCCTCACTGGGGAAATCTAACTGTAGAAGGCATATCTGGATACTGAGTAGCAGGAACACCTTGATGAGATTTCTAGAGGTTCACGGTGTGCAAGTAGAATGTCATGATGCCCCTATTAAGGTCAAGGATGAGATTTAGCCTCTAACACCACCTGTTCAGATACTGCTCCCTACGGTTGGCAGAGTGTCCCAATGAGCAACAAGAGAATAGTTCTACCTAGGCCCAGCTGCTCTGCAACACATCCTAATGGTCAGTGGCACAGAAGGCACCCCTTCAGTTGCTGGACCAAAGCCTGGTGTCCTCTGGGGAACAGCATGTAGTCCAGTGCTAAATCCATGGAGTCTAGCCACATCACATGATCTGAAAGTCATTAAGACCTGGCTGTGTAGACTGGAAGTGACTGGTATAATGGGATTGGAACAAAGTGGGCCTTGAGGACTCAAGACAACTCCAAGAAGACACGGCTCAAATGTCTGTCCGTGTGTGCCCCCCCCCCACTCCTTGGCCTCCTGTCTGAGGTCCACCCCCCTGCAGCTTCCTGGCCATGTGCTCAAGGTCAGCAGACAGAGGAAGAGAAGTCCCTGGGCTGGTAGGCAGAAGGGCCTAAGTGCTGGATGGGAGGAGGGTTGTCACTGATATAGCCCAGCCTTTAACTCACAATGTAGCTGAAGATGATCTTAAACTCCGGATTCTCCTGTCTCTACCTACAGAGAGATTACAGATGTGGACGAACACATCTGGCTAGACTCAGAGACTTTTACATAAAGATGCAGATTTCCAGTTTCTCCTAGAAACCAGGCAAATCTGACCACACTAAGCTGGTTTGGTAACTGTCTGTCACAAGCGAGGCCTCCTCTGGATACTGATTATACTTTCCACCACTCCCCGCAGCCCTGTGGTGACTCACCTTCCCTTATAAACACTTTCAGCCTAGTCTCTTACACTTTCTAGTTCAGAAATCCCAGTGAGGCCTTACACAGAGGTCACCAAGATGTTCCCCCAATACACCTGGTACAGTATCTGCCATGATGGTGGCACCGCAAATCTGTTATATAAGTGAATTTTTCTGGTACTCAAATAAAAAGCCTGCTGTGCCTCCAAGACACAGCTAAATGACTGCCTTATAAAATGATCTAGCTCAACATGGGGTACCCTGAGGTCTAGCCATAAAGATTATCAGCCACAAACAGTCTGGGGGCTCCTCCCCCAAAAAAGAAAGCACAGTGTGGTCACACCAGTAGGCAATTCCATACCCCAAAGAATCAAAACCAGGAGCTGTAGCAAATGCCTGTCTCTATGTGTCCCTAACATCACTAGTCACAACAGCCATTCAATAGGACACAGTCCAAATGGCAGCCATGGCAGAGGGAGAAAATGAGACCCACCCATGGAATGCCATGGAATATTAATGAGCCATGAAAAAGCATTTGGTACTGAGGCTGTTACAGCACCGAGAAACCCTGAAAGCACAACCCTGAGGGAAAGAAGCCAATGTAAGAGGTCAGATGCCAGGAGATGTCTGCAGGAGGCAAACCTCAGCAACAACAATATGCCAAAGAGGCACTAGTAACAAGTGTGAGCTTCCCTTTGGGAACGGTTTAACAGTCAGAAGAGGAGTATGTTTCAGAATGAACCAGAAGTAACCATCACAGAGTGTGCTAACAGCCTCTGGGTTGTCTGCTTTGAAATGGTTAATTTTATTCACATAAGTAGGTAACTAGAGTGGATGCATGAATCCTTCCCCTGCCCACCTTTCCCATCAGTTTTGGAGCCAACTACACAGGCTGCAATTGTGGTTCTGACTCTGGCTAGCCTTATCGGTTTCCTTATCTATACAATGGGACCAGTCAGAGTCCTTTTCACATTGGTGAGGTGTGAGTGAGTAAAATACAGAATTCATAAGAGACCAGGACTCACAAAGCCAGCTCTTGTGATACTCTGGTTCTAGGCACACCACGGCACTCACAGGGATCCCCAAGAACCACTAGACCTGGCCAGGATTTCATGCTCCCATGGCTGCCTCTGACGTCTAGGGATGGTAGATTTTCCTGGTACCTGTACATGCAGCACAAAAACCTTTAAGCATCAAAGCTATTGTGTACCCTCCCTTGGCTTTTGTGGATCCCCCCCCTTTCAAATAATCACAGCCACACCCCAGGGCTGCATGATGCGAGACCGACCGGACGGCATTAAGTGTTCCTGTGTCAAGTTCGCTGGCATACATTGTGACTTGAGTCCCCCTCTCAAATGTCTGCAGCTGTGAGGCCCTGCCTGGTCTTGTCTGCTCTCTGGACGATATTTATTGCTTGTGTAAATTGCCAGCGTCCCCCTGGGGGCTTCACTTTTTTCTCCCCCAGAAGATCCCAGACTGTGGGGGGGGGGGGAGGACCAGCCTGGCAGACGCCAGCGGAACAGGCTCCTTTCAGCGGCATTAATTATCTGTATGGCTTTCCCTAACAACAAAAGAAAAGGAAACATCTTGACCCCACTGCCTGCCAATATTTAAGGCACCAGGAGAGGGACGGTATTCCTTTCATCCACGGTGCCTCCCAGCACCAATCTGCTGATGAAATGAGGCCCTCCCGCCCTGCGCCTTAGACAGCAAACTCTGCAGCTTGATTAATTCTCCCATCTCAGGAAAGAGCCGAGTATACTCCAGAGTGTTGACTCCGTTTTCTTCTATAAAAACAGCCTTGCGAGAAATTACAATCGCTTAGCCCATCTCCGTTCCAGAAGCTACTTATAAAAAACTATTCCTCCATCATGAAGGGGTGTGTGTCTGACTGGACCCGGGTGAGGAGGAGAAAGCAGACAGTGGCAGATGACCTCAGATAATTGCTTTGTGTGTGTCCTCATGCGCGAGCGTGCCTATAAGCCAGAAGTTCCTACACATTAGGCGTCTTGCTCAATTGTTCTCCATCTTATTTTTTAAATCAAGATCTAAAGTCACTGAAGCCACAGGTCACCCACTGAATAGACTGGCTGACCAGCAAGTCTCAGGAATCCTCCCATCTCTAACTCCCTGGGGCTAGGATTGCATTGTATCACTATGCACAGCTTTTTACATGGACCCTAAGGATCTGAACCCAGGTTTGCAAGCACACAGAGCAAGCGCTTCACTGACTGAGCCCTCTCCCCAGTCAGCAAGAGACAATTTCTTTATTTTAAATTAACATGAAGGGTGAGAAGCACCAGGCTTTTGGGAGTTCCTGGCGAAGACTTCTCAGCAGCCCCAAGCGGACAGGCCTGGAATCTTCTTCTACAGTTCTATTTAGATGGCAGAGCTCACTTGTCTGTGGAATCTAAACCACTGAGGGCAAAGAATGGGGGACACAGGCTCATGTCACTAGAGATCTGGTCTATAGGACAGAACTCATTCCAGGGGATCAGGGAAGAGGATTCTGGCCAGGGTCAGGACCTGGAGAATCCAAGCATTTCAAAGGGCAGGTGGATCTCTGAGTTCGAGGCCAGACTACAGAGCAAGTTCCAGGACAGCTAGGATAGTTAGAAAAACCTTGTCTTTGAAAAAAAAATTGTGTGTGCAGGTAAAGGACATTCTAGACCAAAGCTGAGTAACTCTGGCCCCTGAGCCAAATCCAGCTGATACAATATTGTAAATACAGTGTTACCAGAAATCACTATGCTCCTTCTTGTGCACACACTGCCTTTAGCATGGCAGAGTTGAGTGGCCGTGACAGAGACCATATGGCCATGATGAAAAAATATCTATGGTATCTATAATTTAGCTTTCCATGGTTTCATCTAACTGCTGTCCAAAAACGAAGGGAAAAATCCAGAAATAAACAGTTCATGGGTTTTAAGTTATGTATTATTCTAGTATTGCATGAAATGTCACACATTCTTGCTCTGTCCCAGCCAGAAAGTGGTATCAGAACTTCTGTCACAAATCTACACTATATGTGTTCCCTGGTAGCCATCTTAGCTTTTAGATCGAGTGTCCTGGAATGGCAGTGCTGTGTTAATGGGACCCTTACTCTCTCACCCAGCAATGCGCCACCCCTATTCATTCCCCAGGCACCAAGCTGTCTCACAGGATCTGGAGAACATGCAGTGAGGTATTCTGAGTGACAGAGAAGCAGTCACAAAACTCCCCTAGAGAGAGCATGTGGACATGAGTACTGGCCTCAGGATACACACACTTTTCTCCATTGTTCTCCACATCACTCTTTGAAAGTCTTGTAGAACCCGTAGCTTGCTGATTCAGCTAGCCTGCCAGGCCCAGCAAGTCCCACAGACCCTCCTGTCTCTCTGTCTACCTGCCTGCCTTGAGCATTGGGATTTTAGGTCCACAACCCTGCACCTCACTTTTTATGTGGGTGTTGAGGCTCAAACTCAGGTGTCTCATACTTGTAACTACAAGGACTTTACCAGCTGGGCCATCTCCCCAGTCTGCTGTCACAGCTTTATGCTACCTTGTCACAATAATCTTGCTTTATTGATAGTCTATGGCATGTCATACCTGAATTATAAAAATTAAACTTCATCCTTGATTTGTATACATAGGAAAAAACACGGCCCATATGGGGACAATACTACCTGAGGCTGAGCAAGCCAGGGAAGGAAGCCAGTAAGCAGCTCCCTACCCTTCATGGCCTCTGCATCAGTTCCTGTCTCCAGGATCCTGCCTTGTCTGAGTTCCTGCTCTGACTTCCTCCAATGATGAACTATGACCTGGAAGTATAAGGTAGACAAACCCTTTCCTCCCCAACTTGCTTTTTGGTCATGATGCTTCATCGCAGCAACAAGCAGGTGGCCTGACTCAACACTTATTGATGTATCCCCCCACCACACATGCCATCCAGAAGTTCCCATCTCTGCTGTAAGCCATGAGAGCACCAAGAAATGAGGGCTTCTGGAAGTGTCATGGTCCAGCCTACTCTACCTGATGAATATAAGTATTAAAACACAATTTTAATACTACAAAAGTATATTTCAGCCCTCTTATTCCCGAGCCAGTGTGGAAGCTATGATGCCCCTGCCTCAGCCTACGGAGTGTCAGCGTCACATGAATGTGCTGTCTCCTCAGCTCTCTCCCTCTTGGATAGTCTCTACCAGATGAAAGCTCTCTTTAATTTCTGACCTCAGCTCCTCAAATATATTTGTTCACCCTCTAAATATCCGGATGCCTATTTATTAGGACCCTTCAGAGTCCAGGAGCTAAGCAAGCAAACAAATTAGATACTTTTATTCTCTCAAACAACATTGTTAGAAGACCATGGATTGTGACTAACCATCTACATGAGGACCCAGAGGGCTGGAGTACAGCAACAAGATGGAGTCCCTCACGCTATACACCATATAATTAAACGGACATACTGGCAGACCCCACATGGACCACCGACCCCCAAAATCGGAGCTTCCAGAAACTAGAGATCTAGGCTTGATAAGGAAGCTTATCTGCTGTGACTCTCACAGAAGAGTCATCCAGTGTGACCTGATATGGGCCAACCCACTACGATATCCTGGCTCTGCTTCCTTGACAGTACTCATAACCAGCTAGCCACACAATACTCAGCTATTCCCTGCCCAGTGTCCTGTGCCTTAGGCAACACTGTTCTGTGGATTGAAGTGCTATTTTTCCTTCTTTTAAAAAAATATTTTTAAATGATTTATTCATTTTTATTTTATGTGCGTTGGTGGTTTCCCTGCATGTGTGTCTGTGTGAGGATGTCAGATTCCCTGCAGCGAGAGTTAGTCAGGTGTGAGCTGCCATGTATGTGCAGGGAGTTGAACCTGGAAAAGCAGACAGCTCTTGACCTCTGAACCATTTCTCTCCAGCCTCTTGTGGAGGGAGGTGTCATTTGATTTTAGAACTATCAATAAAAGCCAATTGAATCCATCACCAAAGACAGTGGGTCTGGTATCATAGAAACCTCCTGGCCACACCTGAAGCCACAGGCTGGGCATCAGTCTCAGTTTGCTGATCTGTGGTTTGGGAAGAACAATGGTCATTGTTGCTCTGGTTTTCCAGGCTGTTCGGTAATTAAAATGGGATTGAGCGGAATAGGAAATATCAGCTGAGTTAGGAAGAGGCTCCAGCTTCTTCTCAGTCTAGTTAACCTAGAGAATCGGCTCAAAGAGTCCTCCCTACCATGTCCCCCTTTAGGCCTCCCACACAGCTTCCCATCTTCTCAATCCCCCTGCCTCTCTCTGAATCCCCACATTCTGCAGCCCATGCTGGCAGCCTGACCACTTCAGGTCCTTCTCAGAAAGTTCTTCATATAGTTTTCCTTACAATCCTTGCCCAGGGGACTTCATTAACACCCGGCCTCCAATAACAACTTAGGGTCAAAAGCAGAATGAACTCTATCTAGCCCAGTCATCTCCACAAACCAACTAGTTAACAACAGAATGCCTGATGTTGGGTTTGGGGGCATCATTTGTCTTCCCTACCTGCCCACAGACTCAGCTTCTCCAACTAACAAGTGGAGCCCTAATTTGATCAAGACTCCACGGAGGGCTTTCGTAATGCTCCAAGTGACACTGGGATACGGAGATGTTTTTACCAAAATAATCAAAAACTCTGCATTATATTGCTGCCTACAATCAGGCCAGCGAGATGGCTCTTGGGATAAAGGTGCTTGCTGCCAAGCCGGATAGCCCAAGTAAGAACCCCAGGACCCCATGGTGGAAAAGGAGAACCAATTCCTTCAAGCTATCTTCTGACCTCCATGTACATGCACACACGGATACATGCACATATACACAATAAATCTGTAAGTGTAAAAACAACTGCACACACCTGCCTGTTGTATGATTCTCAAGGAACAACACATGACAACCGGAGCTGAGGTTAAGACCAGGCACAAAGGCCAAGCAAGGAGTTGGAAGAAGACTCATTTACCCACTTACAGACACTAAAAAATATACAGAACTGTGAATGACAGCAGCCAGCAGGGCACAGGTGTATGTCAAAAGGTGAGAAGGGACTCTATCCTTCATTTATTCATGCACTCACTTACTCATTCATAAATCTTCACGAGAAACTCACTGGGTCCGAGTCCACGAACCAGAGAGAGCTGGTCCCTCTGCCCTTATGCCCTTATGGTCCACTGGAGGTAGCAGATGTAAAACATCACCCCATGAAGAATTTCTCTCAGGTGATTAGTGCCAGGAAGAGCGGGGCAGAGGGCTCTGCCTGCGGAGGAAGGATGTATGTTTAGTCCAATGGACTAAAAGAAGAGCTGGGCCGAGAGGAGGAAGGAAGAGAACCTTGCCATCCACGTTCATGGACAGAAGACTGTGTGCGCCTCCTTTACAACTTCTGCTTTCTCCAGAGTCATCTGGGTCCCCAAGGTCCTTGTCAGCCCCCTCAGGCCCACTGGTTGGTAGAAGAAACCAAAGAGTTGTCAACTTCTGAATTCATATGAAAATGCAAAAGATTCGGACTATCGTGAGAAGTCTTGAGATGGAACAGCAAAGCTGAAAGGCTTTAACTCATGCCCAACCAACCCTCTGTGAAGCTCTGAAGTTCTAGGCTGCTACCTGGTGCCGGCCAGGAGGGTGGGCAGGCTGTGGGAAGCAACGACCTGTATACAGAGGCTTACTTCACCTTGGAATAGAGAAACTGAGGTACACATGTTAAAGCTGGATACTGAGGGGCTGCATAAAGATGGCTCAGTGATTATGAGCACTGGGTAAGGGGCTGCTCTTGCAGAGGACCTGGGCTTCATTCCCAGAAACCACAAGGCAGCTCACAACCATCTGTAACCATAGTTCTAGGGGATCCAACACCTCTTTCCAGCCAATACAGTCTCTGGGCACAAAATTGGGGAACAGACATACATGCAGGCAAAACAGATTAAATTTTTAAAAATTCTTCACCTGGAAGTCCATCTAAGAAATGACAAGGACCCTTAAACCCTTCCTTCATGCCATAGACTCAGAGAACTTGAGGCACATGATAGACTCAAACAGGGAACGGGGGGGGGGGGTGTGAATACACAAGGGAATTGGAGGGCGTGTCAAATGTCACAGTTTATGAAAACAAGCCAATAAGTTAGTGTCAGAAAGTCCAACCTCCCGCAGTGTCTGAGCTGATTAGACATTCCCACCATCTCCTAGGGAGAGCCTGAGTCAGATGTTCAGAACCCCAACTTCCTCCCCAACTATCCCCAGCTAGACCTCACCATACTCCTCACCCGCCCTCACTGCCCACCTCCTCCACCA
Organism: Phyllotis vaccarum; assembly: GCA_033318265.1. Lineage (NCBI taxonomy): Eukaryota > Metazoa > Chordata > Mammalia > Rodentia > Cricetidae > Phyllotis > Phyllotis vaccarum. Next base: position 50,102,192 of record JARWLC010000017.1, on the reverse strand, counting down.
TGCAGCCCACAGGCATCCATCAAGTCCAACTCTGCACCTTTATGCCCCAGGACCTTTGCTGATGCCGTTTCTCCTACCTAAGAGAATTTTATTTTCCTCCATCCCTGGCAAGCTCAATCCCTCCAAACGCGCCTCTTTGAGAGGTACCCCAAAGTGCTAAGCACTGAGGCTGGGACTGGAAGCAAGTGAGCAATCGCTGCTACAAACACTTCAGTGCCTAAGGACATAGAGCCAAGATACATCTTAAAATCAAGTAGCCTTAGGTTGGCCAGATGGGTGGGGTAAAGACTCTTGCACTCTGGGCCCCACGTATGCATGCACATACAGACACACACCTACTTTAAAATAAATAATAAAATACACTTTTAAAATTCACATTGAAGCGAACCAGATGTCTTCAATCCACCAACATCACCACCGCACCGAATAGACAGAAGACACAAGAGGCACTGTGCAGCTAAAAACCACACATTTCCTCAACGTGGTTTCTTTTAACCTGCGGAGATGACAAGGTGTCTCTCAGGGCCCAGAGGAGAAGAGAGCACAGCTTCCAAGTGCTGTTGCGAGTAGCCTGGGGAGCTTCAGGTCTCTGGAGTCTTGAGAGCCCACCTCTACTATGGGGGAAGAAGTGGGTCCTCTGTCCCCACAGGCAGATTCCAGAGCCCCACTGTCCCAGTGTGCTGTCTCCCAGAGCTCTTTCAGACCTTGGTTTTGCAAGGCATAAATAAAAGGTGGTTTTTGTGCTGCAGTTAGCAAGCATTGATCTTGGCACAGTCAGAGGCCGCTTCCTTAATTCCAGAAGCTCCTATCCTCTGCACCAAGCCAACCAAGTCAAGGGAGAGTTCTGGATATTAACATTCCCTTCCGCCCTGCTGCCTTCATTCTTCCGGAGCAATGAACCACACCTGCTCATTGCCTCCTCTTGCAAGGGCAAAGGTTTCATCATTCCTGGGAGAGATCCTCACATCAGTCACCAACCTTGGCCATCCCAACATTTACCTTGTAGCTGGACTGGACTGTCCATTCCAGGCTTTACCTTTAGTTTTGAGACAGGGTTTCAGGGAGCCCAGGTTGGCCTCAAGTACACTGTAGTCAGAGATAACCTTGAACTTCTGATTCCCTGCAGAATTCCGGAGTGCTGGGGTTACAAGTGTATACTACCATGCCTGGTTGTATGAGCCTCGAATATGTTAAGACAAGCCCTCCCCACCAACTGAGCCATATCCCAGCTCCCAGAGTTGGGTCTTCTTAAGCCATCTTTGGAAAGCAAAGACTAGACAGAGACACCAAGAGTATGGCTGGAGCTCTTGGAAGTAAACTAAAGGGGAACCCTGGGAGTCCACCTTCCTTCAGAGGCTTTGGAAGGTGGAAGGTTCCCTTTTTCTCAAAACCAGTTTCCCATTAGCGGAAGAGGTATGGGCACAGAGGTGCCTTTGCGGAACCCAGATAGGTGAACAGATGAGGCTCTTTGAGATTAAGCAAAGCCTTCTGCCTGATGTAGCGTCCACCAGCATCCTCACAGCCCTAGAACCTGTTGGGGCATATCTCCACCTCACTGCGCCCGGCTGATAGGACCTGCGTTCTAAGGCTATCCAGTTCTGGTTAGCAAAGGTGTGAAGTAAAGCCGAGATGTGCAGTGGGGTAGGGCAACTCCACAAAAGAGCCAGCAGGAAGCGAGTGAGGTGCCTGGATCCACCAAGGCCCCAGGACAAGCCACCCAAATCCAGCGCCAAGCAAGGTCAAGGGATGTCCCAGCAGTGACACCCCAGCAAAGTTCACAAAACTCTAAACCACTAGGTCCATGGCATCAGCATCACTTGAGGACCGTCTAGAGAGGCAGTCTCAAGACACTTGAGCCTACTCAACTCTCAGGTGCCAGGGGAGTTCCCACAAGGTCTTTCCTTACACACAGGTCCCAGCTGAGAACACTGGGCTCCCCTGCACTGAGCCTCAGGTGCCATCGACCTTGTTGTTTTGAGAGAGTCTCTTGTGCACCTGGAACTCACCAAGTAGGCCAGGCTGGCTAGAAGCCCCCAGAGATCTCTCCACCATCTCCAGGTCTCCGGAGCTGGCCCTACAAGTACGCATACCACCTTTACACATCCTCTTACACAGGTTCAAGGGCCCAAATTCAGGTCTATGCTTTGAAGACAGACGACTTACCTACTGTACTATTTCCCCAGCCACACTGTTTGATGGACTCCAACCATCAGGCTTTGGAGATGAGAGACTGGAACAGCTTAGCTTCTTAAGAAATGTCAGGACAAATGGCTCCTGGTGGCCAGGCCCAAGGAAGTGCAAAGCCATTACAGTGACTGAGTCAGTTTCCACCTCCGCCCTCTTTTCCCCAACTCCAAGAGGAATCTGGAGTTGGAACACTCCATCCTCTGACTCTGTGCCTCCCCGCCACCCTGAAAGCCTCCCTACCATGCTCCTCAGTCATCCCGATAAACACGGTGAGGATTTCACGCACTCAATCCCGCCCAGCTCTGATTGTCATTTCAGGATTTGTGCTGTTTTAATGAATGCCAAAACTGTTTTTTCACTTGATAGATCCTGACAAGACCAACAATTGCAGATTAGAGAGAAACTTCTTGCTTTTCAGCAAAGGTTAATAAATAGTGACAGCATTAAGTCTAGTCTGATTAACTATGCTGAGAGATATTATTGCCGTTTGCAACGCAAAATCATTATTGGATTAAGCACAGCATATAAAAATGAAATGTGAGTTTTAATCTCAAACAGAGAGCTCGGGCTGCTCGCGTGGAGGCGGGGTGGCACATGGAGGTCCGTATTAATTTTTAAGTCGCTCTGGTGAAGGGATATTACATGTCATTTATTCTGGTCTGGGTTTGGTCAGGGGAGAAGAGGCCCCTTAGATAGAGGAAGGCAGAAATAGTGAGCAGCCCCTTAGGCTGAATTGTATCAGAAAGTGACCCATAGGGACCACAGGTGAGGACCTGTTTCTCATAGTACTTTGAGCTCCCAGATCTTCTCTGGGGAAAAGACCAGACCCAAGTCAAAAGTGGGAATTGGGGAGATGCAAAAGCATGTCCTGAAGGAGGATGACAGAGGAGGGGAATAGCTGTACCTGGTGGGACATCACCATGAACCAGAGTGAGGAAAGAACAGGACACTTGGGTCCTGTCCTGTCTGTCCCATCCTTACCCTGTCCACTAAGGACCACTGTGACTGTTGCTTTGACCTACTGCAGAAATGAACCCATGGAGCCTCAACAGTGCGTCCTTCCAGAAAGCAAGGAAGGTCTCAAGGCCACTTGCAAGGCTCCAGGAGCCAAGAAGCAAAGATCCCAAGTGACAGAGATGAGACAACTACGCACAGGTACAGGCAGTAATAGTGGAAGTGCTCAGCCCTCTACCCCCTCCCATCTGAGGGCTGCTGGGGACATTTTTAGACAATTCTTTGGACATCTTTGGAGGAGGTCTGTGAAGCAGGTCATTCAATGGAAGACTGACTGGTGATGGGGAGACGGGAGGAGGGAAGTGCCTGCCCTTCCTTCTGAACACTCACTCTTCCTTTGTTTCTGAGGGAGCTGACAGGTGCTGAGGACCACATTCTCCATAGAGAAATGTCCCAGCCAAGAGCAAGAGTTTGCAGACCAGGCTGTTGGAACTTCAGCAATCAATAACTCAAGACGACAACTATGAACTCCCAATGCCGGGAGGGAGATGGCCAGACCTGGCACACCGACTGATGCCACCCCATGTGGCCACTGCCAGGGTTCTTGCCAAAAGTATTGAGCCAAACCAGCACTTGTCCAGACCTGTGGACAGGAGCTCACAGGAGACCCCAGGGGGCACCTGCTTAGTCACCCCCAATGGAGGGAGCATCCGTGCGAGGAATGGGCTGGATTCTGTGGAGAGAAAAAGAATGAGGGAAGAGCTGGGTATAGTGTCTCTCACACTTGTTACCTCAGTGTCTGGGCTCAGTCACCTTCGACACACAGGGAGTCTGAAGCCAGCCTGGGCTACATGAGACCTTGTCTCAAATTTTAAAAGGGAGGATGGGGGAGAAGGGAGGGAAGAAAGAGAGGAGATGGCTCAGTAAAATGTCTGTCATATAAGCATGGACACCCTGGTTTCAGTGCCTACTGTCCAGAATAACACTTGGAGCCCAGTGCTGATGAGGCAGAGATGGGCAGGGCAGATCGATAGGTCTCATAGGCCAGCCTCAGCTATCTGGCAAACTTCAAGCTGATGAAAGATCCTGTCTCAAAAAATCCAAGGTGGACAGCACCTGAAGGAGGACATTCTTGGCATCCGTGAGTACACAGGACCTAAAGACACATACATACATCGGGGGATAGGAAGAGAGAGTGGGTTTAGGGCCAGGAAGCTCAGAGATATAATGGAGTCAGAAGCCTCTAAATATGTAAAACATGAATAAATAATTGAAAGAGTTAACAGCTGGAGGGGGAGAGAAAACTCATCAATGTAAAGGGATATTGGAATCAGGAAATTGCCATGTGGCATACCGCAGTCACTGTTTATGGCAAGGGGCATCTTGGAGCTAAAGTCAGTGGGACCGACCGAGCTGTTGAGCAAGCCTCCAATGTTCCCCCCCTCCTCCTGAGAGACTTATCGATCACACACAGAGGAGAAGCCAGTTGACATCAGGTCAGTATCAGCCACAGTGGGGACGGGTTGACAGTGGCACCTAAGGACACAACCTCTCTCCCCTGACATTGCTGCCCCAAAATTACAACCTACAGCCACAGAGGACAGCCAGCTTCCAGAGCAAAAAGGTGGGTCCATATCCAAAGCATCAGGGTTGTAAAGGACCAAGACAAAAGAACTGCTGTTGCTTTAAAGGGGACCGGGAGGCAGCTCCGCTGATAGGGAACCTGCCCTAGCATGCAAGGACCCTGATCCTGCCCAGCACCATGTGAATCAGGTATGGTGGTGACATACTAGGATGCATGAAGGTTATAAGCTCCTTGGCTATACAGCAAGCTCAGAACAGGCCTGGCCTCTATTAGAACCTATCTTAAAAAAAAAAAAAAAAAAAAAAAAAAAAAACAAAGAACAAAGGGTGTGGTGGTGACTAAAGGGAGCAGAAACTGACTCCAGGCTGGAGGAAGATGACAGTGAAACCCCACTCGGGTTAAACAGGGACCAAATGGCACTTGTGACCTGTGTCCTGGCGGCTCCCAACCAGCCTTTGTTCTGCAGCAAGGTGGAATCCAAATATACAAGGACTCTGGGTAATCCTTTGTCTTGTCTCATTTGGACATTTTGTGAATGTTTTTGGCACCCACCTCATGATCAAAAGTTAAGAAGTAACTTCCTGTCAGGCCCTGACCTTCCTCTCCCTATGCTCTCAGGTCCTCCAAGGTAGACCCAATCCTGCATGGGTAACTGCAGCGGTCCTTCCAACCCTGGAGGCTTCTGGCCTTGTCTAGGTGAGGCCCAGCTCAGGGGACAATAAAATGTAGCTGCAGAAAAGAATGGTGAGTGACATCTGTATGAGAATTCTGCTAGATCAGGCAGGTGGGAGCCCTGAGAAGTCGGACCCGGGGCCCAGTAGACCAGGACACAGAAGGGTAGGTTCACTGGGATCCAGCCTTGGGCACCATTCAGAGGAACAGTGAAATGGGGTCGGGGTCATAGTTTCACCGTAGCTTGTCCACCGACCATTTCACATGGTGGCTGACGCAGCAAAACTCTGTAACTTAGAGTCACTTCCTCACTTCTCCCTGATCCCAGCCATCCCCATCGCTCTCCTCTGTCCTCCTCTGTCCCCAGTGGGCTGTCACTGTCCTCCCGTCTCCAGAGACTTATATGCATCCCTATCTGTTCATAAAGTCCTGAAACAACACTGTCTTCTGCACCTCTTCTTTTGGTCACGTGTTGTTAGAAGCAATGTCATTCAAAAGCCTCCTCCAGAAAGTCCTCTAGAATTGCCTGAGACCCACTCCAAGCTCTCTCTTTTAGTGCCCCATAGACTATACTACCTGTCTAGCAGCAACTAAAACTCCTTACTGGGGTCCCTGATGGCAGACCTCTTGCATAGCCTCAGCCCCATCCCCAGTACCACACGTATAAATAAAAGCTCTCGGGATGAGTCACCAGCACCATGGCTGCCGTCATAATGCCTGTCATTACTGCGGATCTCTCTATCCCCTGCACGGCCCACTCAGTAGGCGTGAGTACTCGCCCACCTTGCAGATGAGAAAACTGAGTCACAGGGAGGCAATGCTATTGGCACAGTCACCTTGGTGGGAGGAGACGAGGGCAGGCTCCTGCTGGCTCCAGAGAACTTCGCCCCTGGGGCGGGGGGGGGGGGGGGGTGAGGGCTTTGAGGAAGGGACCCTGCAGCTTCTAGCCCCTGCTTCCAGCCCAGTCTGATCGTCAAACCCTCCCTTGCTGAGTCACCATGTCCTCACCCCTCACAGGGAGGTGAAAAATCAATACCCATCACCTATCAACTCAAATGAACTGGAGACGGGCCCCCAAGGCCACGGCCATCGTTCAGGACCTCCAGATGCCACCTCATTGTAGTTTAAACAACATTTCCTTTCTATCACCCCCAATATCTCTGAGGCACTCAACAGAAAGAAGGGAGGGCACGCCTCTTTGCACCTGAACCCTCAGGGTGGCCCTGAGACTATCTGGGGACAGAACTGAATCATCACTGGGCTAAGCAGCCAAGGGCAGAAGAAACCAGGGGAAGAGGAAGGTCACAAGATGTCAGGTCATAAGGACCAGCACCATGAACACAGTTGCTGCGTTGGCAGCCATTCATACTGTCCCCACTCTACATCAGGGCTGCCATCCTCCAAGGGCCATGGCATGCTATAATCTCAAAGATCCCCAGCAGAAGACCCAAGGGTTAGAGCAGGAGCCAGCCTGGGAGGCCAGGAGCGGGCAGGACATACTGACCGTGCTACTCCTTGACCTCGCAGGTGTCTCACAGGATCACCTGGGACTTTCTCTTCCGTTAAGCAGAAACGGAGTTTAGCAATCTCTCCCCATATGGTAACCTCAATCATGCTGGGAGTTCACACCACTGTGTTCAATTCCTTCCTTAGGTAAATATGTGAACATTAGAGACCAGGAGACAGGTTCAGAGAGGTTAAGAAACTTGCCTCTCACACAGCCTGAAGGGCAAAGAAATGGAACTTGAACCTGGAAAAGCTGGTATGAGTGGCCCAGGCTTTAAGGACCCATCTATAAATAAGGGGCTCAGAAAGATGGTTAATGGGGCTTTCTTTAGGACACCCTCCCCTGAGCTTCCCCAGGAGGCTGGCTTCTAAACTAAACCCTTCCCAAGGCTCAAAACTCATCAACAGGAACTCCTTTGGCACCTACTATATTTTTATACCATGGAGTTAGGGTCAAACGGGAAGCTGTGGCCTATCAGAGACCCTGGCCTCTGTGATGGAACACCATGCTGTCAGAGTACAATGGAGCTCGGTGAAACAAGCTCACTGTACCTACAAAATACTAAAATTACACTAGCTAGGCACTAGCAGCCATGGAGCCCAAAGTGGGGCTTGACTGGGAGAAGAATGAGCAGAGGTCATCAGAGCCACCCCTATCCCCATCTCCGGGCAGAGCATCCCTTCAGTGTGACACCCAAGTCACTTACTGTAGCTACTAATGAAGAGGATCATTCTATCCATCGGAGTGGGCAGGCAGAGAGAAAGCTGCCTGCTGAGACCACCTCATCCTAGAAGCTGGAAATAGACATTGGAAGCCACACCTGGAACTTTCAGGCCACCTGAGCCAGCAACACGCGTATCTGTAGAAGTGGGTGGCCCCCTGAGTACCCCTTACACAGATCCACAAAAATTGAATCATGATGGTAGAGAGCAGCCCAGTTCCAGAGAACCCACAGGGGTTCTACACACTGAACCAGCTCTCCGTGGCTGACAAAGGTCCCCTTGCATCCGGTAGAGCCCAGAAGTACTCGCTCAATAAATGAATGAAGATCCCGTGGTTGACAGTGACTGACTGGGGGTGTCGCCTCCCTCCCCCACCTCTCACCCACCCTTGCCTCTAATGCACCCCTGTGGTCTTGGCCTTAGGGCCATCATACCCGCAGTTTGGTGACTAACTCTAAAAGAGCTTCTGGCCCCCCCAGCCTGAAGGGTGTAGGAAGGGACGGACACAGATTCTTATCATAACCCTGTTGGAGAAAGCTGCCAGGCTGGGTCTGAACCCAGCTTCTCCCTTGGCCACAGTAGAGGCTCAGGACACCCTCCACTCAAATACCTATCCCTTCTGCTAGGGCTGTGCATGGGTCTCCATTGGCTTAAAGCCCCTCCCTATCCCAGGGAAAAGGCTCCACCCACAAGCCTCTTGGATAAGAGAGCGCCCTCTGTAGGCAGGACACAGGAACACTTATCAGAGGCCACTGAGGGTCAAACACTCTTCATTGGACAGCCTCTCTATCCGCAACAAGACCTGGTCTTCAGATGGTCTCAGTAACTTCATTACACAGGCAAGGACAACTTTCTTGCAAAGAAATGAAATAATAGGGGTATTTTAGAAGTCACTATGCATTCACCAGGTTAAATGGGTAAAGTGGAGCCAGAAAGATGGCCTAGTGGGCAAAGGTGCCTACCACCAAGGCTCTCAGGCTGAGTTTGATTCCTGGGATCCACAGGAGAATACTGACTCCCACAAGTTGTCTTCTGACCTCCACATATGTCCTCTGACATATGCACATGCCTACATATACACATCCAATTTTCAAACATTAAAAAAAAAAATTAAGTAGCTAGGTGAGACGGGAGAGGTTAAGCAGCTGGCTCTAGGTCACCCAGCAACTAGAGAAGCCAGAACTTTTACAGAAATTTGGGTGACAGGTTAAATAGGAACTGCTCTGGGGAGTCTGTGGATACCTGTCATGTGTGCTGCACGTCTGTGTACCCACAGAGGCCACGCATGGGGATGTGCCCCTATGCACTTCACGGCAGCTGCAGAGCACGTTGACTGTGGGTACCCTCATGTCTGAGGCCCCACCACCACCGTTTACACGTCAGTCAGCTCTGCAGAGAGCACATGACAATTGGGATGTCCACAACCGCCACAAGCCAGAAGGTGGCTGAACCAAGGCTGAGTGAGTACTTCCAGGGGCTCTCCAGCCAGCTGCTCTTGCCCCTGGCTGCAGCCCAGGGTGGCTTCAGCCAAGTCTTTACTTGCTGTGCCAGTTTGCTGGAGAGAGAAGGGCACATTGGCCCACCCATGGAGACACCACCCTGAAACCTTATGCCATGCTGCCTAGTGCCTATATCCCAGCACAGGCAGAGCTGCAGAGAAGCAGCCTCCACGCCGCGTTTAACAATGAAAGCGCTTCTGGGTTGGGAGATGTTTTAATCTGCATTCCACTGTTCCAGAAATAACAACAATAGCACCTGCTCTATAACCTTTTTGTAAAATGAGGTGACACCCTCACAGTATCACCAAGTAGGTAAGGTTAATAATGCTACTTGAATAAGTAAGGTAAGGAAACTGAGGCATGAATAGAATGACTTGGCTAGAGACACACAATCCATACCAGCTGGCCATGTAGACCTGCACTGATCAAGAAAGGCCTTCTCTAAAACAGACAACAGTCACCAGTCCTGGCCCTGTGCAACTCCATTTTACAGCTGAAGCAGTGAGACTCAGAGAAGGCAACTAATGTGCTTAAGGCCACACAGCATTTGAAGCCAGACTCTTGCATGCGCCACACACAGGCTGGTGTTTGCTTCATGTTACAAGGTTTTTGACTTTCACTTTGTGACATGTACCTTCCCACATCCAGTCACCTGCTCTGCAGAGGGCAGGACATATTGTGGGCAGACCCATGCAGGGGAAAGATTCCCCTGGCTGAGAGCAACTGGGTAGCCACCAGGCTCCCTAAAGAATAAACGGGCAGGTTGTACCCCAAAGAGGATTAAACAATCCCGATGATTTCCAGGGCTGGAGATGCATCCCTTGAAGGGAACTGCTGGGAAGTCAGGGGACAGCAGAACTTGTCAGCCACAGGGGCCACAACACCCACAATGCCACAGACATCTACCTTTCCTAGCAGGGCCAGGAGGAGTAACAGCCATGGCCCTGGAAGAGCATCTGGGACCTGCTGGGGTACAGCCAGCCTTCCCTCTCAGCCTGCACCAGCTTTCCAGGGCCAGGCAGGTTCATGGCATCCCCGCTTCGGTACAAGCCAAAAGAGTGCCACATGTACACACACACACATGCAGCTCACATGTGTCAAACACACTCACGTGTGCCTGCACCATCACTCACCAAGAGCGCCCACACACTGCACACCCACACATCACGCTGTCCATGTGCCCTGTGCGTGCACACATGTTTAAAGGCATTTATACACACCCTTGTACAAGCACACCGGTGTATGCTCACACACCTGAAACACATTCCCTGAAACACATACACATCTTCAGCTACAGGGACCCACAATTGTAGACTTGTGTCTTCCCCAGGGCCACACAGAGTACAGAGTGCAGACCCATATGTAGCCACACCCATGGCCAACTCCTGAAGACAGGCACAGACCTTGAAAGACACAACTCCTGAACACACATGCACAGGAACAAAGATCCCCATCCCATCTCATGTGCAGGTGATTCTCAAAGCCATGACTTGAGGGAGAAAACCATAGATACACACACACACACACACACACACACACACACACACACACACACACACACACGGCAGGACATAAACAGATGCAGGGACACAGTCTTGAAACCTACTTCCCTCACATCCTTCTGCACTCACCCTGGGCAGCTCTGTCCTCTCCAGAACCACTAATGCAGCAATGTCCAGTGACAGTCGGTGATAGCAGGGATGGGCAGCATGAGCCCCTCTGAGAGCGAGCTGAGCGAGGGCCGTCAGCAGCCTCGGCACATGCAAAGAATGTGCAAAAATAAATGTGAAAGGCTGCTAGCGGCCCTTCCCACAGGACTCAGAGCTGACGCAGGTTCTGCTCCGCAACAAACATCTTCCTTCTAATTTTAAAGGCAGTGGCGTTACCTCCTTGGTTCTTGAGACAGCTAGATGCCACTTCGCCCCTGCACTGACCCCCCAGCAGGCATGAAAGGGACACAAAAGTACTGTGTCCCAGGCTCCCACTGGTCACTAAAGTCTAACTAACATTGTTCCTGTAGGTCCCAGTAATGTGGGCAGGGCAATCAGAAGCCCTAAATAAACAATGAGACCCCAACTTCCTCCCAAATCATATCTTAGTGAATTGGATCCCTGTGGCTCTAGCCCTGCTTTTCACATAAGCATCATATATAGTGGCTTTCAAGAGGCAAGATTTGACAGTGGAAGACAGAGTGTAAACCCGGGACTCCATTACCCACCCTGTCTGTACATCATCTCACTTCAGGCCTCCCTATGGGGCCTGATCTGGGCCCAGTAACAGCTCAGATGGAAAGATCACACAGGGCCTGAGATAGCAGAATGGGCTATGTGGATGAATATCAAAGCAAAGAACTCAAAATGCTAGCTCTGGGCTCTAACTCTGTCACAAAGGCCACCCTGGCCTTTGCTCTAGCTGCCTTCTCCCACTGAAACATATTCCATCACCTCTGAGCCTCTGTGTCACTTTGTACTCAGCTTTGGTGGGGGAGGGGGCTGGGATCCTGTGTCCAACAGGACAGCGTAGCTTTTCACGGGACTCTTAACATAGGCTGCTGTTCCTACCTGGGCAGCTGGCCTCGGCCTTCCAGTCTGGCCAAGCAGCTACTCCCAGCTCCCAGGCCTCCAGCTCCCAGCTCAAGTCAGCTTCCTCTACCTGCCTAATTCTAGGTCTCTCTGCTCCTGGTATTTCCTGTGGGCATCCTGCCGTGAATCACTAGATTTGGGTAGTTGAAGGATAAATCAGTCAACCGTCTGGGCAACAACCACTCAGAGCTTAGCTCTTCTATCCACAGATGCCAAAGAGAACCAGAAAAGATGGATGCAAGGACCCCATTATAAGAAGGACAGCGACACAGGCTTTTACCTGTTCTGCTAAGGGCCACCCTACAGGCCTTGTGGGAAAACAGGTTGGCGGCAGAAATGCTAGCAAATCTCTCTCTGGCTCTCACAGAATTCTGGAGACTCTTAGTCCAGGCTTAGGGTCCTGGACACAGGCCTGGTTCACTACAGCAGCTCCCCTCTCTACGGTAGCATAAGAACTTTCTGTAAAAGGTCAAGTGTACAGGCCATCATGGCTGCAGCTTATGCCACAGCACAGCTCCCTGGAAATTGACCAAATGCCCAAGCCTGGTTCCAAACTACACAAGAAAAGGAGCTCCCTCATCCCCAGTACACGCTTGCCTGGACCCCAACGCAAGCTCACCCGAATCCCACCGCATGCTCATCTGAACCCTAACAAAATGGCAAAGCCCCTACACTGTTCCCGGTGCCCAGTGAAGGTCCTGGGTGTCAAACGGCCCAACCCTGTGCCCGGACCAGCAGCCTGTGGTTCCTGTGGCTGTCTGCAGTCGTGCCCTGGGTGCTGTTGAGTCCACACCCTAAGCCCACTGGCCTAAGGATGCACAGCTGTGTCCCCAGCCCGTGCTGAGATGGGCGGGCTTCCCCACTCCTCCTGTTACAGGAGCCTTAGTTATCTGACCCCCCCTCCCCACGCAGCCTAGACACGTTCATACACATTCATTACTGCTGCCATGATTAATATAATTTTTAAGCTGTCCCACAGTTTCCGGTACTCTGTGCCTAGTTCCCAGATTAGTTTGTTTTTAATAAATAAAGCCAAAAAAGAGAGCTCCAAGCATCTTTATTCTCTCCCTGGCACCCCAGGCTGAGGGGGAGGGGAGGGCAGAAAAGGAGGCAGGAGGGAGGTGGGTGGTGATACCGAGTATCTAAGACCCTTAGGTCCAGCCCAGAATAATGTGGATCTCACCACATAGCCACTCCTGGGACTCAGATGGCACACACAGCTGAAGACCCCACAGTAACTTCCTGGGCATATGAGGAGAACTCTGTCATGGGAGGCAAGATGGGATCTGTATGAGAAGGCACAGGGAGGGTTGTGTGGGCAAGAGCCTACTTTACCACACGGACAGCACCAGCCCGGGGCCTGGCTTCCATCATTCAAACATGGCGGCCACTGAGATGGTTGCCCAGGACAGCAGGGTTGGGGGGTAGAGAGCCAAAGTCAGCAGCTATAGAACTCATGAGGCCTTGGTTCATCACCTTCTTGCCCATGCTGAAAGGCTCTATCTTAGACCTTTTGACAGGTCACAAGGATATGAACCAGGCTCCAGAGACAACAAAACTTTGTTCCCTGGTAAATCCTTCCTGTTCCCACTGATCGGGGCGGGGGAAGCTCAGTAGCACTAGCTACCAAGGTTAGCAAGCCACAAACCTCTGCGTTCCGGGTCAGCCACACTTCCACCCAGCCCCAGATGCATCTAAGACCCTACAGAAAGAAATTCAGCCTGGCAGGGGGAAAGGGGGGAATGAGGAGGCAGAGGCTGGGTCACCCTCATTCCCAGACTCCACGCTTGCTCTCTCTAGGCCATATCTAGGGCCAGTGCTCTGACCAAGAATGTACAGAGTTCATTGGTCCAAAGTATCCCCAACTGTGGTTTCAAGATATTCACAGCACTCACAAGGCAGAGGCAAGCAGATCTCTGAGTTTGGGGCTAGCCTGATCTACAGAGTGAGTCCCAGGACAGACAGAGTTACATAGTGAGGTTTTCTTTTTTTCCCTCAGGGCGGGGAAAAAAGATACTGGGAGTGGAGTGACATTACCCAAAGTAGAGGGAAGCCACGAGCCTCCTGGGGCTACACAGAGTAGCATTGGACCTCATATAATGTAAGACTTCATAGGGCAATGATAACGACAATCCCCACAGTGAGCAGGGCCATGACCTACGGAAGAGCCCTGAATGTTCTTCTCTGGGAGCCTTTTACTTGCCCCTCATGACATGGAAAGTCACAGGACACTTTACAAGCGAGGTAACATGTAAAACAGCCAACTCATGGACCCTTACCTCCATTTCAAAGATGAAAACCAACCAACCGGCCAACCCCACCCCCCAAGGAGGGCTGGCCACTGGCCTAAGGATGCACAGCTGGTCACTCACCAGAACTTGATCCCAGTCATCTCTGAGCTTTGTACTCTTGAACACAGCCATCCTTTCCCCAGGAAAACCAACAGTGAGTCATTCAACAAAAGCTGCCTATGAGAAATGCCAGAACTAGAGGATTCTCTGCAAGGCTCCCTTGCTCTCAAGGTGACCGGGCCATAGAAACAACTCAGGGAGGACCCCCACCCTCAGCTAAGCAAACTCATCCAAACTTCTGGTCCCACAGACAAAACAGATCCACAGCACAGAACCCCACCATCTTGGCTGCTTTAAATGGCAGCACCATCAGAGGCCGGGCCCTACTGTTAACCAGAGCATGGAGGAAAGGTATGCATCTCAGTTGCACATTCCCAGCACCCCTCCCAGCTCAAACAATGACCCTCATCTAGACTCTCTTGACAGGTGACAGCACAGTGGCCAGGGACCACAGTATCCCCATTTTTCCTGTTCCCACAGCTCTGGGCCCTGGTGATCCTGCCATTGTTGGGTCCAAGCTTCCTCTGTGGTGGGGATCAAGGCTCCCACGGTGATGCTGCCAGCTACCTGATCCATCAGTGGCCAATACTCATTTAACCCAAGGCCACTCAGGAAGCCCTTCTCCATGCCATCCCCTCCCGGCTGGGGCCTGTAAGATACATACCAGCTCAGGCTCAATCCTGCAGGCACAAGGTTGGCAGTCACAGAAAGTTTTCCAGCAGCTTGAGTTGGACTCAAAGGCCCAGCCATGCTCCCATTTCATAAGCCAGAGTTTGGCCTCCACAAAATAAAAGCTTTATGGCCACCGGTAAAAATAAGGAAGGCAGACATCTTATGGGAGACGTCCCTCTAAGTCTTAAAAGACATGGACAAGTGGCTACTTTGCCCAAAAAAAATCGCTGGGGACTTGTTCCCTAAGAGCGTAGGCATCTGTCCCGGAAGTTTCTAGTTCAGGACTTGCTTGCTGCCCCTGCCGAACTAATCACTTCAGCATTTCAGGCACTGGGGTTATTTTTATTTTCTCAAAGTGGGTTTTTTTCCCCACTACTTTTAGAAGTGGCAGACAAGTCCTGTCTATTATAAAATATTTGTTGCAAACACACGCGCACACTCACCCCCGCCCCAGGCTCACCACCCCGCACACAGTTCCCATCCGTGTAAAGATCTCAAGTCGTGGTGTGAGGGAGGGATGGGGAAGCTGAGACCTGCTAGAGTGAGCTGAATGCTTGTCACTTTCCTGAGGCTTGGGTGGTTCTTCTGCAGGGGAGGGATCTCATGACTCCATTGGATGGAAGGTCACTTTGTTGAAAGGGAAACTGAGGCAAGCCCAGATGTGCCTGCACTTGAATCGTGGTTCTGCCACTGGCTGGCTAGGTAGCTTTGTGCAGTGGACTTCACTCTGCTTGAGCCTCAATTACACTGTCTGTAAAATGGGGGTGGCAACAATTTCCCTCTCACAGGACCCTTGCAAAGAGGTCTCACACTGACTTTATCAGTAAAGATCTCAGCACAGTCCTGCTGGCTTTATCTTTGGTAAGTCACTGCCTGAGTCCCTGAGGTGGGGCTGAGTTCTTGAAGCCAGTGGCTGTCATTGGGGTCCATGTTTCTCCAAGTCCTTGGACTACCTACCCCTAGAATGAAACAGTAAGTTTAAGACCTTTGCTGGGGGGGGGGGCGGTTGTGGAAGGGTGGGGGGCACTGTCTTCTCCACCTTATTCAGGGAGATGAGGTTGGGGAGAGTGGCATGAGCTCCACCCATCAAGGGGTGGGGGTATCGTCTGGCCAATGCCCCATCTGTAGCTACACCTGCAGTTGTGGAGGCAGTAACCCACAGCCGAGACAAGTCCACAGAGCCTGGAGTCCCCAACAGCCTCTATTCTCTACCCACAACTCCAAGCATAGAGGACAGGTACCCTTACTCCAAATGTCTCCTGATAAGGCTGGGATTGTATTAAAACATGACCCCCCCCCAATTCACATTTTCTCACAACACTGAGTGAAATGAAGGTGGCATATAGGGCCAGGGTGACCCCACTCCCAAGCCTGACTCCTCCCAAATGGAAAGAAACAAAGGTATGAAGCTGACAGAGGGGTGTCAGGGAGAGCGGAGGAAGGCAGCCTCTGAAGCAAGGCCCTGCCTTTGTAGCCACAGGGACAAGCTCCCCGGAGACTGTGGAAAGCATGTGGCCCAACACTGCTCTGCAGACCATTGCCTCTAGAGCTGTGGATGCACACGGCGCTGAGTCTGGCTTCAGCTCTTCTATACAGAGCATACAAAACCTGGTGACCACTGTTCGAATCTCTAGAAGGTTCTTGAGAAAGTCAGCCTGGGGGCTGTGTATTGGCAGATGTGGCCCATGTGTACTCTCAATGTCCCTATGCTGGGACCTTGACATTAGCCAGCTTGGTGCCAGCTGTTGGCTCCAGGCCTTCCTGGAAAGGAGTGTCTGAGTCAGAACCCTTTCCTCTCACCCTGAGGTGTGACTATCTCCCCTGCAAGCAGAACATAAAGGCCAAATGGGGCCAGCTGTCCCCACACCAGGCCATCCTCTCTATGCAAACTCCTGACATCTCACAAGGTGACTATGCCGATTCCATCTGGTGTGTGTGTGTGTTCATGTATGATGATATGTGTGTGCATGTCAGGATAGCCTTGAGTATTATTTTCAGGAACAACACTCCTCCTTTGGGGCAGGGCCTTTCACCTACTGCTTTAGCTACATGGGCTGGTCAAACACCTCCAAAGATTCTCCGTACACCAGTTCCTAGCACTGGGGTTATGTCCTGCTCTGTCTGTCTCCAGACATGTTTGTTCTTAATAAAGTACTGAGCTCCAACTATGTTCGTGTGTTCTAGGCAAAGGGATGTCAAATCCATGTGTCTCCCCCTCCCTCCAGTTTCGCTAACACAGAATTCAATGACTGGGTGGATGGCACATGGAAAAACTCATGAGCTATGCTGGCCAAGGCATGCTTGCCAGACAAGACAGTGTGTGCCTTCTCCTGAGGAACAATCACCCACAGCAGCAGAAAAAAAAATTCTACATCATACTATTTCACCAGTTTTGAAGCACCAACTTCACAGCCAGGTACCAACAGAAAACTTTGGTGTGTCCCCATCATGCCAAGAGCTTCACATACAGTGTTACTTCTGATCCTCACAAGCCATTGAGCCCCCAGAGAGAACAGTAACACCCCTATTCCCATTTCACAGAAGATGAAACAGAGTCTCAGAGATCAAGTGATGTACCAGATACAATGCTTGGGGGTAGGGGCAGAGCCAGGCTCTGAAGCTTCCAGGACAGAGGGCAGTGACTGGAACAGAGCCCCCTTCCTCCCTAGCTTACACCCCTCCACCTGTAATGTCAAGTGTCTCTCTCTCTCCATTCTACAGGCTTCATTAAAAGCCCCAGGCAGTGACTGTTTCCAATATCAATCAGACTGCTCCTCATTAACTATGAAAGATCTAATGTTGATCACCTCAATCAATATGTTTCAAGCTCTCATCAGTAAAAGAAAGAAATCATCGGGTCAGCCGAACCTGCTCCCTTTGATCAAAATGTTTCCCCCGCTGGACATACCCCAGGCCATGCAGTCCCAGGCATCAGTGGCCTCTGCACTTCACACATCCATGAAAGCCAACATGGCCTTTAGCCCCGCCCTCTGGCACTCCACTGTTCTCAAGATCAGACTGTGGCACCAAGGGAACATATAGCTTGACACACAGCCGAGGTTTCTGGAAGGAATGGAAGGCATGACCTTCCTTAACAACAGGGTCTGGTGGCTGGCAGAGGTGGCAATCACCAAGGCCATTGCTGCGCATCTCCAGCTTGCTGCCATGCTGTTTCAAGGACATGGAATCAGGCTGCAGAGCAGACTGCATATGAACTGGATGCCTCCTGCAGCCTACCACCACATTCTGATCCCTGTGATGACACCATACACACACCTTCCAGCCAACACTGGATTCAGAGAAGGTTCTGGGGCAGTCATTACCACTTAGTCATAACTGGGGAAATAGCAGAGGACAGTATCTCAACTCCATGTGTTAAGGAGAGTCTGACTTCAAATAAACAACCTAGTACCTGGTGAGGATTGAGTCGCACACTGGGGAAGCAAGGGTGCGGATAGAATATGTGGTGGGGGGTGGGGGGTGGGGGATGGGGGGATGGTTTCAACTAAAATGATTCGGGGGGGGGGGGGGGGGGGGACTCTGGGGGAAGTGGCAATTGACAGAACCAGATGAGAAAAGGCAATTTTGGGGAAGGTGAATGCTTGTGTAAAGGTCCTGTGGTACAAACAAACCCAGGTTATGTCTAAACCAAAAGCATGCAAGGTATTTTTTCAGTTTTTTCCCCTTTGCCCTTCCCTTACAGCCCACTGGCTTCCTGGTGTTCTCTAAACATTTTGAACACTTCCCTCTGCAGAGAAGGCTCCAGGCAGCCTTTCCAACCCTCCCCTAGACTGACTTCCCAGCACGCTCCCGCTCCCAATCTGGGCTGGTAGCTGATTAACAACAGGCTCTCTGGGAAGATACCTGATATGACCTCCGTCCATCCCCATGATGTTAACATTCCCACTGGCAGGTTCCAGGAGACCTCTTGATGATCAAGAAACAGGGAGAAGAGGTAAAGAGAATAGCCCTGGCTGATTCTTCCCTTCTTTGGGGGCTTCATTTTTATTAGTGAGAGACACCTTCAAATGCTACCTCTCAGCTAAGAAGAGGAAGAGACCATGGGTCCCCAAGTGATCATGCCTCGTAATTGCACTTCCTCTCTCCAGGCCTTGCCTCAGAAAGGTTTTTCTACCTCCCAACACTGCCCCAGACTAAGGATGGCGCCTTTAATAGAGGGAATCTAGAAGACCCTCAGGCCAACACTGTGGTGGCTGCTAGATGTTCCTGGTTTGTGCCTTTATTCCATCCCCCCTCCACTGAAGGCCAACTCCAGTAGGCAAGGAAAGTTGCTGTGTGCTTGGAGCCCAGTCTTAATACAATGGTTTGTGACCCCTCAAGAGGTCAAATGACCTTTTCACAGGAATTGTATATCAGACACCTCACATATCAGATCTTTACATTACAATTCATAACAGTAGCAAAATTATAGTTAATGAAGTAACAACAAAATAATTTTATGGTTGAAGGTCACCATGACATGAGCAACTGTATTAAAGGGTCGCAGCATTAGGAAGGTTGAGAATCACTTTATAATACCAAGAAGGGCTAAGGACACAGTGAAGTATGTAACGTGCCTGCCACACAAACCTGGGGACCTGAGCTCCATTCCCAGTACTTGCATAAAAAGCCAGACGTAATAATACATGTCTGTCATCACAGTGCTGGGGACACAGAGACAAGTGGATCCCTGGGGTGCTATGGCCAGCCAGCTTAGCTTAATTGGCAAATGTGGGGTTCAGCAAGAAACCCTGTCTCAAAAAAAAAAAAAAGCAGAGAATAATTAGGAAGGCATCCAACTTTGACCTCTGCTTTCCACATGCATGTATACAGCATACATACACCCATAAACATAAAAATTTAAAAGATTATTAGATGATTAGAGAACAAGGGAATCAGAGGCAGGTTGGGACCGTGGGACAATGTGGAGAGGTGCCTGTGAGAGAGAATGGTGGGGTAAGGAAGGCTGCCTGCCCAAGGCCTTGGTGACTGAGAGAGTATTTCTTTATATTTCTTCCTACCTTGATGGGAAGTCCTGGAAGGAATCTGAGAAAAGAGACTGTAAATCTTAAGAATTCTGGAAGGAGAGAAGATGGAGGGCGTCAGACACTGGGAGCTCCTGGGAGTTGTCCATGTCACCCCAGTGGCTGGGAAAGGGACATATAGAAGCCACATTGGGGAAGGACTATCAGACCTTGGGAGCAACCAAGGCTTGTAGGGATGCTGGCCAGGCTCCCAGGAGCCCCCAGTCCCAGCAGAGTATACCCCCTCAGGAGACCCCAGGGTGGCTGGGTGAGAACTGGGCACCATGGGCTGCATGCCAACATTGAGGCCTGATTCATTATTCCCCCATGAGGCACAGCAGCGAAGCCTGCACGGCCCCTCTCCCCGGCCTGCTTTTAAAATAGAAGCTTCCTGTGAAACTGCAAATAATCCATCGCCCAGAGTTCTTAAAACGTTCACAGGTATTTAAAATGCTATACAATCAAGTTCGCAAAAATATAAAGTGTAAGCACTAAGCTACTTTAATGCCCTAATTAAAACAGACCGCTTTGCCAGGGCCTCTGTTTACTATTTCCGTAATAGCCCCCGGCCTGTTCGCAGGGAAAAAGGGAAAAGAAATCCTTTTTAAACTGGCCTTAAAAAGAGAAAGAAAAAGTTTGTTCTCTCTGGCAATCTCTCAACACATCTACAGGTTGCGAACTCTGGCAGGAAGGGCATACAGACCTCTGTCCCCTGGTGGCCCAGGATTCCCTCCCCTCACCAATCCCGCCTCCCAGGACTAACACAGGTGCTACTGTGGGCTCTCCTTAGGGTCTGTGACAAGACCCCCACAAAAACTACCTAGAACAAGTAAGTTCTTGGGGTCCCAAGTGGGTCAAGCCTGAAGCTGCCTCTTTTCCCAACTTCTCTGCCAGGCCCAGGGAACCCAAAATATTGCCTCCTGTATCCCTTTATTGTGGAGGGTATATCGGTGATCACACATAAGTAGTGTAGCTGGGCCCTGTCACCAGAGTACAATCCCATGAGTGTTGGGCTGGTTTCTACCGTGTACACACAGCAGGTGGCCACTGAATGTGTCAGGGAAACTCCTTTTCTTCCAGACTTCTATCTGTCCCATTCATTTGAACTCAAGTCATTATGCCTCTCAGAGAGACTAGACTCAGGGCCCTTCCTCTGGGAAAAAAGCTCACAAGAATGGACAGCTTGGGGAGGGGGCTCCATGCTCTGGCCCACTCAACCCTAAGAAAGAGTGGCCTTTTTTTTGGAAAAAGCTAGGCACATGGTCATCAGCAAGTGGGGGCCTGCAGACTCTACTGGCCTCCTCCTACTCTGCCACAGCTGCCCAAGATGCAGCATCCACATGGTGGCTCCCATGGCATCTGGGGTCACCTTGACCACCATGGGCGCCTATGCTCACCCTGCCCTGTGGTTTGGGGGGCCAGCCCTACCCCTTCCTGTGTCTGGGGAGTTCCTTATCATGTGAGTTTTAGAGGAGTGGACTTGAGCTCTAAGGTTACCAGTGGCCTGGGTCAGGTCCTTTGGACACCACAGCTTTGGCTGAGGAGTCAATCTAGGTCCCCACCAAGGGCAGCTCAACTTTTCAGCCTACAGAAACAGGTACCAAGAGCACATCCAGCCTCCCACCCCCACCCCGTGTACTGAAGAATCATGGGCTGGAGTGGTGGACCAAGAACTCAGAATCTAGTCAGCTGATGGTTGCCAACATCTAGGCAAGATCTCAGCATCTGACAGAGGAGAAAACTGCTCGGGGCAAGAGCCCTGGGCAGTTATGTGAGAAAGAAAGCACCTGAGCTTGCTGCTCAGATGACATCAACCTCTCTCATCCCTTCCCTGCACAGGGACTTAACCTTGTGTCTACTGTGTGCCAGATGCCACTGCAGGTCCTTGGCACACACAAAAGAGACAAAGTTCTTGCCTTCCCAGAGCTGGCATTTTAATGGGAAGAATCAATCAGAAAAGAAGTGTGCAAAGTCTACACTTGATTGTGTGGAGAGTGAAGGGGGGGCCAGTGATGTCATGTGTGTGGGTGTGCAAAGAGCACTCACTGTTTTGGGGGTGGGTACCACACAAATGAAGGGGCTGCATGAGAAGATAAGACAATAGGGCCCACAGACCCTGAGACAGGTATGATGTTCTGTCGCTCCCATTGTAGACACAAAAAAACGGAGGCTCAGAAGACCTGATGCTGTTCAGGTCACAAGGAGCGCATGCAGGGCATGTTAGAACCAGAACCCAGAGCGTCTAACATTAACTCAGCAGCCTCTTTCTACTGAGGTCTCTCTAGGGTTGGATCGCCATCCCTACCAAGTGGAGGCTGTGTGTGGGAGAAAGGAGTCCTACCCAGGATGCTCCAGGGGCCACCAAGTTCATGATTTTCACCAGCCCCACGGAGAGGACAGCAGCTGCCCCCATACCACACACACACAGCTGTATGATCACAGCTACAGGCAGGTGATGCGGCCTTTTGAAGCCCATTTCCCAAATAGGGGGAGCAACTCCAGCCCCAGCTCTGAATGCCTGGTCCTCAGGTGCATGCTAAGGTATATCCCCAAATGACTCATGCCTCAGCATAAAGGCAAAATAAGCTATCCAAGAACCCCCTCCCAGGTGAAGGTTCTATAGTCAAAGTTGCTAATTTGCGTGTTGGCCTACCTGAAGCCCCCAGCTGTGTAAAGCATGCTGGAAGGGCCCTGCACACTCTCTGCCCCTTGTTCCCAGCTCTTGAGTTTGAGGGAAAACTTGAGGTCTCATCTACAGTGAAGTAATATCTCACCAACGGCCTTCTGCCCTCATGAACTCAGGACACTCCAGGCAGGACCGGACTCAACACCACCTCCTCCTTAGCCCCTTAACTGGGGACCAAAACTGCCCGATTCATCCCTTCACCCTCCCAGGCTGTCCCCTAGTTGGAGCTTCCTGTTAACCAATTCTAGTGTTTGTCGAATGAATAAATAAAATAATCCAAGTGCCGCACCTTGCTCTGCTAGCATCTATTGGCCACATTTGACACACTTGTTACTGAATCTATTTTAAGGCCCTCATAGGGTAGGGCCAGGGAACCCAGCGATCCTCCACCCCCCACCAGCTCAATTCGCCTTTGCCTGTCCAGCCCATCCCCACTCCCATCCAGAGTCAGAGCCAGAGCCAGCTTCTCTGCTTCCTCTTCCTTTCATGATGTTACATTAAGCAAAATTTCTTCATTGGCAAATAAATGCTCTCTCCATCAATAAGTACAATGACTAAATCAAACCATGAGCTGTCATTCTTATCTGTTAAACAGGCCCATGGATTTCCCAGGTAATCAGAAACGGAATCAAACGCTGTCGTTTGAGGTCAGAGATAACCTGGTCAATTTCTGCCAGGAGGAGGGAATGGGGTGGGCATTTGTGTACCCGCCCCCCAAAAAACAAACAGTCCTGTAAATAAAGCCGGCCTCCATCCTGTCTGTACAATGTGCTGCTTATTGAGTGAGTCAGGTGTTTGGCTGATTAAAAATTGATCCATTTCAAAATCTAATCAACAGAATAGGATTCTTTCATACGTTATCAGGAGAGCTGCTGACATCGAAAACCAAACCTGTTATTAACCCATGAACTCCAGTGACCTGCTCCCTGCCGCTCCCAGGGACCGTAAATTATTCAGTGGTCCACGACCCAGGGGCCGCTTGGCCTGATGGATTTAGACCAGGGCATTGGTCCAGGGCTTTTGGTCGATGGCATGGCCTCACCAATCCCAGGAGGCTAGGGTTCAAGACACACGGGGGCCATATGTCATGACTGTGAATACATTACTGGCATCCTTTGGGGCCTGGCCTGGGCTGTGCCTTTGACTAAAAAGCCTCTCTGAACAGGGTGGGCAGGCTGGCCAGGGCCTCTGGAGACACAAGGCTTTGGGAAGGCCATTCCTGACTCCCAAGATGAGAGGTGATTTCCCATGAGCTACAGGAAAGAAATAAATAAATACAGATGGGGAACCTGGCATTGGGCAAACGAGGCCCGGCAATACTCTCTCCTTCAGATATTTGTCTCCTTATATGAAGGAAGGCTATGTGAGGTGCTGTCCAGAGGTATCCAGTATCTGCTGGTATGTTTAGTGGGGCCTTGGGGTAACTCTGGGCCTTCTCACCAATTTCTAAGCTCTCTGACCTTGAATTAGAGCTTTCCTGAGAGCCAAATCTTACCAAAGCAATATCAAAGAAAGGTCTTCCATCGTTTCCTCCTCTCTTCCTCCCCCACCTCTTCCTCTTCCTCCCCATTCCACTCTCCCCCAATACATGCATACCCTGTCAGTTTACATTCTGCTGAGCAAGTAGGGACTCTCAGGGCAACAAGGCCACCTGGATTTGATACTGCAACATTAAGGCCTGCATCTAATAGCAGACCAGATGGGAAGGAAAAAATGAGAGGGGAAAATGGAAGCGTCTTCAGCAGGGCTTGGGAGTAGGGGTTAGCCTGGAGACTGGGAGAGGAGCCCAAGAAGAGGCGGTTGCTCCCTGACCTGGGGCTCAAGGAGAAACTAAGACAGGCTGAAATGTAGCTGAGCAGTCTGTCTTGGCTCTGCTGTGTCCTGGCTGTGTGAGCTGGAACAGAGACTCAGGCTCTGAGTCTCAGCTTTCTCATGGGTTCAACGGAGTAAGTAAACGGCCAGTTTTCCGGGTCACAGTTCAGGATGGGAGGACAAGACAAGGCCAGGTGCTGAGCTCACTGCCAGGACACAGACCCCTAGAGTCCTTGATATGGTCTCCTGCACACCTCACTGAGGTTACCTACCTCGTCAGTGCTGACTCCCATTTGTGTTCCAGGGTATGAGAGTCTAGGGTGAAGTCCAGAGGTCCTTCACCATATGTGATTGAGTTTGAAAACCAAGTCCAGGGTTGAAAACCCAGCTCTACCACTTACTAGCTGTGTGGCTACAGAAAAGGAAACTGACCTCTCTGCTTCAGCACTCTTTTTAAAATCAGGATTCGACAAACACCAGCCTCATACAGTTCACTTAACATGCTGCCCTTCACCCCGGGCCAGACACCCCAGCCTCTCTAAACCAGGCTCCTCAGTACTGAGGCCTGCAAGGTCATGGTGATCTTCCCACCATCCAGAGCAACACTAACCATCACACCAAACACTTGGATAAACACTCAGAAACCAAAGCATCACGAACATTTCTTCAACACATGCAGTCAAAAAACGGTGGCAAGAGCACCCCAAGGACTTCCGCATCACCAGCCAGCAAGATGCCTGAGCATCCAGCAAGCCATTTAGAGGTTGACTCTGACCACAGACCCTTCAGGACCTGAGAATCTGTTCTTAACTGGTTCTTCTATCTGTAGCCACCCCGAACAGAATCTGCCTCTGAGAGTCACAGACCATATCATGGGCCCTTCCCGGGGGGCTGTCACTACACCATCTAGTGGGTGACAATCCACAGCAACACAGATACCAGCCAGACCCCCAAAGCCAGGCATGAGACAGCTCTAGGGTTAAGGTCTATGGCAAGATGGTGTTCCCTCTACACAAAACCCAGGCCTGGGACAGAGGGGACCAGTGAGGATGAGAGAGATGAACCAATGAGCCTAAAATCCCCGAAGCTCCAAAATGAAAGGGATCAGACTCCCAATTGGTCCCAACCTTACCTGGCCAGAAGGTCCCAGGAGGCCTCAGGCTTGGAGTAGGGGGAAGTGTTGTGTCCTCGATGGCAATGGACAGTACTGGCCAGTCCCTAGAAATGAGCTGGCCTAATCCTGACAGCTCCTGGCCACCAGCACTGTTTACTCTCTGCCTGTTGTCCTCGTGATAGGCCTTCCAAGAACTGCGATCAATGCGGGTCTGGCTGCCCGCAGCCCGGCTCCCCGAAGCCCGGCTCCCTGCAGCCCGGCTCAGGGCTGCCGATGTTTAGCTGCAGAGGGTCATGCTAGGAGGTACCCAATCTGGCTTTGGCATCTGCCAAGATGATGAGCAGCTAGCATCAGCCTGCACATCCACACCCTGCAGCTGAATACACGAGACCCTCTTGGTGCGAGGGAACCTGCACATGACCCTGACTCATTCCCCTGAAGAATTCACCCTGCAGCCTAATCAGAAGCACCTGGGCCTGCGGACTGAGCAGCACGGGGTGTGGAGAAATGCCAGGTGCTCCTCACGACACAGCCCAAGAGAGTCAAATGAAGAACACAGCTGGGCCAGAACACAGCCTCCAGGATGGAGACCCTGGTGCCTGAGACTAGAGATGGAGGGGTTGCCTGACCCAAATTCCACCTTGCACGCAGAGGACTGAGGCAGGAGGATTTTAAGTTTGAGGCCAGCCTGAGCTACACAGCAAGACACTGTCTCAAAACCAAAACCAAAAATAAAATATAAATAAATAAACAAAAGCAAACCTCCCAGGTTGTCGAGCTAAAGAAATACATCAGGGCGAGTCAGGTAATGGACAGATTGATTTTTTATTTTATTTTTAGTGTTAAGTTTATCTCAAATATTTCATCGGACATTCTTGCAGTAAGAATTATTTAGCCTGCTGGGTGGTACACGCCTTTAATCCCAGCACTTAGGAGGCAGAAGCAGATGGATCTTTAAGTTCATGGCTAGCCTGGTCTACAGATGGAGTCCCAGGACAGCCAGGGCTACACAGAGAAAACCTGTCTCAAAAAACCAAATCCAAAACAAAACAAAAAAAAATCCAAATTCCAATTTAACTGGGCATCCTCTAATTGTTATTTATCACTATTATTGGTAATTACTTATTATTACAGATTTACTTATTCATTATAAAACATGGCACCAAAACCAAATACCATTCCCAGCCTCTCACCGAAGATTTTCTGTAATCATCCTCAGCTGCCCCACATGACAGACCACCCATAACCTCTAGGTCAACTCACTTGCTCTGGGAGGCCCTATTCCAACATGCCAAATGTATATTGGTCAACTTATACAATTGTGAAAAATAATAAAAGGAGGGTATAGAAACTGAGGCACAGAGAGGGAATGTCCCTCTGCTTTAAAAAAAAAAAAAAAAAAAAAAGGTCACACAGTCAGAATCAGAGCAGCGTCTACATAGACAGAGCAAGTCAAATCCCTGTGAGGACTGGCTTGGATTCTTACTATCTCTTCCATAAGGAACAGTGGGTCCTGGGACAGAATGCCTACCTAACATACACAATGCCCTGGGTTGCATCCCTGACACCAGATAAACAATTGGTTTATCCTCAGAGATATACTGAGGGCAACCTGGGCTACATGAGACCCTGTCTCATTTTAAATAAATAAATGATAAAAGATATAAAAGATGTGCAATTGGAATGATGAAACACTTTGACCAAAAGCAACTTAGGTTTGGTCTATAGAAGGGGGAAGATAAGGACCTTAAAGCAACAAACACAAAAGAACACCATTTACTGGCTCATTTGCAAGGTCATACTTAGCTACCTTCAATCTGCCTAGGGATGATATTGCCCACAGTGGACTGTGCCCTCCTATATAAATCATTGATCAAGACAATCCCTCACAGATATGACCATAGCCCAATGTCATCCCACAGATGACTTTAGGCTGATTCAACTTGACAGCTGAAGCTCATTAGAAGAGCACCTATAACCTGAGTGCTGAAGGGTGGGTGGGTGCTGAGACAGAAGGATAGCAGCAGCTTGCTAGCTACCAACCTAATTCCAGGATCAATGAACCCTGCCTCAAGGGATAAGGCAGACAGTGATAGCACAGTACACCTGATGTCCTCTGGTACCTGTATATACATAAACATCACACACACATGCACACTTACATAATTAAATAAAAAGTAAATGTGTTCAAAGCAACTAGAGGCCACACTTAGCTGTGGAGGTGGCACTCTGTTTGGAAGTATCGCCAGCTGTACTATCCATACACTGGCCAGAGCCAGCCAGGCCTCCCTCACACTGATGTTTTTCCCTAGGAGATGCTGGGTGTTCCCTAGAGATATTCTGTCTATCCTGATTATCTCTGTGGGGATCCCATAACCAAATTTCACCCAGGGCCAATGGTGCCATCAGAAGAACTGTGGTCTCCACCCAAGAAAGCCTGTGTCCCTCTGTGTAAGAGACACTGATGCACCTGTTCTGGATGACCCTGCTAAGGGACCCTCAGACTGAAAGTCGCTCAAATGTCCCTTGGTAGCAGAATAGGAGTTATCTGCAATCCCAGGACTTTGGAGGCTAAGGCAGGAGGACAACCGTGAGTTCCAAACTGGGCTACAGAGTGAGATCTTATCTTAAAAAACAAACAAACAAAAACCTCACCAACCAACCAGATCTGGATGAGTAGATAATGGTATCCCTGCATGTAAAGCATTGTTCTCCGTACAGAAACACTGAATCCTCAAACTTACACACAGGAGCCATAAGAGGGAAATTCTGAAACTCTCATGCATGGAGTAGAGGAGCTAAGTAGACTGATAGATATCCCATGTTCATGGACATCCCAGACTCAGTATCATCAAGGTAACAGCTCTTCCCAACTTGACCTGTAGACTCAATGAACTGTTAATCAAAACCCAAGATTCCAAGGAGAGACAAAAGACCCAAGCTTATACACAGCTCAGGGAGAACCATCAGACTTCCAGCCACTGAAGAACTACAGTGACATAGTCAGCATGGCAGAGGAAGGCCAGAGCCCAGAACCCAACAAAGGACAGGATAAAAGCAGCTGGTAGAACTTTAAGAGAAAAGCCTTGACAGGGAGAACAGATATTAGTCATTCAAAAGATGACACTGATGAACAGTCCACATCTACACACAGGGACAGCCCAGACCAAGACCTGACAGCCTTCACCCAAATCAACTCAAAATGGATGAACAATATACCGTGCTGTGCAAGACCCTTTTCAGCTTCCTAGACAAGAGCAGAAATGACCAGGGATGCAGTGATGCTCCAGACCCAACATCAAAGAGATGGTCAATGAAAGAAATGAGAAATGATTGCTGAACTTGACTTCATTAAATTAAAAAATCTTGAGGACTGGAGAGATGGCTCCTGGGTTAGGATGTTCTTGCAGAGGACCCAAGTTTGGTTCCCAGTACCTACGGTAGGCAGCTGTCACTCAAGCCACAGTCACCTTAGCTCTAGGCGTCCATATATACTCACATAGTCACAAAATAAAAGTAAATCAAAATTGTTAAACAAGTAATGAAAATTATAGTTTTATGTTCTGCAAAGGCCATGCCAAGAGAAGAAGAGACCCAGAGAAGACAATTGCAAGACATCTAGCTGATAAAAGGAGGTAGCGTAGTGCCTCATTGGGGGGGGGGGGGGTACTGAGAGGCAGTGCAGACTTTATGGATTACAGATTACAGCTTGACCCCAGGTGTATGTGAGGAGCCACCTCAAGCTCTCACGTAGTGGGATTCAGGCATTATTTAGGGAACCTTAGTAGCTCCTGAGAATCAGGACCCCTATGGAGCATGACCAGAATCAATGGGGAGCCAGAGACGCTGGGTTCCATGCCCTGTGTCACTAGGTTCCATGCCCTGTGTCGTTCCTACATTCTAGGGAGCAGATCAGCATCACAGCATGAGACTGTTCTTTTCTCCAAGAATCGTCTTAAGGTTAAAATTGTATCATGAGTGTAATATACCCCTCAATAAATACTAAGCCTTTATATAATATTTTACAAATAAATATTATTGCAATATCTGGCACCCAACACGGGGCCTGAACCCACTACCCTGAGATTAAGAGTCTCATGTTCTACCAACTGAGCTAGTAAAAATAAATTTTATTGCAATATTCTCACTGCTCTCCTGTCCCCTCCCTGTTGGACAGTCCCCTTCACGCCTGGCTATATCCCCTGAGCTGTGACCCAAAAGAAAATCTTTGTCCCTGGAGGTGTCTCTATCACAGAGACAAGCAAAGTTATGGTCATAACGCCTGACAGTTCTAGCTGTAGATGGAAACACTGAGGCTCAGAGAGGTGACGTGATTAACTCTGAGATGGCAGTCAAGATTTGAACCCAGACCACATCTGACTCCAGAGTTACATTCTAAGCTCCATGGTTTCTCTTCCCACCTACAGGAGAGCATGGGAACATAGCCAGCACCCTACCTCCTCAGGGGTCTGCTTAGAGGTGCCAGGCCCCGCATGGCCATATAGATCACAAACAGGCGGAAGAGCAGCGCAGCTGGGCTATAAAGCCACAGCCTCAGGGTCCTCGCTGGGTCCCCGTGGCTAACATCAGGAGCTCCGCCAGCCACCTTTCATCTCTGCAGAAAAACGAATGTGGCTTCAGGCCCCCTTGAGAGCCCAGAGGTTGGGCAGAAGCCTTTCTCAGAATAAAAGAAAGATAAGAAGCTCACAGGGCAGGGATCTCCACAGTCTCAAAGGTGACACCTGACCCTTCTCACCACGGAGCTCACTGACAAGACCTTCAAAGGACAGCAGTGGACCAGCCTGCTGGCTTCTGTCCCCATGTCACTCGCACATGGGAATGATTTTTCCTGCTCACTGTGGGTTATTTTAGTTTGAAGCAGCCAAGTTCAGAGTAAACCCAAGAGAGGGAAAAATGAAAAACAAGAAGGGAAGAGCCATTGCCACAAAATCAGACACGGTAGCATGTGGGCAAAAGCAGCATGAGAGATGACCTTGATCCTGACAACCTTTGTGAACTCACACAGGGAGAGGGGACTGAGTGGTGGTCGGTAAGATGGGCTCAGGGAGACAAGATGAATGGTATGTCTTCAGGCCACTTTACACCCAGAGAGCCACACCTGGTAAGCTAGAGGGGCACAGGGGAGCGGTCTCAGGGAGCCCCTACAAGTGTCCCTGAGCACTGTGACACCTGGAGGAGAGAAACCTTCCCACAGTGCTCAAGTTCTGCCAGGGACCAGGACACAAAGAGACTGTGCACTGAAGTTCCACAGAAAGAGGTGTGTAAAACCCTGGAGGCCAGGAGAACTGGGATACTGTGTGACACCCCCACACACACACACCTCTGTCTCCTGTCATCAACATGTCTAAATAATACAGGACAGACAGCAGCCTGTATTTTTCTTTCTCACTATTATAGTCTGATCATTCAGCATGGAATGGCTAAGAGTTTCCAGAATCTTCCATGGGAGATTAGGACAGGGATGGAGGCTGTGTTTCTGGCTATAGATGATACTGATTTAATTTGAAAAAACTTTAATACACAAAAGACCCAGGCATACTCCTTTGACTATGCTTCAGAGACAAAGACAAGAGTCAAACCTGCTTGGTCACCTTCAAGCAGGTGGCTTTCAATGCACCACAACAGGCATGACTCTACACTTAGTTCAGAAACTCAACAAGAGAGAAAACCTCCCCTCCCTGAGGCAACTGAAAAATACCAGGAAAGTCTCTGATTGACCCAGTTTGGGTCACATGACTTTTTCATGAGCCAGTCACTGTGGGCAGGGAATGGCTGTGGGAATGGACAGTTCTCCTATCTTCTGGGTTAAGTCATAGAATTGATGGAGATGTAGGATGGTGGCCACCCCAGGAATGGGGGTGACATGGAAGACACATCAAAGCATACCTGCCTACTCGCTGAACCAAAACAGCACAAGGACATGCCCACCTCACCAGGAAGATGTCCCCAAACCCATGATCCTGAAAGCTGCCCCTCACAAGGCTAGGCCAGTCCCACACAGAACTACACATTGAGAGCTCGGCGGGTCCTCCATGAGCGAGCAACCCCACCATCCTGTCCCATCCTACCCCGTCCCGTCCCACAGGAGGACAAGCTGTAGCTCTGAGAGGCGCAGGACATGTGCAGAACGCACAGCTTGTTCAGTGAGAGCAGAAAACAAACCTGATATCAGTGGACTCAGTACTCACTGCTCTTAAGCCACATATTGACCATATTGACCTCCATGACCCTGAGAAAAACCCCTGAAGCGGGGGTGGGGGTGGGGGCGCGCACCAAGCTCCCTAGAGAGGCAGGAGACTTCTCTACTGAAGTGGGAGGGTGGCCAGCACATTGAGTCCACACTCACGTGTAGCCAAGCTCTACACTCATATGGCTTTGAGATTCCTAATGGTCCAGTGGGACCTGTTAGGCTTGAGACTTCGAGGTCTCACCCCAGGGATGCTTACTTAGCAGGTTTTGAAAGAACCCTGAATGAACTGATTCCCCAAAAGCAAAAATGTTACAGGTCCAACAACCTTTAATCCCAGCACAGCAGGAGGGAGGTGCAGAGAGAGACAGATCTCCAAATTCAAGGCCAGCCTGGTCTACAGAGTTCCAGAACAGCCAGGGCTACACGGAGAAACCCTGCCTCAAAAAAACAAAAAGAACCTCAGCCAGGAAATTAATGAACAACAGGAAAAAGAAATGTCATTCTCGTTGGTAATATCAGTGGACGTTTAGTAAAAGCAAACAAAGTGTCTCTCATACAGGGGTGAATGATCTCTCATCTTCCAGCTTCTTCTTCCAGGCCCCCTTTTCCCAACACTCACTGGCTCACCCAGCATCTGTTTACACATGCTTTCGAACAGGGCAGAGTCGAGGGGTTGTGTAAGAAGATGGTACACAGGTAACAAAACCAACAGTATTTATTCTCTGGCACTGGCGTCTGGCTGCAGAATTCACCAGGAAACAACCCGATCTAGGATGAACTTTCTCTGTGTAGCCCCAGCTGTCCTGGACTCACCCTGTAGACCAGGCTAGCCTCAAACTCACAGAGATCCACCTGCCTCTGCCTCCACAGTGCTGGGATTGAAGATGCGCACCACTACCATCCTGCTAAAATGAACCTTCAACCCACAATTACAACCCACAACAAGAGCAGGATATCAGATCCAGGAGTCCTTGAAAATAGGCTTATTATCCACAGACTCTGTTTGTTACTTTTCTCCTTGTTATGACAAAACCAGGTTAATGAAGGGAAGACTAATTCTGGCCAACAGTTGGAGGGGATACAGTCCATCATGGCAGCAGGCAGCACCAAAGAGGCAGTGACTGAGTGCCTTCTGGGTGGAACAGGAAGTAGGGTAATAAACCTCAAACCCCACCCCAGCAATCCATTTCCTCCAATGAGGCCTTACCTCTTAAAGGTTTCACAACCTCCTAGAATAGTCAGCAGCTGGGAAGCAAGTGTTGGGACATGTGAGCCTGGGAAGGGGAGGGTGTTCGCCATCTAAACCATAATGGATTCTAAAAGCAACCCTGGAGCAGAATCTATTCTTGGCAGGTCAGTTCTTCACCTGAGTAGACAGTGACAGTTATTAAACACCTACTGTGTACCAAGCATTGGATCCATGTCCCAGGCCCTCCTTTCCATATGGTTTGCTGCTTAGGCTGGAGAGGTGGCTCAGCCGTTAAGAGTACTCTACCCACAGAGAACCCAGGTTCACACTGCCTGGACCTCAGTCCTAGTGAATCTGGCACTCTCTTCTGACCTCTGCAGGCACCAGGCACACATATGGTGTACATACACATACATGTAAAACACTCATACACATAAAATAAAATTGAGACATTTTTAAAGACTCACTCAGAGATGGGTCTCTCCACTTGTCCAATGTCACACCAAAAAAAAAAAAAAAAAAAAAAAAAAAAAAAAAAAAAAATCCAAGCCCTGTCCAGATGAGTGGGCCACTGCAGTGAGACATCCTGAATTCCCATGAAAGCCCCTCCACTGCCCCACCTCACAGGAGAGACTGGGGTCAAAGAGTATTACAGTGAACGAACAAATGACCAGCCATTCAGGTCAGAACCAGCCATGGTCTAAAGAAGCTCAGAGACAAAGGGTCATTCCTTTGCATCCCAAGCCTAGAAATACCAGGCCTACCCCAGTTTTATTTATTTATATGCGTGATGTATGTATATACATGCTAATGTGTATGTACATGTATATGGGAGTCTCTCTCTCTATATGTGTGTGTGTGTGTGTGTGTGTGTGTGTGTGTGTGTATTTGAAACAGGGCTTCTCTGTGTAGCCCTGGCTGTCCATGCACTCAGAGATCCACCCACCTCCTCCTCCCTAGCGTTGGGATTGCTAGAATTGAAGTTGTGGACCACCACCACCCAGCATCCAGTTTGTTGTTGTTTTGCTTGGTTTTGGACAAAGAGCCTCCACTAAACCTGAAGCTCACCAATGAGTAGGTAGACTCACTGGTCAGTGTCACTGGAATCCTGTTTCTATACCTCCAGAGCCAGGATTGTAGAAATGTCTCGGTTTTTTATATGAGTGTTGGGAACCCAACTCAGATCTGAATGCTTATATGGCAAGTACTTATCATACCGAGCCATCTCCCAGGGCCCTCTGCCTTGATTTTGGAATGAAATCCCTCCCTAAGTCCAACCTGCACATGAGAAGCCTGTCTCCACTGCCATCAGGGATGAGCTGGCCAGTCTGAGATGTATCCCGAACCATCTTGCCTGGAGCCTACCTGATGCCAATGTGACTGGCATAAAATGGTCAACATTTACTCAGAGACCATTAGACTCCAGCAATGGATCTATAGCTCAGAATGCCACCAGGAGTCAGTATTCCAGAGTGACCAAGATGCTAATATGCTGGGGCACCACCAAGTACCCTGGACGGCTCCCCAACTCGAGATAATATCGAGACAGCAGCCAGTACAGAGCCTCCAGCACCAGTGACCATGCCCAAAGAGCTGGACCTCAAGACAGTCCGGAGGTGTATACCATCACTCTACCAGCTTTACCCAGCCCCAAAGGATGCAGTTCCTCCAGTTTCAACAGCATAGGAAAGACATCCTGTTCTGGCAGGGCCTAGAGCGTCAAGTGTACTTCATGCATGCATGCCTGCATAAATGTTTGCTCCTGCGGGCTGATGCCTCCAGCAATGGTGGCTTTTTTTTTTTTTTTAATCTTTTCCTTTTTCACAAACCCCTAAGTAAATAACAAATGGCAGAAAGAAACAGAAAGCATATATCTGAATGCAGAAAGTGGCCACTCCCAGCCCTCCCCATCTGCCTGGGCAGGAAATGTGCCTCACGCCTGTCCCTAAGTTGGTCTGCTGGACTCTTCAGTTTCCCAAATGTCAAGAGTTGTGGGCAGGAGGACAACAGAGTCCTTGATTGGTCCTTCTCCCACGCCAGGCTCCGAGCCCCAGCACCCTCTAGCCCACGTCCTCCTCACTTCTGCAGACATTGTCCCCTTCTGTCCAGCATACAGACTTCAGCAGAGCTGGAAACCAGCCCCACCAGAGCCAGGCTGCCGCCCTCCCAGTCATATATGCCAGATGAGGGAGGGGCAGCTGGGGACCCAGGCACACCAAGCTCCCTTTCCTCTCCCTAGAACTATAGCATGCCCCCCTCACCCCAGGACCTTTGCTCGTACTGATTCACTGGAGTGCTAGGCCCCTTGTCTCTCCAGGAATCCTTCCCTGACACCAAAACTAAATTCGATCCCAGGTTAAGCTCTTCTTTCTCAGCTCACATCCTCCAAAGCCCTCAGCAGGGTACACAGTTTCAAAAATGTGATTTATTTGACTCATGTCCTTTGTCTCTCTAGGGATTTTATTTCTAAACACCATGGAGACCCCACAGCACCATGAGAGGCAGAGAGGGAGTCCACTTTGACCCCCAGGGCATCCCTGGTACTTGGCTGGCTGCCTAGCGCTGAGGAGCGGCAAAGTAAAGCTTACTGGCCCATCACCAGGTGAAAAAAAAAAAATGATGTCATCCCTGCCTAGCCCTTCCTACTCTGCTTCCTCCTGGCTGAGCTGGGCAGCTTCTCACATCTTTCACATATGATGTCACTTTATACTGCCGGGTGCTGCATCCATGAGTCCCAATAAATATTTAAACACAAATAAGCGAGACTGGCCACCAGAATGGCCTTGTATGCACACTCCTCTGACGGAGCTGTGAGTGTGCATCTATGTGTGTAATATCCATGGGACCCCCCAAAGAAAGGCACACACCAGCCAACGCAGAAAAGGAGGTTGGCAACAGAAAAGTCCATTCCTGAGGCAAATAAGTGCTCGCTGCACCCTGGGGAACATAGCTGAGTGACCAGCCTGGGCACCACACAGCTAGCAGTTACAAAGTACCTACTGTATGCGAGTCCTGTCTAAGACTCACTTCACTGTCCTCAAAGACCCATTTCATAGAGGAGGAAGCAGGCTCACAGTGGTACAAACCTACCTCTACAACCAGGTTGTTGAGCACAGGCCTCCAGCCCTCCTAACACAGAACAAGGCAAGGAGTCTCAAAGAGGCCTTAGGGGACAGAAGAAGGTGGCCACCAGGGTGACGGACACAAAACAAAAGACAACCACAGTTGCTCAGTGAAAGGCTGAACCAGAACTGATAACCTCCCTGAACACAGTGGAACCCAAATCCCAGAAATCTTCCTTGGCTTCTCATCCCCAATGGCTGGAACAGGAATAAAAATAAAGAGCAGAGAAGCTGCAGGCTGCACTGTGCTGGCATCCTGGGGTTGTCTGTGTGTGCATGTGTACCATGTGCTCGTGTGTGTGTGTGTGTGTGTGTGTGTGTGTGTGTGTGTGTGTGTGTGTGTGGTATGTGTGTGTATGGTGTGTGGTGTGTGTATGTGTGTCTGTGTGTGTGTGGTATGTGTGTGTGTATGTATGGTGTGTGTGTGGTATGTGTGTATGTGTGTGTGGTGTATGTGTGTGGTGTGTGTGTGGTATGTGTGGTTTGTGTTTATTTGTGTGAACACAGATCTGGAAGAGCAGGAGAGCACACAAGAGCTAGGAATCATCAGTCCCATCTGTTAGATGGGGGAAACTGAGGCAAAGCAGGTGGCGTCTCTGGAAACGAAAGGTGCCAGGGGTCAGCATTTCAAGGGCCTGGCTTTCTCTGCCATGTTCCCTTCCCCAGGAGGCCCTGGCCTGATTAAGGTAGTTAGGGTTCCTGTCTCTCTTACCAACAGCAGGCTCGGATTAGGACACACTGCACATTTTAGGAACAGGCCAAAATTCCAGGATGGAAATGGGTCCTCCTTCCCCTCCCTGCACAGAAGAGCTGCCTCTCCAGCTAGCTGGGGGGAGGGGGGTCATCTGTAAGGATACAGTGACTGCTCCCTCAGGCCCCATCGTCTTGACCAATCTCCATCTTACATGGTACCTGAGATTTGAGAATCATTTTGTCTTGGTGTCTGTGTCTGTGAGTCTGTGTGTCTGTCATTGTCTGTCTTTGTGTGTGTGTGTCCCCTACCCTCATTGTGTGCTTATGTGTCTCTTTCTTTGTCTCTCTTGTTCCCTCCCCAGCTGGGGGAGGGGGATAGAGGCACATATATATATATATTATCCCAAGATCCCCAATTTAAAGTTGATGCTGCTGGCTCCCCTTCCCCACCGCTGCATAATCAAACTTGTGAGGGGCGGACGGGAAGGAGCAGGCAGTGAGGACCCTCAGAGGGTACAATCAGACAATTTTTAAGATCATGGAGTATTAGACCGGTCCCAACTGGGTTTACTAATCAAACAGCCAAATCCTTCATAACCAGCCAATCCCTACAGGGCAATTAAATCCTTCCCCTTTAAAACACTTGCCACACTGTCTGGGGACAGAAAGAAAAATTTGCAAAATTCATTTGATAAATTAGCCAGGGAAAAAAAAGAAAAGAGGGAACCAAGCTTTGTTCTTTTTATTTTTTTTAATTATGGAATTCACAATGCCTGAATAATGTTTAATAAGAACTATGAAAATTCCTAACAGTATTACAACACAACACAAAAGAATTAACCTGGTTACCGTGAAAAATTGCATATTTAATTAAGAACAGAGAGTTCAAAACTATCCAGAGATTTTCAAAGTGCGGTTGCCTGAGGGGCCAAATTACATGCTTCCAGGGCTGCTAACGGAGTTAGTGCGCTCAGTCATTACCCAGGCGTCCCCATTAAGTGGCTCTGGGCAGATGACATCAAATTCATTTCAAAAGCACCAGGAACTGAAGCATTCACTTGAGTAGTTTAAGGGAAAAGCAACTACCCTGCTGGTGCAATCAGACCCCTTGTTGATAAAGGCAATAATTAAAGAATAATGTTAATTAGCTGCTTTTATTTGAAGAGAAGTGTGGTAGTTGGAGGGCTTCCAGGCTGCTGAGGTGGGAGTCACATTTTTTTTCTAAAAGAAGGGGGGCTGCTGCGAATTGGGAGCACCAAGGCCCACAGGAAAAGAGATTCGGCAATGAGAGGAGTCTACGGCAGGGCAAAGTCGAGAGGGGCCTGGTTCCCATGTGCCAACTGGTCAGTCACGCCAAGGCACTCAGGGGGGCAGTTAAAATAGTGAAGAGAGATGGAGTCCTAGCATCTTCATTACTTCATTACTGCTGTCATGGCAGGCGAAGTCACTTCCTGTCACAGTCACTCCACCACTACCTCCTGTCACACTCATTCCCCTCACACACTCTGTCACACCATTCCCCTCACACACTCTCCTGTCACACTCATTTTCCTCACACACTCTCCTGTCACACTCATTCCCCTCACACACTCTCCCGTCACACTCATTTTCCTCACACACTCTCCTGTCACACTCATTCCCCTCACACACTCTGTCACACCATTCCCCTCACACACTCTCCCGTCACACTCATTCCCATCACACACTCTCCCGTCACACTCATTCCCCTCACACACTCTCCCGTCACACTCATTCCCCTCACACACTCTCCTGTCACAATCATTCCCCTCACACATTCTCCCGTCACACTCATTCCCCTCACACACTCTTCCGTCACAATCATTCCCCTCACACATTCTCCCATCACACTCATTCCCCTCACACACTCTCCCGTCACACTCATTCCCCTCACACACTCTCCCGTCACACTCATTCTCCTCACACACTCTCCCGTCACACTCTACTTGGCTACTTCCTGTGGCTTCTAGTCATTCTACACAACCTATAACACACTCACTATCTTCCTCAGCCACTTTCTATCAGCACCACCTTTCCTATAGAGAACATCTTTTCCAAAGATGGCAGCCACGATAGTGCTCCCTCCCCAGGTTCTTCATGGAACATGGCTGACATGCCCCTCGTTGAGGAGTAGGGTCTAGACCTCTCCTACTGGACTCATGCTGACCACTGCTTGAGCAAAGTTGACATAAGTGATAACCACTGCCCAAGTCTAATGATGAAAGTCAAGTTTCCACCTTGTTCTCTGGGAACCTGGCCGCTGTGCAGTGAGAAAAAACCACTGGGCAGGCCACATGGCGGTACTCTGTGGGCAACTGAGGTTCAGCCAGCAGTAGCCAAAAGGTGAGGCATCCTGTCACCTCTAGCTCCACCTTACCAGATGACACCCACCTGTCATGGCTGGTGGCCACCTCAACTGGGCTCTGCCCTGATCCCCCACTGACGGATCCTGTGAGTCTTATAGTCACCACTCCCACAAAGCGTGGGTGTCTTGTTACACAGTGATGACTAACTGATACATCTACATGGATGATGATCTGCTTCACAGACCCGTTTGAGAAAGCCTTCATTCACACCGTGCCACAGGAAGAGCCCAGCACACTGCAGCGTCTGGGCAAAGAACCTGAAAGCAGTGTGTAAAAAACAAAGCTGAGTCCCCCACAACTGAGTGGGCTTCCCAAGGGCTGAGCCTCGGGTCTCCAGGGACGAAACAGGCTCAGCTAAGGCCACTCACCTGCAGGGCTCAGGCTGGCCCCTTTCACCCAGGGCACCACCATCTGGACGGGATGTGAGGGGGCATCTGAGGCAGAGGAGGGGGTCTGCCTTCCTTGGGATCCCCAAGCTTGGCAGCTAGGCTGGCAGTGGCAACAAGGCCTTTGTCCCTCCTGCTAACCACATTCCAGAAGCCTCCACACAGCCTGAAGCTGTGAAGGATTCTTTTCCAGAGCTGAGTCTCTCAAAGTAGGCCACGGGCCATGGGACCAACTCCCTCAATCATGGAGGCTGTGGAGGACTTCCTCTGAGGGACAGGCTGGCTCCGAGAGGCTCCAGGCTACCGGCCTGAGGGACTGGGTCCACTGACCTCAGCTGGTGAGGGACAGGAAACAGGCATGGATGTCCCCTGACTCCTGCTATAGGGACCCAAACATCCTAAGTCTGAGGCTCATGTGGGGGCCACTTGAAGAAATTCTGGCCCTGGATCACACTCCTGCATCTCTGTCTCCTGCAGGCTACCATGCTCATATAGCTCATAAACTGGCTTTAGGGGAGGAAAGGGGCAGCTGGACATCCAGTAGTCACTTCCCAGTTACACCAATAACAGGTAAACAAGCCTGTGTGTGCTTAGTCTGCCTGGTCCTCCTGTGTGGCATGGGGCAAGTCACATGACCTCTGTGAACATCAGATCTTTCCCTCTTCTGAAAACAGGGAAGATCAGCGACGTGTACATTATAGTGTTGTTGTGGGGATAAAATCATTTGAGTGTGGATACTGAGAAAGCACGGAGCGTCTAACTAGTCATTAAATCCAAATAAAGAAAACAAAAGCTAACATTTGGAGGCTGGCAAGATGGCTCAGAGGGTAAACGTGGTTGCCACTAAGCCTCACAACCTGAGTTCAATTCCCGGGAACCATATGGCTGAATAAGAGAGGTGACCCTTGCAAGAATCCTCTGACCTCTGCATGTGCATGTGCATGCGCGCAAACACACACACAAATGTAATTTAAAAATATATCTGTATACTTTTCCAAAATTAAATTTCTCAGCACTTCCTTCATCTGTGGTGACGTACCTACCCTTTTTCTAGACGGCCTACAGTGAAGCCATAAAAAGTACAGTCACCTCCACACAGTCACAGAGTTGCCACAGTAGATCCCCAAAGTGTGTGTCATCAGGACCACACGAGTTATGAGAGAAGCCCAAGCCTGAAGGAGACTGGAGAGCACGGGGGAGGCAGGCTTAGTCAGCTGCCCATTTTGTTACCTTCTCATCAGTGTAACCAAACACCGGCAAGCAACCGAAGGGCAAGGGGGTGTGTCTCAGCTCAGGGTTTCAGACCGCTCCTTTGGCCCCACACCTACAGAAGGCAGCAGCTGTGGGAACATGTGGTAGAAAAGCTTTGCTGCACTGTGGACAGAAAGTGATCAGGGACAAGATACCCACAAGGACCCCGACGACCCATTTTTGCAAGCACCCAGAAGGATGGGTCAAAAGGAAGAGGGACAGTGTCACAGTGGAGGGAAAGGCATTAGTATGTGCAGGGTGTGGGGTGGGGGGATCTG
Source organism: Phyllotis vaccarum (assembly GCA_033318265.1). Lineage (NCBI taxonomy): Eukaryota > Metazoa > Chordata > Mammalia > Rodentia > Cricetidae > Phyllotis > Phyllotis vaccarum. The sequence goes on along the minus strand of JARWLC010000017.1, from coordinate 50,061,311 downwards.
CCAGAGGTCTGCGGCCAGAGAGTGAAAAGTACAAGGGCTAGTGTACAGAGGAGAGGCTGGGAGTCGGAGTATATGGCTCAGTGTTAAAGCACTTGCCTAGCATGTGCAGGACATGAAGAAATCAATGATTTGATGAGTTAAAACATACATGGCAAACCCTTGTGTACTGTGAGGAAAACCAAGAAATGGGGGGGGGGAGGTGTCATCAAACTAAAAAGAAATGGGGGAGGGGGGTCATCAAACTAAAAAGAAATGGGGGAGGGGGTCATCAAACTAAAAAGCTACAAGAAAACAGTAAAAGAAGGGAGGAACGAAACAGACACGAGACACACGGAAAACAAAAAGAAAAAGGTTCTGCTGCATAAGTAACACACTAAGTATGAGTGGATTAAACAGTCTAATCAAAAGGCAGAGGATTTGAGAGCAGATTAAACACTGCACATTGTCTACAGCAGACACTTTAGAGTCGAATATACAAATAGATATTTGTAGTAGTAGAAGTAACAGTAAGGGCTGGAGACATGGCTCAGTGCTTAAAACGTACTGTTCTTGCAGATGACCCGAGCTAAGTTTTAAGCACCCATAGAGTAACTCGCAATTACAGTTCTAGGGGGTCCAGAGCCCTCTTCTGGTATCCAATGGGAATTACACACACACACACACACACACACACACACACACACACACACACACACACACATACACACACACATTTAAAAAAAGATGTATCAAATAGGAGACAGAAGAGATGTTAGAAAAAATGTAATGTACTAGAGAATGAAATATCTGTTAATGAAATAAAGGTCTACTAACAAGGGAGGCATAGATAGCTATTATAAACTTATAGGCACCTAATAAAAGAACATCAAAACACACAAGCAAAGGAGACAAAATAAGAATGAGCGGAGAAATGGATTAACACAGAACTATAGCTGGAGACTTCAGTGCAGAAGCCACAAGCCCAGCAATGCTACAAAACCCAAGAGCAGAGAGCTGTGTGTGGAGGCTGAGCAGTCACATCTGAAGACTGCCTCAAAAGCTAGAGGAACCTATAGAGCTGGTTTTCTTTCTTTCTTTCTTTTCTTCCATTTGTGTGTGTGTGTGTGTGTGTGTGTGTGTGTGTGTGTGTGTGTGTGTGTGTGTGTGTGTGTTTGGAAACAGGGTTTCTCTGTGCAGCCCTGGCTGTCCTGGAACTCCCTCTGCTGACCAGGCTGGACTCAAACTCAAGACATCCACCTGCCTCTGTCTCTCCTAACTGTTACAGCTGATTCTTACCCCATCTTTAAACACAGCACTGGGTGAGCATGGTGGGGAGCCAAAGGCAGTCCAGGAGACAAACCACACAAGCAAAGTCCAGGAGAAGTGGCAGGGGCTCTGTCCAGTTGCCAATGGTGGAGAAGGGAGCAGAGAATAGGAAGCATGGGTAGTGAGAGGGGCCCTTTTGATGGACCGACAGGAGTGGGAGGGTAGACAGGAGCCAGTAGTTTCTGTCTTGTGGATCTGAGTGTTCCTCGGGTGGAGGCCCAGTGGAGAAGGGTGTAATCTGGCCATCTGAAGCTAGAGACATCTTTGTCACACACACAGTCATAAAGGTGTCCACAGCGGCTGAAGAGATGGCTCAGTGGCTGAGGACCTGTGATGATAAGGATGCAACTCGAAACCACCTGCCACACCAGTTCCAGAGGATTCACACCCTCTTCTGGTCCTCACAGGCACCAGGAACTTACCTGGTGCATATTCATACATGCAGGTAAGACAGACAAATAAAATTAAGTAAATAAGTGTAAAATAAAACTTTAAGATGTTGATAAAACAGACTTTGGAAGCTGTGTAAATAAAGCTGCCAAGTTAGTAGGTTTGGGAAACAGAGGTGGGGGAGGGGTGGGTATGACAAGTCACCTACGGGACAAAGAGAGGAGATACTGAGAAGGAAGATCCCAGAGATGGGTCCCCAACTTACAGGCCACCAGAGAGTGATGGGCCTGAAAAACAAACAAGGAAGTGACATCAAGAGGTAGGAGGGGCCAAGGAAGACTTGGAGGAGGACAGGAGGGGGGCTTGTGAGGAGGTGGCAGCTGGAAGTAGCTGCAGGGTGGGTGTAAGAGTTAGGGACATAAACGGTCTGCACAGATAACATTCCGGAAGATGGGTGGGTAGAAGGGACAGCCAGCTTCTCAGTTTTCTTGGGGACAGAAAAATGGGGCTAGCCCCCCCCCCCATATCTCACCCTGTTGATTCCTGGAGCACAGTCCATAGTGTCAGGGAATGCAGGGTGGCAGGCAGCCTCAGGTTTACAGAGGGGAGAGGCTGGGCTTCCATACATCTCAGGGGAAATGAGCAGGACAGACAGACATTGGAACTGGGCATAACCCTCAAGCCGCCTGCCCCTTAATAAAGCCTCCTTTAGGGGGACCCAACTCACAAAGGTTCCCCAACTTCCCTAAAGGAGCCATCAGCTGCGGACAAACTGTTCAAACACATGAGTCCTTGATGGACATTTCACATTCAAACCTCACACCTGCTGTCAGAATTGGCCCTCCCTCCCCAGGACAGGGAGTTGCTTGTGGCTATAAGTTCTCTTCTTTATGTACATTGTCTAATCAACTCCTTCTCACATCCTAAGCATCACCTACACAGACAGGGTGGCCATGAGGCCACCCTGAGCAGACAGGCACCCTCATCTGACTTCCGTTTCCATTTCTGTGCTTCCAAATCCATTAGTTTGGCTGACACAACCACCACCCGGCCCTAGGGCCTGCTCACAGCATCTACTTAAAACAGTTTGTCATTTACTCAATGAGTGACAGATTCTGAGCAAACACTCCAGCCAGACTGCCTGGGAGGGAGTTCTGGGTGATCTTGGGCTTATGGACCATTCAGGACCAAAAAGACTCCACTTATAGCCTAGGGTTACTACACCGTCGGCCCCAAAAGAATATAAAGATAAAATGAAAAAATGGGGTGCTGATAGCATGGAGAGAACCAGAGTCTGGAAGGAAGGTCAGGACGTCAAATTCCAGGGTGTCAAGTTCACGGGCAGTCTGTGCTGCTGCTAAAGGCTCCTTGGGAAGGATCGGGGATGGAGTCAGCGGTTAAAAGAAAATCTGAAAAACTTTTTTAATATAGTCTACAAGTCCGTCTTCTTCCTTCTTTATCAACGACACGATTTATTGAACGGGGAGGCCATATTGACTAAATAAATCTTGGTAACGACCACAGCAAGAATCAATAGCTGCTTATTATCAGTTCAGCCTGGAATTTCATCTTGTGGAACACAGGCCACAGGACTAGGGGCGCCAGCCATGCCATCCCACACTGGTGGGAAGGTGGGCTGGATGGCAGGAAGCACTCATTATCCGTTTAGACAAGGGAATGTTCTAGAACAGCAGTTCTCAGACTTACTAATGTTGCAACCCTGTAATACAGTTCCCATGTTAGAGTGACCCTCCCACACCCCCGGGGCCATAAGATTATTTTCTTCTAACTGTAATTTTGCTATTGTTATGAATTGTAAATATCTGAGTTTTCTGATGGTCTTAGGTGACCCTTGGGCCCTCCCAAAGGGCCTCGACCCACAGGCTCAGAACTACTAGTCTGGAGGCCTGACTAAATTACTGCCCAGGCTGTTTTGGGCTGGGACCAGGATCATTTCCTAGAGTTGACAGCAGAAGGTTGTTTGAAGAGTTGGGAGACTTGGCTCAGTTGGCAGAGTGCTTGCCTGGGGTACCCAAAGCTCTGGGTTCCATTCCCCAGCACCGCATAAACCAGGGGTGGTAGGCACATCTATAATTCCCACACTGGAGAGGAAGAGGCAGAAGACTGGGAATTAAAGGTCATCCTTGGCTGCATTTGAGAACAGCCTATATATGAGACTCCATTTTGAAAAGGAGGGGGAGAGAGGGAGGGAAGGAGTGAGCAGAAAGGCAAATGTGAGGAGTACAGGTAGGGCTAAGCAGGTGGTGGAGAGTGTGAGCTCAGCCTGCATAGGCACCTCTGGCCGTAGTGGATCAAAGGCTCACTCACAAAGGCCAGCAGGTCCTGGGCCATCCATCCTCACAATGCCACCTGTGGGAAATAAAGCACTGAACTGAGCTTAATAAAATGGGAACTGATGGGGGTTTTGGATTCACAGAGCAATGTGAGCCAAGGGCTCTCACTTCTGTCTGGCTCGAATAAAGACACAAGAGCCACCAAGCTGCATGGGCACCCCAAGAGCATGCTCTGACGTCCCTGAGCCAAGGGACTCTCATCTCCCAGCTTCTGGATCTCAGAAAGCCAAACAGGAAGAGTCTGATTATGTTGAGTTAGAGGAGGCCATGGGGCACCTGTGTGTGCATCACCAGAACTTAAGTGCCTCCTACCATCTGACATCAGAGCAGCCACCTCCACCCAGAGACTTGGCACTTAAGAGTAGATTCAGAGAGGACCCAAAGTGAGAGAGAGAGAAAGAGAGAGAGATAGGGAGGGAGAGAAGGAGGGAGGGAGGGAGGGAGAGAGAGAGAGAGAGAGAGAGAGAGAGAGAGAGAGAGAGAGAGAGAGAGAAACATGGAGACAAGCGTGATTTGCTGAGAGCTGGCTCAAGGGCTTCTGTGTCTTGCCTCACATCCCAAGAGGAAGGGGAGCTAGATCTGGAACTCATCCTACAGATAAGGAAACTGAGTCAGAGAGGTTGCCCAAGGCCTCCCTGCCCAGGTCCAAGGGCAGCTCACAGCAGATATGTCTCCAGAATGGACTTGGGCTTTGGACTGGAGTCCCTGTCCGGTTACCCTGAGCTCGTCGCTGATGAGCATTATCTCTATGAGAAATGCTGCCCAGCTATGTCCTATCCCAGGACAGCTGTCCTTCAGTGCTTTCACTTTCCTATGACTGAGGCTGGCAAACCATCATAGGTAGCCAACAGCCACTGAAAATTAATTCATAGCCACATTAATTAGGAGGGGACTGGAATTGGGGTCACCAGTTTCTAAAGCAAGACGCACAGAGCTAAAGATAAACCAGGTTCACCGCTGGCCTGAGGCCGAATGGCTTCCATGAGCTGAGTGCTCCATCTCGACTCCTGGAGCAGAGGAGCAGAGAAGGAAGAATGAATGAATGAATGAATGAATGAATGAATGAATGAATGAACGAACGAACAAACGAACGAACGAACAAACAATCAAATCAGTGGAAGCAGAGTAAAGAGAATTTGAGAAAGGATGACAGGGTTCTCTCTAAAAGCAGGGGTCAGCGAGCCAAAGGGAAGAGCTCTGGGAGGGATGGATCAGACAGTAAGAGCAAAGGGCCTGTGGTTGGAATGGGCTGGGTGCTGCAGTAAAGATGCCAAGGAGTGAAGGCGGGAGGGAGGAAGGCTCTGGATGGATGTAAAAGAGGAAAACAGAACTGTGGACCGAGCAAGGCCAGACTACAGAGCACAGTGACAGTGACAGCTCCTTCAGGACTTGATGGACACCTTTAGAGGACATTTCTTGGCAGTGGGAGCCCTAGGCAGGTGACCTTGCTTTGTCTGCTGCCTCCAAGAAACACATGTGAAGATGAGGTCAAGAAAATGCATTGGGCTTGTCCCAGCTCCTCTGTGTGTGCTGCGTCCCACTGTGCAGACTGAGGAGTTAGGACCGTCCCTAGAATCAGAGTCCCAAACCCTGACCAGCAGAGCCACCAACATGCCTACGTGCGGGTTGGAAAATCAAGTCTCAAAAGAGAAAGCAGCTTCCCAAGGACACATGACTAGCAAGCAGCAGAGCTGGGATTTGAACCCTGGCAGTATCACGAATAGTCATGCATTGAAAGGGGAAGGGAAGAAAGTGAGTCAACTAAGTTACAAAATAGAGTCCCCAAGGCTTTTGGGTATCTGACAGTAGAGCAGCTGTCCTCTGGGAGAGGAGGGAAGGCATACAGGCAGGTACAGATTCCTATAGCACAGCTAGAATCTCGGACCCCATCTCCTGCCTCCTCAAGTTCTGTGTTCTATACAGTTTTCTGCCCACCGGGCCTTTGCATATGCTCTTCCCACCTTGGGGCGTGTTCCCTGACCATGGCCTTTGGATCTCTGCTTGAAGAGCCATTTCTAGAAAGCCAGGTGCAACCTGGTCACATTTCCAACATCTGGTGATGAGCTCAGTGTCCAGATGTGTATATCTACCTTGCCTGCGCCTGTCACCTCACAGCTCTCTGGCACCCAATTTTCCTGCCAACGTCTACATAATATCTGTATCCTCTAACCACATAGTTTACAAGTTATCTTAATTATGTTGTTACACTATTATTTATATAATTACTAATTATCGTTATTAGTGTCCCCACGAGTGGTAAACACACATCTATGGAGTAAAACAATAGCGGCTATAAATTCCAGCTCTCTCTAGCACTTGAATATACTACTTCCGTCCGAGAGATATTGCTGTTATCCACACTTTATGAGAAGCCATGGCTCAGAGAGGTTAAGTAACTCATCCCAGGCCACACAGCTGGTAAACGACAGACATTAGAGCCCTCAACACAGCCTACCAACACAGGTTCATAGGTGCTCATGAGGGACAGTAGGTACTAAATGACAGGCTGCTGCTGAATGACAGTCCTTTCAGGGAGATCTGCCTCACCAAGGAAGCCTGGGTGATCATCTGTGGTTTCCCCAGCCACAGCACCCACACCTGAGCAGCCAACTGGACGAGCCAATCCAGCAGAGTGGTTCCCAGGGAGCCATTGGTCCTGACCAGTTTGAGTGACGGGCAGCTCAGAGTCTTAAGCACTGCTGGGCTCCAGGCGCCCTGGGCAGACAACCAACTATGAACAGAGCACCCGGGATTGATTTTCTTCTGTCTTTCTTTTTAATGACAAACGTATATCCGGGAACTGCAGTTTGGTTTGGCTAGAGGATGGCAGAGACGGGGTGGGGATGGGAAGGGTCTGAACAGGCAGCCTCAGCATCCTTTTGGGAGTGACTAGCTACTTGACTCTGTACCACACCCATCTCTCTCCACAGGACTGTCAGGAGCCTAGAAGAGGCTTTTTCTGATGAACGGCACCTGATAAGACAGCTAAGCAACCAGGACAAGGCAACCTTGATAGACAGTGACCTTGACCCTCCGGTTGCCCTGACCCTCTGTGGACCCCCAATTCTTTGCATTTCTTCATTAGCTGTTTCCTTGGCTGGGAACACCCTTCCCAAGTCTCACCAACACTCAAAGTCCCTCATCTACAAAGGAACCAAAGAAACTGCATTTCCAAGTGAAAATCTCCCATTTCTAAATACCAACAGCTTTCATGAGAAAGTGTTCACATTCCTACTCATCAACACAGACAGACAAAAACGCATCTGTGGGCCAGACAGGGCTTCCTGGGACAACCTCTGTCACCTCTGCAGGCAGTCTGCATGATACTAGGAAAGCATACTGCAACACCCAAAAAGCCTTAAGACAGCAAGCAGTCAGGCCAGTAGGTTCTGACTGCTGCTCCCACACCCTCTAAAAATACCTAATAAGGAATGAGGCACTTACAAAGCATGATCACATGCCCCACGCTCTGCTGAACACCGCTGTACTCCATGTAGTAGCATACTAACAGTCCCACTGGAAAAAGAAAGGCACAGAGAGGCTAGTCACCACTCAAGGTCACACGCTGGCAGGTAAGATGGAGACAAGATTTGAAGACAGGCAGGGGATCTGTCAAACTCCTGGATAGTCAGGCTTCCATCTTAAAGCAGAGGAAATGCATTCAAACTTGAAAAGGGGAAATCCAGGAATGGCTCACATATATGGTAAATGTTTCACCACAGCCCCCAGGCCAATCCATGGCCATCATTACCTGCTTTTGTGAATAAAGTTATATTGACCTATGACTACTTATTGACTATGGCTGGCCACTCCTCTTTGTTCTTATTGGTTACAGCCAGTCACACCCATTCATTTTCATTGGCTAAGGCTCCAGACACTTTATGGAAGCAGAATTGGATGGGGGAACCAGGAACCTCAAAGTATGTGATTGTCCTGAGCCTTTGCAGAAGATAGTTACCACATTCGGAGGCAAACAACTGCTACCTAGGATGCGTAGAACCACCATACCCCCAGAAAGTTCTGAGGCCAACCCTTGGGGAAATACAGGATCCCTAGAAACCCTCCATATGCCTTTGCATTAAAACACACTGAGTGGCTGGATATGATGACACACACCTTTAATCCCAGCACTCAGGAGGCAGAGGCAGGCAGACCTCTGTGAGTTCAAGGACAGCCTGGTCTACAGAGTGAGTTCCAGGACAACCAGGGCCACACAGAGAAACCCTGTCTTGAAAAAAACAAGACAAAACAAATGAGGAACCCGAAGAGGCTTGAAGCAGCTAGACACATTCAGAGGCAGAAGCAGAGAGAACACTTATACTCTCCTTGCTAGCTTCTTCCAACTCTTATACAGCCCAGGGCCCAAACCAGAGATTGGTGCTGCACACTTCCAGACTGGGTCCTCCCAAATCCATTAAGATAATCCCCCACAGACATACCACAGGCTAACCCAATCTAGACAATCTCTCATTAACACTCTTTCTTGGAGACTCGAAGCTGTGCCCATCAACCATCAGAACATCCTGTCTCAAAAAGATGGCTAGTGACTGAGGGAGACATCTGATGTCAGCCACCAGTCTCCACACATATACAAACATATGCACAAATTAAAAAAACAAAAAAAAAAAAACAAAAAAAACCCACAGAGCTGAGAGACCCACTTGGCTTGTGTGGAGACAGTAATAACAACAAAGACCATGGAAGGGCATGAAGGTTCCAGGCAGGGGACATACACATGCAAAGGTCATGGGGTAGGGGTGAGTTCTGTGTGATGGAGAAGCAGTGCTAAGTGAGTAGGGCACAGATATGGGGGATGAGGGGCATCAGGTCACATGGTATTCACCAGAACAAAGGGATTCAAAGTTTAATGTATGCACCATAGGAAAATATCATTCATATTATAAAACACCTCAACCCATCTTTGCCAGGGAATCAGTGAGGCTCCACATACAATGAACTCCACCCTAAGAATTTCTTGTCTCAGAACAAAATTGCTTAAAGAAAATTGCTTAAAGCCCCCACCATCACAACCAACACTGGCCACAGCAGGGATCAAGCTGGAGCTGCGGCATCAGAATGTGACACCTTAAACTAGTCCAGAGCATCCCATACCCTTCATCTCTTCTGCAACCTACCCACACAGTAGCTCAGTCATCTGGGAGACCTGGGGTACTGGGTAATCTCCCCCAATCCTAGAAGACACAAGTCCCAAGGCCAGGATTGAAAGGAGGTTGGTTCCGGGTTGTCTGTGGGTCTGGCACTTGGAAAGCTGATGCAGTAGGATCCAGAGTTTTGAGGTAAGTCTGGGCTAGTCATCCCCTATCTCAAAAAAAAAAAAAAAAAAAAAAAATCCAGGTAGAAAAGGTAGGTGGGCAAGCTACCACTTCATGCTCTTCCTGAGCCTCACCTATGCCAGGCCCTGTCTCAGCACCAGGTGACCAGAAACAGGCTAGCAATTGATGACTGTCCCGTAGAAAATAACATAAATAACCCACAGTTTCTGGGCAGCCCCCAGCGGCCATCAACCAGGCCCAAACTTAGACCAGCCAAGGTGTTCACGTGGAAGACACCATCTGCCGGAAGAAAGGTTACCTCACAGAATGTCAAGTTTGAAGATAGAATCCTCTTTTAATGGGCAAGTTAAAAGAAAAGGAGAGAAAGGCGGAGGTGAGGGAAACCAATTATTTTATTTGTGCATATGCTGGTACACACCCCCATAGCCCCATACAACCACCCAGACACCAAAGTGCTCAGCCAGCTCCTAAAATGAAATCCTAAGGTACACACATACACATACTCACACACACACACAACCTGGGGGGGCTTCTCTACTCGTGCCCAGCACTCCAACAGAGAACCCATTTTGAGAAGCAATTTCTGACCAAGTGGGAAACTAGGACTGAAGGGTGGGGCTCAGAAATGATGGCTGGGCTCCTCAAATACATGTTCAGCATCTGTTTCCAACTCTTTCTGAGGGACGGGGAAAGGGCTCTTGCAAAGAGGTCTCGGAAACCAGAAAGGCTGATGGAATGGCCCACCAGTCGGCTGGACTTACGGGAAGCATCCAGGGCTCTGGACGCTGCTATGAGCTTAACCTTGAGATATTTCTAGAGAAGGTTCACCTGATCACACACACCTTCTCCACCTGCCTACCCACAATGCTCCCACATGCAGGCCTGGCTTGGTACGTACACCAAGCCTTTCCTGACTCCTCCTCACTCTGACAGACAGCACTACTACACTGTCAAAGTTTCCAAAGTTAGGAATCACCAACAGGGCTGATGGCTTATTTACTGCCATCATGGGTAAAAAGGAAGATTTTGACATGTGAGAAATGATAGCACATTTAGGTGAGTCAAGCTGTCACGGGCGCTAATGGATGCCTAAGCACTGCACAGCTGATATGTAAAATTTACCTGCTTCTGAACATCATGGGGTTATAATATTTTAATTATATCCACATTCTTTTCTGAACTTTGAGCACAGAAAAATATTCCACAAAGCAACCAACACCTGGTTTCCAGCTATTCTAGAAGTTTCTATAAGGCACACCCTTTAAAAGCCCAGCCTTGCTGGCTCATCCAGAGGGTCAGGATGATTTGACAGAGTGGGATGGCACACCTTACCTAAGTCTCCTGGGAGGGGCCACCAGCCCCATCTCTCCCCTCTCACACAAACACAGCTGGTCAGAGGGACTCTATCTCATCATTTACACTGGCTTCTCCTAACTGAATTACTTAAGCAACTCTCTTTGGGGAGAGAGGAAAGATGGTCTGGGGGCCAGGACCTGGACCATCATTTAAAAAGGAGAGTAGGAGTAAAGAAAATAGAAAAGGAAAACCATGAACCCATGAATCCAGTTACAACGATAATACACAGAAAAGCCATAAAATACGCCCGCATTAGTAATGTTCACCATAAAACCATCCTATAACCAAATGAAATATGCCAGCATTAACTCAGGACGGGATTTTATTTCTTCTCATTCCTGGGCTGCCACCAGCAGAGAAAGGGGGAAAAGAAGCAGGTGATTGAAGCATGTCAGGGTTGGGTACCAGGTCCTTTGGACCTTTGGAGTCAGTTCTTGAGCCCCCAACCCCCCTGGGTTGTCAACTGACATCCGTTCCACTGAGCTAACCCCAGCATGTTTGCTCCACCGTGCTCAGAGAATGTCCTGGAAAAAATAATGACTAACTGGATAGCTTCCATGTTTAAAAAAATATATACTTCCAGAGGGCTGAGAGCCCAGCTGGAACAAGGTCACCTTTCTTGTCCCGAATGGGGCAGCAGCGTCAGCAATGTGGTCCAGCCTGGGGACATGGGGCTGTTTTTACTGGTCACTTGAAGACTCAGGAATCAAGTGGCACCAGCGGCATAGTGCTCCCAGACCACCAGCCCTGGGGGAAGGAGCCCACAGCTGAGCCTGCACAGAACGACAGTTCCTACCTGTATGTCACAATAAGCTGTAGAAGTTTCCTCTCCTCTGTGAACGGTGGCAAATAAAGAGGCGAGTGAGTGTGGCAGAGTCACTAGCAGGATGTACCAAAAAGGGTCCTTGGGCAAAGGGCTAAGAGATGGATGCCTGGAAGACCCTGGGCTTTGCCTATGCCAGGGACTACAGAAGAGTCTAGAAAGACTAGAAAGTGTGCAGCTGTGCTGGCCTGGGCTGCATATTATAGCTGCCACAGTCATTTCTCAGAGCTCTAGAACTATGCAGCCTTTTCAAACTCCCTGGGGGACATTCCCCCCTCTTTATATCGATTCAGATGAGCCCCCCCTCCCCGGGAGCCTATTTGTGCCAGACACACAGCCATTGTCTTAATGAGTTCCCCCACACACACGCACCCTTGCACATCCCCTGTTGGGGGAGAGGTCTTCGTGCTGCTGGCCCCTGTTACCTGGACAGGCCTGTCTACCACCCCAATAATCACCTTGCAGCTCAAATCTCCTTTTTTATCTCAGTGTGTTCTAAAACCTTAACAAAAGGCTTGCAGACCCTGGGGAGTCAGCTGGAGCCAAGACTGGGGTGACCTTCCACAAAAGACTCCCCACCAAGACTAGGGGCAGGGAGCATCAATCATGAACACCTCCCCAGCTCAGAAACCAATGCGGGAAGCCGCACCCAGCCCTCAGCCCAGGGCCAGCCTCTCTCCTACCAAGCCAGCAGCCCAGGCTCCTGGATGGAAAGCGAGTTATCTAATGAGAATTGTGTTAACTGGCATTCCCGCCTACCCCGGGCAAATACCGGCGCTGTAAACCTCACCGTGGCAATTCTCTCCAGCAGAATAACAATAGCACCCGGCTAAGGGCTTCCGCCAGCCCAGCTGCTCGCTCCCCTCTCGTCAGCCGCGTTCTTGTCATTCCTTATGTTACAGAACATCAATCATAAATAAAGACGCTGTCCCCCAGCCTGCCCGGGTCTCATTTACAAACATTAGCAGGGAATACGATTACCATTGGCCTTCGTGCCAAGCCCAATGTGGCTACCTAACACTCTCTCTCTCTCTCTCTCTCTCTCTCTCTCTCTCTCTCTCTCTCTCTCTCTCTCTCTCTCTCTCTCTCTCTCTCTCTCTCTCTCTCTCTCTCCCACCACCACCACCACCACCACCACCACCACCACCACCACCAAAGGCCACTTTAGCATCAGCAAGCACAGCGTACAATCCTGCCCATCTCAGCCGGCCACCAAACTGTAACCTCAACTCGGGCGCGGAGCAGAAATTGCACGGCTCTCGCAGTTACTAACTGCATGCCTGAGTGCCCCGATTTTCTCTCCGGCTCAATGCCTTTGAGGGAGGAGGGGAGCGAGAAGTGAGGACAGCGAAGAGAGAGGCTGGAGCCACTTATCAGCAGCAACTTAACGAGATCTGTGGGCAGATTATAAAGAGAAAGTGCCCCCCCCCTTTTTTTAATCTCCAGACGTGCTGTCACGTCTTCTGAGAATGTCACTGGCCAGGCAGAATGCTCCCAGAGCGCAGTTATCGCACGGCTTCCCTGCCTTTGGTGTCGCCGCACCTGCCGCGACTCTGCTGGACTGCAGGGTGTGGGGAGCCTCTGGGGGCATAGTGAGCACCGGGTATGTCTCCAGTTGGGGTACTGTGAACCCCCCCCAACCCTGGGCCTCAGAAAGATGGCAGCAAACATCCCAACCCTGAAGCACCCAGAGCCCGCGCACTAGTAACAGCGGAAAAAGTGCTGGGGCTGCGAAGAGCGTCGCCCCAGGGAAGGAGAAGGGAGCGAGGGGGACTAGGGGGACCCGAAGAACCCCGTGCAGGGAGAGTAGAGTACAGGAGCCTATGAGACAGAGCCACGAGCCGGGCCGCGGGTGCAAAAGTTCCCAGGGGCCGCAGCCCGCGCACCTGCTCCGCCCCGCGGCAGGTGCGCAAAGTTGCGCGCGCTCGGGCCTGGGGCTCCAGGCCGAGGGATTGGGATGGAGGGAAAGGTTGGTGGTGGGGACAGCAAGCGGGGGAGGGGATCAAGATGGGAGAGCAAGCAAGAGGTGGGGAAGAAAAGCAACACGGGAGGGGGTGGCAAGACAGAGGTGGGAAGGAGGGAGGGAGGGAGGCAGAAAGCAGGCGGAGAGAGGGAAAGCAGACGGAAGGGGTTAGCAAATCAAGGGGGGGGAATGCAAGACGCAGAGACTAACCCGCAGGGATCGGCCCCGGAGGAGCACCAAGCGTCCGGGCTGCAGCAGCCGGTGGCGGCGGCGGCGGCGGCGGCTGGGCGGCTGCGCAGCCGCGTCCCGCACCCCGCGCTGCCCGCGCTCTCCGTGCTCCCCGCGCTCCTCCCGCTCCCCGCGCTCCTCCCGCCCCGGAGGCTTCCCTGTCCGAGCGGCCGATCGAGGAGTCTCGGCGAACAAAGGCAGGCTGGTCCGCTCACCTGCAGCCGCCGCAGGTCCAGGCGCCGTCTTGCGCGCGGCCCCCTAGTCGTCCGTGCCGCCCTGGCCGGCCTCGGCCCCCGGGCCCCCCGCGGTCCCCCCTCGGCCGCCATCTTGGGGGCGGGCGCGCGGCCGGGGATGCGGCTGCCGCCAACACCCGGGCTGGACCCCGAGAGCGCGGCCCGGCTCCGCGCGCACGCACTTGACTTTGGCTTCTAGCAAACTTATCGACAGCGCCGCGCGCGCGGATCGATGCACAGGGGGCGGCGGGAGCGCGGAGGGGCCGCGGGCGAAGGGGACCGTAAAGAACAAAGTGAACGATCTGCAGTGCGTGGGGCCGGTCTCTGCGTGGCCTCGCGCGAGGGGAGCACGGAGCACACGGGCCCCGGTCCGGCCAAGGTCCCTCCCGGGTCACACGCTTCTGTGCGTTGCGGGTGGCGGCCTCCAGGAGGCGCCCCGGAGCCGTAGGAAAGTCTCCGGGCGCCTAGCACTGTGCTAGCCCGCTTAGGAGTCTTGGACCTAAGAGGGAGTCGTGGTCCTAACTGGAGACCCAGGACCCTATTTATGTGTTTGTGCTTTGAGACTTCACAGCAGGGCTTTGATCGTTATTATTTGGTGGGCGTAGAGCACCCCCACAACTTTACCAGGCAAGGCCCTTGTGTGGAGTGATCTTTACGGCAGAAACCTTTGTAAATGCCTTTCCCCAACAACTGCTTAGATCGGTTGAGGGACGGAGGCCTGCTATAGGGGCTCAGGACCTCTAACCACTGTGTGGGGGTCATGTAATCATTACCGTGCTCAACCCACCAGGGAACCCCTAGCCCTTTGCAGCATAACATTCCTGCACTTCCGTTATCTTTGGAGAATTGATCTTTAGCCTAGGGAGGAGAGGTCCTAGCCTTTTGCAATTTCCTCAGACCCTGGACCAAAGAAGTGACACGAAGTCGTATTTCACATTTTCTCCTTTTCTGGGTCGACGAGCCTCCAGTACTCTCTCAACATCTCACCCTCCAGAAGGTACTCAGAATCCCAACATGCCTAGACACACCAACCCCCCCCCCCAAATTCCTCGTGACCTCCTTGCCTGGCTCTGTATAGCTACCCCACATCACCCACCACCACCCCATTTACTTCTCCTTTCAAAAGAAGAGCCATAGACTCCCACACACACTTCTCTGTCAAAAGACCAGCTTTTATGGACAGCCAACCGAAATTATATTCTCTTTTTATGACCCAGCTTGGACTCTGGCATCACTCTTGGTCTGGGACAATAGATCAATACAGTGGGTTATAAAAAAGATGAAGTTTAGAAGGAGTTGTAAAGGAGAGAGAATCATGATGGATATTTTTGATGATTTTCCAATATTTGTGTCTCCGAGCACGTGCTTCAAGGCAATTAAAGTTTTTAATGTAATGTAAATAACTGTTTCTTAAATGCTTCAGGAGAAGGGTGTGATCGCTCCCAGCCATCACTCTAGACGCTTAAAAACTGCAGTGTGATTTAAAGGAGAATAAAGTATTTCTCTTACTGTCCTCATACATTTTTTTCTGTGACGTCTGGGCAAATACATTAACTCAGGAGTTGAAAACACTCCTCAGACCAAAAGCGGAGCTTTCCCAGAGACGAAACGAATTAGGCCGAGTTAGCAATTCCGAGTGGCCCATTTCCCTGCCAGATTAAATTGCACGTGACATGTGGTTCATTTCCTGTCTCAATAACTCTGCCTTCAAATTACAGCTCTCATTCTGCAAAATGAATTTAGGCAAATTTCGTAACAAATGCGGTGCAATTTTTTTAAAATGGCTACATTTTCTTCTGGAGTGTCTGTACAGCTTGCAGTTTCCACATCTTTGAGACTGTTCTTTTAAAACCTGTAATAGAAAAGTTAAAAAAAAAAAAAAACCTTAAAAGATTGTGAATTGTGAGACCTTTTCAAACAGAGCTCCAGACGAAAGAGTACTTTAACATATGTCTGACTTTGCCTCCATGGGACAGGACACTGTGGTGAAACTCCTGGTATGTTGTACTGAGAGAACCTTGAGCCTGTGTGATATTCCTGCCCAAAGTGCAGGGTCTAAATTTAATTGTGAAGAAATATCATGCGATCCCAAATGGAGGGGGAAATTCTCCAAAATAGATGGACTGCTCTCTTCAAAAAAAAAAAAAAATGTGTCACTTCAAACAAACAGAGGAACTGAGCACATATTTCAGGCTGGAGAAAGTCTGAAAGCAGTTTGGCAGTGGTTACAAGGGGTGATCAGGGGTTTTCTTTGTCTCCAAAGGCCATCAACTGGACTCATCGGCAAATTTGGATCAAAGTCAACAGATAACATATTGTATTAACATTTTGATTTGGATCCTTGCCTTGTGTCCTGTGTAACCAAATAGCTTTGTTTTTAGAAAATACACAGAAGTGGTTAGGAAGAAGAAAGAAAAAGCCATGTCTGTGACTAACTCAAACCATGCAAACTAAGGCAAGACCTACCTATTTCTCTTTCTCTCCATAACCTGAGACCCGGATGGTACACATACTAACATTTGAGGATTCTGTCTCCCAGCACATGTTGTTTGAATTTCCTTGAGATGTTCTGGGGAATCTAAAATTATGTCAAAATTAAAAGTTAGAATAAGAGACAGGAAATCTGGTTTTGTTACAGCCATTTGGCATCGTGTAAAGATTCTGTCAGCAACTAACTTTTCATTCCTCACTGAGTCAGGCTGCACCTTTGACCAAGCAGGAAATTGCCATGGCAAACATGCTTACCCAGGAGCAGCAAGGAAATCCAATAATTCAGATTGTTTTAAGTCTGTGATATTTTCAAATGACTTAATACAGCTGAGTCTCTGAAGAATTCCGACCATTTTAATGGCGGCAACTTGCAGTCCCACTGAGGAATGGGCTGCTACATAAATACTGAATGATCGTGTCTTTCTGTCTTGGCTGAAACATATTAGCTTTGTTTAGCGGCTTATTGCTTTATTCACAAAATAAATTTCAGCCGTCTCTCTCCCAGCCACGTTCTGAGCACATCGTCAGCCTGTGCCTTATTAGATATGGGGGCTCCCATTCCAGCCACATCTGTAACCGTCTCCGACTCAGCAATAATGAATTAAGCAGTTAGGTATTTACCCCCTAAATAGAGTTAGCTCTAGGAAGCGATATTATTATGGGTGGTCCACAGAAGCCAGGAAATTCAGACTTTCTCAGCAGGCAATACAATTTTAAATATCATCGTGATAAAAATGTTTTCCACATTTTTGTGGTTTGTTTGCTTTCTAATGGAAAGAAACTTCAGCAGGTCCCCAATGAGTTCTGGACTCCCAGTGCTAACCTATACCCCAGATAAATGCTAGGAAATTGTGACAAGAACACAGATTCCCTTTTTGGGCAGCAAAAAGTCCGGAAAGCAAAAGCAGCCAGAATCCTTTGAGAAATTCATAAACTGTACGAGAATCCTCCGGAAGATGACGGCAGGTCCTCAGCACCACACACAATGCTATTGGAAATCTCGGCATCAAATCTGAAACAAAAGGAAAATGCCCTTTGAGAGCCTGGTGTCGCCCATGCAGCTGCCAGGCAAGGAGTGAGGTAAGCCTTGGAATTAATCTGTAAGTGCGAACACCCTGTGAGAGTCAGGAAGAGGGGACACAGCCTGGCAGCCGCCTGCAAAAGAGGGCTCAGAGAGCCTGGGGCATGGTCAAGTCCACCTCTCAGCCTCTCCTCTGGCGGGCTACATGAACCAAGACAGCAATTCCTTCTACCCCATGCTGGCAGCCACCACCTTATAAAACGCCTACTGGTTTCCAACACTTGACAAATAAATCACAAATGAATGTCAGTCACTCTCAAGGAGAGTGGCTAGACTGAATGTTGAGTCTGGCCCTGTCACTTAAAGCTTAGAGACCTGGACAACCCAGTTTACCTACATGACTTCTTTTCCTCATGGGTGCCAGGGTGATAACGTTCCCACGATGTGACAAGGATGTACATGAAGCACTGAGAATGTGCAGAGGCCATTGGCTCTGTGTCACAGTGAACAGGCACGGGCTGGTGCTCCCAGACTGCAGGCGGGATACTTAAGGTCCTGAGAAGTGGCAAGCCTCAGGTCTCATGGGTGCAGTGAGCAGAGTGAGGACAGATGCCAAGCTTGTCCACGGTGATATAAGACTGATGAGGAGGAAGAATGAGCCACAAAGTTAGGACGGTGGTCTCAGTCAGGTGCCAATCCTCCATGACCCATCAGAACTACTGAAGAACCCCGCTAACCAAACGGGCTCTCTGGGTCCAACTCCCCTCCAATGCCAACACTACTTAAATAAACAATCACGTTGTCTTTTAGGCCCCCTCCCCCATCCACTGTGCACCTGCTGACCTCAGTGGACTACATCTCCCAGGCACCCTTGCTGTCTGACTAACATTTGGATTGACCAATGGGATGCCTCTTAGGAGATCAAAGGGTGTAAAGAGAGGAAGTTGGGGCTATTGGTTCCCAGTCTACCTCTTGCTGCCCTCAAATTGGAATGGCTGCTGTTGTGTTTAACTGCTCTTCAAGACCTGCTCTCCAACCCCCTCACCCCTGTTCGGGTCTAGGGTATATGGCTTCCCTTTTTATTGACATCCAAGGCATCAGCATTGTCCTGTTCACAACACACCTTAGGTGCATGGACAATTTCCAAGGCACGCAGGGGATCTCTGAAACCGATCATACACTAGGTCTTTTTTATACCCATTTATCTGTGAGGAAGCATAATTTCTATATTAGACGTGACGAGTTTCGCCACAAAAGTCTTAAAACAATAAACGGCTCACTGTCAGAAAAGTTAGACGATATATAATAGTCACTCTGGAATTTTCCATCTTATATTTTCAGAACTCTTTTGACCACAGGTAACTGACAGGTAGGTAGGTAACTGGTCGCCTTCTTCCCCAACACACACACCGCAACAAAACATCCTGGATGAGTGGCAAAGGAATATGTTTCCATCATTAGAGAAGATAGGAGCGATTTATTTGTGTGCTGAGGCCGTGTTTAGATGTCTGTGAATTATCACTAATTATATACACGCCTGCAAGTTTGGAGTAGGATTGGGAATGTTTCTATCTTCTGTCACACTGTGCTTCCTAGAGGGACACCAAAGAAAAGACATTAAACCACCACACACACACACACACACACACACACACGCACACACACACACACACCGAATTTAGTGATCCCTGAAATTACACATCATCTTAAATTTATTTAATTAGATGTATATGCACACGCAAGGGTACATGCATTTGCATATATGAGCATGTGGAGGCCAGAAATCAACCTCAGACACCATCTATCATTTTTTTAAAATAAAATCTGTCACTGGGGTGTGGGGCTGGTCAGTTTGCCTAGGCTTTCCATATGCTAGACTAGTAACTTACTACTGAGCCACACTCCCAGCCCTTAATTACTTAAAAATGTATATATATATTTATATATATGTACATAAATATATATAATACATAAATTTATATATATTTACATATATATAGTTTTAAAAACTTGCTACCAATCTATTTATTTGGGGAGGGATGGGTACATGACATAAAAGACATCTGGAGGCCAGAAGACAAGGACTGGAGAGATGGCTCAGCAGTAAAGAACACTGGCTGTTGTTCCACTGGCTGAGTTTGATTTCCAGCACCCACATGGCAGCTGACATCTGTCTGTAACTCCAGTTCCAGGGCTTCTGACACCCTTACCCAGACATACATGCAGGCAAAACACCAACAAACAAGCTAAAAATAATATATATATATGAGAACTTCAGGAACCAGTTCTCTCTCCACCATGGGTCAAGTGAGGGCCTTCACCAGCCTGAGTCATCTCACTGGCTTCCATAATTACTTTTTTATGAGTGTAAATTAGTTTCTTTCATCAGAAATCTTTATTTGTTTGTGGTGGAAGAGTCTGCTTTCCCTGAGGCCCCTACCTGGTACCCATGCCACAGAGCGAGCACCAGAGCCAAGCAGGAAGCTGCTGAGGTCACAGCCCAGGCACTGTCCAGGGTGAAGGTCTTTCTCCCCTCGACGGTGTCCATAAATTCAGGCCATTTTCATTGAAACCGCAGCTAGCCCTCTCCCGAAACCTGACACTTTAAATTATTATGAAGTCACAAGGGTTAAAAGCAGCTAGGACTCATCTGAAGACCTCCAGGGTGGGAAAACTTTCCAGTCAGATACTGAGACTGTCGCCACATCAGGATGGCAGAGCAGAGGAGACAGAAGGGTAAGGACAGAGTGAGGAGCCAAGAAGGATTCACTCACACAGAGTAGACACACAGGATAAATGGAAAAAGTCAGTCCCAGAAACCAAAAAGAAAAAGGCAAATTGAGACTTCAGAGGATTCTGGGACAGTGCCCTAGTCACATAGGGAAAAGAAAAAAAAAAAAAAAAAAAAAACTCAATTCAACCCCTACCTCACATCGCGCGCAAAGACCAGCTTCAAGGAAATGCTTCAGTACCCCATGCTTTGACTTTATCTTTCATTAGCTCATTTTGAGCCAGGATCTCATGTCGCCCAGGCTGCCCTCACACTCACCATGTAGCTGAGGCTAACCCTGAACTTGTGCTCGTCCCTCCTCCACCTCCCTGCTGCTGAGATTACAGGAGTGGTCACCACACTACACTTCACGCTGTGGACTTAAGAAAAACCTTAGCCTACCTATTGCTTTCTTCCACCATCATAGGACAGACAGAGCTGACTTCATTACATCCCACACGAGGCAAGCAATCTACCCCCAGAGCTATATCCTCGGTCTCCTTGGCTTTCGACGCTGTTGTAGCCATTGTGGCGTAAGAATCTGGGATTCTACCCAGAGATGGTTTGTAACCGGAACCGGGAATAAGTGTTAATCACTCATCCAGAGGAGCAGGGTTTGGTTTCCAGCACCCATGCTGGGTAGCTCATAACCACCTGTCACCCCATCTCTAGAGTTCTGATGGCCTCTTCTGGACTCCCTGGGTACTGCACTCACGTCTGCATCCCTATAAATACGCGTAAATTAAAATGGTAAGTCTATTAAAAAATAAAAAAACAAAAACAAAAACAAAAAAACCAGCAGCTGAAGAAGATGGGACACCCACGTGTCCCCTGCCTCAAAGATGCCAGCTTCTAGCCTAAAAGGCTTTTGTCTCTCTGTGACCCTACAGGGTGGCTATGGACCTGCCCAATCTTCTGAAACCCAAATCCCTCAGCATCTCTACCTATCCCCAAAGAAACCCTGGGATAAGAGCACAGGGCTACTCCAGTCTCATGGGGGGCAAGGAGAGAATCTTACGCAGTGTCTCAGATTGACCCCAAACTTGTCAGCTTCTTGAATGCTGGGATGACAAGCAGCCACTACCATTCCCAGCTTCTCATCTCTATTTTTAATCTCTCTGTCTCCAGCCACACATGTCCCCTCTCCGCTCTATCTTCCCAGCTCCTCCCCCTCCCCTTGTCCTTCTTTCTGTCTCCTACAAACGTGGGGTTAGGGAGGCTCATCCTTAATGGAGGTACCAGCCACAAGTCAAACACAACAGGGGGAACTCTGTGGCTGCTTTGGTAAGATGACATCGACTCTCATCCTAGTCTCTGTCCCTAGGATTTGTCACCATTACAGGCTCACAGTGCCTGCTGTGCATGGTGGTGCCAGCAGGATTTGCTGGACCCTTATAGCAGAGGTGGCTGTGCCCATTTTGCAGGTTAACAAACTGAGGTACAAAAGGTTGAAGAGCTCATTGGGATGAACATGCAAGGGCTTGGAAGTTGGGGAGGAGGCATACTTTCAGCCACTTGTCTTGGGCTCAGGAAAGAGGGAAGAGAGATAAACCCAGGCAGCCAGTTCCTGAGTCTCCTTTCTGTCAGCCTCTTTGGAACTTCTGCTTTTTCTATACATGGTACACACAATACCAAAGTGATGCTCAAAAAGTGGATCCATTTAGCTTATGGCCTGCATGCCTCCATTTCTTACTCCACACAAGCCTAGACTGCTGCCTCACGTTTCTGTCTAACAGTGCTAAGAAGTCAACACCGTCCTTTCTTCCCCTTCTAGCCCAGGGCATGGTTAAGAGAAGGTGACTTGCCCTTGTCACCCAGCCTTGGCACAACAAAGCTGGAGTAGAATCCTGCTTTGACTGAGGCTAGAGTCAAGTTCTCAGCTTTGGGTGCCACCCCGCCTCCCTTCCCTAGGTGTTCTTCATTCCTTCCATGGGCACTGAGTTCCTTTCCCAGGTGGAAATCAAATTCTTTCTGTATCCATTGTCTGTGGCTTTCCTTGCTCTGAAGGAAGCTTCTAGAAGCTCTCCTCCTTTCCATTCCAGAGACCTTCAAAGATAAAAGAGCTTAATGTTTAAGGGGGACCCCTCCCCATCTCTACCTGACTCTAGGTACTGCCAAATGTCTTATGCACAAGGCAACCCAAAGAGGTCAGCTGTTCTATCCCCCAGGCCTCCAAACTGCTTAAGAAGAAGACGAGGTAAACTCCAGACCCAGGTTTGGTGTGTTTTCTACCACATACCTACATCCTTACACGCATCTCTGTACATACACGCACACATGAGCATGGAGACATGCTCAGGGCTACTTGCCTCCACAGAGCCCATGTGTAGGTCCTCTGTACACACGTACTGGTACAGGTTTACAACACATGCACATGACTCTTGGCAAAAGTTAAAATCAGCTTTTCAGGGACACATTCATTTGCACACCTGAGTTCCACAGCCTTGTGAGCACACAGGGTGTGTCCCCAGGGGGCCTCTCCAGGAACTTTCCAGTACCTGGCTTTGGCACAAGCCCCACCTGGTGGACACTGTGTGTATATGCCAACTGTGCTCCAACCCAGTGCCCCCTTGACCTAGCAGAGTATGCTGGGTAGTCCCACAGCTGGCATGTAACAACTGGAAGTATATTTGGGGGTCTCCTACCCACTGAAGGGCTCCTCTCTCTCCTATTCCCTTCCCTGGGTAACAGGATTAAAAGATTCACTCAGGAAGCTACAGCTGGATTCTCCTACACGGCCTCCTGTGCCCTGCTGTAACTCTGGGTTAAGTCCAAAAGTGCATTTGGAAAAAGCATGTGACATCATGACACAGACTGCAAAGCAACTGCCACTTAGGGTAGCACTGAATCAGAGCTGGCCTCAGAGCCAAGTTCAAGGACAATGTGAATCCCAAAACCACCCCTTCTTGGCTATGTAACCCAAGAAAGTGACTTCACATCTCTGAGCCTGCTGTACCTTCCCACTGTCCATGGGTCCAAATTCCTAACGGGGCAGTTGAAAGAAATGACTAGAATCACATGGAAGCCACCCCCACTTCCCTAGCCCATCTTTCTCCAACCTAGTCCAGGGCTCCCCAAGAAAGGACCAAAAACAGAGGAGCCCAGCTCTGAAATCCAATTCAAGTCCTGGCTCAGTCACATTTTCGGTATGAGCTTGGACAAGTCATCCCACTTCTTGGAGCCTCAGTTTCCCCATTTGCGCACTGGGAACTTCTTTATGCTGTGTGCAGAGTCCAACATTAGTGAGCACTGCTCTCAAGAGCAGGTGTTGTATAACAGGCTTCAGAGCAGGGAGCTCAGTGACCCTCGGGAACCCAATCCAATAACCGGAATCAGTTATGATCTCAGACACAGCTCTAAGCACTAACTAGCTCTCTAGCTTCACAAACCCTTGAGGAGTGAACCCACTTCCCAGATGGGAACACTGAGGCATAGAGATGATGTCACTGAGCCAGGGACTTCAGATGCAGATTGTGAATCCAGACAGACAGTCCAGAGCTGGCTGGCTTTCTCTATGTCCTTATTCCTCACTGAACTGTCTCAGGCACCCCAGAGGAAGTCCAAAAGTCTCCTCAGAGTCTGAAGCCTGTATTTAGATTGGTCTCACAGCCATGCTCTTCCCTCCAACCCCCGAGGAACAGAAGCCATACAATGCCCCTGCCATGGTTATCAAGTTGAGAGAGCCTTGGGGAGGTGGGCCAACATGTTGCTGGTTGGATGCCTCCTAAATTGCAAGGTGAAGGGACAGGGTAGGCAAGAGGACCATGTCAAAGGGAACTGGGCCTGGGAAATGGTAGCTCTTTAACCCATTTGAAAGGTGCACACTGGGCATGACTGAGTCAAGTGTGAATCCTGAATCCCTGGTGGCCTGCTGTGTGATCTATGCAAATATTCAACCTTTCTGGGCATCATCTCCTTCCTTCAGAGAAGAAAAGAGGCAATCTAGCCTGCAGGGGAAGATAATGTCACCTTCCTACCTCTACTCACCTCTGCCTCCCCCTGTGTTGAACACCCTACTGCAGGTGTGCCCCAAGCCATGTTCCTACTTCTGCAGAGGCCAGTTCACCACCAGCTCCATTTGAACTTGAATCTGGCCAGGTGACCACTCTAACCAATGAAACGAGACAGTAGCATCATCGGTTTCCTCTCTTGCCCTAACCGGACTAACCTGGGATGACATTCCCAGGTGCTGCAGGCTGATGCCCCCAGTAACCCCAACCAAATTCTAGGATTTTGGAGGCAAAATACTGTGTGGCTCTTGGTGGGCTCCCCAGCAGTGAGCACCTCAGAGGCCTCATTTCTCACTTCTATAAACAGAGCTGGGTAAAATCTTGGGGGCAGGCAGATCCATTAGCGGTAAGTGGGGGAAGGCTTTCAGAAAGGGAAGCCCCGTGAGCCTGTCATTCCACAGGACGCCACTGAGACAAACAGAAGAATCCACAGCCCCTCCCAACCTCCCTGCCACTTTGTTCTGTCTGTTGTTACTCTCTGGAATTCTAGCCACTTTGGCAAACTGATGCTTAACACTAGAGACTCAAATGTCCCCAGAGTGGCCCTTTAACAAGTTCTCTTGCTAAGCTCCATGAAAACCCTTGGGTGGGAAATTCACACAAGAGGATGTTCTAATGAGCAATAAATTGGAACAATACTGCTCAGCCTCAGCAGGGGAAAAAAAAAATCAAAACAAAATGAGAGCCAGTGATGTGGCTCAGCAGTAAAGGGGCTTACCATCAAAACAGAAGACCTGAGTTCAACTCCCAGAGTTCATGTTATAGAAGGAGAGAACCAACTCCCTCTTACCACCACAGACACCATGGCATATGCGCACAGGACCCTCCTCCACATCTGGAAATAAATGATAAAGAAATGACTTGATGCTCACCACACTGGCCAAATGTGAAAAGTGGAGTCTCCAACGGCACAGCAGGTGAAACTGGGGTCTGGGGCAAAGAAAGGCATCTTGGGTCTGTCCCCCAAAATATGTGCACAGTGTAATCCTGGGAAGAAATGAGGTTACAGCCCATCATTGAGGGAAGTCGGATCAGGAGATTGAAGCAGAAACCACCAGAAGGCTGCTTCCAGGCTCACTCTCAAATAGCTTTCTCATACAGCCCAGGCCCACCTGTATAGGGATGGCACCACCCACAGTGGACTGGATGGACCCTCTTCCATCAATTAGCAAGCCATAAAATGCGACAGGCCAATCTGATGGAGACAATTCTTCAGTTGAATCGCCCTCTTCCTGTCAAGTTAATAACTGAAGCTAACTATAATATCATTTATGAAATCCCTGCTAAGGGGGGTGGAGGGAGGCATGGAAGATGGGCAAAGACACACAACAGAGAAAGATGGGAAAGGAAGGCCAGAGATATCTGGGTGGGCAGTGAAGGTGGGGAGGGCATGGATGGAGCTTCCTTAGTGACTGTTGAAAGAGGCTGGGTACATAGTGAGAACCTGGCCGTGGTGTCTTAACACAAGTGTCCTTTCCTGCCCCTCTCTATGGTTGACATTTGAGAGCTCTTCTCAGTACCCAAAAGGACACACCCCTGTCCCTCAGAGTCAGCTAGGAACAAGCAGATACCTGGTCACTATGCCCTGTCTCCTAAAGACATCCCATGAACATCTCATAAAGCTCACCCATTGGCTGAAGGGCAAAGCAGAACACCAACTCTGGTGTCTCCCCAGCTCTCTCTCTCTCTCTCTCTCTCTCTCTCTCTCTCTCTCTCTCTCTCTCTCTCTGTGTGTGTGTGTGTGTGTGTGTGTGTGTGTGTGTGTGTGTGTGTGTGTGATGCTGGAGCTAAACAGGCTGCCAGGAAGCCCCTGTGATCTTCCCAACTCTGAGCCCTGAAGGGCCAGCTTCATTTCTGTCCTGCTCCAGGTTTAACAGAGGAAGTGCACAGATGTTCTTAGATAATGGATAATGAATCATGAATCTGTGGCCACCACAGGGGTTCCAAAGACGGGGACAGAGGAATGTCCACACCTTCTCCCCCCACCCCAGGAGGAGGAGAGTCAAGACCCCCAGTGACTCTTTCCACAAGGGGTGTCTAAATCTCAGCTCACAGGCGATGCACAAGAAATGATTTCTCAGCAAAGCAACTCACACTGCACCGCACCTAGGGGAAGAAAGGCAACATTCTTGCCACCCAAATTCCCATTTATACTGAGCCTGCTTCCAGTTCTCAAAGCCTTTTCTGTAATTCCGGGGCAGGTGACTAAGCCAGGCTCAGGGGACTGTACAAATGTCCGCTCCCTAAAACTAGAAAGGAAGCCAGCTTCAAAGCTCTGCCCAGCAAGATGTTAATTCATCACTTGAACCGTATATGTTTCTCTGGATCCTCTTTCCTTTTCCTTTCTTCTTCCTTCATTCCCAGTCAGTGAGACATGAGGAGAAATTGGCCGAGGCCTCATGGGAAAGGTTCACTGTGGTGTGCATTTAGCTGTGATGCTCAGTGCTAAGGCAGCCAGCTGGGGAGGGGGGTAGAACATGAGGGCAGGAAAGCAGACTAATGGCGCAAAACCGGACCAACCACGCCTGCTACAGATGCAGACGACATAAGCATGCTTTGATCAGCAATAAACTACACACCGGACAAAGTCTGGAAGATCACGTTGCTTGTGACATCATAGTGCTACAGTGTTCATGTGCTGAAAACCGAGTGCTTTGTGTAGGCTATGCTGCTGAGAACAGGGATGAGATTCTGGATATTAAAGTATAAATTTGGAAAGTGGTAAGATGGGGAGGCTCACGTCATAAAACTGCTCACAAAGTGGAATTTAATGTTTTTTTTTATTCCATTTGTTGGTGTGTGTGTGTGTGTGTGTGTGTGTGTGTGTGTGTGTATGTGTTCATGCATGAAAGTCAGAGGACAACTTTCAAGTGTTGGTTCTTGTCTACCATGACATGGATCAAAAACTTGGGTTGCTAGACTTGGCGGCAAACCCTTTTTACCTGCTGAGCCATCTCGCTGGCCCCAAGGTGGGTCTTAAAGCCCCACACACTCGGTAACCTCAAGAACAATATTCTGCTAAGTGTGGCCCAAGCTGGCCCCAGGCTATGTAGCTGGGGCTGGCCTTGAACTCCTGACCTTCCTGCCTTGGCTTCCTGAGTGCTGGGATTATAGGAATACCCGACCAATCTTGGCTTGGAGTGGAGGTCTTAGTCCAGAATGCTCAGCTTCCTTTCCAGGTCATAGCAGATCCCCCTCCCAGAGAAAAGCCAGGCTGTGGGTGGGAGAGATTCTGAGTGCCACAGCACGCAGCATTCTGGGCTTGTCTGGCCTTCAACGTGTGATTTTGAGAGTTGGATTGAGAAGAAACGAGCTCAGAATGGCACGCGGGTGTGAAGCTGGCTGTCGTGCCAGCTATTTGCCTGTATTTAAAACACATATGGGTGATATTTTTAAATATCTTTGCTATGTGACTGTAAAACATTGCAGTTGCTACTTCATGGACGTGGGTTTTTATGCAAACCCGGGATGGAGAGACTGGGCGTGTTGTTGCTCACAGGCTCTGTGGGAGAACAGACCTAGCAGGCCCTGTGTGGGGTGGGCCAGGCCACACCTCAGGGGCTCTGGGTAATAATGTATGTTTTCTCTGGGACACATCATTCCCAACTTCCTCCTTAGAGTGGTATAGACACCTCCCCACTCAGGCCTGGTCAGCTTGATCCATTCCAACCAAGTCCTTCCCCCAGGGATTGGTCCAGGGGCAAGCACCTTTACCCAGTAAGCCATCCCTCAGCTCTCTTCTCATTTTAGATAAGCCCTCATGTAGCCCAGACTAGCCTTGAACTCATTAGGTAGCCTAAAATAACCTTGAAGATGATCTTCCTACATCCGTCTCCAGAGTACTGGGGGTCACAGGCCTGTGTCATAACATTCTTTCAGTCATGGAGACAGAGGCTGTTCCCATCTCAGGATTTCTCGGGTACAGACCCCAAGGGGTTGATGGGTACTAATCATACATATAGCCAGATGCCGGGTCTCATCTCTGAGCTCTGACATACTCATGGCAAAGCAAGGTGATGACAAGGGCCCCTGAGGGACAGTGCTCGTGGAATCATCCCTGTAGGTCTCAAATCTTAGATGCCCCTTAGGCATCTAAGGTCCCCTCCAGGCTGATTTTAGAGGCCTCTGAGAACGAGATCCTGAGGGCTCCAACTTCAACCTTGAGTTGGTTTAATGTGTCGATGGATATGCAGCTTGCCAGACCTCAGCTCTCTCTGCATGGAGACCGCCAGGCACTGAGCCAATCTTCCTCATCATGCTTTCCCCCATAATGGTCTTCCTCACCCCAGACTCGGAAGCAATAAGGCTCAGAAGCCAAAAGAAACCTAGCCTCCTTTAAGGTGATTTTCTCACCTTATTTCGTCACAGTTTCAGAAAGATGGCTGACACAGAAAATCGGTACCAAGAGCAAGGTCCTTTCCCTCAGGAGACATCTCTAGGAAGCTCTACCCAGAACCACATTGGCCAGCACCATGTCACATGTCCATTTCTGAATCAGTGATATGGTTACTCTTGCCCCTAAAGCAAGTAACTTGGAGCAGAGGCCACGGGGAGCTTGATCACCATAAGGGAAAAAGCGAAAAAGGGTGTTGGGAGTGGGGAGATTGCCAAGTAGTTAGAGCACTGGCTTCTCTCCCTGGGGACCTGGGTTTGATCCCAAGCACACACATGGTGGCTCACAACTATGTGTAACTCCAGTTCCAGGAAATCTGATACTGTCCTCTGCAGACACCTGTACATGTCTGAGCACACACATACAGAGAGAGAAATAGAATTAAATCTTTTTCTTAAAGGATACTAGGAAGGTGACTATCTACCCCAGGAGACAACATGGCACTTGGTACCTCCTAGGGTGGGAAGATAGATTTATGGACGTGAATTTTCACTCCCGCATCTTGAGGGAGCATAATGCTGGCTGTCCCAAACCTAAGAAGATGAGCTGATGTCCTCTTGGGTAAGGAACAAAGGTAGTTCTAGCTAGCACATGCAAACTGCCTGGGCCAGTTCACAGCTGCACAAATTGAGCTGAAAGGACTTGGCATAGCTGGAGACCTTGGTGATGTGCAGGGACTCCAGGCCCAGAAGGATCAGGGGGTCTGATGACATGATCAGGGCTGATTGATATAATCCTCCCTCGTTCATTTGATTTCTCCATTGGTGTCTTCATTCTCAGACAGGCCTGTCCTCTTCTTTGGGGGCAAAATGGGCTCCCAGATTCCAGATGTCCATCTCCCCAAACCACAGATAAACACCCTTCTAAAATCCCCATCACACAGACATGCAGGCAAAAACACCAATGCACATAAAATTAAAAAAAAAAAAAAAGTCTGCTTGGCGGTGGTGGCACACGCCTTTCACCCCAGCACTCAGAAGGCAGAGGCAGGTGAAGCTCTGTGAGTTCAAGGCCAGCCTTGTCTAGATTGTTTCAGGGCAACAGTTTCAGGACAACAGGGCACATAGTAAGACCCTGTCTAAATAAATATATAAATAGTAGGGAAGAATCTCACTAATCCAGGTTAAATCACATGGCTGTGCCTGAGCCCAAGCCAGGCCCGTTTTACAACATGTCAGGGTGGCAACAAGGTAGAGAAGCCTTAAGGGCATCAACTGGTCAGCAACCAAGAGGACATTTATGAGGAGTTTAGAAATAGGATAGTCATGTCCAATAAGGGTGGGATGCTTGCCCCAGATCTCACAGCAATGGACCCAAAGCAATAAGCTCAGAGCCACCACACCATCTGCCAGCAAGCGGCCCAGGTATCCCTGCCCCATCCACCCTCAGCTCCCTTCCTCTGCTCCCACCCTACTTCTCTTTCATTTTCTGAGGTGAGGGCATAGCTGCAGATTAAATGCACCTCTCCCCCACTTCCCAGCCAACTTCACCCAGGGCTCCTTTGGAAGATAAAAATTAAGTTTTGATGAGGTTATGAGACTAGGGGCTCCCCCAAGGGGTTATTGGCCACCTAAGGGAACTCAGAACCTGTAGACCTCCTCATCATGTTATAGAAACAGTAAAGTCTCTGAGGAGTGGAGACTCTACCATGGAGTTACCCTACATGGTGATCAGAGAGCCCCAGAATGAAGCTCTCACAAGGCTTTACCCACACTAGGGTGGCACCATGCAGCTGCCTTTAAGTCACCCACGCTGCTGTAGGGAACCCCAATAAATTCATCTGTTCCCTAAGCTGGACTGGAACGGTCTGTCATTACCGCCTAGTCTTGGAGAGGAGTCATTTGCTCATGTGTCCTCTGAAAAAGTCATCCCAAAAGGCAGTATTGACAGTCTAGGAGGACAGACCTCACCGGCACCTGACCAAGAGATGATATAACTTCAGCCTTGAAGCCTCCAGTACTGGGGGCATCTGCTTCCTGCCGACACCTATCCCTGCCCTGGTATTTTCCTGTGCTGTATCCTGTTGGAGATCTATTGAAAGCAGCAGACATTCAGAGATACTGAGGGGCCCGGCATAGCATTAAGCCAAGGAGAACGCCTCCCTTCTAGATTTTCCATAACTTTGAAATCATTTTTACTGAAGAGAAAAAATGACTTCGACTTCTCCAGTGACCTCCACGCACTTACTTCCTGCCTCCATCTGTCCCAGAGATGAACAGCATGGAAACTCGGGCAGCATCTTTACCATCATATTCTAGGCAGAGCAGGAGAAAAAAGAGTACAAACAGCTAAAGGACTTGGGGGTCACGGACAACCCTGAGGGACCACCTTCACTCTCACAGCTATGAACTACCTAGTTCTTTTGATGTTTTCCAGATGGGACACCTGAAGTTCCGAGAGGTAAAGTGATTCATCTGAGATCACACAACTGGAAAATGGAGTGGGGATTACTGGACATCTTTATCTTTCTTTCTTTTTTATGTGTTACCAGGACCCTGGAAAGCCCCAAAGTCTCCCTTAGGAGACCCTCACAAGAAATGCCAGGACAGTAGCATTGAACCTGTGACATCAGGAACACATCTGCCTATTAAGATAAGTTAGAGTAGACTCTACCAATGCCAACATAAAAAAAAAAAAAAAAAAAAAGGTGTGTTCATTGTCAATTAGTGTCAAGTTTCAATGTAGGAATTTGGAGCTTGGCTAAGAGAGATACAAAAGTCAGCAAGGATCTAAATCTCTTTGGTGTTCACTCCTCTGCTCAGCATCCTGGTGGTACCTTATCTCATAGTCAGAAGGTATCAACTACTTTTCCCAGAGTCCCATGTAACAAAGAGACAGGGTGGGGACTAAAGAAAAATACACCTTCCTTTTCTAAAAAGAAAAATCTCTTTAAGAGGTGTTCCCTTCCTCAGAACAGACTCTCTCTAAACCCCAGGTGTGCCATTTCATCCCTGTAAGCCTCAGTTGCCCCATCCAGGAAAGGGGAAAAGTAGCTTCCTCTCCAGGTATGAGAGTGAACCTTGCCCAATACTGGACTCTCAGCAGGTACCTTGATGGCTTCACTGGTCTTCAGGGCCACTTTTTCTTCCCTCCTTCCCAGGCCTATACCTGTTCTCTGTCTTCTGCTGGATTTATACAGGAAGGGCCTGATCAGAAGATCTGGGGTATGGGTAGTAGGTATCTGTTCCTGGGTGCCTCTCTGGGGGATTCACTACAGACAGCAGGACAACCAGCAACCTCTATCTGTCCACTGCTATCCACCTCAGGTAACCGCTATGCCTGATGGGAGGAACTTAGTCAGGAGTCCCGGGACCCTCACCTCTGCTATGTGATTCCTAAAAAGTCAACACACATCCCAAACTCTTTATATATGAGGATGACCTTGAACTCCTGACCCCTCCTGGATGCTTTATGCAGTGTTGCAGATGGAACTCGGGCTTCACACGTGCTAAGTGAACATTCTACCCATGAGCCACATCCTTGCCTTATGAAGGGACTCTTCTTGGGATGCCAGTTGGAGCCCATTGGGTCTCATTGTTGTTTTTTCTGCCAAGAGCTAGGCTGAATCAACAAATACCTTTCCTTTTTTCCAAAATAAATCATTTGAAAACTTGGGTAGTGGTAGTGTTTGTCTTTCTAGTCAGAGTTTCTCTGTGTCCTGGAACTCACTCTGTAGACTAGGCTGGCCTTGAACTCACAGATCTACCTGCCTCTGCTGGGATGAAAGGCGTGTGCCATCACCACACCACCAGCACCTGGTAACTTGGATGTTTTATACAGAGCGGTCAGTAACTTGAGTCTCATCTGATGTGGGGTGGCTCATCCTTCCATCCCAGCATTGGGGAGGCTGAGGCTACATAGTGAGATCAAAAGACAAGATGGAAAGGGGCCCTTTGGGGGGTAAATACAGGAGAGAGTGGAAGGATAATCAAGGGTAATAGCCAGATAGAGCAATCAGATAGGGAAAAGTGGGGGAGGCCTCCTCAAAGAGGAAGGGAGGCAGATACAGAAAAAGGAGAAGGTAAAATACCAATATGGAAGGTAAAAAAGCCACAAAGAATCATACTATTAACTATTTCCCCAAAAGAGTCACTATAATGCACATACCTCCATGGGAAACTATATAGTTTTAGTAAATGTTTAAAAATCTAAGCTGGCCATGATTCCCCATGAGCCAAAGACCACCTAACAAAAAATCCAAAACCTGACATAAGAAGTCCTCTTTGAACTGTTGGTCAGGAGTCTCCAAGAACTCCCCAAACATACAGCCTATTTCTGTTGCCCTTGGTTGCCCCGCCAGAGACTCGAGGTCAGTAAGTTCCAATTGCTGAAGACACCATGCACTTCCAAACAGAATCCAGAGCCCTCTGAGCTGGAACTGACTTGAATTCCTCCTCCCCGAGGACTAGCTTTCTTGGAACCAGAAGGCACCATGCAAGTTTCCAAAGGAGGAAGCAACCATCAGTCTTACCCAGCTAAGGGTGCAGTGGTGCCATGCATTTCTTGGCAGTGGTCAACAGCTCTCTAAATAGACTTGAGACCCAGTCAACAGGAGGAAAACCATGCCTGGTACTGGGACTTAGATAATGATTCAGTGCTAGCGAAGTCATGGTTAGAGGATGTACAACCACTAATTTACATAACCAGTATAATCCAGAACAAGAAGCTATAAATACTGATCCATATACCCACAGGTAAGTGTAGTCTTCACCCCTCATCAAGGAAACTTGTCTTCCCAACAGATGGAAACCTTTACAATCAATCAAAATGCAACATTATGGATCCCAGTCCAAACAAATACATCTATAAAACATTCCTGTACCATATACAGCTCAGGGAACACCATGGAGAAGGTGGCAAAAAGACTGTAGAACCAGACAGTCAGGGAATTTGCTGTGAGATTGTGTCCCCTAGTAATGTCACAAGCTACACAGAAAGTCTCACCAATGTGACTGTCTAAACATGAGCTGAACAAGGATGACACCGTGAAAGCGGGGACCTGGACAGGAGAAAAGCCTACAGGTTTTTCTGAGCAAAGCAGAGAGAGGTGGTCCTCCCAAGTAAGGGCACACCAATTGATTATCCCCCAAAACATACGCACAAGTTGTATTACACAGACTAAACAGGTTATATCTAAAAAAAATATAGGTATACATACACTTGCATGCAGGCACTAAAAAAAAGTGTGCACAGGCGGTGGTGGTGCACACTTTTAATCCCAGCACTTGGGAGGCAGAGGCAGGAGGATCTCTGCGAGTTCGAAGTCAGCCTGGTCTACAGAGTGAGTTCCAAGACAGCCAGGACTACACAGTAAAATCCTATCTTGATAAACAAAACAATTCCTTAAAAAGAGGGCTTTAATCTGAAGGTGTGGGGAATAGTATTTCGGAGGGTTTGGAGGCATGGAGCAATGCTGCAGTTGAGGAAATAGCTTAGGAGTAAAACACTTGCTGCACTAGAGTGAGGACCTGAGTTCGAATCCCCAGAGCTCACAGAAAGTCAACCCACACTAGGGACTGTGGCACAAATGTGCGTATACACACACACACACACTAGAGAGAGAGAGGAAGAGAGAGATAGATAATAAAATTAAAATAAACTACAAAAAAATCAGTTGTCTACTTGGTCAAAAGTGATTCACCTCCCATTCTGAATCAGTGAATTAATTCAAAATCTTGAGGTTTGTGCAAGATAATGATTTTAAGAAAGTCTCCATCCTGTATGGCCTCATGGCCTGAGTTCTCAGCATCTCTCACTCATGTGGAAACTTCTGGCCGCCGTATTGATCTTGGCGGGCATATATCATTTGCCTGTAAGTACCCATGTCTGTTGTAGTTAATATACAATGGATTAATTTAAAATGCATTAGTTTAATAAAAATGCATAAGATAGAATAGAATTACATTAGCTTCAATAAAAAATTCAATTTCATAAATATTATCTCGTGTTAAAATGCATTGATTTCCAGGAAAATATATGGGTCAGAGGTAATTTACATCGGCTGGGATGGAAACCCGGGTCCTATACACAGGCTGCTTGAGCCAAACGTGTCTGTCTGCATAGAGAACCAGCCAGAATAAATTCCAACCCTGTCTCCATCATCAATGATGCTGGCCCCTGTTCTCCTTGGTGAGTGTATATCTCACACAATGCTAAGGAGTGGAACAGTCTATCTGAAGGAAGGCAGGTGGTGAGCCCAAAGAACATTCTGGAAATCCATGTGAGGGGCTGGCATTGGTAGCTGAACACTCCCTTGGTGGTGGTAGCAGGAGGCATGAGCAAAACTAAGCACAGTCTGGGAGCCAACTTCTCCACCTGCCTGAGCAATGACAGGGACCACCCTGGACAAGAAAACTGTTCCTTTGTCACAAATGGGCTATGCCAGACAAGCTGGAAGGGGGGCCTGAGATGAGAGACACCTGGGATTAAAGCCAGAAGTTTAGGATGAGCGGGACACAGGGTCACAGCTAGGGCTCTGAGGCTAGAAGAGGAGTTTGGGGGTTCAAATTCCAAACTTGGCACTTCCCATGTGACCCTGTCCTAGCAGCTAACATTCTCTTTCTCTCTCAATGACATCCTGGCAGACAAGATGCTGCTCTGTGCATGCTCCAGGCCTCTCAGCTCTCAGGTAGCAGAGCTGAGACTGGTACTCAGGTTTGGGTTGGAATTTATGTGGCAAAGCCCCTCCCCTCAGCTACCACCCTGTTCCCAGCAATGGCTTAGTGGCACAGGGCACAAGCCAGGCTCAATATTTAAAGCAGAAGGTGTGACTCCTGGCTCTGCCACCTCCAATCTTGGAATCATAAGAGAAGTGGTTGCCTCTCTGGCTTTTGAGCCTGTAAAATGTGTTCAGTGGCAGCATCCTTCTCCACGCATTCAGCTCAACCTCAGGGCTGACACAGGGCCCTGCACAGCACATGCCACCCAACGATGCCCACCTTCAACACAACTGGATGGCTGCAGGGTTCCTTATAGACTCTTCCAGGAGAGTTGAGCAGGTAAGAGTCTCCTCAAGGGCTGGGAAAAAGGAAGTAAAGGGGGTGATTGCCACCTGTGTCCACCTCTCCATGGCTTGCTTTTTACACTCAGCTGAGAATCTAGCTTGGGTCCTTGTGAAGTAAGCATCATGGCCACAGAGACATCTCCCCCACCACATGGAGAGGTTTTTTTTTAGCACCCACTTTAGAGGGGACCCTTACTTTGTGTCTGCCTCATGTTCCCGAGGACAAGGGTTGATTGGGTGCCCAGTGGTGTGGGAAACACCACGGATGCCATGTTGATTGGGTCCTTTCTGGGCCATCCATGACACAGATTCCTGGTGTCACTTTGTTTCATTTCTGACAGTCACAGCCCCCTTCCACTTTTTTAATTAAGTGTGTCATTGTGATCCCCACTGTTACTTTGCCTCCAGAAGGAATAAGAAACTAGTACATGGTGGGAGGGTAGGGTGTGTGCACAACACACGGGACTGTGGAGATGAACATGGGAATTTAAAAAAAAAAAAAAACTTTAATATTTATATATTTATTTTTAGTTTGTATTCTATTTCTGCAAAGAAAAACTGGCGTTTCGTTTATAGTACTGTAAAGCTGCCTTGTCCTATACGTCTATTTACAGTTTTTTAAAAAAATGAGTCCATTTAAAGCACAGTACAAAATGGGTGATAATTGTGCGGATGGCTTGCGCACATGGCTGTATGCTAGGAAGGCCAGCACCCTGGCTGTCTTGGGGATGTAGGATGGGGTGAGATCTGGTCCCACCGAGCATAGCAAAAACTGTGGAAGGAGCTAGAGCTTAGTGGTGGCTGAAAAGGGGCAAGCCTGGGCTCTCAAGAGCTTTAAGGCAACTTCTACAGGGTCCACATGAGTAGTCAGGCTTCCAGTACTGCAACAAAATGCCAATGCCTGAAGCTGGAATGAAGAGCTGCCACTGCCTGTGTGTGGCCTTGGGCAAGTAGGCTGATCTCTCGAGCCTGTCCCCTCAGCAAGAAAATGGAACCCGAAGTACGAATTCTAGCCTGTCTGCTGTGCTGTAGTGAAGATGCCACTTGCCTGCCTCCCTGCCTCCCTCGCTCTCTCTCTGTGTCCCTCCCTGCCTCCCTTGTAAATTGTCATTTCTTTATATTATTTATACCTCTTTGACACAGGCTCCCTCCCACTCGGTTGCCCAGGCTAGCCTTGTGAACTCCCTGGGATCAAGGGTTCTCTGGCCCTCAGCCTCCCAAGTGCCAGGACTACAGGAGTGCACCCCTTGGTATCTCTCTAAGTTGTAGGTGACTGAGGTAGTCACCCATGAGCTCTTTCCATGGCTGATTCACTGACAGGAATATGGACATAAGGTTGTCACCATGAGCCATTTTGGGTGTCTCCTAGGGGATCCTGGGCAGCATGTCCTACAGAGAAGGGACACGCTGTACTTATTTATTTATCTATTTTTCTCTGAACTTCCTTCTCCACAGGCCTCCAGGTTTTTGCTCTCTATAGAGTGTCATTCAAGCCCCTAATTCAAGGGTCACCCCTTCCTCCCTTGGGTGAGGAGATCCTGGCTCAGAGGTCCTTCCCTGTAACCACAACCCATTAGGCCAACAATGGCTCTGGAGCCCTGTGGATACTTTCTCAAGGAATCCGAAGCAGGATTTTACCCAGACACCTCACTGGGGCACCCCCCTCCCCAGACACCCACTCCGATGGCACTTGCTGCAGGGCCCTCTTAACCTCCCCAGAGTGGCCTCGAGAAGGTTTTAGGCCTCGTTGTGTCAATTGGGACCTGGTTTCAGCCTGCCTGCTCTCTCTAGTGGAGCCGGGTCCACAGCCTGAAATAGAGATTCCAATGGCTGTGCATTCTGCCTGCCCAGACACTCTCACTTCCGCCATCCGCCACTGGATGCATCGGCTCTGTAGGCTAAAAATACCCCCTGACATTTTTGAAGGTCTGTGAAGGCCAGTCTGGCTCCCTGCAAGAGTCACAGGCACATGGCAACTATTAGGTCACCTCATGGCTCCCCCATCACTGGCCCACCAACTCTTTCCAATCCCCATTCCTGAAGGCCTAGAGGTGGTATCCTGAGTCATGCCCCCCAAATGCCATGCAGCACCCCATGTGACTATATGTATACCCATCCCCTGAGGATTAAGGTTACACCAAAGTCACAGGACAGGCTCTGACCCAGCAAAACTGAACGCCTCCCCCCTTCCTGTACATGTACGTACACAGAGGCCATATCCTTCAGCAAGGAGATCAGGTCACCACACACCAGCAAGTCCTGCCTTAACCTTGAACTTGAAGCCAGCAGAACTGGATCTTGTGGCCACAGATCAAAGACGTTGTTGTTCATATCCCCACACAACCTGGTCCACAGTAGGTACCCAATAAATGCTGTAGAATGATGCCAGAGCCTGATGCTGGGGCTGGAACCCCGCCCCTGCCTGGGTGACCTCCTGTGCTTCCATTTTCCTACCCGTGAAATGGAAGCAGTCACAGTACTCAGATACTCGGGCTGTTGGAAGCAGACCTTGACCATGGAACATACAACTCATGGGTCAGCCATTGTTAAATGATGGCTACCTTGTTCCCTGACAGGAATCAAGTTTTTCTCATCAAGTAGCTTTTTCCTCGTGGTGACAAGATGGTTGCCAGAAATCAAGCTTTTATCCCATCTCTCAGCCTGCCTCTGAATCCTGATTTCTTCCTCATCCGTGGGGCTCTGTAGGTGGAAGACCCTTACGAACCAAGCTTGGGTCCATGTGTGATCTCAGAACCTACACAGTAGCCAGAAGTATGGCAAGCCTTATTGGCCGGGCCATATAGGTATGGAGACCCAGTCATTATGTGGAGTGAATGTGTAGCAATGTCATGCTGTAGTAACTGAGGGTGGAGTGTGTGAGACCTGGGAATACAGGAAGGGCAGGAGTCCCCAGAGCATTCTGTGCTTAAGTTTTA
Source organism: Phyllotis vaccarum (assembly GCA_033318265.1). Lineage (NCBI taxonomy): Eukaryota > Metazoa > Chordata > Mammalia > Rodentia > Cricetidae > Phyllotis > Phyllotis vaccarum. The sequence goes on along the minus strand of JARWLC010000017.1, from coordinate 50,022,742 downwards.
ACTATTTTGTGGCTTTTACTGGGCATCTCACAGTGGTGTATGTGTGGCCTGTGTGTGTGATCTGTGTTTGTGTGTGTGTGTAATATGTGTGTGAGTGGTGTTATGTGATCTGTGTTGTGTGTTGCATATGTTTGCATTGTATAATGTATGATCTTTGCTGTGTGTGTCTGATCTGTGTCTGATATATGGTGTGTGTGTGTGTGTGTGTGTGATCTGTGTTGTATATGTGAGATGTGTTGTGTATGTTTGTGTATATATATATATGATCTGTGGTATGTCTGATCTTTTGTCTGAAGTGTGGCATGTGTGTGATCTGTGGTGTGTGTGTGTGTACAGCATCATTTAAGTATATACATCAGATTTCCTATTTCTTGGAATTCCATTGCCTTTCCATCCTGGCCCCGGGACTCTGGTCCTGTTGCAGGACCACACCTCCATCTCCCTTCCCACCCGAGTCCTCCCACCCAGGTCACGGCTCAGGCTCAGCCCACAGCACACACAAAAAGCCAGATCACCTTCAACCGAGAAAAGGGAACCACAGAAAATCAGAAGCCGGGGCACAGCCTGTCTTTTGCGACCAGGATTGACGACATCTCTCAGCAGTGTGCACCACCGCAACCACAGAGTGGCCGGGCTGGAGGAGGGGTAAGGGCCATCGTAAATACAATATTAAGACGATGCCCGGAATTAATGGGACTCACGCCTAATAAATATCATCGGTTAGTGAGGAGTTTCGGGACTGCTGATGGAAGATACATTTTGGTAAAATATAGTTTTTGTATGGGTGTGGGCTAGGGCGAGGTGGGGGGGATGCATGGGGCATAAATCTTCTCAGAGAAGTATTCTTTATGATTCTTCAATTCTCAGGAAGCTCTAAAAGCCTGGAGTAGATTCATGTTTACCCTTCCTGGAAGCATCCGGGACAATGTTGGGGGAAGACTTTGCTCGCAAAGCTCACATTCTAGAATGTTCTATGGACCGAGTTCAAGTCACGGGTATTGGAGCCTGGAGAACAGGAAACATCTCTGGTGGCCGAGTGGGAGGGGTTCAGGGAAAGAGCCCTGCTGGACCCTGTGTACAAGGAATGGGCCTGGGACAGGAAGGGCCAGAGTGAACTGTGAGCCTGCGCTGCACCCGGGGGCATAATTTGGGTGAAGTAGAGAGATGCTGTGAACCCAGCATTTTCCTGTTAAGGGCAAATTTGCAGAGATTGGGGGAATCGGGTGCTGTGTGGGGTAAACACACCAACTCTGCAGCTACAACACAGCTGAGCACCACAAACAGGCTTTAATAGTGTCAGCAGATGAATTAAAAGCACAGGCCCGCTTGAGTGTCTGGGAACACTGGCAAGTGAAAAATTGGGCCTGCAGGGTTTGTTTGGTTTTTTTGGTTTTGTTTTGTTTTCTTTCCTTTTTTTTTTTCTTCCTTCCCCTAGTTGCTGAGACTAATAATATCTCATTTTGTTAGCCAGAAAGGATCATTAAAAAAACAAAACACCACCGTCATGTTCCAACTAACCATTTCAGTCTGTGTCTTCCTGTTGCCCTCAAAGTCAAGCTGGAGCTCTCCAGAGAATTAGCAAAGCTAATGAGGCCGCCATTACCAGTCCTGGCCCCACTCAAGGACTGGAATTCCTAGGGAAAAGCCAGGCTTCCTTTGACTCTGAGCTGTTCTCTCTGACTGGACGCTCCTCCCACAGCTGAGCACTGTCTTCACAGGCAGACACACCAGGAAGGTTGCTCCCTCTCGGCTCTCCTAGGCTCTAGGTCCTTTTTTCTCTGATAAACTCTTGAACCTGAAGAAAAGGCTCAGGGTAACTTAACTCCGCCCCCACAGGTCTTGTTGGGTCCGACACTTGTGCCTTGTGCATAAGGTAGTCTCCTCTGCACCGGGTCTGAGCTATGATATTTACCCCACCTAGATCCTGGCACTATGCCTAGCTAATTCCCTGTATATTTAAGTTTTAGAGTAAGGGACTTCCCAAGGGACCCTCGTGACCATGCCCTCCACTCAGGTCAAGGGCAGGGGTCTCTAAGTCATGTCCTCCGGGCAGTGAGGACCATACAGCTCTTCCCGGACAGCGAGGGCACTTATTCCTTCCTGTGTCTGCTGCCCTGGCTCACACTAAATCATCAGGAAACACGGCACTGAGTGGAGAGGCCGAAGCTGTCAGTCTACCCTGTTATTGGGGTTGGTACCTCCCGCAGGGGCAGGGACAGGTTAGCATGCTCCGTATCCTTGGACAGTTAGCTCTGACACGGTCAACAAATGTATTGTGAAATTCAAAGTGGGCACAAGTTGTCTGAGAAAGCATTCCACTCCCCCAAAAGACAACAGGATGTTTGTGGTAAATATTCATGACACTAAGGTCACCATTTTCCACAACGATCACCTTGATCTATCTCCCAAGCTTGACCATGGCTCTGCTTAGATGTGGCAAGCAATAATTACCCCATTCATCCCTCCTTGCTTCCCAGCCCCTGGTAATCCCTGATCAACTCTATCAATATGTCAACGTGTCTCTCTTCTGAGCATTTGTCAGTGACCCATACAATACATGGTCTTTATGGCTGGTGTCTTCCATTTGGAAATCCAGTAGATCTCCAAGTTTATCTGTGCGAACCTGTGTTTACTTTTCTTTTTTATGGCTGAATACTATTCCATCGTGTGGTTATGCCATACTTTTCCTACATTCTTCGGTTGATGGACTGTTTCTAGCTTTTGTCTCTCATGGTCAACATTTTGATCAGCATTGATCAGCAAATATCTACCCCGTCCCTATTTCAACCTGTATTACTTTATAATCAGAAATAAAATTGCTAGATTATGCAAGATTTTTGCTTCCCACCATCTACTACCCTCATTTTCCAGGTGGAGAAACTGAGGCCTGAGTAGGTTCAGCTACTTACTTGCCTCTGTGTACACCGATAAGATCTACTCAGGATCTGGTCTCAGAGTCATCCCTAAACCTATCAAGAGGGCAATGAGTAGGAGCAGGAGGGGAGGAGGGAGAGAGTGGGCAGGGAAGAGGGAGAGAGTGGGCAGGGAAGAGGGAGAGAGTGGGATGAGATGAGGGAGAGAGTAGGAGGGGAAGAGGGAGAGAGTGGGATGAGATGAAGGAGAGAGTAGGAGGGGAGGAGGGAGAGAGTGGGAGGGGAGGAGGGAGAGAGTGGGAAGGGAGGAGGGAGAGTGGGAGGGGAGGAGGGAGAGAACCTTTTTCTAAGAGCACTGTTTATTCCATAGTGTCATTTCCTCCTGGTGAGGAAACTCTTGATTGCTCAACCCAGAGCTTAACCTACTATAAGGTTCCATAGTTTTTGACATGGGCATCACTGTTCAACAGTTTGTATTAGGGAGGAAGCCATCTAAGAGCATCTCTGTGATTGCTCCAGCCCCCTCTTGGCATAACAAGGACATCAAACACCCTCAGTGTGAAGTCTTCGTGTGCTTGCACCCTGAGCTTCGGAGGGAGGTCTTCATTAGTGCCTTTCAGCCCAAAGGCAGAGAGTGCCTTAGTACAGGCAGGACACGGCAAGCAGGGCAGCTTCAGGCTGGCCACCAATCCCAGCTCAGAGCATCACAGCAGAGTGCTCCCCAGGACCTCATCTCAGTCTCTGGCCAATCCCAGCTTTCTCTAAATTCTCCACACGAAGACCACATGACTGCCGTTGCCTAAGCTTCAAGAGCTAGGTCCCTGGAGCCCACCAGGTCTGACCATGGCCACCAAGCAGGTGCCATTAGGCCAAGCTCTACTTTGCTTTTCTGTGGTTGTGATAAACACCAAGACCAGGACATGGCACTCGAAGAAAAAACATGAAGCTTGCTGGCTTGCTCTCTGGCTTCTTCAGCTACCTGCTTTGTATAGCCCAGGGCCACCTGCCTAGAAATGATACCATCCACAGTGGATGGCCTCTCAGATATCAATTAGTAATTAAGAAAATTCCCACATACCAATCCAATCGAGACTATTTCTCAGTTAAGGTCCTCTCTTCCCAGGTGTGTCATTTTAACAGATGAAGTCAATCGTGACGCTCTGTCCCTTGCCGAGTTTGACATACAACCCATCACCTTAAGTCATACTCTGTTTCTTGTTTGTCCCCAAAATCATCTTGCTATTAATACTACAACATAAAATGCAACTTTAAAAGTCCCAGTCTTTAAAAAATTCTACTGGTGGCTGGAGAGATGGCTCAGCGGTTAAGAGCACTGACTGCTCTTCCAGAGGACCTGGGTTCAATTCCCAGCATCCACATGGTGGGTCACACCAGTCTGTAACTCTAATTCCAGGGGACCTGAATTATTATTGCAATTATCCATTGCAATGGAAGCTGTACCTTCACCAATGATTCTCCAGGTCTCTGCCACTTGGTGCCAAGCCTCACATTCTCCATCATCCCTTCATGCCTTCAGAACCAGCACCATGTGGATGACTCTCACATTATTTACCAAGATAAACTGCCAGCCTGATGTGCAGCCTCAGCCCACACTGGACCACAGCTTCTGTGTGATGCAGCCAAGTAAATGCCTTCCAGATCTCACCTCAATGATGCTGGATTTTCAACGCCAGCTGATGAGCATCAATTGTCCAAGGAAAGCACAGGTTTCAATTCCACAGATTCTCACCACATGTGCAGTCCCGACAGAGTCTTCATGTTCCTCTGAAATGTCACAAGCCAGACCTCCATGTCTGGACTGCTCTCAACATTCTCTATCTTCCAAGCTCCCATAGAACAGCCCAGAAAGTGCAGAAATACACAATGGCTTTTCCAACCCCAAAGACCCACAACACTTCCCCAAAACAACAATCCTGCTCTCTGCTACCAGTTCCTATCCTAGCTTGCTTTTTTATTGCAAAACACAGACCAAAAGCAACTCAGTGAGGAAAGGGTTTATTTCAGCTTTTACTTCCGAGTAATAGGCCATCATTGAAAGTCAAGGCAGAAACAGAAATAGAGACCATGGAGGAACACTGTTCACTGGCTTATCCAGCCACCTGTCATTATAATGCAGGCCCATGTGCTCTGCCCGTGGGAGGCTGGGCCCCTCCTACATTAATCAATAAATTAGAGGCGGGTGGTGCTGATGTACACCTTTAATCCCAGGGCTGTGGAGGCAAAGGTAGATGGATCTCTTCCGTTTGAGGCTGATTTGGTCTACAGAGTTGAGTTCTAGAACAAAGAAATTCTGTCTTGAAAAAAGCAAAATAAAACAAACAACCAAAGCCTAACAAATTAGAAAATGCCCCTAGACATGGTCTCAAGGCCGGACTGACAGAGGTAATTCCTCAATTAAAGTTCCCTCTTCCAAGTATGCCAAATTGACAACTGAAGCTGTGACAGGCCAAGCAGATCTTAGGGGTGGCTTCAGGACAAAAATGTGTCCTTAAAGAAAAACAGCTTCTATTGGACATAGTGGTGAATGTGCCTTTAATCTCAGCACATGGAAAGTAGAGTTCAAGACCAGCCTGGTTTACAAGTTCCAGGGTAGCCAGGGCTACATAAGAGAGACCCTGGGTGGGGATAAAGGAAAAACAAAACAAAATAACAGCCTTATTCAGGTACTACGGTGCATACTTGCAGTACCTAAATTTGCAAGGTGAAGGCCAGAGTTCAAGGACAGCTTCAGCTACATAGCTAGTTGGAGGCTAGCCTGGTCTACATGAGACCCTCTCTCAAAAAGCCTAAATAAACAGTAGCCTTCTTCCTTCCTACAGATGGATCTTGGATCTCACACTCAAGAGTGTTGGTTGTAGTATTAGAAACCCAATTAAAACTGCTCTTATTCTGAATGACAAGACACAGAACCCAAACTTGCCCGGCTAGTGAGACTGACTATGAATCTCAGCATCCAGAAATTCTCTGGAGTCCCTTGCTCCTTTTATCCCCTCATGGTGTCATCATAGGCACCATTCTAGGTGACAACTTCATAGTAAGCACCCCAGGGTTTACATCCATTGGGCTAATGTCTGGGTCCATCTCCAAGCAAGGGACTTTGCCATGGGCCAGAAGACAGGAGAAGGATCACTCCCAGGAAGTTCCAGAAAGATCTGTGCCAGGAGGAGGAGTGGATGGCAGGCAGACATGCCAGGGTGTTGCTAGGGAAATCCATGGGGCCGGAATTCCTTACCTGAAACCACCAGGAAGGATCAATTCAGGAGTAATGAGGTCCTGACTTTGCATAATCTTTCCAGTAATGCTGTACGTGACTGAACAGTCAAATTCTGGAATCTAGGAGACCCAGGGCTGGGGACAAAGTCCTGGGGACCTATGTTCTACATAATAAGAGCATTTAGGGCTTCGATTTAGGAAACGAAATGTCCCACTTTGGTAGACATTGGTTTGTTTCTTTTTTTTTCAGTAGAGGGTAATGGTCACATGAATCATTCCAATCTGTTCTTGGTCTCTGACACTTTTAATCCGAGCACTCAAGAGGCAGAGGCAGATGGATCTCTGTGTATCTGAGGCCAGCTTGGTCTACAGAGCAAGTTCTAGGACAACCAGAGCTCTTGCACAGAGAAATTCTGACTCAAAAAAGGAAAGAAAAGGAAAAAAAAAAAGAGAGAGAAAAAGAAACAACTCCCCCATCCCCCAATAGAGCTTTCTGGAATGATCAAAAGCCCCAGCCACAGCCTTGCTGCTGAGGCTTGTGAATGTGGCTAAGGATACACCAATAACATATTTCCATTTTATTCATTTACATTTTAATGGCCACAGTTTGGGCTGGACAGATGGCTAGCGGACAGGACAGGATCACCTGCTTTGCCTGTGTGAAGACCTGAGTTCAAATTCCAAGTGACAAAGCAAGGCAGAGACATGTGTCACCCAGTGCTGGGGTGTGAAAATAGAAAAATCCTGTAACTCTCTCCCCCTCGACCCCTTCCTGAGGTCACTGAAACTAGCCAAGGTCGAGATGGCTGCTTGAGACACACCCAGCAGCCTGAGCCTGAGAGATACTTCCTGAATTCCTGAGACCCACCTGGTAGAGCAGCTTGACCTTCCAAGCTGAGACCACATTCCTGTGAGATCCCACCTGCTACCTAGGTGGGGTCACTCAGGAAAATCCTACCATGAGAATTGTTAACTGTTAACTGTTTAAAGCTTGCACAATGAAATGAATGTCCCCAGGTGGTCCCCTGCTCACAGGTCTCCTGTTTGCACAAGACTTTCACAGGAAATAGCTTGCCTGCCTGCATTCCTAAACTCTGTAGTGGACCTTTGGCCCCGCCCTGTTAGCGCACCAAGTCCGCCCTGTTAGCGCACCGAGCCCGCCCCTACCTCCTCCCCTATCTAGAATAGGGTATAAGAATCCTGCCCTGAGAATATTCGGGGCCCCAGGCTTTTCTGCATCATGCCTGGGGTCCACACGTGTGTGTACCGGTATTCATATTCATTAAACTCTCTTTTTCTTTAATGTTAACAGTGGTCATTAGTCGTGGTCCTGGGGTGTCTTGGGGTGCCCTAGGGGCGCCCGCCTATTACAGGGGGAGGTAAAGGCATGAGGATGACTGAGTGGCCACCAGCCTAGCTCTGGGTTCAGAGAGAGACCCTGCCTCAGGGGAATAAAGCAGAGAGCGACAGAGCGAAACATCATCCGTCCTCCACTGGGGCACACATTGTGTGGCTAGTTTGATGTCAACCCGCACAAACCCAAGTTAGATGAGAGGAGGGAGCTGAGACTGAGGAAATGCCTCCACAGGATCCAACTGTAGGTGCAGTCTTAATTAGTGATTGATGATGGAGCAGATTTCCTGCTTCACTGAAATAAAAAGAGACTTTGGGCCTATAGGCTGAAGATGGATGCCCCAACTTTATAAAGGAACTTTGGGTGACTGTCCAGGCAGATAGGTGTCATCTCTGTCCTTTCTAGCTTTTAGAAGTCGCTTGCACTTCTGGTTTACTTGGGTAAATATATCCTTCTGTGGTCTTTGATGTAGTTGAAGATTAGATAGTTATAGGTATAGTTTTTCTTAGTCATTTGAAAGATATATTAGATATGAAACTTTAGATTCATAAAGATAAAATAGATAATAGAGTATTTTCTTTAATTTTGCTAAATACAAATAGACTAGATATTGTAACTGTAATTCTTGCTTGATAGCTATTTTGTTATATGTAATTTTGCTATGTTAAAATTGAAACCTTCCTTTTTGATTAGACAGAAAGGGGGAAGTGATGTGGGAATGCGTTTATGTATGCTGTGAATCTCAATCTTTAAATAAAGGAGCTGTTTTGGGCCATGGCAGGCACCATAGAAGAAGTAGGAGGAGAAATCAAAGCATAGGTAGGAGAAGCAGGGCGGAGTCAGAGGCAGATCGAGCCAGCCACCCAAGGAGCAACATGTAAGGAGCACAGGTGAGCCACACGGGCCACGTGGCCGACAGATTAATAGAAATGGGTTGATTTAAGATATAAGAGCTAGCTATCAATGTGCCTGAGTCATAGGCCAAACAGCATGAAGTTAATAGAAGCGTCTGAGTCGTTTCTGGGGACCCGGGCGGCGGTGGGCAGCAAAGCGGTCTCTGGTGGCAGGTCTGTGGGTCTTGGATCTCTGGCGCCCTGGACCCAGAGAACCCCACTACTACAGCCTTTGTGGGTGGTCCACTCCTGGGCTGGTGGTCCTGGGTTCTATAAGCAAGCAAGCTGAGCACACCATGAGAAACAAGCCAGTGAGCAGCACCCATCCATGGCCTCTGCATCAGCTCCTGCCTCCAGGTCACTGTCCTGTTTGAGAACCTGCTCTGACTTCTTCAGTGATGGACTACAATGTGGAAGTGTACACCAAATAAACCCATTCCTGCTCAGCTTGCTTTTTGGTCTTGGTATTTCATCATAGCAACAGTAACCCTAAGATACACATATGCAGTAAAAGTATCAAATAGGGCTGAAGCGCTGACTGAATGGTTAAGAGCACTCTTTGCTCTCCTAAAATATCTAGGTTTGATTCCCAGCACCCACAGGGTGGCTCACAACCATCTGCAACTCCAGTTTTAGAAGATATGCCACCCTCTTCTGGCCCCCCTCAGGTACTGCACACATAAAGTGCACATACATGTAGGCAAAACACCCATACACACATAAAAAAACAAAATAGACTTTGTAGAAATAGAAACCAGCCACAGTGACTGTAGGACATTCCAGGATGAAAGCTTGCTCTGCGACTGACAGCATCATGCAGACACTCTTCTAGACTCCTGAAAGAGATGCCTTCTGATCCTCAATTAGCAGTCTAGCAGAGCGATATTTCCTAAGAGCACAGGGTGGATTGCTGGGCCTGGCTTGCTCACTAGTAATGTCCCTGGGACTTCAGAGTCCAAGTCTTCCCTCCTCATCTCTGAAGTGCCCGTGTTTTACATGAAAAAGCATTTCTAATTAGTAGGTCGGCCCCTCTTGAGTTTGATAAAAGCGGTGGAGAAAGAGATTTGATTAACCCAAGATCTTTTCAATTTGGCGGGTTCCACATGACTGAGGCCAGTCACAGCCACCTAGCTGAGCTGTTGAATCTGATTACATTCTCTCCTTTGTGGCCCCGTGGGAGCCTCTGAGGCTGGAGGAGTAGGAGGGTCTGGGCTCAGAGGCCACCACAGTAATCTGGATGCTTGACACACATGGCCCACTAAGGAAGGGAAATCGACAAAGGCTCCCACTGTCCTTAAGATCATGTGTTCAGCCTGAGATGGAGGCTGAGCCAGGAAAGAACTGAGAAGCAGGAGTGGAAAGCAGGGTTTGGGCTGAGCAGGGAGAGAACTATCTAGAAGGCCAGAGAAGGGGAGCGGGTGTGTCTAGCATAGTCATTGCCTAATACCTGTGATGGCCTGCCTCCCATCTCATTGAAGAAACACCGAATTTGGACCCTCAGTGATGCATCCAGCTATTATGTGGACTAGAGGGGGGTGGTCTGACCTCAGATCTTTATGGTTTTGGTTGACACTATCAGAACACGGTCCAATTGTATGATGACAATTCTGTTTGTATGATGACAATTCTGTTTGTGAGAACACTCCAACAAAACGAAAGTCCTGTGATCTCAGGGTCTACAAAACACAGAATTGTTCTTGGAATGTGTTTCATGTTCCTCCCAGGTGGAGTGGACAAAGGGAGTCTACTCCATCACTCACTAGTGCTCGCTGCTATTATTCAATTAAATGTTTAAACGACCCTTTATACACCTCTCTGGGAAAACATGGTTTTGCCACATGTGGCTTGTCCTTGTGATTGTACAGCTTGAACTCATTAAGAACTTTACTCACATGACCCCTCTTTTAACCCTCAGAGTATAAATTGTCTTCGGCTCTGAATAAAGCTGGCTATTGCAGGAAACATGAGTCCACCTCATCCGTTTATCACTCCATTCTCCCAGGTCCCATGGTCTCTGAGTGGTGGCAACATTGAACCCCAACTGCATTCCCAGTAGCATAAACTGGACATGGTGGGACACACTAGAATTCCAGTGCTCAAGAGGATTGAAAGTTCAAGGTCAGTCTTGACTAGGTAGCAAATCAGAGGCCAGCCTGAGCTACATGAGACCCTTTGGAAACACAAACATTTGTTTTTTGGTCTCCATACCAGCTCCTGCCTGACTGTCCACATTTGTTGGCTGATTCATGTAGAAGCTGGGTTTCCTTATGTAAGGCTGTGGCCCTCAACCTTCCTAATGCTGCCACTTTGAACCCAGTTCCTCATGCTGTGGTGAACCCCCAACCATAACATTATTTTTGTTGCTCTTTCATAATGGTAGAAATGTTGCTGCTGTTGCGAATCGTAATGTAAATATCTGTTTTCCAATGGTCTTAGGTGACCCCTGTGAAAGGTTCATTCAGTCTTCAAAGGGGGGGCGGCCCATGGGTTGAGACCTGCTGGTCGAAGATTTTTTTGCTCATTCTTCCTCTAAAAAGTCTACAGCGTTTGTTTCCATGACCTTTCTGCACCTTATGAAAGGATGAGAAAGTTAAAAAAATAATAATAGTGGCTCCATCCTTAGTTCCTGCAGTGAGCAAGTGCTCCACCCTCAAGGCCACCCCCTCAACCCCACCCCCACCCCCAGCTCCATCCTCTGTCATTTTGTTACTTTTTGCTTTAGATAGAAGCTAAGTCGCTGAGGACCACCTGGCTTCTGGGGTTGCCAAATCACGCGGACCACACCATCCCACTGACACACGGGCCCCAAGCAGAGCAAATGCAGCATCTCAGCAGTGCCAGTGGATATGCCATTAACTCCTCAGCTAGGACACAGGGGCCAAAGAAAACTCAAGAGAGTAGGTTGAAAATTCTCTTTTCTATATGTGCACAGAAGTGTGTATGTGTGTATGTGTGTGTGCGCGCGCGTATTCATGTGGAGGACAGGAATGTTATCCACCTGTTTTTTGAGACAGGGTCTCTCACTGGAACTGAGGCTCACCAATTAGGTAAGTGTCCTAGGTAGGGTTTTTGTTTTGTTTTTGTTTTTGTTTTTCTGCTGTGAAGAAACACCATGTCCATGACAACTCTTATAAGGTAAAACATTTTACTGGGATGGCTTACTTAGTTTCAGAGATTCATCATGAAGGGGGATTGTGACAGCATGCAGGCAGATGTGGAGCTAGAGCTGAGATCCTGTGTTACCTTGCAGGCAACAGGAAGTTGACTGACTGTCACACTGAGGGAAGCTTGGGCAAAAGAGACCTCAGGCAGCTCCACAGTCACACACTTCCTCCAAAAAGGCCACACTTCCAGTAGTGCCACTCCCTTTGGAGGTCACTTTCTTTCTAACCACCACAGTGAGGCTGGCTAGCCAGGAAGCCACAGGCATCCCCCTGTCTCTACCTCCCGAGCTTCAAATTATAACTGTGTGCCGCCATGCTCAACCTTTGTTTTCTTTTTGTAAAAATCTTTAACTTTTTAAATGTGCCCCCCACCCTGCCCTGGGATGGGGATGGGAGGCTAGCTAATGAATGCAATGCCTTCGGAGGCCAGATGAGAGCATTTAGACCACTGTATTACAGGTGGAATTACAGGTGGTTGTGAATTGTCTGAAGTGGTTGCTGGGGCTCAAACTCAGGTCTTCTGCAAGAGCAGCAAGCCCCCTCACCACCGCGGCATCTCTCCAGACCATGCCCATTTTTTAAATGTAGATGTGGACGGACTCAGGTCTCCACACCTCTGTGGCAAACACTGCCAGCTAAGCCATTTCCCTGCTTCAACTCTTAACCTCTTTCAGCACATTGTAGGAGTCCAGCATTGAGCCTGAGGATGGCAACTCCTGATATGACAGTGACCATGGGCTCAGCCACAGGCTGATCAGGATACCATCAGATGCCCAGAAAAAAGCTTAGAGTGGAGGCTTAAACACAGACTTTCCTGGTACTTCCTAAGGCACTTGCTTGGCCTGGCCTCCTATACTGGGGGTCCCTGATTCTCCAGGATCCTCTGTGGCCTCCCAGACACCATGAGCTTGGAGACCTGAATTGTCAGTCTGTGAACTGAAGGCTGAGCAGCAAAGCAGACACGGCGTCACAGACGCGTGAATTATACATAGCCATCTGGGGAGGGTGGCCCAGAGCCAGCCCAGCCCGTGGGCATATGGAGTCATATGTTCTTCGTAGCAGAGCCCAGTGCTGGCACCTGGCCACCTCTCCACCACTATGCCAGGCAACTTCCATTTCTGAGATGGTGGCTGGAGCTTGGAGCCAGGACACTTGGCTCTGTGGGCTGAGACACTTGGGAGGTCAGTGGCTTGGCTGTTTCCCCAAGTTTAGTGTTCATCAATAACCCCTTTTCTAGACCAGGTGTGGTGGCTCAAGACCTGTAATCTCAGCACTTGGGAGGCTGAGGCAGGAGGATGGCCATGAGTTCTAACAGAGGTTACATAGTGAGTTCCTGGCTATCCTGGGCTGCATAGAAAGACTATTTTTCTTTTCTACCCTTAGTAGCCCTCCCTTGCACCCAGCAGCTGATTCAGAATTAGATAGAAAACGAAGCTTTAAGGTCAGGTAGGGTAGATTTAACAAACTGCCTGGTCCAGCTCGCTCACTAGCTCACTCTCTCTCCCTCCCTCCCTACCCTGCCTGCAACTTACAGATCTGACATGAACTCTTATCTCTGCTGTAGCATCACGACCGCCCGACCACTATGCCCCCCCCACCATATTTATGGATTGATCCTCTAAAATTGCAAGGGAGCCCTCAATTGAATACTTTCCTTCATTTTGTCTTGGTCCTAGGTGTCTGTTCGAAGCAATAGAACAATAATTAAGATGCTTCTCTAGCAGCCAGCTTATACACACACACACACACACACACACACACACACACACACACACACACACACACACACACCAAATTTAATAACCAGTTTCTCATGAGCCTGGGCGAATCACCGTCCGTGCATCACCAATTTTGGTCCCTAAAATCCCCAGAGAAACTTCCGGAAAGACAAAACAAGGAAATTCAGAAATACATTCAGTAATAGCAGGACCCAGAAAGGGGAGGGGGCTGCTTTTCAAATCAGCCATAAAGAACTTTTGTTTTTATTCAGGGGGGCTTCCTCACCATGGGACACTGAAGTTTCTGAGGTGGTCTTTAGAACTCCGCCATGCTTCTGTACAGAGGCGATACCCATGTCGTGATCCCTGGGTTTAGGATTGTCAGAACAGGGCAGCCCTTGACTTAAAGGACAGCTTCTGGTGAACAGTGGGCTGTGTGACACCGCCACCTCGTGGGGAAACTCTGGCTATGCAGAGGAGTCCCCAGGTCTCCGTGAGTGCAGCCTGCAGGCGACCCCTGCTGGTCAATTTTGAGACCATAGGCCCATGGCAAACACCCTCCCACTCCCCAACTTCTACCCCCCCACTCCCCGCCCCCCACCCTCGCGTCTTGTTGGTCCAGCTCCAGGGCCGCTAAACACAGGGTGTGATGACCTAAGATCTATTATCACACAAGAAAATATCATTTAAATGACCCCTTAGTTCCTCACCTCTGAAGACCATGGTCTTAATTGTTCTGGCTCCATAGCCCAAATTCAAACTCTGACTCAAGAGCATCCTCCTGCCTCAGCTTCCTGGGTGCTGGGATTACAGTGTGTCACACCAGATTATGTCCTCAGTGTTCCGAAAATATTCCTTTTGACTGAGGGAACTCTGGGAAGCTGTCACATGGTAAACATGGCCAGGAGAGGCAGCACTGGGATGGGCCATCTTGAAGCTGTCGCATAGAATGCCCAGGGCAGCTCTGGTTAGCAGGATTCTTCACCTGCTTCTCATCTTTTGTTTTAAAATATATCTTTAATTGACCCATGTGTGCTGGGTTTTTATACCAAGCTAATACTATCTTTTTGAGGAAAAATAATAATATAGAAAGTTACAGGTGTCCCGTATAGAAAAAGTTACATAGACAAAAGGGGGGGGCTGGAGAGATGGCCCAGAGGTTAAGAGCATGGACTGTTCTTCCAGAGGTCCTGAGTTCAAACTATATGGTAGCTCATGACCATCTATAATGAGATCTGGCGCCCTCTTCTAGTGCACAGGTATACATGCAGGCAGAAAGCATAATAAATCAATCTTTAAAATAAAGAAAATAAATGAACAAAGCATTTAATCATGAGATTCTCTTTTTAAAAAAGAGAAAACAAAAAAGAAGAAAATTAAAATCTCAGGCTAGTCCTGTAGACTCTAAGGGGCTTCTCTGAAAACAAGTCACTCGGTACCAAGGATATGTGAGCCCAATATTCAGGAGGCTGAGACAGGAAGGTTGTGAATTCAAGGCCACCCTGAGCAACATAGGAAGGTTATATCTATAAATAAATAGATAGATAGATAGATAGATAAACAAAACTTTAACAAGGGGGTGAGAGGGAACACTGACTTCGACGACCCGAGTTTAATTCCCGGCAACCACTTGGTGGCTCACAATTATGTATAACTGTAGTCTGATTCCCTGTTCTGGTGTGCAAATGTATATACAGACAAAGATGATTTTCCATAAAGCACATAAGTGAAGGAATCTATTTTTAAAATCAAAAACAAATAAATGATGTCCTGGGGGTTTTCTGAAGCCCCAAAGGCCCTCTGTAGTGACACCAGACCTCCCTGCTAACACTTACATCCCAGGAGATAAGGGTGCGGAGCATCTGCAAGAGCCTGGCTTCCATCCCCAGGACCCAAAACACAAGGAAGCAATAGACAGTTTAGAGGTGGGGGGATAGTTACACCTGACGCCACACTCAACTTTGTAAAAAGGAAGGAAGATAAGAAAGATTGTCTCTCATTTGTGTAAAACAAGAAGGAGGGAGCAAAGGAAGGAGAGAAAAGGAAGAGAGGATGGATGGATGGATGGATGGATGGATGGATGGATGGATGGATGATGGCTGGCTGGCTGGCTGGCTGGCTGGATGGGTGGGTGGGTGGGTGGGTGGGTGGATGGATGGATGGATGGATGGATGGATGGATGGATGGATGGATGGAAGGGTGGATGGATGGAAGGATGGATGGATGGATGGATGGATGGATGGATGGATGGATGGATGGAAGGAAGGAAGGAAGGAAGGATAGATGGATGGATAAGATCAGACAGGAAGATGGGTGCATCAACAAGTAGATGATTTTCCTTGTGGAGACTCAGATCCATTCTCTCATCCTAGGCTGGCATTCCTCCCTGCTCCAGCCCCACAGCAGCGCAGAGCCTGGTGCAGTGCCTCCCCTGCTGGCCGGATGCGGAATTGTCTCATGCGGCCAGGACCGGGAGGCCTACTTTGCAGTACCTGAGTCGGGATGCGCCTCTACCGGAAGTGGATCTTGCCTTGAGAAACATTGGCTGGCATTCAAATCCACTTCCCCAGGGATCTTTCTGGAAATTCTGTTTCCCTCGGGTCTTTCAAGCTTTATATCTAAGCATGTTCTAGCAACATGTTTGCTTTCTGTTGCTAATCAAAAGGGAACATGGGGGGAAATGTACATATATTCCAGTCTTCCTCACGGGGAGCCCCAGGCAGGAGCGCAAGGCTTGGGCAGTGGAGGAAGCTGGGCACTAGCTTGCTTTCCAT
This sequence comes from Phyllotis vaccarum, assembly GCA_033318265.1. Taxonomy (NCBI): domain Eukaryota; kingdom Metazoa; phylum Chordata; class Mammalia; order Rodentia; family Cricetidae; genus Phyllotis; species Phyllotis vaccarum. The sequence goes on along the minus strand of JARWLC010000017.1, from coordinate 50,006,732 downwards.
GACTTGCTCAGACGTCTTATATAACCTAGGACCTCCTGCTCTGGGGTGGCACCACCCACAGTGGGCCCCCTCCCCCATCGATCAGCAATCAAGAAAATACCTCACAGTCTTGTGTCACACGAATAAATGAGACTCGGGGATAGATCTCTGAAGAAGCTGGAGGTATTAGAGGGAATAAACACCACAGTCAGATCTTAACCAGCTGTCAGATCTTAACCAGCTGTCTTCCAGCTTCCTCAGCCTCGCTTCCCTTGGAATGGCTTCTTCCTGTGTTTCTATCCTGTCTTAAATATCCTTTTGGTTAATTAAGGCGTAGCCCCACCACTGCCTGCTTGGGAGCCTGGAATTCCTTCTATAATCTAAAGTGACCTCACTCAGTTGGGATTAAGGGTATAGGTCACCACTCCCAGGATATTCCCTGTGCTGGGATTAAAGGTTTGAATCACCACTATGATTTTCCTAGACTGACTGTGGTTAGAGCTCTGGAACTTCTGGAGCTTTTGTTAACTCCCCACATAGACTCTGGGTAGATTCCCTCTGATATCTCCAAAACTTCTGAAGCTTTTATTGAATCCCCACAGTCTTGCTCACAGGTTAATCCAATGGGGACAATTCCAGTGAGCGTTTCTTCGTGCATCAAATTGACAACCACGCTTGCCCCTCAACCGGGTCTCCTGCATCAAAACCTCCTCACAAAAATCAGAATTTCAAGCCCCTTTTTACCAACTTCTCTTTTTTTTCTAATGATAGATACAAAAAATATACCTACAACTGAAGCTTCTAGAAGAACCACTTATCCGTACCTACCTTGTATAGCACCTCAATTTGACCTTGGCTTCCCAATTGGCTTTGTATTTCAGAGATGAGTCTCTAAAGAACTTCCTTGTTAGCAGTAGTTTTGTGCAGGGGAGGGGATGTTCACAGAATAGCCTGTGGGCATGAGGTGATTGAATCACACATATTCACAGAGGACTTAATCTTTAACCTCTTGGCGATTTTCTTCTTGCCCACAGCAGCTGTGACTTTTCAAGGATGGTGGTTGATTCCAGCCACCAGGTCATGGCTACAAGGATGACCTGAGGTACCATCATCAATATTCATCATGATAATGGCTTTGCATCCCCAGTGGCGTCCAACCAGGACCAGGACCACTTTCCCTGGCTTCATGAACTTGCCCATTTCAACAGCAAGCAACAGAAGGAAGGAAGCCCATTTCTGCTTTCATCCAACTTCCAAACAACCCTGGCTCCAGAGGGCTCCCAAGCTTTAGATTTTTTTCCTGAGCATGTCCTCTGCCTCCATGAGAAGCCAGCTCTCAGCGCTTGTCAAGTTGTGGCGTGAGACCAATGCTCGTAGAAATAAAGTCCAATCTCAAATCTGGGACTCAGTGAGGACCAAAAGCAAGAACGGGAGTCATGAAGGAGGAACAGAGGCCAACTTCAACCAAGGGGATGAATCATCTGAATTCCTTCCTTCCAGCACATCACTGTCACCGCTGACACCCCCCCCCCCAGGGGACCAGAGGCCCTTTTGCCAAGCATTTTAGCCTTGGCAAAGACTCTCCCTATTTTAACTGCTAATTGTCTGGTGAAAACAAACCCAGCACAGGACCTGGGCTTGAATTCTGCTGCTGCTGTCTTCCTGGTCTCTTGGTTATTGCACAGACTTAACAGGCTTTGTAAAAATACCACCTTTGATTCAAGGGTCACAAAAACACTGAGCTAGATGGTGGTGGCACATACCTTTAATCCCAGCACTTGGGATCCCCTGCCTCTGCTCCCAGTACTTGGGAAGCACACACACTTCTAATCCAGCACTAGAAAGGTTGAGGCAGAAAGTGATATGGCTGGGCAGAGAGAGGGGAATATAAGGCTGGAGGAGTCAGGAGTTCAGCTTTGGGTCGTCTGCTTCCCTCCGCTTTTGGCTGAGGATGCAGAAGCATTTAGTCTGAGGATTTGTGGAGACAGGATCAACCCCTTTCAACCTGAGGGTTCGGTAGTGGTGAGAAATTTCTCTAGTACCTTGTTCCTTTGTATCACTGTTCTTACAGCTTTACCCCAATATCTGGCTCTGGGATTTTATTATAAGATCAATTAGGATTTGTGCAACAACCACCTACTGTGTGCCTACTGTGGTTCAGGAACAAGAACCTGAATAATGGATGGCTCCTCACTCTAGTCCTGGAAAATTCTAGAGAAAGAGATAACATTACCAGAAACTATGATCTAGCCTCTCAACACTCATGGAACCCTGACTGGTGGGTGGCTACTGATTGCTGGAGGTTTGTCTGGTTCCTAATCTAAACAGGGTGACCCAGAGGACTGCCATCTACAAGAAAGTTGGATATTTGTCATATGATCAGCCGAGACAAAATGGAATGTATGCAACACTGTCCTGTGTTCCAAGAGACCAGCATTCAAGTCACACACAAGTGATGACTTTTGCCAAGGACTCTCATTGATAGCTTAATCAGTAGCAGATAATGGCTGTGCATCATCCAGGAGACAGGGGAAGGGTGACTGCCCTGCAAGAGACCACCTAGTGCTTGACACCACCCCAGCCACTCATTCTATTCTTCCTGGAGATGGTTGGTAGTATCTGGGGACATTTTGGTTGTGACCATGTGGCAAAGAGAAACCACAAAAATGTCCCTTCATCTCTCCAGAGCCAGGCGGTACTGTCCCTGAATGTTCACAGAGCTAAGACCACTAGCCTGTATTCCCAAGCTCAAAGGCCCACAGAGTGTTGGCTGAAGACTTGTTGAAAGGTCCTTCACCCCATGACCTCAGGTCGTATGACTGAGGAATGGAGCATGGCCTTTATATAGATCAGAGGGCTTGGAACCCTGCTGGGCTGTCATGGTTCCAAGTTCCACAGTGAAGGGGCTGCATGCAGGTCACCACAGCTGTCGCTGGCATCTGGGTCTCACACAGAGGACAATGCCCTGGAATGCCAGGCACACCATGACAGCTGCCCAGGGATATCTGAAGGGCAGCGTTAAAAGAGGAAACTCCTGAGATTTTGTTCCCAGCCAGTCAGCCCAGGCTAAAAACATGATACGGAAAATAGCAACCAACAGGGTCTGGCTCCCAATGGGACCTCTGCTCCACAGTGGGAGACAGTGGGGACAGCTGGATCCCAGGCCAAAGGGAAGTGCACAAAGAAAAACCCCAGCAACCTGGGCCAAATCCAGAGTTGCCCAAGGCAGAGTCTCTGGCTGTGAGGCTGTCAAAAAGGATCTTCTCGGATCTTTTTCATCTAAAAAAAAAAATGGACCTGATATGAACATCTGCCTTGGGGTGAAATAGACAGAGAGGAGTCTGGGTAGCGCCTGGCATCTGGGGAGAGGTGGACAAGCTGGTGATAAGCACTTGTCACTGGGCCCTCAATGCAGGAAGATCACCATCCAGAGGCTGGAGATGCCACAGCGTGAAGAAGCCCTTGTTCAGTCCTGAGGACCCCGCACAAGCCATACCATCTCTTCTAGGGCCTAGGGCATGTCTCTTTGAACTCAACTGGCTCGGAGAATCTGTTCTCAAGAGTTGAGTGGGAAGTGGAGCCAGAAAGACAATAATCTCAGTTTCTCTCTACCCCCACCTCCATTGTGTGTGTGTGTGTGTGTGTGTCTGTCTGTCTGTCTGTCTGTCCTCCCACAACTGGATCTGAACAGGCACCTGCATCTATAGCACCAAGTAAGTACATGTTAGCTGTTTTCTGCCATCATTTAATAACAACAGTGTTCTAAGACCAGAGCTATTTGCTTGTTCATAGGGTGAAGATGTCAAGGTTTAGTCTGGTGACATCATCTGTCCAGGACCCCCCAGGAAAGCTGACCTGGCACCCCAGCATCCGATGACTGTAGCCATCCAGTAGGTCAAAGTCAACTGCTAGGTCAGGCTGAGGAGGGAGAGTGGTCCAGAGGGTCCAGAGGAGAAGTGTGTGAAGTGTGGGGTAGGGTGATGAGAGAGGGGAGAACCCAAAGTAGCTGGGAGCTACTGCCATCCATAGGTAAGATCTGGGGTGGGATTAGAGGGAAGTGTATTCGCAAGGCATCATAGGGCAGAAAGAGAAAAACATTTGTCAAAGGCTGAATCAAGATGGCCAGGGCTTTGGGTCTGGGATTCCATGGAGCGGGAGAGTTAGAAATGAAAAGAGAGTTGGGGGACAAAGGGTACTGCAATGTGGTGCTTCTGTGCCCACCGAGTGTTGTGTGTAAGAGCTGACTTAACTGAATATAGCTGTGCCCGGGAGCATTCTAGAATGTTTCTGTGTGTCCATCTTCTAGGGGAAAGTGAAGTACAGAGACACGGTGCCTGGCGGGGGAGCACTCTCCAGCACCCAGTGGTGCAGCAGGGGACTAGTGGATCTCCCTTTATTCTCCCTGTCCAGCTAGAGAGGCTGTTTCCCCAGGGGCAACTGTCACTAACACCAGGGGAGTCCTGACGGGAGGAGATAAACTATCCTTGGTGACAGCAGCCATCAGCCGCAGCTCTAAGCTCATGGGGCCTTCCATCTATAAAGACTTGAACTCCATCACCTCCCTTAAAGGGCCCAGCATCCAAGGCAGGTGGGCCATGGTGAGGCCACTTCCAGAAGAGACCAGTGAGGCATGGTAAGTGCCTCCCTTCCCCTGGCTCTGCCTTTTACTCTCCTGCTGCTCACTCTGGGCTCCTGGGCTCTTCAAAAACAGCCATGTTGGAAGGGACAAAGGGGGTCATTCCTGACAGTCAGCCCACACGGTTTAGACTCCATTCTGGCAGCTGGTATGGAAAAGGCACCTGCAGAAAAGATGAGTTCAAATCCACCCTGAGCTGGGTATGTGATCCCAACACTCAGGAAGCTGAGGAACAAGGATACAAGTTCAAGGCCAGCCTCGACTAGATAGTGAGAATCTGTCTCGAGACTCCCATGCTCAGAACAAGGGGAAACACACGGATTTTGTAGTTTGAGGAATCACAACTCCAAGCCTCCAAAATGCTTATGATTTATCCCAAATTCTATTTAACTGGAATCCTCTTTCAGGCTTTGTTTCCTTTTTAAAATTTATTTTAGTCTTTTTAATTATATCTATTATGTCTATGCGTGGATATGCCCATGAGAGTGCACTGTTCTTGAAGGCCAGAAGAGGGCAACAAATCCCTATAACTGCGGGTGGTTGTTTAGCCTCCTTGCCTGGGTGCTGGGAATCAAACCTGGTTCCTCTGGAAAAGCAATGAGTCCTCTTAACATCCAAGCCCTCTCTCCAGCCCTCATTTTGTTATTGTTTATTTTTTCCAAACCTAGGAGCTCCAACCCCAATCTTTTCCTGCTGTTCTTATCCTGCTGTCCTGGCTTCAAACGTCTCCATCTCCAGTGCCCGCTCACCCCTACGTTGAGAAAAGAAACTATTACTTCAACAGCCCCCAGCAGTGGTGAGTTCCATCCAGGCCCTGAGGACAGTAGAACATGTACCCTTCCTCTATGGCAATCTTCAAAAACACTGTGAGCCCAGGCGAAGGTATCAGGTCCAGATTCAGATGGAGGACTTGACCATGAGTCTCCATAGTGACCCTAGTTTGTAGTGACCACAGCCTGTGCAAAAACAAACAAATAAAAAAAGACTTTCCACTTCCAAGCTTGCTACCCTCCATCAGACCAAACCAATCCTCAGTCCTGGGGGTGGGGTAGTTAGCAGGCTCTTCATCCCAGCATGCATTCCCAGGTCAACACCCACAAGATGAACTAATTTTGTCCTTGTGACAACTCCAAGAGGGTAACATCATTATCATGTCCATTCTACAGATGAGCACACTGAGGTTCAGAGAGGGCAAAAAACTACTTGATGTCACACAGCTGCTCAATACCCAAACAAGAAGAATCAAAGGCAAATATTTTCCCTGTCTCCAGTCTGGCAAAAGACAAATGCTTTGTCACTCTTGGGTCTGTGGGCCAAAGTCCTCTGCCACCTCCCTACAAACCCAGACATTCCCAAGCAGGCTGAGTTGCTTCACCAGGACAGGTCTTTCTGTCAGATGTCTTTGTGATTCCTCAAACTTCAGAATCTGGTGTGTTTTCCCTTGTTCTGAGCATGGGAGTCTCAAGACAGGGTTTCTCTGTGTAACAGCCCTGGGTGTCCTGGAACTCACTCTGTAGACCAGGCTGGTCTTTAACTCACAGAGATCTGCCTGCCTCTGCCTCCCAAATGCTGGGATTAAAGGTGTGTGCCACCACTACTTAAGAACATTTTTTGTTCAGCCTAGTATGGGGATTGAAGCTGGAGCCAGCGGTTCCTATAACACACTTCTCCACCTTTACTGCAGAGTCAAAGACCTGATTCTGCCTGGTCATTTCTGAATTTTCCGCGAATTTCCCTGAGGTTTGGCATTTGAGGTTTGTTTGCTCTGTTTCTTTGCTCGCTTAGAGAAATACATCAATACTTAGGCTTTTAATGTTCAATAGGTCAACTCACCACCTAGGAGGTGGAGACCGAGGGATTTGGAGTTCAAGGTCATTTGCTACACAATCTAGCCTGAGCTATGTAAGATTCCATCTAAAACAATAAAAATAAAAAACCCTAAGGAACAAATAACAAAAAAGAAAAGAAATAATAATTGCATCTCTGCTGTGTTAGCCTTTAACTAGTTGGGCCTATATCCCGGGGACTCTCAAAGCTCATCTCTCCTGAGTTAATTATCATTGTCATTATAAGACAGCACCAGAGGCTGGGTTGTTCACAAACACAAGAGATTTACTGCTCCAAAGGCTGAGGCACCTGAGGACAGAGGGCTTCGTAGTTTCCTGACCTCTTCTAAGTCACTCAAATGGGTTCAGGTATCTGTCCTATACATCTGTGTGTGCCTGTAAGAGGCCAGAGGTCAACCTTGGGGGTCATTTCTTCCATCTTAATTTTTGAGGCAGAGTCTCTCACTGAGGACTAGGACTCACTGTCTTTAGGCTACACTGCTGGCCAGCAAGCCAGAGAAATCCTTCTGTCCCCTTCTCTCCTGAGATGGGCTTCCAGGCCCACACCACCCACACTCTGCTTTTATGTGGGTTTCTGGGATAGAACTCGGGACCTCATGCTGAACCATCTCCCAGCCCATGAATGGAGATATATATACTATTCAATACAATTGTCCTTTGTGTCTTTTGGGGGTCGGGATGTATTTTTCTTTGTTCTTTGGTGTATATTTTCCCATGCTTTTAAACACATTTAAGCTTTATTGATGTGACTTCCTATGAGGGACACTGAACAGCCAGAAAAGCCAGTCAGAGGCAGCACTGATGGGAATGTGAGCCCAGGAATGCTGGTGGCAGCTGCCAGGAGCTGGATGGGGTAAGGAAGAGACTGACCCAACATCCACCGTGGGACACAGCCCTCTGCCCAATTTCTATTTCTGACAGACAAGCCTGCCAGGTAGCGAGCTTGGCTGCTTTGTTCTCAATTATTCTAGAAGCTCTGACACGTCCTTTCAGGGGCTTCTGATTCCCTTTGCTCAGTGGGTCTTGGAAACTTCCAGGCTACAGAAATCTCACAACAGTAAGAACTTGGGGCCACAGGGTGGGTGTCACCCAAGAGCCTAGGGACAGAGCAGGGTCAGCCCCTGTACACCTCCATGAACTGTGAGGAGGGAGTTGAGTCCCCTGTATGGACCACCCCAGGTCTCCCCAGTCTCCTCCCTCAAGGACCTGGACTCTCACTGGGAATACAGAAACCTTGTGTCTCCAGCCTATGTGGCTCTGTGCCCTAGCTAAGCTACCATGATCCCAGAATCCTCTCATCTCCTTTTCTGAGTCCAACAGCCCAGGAAACAGTCAGTACATCCATGTTTAACAGAAGCCGTGGAGGTCCGTGGAGGCTCAGATCTGAGGCTCTCGGGCCAGGGTTCTCTCAGCAGATCACCAGAATGTTTCCCACACAGCAACATACATCAGCTCCTCAGACAACTCAGTGGGAAATTGGCCCGTGGGGACAGGTCACCTCTGTGGGTCATTGTGGGTCACCTCCTCTCTCAGCCACCATGGCTCCTTCCCAGTCACATGTACCTCAACACAATCTCCAGAAACCAAGGAATTGGTTTTTGTTCAATTGGTTGTGTTTTCTTTTGTTGAGTCATGTAGCCCAGGCTGGCCTTGAACTTGGATTCACTAGGAGCCAAGGATGACCATGAACTCCTGAGCTTCCTGCCTTAACCTCAATGTCCTGGGTGCTGTGGTGGCAGGTGTGTGTCTCTTTCCTTCCCACCTTACTATCCCCCTTTCTTTTACTTTCTTTCTTATCTGTGTCTGTGTGTGTGTGTGTGTATGTGTGCGTGTGTGTGTGTGTGTGTGTGTGTGTGTGTGTGTATGAGAGAGAGAGAGAATGTCAGGTCCCCCGGAACAGACAGGTATGAACTACCACGTGCTGAGAATTGAACCCAGGACCTCTGGAAGAGCAACCAGTGCTCTTAACTGCTAGCCATCTCTCCAGTGCTCCCCCTTTCTAATAATAATATGTGGCTACATGGTCATGCCCCACAAATTGAGACAGTCACCTCTGGAAGGCTGGGTGCCGGACCTCATCTTTATCATCCACAGCACTCATGAGGAGACAGAAGGATCAGAATTCCAAAGTTAGCCTCAGCTACATAGTGAATTCAAGGCCAGCCTGAATGCAAGGGATGAATTTCTTTTATTTCCTTTTTGTATTCTTAGAGTTTAAGGCTACCCTTGGCTACATATTAAGTTCAAGGACAGCCTGGGATATATGAGACCCTGTCTCAAAAAGAAAAGGAGACAGTGTAGTGGCACACTCTGGTCCTCATTCCATCACTGTCCCCATCAGTTGCCTGCCTGAGCTCTTTTTTTTTTTTCCATATCTATGAGATGGAAACCCAATTACTAAGGCGACCTCACTCCTGTGGGGTGGCTGGAGACTTGAATGTGAATGTGGTTCATTTGTCATTCTTTAGCCAGCTACAAGCACCTGCCGCCAAGACTTTGTAGGAAGTAGATGGGACAGGCAGAGGCAGGTGAGAAGACCCCACCCTCGGAAGCTGGCTGTTCATCACACAGCCTGCTCAGAAGCATGAACGCTGTGGGTCAGGGTAGGGACACAAAGTAGAGAAGGGGGTCAGAGGACAAGGCTGTGTGTGTGTGTGAGAGAGAGAGACATTTGAGCAAAGACGGGGCACACCAGAGGCTGCCCAAGGTGCACAGATGCAAAGGTCCTGAAATGCAAGGGAGCTCACACCGCTGCCTCCTCCTCCTCCTCCTCCTCCTCCTCCTCCTCCTCCTCCTCCTCCTCCTCCTCCTCAGTTCTTTTTCTCATTAGACAATGCACACAGCATCATTCCCAGGCCATGCCCCAGCCACTGTCTCTTTAACCTTGAAGGCATTTTTGGGTCTCACGTGTCAACCCAGGCAGTGGCCGCCAGTGAGCAACTCTTACTTCAGAAGAACGGCATGGGGTGGGGGGGCTTAGGTGGCCTCTGCCTCACCTACAACTGCCAAAAGTGGTCATGGGGTTATTTTTAACCCCAGGGAAGAGGTATTTATTGTTCCACAGCAGAGATGGGCCAGCAGGCTCCACAAATTCTCCAAAGGCAGTAGTAGCCAGCTCCAGACACCATGGTGAGTGGCCAGTGGACCCTTGAGGGAAGATGTAGGGTGGGCAACCAAGAGGAAACCCCCACCCTAGCTGAGGAAGGACCCCTTTGGAGGAGGAGGGAGGCTCTCACAAGACGCTCAGCCCTAGATGGATGAGCACCTTAAACCAGCCACCCAGAGGGACCCCAATTGGTGTCCCCAAGGAGCCACAAACAGCAGCTCCCTAGGGGGCTTGCAAAAACCAAGGAGAAGGGGGGTTGGTTTGGTTTTGGGGGGGGGTGTTTGTTTGCTGTTTTCCACTTGGGCATCCAGGAAAGAGCTTTTCTGGTTCTATCTTTGAGTTTGCAAATGTTAAAAGGCTCTTCCTTGTAGTGCTGTGTAGGTGTCTGCCTCCCAGAACAGATAGTCTCCAGCTGCTAGTCAGAGGGAAACAATGGCTAGGGGCACAGACTGTGAGGCTCTGTGGCTGTGTGACCTGGGATAAGTGACTTACCCTCTCTGAGCCTCTATCTTCTTGGTGAATCAGAGAGGAGAATTAGACAGTGTTTGCACGCTTCTAGGTATCATTTTCTCTCTTATGTTGTCTGGGCAAAGGACAGTCACTCAGTAGGTGACCGGACCTAGCCCAGGGCTCAGCGTTATCTAATGGATGCTTCCTCCCCAGTCCCCGAAGAAAGCCAAGAAGAGGATAGAAGGGGGAAGCTCCAATGTGTTCTCCATGTTTGAGCAAACCCAGATCCAGGAGTTCAAGGAGGTGAGTGTGGGAACCCTCCCCAGACAGGACACCCAACCGTGGAAATGACCTGCAAACCCTTATTTGACCCTTAAATATTTGGTCTTAGTAACTTCTGTGGAATTAAAACACACACACACCTCCCCACTGACACACAGGGAATTTTCCAGAAAAGCACAGAATAGGGTAGGTGCTGGTTAGCCAAAGTTGCCCATGGCGATCTCTGCTCAGGGTAAGTGATTCCCACGAGCACTTCTGTTACTTGTGTCCTGAGACCCTCAGTCACCCCCGTGCTGGGGCAAAAAGATGAGCAACCGAGAGGGAGAGAGAGATGTGGAAGGACAGCAGGAGGGTCGAGTCTAGCCCCTGGTCCCTCTGGTCCTTTCCTGCCTGGGCTCCTGGGCTTCTGGCTGGGCAGCATGGCTATCCATCTGTGTCCATCACTGGCATGTCTCTGCATATTAAACAATCGCCCACCAAAGAAGGAAGCAAAGAGCCGCCTTGGACAACTGAGGGCAGTTCTGTGTGGAGCCTGCTGCCCTCAACAGTGGGGCTGTGCCTGGCTTAGGACCTCTGGCCCTAACCATAAGTGGTAAAGTGAAGTCACCGCCCATGGCCAAGACGGACAGGCTCAGAGCCATGTGCCAGCGGTGTCACGTGGTCCTCACTCCTGCCTGGCCCTGGAGGGGGGTGGTCACAGGAGACAGATTCTAAGATGTCTCTCTGTCCCTGCTAACTCAGAAGACAGGAGCTCCTGGGTGCACCAGCTTTTATTCTTACCATGCTTACCATGTTTTTACCAGTCATCACGACTCCTCAGGACACCCATCACCTCAGAAAAGGAAACTTGAAGCCTTGCGGTCAGTCCCCTCCCGGCGCACCCTGGCAGCCAGCGGTCCATGCTCCATCTAAGTGGGCTTGCTCCCTCCATAAAATCTTGCCTTCAGGGTCAGTCCGGGCTGTGATAGAATTGAAGTGCTAATTCATTTTCTTAGCTAAACCATATTGTGTCTCATTTCTCTCTTGGACATTAGGGTACACCTGGGGCTCTCCAGCCTCAGAATGTTCTAGAGTTTTCATTGTTTTTGATTTGAGGCTTCTCTCTGTAGCCCTGGCTGTCCTGGAACTCTCTCTGTAGACCAGGCTGGCCTTGAACTCACAGAGATCTGCCTGTCTCTGCACCAGCAGGCTTCTGTACAGGGTCTTATGGGGACACATTTTTGATCCTCTAGGCTGGGGGCATAGCAGGGAGATTGTAGTTAAATCAACTCAGACTGTTTCCAGTCCTTCAGGCCACTCTGTGTCGTGGTCCCTGAAGTTTCCAGAAGCCCTTCCCCCATCCTCCGCTGAGCTGTCCCTGCCCTACAGGCCTTCACAATCATGGACCAGAACAGAGATGGCTTTATTGACAAGAATGACCTGAGGGACACGTTTGCTGCCCTAGGTATGTGGTGCAATCCCTGCACAAAGGTGGGAGGGGGAGGGGGAGAGGTGGTAATGGGCATCGAAAGAAGCCAAGAGCTCATTGTCATTTACCAAAGTGTCAGCTGCCACCAGGCTTTCGGAGCAACTCCAGTGTCCTTTATATGCTTTCTTTCCTTTTAACCCAGGGTGTGTGTTGAGGGGGGGGAGATTTTATAACACATTCCCGGCTCATAATAGAAAATTCAGACTACTCAGAAAAGAATAAAGGAGAAAACAGAATTACCCAAAAGGCTACGCTCCAGCCAACACCAGTCTCAATCCTTGAAATCCCTTCAGCTTTTCAAGTTATTGGGGTCACCCTGTTTGGGATTTTGGCTTATTTAACATCTCAACAGTGTGAGGTTGCCTCTGGGTACCACCTGCTCCCATCCTCAGAACTTGGGCCTCTAAGAACAGCTCTGGGAACTGTGCACAGCACACTTCACATTTGTGGCTACTGCAGCTTTTTATTTGACAAACATAGTCTTAAGAAGGGGGTGGCTGTGTCTAGTTTGCACAAAGTGTGTTGTGGCAGGAGAAGGAACAGGTATGTGACCCTGCATAGCTGTGAGCTGAGGCAACGGAGTCCCCTTGGTGATTGGGGACACAGCCCTCTACCCACATCTGAGAAAGGGCATTGAAACAGAAGCATCTCTTATATTAAAGGTTTCTGACCTGAGGACATTTATTCATTTCATGAGCTCAGGTCTCATGTAGCCCAGGCTAGCCCCAACCTCACTATGTAGCGCAGGAGGATCTTAAATTTCTGATCCTCCCCAATATGCTTACTTTACAAGCATTTGCAACCACACCTGGTTTATGGGGGCTGGGGGAGCTCAGGCATGCTAGATAAACGCTTAATCCACTGAACCAGGTCTTAGCCTCAACGACCCTGTTTTAGCCAGCCCATTCCATGCCAGATGCTGGCTAGCTGCGATAGAACTACCTCTGCCCTCGGTTGGTCAGTCAGTCAGTCTGTCTGTCTCTCTTCCTTCTCTCTGTCCCCCCACCCTCTCTGACACACACAACCACTGTCCCCATGGTTCCCAGACCAGCTTCCTGGAAGCTGGATCACAAAGGGCAGCGGCTACGCCCTCCCAGCCGAGTCCTTGCGTCCCCCTCTAGGGAGAGTGAACGTGAAAAATGAAGAGATTGATGAGATGATCAAGGAAGCTCCAGGGCCGATTAACTTCACCGTGTTCCTCACGATGTTTGGAGAGAAACTTAAAGGTGAGCTCTTGCATGCGAACATACGCATTTGTGAGTGTTCGTGCATGTGTGTGGGGTCACCTCTGGGCAAGAATTAACCTCCACAAGAGACAGCGCGCTGAAAGGTTAGCAACTCACAAGTGGAAAAGGGCCCATTGAAAACTCTCTTGGAAGGGCTGGAGAGACAGCTCACTGATAAGAGCACTGGCTACTCTTCCAAAGGACCCAGGTTCAATCCCCAGTTCCCACATGGTGATTCACAACCTTCTCTAACTCCAGTTCCAGGAGACCTATATGGGAATGAGACACATGTAGTACACAGACATGCGTGCAAGCAAATCATACAAATGAAAAATAACTTTTTTAAAAAAGAAAAATACCACAAAGGCAGCCAGGGCTGCTGCTTCAGCTGGTGGTTGGGCTGTTTCAGTGGAGGCTGGGCTCCAGCAAGGGGCGCTGCTCCAGCAGAGGGCGCTGCTCCAGCAGGGGGCGCTGCTCCAGCAGGGGGCGCTGCTCCAGCAGGGGGCGCTGCTCCAGCAGGGGGCTATTCCAAGTCCTCTACTCAGCCTTGGGCTGATCTGCCTCCCTTACCGACATATTTCGGAGCGCCTGAGTAGCTGGTTCTACTCTCCCTCCAGCTCATGATGGGTTCAGAGACAGAACACCAACTTGCTTGAATCTCGCAAAGCCCACAAAGTCCCAGAGTCCCAATGCTTAGTCTCGTTCCTGAAGTCCCTCCAGCATTTGACTTCCCGTTGGCTCCTCAGGCTTCTCTTAAGATCTTTTTTTTTTATTTATTTATGTGTATATGTGCAGGCTTAGCACATGCGCACAGTATGTGTGTAGGGCAGAAGAGGTGGAGTTCTGTGAAGTTGTGAGCTGCCAGGTGGAAGCTCCACATAGCAAGTACTCTTCTTAAGCCAACTCTATAGCCCTCTTTCAAACCCAGATCTTCCTGAGGAAAGTGGCCTTGCCGTGGCCTCTCTGACTCAGGGGGACACGGGTCTGCTTTCTGCAGCCTACTGCTCCAGTCCCAACAGGTGACAGAGCCTACCTTCTCTTACAGGGGCTGACCCAGAGGAGACCATTCTCAACGCATTCAAAGTGTTTGACCCTGAAGGGAAAGGGTCACTGAAGGCTGACTAGTGAGTGGCTTCTGAGAGAGAAGGGTCCCCACTTCCCATACCTAACGTATATCACCATCACCTGCTCTCTCCTTTCCTACAGCGTCCGGGAGATGCTGACCACACAAGCAGAGAGATTCTCCAAAGAGGAGGTACAGGATCCCCAGTTTCCCGACCACCCAGCTCCCTTTATAGGCACTCTGTCTCACTCTAGTATATGACCCAAGAGAACCATCACCACAATCACTCACGGACTTTAGACTTTAACCTCACTGTGAGTGTCTCCCCATCTGTCAAGGTAGAGTAAAAACAGAATCCACATGTCACGAGGCTTGGTGGTGTTCACAGCGCACCACGCCATCACAGGGCTGGAGCACAGTGTCTTTTGGTGATTACAAGTTCAAGCCAGGCAGGCCTCATGGCACAGGCCTGCCATCCCAGCTACCAGAGAAACTGAGGCAGGAAGGAGGATTGCAGGTTTAAGGCCTATACAGGCCACACAGTTCAAGGCCAAGCTCAGAAATTTGGTAAGATCTGTCACAAAAATTAACAAAGCAGAGGCTGTAGCTCAGAGCACTTGCCTGGTGTGCAACCTTGGGTTCAATCCCCAACACTACAAGAAAGTGGTGGGGGGAGGGAAAGAAGGGGCCAAGAGTAACCATTCAAAACCATGTGAGTGCGAGAGGGGGTGGGCGGGCTGGAGGATGCCTTTTAAGACAGGGTCTCACTACACAGCCCTGGCTGGCCTTGGACTTGTTACTTAATCCCAGAGACTTTAAATTCCCAATCCTCCTGTCTCTGCCTCTTTGTGCTGGGATCACAGGCACCATTATGCCCTCTTGATCCAATACTTTTTTAAACAGGGAAACTACATGTAAAATAACCCACCTTGATTTCTGGTTTCCCTCCAACAACATGACCCCTCTGGCCGTCTGACCACAACCAGTCATTTGCCTGCACTCAGCCACAGTCCCGACCAGGCCCTCACACCTGAGCCTGACCTGCCCAGATCCCTGTGCAGCTGGATCTCCTTTTCCCCTGTGGGGTGTCAGGGGTGTCTAGGGGGCCTTGGGGGTTACCCTGGGGAACAGAGGCAGGGTTAATAATGGCTCAAGAGCATGTGAACACAGATGCTGAGTGAGACCAGTAGCCCGGACTGAGTACCCAGGGAGCTGGACCTGCAGACTGCCCCTCCTGCCTCAGTCCTGGTGACAGTTGTCACGGGGAAGCCCTGGCCTGTGGAACAGGGGTCCTTCCCAAGTCTTTCCTGGGCTCTCCCTGTGGCCCCTTGTCACTCTCATTCTGTAACTTACCGTTCTTTCAATCAGATCGACCAGATGTTCGCAGCCTTTCCCCCAGATGTCACCGGCAATTTAGATTACAAGAATTTAGTTCACATCATCACCCACGGGGAAGAGAAGGACTGAACCGAGCCACAACCTCAGGTGACCTACAGCCTCCTCTCCAGCCCAGCCCCCGCTGTCCCAGCCTGCAGGTGCACACCATCCCAAGGCCATATACAAATAAATGGAAAGTCTCGGATCTAGTCACGTGGCTGTTGGCTCATTGGTCCTGCTTAGGCAAACTCACAAAGTGTCTGGGTTGTGGGAAGGCTGCAGGAATCTTGTTTTCAAAGACAAATGACTTTTGCCTGGTGCCCATTTTTAATCCCAGCACTTGGGAGGCAGATGCAAGCTGATCTCTGAGTTCTAGGCCTGCCTGGTCTACAGATCTAGTTCTAGGGCAGCCAGGGCTACATAGAAAAACCCTGTCTCAGAAAAAGAAGAAAAATAAAAAAAAAAAGAAAGGAAGAAGGGAGGGAGGGGGAGGGAGGGAGGAAGGGGTCCCAAAGGCTCAGAAGTGGGGAGGCTTCAGGAGTAGCTACATCCAGGAGTGGTCAATGCTAACTCTATCTGCCCCAAGGCAACACCTACTCTTAGCTCTGTTTGCTTTCTGGAGTCCAGTCCTTAAAGGTGCAGGGGGTGGGGCCTGGTACCATTCAGCATGGGCATGATGGTGTACACCTTTAATCTCAGCACTTAGGAGGCAGAAGGAAGTGGATCTCTGTGAGTTCTGGATGTAGACTCTTTTAAATAGTGAGTTTCAGGCCAACCTAGGCTGCATAGTGAGGTCCTGTCTCAAAAAAACAAAAACCTGGTGGCAGTCCCTGGCTCCTTTGACCTGGGTTTACATAGCCCTAGAGCTGAGTCTCCATAGATAAACTAAAAATGGGAAACCAGCTTCAAGAGAATCACCGGGACCAAGCATGCTGACATCCAAGGCTAGCCTGGACTACACAGCAAAGCCCTGTCTGACAGAGAAGAAACCGAAACCCCATACCCAGAGTCAGATTCAGCCCTGCAACCAACGAGGTCCCTATGGCCCCTTGCAGGAAGCTGGGGTTCAAAGGATGGGTCTTGGAAGATTAGAGCCCCCAAACTCTGCATGATCCACACACACCCCCCTTCACACACACACACACACACACACACACACACACACACCACTGCAAAGCTGGTTTCCAGCCCTCAGAGACCCTTAGCATAGCACATGCAAAGTCCCTGGGACTCGGGAAGAAAACATTTATTCTCTCTGGGTACGGAACACAGCCACCTTCAGCTCAGCCTACCACCTTCTTCTTGGGCCTTATTTCATCTCCCTTCTCCGACAGGGTGTCCTGGGGGTCCTTGCCACGGTCCTTCTGAAGGTAGTTCTCCAAGACCAGCTGCCTGAGGCTACTGTGGTCCAGGGGATATTCCACTGTACCCAGGACAGAGCATTGTGAGGAACTGGGAGCTGATGCCCAGCTCACTCCCTTCCCAGGGACAATGTCACTCCCACCAATCCTGGGCTGGGCATGGGGTGGAAAGCCCTTAAAGCCCTTAAGAGCTCCAAGCAGAGATGTGCCCTCGAGGAATTCCCAAGCAAGAGTGAGGGGGACCCAGCTGGTTTACTAGCAATGACAAAGCTGTATGGCACAGCCTCCGTGTTGACTGCCAAGCTATGGCTAAGGACATTTGAGTGGCTGCATGGTACTCCACTGTGTGTGTATTAAGTTCTGACTGACTTATGAGTGAGTGGTACATGTGTGCATGCATGTATGTGTGTATGAGTGGGTATGTTTGAGAATGTGTGTGAATAAGTATGTGTAACTGAGTGTGTGCATATGTATGTATAAATGAGTGTGTGCTTATGAGTGTGTTACATGAGTGTGAATTAGTGTATTTTATGAATATGAGTATGAACGTGTGCATACAAGTGTGTGAAAGTAGGTTCGTGTGTGTGTGCATATGAATTGATTATGTGTGTGTGTGTGCATATGAGATTGTATGTGTGTGCAGGGTCCTTGGCTTGTTTTGGTTTGAGGCTGCAGTGAACAAGTTCCTATTTCTGCTCTGACCCCTCAGTTTTCCATAAGGAAACAAGTGGACACAGTATGACCATTACTCACACAGTGTGCCTGTCACTCAAGGAAGTCATGAGGCTAAAATGAGACCTGGCCCACAGACCCTGTAGGGACTCAGGCTCCTTGAGGAACTCTATCCAGTGGCCTGCCTGGGTGACAGTGAGCAAGAACTCACCTTCTTCAAGCTTGTCACTGAAGGAGTCTGCCCCAAACACAGGAGGCACGACCTTTGTGGGCTCTGGGGCCTTGAGGAGGGCAGAGCCGCCCCAGAAGGGGTTGACAAAGGGCTGTGGGACATCAACATCGGGCCCCTCCGATTCCTGCAGGCGTCGGAAGGACTCCAGAAGCAGCAGGTCATTGGTCTTCTTCTCTATGATAGCTGAAAGACAACAGGGTCAAGGCTGCAAGCCTGCTCCCCTGATGTAACCGATGGGAAATTGTGCTCCAGACATCAGCTTTTTCCTGGTCACTGGTTGTAAAGAATTCTGCCCTTATTGGGCACAGAAAATCTCACTCTTAACACACACAGGTAGATCTGCTTGTGGAACCACACAGTAGGTCTAAGGCATCCAAAGTATCATGAGTGACGGTTTCTCAGAAAGCATGGTCCACAAAAGAGTTCCCTTAGTGTTGATAATGAGAAAGCCAAAAACCAGCGTTTCTCTATAAACTAAAAGCGAGGGTAGCCTGCCCTTCAGGCCTTTGAGTATGTTGTTCTTTATACCTGGGATACCTGATGTGGGTGCTGGGATTCAAACTCAGGTCCTCTGGAAGAGAGCATGCTCTAAACCACTGAGCATCTGCCCAACCCTGCGTGTTAAATTTTAATAGTTGGTACCATTAATGCCAAGCTGCCGTGATCTGGGTTTTCATGTCTCCTCTATACCCTGAACTTAAAGGCAGTCAGCAAGCATTCACTATACACCAACCCTCACTTCATTTCCTCACTTCCAATCAGGATTTTAATTTTTTTCTTCCCTTATTGCTTGGCAGGGATTACTATATAGCACTAAATAAGGATGGGAGATTTATCCTTGCCTCCTTTCCAACCTTGGAGAAAAAAACATGAGGTTCAAATATGAAGCGTGTGTGTATGTGTGTGTGTGTACTATCATGAATGCATGCATGTGTATGTACAGGTACATGTGTGTGTGCATGCTCATACATCATACATGTGCATGCAAGTATATGCATCTGTGTATGTTATTTGCATACATGTGCACACATGTGTGTATAGTGTTTGTACGTGTTTGAATGTGTCTTTGTGCATGTGTGTACATGTGTCGATCTGTATAGTGTTTATATGAGTGCCTGTGTGTGTACACATATGTGTATTATGTATATTTATGTATACAGGTGTATGTGAGCATGCATGTTATAGTGTTTGTGTATGTGTGTAAGAAAGCGCTTTTGGTTTTCATTAAGGACAATGATTTTCACTAGATGCCTCTCCTGTGTCACCTGAGATCATCACTATCTTATATTTAATTCTCCCAATAACCCAGTGAGGGAGCTCCTGAGTTTACCCTCATTTTGGAGGTGAAATAACCTGAGCACAGAGAGGGTCACGAACATGGCCAAAGTCACACAGCTAGTATGTGAAGAATCCGGATTTGAACCCAGGCAGGCTGCACCATGGCAACGCCCACTACCCACACAGAAATAGTTCTTGCACCTGGTCACAGAAGATGCTGGAAAGAGTTCCTAAGAGCCAGGTGGGCCCCAGCTCTGCTCACCAAAGTACTGTGGCAGGTTGATGTCCGTTATCTTCCCAGTCTCGCCCAGCTTCCCCAGGATCTCCGTGGCGTCACAATTAATTTTCTTAAACAGCTTTTCTACCGAGTTCTTGAGATACTCCAGGGTCTTGCTCATCTCCTTGTATTTGTTCTCAAAAACATCTGCCTCCTCAGTGGTCTTCCTCAGTTTCTCCTGGGGGCAGACAGACACCGGGCCTGGCCTGAGCCTGGACTGTCTTTGCAGGTGACTGGAGGAACCCAGACAGGTTTGCAATCCCCAGAAGGGGGTATGCAGTCAAAGAAATGAGTTTCCTGTCAGTGACAAACAAAATTAAGAAAAAGATGGACATCTAAAGGTGTCGCTCCTTGGGTCCAGCAATTGTGGCATCAACTGGGTAAGGTGTGCAAGCCTTTAATTCTTGCACTCTGGAGGTCAGAGGATCAGGAGTCCACCGTTATCCTTGTACATATAGAGTTTGAGGCCAGCCTGAGGTACATGAGACCCTGTCTCAAAAATAGTGATTGCTCTGAGAGCCTAACCTGCACTCCCGGGTAGAGAGGGGATGGTGAAGAGGGAGGGATGGGGAGGTTTATGGCAGGACAGATGGAGACAGCTTCCAGCAAGGGGGAAACATCAGAGAGCCCCTAGCTCCTCAGATGGATTCTCCTGCTGGGGTATTTGTATTTTAGAGGGGACCCCTCACCACCACTACGTTCCCCTGGCTAACATCACCAACCCATGAAGACAGGAAATAGTAAATACAGGGCCAGGAAGAGGAGATCCCAATAAAGACACTGATAGTCCCAACCCAGGGAATAGTCTGGGATTCTAGACGACCCCAAGCAGAGGTGTGAGGCTAAGCAGGGGACCGCCTGCGGAGAGCTGCAGTTCAGAATAGCTCCCCAGAACCCGTCATGGCTCTGAGACAAGGCACCTCTTCCTTGGCCTGAGCTTTGCTGCCCCCCAGTGGCAGAATCGAGAATAGCACCACCAGCCTGGTCCAGATAAGAAACAGAAATGAGCCCCCAGCGACAGAAGATGATCAGGGATAAGAACTGTCAGTGTGCACAAGAGTAGCCCAGGCTGGCCCTGAGCTCTGGATCCTCCTGCCTCAGTCTACTCAGCATGGGTATCACAGGCATGCATTCCACACCCCAGCCAGTCAGGTAGTGCTGTTTGGGGGGCCAGCCACCCAGCTCCCAAATAAATCGCACACGGTGGCTTATTCTTACTTATAAACGCCAGGCAGGATTCACATTTCACCCACGGTTTGTGGTTCATTCTCCCAACACCTTCATGAGAGAATCTACTTAGCCCAGAGGTGGCAGTGTGACCAACTACAAGTCCTATAAACAGTCAGTCATCGTTCAAATGTCCCGAGAAAGATGGAGCTTCCTGACTCAGACAGTGTGGCCCTTCCCACCACTCCCTGACCTCCTTCCTGCCTGACAGCTGGGTCCATGGCTGTTGTAATGCAACCATCAGGCATCATGGGATGGTAACGGCACACAAGGAGAGCCTGGATGGTAAATGACATCAGAAGGACACCTACTCTCCCTTCCCGGAAGTGCCAATTTTCAGCTTATTTAACCAAAAAATAACTTCTGGCTTTCTCAGGCTTCCAGGGTATCAGCAGGAGAAGGGAACTAGAACAAGCCATCAATCCCAACACTGGGGAGGCAGAGGCAGGAGGATCTTTGTGAGTTTGAGGCCAACCTTGTCTACATAGTGAATCCAGACGCCCAGGGCTACATTGTGAGACCCTGTGTCAAAAAAGGGGAAAAACCTCACAGCTCACTTTTACCTCTACCAGCCTCGGTTTCCTCACCTGAAAAAATGGTAAAAGCATGAGTAACACCTGTTTCCCAGGGTGGTGAAGGGTGGAGCCAGAGGAGCGAACATAGCCTGGTCTCTACTGACTAGCCCAGGAAGCATTAGCATGTGGGGTGTAGGCTATGGCTCAGTGGTAGAGTGAGGAACAAGTGTGCAGGAGGCCCTGGGTTAGATTTCCAGCAGAGAGTCAGGGATGTGGAAGGGCAGGGGAAGAATGTAGAAGGTTGGTTTGTGGTCATGATTACTGGTAGAAAATGGTGGAGCTGGACCTCTCCACCAAAGAGGAGACAAAAGGAGAAACTGAAGCAGAGATGTGTCAGGATGGATTGCAGTCCCAGGGCTTGGGTTTGTCCCCCTGAAGAGAGACTCATCTTTACCTTAGGGACAATACTCTGCAGTAGTGTAAGGACAGGCCACCTGGCAGACAATGGACGGGTGATGACAGACGGGTACAGGAGGTTTCTCATCCCTTTCTCCACACCCAGCTCACCTCCATCTTTCTCAGGATGCTCCGGGTGCCCTCATGAGAGGACTGTTGCTGTGACCGAAGGTTTATGATGTCATCCTGCTCAGGACAAAAGGACAGTGAGGGAAAAATAGCAGCTGCTCTTCCCCACTGCATCTAACCCACCAAGGAGGCCCCACCCCCACCCCTCCTAATTTTCACGTTTCTTTCTTCATTCTCTCTGAGAATCACCAGGATCTGTCTAGAGCAGTGGTTCTCAACCTTCCTAATGCTGTGACCCTTTGATACAGTTCCTCATGTTATGGTGACCAACAGCCGTAAAATTATTTTCATTGCTACTTTATAACTGTAGTTTTGCCACTTCCATGAATTGTAATTTAAGTGTGCTTTCTGGTGGTCTTAGGTGGCCCACAGGTTTAGAACCATCTAGAACAAAGAGACCAACACAATCCTTCACATTCTACTTGCTCTAATATTTTTAGCTACATGTGGGCACTGAAGATTTGAAATATGGCTCCCACCACTGGGTATCTGGGTTTCTGTTGTATTACAATGTAAAGAACTTAAACAGTCATGTGTGACTAGTAGCTTCTTCACTGAGCCCGGGGTCCTTCAAACTGTCCCAAGAATCAGAGTCACTCGCTGAGATGGCCAGACTCACTCCAAGTCCCAGGTCTGGAGCCAGGCCAGAGACCCAGCCTTTCTGAGCAGTCGCCAGTACAGCGTGTCCAAGCCCTTTGACACAGACATCCCCATCCCCAGGTCTCATCTCAAGAAATAGTAGAAATAATGGAAGATTCTGGCACAGATGGCCACTCCAGTGAGGAGACAAACTTCCTGACGACAAATTAGCCACTGATAGTCAAAATTCAAAGGGTGTGGGTGGGTGGCACACACATCAGTTGCTAAATGCCAAATACTAGCCTATCTGCAGAGCTGTGAGTGTGGAGTACGCTCTGGACCCCTGTGTTTTGGGGTGCAGTATTTCTCCAACAGACACTGAGCTTTCAGTTCTAAATTATAGTGCTTTAAAGCAAGCAAAACAAAATCCTGGAGGCTACAGCGCTGGTTCCAACATCACAGCACAAATAGGGAAACTGAGGCCAACAGAGGGAAAGCCCACCTTAGCCAAAGCCCTCAAAGGTCTAGTGTGTTGTGAACATTTCTAATCCTGTCAGAGTCCACACTGTGCTCCTCCCATCCATTTGCATCACAGGGACTAGCTCCTTCCCAGAATAGCCTACCACAAAGACCTTCCTGCCATAACTCAGGCAGGAACCAGAGGACAGTGACAAGACACTCAAGGTCCATAGTGACCTACACCAATTGTCACCTTGTGTCAGATTTGATGTCCCCGTAGAAACTGGAAATTTGGGCGCTTGTAGAATGCTCTGCTTTTTAAATGGTGACAGTTACTGAACAAATTTTAACAAGAGATCAGAGAGGGTGGACCAGTGCCCTGGTCTCCAGGAAGGGGTGAGGCTAGAGGTGTACAATAGGGGAGGAAAAAAAACCCAAAAAACAAAAAACAAAACAAGTCTTAGTTTGAACAGAGATGCTCCCTGGTGACTCATGCCTGAAATCCCAGCAATCACCAAGCTGAGGCAGAGGATTGCTGCTGTGGGATAATGCTCTCACACACTGAAAAGACTTGTCACTTTTATTTAATAAAACCCCGATTGACCAGTAGCCAAGCAGGAAGTATAGGCGGAGTGACCAAACTAGGAGAATTCTGGGAAGGGGAAGAGGAAAATCACCAGCCAGAGCAGAGGAAGCAAGGGGAGAATCCTGGACTAAGAAAAGGTACCAAGCCACGTGGCTAAACATAGCTAAGAATTATGGATTAGTTTAAGTGTAAGAACTGCTTAGTAATACGCTTGAGCTATTGGCCCAGCATTTATTATAACATTAAGCCTCAGAGTCAATTATTTGGGAAGCAGCTGCTGGGAATTTGAGAGCTTCTGACAGGACAGAACTATCCAACTAAAGATTGTGGTGAGTCCCAGGCTAGCCTGGGTTACCGAGAGGACTTGTCTCAAGAAGCAAAGAAAGAAGGCAGTCAGAGCTCCAGAGTAATCAGCCTGTCAGGATCAAAGGATAGTCTAAAGAGTCACGAAGTTCCTCTCTGTGGCTTGCTGATGACTGAGACAATGGAGCCCCAAGGAAAAGCTTGAAACCTACAACTCTAGAGACAGGAAGACTCTGCTGAAGGCTGGGGGATGGCTCACGGGTAAAACACTTTCGTGCAATGGTGAGGACTTGAGTTTAAAACCCAACAACCCACAGGAAGTCAGCTATGAGGATGCACATTGGTAACCACGGTTCTCCCATGGTGAGATGGGGTTGGAGTCTGCAGAACCCCTGGAAAGCGACAGGCCAGTTAACCTCGAACAACAGGAGAAGGCAAGGACCTAATACCCTGTCCTCAACATACCCCCAAAGTGGGAAATTGCCTCATAATCATGATAAGGCCTCAGAATACTGAATTCCGCAGGTGACAGGGACAGGGGCAGGTCTAAGGAACATCCTCCAGGGGTAGGGGGCAGGGCACAGTCAGAGGGAACCATCGGAGGAGGGGTTTGTGATACAGCTGGGAACAGCGGCTGCAGGAGAGACTGGAAGTCATGGTTCTGAGCCACAAAAACAGTGTCACCCAGGTTATGAATGAGCTAGGTGCAGCCTTAAGTGGTTTGGATTCTGTCTTGATCAAGCGTGTGTGTAGAAGCCGTTTGTATTGTGAAAACTGAGGAAGCCCACAAGCCAGGTAAGTGTGAGACATTACAGGTTAGGCAAAGGCAGATGGACTCTCTTCCTTCAGGCCTTGTCAGAGCAATACTATGCTGATGGGCACCAGACCTGTCTAAGATAAGCTTTAACCATTTCCCTTCCACCCTGAAGTCAAAGGCGACAGGGCCTGAGTTTGATCCCCAGAACCCATGTGAAAAACCTGGCCATCATGGCATGCACTTGTAATTCCAGTGTGGGAAAAGGGGAAGCAGGAAGGTCCCTGAGGCTCAATGTCTACACAGCATAGCTCAATTGTTGAGTTCCCTATTGACAGATTTTCTCTCAGATTTTGACAAGATAGAGGAATGAGGTTAATAGTTCAGAGTTTGGAGCACTGGCTGCTCTTGCAGAAACCAGGGTTTGATTGCCAGCACCCCACAGGGCAGCTCCCACCCATCTATAACTCCAGTTCCAGGACGTCTGAGGCCCTCTTCTGGTCTCCATGGGTACTGCATGTACATGGTGCATAGTTACACACACAAGCAAAGCTTTTAAACACATAAGATAAAAGAAAATTTTAAAGTGTCTTCCTAGCTCTAGCCCAGAGCTGGTGGCACCTGCTACAGTGATCATGGACTGGGGGACATGAACTCACTGCCAGGACACGTGGGCACTGTCTGCAGAGCAGGTGGATGGATGTGACCTCAGGGACCACCGTGAGGAAGGCTGTTTGGTGGGACAGGTAGGTCTCCCAGGCCCTACAAGCCATGCACCTGGATCCGCTGGGTCTTCTTGTGCATGGTCTCCATGTCATTGTTGAGCTCGGTGACATAGGTGAAGCGGGCAAAGTTCTTTTCCTCCTTGGCCAGGAAGTCCTTGGTAAGCTGGTTCAGGTCCCCGTTCTCTGCCAGCTTCAGCAGCCGCAAATGTGCCACCTCATAGCTCTCGAAACTTTCACCCTTACTTTTTTTCCCATGTTTCTTGGACTTGACAACTGGAGTGAGGTGGGAAAGAGAAAGGCCACAGGAGGTGTGTAAAGAGACACACGTTCCCTGTCTTTGTCACTGTCTTGGGGAGGGGGTGAGAGTCTGCCCAGAGATGAGGCAAAATTTAGCTTGCCACCCACATCAGAGATATCTAAAGAGGGGCAGAAGGCTGGTGAAGTATTTGCCACAAACTCAAGGACCTGAGTTCAATCCCCAGAACAGATAAAAAGCTGAGTGTGGTAATGTGTGCCTGTAACCCTCAGCCTGGGAAGGTGGGGACAGGTCAATTCCCTGGGGCTCAGTGGACACCCAGGACAGCTGAACCAGTGCACCCCAGGTTCATTGAGACACTAAGTCAAAAAACAAGGTGTGGCTGGAGAGATGGCTTAGTAGTTAGCATCACCTGCTCTAGAGAACCAAAGTTCGGGGCCCAGCCCATCTTGGGGCTCACAACTGCTTATGACTCCAGTTCTAGGGGATGACAACTCTTCTGTTCTCATCCAGGACCCCCACACTCACAGACACAAAAATAAAAAGTGTTTTTTGGTTTTTTTTTTTGAGACAAGATCTGAAGCCGTTGATGAACAAAAGTGTCAGAACCCATGTTAAAAATGTGAAGAGGCCAGGCTGGCCTCGAACTCACAGCTACTTGCCTGCCTTTGCCTCCCAAGTGATGAGATTAAAAGTAGGCACCACCATGCCCAGATGAGAAAAAAATAATAATTTAAAACTAAAATAATATAAAGAAAGAGCCAGACATAGCAGTGCGTGTCTTTACTCCCAGGATTCAGAAGTAAAAATGCACATACACCCCTACACATACACACAAATAAACAAAAATAATATCAATAAAAATTTAAATATATAATAAAGCACTACCAAGTGCCAAACACGGACCCAAGCTCTGCTGTTACGGAATTCCTGGGAGGTAGGTGGGAAGACCTCTATGTAGAGGTGACATGTGAGCAGGATAGAGGTCAAATAAAGGTCAAGGAAGGCCCCTGGACAGAGAGTTTTCAGGATGGCTCACTGACTGGCTGAACCCAGAAAGTTCTGAGCCTTTTCCAGCCTGCAGCAGCTCAGGCTCTCCTGAACCCAAGGCTTCTGTCTCTCTGATGTGGCTTCTTCATGGCAATCAGGTGGAACTTTCTAGATCTTTCTTAGTACTTCTGGCCATGCTGAGACTCTCCACTGTCCTTGGGATAATGGTCCCTAGAAATGGTCCTCCTTCCCCTCAGTGGACCCTGTCATCACATGCCCATATCTTCTACAAGTCCCCCACTGTGTTGGAGTACAGCTCTGCTCCTGACTCATTGATAAAAGTTTGTGTGATCTAACCCGTTTGGACCTTTCCTGAGGGCAGTGACCCAGCTTCCCACAGCAGCCTCCATCTCCTTCAACCACAGGCCACCCTCACTCACACACCTCAGGGCCTTTGCACACGCCTCAGTTGTTCTTGACTTCCCACAGGTCTCCCTGCAGCAGGTCCCTTTACGCTGCCATTCACATTATTGCCCAGATGTCACTTCCCTAAAAGGCCAACCCAAACTACCCTGGATAAAGCAGCCTTGGGCCCTGTCAATCACTCCATTTCCTGAGAAACCAGGTCACACCTGAGTGTGATTTTGTCACCTCTGACAACTCCCATTACCACTATGAGGAAAGGATCATTGGCTCACTCTTCACACCTCCGCAGCTAGCCCTACAGCAGCCATTCTGGGCTACAATTACTTTTTTCAACTACCTTTGATCCAAGGTTGGTTGAATTATAAATGCTAAATGGACAGATGTGGGGACTGCTGGCCCATGGGAATGCCTCCCATCTCTGTGTTCCAGCCTAGCCTGTCCCCACCTCTGTATTTTGCCCCTGCTGGTCCCTCAGGCTGGATGCTTGCATCTCTAACTAATGATTCTTTTCCTCTTTTAGTTTGAAAGATTTGTGCTTTGCCTTCTTGTCCCACGGAGGTCACACTGTGCCCAGTGTGACCTTTCTCCATTGTGGTTCTTGCTTCCTTCCAGGAGTCTGCTGTGACTTGAGGTGTCTGTACTCGTCTATGCTGACATTCATGTTCCCTTTGTCTCAGTGTCCAGCATTTAAGCCCTATGGCACTGAGGGGGAACACTGTTGTGCTCAATGCTCTGTCTTGTCCCAGACAAGGAGCCTATTTCAGGGTAAATGACCAAGTAGGTCTGTTGGATGGCAGGACCCGATTGGACAGTCAAATGAATGACAGTACCCACAGTTCACAATGATGTGACCCTGGAGAAAGATCACTTGGAAAGCATTTTGGAGCAGGACTCCTCATGGAAGTTTCTAGGACAGAAGTGATGGAATACGACAATATCGAGACAGTGGTAAGAGGAAGGGTGATTGTGTGTTGAGCATTCAGAGGACCCGGGTGGTCACTGGCAGTGTGAGGTCCCTGGCTTGGGAATGGGTGTGAGGTCTTGAGGCTGCTCCCAGGATTAAGAATGAGAGCAGTGGATGTATCTGGGATGGAATTTTGACTCTTCCATTTAGCTACTGTGGACACCTTGGCTAGGTTATGTATTCACTCTGAACTTCAAGACCCTTTTATAGAACTTGGGTACTGTAGACACGCCTACTTCTTGGTATAATCCTGGGAGTCACATGGAAACTAGAATAGAGACTACACAAGCTAGCTGTAAATGGACAGGTGCTTGACAGGTGGGGGGGTGAATGACTGAACGGAGGTCTGGGTGAGAGAGGTGTGTAATGGAGAGATGAAAAGAAGGTCCAAAATATTTTTTAAAAGAGAGAAAGAAAAAGAAAAGAAAGATTTTGATTTATTTTAAAGAGTAAGACATATACAAGATTGCTCAGAAACACTTGTAGCAACACAGCCCCAAGTGATAAGGTAGGAAAAGTCAGGGGGAACAGAACACATATAAAGGGATGGGTGTAGCTAAGGAAATGCACACTTAGTGTATACAAGGCCCCAGGCTCAATTCCTAAAACCTAAAAAACAAAGATCGACTATGCCTTCTGGGCAGCTTCCACCAGTTTTCACCCTCTCTTGTCCATTTGAGCATTTTGCTTTTGTACCATTTCACATAGTACATTTCCAGACATGAATCCTGACAGACCCAAAGAAGCCACCAAACATAGACTAGTAGATTCCTGATTCTCATGCCTCCCCTAAGCTACAAACAGTCTCAGGGTAGAAATATATTTGCAGGTTGCAGCTAGCAGACCAAATACAGGCAAGCCGTTACATCTAAATCACAGGCCAATTATACTTCCAAAGGTCAAAGTAAATCCGCACTGCAATTTACTGAAGAGCTCTTAGCACAAGTGTATCCCCAATATTGCATGGCACAAACTTATCCTAAAAGTGTGTTTTTTGTTAACCTGAGATGTAAGTGTAACCAGGTGCCCTGTATTTTTATTGGCTGTGATTGGCAACCTACTGTGGGAGAAAGAGAGAGGGTGGGGGGAGAGAGGGAGACTGACTTGTACCTTCCTGCTTCTTGGCCTGCTCCTCAAATTCACTGCGGTCATTGAGTTTGACGAGCAGGAAGGACTTGAGTTTGGTCTCGTGAGCATACAGGCGCTCAAGTTCACGAATCTCCAGGTTATACTGAGAAATATCCTTCTGCTGGCGGTCCTTCATGGCAGCCATCCGAGCCATGGCTTCCACCCTATGGGGAGACGGCAGATGGAGCTTAGTGTCCAGTGGACTGCACACCTTTCCAGTGGCCATGGGTTTGTTTGAGGTTCTTTGCAATATTTTTACTGCAGTGGGCACCAAACTCAGGACCCTACCAGAACTGTGAGTGTAGACCACCCCCAGAAAGTAATTTTCCTGTCACCAAAAACACTATCACCACCATCATAACCAGTATCAACATCATCACTACCAGCATTTTCATCACCCGCATTGTCACTATCATCCCCATCAATCACCATTATCATCACCACCATCATGACCATCACTGCCATCATCTTCATCACCACCATATTCATCACCACCATTACCAACATCATTCTACCACATCACCACCATCAAAACCACCATCACCACCAACACCAGCACTATTTATCCCTTGCATGCATGAATTAGTGTCTGCTCTTTACCATCTACATAAATCCTACAACAATGTAGAAGTGATGGAGGGACATGTCTGACTCTAAAGCCTGCTCTCTCCATAGCCACATTCTATGCCAGGAAAGACTTAGATGGATAAAGACCCTCCCCCCAGACCTGGACCAGGAACCATGTAGGGGACAGAGAGCTGGAGTCCCAGCTCCCCCATCTGCAATGTCTTGCATGGGCTCCTGTTTGTTCTGAGAAAAGGGGAGATACAAATTCTTCATGCTGTGGGAAAAAGACTGAAGGACCAAGGTACACGACGCCCTGCTAGGTACATGGTCAGTGTCCAGGGTTGCTGCTGTTGTGAGTTATGTCAAGGCATTCAAGAGGAGCAAATGGGTACTAAGTTGAAAGCTATGTCGTCCCGAGCACCTCTGCTCATAGGCCTGGGCAGACTGCTCGATGGCGACATTCATGGTCTTCTTCTGTGTCTGCAGACGCCGCTGAAGCTGCTGGTAGACATGGTCATAGGCGGCTTTCTCAAAGAGGAGATCCTCGATCTCCTTCCGGAGCTGGGCATTGGAGGTCAGCATCTTGTCAAAGTGGACAGTGACCTGTGGGGAGGCTGTGCTTCAAACAGGGTCTCACATCCATACTGGATGGTCCTAGGAGAATGTCAGGGCCCCGTTACTACCCACTGAGTGCCAGCAGCACTCAGCCCAGCCCAGCTATAATAATGTGTCTCTTTCGTCCCTTTGGAGGCAAAGTCGCTCCGATTTAGAGCAGCTAATTCTAAATTGAGGAGATTTGTGAATTCAAAAACTCCAGGGATCTTGATCAAATCAGTCTTCATAAGACATCTGGGAAAAATAAAAAATGCTGGACATGCTGACATGAGCCTTTAATCCCAGGCAGGTGGATCACTGTGAGTTCAATGCTAACCTTGTCTACAGAGTGAGTTCCAGGACAGGCTCTAAAGCTACACAGAGGAAAAACAAGATAGACAAAACAAAACAAAATAAATAAATAAATCAAATAGACTAGTAAAAGTGTCCCAGTTTGCCTTTTCTGTCACTTTTGTGCAACACTGATCAAAACCAACCAAGAGTTCATCTTGCTTATAGTTCACAGCCCATCACAGATCAAGGCCAACGCAGGAACCCGGAGGCAGTAAGAGAAGCAGCAGCCACAGAGGGAGCTGCTTACTGGCTTACCTGCTTCTCTACACAGCCCAGGCCCACCTTCCTACCGTTCACTAAGGTTGGGTTCTCCTACATTTATTAGCAATCAAGAAAATTTCCCCTAGGCCAATCTAATGGAGGTGATTCCTGAGTAAGGCTCCCTCTTCCCTGGAGTGTCAAGTTGACATCTGAAGCCACTGTGACAACTATAACAGGACCAGTGAGGTGGTTCAGCAGGTAAAGTGGCAGCAGGCTGGCCACCAAGCCCAGTAACCTGAGTTTGATGCCTAGACCCACATGGTGGAAACTGAGAACTAACCCCTCCAGGCTGTCTCTGACCTCTCCTGCACTCCCACATTCATATGTGTAATTTTAAAACCAGTGGCATGCAGTTCTTGCCTATATACTTCCCCTTTTAACAAACTGATGTGGGGCTGGAGGGATAGGTCAGCGGTTAAGAGCACCTGCTGTTTTTCCAGAGGATCTGGGTTCAGTTCCCAGCACCCACATGGCAGCTCACAACTGTCTAACTCCAGTCCTAGGGGATCTGACACCTTCCCACCAATGCATATAAAAATTAATAAATTAACACTTTCACTTGGGAAGGGGGTGTTTGGGGGGGATGTAAAATTCTTCCATGAATGCTGGAGTGTGAGCAACTAGAGAAAAATATTGCCAATAGTAAAAGATTTGAAGAGGTTTTCCAAGTGTATCTGAAAAGCCTTGCGTTTCTGAAAGACTCAAAACTGAGGCAAGATGAACCAGACAATTTGGACTTAGAATCTATGCCAGATATCCACCCTGCATTCTCTAAGCCCAAAGGTGAGTGAGAAGCCCCTTAAATTTTGCACTGTGAGCTCTGAGTTTCTCTTTCCCTAGTCCAAGTCCTGGGTTTCTGTAGAGATATTTTTAAACATTTAAAAGATTTATTGTATTGTATGTGTTTGTGTAAATACTTGCACGCACGTGTAGGCACATTCTCAGTGCAGTACCTGTGAATTAGTACACCGAGCAGTTAAGGTGGGATTAATAAGGTCAGAAGAGGGCACACTAGAGTTACAAGCAGTTATGGACTAGGACATCAACCTGGGTCCTCTTCTGAGCCCAGGCATAAATGACACACCTTTAATCTCAGCACTGGAGAGGCAGAGGAAGGAACTCTGAGTTCCTGGACAGTCGAAGCTAGATAGAGAGCACTGACTGCTCTTCCTAAGGACCAGGGTTCAACTCTCAGCACTCACAGGGCAGCTCACAACTGTCTATAACTCAGTTCCAGGGTACCTGGCACCCTCACACAGACATATACACAGGCAAAATACTGGTTAATGCTCATAAAATAAGAATAAGTAAATTATTTAAAAATAATACTTTGTAACACCTAGCTCAAACCATCCTTAAAGGCCTTACTTCCACCTCTAAACTTTTCAACTGAGTTAGGGTGACATTTCCAATTCCATCATAAGCCTATGGAACTGGGGGACACGGTAGATCTCACTGTAAACTGTGACTGATCAGAAAACATGACTTTTCCCATGATGAAATTGAGGGACCTAATGTTGCATAAGAAACAATGGCACCAACAGGCCTGAGCGTCCTGCAGGGAAGAGGGTGTATCTAGATCTGCCTGTGGCCTTGGGGACATGGTAGCGCCTGAGGTAAGGGATGAGTGAGTGGGTACTACAGTGGGTGGGGTGTACATCCTCTTTCAAGTACCAAGCAAGTGTGTGTTCCACAGCTTCATTGCTGGAACTATAAAGGAAGGAATGGGAGAGGGTGGAGTGAAGGTGGGGACAAGGGTAGGGGTGAGGGTGGGAATGAGGGTGAGGTGAGAGTGGTAATGAGGGTGAGGGTGGGGATGAGGGTGAGGGTGGGGTGAGGGTAGGGGTGAGGGTGGGATAAGGGTGGGGATGAGGAGGGGGTGAGAGTGGTAATGAGGGTGAGGGTGGGGATGAGGGTGAGGGGTGAGGGTAGGGGTGAGGGTGGGATAAGGGTGGGGATGAGGAGGGGGTGAGAGTGGTAATGAGGGTGAGGGTGGGGATGAGGGTGAGGGGTGAGGGTAGGGGTGAGGGTGGGATAAGGGTGGGGATGAGGAGGGGGTGAGAGTGGTAATGAGGGTGAGGGTGGGGATGAGGGTGAGGGGTGAGGGTAGGGGTGAGGGTGGGGTGAAGGTAGGGGTGAGGGTGGGGTGAGGGTGGGGTGAGGGTAGGGGTGAGGGTGGGGTGAGGTGGGATAAGGGTGGGGATGAGGAGGGGGTAGGGGTGGGGTGCTGAGTCTTCAGAGAACGGCCCCTCACCTACCAGGTTCAGTCGGGTCTCCAGAACATGGATCTGTTTCTGCAGCTTCCGGGGGTTAGTGGCCTCTTGTGTCTTCAAGAAGATCTGTCTCTGGTTGGTGATCTTCCTCTCCATCTGAACAATCTGAAAGACAGGTGGGTGTGGGGAGCACTAGGCTGCACCAGTCTACCCTGCCGCAGATTGACCATTCCCAGGGAAATGGACGTAAACTAAAAGCGAGACCAACTGACTCTTGTCCTGCTGACTTGGCTCCCTGACTCCACCCCATTTAATTTATTCTCACCCATTCAGGGTTAATAAATAAATAATTTTAAAAAAGAAAAAAAAAAAGGCTCTTGGCTCTGAGTGTGACTTTTCCCACTAGTGAACAAAAATTTCGCATCTCTCCAGCCCCAACAGCCATGGTTTCTAGAGAAAGCGGCATTGGCCTCAGTGATGGGGAAACTTGGTTGTCTACCCAATCAGACAAAGAAGAAACTAGAATGTGGGTGCAGAACACCTCCAGCTGCTTTGGTGACACCATTGTGACTTCCCAGCACCTATCTGGACATTCCCTTCATATTCAGTCTCTCTGCTTATGAATGGAACTGGGAAATCTTTCAGATGTGACCAAGTGACATCACCGAACACAGAACGGGAAGACTGTCCTCTGGTGTCTCTGGAATTTTCCAAAGAGATAGTCCACACTTTGGAAATCAGGCCATCAACACTGCACAGGTGGGTTTCTGTGAGCTGCAGGCATAATGAGCCCATATTTTTCAGCAGCATCTGGTTATAGCCTTGATGGCTTTCCATATGTGTGCAGTCTCTGGTCATGTGAGTCAAGCCATAGGCTGTTAACTATAGTCCTTTAGAAACTAGCCCATGGCTTACTGCTACAAATAAAGATTTATTGGAAAAGCCAATCATTTCTGTACTGCCTGTGGCCACTGCCTTGGTACTATGCAGCTGGAGCTTAGTTTCCATAGAGGCGCTATGGCGTGGAAAACTCAAATATGTGTCCCTGTGGGGTACTTTACAGGAAGACTTCACAGGGCTGTTTTAGATATGATGGACAAGCATGTCAAAACAAGAGTAAGGGTGACTGGGTGTGGTGATGCACACCTTTAATCCCAGACCTTGGGAGGCAGAGGCAGGGGGACTCTCTGACTTCAAGGCCAGTCTGGTCTACAGAGTGAATTCCAGGCTACCCAGGGCTACAAATATATGCCCCCAAAATAAAGAAATACAAATAAATTTTAAAGTTACATACTTCCAACACACACAATAGCTCAGGGTAAATTCCCTCTCCTATGAAGAAAGACTAGAACACAGCAAGACCTGGCCAACACCACCATCCAGGAGGGTCACACAAATGCGTGGTGTTGAGTGACTATTTTGAGCCAACAAATCATGCTCAGAACGACATAAGCATCGTATGGCCCACGTGAGACTGTCTAGGTTTTCCTCCTGCCGTAACACCTGACCTTGTCCCAGAGGGATGCTACTCACCATCTAGTGCCAGAACAAAAAAAAATAACAGCCCCCTCATTAGCCTACAATTGGTGCATAGCATGAAGAAAAGAGAAATTAGCATTGTTTGAAGCCAAGGATGATCTTTGTTACAACACCAAAATCTTGCCCATGTTGATTGATGCTAAGGATGCTGGAGTTGGTTCTGAGCCTGGGTTCTTAGCCTGATGCTAAGGATGCTAGGTTGGTTGAGCTGAGCACCCGTGCTCTGTTCTACTCTGCCTAGTGCATCAGTGGGTTGCTGTCCCTGTCCCGTTGCTCAGTCTCCAAGGGAAGCCTTACCTTGTCATCCAGCTCCCCCAGTAGCACCTTCATGGAGGTGATAAGCGCCTCGTAGTCTCCCTTGGTCTGCAGTAGGAAACGCAGCTCCATGAAGTTTTTCTGGTTCAGGTCTAGATTCTTTGGAGACTTCACAAGGCTCAGAAGCAGGGTGGTCTCTGCCTGCTCAGCTTTCAGATTCTCGATTTCCTTACTGAGGGGAAGCAGCTCTGACTCAACCAGCAGCCCCTAAACCGCTTTTATAGAACCCTATCCCAAAGGGTGCCCTATCCCAAAGGGAGCCTAGGGGATGGCCTCAGACCCAGTGAGAGGAGAAAGCTTCAGGGCTGGGGACTTGGGTCCAGATCTGGAACCCTGCGTCCCTGACCCTAGTCATTCCCATCTCTCTGCCTCGCCTTCCCTGAAGGGTACATGATTCTCAGGAGAAGGCTGTCCTGGTGACTGTCAAAACCCTTCACCCAGGAGTTTGGGAGATGGCTCAGTTAATGAAGTGTTTCCTGTGTAAGCATGAGGACCTGAGATCCATTCCAGCAGCTGTGCAAAATGTCAGATGTTGGAAGTGAAGGCAGGGGGACCCCTGAGCTAGCTGCCCCTCCAGTATCTCCTAGTCAAGAAGTTCCAAGCTACTGAGAGACGCTGTCTCAAAAAAAAAAGCAAGATGGGATGTGCATTTGAGTTCAAGGCCAGCCTGTGTAGGGGGATTATGTTGTTCCATTGTAATTGTCCCACCCCCTGGTTTAATAAAAAGCGTTGATTGGCCAAAGGTAGACAGGAAGTGTGGGTGGGACTACCAGACTAAAAAACTCTGGGAACAGGAAGAACAGAGCAGAATGCCTGAGAGAAGCCAGAAGAAGCAGAGGACAACTATGCTGCTCTGACAAAAGGTACTGAGCCCCATGGCTGAACAGGATAAGAGTCATGGGTTAGTTTAAGGGTAAAGAGTTAGCAAGTGATATGCCTGGGCCTTAGGCCAATCAGCCTAAAACTATTGTAAGCAGCTGTGTGTCTCTGCGGGTCTGTGGGTCTGCGGGCCTAAACCTTGAGGCTAAGGCCGGAAAGTCCAGGCCAGAAACCTCTTACTACAAGCCTGGTTTACAGAGTGAGTTCTAGGACAGCCAGAGCTACAAAGAGAGAGACCCTGTCTCAAAGAACAACGACGAAGCAGCCAGTGAGCCATGGTCCAGGGGTGAAACTGATAACTGATGAGACAATCTGCAAAGACAATAACAAGGATGCCCTGTCCCTGCACCTGTCACAACACCAGTGAATCCTTGACCCACTTCCGGTGTGCACCAAGACCCAAACACTTCATTGTGTGACCTAGCAACTGGTCTTCTCCAGAGCTTCTGGACTTTCCTCCTCTCTCAGCTCCTTCCTGGAGAGGACAGCAGTTACCGGGAACGGCAGCTGGCTGGTGGGTAATGTTGGGGCTGGGGGAAAGGAGCCAGTGCTCTAATGCATAAGGGGGCTCTCACAGTCAGAGCATGTCCGTGCTTTCCTTTTAAATTTTAGGTTGAGA
Organism: Phyllotis vaccarum; assembly: GCA_033318265.1. Lineage (NCBI taxonomy): Eukaryota > Metazoa > Chordata > Mammalia > Rodentia > Cricetidae > Phyllotis > Phyllotis vaccarum. The sequence continues at coordinate 49,970,640 of JARWLC010000017.1, read as the reverse complement.
GTCTCCATTATGTAGCATCCCTGGCTGGCCTAGAACTTTCTATGGGAGCAGGCTGGCTTCAAATTCACAGAGATCCACCTGCATCTGCCTCCCAAGTATTGGGATTTAAAGGAATATGCCACCCTGCACGGAAATGTATTTATTGTCGTTTTTCTTTATTTCGGAGTGGGCATTGAGGGGGTGCCTGCAGAGGCCAGAAGAGAGTGACAGAGACCTTTGAGCTGGAGTTACAGGTGACAGTGAGAACAGATGTGGGTGCTGGGGAACTGAACTCAGATCTTCTGCAACAGCAACAGACACTCTTAACCGCTGAGCCATCTCTCCAGCCTCCGCTTTTTTCTTTTCTTTTTACAATGTGTATCTATTCGTGCATGATGTATGAACATGTGCACGGCATGCCACTTTGGGCACATGCAGGTCAGATAACAACGTGAGAGTTAGCTCTCTTCCTCTGACTTTGTGTGTCTCTGCGATCTAATTCAGGCCCTTCAGATTTAAAGCTGAGCCATCTCCCCAGCCTGAGACATTTCGTCTTGTTCTATATAATGAGTGTTTTTCCAACAGATGGCGGTAAAGTGCTCTGAAAAAAAAGACTTTTTTTAAAAAATCGACAGAGATGTCCTCTGGGGACCAGCCTCGCCCAGAGAAAACAGGTCCAGGGGAAATGAAAGATCCCCTCTGCTCCCTCCTCTGAATTTTAAGCATCCAGACAGCGAGGGCGGATGGCAGCCAGCTTTTGCCTTTGCAGAAAGGGGCTCACAGCTGGGCCTCCTTAATCGCAAAAGGCTGGACCCTACAGAGGTAGCTTGGGAACGCCCCTGCCAGAGGATGGCCACACCCACAAGGCATCCTCTGGCCCCGCCCCGTGAGGGCCACAGCTGGTTGGATAGGAGTAGACACCTTAACCAATCAGGTTCCCTCTGTGCTGGTACTCTCTCCGCGAGGCCCCAGATGGGGCAGAGGGACAGGGGCATCCGCTAGAAGAACTGAGCCTGGTTGAGGGCCACCTATCCCCCGGGACCCCCAAGATCCCTGGATCCTGCTCACTGAGTGCCCTTCTATGAAACTCTAGAGCTCAGGATGAAAGGTCCCCGGTCCCCAGGTGGGTTCAGGGTGCCCCCGCTGTGCCCTAGGCCTGTCCAGAGACACCCCTCTTACTACTGGTTGGCGATCATGCGCTGGTTTCGGAAGTTGAAGGACTTTCTGCTTTCCACCATCTTGCGGAACTGCTGCCTCAGTTTCCTCAGCTCGGCCTCAGCCATCTGCTCTTTGGCCTTCTCGGAAAGTTCCGGAAGGACTACAGAGACCTTCCTCCTGTGTTTCTTCACCTGGGCAAGATGGAAAGAGAGGAGATCCAGATGACCAGAAAAGCCCTCAGGTGGTTCCAGGAAGAGGGGGAAGCTTGCCCCAGGGTGATGTCATCTGTTTGTCTGTCACAGAAGAGTCCTACCTAGGGCTGCCAGGTGACAGTCAAACTCGCTATGGAAATGCCTTGCTAGGTTGAGGAGGTGTTTTTTTAGGGTCCTGAATTCAAGTCCTCCTCTGCTGTAAGACTGAGAAAGTCACAGACTGTTTCTGAGCTTCTAGCCTCTATAAAGTTGGTGCCCAGAGATGGGGTGTTGGGGTAGGTACATGAACACTGAGTGACCAGCTGTTATCACCTACCAGTGGCATTGCGACGGATCTGAGCTTCCTTTCCGCTTAGACACTGGGTCCTGGCGGTCACAGCTAGCAAGCCCACCTCTCCCAGTTTTTCTGTGTCTCTTTGCAATGTCCTGCCCAGAGTGAAAAGGAAAAAAGAAAGTGGGCCACCCCTGTTGTCAGTGAGGTCCCATGGGCCTCTCCTGCTTCTCACAGCACCCCCCTCCGCCCACAGCTTGGCATACAAAGGGGACGTGGCAGATGGTGCTGGGTGTGACAAGAGGCTCCTCCCCCCAGAGCCAAGCGTGCCTGGAACGTCTTCCTCTCCCAGTTTATTATTAGGACCGGGGCAGATGGCTCCAGCCCGTACTTACCCTTTTCTCCACATTTCTGAAGGAAAGAGGCATAAAGGCCTCTCAGATGGTGAGCACCCTGATGGAGCTTTTTGAGTTTTGGGTTTGGTGATAAATGTCTCCTGTAGCCCAGACTGGCCTCAAAGTCAATAAACTCCAAAGTGCTGGGATGACAGGTGTGTGCCACCACACTCTATGTGGTGCTGGGTATTGAACCCAGTACCTTATGCATGCTGGGCAAACACTACCCACTGACACCAGCCTCAGTTATGGTCTCTTTGTCTTAGATCAGAAGCCAGCAACCCAGGGGGGCATTTTAGCACATCAGAACTTGAATGCCACCTGCCAGAGGCACTCAGGTGAGGGAGGGGACATGAGCCTAACAAGCCCCAAAGAGCTGAGAAGTCCACTGTATCCCAGAAACTGAGAGGTCCTATGTGGAATCCCGATCCTCCAACCAAATTCCTCCCCAGCCTTTGATGAGCCTCAAGATGCATCCCATTACACTCTGGAACCTAAGTTTCCAGGCTGGACATTGGGGAGGGTGGAAGCCAATTAGTGCCTGCCCCTCATCTAATCTGCATAATCCCCACCGATTAGCGTGGACCCGGATCCCTGCTGTGCTTTGAAGAGAGTTTATCCGCGCCAGGACAGTTGCAGGCTGAATTTTAACCTGGACACTGGAGGTCAGGCCTGCAGACAACCATCTCCACAGGGCCCTAAGAATCATTCTAGCTAAGGTAGAAATAAAACCATGTAGACACCAAAGCCTGCAGGCTTAGCCAGACCGGAAGATGCCTCTGGGTTCTGTCCAGTCACACCACCTTTTATGAAAGCACTTTGAAGTGAATTTTCTGGAGCTTGTAAAGCACCAGAGTTCTGACAGTGCAAACAAACGTGCAAATTGATTTGGCATACAAACAGTGCCTACTGTGTGCTTAATATCGAGAGATGAGTCATCCTCAAGATGTTAGGAATGCAGCCCCGGGTGAAACAGGAAAGAAAGGCTTTTGAGATCTGAGAGATGAATAGGAACTTACCAAGTAGAGCCGAGAGGGGGAATTCTGGGCAGAGAGAATGCCTGGTTGAAGGCTCAGAAGCCAGGAAAATGTAGCCCCAAGACATCCACTAACTTGTCTGAAGTTTGGTAAATCTTACTGAAGAGAAAATAATGCTAGAAGATTCTTACAGATAGTGAGGAGGTCGAGGTCATGACAATGGGGCCATGTCTTGACAGTTTCTGTAGCCTTCCCAAACGCAGGTTGAGTGAATGACCTTATTCAGGTCTCCTTGAATCTGCACCCCCTGCCGCCTTTACCATCTCCCATTTAACAGCCAGGGCAGGAAGCCCACACTTCCTTCCTGCTTTTAAATGACAAGGTGGGTTCTGAAGTGATCCTGGGTGAGTGGCACTGTTTTAAAACGAGAATAAAGCTGGCATAGTGGTGCTAGCCTGCCATCCCAGCACTTGGGAGGGATTGGCAAGAGGCTCAGATGTGAAGGTCATCTCTGGCTGCAACACGAGTTCGAGGCCAGTCTGTGATATATGAGACCCTGTCTCAAACAGACGAATGAATAAATGACAAATAAATAAATAAGAGAACATATATCGCTCTTTGGGTTTTCGGGAGCATTTGTGGTGACAGTGGCAGTCCCTAGCCTCCGCTTCTCCCCAGCAGGGGGCGCTATGTGTACCCGAACTTACCACCCGCGGCTCCCACGGCTCCGGGTAGACGGCGCGAGCGTTTGGGCTGCAGCCAGCTCTCTGCACCCCGCGTTCTCCGCCCTGGAACACAAGCCTTTGTGACAACGGCGACCCGCGTTCTCTATGGACAGCCGAGACCGCTGGACCCATGGGGAACCTACAGCTTCCCAGGGGGAACAGGACAACGCACTTCTGGTCTACCCTCAGCTGCTCCATGTCAAACCAGCCTCAGCAAAGGGTCGCCCTGGCCACAAGCCAGCTCCCATGCCCTCCCTGGGCCACACTCTCTTGTCTCCTGGCTTCTTCATTAAAGGCCTCCTTTCTGTAACTCGGTGACCTAAGGAGACTTGTTTTCCGAGTTTAATTTAATTTATTTAATCTGTCTGGAGACTGACCCTAGGGTTTTATGCATGCTAGGCAATGACTTTAACTCTGAGCCATCGCCAGCCCTCCTTTTCACCATCTGGAAGCTCCCTCTCTTGTTCCTGATGTCTGGGCTGCTTGACTCACAGCTCTCAACTGTCTGCCGCTGAGTGGGCGGTGATTAGAAAGGAGCCTCCTTGGGGAAGTTTACCCTCGGGGTCTTCTTAGGTGCCTAGCTCAGCCCTCTAGCCAAGAAGAACTAGTCTTCTCCCCCTCAATGTGGTCTGGAGCAAACAAAACTGTCTTCTATAAGCTGAGCCAGGAGCGAGGGAGCTGGGCAAATGATGGGGGTCAGAAGCAAGGGCCCCAACTACTCACCCACCTCTGCCTCCTAGGATCAGAGGCACACTCAAATGCAAAAGAATCCTCTAGCTGATTTTAGAGTTTACCCAGTTGACTCTCACACACAGCATAGGGCTGTCTCCATCAGGGTCAGACGGCCAAACCAGCCTGCTCTGGTAAATGTTTGGTCTAAGAACTTAAGAGGTCAGCTGGTACATTACAGTTTCCTGGAGTCTGCCACAGAGATGGACTTATAATTATTGACAGTAGCCTCATCAAAAGCAAAGGAGAGGCCCACAGTCCAAGTATAGAGGAAGGTTCTTTTCTGTCTCTGAGAATGGAAAAGGAAGTATGCTGCCTCTCTGTGTGGCTGGTATCTCTCTGGTAATTATGAGGGAAGCCAGTATGAGATCTTCAGATACTGACTGGGGCTCTTTAGATATTGACTGAGGCTACAGGATAAAGATATGACACCCTCCCCCATTACAGCCCCTTGTAAAACCTGTAACTTCAGGACTTTAGAGGCCAAAAGAATGGGGCTCTGAGTCACAGTCTACCCCTGGGTGCAGACAAGTCTCAGAGCTGCCTTAAGTGTCATTAATAGATAACTGTCTAAATCCTGCAGGATCCTTATCTAGCAGCCGGCTTAGTGGTAAAGGACCCTTCCCATAACAGTGGGTGCAAAGGGATCGACCTCATGGGTTCTGGGGGCTTTAGGAATTGCACAGAGCTCATCAGAAGTGTAGATAATGCCTTGGTTGGTTGCTTGGCCCCCTGTCCAGTCCCATCCAGGGAGAACATTCTCCACTTTGTTCTGAGATAAACCTGCCCCTTTTCCACATTCCACTTTGAATTCTTCCAACAGAGTTCACAAGAACTGAGGCTCAAGCAATCGGGGTCCAGCCTTGGATCCCAGTCTCGGTGACAGTACCTGGTGAGAGAAGAGAGAAATGGGCCAATGTCTGGAGACCCCCGCTCACATTTTGCTTATTTTATTTTACTTTTGTTTGTTTAGAGGCAGGGTCTCATTATATAGCCTTGGCTGTCCTGCAGCACATTGTGTAGACCAGGGTGACTTCAAACTCATAAAGATTCACTTGCCTCTGCCTCTTGAATGCTGGAATTGAAGACATGTGCCACCATGTTGTGCCTCATGCCTTCATTTTATTTTCCACTTTCTTTAGGTCACACGCCTGCTTTAATCATCTGTGTGTTGATCCCTTAGGATACTGCCCAGCTGGCTGAGCTCAGGGCCCGAGAGTCTGAGGATGCAGAAATAAGTGAGGATATGTAGGTCAGTACCCACAATGCCCTGCTTCAGACTCTCCCCCCCCACCCCCATAAGGTCTCTGACCATTGCCCTAATCTTCAACCATTTTGGATTCTAGGAACATCAGAACCCACAGACATGTCAGCCCTTAACCCAATTCTTCCTCTATTGCAACCTAAAGCTCTCATCAGTGCCTCAGGAGATAAACTTGGGGTCACTGAACCCCTCTATCTCTTTTTGGGATAGCCACACTGTCCTTGTCCATGCCTCTTTCTAGTTGGTATGATGAGGCAGGAAACCAAATTGACCCCTGATTCAGCTTAGCTTTATTCTAAAACTCTGCTAACAACCATCATACACCCTCCGCACCTTCCTCTGTGACAAACAGGTGACTTTCTTGTGTCCTGAGCTGCAGTGACTCTGTCCAGAGGGCAATGATGGAGACCAGCCTGGGAGGGAGGCCAGCATTCAATTCAATTTGGCACCATGCTGCTGTCCATGACCCTGCAAGATGGTGAGGACACCTGGCCACCTTCTGGAGGTGGCAGAGGGATGAGATGCCTCAGGCTATTATAAGAAAAGGCTGACCCTGTCCAGTTCCTCAGCAAGGGGACTGTGCTAGTCTCCCCTCCTTCCCTCCTCCCTCCTTCTGTCCTACCTCCCTTCTCACTTCTGGGATAGCACCAGTAGAACTTAAACTACAACCTTAAAAACTACAACTCCCAGGATCCTTTGCAGAATAGACAGGGACCCTTAAGAAGATTAAGCCGGATATACAGCTTGGGGGTTTAGTGAGCTCAGCTGAGGCCCCAAGACCTCAACTGCAAGAACTCGTGTCTCCTGGTCCACCATCCTCAAATCCTGCTACACCTCATTGTTGCTAAAAGAGTACTGGACCCTGGCGCCAGCTCCAGAGGGAAAGCCAGAAATTCCTGGGGCTTGACTTCTTAGCCTCTTCCTGCCAGGCAGGGTCTGAGGGGGGGCACACTGGGCCAATCTGTGTCTCCTGTGGTGTGACAGGGTGAGCTGCTCCACACAAATTAGGAGAGGGCTAATCTAGGAGCCCACATGCCTTCTTTCCTTTTCCTAAATTCCCTGGAAGCGGGTTCTGAGAAAGTTCCTGAATCCTGATCTCATTCATCAGTCCTTTCTGAATGATTTTTCCTTTTTTGTTGTTGTTGTTTTTTTTTTTGTTTTTTTTTTTGTTTGTTTGTTTGGTTTTTTGTTTTTTGAGGCAGGGTTTCTCTGTGTAGCCCTGGCTGTCCTGGAACTTGCTCTGTAGACCAGGCTGGCCTTAAACTTACAGAGCTCTGCCTCTGCCTCCTGAGTGCTGGGATTAAAAGCCTGTACCACCACCATCTGGTTGAATGAATTTTTTCTTTCTTTTTTTCTTCTTCTGTAGCTGAAGACTGAACCCAGGACCTAGGCAAGCACTCTATCACTGAGCTAAATCCCCAACTCATACCTTGCTTTTTGAGGCAGTCTTTCCCTGAGACCTGGGAATGGCCATCAAGCTCTAGGGGTCTGCTTGTTACCACTTCCCCGGTGCTTGGGTTACAAGAATCTGAATCTGCCACCATCGCCTGGCTTCATATCCACCTGCTGCTAATCAAACCCAGTCCCTTATCCCTAGCCTTAGTCAGTGCCGGGTGGGTGGGGAGATCATTCATCCAGTAAACAACACACTTGAGGCCAAGCCTGAGTTCAGCTGTTGGGCCCCAGCTGCTAGGAGAGAACTGATCCCAGAACACAGTCCTCTGACCTCCATACATGTGTGTACTTGGCCCCGCCCAATCAATAGATAAATGTGACTTATAAACATTTTTTAAGTGAATGTCATCTTGTTTCTCTTGATAGAGGAGAAGCAATTTTTCAGTCCTCTGAGAATGTGTAGGGCTCTATGGAAGCATCCGCTGTGTCTCTTCCCTTCTATGGCCTTCTGCAACACACCCTGGTGGCTCAGTTCACTCCCACAGAGTCTCTAAGGCTGGCACTGTGGTCCCACCCTCACCACAGCTTGGAGAACTGGATCCTAGAAGCGTGCAGACATGAACAGCCACTAGCTAGCTGTGGGAGACTTTGTAAACAAGGCCCTTGACATCTCTTGGCCTCTGTTTCCCCCTCAGGGAATTGAGGGTAAGTAAGCCAGCTCTCCCATCATATCACCTTCAAAACCCACTCCTTATCTTCTCAGAGGCTCCTGCTGGGCATGCCCCATCCTGGGGGTGGATTCCTGTGGCTCTCTGGCCACACCCTACATATGGAGGCCGGGGCTGAGCATGAGCAAGTGAGGCTTATAGAGAAGCCAGGAGGAGGTGTCCTGGCAGGAGGGCACCCCAAAACTGCTATTGCTTCTCCTACAGACCATCTCCAGTGCTCAACAAGCCCTCAGAAAGGCTGAAGGAACCCAGTCATAGTTTATCATGGTAACAAGACGCAGTCTACACTCAGCAAGATTAAAGACAAGGGTCATTGTCCAAGAGACAATGGGCCCGGAGTGCCACTGCTGTCTCCTCTTGCTGAATTAAAAAAGCTTTGGCCTTTGGTACAAATTGGTGACAGTAGGAAGATACCCCCAAGGCTTGGCATCTGCAATACTTATTGAAAGTCAGTTATGTGAGGGTAGTTGACCCTCCCATGACCAATCTTTATCACTGAACCTCACCTACTCCAGAGGCCCCACTCAAATACAAGGCTGGAAGCTCCCATAGTTTTTGTTCAGAGGCTGGGAGGTATCTCCCAGGAGCCTAGCCAGGGGCATGCCTTCCTTTAGGGAGTGCTCAGGATTTAGACAACACAGGCCTACCAAGTTAGACATTTGCTGCACTGCCCACAGTTCCACGTACCAAGAGAGAAAGGGTCTCCCCTTCCCTGGAGTTGGAACTGTACCTATAACTTCCCGTGATGTGGATGATACTTGGGCAATTTCTGCGTAGGATTTAAAGATCATGAAAGATGATCATGAGATCACCATGAGGAAAACTCCAGGTAGTTAACTGGAGATGCCACATGAAGCCTTAGCCATGGAAATGGAGCCTTCTTGAACCTTCCAGCCTAATTCAGCTGCTTGCTGCGTGCACTTGGGTAAATGACCCCAGGCAATGCCCGTGAAACAGAATAAATTGTCTAATTCAACTCACAAATCAGTACAAAGGATAAAAATCCAGTAACCTGTGGTCATTTGCAGGCATTATGACACCACAGTAAGGTCCATGGAAGTCAGTAAGCGGGATACTTTTCTTCTGTGTTGGGACTCTGTTTTAGGTGTTGATGTCTGGAGCTATGGCAGCCTTCTTGGCACTATATGCAGAAACATCTACACATACCATGAAGTAAAAAAGAGCAAAGAGCCGGGAGGGTTGAAGATGCCATTGAGCTGATAAACGGACCTGGAAGCATTGACCTCTAGACTTCCTGTTCCTTAAGTCTCTGCTGATCATTCCATTCCCTGCAGTCAGACTCTCCCTAAGGCAGACAAATAGATTAAATACAAATATGGAGCCAGGACTTGAATAGTACTGTGTGTCTGAGTCTTTTCACTTTGGGGACTTTGGGGATTCACTGGCAGTGACAGGGACTGCCCTTTGGGATTAGCTAATTCCTAGAGTAATGAACATCTATCTCGGGGAGATGTAACTTTCAAATGTGAACCAGCCAATGGCAAGCATCCATCACCTCCATCTCTTCTACTGGGTCCTTGAGCCCACACTGGCCTTGTACTCATGACTGTGATCATTACAGGACTTCCCCACTTTCCTGGTGTCCCTGCCCACCTGGCAGACTATGGCTTGGTAGCCTATAAAGAGCCACTTCCTGGCTCTGAACCTCGTTTTTCTTTTGAAAAATAGGTGACAATAAGGACTTAGAAAAGTCAAATTAAGGGCCAAGTTGAATTGGCTTGGAGAAGGACTCACCAGTACTGGACTGTGTGTGTCTTATTATGTATATGTCTGCTCATTTCTTATGAAAGTCCCTGACAGCTTGTGGATTTAATCACCAAATGCTTCTGGAAAGATCTAGGACCTCCAGGCTGTTCCCACCACCCAGAGACCACATTGTGGGCAGCTCCAGAGCCTGGGGAAACATCTGATTCTGCATGTAGTCTTAGGAGCATCAGTCCCTCACTACCTTGTGGGAAAACAGGAGCTATTTAGCCACAGGATTCACAAGACTCAGGGGAAGGAGAAAGAGGGAGCCCAGTGGATAACAGCCAAGCCCCCCTCAGTGAAAGGTGAGGAGAGTGAGAAGTGTTGACCAATTTCACAGGTGAGAAAACTGAGGTCCAGGGTAGGGCAGTGTCTTTACTCAGACTACCAGACAAAGCCATAGCCTCCAACCCAGACTGGATCCAGACTCAATGACATTCATTCTTCATGGGTCAGAAGAAGGCCTGAAGGCCCTGGTTCACCCCACTCACATCCACTTTCCTGCCTCCTCCTCCAGGCTTTTGGTGAACTTAGTTTCCCACCCAGAGTGTAGGGGCTCAGCCTCAGTAATAGATTTTCATATGGCGTGGGAGCTGTAAATGTGGGAAGGGAGTTCCCAAGTTAGGCTTTTACATCCTGGCTCCTAGGCTGTCTTGAGAAGATATCTTCTCTGACAGATTTAGATTTATTTATCCCCTTATCCAAGAGCTCGGGTCACCTGCCTCAGCCTGGCCAGATCCGATTACCGGCTGTGACCCCAAAATTCACTCATGCACAGCCGCCAATAATCGGTCCCAGTGGGGTGGTGGGGAGATGGTGGGGAGATGATGGAGGGGGTAGGGAGATGGTAGGGGGATGGTGGGGGTGGTGGGGAGATGGTGGGGAATGGTGAGGGTGGTGGGGAGGTGGTGGGGGGTGGAGGAGGTGGTGAGGGTGGTGAGGGATTGTGGGGTTGAGGTAATGGGGGATGGTGGGGAGTTATGGGGGTTGGGGGATGGTGGGGAGTGGTGAAGGATTGTGGGGTGGTAGGGGGTGGAGTATATGGTAGAGGTATTGAGAGGGATTGTGGGGGTGGCTGGGGATGCTGGGGGTGGGGGGAATGGTGAAATATGGTGAGGTAATTGGGGATGATGAGGGAATGTGGGGATGGTGTGGGATGGTGAAGGTGGCATTTGGGAAGTCTTTGCTTCTATTCAGAAGTGAGCTAGAGCTGTCATCTCATGACATCCCCTGCCCTGCCCTAGATCTGGGTCAACTTAAACTGATTTTAATGTCCGGAAAAACAAAAGCTGAGACCAAGTCAGAGGTCACTTAAAGAAAGAGTGAGATTTTCTGGCAGGCCTTGAGACTGCTCTGGATCCACTGGAGAAGTGGCCCTTTTAAAGGCCTGTAGTAGAAAGCTTCTGGCCTGGCCCAGCACCACGGTCTGGATCTGTCTGCAGCCCCCCTGCCACCTGTCCTTCTTGGTTGGTCTCTTGTCCTTCTGCCTAAGAGCCTTTCAGTCATGTGTCATTTATTCCCATCAGTACCTCTCTTTTAAGGCTCTGCATGCAGCCTGAGCTTCTGAGTCGGGGACAGTCTGTCTCCCAGCAGCTCCCTTCCTTGACAGCTAGGTTGGCTCTCAGCCCTCATTGCTAAGGGTCTGTCTACTACACCCCAGACGTTGTGAAGACTGTGATAGGCATGAGCTCATTTGCTCTGCATGGATCCCTGGGTGCTGTTATGGTGAGAAAAAGGACATGTTGGTGACAGGCTTGGATAGACCTGAACTCAAATCTCACTTCGGCTATGTGGAGGCTGTGTGAGTTAGACAAGTGTCTTAACCTTTCTGTGCTTTGGCCAGGTGCAAAGACCTTGCATTATAACTCTGAGACACACCAAGGCTGTGGCAAAAAGTTGCCTGGATTCTGTAAGGTGAGAGCCTCTTATTAGCTGGGGATCTCTACCTCAAATAATCCAGTCAAGAATAATTCTTCACAGGTAGCTGCTTGGGTTTTAGTTGATTCCAGGTATGATCAAGTTGGCAGTCAAGATTAGCTATCACGGGGCGTCTTCAAGAGCATGGCTTCCAGGAGCACTGTCATCATGGGTCAATATGGCAGGTGTAGCAGGTAATTAGCCACTGGCAATTGATTAAAAGGTTAATATTTATTAAAGGGGTTAGAGACAAACTTACAAATATAAAGGATTAAGCAGGAAGGCTGAGACAATCCAGTCAACAGAACGGGTCTTCCAAGGGTGACTGGAAGCAGAGAGAGAGAGATTCTACATGCATCTCCTCTTAAGCTGTCTTTTCAGACTCCTAGGTGTTGCAGCCTCGATGGTCATAGGTGAATCCCAGACCTATGCTGGCCAAGAGGCTGTGCCTCTAGGTCACGGTGATATGCTTGCTCCCCACTACAGGCAGGTGTTGGGGCCTACATGATAAATCTTAAGGTAAGCAGGGTGCCTATAACATGATGTCAGTTGTGCTAAGGTCTAAGGGACTGTTATAGCTTGAATGTTCTCTACTCTCGACACACCCATCTGTATCCAGAAGTTTGTGTCCCACAGCCATTCGATCCCAAATAAATATACAGAGGCTTGTATTAATTACAAACTGTTTGGTCTATGGTTCAGGCATATTGCTAACTAGCTCTTTTGTCTTAAATTAACCCATTTCTATTCATCTATGTATTGCCCTGTGTCTCGTGGCTTTGCCTGTGTTCCATTACATCTTGCTCACCCAGTTGCCCACAGTGTCTGCCCCCACTCTATCTCTCTCCCACCTTGGATTTCCTGCCTAGCTATATCCTGTCTTGCCATAGGTCAAAGCATCTTCTTTATTAACCAATGGTAGCAACACATATTCACAGTGTACAGAAAGAACACCTCACAACACTTGCCTCAACCTATTCTCAGGACCTTTGTACATGCTGTTCCCCCTGCCTGGAATCCTGTGCTCTTGCCTGCCTACTTCTTAAGCTGGTTTCTTCTTATCCCTACCTCACATTGGGCCTACCCATGCTCCTACCCACAACCTCATCTTATCAGATTTCCCTGCCAAAGTCCAACATTATCTCATGCTCTTGATTCGAAAAAATATGTGTATTTATTTATTTATTTATTTATTTATTTATTTATTTAGTTAGTTAGTTAGTTAGTTAGTGTGTGCCCAGGCACAAGATTCAGAGCTCATAAAGAACTCAGAAGACAATTTGCAAAAGTTGGTTCTTCCATTCCACCACGGGGCTTCTGGGAACTCAGGTCATTGAGTTTGGCCACAGCACCTTTCCCTTCTGATGAGTATTGCCTATATATTGTGTTTTGTTTTTCTCTCTTTGGTTGTTCGTATGTGGAGAATGTTGTCCCTATTAACACTTAGTTCTAACTCCGCTTTGTTTTGTGAAGAGGCCCTAGGCCTGGGCCCAACAGTGGGGACTTACTTGGGAAATCTCTCTCATTCAGTCATATATCCCCTCACTCATTCATTTACCTCAGGACTCCCAGGAATGGAGGGTCACTGAAATATCTGGCTTTACTGGGTTCCAATTTGGTCTCCACCATGACCCAGATTTACCCTTCTCTGTCTGAGACTCTTTCTCTAGCCTTAATGCTGACGCAATGATACCCATGTGACAGAACTCTATGAGACTTAAATAGGCCGCCAGACAGCCTGGTCAGTAGTGACTCATGCACCCCTTGTGAGAGGTGACCACCTGGTGGCCATTGGGCAGTGTGGACACAGGCCTGGGCTTGACACAGCTTCAGAACATCTGGACATCTGTGTGAGTGGAAGAAGTGAGGCTGGGGAGGGGACCCTGAGGCCAGCTGGTGACCCACTTGGACACAGGAACAAGAGAAAAGGAAAATGAACAAGCCAGGGAAGAAGCTTCCAGAAATAGTGAGGGAGAGCTCCTGGGGCCATAGGAAGCAAGAGAGTGGGTACGAGTCAGAGCCTGCCTCCTTCCTGTCTCCTCACCCAGCAGGCCAGAGCCACAGAGAGATCAGGCAGGTACAAAGAGACCCCATCCAGGTCTTCGCATTTGGCAGATACTATCCAGAGACAGGAAGGGAAGGCTTGCTTCTGGTGTGTCCTCATGGGATATGCTGTCAATTAGAAAAAAATTATTATTTTCAGACAGGGACTCCCTGTGTAGTCAGACCAGCCTCGGTTACAGGAGCCCCCCACCCCCACTAATAAATCATAAAACAAACAACAACAACAAAACAATTCCCAGGCCAGCAGCAGTACCACATCTTTAATCCCAGCACACAGGAAGCAGAGGTGGGCAGATCCCTGAGTTCTAGGCCAGCCTGGTCTATGGAGTGAGTTCTAGGACAACCAGGGCTACATAGAGAAACCCTTCTCAAAACTTAATAAATAAATAAATATAACAACAACAATAATAATTCCCAAACTTCTTGAGTTCTATGTCCTTAGAGTAATTTCCCCCTCTGGTGGCCATAGGCCAATGCCTGACTGGCCATCTATGAAGTGCTGTGGCCCGACCAGCCTCAGAGATTTGTTGACCTAGCAGATTGGCAGCTGTGTGGAAAGATGCACTGAAAGGGAACTTTGGAAAGGGGCCTGGGCATGAGCCTGCTGGGCCCTGTACAGATCCGTACACGTCAGAATCGAACATATGCCGCTTCATTTCCTGTCTGCACGGGTTTGGGGTGGTAATTGCTGTCTATTCCTGGAAATGATGTCAGGGAGGAGGAAGTGTGCTGTAATACTGAAGCTAACACACTGAGCTGACAGTTGGAGAGAAATGCCAGTCACCAATGCATTTCTTCCAGGATGTTGGGATGTGGTGCTGTCTGCAGCCTGGTAATTCAGAAGATCCTGGAAATCTTGAGCTGGGTGAGTCCAACCTCAGGTTCTTCCAGGACTGGTCACCTCTGGAAGTCCCAGGTCTGAAGAGACAGTGCCCACCTGCCATGCCCTGCCTGGCCCTCCTGCTAGCGTATACAGTGGCCACTGGCATGCTCTGTAGCCAGGCTGCTCAAAAGGGTTTAACTCCTTGAGCCTGTGACCAGGGGCTTGTAGACAAGCCACAATTAATTTATTTCTTTTTTTCTCTTTTTGTTTTGTTTTATTTTGTTTTGAGTTTTTAAGTTCTCATTACGGAGCTCTGTCTGTCCTCAAACTCACTCTTGTAAACCAGGCTGTTCTCGAATTCACAGAAATCCACTGACCTCCACCTCCCAGTTTCTGGGATTAAAGGTGGGTGTTACTGCACTTGTCCTGACTTGTCCAGCTTCTGTGCATTTAGACCCCAGACCCAATTCATTAGCTAGTACTCTCCTGCCTGCCACTCTGTCTGTTCCAGCAGGAAAGCCAGAGATTCAGAGACAGGAGGAGCCACCATAGCTGGGCCTCTCTATTCTCTACTCCCCCCCCCCCCCAGACAATACTTGTAGCAGCAGCCAGATAGATAGCTAGGGGGAGTGTACATGCCAGGAATCTCAGCATTCAGGAGCTTGGGACATGAGGATCATGAACTAGAGGCAGCCCGAGTCGTTTAATAAAACCCTATCTCAAAAAAAGGCAAAGAGGAGAGACTGAGGGTGTGCCTCAGTTTGTAGAGTGTTTGCCTATCATGTGTGAGGTGAATTCCATTCCCCAGTACCACATATACCTAGTACAGTGATGCAAGCCTATAATTCCATCACTTAGGAGGTTAAAGCAGGAGGATGAGGAGTTCAAGGCCTACAGGAGACACTGTCTCAAAAAAAAAAAAAAAATCAGATAGAAACGACAAATCAGAAAGTGTGGCCACCTCCAGGCCCATCTTTCTTCTATCTCAAATTTGCTGTTTCAATCACTGTTTCTAAATATTTTAAACACACAGCTTTTTGAATCTGCAGACATGGAACAGCAAACCCACCCAGCTTGCCCCTGCCAACTTAATGCCAGACATTAGCAATCTATTACTGAACTTATTCACCCAGAGATGCACCCTGGAACTCCCCACCTGCTGCCCCAAGGCAATCACTGCTTGATCACTTATTGGAGGGGCAAGACATTTTCCTTTCCTGTTTTGGAACTTTCCACATGACAATCTCTGTGCCCCACAACTTGCATCAAGAGGCCCTATGCTTGCCTGGACACATTTCCCCACATTCTGTTAAAGAGACACCTCAGATGCTCTGTGTTTGTAGAAGAAAGCAGATCACACCATTCCATCACTCTTCCTACTTATCTCAGAAAGTTCTGTTCTTAAAGCAGAGAGCGAAATAGGCCCATGTGGGGAGCAGCTGATCACTCATATTAAGAGCCTCTCAAGCCTTTTTCTTCTTTAGAAGAAAATCAGCACTTTGCGTTAAGGCCTGGCACAAACCATCCGGTTCTGGCAGAACAGAGAGCCCAGGGGCTGTTTGTGCGAAAGGGTTTGTTGTCCTTCCCTGTGTAGAAATGGTCCTCTTCCTCCTCCCTCCCCGCTTCTCCTCTTTCCCCTAGAGCCAAGCTCAAGCCCAGACAGCAAATCAGTGACTATGAAATCACAGGCAATTTCTAGGCCACCAGATGTGCAACATATTTAGACTGAAGCAGCTGGATAATCGAACAGCTTCCTGGTCCCCTCCCCCAAACATCTCCTGCCGGATGTCCTCTGTCTACTTGAGGACACGTGTGTACACTCTCAGCTCTGGGAAACAGGATGCCAAGCCCCTGGTTCCAACAAGCCCCAAGCAGCGTCCTTTAATGGCTCCGGTTGGAATTTTGCCTCCTACCCGCTCTCCTCCTCCCTAATCCAGCTAAGAAGTCTGGCGCTGATGAAGCAGATTGACCACCTTCCACTGATGTCCTGAGATCTTCACGTGACCTCGGGAGATGCTGCGAGAAAGGACGTGAACTGTGGAAGGAGCCTCAAAGGAGACAGAGGCTGCTGGTAAAGCCAGACATACTCCTGGCCCCGTTGTAAAAGTGAGACTCTGGGTTCCAAGCTTATCGGATCCAAAACTCCCTAGACCAACTCCCAGCACCAGGGCCTAGCAAGCCAGAAAGATCTACAGATGGGGCAGGGTGAGCATTGGGCTTCACCACCAGCTCCTGGGACAGGTGGACAACACTGACCTCACACCCCTCCATGGGTCTTTGAAACTGTGCAGCTGTGTGACCTCAGCTAGTGAAAAATGGCTCAGAGGCCAAGAATGGCCACCATGCCTGGAGGACCTGGGTTCAACGGAAGGTGAGGACTGATTCTCTCAAGTTGTCATCTGGCTCCCACATATGAACACTCCAAGCATGTTATGTGTGCATGCACACATACAAATAAATAAATGCAATAATAATAACAATATTGGAAGACACTGTTGCCTTGGGTAAATTGCAGTCCCTCTCTGTGCCCAGTCTCCTCATCTATGAAATGGGAGTGCTAACTGCCCATCCTCTAGAGAGGGACTGTGAAGGCTAAAGATGACAGAAGATACTCAGAACAGTGTCTGTGGTGCTGGCGTTCCTGCAGTGATGAATTTAGCTTCGCATAAACAAATGCCTGGAGTCACACAAGGATCTGGCTCCCTCACTTCTTACTAGTTTCCCCAACAGGCTCCTACTGCCTTATCTATGGCTGAACCTTGGTGAAAAGGGCCATAGTATTAATGTCTCTGACATTTAGCAACTATGATGCAACCGACTGATCTGAATACCCTGTCCACAGAGTCCTCAGGACATCCCTGTGAAATATGTCCCATTATTATCCCATTTTACAGATAAGGCTGTTGAGACCCAGAGAGGCTAAGGGCTTTTTGCAAAGACACACAGCAGCAGATTGCAGGGCTAGAGTGCCAACACAGGCAGGCAATACTACCGTCCACATGGAGACCCCACCTTTCTCCTGTTTGCTGGTTATATTGGGGGGGGGGGTGCCCTAATGCATGGCTGCTTTCATTTGCCATCTTTTTTTTCTCTACTTGTACCTACATATGCAAAACACCAAGAAATCTTCAACGGAAAAAAAAAACGTTGCTGGCATCAGAGATAAAACTGGATTGCTTTGATCTTGCCCACACTTGCCACTGTGAATGACGTGGTGAGGGTTCTCATCTGCTTATACCCAACTGCCAATTTCCAGATCCTTCCAGGGATCTCTAGCCTTCTAGAAGCAGTACTTAAAGCATCTTGGACCTGGTCTCATCTTTTGCTTTGAGGGTGTTTTTTCTTGGGGGGTGGTGAGTTTTTTTTCCCTTCCTTTTTTTTTTTAAGATAGGGTTCCATGTAACCCAGGCTGGCCTTGCATTTACTATATAGCTGGTAATGAACTCCACTCTCTGATCCCTCTGAGGACCTCCGTGGGGTTGGAATAACAGGTATACAATACCACTCCTGGTTTATGCTCTCCCAGGGCCTTGGCAAACACGTAACCAACTTGACCTACATCCCCAAGTCCTGTTTTGTTTTTGTTCATTTATATGATGAATCTGTGTGTGCTGCTCTGGTGGGTGGGCATCCTTCCTATAGCAGCTTGGGGAAAGAAGTTGGTGCACTCTTGAAGCCTGAGGACTCTTGGCCTGGATGACATGACGTGGAGTGTTCAAGTCGGTGGTTCCCATGGAGTAGAAGGGCCTTGCCACACGGGGCTTCACATCATTGCACATTTACAAGTTTGAGATGCAGCATCTTTCCCAGATGCCCTCAAGACCTTCCATACCAGTGCTCAGAAAGCCCTAGTGTTCTCTCTATCATCATCATTGGGGTGATTGTGAGGAGGCAAAAGAGTCCAGGAGGTCTGGATTGCATTGTGAATTGGGAGGCTGGGGAGTGGGGGGAGGTCCTAGGCAGGACACACAGAGAGAGAGACATGGACAAGGGAGGAAGTTAGCAACAGGATGCTGTGGATCCAGGTTCAGCACTCTGGGACCAGGGACAGAAGACTTGCTATCAATGTAAGATTAGCATCGGCCACAGCAGGATGAAAGTCTGTCAAGACAAAAAACAAACAAACAAAACCATTTTTTAAATGTGCTGTGGTTTGTAAAAGTGACCCAGGCCATGGCACACATATTAAAGACTTAGTCACTGGGCTCTGGAATCATTGGGAGCTAGTGTACCCTGTAAGTGGTAGAGCCTAGCCGGGTGGTTGGTGGCACACACCCTTAATCCCAACACTCAGGAGGCAGAGGCAGGCTGATCTCTGTGAGTTTGAGGCCAGCCTGGTCTACAAGAGAGAGTTCCCCCTCCCTTTCCTCTCTCTCTCATTTCTCAGCCACCTTCTCCCATCTGGACCCGGACCATCAGCCATCCAAGCTAATTAAGTGTCTACAACTGTTCGAGAATAAACCTTTCTTCTTTGTAAAATTAACCATCAGGTGTTTTGCTACAGTTTGGAGAGCTGACTAACACAAAAGGCAGATTTGGTCAAATACACTACTACTACAGGTTGCCTCAGCTCAGTCCCTCAGAGAAGACACCAGGACAATGCAGCTGGAGACACAGGACACAAAAGCTGGGGTGTCTTTCCCAACTCCATCCCTCACCGGGGGAAGAAGTTAATTGAGATTATCTTCCTGAATCCTGGGGTGACAAACATGCACTACGAAGCCAGGTTTATGCGGTGCTGGGAATGGAGCCAGACCAACCAGACATGCTAGATGAGCTCACTACTAAGCCACATCTCTGGCCCCCTAAGGGCTGACATCCTTTAAAAATTGATTCTGAAGGACTCTGGGACAGTAATAAGCAAGCTGGGCGTGGAGGCATATGACTGTAATCTTAGCTACATAGTGAAGTCTGGGCTCGTCTAAGCTACTTAACATCTTGTCTCAAAAAGCAAAAATAAATAATTAAGGTGAGACTGGCCCAGAGACACCATTTTTGCTGAGCACTGGAGCTGGGTGACCCAAACTGCTCATGGCCTCTGGGCTTGCTCACTTTGGCCCTGTCTGTGGTGAAGTTATCAGCTCAGAGAAGACCTGCCCCCATCTATTCTGTTCCTGCCAGGCATGAAGCAGCTGGGCCTTTATTCCCTCACTGTGTGTGTGTGTGTGTGTGTGTGTGTGTGTGTGTGTGTGTGTGTGTGTGTGAATATATATATATATATATATATACACACACACACACAGATGAGAGCAGGCCTGAGTAGCAATTTTCAGAAATAATTTTCTGATGCAAGCAGGGGTGGCCAGTGGCGAACACTCTGGAAGGAAGTTAGCACTCACCTTTAAGGTTATCCACCATGTATTGGACCCTGTGTCTCCGCCAGCATCCCATCTTTTCTTCAAGGAACCCAGGCTTTGCCTTAGGACACCCTCCCAATATTGTTGTGTTTGGTCCTGAATGTGCTGATTTGTTCAGGTTGCCCAAACAGAGCATCCCACGGCTCCAGCCACCCTGACTTTAATATCACGAAGGCCAATGAGCACCAGATCCAAAACTTTTGCTTCCTTTATTGAATGGGCGAAGCTGCCACCCTCTCGCACAACTTTTGGGCATCAGGGTGAAAGGCTGAGGGGGCATTTGCAGCAGACCCCTGCCCACAGGGGAGGCCTGACAGAGGGAACCTGATTGACACAGAGACAAGATGAACTGGATGATAGGGTAGCGAGAGAGAGACAGAGACTAGCCCTAAGAGTATTCTCAGAACTGCTGGATTGAGCCAGACCTGAACTTTGGTGTTGTTTAAATCATTCATCCACTTTTGTTTGTGTTTGTTTGCTTTGGGGTTTTGAGACAATGTCTGACTCACTTACGCTAGCTAGAACTCACAGAGCAGACTGGCCTCAGACTCCCATGATCCTTTAGTCCTGTTTCCCCAGTCCTGGGGCTGGAGATGTAAACCATTCTGGCTGGCTTTGTCCAGGCTCTGTTCCCTCATGTCGGGAGGCTGGGTTTTCTGGTTCTTACAAATGGCAGTTGCAGTGTTCTGTCTCTGAGTGTCCTTGTACTGCAGTCCAGCATCTTCTGTGGCCCACTTCCTCCAAGGGTTAGTTGCTGTTCCTTGCTGTCTTTGGTGGCTATGTAAAAAGTAAAAAGAATATTATCTTCCCCATGAGTGGGGAGGGAGCAAGAGTCTATTTTGCTCACTGCCCCAATCCTTCCCCTCACCGTGCTCAATAAGTGCTTTTATTTTGTGGGCAATTGCATGTGCATGTGGTGTGTACATGATGTGTGTGTGTGTGTCTTCCTAAACTGCTCTTTATCTATGGAGTCTCTCTCTCTCTTTCTCTGTGAAAATGTGCGAATGGAGCTGGCCATTTCAGCCAGTGTAGCTAGCCAACTTGCCATGGGGATGTCCTATGTCCCCTCCTCAAAGGCTGGGGTTACCCTCTAACCTGACAGCTTTTAGTGACCCCTGGGGTTCAGAACACATGCTCTCCAGCTTAAACAGCCAGCATGCTATCTACTGAGCCATCTCCCCAGCCCAAGGAGTGTCCTTTTGAATAGAACATTCAAGAGCCCTGCCCTTGGACCTTGCCCCACTTTACAGATAGGGAAAACACAGCTTAGTGTGAGCAGGGTGTGTTCACTCCTAGTCAGTCTGCTGTGTGTCTGAAACCCCAAGGTTCAAAGTTCCTTGCTCTTTCCAAGTTCCCTGTGTCACCCTAAGGCCTGACAGCCTAGTAACCACAGCAACCATTGCTTATTGACCTCTTGCTGCTGACAGGCAAGTCCTTGGGTCACTGCATGAATCTCCTTGATAACTCCAGTTTCCCATGTGTCACATTATTTCCACCAACGGCAGAAAACACGAAGGTTTAGAGAGGCCCAAATCATGGAGCTGAAAATAAGCAATGCCGGTGTGGCCATGAGAAACGAAAGTCCAGCTATTTCCCTTGATCGTCTTCTCCCTCGCTGGCTGACATTGACTTCAATATGCATGTGCACAGACATACTTCCCCGAAACTGTCTTTTTCCTGTGGTGAAGCCTGAAAAGAAATCTTACAAGAAGTATCTGGAATGGTGTTCGTTGAAATTTTTTTTGTAAGAGTTATGCTTTAAGGGTGCCTCTCCCCTTCTTAAATTAACATTGTTGGGAGTAAATGTGCTGTCAAATGCACAGCAGCCATGTTGTGATTACAAAGCAACCAAGGCTTTGAGATAGTAAGAGTGCCAACTCAGACATAGTGGCACCTGTCCGTGAGACTGATACTCAAAAAAGTGAGGCAGGAGGATGGATAGTCTGAAGCCAGTTGTAGCTACAGAATGAGACCATGTATCCAAGTATGCTCAAAATGGTTAATTTTGCTCCCTTTAAAAAATATTCATTTATCTTTATTTTAGGCTTTCAAGTGTTTTACCTCATATGTGTGCCTGTGCATGTCTGGGGCCTGCCGAGTTCAGAAGAGCTCATCTGATCCCCTGGAACTGAGCCACTGTGTGGGTGCTGGGAACAGAACGTGGGAGCCTTTCTTTCCTGTTAAAGCGTCAATCATCAGCCTGAAGGGGTGAGTGGGGAGTAGTTAAAGGAGACAGTAGCCCCATGGAAAGCTAGGAAGCCTAGACAAGAATGAAAAGGGTGTGTGTTATGAGGAAGGAATCCTGAGACAATGTGCTCCTTAATTGTCTACTTGGGAATTTCTCTAAGATGTTAGCGAAGGGTTTATAAAGAGTTAATGAGGAGCCACAGGTCAAGAGAAGAGAGATACAATTATTCCCATACGTTTAAAAAGTTCCAAAACCCATTTGTACTACTAGTCAAAAGGTCATATTAAGCCAGGTTGTGGGCTTTAGTCCCAGCACTCAGGAGGCAGAGGCATAAGGATTGCTCTTAGTTCAAGGCCAGCCTAAGCTATATAGCTACTTCTAGCCCAGCCAAGGATACATAGTGAGACCTTGTGTGGTGGCTTGAAAGAAAGTACCCTCCTAGGTAGGCAACTGTAGATTGGCATGGACAGTATTTGGAGCCTCGAGGGGTGGGATCTGATTGTGTTCCTGTGCATGGTTTTAGGTTGAATGTTTCTTGCTCAGTCATTAAGACCAAGGTTTAGATCCACATCTGGCAGGTTACAACTGCCCGTAACTCCACCTCCACATGGTTGGATATGCAAACATACATATTTTAAAAATCTTTTTTTTCTTTAATTTTTTGAGACAGGTTTTCTTTGTGTAGCCTTGGCTGTCCTGAAACTCATGCTGTAGACCAGGCTGGCTTTGAACTCACAGAGATCCACCTGCCTCTGCTTTCTGAGTGCTGTGATTAAAGGCGTAAGCCACCACTGTCTGGTTGAAAATAAATCTTTTTTAAGACAAAAGTTGGGCTAGAATTGTAACTCAGTTGGCAGAGTACTTACCAATGAACACAGTTGGTTGAACTGTGCTCAAACTGTGGTTTGAACACGATGCTCAAAACCTAGGCTTGTCCCATTTTTTTTTGTAAACAAAGTTTTATTAGAACACAGCCAAAACAGTTCATTTGCATATAGATTTTGGCTGCCTCTGCCTTATGCAGGCAGTTGAATGTATCTGAGTCTTTTCTAACAAATACTGTAAAACTTGTGTTTAGGCAAGGGATATAAATCTTTTTAATCCCTCCTCCCCCAATTTTGTAAAATTTGTACATGAATGTCTCAACCACTGCCCCACCTTACTGAATCTCACCCAGGCCACTGAAATATTCCAGGAATTTGATGGCCTGAAGCAATGACTCTTTTCTCTTTATCTTGGAGACCCTCCTCCCCTTCCTCCTTTCTTTCCTGAGCATCAATTCTTTCCAGATTAGCCAATTGAAAAAGACAAGGTCAGACTCCAGCCAACAGGGGGTGGGGGGCAGGGATGGTGCTTAGTTACCACCGGATTTAGAATAAAAACAAATTCCTTCCTGTCCCCATGTGTTGGATCTTCCTAGACTCTCCTTCCACAAGTAAGTAGGTTCCAGGTCCCAGGGTTTGAACTCAAGCCAAGAGGCATCTCACTGGTCTCTTAACTCCCTCTTTTAATAAGGACACTATTCATGTCTCAGAAGACTACATCCCGAGGCACTGGGGGTAAGAATGTCAATGCAGAAAGATGCAGTTCTGTCCCTAGCACAGACTTTACTTGCAAAACTTAAAAATGCATGGTCAGGGTTGGAGAGTTGTCCAACTTTCAGAGGACTCAAGTTTAATCCCTACCATCCAAATGGTGGCTCGCCATTGTGTATATCCAGTACCTCGGCACCAAGCATTTTTTATACATGTAGGTAAATTGCTCACACACATACATTGCTAGATATTTTCATTTTATTTTGAAGATCTTGTTATCTGTATGGACTTTTGTACATATGTAAATGCAAATTCTGACAGAGGCCAGAAGAGAGCATTGTTGGAGCCCTCATCCTGCAGTCATAGGCATTTGTGAGCCAACCACTCCTGAGACATCTGTCCAGTCCCTATTAATTTACCTGTCTTTCTTTCTTCCTTTCTCTTCCTTCCTTCCTTCCTTCCTTTCTTTCTTTCTTTCTTTCTTTCTTTCTTTCTTTCTTTCCTTCCTTCTTTCCTCCCTCCTTCTCCCCCCCCCCCTTTTTGAGACAGAATTTCTATGTATAGCCTCCTTTCCTGGAACTCTCTTTGTAGATTACTAGGCTAGCTTCCAGCTCCAGGTCAGCCTGCCTCTGCCTCCCAAGTGCTGGGATTAAAGGTGCTTGTCACCACCACCCTGCTGTGCTAAAGGGTAGAATAACAATTAAGACCAATATTTTAGCCTGCTTTTAAGTAATGTCTGTTTACAACTTAAAAAAAAATGTGAACAGTTGTAGAAAGACACCTCGGTCCCTTGAACACTGGGATCACAGCTGTGATGTGTGAGCAGAAAATACATTCTGGTCAAAGGAGATCTGGAAGCTTTCCTCTGATTCTGCAGACCCTGACAATGGGCTGGGAGGGAAACGATCGGGATGGTAGCCATGGGGCTGGTTACCTCAGGACCACACAAGACACTTAGCCTGGGACCTTGGCAGTAACCTGGTTTATTCTGTTCTCTTCATCTCAATCAATGAATTTCTTGGAAAAAAGGCCCAGCTGACACGCAGACCACAGGGCCTCCGGGGACTCATTTGATGGTTTTGTGGAGCACTGCTGAGGAAGCTGGGCAGAGGACTGTGGCATCCCCAAATGGCTGGAATAATGGGGAGGGGAGCTGCCCCCAGAGGTGCTTTTTCTTAAGATCTTTTTTTCATGTTTCTCTTCTTTTCTTTTTGAAACGATCTCTGATTGTAACCTTTTTTTTTTCTTTTGCCATGAAATAGGGCCTTATACTGGCCAAGTTGTCCTCAAAGAAACTATGTAGCTGAAAGGTTTCTGTACCCTGATATTAAGTCTCTCCACCAATATGGTGAATCAGATCAGACCCAAATTAATAAACCCAGGTTTAATCTGAGCAAAGCATTCTGGGGTGGTACCAGGGGAAGAAAAGAAACCATAAAGAGGGGGCTTTAAATGCCCTCAGGGGATGGAGCAGCAGCTAGCAGTCTTCCGTAGGTTGGAGGAGCAGGGCTGGGTGGAGCTTCCCAACAGTAGCCAAGGCCGACCTTGACTTTATGATTCTCCTGTTTTCACTCCCTGAGAGCCGGGATCACAGGTGTGTCTATGTGTGCTAGGCAAGTACTCTACTAAGTGGGCCACATTCCCACCAGAACCACACCAAGCATAAAAATTCTGAAAAGGAAAAGGACAGAATGCCTGCGGACAGGCCGAGGGAGATGTGTTTCATCATCCTAGCGAGGAAGAAGATTCACAGACAAAAACAAAAAGAAGATTAGGGAGCTGGGAGTGGTGGTTAATCTCAACACTTGGAGGCAGGCTGATCTCTGTGAGTTCAAGACCAGCCTGGTCTACAGATCTAGTTCCAGGACAGCCAAGGCTGTAATAGGGAGGTCTAGTCTCAAAGGAAGGGAGGAAGAAAGGAAAGAAAGGCAGGAGGAAGGAAGGCCCTTGCTTTGCAAGCCTGGTAATATGAGTTCAATTCCTGGTACCCACAAAGGGAGACTTGGAACAGACACCAGAAAGTTGTCCACTGACCTCTGCACATGTGTGCCTTGACAAGCATGTGCACCATGATAACTAATTAGTTAGATAAATAAATAGTTAAAGGAATTAGGAGGAATATACTCTTGCTAGGAGGTGCTAGTCTATTTATTCTGGGACCCAGGGTAGTCATTAACATTCCTGGCTGTAGGGGCTGGAGAGATTGCTCAGTGGTTAAAAGCATTTGCTGCTTTTCCAGAGGCGGTAGGTTTGATTCCAAGTGCTCAAGTACTGGCTCACAACCATCTATAACTCCAGTTCTGGAGACCAAATTTCTTCTTCTGATCTCCCTAGGCATGCAGGTCAATGTACATGCATGTAAAACAAAAATATCTTTTAAAAAAAATCATGACTGTAGGTTCCTACACTTCCAAAAAAGAGATGTGATCCTGCAAATGTCAACCAGCAAATGAAGAAATGTCACACAAATGGACACAGCTTTGGAGCATGTCTAGGTGTCTGCTGAGAAGCCCGATGGGAAAAGTCACATATCACATGACATTAAATGTCTAGAATAGACCAAAACAGAAAGGAGACAGATTGGAAGTTACCAAGAGACTAGAAGTTGGGAGGTGATTGCTAATGGGACAGGGTTTCTTGATAAAGATATTTTAGCAGCCAGGCCTTACTGGGAGGTCTGCCATTCCAGCTGTTCTGATGCTGAGGCCAGAAGACTACAAGTTCAAGGTCAGCCTGGGTAACTATGTAAGACCATGGCTTTTCAGTAAATAAGTGAAAGCAGGGTGGGAGGTGGAGCTAAGGGGTAGAGCATTTCCCAGTGGCAGTGGGTCAGAAGGATGATGACTAGGCAGAGCCTGCCTTAGGGAAGGGTCCTGTTAGATCAGGACTGATGGAGGTGATGTGGAATAACACAAAAGAAAATGACCTTCAATCTGAATGATGAAGGACGACAACCCCTTAGAGGGAATAGAGACTGAGTGTGTGTGTGTGTGTGTTGGTATGGGCAGAGAGGTTTCTGTGGTGGAAGATTCCATTTGAAGACTTGTTACCCTGCAGTTTCAAAGTTGTAATTACCAATGGAGGTTGGTGTGGCCTTATCAGGAAAGGCAGGTGTTCTCTAGGGGAGGGGAGATTCCTTAGTTTATGAGCCCACCCTGAGCTAGAGGCCTACAGATGGTATCAGAGGGTCCTTAGTTTATTGCACTTCCTTACCAGGATCTTCCTGGGTGGTCCTTTAGCCCAGCATGGTGGCCAGGAAGCAGGAGTCACAGGAAGCCAGCCCAGAGCCACGACCAGTGATCAGCTTCCTCCAGTCAGTCCCACCTTCCAAAATTCTTTCTTCTAAAATTCTGACTTTGAATCCTCAAAGGGTTAAACCCCGGGTGGCTCAGAGTCTTCTGGGGACACCTCATATGACACAAGATGACCAGACACCTCTCAGTCCAGTCAGGTTGACAAGCAAGATTAACGAGCATGTGATGATTTTAAAAAGTGGGAGAATTCTTTGGGTGCGGTGGTGCATGCCTTTAATCCCAGCAGTGGGGAAACAGAGGAAGGCAGATGAGTTTGAGGCCAGCCTGGTCCACAAAGCAAGTTCCAGGACAGCTAGGGCTGTTACACAGAGAAACTCTGTCTCGTCTCTCGAAAAACTAAAAAACAAAAAACAAATAAATAAATAAATTTTAAAAAGTGAGAGCGCCTAGGGTGGGGTGGTGGCCACGCACACCCTTAACCTCTGCACTGTGGAGGCAGAGGCAAGGGGATCTTTGAGAGTTGGAGTCAGCCTGATCTATACAGCAAGCTTCTAACCGGCCTCAAAAAGGAAAAAAAAAATAGTTTTAGGAGACAGCTGTTTAAGAGGCTTTCAGTACCACACAGAACTCAGAGATCTGCCTGCTTCTGCTTTCCAAAGGCAAGGATTGAATGTATGTGCCATTATGCCCGGCTTCTTTCCCCAATATGTATTTATTTACTTATTTATTGTGTGTATCCATAGAGTCAGAAGAGGGTATTAGGTTGCTAGTTCTTGGAACTGGAGCTACAGACAGGTGTTAACTGCCATGTGAGTGCTGGGAATTGAACCCCGGGTCCTCTGGAAGAGCAGCCAGCACTCTTAACTGCTGAACTATCTCTCCAGATGCAGTCTTTTATTGTTTGCTTGTTTGCTTGGAAAGGTATCTCTCTGTGTAACAGCCCTGGCTGTCTTGGACCTCTCTGTAGATCAGATAGAACACTGAATTTTAAAACCTGTTTCTCTGTTTCCAGGATGGCATAGAGCAGGCTTGGCAGCCACTCCTGGAATTTCAATGTTGTGGAGGCAGTAGAGGCAAGAGGTCTCAACTGAGCTTTGCCACTCTCAAGAGAGTCAACTCTCTGAGGCAGGTGTGGTTATAGACTCTGGAGTGCAATTGTCTCCTGAGGTTGCCTCATAGACAGAAATTGTCCCCTATACTGGCTAACTCTGTTATTTTCTTTCAGCCTTCACCACACGGACTGAGTGACCAACACACCTACCATTTGGCACCTAGAGAATCATGACAGTATGGGCATAAATATTTAGGTCATTCCATTGGTCCCCCCCATAGTGATGTACACAGTGTATTTCAAGTTTGTTGGGATCCTGAGGCCCCATTTAGGAATTTATTAAGGAAAAGACTGTGGTCTCCAGGCTGTCCCAAGTTCTAGCCCTGCCCTGGAATTTACCAGCTGTGTGACCTTCAGCAAACAATGTAGCCTCTCTGGGCCTAACTTTATCTGTAAAACGGGAATGATGGGAATATAGAATCTCTAGGATTGTTTTGGGGAGCCAATGAAGTGATTTTGTTTTGTTTGACATACAGTTTTGTTCTGAAGCTTTGACATGCCTGTAACTTGCCTCAACTTCACAAAGCTCTGCCTACCTCCGCCTCACCAGTTCTGGGATTAAAGGCATATACAACTATGCCTACCTAGCCTTGAAGTAATTATTTTCATTAAAATATTTGATCACATTTTAATTTATTTTGTATATATGTCTGCTCGGGGGTCAGAGGACATCCTGTGGTATTTTCTCTCTTCCTCCATTAGGGTCTCTTGGGGCTGGAACTCAGTTTGGTAGGCTTGGTGGCAATCACCTTTACCCACGGAGCCATTTAGTTGGGGCCCCCACAATGAGACAAGTTTTGGCTCATACAAATAAGAATGGAGTGTGCTTCTCAACCCCACTACATGAATCTTTTGGGCAAGTAAAGTTTTCTCTGTCTTGCTCATATTGCTCATGACTGTAGAAACTCAGGAACAGAGTAGGCACTCTGTAAATATTTGTCTCCCGAATGAATCTTTCAAATTCCAGCTCCCAAAGTGTCATAGGAAAGATACATCCTGCCCTGGAGGAACCCAAGGTCCCCAGAAACTAGGTGAGAGACATACAAGTAGATATTCATAGCAGAGCTTGGCACCCACCCCAGATGTCAAGATGTCTACTGAGCCAATTTGCCTCAAACGACACTTATAGGAGTGGTAGGCAAAACCATAATATGGGAAACTGAGTTGGTGACTGAAAAAATGGAGCTGGGGGAAGCCTAGGTGAATTCTGAAGCTCCACTGTAGGCTCCCGCAGCAGGAAGGGGGACAGAGATCCGGAAGGGTGCATGCCACGCGATGCTGCTGCGGCCTGGGAAGACAATGCTTGCAGAAAATGAATCTCCAGATGGGGAAAGCAAAGGCACACATGGAAGGGAATCCGTGCATCCCTCTTGCTTTGAGAATCATGAGCATCTGGAGTGGGGGTGTGTGGGGAGGAAGAGGACTTTGTAAACTATGAAGAGCAGTTTGGAGAAATAAATGGGTCAGGTGGGTGTGTATTTCCAGATCCAGTTAGCGTGTGGGGCAGCAGAGTTGGGGGGGGGGGTGTGTTCCCAGAGAAGGGTGTCCTAAGGGAGGCGAGGAAGTCAGAGGCAAGCAGCCGCCGAATGTTGCCGAAGCCTGGCATGAATAGCAGCCTCTAACCGGAGTTCTTCTGGCAAAATGTGAAAATTCCCATCTTATCTGCTGCCGCGGCTCACTCAATCCAGCTAGGGCTAAAGCCAGGGGAGAACTTCTCAGCTATTATATAACTTTCTGAGTTCAAGAAAGATAATTCAAAGATAGGTGGCACCTTACAGAATCTTCCCATCTTCCCCCTAAAACGTAAAATTGCAGAAGCGCACAGGAGAGGTACGGTACGAAAGTTGCTGAAATGTGTCACTCACAATGGATTAACATTTTAGTTTATCTAGGGGAGGCTTTCTTTTTTTTTTTTTTCAAATACTGGATCTTAGATACTTTATTGCAGTATTACGAAATCTTGGCAGTGGTGGAGACTGAACCCAGAGTATCTCACATACTCAACAGCGTTCTTACCATTAAGCCGTATATCGATCTAGCTCTTCTTGTTCCCCAGTATGAGCCAGCACATTAGAATCCTCAACGTTCCAACTTCCTTCTCCTAATGATCCTCCATGGACAACCCCAACCCAGATTACCGAGGAATGATTCCCTGGTGGACTCCCACCCGGTCAAATCGGCGGACATCTGTCCCAAATCGGCAGAACCGGGAAGAGATCTTGACCCTCCGTAGCGCGCGGCCCCCGCCCGACAATACCCATCTCTAACTCGCGCGCGCCAACTTTGCAACTTCACTCTCCCGCCACTGGGGAGAGAGGAGGAGGGGGAGGATGTTCTATTTCCCCCCCCCCCCCCCCGCCCGTTTGGCGGAAGGATCCCGCGCGCGGGACGCGGTGTCGCTCAACCGTCTCTGCCAGGGCCCCGCCCCCTGCGCGCTAAGGCCCCGCCCCTCCCGCGGTCGGCCCCGCTCCCTCCCGCGCGCCCTATGGGCTTGTAAAGAAGTCCCGGCCCGGCCGCTGCACTCCGGCGCGCGCATCCCTGCGCCGCCCGAGGCTGGCCTGACGAGTCGGCGGCCATTTTGTTCTTCTCGTGGTTCCAGTGGCGAGGAGAGGAGGAAGCTGGGAGCGGGGCGGCTGGGGGGGGGACCCGCCGCGGCTGCTGCTGCCACCGCCGCCGCCACCACCGCTCGTGGGGCTCGTGGCGTGAAGAAGGAGGACGTGTGAGGCCCGGGCGCGAGCCGGCGGCGGCGCCGCTGCGGGAGGGTCGGCGGCGGGACGGCGATGGCGGATATCGATAAACTCAACATCGACAGCATCATCCAACGGCTGCTGGAAGGTGAGCGGCGGGCGGGCGGGCGGGGGCGGAGGAAGATGGGGACCAGGCCCAATGGGGGCCGGTACTTCTCAGAAGCCGCTTGGATTTGGGGCGCGCACACAGCGCCTCCGGGTCTAGGGACCCGGGCTGTTTCATACTCCCCTGCCCTTGCTTTCACATTCTCATAAGCTAAATCCAAGGACCCATCAGTGTGACGTGGGGACGTCCCAGGGCAGTGAGAACTCGTCTCCTGCAATCTCCCCGCCTCCTCAAGCCATCCTCTCTCCAGCTCTCTTTCCCTTTGAACGTGCATCTGCACACGGACCTAGCCCCGGCCCGGGTGACCGTGCTGCTCTCTGTCCATCGGATTGCTGTCCTGAGGATAGGGGCACGCTGCTGCATTTAGCGAGCGCCCTGCCAGGTAGGTGCTGTTGTTATCCTAGAAGTGTTTCACAGGAGAAACTTCAAAGACCTCGCTGGACCAAGGACGCGGTTAAAACAGTCTGGTTTCAAACCCCCGGTAGCCAGCATCTAGACAGAGCCTGCTACCTTCCGCAGTTCACCCTGTGGGATCGCAGGGCATGCCCGATGGCTAAGAAAAGCATTTAAAATAAAGCTTTCTTCTTGTCTGATTTAAGACGGGGTTGTGTGGGTGGGGACGCTGTAACGGGTTCCTAGTTGTGAGAGATTGAAATACCACTCCCCACAAATTCCCGAGCTAATGCTGAGGTGTTCCGAATCCCCTACATGATTTGGGCTCTTAACAATGTTAACTAATTGACTTTCACCAAATACTGTTGGAGTGTAACGTGCTGTGGTGGAGAGCAGCTACATAGTTTTGCTGGTAGATGTTTTCAAATAAGTCATTGAAAGAAAAGTAAAACGTGTGTCTCTTTTTTAAAAATTGTGCATTTCTTTATTTTGTATTGTTAGGGTCTCTTGTTTTTGACTTTTATTGAGACAGGGTTATCCAGACCAGGCTGTCCTGGAGTTCAATATGTATATAGGCTAGCCACAAACTCCACATCCTTCTGCCTCCCCTTCCTGAGTGCTGGCATTGAAAACATCACTATGACCCCTAGATAAAGTCTCTTGGAGCCAGAACTAGTCATGAACTTCTGATACTTCTGCCTCCAAGTACTAGAATTTATAAGCCACCAAGTCTGGTTTATGAAGTGCTGGGGGTTAACCCCAAGGCTTTGTACATGCCGAAGTTTTAGCAGTAAAACTTGGCGGCTCATCTTTTGTTTTAAATTTACTTTTTTTGTGTGTGTGTGTGTGAGATTTGTATGGGTTTATACAGGCCACAGCACATGTGGGGATTAGGGGACAATTGGCTGTAGTTGGTTCCTGTCTTTGTGTGGATTCTGGATTTCCAACTTAGGTTAGGCCTCACCAGCTTTCCTTCTCTCCTTTAAACATTCTTTTAGATTTTGTCTGCGTGTGTGTATGTGCACCGTATGCATGCCAATGCCCGAGGAGGTGAGAAAAGGGGCATTGGGTCCTCTGGAACTGGAGTTAGCTATGGTTGTGAGCTACCTACCACATTCATGTTGGAAGTAGAACCAGGATTATCCCCAAGAGCAGCAAGTACTCAGCTGCTGAACCGACTCTTCACACACCCCTCTCCACTTTTCTTTCTAACTTTTTTTTTTTTTTTTTTTGGAGGGATGGGTTTTGAGACAGGCTTACCCTGAACTCACAGAGATCCACCTATCAACATCTGCCTCTCAAGTGCTGGGGTTAAAGGTGTGTTCCACCACTGCTGGCCCTTATAGTTTCTTGACAGTTATTTTTAAAATTTTCAGACTGAGTATCACTACAAAGCAAAGAAATTCACAGAGATCTTCCTGCCTCTGCTTCCTAAGTGTTGGATTTCAAGACTTTTGAACCTAATAGCATAATGAAAAGTCTCCATACTCTATTAAGCCTGTCTGCAGACACAGTCCTAATGGACCGACTCAAGGAAACTCCAGAATTTAATGAGTGAAATGCTCATGGATGACTTTTCAGCCCCAGAGAGGAAGCAAGGAAAAAAGACCAAAAAACAAGCTATCCCGTTCTGGGGCACCTTAAATACCTGTGGGCATGGTCTTGAGTATCTCTGGTGGAGTTCAGTGGATTTTCAGAAGCGGGGGTGGGGGTGGGGAGCTGAGGTGGAGCCTCCACCTGAATAAGTAAGACACTGTTTAAATGCTTTGAGAATAGCTACTTATTTCTGTACTGAACTTAACAGAAACCACAGCCATCTGTTGAGGATGTGTGCACTTCTTTAGAGACTATGGTACAGTGCTCTCTGTAACATCTCTAAAATAATTCTTAGACCGTAGAGATGGCTCAGCTGACAGTGGCTCTTGCCCTTAACTCTGAAGACTCACTTGATCCCCAGGACCCACATGAAATTGAGAGGAGAACCAGACTCTTGGAAGGTGCCCTCACCTCCCTTCACAAATGCTCCCAGCAGTTATGTTCACACATATAATAAAAAACTAAGGGGTTAGAACTGAAAGGGGGAGATAAGATTTGTATCTCAATGAGGCATTTTTTTTCACATTCATAATTGATCTTTTGCAGTTGGGGACAGCTTGTTACCCCTAACACTCCGGAGCTTGAGACATGAAAATCCAGATATTCTAGGCCTGGCTGTGTTGGGTAGCAAGACGTGTCTCATAGGTGGAAACTTACCCCAAGAAATTCCAAGCATATGGAATTCCTAGTATGAACTAGTTGAGAAGAAGTTCTTTAATAGTTAAAGGTAACACTGGGCATGGTGGCACATACTTTTAAACCCAGAACTGTGAGTTGGGAGGCCAACATCGTCTATATACCAAATTCCATGCCTGCTAGCTAGTACAGTGAAACCCTATTTTAAAACAAACAAGGGTTGGATAGATGGTTAAGAGCATATATTCTCTCAGAAGATCCAAGGTCAATTTCCAGCACACATACCGGGCAGTTCATTGCCTATTATTCCAGCTCTAAGAGATCAACCACTTGGCTTCTGATGGCATATACAGACATGTCATAACTCACATAGACAATTAAAAATAAATTTTAAACTGGGCATGGTGACACACACCTTAAATCCCAAACTGGGAAACAGAGACAGGTGGATGTCTTAAGTTAATGGCAGGCCTGGTTTTCGAAATAAGTTCCAGGCCACCCAAGGCTAAATAGTGACATGGTATAGATAGACCTGTAGTTCCTTCCCATCAGTTAGGTGGAATCAGGAGGTCAAGGCTAGCCTCTGCTACATAATGAGTTCCTTAGAGGCCAGCCTGGATTACAGAGACCCTGTTGTGTAAGAAATAAGCTGGAAATTGGGTTTGGATCATAAGCACAACAGCTTTGCAGCACCCTGAGTACAGTAGTTTTTCCCTGGCCCAGTCCAGTGTGGTCAGCACTCTGAAAGAAGGTCTGTATGTTACTCCTTAGCACTTTCTGATGTTAAAGAGATTTAAACAGGAAATAGGCTGCTGTGTTTGGACCTGGCCTCTTGCTCTGGTGTCAGGGTGCAAGGCTGGAAGGAGCTGCCTTAGTACAAAGTGCTGGCCATTTCTCATATTTTGGGAGACAGTCTGAATCCTAAAATTGTCTTAAGTGTATATGGCTTTTCAGTGTGCTTGCTGTAGAGGTTCCAGAAGGCTGTAGCTAAAGGTCCTATTCGAAAGATAAGTGAGGATCATGTGCTTGGCTGTCTTGAAGCAGATCTTAAAACTGAGCAGAGACTATACAAGCAAGATCATTTTAACAGGGACATCTTGACTTAAAGCTCTGCTCTCCATCCAGCATGGACAGGTGTGTGCCCCCATACTTCACCTGGAGGGCAGGACTCCCACCCTCAAGATCTGCAGGTGCTTTGGAGTCTTTAAAAACTCTGCTTTGGTGAAGATGCCTCCCAGGGCAAGAGCCTTGACTGCCCCTTTGCTTGGGGGAAGGTGGGGCAGCAGGGCAATCTTAGGCTTTAATTGATTTATTCTGGGACTGCTGGCACACCTCACAGCCTAAATTAGGGTAAAAGGTCTGGGTGGGAACTGACTTGTAGCTCCAGAAGCCCCACAGGCCCCTTATTAAGGCAGATCCCATTTCCCCTAGCTGGAATTCTGGAAAGAAATTTAGTCTTGAGGTCACAGTTGTGTGTTAGGAGAATGGTGAAGGCAAGATGCTACCGCCTTAGGTTCTGTGGATGTTTCTCCCTTCCAGTGTTAGGCTAAGTGACATCCTTATTTTTGAAGGATGTGAGGGCTTATACAAGAAATAGAAATTCATAGGGTCAGATGGGCAAGGCACTGATGGCTGAAATTGTTCAGTGTGAGAAAATTAAAACTTTCCCTTTCAAGACAGATTTTTTAAATAAGGTTTATTATGCATGCAGTGTTCTGCCTGCATGTGTGTTTACAGATCGGATGTCACCAGATCTCACTGCAGATGGTTGTGATCGATCATGTGGTAGCTAGGAATTGAGCTCAGGTCCAGTGCTCTTAACCTTTGAGCCATCTCTCCAGCCCTCAAGACAGATTCCTATGCTGCCTCTCACCCAAATGATGAGATTGTAGAGGGGACAGCTCAACACCTGGTTTAGGCTCAATACACTGCTTCCGTGTTCAGCCAGCTGAGAAAACAAGAAGCATCCTTGAGATTTTTGGCTAGAGTTGTTTTAGACACATCCTGATTGCTACCATTGAGGAAATCTGAGCTGTCCCTAAAGTCCTACACTACACTCCAGGATGCATGATGGATGATGGCGGCAGTTCTGAGCTGGCGGGGATGCTGGGTAACAGTCAGGTGTGAAGAGGTAGTTTTCCTCTTGGTGATTGGGTGAAAAAGAGGTTTCTCGGAAAGTTCCTGTAGTTTGTGTGTTTTGTAGGAAGTAACTTGGTTGTGAGAAAGTGTACAGTATAGCAAATGTTTATTTGGTTTGAGATCTCTCTTTTTTGAGACAGGGTTTCACTGTGTCCCCTCTCTATACTAGGCTATCCTTGATCTTTTTCTAACAATTTTTAAAATATTGTGAAGGTAAAGTTTTTTGTTTTTGTTTAGAACAGAGTCTCACCATCTAGGTCAGATTGGCCTTGGACTCCAAGATCTGCTTGGTCCTGCCTTTTGAGTGCCTGGCTGACCTGTTCCTTTTAAGCTGCTCTTGATCTCTGTGGCCTAGACTGGCCTGGACACTTTTGTGTATGAAAATGACCTTGAGTTTTTGATTTTCTTGGTGCCAAGGCCAGTTTATGCAGGGGTGGAACCCAGGGCTTGGTTCGACATGGGATTCCACCAACCCTGTGAAGAAGGCTTTTCTTTATCTAATCTTTACATCTTTGCTTGTTGTTGCTGGGCTGTGGAAAGTTACTGCATTCTAGAGAAATTCGAGGGCTGCAAAAACCTTATCAGCTTCTGTGATGTACTGATCTTAGTGATGTTTCAGTAAGTAGTTCCTATAGAACAGCTTGCCTTAAATGTCCCCTTGTCAGATGCCTCACTGGGAGTGGCGGGCAGACCCAGCAGCAGTGAAGAGCTATAGTACCAAGCTAGGCAGACAGTATGGTCCTCCAACCTAGCTTCGGGACAGGAGTCATTCTGTTTGATGACACTGAGAGCTAGAGCAGATCTTACTGATTTGGCAGTTTTAGAACATGCTTCGTGCTCCCTGGGAATGCCTGGCAAAGCCCATTTTGAAAAGTGTAACCCTGTGCATATTTTGATTTGTGTTGTGTGTGGGGGGTCTGTTCAGGATAAGGTTTCTCTGTGTAAACCATGCTGGCCTTGGACTCTGCCTACCCCTGCCTCCCAAGTGCTGAGATTAAAGGCGTTTGTCTTGTGTTTTGACTTGAAGGGTTTAAGTTAGCAGGAAAGATGGGTGCAGACTTTCTCCTACATAAGGGGGTCCCACTGAACAAGCCAAACATACTGACAGTTGGGGAATTGGGACTGGTTGGCAATCAGGTCAGCCAGCAGTTAAGAAAGTGGTGTGTTCTTGGTTGAAAGGAAATCTGGGCAGTCCTGGAGGGTGATCAGTTGTTGCCAGCTGTGGAAGGTGCTATGGCAGTGGATGCTTTTATAGTTTTCTCTTGAACTTCCTAAATGGAGTTTTAAGTTCTGAGGCCCCGTGTAATGTGCGCCATTAGATAGTAAGCTAGAAGATATGCATCTAATCTTTACATTTCACCAGAAGGAACAATATTCAAATCCTGTCCCATTCTGGGGAAAAAAATAAAGAAGCCAAGTTGAGGGGGTGAAGTACAGGAGGATTGTGAATTTCAGAGTTAGCCTGGGCTACATGGTGAGATCATAGTCAAGAATTAACAGCTGGTTTTGCTGATATATATGTATATATCTTTAATTCCAGCATTGCAGAGGCAGGCAATTCTCTTGAGTCTCTGAGTTCAAAATTGGCCAGGGCTACATAGTAAGACCTCCCAAAAATCATGAGAGAGAGCTTATAAAACTGTCTAAAGGTGGCAGTGGATGCTTTCAAAACCAAGAAATACTGGTTTACTGGAACAACGTCTGAGTTGTTCCAGTAAAACTGTAACAAAGCAAGCCTGTGGACTCTACCAGGATAAGCCAAATAATGGAGATACTCATCAAAGACACAAGGATGGGCTACTCATTCACAAGTGTGGAACTCCACTGAAGAAAATTCCCACTGAAACCAGAAGCTTCCAGGAGTTCCCTCCCAACCAAAAATAAGTCTCCTGCTGGGCAGCTTGCCCAGGTTTCTGCCCAGTCAGGCAGAGATCCCTCAGTCTGCCTGAGTGCTGCTTGTCTTGTCTGTGGCTGTGATGGCGAAGGGAAGTTTTTGTTGCTTGGCTGCTCTTCCTGTCCTCTCTCAAAGACTTATTCCTAGGCTGCTTCCTTCTCTCAGAATTGGTCGTGTTTGAGGTGCATGCCCAGCCTAGACCATACCAACATAAAGGGATTGAGGGGAGGGGATGGCTTTGTGGATAAAAGGGCTTGCTATGGAAGCCTGGAGACCTGAGTTCAGTCTTGTCGTCTCAACTATACTAACCCTCACCCCCCCCCCCCCCCCAGAGAAAGATGGCTCAGTTGTAAAAATTGCTGTAGAAGTAGGACCTGTGTTGGACCCCACTAGAGTCTGGTTTTTAAAGTTTCTGTTACCCTAGTACTTGAGGAGGCAGTGACAGGGTCCCTGAGTTGTCTAGCCAAAAGTAAGGTAAAGCATAGAGAAGGAAGGGAGTGCCCGCCCAGTGGTGTCAGTCAACTCCCGCCTACATGTTTTGGTTTCAGTCCAGTTCTGGGGTGGTGGTGCAGAGCTGCACGTAGGGGGCCATTCCCAACTGGCTCCCTGTCCCTTCTCTTGTTTGTTTCCTTTTTTTCTCCCTGCTTTGGAGCTCACCTTTTCTTCATCCTTCCTTGCTTATTTTTCACTGAAAAACTGTTGTTTTCCTGATCAACTTGTTACTGTCTGGCTGTACAGGCCAAAGGCCAGTTTCCCCGAGGCTCTGTTTCAAGCGCAGGTACAGCCTTGAGTGGACACCCCTCTACATAGCAGGCCTCTCTTGGGAGTATTTGCTCTGCCGCAGAACCATAAGCTACATAAGCCTTATTAGACTTTCTGTTGTTACTTAGCTGTCAGGCCAAGTGATTTTATGATTTGAAGACAAAGCCTGCAGTTGAACAAAATTGAAGCTAGTGGTATTCAGGTTTAGAGTTGTGCTAAAAAGAAATCTGTTATGAGCTTATGGTGGACAGGTGCAGCCTTAAATGGGCTGCTGAGTTTGGCACTGAGGGACTCCAAGTACCTGCTTCATCAGTCTTCTGTACTAACAAGTGGAGACTCCGATTCCAGCACACTGGGGGCAGCAGGGAGGAGGGTGGTCAGACCCCTGTGCCAGCCAGACATGCAGCAAGCCAGGCCTGTGGCAAGCGTCCATGAAATGCCACCTCAGAGTTGGATTGTTCAGATCCCTGGCAATTGGAGCTATTTCTTCAGTCCACACAATGACTGTTGAGCACGAGCACTTGTAACCGGAACCCACACAGATGTCTCCACTGCTGTCATATCTGCCTCCGAGGGTGTGGGCTGTGTGGCCAGAGCTTAGCAAGGCGATGAGCAAAGCTCAGGGCTGTTGGGGTGCAGGAGTTGCCTTGACTAGTGCTGGGCCAAGATTCATTTTAGATGCCTGGGAAGAGACCTTTCTTTCAGTAGGTCATTGTATGAAAGTCATAGTGTGCACACCAAAGTACACATAAGGAGCTTGTGACATATTTTGGATATGGGTGCCAGAGGACACCCTCAGGTGGTATTGTATCTTTCATTCAAGAGCCCCCTTCCCATCATTTCTCAGTGGCTCATCAAGTAGATTGTTAGATGACTGATTGGATCTGCCTGTTTTTACCCCTGCAGCACTGAAATTGTGGGTATGAGCCATCAGGCCTAGCATTTTTCTGTGAGTCCTGGAGCTCAAACCTAAGTCCTCATGCTTGCTTTCCAGGCAAGCTTTTTACTGACTGGGCTGTCTACCAACCTAGCTTTTAGGGCATTTTTAAAAAATTATTTTTTGTGTGGGTTGTTTTGCTTGCATGTATGTTTGTGCACTGCTTGCTTAGTGTCAGCAGAGGTCAGATGAAAGTTTCGGATCACCTAGAATTGGAGTTATGGATAGTTGTGAACTGCCATGTGGGTGTTGGGAAGTGAACCTGTATTCTCCTCAAGAGCGAACTGGTGCCTTTTAGCCAGTGAGCTCTGCAGCCCCCAAGTTGGCATTTCAGAGTAAATTCCAATAATACTCAGACCTCACAAATGGATTCTGAATAGGCAATAATGGGGGATGATTCTGGAAATTTTTAACTGTCAGATCAGGCTGTTCTGAGGACAGACTTTGTGACGTGACATGACAGTGTGACCTTTCCCACTGCAAATTTGAGTTCATTCTAAACGAGAGAGGCTTAGACGTAGAAGGCACTGTCTTGGAGATAGCACCAGGGTAGGAGTGTGATTACATTAGATACATTAGATCCAGGCCTAGCCAGGGTGACTTTGAGACTACAGTGAGGGAACCTGACTTGCTGATATCTCCAGATTCTAGTTGAGACCATACCAGCCATCTTCTATCTAACAGGTATTTAACATTGACCACCACTTCCCCATTTTCAGATTAAGGTTTGGTTTGGGTTGGGTTTTTCAAGACAGGGATTCTATGTG
Source organism: Phyllotis vaccarum (assembly GCA_033318265.1). Classification (NCBI taxonomy): domain Eukaryota; kingdom Metazoa; phylum Chordata; class Mammalia; order Rodentia; family Cricetidae; genus Phyllotis; species Phyllotis vaccarum. Next base: position 49,930,814 of record JARWLC010000017.1, on the reverse strand, counting down.
TAGCCCTGGCTGTCCTGCAACTAACTTCTGACCTTGAACTTTAGATCTATCTGCCCATCTCTACCTCCCAAGCTCTGGGATTAAAGGAGTGTACCACCAAGGCCAGCGGAGTGTTGAAGATGAATTTTTTTGTTATTTTTATTTATTTATGAGTGTGGACCTGTGCATTTGAGTGTGGGTGCTAGCCAAGAAAGACCAGAGCTCTCTCTGGTCCTGCAGATCTAGAGTGCCTGCCATGGATGAAGGGACTGGATGGAACTCAGGTCTTCTGCAAGAATATTAGGAGCTCTTCATCACTGAGGCCCCAAAATAAACATTTTTATGTGAACCTGTGTCCTAACTGCTCTCTCCACAGTGAGGGGGTCCAAGCCAGGCAAGAATGTCCAGCTACAGGAGAACGAAATCCGAGGACTCTGCTTGAAGTCTCGGGAGATCTTCCTCAGTCAGCCTATCCTTCTAGAACTTGAAGCACCACTCAAGATATGTGGTGAGTGTGGCACTGGGAGCGACCCCTGCTCAGCTGACCCTCAGTTGGGGCACCTTGGTGGCCTCTTCATGTCAGTGAGATTGTAGCTGTCAAGGAAATGTTTCCAGCTTTTGAGTTTTAAAGTTGTTCTCTGAAGGATTATGGGCACTGCAGCCTGAGTGGGGCTAGTGGCCCGGTCTAGTTTGGCTCACTGCTGTACGGGGCAGGTACAGGCCATCCTTTAAACCTGAGGGTCTGGGTGGGGATGGGTTGCATCTCTGACTCTGGGTAAACTGTGTGTGGTTAGAGGAAAGTACCCTTGACTTTGATCTGGCTGCAGTTAAAGATGTGGCTGCTTGTATGTGAGGGATCCAGGCTCACTGGACACTCACAAAAGAACCTGAAGCCAAATCCAGATCTCATGGTGATTTCAGGGGAACCTGCAATACTCAGCAGGAAGCTTGCTGATACAAGATATTCTTTACACAAAATTAATTAGTTGTATCTATGGGAGCTCTGAACATGTACATTTGCTTAACATACAGTTGAACTAAATATGCTACAAGATTGGGAACTAGTGTTGGCTACAAACTTGTTAGAGGGCATTGTCATGTGATGGCAGATGTCTTGCCAAGGTTTTGTCAGTGAGCTGAGGGCTGTGCAAGATGGTGACACTGAGAAATTCTGTCTCCAGGTGACATCCACGGGCAGTACTATGATTTGCTTCGGCTGTTTGAATATGGTGGCTTCCCACCAGAAAGCAACTATTTGTTTCTTGGGGACTATGTGGACCGGGGCAAGCAGTCACTGGAGACAATATGCCTCTTGCTGGCCTACAAAATCAAGTATCCGGAGAACTTTTTCCTTCTCAGAGGAAACCATGAGTGTGCCAGCATCAATAGAATCTATGGATTTTATGATGAATGTAAGTACTTTGGAAGTCTAAGGACAGGGGTCTCTGGTTGCAGAGCCATCACCGCACCTGCTCTCATCCTAATCTTAGGGAGTGCTGCCTAGACTTGGGTGCTGCTGGGATTGAATGTAAAGAGCCCACTGACAGTCTTCACACGGCTTTGTTCTCATTGTAGTTCTGAAAACCTGTACAAATGACTCTGCTTTTCATGGCTTCACTTAGATTGGTTCTGTGGAGAGCATCTTTTGAAAGCATGTGTTTCAGTGGCCTGTGAATTGAGAGCTGCAGGTGGTGCACTGCTTTGTTGGCTTCCCAGTGCTGGAAGGCAATGTGTGGCAGGTGGGATCTTGTAGTGAAGCAGTTTGTTTCTGGAATGTATGTGGTATTCTTTTAGCACAGCTGTATTTAGGAAAAGGGCATTAGCTTTTCTGAGATATGCTTAATGGAGAAAGAAATGCTTTCAAACTACATTTTTGTGGGGCTGGAGAGAGATGAGGCTGCACTTTGAGGTAGTCATTGGCAACACTGATGCTTCCAAAGTCTTGAAAAGAATTGGTGTTGAAAAAAGGGTCTGGTTTGGTGGAAGGTTTGGGTTGTTCATACAAACAACATGTCAGAGGAGTTTTGAGCCTTTGGGTACACTGTCTTCAGGGCTGTGTCTGCCAGGAGAGGGTTTGGGCTGGAGAGGCAGATACGTAGTGTGGCTTAGCACTTGCTAATATGACACACATGGAACAGTTTGTAGTAAAGTCATGTGGGCTGTAGAGGGCTGGCTGTGTATCCTAGAATGCTGCAGGCAGCCTGGGCACTCATGTACTCTTTCCAAGTGAGTCTAGGCCTTTAGAGGTCCTTGTATCCCATTAAAAAAAGGCAGGGTCAGTGTGGAAACAATTTAGACATGGTGCTTAATTGTGGGGTGGTCCAGGAGGCAGAGGCTTCTCAGCCAATCAAGAGAATTTGGTAGTTGCTAAGGCTTGTGAATGGTGCTGAAGGGGGACTCTGACAAGTGGTGGAGGGGACATAGCCCTATAGCCTTGATTCTCTAGGGAGTTCTGAGTGTGCACCAACTGTTAGAACTGGACACCCATCTCCAGAGACCGTAGACCTCCTTCTAAATTAGAGATTTGGTTTATGGATGCAGTGAGTGCCAGAGCTTGAAGGAAGAGGTGATGGCCTGTGAGGATGCAGCAGTGACTTCTTCAGAAGTCAGATTCTCTAGGTCAAGATCAGGCAAAGAAGATGAGGCTTCAAATAGAATGGATGCTGCCCACTAATTGTGGCCGTCCTGAGGTGTCCCTCTCTAGAACTGTGTGGGAATGTATTGTTGTCTCTAGATGAGCCAGCTCCAGGTGTTCTGTACCCCACCCAGCTCTCCTGAGGCCGCAGAACCTCTTGATGTTAGTGTGTTTCCGTTAATTTGAACAGTGTGGTGACCTTCTGTATTCTTCAGGCAAAAGAAGATACAACATTAAGCTGTGGAAAACGTTCACAGACTGTTTTAACTGCTTACCGATAGCAGCCATCGTGGATGAGAAGATATTCTGCTGTCATGGAGGTATGTAACTGCTCATCCAAGTAGTTTCCACCCCTTCTGGAAGGTAGATTGGGCATGATGGTCTCTGTCAGGCCACTGTTGTGCATGCACTAGGGCTTGTCCATGGTGACACAGCCTGTGTCATTTGGGTCAAGTGTGAGGGAAGGTTGAAAATAGTAGTGTTTTTAATATATAATGTGCCCTTCTGAGTCTGCTCAGCTGTGTGTTTGCCTGAACCTTCTGACTGGGACTCCTTCCAAAAGCGGTTTTGCTTTGCTCTGTGGCTATGCTGTGTGTGAGGTATACAGAAGTTGCAAAGATGCGGGAGTTTGGGGGGTGATAGTGGAAATAAAAGCAGCTATCAAATAACGTACTGTATTAATATTAAGGCACAGTCTCTGCTCTGTACCCTCACGGATTGGATACATAGGGTAACTGGCTGTTGGTGTAGATTTGGAGGTCTGCACAGCGGAGGCTCTTGAGCTTCCTCACACTGAGCACCATTGTCCCTGGACCTAGTTATTGCATGTGGTGATGGTGGCACCTGGAGTGTCCACCAGGTGCCCTCTGTCAGGAGGGGTGTGGATGCATAATCACTGGATGTTGACTTTGCAGGGCTCTGTGTTGAGGGGCTCACCCTGCTCCCTGCACACTGGTGCAGTAAATTTCACACACATCTGGTGGCAGATTTTTGTTGTTGCATTGTTTTCACCAAAACCAAGTAAACAAAAGAGCCACGGGTTTGGCTGCAGTGTTGGCAGTACTGGCCTCTGCAGACAGGACGGCTGCCAGTGTGCTCACAGCAGTTCCGCTCGCCTCAGTGTTCTCACCTTTCTCCTTAATAGGTTTATCACCAGATCTTCAATCTATGGAGCAGATTCGACGAATTATGAGACCAACTGATGTACCAGATCAAGGTCTTCTTTGTGATCTTTTGTGGTCTGACCCCGATAAAGATGTCTTAGGCTGGGGTGAAAATGACAGAGGAGTGTCCTTCACATTTGGTGCAGAAGTGGTTGCAAAATTTCTCCATAAGCATGATTTGGATCTTATATGTAGAGCCCATCAGGTATTGACTTTGAATTTTACATGTACATTAGAGCATGTGTGTGAGCAGGTCCTTGTTGATTTTGGTGGGTAGGTATGGCTTGCCACACAGTGTGCCTCTGGGGAGAACGGCAGGGGGCCAAGCTCAGTGGGGACAAGAGTGGCCAGCTCAGGCTGGCAGCTGCTCACACCGACATTGTCTTCACAGGTGGTAGAAGATGGGTATGAGTTTTTTGCAAAGAGGCAGTTAGTCACTCTGTTTTCTGCACCCAACTACTGTGGCGAGTTTGACAATGCGGGCGCCATGATGAGTGTGGACGAAACCCTCATGTGCTCTTTCCAGGTGAGTGAGACATTAGCAGCCTCTCCTAAGCTTGCAGCCATGCAACTTCCAGAGAAATAGTTCTCTACTGTTTCCTAGGTGGGCTTTGTTTTCTTTCCAGTGACCTGAGTTTGTCTCAGGCCTAATGGACAGGCTCTTTGTAAAGGAAGGAAAAAATAAGACCTTTCCCCAGTGTTGGATTTAGGTGTAGTTGAATTATGTGAGTGGGTGGAAACATGGAGTGTGGAGTGTTGTATCATCACTTTACAGTTGCTGCTTTTGCAGGGGAGGGTGGCCTTTTTGAAACTGTCTTGTAGCCTTTGCCAGCCCAGAACTCCATATGCAGACCAGGCTGGCCTCTAAGGTAACAGATCCACCTGCTTCTGTCTCCTGGGTGCTCTGGCTAAAGGTGTGTGCCACAATATGGGGTTCCTTTGCCACAACATCATCTCTGGTGGTTGGGCTGTTTCTCACATTTGCTCTGTGTAGGAGGCTTGATCCATTTCAGAGATAACCTTCCAGACTGCAGATTCCGGTTTCTTCCACAGAACTCCCGAAGGTCAAGGGAGCTCACTAGACTTTGTCATTTTTTGCCAACTCACCTATTTTAGCTGTACGTCATGGCATGTATGTCTACACCAAAATGCTCATGCCCTAGTAGCTCTGTCTGTGATGTGCTTAGAGGGGTTTCTGAGTCCAGGGGCAGGGGCAGGGACTTCGGAAGGGAAGATACGGTCAAGACTGAGAGCCTGAGTTTCCTAAGGTGCCTGCTATCTTCATCTTCGCAGATCTTAAAGCCTGCAGAGAAAAAGAAGCCCAACGCCACGAGACCCGTCACACCGCCAAGGGGTATGATCACAAAGCAAGCAAAGAAATAGATGTCACTTGACACTGCCTAGTTGGGACTTGTAACATAGCGTACATACCCTTCATTTTAAAACTGTAATGTTTGCTGGTCAGCTTGCCCAGGCAGACCGCCGGGCCCTCCTTCATTTTGATTACTGCTGGCACTTGCTGGTTATAGCAGCGAGTGAAAAGCACTCCATTCTCAAGAAAGTGTTTTTGTTTTTAATGTGTTCCCTTTGCAGACAGCTCTGATGATGGTGTTAAGCTATACACCTCGGCAGTTCATCCTGTCCGAGGGGGAAATGGACAATTGATCTTTTTTTAATTTAGTATAAATCATGAATAATGTAAATGCTTGTTTTCTTTAGGATATAAAAAAAGCCCTAGGGGTGTGTGAGTCTGTACATGTAATTGTCATAAATGCATTCTGTTGATACAAACCACTGTGAACAATTTTTTTAAGTTTGTTTGAAAGGGACTGCTTTTCCTCTGTCTTGTCATGTACAAATAGTGTCTGCAGTGTTGTCAGCAGGAGTGACCTGCTGCCCGTACTGCCCAGACTGTCTGAAGCACACTCCCTCCCACCGCACTTAATGACGAGTAAAGCCATTCTCTTCAATGTTTGTGATTCCTTCCTAAAGCCAAAGTTTCTGTTGGACTGTGTTGGCACACCTTGGACACGAGGTGGCCAGGGCATCAAGGCTGCGTGCACAGGCCGCCTCCGTGGGGACTCAAAAGCAGGTTTTTATCTTAAATAGCAATAGTGATATAGTGCTGGGTAAGCTATTAATGATGGAAGTTAATGACACTTTGTACAATTCCCAGATAGTCTATTCACTGAGTAATCTTTTTACAGTTGGATCAGGCCTGAACCCGTCCATTCAGAAAGCTTCAAATTATAGAAACAACACTGTCCTATACGAGTGACCGATAGCGCTTTCTTTGGCTACATTCTTTATTCTGCGGTGACGCTGAGGCTTATAAATCAAAAGGAAATAACTTGCCGTCCACCCGTTTATACAGAACTCACAGTATCTATGACTTTTTTAAACTACGACCTGTTAAAATGAATCTGTTTCCACAGATGCCTGTGTACAATGCCATGTGCTGAGAATGACTTCAGACTTATTAAATGCGAGCTTGTTAATCTGTCCTTGTCTGTCTGTCTGTCGGGAGCCCCTCTGAGTCTACTTCTGTCTTTCCTCGTGCAGTCAGATGTGGGTGGGGGGGGGGGTCTGGTGGGGCTTAGCTCTGCTGTGCAGTGGAAGAGGGAGGGGGGTGTCTATGGAGCTCTGGCCTTCAATTCCACTTTCCTTTCATAGAAAGTCTTAGGGAAGGTCTCCCAGTTCTAGGGGGATGCTGTGATCTTGGGCCAGGGACTCTGCTTGAAGCTAGGTACCTGTTTCTTGGTGACAACCTCTGGCTTCCAACCCTATGTGTTGTGTTGTCGTGGGACGTGGGAGAGGGCCAGAGATAGGGTCTGGCCTGAGTGCTGGTTTGGGGGCTTTTGTTCCTCACCAGTACACGCGTGTACACACTTCACAGCTTGAACCTAACATTCTCTAGATCTCATCTGAACTCTAGATTGGGTAAAAGATAGTTCAGGGTCATCAGCCTTGGTCTTCTGACCTGGAATCATGAGCAGAGAAGATAAGAAATAGATGCAGGGCGACACACTTGAGGTTTTGCCCATTTACTGATGTCTTCCCCTTCTAACTCAATGCTCCATTGAAATCTAGAGAGGGTCATGCTCCTCAAGTTCTGGCCCTCCAGCTGGGTGAGTAGCTGCCTGGCCTTCACTATCCCTATTAAAGTTCCAGTTGTGAGTGTATGGGCTTCCCTGCTGAGTAACACTACCTGACAAATATTCCTGGCACCATCACACAATCAGAGCTGATGGAGTTGAGGTTGTAAATTCAAAGCCTTTGAATAGTTTGGGCAGACTCTGCTATATTGCTCTAAACAAGGCGCCATAGATATAGATGTGGGCATATTTTCAAATATAATAAAAACATTTGGAGACATCAGAGGGATCTACCCACAGTCAGTCTAGGAGGATCACAGATTTTTAATCCCAGCACAGTGGTGACCTACGCCCTTAATCCAATCTGAGTTGAGGTCATCTTAGTTTACAGAAGGAGTTCCAGGCTCCCAGGCAGGCAGTGGTGTGGTAGAAAGAGGAGACAGAAGTCATGGCTCACACTGTTAGTCCCAGCACTTGAGAGCAGAGGCAAGAGAATCTCTGAATTGGAAGCCAGCTGGTCTTCAAGTTCCAAGACAGCCAGGACTGTTACACAGAAAACTGTCTCAAAACCAAAGAGGTGGGTCTGTCATCTGATATCTCCAAATGATTTTATTATATTTGAAAATATCCCCACATGTAGAGACTGAGACCTAGGCAGCACACCTGTGTGAGGAGTAGAACCTGGCTCCAGGGACAAGTGCCAACCCAGGAGGCAAAAGGGCTGGCTTTAGTCTGTTGGAGGAAGCAGAGCCTCTATGTCCTGGTGGGAGACAGCCCAGACAGCTGAGAGAAGCCAAGGGCAAGCTGAGTATTGTGGACTCCAGGGGGCTGAAGCAGAGGAAGCTTGGGAGGTAGGTGTGCATCAGTGTCTGATGGATTGGTAGGAAAAGATGAAGTTGGGGCTGCTGGGGACAGGGAAGGAACATCTTGAGAATGGAGAGATAAAGAGCTCAGGGCAGGAGAGAATGGCAGGTCTGTTCCCCAGTCCTGGGCACCTATGTTAGGGTGCACAGCTGCCTGTAGCTCAGGCTCTAGAATTCCAATGGCGTCTTCTGGCCTCTGTAGGGCCCACACACAAGACACAAATACCTGATATTTTTAACTGAAAGACTCAAGTTGGCTTGGAATGCTGGTGAGTCTTTCAGAATTTTATTTATTTATTTTACTGATGGTTCAACCAGCTGGTCACCAGCCAGGGTGACTTAGAAGTTCAGAGCTGAGGTCAGATATGTGGTCTAGGTACACACCAGCCCAGACTAGCTTTCTTCCCTGGGCTGGGGCTGACAGAAACTAGAATATTTCCTGACAGGATTAACTCAGAAAACTAGTCATGACTCCACACATAACAAGCACACAGGGCAATGTCAGCCAGAGTGATAACAGTCCAGGTCAGTGATGTCGCATGAGGGAGAGTAGAGAAGCAAAAGGAGTTCCCAGGAAAGAGGACTAAGCAGGCTGCCCCTCAGAGCACACCGCAGGCTTGATTGTATTGACCTGAGTAATAATAGTTTTTGTCAGTTATGTTAAGGTGCAATAAAATAAACAATTTTAATGATCAAAAGGTCAGAACAGCTGGGGAGAAAGCTTGGTCCCCAGAGCCCTTGTGAGAAAAGGCTGGTGTGGTTGCCCATGCTTGTCTGAACAGGACAGGTGAGGACAGATGCATGACGACCGATCCTCGTCAGCCTCAAAGGTGAGTTCATGCCAAAGAGGCTCCGTGAAAAGGGGGGAAAATGGCACAAATGAACAGCACCTGAGGAATGACAGACACCCAAGGTAGTCCTCTGGGCCTCTACACGCATCACTGCCTATGCTTCTATACGTACAAAAAGTTATGGGATGAGTTTGCAAGGGTTTAATAAATACCCAGATAAAATGAGATCTTAGATGGGGCTGGAGAGAGCTCAGCAATTAAAAGTATCAGCTACTCACAACTGTTAACTTGAGTTCCAAGGCACCCAATACCCTCTTCTGGCCTCCACAAGCACCAGACATAAGTACATGTGGGCAAATCATCCATCCACAAAATTTAATCCGCCCATACACAATTTAGAATTTAAAATGTATGCTTTAATTCCAACACACAGGAGGCAGGCAGATCTCTGAGTTTAAGGTCTACATAATAGTTCCAGACTAACGAGAGCTTCATAGACAGACCCTGTCTTTAAAAGCAGAGTATAAACTAAAGATACTGGGCTGGAGAGATGGCTCAGCAATTAAGACTAGGGCACTGGTTCATTTTCCAGCATCTATGTTAGATACTCATAACTACAGAGAGGACCTGATGCCCTCTTCTGGCGTCTGGGCACCAGCATGCATGTAAATACACACACACAGACCAACATACATGACATAGAATCTTAAAAGATTTTTGCCAGGTATTAAATCCCACCCAACACTTGAGAGGAAAAGGCAGGCAGATCTCCATCTAAGTCATCCTGGTCTCCATGGTGAGTTCTAGGCCAGCTGCATTGTGAGATCCCTCTCAAATGCCTGAAAATACCCTTTTCAAGATAGAAGGCCTGCAGAATATTGGAAGTGGTTCTGTGGGAACAACCAGGTGCTTCTGGAACAGTCCGGAGGTATGTAGAGCTTAATGTTCAGGGTTTGAGGAGGAAGGTGAGCAGTGATGAGATGCTTCATGCTGAGATGAAGCACAGGGAGAAAGTTTGTTGATCCCCCCCACCCACCACAGGAACCTACTGATGAGACTAAGAAAATTTCTGCTGCCCAATATCAAACGGGAAAAATCTTGGGGCCTTAGCACAGACTTAGAGATTAAGTTAAAACCTCAGTTTCACCCTGGTACCCAAAACCAGTTCCCTGTCTTAGAACTTCATACTTAAAAAGTATGTTCATGCATATGGGTGCACAGGTGGTATGTGGAGGTCAGAGGACAGTCCATGTTGGCCTCCCGTTCATTGCTACATACTCTTGAGACTGTCTTTACATAGATTCTTAGGAACCAAACTCAAGTCCCCAGCTTGCAGCGCAAGCCTTCACCCGCTAAGCTACCACCCCCAGTTTAAGATTTCCTGTGTATCTCTGGCTAGCTTGGAACTCCACTATACAGATTAGGCTTGCCTTGAACATGTGACCCTGCAGACTCTATTTGAAGGCTCCTCCCCTCCCATCTGGGTTTGAAGGCTTGTGACAGGTTGCTGCTGGGACAGGTACTAATTTTAATGCTCACTTGGCTAAGATGTAATTGGGAAGCAACTCACGGTGCCATTTAAAAACACTTCCTCCTTTCCTCTTCCAGCCACCCAATTAACACAGTGGCAGATACTGTGTACCCAGGGAGGACCAGCCCCCACACTAGTTGTTCGGGGTTTGTGATCAAGCAAACCAGTCATTATGTTCTTGGACAGCCTGGTGACTTGGCCTTTCCAGCCATTCCTATTACCACATACATGTGGTAGGGGCAGGGGCCCCCTGGAGGTCTTGGCAGTGAATTTGCCATCTGAGTTTAGCCATCTGCCCCTTGGGACTTTGGGGGAGTCAGATTCTGAATCTGAACCCCAAGACACTTCCTGCCAAGCCTGGAGTTCCCTCACTCCCCACTCACAGCACCACATAGCCTTCTTCTGGTGCCTGGTGCCTGGTGCCAACATTTGCGATGAGAGAAGCTGGAGTTGACAGGCTGTAGACTCAATCCATCTCCCAGGTGGAGGGATTCGCAGCTGCGCAGTGTGGTAAGACACAGGCTCCGCGGTGCAAAGTGGGTGGATGTATTTGGGATCCTGATTTGTATAGGTTTCTGTAGTGGGGAACACACATCCTTCTACCTTGGCCTTGGAGTACAAGCCCCTAGAGTGTGGCCTTTTGGCTAACATGAGTCTGGGGAACACATATCCTTCCAGTTACGGCCTATGGATACCAGCTCCCAGGGCATGTTTTAAGATCTGGGATACACTCAACTCCTCCCAGGGGCTCTTGTTAGGCAGCGGTGCGAAGCAGCAAGAATTGGTCCACAGCTTTTCAGGGACTCCGTGATTGAGTTTGCCTTATTCTGTTTAAGTGAGGTGCTCCCTAATAGAGTCCTTTAACAAATAATCCTTTTCTCAACCACCCATGGATTTCTTGCCTTAGGTTTTACATCTGCTGGCTGTCTCAGGTTTGTGTGTATGTATATCTTAACTATATATATCAATGTGCACGTGTAAGGTGTATTTTAGTATTCTGTATGTGCTGTTTTATCTTTGAAGGGTTTTTTTAAAGGAATTTTTTTTTTTTATCATTTCCAAGTATGTATATGGGGTGGAGTTGTGGGCACGTGAATTCAGGTGTGGCAGAGGCGCTGGATCCTCTGGAGCTGGAGCTGCAGGTGGTTGGGAACCTCTCGACACGGATGTTGTGTCTTTCCATTTTCCCCTTTCTTTACAAGATGTGGTCCTCAGCCAGCACGTTCCTGAGAGACAAAGAATATGACTATGACAGAAGATCTGGGCACTTGCCACTTCCTCTCACAAGTTTACCAAAGACAACATATGAGGCACTGCTGTCAGCTCCTAGCCCCACTTTGCCTGTGGTCAGGGGTCCCTCTTCACCCCTGTGGGGTGTGAGTCCCCTCATGTAGCTATCAAGTGGGAGGATGTGTTTTTCTTTCTCCATCATTTTTCTCTCCGCTTTGATGCTACAGTCTTTCTGACCCCTTTTCGCAGTAGCCCAGAAATTTTTAAAGTTTTAATTCCTGTGCGCACATACCACAGCATGCAAGTGGAGGTCAGAGGACAGTCTGCAGGAGTCTTTTCTCTCCTTCCATCATGTGGGTCCCAAGGATCAAACTCGGATCATCACACTTGGCTGCAGACACCCTTACCTTCTGAGCCATTTCGCCTGCCCTATCCCCAGCTGTTTTCTAGGACTAATGTTTGATTGTGCCAAGGGAGATGGCTACAGCATTCAGCAATGCCATGATTTGGGGCTTCCAACACAGCAGCAACAATGTCCCAACATTATCCCACCTTTGGTTACTCCTGGTCTTCTTTCCCTCTCCTGACACCATAGTAGAATCTGAAGCAGAAGTTTCCAAAAACACCAAGCCCAGAGCCTTTCTGTTTACCTTCCTCCCAAATTTTGGAATTGGCCTGAGAATCTGTCATTCCAGCTGTGGCTTAAAAAAACAAAACAAAATAAGGATTTGGGGGTGGCTGAAGAGATGGCTTAGTGTCTAAGCGTACCTACCGGCTACTCTTCCGGAGGACCTAAGTTCAATTCCTAGCTCCAACGTGGCAGCTCACAAACCACCTGTAATTTCAGTTCTTGGGGATCTGACATCCTCTTCTGGCCTTCATAGGTACTGCACACACATGGTGCATAGACATCAATGTAGACAAAACACACATAAAATAAAAACAAGCCTTTAAAAAACATGGCCTTAGGGCTGGTAGTGGAAATGGAATAAGTGATTGACAGCCTAGGTCTGCCTTTTGCTTTCTGCAACAGGGTCACACTAAGTTTCTCAGGTTGGCTTTGAACTTGTGGTTCCTATGCCTTTACCTCTCAGTGATCTAGATAGCAGGCCTAGCTAGGTTCATCTCTCAGTATTTCTGTTATTTGTTTGTTTGTTTGGTTGGTTGGTTTCTTGAGACAAGGTTTCTCTGTGTAATAGCCCTGGTTGTCCTGGACCTCACTTTGAAGACCAGACTGGCCTAGAACTCAACAAAGATCTGCCTGCTTCTGCCTCCCAAATGTTGGGATTGCACCATGATACCAGTTCAATTCCATTGTTTTAATTCAGAGGGCTCTGGTCACTCTGAGGCATCTTTCAGTGTCTGCCATCCATCATGCATCTAGCTGCTGTGTTTGGCGGGGTATGGAGTTCTGACTTCATCTTTACTTTAGCCAGAGATGCTGGAGTCCAGGTGGCTGTGGCTGTACTTCACAGCCAGAATTCGATCTAGGGCCCTGCTTCAAATGGGAATTTGCCTTTATTTTCTATTGAATGTGTGTGAAGTCACCACCAGCAGGTCCTCTGAAGCTCGGCTTGATGTGGGAGGTGTTTTGCTGGGGCTATTTCCCGCTGCTCTGTGATTTTCTTGAGAGATGCTTGTACATTTGGATCCCACTGAAGAAGCTGATAATGAAAAGACTGTCAAGACTTACATAGTCCACGGGGCTGGGGGTGTAGCTCAGCTGGGAGAGTAGTTGCCTAGTAATGCATGGGGCCCCGAGTTTGATTCCAAGCACTAAATAAACTAGGAATGGCAGTTCACCCCTATAATGTTAGCATTTGTAAGGTCGGAGGAGGGGGATCAGTTCAGGGATGGGCCAGTGAGATGTTGTCTCCTAGGCTTATGATCTGAGTTTAATCCCCGGTACCTACAAGGAAGAAGAGAACAGTCTCCTGGAAGTTATCCTCTGAACTCCACATGCGGTGGAGCCTTCTCCCTCCTGGTCAGCCCATGCCACACCGAGGACGGTCATTTCCACCACTGACCAGCAGGTGGAACAAGACAGAGTAGCTGGCTGTCAGCGTGGTCTCTGTTTAGTGTGGTGTGTTGTCTGGAAGTTCCCAGAAAGGCTCAGGACGTGACCTGTTCCGGCACGTGGCTCCCCTCCCTCTAGAGGTCCTCCTAGTTTCCCCAGCCTCGTGTGCCCTGAGCTTTTCCTTCTACCTCTGCCTCCTCTGCCTCCAGTCTCCCCTTTACCTTCTCCATCAGGCTCAGCCTCCAGAATGAGCTTCCAGCCCAGCCCGTGTCTGCAAGATCAGCTATGCACCGAGGATGCTCACACACCTTGGCCCAGCTCTGGACTCAAACCAACTGCCCAAGTGGTATACAGTGGTGCCTATAATCTCAGCACTTGGGAGTTAAAAGCAGGATGGAGTTCAAAGATATCCTTGGGTACTTAGTAAGTTTGAGGCAAGTCTGGGCTATGCAAGATGTCCCAACAACAGGAACAAAGGGAGCTAGAGTGCAGTTCAGTTGGCAAATGCTGGCCACGGAAACGAGGATCTGAGTTCAGTCCAGACATGGTGGTGCACATTTGTGATCTCAGCACTGGGAAGGCAGAGACAGGCAGAAGCCTGGGCCTCACTGGCTGGCCAGCCTAGCCTAATCCAGGCCCATGAGAGACCCTGTCAAAAAAATAACAATGTAGATGACTCTTGAGGAACACCACCCAAGATTGAACTCTGACCTCTACTTTACACACATAAACACACAAACACACACATGATCAATCAATCAAACCTGCTGCTTGCCTGACACTTGCCTCTTGACTGTTCAGATCAGAGGATTGTGTAACTAGAACAGACCCTCACAGACCCTCCTGGCTTCTCATGGTCATGGATGATACTTCTGAGCACAATGCCCTGTCTCCCTTCCAGTTTCCATTCAACTGATCTCTCCACACCCCGATTCCTTCCCATCTCCCCACAGGTCATCAGTGACCTGCACTTATGATTTTACCTCCCAGTAATCCAATCCACCGAGCATCCAGAGCCAGGGTTGATGTTTTTGTTTAGAATTTAAATTTTGTATTTGTACTCAGAGGCCAATTTGTGATTGTGATGAGTGTGTCTGTATATGGGTGTGCTTCAGCGTGTGGAAGTTATAGGACAGCTTGTAGGAACTGATCTCTCCTTCCGCCATATGCATTCTGGGATTCGAACTCAGACTGTGAGGCTTGGCAGCAATCACCTTTACCCACTGAGCCAGTTCATCTGCCCCAACTATACATTTTATTGTGGCTGAAATGTTAACATTCAGTATATAGTATTTTGGTTTTTGTTTTTGAGAAATGGTCTCACTATGTAGACCAGGTTGGCCTCAGACCCAGAGAGACCTGCCGTTTCTGCCTCCTGAGAGCTGGGATTAAATATAGGTGCCACCATACCTGGGTCTCTCTCTTTCTTAGGGGTCTCAGCTTGTAGTCCTTGCTGACCTGGAAATCTCTATTCTAGGCTAGTCATGAACTTACCACTCCCCTACATCAGTGTCGGAAGTGATAGGATCATAAGAATGACCCATCACACTTGACTCATGTTCTGTATGGTTTTTTTAAGTTTAAACTCATTTCCCTTTATTAAAGTTTGTTACTATTACATGGTTTGATACTTAAAGGAAAATTTGTTCAAATAAAACATTTTCAGGTGACTGTTTCAATCAAGTAGCAATAGCAGTGAGTCCTTGGGAAGCCCCTAGAGGGGAGTTTACACTTTGTCCAATTCGGTTTCTCTAAAGTAGAAATTCCCAGTTAAGCTGGTCTAAGTTCCTGGATGACAGGGGTAGATTTCCTTATGAAGGCTTCCTTCCCTTATGAGGTCCAAGATGCCAGCAGCACGAGCAAAATCATTTAACCCTCTACATGCACACAAAACATTATCAATGATTTTGGCCTCAGGCACCCGATCATAGTCAACAAATGTTCTCATCCCTTTACCCAATTCCCAGGCATCAATGGGATGGCTTGTTGAAGTGTGTCACTCAGTGAGCAGCAAACTCCTCATCTGTCTTATGTGATCCATGAGAATAGCAGTGAATGGACTGGACAGTGGTGGCGGGGCTGGGTACAGAAAGCCTTGGCGGCGGCAGCCACAACTCCAGTACAGTGACAAAGGGCAGCAGGGCAGGGGTGCGCATGAGTGACAAAGGGCAGCAGGGCAGGGGTGAGCATGAGGGACAAAGGGCAGCAGGGCAGGGGTGAGTATGAGGGAGAACAGGCCGGAGCTGAAGAGAAGCCAGTGTGAGCTTGTGGGCGGCATAGCAGTTCGTGGGCTTTTTTGATTTTTAACAACACACATCACAATCAAACTAGGTCCCTTCCTACTTCAAAGACCCATGGCTTCTTGGTTTGTCAGAAACCTTGGGTCCCCTTTGGTTTTAACATAGCTTTTACCCACCTAGGGCCTTCTGCAAGTGCTGTTTCCTCTGCTATAAAGATTGTCAGTCACCTCAGGGTATGTTCTGTCTCCTTTCTCATGACCCTGAAATGTCACCTCCCTGAGAGCACTCATCTCTATGCCTTAATGGTCTTCACCTCCATGCTCACCTGTCATTGACTGTGAGTTCTCCCCATCCTTCCTTTTACAATGCTTTTGCTCTGCCATTATTTGCTGGCCAGAGCAGGCTTGATGCAGGCACATGGTACCCACGGCCCTCCACTGTTTTAATGTCTGCATTTAGTTGACACTCAGAGACCACTGACGGAATAAAAAATCGTCCAGCTATCATGAGCATGTCTGAGTCCAGCCCAGGTGTCTCTGATGTCAACTGCTGTCCTATTCTTTCACGCCATTCAGAACAACAAAGCAGGAGTCGACATCAGAGAACAGGGTTATTCCACATTCTTTGGTGGTGCCAGGGATCGGAGAACCTGGGGTCTCACATGTTAGGCAAGCGCTCTACCACCAAGCTCCATTCCCAGCCCTGGCCCTGTTGTATCATTGCACATAGGTCCCTGAGCCTTGTGCAGACATGGTCATGGGGCTGTGACAGCTGGTCGTGGGGTGAGCCCAGGCAACAGATATTGGGAAACCGAAGCCCATTGTTGGCTGAAACCTCATCCACTTCTCTCTCTTCCCTTTTATTCTGCCACGAGCTCTCAGAGGCTTGTGCTCTGGAAAGACAAGCGATCTATTACTGCAGCAGCAAACACTGGAGACACGTGAACCCTTGGAGGCAGCCTTCTCTCCTGCTGGGGAAGGAAGAGAGTTCAAGTAGAAACATTCTCCAGGACCTGAGTTTGTTTTCCTTGAGATGTTCTATGAGCATCAGGGGGAGGGAGGGCAGGCATGATCACTGCAGAGAGCCACTGAGGCAGTGGCTAACTCTCAGGCAATCTGGGGAAGAAATGTGAAAGATGCGAGGGCCATCAGCTTTAGTAGTGAACCCATCAGCAATGTCTAATCAGTTAGGAAGTTTTTTTGCAAATGGTGGCTTCTTCTCAGAGCAATGTTCTTCTCTCCATGCACAAATTTACCCTGAAATGCAGTTTGGAATTATTGTTCTTTGTAAATATTAATTATAAGCATGAAAATTCCCAGCAGTTGGGAGACAGAGGTAAATGATCTCTGTGAGTTCAAAGTCAACCTGGTCTTCATGGTAAGTTCCAGGATAGTCAGGACTGCATGGGGTGATCCTGTCACAAGAAAACAAAAGAAGGAAAATCCAATTCATAGCCAATCCTAAGGACTATGATTTTGAAGTTATATATTAAAGTATTTACTTGTAATTATTACTATTAGGGGATTTGTTTGTTTGTTTGGAGACAGGGTTTCTTTGTGTAGACCTGGCTGTCCTGGAACTTGCTCTGTAGACCAGGCTGGTCTCAAACTCAGAGATCTGCCTGCCTCTGCCTCCCAAGTGCTGAGACTAAAGGTGTGCGCCACCACCACTACCTGCCCAGCTCTGTTGTGATGTTTAAATGTCATAGTGGAATTGGTGCCATGAAAGCTAATCTAGTTCGCTGGTATCACAAGTCAATGGAAATAAAGATGCATTTCCCCCACCTAAGTTCATGGGCCTCTTGAACTCTTTCTGTGGACCCGAGATGTTCTGTCTTACCAGTCAGTGGCCTTATGTCTTCAACCAACTAGTGACAGCTCTATGAAGTCATTCTGTTGATTTTCACAAATATCTAAAAAGGATCAGGCCTCCGTTGTGTCTGCAGGTCCCAGGCAGGGACTCACAATGGCATCCGAGGTCAGCCTCTCTGTTTTTAATCTTTATGCTTACTTGTTTTTTCTGACACTCCTTTGGGATTTTGTTGGTGGGTTTTTTGTTTGTTTGTTTGTTTGGGTTTTTTTTTTTTGACACAACTTACTGAGTTCCACCTGGCCCTGCCTCCCCAGTGTCTCACCACCACCTGCTTGACCTGGATTTTACAGTACTTAATAGCAGTAGTGATCACAGGTGTTCACAGTTCTGGCCACAGTCCATTATAAGGGGGGGGGGGGATCAATGCAGGAACGTAAAGTCTCATGCTCACAGTCAGCAGTAGAGAACTAATAACTCACGAATCCTGCTTGCTTCACCGCTCTCAGCTAGCTTCCTCCGCACTCATAAAACACAGGGATACCCCGCCCCCAGCCACCAAGAGAATGATACTGCCCACAGTGGGCTGGATCTTCTCATACCACTTAACAATTAAGACCCCCCTACAGACTTGCTCACAGGCAACCTGGTGTAGAAATTTCCTCATGGAGACTCTTCCCAGGTGATTCTAGGTCATGTCAAGTTGGTAGCGAAAGGGAGCCAACCCATAGTGCGTGGAGAGTTTACCCCAGTCCAGAGAGCAAGGGCGTGGTCATTCTTTCCCCCAGTTTATGATAATTTTCTCCTGTCCTGAGTTGGGACCATCTCCACGGACACATAATTTTTTTTTCTTTAACCTGCTCTTATATAAATTGTCCGCCTAAATCCAGCTAAGGAGTGCATCTCCTCCAATGAGCACAGAGGTTTTGAGGAGGAGGGAGGGAGGAGGTGGTCCTTGGGGAAGTCCACGGAGCACGCAGTCACCCAGGACAAAGAGTCCCAGCCCTGGGCATATCCAGGTCTTTGTGATTGGAACCGCTTCAGAGTTAAGGCCTCTCAGCTGTGTGGGAGCGCACTAGTGCCTCCATAGGCCCACGAGTTTGCGGCAAGTTAGAGCAGCTGTGTGGAAACTCCCGCCACACCACACCCCCAAGGACATGGGACCGCCTCCTGTCCCTACAGGGCAGGGATGTGCAGGAGTCTCTGCCCTGGAAGGAGAACGGAGCTGAGCAGATTGCAGTCGGGTAAGGAGGATGGGGCTGAGGGTGTCCGGGGCGTCCCTCTTCCCTCCAGTCTCAGCCTAGGGGGTCCTGCCCTGCACGCGGCTGCTGCGGGGCAGCGGGGGGGGGGGGGGCCCGGAGGGAGGAAGGAAGCCCTGGCTACCCCTCCATCCTCGTGATTCGTGGCTGCTCCTAAGTGGGACCTTTGTCTATCCTGGCTGGGGCCTAGCTGGGAGTTTTGGAGGGAACCGGGCTAGGCGTGGAGGGCACCGTGGGCTGATTGAGGCCCCGTGCTGCTTAGTGGACTGTGACTGCTCACCCCACTATCCTCCCCTGGGAATGGAGCACTGACAAGCGCCTCCTTCCTATTCGAGTGGGTGTTCGCAGGATCCACCGTCCTGCTCAGACACACCCATCACTGTGTGACCGGTGGGTGGAGGAGGTAACAGGAGTTCCCCTCCTACAGGTGGACAGAGCCGGTGAAGGAGGTACAGCCAATTCAGCAGACAGCAGGTGGGTGTGAAGCCCTAAGCCCTGTTCCCCACCCCAGAGCCCCACGGCCACTCCAGGGGGCCAGCAGAAGGAAGGAGGTGCAGGCAGGGCTGGCACCCCAAAAGGAAGCCCCAAGGAGCCACAGCCTACAGGTGCATTCTAGCAGGAATCCTAATTCAGCAGTGCCTTCTGGAAACAATCTGAATCCCCATCTGCTGGGTACAGGGGTGCCAAGGAACAAGAACGGTGGGTGAGCTGGGGTCAGTGTATTCTGTAAGACTGGGAGCAGTATGCACCCCTCCATGTCCCCAACCTTTACCTAGTACCGATGTCCTCTGGGTGCAGGACTCTACACACCTTAGCTGTGGGACTGTGCCTCAGTTTTCCGCCCCAAGGCATTCTGAGCGGTGCCTACCTCCCAGGTCTGCTGAGATAATTGAGTCTTAACCCCCACCTCCATCTAGCATAGGGTCATTTGGAAGCTGGGTTTCTTTATACTTCCCCTTACCCCTCTGAAAGCATTTCTGCATACTGGTCACTTGGTGGGGACTCCGAGGTTTACAGTGTTTCCTGACCACTCACCAGTAGCTTGAGGTTTCTTGAGAAAGGCAGAGGCTGTGGAAAGCAACTTCTGCCTCCAGGATGGCACCCTTGGCAGACAGGCTGGTCAAGGTAGGGTTTGCAAATCTCTAGGCTAAGACTTACCCAATTTCCAGAGCTTCCTTTGGCTCACAATGCCCCCCCCCCACCATGTTTTAGCAAGAAGGAAGCCTTGACTGTGTCCCCTGACTTCTTTCCCTGCCACTCCAGCCTATGGTTCCATGGTCCCCTCACTCCCACTCCATCTAGGACAGTCACAAGTTCTGGCCTACACAGATTTTGAATCTGACCGCTGTGACGCTCGAGTCCAGGCGTCCATTGTCTTTGCTCCTCCCCATGATGTCCCTGCTGTGACTCTAGTCTTCCCAACTCCTCAACAAGCTGGGAGCCCTGGCAGATTCCCTCCCCCACCCTCCATCCCACAGTATCTCCTGCCCTGCTTCTCTGCTCTGCCAGCCCTCCACTCTGTCCTCTAACATTCTTGCTGTCAAAGGACCTTCTCCCTCTTAACCGGGACTCTTATCTCCACAACCTTCTTGAAATTCAGGAAGCCCCAGTGTTACTTCCTCTGAAGCCTGGCCGCTCCACCTGAAAGAGCTAGGCTTCTCATCTTGTTCTTTGGGCTTCAGCACTGCGTGTTGTCCTCGGATTGTCTAGGCTCCACTCTCCCTGCACACGGTGGCCAGTGAGGAGGAAAGGCACACACAGCTCCACAGCTTTGCAACGAGCACAGACTTGAGTCACATTTATCAGTTCTGGTTGCTCAATGGCCTGCTTTCTCCGCCATTGCCCAGACCCTAGTGTGCCCTTCCTCTCTGCTTGTCTGGCGTTCAGCTTCTCCTATGCAGGTTTTTGGGGTTGGTCACATCATTCCCTGTGCTAGAGCACTTGCTGCCTGTAAATTTGCTAGGGAGTCCTTTGGGATAGTTTCTGAAACAGAGGTCAAGTCTAGGATGTCGCCATTTGGAGGGTCCTGGTTCCTGTTACTAGATGTCTGTCTAGGTTACATCTCTCCAGCCGTGGTGAGGTTTCTCCACAGCCACTCAGGCATTGGGTTTTATCATTTTTATTTGTTTGGGCAAGTTATTATGGAGGACATGGGAGTCTGAAATCCTCTGTCAGGGCTGGAGAGAGGGCGTGGAGGTTAAGAGCACTGGCTGCTCTTCCAGAGGCCCTGAGATCAATCCCCAGCAACCACATATAGGCTCTCAACCATCTCTAATCATGCTCTCTTTTGACATGAAGGTATACATACAGAACACTCATACATAAAATATAATAAATTAAAAATAAGAAACCCTTTCTTTGTCCTACTAAAGCCAATGTTTTTCTGTATGTGAGTTAGTTTTGTTTCTGCTTTAGAAGCAAAGAAAATCTCAAGAATTCTATAGTACTCCCTTTTACCTACATGGAGATTATTTTATTTTATTTATTTTTTTGCAATGAAGTTTCTCTCTGTAGACTGGGCTGGCTTCACACTCACAGAGATTTGCCTGCCTCTGCCTCCTGAGTGCTGGGATTAAAGGTGTGTGCCACCATGCCCAGCAGCTTTGTGTGTTTGTGGTTGCCACAGTGTACATGCATGTGGAGGTCAGAGGACTACTATGTGAGTCCTGGGGATCAAAATCAGGTTGTCAGGCTTGGCAGCAAGGTCCTTTACCAGCGAAGCCACCTCACTGGCCCTTCACGTGCAGTTGTGAAGATTGCATTTGAGCCCATCTCCTGTCTGTATAGGAGTACGTGCTGAACTCCACTGTTGTCAAAGCTGCTGAGAGTCTTGACAGTAGTTTGGGGTGGAGAGCACAAAAGGGGAGAAAGGGATCAAGGGAGAGTGAATGTTTTGGAAGTGTTAAATCTTCTAATATTTTTCTCAAAACTGATGACATTTTGGTTTTGTAACTAGAAAGATAACTCGGGGGGTCCCGAAAAGATAGCTCAGTTGGTAAAGTGTTTGGCATGCCGGTGTGAGAACCTGAGTGTGACCCCGGTTCTTCATTTTTACTTTATGTGCATTGGTATTTTGCCATGGGTGTCAGGTCCCCTGAAACTGGAGTTATAGAAAGTTGTGAGCTGCTGTGTGGATGCTGGAAATTGAACCCAGGACCTCTGGAAGAGCAGCCGGTGCTTTTAACCACTGAGCCATCTCTCCAGCCCTTGACCTAAAAAGCTGTCCGTGATGCTATCCATCTAGAATCCTAGCTCTGGGAGATAGACAGGAAGACTGATGGGCTCATTAGCAGCCGGTCTCACTGACTTGCTTAGCCCCAAGTTCAGTGATGGAACTTGTCCCAAAACTATCACATGGAGAGAGATGCCTGATATCAGCCTGGCTCACATTCAAGAATATGTACAAACACACAATGCAAGGTATGTGGAGTTAACCAGTGAGGTTCTAGGATGGGAAGGGGGGTGGAAAACATCCAATGTCACCATCAATAGCCTTGCTACATTCCCACAGCATCATAGTGAGCTACCACAAAGCTGTCCCCTGGGATTGTGAGTGTCTTCGGTTTGTATCAGGGACTCCACATTTGGTGGTTTAAGAAAAGCCCCATCTATTATCTGACAGTTACGTGGTCACAAGCTAAGAACATTTTCCATGGTCCAAATGCAGAGGCCTCCATGCCTTCCTTCCAGAGGTCCCAGGTGGGTCTGAGGGTCCTTGGCAGTTTTTAAGGATGCACACAGCATACACCAGCCTCCCTCTATTTGTGGCAGCCACCTGACATCTTCAGGCTTCTCTCTGCTGGCAGCTTCATCACACTCAGGTCTCAGCTTTTTAGACCTTTCTGATGACAGCGTGTCCACCTGGGAAGTCTCCTGTTACGCAATCTTGAATTTAATTGCTCTGCAGACATAAAGTGACGGAAGTCCTGGGTTCAAGGGAAAAGAGGCTGGTTGCTCAGGGGGGCTGTTAATCTACCTACTCTATCCTAAGAGGAAAATAACTTGGTTCTGAGAGAGTAGCATGTCACCCATATTTGTGTAAGAAGAAAGTGAAGGAGTATGCACACGCTTCTGTATTCAGAAAGAAAACACCCCCAGAAAGCCACGTAGCTGCTGAACAGAGTGGATGCTTCTGGGAAGGAGGTACAGGGTGGAGACTGACTCACCAGCAGTCATTTTTCTATATTGTTTAAAGTTTAACTATATGCCTCTGTCACCTATGTTAAAAATAATTTTGAAAAAAAAAAAAGGCACGCATAGTCATTCCAGAACCAAAGAGAAAGTAAAGAACTAGCAATACCCAACATTTTCCTTTAAAGGCGAGCCAGGAAAAGCCAGGTGGTGGCGGTGCATGCCTTTTGTCCCAGCGCTTGGGAGGCAGAAGCAGGCAGATCTCTGAGTTTGAAGTCAGCCTCCTGTACAGAGTGAGTTTCTGGACAGCCAGGGCTATTTCGAAGAGAAGCTCTGTCTCTAAAACCAAGCAAACTAACAAAAATGACAGACTAGGACCTGGAAAGATGGCTGAGGATCAGAGTGCATGCTTCTCTTGCAGAAAAGCTGAGCTCCGTTCCCAGGGTTCATACTTAGCAGCTGACAACACATGAAACTCCTCCTGTCTGGCCTGAGAGAGCACTTTCATTCACACACTTTAAAAATAAATCTTAAAGAAAATTAGTTGTTGGGGGTGGTGCTACACACCTTAAATTCCGTGCTAGGGAGGCAGAAGCCGGTAGATCTCTGTCAGTTCAAGGCCAGCCAGAGCTACATGTTACAAGCTTGTCTCAGAATTTTTCTTCAAAATGTGTGTGTGTGCGCCATAGCACATGAGGAGGCCGGGGGCAAACTGGTAGTCTGTTCTCTCCTTCCACTGTATGGTGGAAGGTCCTAGGGATTGAACTTTTTTTTTTTTTTTTTTTTTTTTTGGCCTTTTCAAGACAGGGTTTCTCTGTGTAGCAGCCCTGGCTGTCCTGAAACTTGCTCTGTAGACCAGGCTGGCCTCAAACTCACAGAAATTCACCTGCCTCTGCCTCTGTCTCTGCCTCCAGAGTGCTGAGATTAAATGTGTGTATCACCACACTCGATGAGATTTTCCTTTTCAATTTTGAGACAGCCTCACTATACAGTCCAGGCTAGCCTTGAACTCATAATCCTCCTGCCTCAGCCTTCTGAGTGCCAGGTTACAGGTATACCACAGCTCAGCACACAAGGGGCTGAATTAGTTGTCTTTCCCCAGTGTATTCTTTTTTAGGGCTCATCAACATTGTAGCAGCTTTAGAAGACTAGATGGTATTCCCTTGTGTGGTTCATTATCCATCCCTCTATTGATGGACAATGTTGCTTCTACTCATCCGCCACAGTGACTACTGTATGCTTCTCACAGATACAAGAAAGTGGATCCAGCGTTCAAGCAGGTGTTCACTTTTGTTTGACTGTCTTTCCAGACTGTACATTCCGACACATCTTGTGACCTTATTTTCAGACGCTCTTCAAACTGACCTGTGAGGACAGATTTTGGAAGCACACACTCAGTGACAGCAGGTGACAGGTCAGCGGCCAGTTCTCTCGTTGTTGGATCCTGAGACAACAGGAAAATGACTTCCCATGACCAAAAGGTAAATTGTGTCTGGAGGGTCCTGCTGTGAAAGAGAATCCTGAGGCCAGACAGAAACCCTAGTGTAAGGTGTTGCACCATGCTGCAGCCCGGGAAGGGGAACTACTGTGGGTGTCGGTGTCACAGAGCTCAGAGGTGGGGGTGGGGGTGGGGAGCCAGGGCCTGCCATGCAAACCTTGATTTCTAGTTTAAGAACCAGATGGCAGAGCCTGGATGGGTGTGGTGGGACAAACCTGAAATCCCAATACTCAGGAGGAAGAGCGGGAAGGTCAGGGTCAAGAGTTCAAGGTCATTCTCAGCTACATAGTTTTGAGGGCAGCCAGAACTGGCTCAATGAAGCAAAGCAAGGATTCCTCAGTTTCCAGAGAAAGCACGGTCTTACTCAGGGCTGTGAGGAGTGGGCTTGATAAAATTGCTGGGCTCGTCAGGAAGGTTCTTGGCTCCCAAGAAGGCAGGGGGTTCTTCCTACAACTAGTGGGTTGGCATTGTATTCAGTCTTTGGTTATAGTGAAATGGGGGATGTGAGGTGACGAGAGGCCGGTGACATGCTGGGGGTGATGGCTATGCTCTCTGGCCCAAGTTTTGGCTGCATTTTGGTTGTGTTTTTTGGTACTAGTGACCATGAGCATTGATATAGGCAGAGGTGTGTCCCCAGAGGAAGCAGCCTCAGCTGAAGTTAGCATAGCGGTCCAGGTTGGTCTGGGGATCAGAATGAAGCTGGACAGTTGCAGGAATAAATTATAAGGTGCTAAAGGCTTGTCACCAACTTTGAGGCCACCAGGGGAAGTGGACCCTGGAATGCAGGACCCAGCTAGGACACACCTTGAGGAATTGGAGCCAGGTGGGGCATGCTGTACCACAGAGAAGCTGTCTCCATTGTTCACTAGGTGACTAGAAGCCCTTCTGGTAGACTGACTCTTGCTTGGTCAGAAAACATGCTCCTGTCATGCTGAGCCTGGCCTAGAATACCATGCTATGGAATGCTTGTGTGAAGAGTTTGCCTTTATGGCCTTGAACTTTTATAGCATGTCTAGATTTTTCTTAATTATACTCATTTATTTATCTGTGTGTCTGTGCGTATGTGTACTGTACTGTGGTGTATTTGTGGCTGCCCAAGGACAACTTATGGAAGTCCATTCTTTTTTTTCCCCCATGGAGGTTGCAGGGATTGAACTCAGGTAATCCATCAGGCTTGGTGGCAGGCACTTTGCCTGCTGAGCCATGTTGCTGGCCCCTGGTCCTCCTAAGTTTTGAGAGCACAGGCATAGGACGAGGTGGAGGATGAGTGTGGATCATTGCACAGACCTGAGTGGCAGGTGGGCTTGGCAGCCTGTCTGAACACTGGCTTCCTGAGAGTTCCTTTTTCCTTTCCTTGTTTCTTGGTTTCCCATTCTGGGAGCAATAACATTAGCCCACAGAGGAACAGTGAGGATTATTCCTAATAGTGGTCCATTGCATTAGCAGGGTCCCTGGGGACAGCTGCCATTTACATTGCAGGCTGCTGACTCCATGATGGGACAAGCAGGGTCTGTGGTCCATCTACTGGCTTTATTCCACCCTTCAGATGAATACACGTGCCTGGCCCATCTGCAAGGCTTGGAAGCCAGGTGTACAGGGTCAGGGGTGGGGTACCCCACTGGCTCACTTCCTCTGGAGGTGGTGAGCTCGTCTGTGGCTCTCAGCCTGACTGCACTTATGGTGTGCTCAGGAGCTCTGAGTGTGTGACTGTGGTGTGCCAGGTGATACCTGGGTGTGGCTCAGTCGTGGAGGTTTGCCTGGTGTGCACGAGAGGTCCCAGGTTCCATACCCAGCACTGCAGGAATGTTTCCTGGTCATTCCAACATGCTGCTGGCCCTCTCTGTGGAACTTTCAGTGGCACGGGGGTGGGAGGGGGAGCCTTGAGAGTTCCATTCTCTGTTGGGAGGCTACACTCAGATAAAACCAGATCCATGACCATGACATAGAGAATAATTTCAGGACAAGCCAGACAGAAACAAAGGTAGTGAGTATTTAGACAGACAGACTCAGCCTCAAGGCAAAAATTTCAGCTTCTTGTGGGAGATGCACTTAGGTGACTTCATAGCTGCATATTAAAAAAAAAGGGGGGGTGCGCTATTTAGGCTGAGGGGATGCAGGCTGGTGCTAACATCACACACATCCCAGCCTTAAGTGAGCACAATTCACTTGTCCTTGACATTCACGTGGCAGTGTCTTCAGGATAAGACACACTGTCCCTGTGGGTCATCTTTGCTCTGTCATTTGTGTTGAAGTTTTTCTCAGAGTGACTTATTTCCATCTGCATGTTTCTTCAATGTTCCTTGGCTCATTCCAGAAAGGAGCAGCAAGGAGGGGCCTGAGGCCTTTCCTCTGTGAACTTCATGGCTGAAGTATCGCTCCCACGTTGGTCCCCAGGTGACAGCACACAGCTTCTAGTTGGATGAACTCCCCCTTCCTCTGCTTTTGAGATGCAGCTTGTGGTACCAAGTGATGTGGTGCAGCCGGTGTAGCTTTGCATCTGTCTCCTGTTTCCTGAACATCATCATCTGTGTCCTCTAGGGAAAGGACCAGGACACTTCCCTATGCCTGTTTGGACAGGATGGCCATCAGCCCTTTAGAAATGAAGCGCAGAGGTAGACAATAGAAAGGATCCCATTTAGGGTAAAGTATCAGGGTGTGCCAGCGGGGAGGCATAACAATTCTCTGTCTGGAGAATCTCTGTCCCAGACCCCCACCAGCATGGGTTTTAGCAGCCCTGGGCCACATTCTCAGTGGGTCATGTAGGAAACAAGTGGCACTCCATCAGGCAGTATGGATTTCGGTCCAGCTCTGTTTCTCCCGAGCTATGTGACTTAGTAAATCTCTTGGCCTCTCTATTCTCCGATTTAGCATAGGTAAATGAGACCAATTTGTACCCATTTGGCAGGGATTAGGTTTTGTTCCAGGCAATTCTGTACAGAGCTCCTGAGTTAGTAGTGGATGTCTAGAGTAGGGGATGGATCATCATCCCATTCCTGTATAAAAGTTATTGTTCCATATAGCCTCCAAGCAGCTTATCTCTGACCCTTCAGGTGAAGGTGAGTGAGGAGCATGCATTAGACAGACCTGGGTCACCAGTACCCCCCACCTGAGCCACTCAGCTGCAGAGGGGTTGTTTTTGCCTCAGACCACAAACTTCCTCCCCACCCTCAAGAAGGAAAGACTTCAACGCCTATTTACAGACTTCCCTGATTTTATAAATAGGCATTCCTCAGAACACGGAGCCAGGGTGGGGGTGGGACAGGTGGGCTCACAGCACCCTGCCTCTCACTGGGAGACACTTGCTGCCACTGTGTGTTTTCATTGCACTGTCCCCAAGTCTGGAGCCTGTGGTCCTCCTGCCAGGTGAAGACAGTATGGTGTGAGCAGAAACCTGTGCAGTCTGTACCCTGGGGTGTTCAGTCAGGTGTGAGAGTGATAGAGGAGGTGCAAGCCTGTATAAAGGGGGCAGGATGGCCAGAACCCCTGAACTGGGACACTTGGGAAAAGGAAAGGAAAGCTAGACAGTGTCAGAGGGGTACATATTCCAGGCTAGGGGAAGCCCTGAGGCCACACAAGTCTGCCTAGTATAAGGGCTTAATGGAAATGATAAGGCTAAGCAGGAAGAGGCAGGTGAGACCAGATATGTGGGCAGAGCAGCAGCAGGAGGAGAGGGGGGAACCTAAGGGAGGGCGGCTTGTTCAGAGTAGTGGGAAACCAAAGACCTTTTAAGCAAAGAACTATAGCAGGGTTCCCCAACCTGTGTTCAGCGCCTGTTGGCAAGGCTGCAGGTTAAGCCACCCAGGGGGAAAGCACTGGGCTGAGACTGCAGGAAGCTGGCTGCACGCAACAGACTCCCCCTCCTGGGGTTACACAGGACATGCTGCTTCCTCCAGCAATGAGCTGTGACAGGCCACAAGATGTTTAGGACCAGAGGAGCCAGTTAGACTCCAAACCACACCCACAGGAGTCTTAGTTTTATGAGACTGGCTCTTGTCTTGAACTTTCAATCCCCCTGCCTCTGTCTCCCGAATGCAAGAATCCCAGGTGTGCACCAGCAGGCTCAGTCCTATGAGGAAGGTAGTCTCTTGGGGGACCTCCCTGGGGCAGCACAAAGCCTCTTGCTAAAAAGACAGCAGGAGGTCAGTGTAAGGAGGCTGCTTTCTATAGGAGAAGGGATGGGATGTCACATCTCTTAGGGAGTCAAGTTCTGAGATGCCCGGAGACCGAAAGACCCAGCAAGCTATTTGAGAGTAGAAACTGCCAGCTGCCTAAGCTCTTTCTACTCTGTACAGATGGAGCCAGGTTCTGTAGCCCTCTTGCTGCGGGTGGGGAAATGCTGGGACTGGGGAGATGGTTCTAAGTTTGAATCCCTAGAAACCAACACAAACGCTGGGTGGGCGTGATGAGTGGTCCTCCACATGTATGCACATGCGCATGTGCACTCACAAGAATGAATGCTTGGGCATGGGGCTGGGGAGATGGCTCCGGTGGTAAAGTGCTTGCTATGTAGGCATGAGAACCTGACTTCCAATCCAGAGTCCTCATAGAGAGCTGGGTGTGTTGGTGCATTGCTGTAATCTCAGGACAAGGAGGAAGGGGAGATGCAGGCTGCTAGGACTCCCTGGCCAGGTAGTCTAGCCTGTGCACTCTAAGTTCAGTGAGAAAGCTTTCTGGGGGAAGGAGCAAATAGTGCCTGAGGAATGATGCCTCGGGTTGACCTCTGGCCTAGATTCCACCTCTCACTTGAAGAATGACTCTGCTCACAGCTTCCTGTTGCCTCCCGGCATCCATTATGTAAGTATACAACACACACACACACACCACACACACATACATACACATACATATACCATACACACACCTACCCCCCCACAAACACACCACACATACACACATGCCACATACACACACAAACACAACACACATACACATATACCACACACACACACACACACACACACACACACACTCAATTTAGTATTTTGTTTTTCGAGATAGGGTTTCTCTGTGTAGCTCTGCCTGTCCTGGAACTTACTCTATAGATCAGTCTGACCTCTGGCCCCTGCGTGCTAGGATTAAAGGCATGCACCATGTGGCTTGGCTGGTTTTTAGGGGATTTTTTTGAGACAGGGTCTCATGGAGCCCAGACTTCCTTGAATTTACTAAGCAGCCCAGGATGTCTTTGAATTCTCCCTGAGTGTACCTCCCATGTGCTGGGATTACAGCAAGAAGCCACACAGTCAGACTTTCTATCTTGCTTTCACTTCTTTATTGATTGTGTGTATACGCATGAGAGAAGGTTAGAGGGCACACTCAGGGCATCAGGCTCAGTAGCAAGAGCCTTAACCCAGAGCCACCTCACAGGCCGGCTTTCTAATTTTTTTTTTTTTTTTCAGAAGATGGGCATAGTGACATGTACCAGGTCTCAATTATCAGGAGGCTGCAGCAGAAGGATTGCTTGAGCTCAGGAGCTAGCCTAGGCAACACAATGAGATCACATTAAAGGGGGGGGGGGGCTAAAGACACTGTAGGTGGTCCATCTTTCAAAGCATTCCTCTCCAGGGGTCTGTAGCAGTGCTCTATTTTCAACGCCTGTCTCCTGTGTTCTTGTCTCCTTTAGCCTCAGTTTCCCTTCCTGAGGAATGCAGAAAATGTTTCTCCCACCCTGCCTACTTCTCAGGATTATATGAGACCAAGTGGGCCGACCTGTGTGTCCTAGCAAAAGGGAGTGGCTAGAGTTGGCTTCAGCTCCTCTCTGCTTGTAGAATCCCTGCCTCTGTCATCACATGACCTGGTCCTCTGGGTCTCTCCCACTCCTCAGGACAATGGCTGCTAATATCCAGAGTAATTTCATCAATATCTTAGTGACATTGTCAGCAGAGATCCAAATTCCAAAGCAAGCCACTTCCTGTTGCTCCAGAGGGACCCCGAAGCTCAACCCGGGAATTGCTAGCTGTCTGAGTTCTCTTGACTCTGTATTCTAGAACATTGTCTCTGAGTCACACAGCCTGGGAGCTGACCTGACTCTGCCATCTTCCCTACACTGAGACCCTCATATGGGCCTGGAAGGGCAGATCAAGTGTAGATTTGTATTTGTGCTATATAACATGACAAATGAGCATGGATGATGGTGGATGCTGCTGCTGTAGGGTCTTGCTGGAGTTCTGAGTTGATGGTTGTGGTCAATAAACAAATCAAGGCCCCAGAGAGTTAACAGGGACAAGGGACAGGCTCTTGGAAACAGGGACTTGGAATTGGCTATGTTTCTTAAAAAGTACCCTTTTCTGCAGTGCTAGAGGCCATTCAGCAGGGAGATAGGAACTCCCCACTCCTATAGGTGGCAGTTTGGCCCCTGTGAATACAGACAGCCTCAGGAGGCATGTACAGGTCTCCATTTACTCTTTTCCAGGTTAGTCATCTGTCTGGTGTGACACCTGTCACATGTCATTACATTGCCTTGGAGGGACAGCTCCTTGATCCCATTATGTGGTTAGTTTATTCATTAAATATTGATGGAGCCCCTCCCCAGGGAACAGGGGCACAGTGAAATGATACCATAGCAGCTAGTGGTGGAGGGGACATGGGGACATCTGGGGAAGGGACATTTAGGTCCAAGACATGGGTAATATATGGGATAAGTGGGTTCCAGCCCTGAGTCAGTGAGTTGTCCTTTAGGACCACAGGAGACCCTGGAGTTGGAGCGTGGCGAAGGAGACCCAGAAACCAAGGCCACAATTTTGTAACAGTGTGGGTGGGACACAGTTAGGGAAAGATAGGACCCAGCCTGGCTGGTGGGACTGTGCTGACTGTGGGAACCTGCTGTGGTGGAGACAGAGGAGGAGTAAGGAGTGTGGAGTAGGTCCAGGCCAGAGGCAGTTAATGGTCGTAGCAGGGACACTTGAGTTGTTAGGTGACGTAGGGCAGGGATAGTGGGTGGAAACCCAGGTGGATCTCAGTTCTCAGCTTGGGTATGGTGGCGGTGATGCTGTGCTACCCGAGGAGCAGATTCGGTGGGGAAGTGAGCTGAGTTTGGGCCCCAGCACACTACTGAGGTGGTGGCAGCTCAGACCAGGCTGTGTTCTTGAATATGAGTACCACTGAACACAGGGCTGCTGAGACCACCCAAAGTGGAGAGACCCCAGTCTGCCAAGGTCAGGGTTGGGCTGCCAAGGATGCCAGGCATGGGAGATTGAGCAAGGAGAGGAGAGGGGGAAGCCTGTCAAGAAAAATGGGGTCTGCAGTCGGGATAATGACTGACAGATCAGGACCTGGTGAGCTGAACTATTTTTGTTGTTGTTGTTGTGTGTGTGTGTTTAGGTAGAGGCCAGGGGTTGCATGTAGTTCCTCAAGAGCCACCCACCATTTATTTGTCTCTTTGTTTTTGAGAAAGAGCGTCTCACTAGCCTGGAACTCACCCCTTAGGGTTATAGATATATAACCCATCATGCCCAGCTTTTAATTTTTTAATATTTTATTTTTATTCTTAAAATCCTGTGTATGTGGGTATGTGCACATGAGTGCAGGCGCCAGAAGAGGGTGTCAGGTCCCCTGAGGCTGGAGCTATCAGCAGTTATGAGGTGCCTGGCTTGGGGGCTGGAAATTGAGCCTTGCTCCTTTGCAAGAGCAGCCCTTGGTCTTAGCCGCTGAGCGTCTTTCTAGCCGCTGTACTCAGCTTTTATGTGAGTGCTGGGTATCGAATTCAGGCCCTTACACTTGGACAGAAAGCACTGAACATCTCTACAGTCCTGGCCTGGGCTTTGATACAGGAAGGTGACCTCAGAGTGAGGAACACCAGGTCAGAGAAGAGTGTGAACAGCAGGGATTCCCGTGAAGACATAGCTGCGTGGTGTCTGTGGCAGTCCCTACACTGTAAAGTGACCATAGCACAGCCCTAGGCCCATGTGACAGAATCTACAACTGTAGGTGGCCAAGAGGAGAGGGAAATGGTTTTCCACATTGGTGACACAGAGTTGCCATTAACCTGGGCAGGTGCTCAGTGGGTGTCACAGAGCCCATCTTTCTAAGGTTTGTGAGAAGCGGGGTTGATTAAAAAAAAGGGGAGGGGGGTTGTGGTCAGCCCTTTTCTGGAACTTTCCTGCTTCTGACATGACAGTCTTGACTTAAAACCAGAATTCTTTTTCTGCTCCGCTGGATACCGCAAGTATTTTCATCCCAAATTACTCAAGTCACTTCTTGACTGGTCAGAAAGTTTCAGAGAGAAGAGAGCCTCTCCTGAGATGTGTGGTTTGGGTAGAGAGCCTCTGCCTCAGTGGCTTTTGTCTGAGGGGTGAGGTTGTTTCCTGGGGGAACTCACGGCTATTCTGGCAGGAGGGAGACTTGGGCAGATGTCACAGTGGGCTCAGGGCGCACAGACCCTCCTTTGTGGTGTTATATTGCTAAGGAGCAATATAGTTAGGTACTGAGAGAAGGGTTCTGAGAACACATAAAGAGTGGAAGGGGAGGCTGTGACCTGGGAAAGAAACCTGACTCAGGGTCCAGGAAGACGACTCTGAGGAAATGGCATTGCAGCCAGCTGAGTCTTCAGGCACTGGGAAGAGTAATCCAAAGTCAGAGCGTAGGCAAGGAGCAGCCTGGTTGCAGGGCTCTGAGGAGACAGTGTGTGTGTGTGGGGGCGGTGGGGGGGGGGAGGCTGCCGGAAGCAGAGAGGCTGGGCCTCTCTGGGCCATGCCCAGCATGTGAAGGGGCTTGGACATTTCCCTCGAGCTTTTGTTGCCGAACACAAAGGAACAAAGTCTCAGGGGTGAAGAGAGCAGTGACAGAGCCAAGGTGAGACCTACTCAGGCCTGGGTAAAGAATGGCAAAATCAAGGGGCTGGAGAGATGGCTCAGAGGTTAAGAGCAATGGCTGCTCTTCCAGGGGTTCAATTCCCAGCAACCACATGGTGGCTGATAGCCATCTATAATAGGATCTAATGCCCTCTTATGTCATGCAGGCTTACATGCAGGCAGAACACTGATATTTATCAATAAACAAATGTTTTGTTTTGTTTAAGACTGGGAAAGTCAGGGATCAGGAGGCCTTGCAGCCTTCCTGGGCTACCGATGACAAAGGTTTAGACCAGAATGCTGGCTAGAGGAGGTAGGGGAAAGAAGGGTGTTGGCCTCTGTGGCTGGGACAGTAGATGGGGTTGCTCCCAGGAGGCCATACGTAGGTCTTCAAGCTTTCTTTGGGCCTTTTAACCTTTGAAGAAATCTGAAGTCTGTGGCTCCTGAGGTACCCAGGTAACATGAGTGGTGAGGCAGTGAGGTAGCCTGGGATTAGATGCCTGCAGAGCCCTGTAAGGCCCAGCCAATCTGTTTCTGGCAGCTTGCCCTCCACCACATTGACTTCAGCCACACTTCAGCTGTGACAATGGGGCTTCCCCTGGCACTTAGCTAGAAGATATTAGGGCTGTAAGAGGTATTTGTTGGCCAAAACTAGAGCCTGGAAACATAAGGCCACACAGAACCCGAGGCAGTACATGGACAGGGGGCAAGACATACCCCTTTCCCCCGGTCTGTTCCCAAGTACACAAGTTGTTTATTCCTTATGTTGCTAAGGATAGAACCTAGAGTCTAGAGTTCTAGGCAAGCACTCTAACTGTTATATGTACTTACATGCCTTTGTCCATTTTCTTGTATGGTTCTCCTTCTTGGAGTTCATTGTGCTTCAATCTACATGTCTGTTCTATCAAATGTGATTTTTTTCAGCCACTTAAAATGGACTTATTTTTATTAATTTGTGTGTGTGTGTGTGTGTGTGTGTGTGTGTGTGTGTGTGTGTGCGTGCGCGCGCCCTGGTGTGCCTGTACCACAGCATGCATGTGGAGGTCTTATAGGAGTTGGTTCTCTTCTTCCACCGTATGAATTCTAGGGATCAGACTTGGGAACAAGCACCTTCACTCACCAAGCCACGTTGCCAACCTCAGCCATTATTACATTGTTATGTAATCTCCCTGTCCT
Organism: Phyllotis vaccarum; assembly: GCA_033318265.1. Taxonomy (NCBI): domain Eukaryota; kingdom Metazoa; phylum Chordata; class Mammalia; order Rodentia; family Cricetidae; genus Phyllotis; species Phyllotis vaccarum. The sequence continues at coordinate 49,896,611 of JARWLC010000017.1, read as the reverse complement.
GTCTTGGCACCACAGACACCCCTATGATAGAATACTTGTTAGTGTAGTGTTCCTGAGCCTGTTCGTTTCACTTTCTGACAACTGATAATTTTGTATTTATATCTCTGTGTGTGCGTGAACGTGCTCATGTGTGTCTGTGTGAATGCAGGTACATTTGTATCACAGTGCACATGTGGAGGCCAGAAGACAGCCTTCCACCTCCCTCCTTGATCCAAGGTCATCTCTTGTTCCTCAGTAGGCACACCAGGCTGGCTGCTCATAAACTTCCAGGGATTGTCTCTACCTCCCTCTGTGGCAGGAACTTGGGGATGACCAACGTGTGATGCCCTGTGTGGCCTTGTGAGGATTCTGGGCATCTAAGCTCAGGTCCTCATGCTAATATAGCATGTACTCAGTGAGAGACCCTCTGAAGCCTTCTTCTCAGCACTCCCATTGGTATTTTCTGTTGCTTTGTCTTTAAGGACACTGATCTTTCCTCTTGTATCTTGTTATGTGATGGTATATTGTATATTTAATAAAAATTATTTTGTCTTTGATTTTTGGCAGGGTCTTGTATAGCTCATCCTGGCTGAGAACTTGCTATGTAGCCAAGGCGGGTCTTGAATTCCTGATCTTCCTGCTTCTACCTACCAAGTGCTGTATTATTATTATAGGCATGTACTACTATACCGGCTCTTAAGCTTGGTTAGTTTGCTCTCTCTCCCTCGCTCTCTCTCTCTTTCAAGATAGGTTTTCTCTATCTTGTAGAACTTACTCTGTAGACCATGCTAGCTAGCCTTGAACTTTCAGAGATCCACCTGTCTCTGCCTCCTGAGTGCTGGAGTCAAAGGAATGTGCTACCACTGCCCATCCTTTTATCTTTCATTCATATGTGTGTGTTGAGATTCATGTGTATGTATATGTGTGTGTATGTGTGTGTTGAGATTCATGTGTGTGTATGTGTGTGTTGAGATTCATGTGTGTGTATGTGTGTGTGTTGAGATTCATGTGTGTGTGTTGAGATTCATGTGTGTGTGTTGAGATTCATGTGTATGTGTGTGTATGTGTGTGTGTTGAGATTCGTGTGTGTGTGTTGAGATTCATTCATGTATTTTCTATTGAGATTCTTTCCCTATAAACTGGTTTTATTTTTATATATTTTTTGAGACAGGGTTTCTTTCTTTGTATAGCCTTGGCTGTCCTAGAACTCACTCTGTAGACTAGGCTGGCCTCAAATTCATAGATCCACCTGCCTCTGTCTCCCAGTGTTAAATTAAAGGCGTGCATCACCAATGCTCTGTGGTGAACTGTTTTTATTTTTATTACAGTGCCAAAGATTGAACCTAGGGCCTCACACTCACTAAGCACAGGTCATCTACTGACCTGTGACGCCCCCCCCCCCCCCAGCCTTCTTTTTACTGTTTTGAGACAGTGTCTTGCTATGTAGCCCAGGCTGGTCTCAAATTTGCAATCTTTCTGCCTCAGCTTCCCGAGTGCCTATGCTATCAGGCCTTGCTCCCATGCAGTCTTTGAATAAATGTGTGCTACAGCTGCTTTGCTGGCCAGTTCCATTATGAATGTTCACTTTGAGTTTGAGTAGGTATGGCATGCTTTTCTGCATTTTTCTTTGGATCATTTCTGTCATTTGCTGGACAGTACAGAACCTACGCTGTTCTACACATGCTGTTGTCTCCAAGGTACTACTGATTTTTGTTTAATGCTCATTTATTCAATTGGGGATTGGCTGATTTTTTTTTTCTTTAAGGGGAAACATGTACTTTCTTTTCCTTTTTAATTTATTTATTTGTATATGAAGGACACACACATGCCAGAGCACACCTAAGAAGGTCAGAGGATACCTGTGGGTGTTAGTTCTCATGTTCTACCATGTGAGTCCTGAGGATTGAACTCAAGTCGTCAGTTTTAGGGCAAGTGCCTTTACCTGCTGAGCTATCTCTGACTGGGGTGGTCTTTTTGAGGCTTGTTTGTTGGGATGAGTCTGTTGGAGGAAGTTGGTTGTTGTAGGAATAAAGGAAACTCAGGGCCAGATCTCTGGGAAAGTCAGAGATATTAGAGAGAGTAAACCCCACAGTCAGATCTCACCCAGCTGTCTTCCGCTTCCTCAGCCTCCTCCCTCCTGGCTTCTTCTGCCTGCTTCTTTCTATGCCTGCCTTAGATACTTTCATCACTCAGTTAAGGTGTGGCACCACCACAGCCTGCCTGGGAGCCTAGAACTCCTTCTGTAAACTAAAATGACCTCGAACTCAGTTTGGATTAAGGGCATAGGTCACCACCCCCAGGATACTCCCTGTGCTGGGATTAAAGGTGTGAGTTACCACTGTCTGATCCTCCTAGACTGACTGTGGGTAGATCCCTCTGATATCTCCAAATGTTTTTATTATATTTGAAAATATCCCCACAGTTGGTCCTTTCTTCTGGAGTTCCCACTGAAGGCTTGGGGTTGTGAATTTTTCTCCTGACTGTTGGAAACAGACTCTCTTAACCCAGTTTCAAAATGTCTCTGAAGCTCTTCAGTCCCTCTGAAGAACTATTTTGAGAGGTATTTTGTTTTGTTTCCCAAGTTACATTTCATCTCACAGTGTCTGCCCCTGTCTGTGACATGTAGGGTCCAGCAAAAGTTCATTTTTGCGTCTCCTTCTTCTTACCCCAAGATTCCCGAGGAAGAGAGGGAGCTGCAGTCTTCCTGGGTGCCTGTCTTCATGTCTTCATCTAGAAAGTTCTACCAATTTTGCCCTCCAGGCAGAAATGGGGACTGGGGGGGCTCCATTCCTTTCTCAGGAGCATGGTGGGTTTTATTTGATGTCCTCACTACAGGGGAGGGAGAGATAGCAGCGGTTACTGTATCAAAGCCAGGAGTTGAAATACAATCCTTCAGCATTACACTCCCCTTTATATGTCTGTATCTTTTACACTAAGATTTAAAAAACATTCAAATTATGTGTATTTACTTATTTTTGTGTGACAGGGTACCTGTGGCTATCAAAGGACAAGAGTAAGCAAGCTCTCTCTACCACATGGCTTCTAGGAATTGAATTCAGGGTTGGTGGCTAATATCTTTACCTGCTGAGCCATCTTGCTGGCCCCACAGTGAGCTTTTAACATAATTATTTATTTAAAATCTTTTAAAATTAGCCAGACGTGGTGGCACATGCTTTTAATGCCAGCACTCTGGAGGCAGAGGCAGAAAAAGCTCTGAGTTCCAAGCCAGCCTGGTCTGTGGAGAGAGTTTCAGGATAGCCATGGCTGTTACACAGAGAAGCCCTGTTTCAAAAACAAGTAGAAAACCCCCCCAAAAAATTTAAAAAAATGTATTTGCTTTATGTGTTTGGATGTTTTGCTTGTATGTATGACTATGCACTGTGTGCATACCTGGTACCTGCAAAGGCTAAAACAGATCCCCTGGAACTGGAACTGTAGACAGTTTTGAGCCATTATGTGAGTAATAAAAATTGAACCCAGGTCCCCTGGAAGAAAAAGTGCCTGTAACACTGGAGCTCTCTCTCCAGCCCCAAATAGCTTTTTTAACGTGCATGTCTGTGTTTAGGTATGTGCTTGTCAGTGCAGGTGCCTATGGAGGCCAGAAGAGGGCGTAAGATCCTTGGAGCTGGAGTTACAGATGGTTCTGTGCTATGTGGGTGCTGGGAACTAAACTTGGTCCTCTTCAAGAACAGCATTTGCTTTGACTACTAAGCCATTTCTCCAGCTCCATTTCTTTGTTTTTGAGACAGAGTCTTATTATATAGCCCCAGCTAGCCTGGAACTCACTGAGATCCACCTGTCTCTGCCTCTTGAATACCAGGATAAAAGGTATGCACATCACACCTGGCCGTTTTTCCAGCTGTTACTTCCCCTTGCATGCTAGAGATGGAACACAAGGCTTAGGCCTACTGGGTAAACACAGACCTACTGAATCACACCCCTTGTTACACTGAACAGATGTCTAAAGATCTGGTTGTAGACAGGAGAGATGGTTCAGTGAGGCACACATGAGGATTTGAGTTTGAATCCCTAGCATCTATATAGAAACAGAGTATGGCTGTATATGCCTCTAATGCCAGTGTTGTTAGAGGCAGAGGCAGGAGGATAACTGGAGTTTGTTGGCTGCCAGCCTAACTCTAGTTTGTGAGAGACTCTCTCCAGGGAATAAGGTAGAGATTGAAAAGAGCAGGATAGTCAATATCCCTTTGGCTGTGCATATTCTGTGTGTGTGTGTGTGTGTGTGTGTGTGTGTGTGTGTGTGTGTGTGTGTGCGTGCGTGCGTGCGTGCGCATGCGTGGGGCCTGCCTGTATGCGCATATATATATACACAGACACCTCACAGTTCTGACCACCTTTAAAATTTTTATTATTTTTTTATTTACAGGTGTCTGTTTATATGATGTGTTTGCATGTGAGTACAGGTACCAGCATGGGATCCATCAGGAGCTGGAGTTATAGGCAATTGTAAGCCACGTGACATAGGTGCCAGAAACTAAACTCAGGGCCCCTGGAAGAGCAGGAAGTGGCTTAATTGCCGAGTCGTCTCTCTTGTCCTCTGGCCACATTTCTGTGCTCAGTGACCTAACAAACACAGAGTGTTACAATGTTCCATGTTCAGGGCCCTGTTCAAGGTACTGAATGGGCAGTTGTACAAGATGGCAAAAATGTTACTTGTCCTAGAGTTGAGAGCTCAGTGGGGCAGACAGGGAATCAACAGGCAAGTAGGTAGCTTGTGTTGTGGTCACATCCTCAGCAGCAGCGAAACAGCCTGACCCTGTTGCCAGCAGCCAGAGAGTTCACCCCCACCCTATCCAGACACCTCCCCTTAGGCAAAGCCAGATAGGATGTAACTGGACACACACCTCAACCTAAGCAAAGCAAAGAGCATGAATTTATTAAATATACAGACAGACAGATGGACAGGAGAAAGACAATTTTAAGACATGAAGACTGGCTTCTCAAAGGAGAAAGTCACATGTAGGTGTCTACAATGACTACCTATAAGAGCCTTCAGCTTCCTATGTGACAGTCCTGAAAGGCTGTAATTAATAAGTTTTAGATAAACTTTCAAGTCTAGAAGGGTGGTGGTGGTGTATGCCTTTGAACCCAGCACTTGGGAGGCAGAGGCAGGCAGATCTCTGAGTTCCATACTAGCCAGGTCTACAAGAGTGATTCCAGGACAGCCAGGGCTATGTAGAGAAACCCTGTCTCAAAAAAAAAAAAAAAAAAAAAAAGAAAGAAAGGAATCATAAGGTGATTTTGAGGTTCAGTACAGATTCCGGGGTGATATGCTAAAACTCGGGGTTACAACACACGTGGTCCAAAATATTTTAACATCCTTGTTTGAAATGTCTTCAGGAAAGTGTTTTTGCATATGTTCTTTGCTTTGTCCTTGCATTGAACTTTCTCAAGGTTCAGTTAGCAGGAGAGGCAGCCTTGATCCCAGGGGGGTGGGGCTTCTCTCCCTTATCTCCTGTTAATTTCCTGTCTCTGTCTTTCCTGTCTCAATGTAAATACAGTGATGCAATAGACATAGAAGCCAGGGTGAAGAAAGAGTGGGGTCAGGGGATAAGCAGAGCCTCTCAGAAGAGGTGAGCTCATGATGGGGTGGTGGTGGTGCACACCTTTAATCCCAGCACTCGGGAGGCAGAGGCAGGAGGATCTCTTTGAGTTTGATGCCAGACTGGTCTATAGAGTGAATTCCAGGACAGGCTCCAAAGCAACAGAGAGAAACCCTGTCTTGGAAAAAAAAAAAAAAAGAAGAGGTGAGCTCAGAGAAGTCTCCTGGTCTCGTGGCTTGTTAGAAAGTCCTTTATAGTTCTATCTAGAAGGGGTGGAGGCAGGAGGCTGCAGCAGCGTTGCAGGCAGTGATGTTGGGAATGATGTTGGGATTAGAGATGCAGAAATAGTGGGTCCTGCTGGGAATGGAGTCTAAAGGCAGAACCTTCAGAATCACCGGTGTGGATTACATGCTTTAGTGATTAACTCCGAGTCACCATTAATCCATCGGTGTCACATTTAGGAAAGGGGATAAAAGCACTTCTCCCCTGAGTCTGTTAGCCAAGAGTGAGATCAGGTTTAAATTCTCCACTACACACTCTCTGGGGCTTCTATCCTTTGTGGGAACCTGTGCCTGCCTGAAGAAGGCTGCCTTGGGAATTTGTTTGTCCCTGAATGTGGCTGTGTAACTGTCCTTTTTGTGTTCTATGACTGTTGAGTGATCTTATGTATTTTTGGTGATGACTGTGTCTATCCCCCATAAAGGGCTTTATGTCTTTATTGGGCAGCACTGGAGCATTACGGGGGGAGGGATGGAACACTTTACAGGGATCTTACCCAAAATTGTACAAGGATCATGTCACTGCCTTCAGCTGATCTCAACTGACCCAGACAACTACAGTAATGCAAACAATGGTTCATCAACCAACATCCATAAATGGATATTCATTTTAGAAGGTTGCTTTCAACCTCTGTATTTGCTGCTTTCAGCAAATGGGAAGGGGAGAGGGCATGGAAGAGTACGTGATTTAAGATTATGTGTTAAAGTTCTGTGTTAGCTTAGGTTGTAAAAGTTGGTTACACAGAAAGTCCAAAGCAAATAAGGTTGGTTGCTACCCCACCCCACCCCGCCCCGTCCAGCCTGGGCTGTCCCGGGAACTGGGCTGTAGACCAGGCTAGCCTGGAACTCACAAAAATCCGCCTACTTCTGCCTCGCAAAAGCTGGGATTGGAGGCATGGGCTACCACCTTCTGGCTTGCTACATTGTTCTCTCCGACTAAAAAACAAGAACAGAAATAGGCTGAGTTCACAGTGGGAGAGCCCTTACTGTTTTCTGAGATAGGGTCTTATGTAGTCCCTGCTGGCTTTGAACTCCCTTACCTCCACCTCTCAATTGCTGGGATGGGTTTACAGGTGTGTGCTGAGCTGGATAATCCCTTTCCACCTGCCTGGCCAGGACTGGCCTGTGGAGAGTAGGGTTGGCATCTGTGAGTTCTCTGTGAAGCTGGACTTTTACTTTTGGACACTTCCTCCATTGCCCTCAGCAGCTTTCAGTTTCTCTGAGTTGCTCTTCTGCTATTTACACGTGAACCTGCTGTTGAGACTGGGCTGTCAGACCGCAGGGACATGTCTAGTGGGACTGGAGTTTCCTGTTGCCTCTTGTGCAGAGATACCAGGTTCCAAAAATAAGTATTTTCCCCAAACCCCACTTTTTTGACCTGGGCTAGGATTCTCTGAGTACTCTGGGACCTGGTTTGGACCCTGCTCCCCATGACAGCTAGAGGAACCTCAAGTGTTGCTGTTTCCGCTCCTTCAGGCCGTCACTCGCAGAGCCAAGGTGGCTCCTGCTAAGAGGATGAGCAGATTCCTGAAGCATTTCACAGTGGTTGGGGACGACTACCACACATGGAACATCAACTACAAGAAGTGGGAGAATGAGGAGGAGGAGGAGGAAGAGCCAGCTCCCACCTCAGCTGCGGGGGAAAGCAGTACTGTGGGTGCAGATGCTGAGGCTGGCCCCGTCCCCACACCCAAGCCATTCATGGACTTCAGGAGCAGGCTGAGGAAACTCTTCACTTCACACAGGTTTCAGGTAGGAGGATGAAGTCACCAGGACTCCAGGGTGGGAGTCCCTCCTTGTCACGGCCACCTGTGCACCCCACAGGTGTTTTCTGAGCACGTGCTGTGGTCTGACCTGTATTGACAGTGGGGGAGGGGAGATAATACAGTGAAAGGTTAAAGGTCCTTCCATGGCTTGTCCCTCCAAATGGTAATGACTTGGGAACAACAGAGGAGGACACATGGGTTCATGCTGCAACTTTGAAAATATGACTTGAGTGACAGACCGGTCAGGGAAGGACCCAGCTTGTGTGATGCTGGGTAGCTGAACTGTCCAGAATGCACACAGCCTGGTAGACAGATGGGAGGCCGTGGGAGGAAAGAAAAGATGGAGTGGGAGGCTGCTTAAGAGGTATGGGATTTCCTTTTGGGGTGGTGGAAATACACTGGAACTAGACAGTGGTGGCAGCGGCACAGCCTTTGCGACTGTACCCACTGCCACTATGAATGGTTACTTTACACTCTGAAGAATCCACTTGTGTGTATACACTCCGAGAGAAGCATTCACTCCACAGAGTGCCTGCTTCTGGACAAGGTCATGTGGGTTCCCTGCCTCAAAGCCTCATCACCATGGGCCCTCAGACTCTTCTTTATGGAGAGGTAACACAAACACGTGGGGCTGGGGAGATGGCTAAGTTGTGCAAGCATGAAGACCTGAGTATGGGTCCCAAACACCCAGGCAAAAACTGGGTGTGACAGTAGATGCCAGTAATACCAGATTGGGAGGCAGAGATAGGTGGATCCTTGGGGCTCACTGGCCTCTTGGTGAGTCCCAAGTTCTGTGAGAGAATTAGTTGGAGAGTGACTGAAGACATTAACATGAACCTCTGGCTTCCACATGTGCATGCATGGGAGCACGCACACACACACACACACACACACACACACAGGCACAAACATACACACTCCACATGCCTGGCTCTCACTATCACCACCTCTCTCTAGATGTTGCCATAGGGAGAGGTAAGGGACTTCCTGGCTGTGCTTTGTTGGGAGCCATCTATCCCAACCTTGTGACTGGCAATTTTTTAAAAAAAGATGTATCATTTATGTATATGTGTGTCTTTACAAGTTTATGTGCACTTTTTGTACTCAGGACCCCTCAGAGGCTAGAGGGTGCACAATCCCTGGATTGAAGTTACAGATGATTGTGTCACCTTATGTGGGTCCTAGGAACTGAACCTAGGTCACTGAGCTATTTCTCCAGGCCTATGAACAAGGGTAGACTCCTGCCTCTACCCTGAGGTAGCTAGCTGGTGTCTAGAAACATGGCTGCTCCAGGAAAATGCATGAGACCAAGGACATGGGGACAGACAATCACAGTTCCTGGTAGGTCCAGTCCACAGGGAGACACTTTGGTGATGGCATTCTGGGCACCAGAACCCTGGTCCCTTCTGAAAGCAGGGAGAGGCAGCTCCACCGCTCATCATTGACACTGTTCTCCAGTGTGTGTGTGGGGGGGTGTTTGAGGGTTATATTGGTCTTTTTCCCCACTAAAGCAGGCCAACAACCCAGCATCCTTTGCGTTCTGCCAGCCCTTCTGTGGCTGCGGCAGGAAACATGGTATTATGTTGTTGGGGTTGAAATCCAAACCTGCAATTTCAGAGCAAACAGAGGGAGCCAGCTTCTCTCCAGCTGGAAAGGGAGCCTCATACCCACCCACCTGGAAGTCCCTGCTTCTAGAAGGGACTCATTCCCACCACTCAGCCTAAAAAAAAAAAAAAAAAAAAAAAAAAAAAAGATGACTGTCATAAAGGCACTTATCCACTGAGGGGACAGTGATCCATCCACCTATTGTGGATGTCAGCAAGCTAAATGTGACAATCTGTGGAGTGGCAGGAATGACATGCTGCTTAGCATGGCTAGACGTCCCTACAGGGGCAAGGATGAGGTTTAAGAGCCCTAGACAGACTAAGAATCGAGAGGTTGCTGATGACTGTCACCAGACACTCAAGGTTGAGTGTAATAGGCCCAGGGGTGGAAGGGCATGTTTCAGGCAGGGGACTGAGGTGGTCCAGGGCCTGTGTTGGGGAGGGGAGGAGGGATGCAAGGTTCCTGTGGATAAATCAGCAAGGTTGTTTATTGTTTCAATGAGGCAGGGGCTGCTGTGGACAGGGGTGGGGGGTGTCATGACCAGACAGGCTGAGGGTCTTGGATGGAAGCTAGATGGAATGAGAGGAGGGGACAGGGGTCCAGGAGTCTTGCTCTCTGATGTAGGATCTGCAAGACATAGTGACAGAGTGCTCTCACTTGTCACATGAGATGGTATAATCAAGAGGGGACATGGATGAGTCAGCCTCCAGGGAGGGTGATGTGAGATGGGTCTGGAACTCTGACTTTGACCAAGGGGCAGCCAGAGTTGAGAACTCGATTCACTTCACATGCCCATTGTCTCCAGAGTACAGTGTGTGGCCAGCTGAGGTTTTGGTTCCAGTACAGGCCCTAGCTCAGGCTGATGGAATCCTGCTGTTGGCACTCCACAGGGGAGGATATAGGTTAGCAAAGGGATGTGAGTCCCCTTGCACAAAAAGCAGATTTGAGCTTTGGGGGATCAGTTCATAGGGGCCACGAACTAAGATATATGATTAAGATTCTTCGTTTCTCTTTCTCATTTCTAACCAAGTTTCAGTCACAGGATACAAAATATTTTTGAGTTTGTTTTTCCTTCAAGTCAAGGTTTCTCTATGTAACATCCCTTGGAACTCAGAGACCCACCTGCCACTGCCTCCCTAGTGCTGGGATTAAAGGCCTACACCACCACTGCCTATACTTCAGTCAATTTCTGTGGTGTATAGCTCACCACCAGTTAGTTCTGAATATTCTTGTCACTGGCCATCCCGCCCCTCCAGAACCCCTCTACATTTTACGTCTGTGTTCTGGGGATCACATCACAGGTGGCCTGAGGGTCCAGCTGCCTGCACTCCGCATAGTGTATGTATGTTCACAGCTCATCCACACACAGTAGCACAGATCCATGCTTCATGCCTTCTGATGGCTGTGTGGTGAGACTGTTCTCAATACAGTATGCTTTCGTTTTAGATCCTGTGACTTTGCTAATTCCTCTGGTTCTAAAATAAAGAATTAAAAAAATCCAGGCTGGGAAGATGGTTCTGTCAAAGTACTTGCTTTACAAGAGGACCCAAGTTCTGGGGCTCAGAACCCAGGCTTAAACAGAAGACAGAAGAGTCTGGGTAGCGCTGAAGAGAGACCAGAGGACTCCTGGGGCTTGCTGATTGGTTAGTCTAGAGAGTTCACCATAGTGAGAGACAGAGGCCAAACTGCACGGTGGTGGCGCACGCCTTTCATCCCAGCATTTGGGTACAGAGGCAGGCAGATCTCTGAGTTTGAGGCCAGCCTGGTCTGCAGAGGAAGTTCCAGGACAGCCAGGGCTACAGAGAAACCCTGTCTTGAAAACAAACAAAATGGGACCCGAGTACTCTGGGGAGCTGGGGGACTTCTCTCCCTTAGGGGCCCACAGTTTTCTATTTCCTGTCCCTTGGTCACCCAGTATGTTTCTCTAATACCATCTCTCAAAGCAAATGGCACTCCTACAAGGCAAACAGAGTTTTGATTTTTCTATTTCTGTGGTTCACACAGATGCTCAGTAAGGAGTTCCAGAAGGGGCCCCCCAAAGGCTGTCTATCCTCAGGGGTGAAGCAAGCTGCTCCCAGAGTATGATGTACCCTGTCTGCATGGTCAGGGCAAGGGACTTCCTAGAAAGTGGGAAGATCGGGAGGGCAGGGGGACCCATCCTTAGCATCTTCATCAAACCATTTCCTGATGGTTCCTGAGGATGGAAGGGTTCACGACCTGGTCTCACATACTCCTGTTCCCCCCTAGGTTGTCATCATCTGCCTGGTGATCCTGGATGCCCTTCTGGTGCTTGCTGAGCTCCTTTTGGATCTGAAGATCATTGAGCCAGATAAGAAAGACTATGCAGTCAAGGTATGTGCATGGCACACATGCGGTGCAGGTCTACACCATCCCCACCTGTGTCGCCCATGCATGCAGCTTAGGTCCATATGCAGCCAGGGCATATTTAGGGTGCTGCTGATGGGGTCATTATCTGCAGGCAGGGAAGTGTCACTGAGTCACTTGATGCTCAGCATGTGCGGATGAGCATCCTTCCTTCATTTCCCTCGGGTGTATGCCTTACTGTGGTGTGTTATGATCAATCTTACACTTTTTGTCCCGTGTGGCCACATGTCCTTTTGACATGACCACATGAATGTGTATCCCCTTGCTTCATGGCTTCCTTGGTAAGAACTGAGAACTCTTCAGTCTTTACCACTCCATCACGGAGTATGTGACTGCCCCAGTCCTCAGCAGTGGAGTAACAGTTACAGGAGGCACCATCTGTCTAGCAGGTACATTCATTCATTCATTCATTCATTCATAGACAAGGATTCTCTGTGTAGCCCTGACTGTCCTGGAACTGGATCTGTGGACCAGGCTGGCCTCGAACTCAAGAGACCCACCTGCCTCTGCCTCCTCTGCTGGGATTAAAGACATGTGCCTTTTACTGGACACTGACATTGTCCCCCCCACACAGACTTGGGTTCTGCCCATGGTACTGCAGTTACTGCAGTGACGGGCCAATGTGGCTTTGAGCAGGTGCCTGCCCAGCCACAGGATGCTCCTCTTAGTGGGAGGGCTGGGGTTTTTTTCTTGCCCTGGAAAGCAATCCCCTGGCCTTGGGTGTGCTATGAAAGCACTCATGACAGAGCTGCGGCCACAGCCCATCTTTACTTTTCAGTTGAGACAGTTTCACTCTGTGGCCCAGGCAGACCTTGGACTCTTTTGATCTTCCTGTAGCCAGACATGGCCAGGGAAGTTTAATTTTGGCATCACCTAATTATCCTCAAAGGGTGGAAACCTTGTGGTGGTGACAGTTGTCTTCAGCTCTGAGTCTTCTCTGGTAGCTAGGCAGGTGTGCGTGGCCAGAGACTATACCGTGTGACAGCCAGTGCTCCTGTCCTCTGTCCCCTCAGGCATTCCACTATATGAGCTTTACCATCCTGGCCTTCTTCATGTTGGAGATTTTCTTTAAACTCTTTGTCTTCCGCTTGGACTTCTTCCACCATAAATTTGAAATCCTGGATGCCGTCGTGGTGGTGGTGTCTTTCGTCCTCGACCTCATTCTCCTGATTAAAAAGCACCAGTTTGAAGCACTTGGCCTGCTGATCCTGCTGCGGCTCTGGCGGGTGGCCCGGATCATCAATGGTGTGTCTCCTGTGCTCCTAGGCTGCATGAGAGTGGGGCGTGAGGGTGTGGGCGCCAAGGTGCCAATACCAGATGCCTGGGATCCCATACCTGGATTGCATTATGGCTGCTGCCTCCTTGGAATCTGGAGAAAGGCAGACAGTAATATTTGGTGACAAGTTGCCACCTCTGGCTGCAGACTGAAGGTAGTTTTGGGAGCATGGGCCTCTGTGCTGATTACCCAGCCCCAGGGTCCTCTCATGGAGCTCCCAGTTTTTCCGAGTGACACTTGTTACCGTCCCCTGGCTCTGGCTCTATAGAGGACACTTGGGGAAGCCCCTGGTGCCCTAGTCTGAGGAGCAGCACTTCTGGGGACCATGGCTGGCCAGTGGTTGAAGCTGTCTAGTCTTCCCAGGAGCCTCAGAAGTCACTTTCCAAGCTCTGTGCCCCTCAGCTGTTATGCTGCAGAGGACCTGGGGTATACTTAGGGTATCTAGTCAGTCAGCTAGGACTGGGAAGTCTGGGGTGAGGGAGTGCAGTGTGACCCATGTTTAGGGTGGGTGGGTCTTCTCATGGGGCTGTGACCTCAGGAACTCTGACTGGCACCTCCTGCCCCAGAGTCCACTCCATTCAGCAGGAGCTGCGGGTAAAGTGGGCTGCTGCGGCCTGGGATTGCAAGGGTCACAGTCCAGCCAGCTTAGCTCTGGGGAGAAGAGAACATTCCTTTATGTCATGTGGAGACAAAAGTGACAGGCCGGTGAAATGAATTTGTAAAAGAGGTAAAGGTTTATTAAACACACCAGAGTGTAGCCACAGTGAGTGGGCTCCTGACTGGATGAGAGGGCTTGAAGCCTCACACTACAGCTGGGCAGGTAACCCTGTGCTACTCGCGGGCTTCATCTGGCTTTGTATCTGAGGGTAGCACACGTGTCCGTTGGATCAGGAGTTGTGCAAGGCATCCTCAGTCACCAGGTCAGGGCCATGTTCCTGCATAGGGTCCCTGCTTTAACCTTTGGCCTTTTCATCTCCACACTCTGGGCTGGACCAGGGAAGACAAGCTAGTTTAAGTTACTGTGGGACACTTGTTCTTGGGGAATGGAAACACAGGGGCCTGAAGAGACTGTGCCCATGGGGCCACAGGGAAATACTACCCGAGTGTGTACTCTGACTCGGAAATGACAATCTTTCTACACATCCAAAGTCTACATATAATTAGAATACAAGCCTTGGGGCTGACATGAGGACTCAGGTGGTAAAGATACTAGCGTTCAGGCCCCAGGATCCACAAGATGAAGGGAAAGAAGTGACTCCTACAGTTGTCCCCTGACATCCATGTGCACCCCCCAACACACACACAGTAATATTAAAGCAAACTGTTGCACAGTGACCCTCCCCTCCCTTCCAGGCATCATCATCTCGGTGAAGACACGCTCAGAACGGCAGATCTTAAGGCTAAAGCAAATAAACATTCAACTGGCCACCAAGATCCAGCACCTGGAATTCATCTGCTCTGAGAAGGTGAGACTTGGGACTGGATCCTCTGCTGTCCCTGCTCACTAGTGCCCATGTTCCCGTAGCCCCAGCCCTAGCCTGTTACTCCCTTTCTTGGTCTTTTTGGCTTAAGCACCAGCTCCTGGAGCCCAATCCCTCATCTGGGCATCTGATTCTGTCATCACTGCCCAGGGCCCTTCTTGAGAACAGCTTCCCTCAGCAGCCAGAATACCACAGACTTATTTTTAGCTGTCTGTAGCCTGAGGCCTGCGGAAATGTGACTCAGAAGTTCATTGCCCAGTGTTTATCTGCTTTTACAATAGGAACAAGAAATCGAGAGACTCAACAAGCTGCTGAGACAGAATGGACTTCTTGGGGATGGGAACTAGCCTTCCAGAAGCTCTACCCTAGAGAAGCTGGGCGGTGGCCAAAGAGCAACTGAACTGTGTGCTGCCAACGCCAGTCCTCGTCTTTGCCTCAGCTTGCGCTCCCTGGATGCAGGGGGTAAATCTGTCAGCTCTGCTGCCTCCTGGCTGTGACCCAGAGCCACTTGTCCACATCATCCTCCTACAGCAAAGAAATCATAACCACCTTTTCTCAGCTTGAAAACGGACAAGGAAGCTGGACTTATAAAACTTAATGTCATTGCTTCCCTCTGGGTGTAGGGATAGCCCACTCTTTTGTAAGCACATTCTGAAGAGTAGAAGCTGACACCTTGCACTAGCCCATTCTAGAAAACCTTTCTATACCAGCTGGCCCACAACTTTTCATGCTGCATCTCCTAGGGGAGCCATCCTGGTGCCCAGCCTTTCTGCTGCAGCATCCAGCTGTACCATCAGCTTCAAACTGGTTCTGCACCCACCAGCATCTCTCTCAAATACTGTACAATTAATGTATAAAATAAGCGCCCTCCTTCCCCTGGGCCCGCCTACCACATTCTTTCCTTGGTGGCAGCCCACACCAACCCACCAGATATAGAGCTAGCTCACTGCAGGGCCCCCTGACTGCCCTGTAATTAACATCCTCTTGGGGTATAATACCCTCATGGGCACAGGTTTTTACTCAGTTTCTTGCTGGGTTTTACTTCTCAAATGCTGATGGGCATTTTGAAGACAATTCCTGACAGAATGAAGGATAATGCACTGAGGAGGCTCTCTGTGCATTGCTACATTAGGCTCTGTTCCTCCCACTTCTCCAGAGGCGACAAGGCCAGTGACCTATGTGTGCAAGGTGCTGGAAACCACCCGACCTGACCCTCTAGCTCAGCAGAGTAAAGTTTCTGAGAGGAAAAGGCAGTGGAGAGGGCAGAGTGCTGATTAAGCAACTTGGTGAGTGATGTCTGGAGCCTTGGTGCCCGCTGCTGCAGGAGGGAAGACCTTCAAGACGGGTACTCACTCCACGTGTGTCACACAAATGGGAAGAAGAAACTGAAGGGCAGCCTGGCATTGATGGTGGGTGGAGCTCGGAAGCCTGCCTCTGCAGGAGCTGACACGTCCACAAATGTCACTGTGGTGGAAATGACAATGGTCCTCTCAGGCCCTGGGAGGGGCTGTAAAGGAGAGACAGAAAGACACCATCACTGTCAGCAGGGGCTGGTGGGTACATGAAGTCACCCAGGCTTAGTGCAGCCAAGGTGCACTATGCTCCAGGCTGACCCAGCAGTAGCAACCATGGGTCGGTGTTCACAAGAATTGTGACCACAAATCAAACCTGCCAGTGAGCTCTTCCCTCTAAGTACAAGTTAAAGGATGATTATGAAACTGTTCTAAGGCTCAGAATTATAGTTAGGCTGATGGTACATTCAGGAGGCTGACACCAACAGTCACAAGTATGAGACCAGCCTAGGTCACATGAGAAGATTCTATGTCAAAATGACCAATCCCACCAGGCACAGCAGCACTAGCTTCCTGACCCTAAATGTGGGGGATGGGACATGAAGATTAACAGCTCAAGTCTAGCTCTGAGACTGTCTTTAAAAAAAAAAAAAAAAAAAGATTGAAATCCAAATAGAAATTTTAACATTTCATACCAAGTAATAAACTTCCTGTCACACTTGCTGTCCCCTCACCTCTGTGTTCACCTGCTCCTTTTATTTGTTGTGGTTTCTTTCCTGCAGGGTTGTAGGCCTACCTCTGGGATGGAGATGAGCTGGGCAGTGACGTTCACTATCCTGGCTTGGGGGTTCAGCAGAGACCCATACTTAGTCCATTTCACTTCTATACCTAAAGCCACAGGGAGCTGGCAAGGGCCCTGAAACAGAAAACTAGATTAAGCCAGATTACAGGACCACAAGCCATCTAAATCTGTAGTTGGGCATGTTAGTTATAAAATGTTTGCCAGTTACAAAATGTCCAGAACACAAGGGTGAAAACACATTATACAAGTTCAAAGCCTGAGTCACTACAGCACCCTCTGCTCCCACGACCGACCGTACCACCCAGTGAGAAACAGGGCTCCACCCTCCCTTCCCAAAGAAGGCCTAATCTCTGTGCAATAGTACAGTCCTGCTAACCAGTGTTGGGGACCTTCAGGGCCTCTACCAGCCCACATCCACCTCAGAGGAGCTTCTGGAAATAGGCCAGAGGAAGCCTTCACAGCAAGGAAGCTACTATGACAGGATCAACAGGTGAATTTGATTGTAGCTCATGTTAAAATGCACACAGAGGAAAGAGAAGTGCACTTTTATCTAATTTCGTCAACTAGCAATGATATAACATGGGGCTGGAGAGATAGCTGTGTGGTTAAGAGCACTGGCTGCTCTTGCAGGACCACCTGGGTTCACTCTCCAGCACCCACACAGCAGCTCACAACCACCTGTAACTCCAGTTCTGGGAGACCCAACACTCTCTTCTAGCCTCTGCAGACCCTAGGCACCCATATAGTGCACATACATATATGCAAAGACACACACACACACACAAAATAGACAGTTGGACATAATAGTGCACACCTTTACCCAGCACCCTGGAGGCAGAGGCAGGCATATCTCTGTGAATTTGGGGCCAGTCTGGTCTACAGAGTTGAATTCTAGGACAGCCAGGATTGTACAGAGAAACCTTATCTTGAACTATCCCCCCCCTCAACAAAAACAAGACAACACTTCTCAAGGCAGAATCAGTGTCTGTATATTATCAAAGGTAATTGTGCAGGGCAGACATAGTTGTGCACACCTTTAATTCTAGCACTGAGGAGGCAGAGGTGGGCAGATACTTTGAGTTCAAGGCTGGCCTGGCCTACACAGTGAGTTCTAGGACAACCAGGGCTATAGAGAGGACCATGTCTCAAACAAAACAAAGGTAACAGTGCTTCATCTGCATTGAAGGGGCTGGCAAGATTGAGCTAAGGCTGGATCTTGACTCTGTCCTAAAACCTTTGCTTGGTCAGTCCCAAGTTAAATGGGCATTGGGCCCTCCTGACTATCCTTTTGCTGGTAACTGCAGGACTGCAGAAGCTGTATAGTGGGTAGATGGGGAGCCCACTAAGCTATGGTACTTCCCTATATGTTTGACTTTTCACTATATTCTCTAAGTTATGACCTGGCATAAAAAGCTAACAGACCCTGCCTGACTGGAGACTGCCTTTAGCTTGCAAGAGCCTTTAGAAACCTTATCTCTGAGCCAGCTTGCCATATCCTGTTGCTAGGAGAAGCTGCTTCCCCCTGGCACTGATGACTGGTGTCTTTACCCAGTGCCAGAAAGCTAAGAGCCATACCCAGGTTCTCTGGTGGATGAGCACTGGGTTAAGTGATCCTTGGAATGGGGAACTGGTGAGCTTCTTCCCCACTGTGCCAATTCTTTTAAATATACAAAGCAGATAATGAGAGGTCTGAAGCAGCTGTGACAAGAAATAGCTGGGCAATTAGGGGAGAATGGAATGCACACCTCCGCTGGGGACAGCCCACACTTTGCTGCTAAGACAAAAGGAGGAGGTAGGCAGAGGAGTCACGTGTGACCAGGAAGCTATTTGTGGGATGTCAGTTTCCCAAAAACTCTTTGGGGAACTTTGGAACTGAAAGAGATCATGTGTGTGGGGGTAGGCTGCCATTACAGTCCAGAGGACATGGAATGGGGAAGTGGTAGAGACAGGAGGCCACATCCCATGTCCTTCATGTCACCAAATGCCTGAGGAAGGCTTACTGCATCACTGCTGTCCAGGCTGACCATCTCGGTTTTGGAATATTTGCATAGCCATGATGAGTGAGAAATTCATGAGGCTAGACAGAAAATCTGTTGTTCATGTCCACCTTAGTCAGTCTAGAGATAATGGTATTTCAGTGGCCCGAATTCTGACCGTAACCACTACCCACCAGTAGTAATATGCTGGCACAAAGAGGGTTTCAGATATAGATGTCACATTTTTGGATTAGGGGATTTCTCAACCACAGTGACTGTAGTGGTCACTCACGCTTCCAATTTATGGAGTGGCCACTGTGTCCTGCCAACAGAAAAACAAACTTAACCCTCTGTACAGCCCTGTGAGGTCAGTGATGTCATTTCTGAAGGGCTTTAGTAGGCCAGAGCACAGCAAAGTTGGCTCTGGCAGGCCTTGCCCTTCCCCCGCACTCCCTCTGCCTAGACAAACTGTTAGATTACATCCTTAAAGCTGACCACCAAGGCTATTCTTTTATTTGGCCACTTCCTCCTCCTGAGGCTGCATACTGAGGCCCAGCTATCAGAAGTCCCTTCTGTCTCGCCCACTTAACATGCCCAATCAAAACAAACCAACTCACCCCAACAATGGGGTTGTTCCCCTTATGGGCCATCTGTCTCCTCTCTCTCTCCAGAGCAAATGTTCCTTTTCCCTTCTCCCTCACACTCTCCTCCTGGTTCTGTGTCACCCCATCCTCATCCCCATCCTCATCCTCATCCTCTGACCCTCTGAGACAAATAGTCTTCTCTGTGCTGAGAACCTGGTCTTGGGGGTTCTTGTGCTCTGGTCCTCTCGGTTTGTTTGAAGGAAACAGAGGCTTGAGAGCTAGTACAAAGGCCCTGTGAAGAAGGGGCCCAGCTGGAAAGCCTAGCCTAGCTGCAGCCACCCCAGAGGAGGATACACGTGCAGGCCAGCAGCCTCTCGCTTTTTACCTTCATATTGGAGGAGTGGGCGACATAGCGCACTGACACCCAGTCCTGCACGTCCTGGGCCCGGGAATTCCCAAACGCAGCCACATAGTCAGGGAAGGCCTGGCCTCTTAGCAGGCTCTGAATCTTCTGTGCCAGGACCCCACAGGGGACGGTGCCTGTCAGTCTTTAGGAAGGAAACAGAGGTCAACTCAGGGAGGCACTGAAAATCCTCAAGACCCACCAGACTCAATACTTCCATCCTTTCTTCCTCTCCAAAAATGCAATCACCTAACCCTGGAAGTGGTCCTGATTTTGGGGCATCCTGGTCATGGAGATGACCCCAATGATTTCCAAACCTAAATTCCAAACCATCTCTCTCTGTGTATGGTGTGCCATGCTCAGAAGACAGGCAACACAGTGGCTTAACCATATCCTGTCCTGAAGGGTGCTGGCACATGCAAGTTCCACAGGAGGGAACTAGGGTTTACCCTGGGCTGCTGCCCCCTGGCATCCTGTGGGAAAGTGCTAGGTAGAACCCTCAAGAAGAAATGCTGGCTTGAGATCAGAGCTGGAATCAAACTAATGACAGAGTCACTCCAACAATGCCAGAGGGGGCAAAGACTCGTGTTCGTATGGAGTGGGGATTCAGCAACAAATAAGCAAAACCAAAGCCCCAGAAACAGCGGTGCAGAGGACCAGGAGCTTGAGAGGACCAGGAGCTTGAGTCTAGCCTGAGCTACGTAGAGAGACCTCACCTCCCATATCACATTCTAGTTTTCCTTCAGTGGTTCTCTTGTGTTTTAAAACTGAAAATCCAGAAATGGAAAGGACTTTCATGGGAAATATTTTTGCTCAGAACTCAAAAGATATTTAACCTTAACCCCGAAACACACAGGCCCTGGGGTCAGGCCCTCTGCAGTGTTTTGCTGGTGACTTTAATAGGAGAAGGGAGGGTGCTTTCTTCGCCACAGCCACTCTTACCTGAGTTGACAGCCAGATTGCACATTGTAGCCAAACAGCACGGGGTCCCGGAGCCCCTGGATGGCAAGGCAGTCCTGCTCCACAGTGCTCCGTAGAATAGTAAATTGGCCTTGACTGTTCATTGTCTGAATAATCTCAGACATGCACAGGCTGTTAAGGGACAGGCAATGGTTCCAGGGCAGTCAGGTTGTCCAGGAAGAGAATGTCATCACTAAGTGACATGAGATAGGAAGGGGCAAAGATGCCAGTAAATCTTGACTGGCTCGCCTTCAAAATTAATTCAGCCAGGTGTGGTTGCCAGGCCTGTCATCAAGCTACTAAAAGGACTGAGGGCTGCACATTTGAGGATTCCTGAACTAGAGTGAGTTCAAAACTAGCCAGGGAAACTTGCCAAAACCTTGTTTCAAAATGAAAAATAAGGAAAGGGCTGAGGCAGCTCAGCGGAGGAGCATTCTCTGAGTATGCTCGAGTCCCAAAGGAGGACAGCCTGGTCTATACAGGGAGAGTCAGGACCTAGATCCTGTCACAAAAAAACAAAACAAAAGTGAAGGAACAGAATGAACTTATGCCTCCAGGTGTCCTTAGGTTGTTTGTTTGTTTGTTTTCTGTCTTTTACTTTGTTTTGCTTTTTGGAGACAGGGTTTTTCTGTGTAGCTCTGGCTGTCCTGGAGCTCACTTTAGACAGAATGACCTTGAACTCAAGAGACCCACCTGCCTCTGCCTCCTGAGTGCTGGGATTAAATGTGTGCACCAATACTGCCCATTTTAGGAGTCCTTTAAATACTCTTGTCTTCTTCCCCCAAAGTCCCACCAGTCTCTGCTTAGAGCCAGCCAAACCTACCACATTTCACTGACCCAGACAAAGCTCTAGTCAGCCAGGTGCCTCCCTCCCATTGTTTGCCCATGGCATCCTTGGCAACAAATGGAAACATAGCCCATCAATGTAGACAGGGACGGTGACCTTCTCCACAGACCCCCAAAAAAGGATACCCCTTCTGAGGCTGAAAGCCAGCGGCCAGTGGGAGTCCCACTCTGTAACCGGGGTTGCCACTCCGAGGAACAGGCTTGGTGCCATGCTGAAAGACAGGGTGATGTCCTGTGCAACATTACTTAGGCAACAGTGAGGACAACGTAGTGCTCCTCATGATAACATCTGGAAGAACAGCTCCCCTGTTCTCAAATATAAATGGATCCCAGAGAGAGTGGGAGGACAGCACCCGGCTTCCAGGCAAACCCCACACACCACTGCAAGTGCAGGATAGGAGCTGTGTCATGCTTCTAGACTGTGCCTCCCCCAGAAATCAGGCTTCTCCTTCAACTTGGCAGCCAAAAAATTGAACAGAACACTCAAACTTACCTGGATAAAGTGAATCTCAAACTTCTGCTGCAGGAGAGTCACTGTGCTGCTCAGTGTCCCCAGAACGAGGGAAAGGCTGGCTTCCTGTATCTGGCCTGTGGCTGTGTACAGCAGGATGTACTTCACCTGGGACAGAATGGGACTCATCCACCTCTGCCCACTACTGCTCAGCAGCCATGTGACCACTTCTGATGAAGCAGATACAGAAAAGTCACAACCGCCAACTCTGCTGTCTAATCACATCAGTGATGTTCCCCTAGCATCCCAGTGGACAGAGCCACCTCGGCTTCTCTGTGACCAATTTTTTGATCTTTCAGATAAGCTGACTCAAGCACAATTTGAATAGCGTATTTCTGCAGAAGAAATTAGTACAATCAAATAAGTGGTGGTGACAATAAATTGTGTGTGTGTGTGTGCATGTGTGTATATCCGTGCATGCACATGTAGGAGCCAGAGCATGACACTGGACATCTTCCTCTGTAACTCTCTGCCTTATTGCCTTGAAGCATAGTCTGTCAGTGAACCACAAGCTCTCTATTTCATGCAGGCTAGCTAGCCAATGCACTCTTGGGATCTGCTTCTTTGTCCCCCCAAAGCTGGGGTTATAACCAGGTGTAGTAGTCATGCTTAGCTTTTTACTTGGATGTTAGGGATTTGAACTCAGGTCTTTATGCTAGTGGAACAAACATTCTTATTCCCCTGAGCCACCTCCACAGCCCCTGATAAGAAAATTTTGGCGTATTCTTGTAAAATACTGGATTTGCAGAGGCATGTAAAGATATGTCCTCTAATGAGACAGCAGAGCAGCAGAAGCTACTCACAGTATGGGCCAGAGTTCTCCCTGGAGGGACAACAGGCTGGAGCGAGGCAGTCGGAGAAGTACTGCAAAGACAGACAGACAGACTGGGCACCTACCTCGAGAACAACGTTGCTGCAGAGTCTATCTTGCCCAGTGCTGACCAGAGACGGCCGCAAGACGCCATGGCCTTCTAACCGGGTCAGCGTGTGATTGAGAGACTGATACATGATAGACTGGATCTTAATAGAGACCTGCGAGTAGGCAGATAGCCTTGGTTATGGGGCTACTACCAGCTATACAGAGCACAGGTGACCCTGTTAGAGCAACCGAAGTTTAAAACCAATCTTTAGTGACAATGATGCAAACAAAGCAGGACATGAACACTGATAAGCGCTGTGCATGCTGTAAACGCCCTTTTGCAAGAGTGCAGGTGTTCCTATGTAAACACACGCGCACACACACACACACACATTCAGAGGCAAGTTGGAAAGCAGTGCACTAAGAAACCTACTCATCAAAGACATGGAAACAGCCCAAGAGTCCATCTGCACAAGGAGTGCTACTTATCTATAAAAATCAAATCTCAGGGCAGAAGAGATGGCTCAGCAGTTAAAAGCACTGGCTTCTCTTCCAGAGGACCCAGGTTCAAGTCTCAGCACTAACATGGAGGCTCACACCTGGCTGTAACTCTAGTTCCAGAGAATCTGACAGCCTCTTCTGGCCTCCAAGACTTGCAGGCATGCACATGGTGTACATACATACATACATATATCATGCAAAATGCCCATACACATAAAGAAAGAACTTAAAAAAAAAATCAAATCTTCAAACATGCTACAGTATGAGTGAGTCTTGAAAACACCAAGTGAAAGAATCCGGACACCAAAGGTCACTCAGACTGCAGATTCCACTAAATGTGGAATGTCCACACAGGCAAATCTGCAGAACCCAAAATGGTCCTCACGGGCTGGAGTAAACCAGAGAAAACTGGGGAGTGACACCTAAGGGATATGGGAACCTCAAGGGTGATGAAACATTTTGGGGCTAGATCACAGTGAAGCTGGCATGACCTTGAGATGACACCAAATGCCACAGAATTGGTCAGAAGACACAGCTTTAGCAAACCCTTGCCTCAGGAGATGTGGCAAGCCTTCACAGGTACCCCACACAGTGGTTGGTTAGGTAGGCAGCAGGTTTGAGGAAAGACAGAGCCAGAGAAACTTTTTAAGGGACATTGTCATTGTGACCAAACACTAGAAGAATGACAAGCAACAGGCAGTCCTCAAGGGACAGCCAAAGCCACTGTCTGGGAGGAGCCTGAGTCACCTGCTCATTACACTGTCTTCAATTAGTGCAAAGCTGTTTATAGCTTAAATGGCAAATGTTGGAGCCGTCACTGTAGAGATAAAGATACAGTCTTTACATGCCTGTGCCCATGACCAAGGCAACCTACAGTTGTCCTGCTAGGTCCAAATCACTCAATCCCTTGGGAAAACAGTGTGGGGACATGGGTGACAGGAAAAAAAATCAGTCTCTACAACTCTCTGCCAATAGCTTGAGTCAAGTGGAAATCCCTGGGCTGTTATATACAGACACCATGTGGACTGGGCAAGTTTGGAAAGGTATATCAAAGCACTTTCTAGAGGCTGGAGGGAAGTCACAGAAAGGCCTGACACATCCTTTGTTTTGTTTTGAGGATAGGATTTCAGTGTGTTGTTCTGGCTGGCCTGGAACTCCCTATGTAGACCACACTGGTCTTGAACTCATAAAGATCTGCCTGCCTCTGTCTTCCAATTACTGTGATTAAAGCCATTTGCTTCTGTGCTTGGGTAAAAATAAGTCTTAAAAAAAAAAAAAGTGGCTGGCTTGTGGAATATAACATCCATGGGTTGATCCCTGGTCAATAACATATACACACACATGTACACACCCTGCCATACCCAGAGAAAGAGACAGAGATGCTTTTACCTGTGTTGTTGAATTAGGCACCTAGGCAAAAATAAACCACAGTAAGTTTAGGTATAACAAGGAGATGCATTTCTACAGCCTTTTCAGGCTTTATCCATTAGAGATGGAAGGCCACTTTCATCCACTAGAGATGTCACTAGGCTGACAGCTGCTGCTCAGCCCTGGTCCTCTCCTGCTTCTAGCTATGTGCAAGCCACTGCATTTCCTTCTACAGCCTCGTCCCTCCCATCAGAAGCATCATGGGGCCTGCCCGCTTTTGTGTCGCCATTCCACATAGCCTCATGGCTCTGCTGTGTCTGAGAGCCCACTTTATAGTGCCGACAGAACTGTTAAAATCAGACATTAAAGCATCGGATGAGCTGTAAAGTTGTCAGCAGTCAGCTGCTATCAAGGTGAGTGAAGGAAACAAAATACAACTGGAGTACATACAAACTTCATACAGATCACTCCAGCAGCCACTGATCCACAGTGCCAGAGAACACAACCTCCCACCCCGGTCAGGCACTGCCAAGATCACTCTATACCTTAGAGGGGGCAAAGAACAGAACACAGAGGTGCATACAGGTGACCCTTACCCTCAGAATGGCAGGGCTGCTGTAATAAGCCATGCTGAGGGCTTCCATTCCTTCACACTCTTCTATGTTCACCCTTCGGCTGCATTCGGAGGCCTGGCTCACCAGGAATGCTGGAAAAGGTAACATTCCGGGGTAGGGTGGGGTGGGGGATACAGAACACGGTCAGCTAGTGAATGGGAACTAAAATGGTCACATATAAAAAGGCAAAATAATCTACAACATAAAGGTAGCATGTCTAAAAAGGGGCTTAAAAACTGGGTTTCAACTAGAAAATACACGCACAAGATATACTAGACTTAAAAGGCACAAAAGATACTGAACAGTGTCTCCCTCCAATTCTGTCCCCCCCCCCCCCCAGTCTCTGCCCCAGCGAGAGCAGCATGACTGCCTGCTGAAGCTTTCAGAAATACTATGCAAATAAAACACATACGTAAAAGGTTCTTTTTTAAAGGCAATTATTTTCCCCTTTTGGACACAGATGCACGCACGATACACTATACTGTGCATTTTTTTTCCATGAGCAATGAATGCATTCTGAAAACTTTCCAGCAGCCATGAAGGGATAATTAGTGTTCTCTTGTGGGTGTAGCATAATTACTCCCCAGATCCCTGCTAATGGACACAGCAGTTGTCTCTGCCTTGGCTGTTGCCGTCACAGTCTGCATGGGGCTTCTGCATGTGGGCCAAGCCTTCCTGCAGGAGCTTTGGTAATTTAGATCCATATGTTACACCGCCCTTGCGGGGTGAAACCAACTGTTCCACCAGCTACTGCAGGAGAGTATCTGCTTCCCATAGCTTCATGCTCTGAGCTTTGTCACTCTGAAAAGTGGAAATCGCTTCTTAGTTTGACTTGTTCGCTGTTTGAGACAAGGTCTCACTACGTAGCTCAGGCTAGCCTCAAATTTGTGGTTCTCCTTCCACCTCCGGAAAGCTAGGATTGGAGGCACACCCACCTCACCATGCTTCTGTTGGTTTTGACTCACACTGATCTACTATGTGCAGGGAAGCTCCTTCTTTCCAGTCGCTCATTATTGCTGCTCACAGCTGGCTGAGGGTTAGAGAGCCACAGCTTTGGCCTTCTTTTGCCCAGGCCCTAGGCCTAGGCTCCTCTTACCCAGGCACTCAAGCACAATGGTCTGAATGTTCCCACTGTGAGCATCAGTCCAAAAAAATCCTATATAAGCAGGTATGGGGTACACACTTGGAATCTCAGAATTGGGGAGACTGAGTTGGAAAGACCAGGATGAGATACACTGGAAGACAGACTCAGGAAACAAGCGAGAGCCAGGCATGGTGGTGTGTGGCTTTAATTCCAGCACTGGGAAGGTGCAGAGAGGCACAGAGACAGGTAGGTCTTTGTGAGCTCAAGGCTAGCCTGATCTATGTATCGAGTTCTGAGCCAGCTGGGGCTACATAGTGAAACAGTGCCTCAAAAACTAAATAATAAACAAATAAAGCATACAACCAAACAAGTGGAAAGAAACTAAAAGCCTCGAAATTCACTTCTGAAAAAACAACAAACTACCGATGTTAGCATGATCTCAAGGGATACTGGAAAAACAATTTTAATTTCTTAAAACTAAATTTGACCTGTGGGTGGGTGGGTGGCTGCACAGGAGAGGGAAATCTACGGCAGTCAACTTCCTCCATCTCAGGGATAAAACTCAAGTTGCCAGGATTGGTGGCAAGCACGTTTACCTGCTGAGCCATCTCACTGGCTCCTGCGTGAAGGTTAACCAAGGAACCAGCAGCATGCAGCATGGCAGCCAGCATACATAAGTGCTTTCTTAAAGGCTATAGCAATGGGAAGTGTGTGCCCATGTATCACTGTTTGCAGATGCCACTGACCAGGGTAGAAAAAACCTCTGCAGTCAGGCAACCTTTGAGACCTTTCTACCTGAAGAGTCTTTAGGTTAGGAAGCCTGTTTACCTGGCAAGTTCAGGCGACTCACAGGAAGAACAGGAGCCTCTCTTACCTGCAGGGTTCTGATCTGCGCACAGAGATGACGTGAGAGGCGAAGGCAGTCTAAGAAACGAACCAGAAGGTGGACCTGCAGTCTGCAGAGGAACTCCATACTACAAACACAGAACCAACAGATGAGACAAGGTGTTCTTCAGCATGCACTGGACACATGGTGGTAGCCACAGAACTATGGGGTTGGGGACACGATGATGAACACAGTTCCTGCCACACAGTCTAATTCTCAGCTGTCAATCACATCCACACACACCTTTTAAAAACAAATGTTAAGTTTCCTGTGGTAGTACACACCTTTAATCCCAGCACTCAGGAGGCAGGAGCAGATAGATCTTTATGAGTGTGAGGCCAGCCTGGTCTACATAGTCCCAGGCTAGCCACTGCTACAGAGCACCGTTGTGTGACAATTCCCTATACTCTGAGGGAAACTCCTTATGCAGGAAGGTACAGCTCAAAGGAGTCCCTGAAACTGAGCAGATTGATGAGGCTCCTCCCCATCAGAGTAAGCAATAAGAGCTGAGCGTCTCCTTGAGACTAGTAGAACAGAGCTTCAAAGGAGACTCTCAGACCAGACTATCTGCCTGGAAGAAGCAGAAACCAGCTGAACTGCCTGGAAGAGGTTTAGTTCAGTGGTTCTCAACCTGAGAACTGAATGACCCTTTCACAGGTGTTGCCTCAGATCATCCTGCATATCAAGTATTTACATTACAATTTATAACAGTAACAAAAATTACAGTTATGAAGTAGCAGCAAAAATAATCTTATGGTAGGTCACCACAGCATGAGAAACTGTATTAAAGGCTCACAGCATTAGGAAAGTAGAGAACCACTGCACTAGCACCTTAAATTTCATTTATTTATCTAGCTATTTATTTAATTGATATATTTATAGATGAGGTCTTGCTGTGTTACCCAGGCTGGTCTTGAACTCCTTCGGGCTCAAGTGATCCCCCTGCCTCAGCCTCCCAAATGATGGGATTACTGCTGCGTAGGGCAAGTGTGATGGTCACACTTTATCTCAGGTTTAATTGTCTCCTCTACTTGGGAGGCAAAGGCAGGAAGATGTCTGTAAATTAGAGGTCATCTTGGTCCACACAGAAAGTTCTAGGTGAACCACAGCTACACAGTGAGAAGCTATCTCAAGTAAAAAAACAGAGGCTTGGAAGATATGTGCACCTGGATATGCCTGTCACTATATCGTTGCCTCTTCCATTATGGGATGCCCCTTGGCAGAGGATCAGGAGCTGAAGGAGTGTTTACATCTGTGGACAGAAAGGGATAGCTGAGCACAGGTGGAAACAAATCCCTGTTCAGTAACATTCATTTAAATGGCAGCTGTAATACTCATTAAAGTCTTACAAGACTTCGTGTGTGTGTCTGAATATGGGGGAGGGCCCATGGAGGTCAGAGGTCAGATGTCTTCCTCAATTGCTCCTCACATTAGTTTTTTAAATCAGCTCTTTCTATTTACAACTGGAAGCTTGTGTATGCTAAAAAAGGGTGGTGGGCCAGGATATTAAGAGCACATACTGCTTTTGCAGAGGACCCAATTCAGATCCCAACAAGGCAGCTCACAACCACCTGTATCTCCAGCTTAATGGGATCCAACACCCTCTCTCCTGGCCTCCCCTCACCCCAAACATAATTATTCTGGTATTGAGGTGCACACCTTTGATCCCAGCACTCAAAGGCAGAGGCAGGCACATCTCTATGAGTTTGAAGCCAGCCTGGTCTACAGAGTGAGATCCAGGACTGTCAGGGCTACACAGTGAGATTCTGTTTCATAATAAATATATACACATAATTAATGTTTTTAATTAAAAAAATGGATAGTGGTTGGTATAATCTTCTACTTGGGAGGTAGAGATGGAGAGATTATGATTGCAAGGACCAACTGAACTAAGACTCAAAGGAGAAAAATTAAAAACATACAGAGGGGCCGGGGTGTCAGGAATGCATGAGTAACATGGGTCCCATGCCAAGTGCTGCCAAGACTGGAATGGTGGAACACAAAAGCAGGTTTGTCAGGACGTCCTGACACTGGCTACAGGCTCCTACACCTGTTTCCCTCAATCCAAGGGAACAGCAGTGTGCCCTTCCCCGGCTGTATTCCATAACGCTGGGAAAGTCCTTCACAGTGCCTGGCACACAGGGAATGCTCAAACAACAGTAACCAGCCTTCATGTTGACATGGGAAGACACAAAGGTTATCACAGAAAAAAAGGGTTTTCTTGAACAATGCAGCCATGGGCCCTACCTCTACAATTATATACAAATGTCATAGATACACTTACAAACCAGGATAAACATGGGCCAACCTTTTCACAACGGTTTGCAATACGGATTTTTGGGGGAGGGGACAGGTGGGATTGACACCACAGCCTGGAACACACTCAGCATGTGCTCTACCAACAAGAGCCTTTCAATTTTTACTGAGGCTCCCCTGCCCCTTCTAATGCTGAAAACCAGACAATATCATACTTTCCTTTTCAAAGGATGATTCTGAAAGGTTAATTTTTCCCCCTCATTTTCCATTTCCTGTGTGTATGTGATATATTGTCTGTATGTGCATGGGCACTCATGTATGTCACTGCATGAGCACATGGGTACACAGGCAATGGAGGCTTGAGGTTGATGTCAGGCACCTTCTTCAGTCATTCGACTGCCCTATTCAGTAAGGCAGGGCCTCTCAATCAAACCTCGAGCTTGTGAACAGAGCCAGTCTGTAGCTCGTGTTCTCCTGGGGATCCCATGCCCACCTTTTGATGCTGAAATGACAGACAGACCATATCTCATCAGCATTTACAAGGACATCAGAGATCTGAACACCGGTCTTCATGCTTGCGGCTCAAGTACTTAGTCACTCAGGTACCTCAATGGAACCTGCGTTTGAGGCAGGTTTCATGAAGCTCAGGCGGCTTTAAAATTTGAACTCTTCTTGATCCTCCTGCCTCCATCTCCCAACTGCTGAGACTAGAGGTGGAAACCAGTACACCCAGCTTTGAAAAAGTTCATTCAGCATTAACGGGCCCTATTTTACTGGTTTGCTAATAAAGACATATAGAAAATAGGACACAGCTTCCTAATGTCTGTAAAACAAAATACAGTTCTGAGACCAGGACCTGGCTGGCAGTCCACTCCCAGTGCCCAGGCTTCCCTCATTTTGCTACACTTTCTTGGACTGAAAAGAATGGAAAATTTTGCAGAGATAAAATTCAACTGCAGAGCTGGGTGGTGGCGGCACATCCCTTTAATCATGTGGAAGGCAGAGGCAAGTGGATCTCTGGGAGTCTGAGATCAGTCTGTTCTTCAGAGCAAGTTCCAGGGCAGCCTGGGCTGTTACACAGAGAAACCCTGTCTCTGTCTCAAAAAACAAAAGAAAAAAAAATTCAGCTGCAGAAGTGACCTCAAATCCTGGTTCAGATTTGAACACTCACTTGAATTCCCATGACCTTTGACTGAGGGAGCAGCAATGACTCTCTGTGATGTCCTGTGTCCCCAGGGCTGGTAGTTTTGGCTTTCTGTGTTGATACTGAAAATAGCTTATAAGAATAGAGTATTCAGGATAGAGGAGAGACTGTCATCAAGTTGTTGGCTCACCTCATACTTAGTGGGCTGTGGGGCATCTGATGTGGCTGTGGAAGGAACATCTGATTCGGCACTCAGTGTAAAACCACCTGATGCTTGCATCAGTCTGTCGAAATTGTTTTCCTTGGGCACTTCCGGATTAGCAAAGGACAGTGCAGGCTTGTCTGTTTTTAGACAAAGCATTGAAAATCAGCAGAAATGTATGGAGTATATGACATCTCAACTTTGGAAACCTACTCTTAGTAGGACAAAACTGATGTTAAGAGCCGGGCAGTGGCGGCCCACACCTTTAATCCCAGCACTCAAAAGCAGAGGCAGGCAGATCTCTGAGTTTGTTCCAGGCCAGCCTGGTCTACAAAAAAAGAGTTCAAGGACAGTCAGGGCTACACAGAGACAGCCTGTCTCAAAAACAAAACAAGGGCTGGAGACATGGCTCAGCAGTTAAGAATACTGGCTGTTCTTCCAGAGGTCCTTAGTTCAATTCCCAGCAACCACATGATGGGTCACAACCATTTATAATGAGATCTGGTGCCCTCTGGTGTGCAGGAATACATGCAGATAGAATACTGTATACATAATAAATAAATCTTTAAAAAAATAAAATTAAATTAAAAAGGTTGATATAAGTTTTTTCGGGATATCTAGATGGCTCAGGCCTGACAACCTGAGTTTGATCCCCAGGACCCACATAGTGGAAAGAGAAAAATGACTCTAGAAAAGACATAAATAAATGTAATTTAAAATGTTTTTTGTCCAGTGGTAGTGGCACATGCCTTTAGTCCCAGCACAGGCAGAGGCAGATGGGTCTCTGAGTTCAAGGTCTACATAATGAGTTCCAGGCCAGCCAAGTTATCCAGAGAAACCCTGTCTCAAAAGAAAGAAACAAACAAACAAAAATGTTTTCTTGTATATTTGCCTCTCTTAGAATCACTAATTATCATGAATTCAAGACCACCCTGGTCTATATGGTGAGTTCCAGGCCAGCCAGGGATACACAATGAGACCCTGTCTTGAAAAATTAATAAACAAACAAACAAATGGGATCATTAGACCTGGCTGCATCTAACAATGTGGTTGGTAGTAACTGCTTCGAAGGCCCGCAGGGAAATGACACTGCAGAAACCAGGAGACAGAGCTGGTCACTGTCTCTGGCCCTCAGACAAACGCCTGCTTCTTCCCCACCCCACTCCAGGGAACACTCTCTCTGGGTGGCTGTGGAAAGCTAAGACCATTTATCTCTTGGTCCTCTCCTGTGCTGGGTATGAAAAGAGAGGAAGAGACAGGCTCCATGTCCACTGGGCTGCTGTTATGGCTTAGACAGCCATGGTCATCTGTCACTTAGGATAAGTCTTTAATCATGAGGGAATAAATCCCAAATATGGAAAGACTTTCAAATGGGATGATGAAGTTTCACTGGCAAAGCCATGAGTGTGCCTCTGCCCCTCGATGTCCTGAGAACAGCACATACTCAGGAGCAACAAGCTGCCTAGGCTGACTGCTCAGGGAAAAGTAAAGATCCTGTATTCATGCAAATACTCTTAGTAAAAATAAAAAAAGGAAATGGAAACCACAGGTAACATTTAAAGATGAAACTGAGCTTCAACTATTACTCCAAGAGGAAATAAATGTGCACGCACACACATGCACATGTATGCACATACACATACAACCGGATTCCTAAGTCTACAGGGCACAAATATCTTTGAAGTTGAGTATAAGATGACAGCTACAGCACAAGAACTTAAAGACAGTGTGAGCCAAGGGTCTATAAAGTTACCTGTAAGTCAGGCTCCAGCCATCAATTATTCACACAGTCAAAACACAGAATGGGTGCTTTAAATAGAACAGAATGAGGTGTTCCCCCAAAAGTAGCTTTTAAAAGAAAAATAGGGCTTCACAAAATCTATCAAATTCAAATACTTACAGTTTGAAACATGGACGCAGAAGACGGAAGGGTTGATCTGGTCAATGAGTTTAAAGACCCGGTGAGGAGGGTCGGCAGTCAAATTCATTGAATAAACGGCTGCCTTCTGGCTGCAGAGCTGCCTATCGCCCCTGAGGGTTAAAGAAAACAACAGTAAGATTTCAGTCCACAATCTAACCAGATCACCCCCAATCTACCCTGGGCACTACACAGCACAAGGCCACTGACAGAGTCTGAGCTCATGACAGAATCCATTTGTATTTATTTGCTGTTACAATGTGGCAGTGAAGCTTTTATCTCTAACAGAAAGAAGAGCAGAATAATTTGCTAGACATGGTGGTGCACACCTTTATTCCCAGCACTGGTAGAGACAAGTGAGTCTCAGAGTTCAGGTCTACACAGCAAGTTCCAGGTCAGTCAGAGCTACACAGTGAGACCCATCTAAAAAATACAGACACACGCATGCACACGCACACACACACACAAAAACCAAAACGTTTAAGGGAAGGCTCTGCTGGGTGTGGAACATCGTGCAGAGCACTCTTCATAAACTTGAACAGTATGGCTCAGTGGTTAATCATTTACTGCTCTTACAGAAAACCAGAACCCACATCAAGGCAGCTCATGCCTGTAACTCTGGTTCCAGGGGATCTGGTGCTTTCTTTTGGATTCTGTGGGCACTGCATGTATCTGGTGCACATAGCACACACAGGCACACACACATGTCAATAAAATAAACATATATAAAAATAAATATAAAAACATACTAGGAAGTTTTAAAAGGTATTCTTATATTTGTTTGGTGTGTACATGCATTCGCATCATTTCCATGCCACATGTGTGGAAATCTGAGGACAATTCACACGAGAAGTTCCCCTTCTGCTATGAAGCACCTTTACCCACTGAGCAACCCTACCCTGCTCACTTCCTGTTCTTCTCTATCTCAGCCACCTGTCCAGCCTATGCCACAGCCTAGAATGCCTGCCCTCAACTTCTGTTGCCCAACTTGTGCTTTACTCTCAGGACCCAACACAGCTCCGATCACCTTTTCTAGAAAGCCTTCCTGGCCTAGCTGAGGTAGATAGCATTCTGGTGTTCCTCAGGGCCCTGCCTCACTCATCCCCTTCCCTCATCCAACACTAAGCTTTTAAAAGCACTATGTCTCTTGTGCTGGTAGGAGGTGCTAGTAGAAGCACCTGCCTGTACAGGCCCTGCTTCCATCCTGCTCTACAAGAAAGGTCAAGAAGAGTCCGAGACCAAGAGCCTCAGGCTTCTAGCTTGTCTGCCAGAGGGTGCAAGAGAGTGGACATCAAACCAGAACTCTATCAACTAGTCAAGTGATGTATGTTACCAGGGACCACACGCACCTAGAGCCTTGCACATGCTAGGCCAGTACTCTCCACTAAGTGGTGTCCCTACCAGTCAAGACAATTAAATGAAGGCCCATTACATGGTAAGCTGGGCTGGCGTGGACACCACCACATAGATACTCCTGTGCTCATGAAGGACCATCGGATGGGCATAGAGCCACTCAGACTGCTCATCAGTAGATTTCCAAGTCATTCATTATATGACTTATTCTTATTTATGAATGCCTGGTCTCAGCTTGGCTTGTTTCTAGCCAGCTTTTCTTAAACTATCCCATCTTCATTTGCCTCTGGGCTTTTGACCTTTCTTTATTCAATGTATTTTTCTTCTCTTACTCTGCGGCTGGCTAGGTGGCTGGCCCCTGGTGACCTCCTCTCCTCTTCTATTTATTCTCTCTGCCTGCTAGCCCCGCCACCCCTCCTCCTGCCCTGCGGTTAGCCATTCAGCTCTTTATTAAATCAGTCAGTGTTTTACACAGACAAAGTAACACAGCTTCACAGAGTTAAACAAATGCAACATAAAAGAATCCAACACAGCTTTGCCTCATTAAACAAATACTGCCCAGCATAAACGACTGTCACACACCCGAAGCTGATATTCCACAACAGACTTTCAAGTCTACACATGAGGTCTGTTCTTACAGAGCTTTATAGAATGCAGGCCTGCCTGCTCATTCACACATCAGTAGCAGCTTCTGCTCAGCTGCAACAAACACCCATGTGACTCGTAAAGACTAACATGTTACCTGGCTGGTCCTTGCCAGCCACTGTTTTAAAGATTACAGTTGACGTCTAGAGTCACTGTATTTGGTGGCCAGAAAGATGGCCCATAGGGCAAAGGCACCTGCTGCCAGGTCTGATGACATGAGTTTGATCTCCGAGACCCACAATATAAGGAGGAAACTGACCTCCACATGGGTGCCAGAGTATGAGCATGCACACATACACAAATCAAATAAAAATGTAATTTAAAAAAGTTGTACAGGGGCTGGATGCTATGATGCATGCCTTTAATCCCAGTACTCAGCAGGCAGAGGCAGGCAAATCTCTGAGTTCAATGCCAGGCTGGTCAACATAGTGAGTTTCAGGACAGCCAGGGCTGCATACAGAAACCCTGTCTCAAAAATTTGAGGGGACCAGAGTGATGACTCATCTGTTAGTTAAAAATGTGTACTGCTCTTGAAGTTCCCAGTACCCATGCTGGGTGGTTCACAACCTCCTATGACTCCAGGTCCAGGGGATCCAGCACCTTCTCCTGACCTCAACAGGCAACCATACACAGGTGCATACCTTCCCCCCACCCCACCTAAGACACAGATGCATACACATAATTAAAAATAAAAATTATAAAAGGTAGCTGGGTGGTAGTGGTACACACCTTTAATCCCAGTACTTGGGAGGCAGAAGCAGGCAGATCTCTGAGTTTGAGGTCAGCCTGATCTATAGAGCTAGTTCCAGGATAGCCTGGGATATACAGAGAAACCCTCTCTCAAAAAACCAACCAAGCAAAAAAGGCACGGTGGTGCACATCTTTGATCCCAGCACTCAGAAGTAGAAACAGGGACTGGAGAGATGGCTCAGAGGTTAAGAGTATTGGCTGCTCTTCCAGAGGTCCTGAGTTTAACTCTTAGCAACCACAGGGTGACTCACAACCATCTATAATGAGATCTGGTGCCCTCTTCTGGCGGACAGAATACACGCAGGCAGAACACTGTATACATAATAAATAAATAAGCAAGACAGATGGCTCTCTGTGAGCTTGAGGCTAGCCTGATCTATATAAAAAGTTCTAAACCAGCCAGGACAACACAGTAAAACCCTGTCTCAAAACATTTTTTTAAATTACTGTATTTTAATAAATGACATTTCAATACAAAAATGTTATTCTTACAGGGCTAATAGCACATGTTTGCAAACCCAAGACAAGAAAAGACTGATTTTCAAGGAAGGCTAAACCATGCTCTGGTCCTGGAGGCCAGAAAAGGACCCCCTCCAGCAACCTGCTCTCCAGGCTTCTTCACAATGTTTGAGGAGGGATTCAGTTTCTCCGATGGGTTGATAAAATGATTTCTCATGGGAAGAACCCATTGTGTTTCGAAACAGACCAAGCCTGCCAGGTGGCTCAATTTCAGGCAGCTCTCTCTGCAGTAAGCTGGTCCCACCATAAAATGCACGAGCCTTTTCAAAGGGCTGTTATTTTTGGAAGAAAAAAAATTAAAAAAAAAAAAACCCTCTGAAACACAAGGTGAGATCACTCAGAACTGATCGCTTCACCTTGCACTCCCATGAGAATGTCTCTCTCCATCATTTCCCATTGCACTGTGAACTGAGATCCAGAGAGGTGCCCACAAAACATCCCAGCTAACTAGTTAATGTCCATAGAAAGAACTGAGAAATACAGGGGCTGGGGAGGTGGCTTAGTGGATAAAGTGCTTGTCTCAGAAGCATGAGGGCCTGAGTTTGGATCCAAGCATGGATTAAAAACTAGGCACTGGTGAGTGTCTGTAATAGCACTGGGCAGGTGGGGAGACAAAAAACCAAAAAGCGTTCCATGTTCAGTGTGAAACCCCATCAAAACTTAAGGTGGAGCCGGCTGATAATGGCACACATCTTTAATCCCAGCACTGGGGAGCCCAGCCTGCTCTATAGAGTGAGTTCCAGGACAGCCAGCACCACACAGAGAAATCTTATCTCAAAAAAATAAATTAACAAAATGTAGAAAGCAATAGATGATGAGACCCATGTTGACCTCTGGCCAACAGGATTGAATGCAAAGATAAGCCACGCCCACATATACATACATGCATACACTATACACACAAAGGTTCACACACACACCTGTGCTGTATGAGACTAATTCACAGCTACAAACAGGAGACAAATTCATGACCTGTGCACAGCTGAAATATTAATCTACAACACAGAGACTCTTACTTTATAACACTCTACAACAGTGGTTCTCAACTTTCCTGATGCTGCGAACCTTTAATACAGTTCCTCATGTTGTGGTGACTCCAACCATAAAATTATTTTGTTGCTACTTCATAACTATAACTTTGCTCCTGTTATGAATGGTAATGTAAACATTTGATATACAGGATATCTGATATGCAACCCCTAAAGGTCACGACTCACAGTTTGAGAACCATCCTCTAAAGGTAACATACATGCCCTTCCATTGCCCACATTGTTGTGGGGTTGCATGCAGACAAGCAATTGTTTCTTACAACATGGACTTCCGAATAGTAAGAAACAGGCTTTCTGTCCCCAGATTTTATTGTCCCGCCCAAGCTGCCGTAGAAACTCCCTGTCGTATGCTTACGTGACAACTGGGACTGAGCAGGTAGAAAAGACACTGAAATCCATGGTGCTGCAGTCAGGGTCACAACAGCAGTTGACATCACACTCTGCTGGAAGCAGGTCACAGACGCACAGAGCAGCAACTGTGGAAATAAAGATGGAGGTGAGGGGTGTTCAGAGGGACACAGGAAATTAGGCTGTTAGTGCTCCCTGCCACCAAAGGATTCCCAAAATCAATGTCACAAAACATCTGGTTCCTACTGTGCTTGTGGGAAAGTCTCTTGTGAACATCAGTCCCTTTGAGTACCCATATCTGTCTCCGAGGTGGCTGTAGATGCCTGCACTTCCGCTTCAGAGAAGGTTCCAAGGAAGATTGACAACCTCATCCATTTCCTCACATGCCCTGGTTGCCTTTTATTTTTAATTTTTTCTTTTTCAAATTTTTTTCAAGACATAGTTTTTTTCTGCCTTGGCCATCCTGGAACTAACTCTGTAGACCATGCCTGCCTCGAACTCAGAGATCTGCCTACTTCTGCCTCCCAAGCGCTGGGATTAAAGGCATGAGCCACCAGCGCCCAGCCAAAATGTTCTTTTTTTAATTTAAAAACTTAGAATACAGGGTAATAAATTTATGACAGCATAATACAGCATGGAGAAAAAGCAGGAACCCCACCTCAGTAGCAACTTTGACTTTATCCACTCTGATGGCCCTCACAGCTCTTCAGTCTCCACTGTTGGCCCATTTAACAGACAGAGAACCTCCCCCAACAGTCTCTGAGAGCTCTGGTCACTGGCATTTGACTTCACTGTTTCAATTTATTACTAATGTTATTGTTCTACTCATTCATTCTCCTCAAATGGAGAGAACCCTTTGAAAGAAATAACAGAGAGTCTGAAGAGAAGGCTGGGCAGCTAAGAACACTGGCTGCTCTTGCCATGGAGGTCCATGGGTTCCTAGAACCCATATGACAACACATAACCATCTGTAACTCTGGTTCCAGAGGATCTGATGCCCTCTTCTGGCCTCTGCAGGTACCAGGCACACTTACAGTATACAGATAGACATGCCGGCAAAACATCCATCCACAGAAGACAAAAATAATAAATATGAAACAAACAACCAAACCCAAACCAAACAATACCAGAGCATGAAAATAAAGTGAATTCACGGCACAGACTACCGTGTGGAGGGAGAAAATAATAAATTCAGGGCTTCTATTTTTGTTGTTGGTAGTGGTGGCTGTTCTATGTTTCATGT
Source organism: Phyllotis vaccarum (assembly GCA_033318265.1). Lineage (NCBI taxonomy): Eukaryota > Metazoa > Chordata > Mammalia > Rodentia > Cricetidae > Phyllotis > Phyllotis vaccarum. The sequence continues at coordinate 49,858,167 of JARWLC010000017.1, read as the reverse complement.
GGACCAACCAGGCCTCCTAATTTGCCCACCTCTAGGTAGGAAATTTGGGACCATGAGTGTGGGCCACCGAGGTTCCTCCCCTCTCTGAAGTCACTGAATTTTAACTGTCATGTTTTCTTTCCTTTTTTGTTTTTTTGTAAAACAATCTTAAGCTACAAACACAGGAAAGAATTTTAGCCAAATACTTGTAGGATATTGGACAGGCATTCTTGATGGTCTTAATGAGTGGTTTCACAGTTTTAAAAAACTAACTCTAGAAATGGGGGCCAACTCCTGTGCCTCCCAGAGATTGGGAGGCAGAGTAAAGAAGTTATGCAGGTTATAGGGCCAGTCTGGGCCACTTAGCAAAACCATCAGAAAGAAAGCTAGGCAAGAGGAGAAGGCAGGAGACTGGGAGGGTTTTGGAGCAGGCTAAAGACATGGTTCAGAAGTTAAGAGCATATACTGCTCATGCACAGGAACCAAGTTCAGTTCCCAGCACCCATGTCAGGCATCTCACAATCACTTAATCCAACTCCAGGGGCTCTGAGGTCCTCTTCTGACCTCTGAGGGCACCGGTACTCATGTGCATATGTTCACACACAGATACACAAATATACACACAGAATTTAAAAGAATCTAAAAAATTTTTTTAGGTATAAACATGCTCTGGAGAAGCATGAAGAGAAATGAAAATTTGTTGATATATACATAAGGCTTTCTTAGTCGGAGAGACAAGTGTGCTCCCTCCAGACAAGATTCTCTCATGCTCATTAAAGTAATATGGAAATTCCTGAACTGGGGTGGGAAAATAAAAGTGAGCACTCAGCCTCATGTATTTAAAATTGTAACCGCCATTTGATGCCAACGCTTCAGGCCCTTGTAAGTAACTAGATAAAGATTAGACACATCATGGGGTTGTTCTGAGAATTAAGTAAGTTCCAGCACAGTAAATATTGGCAGGGTGCCTGCCGCACAGGAGATAGTTAATAAAGAAGGTGCAACTCATTGAAGAATCATCCTTTAACAAGACGAAGTGTGTGTTTGTCGCCGGGAAGCCAGCCCTGCACTCAGCCCCTAGTCATATCAACTCAAGCACAGCTGCATTTCAGGGAGAAAAATCACTAGTGAGTACACTTACCTGGATTAATGATAACCCAGTTCAGGAACCTTAAAGAAGACAGGTGACACATGTCTTTAGTCCCAGCACTCGGGAGGCAGAGGCAGGCAGAACTGAATTCAAGGTCACCTTGGTCTATAGAGTGAGTTCCAGGACAGTCAGGGTTACACAGAAAAAACCATCTTGAAAAAAATACCCCCCCACACAAAAAAAACTTTATAAAGTTTCAGACATGAATACCTGGCTATATATATTATTCCCAAATGTGATTTGACTTCTTTGCTGACTCACAAGTCGGCAGATTTCCTATAAAGCAGAGAGTTTGGTTTTTATATTAAAGTATCAAATGTATTTCTCATGTTTCCCCATTTTGTGCTGGGATTGAACACAGGGCCTCTCCTGCATGCTAAGTGAACACCCAACCACTGAGCACATCACTCACCAGTTTTTGCCTTTTTTCTCACAAATTACTTATACTTTTCAAAGGAGGTTTCTAAGAATGACCTGAAATTAGAAGAGTTTAGGATACCAGCCAAAGACAACTCTTTCAATGATCTATACTCTGAGCCTTACTGGATGAAAGATCTTTTTCCTCTCAAATAGTAATAAAAATCACACACAAACACACACATTGTTACTCCCAATCCAGACAAGACTGTCTAAAATTCTTTTCTGAAATCATAGCTCCACTGAGAACCTAATAACCACTACAATCCCTCACCCTAGAAAAAATAGTTACAAAATTTTACAAACTCAAAGGATCACAGAGCGTCTGAAGGCAAAGGTGTGATGTCAGATTATAAAGTACTCACTAACTGCATAACTCAAGATTAAAATATCAGTTTCTGGGCTGGTGATATGGTACAGACAAAGGCACTTGCCAACAACAGGCCTGGTACCCTCTTGGTTTGGGAAAAGCAAAATTCAAGCTGTCCTCTGGCCTCCACATGCCATGGTATCTCATGTCTAAACACACAAATAAGTAAATATAATAGGGTCTTTGTTGTTGGTTTTTTTTTTGTTGTTGTTGTTTTAAGTAAGACCAGTTAATGCAGAGATGCATTCACTGTCCATAAACACAAATACTAATCTCTGGGCCTAAGCTCTTGCCTTACATTTCCCCACCTCCAACTCAACACAGGAGGCAAGCTAAAATCAACAAAGAAGGACCTTTCCTATTCATTCTAAATGAGCTACACCTTTGGCGTCTGAAGTGTACTAACTGAAAAGTTCAACAGAGCCTATGCATTCATTCCCTCCACGTTCCAGAAACTATCTAATTTCATCTTCAGCTGCGTGAATTTATTCATTATAAACGTTGGCATTAACGTTGCTCGGGACAACTGAAGTTTTCCAAGATCTCAGTGTCCCACTTAAGCCACGCTTTCCGTTTCTGTGTGCAGGAAGGTCCCATCTCCCTCTTCGGGGTTATGGCAGGGAGCCTGAGAAGTATGACTTTTGGGCGGTTATCAATTTTCATTAGTCTTCTACTTGCTCCAGGGCGCTAACACTTAGTACCCACCGTCTGTGACCGGGGTAGGTCTGGGGCCAGATAGCTCCGGGGCCCTGGGAGTCCCCGAAGTCCTAGGCGACGGGGAAGGCTTCAGAGTGGCTGTGGTGGCCTCGGTAGAGTTGAGGTCCTCCTCTATCACGGCTGGGGTGACCACAGCCGGAGTGGCCACAAATGACGTAGTAGCCACGGCCTGGGTGCTCGCTGAAGCGCAGCAGCTCACGAGCATCAGCAGGAACTGCGGGAAGCCCCGCGGCCCCATGGCCGAAGACAGAACCCGCGCCCAGGACCCTGGCCTATTGAGTTGCCGGGCAACAGCTACAGCCGAGCGCAAGGTATCACGGGAAAAGGCTCGGGAGGCCGCGATAGTCGGGAGGAGGTGGGGCCTGGACTAGCGGAGATAGGCCTAGGGCCTCACGATTACAAAAGGGGCGTGTCTAGGGGCGGAGACTACGCCGTGCCAGTAGAGACAGGACTGAGTGGGCCCCGCAGGGGCGGGGACTGACCAAAGCGGGGCGGGGCGGGGCGGGGCAGGACCGATGTAGGCGGATCCTGAGGCTGCTCTTTCGGAGGAAGCCAGAAAATTGTGACTGTGTTGTGACACCCTGCGGGTTGCGGGGCGGCTTCAAAAATGAAAAGTCCCAGCTAAAACTTATGGTATTTGGAGTCAGTCAAATCTAGGACAGACCTTAGAAGTGAGTATTTCTAATAAAATACCCGCAGCTGAAGGGCGAAGCGATTTGGTCGTTGAAGGAATATGAAGTTCGGTCACATCTCCACTTTTTTTTTTTTTTCTGTGCATTGGTGGGTTTTTTTTTTTTATTGTTTTTTATTTTATTTTCTGTGCATTGGTGCTTTTTAAATTTTCTGTGTATTGGTGTTTTTTTATTTTCTGTGCATTGGAGGGTGTCAGGGTGCTAGGAATTGAATCCGGGTTTTCTTGTTTTGGGTTTTTTTTTTTTTTAATTTTCTGTGCATGAATTGGTTTTTTTTTTTAATTTTGTATTGGTGTTTTTTAAATTTTCTGTGCCTTGATGTTTTGCCTGCTTTTCTGTGTATTGGTGTTTTTTTATTTTCTGTGCATTCCTACATGTATGTCAGATGTGTCAGATCTTGGAGTTACAGACAGTTGTGAGCTGCCATGTGGGTGCTGGGAATTTAATTCCGGTCCTGTGGGAGAGTAGTCAGTACTCTTAACGGCTGACTCATTTCTGCAGCCCCATGCTTCCAGCCATTATGTGAAAAGTCCTCATGTCCGATTGTAATCCCTGATGAACCCAATGTAAATTTTTTTTTGACATTTGACTTCTTTGAAAGTCAAAATGTGAAATGCATTTTGTATTTCTGTTCATGTATTGTGGGAGATTGTGTTGTTTCATTGAAAATAATTATCCCACCCACTGGTTTAATAAAAAGAGCTGACTGGCCAAAGGCAGGCAGGAAGTGTGGGTGGGGCTACCAGACTAAGAAAACTCTTGAGAACAGGGCAGAATGCCAGAGAGAAGCTGGAAGAAGCAGAGAACAACTATGCTGCTCACATGGCTGAACAGGAAGAATCATGGGTTAGATGAAGGGTAGAGAGCTAGCAAGTTATATGCCTGGGCCTTAGTCCGATCAGCTGAAAACTATAGTAAGCATCTGTGTGTCTCTGCTGGTCTAAACCTTGAGGCTAGGCCGGAAAGTCCAGGCCAGAAAACCTCCTACTACAATGTATTTTGGAAGCCTTAAGAACAGTGGTGACAATTTCTGTTAGGCTCCCCCCACCCCCATCATAGTTCCATGTTTTGCCCAAAACACTGGTATGTGGGTTATTTAAAATGTCTACCAAGAGTATAGGGAGATGACTCAGCAGTTAGGCGCACATGCTCTTGCAGTGGACCAGGGTTCAGTCCCCAGCACCTGCCTGGTGGCCTACAAGTACTGTAACTTTAGCTCTAAAGAATACAAGCTCTCTTCTGGTCCCTGTGGGCACCTGCATGCATGTGTGCACCCACAAATAAAAGCACAAATCTAAATGTGACATTTCCATCATCAAAAAACTAAATAAGAGTACCTAGTGCCTAGAATTTGGTTTGTTTTCAGTTTCCAGTGATGTTTATAAGACCACTAACAGGTTCACTATAGACTTTAAGTGGGCATGTGTTTTCATTTCTCTTGGACGCCCTTCCTCGGAGTGCATTCTATGATCGTGTGTGTTTGTAAGTTTATAAGAAACTGCCTAGTTTTTCTCCAGAATGACTTTCCAGTTTTGTCTTTCCCACAGTTAGCTCTAGTTTCAGAAGCTCTTGAAACATTGGGGGTTTATGTATACTCAACTTTATTTCCATTTTTGTTTTTAGCTAATTTGAAAGGTTTTTGTTGATATCTTATTGTTGGCTAATTAGTTGGCTTTTCTTTTCTTTTTTTCTTTCTTTTTTTTTTTTTTAAGATAGGGTCTCTCGTGTAGCACAGGCTGGCCTAAAACTCAGTGTGTACGTTAGAATGACCTTGAGCTTCTGGTCTTCCTGTTCCCCACCTCCCAAGTGGATGGGGTAGCAGGTGCATATCACCATACTCAATGCATATGACACCAGAGATTAACCTAAGACTTTATTCATAGGAGATAAGCACCTTACCAATTGAACCATATTCCCAGCTGTTTGGTTTTTTTTTTTGGTGGGGGGGCTTCCCAGTGATGAAACTGCAGGGGTGTGCATCTTCAGCCTAATTTCACTTGGCTCTTAGTCCCATTGATGTGAAGTGACATTGACTTTGTAGTTTAATTCTGAGGTACTAAAAACACCCAGAGTCTGAGCCCAGGTGACTCACTTGGGAGGCTCGGGCAGGAGGCTAGTACCAAGTCCAAGGCTGCCCAGAGCAATGCACACCTGTGGAAGCCCACAAAGAGTCCAGCTCTTGGCTCGTTTCCATTTTGACTCAAGATCAGAGAATCTGAGCTCGGTCCCCCCCCCCCATCTCCCAAGGCTGCATAAAAGGATGCTTTGGCAAAAGGTGTCTTATGTTTGAGAACTGAAGAAGTGTTTGCACCTGTCTGTACTTAAGCCCAGGGGAAAGAAAACCAGGGCAGCTGAGTGTTCATTCAGCACCCTCTTGACTCTGAATGTTCTGTCTCTGTGATTTCCAATCCACATTCCTCTCTCCAGGACTGTACCAAGTATTGGAATAGACACCAATATACATCCAGACACTCATATACATAGTTAATAAATCCTTAAAAGAAATCACATACATGCATTATTAATGGTCACTATCATATAATGAGACCCCCCCCATCTCAAAGACAAGCAGGCACAAATCCCTTAGAACCCTGAACCAAATGAACTTTTTTACAAATTAAAGAGAAAAAAATGAACAAATGCAAGACAGGATAATAAATCTTCGGCTCCTGAATTTGCAGATGTCCCTTGAATTACTGGGATTTGGTCCCCATCTCACCCCAAGAGCCTTTCTGGGACCCATCAGCTCCAGCTGCCTTACTACTCAGCAATTCCTTCAGCAAGGCTTGGGGTTTTACCACTTTGCACCTGGGATATCTGGTGAGTAGTGTCACTCACACCTCTGTGTGCACACCTTTTGATCCCTTTTTTATCGTTTAGGAGCATGTCTCTGAAGACTGACAATGTGGACTTGTCACCCATGTTTCTGTGTTTTAGGAACCATCCTACGTCAGGCATGGAGAGGTAGCAAAAAAGATAAAAAGAGCCCATTTTATGAGGGGTGGCATTGCACGAGGCTGGGGGGAGGGAGAGCTTATGGCAAAAATCTCTCCACCTTCTGTTCCATTTTGCTATGAATCTAAGTTGCCCTTAAAAAATGTTAAAAATCAGACACAGGCCAGGTATGGGGCATACTCCTTCAATCGTAGCACTCAGGGCTGGGAGGCAGAGGCAGGTGGATTTGTGAGTTTGAAACCAACATTATCTATATAGAGAATTACAAGTCAGTCCAGGCTACATAGTGAGACAGCATCTCAGAGACAAATGCAAGTCTATATATGCACGCACGCATGCACGCAGGCACGTACTCACCAGATGAAGGCTCACTGGGTATAAGTACTTGCTGCCAAGCCTGATAACCTGAGTTTGATCTCTGGGACCCAAATAGTGAAAATAGAGAACTTTCATAAGTTGTCCTCTGACCTCCTTACATGCTCTAGAATGTGTAGCCACACCCTAGGACTCAAGTTCCGTTCCCAGCGCCAATGGCCTAGTGGCTTACAACTGTCTGTACCTCCAACACTAGGTAAACTGCTGCCCCCTGCTGGCCTTCACAGACATTACATGTACATGGCACACACATGCACATAAAAAGTAAAAAATTAGAACACATCTCAGAGTAGTGCCTGGATTCAACACCCCACCCCGACGCCTCACATCCGCTACCTGCTAATTATGTGACTGTGGATTTCTTTTGTGCCCTCAGTTTTGTGTGACAGTGGTAAAATGTCGGATGGTATGGCACTAACCATTTAATAAATTCTCAGAGGCCTGAAAACATTACAGCGGAAGGGGCAGAGTTCCATATATGAAAATGACGATTACAGGCTGAAAGAGTACACGTAAAACTGAAGAAAATGTAACATTGCCTTGAAGTTGGCCAAACTTTGCCTTTGTGAACATTGCAGTTTTATCTTCTACCTGCAGGTGGCAGCATTTATCACTAAACCTGTCCCTCTCCAAGCATGGGGAAGTAAAACTATTTTTTCATGGGCTCCTGTTATGGAAATAATAGACCACTTACTAGGTGTGTGAGAAACGATGAGACCACAAAGACACTTGGGGTCTGGGAAATGTCCCAACAGGTAAAAGTGTTTCTTGCCAGGCCTGATGACATGAGTTCTAGACCCAAGACCCAGAAAGAGCAAGTCGAGAACCTAATTGGACAGATCTAAACACACACACACACACACACACACACACACACACACACACACACACACACACACACACACACACACACACACACACACACACGCATACCACACCCCGAAATATAGAAAAAAAAATAAGAGTTTTTAAAGACACTTAAATGTACCATGGTTGTAAGGCTCTAGAATCTTCTCCCAGAGAAGCTGAGGGGGTCTCCTAGAGGGCACTGTTAGTTTGAGACAGAACTCTTTTCCCTCAGAAATAAAATGCTTTTTAAAAAATGCACACATAAAAAAATCTGTAATAGACCTTATTTAGTATGACTTTTGAGGATTTTTTTTTTTTTTTTTTTTTTTTTTGAGATAGGCTCTCTATATATACATAGCTCTGACTGTCCTGGAAAACCAGTCTGTCTCTGTAGACCTGTCTGGCCTCAAACCCTCAGAGATCTACCTGCCCCTGCCTCCTGAGTGTGAGAACTAAAGGTGTGCAAAACCATACCTTTTATTTATTTATTTTTTGAAAGCCTTCTTGCATTTTGAAAGCGGTTCATCTGAGCATGGTGACCCACAACTGTAATCCCAGCACTTGGGAGGTGGAGACCAAAGGACCAGGAATTCAAGGTCATCCTGTGTTCCTTAGTGAGTTTGAGTCAGTGAACTACATGATACCCTATTTCAAAAACAAACAAAAAACCTAAAGTGTAAAAATATACAAAACACAAACAAGCTAAGAAAGAGGTTAGTAAGGTTTTATGTCTACCTTTGGAGAAAAGTGTTCAAATACCAGAAGACATTGAGATTGTCACCAGTGTAAAGAGAGGCCAGCAGGGGACAAGGGTGGGTACATATAGAGATACAGGAATTAGGGATCAGAGAGGACATTTCAAAGTGGACCAGAGCTGTAAGCCAAACTATTTCCCTTTTGGGAAGAACATCCAAGATTTGGAAATAAGACCAAGAGATAACAGTCTCCTTTCTGCCTGGTATACAGTCTGATTATCTTCAGGGAGAGTTCTGAATAATTTCTCAGGAGTGAGGGAGGGGCAAAAAAAAAAAAAAAACAGCAGATTTAACACCTCCATTACCCTGCAGGAGGCTGGTGAGTTTGGAGTCTGTTAGAGCTAAGTGCCCTGCTTCCTCAGATTGCCCTCTGAAGTGGCTTCAGCATCTCCCGTTATGTATTGTTTTTGAGACCAGGCTGGCCTCAGACTCCGGAATGCTGGGGTCAAAGGTCTGCAGCCCTCTGCCTGGCTAGCTTCACCACATTAACTGTTCCGTCTTTGGCAAGCTGAATACCTTCCTAAAAGCATTTGAATGAGTTATGTTTTCATTTTTGACATTCTGGCTTTTCAGTCTCCTGCTGTCCCTGGTAATTAACAGAAACTGACAAAGAATGGAGCAGGAGGGAGGGATAAAGGGATTTGAGAATCACCTTCCAGGGCCACTGACTCAGGTGAGAAAGAAAAACTGGGTGGTGGGAACAGAGAGAGACCAGGCCCAAAAGGAAGATCATGTGACTTCTTCGCTCCACACCCCAAATAGGCCAAATTCTTTCTGTAACTCATAAGTGACCTATGGAAGAAGTCCCTTCATTTTGCCCAAGGTCACCAAGGTTTACTTCCTCATTTCAGCATTGAATTTCTGGGCCCCTCAAACCTCTCACCCCCAACGAGAAGACAGGGTTTCCCCTTTATTGTTGGAGACTCCCCAAGGATATGAAAATAAACATGGACTCACCCTGAGGAGAGAGAAAACCAGTGACGACCAACGTCCAACGTGGTGAGCCAGTTTTATTGGGATTGTTTACAGGATTATGGGGGAGGGGTTGCTTACAGAAGCAGAAATGATTCAAAGACATCACTGAAGCCTGTGGTGATGTATTATTTGTAATCTAAGAAATAAAATTTACCTGAAGGTCAGAGATCAGTGCCAGCCACAGAGTTAGGCAGAGAGGTCAGGCATCGGTGACACACACCTTCAATCTTAGCCCTTGGGATCCCATGCCTCTGCTCCCAGTACAGGAAACAAACACACCTTTAATCCCAGCTCTAGGAAGTTCGAACCAGGAAGTGATATGGCTGGGTGAGAAAAGTATAAGGCGGTAGGAGACAAAGGCTGCCCCTTCCCTTTTGCTGAGGACTCAGAGACATTCAGTCTGAGGATTAGTGGAGACAGGATCTTACTCTTTCAGCCTGAGGAGTAGGTTAGGTGAGAAGTGGCAGTGGTGTGTTCCTCTGTCTCTCTGTTTAGCCTCTCCCCTATATCTGGCTACAGGTTTTAATTAAAAGACCAATAAAGATTTGTGCAATAAAAGCCCAGCCCAGCATGGCTGACAGCTTGCAAAATACACTGCACAACCTGTAGGTAGCTCAACAGACTAGTATCTTCCAGGAAACTCAGTCAGTTTAGAATGACTCTCAACAAGCCTTCCTGATTATATATGCTTAGGGGTGAGGGTGGGACGCTAGTGAATTTGGTCAGTTTTAGGGACTTTCTGAAGCTATTTGAGTTGTTTACTTCCTGTGTAATAAGGGTCCCTGCAGGATGAAATGTTTCAGTTTAGACCATCCTGTTGTTTGGTGCACACACCCCATTCCATCTTAAAATAGTCTATTGTTTCATCCACCATTTAATATCCTATATTTTAAGGAGTTTCCCTCCAAAACAAAAGGTTTTAATCTTGGAGGAAACTGCTATAGGACACTAGCCCAGGCCAGCCTCAAAGTCTCAATAATTCTCCTGCCTCAGCCTCCTGAGTTGTTGGGGTTATAGGCATGAGTCAACCTGTTGTTTCCTCCAGGCTATTGAAAGGCTGGTTGTGGTGTGTATGTGTGTGCGTGTGTAAAAGCAGGCTAGGCCTGGGAATCTGCCTGTGTCAGGGACTACAAACAATTCACCACCAAATCTAGGCATCTAGTGTCAATCAGGTTCTATAGCTCCAACTCAGGTCCTTACGTTGTACAACCTTCTCTTCTGTCACCGTTCTCCTCCACTAAAGTCTAGGTTCAAAGTCTAGAGCTTTTGTGAAGACATAGATTTATTGTTACAAAACTTTATTTCAGGGAGAGACCATTTAATGCCTGAGGCAGGGCCCAGGTCTAAGATAGCCAGTAGATTAAAGACTTAGTTCCTCCCGAAAGTTCAGCCAGTAAATTCAGGGCTTGGGTTTGCGCCAAAAGTATAGCCAATAGTTACCATGCCCCATACCCCTTTACCCAATCCTGAAATGCCAAGACATGTAGCACCCCAGTTACCTATGCTTTTCTTTAAAAACCCCCTCACCTCTGGGCTCATGGCCAGAAGTTGCTGCTGCACTGGAACAAGGGGCTTTGACCTGGGTTCATTTGATCCTGTCCATAACAATAAACTGACCCTCATGTGTTTATAATGGAATCCAGCTCCCTGGTGGTCTTTGGGAGGGGGTCCCTCAATACGGGTACAACAGCTTTCTCCTGTGCTGTTGAAGCTAGCCTCTGGACTGCAAGCTTCTCTCTGTGGACTCCTTGGAACAGGGTATCTTGTCCTATATATTGGATGCAAGGATTTTTTTTTTCTGAGTTGCCTTGTGGGCATTTAAGCTTTGTTATTACTTTTTCTTTATCAGTGAGCAGTTATTTGTGTCTTCTAGATATGAGTTTGTAGCCAGATGTTTTCTGACCTGTTTGGGCCATGATCCAAACAGATCTCTCCTATCTGCAGTCCCAAAGCCGCTTATAAAATAATTATTTAGAGGCTTATATTAATTACAAACTGTTTGGCCTATGTCTCAGGCTATTGCCAGCTAGCTCTTACAACTTAACTCATTTTTTTATTAACATATTGCATTCTTACATTGCCATGTGTTCTGAGGCTTTACCTATGTTCCATTACAACTTGCTATCTGGGCAGCAGCCTCTGCCCGACCGCCCTCCTTTATCTTTATCTGTGCTTGGGTTTCCCCGTCTGCCTCTAAGCTGCCTTGCCATAGGACAAAACAGCTTCTCTATTATCAAATTGTAATAAAAGTACATTCACAGCGTACAGAAAGACATCCCACATCATGAGTTCCCTCTTTATGTACCTGTGGCTCATCCCTGGAGCTGAAGTTACTAATGTAAGTGCTGGGAACTGAGCTTGGGTGCTCTGAAAGAGCAGCAAGTTCTAGCCACAGAGTCACCTCTTCAGTCCCTAGATATGAATTCTTTCTTGGTTGTATGCATTATGAATATTTTTCTCTTCTAGCTTTCGGGACCCTGGGATGAGGATTGTTGTTGAGTCTGAGGCTAGCTTGGGCTACATAGTGAGTTCCCAGTCAAAGGGGCTTAACCAGTCTGGACCAAAAACCTCATTATAACGGGAGCTAGAGAAATGGCTCAGTGGTTAAAAGCATTTGTTACTCTCAAAGAGAACCCAGGTTCAGTTCCTAGGACCCACATGGCAGCTCATATCCATCTGTAACTCCAATTCCAGAGGATCTGGGAGGTCATATATTCTCTTCTCCCTCTTTGAGTTCAGACACACACACAACACCAACTAAAAAAGAAAAAGAATGTTTCCATCCATGGTTTTTCTTCCTTCCATCCCTTCTTTTTTGCAGTGTAGTGGGGTGAGGGCAGGTACTGAGGCTGGAGTCCAGACCTTAAGCATGTTAGGCAGGGTTCTAGCACTGAGCCACATTCTCAACCCTGGGGTTTTAACTTTAAAACAAGAGATTGGAGCTTGTGGGATGACACAGTGGGTAAAGGTATCCGCTTCCAAGCTTGATGACCTGAGTTCAATCCCTGAGCCCATACAAAGATGGAACCTACTGTCTAAGGTATGCTATGCCAAATAAATAAATGTGACTTTAAGAAGGAGGTTATTCCAGATGTGGTGGTACACATCTTTTATCCAAGCATCAGAGAGGCAGAGGCAGGCAGATCTCTGTGAACTTGAGGGCAGCACAGTCTTTAGAGAGAATTATAAGCCAGTCAGGGCTATATACTGAAACCTGGTCCCGCAAAGCAAACTGTGGACCATCAAGACTGCTCAGTGCATTAAGACACTTGACACACAAACCTAATGACCTGAATTCAATTCTTGAATCCCACATGGAAGGACAAAATGAACATGCACACAAACTCAAATGTGAATACACATGTATATAACCATTAATTACATAAATATAGTAAACAATATGCTTTTTAATAAGTGAACAGTGAGATGGCTAATTGGGAAGCCAGACAAGCTTTGTAATTGGAAATGGATGCCTGGGACCCACAAAGATGGGAGAGAATCAACCCCACAAGGTTGTCCTCTGACCTCTACCCACACACATTATACACGCATGTAATAATAGATAAAAATTTAAATAATAAAGGATTAAAATTTTGCTTTTACTGGGGGGTTGAAGAGATGGTCCAGTGGTAAAAACAACACTGGCTATTCTTCCAGAGGACCTAGGTTCAATTCTCAGCACCCACAGCAGCTCATACGGCCTATAACTCCTGTTCCAGGGGATCTAATGCCCTTATACAGTCATATCTGCAGGCAACCATCAATGTACATAAAAATAAGTAAATTATTTAAAAATTGCTTTTATTGCCTGGAGTATTTTTATTTTTCCTATGTTTTTTTCTTAATCTTGTGAAATCTCTCTCTCTCCTCTCTCTCTCTCTCTCTCTCTCTCTCTCTCTCTCTCTCTCTCTCTCTCTCTCTCTCTCTCTCTCTCTCTCTCTCTCTCTCTCTCTCTCTCTCTCTCTCTCTCTCTCTCTCTCTCTCTCTCTGTCGGTTTTTGTTTTTGTCCCCTCTGAGATAGGGTTTCTCTGTAGTCCTGGCTCTCCTAGAACTCACTCTGTAGACCAGACTGACCTTGAAGTCATAGAGATCTGCCTGCCTCTGCCTCCCAAGTGCTGGGATTAAAGATGTGTGTCACCACGACCCGGGCTCATTTTGAACATGTATATGAAGTCAGGGATCAAATTAACTTTTATTTTGACACAGGGTCTCCTGTGAGTTTAGTTTAGGTTGGCTTTGAACTCTTTGTGAAAAAAAATTAAGAGTGTGTGTCTGTGTGTGTGTGTTTACACAGGTGCCACAGTGCAAATATGGATAGCAGAGGACAACCTGCAGGCTCCAAGGATGGAACTGAGTTCATCAGGTTTTGTGGTAAGGTGGTAAGTGCCATTACCTGTTGAGCCGTTTCTTAGCCGTAGCCTTGAACTTTTGATCTTCCTATTTGAGCCTCCAAAGAGTGGAATTACAGGCTTAAACCACACACACACACACACACACACACACACACACACACACACACACACAAAACCAACCCAGTTTCCAGTTTAAATCTTCCCAAGAGGATGACTAATCTTGAGCCACACTTAAAAAAAAAAAAAAAAAAAAAAAAAAAAAAAAGGCACCTCAGCTTCTTTGACTTCCCAAGACTTGTGGGTCATTTTCCCTCTTAAAGCCTCTCAGGGTGCCTTGAAAAGCTTTTTCTCCCTCTCACACTTGCCTGGGCTTTCTCCCAGGCAATTTTAGCCTGAACATCTGCTTCCTCTACCAGCTTTTTCCTGGCAAGGGACAGGAGCATAATTTTTTTACAGTCAAGTCCCCGATGTCCAGAGCAAGCCTGTTTCCATCTGCCTGAGGCTTCTCCCTCTCCCTCATAGCTTAGCTTTTGCGTTTCCATTTTCTGCTTCCTGTGGAAAGACAAGGACCTTCCACTTGTCTTCCTTATATATTTTACTCATCTGTGGTCTCAGCATGTAAACCCTGGCTGGCCTGGATCTCTCTAGGTAGACCAGGCTGGCCTTGATAGATTTATTTATTTGTATATACGAGTGCTCTATTTGCATGTATGCCTGTATGATGGAAGCAGGCACCAGACAGAAGAAGGTACCGGATCTCATAGATGGTGTGAGCCACCATGTGGGTCCTGGGAATTGAACTCAGGACCTCCAAAGAATAGCCAGTACCCTTAACTTATGAGCAACCTCTCTAGCCCCCAGGCTGGCCTTGAACTCACAGAGATCTGACTGCCTCTGCTTCTTCAGTGCTGGGATTAAAAGTGAGTGCCGCCACCACCGCTGATCCTTTTCATTTTTTAAATTTCAAAATTTTAATTAATTAATTTATTTTGAGGCAGAAAGGGCTGGGAATAGTATGGGGCAGTGTTTGCCTAGCATCAGGAGGCCATGAGTTCCATCCTCAGCACTACCCAAAAAGGGGGAGTGAAGCCAGGGAGATAGCTTAGCAAATAAAGGTGCCTGCTGCCAAGCCTGACAAAAAGCCTGATCAAATCTCCGGTTTGATCCCAGAGATCCACATAGTTAAGACTTAAACTGGCAGAGGGAAATGAGAGGCTGAAAGCTTAGATTCACCTTAAGGGCAAGAGCCAACTTTCATTGGTCTGAGGGGTGCCCAGAACCCAGCAGCACAGTTCTGGGCACACAGAGCCACAATGCAGTCTGTGGGCAGCTTTTGTAATTTAGACTAGGAAGAGAGGTGGGCATGGCTTTCCTGATTCAGGAACTGTTTGGTTGTTAACAACATTTTTAAGATGTGACAAATTGCCTGTTTTTGCAAGCTTTGGGAATGTGAAACAGGTTAGCTGTGTTCCAGGAATTTCACAGGCAGCAGACTTCCTGACCCTTAGGCCTGTGTTAGGACCCTGTGTTTGGGGGTGGGGGGGTTTTTCTTTATACATAGTGGAAGGAGAAAGCTGACCCCCGCAGGCTGTCCTCTATACATATAGAGTCCAAGGCATATGAATGCACACATATATACAATTAATTAATGTAAATGTATATATATATTTTGTTAAGGCAAATTGTACAGGTAGGGTCTCACTATGTCACTCAGGATGACCTCACATCTGTCATCTTCTTTCATGCCATTGCCTTCCTGAGTATCACGGGTCACCCTGCCTGCCTCATTTGTTCTCATTAATAAAAACATGCTAATATGCCAAGCTCAAATACTCCTCTATCAGTGGCTAGGGTTGTGCAGGCTGTCTAGAACACACTACAGGCAGTGAAATCTCTATCCACCAGTTTTAGACAGGCCTCCTGTGGGACAGACAGTCTTTCCCCCAATCATCTAGTCCCTGCCCCAGCTGCTTTCTGAGGTCAAGCACTGTGTCCCCATTGGTGAGGTAAAGGCCACCTCCAGAGCGCCCCCCCCCACACACACATACCTTGTTCTTAGGATCATTTGCCAGTTACAACCAGCAGAACAACTTAAGCTGTCTCAAACCACTTAGACCCAGAATCCACAGTTAAATTACCTTTCAACCCAAGACTTCCCCCCACCATTGAACCAAAACTCTGACTTTTATGTGTTATTTTAGCCCCCCAGGGTTGGTCCTCGTGTCTGCCTGTGGAAGGCTGATGGATATAATAAAAGATTCAAAAGTTTCAGCTATATCAGAGGGATCTATCCACAGTCAGTTTAAGAGGATCAGAGAGTGGGTGATTCACACCTTTAATCCCAGCAAAGGGAGTATCCTGGGAGTGGTGACCTACGCCCTAATCCAAAATGAGTTCAGAGGCCATCTTGGTTTACAGTAGGAGTTCCAGGCTCTCAGGCAGGCAGGGGGGGGGGGGCACGCCTTAATTGAGCAAAGAGAGTATTTAAGGCAGGTGTAGAAAGACAGAAGGTCAGAAGAAAACAGGAGAAACCAGGGTGAGGAAACAGGAAGACAGCTGGGTAAGATCTGACTGTGGTGTTTACTCTCTCTAATATCTTTGACTTTCCCAGAGATCTATCCCTGAGTTTCCTTTATTCGTGCAACAAACATGCTGGGTTTTGTGGGGAGACAAGAACTGGTTAACATTGGTGGGCAAATCTGGACACTAGAAGAAATCTAAACTCTGTGCAAATCTCATAGGAGATCCAGCTTGGTCAGACACCTCCCTCAGAATCAAACTGACTTTGTCCCAGGCTGTGTTACTTCAGGGACTGGGTATCTAGAGGTTCCACTGGTATCCATAGAAGGTGTGCTTGTGAAGGTCAGGACAGCTCAGCTCGAGAAAGAAAAAAGGACAGGCTACACAGCCTGCATCTTGTCCAAGTCCTCCAATCAGATGCTTGCAGGAAGTCAGAAATTTCCTTCAGTGGTTTCTCAGCTGTGGGGCACCTGTTCCCTTTCCCCTATGCAAATAATCGGAGAAGTTCCCTCCTTACAGCTGCCTTTGTTGTGGGAACTTTGTTCTTAAAGTAGGTTAGGGTAGCCATGGGAGCTGGTCACGTGGTGTATGTTAGGACTCTCTGTTTTGCAAGTCAAACCTGGAGGCTTATGACCAAGGCCTACCTCTGGTGATTTGCGATTGATCCTCCCTTGAGTGAGGCTGGGTTTCACAAGGGACTTCAATGAATATCTCCATTGGTTCTTCCTGAGAAGCAGAAGTAGCAGCCAACGTTTGTACCTGGCTTTTTATGTAGGTGCTGGGGACCCAAACTTGGGTCCTCATGCTCGTCAACCAAGCCTTCTCTCCAATCCCAGTGTGTTTACACTTGGAATACTGGTCCACGTACACAAATCTCAGAGATGGTGGATTATTTTTCCTCCAGGAGAACAAAATTCTATCATCAGGGAATAGAGGAGGCTATAGGTTTCAAGAAGGGAAAACATGACTACCTCCATTCCAGCAATGTGAACCAACTACAGTCACTAGCTTCTAGGAGGAGCCTAGACACCCCCACCCCACCCCAGGTCTCCTCAGGTCTCCCAAGGTTTAGACCAGTAACACCCAACCACCCATTGGCTTCTAGTTTGTTTTTCTTTTCAAGACAGGGTTTCTCTGTGTATCCCTGGCTGGCCTGGAACTCTCAATGTACATCAGGCTGACCTCAGAGTCACAGGGATTCACCTGTCTTGGGATTATAAGTGTGCCTCCATGCCACCGTGGGATAAACTTTTTTATTCACCCCCTTTCTTCAGCTACAAAGCAGGTTGCTTGTTCTGTGTGACCTCAAGGGTTTACACAGTCTACTCTGTCACTGGGTGTTTACTTAGCGTCTGTTAAATAACAGGCGTTCCATTAGACCCTTGAGAGAAAGTGCTGCAGGAACAGATAAGATAGATGTAATTCCTTGCTCTTGGGAAACCTCAAATTACCCAGACACTAAAGAAAATAAATATTATGACCAAGTGAAGAGGGACAGGACTATTCTTTTGCTTTATCTCTTTTCCCCCTACAGAATCCAGAATCTGCAATAGGAGGCAATAAATCATTTTCAAGAGTGAGTGGGCGATGACCTAAGGGGCCACTGAGCATTAGATGGCTTCATGCAAAGTGCATGGTGTGTGCTCAGTGTATGACACACTAACCAATCTCGCTTACCATTATTATCACTACTTTTAACTGGGATAGTAAAAACATTCAGTAGCCTACAATCCTAGTTACTGGGGAAACTGAGGCAGGAGGGTTTGGGGCTCAAGGAAGCCTGGGAAACTCTGGAAAACCCTGTTTCAAAATAGTTAAAGCAGGGAGGGGTTTGGGGCTGGGGATGTAGCCCAATGGGACAACACTTGGCTTGGTGTATTAGTTACTTTAGATGACTGTCAGCGCTCAACTGGCTGCCACCTTTTTATCCAGTGTTGGAGCCAACCCAAGGGAATGGTATTATATTTAGGGTGGAGCTTCCCGCCTAATGCACCCAGTCTAGAAGTTCTTCATGATCAGAGGTATGACTCCTAGGTGAATCTAGATCCCAACAAATTGCCACTCAATTTTAAGCAGCACACCTAGCCTTGAGGCTCTAGGTTCAATCCCCCAAACCACTAAGTATTAAGTAAATATATGAAGCACAGGGCACCTGGGTCAGCATTGTGCACCCTAGACTGACATGGGCAGCCCTTTGTAAGGGCCTTTCTAATTGACATATAATTCACAATACATGAAGTTCTCTTTACAGTAGCTATTATGGACTTTATAAGGCTGTACCACAATTGTCATTGTGATTCCAGAATCTCAGGTTTCCCAGAGCAACTTCATACCCATCATCCATCACTCACTCCCCACCTTCCTCTCCCATCATGCTTGGTGATACTAATCTGCGTCTCACTGGATGGACTGGCCTATCTGAACATTTATAGAAAGGTCTGGCTGCTTTCCTTGTTTCATTTTTTTCTTTTTTTTGAGACAAGGTTTCTCTATATAGCCCTGGCTGTCCTGGAATTCAGAGATCCACCTGCCTCTTCCTCCTGAGTGCTAGGATTAAAGGTGTTGCCACCCTACTGGAGTCTACATTTTTTTGTTTAGTATCTATTGTATATCTGAATGAGAGTATGCCTCGGCACACACGTAGAAGTTTGAAGACTACCTTCAGGAGGGGATTTCCTCCTGTACCTTTGGGTCCCAGGGATAGAAACAGATGGTCAGGTCTAGTAGCAAGAACCTTTGCCCACTGAGTCATCTTGAAAGCCCCAACTTCTTCCACTAAAAGGGTTTGTGAAGTTCATCCTTGTCATGCGTTCGAATACCTAACTCTTTTTTGTGAGCACGATGCACATTCTAATGGACTTTTCTTGCTTCCTGTCATTGGATGTCTTTTAAATCTTGGGCTTAATTTTAAACCGCACTAAAAAGTTCATTCTTCCTCAGTCACGTCTGCCTTGGCTTTGGGATAACGATCCCTCCTCCTCTTGCTTTTTGCTTCTTCGTTCAGAAAAGGTTTTAAAAGCCCAGCAATGGTGGCACATGATCTTTTATCCCAGCACTCAGGAGGCAGAGGCAGGTAGATCTCTATAACCTACAGTTTCTGGTTTGGTCTAGCCCAGGTCTGGACCCACCTGCAGCTACTTGGTCCCAAATAATCACACATAGGCTTATATTAATTACAAACTGTTTGGCCTATGGCTCAGGCTCATTACCAACTAGCTCTTATAACTTAACCCATTTAATCTATGTCTTTCTGTGGCTAATGGCTTACTGGTACTTTCACATCTTGCTTCTTGGGTGGCTGGATCATGTTTCCTTGACTCCACTCTCCTCTATGCTTGGATCCCCCCACCCCCACCCCGTCTCTATGCCTTGCCATAGGCCCAAACAGCCTCTTTATTAATAAATGGTAACAAAGTATATTCACAGTGAACAGAAAGACATCCCACATCAGACCTGTGTGAATTTGAGAGCAACCTGGTGTACAGAACAACTTTGAGCACAGCCAGGCCTACACAGAGAAACCTGTCTTGAAAACAAAAGATTTGAGGTTAGCCTGGTCTACAAAGAAGTTCCAAGACTGCTGGACTGTTGCACAGAGAAGCCTCATCCTGAAAAACCTAGAGAGAGGGGGAGAGAAGGAGAGAGAAGGAAAGGGCTTTAAGTGTCAGTGCTGGCCTGGAACTCCCTGTATAGCAGAGAATGACCTTGAACTCCCCCGCTTCCACCTCCTGAGTGAAGAGAGCGCAAGTATACTTGGTTTATGTGGTGCTCCCGGCATGCCCAGAGCACCCTACCTGTAGATCCCTAGCTCCCGCTCCTAGGATGCCACTTCTTCATGTGTCCTGGTGTTCTCCACCCTTGGACCAACACCTCCTTCCTGACTCCACCTCCTTTAACGGTGGAAGGCAGCTGTATCTTCTCTCCATTCACTTAGTGTCCTCCCCTCCTCCCATTATAGGCTCAGTGGATGTTTTTAACCTATTGAGTGCTTGGCAATTATCTGTTTACTTGCCTGGTATTATCGTACTTCACTGGTTCTAAATCAGCAGTGGATTGTACCCCCTGGGGCTGGTATCTGGCAACAGCTCAGACTTTTTCAGTTATTCCTCTGAGAGCAGCAGGTTGTTACCAGCATTTTCTGTGTAAGAAGCCAGGGATGCTGCTGTCTGTCCCCTCTAGTGTCCAAAGCAGCCTCTCCATCATATCCTGGCCCAAATGTCAGTAGTATCTATGTTGAGAAGCCTTACCACCAATAAATGGCAAGTGTTCCTTTTGGTTAGACTAGCAAAAAGGAGAGCAGAGATCTTTGTCCTGGCTTGGCAGGAAGTTCTCATTAGAAAATACATGCCTCTTTTTTCTTTTTTTAGGAGCTGAGGCGGTGGCAATGCCCGTGAAAAGCTCTTTCCTAATGCCACAGAGGTGCCCCGAGAGCCCAGATGGTATTTTCACCACTTATTGGCCCCAGAGAGCAGCAACTGACCTCCCAGGAATCCTTGAAGTGCTAGGAATGTAACTCGGCTTAGAGTTTCTCAAAATGTCAAATCTGAATCTTGCCCGAGGGGAGGGCCTAGAGAGGTGTTTTGCAAAGTCCTCTTTCCTGACAGCTTCAGAGCTGGCACTAGAACTGATGATTCCGGGGAACCTCTTCTCTAATCCCCCCTCCCTGCCCCCAATACAAAACCACACAGGAGCTTTGAAAAAGGACTGTTAGGCACATGCCTCACGGAGCAAACCAGTAGTCAGGAAACTCAAGGCACATGACCCCAAAGTCACCACACTGAGACCAGCAAAGGCTGCTGGCTTCCTTGGGACATAGGTTACAGCAAATGCCATGCAAGTGAGGCACCTGTGTTCCCACTGACCCAATCCAACCGGTTCTCATGACTGACACGGAAATTGGGTAATTATACACGCCTTGAAAATGAGTTTGACTGGTCTGCAGGAATCGGACAAGGCAAGGAACAGGGGTTGACATACCATCTTAAAAAAGCTTGTCCTTGGGGTAGGATTACCTGACTGGCTGGGACTGGCTAGTGGTGTGCATGGTTTTTAAAGAGCAACCTTTAGCATGGTTGGCAGACACGAAAATGCCAAACAGAGGATTCCAGAGAGGCACTGCTCTCTCTTCTGGATATGCACCAATTCTTGCAGCACATATATGTCTGTGTGTGTGTGTGTGTATGCTTGTATACATATATATGTATATACATATGCATATGTGTGTGTATATATACATATATATATACACATATATATACATACATACACACACACACACACACACACACACACACACACACATATATATAAAGCAAGGTGTGGATGCTTTCCTTTTTATCCCCAAAGTGATTTCTATTTTATCCATATATCCGTGGTTATATGCCACTCACTATGGGAAGTGATTTATCAGGCTTAATTCCCATGGAAACCTTTGAGTTCCAGAAGCTTGGACTTGGCACACTGTGAACTGCAAAGGTGTTTAATGATGAGAGTCATTAGGATGACAAAGTAATGTATGTTGAATGGGTAATTGGCAGCATGCTAGATGTTATAAAGAAATTATGTTTTTAAAAGGAACATTATATAGAAATCTCCAAAGCAGTCGGAATCCTATTTGAAGTGAGTCTGGGAAAAGGCAAATAAATATTCCTGGATGAAATGCTTTTATGCTACAGTTAAAAATTATGGGGCTTGAGAGATGGCTCAGCGGGTACAGGCACTCACTATGCAGTCCTGGAAACATGAGTTTGGTCCCTAACACATGTAAAGGCAGCAGGAAAGAGCCAGCTTCTGATAGTTGTCCTTGGACATCACACTTGCTCTATGGCATGCCCCAACTCCCCTCATCCTGGGTATGCAAGCTTGCACAAGCACAGACACAGACACACACACACACACACACCCCTAAAGTAAAATTATTCCACATTGGGTTATTAAGGGCCATTTGTATTTGTGAACTCCATCTATTGAACCATTTCCTTCCATTCTTTTTATTATGTATGATTCCAAGCCCATTGTTCTTTCTTTTACCCAACGGACTGGATATTTACAAGACAGACTAAAGACAGAGGTTGGGGGCAGCTGTGTACTTAGCAGGAGGCCAGTCAGCAAGAAAACACCAAATAGGTAGAAAAGGTATTTGGGACCTAAATTATACCTCACCCACTGGCTAGACTGTGAAACATGAATGTTTATATATCCATGCACACACAACTGTAAGGGGATTATGTTGTTACATTGTAAATAATTATCCCACCCACTGGTTTAGTAAAAAGCACTGATTGGCCAAAGGCAGACAGGAAGTGTGAGTGGGGCTACTAGACTAAGACGACTCTAGGAACAAGCAGAACAGAGCAGAATGCCAGAGAGAAGCCAGAAGAAACAGAGGACAACTATGCTATTCTGAGAAAAGGTACCGAGTTGCATGGCTGAACAGGATAAGAGTCATGGCTTAGATTAAGGGTAAAGAGTTAGCAAGTTATATGCCTGGGCCTTAGGCTGATCAACCTAAAACTATTGTAAGCATCTGTGTGTCTCCACAGGTCTGTGGGTCTAAACCTTGAGGCTAGGCCTGAAAGTCCATGCCAGAAACCTCTTACTACACATAACATTATATATGAGCTAACCTAGGCATGGTAGTGTGCACCTATAATGCACAGCGATTAACATGTGGAGGCAGAAGAATCAGTTTTTGAGTCCAAGGTCAGCATTGGCTAGATAGAAAGTTCAAAGTCAGCCAAAGTTACAGGAGACCCTGTCTTAAAAATGAAATAATTATGAGGTAGAAAGATAGCTCAGTAGCTAAGAGCATGGGGTGCTCTTCTATAGGACCTGGGTTGGATTCCCATCACCCACAAGGCAGCTTACAATATCTAATGCTCTCTTCTGGCTTCCACTGGCAACTGCACACACATGACACATAGATACACATGCAGGCAAAACACTCACACAAGAAAATAAATATTTTAAAAATTCTCTAAAGATAGTAAAAAAAAAAAAAAAGAAAAGAAAAAGAAAGAAAGAATCCTAGTTGTTATTCAACCCAAACAATTTCTGAGGGAAATAACTTACAATGGTTAATATTTGGGTTGGGGAAGGCTGCTTGATATCTTTCTTTGAGCTAGGCTGAGAGCTTCAGAAAAAAACAAAATAGAAGTGGTTCCTCTTTGCTTCTTCCTCCTACTTTGTTATTTGTGTGTGTGTGTGTGTGTGTGTGTGTGTGTGTGTGTGTGTGTGAAAAATTAAGATGGGTATAGTGGCCCCACAATTTGTAATCCCAGAACTTGGAAAGTTGCAGTCCAAGAAGATAAGGGGTTCAAGGCCAACCTTGGCTACAGAATGAGTTTGAGGTCAGCCTGGGCTACAGGAGACTCTTAAAATCTGAAAAGAGAAGGGAAAAAATGAGATAGGGAAAAGAGAAAAAAGGAATCCAGCCCTTACACCCACACACAAACCCCCCCAAAAAGTCTATTATTATTCTCAATAATTTACTGTCTTTTGGGAAATACAAATCCTGGATCGCAGGCAGCCAAGTCTGAAGCAACTACAACTGCTGAACTACAATTCCCAGGAGACACCGCGCCCACACCCTTTGCGCACGCTCAATTTCAATGACTACATAGGGTTACGACTCAGGAGGGGCGGGGCTTGGACCTGAGCCGTGAATAGGGGGCGGGGTCGGGGCGGGGTGGGAGAAAGGGCGGCGCTGCCGGCGCGGCCCGGAACACGCTAGTGGAGCGGAATATGGCGGCGGCGGCGGTGGCGGCTGCAGCCGGGACCCCACTGTGGCTGAGGCGGAGGAGCCGCCGGCTTTGACTTCGCTCTGGCTCCAGTGCGTGCCGCGGAGCGTGTGCGAGGCCCCGTGTGGCTGGCAGGGGCAGTGGCTGCCAGTGCGCGCCGCCTTGAGGAACGCCCCGGCGGCGCTGCTGCGGCTGAGGAGAGAGCCGGCTCCGGGCCTCGGCGTCCTCCGGCGCCCCGGGCCCCGCGCCTCCTTGGGGGGGCGGCGGCGGCGATGTTCTCGGTTCTGTCGTACGGGCGGCTGGTGGCCCGCGCTGTCCTTGGTGGCCTGTCGCAGACCGACCCCAGGGCGGGTGGCGGCGGCAGCAGTGGCGACTACGGCTTGGTGACGGCGGGATGCGGCTTCGGCAAGGACTTCCGTAAGGGCCTGCTCAAGAAAGGCGCGTGCTACGGGGACGACGCGTGCTTCGTGGCCCGCCACCGCTCGGCCGACGTCTTGGGTGAGTCCCCGGGGCCCGGGTCCGCCTTCTGAGGACTCCGGTGTGCGAGGCTTTCCTGCTTCCTCCGCTGAGCGCAGCGCCCCGCCGAACACCCCAAGACGCGTTTTCTGTCTCACGACCTCCCTTCCCCCGATTAGAAATGGGGAAACTGAGGGGCAGAGCGGTGGAGCCACGTGCCCAAGGTCACCCACCGCCTTGGGAATGAGTCCAGCCTGTCCCGGTGCAGAGGCGCACTCTTAGTCACAGCCCCCACGCGACCTCGTCCTCCTCTCTCGGCGACA
Source organism: Phyllotis vaccarum (assembly GCA_033318265.1). Lineage (NCBI taxonomy): Eukaryota > Metazoa > Chordata > Mammalia > Rodentia > Cricetidae > Phyllotis > Phyllotis vaccarum. The sequence goes on along the minus strand of JARWLC010000017.1, from coordinate 49,833,543 downwards.
CCTGCAGGCTGCTAACCTCGCTTTGCCTCGATCCCTCCTCCCTCTGTGCACCCCGGGAATCCCTGCTTCTTGACTGATGGCGGGAGCCCACAGGCTCGCTTCGTTTTTGTTTTTTTTTCCCCCCCTCCGCTGCCTCGACCGTACCCCGATTTCCATCCTTTTCAGAAAGGGCCTTGGTTTGGGGGTTGACTGTTAGTTAGCCTGGTTAGAAATTCTAGTAGTGCTTTCTCCCAAACCGAACTTGTCTATTTGAGGTCATTTGGAGTGGCAGAAGGTCTCCTTGACCCAAAATAGAATGGCCGGACCTGCTTGTAGGCTGCAGCCAAGAAAGCTTTGGGACTCGGTCACAGCCTTTTAGGCTACAGGTGCTTCCTAAGAAGCAGGGTGTATCTGAGTTACACCTTTGGGTAGAGGAGACAGGAGAGAGCTGTCCAAAGGGCTAAACAATACACAAGCAATCAGAAACTTTACCTAGTGTATGTACCTTTGCAGATTTTGTGTATGTCATTAAAGCTCTTTCAGTTCATGAAGCTCTTCCTTTGAAATTGAAGGACATGCTGTCATTGGCTCTAGGTTCAAATGTCACTTTGGTTTCACTTCTCCAGTGACATTGAGCTTTTGGTTACTTAAAGTTTCATATGCTAAGACAAAATTTGGCATTGGAGCAAATTGGTTTTTTTTTTTTTTGACAGTAATTGCTTCTTTCCTTCCTTTCTTTCTTCCTTTCTTCCTTCTTTCCTTCCTTCCTTTCTTTCTTTCTTTTTTTTTTTTTTTTTTTGAGAACAATCTCTTTATAACCCACTTGCCACGGAGTAATGAAGGCTGACCTTGAACTCTTGAGCCTCCTGCCCCTACCTTCCAAATGCTGAGGATACAGGTGTGTGCCATAACACCTAGCTCATGACATTATTTTTAAATCAGATCCCAGAATAATTACCTTGTAAGTTTTGGTTCTGTCACATGTAGTGTTTGTGAACATAAGACTGAGAAGGTGGTTCTCATTTTAATTTATGCATAACCCCCTTATCTATGTTAAAAAAAACAAAAAACAAAAAAAACCCCTTTTAGTATTTAGACAAGTCTGTGATCTTCAGGAAGCCTCCCCAGAAGGTTAGGTTTTGGAGTTAGACAAACTCACCATGAAGTCTGACTAGTCGCAGGATCCTTTTTAAGAGGCCGTGCTGCCATTATCTCTCTTTTGAGTCACCTACGCAACACTTTCAGTGACCTTATGATCTGTGCTGCCTTTAAAGTTACAGTCAGCTGTGGGTAGGTCAGTGTAGACTGCTTCCTTATACTGTGGCTGAGGCCATTGCTTTAAGATCCAGCATCACCAAAAAACAAAAAAAAACAATGTCAGGAATTGCAGTCATACAACAGATTAGGGGATAATGAGCCAGTAAATTTCATTTAATAAAGCTGATTATAAGATAGTTGGTTTTTTGTGCATGAAAAACCTGTGATTTGATAATTTGGGAGCATATTAGTTTCTAGTACTTGAGGTCTGAGAATTGAAAAATCTCAGGAGTAAATCATTTGTAAGTTTTAAATGGCATGCTGTTTTGAGTAGTGAGACAGAATCTTGCACATCTACCCAGGGGTTATTTTGTTACTATTTTGTTTTTAGAGAGGATCTTGTTATAATGCCCAGGGTGGCCTTGTACTCCTGGCTTCAAGCAACCCTCTTGCCTTGGCCTCCTGAGTTCTAGGGTACTAGGACTACAGGTGAACATGCCATACCTGGTCAGGTCTTCTCATTAGTTATATCTGCTCTAAATTACCCACCAGTTAGTAAAGAACCATTTTGGTTATCAGATCAACTGAGGATGTAAGGTACTAATTTTTATAATTTTTATTACAGTATGTTTTAATATTAACAAATATTGTTACTAATTTACTGTACCTAATTTATAAATTACACTTTATCATAGGTATATTTGTATTTGAAAAAGTACTTAGAGGGTTCAGACATACACTGTAGGCCTCAAGAAAGGGGACTACTGTATCTGAATGTTTTAAATATCTGTGCTGAATTTTAACATGCTACTGTTTTGGTATTGTAGCATATTTACAAGGATATGGGAGATAGTGATCAGGTTCTTTCTTAAAAATCACGGACATAATTTCATGCTCTGGTATTCTGGTAGAAACCATGTCTAGTTTGAGGTTAAGCTTTGCAACTCAGTAGTTGGTTAGTGGTATTGAGTGGACTCTCTAAGAGCCTGCCATTCCTTATCTGTAGAAGATGAAAGAGTGGGCCATGAGACCTTAAGATCTAGCCCTGGCTAGCCAGTCTAGTCACTCTTCCCTGTTCCTCTAACAACGTTTCCTGTGTCATTGCCTTAGACACTTTCAGTAGATGTCTTCTGTTTGTATCTAGCATTGAGCACTAAGTTCTTAAATTACCTTGGTTCTGTTCTTTGTCTGTGGAAAGAAGCTCTCCAGAGAAGAAGGCGTAGAGGCAGGCTTGCATCGACTCTGGCTTTCAGTCCTGCAGATAGACCAGCATGAGGCACTGAAAGCACATGATGGGGATCCCCAGCTCCTTTTCTTGCAACTAATGTCATAGGACAGACACAGCTGTTATGTGACCAAAAAGAGGTCAGACAGTTGACATCTCTCTCTCTCTCATACACACACACACACCCTCCCTTTGAAAATGAGGGAACTGGCATGGCAACAGTGAGGGACAGGTTTTCCAGGACTGTCTTATTGTGGAGGAGCTCTTTCTGAAAGCCATCCCAAGAAACAACTTCCTAAGTTGGCCTCATTTGATGTTTGGCAGTCAGGAGCCAGTTGACCAGATGGTGCCCTCTACTCCATTGACACCATCCCCTCACAGGCCAGACTGATAGGAGTTATAAACTGAGTTGCATTAGGAGACTCTTAAAGGCAAATCTCTGTGAGTTTGAGTCTAAACTAGTCTACATAGTGAGAACTTGACTAGGAATTGAGATCTGCTTGCAGTTTGGTCTTTCTCTGTGGGCGTCTCTCAACTCTTAGGACTTCAAGTTTCTTATGTTTAAGAAAAAATATTTTGATTTTTTTTTTTTTTTTAAATTGAAATTGGCTGGGCATAGTTCCCACACGCCTTTAATCCCAGCCCTGGGAAGGCAGAGGCAGACAGATTACTGAGTTCAAGGCCAGCCAGAGCTACATAGAGAAATTGTCACCAAAAAAAAAAAAAAAAAATTAAAAATGGAAACTGATCTGCCCTGTTAGTCATGATGAAGAGTACTTGATGCCTCACACTCTTATTGTCCCCATGGGACTTTTAGGGAAAAATTGGCTGTGGTGGGTGTGGTGAGACCAGACACCACTCCCATCCCATGGAAAATTGGCAGAGGCTCATGCTCTGTTGGAGCAGCCTGAGTAGCCCACAGGGGCACAAGCTGTGGGGATTTTTCCTGTTCCTTCTTCCTTGTAGCTTTGTTACTTTGCATGCCCTGTCTTCCTTAGATACACAGAGTCTTGAAAGCTACCTGGTGTCAGCGCTGAGTCCCCCAGCCATAGCCATAGCATCAAAAGGCTATTGAGAGTCAAGACTTCAAAACATCTTCCACGTTTAGATGATGAGCAGATAGAGGCCTGTGGATGGTTAGGTGACTTCGGGAGAACCACTAGTTATCAGTAAAGACAGCCATCTCTCTGTGGCACTTGGGAATGCCAATGTGTTTATAATTGCTTTATTCTCTCTGACTCATAACTGAAGAGCAGCAAAAACTCCCCTGCATGCTAAGCACAGCTTTCAGAAACCATTTCTTTGAAAATGGCAGGCATGGTCTGTGCCATAAAAATTCTAGCCTCTAAGGATTGAGCTGTGAAGCTGCTCTTAAAAAGCCAAGGATGTTTGTTTAAGCTCAGTTTAACTTGGAACCTAAACATAAAAATAAAACAGTTTTCTACTCCAGCCTTTGGTTTGTTTTCACTGGGTCAGGATTCTGAAGTATTTCTGTGAGTCTTGCCAATCTTAAAAACATTCTTTGGGGTAGTAGTGTTTGTAGTTTTGTTGTTGTTGTTGTTGTGTTTGTTTTGTGTGTGTTTTAGTTTTTAAAAAGATTTATTTATTTTGGGTGCTTGGGTGTTTTGCATGTGTGTATGTACCATGTGCATGACTGGTGCCTTGGAGGGCATTAGGTTCTCTGGAGCTGGAATTCTGTATGGTTGTGAGCTGCTAGGTGAGTGCCGGGAGTCAAACCTGGGTCCTCTGTAAGGGCAGCCAGTGCTCTTGGCTGCTGAGTCTTCTTTCTACCCCTGGTTCTATTTTTGACACAGGGCCTCACTATATGTAGTCATGGCTGACCTAGAACTCACTATGTAAGCCAGGCTGGCCTCAAACTCCTAAGAGATCCACCTGCCTTTCTCCTGAGTGCTGGGATTAAAGGTGTGTGCCACCATGTCCAATTTTTGAATTTAAAGGTATAAAGATCAGGTGAACTACATGTAGAGCTGAGGTGAGTGCACAGGTTCCAGTTTGATGTGTCTGAGTCTGAGCTTCACTTTTATGTAAGTAGTCACTGGGAGAGTGCACTGATTGCAGCACCTCAAGAAGGCCTCTCTGGAATCTCAAGTCCTGCCAGGAAATCTGTGTCAGTTTATAGACTTGACTTTGTAAAGTCAAATCTACCTGTTGATGACCTTGAGTTTTTGTTGTTTTAAGCTGGGCTACAGAGCTGGGAAGATGGCTCAGATGGTAAAGGAGCTTGCCGCCAAGCCTAATGACCTTAGTTTGGGCCCCAGGACCTACATGGCAATAGGAGAAAACTGACTCCTCAAGCTGTCCCATGACCTCCACACTCTATACCCCATAATACATGTCCAAAAAGCCAAAATTGAGTTTGCAGAGCCACATGGTATGACATTCTTTCTTTTAAAATGTAATACTCAGTTTTTAAATCCAGAAGGTTGTAGAGCTCCCACTACTGTCTGAGCCTAGAACTCACCCCTCCTACCCATGCACGCACAGGCCTATCTCACTTGCAGTTGCTCCCGGCTTGTGGGTGTTTCCCAGGTCTGGTAGTAGCTTGTAGATTCTCTGGATTTGCCTGTTCTGGGCATTATATGTAAATTGAATCCTAGAATATGTAGTCTTCTGTGCTAACTTGTTCTCTCTCTCCCTCTTTCTCCCTTCCTTCCCCCTCTCTGTTTTGTTATTTTGTTATTTTGAGACCGATTTTCTCTGTGTAGCCCTGGCTGTCCTGGAACTCATGCTGTAGACCAGGTTGACCTTGAATTCATAGAGATCCACCTGCCTCTGCCTCCTGAGTGCTGAGATTAAAGGCAAGTGCCACCACCATCTGGCTCACTTAGCTTATGTTCAAAGTTAAAATTGGGGAACATCTTAGTGCTTCATCCTTTATCACGGCTGCATAAAGTTCCATTTCAGGAATATGCCACATTTTGTTGATCTACTCATTTGCTGGTATCTGGTATCGTCGCATATTGTCTATAGTAAATTATGTTGGCATGTTTGTATATAAGCTTTGTGTGAGCAGGTGTTACCTTATTTTTGAGTGTGTGGGTATTTACCATATAGTCCTGGCAGGCCTTGAATTAGCCTCAGCCTCTTAAGTGCCGGATTGCAGTTATGTGAAAACACATTTGGCTATGCATTTTTGTTTTTAATCTTTTCAGGTATATACCTGGGGGTGGAATTACTTGGCTAGGTGATAAATTGTTATAGTTTGAGTATATAGTTATTTTATATAAAGAAAATTATTTTTAAATTGCAGTAATTAAGTATGTAAATTCTAAGATTAATCAGTACTTTAGGTATGACTGATGTCATAATCTATGTGTTTTCAAGGGAAAAATGTCAGCTGGGCTTAGTAATACACACCTTTAATATCAGCATTTGAGAGACAGAGACTGGAGGATCTCTGAGTTCCAGGCCAGCCAGAGCTATATAGTGAGACTCTGTCTCAAAGAAAAAGAAAAGACCATTAACCATCGAGGAAGTGTGAGAAGTATGGCCTTAGAGGAAGGGCTCATGAGTGCTCACTGGCTTTGCAGATACTGTTGGAAGGTGACAGGGTTAATGTAGAAGGTGTCTGCTGTTTGCTGTACTACCGGCCTGCTGTGTAGGCTAGTTACTTTGTGTGAGGTACTTATGAGGTACCTTCATTTTCAGCCATTGCCTTCAGCTACTTTTCCTTTTCCTATTAGTAATCTGGAGACTTTGGGCTCAATTTGACATTGTCCTGACTTTCACTTTTCCCTTAAAGTGTTAGTAGTCTCTATAGGGTTCTGGATGGATCTTTCTGTATAGTAAGCCACTGGATTTTAGAAGCATAATGCTTACGCTTTTTAGATAAATGTTTGCAAAGACTTGTTAAATCCCCGAAGGTAAGGTGCAGATGGGCTCCAGCTGGGGAGTGACTTGGGGTGGGAGGAGGCTGTCCTCCAAACTTCAGCATGGTGTCCTGAAACTAGGCAGCATGTAATCTGAATAGCTGTAGCAGTGTCCAAATGGACTTGGTGCTGGTGTGTGGCTCCAGGAACACTACACCAGGTCAGAATGTGACCTACAACCATGTCCTCTGGCAGATCAAACGCTTGTCAACTTCAGGCCAATGCCCAGTTCCTTTCATGTAGCTTCTCCCATGTCTTTTCTAAAGATCGTTTCTCAGGCTGCGCCTAGGCCGTAGGATTAGACTTCTCAGGAAAATGTTTTAGAAAAGTAAGTTCACAGTATTTTATTTCTAAAGAAATTGGGAGTGAGCTAATCTTTCAAAATTTGTGTTAACTTCCCATCTTTTTGAGAAGTGGCATCTAGTGCTCTGCTACTGTTATGAGCATTTACAAATGTGAGCTTTGTGTTTTACTGTTGTTAAAGTTTATAAAATTAATCATAAGTTCAGATTCTTTGCAAAGGCTGCATAGGCTACAACCATGATAACAGACAAGACACTAGCCTTAGACTTGAGCTGGCTTTTGGAACAGCCCTTTTGGTTTAGTTTTAAATCGTTACAGAAGAAAAGAAGTGCTAAGATCCTGAGCAGGATTTGAGGGTGCATTGGGGGAGGAAACGGGTCCTTTTGTCTCTTCTATCTTGTTCATGCCTGACTGTGAGTCTGCCTCCTCTCCTGAAAGCAGCACCGGATATGGCAGAGCAGCTTCAGACAGCTGCACTCAGCTTCACCTCCTGTGGTTCCCTCTGTAAGGCCAACTGGTCAGGAGGTTCAGTATTGTTAGTGGTTAGTGTTGGAGACTTGAACCTAGGGCTCAGTTGTGTAGTCTAGTGCTTTAAATGAGTCCTTCTGTTTTGTGCTTGTAAAATAACACCTGCTCAGAACACCTGTAAGCATATACCTTGGCTGTAATCATCGTGACCCCCTTTGGCCTTTACACACAAGTGTGTGTACTGTTGAGCAGCTATGTTTTGCTGTAGCTGTTTCTGTGCTGATCAGCAGAGTTCATCACAACCCCTGCATCATACGCTAGAGCTTACTGAGTTGGCCTCTACTTTTAGTTACTTAGGTTGTACCCATTGTCCTGTGTTAAAATAACAGTGAGGTGAGCCTCTTTACATTGGAATAGATCCTTAGAGCTGACTCCTTGAGGAACTTGGCAGTAGGTCAGGAGAATTTAAGGATTGCTACACACAGCACCCAGGAACCCTTCAGAAAGAGTGCATGCTTGATGCTCCTCCAGGTGCTGGGATCACTTTCTCCAGTAAGTTTCATGTCAGTCTGGAGGGTGTTAAACTTACCATGTATGATTTACCAGGCTTTCCACAATTTATATCTGTTCGTGATGGCAACACCTAGGACTACCAAGAGACTGCAGCTCTTCCAGGGTCTACAAAAGCGACTTCCTACAGAATGTGTTGTGGCGAGTCCCAGGATATACAGGCTGTTTTGTTGACTGCTTGTTTTGACCTTTCAAGGCTACCATCACCTAGCACAGTTTGGTTTTCTGGCTTCTCAGAATCACTGCACATTGTCATTTGAGGTAGCTGCTGAGGTTGGCTGCTCTGAATGAGGCAAACAGAAAAGCGCTTGTGTTTTCACTTCAGTGTTTGGACAGCAGCTCTGGGTCAGGCTTGAGCTGTTCCCTAAAAGCTGGACTTGAGCTTTGGCCATTAGTGGGTAATAGGTCTCAGAGTTTCCCTGTGAAATGAGGTCTCATCAGGGATGTCCCACTCACAGAGTACTATGCCTTTGTGCGTGCGTGTGCGTGTGTGTGTTTGTGTGCTAAGTGATTTCAAATTCAAAACTACTAACCCTGTGTTCTATTAGTAGAGAAAAGCTTTTTCAACATTTTAGCTAAGTCCTCAAAAATGTTTCTTACTCTTCTGAGTTGTTGTTCTGTGAAAATACACACGTGGCCATGTGTCAAGCGCAAGGGATACTTGTTGGGAGCTGAAAACAGAGCCTTTGCCTCCAAAGTAGTTCGTGCAGTGTGAAACAGGATGGCCAGGTTTGTTCACCTCTTGCCTCCTCAGGAGTTTCTAAACAGCTCCTTGGCCAGCATCCTTTGGAGTCAGACACCCCTCCCTCCTTGTTATACCCCTCTCTCCAGAGGCAAGCAGCATTACATTGTAAAGAAGGCTTTAACATGTACAAGCAAGAATGGCCTGTATATGGAAGGACTTTATCTACAGGGGTACATGGGCATGGCAGTGTGGAAACATCAGATGGACGCTTCGAATAGAATAGGTAGGAGCTGCTGAAAAAGCTGAGCTCCACAGGGCTGTATCCAGGCAGTTGGAAGGAGCTGGGTGGGCTCCAGGCAGTGCAGACAGAACAGCAGAAGTTAGTGACACAGGACACCATGGAGGGTGGGAGGGAGGGATGGGAGCTGGGTTGGCATCCAGCAGATTCTGAAGGTTTCTATTCTGGAAGTACAGGCTGAAGGTTGCTTCTGACAAACTGGGACATGCAAGGGGAATGACGGAGTTTGGGAATGAAAGGTGGGATTGCTTAGTGGCCTTTGGAGGCAGAATCTCTGAGCTTGTGAAGTACTGAGTGCTGAGAGAGCAGCACCTATGCTGTGCAGGCATAGACAATTGGGCCTGTGAGGGACTCACATGAAGGTCTCAGCCTTCAGTAAGGCTTGGGAACTGCTGGGTCAGGTGTTGGCCAACCACCGGGGTGGGGGCAGTGGGGGTGGGCGTGGGGGGTGGTGAGATGATGTTAGTAATCAATAGAAATGACTGAAGAAAATGATTAGCCATTTGTATATTGTTCATTGTCTAAAATTCCCATTTAAAACAAGCCCTACATAGTAGGTAGCATGTGCTAAAGAGACGCTTGTTAAATAGAATTGCTTCTGGGGAAAAGCCAATTCACTTCTTCAAAGTGCAGGTGCACTGTTTTGTTTCTTTGTGTTTTTTGCAGACAAATACATGCTTCTTCCTTAGTAATTGCAAATGTCACTGATGAATATTTAATGGGCTATTGAATGACAGGCTTGGGAAGTTGACTGGAGAACCAAAATGATCTGCTCACTCATCTTTTATACATTATCTGTAAGTGGACATTGTCTTCTGCTTGTGACCACAGACCAATGTCTAGAGAGCTGGTGGCCTACAAGCAGAGTCAGAAAAGCTCAACCAAGTCCAAACACTCCCCTGGTTGCTGTAGACTGCTCACTTGTTGGTGGGTCTGTCTGTCCTTCTGTCTTTATTACTACTTTATGTGCATGGGTATTTTGCCTGTGTGTATGTTTTTACCTGGTGCCCATATAGGCCAGAAGAAGATACTGGATCTTCTGGGGCTGGCTGGAATTACAGACAGTTGAGAGCCACCAGTGAAGATGCTGAGGATCAAACCTGGTCCCCTGGAAGAATAGCCAAGTGTTCTTAACATTGAGCCATCTCCTCAGGCTCTGGTCGTTCCTTTTTAAATCTTTTGACTGTTCAGGGGGCCTCAAGCCTTGCCTTCACAACACTCTACCTCTGAGGTACATCCATCCCCACTCCTGTTGATGTGTTTGTTTAAGACAAGATCTGACATATCTTAGGCTGACCTTGAACTCTCTATGAAGCCAAGAATGATCTTGAATGCAAGATCCTTCTGCCTGCTCCCCAAGTGCTGGGATTTCAAGTGTGCACCCTGATATCAGCTGCCAGCTTTTCTCATAGAACCAGCTGTGAGCAGCACACTGTGGCCACACAGGTCTGTAAGCCTGTACTCTGACAAGCAAGTGGAGTTCACTGCTGTCGTCAGACAGCCATGGTAGGAGCCTCTCACCCATGAGAGAAGCAGGTGAGGCTGGTTCTGGACATTCATTCTAGTCTAAGTTTTAGCTGGAGTTGCTCTGAGCCGCCTTAGAGCCTTTTATGGGCCAGTGTACTGTGCAGACAGGTATCAGCTATACCTAAGTTACTAGGACAAATAAGAGCCTTGTGTTGACGATGGTGGCAGCAGTTCTGCCTTTCCCTCCAGGGGATCTCCTGAGTGCCTGGCTCCTGTGCTGCATTGTTGGGGCTGACTAATGGTGAGAGGTTCCTGGCATGAGTGCAGGAGGCATTTACCTAGAGGCCAAGTTTCTCCACATGAGACTCTTCCTGAGCCTTCCTGTCTTGTGCTTTAGTTTGTCCTTGTGGGTGAAAATAGCAGGGACTCCTCAGTATCTTTCCAACTCAGAGTTGCATCCCTCAAGGTCATTTTAGAACAATGACCTTGGAGAGGTTTCCCATACCTTCCATTATATTGTAGTCAAGAATTTGTTTTAATAGCCCAAGATAACATCCAACTAAATGGGTTTCTTACAGAATTGATCCTCTATTGTCCTTCCAACCCCCCACACAAATAGAGAGAGAGAGAGAGAGGAAAAACCATCAAAAAATTTAAAAAAGGTTTGTCACCGCCTCTCAGCCCATGTCTGACTTCTGTAGAGGCATTTTCTTGATATGACCCCTCTCCCTCTTCTCGGATGGTTTTAGCTTGTGTCAAGTTGACATTAAACTGTCCAACACAGATAGCTTTGTGTTAAGAGCACTTAACTGCTCATATCAGGCTCACAACTGCCTATAACTCCAGCTTTAGGGGATCCTACCCCTGGTTTCGACCTCCAAAGGCACCTGCATACACGTAGCATACATAGACACATATACAAACAAATAAAAGGAAGATCTTAAAAAGAAAACCATACGAAATATTTTAAAAAGAAGAAATGACTCATTTCCTGGCTGCTCGGAGGTGCTCACTTAATGCAACAGTAGCATGGATACAGGCAGTGTTGGTGTTTAGGCCATCCTGCACACAGCCCACCAGGCCAACCAACCATTGGAGGGTGATGCTTTGAGGGCTGCCGAGGCTCAGCCTTCACTCAGGGGTGCTGTTGTGGTCAAGCCCAGCTCTTTATTTACAGAGGGGTGAATAAAGCAGGAGAGACTGGGATTAGTTTAAGCATAGTTTGAAAGGTATCTTGTTTTTCCATTATTGAATTGGAGAGATGAGGCAGGAGGATTTGATTGTGCTTAGGAATTTAGGGCCAGCGTGCCAGACTTGGATGAATAGGGTAGGGAGGAGGAAAGGGTTCACCTAATAGTTTAAATATTAGGTTAGCCCTTAGGGCCAGCGGTCTAGATGTAATCTTACCAACTAGGAAGAGAAGGAAACCCTTCTTTCATCCTGAGGGACCAGAGCAAGTAAACACATGCTACCCAGAAAAGTAACCAATGGACAGGTCTTCCAGAGGCCCTCAACTCTGTATGATCCAAACAGGACACTTGTCTCCCAGATGATCTGTTGGTCACTTTTTCCAGTCCAGAGAGAGTTACTAACAGCATTCAATATTGGGGAAGATTGTGGTGTGGGCCAGAAAAGAATGAAGTGGCTTTGGAGAGACAGCCTTCAGCTCTGTAGCTTGTGGAGGGAACCTGGCCAGTGATTCATACCAAGTCTGGAGGTTACCAGTTCCCTAAGCTGTAGCAGTTGGCACTTGAGCTAGAGTAGGTAATTTCCCAGTAAGTCTTTGCTTGATTGCTTGCTTTCCTTTTTTAAGACAGACCTCACTATGTAACCCTGGCTATCCTTAAACTTTCTATGTAGACCAGATCCCTCACAGAGATATCCACCCAGGGACCGGGATTCAAGGCACACATCACCACCCTGCTACTTTCTTCTCCTTTTTAGCTTTATTTTTATTATTTTGACTGTGTGTGTGTGCAGCCAGACTGTACATGAGACGGTAAGGGTGCCCTCTGAGGCCAGAAAAGTCGTATCCCCTTGGAGTTTGCATTGCAGGTTGTAGTGAGCTGAGGATAGGAGACAAAGATGAAAGAGAGCCTGTGTCAAGAAGTAGGCTGGAGAGCAGTAAGGAGGTGTACCTGTCAGCCTTAGGCTGGAGAGCAGTAAGGAGGTGTACCTGTCAGCCTTAGGCTGGAGAGCAGTAAGGAGGTGTACCTGTCAGCCTTAGGCTGGAGAGCAGTAAGGAGGTGTACCTGTCAGCCTTAGGCTGGAGAGCAGTAAGGAGGTGTACCTGTCAGCCTTAGGCTGGAGAGCAGTAAGGAGGTGTACCTGTCAGCCTTAGGCTGGAGAGCAGTAAGGAGGTGTACCTGTCAGCCTTAGGCTGGAGAGCAGTAAGGAGGTGTACCTGTCAGCCTTAGGCTGGAGAGCAGTAAGGAGGTGTACCTGTCAGCCTTAGGCTGGAGAGCAGTAAGGAGGTGTACCTGTCAGCCTTAGGCTGGAGAGCAGTAAGGAGGTATACCTGTCAGCCACACTCTGGTTTCCTAACCTTCTTTTAGTAGTAAGGAGGTGTACCTGTCAGCCACACTCTGGTTTCCTAACCTTCTTTTCAGCACTTTTTGCTGCTCTTAAAGACAAGGCAACTGACCAAAATAACGAGGGTGTGTGCGTGTTACCAAGTAGTCTCATATTTACTGGGCTAGTGGGGAATAGGTGGCTTTTTTGTTTTCCCAGATTCTGAAACCTGAAGTAAGCCATTTGCTCGGATCTCTTGTGTTCGCCCTGGGCAGTCTATTTCTTTGGCAAAGTCTGGCTTTCTTAAAGGACGGATCCTTTCTTTCTTTCTGTCTTTCAGCTTGATCTTAGCTGCTCTGCGTAGAGACCTAGAGAGCTTGATGGAGACTCAGTCTCTGGAGTCAAAAGAGGCAGGTTTCTTTGTGGTTAACGCAGAGTGGTTGCTTTGGGAAATCTCAGTGCAGAGGGAATTCCTGGCTTGTTGAGGCAGGCAGAACATTGTAATCCCTGTAATTCCTTCTCTAGAGAACTGAGGACTGTTAGTCAAAGCACGTTACATTGTGTGGCAACTTGATGGTTGAAATACATATATTTTATTTTAGTAATCTTGCCTTTTTCTTTCCCTTTAGGGTAATCACTTGCAGACACATTTCCCAGTCCTGAGTCACAGGGGAGTATTCCCCAATGCCTCAGTAGTTGAAGCTCCAGAAATGTTGGTGTAAATATGACTTGTTCCTGTTGACACAGAATCAACGGTGTGCTTAGATCTCACTTCCTTCTGATCATGGTGTTGGTGTTGTGTTGCCCTGTCGGGCTTGCAGAGAGCATTGACTCTCATGAGAGCCTTGATCAGGCAGCTGTAGCACTTGGAGAAGTGGTGCTAAGTGCTGTCTCAGGAGATGCGCCCTACCTGTGAACAGCTCTTGCTGTTTGTTACTCAGGTTCCCTTCTCTGGCAGTACTCACATCCAAGTCACATCGTGCTTCACTGACAGAAAACCAATCCTGGAGAAGCAGCTTGCTTTGCTGGAGCATGAGGCTTCCATGTCAATGAGCCACGCTCCCAGGGTGATGATATGCCATCTCCTGGTTAAGTATGTTGTGTTGAAGGAGAATGGCTGTGTTTCCTTCCCTGGTGTTTATATTAGAACTGGGTTACAGTGTTCTCTAGGAGTCATTGTTCAGAGTGATCTTATAAAGAATTGCAGGTCAGTCTGGGAGTTGTGTGTAAGAGAAAATTCAGAACAGTCATGGACTGGAGAGACAGCTCCGTAGTTTAGAGAGTGTATCACTCTTCTTTTTTTGTTCTTCTGAGACAGGGTTTCTCTGTGTAGACCAGGCTGGCCTTGAACTGAGACACCTGCCTGCCTCTTGAGGCCTTAAGTGTTGGCATTAAAGGTATGCACCACCACCATCTGGCAAGTATATTATTCTTGCAGAGGGCCAAGTTTGGTTCCCGGCACCCATGTTGAGTGGCTCATAGCCAACCATAACTCTAGCTCCAAGGGAATCTGATATCCTCTTCTTGTCTCCTCAGGAAGCTTGTGGTGTGCACACACACCTTGAAAAAGAAAAGCATTCACAACATGCAGCTGCCCTGTCCGGGAGAACAGGGGGCATTGTTGGAGATACTACACTAATGGCAGCTTAGTTCAGGAGCTATCCCAGGGTCTGTCTGTCTTCTGCAGTCTCACTGTTAGGTAGCTGTGTGCAACCGGAGAGATAGGATTTTAAAGTCCCACAATTTGAGTTTATTTACTAAACCTATTTTCCATGAACTTTTTCTTAGAATGAAATGTATTACATAAAATTAATGTGAAAAACTGAGTGATTATTTTACAATAGAGGAAAGCTTTGCCTGTCCGGTGCAGATGATTGAGTCCAGGGCACGGGCATTCTGAACTTGCACTGTACAGTTGAATTCCATCCCTGCCCTCCAGCTCCATTTTTATATGATTGTAACTGTGGCCAGGGTAGAAGCGTGCTAATTTTAAAAAATGGAAAATTATTACTTAGAATTTTACTTATAAAAGTAATTAGTTAGAGCAGAACAAAGAACAGTTTGCTAAGGAAAGTCAAGAAAGGAAGAACTGAGAGTGGGAGGGCTCCACGGGCGGAGCATTTGCAGTGGACACTGCTAAATAATGAGAGTAGGGGCAGAAGTGACTTTGCTGCATGCTGTGTTTTTATTTTTTCACTTGAGGAAGTCAGTGTGTGGAAAATTTGCACTGTTTTTGTTTCTTTTTTAAAATTACTATTTTTATTCCATGTGTATTGGTGTTTGTGCCTGAATGTATGTTCCTATGAAGGTGTTAGATCCCTTTGAACTGGAGTCAGAAATAGTTGTAAGCGACCGTGTGGGTGCTGGGAGTTGAACTCAGGTCCTCTGGAAGAGCAGCCAGTGCTCCCAAACACTGAGCCATCTCAATTTATTTTTTTATTATGTATGCAGTGTTCATCTGCATGTGTGTTTGCACACTAGAGGAGAGCACCAAATCTCATTAGAAATGGTTGTGAGGAATTGAACCTGGGTCCTCTGGAAGAGCAGCCAGTGCTCTTAACCTCTGAGCCATCTCTACAGCCTCAAGATCTGGATCTTGTAAGTGATAGTCGTTGGCACTCAAGAGATCTAGCCAAGGTACAAGAGACCCTGTCTCAAAGCAAACACAAGTCTAATGCCTTAGTTTGTTGTTGATCATTTCCAACTCAGAACATAGTGATGTAACTAGAGGGCTTTCTGTGCTCTACAGTCTCCTCTCAGGCTTTTGCTCAGCTCTTCTGATATGTAACCATTATCTTAATCTAATAATGGTTGTAATTGGATTGGGGTCAAAGGGAACACTTGAGCTAGTTGTGTGCTCACAGAACATTGCTAGTAAAGACATAAGATGATTACAGTGAATTAAAGGCAGCTTCTGAATTCCATGGCAACTCTTCAGGTGGCATTAAAGGGCATTTACTCAGCCTATCTTCTCAGCTTTTCTCTGCGGATAGATTTAGATACAGACTGGATACATAATCATTCCTTGGATTCAATCAATTATGGTCGTCATTTATTACCTGGAGTAAGATAACAGTCCACAGGTGAGCTGTTTGGCCAAGACTCTCATTCCTAAGATGAAATTGCTTTAAGCACACACCTCTGAAGTCCCTTACTTTTTACTTCTCCAATCCTGACCCACCACTGTGTTTCAGATACCCACATGGATGCCTGCTGACCCTGAGACTTAGCTCACAAACCAGCTGAGGTCACAATCCTGCACTGGCATCTCCATGCTCTTTTAGCTGTGCTTTATTATTAGCTAGTCAACAAGCTACTGTCTTAAGTCCAGAAACCTACTGATACAGGCTGGATTTGGTAGTACATGCATGTGTTAATCCTAGCACCTGGGAGGCAAAGCCAGGAGGATATGAGTTTAGGACAGCCAGGACTACATAGAGACCCTGTCTCAAACAAACAAAACCCCAGAAATGTGTTGATACAAGGTTTTCCCATGAAGCAAGTTTTCTTGACCCAGGGCAGAGTGCTCCTTTTGTTGAGTGAGAAGCATTCTTGTTAAGTGCTAAAGGGAACTGGAGTGTAGAAGCACAAGTCTGTTAAGGATGCATTTGTGGGTGTCAATCTGAGTGTTCTCACCTTGGTTACTTTAAAACAAAAGGGAGGTAGAATATTCCTGAACTGACACATAATCCTGTGCCTTGGTGGCTGAAGTTCTAAAGAGCCAGCGGAATTCAAAAACTTTTCCATCTCTCTAAAGAAGACAGTGTGCACTAATATGTTGTCAGAGCCCTTAAAGAAAGTTAGAAGCCCAGGACCAATGCACCCAGTTCTTGCATCTTGTTCCTTCATGTGTCCTGTAACACAAACGCTGACATAGTGCTCTGAAGAAATAAGACGCTAAGGAAAAGGACAGGGCCGCAGAAGATGCTAAACTTTGGCCAAGAGAATGAAGGAAGCCAGAGAAAAACTCCAGGAACAGATTACCAAGAGATGTAGACTGTTCTTGCTGAGCGCTTCTACTTCTGAGTCTGAGTCTAGTCAAAAATAAGTCTTTGAGTTACAAGTAAATGATCAGACCTTGGGGGAAAACAGTGGAGACAGAGGACCACAAGATAGCTCAGAGGCAAAGGCATCCGCCACCAAGAATGATGGCCTGAGTGTGATCCCTGGGGCACATATGGGGGAAGCAAAACTCAGACTCCCACATATTGTTTGACTGACACAGATATACTTTGTCATGCCCACCCCCCAGTGAAAGATGTAGTAAAATGTAGACTAGTGCAATGCAGTTAATTTTATTTAATATATTTAATACATTAGACCTGAGAAATTTGTGTATGTTTAGTAGCAAACCCCTAAGGCTGTTGTGCCATGTTCTTGTAATCCAGACTAATATGTTTCATAGTAAGTGGATATCTGCACACTCGATAGTCACATGCCATGAGACAGGTCCCTTCCCATGCCCTTCTCTGCCTGTGAAAATTAGAGGACCCTCTACGGACAGGAAGGCGCCACTTTTAAAGAAGGTCTGTAAACATTCCCCATTCGTGCTAAGATTCCTAGTGCAAGCATGTTGGGCTGCCACACTTTGTGATTGTGGCTGCTGCTGACATCTTTAGTGGGCTTCAAGAACCCTTTCAGGTCAGTTTTAGCAGTTTTGTCTTTGTTTTGTTTTTTGTTTTTAGAGACAGGGTTTCTCTGTGTGGCCCTAGCTGTCCTGGAACTCACTTTGGAGACCAGGCTGGCCTTGAACTCACAGAAATCTGCCTAACTCTGCTTCCCAGTGCTAGGATTAAATGTGTGCACCACCATTGCCTGTCAGGTGTTGCCCTTTATACATGCATTTTTTAAATAGAAGCTTTATTCAGGCTTGGTTTGTCTTCTTTTTGTGGTCTGAGGTTTCAAATCCACATGTGGTGAAGGTCACTCTGGCACTGTCTCTTCCCCTTGTAGATTAGTGAGTGAATTCCAGGTGTAAACTGGGGCTTCTTAACTGTGGTTTTATTGGGAAGTTGAAGTACTGTTTGAGTTTCTTTTCCCTCAGGAGATTGAGCCCTTGGCAGTTTGCCTGGGATCCTTGTCTGTGAAAGGCAAACAGGTACCTAAAGGGTTGTGCTGCTCCAGGAGAAGCTTGGCTGCTGTAGAGGGGCTGTCCGGTCAGTCAGCCCGCTAATTGGTATTTTCAGTTAGTTGTGGTTGTTGGACTGGAGACTGGCTAAGAACAAATTCTTTCCCTGAGCAGGCAGAAGAGATGCATGATTCATCATCAGATGGTGCCTAGGACAGTAATCTCAGATGGATTCTGTTTTAACATAAATTGTTACATTTAAGCCCCGTGAAACAAGGATTCTGAGAACCATCCCAGTAAGTACCGCCCCTTTCCCTGTCCTTCTCTGTCTTCCATACCTGCTTGAAGATCAGGGTAAAATTCGCTATTGGCTCCTGTGAGGAGAGTCTCTTGTGCCTCCTGCCTGCACCTCCAGCCTGCTGCTGAGTTTGTGGGTTCCCATGACTGCAAACCTCACATGGCAGGCACAAGGGTGACTTTTCTTTAGTTTTGTTAGTGTTGCCATCATTTTATTTAAATTGTTGATGTGGGAATCTGTAGTAAGACGTTTCTGGCCCGTACTTTATATTTGAAAATATCCCCACAGGAATCGTCCACAGTTCTCATTCAACGTCAGCAGTTCTCATTCATGACCAGGCTTGACCCCTCTCTCCGCTGCTGCCTGCACCTCCACCCCCAGTTATTTTGAAACAGATGCCAGGCTTCATCCATCCCACCAGTTGGTTTGGCTACTGCTGTGTCTTTGTTTCCTTACTTTTGTGGATATGTTTTGTTTCTGTTGATAACTACTGTCACCAGAGAAAGAGTTTTCTGTGTCTATCATGTTAAGCCAGTTTGGTCCAAGTATTTTCTTTGAAGATGCCTGTGAAAGTTGAGTGTACAAAATTTTAAATGTATGAGGGGGTTAGTGGTGTTTTAGAAAGTGTTGGATTTGGGCTAGGAATGTAGCTAGATGGGAGAGTATTTGAGCCTTACAATATAATTAAGTATGAAATAGATAAAGAAGCTACCTAAGAAAGGCTGGCCTTGAATTCTTGGTTTCCCACCTCCCAAGTGCTGGGTTTATGGGTATGTGCTACCATGCTTGACTTTTTTGTTGTTTATTTTAGTTCATTTATTTGTGTGTGTGTGTGTCTTTGAAAATGTTTTTGTCACAACATGTAAATATGTGGAGGTCAAAGGATAATTGTGGCAGTTTTCTCTCCTTAAAAGTAGGTCCCAGGGGTCAATTCAACTCAGCCATCTTGTTTGCCTCCCACCCAATTTAAAAATAAAATTTGGGAGCTAGAGAAATGACTCCGTTGACTGTTTATAATAAGTACCCACTGTATAAGCTTGAAGACCTGCGTTTGATTTCCAGCACCCACATAAAAACCAGTGTGGCCATGTGCACTATACTCCAGTGCTGGAAGCAGGAGCTAAGAGGCTCCCTGGTCCTTCTTGATCAGCTTCTTTAAAGTTCAGTGGGATATACTATCTCATAAATAAATAGATAAAATAAGGTGGGAGGCTTGTAAGGTGGTTCAGCTGGTCAAGAAAGGTTTTCTGTGAAAGCCTGGTGACCTGTTCCAGGAGCCACATAAGATGGATGGAGAAAAACCATCCTAATGACTCCACTTCTTGACTTCCACACAGGGCACTAAGGCACACATTCCTCACATACCATGTGTACACACTAATACATTGAAATGATGAGGTGAGCACATATGTACTAACACACAATAAGATAAAGCCATGACACACGCTTTGGTAAAGAAAATTTAAGTAATTCCAAATGATATATTTATTTTTGTGGATCTGGGAATTGGAACCAATGTTTCATACATGCTAAGCAGTTGCTCTTCCCACTGAGCTGTACCCCCAGTTACTCCCTAGACATTCTTTTATTAATTGCTGTCAGTCCCTTATTTCTGGAACACCTATTGTTAGTATTTCTTACAGCTCCTTCCAGAAAAACCATATAAAGCCTTAATAATGTGTATATGTCTGATATTTTCTGTTTCTTTAAAGCCAGTAGGCAGAAATTGATTTTAACTTTGGAAAGAACAAGAAGCGTGTCGTTTTGCAAGGGGTGAGGTAGAAGACAGTACAATTTTGACGTTCAGGTTCTATTGACTGAACATTAGTTTCCTGTTGCTGAAAGGAGCATTGAGCAGACTCTGCACTCACCCCATGGACCTGTGAAAGTCCAGTAGAAATAAATGAGCCATATACATGATTATAAATGTCCTAGGAGAAAGTGAAATCAATTTCTGTAGTGCATTCTCCTTATGAATTCCATCTAGAATGCTATTTGTTTGAGGCACTAGGTGTTGAACTCAGGGTCTTAGGAACATTTAGGCAGGGGCTTTGCCTCTGAGCTATAACCTAGCCCACTTCTAAGTTGCTGGGCTTGGCCTATACTTACAATCTTCCTGAGTGGTTGGGATTATAGGCCTGTACTGTCAGGCCTAGCTCCCAAAATATTATTGAAATATTTAGTCCGTATGAAGTGATGAGAACATTCTCCCTTCTTCATACAAAGTTTTTATTCCACTCATAGCACAGCTCAGTGTGGACCAGCTTGACTCCAGAGCTCCCTGAGCACGCATGAACTGGCCAGCCCAGCCCTGCACAGGGCTGTGGGGTTTTCTGCAGGAGGAGAAAAAGGGTGGAATATGGTTTCCATTTTGTTTTTTATTCTTTGATGTAGCATTATTTATCTGTGTATGTCTTGCTTCTGGGGTTTGGTTTCATGTGTATGAGCACTTGCTCTGGTTCTGCTTTTGCTTCTCATACTGATTGCTATCTCTGACCTAATGTTATTGCAGACACCCATACTTAAAGAAGTGAGTAAGAGCACTAGCTGTTCCTGCTCATGCAGAGCACCTGGGTTCAGTTCCCAGCACTCACATAACAGCTCACAGAAGATCTGATAACCTCTTCTGCCCTCTACAGGCAGCATACACATGATGCAGGCAAAACACATAGATCTTTTTAAAAAATCAACAATATTAATAACTCTAGTACTTCTGTATAAAGGTAATAATTTTGGTGCTCTTAAATTCTTAGCTAGTAGATAATAATGCCCTTTGGTAGTTCAAGTTCATTTATGAATATTTGATTTCTTGCTGCTGTTTTTGTTTTTGAGACAAGGTCTCTATTTTGTAGCTCTTGCTGTCTTGGAACTCACTATGTAGACCAGGATAGCCTCTCATAGAGATCCAGCTGTCTCTGTTGGGCTTCAGCTATTCATGAGTAGAGAAAGACCACACAATAAGCAGAAGACTTAGGGGGGTTGAGCAGAGATATTAGTGTGTGCATTGCTACTCCCGAGTAAGGCTGCGTGCGTGGACAGTGTGGGGTGAGCTGTGAGTGAGAGGGAGTAAGGATTGCTTTAAAGTTGGTGGCAGTGGTTTCTTGGTTGTTTTTAGCAGTACCAGGTACTGGATTTAGGGCCTTGTGCATGCAGGGCAGGAGCTCTGCCACAATGCTATGTTTCCTGTCAATGGTAATGGTTTTAAGAAACTTTTTTTCTTTTTCAGGAGTTGCAGATGGCGTTGGAGGATGGAGAGACTATGGAGTGGACCCGTCTCAGTTCTCAGGGACTTTAATGCGAACATGTGAGCGGTTAGTAAAAGAAGGACGCTTCGTTCCCAGCAATCCTGTTGGCATTCTCACCACGAGCTACTGTGAATTGCTGCAGAACAAAGTACCTTTGCTGGGTGAGTAGGCGACCCTGCCTCCTTCCAGCAGCCACTAATGGCTAAACAAACAAGGTCTTATCAGTAACCCAGGCTGGCCTCGAACTCAGAGCTTTGCTGCAGCTGCTTCTTGAGTGCTGGGATCAAAGGTGTGCACCACCATGACCAGGCCTCCCTCCCTCACACCTACATTTAAAGTGAGCGGTGGCATAAGATGTCTCTTGCCTTGGGTTTGAACCCTTCTTCACAGAGACTCTTTTGTCACCGCCCCCTCCAGTCTTCTGTCAGCAGAAGCTTTCCTGGGGCTCAGCATGGTATTGATTTATTAGTAGTAATATGTATGCATGCCTGATGTGGAGGCAGAGAGCAACTCAAGGAGTCCATCTTTTCCTTCCGTGTGGAGCAAACTCAGTGGTCAGCCTCCGGTGCAGGCTCTTCACCTGCAGAGCCTATAGCAGTCCTTTCCCCCGCCCCTTTATTACTATATTTTATTTATTTATTTTGTGTGTAAGGTCACATGTGCCACACGTGGCACATATGTGGAGATCAGAGGACAGCCTCCTGGAGTAGGTTTTCTCTCTCTCCAGCACTCAGGTCCTGGAGCTGGGGTGCAGGCTCACAGGGCCTCTACAGGGCCAGCCCCCTGATTCTCTTAATAAGCTCAGAGGCTGTGCTTGGGTCAGTGGAACATTCTAGATTCTGTCCTAGTACCTCTGTAGGACTGTGGGGCTGTGGACAAATCACTTAACCTGTGACTGGAAAGCAGTCTCCTAGGTAGTTTTTAGCATGTTCCAGGGAGTGGGCACCATCTCCTAACCCTGTTGTTTACTTGGAAATAGGGCAACCAGTTACAGCGCAGAATGTCCTGCTTTTTTGTTACCTAAAAGATTTGAATTGAGGGTGAGGGGTAATTTTTTCTGTACCTTTCCCCCCCCCTTCCTCTTTACCCCATGTAATCTGGAGATAGTAATAAATTTAAAGACATATTCAAGGTTTACTTACAGTGTTGGGATTAACTGTTTTTTCTAAAATCCACTGAATTAATCCTTTGTGGCCATGTTTAGTGTGCACGAACCTCCCTGGACCTAAACCACATACCTTCAGGGCATTTGCAACTAAACTGGAGCATATCTGGCCAACTGCTAAATTAACTGAACCTTGGATAAATGTAATCATAGACAAGTTGATTACTTTGTGCTTTGATTTTAAGGTATTTTATTACTTTTATGTGTGTTGGTGCTTGTGGAGGCCAGGAATTACATGTTGTGAGCCACTCTCCATGGGTTCTGGGGATGGAACTCAGCTCCTTTGAAGAGCTGGGTGCTTTTAACCACTTTACTTTCTGATCCAGCAATTGTTTAAAAGCCTATAAACTGTGAAAAGCCTTTATTGTTGATGTAAGGGTCCTCAGAAACCCTTAAATACAGCAGTAGTTTCTTAATTTGAAGGGTTGTTGCTCATGGCATCTCACACCTTTAATTCTAGGCTTGGGTGGTAGAGGTAGGTGGACCCTTGAGTTTGAGACTAGCCTGATCTACAGGGTTGTACAGTAAGACCTGGCCTTAAAGGGGGTGTGTGTGTCTTGTAGTTGGGGTTCTAGCACAGTGGTAGAGCACAGGTCTAGCATGCACAGAGCTGTTCAATCCCAGCACCACAAAATTAATGAATCTGAAGGCATGAGACCTAGTAAAGTTATATTTGGCTTAGATACTTAACCTGAGAGAGTTGCCCAGGCACCTGCTGATGTGGGTCAGTCATGTGAACTCAGTACTTCCTCTCCCACGTGTGTGGGGTCTGAGCGTTGTGCACTTGGCAATCACTCGAATAGGGGAGGAATGTAAGCCATCAGGCTGCACATGCCTTCATTCATTGTTCCTGCCCTGGCTATGAAAGCCTTATTACTCACAAGGACCATTTTGGTCCCATGGGGGCATGAAATGTTGGCCTGAGGTTGTCACAATGAGTCATCAGGGATGTTTTCCCAAGGAGCAGCTCCAGGGCTGTGTTGTTTCTCACCTCAAGGTTTAATTCCATCAACTTCCAGATCTTTTGTGCAGCCATTTTGTAATGACAAGTAGTTGAAAGCTGCTGGGTAGGAAAGCTGACCGCTCAGCAGGTTATAGAGCAGGCTCTGCAGCACGCTGACTGCTACAGCACCCACATTCTCCTTTCTATAGGCATTGAAGGGCTGTCAAGGTCACTGTTAATCAGTCTGCTTCAGATAACAAGGAAGCTGAATTGCCAACCATTAATGATGGAAGGTGCTATATTAATTTTTTACACTAAATTACACACATTTCCATTGAGACAAATAACAAATGTCCAGAATCCCACCAAGACAACTGAGTACTACTAGTCACAGTCTTCTATTTCCCCTTCCTGTGTCTGCACAGATTAGTGGCACATCGTGTTGAGTATACTCTGCTTTCACACCTGGTGAGGTAGGCACATAGGCACACTCTCTCCCCAGCTGGCTAGGAAGAAGTTCAGGCTGAGTGGCTTGCCTGTGGTGTACAGCTGGAAAGCAATGCCCTGCAATTAACTATCTCCACAGTCTGTTTGCTTGCTTTAGCTTTTTTTTTCCCCTAAAAAGACAGGGTATTATGCAGCCCAAGCTGGGCTCAGACTCAGTATGTGACAGAGTGAGTGCTGGGATCACAGTTTGGGGCCCTACATCTGGTTTTACATGATACTAGTGACTGAACCCAGGACTTGGTGCATGTTCAGAGAGCAGTTGACCAGCTGAGCTACATCTCAATCTAATACTGTTTTGTTTCTTTTTTTTTTTTTTTTTAATCTATTTACTTACCTTGTATATATGTGTGTGCCTACAGATGTGTGTCTACAGAGGTCAGAAGAGGGTATTGGATGGGTCTCTTGAAAATGGAGTTAACAGTCATGAGCCACCATGTGGCTGTTAGGAATCGAACTTTGGTTTTCTGGAAGAGCAGCCAATGCAAACCACTAAGCAATCTTTCCAAACCCCCAAATCCAGGTTTTAAACTACTTACTTCACTTACCTTCCCTTTCCAGGGGTATTCCTTAACACTTTCCTAACAGTTACCATTGGGTAACCCTACTTGAAGGGTTTGCCCTCAGGTTTCTCTGTGGTTATAATCTTAGTCATGTTTCTGTGAACAAGAACGCTGAGCACAGAGCTGGACCACAGAGCTTGGAAGTGGCAGAGCTGGGGTTCAAATGCAGATAGACTCACTCACACTGCTGAATGTTGTGCCAGAGACTGAGTACAAGACTGTACCACTGAGCTGCCTGCCTGCCCTAAGGGCACAGGGGAGCCTCTCCTAGTTCTCTGTCTGGTTCTCTAACAATGTTTTTATCTTTCAGTCTGACTTGCATTTCTTACTGTCTTCTTCAACTCCTTTCAGATAGACCCATTAGATAAAGAATATGTACCTTTTCAGAGCCATGTGACTCAGTGCCTCTGAGAGTGAGGGTGAGTGGGCTCCCAGTACTCTGGCCAGCTTGTGTTATCTTACGGTTCTTGTGTATATCAGAGCATTGGGGCTGTCAGTGTTGTTTCACAAACACAGGCATGTCTATTTGTTCCTTGGTGAGCTGTGTGTTCTGCTGCTGGAGGTAGCTATTTGCTACAGTTAGCCAGGCTATAGACTGTAGGCTTTGTGCAGTCTCTGGAAAGTGAGCGGGTTGGTCTGCAAACCCCTGTGTCCTCTCAGTGAGTCATCAGTCCTCAGAAAGTGCCTTATGGCTTCAGCAGATGGCAGTCTGGTTTAGAAGGCTGGTTATGACCCTGTCTTAAATGTTAGTAATTTTAGTGAAGTCTTGCTGCCATGACTAAAATATATCATAAAGTACAGTACCCTTGTTCCGATAATTAAGTATTAAAACACAGTAACCTGCTTTGGGGCCTTTGGAGGTGCCAAACCATGGCATTCCCCCACTGTAGGAGGAAGAGTGTGCACCTTGGTGGCCCACTTGCTGTGCAGCCAGACCCTTTGTCCTTAGCACATTAGCCCCGCCTGGGTTATTGATGTAGTTCTTGGGTGCAGGACAAATTAGGGTGATCCTATGTAAACAAGAGGTTCAGACCACAGTTGCTCCCTGGAGTTGAGTGATGATTGCCAGCAGCCCAGGGGAGACAGTGAACAGATGCCAATTTTCTTTGTAGGTAGCAGCACAGCCTGCATCGTGGTACTGGACAGAAGTAGCCACCGCTTGCACACGGCGAACCTGGGTGACTCAGGCTTCCTGGTGGTCCGAGGTGGTGAAGTCGTGCACCGGTCTGATGAGCAGCAACATTACTTCAACACTCCATTCCAGCTCTCTATCGCTCCCCCCGAGGCTGAGGGGGTCGTCCTGAGTGACAGGTAATCTTGCAGCCCTTCCCTGGAGCAGGATGTAGCTTGCCCATAGTTCCCTCGTATCTCTGGAGAAACTACCTGTCCACAGAGCAGCTACCCTAGGAGCAGCTAGAGAGAAGAACTTCATAGGGGTTTTAGATCAAACAGAGTACCACAGCCGAGCCCAGTGGTTCTCAGCAGACCATCCCATGAAAGGGTTGTGCAGAGACTTTCTTTCTCCTGTATTTCCATGCTAGAAGCACACTCCAGGTGCAGGGTGCATTAACTGCAATAGGAGCCGAGTCTCTCTGAAGAGCTTCCCCACTCAAAGGTGCTCTTCCTACATGAACCCCACAGAAGTGCAGTGTCAGGCCTACTTCTATCCCTAATGGGGCCACTAGGGTCTTTCTTGCTAATTACTAATATCTCTTAGTTTATTTTTAAAATTCTAGGAACCTTTCAAAGCATCTGGAACCCTTTAAAATAATTTTTAGTTGCTCTTTTTGTAGACCAGAG
This sequence comes from Phyllotis vaccarum, assembly GCA_033318265.1. Lineage (NCBI taxonomy): Eukaryota > Metazoa > Chordata > Mammalia > Rodentia > Cricetidae > Phyllotis > Phyllotis vaccarum. The sequence goes on along the minus strand of JARWLC010000017.1, from coordinate 49,807,304 downwards.
TAAAGCTAAGGCTTGGACCACACTTTGCTTGATCACCTTACGGACTGCTTGCCAGCAACCACCAATGGGTTCTTTTGTGAAGAAACTCTTAGTAAATGCTCTATGTGCTTATTTTTTTCTTTTCTACTTATTATCTCCTAGTGAGCCAGATCTTAAGGCCAAACTAACCTAAAACAGGTATTTCTGCCTTCTTTGGTCTTGGAGGGAGGATATCATCAAATTAGATATTTGGTGTTGTGGCCATTTAAATAATCTGCTTGCTATCTAGGCTTGCACCTTGTAATCCTGGCATTCAAGAGGCTAAGGCAGGAGGATTACCAGTTTGAGGCCAGCCTGGGCTATATATAGCAAGACTTGGCCTTAAAAAATGAGTATTGATGCTGACTTCTAGAGAGAGGGAAGTTCTTTGAGCTTTCAGGTCAGACTAATTGCCTTAGTTGGAAGAACATCTGATTAGACATTTTACTGTGATTTTAAAATATGTATTTCTTTTGTGTGTTTGGAGGTGGTGTTTGTGTCATGGCACAGGTGTACAGGTCAGTTCTCTCCTTCGGGCATGTGGGTTCCTTGGATTAATCTTGGGTTTCAGGTTTGGCAGCAGGTGCCATCCCTGAACCATCTCGCTGAACCAACTCCTGTGTTATTGAGTGGGCTGTAGTACACAGTAGCCAGAGCCATTTGGAGTAAAGGCCTCAGTGGATACCAAGCTCAACCGACAGCTTCTGGATCCTGGCGCTTCCTTTTCCTGATTGGCTGCTGCATGTTTTGGCCTCTGAGTACCCTAAGCAAGATTTGGAACAGGCAGGTTAACGGCACACTCTGCTGGCCCAATGTGAGGTGGAGGTGGCTGCCCGTGGAGCCCGGCTCTCCAGCATGTGACTATGGCTCATGTTTCAGTGCAGTGCAGAGTTCCCAGCAGCACAGTGTGTTCAGTCCGAATGGGCAGAGCTGCAGTTGGCAGAACACCAAGCTCGTGGGTGGGAGTGTTAGAAGAGCACAGACTGTCCAATGGGAGGGAGGCTTTCACAGGCAGAATGGCAAAGGCCACTCGTGGGGAAAGAAAAACCTCAGCATAAAACAGAACCCCCGTGCCAGCCTGGTCATTAATCTGTACTTGAAGAGCCCGACACACTTGCAAAGACAGTAGGCCAGAGCCTTGCACGTTTGTCTTCAGTTTTGCAGAAGGAACTAACCCAGTTTCCACCAGTCTGGTGGTGGCTTCCTCTTCCTGCTACATGTCCCTAGTTGCCATTCCTATCTATAAATGCGTGCTGCTCCCTTCATGAGGCCATTTGAGGCTGAACCAGGAGTCTGCTTAGGGCACTGTGTAGTTCTTAAGCAGTGACAGGACTGTTACAGCACTGAGTGCTTTGGCTTTGGCCCCTTCTCCATGTCTAAGGTCTTCCTTCTCTCCCTTCTCAGGGTCAGGCAGACGATTAGAGTCCTGCTTGCCCTTTCAGCCTTGGAAGCAGTAAAGGGGACTGTGAACTTCCGCGGGCATCTCCCCATGTTAGATCTGTTTTCCTTCGGGCTTTGTCAGAAAAGAAAAAAAATCTATCTCTTTCTTTAAAAGTTGTACCCAGTGGCACACACTTGTTATTCCAGCACCCAGGAGGGTGAGGCAGAAGAATTATGAGTTCAAGGCCAGTCTGGGCTGCATGTTAAGACCTTCTCTCCACCCAAACCAAACAAAGGTGTTCAAAAAACAAGTAGTCTCCCTCTGCCCCTGCTGCAGTTCTCTGAGAGGTTCTGGTACTAGGTTCTCTCCAGATTGATGCTCTGAGCTTAGATGGCTCTCTGTTTGCCTTCCTGCTTCTTACATAAGGAGTTGCATCTACCATGTATGCCTGTCTTTTTTGTTTTAACAACATATTAAAGATTTTCTCACTATTGGGAGGGTTATTGTGTTTTTGCAATGAGTCATTTAACATGTTTCCTGAAGTTCTACATGTCAGGCACATTTAAACAGAGTGGGAGATACATAGTTTTTAACTGTGCCAAGCTTCTCTAGGTGTCCCAGGTAGTCATCCCTATGGGGGCTCCAGTTCCCCATGGGTGCCCAGCCTGCTGAGCGTCAGAAGGTGCATTGGTGTGGATGGAGAGATTGGGATCTGGAAAGAAGTCATTTCCATGGTGCCTAGGGGAAGTTACATCTGCCTCCCTCTTGAGCCACATGACGTGATTGATCTGACTACCCAGAGTCGGCTTTACTTGATGGCTTCTGCTCATAAGCCTTTGACACATTTAGATGGCACTTTCAGCTAATTTTTCTCAGTATGACTTTGTGTTGTGGGGTTGGCTCATGCCATGGCACGGGTTTGGAGGGCACAGGACACCTGTGGAAGTTGGTTCTCTTGCTTTGACATTTCAGGTCCTTTGGATGGGTGGTCACCCTTGGCTGCTGAGCCACCTCACTGCCCAACTTTGCTTTAGTCGATTCCATTCAAAGGCCTCATTACATTGTATAATTCTGGTAGTAGGACCATTGACCCATATCTACAGGGCTACCTTCACCTTGCTGTTCCTTCTGTCCTTGTCACAGCCCTGATGCTGCTGATAGCACATCTTTTGACGTCCAGCTAGGAGATATCATCCTCACAGCAACAGATGGGCTCTTTGACAACATGCCTGATTATATGATCCTTCAGGAGCTGAAAAAACTGAAGGTAATGAGTTTGGAGCCGGGTGAGTGCATGGGCCCTGGGAGCTGTGTCTCCACACTGCCAAGTTTGAGCCTCTTGCATTGTCCCTTGGTTCGAAAAGAACTACTTTATGGATAGTTCTTTAGGGAAATAAATAACAGATGTAATATTCCAGGCAATTCTAAGTGGGAACATTGAGAAAATATACTGGAGAGAAAGCCCTTGCCTACGTCCTCAGGCATAGGGGACTCCAGGAGTGAGGATGTGTTCTCACTAGTGCTTTTCTTGGTGTTTTATGCTCTTGTGTGTCCTTCTCTCCTTTAATTCTCAGCACACATTGCTGGGGCTGGAAGGTCCGAAAGCAGTTAGAACAGAAGGCAGTCCAGGCAGCTGGGGTCTGTGTGTGACCCACGCTGCAGCCTAGGAAAGTTTGGCTTCTCCCACAGGAGGTGACAACGCCAGAGGCTAGGCTCGAGTGTCTCTTAGGCTAGGGCAAGTACTGGCTGGTAGAACCTCACCCTTCTGGCTTAGGGTGTCTATTCTGCTGTCCAAGCAGTAGTGCCCTTATCTGTGAAATGGGAAGTAGAAAAGGTCCTGTCCTTCAGGGTGGTAGGGAAGACTAACCAAAACCACAAGAAGGGAGTCCACATGCCATGCCTGGTCGTGGCACTTGGTGCCTGCTACGTGCTCCTGTATAGTGCGTGTGCCCTGTGCTGACAATGGTGAGCAGAAAGTATGCAGCCCCACCCCCACCCCACTTCTGCCCCCAGTGGGCTTAAAGTCTAGAGGTGAGTGGCTGGGAGAGAGGAATATACAACCTCGGTGGCTGGCAGGTGAAAAGGGATGGAAGGGGCCTCTGTATGGAGGTCAGAATGGAAACATGGACCCATTGGGCTTTCATTCTAATTCTTTGATAGAATTATTGTTTTGATCTTATGTGTATGAATGTTTGCCTGGTGCCTGCTGAAGCAAGAAGAGAGTGCTGGATCCCCTAGAACTGGTATGAGCAGCCATGTGGCTGCTGGGAACTAAACCTAGGTCCTCTCTGTAAGAGCGCCAGTGCTGTTAACCTCTGGAGCCATGTCTCCAGCTGCCCTGGCCCTCTGGTGGGAGTCTTTGCACTCCCATGTTCATTTTGTAGATGAGAAATGGAAACAGTTAGGACAAGGCCTTGCCAAAGAACACATAGCAAAGCAAGAATCTTCTGTAGCAATATAAAGCCTGAAAGCCATCCTCAGCACAGCCAGCACCAAGGTGCCTCTTACTTTGGGAAGCAAAGCCCTCCCAAACATGAGGGCTTCTGAGGTATCATGAAAATGTAGCCAGAACCCACCTTTTTAGACCATTGTGTTTTAGCAGGAATATTGTAAAATTTTCTATGGAAAATCAAAAATGGAAATCTAAATTGAAGATGTAGAACTGTTTCAATAGAAGGCTTTCTCATGGAGAAGGCCATGATGTTCCACAAGTCTTCTCTAACTAGAATAAAACTTGGCATTAGGGGGATGTTCAGGTAAATGTTCTACCTTACAGTGCTGACTGCATGAAGTGTTCTCGGGTGCAGAACTCACATGAGGCATTGTGGTAAAAATAACTGTCCTTTCATTTTAGAATTCAAATTATGAGAGTATACAGCGGACTGCAAGAAGCATTGCTGAGCAAGCGCATGAGCTGGCCTATGACCCAAATTATATGTCACCTTTTGCACAGTTTGCATGTGACAATGGATTGAATGTGAGAGGTAAGCATTCTCTGGAAGGTTCTCAGCTCTGGGTGAGAATGTTTAAGTGCCTTCCTCTCCCAGAAATGTCAGGAGGGTAGCAGCCAGTATGCTGCTCGCTCCCATCTCCTCTGAGGTGTTCTTCAGAACTGACTTTGACTGAATGAGAGACAGGTGGAACCTGAAGCCTTTTACTCCACCACTGCCCTGCTCACCGTGGGCCATATTCCCAGAAGCTTAATGTTCTGCTGATCCAAACTGCCACAGCAACCTTCAGAGGGAAGCTGTCTGACATTGCCTTGGTTGTGATGCCTTTCTATCCACTTATGATGTGATCGGGGAATTAGGCCAGCCCCAGCTGTTCAGCCTTGGTTGGCATCACATCTATGGAGCTGCCCAGCTTTTGCTGGTGTAATAAATATTATGACATGCAGAGCACATCTGAGCTCAGTAAATGTTAAAATAGAGAAAAGTACGTGCCTTAGCTGCTTGGCACATTAGAATACAGGCTATTCTTATGTTTGTCCAAATTAGGACAGTGCACGCGTGAATGTTGGCTGGAGCTCTCCTGCAGACTATCTCACTGCAGCTGATGCGATGCTCTGGGCCATCTGCATAGCCATCATGTGGGGAAGCCACGGGTGGGTTTGGGGCCGTGGTTTTATACTGTGGTTAAATCACCTTTTCTCTTTAGCTTCTTTGAAACAAGGTCTTACATAGTTTGAGCTACCCTTAAATAAGTGGTGATCCTTCTGCCTCAGCCTGCCAAGTACTGAGATTATAGGTATGCAGCACCATGCCCTGGCTTCTTGGTGGCTTTAACTCTACTCTTTATTTTTATTTTAGCTTTGAGGGATGATATCATGTAACACAGGCTGACCTTGAACTCACAATCTTCCCACACTTGAGCTGAAGTGTGAGTGCTTGTCTCCTGTGCTCACCTGGGCCACATCTTTGACTGGCCCTTCCTTCCACACTCTGACAACTTCTGTTTGTGCTTTAGGTGGGAAACCAGATGACATCACCGTCCTCCTCTCAATAGTGGCCGAGTATACGGACTGATTGGCTGTGCTGGTGATTCCTGCCTCTCCCTTGTTGCCCCACTTTTCCCTGCCATGTGTGCTGATCCTGCTGGCAGGACCACATTTCTTGGTCACTGATCTCAGTGGCCAATGACGATGCCTGGCCCATGTTTGAGACCCATTGAGATCCTTGTTGAGAACCACTACTGTCATCCACTAGCCTGGACTTGCTGGTGACTGCCAAGAGAAGTATGGCAACCGCTCCCTTTTCCTGGAGGTTTCAAAGCCTTTTACTTTTCAAAAGCAGTTGAAGTTTTGAAAATAAGTAATGTTGGTAAAGTAAATCAAAATTTCACTGTGTTAAAGGGATGTTAACATTCAACAAATAGTAAATAGTGACCTATCTTCCAGAAAACACGCGGACCCTCCCAGGAGAAGCCCTGTACCCACAGACGCAGTCTCTGCTAGGCCTGGCATGGCTCTGTGTTTTCTGTATAAACTCCTGTTTTCCAGGAGCCCACAGTTCTCCAAAACTGTGTGCTGGGTTATGACATCTCAACCCTAGCAACTTACAGTTTTGGTCACAAATTGGAAGAAAATTTTTGTTCTATGGATGCAAAATTTTTGTGCTTTTTAAAAAGATGCTTAATTGTGCTCCTGTGATTGAAGCTATGGCAGTTTATTGATTTGTCCAGGTCACAGGCTAGAGGCCTGGTCCATAGGAGGCATAGAGGAAGGAGAGACTCCTTACCAAAATCTATTCATGGAAATGCAACGCAAAATTGAAAACTTCCTCAAAGCCTGAGAATCAAATGCTGAGGCTCAAGTCTTCAGCTCTGCCTGTGAGGATGCCACAGGCCTTCCTGGTGGAGAGGTTGCAGCTACAGCTTGGAATGGAGGTGGCTGTGGACAGCCTCGCTCCTTCCCTCAGGAGCCTGACACCCTTAGAGCCTGTCCCAACTGTGCTGTGACCTCAGGGTGACAGCATGATGGCTGCAGCATACAGAGTCCATGGGAAAGCTAGTGATGACCTGACATTCGCAGTGACCCCAGCTGAGTGTGGGGTTCTGAGTCCAGCTTAATGTTTACAGTTCCAATAGCCATTTGCAGTAGGTAACGTTCCTTCTCAGACTTCCCCATTACCTGCGAGCACAAACTTACTTTTAAGGTTTATGTACAACTGACTGCTGTAAAGATTTATATTTTTGGGTCCGTTCTTTCCCTTCTTTAACTTGGTGGTAGAAAACCATATATACTTAGAAGCCCTTAAGTTAAAGCCGTGTTTTCTGTGCAAGTCAGGTGACATTGGTGTGAAGATATTGTGTGAGCAGCCGCACAGCCCTTCCTCTGCAGGAGACACTGGCTCCCTGGTTACTGCATTGAACTTGTGTTTGAGGTTACCTCAACTTGTTTTTAAAAGATTTTGTCTGTAAGTTTGTATATTTGAGTAGCTGTCTCTTGTTTTATTTAAATTGTTTACCATGTACCATGTACATGTCATTGCTGTATCTCAGTGCATCATGCTTGTAACAGGCATTTCGTTTATAAGAATGAGTTACTCATTTGTAAGCTGTTCAGTAATTTATCTACTATTCCTAAATTGGCATAATGTTAGATTCCTATTTTGAATCACCTGTAATTACATGTCAGAATGCCTTAACTACCCTAACCTGACAACACTGAGTTCTTTGGTGAGGAGATGCAGGGGCCGGGTACAGAGGGAGACTGGGATAAGGAGATGTCATGCTTTGTCGACCACGGAGCATGAAGGGCACATGGTGGGTATTTATTTTTGCACAAACTCTTTGCAGTGTCTGTTCAAAACAGTAAGGTTGCATCCAGACAGGGTGTGTGACCCTAGGACTGACTACTTCAACTCTTCTGTGTGGTTTGTAATTAGCTTCTGGTTAGAAGTATTGTAGCCTTACAATCTGGATATATTTTGCATTAATTTTCCAATGCCAACATTTAATTCCTGCAAAGAGCAGAGCTGGTCAAGTCACTGACTTTCTTCTGCTCTTATTTAGCCCATCGAGCAAATCTTTATAAAAGTAGATTAGTGTATTTCATACAACTTAGTCAACTCACTTTTCTGAGCAGTGATTGTTAGAGATGCACAGTGCAACTGAAAACCATGGGGCAAGCATTGAGATTCAGAGTGGAAATTGGGCTTGGCCGTGGACTCGTCTCATGATATATTCCATTTGCTTCTCCCCTGTGCTTTTTGTTATACACTTGATTTTATGACTGTCAGAGTCAGGTGGAGCGAGTTGCCTTGCCCTTCCCATGGCCAGTGGCTCTGTCACACACCCCTTGCTAGGTCCAATTTGGAGCCTGTTGTGCGTGTGCATTGTATTTTAAATCAAGCAATGTAAGCACTCATTTGTCTCATGGGGTGAACTTTTATAAACAAAAGAGAAATTTGGGTTTTAATTTACAAATGGCAAATTATTTATCCCTCTCTGGATGCACCAAAGACCAGTAAAGTTTATAGCTTTTCCATCTATATTTATAAAGCAATACTGTATTATAAAAAAAAATCACTATTTTTATCACATGCTTGAAATTTTTATTTTGTTCCGTTTTAAAAATGTGCACTCTAAACATATCAGAACCTTATTTCTTCCTATGAACTTAAGCTGCCTGCGCACAAAAAATAAATAAGATTTCCAAATGGAGATGAAGTAACTAGAGTCCCTAGGCTCTTAAAAACTGAAGGAAACAGGACGGAAACGAAGTTATTTGTCCCGAGTTACTGTATGTGCTTGACTTGGTTGATAGGTTACTAACTCACAAAGAATCCATTCCAGGTGTGCGTGTCTGGGTTGGGCTGTATCTGGAGTAGAGTATGAGCTTTCTGAGGCAAGAGAGTGCCCTTTTCTGCTGCTGCCCTTATTTTGGATAGAGTAGGCAGTGAGACCTCACAGGTTCTGGTGGTGGCTGGCAGGATTGGGTAGGGCTGTACATGTTTGTACTTTTGGGTAGGTTCATGACTCCTTGTCACTGTACACCAGCTATCTTTGGCAAAGTTATAACAGTTTCTCCGGAGACTGTCATAGTTTTGTATTTTAAAAAAATTTGTGATACCAAAGGGGGAAAAAAAACACCTACTTATAAAGCAAAATATGAACGAGAAGACATCTGGACTTTTTCTTTCAAAAAAGTAAATTTATCACGAAATTGAACTTAACTAAAGCAGTGTCCATGTCAAAATGTAACTGTTAGCAGGTAGTTTGTGGCAAAGGCAACTGAGTGATGAAGCAAATCTGAATCTGTGTATACATACTAATGAGCTGTGTTTTCTGTTGAGACTATCATTGTTTGTCCTACAGAGGCAATGACCTGAATTGATGTCTGAAATATAACTTATGCAGGAATAGTTCTGTAAATACATTTAAATAAACTGTAAAGATATTTAATAAATATAGTATTTATACTAATTGCCACTCCTTTGCTTTGAATGGTCAGAAACTGAAACACCAGTGTGGCATTGTTGTCTCTATCCCGTCCTCCACCCCAAGCCTCTTGATCTACCTTGCTTGTGCTCTGCTGGAATTTCAAAGTCCTAAGTGCTTCTAGTGTAACAGTGTCACTGTCTTGAATAGACTAGTGCTGTACTCTGGCTCCTGCTGACCAAGGTGCTTTGGAATGAACCCAGGCAGGCCTTGTCTTCAGCAGGGAGACCTACAGAGTTGCTCTGCAGCCACCTGCATCAGATAGGAATGTCAGAAATCCACTAAGTCATCAGTGTAAACATGAGATTCATAAATCCTCAATCCACAACACTGAGGACAGCACTGAGATAGGTGGGCATTGCCAGTTTCCACAAAAAGCTTGGTGAAAGTCCATTTTCATTCACTGCAGAACATCTTGGGATAAGTTGGGTTTTTATTAGGTTACTGTGGGCAGCTGTGACTCACTGCTAAGCTACAAGAGCCAAATCACTCTGGTTTCAGCTAGAATCTGCTAACACTTCTGAAGCATGCTAATCCCCTTAGGCAGCACTTCCAGCTCCTCAGAGTCTAAAGTACAGTGGCCTACAGGTTCACATTTCCTTATGGTTTTATGGTTTTCTGAAGACTTAGCAATAACATACCTAAGGCTCCATTGTCAGCTTGTAATTGACTGTAAACAGGTGAGGGGGAGAGAGTCACACGAGATGTTACATAATATTGTGTTCATAGGTAAGAAGCTTGATCTGAGAGGAGCAATGGACAGGCATTTGTCTCCTACCTCCCTCATTCCACTTTGGGCTGCTGCATGTGGTGATGACTCAGACATACTTGGCTTCGTTCCACAATGTGCTTTCTGAATCCCACTGCATATCGTGCAGGAATCAGTGCAAATGAAGGTTTGGAAATAAAATTGTATAATATATAAAATGACTACAAAGTGAAAGATTAGCTGTATATTTCTTTATTCACAACATTTTTCTAGACTGGAAAAATACAATGACCAAAGACTGCCAGTCTAAGAAGGTATAAGAAGGGACAACATGACTGTTGTCTGCAGTCATGCACAGAAGAGTCCTATGGACTGCTGAGAGGGACTGGGAGGACATGTGAAGGCTGCAAGGTAAACAGTGGTATCTAAGAACCCTGTTCATTCCTGTGTCCAAGTGGCGCAATGGATTTGTAGTGCACAGTGATATTAGGAAGCACAGAGAACACTCTTCCATTCTCCTTTGGCCTTCGAGCAGCCACGGCCCAGCACCCAATGTAGCTATCACTGAGCATTAGGCTGTGGGCACTCATCCACTCACATCCTCTTCACTGTCACTTGCTACTGCCAAGCTGTCCAAAGGGCGGCTGGCATGTTCTTGCTGTTCAGAAGAAACTGCTCCAAAGAACATGCAGGAAAACTGGAAGGGGAAAAAAAAAAATCTTACAGTTTGTTCTGAAGACAAAGTCTGCTCACTAAAGGCTCCAGCTGAGCCTTTGACAATGGGGTCAGGTGCTGCCTCAGTCTTGGATGGTGTTGAATTGTGGCCAACATCAACACTCATCTACACTGAGAGCCTTTTCTGATGTCATCAGCCTAAGACAGGACCTTTCCTGGAGCTACAAAATGTCCACCAGGACTAGGGAAGGCAAGGAGTCTTCTGCAGGCAGGGAAGTGACTAGCTGTCTCCCTCCCCTCCTGACCCCTATACCTGCCCTACCCTCACAGGCTGTAGCAGACTTCCCACTCCCACCCAGGCCCTGCTGCTCTTTTGAAGGGAAGCTACTGTTGTTGATGCTTAGCTGTCTCATTCTCTTTGTCACAGACCTGTCTGTACTTAGGGACTCTCATGCTCCTTCCCACCCTGTCTTAAGCTTCCAACATTAGCACCTCCCAGAAATGAGCCCCATGTCTGAAGCAGCCGCCAAAGCAGAAGACATGAGACAGGTTAGAGAAGGTGCCTTCTGCAAGTATGACAGCAGCAGCCTCCGACCCCTTATTCTAGTCAGCCTCAGCTTAGTTGTGGGGAGCTGGACAATAGCCCCACCACACAGGTGGCAGGGTTGAAATTGGGCCACACTGCTGATATTACCAGCCAGGTTGCCTGCCTTGACTGCCTGGCTTGGGAGATGAAGGGGACTAGGAACCTAGGAATAGAGGGAGGTGCCAGACTGGCCATGGCAGAAAGCTCCTGAAAGAAGCAAGTTAAGTGACACCCTGATGCTCAGCCCCTGAAAACCATTTCACACCATGACCTTTGGAACTAGAGAATACATCTGCTATTTTGCAGTGAAATGAAATCTGTGGCCACCTGTTAAAGAGCAGCAGCTGCCTCGAGCTCAGCTGGAAACAGTCTCTAGTGCTTGACCAAGGTCAAGGTCCTGAGGCTAGAGATGACCCAACCAGCCTCTTCTGTTGGGTATTTGGCCCTCTCAGTAATGTTCATGGCACTCTCTAAGGCTGCAAGATTCAGGCTTACCTTGGTGTTTGAGCATTGCCTGACTTTGCTTCAGGCTTGGGCTGAGTGCTATTGCCACTTGCTTTTGTTTTTGATGTCTACCTGGTCTTAAAATATGTGGCTGGTTGCCAGGCAGTAATGGTGAACAGCTTTAATCCCAGCACTCAGGAGGCAGAGGCAGGTGGATCTCTTGAATTGAAGACCAGCCTGGTCTACAGAGTGAGATCCAGGATAGCTACAAAGAGAGACCCTGTCTTGAAAACACATACACAAAACCAACCAAACACACAAAACACCTGGCTGGTTCCTATGTCAAGCAGGAACCATGCTCACACATGGGAAGGAAGATTGGCTGGGCCAATGGCAGAGCACTCTGCTAATAGGCCAGAGACCTGGGTTCTAGCTCCAGCACCACAAAGGAAAGGAAGGTGAGAGAGACTCCTGAGCAGGGACATAAGTGAGGGCTGTGAATCACAGAGTCATGAACAAAAAAATAAAAATAAAAACATGGGGCTGGAGAGATGGTTGAGCAGGTAAGAGCTCTTTAATAGGACCTGAGTTCAGTCCCCAGGACCCATGCTGGACAGGCCTGTAACTCCAGCTACTGGGTAGCCAATGCTTCCCACCCTCCATGGGCCTATCACACACATTAAGAAAGCAGTACTTGCAGCCTCTGGCTGCAACTGAGAAGCAGTGGACAGGACTCTGGTGCTGTCTGATGTGACTATGCTGGGGGACATAGCAAGCAAGAAGACAACTAGGCCACGTGGAGAGACAGAGCACACTAGTAGAGCATCTACAGTGTCAGTCGTGGCCCAAGCTGGCCTCAGATGATGTGTACCACGACACCAGGCTAATACAAGGCTGGGGGTCAAACCCAGAACCCTGGGCATCCTAAGCAGGCACTCTATCCACCCTTTACCATTATTTAGAGACAGAATCTAAAGTTGGCTGGGTGGCCTGGAACTCACAATCTTCCTGTCCTCAAAAGTCCTGGAATTCCTAGCACGTGCTCTCGCTGTTCCCAGCCAGGAAGATAGCTAACAGTAGATATGTGCTGCCCACTCGGCTCCCGCGCCACTCAGTAGGCTGCAGCATGAAGATTGGAATTTTCCTCTGAGCTGACAGTGAGACCTATCTTTACTACACCATCTCCCAGGGAGTAGGCTGGGTACGGTGGTGCATTCTAGCCCTTGGGAGACAGATGAGGAAGACAATGGCCCCAGCTGCTAAGGAAATTTGAGACAAATCTGGGCAGTGAGATACTGTCTCAAGAAAAATGAATAATTTTTTAAAGTTTGAATTATAAAACTTCCCTCAAAGACACAAGTGAGCTTAAAAAGAAAAACATCACTTGGTAACAGGTGATAGCATGCATAACAGTACTTTACCTAAGTTAACAGGCTTTTTTTTTTTTTTTATGAAGATGGGTAGGTTTAAATTACAATTAATGTTCAAAGTAGAAAAAGGTAAGTCTGCAAAAAGCCACGAGGCCACCAAACTGGAAGCTACTGATGAAGTGGCAATGACCAAGGAAGAGACTAAGGGGTCAGCCACAGGCACAAGTTTCTAACCCGGTGAAGGAGAACTCTGGGCAAAGGCAGGCTGTAATTTGAAAGGTTTAAAGGGGTAGTTGCATAGCCATTGTGGAAAGACAAAGTTAGACCCATAATTTACAGCATGTGTGAAGACAGACTCCAGATGGCTCAGTGAGTAAACACAAGAGGAACGGTGGATTTCTTAACCTGTGTAGGAAAAGCTTCCTAATTGACTCAAAATCAATTGAAATTTGAAAAAATTACTATGTAAATGATTTATATGGCAAAAAAACCTAACAACAAAAACCAATCTAATATGTGTAGGAAGATATATAAACATGACAGTAATGGTTTAATAAGCCTATGTACCCAGTGTTCACACAAAGCGGACAGGGCTGCAGACTGTGTGGCTGTTAAGAGCACTTTTGTTCCCAGAAGCTATTCAACTTCACTCACAGTCAGGCAAATGCAAATTAAAACCATGTTGAGAGAGAGTGGAGACGTGGCTCAGCAGTTATGAGGGCTTGCAACCTGAGTTCTGTTCCAATCACTCAAGTCAGGTGGCTCACAACTGCCTGTAACTCCAATTCCACGGGATCCAGCACCTCTTCTGATTTCTGGGTACTGCACATGTGACAGACACACATACACATAAAAACAAAAGGTCTTTAGTCCAGAAACTAAGGAGCAGGTGGATTTGTGGGTTTGAGGCGAGCCTGGTCTATATATCCTCTTACTGGACAACTATAGATATGTAGAGAGATCTTGTCTCAAAAATAAAAACTGGAGCTAGAGAGATGGCTCTGTCATTAAGAGCACCAGTTACTCTTGCAAAGAATCCAGATTTGGTTCCCAGCACCTGTAATAGGAGCTTAGAACCATCAGTAACTCCAGTTCCAAGAGATCCAACTTGACCTCTGTGAGCACCAACCAGGTACACATATGGCACACAAACAAGCAAACACTCATACATAAAATCTTTTAAACCAAAATAGTCCTGGCTGTCCTGAAACACACTATGTAGACTAGGTAGACTGGCCTCGAACTGAGATCCACCTGCCTCTGCCTCCCAAGTGCTGGGATTAAAGGTGTGCATCACCACTGCCCAACTTATGAAGACAAGATCTTGAAAAACATCCTTGTCCTGGAACTCACTATGTAGACCAGACTGGCCCTGAACTCTTCTTTCGACAGCTTTTGTAATGACAGAATACTTGGGAGACTATAAATAGCCACATAGAGTGGCTGAGTTAAGTCACAGGAAGACGTCACAGCTGCTGTGCAGAAGGCAGTGTTTTCAGTACCTGTTAAGTGCAGAAAGCTGCTGGGAAGCAGTATTTCTGTAAGAAAGATACATGCAGCTGCTAATTTGTTAAAGAAAGAAAAAGTACTTGGTGCACAAGCATGAGAACCTGAGTGTGGATCCCAGCACTGACGTAAAAATCTGGGCAGTGTTACACACACACACACACACACACACACACATGTAAAAACAAAACAAAAGAAGCCTTGGGGTGAGCCAGAGGACTCAGTGGTTAAGAGCACTTGCTCTTACAGAGGCCACAGATTCAGTTTCAGAACCTGTGCTCTGGCCCCAGGGGATCTGATGCCCTCCTCTAGCCTCCACAAACACTCAACACATTGATGAACATACATACACTCCGGCATACACATACACATAAACCTAAAACAAAAAGAAAACTTATTAATAACAAATGGCGGCAAGAATGCTAGAAAATAACTATTATACACTGCTAGTACAAATGTGAATTAATCCAGGCCTTACAGAAGCTAGTACAGATATGCTAAGCACACTTGTGATTAGTACTTAGCAGGCAAGTCAGGAAGACCAGGATATCATGGCTGTCCTTGAGTACACAAGTTCAAGGCCAGTATGAACTATATGAGACCCTATATAGACACTAAAAAGAGCCAAGTGTGGTGGCATATGCCTATAACCTAGCACTTGGAAGAGACAAAAGTATCACAAGTTTAAGGCCATCCTTGGCTATATGAGGAGCTCAAGGCCAGCCTGGGCTATACGAGATTCTCACCAAAACAAACAAAAGAAATTTGTGTGACCATTTGATGCTCCAGCCATATCACTTGTGAATGTATAACCATAGGACCTTCAACATGCCGCAAGAGATACCTGCACATCCATTTTATTGCACTATTTTACAATAGTCATCTTATATAATCAGCTTGACTGTCTTGTCAGGTAAGTGGATAAAGAAACTGTGGTATATCTATGCAATGGAATTTTATACAGCCATGAAGAATAAAATTATGGGATCTGCTAGACAATGGGTACAAAATGAGGTCATTGTAGTAAGTAAAATAAGATGGACTCAAAAAATAAGTATTGCACACTTTCACTTGTGGACCTCACATATGCAGATGTGTTATACTATAAATATATGATCATATATGACACATCTAAATATGAAAGCAGAAGGGAGGTTAGAAGAAAGGAGATTAGCAGGAGGGAGTGAAGACAAGGGTGGAGACAGAGGAGGGGACAGGATGAATTTGCTTAAAGGATATAATATACTTAAAAGAGCATCTTCATGAAACAGGTGGCCTGACCAAGAGTATGTCTAGATGAATGCCAAGACCCGGTGACACGGCTGCCTCAGCACTGCTCTCCTACCTTCCTGAGGTGTGAAGGGCCTGGCTCCTCCTCCATGTCACTAACAACACTTTCAGGCACTTCGGAGATGTCCTCCTGATTGATGCTGACTCTTTTGGTCTCTGTTGCAGAGCTGCTGTCCGGAGACTCCTTGGGAAACAGCCTTTTGGGTGCTGCTTTAGAGATGCTCTCTGGGGACTGGCTGGCTTGGCTTTTAC
Source organism: Phyllotis vaccarum (assembly GCA_033318265.1). Classification (NCBI taxonomy): domain Eukaryota; kingdom Metazoa; phylum Chordata; class Mammalia; order Rodentia; family Cricetidae; genus Phyllotis; species Phyllotis vaccarum. The sequence continues at coordinate 49,791,633 of JARWLC010000017.1, read as the reverse complement.
CCACCTGGGCATTTGACTGTGTCAGGTCTGACCTGGATGTTAAGAGGAATTAGATGGAGTTGTTCAGTGGGAAATACATTTTTATGTAACTAAGAGAGCATGTGAGAAGATGATGAGAGCTGTGGATTAGAAGTCTAGTAATATGGCTGGGCGGTGATGGTGCATGCCTTTAATCCCAGCACACGTGGATCTCTGTGAGTGTGAGGACAGCCTGGTCTACAAAGTGAGTTCTAGGACAGGCTCTAAAGCTACACAAAGAAACCCTGTCTCAAAAAACAAACAAACAAAAGTCTAGTACCAGAGTACTACTTGTTGAGAGTTAAGATTTGTGTGCACAGTTATCTAGAATGAAATGCTCTGGATAGGTCTGAGTTCAGCAACATGAGACAGGGATGTGCTGACAGGATCTGTGGTGGTTTGAATGACAGCAGCCCCCATAGGCTCATCTGTGCTTGGTCCTCAGTTGGTAGAACTGTTTGGGAAAGATTAGGAGGCGTGGCCCTGTTGGGGGAAGGTGTGTCACAGGGGTGGGCTCTCTCAACTTCCCCAGTACATTCTCAGCCCCCTACTTGTGGGTCCAGATGTGAGCTCTCAGCTGTTCCTGCCTCCATGCCTTGGCTCTGCCATCATGGACTCTGACTCTTGGAAACCATAAACCAAATTAAACACTTTCTTTTAGAAGCTGCTTTGGCTCGTGTTATTTTATCACATAACAAAGGTAGGATTACATGAAACTAGTTCAGATGTAGACCTGAAAGATGGTTCAGCAGTAAGAGGCACCTACTGCCAAGCCTGATGATCTGAGTTTGCTCCCTGGGATTCTGATTGCCTGTTGCCATGGTGAGCATGCCTCTACAAACACACACTCTCTCAGACATGAGTGTGGACATCAGAGGACATTCAAGAGTTGGTCTTCTCCTTCCATCATGTGAGTCACAGAATTGAACTCAGGTCATTAGACTTAGTGGCTGGCATCTTTACCCACTGAACTATCTTGCTGGCCTATGGGGCAAGTTGTATAAGATCATGAAAGTGCATTTTTTCAAATCATAAATCATGACACTAGAACATGTCTGTATATATATTATCATGAAGTGCCTAGGGCCATGGGAGTATACAGCAGGTGACCACTAGTATTTAACAAGTCAACCCACCAGACAAACAACTCCATTTTCCACAGCCCTCGGAAATGGAGAGAACAGAATATAATATGATTTATGTTCTATGACTCCAATCTTTAAAAAGATAACTGTGAGCCAGTCATGGTAACATACGCCTTTAATCCCAGCACTGGGGAGGCACAGGCAGGTGGATTTCTCAGAGTTCAAGGTCAACTAGTCTACATACTGAGTTCCAGGTCAGCAGGGCTATGTACAGAGACTGTTGCAAAAGACCATTCTGTTTAGTTTTATTTACTTGTTCCAACATAAAGGATAGAGCCCTTACTGTAGGAGTGTGAAAGCAAGTGTTTGGACCCTCTGGATTCTGTACTGTGCCTCTGTAACCCCAATGATCTGCCATGTGCAACTCTGAATGCCAGGTACCTTGTTGGAAGCACAGTGGAGGGCAGGGACTAACATGGAGGCTGTCCTCTGACTTCACAAATGTGTGCCAGCACATGTGCCGTCCCCCAAATATTAAAACAGAAAGAGAAAAAGCCTCCAGCCTCACCTTCTTTGTGCCTGAGAAAGACACAGTGACTGTGGTGAAGATACTCTGCTTGGCTGATCAGCTAACGTGGCCAAGATAAAGTTCGCCTCCAAGAGCATGTCCTCAATACTCAAAACAACCGGTCTAGAGGGACAATCAATACAAACCATGCTCATTTCTGACCGTGTTAGGAACACCAGTAAATACCATCAGCTTAGGAGTAAAGACAGCAGGTGCTTCTTCTAGTCCTAAGAGCTGGGAAGCCCTTATCCACCACTGGAGCCAGTCTGATTCAGTTTGGGTTCTGAACTACATTAAAGGCTTACACACAGAGTTCACCTGCTTGAGCCATGCATAATTTCCTAATTAGGCAATTTTGTCAGGAGCCAGTCAAATGTTTCACATTACTTTCTCAGTTAAAGTACCAAATTACTTACCTTGGCTTCTTTGAGACCATGCCCCATAACACTTGCTGGCCTCAGACTCATTGTATGGCCAAAGCTGACCTTGAACTCCTCACCCTGCTTCCTCCACCTCCCACATGCCAGGACCACAGACATGCTACCACATCTGAAAGCACCATGTTATATCTTTAAAGCTTTGAATTTGATAAATGTAGTAAAGTTGAAAGAGTCCTGGGGTGTAGTCAACTTCACCATACTCCAAAGGCTTTTGTTATGGTAACAAAGGGAAGAGACCTACTTCCCAGGAAAGTCAAAGTAGATGGATATAGGAGTGTGCATCACTTCTGAAAAGGTGAGGATCCCCTGCAGAGAGAGGGAGAAAAAAGTGGGAATCATTCCTTTAGAAGTACTGATGGAAACTTGAGTTTGACTCTGCAGAAGTATTTGCTTACCTTTAGTTCTTTAAAGCAGAATGTTATTTCAGTATCAAGTCCAACTTGAAAGAAGTCAAACTCTTCTGGGCCAAAAGACATCTCACTGTACACAGAACTGCTTAAATCTGTTTGATGTAGGGAAATGAAGGTTAAAACTGGCCTAGAGGCTTGTGTTAACAGTTAGCACAAATATGTGACCATGAGTCAATCATAGCCTGGGAGTCTGTTCTTCTTTGAAGGTGAGGTTTAAGACACCGTGGATCTGGGTAGCCTGTGATTGGTCTAATCAACAGAGAAAGGCAAAGCACAGCCATGCCTGTAGCAGACCAGTTCCAATGCCTGCCCTGTGTGCTGCCTTCCAGTCTTGAGCTGTCAAACCATGGCTGCATGAGACCCCAAGGGGCAACTGCCCAGCTGAGTCCTGAGGGGCAAGAAAGGACTGTCCTAGCTACTGTTTTGAGATAGCTTTCTGACAGCAATAAATAGCCAGAATACTGTAACAGCAAACTTTTTTTTTTTTTTTTTAAGTTTTTAGTGAGGCCAGGTCTCATGTGGCTCAGGTTGGCCTCAAAAATCATTATGTGACTAAAAATGGCCTTGAACACTTAATCCTCCTTGCCTTCATCTCCCAAGTGGTGAAATTACAGGCCTGGGCCACCATACATCATAAATCTAACTAATTCTTAAAGGAACTACTATAAATATAGTTTACATGTAAAAACAAGTTATAGTTTAGTAGTGAACTACATCCCATATTGTTTTAAAATGTTAAAAATCTAAAACCTTTCAATTTTTTTAAAAAATTAATTAAAAGATAAAAGAGATAATCAGACTAAATTTTAAAAATGCGGCTTAAAAGGTGAATTTAGGGTTCAAGGCCAGCTTAGACAACTTAGTCAGCTCCTGTTTCAAAATAAAAGATAAAAAGATGGCTAGAATCCAGGCATGGTAACTCATACCTATAATCTAGCATTTAGAAAGCTGAGGCAGGAGGACTACCACCAGTTCAAGGTCAGTGAATTCAGCCACCCAGTGAGTTCTAAGCCAGGCTGAGCTAGTGTGAGATCCTGTCTCAAAAAAGAGGGGTGGAAAGACCTGGAGATCGGATGGTAGAGGCTTGCCTACCATTCGAGAGGCATAGGCTCAATATCTAGTGCAGGAAAGAGGCGGAGGAACAAGACAGTAGGAAGAAAGTGAGGCGTCGGTGACAGAGCACATTATCCTAACTAAGGATCATGGATTCAAGACAAACCAAGTTACACAGATTCTTCAGAATAAATAAGAAAAAAAATGCCTACCTACAGAATTGGGGAAAGTATCTGCAATTCATATGTGGTAAAGGGCTGGCACAGTAACGGATGACATTATCCCAGGGAAGAGGGCAAGAGTCTGGAGACAGTTCTCCAAAGATACATGATGGCAGCAGTCGCCTAAAAAGCTGGACATCATTACATTCAGGAAACAAATGAAACCCATAAGAAGCTACTTCACACTCACTAGGCTTCAAAAATGGACAATAGCAAGTATTGTCTGAACCTCATCACTGTTTGGGGATAATAAAATGGTGTTCCTATTTTCACACGGCTAAATGGAAAGTAACGGTATGACTCAGCACCTAAATCTGTGTCCAAGATAAAACAACGTCTGCATGAAAGCTTGTGTATGGCTGTTGATGATGCATAATTCCTAAGAGTTACAAACTGAAACAACTGAAAAATTCATCAATAGACAATGGATCAGAAAATGTGCCACATCCATGTAAAGAAATATTAGTAGATAATGAAAAGACGACAACACAGAAAAACCTAAAAAGCCTGCTGAGTGTAAGAGTACAGACATGGGATGAAGAGGTAGCCCTGAGGTTATGAGCACTGGCTGCTTATTCCAGAGGTCTTGAGTTCAATGCCAAGCAGCCACAGGCTCATAACTATCTAGAATAAGATCTGACACCCTCTTTTGGTGTGCAGGCAGAACACTGCATAGATAATAAATGAATCTTTAAATAAATAAAATAAAAACTATACACGTAATAAACAAATCCTTTTTTAAAAAAGTGCAGACACAAAAGATACAAGTTACGATTGATTTTATACTAAGTGATTCCTGAGGTATACTAGGTAAACACAACAGTCATTGGGTCCAATGTAGCCCTTCACCTATTGGCTTTTCACTTTAAATGCCCAGCTCCTGACCTTGTACATGGTCCAGCAGCAGAATGCTCATCCAGTGTGCATGTGCATGAGCCCCACCAGTTCTGCAATATAGCAAAATGACAGACAGGCCAGAAACATACTACTACAGTTCCTTTCCTTCCACTGTTTCTAGCAGCACAGTCAAAAGGAGCAAAAGATGGCTGGTGAAGGCACTGGATAGACCCAAAGGGGCCCCCTCTCAAGATCTCATCACCAAAATCTCCTTCTAGTCAGTCTAGGGAGAACTGACTTAAGAATATTCACACAGTTGCCATCTGGGATAATAAAAAGTTCTAATTCCAGGGAACCTTTTCTTCATATGTAGTCAGAGTTCACTTCAGGCAGATTGCTGGCCTCTTAGGACAGTAAAGGATGAGATACAGATCTCACAAGCTTAATGGAAGCCAGGCATGTTAGAGGAACCCTGTAATCCCAGCTACCTGAAAGACTGGGTCAGGGGAATTGTAAGTTCTAAGCCAATCAGAGCTACATAATAAGACCTTGTCTTAAAAATAAATTCAGGATGGAAGGAAGGAAAAGGAGGAGGAAGAGCAACAGGACGTCATGTCACTTCTTACACAAAAATACATTTTCTCAATAACCACTTAAAGCCATACACTTCAACTGGGAATTGTATGAATATAAATTTCCCAGAGCTGGCCATCATTTTTACCATTTTCCTACATCTTGGTGCATCTCAGACAGCAGCAGCTGTTACACCACTGACAGGCACTCTGTGTGGAGTCATGAAGCAGGAAGCATGTTCATCCCATCCCAGCACAAGGCAGATATCACCCTTACCCAGACATTCCCCACTGGAACTCTTGAGGCAGAAATTCTCTGGAGTAACAGAAAAGGTGACTTCCTCTTGATTTGACGTTAAAAGAACAATGGCCTCAGCCAGCAACCTGTAAAATGAAAAACAGCTATGACATCACAGATATTCAAATCTTGACTTTGAAATCAAAAGGCCTGGGGTTAGGGAACTCCTGCAAAGGTCTGCCTTTTTCTTTACTGTGTGTTTTTAATTCTACCTTTCTTAGAAGGCCCACTAAGAGAACCTAGAAATCAAGGGCATGTGAAATAACAGTACTTACTTACTCCCTTAGGAAAACATGTGAGTAGGACATGGGGACAGCATTTTCAATTTTGGTTCCATGCCATAAAGAGAGACAACAGAAGATGAAGCCTCTCACAAACAGCTGAGGTTAACTGAGCTTGAGACTCATGTGCTTGTTTGAATTAAGATGGCCCCATAAGTATAAGGCATCAGAATACTTAGTCCCAGTTGGTGGAACTGTTTGGGAAGGATTAGAAAGTGTAGTCTTGTCAGAGGAGGTGTGCCACTGGGGGTGGGCTATGAGGCTTCAAAAGACAGGTGCCAGGGCTGGAAAAATGGCTCAGTGGTTAAGAGCATTGGCTCCTCTTTCAGAGGACCAAGGAAATTCCCTGATGTGCAATGTCTTTCTATATGCTGTGAATACCACGGATTAATAAAGAGGATATTTTGGCCTATGATAGGGCATCTTAGAGGCAGGCAGGAAATCCAAGCATGGATGAAGGGAAAGGAGGGCAGAGTCAGATGGAGACCCTGCAAGGTGTCTCCCAAGTAAGCAAGATGTAAAGAAACACAAGTAAGCCACAAGCTACATGGCAATACATAGATTAATGAAAATGGGTTAAGTTGAAAAAGCTAGCAAGTGATGAGCTTGAGACATAGGCTGAACAGTTTCTAATCAATATAAGCCTTTGAGTAATTATTTTATGAGCAGTTGCAGAACCACGGGTAAGAGAGCTTTGAGTGCTCTCAAAGGGGCCCAGATGGACAGAAACCTTCTGACTACAATTCCCAGCACCCACATGGCAACTCATAACTGCCTGTAACTCAAGTTTCAGGGGATCTGACACCTACATATAGACATAGAAACAGGCAAAACATAAAATGTACATAAAATAAAAATAAATAAATTATTAAAATATACAGATAGGTGAGCATGATGGCACACACCTTTAATCTCAATACTCAGGAGGCAGAGGCAGGCAGATCCCTGAGTTCAAGGCCAGCCTGGTCTACACTGAGAGTTCCAGGACAGCCAGAGCTAAAACCCTGTCTCAAAATAACAACAACAAAATGTATAGTAGATGCTTGAGAGACAGTTCAGCAGTTAAGAGCACTGAATGATCTTTCAGAGGACCCAAGTTTCTGTCCCAGCACCCACATGGCAGCTCACAACCATCTGTAACTCCAGTTCCAGGGGTTCAACACTTTCTGTCCTCTAGAGGGCCAGGCATGCATGTGGTACATAAACAGATACACATGCAGACAAAACTCCCATAAGTAAAAATACAGTATTTTAAAATAAAATTGCACTAAAACAAAAGAAGGAGCAACTGCAAGCTTTGCCATCCTTCTGAACTTGAGGATGTTGTTAGAAAAAAATTAATTCTTAGCATTCATGCAAGCAGTTGTCAGCCTGATGCTAGACATAGTTAGCAGTGTATCTTGATGCCAGAATAGAACAACTATTATGTTCATTTGTGGACTCTTCCCTTATTTAAAGGGAGATGTTATACAAACACCAAATAAATCTGTTCTGAGCCTGCTGAGCCTGCTAGACTTGAACTCATGATTCTTCTGTCTCAACTTCTGTTCTGGAACTCCAAGTATTTTTTCTTTTATTTTTATGGGGGTCAAATCCATAGATTTGTAAGTATTAGGCAAGAGTTCTATTCCTGTGTTACACCCCAGATCACAAGATACCAAGAAGATATAAAAAAAAAATGGCAACATGAGTGTGCAAGTCAAAAGGGAGAAAAATGCTAGGCATGATAGTCCATGCCTATAGGCCTAGCACATGGAAGCAGAGGTAGGAGGACTTTTAAGTTCAAGGCTCACTTAAGGTATAAGACTTTGTCTCAAAAGTCAAAAGAAAAAAAAAACCAGAAAAAAACCACAAATTGTTAAAGTACATATAATTCTCAGACTCACTATTAACAATGAAAAAGCAACAATTTTACCTATGAGGTTGTCAATATTTGTAAAGATTTATCATGTCCTCTATTAAGAAGAAGTCCTACTGTTTTAATAAAAAGCTGATTGGCAGAAGGCAGACAGGAAGTATGGGTGGGGCTACCAGACTAATAAAACTCTGGGAACAGGAAGAACAGAGCAGAGACTCCAGAGAGACCAGAGGAGACACCAGGAGAGACACCAGCAGATGCAACAGAAAGAAGTTGAAATGCTGCTCTGAGAAAAGGTAATCAGTTGATTGGCTAAACAAGGTAAGAATCATGGGTTAGTTTAAGAGTTAAAGAGCTAGCAAGTTATATGACTGAGCCATAGGTCAATCAGCATGAAATTTATATAAGTGTCTGTGTGTTTCTGTAGGAATGCGGATCTGTAGGCCTGGACCACAGGTCGGACAGGCCAGAAACTTATTATTACACTGGTGAGAATGTGAAGTGATATAAGCTGTGTAGACAGCAACTGAACTGTCAGAATATGTGTGAATTCAAAGTGTGTATCAGCCTCTGACACACTAGCTCAATTTTCTGGACTCTGTTGGACATCTTGTACCAGGGACCTAGTGATCCCCACTTCCCTGAACTTGGCCCTTAATCCCCTCCCTTGAGTGTGAGCTGGATTTAGATTCCTTTCAGAGATCAAATTGCAGGAGCTATAAGGTGGCAGTTCTGACCCAAGTGTAAAAGGCTTCTGTCTTGGAACCTTCTCTCTCATCATCTGGCATTTGTTAAGGCTCTTAAGTTGCAATCTGCGTGTTTGGGAATGGGCCTTCCTGAGCTTCTAGCAGCCATATCAGTGAGTTTGGCAGTACCTCCCCTCAATGTAAGCCTTTGGGTGACACTGAAGCCAGGGTGGTACCTGTCTTCCAACTCAGGAGAGATCTTGATCCAGGAATACCCAGATAGGCCTAGCTATTTCAACAGAGTAATGAGCCCCGACTTGTGAAGGCTCTACATCTGGGGAAAATTTGTTCCACAGCACAGATCACAGATACTATTCTGTTTTCAGAACAGATACTATTCAGCATTGTTTCTGACAGCAAAACTGGGGAAAGCAACCTAAATGTTCCCTTGTAAGGTAACCAATCAATAGGAAATTACAGTTCAGATACACATGCAAAGTAAAAATAAAATTAAGAAATCAATTACTCAAGATAATTAAGAGAACTGATAAAGATGCTCACAATAGCTTAAATCTCAAAGGTAAGTTTAGGCCAGAGAGATGGCTCAGCAAGCAGGTCATGGCACTGGCTTACCAAACCTATCTGGTGACCTGAGTTCCATCCCCAGGACCCATATGGTAGGAGAGAACTGACTCCACCATGTTCTGTAGCATGTGCATTCACACACAAGGGGGCATGTAAGGAAGATACGTGCTGTAGGGAGAGTCACCAGATTGCTAACAGCTACAGAGGGTGGCAGAAGAGAAAGTCTAATGTTCCCTGTCACTCTTCAGTACATCTGAATGTGTTTCAGTAACAAGGATTCCTTTTGTAGTTTAAAAATGCAGTAAGATAAAATATACTTTGCTCCAGAGTCATGCTAATTATTAGTCAATGCTGCAACTGAACTGAAGGATTAAGCATCCTTTCACTGACATATATGGCTCACTCATTACCTAGAAAAAATTGAAGAAAATCAAATTTCCTAAGAATGTTCAAATCTCCTCAAGCTATGTGTTCCAAGGCTCAGATAGGAGCTATGCAGATGCAAAGTGGCACAACAGGCTTCCTCCTTCCTTGGCTGGAGCTCAAGTGTGAAGCCATGGGTGGGGTGTTTCAGAGCTCCAGGCTGTCACTCATCTTTCTCAAAGCTTCTTCTTGACAATGTCAGTGATCACTCTAAGTCATCTCTTAGCCTTTTAAAAAGTGTAACTGGTAAGAAAGTCCCAGGAAGATGGGGGGCAAGAGAGGGTGATGGGCTGAGTGTGACCAAAGTACAATGTACACATGGCATGAAATGTCCTATAGAGACCCAGCATTGTGTGTGCTGCCTTAAAAAGCTCCAGGGTGAGCTGTTCACAATCTGAGGACGCTGTGTTCAGAAGAGAAAGAGGCATCAGGAGACTCATTACCTTGGCTTAATCATCAGGATATTGGCACACAAGTTCTTTTCAAAGAGAATTTTCAAGGGCTGGCTGTCTTGGAAATACACATTGTGAGTTCTTTTAATACCTTAAAGAGAACAAAGCAACTCTTAATAACTGTAGGTGCAAAATGAACAGGCTTTAAAAGCCTGCCTTTCACAGCTAAATTAAAGCAATAAAATTAATGTTTCCTGTGTAGCAGGCACATACAACTTCCAGTGGAATGTGGCCTAATGAAATATGTTGTTGCCCCCTAGTGGACAAGGAGCAGTGTGTCGCATCCTCTGAGCAAATCCATCCCATGGGTCTCAAACTCCATAGCTAGCTAGCCAAGGATAACCTTGAACTCCTGATCCATCTGTGTCTACTTCCCAAGTGCTGGGATTACTGGAAGGCACAATCATGCTCACATACTGGATCAAACCCAGGATTGCTTGCATGATAGGCAAGCACTCTGCAAACTTAGCCAGACCTCTAGCCCCTGAAAAGAAACTCCTTAAATGTCTATAGTATCTGGTACTACAAATCATAGAGCTACAACTCTTTTTTAAATATTGTATTCAGGACTATTCTTTGTAGGACCTTTGGCAGTTACACCGCTAAATCTGGTCTGTGGTTTCTTTTTACTTTAGGAGCAATAGCAAAACAAGTTAAATGTGCCCGTCCTAAACGCTTAGTGTTTCAAGGACTGAAGAGATGGCTCAAGATGGTTGAGAGCACTTGTTCTTGCTGAGGTTCACAGTTCAATTCCCAGCATCTTCATAAAGCTTAAAACTGTTTGTAACTCTGATTCCAGGGTGTCTAGCACCCTCTTCTGGCCTGAGAGCACCAGGCACACATGTGACACGTAGAGATGCATGCAGTACACATGCATACACAGGCAATACAGTCATACATGTAAAATAAAAATATTTTTAAAAAGTGTTTCTGATCTGGAAAGATTTGGGGGGAAATATTTCTATTGACTTTATACATTGAGTATCCTTATTCTGAACATCAGACTGGGGGGCTTTTATATTCAAACTTGCAGATTGAAGTTCTCTGTATGTCAGACATTAGTACACAGGGCATTCTCTCTCATCCTCACTGCAGCCCTTCTGGGGCTCAGAAGAAACCACTGGTTGGTTAAGGCTAAGTGACTTTTTCAAGGCTACACTGTTCTAACAAGTGTAGAACCCATGATGAGCTGGCTTTCTACAAGCTAGATTGCAGACAGCATGACTCTGCACTACAAATCAAAAGACCTAACCAGGACCAGAGAGATGGCTCAGCCAGCTAGCAAAGTGCTTGCCACCAAATCTGATGGCTTTAGTTTGAACCACACTGAATGTATGCATGAGATGTGAGTATATATACCACATACACTAACACACACACACTCTTTCTCTCTTCTAAAAAAATGTTTAAAATTGCATTAAAAATCGCCAGGATGGTGGCACACACCTTTAATCCCAGCACTTGGGAGGCAGAGGCAGGCAGATCTCTGTGAGTTCAAGGCCAACCTGGACTACATAGTGAGTTCTAGATTAGCCAGAGCTTGTCCAGCCTCATCTCAAAAATAACTAACTAAAACTGGACACATTTCTCAGCTTATGTGTTTGATGATATTCTTTGTTGTTCTGTGTTTTTCTGAATAGCAAGAAAGACTGACTGACTGGGACAGCTTTAACAATAGCCTTGGCTAGCTGGAAACTCACTGTGTACACCAGGCTTAGAGCATTGGCTGCTCTCAGAGGACCTGGGTTGAAGTCCCAGCAGCCATATGGTGGTAACTGAACTATTCATAACTCTAGTTCCAGATGGTCTGTTGTCCTCTTCTGAAGCCTCCTCAGGTACTGCACACACATTGTACATGTATGGACATATCTATGTGGGCAAATACCATATACTTTTTTTTTTAAAAGACAGATTCAAAATGAGAAAACAGATTTCAACTTTTGAAGTGAGGGGGTGTGGATAATTTGGCAACTTTCGTAGGCGACCACAGAGGGATGATTTTAGGAGTTTGAACTAGCAACACAAGAGAAGCTGGGGTGATAAATTAAGGTTATAAAGGATCTATTTATAAAGCTTCCTCAAGAACTATTAAGTTACACAAAGTAGAATTTAGCTAAAGGAGTGCTCAGGGATGAGTACTGACCATGCTCTGTAGAAACTGCATAACTGAAGTGTTGGTGTTAAGTATATGTTTTTGTTAAGATGTGGTCACTAGCTGGGCCACGGTGGCACACACCTTCAATTCCAGCACTCAGGAGGCAGAGAGGCAGGTGAATCTCTGAGGGCCCCCAGGGATACAGACAGAAACCCTGTCTAATAAACAAACCAAACCAAAAAGATGTGTTCACTAAGATTGCCTCCAATTGGCTCATTCCCATATCAAAGAGCACGCCTCTAGTGCAGTTCAAAGTGGGCAGCACTGTATCAGGGTAGCCAATAAATCCTAGTCCATTATCTTCCCAACTAGGCAGGATGACCTTGGTGAACAACTTCCCTGAAAAAGCACCTCTGGTATACTCCAGAATAACTATCACAATAGTTTACATTGTAAATTTAAATCTCTCCATTTGTCCAAACACTAAACCTTGGAATTTCTATCTCTGTGAAACATGTTTAACTGTGCAAAATGTAACCTGAGGCCATGAAACTACATAAACTAATGGGGCTTTTGTTCAGGGCTGGTTCCCTTTTGTGCATGAGCCAGAACCAGCCACCTGCTGGTTTTTCTTTAACTAATCTCTAAGCTCTGGCATGATTTCTCACTGGGAAGGCAAATTAATTCTATAACACTAGCAGAGAACCAATCAGATAAAATCTGTGTTCTCAGATTTTTAATAGATTTATTATTTATTTATATGTGTGTATATGCAGGTCTATTTAGATACCCAAGGAAATTAGAGAGGCAATAGGTGCCCTGGAGCTGGAGTTACAGGTGCTTGTGCTGCCCAATATGGGTGCAGGGAAATAAATGCTAGTCTACTTAAATAACAACAAATTCTCTTAACCACTCTCCAGCCCCTAATTTTTTCAATATTGTTTTTGTTTATTTTGTGTGTGTGTGTGTGGGGGGGGTTTAATATGCCGTGGCATATGTGCAGAGGTCAAATGACAACACTCAGAGTCAGTTCACTCCTTCACTGTGTGGGTTCCAGGGAATGAACTCAGGTCATTAGACTTGGCAGGAAGAACCTTTACTGGCCAAGCCATATTGCTGGCCCCTTAGACCTTAAGAAATTGACAGGGTTTGTTTGTTTGAATTGTAAAACAATAGGCCATATGGAGCTGAACATACATCCTAGGAAACATTTCAGAAATCTTTGGTCCCTGGACAACAGTATAGTATAGGCCATTTAAAGGTCGATCACTTTTCTCTGGGTCAAATAAGACATTTCAGAGTTTCGAACTCTGGAATGATGTAATCATCTGGCTCTTTTGTGTGTGATAAGGTTTTGAGGCATAGCCTTGGCTTTCCCAGTATTCATCCTGGAGATCAGGCTAGCCTCCAACTGAAGATCCTTCTCCTTAGAGCTCTTGAGGGCTAGGCTTCCCCGTGTTATTCCACTGTTTGACCACTACACTCAACAGGAGCCCTGAATGGCTTGGAACTGGAATTCATTATGTAAACTGGCTAACCTGCAAAGTTCACTGCCTGGAGATTTTTGACTCACAGACCTCTAATGCCACTGCCTCCCAAGGGCTGGTATTTTTTTTAAAGATTTATTATTTATTATATATACAGTATTCATATATATGTGGAGAGAGAGAATATATATATATTCCTGCAGGACAGGAGAGGGTACCAGATCTCACTACAAATGGTTGTGAGCCACCATGCTGAGGACCTCTGGAATAACAAGTGCTCCTAAACCACTGAGCCATCTCTCCAGCCCCCAAGAGTTGGTATTAAAGACAGACCATCAAGCCCAGTCTCATCTGATCCATTTTAAAAAAAGAATTGGGGCTGCTGCTTTTGGAAAACGCTACACTCGAAAGTTAGCAAATCTCCCCTGCTGTAAAAATATTTCCATGTCACTTATGCAGAGGTGTACATAGTAGGAACCAGGAAGGAACCCTCCATGGAAGCAGCTGCTGCAGTTGTTGAGAGGTGCACTTTAGAAATCATCTTTGTGAGGCTGGAGAGATGGCTCAGCGGTTAAGAGCACTGGTTATTCTTCTAGAGGTCCTGAGTTCAGTTCCCAGCAACTACATAAAGGCTCACAACCATCTATGGGATCTGATGCTCTCTGTCATGCAGCATGCAGACAGAACACTGCGTACATAATTTGTAAATAAATCTTTAAAAAAAGAAAAGAAAGGCCAGCCAGGGGTGGCACATGCCTTTAATCCCAGCATTCAAGAAGCAGAAGCAGGTGAATCTCTGAGTTTGAGGGCCAATCTGCTCTCCAGAATGAGTTCCAGGACAGACTCAGTTTACAGCCTCCCCTCCCCCATCTACATGAGCCAGTGTGGTGGTGGCACATGTCTTTAAGCCCAGCACTTGGGAAGCAGAGGCAGATCTCTGAGAGTCTGAGGCCAGCCTGGTCTAGAAGTGAGTTCCAGGACAGCCAGGGCTACACACAGAGACCCTGTTTTTGTTTGTTTTGTTGTTGTTGTTTAAAAAAAAACAGAAGAGAAAAAGAAGAAAAGGGAAAAAAGAAAGAAAAAGAAATCACCCATGTGCAGTTTAGAACTTCTCTCAACATCTCCGAGACGCTGAAGCACTTGATCTGAGGAGCCAGTGTTACTACACATCCACTTTATCCGTAAAACTTGGGCTTTCAAAGGCAGTGACACCTTCAAAGGTGGTTGGTTAGTCAGTGTTTTTTAATCAGTTTGAAGTCATTGGCACACCTGCAGGTTACCTTGCCTCACTTTCATGAATGCGTGCGTATGAATCGGGGCTTCACTTTGTCTGGACCCACTGAGTCCTTTCAGAAGCCCCTTTCTATGCAGGGCAGTCTCTGGAGCTGGCACTAAACTTATGTGAAGAGCAAATTCTTCAGGGAAATTTTGAAGAATTTGTGCTGAGCAACTCTGTGGCCAGTGCAAAGGGAAAAGAGAGGGTTGGGGAGACATCAACAGGCGAGCTGAATCTTCAGGAGACTATTCCCTCTTGGCAATCGCCATCCTGGAGGATGTGTATGACTAGAGTGAAGGTGACTAGTCCTATGTGGCAGCTCATGTCTGGGCAATTGTTTTCTACTAACAGAGCTAAATTGGATTCACAAACTCTTAATTTCTTCCTCCAAACCCCAATCTGTATTTCCAGAAGCTAATTGGCTATCTACTCAGGTGACTTTTTTCAATTGAACTTGAACAATATTTCTCTAACAGCTGATCTGCATAAAGTTGCATAATCTGCAAATCATGATAGCCTTAGACAGATCCAGTCCAAGACTGGAGCAGCATCCATATTCCATGACCCTTCCTCTGAGCCTTCCCTCTCTTCAGCTCCAGCACTCTGCCATAAACCTGTACAGTAGAATGTGGTCCAGATACGGCAACCAGCCAAGAGGATGACAACACTAGTCCCTGCCTACCAGGTAGAGTCCAGGTTGGCCTAGTCATAGCAAAGTCAACCATTTGTGTCAAGGGATGTAAAGGCAAAGTTTTAGGAAGCTCCTGGTGTGGAAGAAGCATCTAGTCCTGCTGCTGGAGGAAATCACTGTTGTAAGTTTTGTTGCATTGGTACTGATACTGTATGCTGTGAGGCAAACCTGTGGAGGAAGAGAAAGAAAAAGATGAAGAGGAAGAGAAGGGAGATGAGGAAAAAGACAAGGAAGAAGGTGAGGAGGGGAAGAGAGGGAGTGAAGGAGGAAGGAAGAGGGGAGAGAAGGGAGGAAGAGGAGGCATGAGAGACAGAAGCAACAGCAGTTGGGGCAGCCTGGGCTGAACCATGCCTGTGGCATAATTTCAAACATTCACCTGAGCCAATGTTACTGGGCTGAATTGTCTGATCCCCCCTTCCTGTTTTCTGAGACAGGATCTCACTATAACTGAGAGCCTGAAACTAACTCTGTAGCTACACTGGCCTCTAACTCATCCTACTGCGTCAGCCACTTCAGTGCTAGACTCAGCAAAATGTGCCATCACATACAGCTAGAAAAAATAATTTAGATTCAATTGGACATTTGTGTAGGGACTACTGTATCGTGTGTGTGTGTGTGTGTGTGTGTGTGTGTGTGTGTGTGTGTGCGTGTGCGTGTGTCTGTACATGTGTTTACCTTTTTCCCTAAGATGGTACCTCTTACTGGTCTGAGGCTCACCAAGAGTGCTAAGCCCCAGGAATCTGCTTGCTTCTGCCTCTGCTGCACTGCAATTATAAGCATATGCCACCATACCTAGAATTTTTTTTTTGAGACAAGTGTTTCCCTGTGTAATGCTGGCTGTCCTGGAACTAGCTCACAGAGATCCACCTGCCTCTGCTTCCCAAGTGCTGGGCTTAAAGGTGTAGGCCAACTTGACCCAGATAGATTTATTTTTTTAAACATGGGTTCTGGGGATCAAGTTCAAATCTGTGTGCTTGTAAGCCTGCTGACCCACCTCCCCAGTTGGACATTTTAAAATCTGCTTTTTTTGGCATGCAGACAGGCTTGTGCCATGAAGTCCTGAGGAAATAGCAGTGGCCACCTAACAGTACAGCAAAGACAGGTGACACACTAGTTATGCTCCATGTCTGTACATATCTCACTTCACAGTAAATCTGCATGCTGTATGCATAAAAATGCTAAGAAAAATGCTTTCAGTGGCACCTACCATGCCTGCAGAAGAACTGAATGACGACTCTGCATTTATCCGATCTGGTGACTATTTTGCATTTCTCTACATTTCTTTCAAGATAAGTCAGACATCTAAAGATTGGCAGAATTGACTGCAACACAAATGCGTTGTAAACATTAAACACATACATGTATGGCTGTCCCATTAGCTTTTTAAAACCCAACCCCAATGGATAAAGATCTGTGTATTCATAAATGGCACAGGAATGATTAGATATAGAACACTATTATATCCTACAAAAGGTTTATTTCTTCCATATAAGAGAAAGCCAACTGTTTTTACCTTTATTGCCAATTTGCAATTTAAATTCATGGGTATGTCATTATCTCTCATCGTGGCTGAGGGTGACCACTGATAATGTTGAAAAAATAAAGAAGAGAACAGCACATAGCCATATGCTGAATGACAGGAATTCACAGATCTCAGAGCAAGCTGAAAAAAAATAAGTTAGTTACCTCAGAGAAAATCAACTTCTATCCTGAATTAATCCTATTATGAATATAGTGCCACAAATATATTCAAATGAAACCAAGTGCATTGAATTTACACAAGGGAACCCACCTATATGCATCTATACTGAATATGTGTTTACAAAATCTATAATCCTAAACTCTGAAATCATAATATTAATGCATGAAAGCATGGAAAAAGGATAGAAGAGAGCCCAGAGCGACTGACTGTCTCATACCTTGTCCGGGGGAGAAGCTACCACTCAGTTCAGCCCTCCTGGGAATGTATGCCTAGAACTGTCAGGTTCTAAATTTTTAATTGCTTGGGATTATTCCTGCCACCCCTACCTTGTAAACACTGTCTCTTGCTTTAATATAATTGAACACTTAACACTCTTAAATTTATTTTGGCTTTTAAGATAGGATCTCATAGTGCAAACGGATCTCAAACTCACTATGTAGCTGGCTGAGCTCTACCTCTCTGGTGCTGGGATTACAGGCCTCAGCCATCACACATAGCTGTTAAATAGACTTACACCTTTCTCAGATGGGTCTAGCCACAGGTCATCACTCACTCGTGACAGAGTCTGTATTGCTTTTCCAAATACTATGAAGGAAAAGAAAGGTGCTGTTTATGGTCTTCCTAGAAATAAAAATAAATCACAGGACTACTTCCGCATGTACTGACTCAAACAAAAACTGGAAAGGACATCGGGATCAACTCAACATCTTAATCATTCCAATTCTTCCACTGACTCTTCAGTTGAATTCTTTGTCACTGCCCTACAGGTAAGATTCTCAGAGATGGAAATGGGGGCTTTGGGTATTGCAGAGATACCTCATAGACCAAAGTACTAGTTATCTGGAAATTGTTGGCAACCTTCCTACCCTCAACTTTAAAGCATATTCTGTACCACCTACTTCAGCCAGGCTCTACCATTCACTCTGAGCTTGAACAAAAGACTGAAAAATAACCGGTTACCACTCCCTTTAATTCATGGGCTATATTGGCTGTAACGACATTCGGCATCTTAGCCTCCAATATGTTTAGGTTAGATCATAATCATCTCAACTTTGATGCTGTGTCAAGTTCTACCAAAGTGCATCACCATGAGAGGAATCTACCACAAAGCGGTCAAATGTATGTGATGTCATTAAGTTGGAAAAAAATAGATTGAAATCCCCTTTTCCTAAATATGTCTCAATTTTCCATTAAGTAATTACATTTGACTTTTAGATTTAGGGTGGAACAAAACTCGGGATTCATCTGAGAGTTTAATTATTCAGCTGGTCCATACAACATTTTACAGACTAATTTACCTTAGGAAATATGTATAATATCCTTTACATACATAGTAAGAGTTCAATAAATCTTCAGTGATATAAAATTCAACAAAACTATTTCCCTGCAAGCCAACTTCCATGCTAATGCTTTCACTCATTTTCCTTTTGGGTTCGGGTGGAACCTAGGGTCTTGTACATGGGAGGCAAACTGTCTGTTGACCCATGAGCCCGTAATTCCGTTTTATAAGGCTATGTATAATATAATTCCCCACACAACCCCTGTAACTATTGAGTTCATTACATGCATTTCTATTTCATGCTTATAACAAACTCTATCAACAAAGATGTTAATATTAGTCTCATTTTCCAATTGAGGAAGTGACATAGTAGCTTGTTTTGGATGACACATTTAAAAAAATGCCAACAAAATATCTCGGGCAGAATCTCGAATAAAGATCGGGTTGATTTCCCTGGGCTCAAAAATACTTTTGCTGGTCAATTGTTATTTTCCTCTCAACCTCTCCCGACACCAGCCCTCATCAATCCGAGCTTAAGGCCCAATGCTACAAGTCCTTTCCTGGTGACCAAATTTCGAGGCGTAACTATAAAACTAAGTGACTGTCAAGCTATTTGAAGCCCTCGTGAGGGGCGATGTGAGCAGGCCTTGCGTCCTCGGTCCTGGCGAAGAATGGCAGAGGAAGCGTAAGAAGGCGATGGAGACACTTCACAGACGTTAGACTCTCCCCCTCCTGAGTAACAAACAAGAATGGTCGCTCCACCTTTCACCTGACCGCCCGTCATCCCGCACTTCAGCATGGCTACCGGGAAAGCAGGCATGGCGGGCGGAAGTGCGCCGGCCGCAGGTGCCCGGATGTTACCCTCTCTTTCCGCGATCCCAGCCTTAACATTGCCCCACCCATGCTGACTTCCTCACACCATGGTTTCGCTTTCTGACGCAGAGAGACCCTTACGAGCCTCCGTCGCATCGTCTCTCGCAAACTCCGAGTCTTATTGGTGGCGGAAGAAGTGGGAGGGTCCACTAAGAAGCCCGAGGAAGAGGGCGGCGGCGTTCGTGGAGACTGAACGAAGCCCGGTGACAGGATGGTGAGCAGCGCTGCGGCGGCGACCCGGGTCGGGCCGGGATGCTGCGGCGTCGGGGACGAGGAGGATCCGGGAGGCTGGGGCTGGTGCGGCCGAGGCGCGAGCCTGGAACGCCGCGGAGAAGGGAGGGGAGGTCCGCGCCTGGCCGAGGGTGCGGCTGGGCCTGGCGTCGCCCCTGTCCCCAGCGGCCAGAGGGCGTGCGAGGAGGACCCGGCCTCTTGTTCTGTCACGAGATCGGCTCTCAGTGGGGCTCGCTATGGCTGGAGAAGATCTCGTGCCGTCCGTGTGACACGCCGGACGTCTCCCTCTTGATTCTCGGGGGCTTGCTGGGGACAGCCGGCCTCGGTGCAGAACGAGAAGCCGCTGCTGCAATGGCCACTCCGGCTGCTGTGACCCCTTAGAGGGAACTCGTGGGGATCGTTTGAAGTCTGAGAATGTGTGCGTGTCATTTGGAGAGCTTTAGCTCCCCCAGTCTGCATCAGGCCTTTGCCCCCGATAGATTGCTGCCCCTACGACCTTGCTTGAATGAAATCTGGGGAGCAGACACCTCCCTGTAATCAGACTCTTAAAAGGCATCCCTTTCAAAGTTTGCAAAGGGTTTCTGTTTAGCTTTGCTGTTTGTGCTGACGAGGTTAAAGTGAAGGCGCCTCTGGTTGATGGGCACGCGTTGTGTTTTTACAGTGACTATTCTTGCTTAAACGATCTTTGAAAAGGTGGTTTATAAGCATTCCAAAGATATATGCTTAAATTGATCGGATTTTTGCTTCTAAACAGACTCCAGTTTAAAGTAGACTAGTTAATTTATGGTAATTTGGAGACACTTCCAGAGGAGAAGAATTAGCTGCCAAGATCCATATTCCTGAAGTCGTTTTGGGAGGTGAACACTTATGTTTAAGGGTCATTGCCTTGCATTGCATCACGTTTCGTTTAAAATTTATTTAAAATTTTTGCGTATGTGTGTGTCTGCATGAGTTTCTGCACACAACACAAGTATAAGTGCCCCTGGAAGCCAGGGAGGGACCTTGGGATCCCCGGGACTGGAGTTACAGGCAATTTGAGATGCTGTGTGGGTACTGGGAACCAAATCCAGGTTCTTTACGAGATCAACAAGTGCTTTTTAACTACTGAGCCATCTCTTGAAGCCTAAGTCAGGTTTTACGATGTAGCCTTAGCTGGCCCGGAATTCACAGATATCTGCCTGCTTCTGTCTCCCTAGTGTTAGCACCAAAGAAATGTGCCACCACTCAGCGAGTGTTGGTTTTTATTGTCTTGATCTTTCTTTGACATTTTCATTAATAGATTTTTGTAGTCGTGTTAGTAATGTCTTCTATAGTAAATAATAATTTTCCCTGGAGCATGGTTTTTCACTAATAGTACATGAAGTATATATATAAAAAATTAAAACCAGTGCACTCCAGAGACAAAACCCCAGGAACCAATAAAAGATAGTCTTAACCTATTCCTGATGAATTCTTCAAATTATAAATATCTAATCTTACAAAGAGTAAACTGAATGAGAAATAAAGGACAGGAGTCAATGTGGAAAGCAAGATTAGAAAATGTAGAATGACCTTGGCAAGGTGAATTGGCTGTGCGTTGGTGTTTGTCCTATGTTTAAAAGTAAAGTGAGTAGTTCTTTTGGAATTATTTTCAGTACCATTGATTTTTAACATTTCCTCTCATAACATTCAGAAATCATTAACAATTTTTGCATATTTTGTATTTTTTTTCTTTTAACTTATGTTGCTTTCTTTTAACATTGGTCATATTTCACCTTTTTTTTTTCATCCCCCTGTCTGCAATCAACTTCTTCATTCCACTAAGGCTGGGCACAGAGTAAGTTTCTTTTCTCCGCTCCTACTAACAGTGGTGGTTGGGTGGCTGATAACTGATCTCTTAAGAAGGAAGTGACCCAATCCCCATGCTTCATTTGGGTTGTTTCTTTATATGAATATAACAAGACTGCAGTTTCCAGATACTTTGCTGCCTCTCCTGTTTGTCTAACCTGATTTGTCACCATGGAATTTAGGTAGGAGCACTTGTGACATGTGTCGTGTATTTATCATAAAACTTGGTCATCGGCAGAAAACCATGGAATTCTGTCCTACTGTGGATCCTTGCTAGTTCCTGTGTGGCCATTCATCCAGTGACAGTTGTCAAATATTAATAGCAAAGATATTGATGGCCTATCATAGAATTGGTATCTTCAGTCATGATATGTCCTGTGTCTCACTGATGTTCTTTCTAATACATTCTGACTGAACAGTTCATTTTTCATCAGAGAGACTTTCATCCTATTTTAGACATAAATCCTCTTAGGAGTTCAGAGTTCTTTCTTTTAATATAGAAGAATGTTTTCAGCATTCCACAGTAACTCTGTTCATCAGTCCAAATCTGAAGGGATCCCCTCCTAAAATGAAGATAATGTGTTTTATATCCAGGTACTGGTCTACTGATGGAGCGTGGGTGCTTTGTAGTCATTTGAGTTTTCCCCAAATTGTGCTGCTCATTTTGTTATTTCAGCTGCTCTGTGTCCTGATAACAGTTCCTTTTCTTTATAGTCATTTTGATTTTTGTTGCCAGATGAATCAGGCTTGTTTTAGAAATCATTCTTATTTCACACATTTTGATTTTTGGTTGATTTTAAATTTTAGTTAACTTTTTAAAAATTTAGTGGTTTTGTGTGGAGTGTTTTGTATGGATGTGTGTCTGTGCATCATCTTTGTGCCTTGTATCCTCCAAGGCCAGAAAGGGTGTCAGATCTCTTGGAATTGGAGTTACAGACAGTTGTGAGTCACCATGTGCTGGGAATCAAACCTGGATTCTCTGGAAGAGCAATCAGTGCTCTTAACCAGTGGCCAAATTAACTATTTTAAATTAATTTAACATTATAATGGCAAAAATATTTGCTTTATTATATTAAACATGTAATGCTGGCTGGGTGGTGGTGGTGCATGCACTTGGGAGTCAGAGGCAGGTGGATTTCAGTGAATTCAAAGACAGCCTGGTCTATAGAATGAGTTCCAGGGAGGCTCCAAAGCTACACAAAAAAAACCTTGTCTCAGAAACCAAAACCATAACAACAACAAACAAAACATGTAAAAAGCTTTTTGATAGTGTTCAGGGATAACCATGCTCTGAAAAGCAGAGTGTATGCATCGATGAATGGAATGGTATGAGGGAAATCTTGTAACGTGTGTTTACACTAATCATCATGGAAAAATCTCTTCTGTTGCCCAGGGGTGGGGGAATGTGTTATTTTTAAATGAACTTTTGAACAATACTCTGTCAGTTTATTTTGATCAGTCTTGAAATTTTTCAATTTAAAATTACATAGGATTCCCCCTCCCGCCCTTTCTTTCAGACAAGATTTCACTGTGTGGCTTTGGCAAGTTTAGAACTTGCTATGTAGACCAGGCTGGCCCTGAACTCACAGAGATCTGCCTGTCTCTGCCTCCTTGGTGCTGGGATTAAAGGAGTGTGCCACCATACCTGTTTTAGGCTTGGGTTTTTAATTCTTTGATATTTCAGAGCAGATTTTATTTTTGTCATCTGAGACTTTGTGACAACTCTAAACTACCTCCTGCTAAACTCATCACTCTGTTAGCTTTTTTTTTTTAACTTCTCTAATGCACATAAATGATTGTGAAAGTTTTTTTTTTAGTTTACACTATACTGAGGGGGAATAAATATGATAGTGGGGGTTTCTAGTGAAAGAAAGTAAAGATAGAAAAACTTACAGCTAAGATGTACATATGCATCTATTAAGATTCTGGAGCATAGGCTCTTGTGCTCTATAACAAATGTTATGTGTTTGAAGTAACAATATCAGTTAGTTTTGGTTAATGTTCTCCAAAGAATTCTTGCATAAAGTTAAATTTGTCCCTGTTATTTTTATATTTACATACATATACATGTATGTATGTATGTATATATTTTTTGTGTGTGATAGTTTCACTTTGCAGCATTGCCTGGCCTAGAACTGAAACTTGCTTGCCATGTAGCCCAGGTTGGCCTTGAACTAGCAGTCTACCTGTCTCAGCCTCCTGAATGCTGGATTTATAAGCATGAACCACCACATATATTCATTCTCTCCCCCCCCCCCCCCCCCCCCCCCGCCCCTCCTTTTTGAGACAAGGCCTCACTGTATCTTAGGCTGGCCTGGAGTTCACTTTGTGGACCAGGTTATTCCCAAACTCATAGAGATCCACCTGCCTCTACCTTCTAAGTACTGGGATTAAAGGCTGGTGTCACCACTGCCCAGCTGTATCATTCAATTTAAAACAAACAACAACAAAAACAACAACGAACCTGTTTGCCTGCATGTATCTAATCATATTAGCCTGTGTTGTACTTGAGAAGGTCAGAAGAGGGTATCAGATCCACTAAAACTGGAATTAGATGGTTCAGAGCTGCCTTGTGGTTGCTGGGAATTGAACCTGGGACCTCAGCATGAGCGGCCAGTGCTCTTACCATCTAAGCCATCTCTTTAAGGCCATATTATCTCATTTCTGATAATTTCCTTTCACAATGTTTTTGAAGTTAAATGGGTCTTATATTACAGTTGCAGAAAAGATTACTGTGTCATTCTTCAAAGCTATTAAATGCTATAGATTCCAGCAGTGTATTGTTCAGTTTGCACTTTTCATTTTATTCAGTGTAATTTATAGGTTTCTAAATCATTCTTTTTTATTCTTTACTTTTTCTGAGACAGAATCTCTCTGTGTGGCTGTGACTGACTGTAGACTTGAACTTGCAATGATCTTTTGCCTCTGCCCCCTACTGCTGGGATTACAGGTGTGTGCTCTCACACCTGGCTAGTGAATCATTTTAGAAAACTTGATTTTATCCTATTTTTTAATTGGTAAATAAAATAACGCAATTTTTGATAAGATTAGCTTAGAACTGATATGGTACCATGTTTATTGACTCAGCATAGGAACTGTACTAGTAACTTCTGCTCTGTTGGGTTCTTGGAATCACTGACAAGTTTAAAGGGGTAATCGTGGGAGGATCGTGTTGTTTGCTGTCTGTCTAATGCTGTCTTTGTTTCACTCTGACACCTGAAAGTTGGTGTTGGTGTTAGGAGATCTGCACATTCCACACCGGTGCAACAGCCTGCCAGCTAAATTCAAAAAACTCCTGGTGCCAGGAAAAATCCAGCACATTCTCTGCACTGGAAACCTTTGCACCAAGGAGAGTTATGACTATCTCAAGACTCTGGCTGGTGACGTCCACATCGTAAGAGGAGACTTCGATGAGGTGCTGTTTTCATCTCTCTTCCCTCCGTGCTCCTTTCTTGCTTCTCTGAATAAACGTTGTCATTTAGACTCACATTTTCCCACTGTCATCCCCCTCCTCTGAAAAGTCACCCTAGGACCTAGACACCTTTGGTGGTTTAACACTTGTCTAAGCATATATGATGCTAGGGTCAGTCCTCAACAGCACAATTATTTGTCACCAAAGTATAAAATTACAGTTGAAATATCCATTATTTTGCAGCCTGAAATGCTCTGGACTTAGGCATTCTCAGATTTGGGGACATTTGCACAAATATAATGAGATATTAGGGATGAGAGCCCAGTCTAAACAGCAAATTAATTTCTCTTTCTTTCCTACGTAACTTATATGCATAGCCTGAAGATACAAAGTGAAGTCCTGTCCAGCTGGCTCTATAAAAGATCCTGTTTTGAGGAGTAAAATTAAGAGTTTTTATGCAGGGGAGTGGTAGTGCAAGCCTTTAATTCCAGCACTCAGGAGGCAGAGGCAGGAGGACCTCTGTGATTTGGAGGCCAGCCTGGTCTACAGTAGGAGTTCCAGGACAGCCAGGGCCACACAGAGAAACTCTGTCTCAAGGATAAAGAGTTCTTAAGTTTCATTATTTATTAAATAATGTGATTCTTGAAAGTTACTTTTCTTCTGACCCTCAATAAATATATTGGAATTGAATAATTCACAGTAAACATGATTCCAATACAAAGATATTACTTTGTGCCTCTAGGAATCGTAAGCTTTTCAAAAATTATTTAACTTGGTGCTTTCCAAGGGTTTAGGATCATTGAGGTAGCTCTGAGTAAAGGTGCCACCAAGCCTGATGACCTGCTTTGATCCCCAAGACCCACAATAGTTGAAGAAAAGCACTGACTCCAAGTTGTCGTTTGGCCTCTACATGTGTACAGTGGCACATGTGCACACATGTACAAACGCACATACACACAAAATAGAAATTAATTTAAAAATCTCAAAAACTGCCAGGTAGTGGCGGCACACACCTTTAATCCCAGCACTCAGGAGGTAGAGGCAGGCAGATGAGGCCAGCATGGTCTACAGAGTGAGTTCCAGGACAGTGAGGACTACACAGAGAGACCCTGTCTTGACCCCCCCCCCCAAAAAAAAAATTCTCTCAAAACTACAGAGTTCCCTTATACCAAACAAAAGGAACATACAGTGTTTAGGTTTAGGAGATTAAAAAAGATTTGGGGTAAACTGTGAAGGTGGCATGGTAATGAAAGACTAGGGTGATAGGAAAGAATAGCCTACTCGTTAATTGGAATATAGTTCTAATATATTTAAAACTATTAAGTCTTCTCTATGTTAAAGACAGTTTAATAAGCAAGACTAAATTTCATTTCTAGCTTGCTAAATGCACAAACTCTAGAGCCATATAGCCAGGGTTTGGCTCCCACTTCAACCACTTATTTAGTATGTAACCTTGGCCATGTTATTTCAGCTTTGTGCCTTAGTTAGATCATTCATAAAATGGGTATTGTAACTATAAAAGCCTGGGATATAATTTGAATAAATACCAGCTTATAGGTTGTGTGCCTTAACCTGTGAAAAATCTTGGCGATAATTACTCTCTTAAAAACTTTTTATTACAGTACTTATGCACATGTGTGCCACACTACTTGTATGGAGGTCAAAGGGCAACAGCTTGTGAAGTCACTTCTCTCTTTCCACCATGTGGGATCCAGGGATAGAATCCAGGCTTGGGGACAAGAAACTTTACCTGCTAAGCCATCTCACCAGCCACAAGTAGCCATTCTTTACAGTATGCCCTAAAGAACCCATGTTCTATAGAAATTAACTCAATAAAGCAGTTGCATGGCAGCTTCCAGTTTACATTGGCTGAATTGGATTTGAAAAACCATTGCAGAATTGCTGGCTGAGAAGAAACTTTATAAATGTATATGTTGTAGGGTGCTGTCTGAAGATACCTGTATGAGGTTGAATATTTAAACAAATTAAGTTTCATTCTATCTGAAGTGTCTATTTTCTTTCTGTCTCTTTTTTTGTATTAGAATCTGAATTATCCAGAACAGAAGGTTGTGACTGTGGGGCAGTTTAAGATCGGTCTGATCCATGGGCACCAAGTTATTCCATGGGGAGACATGGCAAGCTTAGCCCTGCTGCAGAGGCAGTTTGATGTGGACATTCTTATCTCAGGACACACACACAAATTTGAAGCATTTGAGCATGAAAATAAATTCTACATTAACCCAGGTTCTGCCACTGGGGCATATAACGCCTTGGAAACGTAAGTATCACCACTTAGCATTTACAGCTTTAGAAAAGATAGTAATTGCATGTAATTACATGTGTGGCATTTCATAAAGAAATACAACGTTTAACTAAGAGCCAGAGGCAGAGGCAAGTGGATCCCTGAGAGTTCAAGGCCAGCCAGGGCTAAATAGTGAGACCCTGCTTTTAAAAAAAAAATCACACAACAAACAGATAAATCTTTATGTAAGCAATCCTTTTTATTATTTTCTTTCTTTTTTTGAGACAGGGTTTCTCTGTGTAATAGCCTTGGCTGCCCTGGAACCCGATTTGTAGATCAGACTGGCTTTAGACAGAGATTTACCAGCCTCTGCCTCTCACATGTGCCACCGTCACCCAGCTACTGTTGTTCTTTTCAGTGTGCAGATAACAGATTTCTCCTTGAGTTCGATACCTTGAATTGAAATTTATGGTGCTATTGTTTTAGTACAAAACACTGACTTTATTTTTCTTCCAGAAATATTATTCCGTCATTTGTGCTGATGGATATCCAGGCTTCTACCGTGGTCACTTACGTCTATCAGCTTATTGGAGATGATGTGAAAGTAGAACGAATTGAATACAAAAAATCTTAAAGCTAAGCTTGTCTTCATCATATTTTGTTTCTTTTCCATTTCCTGTTCAGATCAATTAATTAAACACTTAAGAGGCACACAGTTGTATCACTTTTATAATATTTTGCACTAAAAGTCTTCTCTGTTTAATACATAGTTGTTCTAAGCTTCTTGTAAACTATAAGAATATACTTAGTTTGCAGTATATTGGTTTCTATGAAAAGAAGTCCACCATAACTGTTAGAAAAGTTGTAAATATCTTCCTAGTTGGTATTTGGACTTCATTACAGAACTAGTGCATAAAGAGAAAGAATCCAGAATTTCTGTGTATGTTTTCTCTTCTCTGGTAATAAATGTTTACCTTTCATTTAGACTTTCTTGAAAACTTGTGTTTAATTTTAAAACCACAGAATTGAAATCTTAGCACTCAAGAGACAGAGGCAGGTAGTTGTATGCCATGCCTGGTGGTGGTGGTGATGATGGTACACATCTCTAATCCCTGTACTTGGGAGGCAGAGGCAGGAGGGTCTCTGAATTCAAGGCCAGCCTGCTCTACAAGGTGAGTTACAGGACAGCCAGGCCTACACAGGGAAACCCTCTCAAAAACAAACACAATGTAAAAACTAAGAAACTAAACGTAACTGCAGATGTGTTAAAGGGGTACATAACCACAGATGTCTTAAAGTAGTGGTTCTCAATTCTTTTGGGGGACGATCGACCCTTTTGCAGGGGTCACCTGAGAAAGACCATTGAAAAACACATTCATGTTACAATTCATAACAGCAGCAAAATTACAGTTATGAGGTAGCAATGAAAATAACTATGGTTGGGGGTCACCACAGCATAAGGAACTGTAGTAAAGGATCTCAGCATTAGGAAGGTTGAGAACCACTGTAGAGTCAAGGCATGTGGTGGCCCATGCCTATGGGGAGGACTAGGCAGGATGGAGTCCAAACATGAGATCTGCTTTGTAGCTCCTAAGCACCGTACCACACTGACAAGTCAGCAGTGATTCTTACACCTTGCTGCTCATGTGTTTCTCTGTTTATAACAATAATTTATTTTTGAAGAGGTCTCACTATGTAGCCCTGGCTTACCTAGACTTCAGAGTGTAGACCAGGCTAGCCTGGAACTTAAGAAAACCTGTCTGTCTTTGCCTCCCAAGTGATAAGATTAAAGGTGTGTGCCACCATGCTTATCTTATCCATAGGTTTTAAATTTATATTCAATGGTAAACATTTAGCATCTGCTTTACAATTTGAGACCTATAAATGCTATTTTGTGTAAATATTTTTCTGTTTTCCAAGTTTAATCAAGAAAAACCTTATAGAATATTCAACTACTACACTGTTTAGAACTGATTATAAACTGAAAGAAGAAATAATAAATTTGCCAGATTTAAAAAATAAATTCACACCAGGCATAGTGGTACATATCTTTAATCCTAGCATTAGGGAGGCAGAGTCAGGTGGATCCCTGAGTTTGTGGCCATCCTGATCTACAAAGGAGGTTCCAAGACAGACAGACAGACAGACAGACAGACACACACACACACACACACACACACACACACACACACACACACACACACACACACACACACACACACACACACACACACACACACACACGGAGAGAGAGAGAGAGCTGGGTTCACTTCCTAGCACCCACATGGTGGCTCCCCACTGTAACTCCAGGGGTTATACCTCACAGACACACTGTTTTGTGGGCAAAACACCAAAGCACATGAAATAAATGTTTAAAAATTCAGTTTTATGTGGCAAGTAAAATTTTAATTGTTCCTAGCTAGAAACAAGCATAAATTACACAGATATCATTGGTATACATATGTTTAGATGAAGATATATTGGATGAAGAAGGCTGTTGAAATTTCTCAACCCAAATGACATACTGGTGACTATCACTATCCCAAACATGGGTCACAACTCTTCCCTGTCCACCTCTGGCTCAGCATCTGAATGTTAGCTGATGGCTGAACTTGGTAAGGAGACTGTCAGGTTGAGGTGAGATGTGCCCGGCTCCTGAATGGACATGGACTGCATGCACTTATTCAGTAGGTCTTCTTCCTTTGTTTCTTCACCCATGCGTGGCTGAGAATCATCTAAAGGAACTGAAGGGAAGATAAGTGTTTATATAGTATTTTGGAAATAAATTATCATTATATGTGTATTTACCTGCATGTATGTCTATGTAGGGTGCGTGTGTATTGTATTGTGTAACACCTAGTGTCCACAGGGGGCAGAAAAGGGCAATAGATCTCTTGGAACTAGAGTGGTGGGTGTTGGGAATTGCAGGTCCTCTGGAAGAACCACTGAGCCTTCTCTCCAGCCTCATTTTGGGAAAAGATCTTTGGGCTAGCCTGTAACTTGATGTCAGACTAAACTGGCCTCCAACTCACAGAGATCCACCCGCCTTTGCATCTTAGTGCTGGGATTAAATGTGTGACCAACATCTGTGGCTGGATATAAAATTCTAAGCACTACCTTCAAAATAACCCAGCTTACACTTTTAGCAAAGACAAATTCCCACTGTTTTCAACTTACTTTCCTACTTGCCCCAGCCTCTTTCTTACAGTAGTCACAGCATTGCATTGTAGCAGCTCCTGCATATCACACTTAACACTGTATTCCCATTGGTTTAAAAAGTCTTCTGGTTGAGGGAATTGAAGAGCTAAGTTGTCAGTTGTATATTCAGTGTTTCCATAATCCTGTAGTTCTTTCTCATGGCTTCACATGAGGACCTCAACAATGTTTCCTCTACTGGGGTCTCTCTAGCCTTTCACACCAGACTTAACCTTCTCTCTGCCCTTTCTCTTATGTCTTGGGATAGAGCTTTGCACATGTTAGGTAGGCATCTAAAAAATACTTCTAAAGCTGGGTGTAATGGCACAAGCCTATAATCCCAGCACTTGAGAGACTGTGCTAGAAAGATCACAAATTCAGGGTTAGTCTGTGCCATAAGACACAAAAACAAAATCAACAATAACAACTACACAAATCCTAAAGGACTAGGGTGTGGGTCCATGTAAAGAGCATTACCTAGTACAAGAAAAAAGAACCAACCTAATCTCACTCTTTTGAGTAGCGCATTCTTTTTTCCCCTGGTTTTTTGAGACAAGGTTTTTCTCTGTGTAGACCTAGCTGTCCTGGAACTCTAAACCAGGCTGGTCTCAAACTCAAGAGATCCACTTACCTCTGCTTCCTAGGTGCTAGGATTAAAGGCATACACTACCATTGCCCAGAAAGTAGTGAAGCATAAAGCTATTTCACTATGTTTACTTATTTTGTTTGGCTTTTGAGATAGGGTATTACTGTGTAGTTCTGATGAATTTATGTGGACCAGGCTGCCCTGAAACTACCTGCTTCTGCACTGGGACTTACGCCAAGTGCCAGCCACCATGGTTAGTTTTTACTTGAAATAACAGAGTTTGTCACACTTAAAATTTTTAATCAAGACATAATTAGAGTAACTGTATATGGCTTAGTGTATTTTAAATAAAATGTTCAAAAGTGCAAGGCAGCCAGGGTAATTCTGCCTACCTATAATTCTAGTACTTGGGAGGTGGAGGCAAGGAGGATCAGGAATTCTAGGCCCATCTGGGCCGTGAGACCTTGTTTCAAAAACAAAAACCCTTTAACTCCATGTGTATGTGTGTGTGCTTAATTCCACATTTACCTGGTAGCAAGAGCAGTCTGTCTGGTCTTCTAAAACTCTTCAGTGACTTACATCTTGTTTTCGATGCATATCCAATTTTTAACCTGTGACAAAAGGAAATAGTTTAATTGGAGACGCAAAGTGAGCAGTGCTGTGGAACTCAAAATAGAAGATGCCTTTTACTAGCTGCTGGCATTACCAAAGACCCTTCATTCCCTAGAGTCTCCTGTGATTTTAACCTTGAAATGGAGCACTAGTATCACAGTTTGGATACTGAAACTTTTATTGTGTTGTTGTGGGTTTGTTTTTTGAGACAGTCTCATGTAGTCCAGGCTTGCCTCAAATTCACTCCATAGACAAAAATGTTCTTAAACACTTGATCTTCCCAAGTATGGAGAGATCAGGCTTCTGCCACTACACCTGCTGACAGCACTTTTCCCCTCCTTCCCCCTTATGTCTTAGTGCTCCCCTCTCCTTTTGCAGGAGCACTGCACAGGAGTAGATGAGAAGAGTTGTCTCTCTCTAGCTGATCCAGATTTTTAAGAATTTATTGTTTATGGTGTGTTTGCTATGCTGAATGTGTGGAGGCCAGAGGACAGCTTTGGGGAATCAGTTCCCTCTTGCTACCCTGGGCTCTAGGCATCAGACCTGCGGAACCACCTTACCCTGATCAAAAAACGTTTGCAAATCCACAAATTATATTGTGAAAAAGACTGATGTAGCTGGGTGTGTTGGCACATCTGTACCTCTAGCATGTGGGAAGCTGAGGCAAGAGTTTGCAGCATACCTGGGTCAAATGTCCACAGAAAGGCAAACTCAGCCCACTCATCTCGATGGAGAGAAGTGGCCAGCCTCATCTGACTTCAGCAGAGTGAACATATAGGAAATGGGAGTTCCATCTCAGGAGGATCCCCTTCAGACAGAACTGGGTACATTTTTCCTTCTTAAACTCAAGAAACACACCCTTCTTTGTGTCTCAGTGGTTGCCAAAGGGAATGTATGATCATTTCAGGTGTGGCAGCTGCAGTGCTCAAAGAGTCTTCTCTCTCCAGATGATGTCGCCATGTAGTGCAGGGGGGATGCTGACTCTGTGAGTAGCGAGAGCTGAAATGGCTCCTGTGATGAGTGAGGACACCTGTCAACAAAAATCAACTGTTAGCTGACCCTCTCACTTCTCCTAAGAACTGACAAGATACCAAATGGAGGTGTACCTGCCTGGCTTTTGTGAACCATGATGAAACATGTGCATGTATTGCCTCTTCATTAAGGTCCTCAGGTGGCTGGAGTTACAAATCTTAGCAATGCTGCACAGGTAGCGCTTCTGGCCTGAGGTAAGATCTGGATGCTGAAAGACAGAATGAGGGGTCTATTGACTGCTGTAGTGTAGAAGGCACATAGGTCCTTGTGCTCACAGATAAGCACTACAACCAGGAATGTTAAACACATAGGATCACTTCTCCTAAGAGAGATGGATAACCTGTGTAATAGCATAATGACCTTTACACTGTGTGGCCAGGCAACACCAAATCCTTCCCCAGACCATCAAGGAAAGACCCTTGAGCCTCTTTCCTTAGTTTATCTATAGTACCTATCCTGTACTTTACAAAGAGTTTTGATGTAGTCATGTGTTAAGCTTTGCTCTGCACATGGGGTTAATTAGCACTAGGAAACTTTCCCCAAATTGTTCTGTGCCTACATATGCCTAAAATAAATGATGTGAAGACAGACTCTTGAAGTTTGAGCCAATGCCAGCTACTAAGTTGTGTTGAACTGAACTGTCTTAACTCACAGACTGATACTCTGTTGGAGGTCTTGGTGGTCACTGTAGAATGAGGTTACCAGTCTTCTTACTGAAAGGATGGATGTTGAGGGCTGTCCTACCTCAGCTGTATAGTTTTCACAAGCAAATTAACTTGGCCAAAGGAGAAGGAAATGACTACTTATTAAAACATCCAAATGCTCTGGCTGCCATTGCACAGTAGTGCAAATATATTGCAAGCTTTGAGAACCAAAGGAAAAGTTCTACAAGGGTAAGAACCTAGAATTATCAAGGAGGGGCTCAGCTCTCTGACTGCCAGCTTTAGTACCCCACTTCCCTTCTCAAGTTGGACATCTTGCTCTTTTATTTATTCATTTATTTACTTAATTTATTGTGCATGGGGAGGAGGGGCTGGAGGCGGGGTCAGGGGACAACTTGTAGTTATTGGCTGTCTTCCTTCACCATTCGGATTCCAGGAACCCAACCAGACCCAGGCTTTGTCAAGCACCTCTCCCAGCTGAATGTTTTCCCCACCCTTGCTGTCTTACTATGGTTTTTGAGTGATAGGATGGTAACTGAGAGCAGCTTAGTTTGCTTGGTCCTAACTAAAAAAACATCTTTGCCAGAAGCAGAAGAGTATCTGCTGCCTTGGTGGAACATGCTGTAAATTAGTTTCCAACCTAAGTTTTCAAAAATTATGTGTCTATGTTTGGGTATGCATACATGTGCAGGTACCCACAGAGTGCAGAAAAGTGTGTCCTGAAGGTGGAGTTAGGGATGGTTGTGAACCTAGACTTGGGTGCTAGGAACTGAACTCTGGTCCTCTGTAAGTGCAGTATGCCCTCTTAACCACTCAGCCATCTTCTCAGCCTCCTCCCCTTAAAAAAATAACAAAACCAAAAAACCAGGGTTTCATATATCCCAGGCTGCCCGACCTTGATATATAACTGACCCTGAATTTCTGGTCCTCCTGCTTCCATCTCCTAAAGACTGAGATTACAGGTGTGTGCCACCATACTGAGTTTTTAATACCTAATTCTGACTGAGAGTACTTTCTTTTTAAAATAAATACATTCTTCTTTAAGATGCATGACTTAGCCAGTAGGTGGTGGTGCATATCTTTATCCCAACACTCAGGAGGCAGAGGCAGGCAGATCTCTGTGGTTTTAAAGAGAGTTGCAGGACAGCCAGGGCTACACAGAGAAACCCTGTCTCACCCCCCACCAAAAGATGCACAACTCAGATATATATATGCATGCACATAGAATTTTAATTATTTAAGTCATTAATCCAAAGAAAAGTAGGTGTGTTGGCCAGAAGAGCCTACCATTCTAGAGAAAGCTTTATTAGCTTGAATTTTCATAATCTACATTACTCTAGAAATGAGACTTGTTGGTTGATAATTGAGACAAGGTCTATTGTAGCCTAGCCTGGCCTCAATACATGAAGCCCAAGGCTGGCCACTCAATCTTCCTGTCTGTCCCTCCCAAGTGCTAGGATTACAGCAACAAATCACCTCACCCTAATTGTCTAATTGCTAGTTTGAACTAGGTATAACTAAGTTACTCTGCCTTAAATCAAATTCCCAAGTTCAAGCCACTTTAGCCTTCCCAGTAGCTGGGACTACAGGCACATGCCACCATACTTAGCTCTCACAGGTGTGATCCTTAATGAAGCATAAAAATAAAGAGTTGTAAAATCCTTATTGCCATTTTCTTTACCCGAGTGTTTCTAATTTTGTAATCCTTGAGTGACCACTCTAGTTGGGTTTTTAATCTCTGGAGTGTCTTGGTGATTGGCACTGTCAGTTTCCTAATAGAAAGTATCATAAACCTGGGAAAAACTCTTGTGATGGGGAATCTATAGTCCTTGTAGTCATTCATGAATTTATTCAATATATTTACTGACTGACTCTGTTTTGGGGGTGAGTGGGTTTTATTTGTTGTTGAAACAGGGTTTTACTATGTAGCCTTGGCTGGCTTCAGACTTTCTAGTAGATCAGGCTGGTCTCAGACTCAGAGAAATATACCTTCTTTTGCTTTCCCAGTGAGGGGATAGGGCCCCTGCTACCATGCCCATTCTTTTTTTAGAAAAAAAAAATTTTTTTTCTTTTTAAGTTTCAGGAAAAGTACAATAGTCCAGGTAAGCAGAAATCCCTGGCACTGCCAGGGGGAGGGGATGGGGAGAAAGTCAGGCCTTTCAAGTTGGCATGGAGGTCAAGAAGCAGGGAGAAAGCCTAGAGTGCCAAAGAAAGCATGCTTAGGCTTTGGCTAGTATTCAAAAGAAAGTGCTAGAAGAAAAATGGAAGCAGACAGGCTCCCCAGTGTTACATGACCAGTGCTCTGCAGGAGGTTGCTTTCACCTTCACAGACTCCTTGACAGTATACTAGGTACACTATGTAGTCTGATGGGCCTTCACTTCTAAGTATCTTCAGTCACACATCCAGATCTGTAGCTTGGTATCGGATGGATCACTTGCTTAGTATGGAAGAGGCCCTGGATTTAATATTCAGCATCTTCCAGAAACATTTGGCAATGTGGCTCAGCAGGAAAAGTGCCTGATGCCAAGCCAGACAGACCGAGTCTGACTCCTAACCGGAAGGGTATACTTGTCCTCTGACCTTCACACACACAACTACAGTTCAGTCTTTATTTTAAATTCTGATCTTACCTTCAGAAAAGATGAATCCGTCATTGATTTAGGGATATGAAATGTTTGAGTTTGAGTAGTTTTCCATAAGTCTTGCAGCTTGGCAATGTGTGAGTACACTCTGTGTCCCTCTTTGATTCTATCTGTAGGCAAAGACGTGACTTTCTGAGGCAAAGATCATTAATATATATTTAGGACTACTTGAGAAGTTATACTTCTGTTATAAATACTGAAGCAGTTATAGGAGTATTTTAAATCAGATAGTTAAAACTTGAGGAAATGTATAATATATACACAAACATCTGGAATTGACATATCTACAAAGATGTCAATACATAGACAATAAACACATTAAAAGATGCTCAGAAGCCAGTTAATGGTGGCTTACACCTTTAATCTCAGCACTTGAGAGGCAGAGGCAGGTGGATCTCTCTGTGAGTTCAAGGCCAGCCTGGTCTACAGAGCAAGTAATAGGACAACCAGAGCTGTTATACAGCGAAACCTTGTCTCAAAAAACCACCACCACCAAAAAAACAAAAACAAACAAACAAACAAAAAAAACCAAAAAAACCCTCAGAATCAGTCATAGGCAGTTTGGTGCAAAGAAGAATGAGATGCAGGCTTACAAGATGGCAACCTGATTTCAATCCCTGGAATGTAAAATGGAATGAGGGAAGTGATTCCACAGAGTTGTTCTCTGTCATTCCTTACACAAACCTCTGTGCCACCAAGGCCAGTAAACTTTACCCTTCCCCTGCAAAATGAGGCCTTTAGGAGCTGATGCTTTTCTCGTAACTTCATCAGAAAAGTGGTATTTTGAAAGTGCTCCCTGTGAAATAATTTATGGTTTTTGAAGCTGTTCATGTAGGATTTCCCATTCAGGCCATATGTAAAGGACAAGTATGTCCTGTGTTTTCCAACCAATGCTGTTTTGGAACTCAATTCTTTCAGAATTCATTGGTACTTACAAAATTATAGGTTAACAAAAGAGAAGGAACTGATCTTTGAAACTCAAAGAGTTTCAAGTTTACTGGGGTTGTTAAAATCTGTTTTTAGGGCTACAGCTCAGTAGCTGTCTAGCATGCACAGAGCTCCAAGTTCAATCTAGTAAGCTCTATTTAACATCTGTGTATGTGTGAGGCAGGGAGGGAACTGGCAAGTGTGATCGTGATGAGACCAGACAACAACCCCGAAAAGTCTCAGTCCTTCTATCATGTGGGTTCTGGGGGAAATAAACTCAGGTAGTCCATCTTGCCAGCCCTTTGAACCTATTGTTAAAACTCCACTGTGTAATTAGTCACAGACAAACTGGCTTCTCTCATGTCTGTAACCTACATGCATTACCTGACTTGTGCTGCTCACTAGTGCCTTTGGAATTCTGGTGATAAAAATGTCCAGCTGGCCTGTTAGAAAAGAACATGCGTAATATGTAATGTTAGTCTGACAGCCAGTGAAGTCCAATGACTGGAGCAGCTCCACACACACTTTACCTTTTCCTGTTTTCATCAATGTCTTGGAAGTTTTCCAATTTAGTTACATGAAGAATAAATCTAAGCTTTCTCTAAGTGAGCTCTCAGAATTTTAACATACTAGGATGAGAGTGAGTATATTTATTACTAGGGGATGGAACCCACCAGGGCTCACAGATGCTAGGTGCAGGCTCTGCCACTGAGCCATATTCCCATACTTTACTAGAAAGGATTTAGTTAAATTTGGTCTCATTTAGCTCCCTAGTCTAATGTTACAGCAATGCCAGTAGTTTGGTTCTTGTACTATCCACAGGATATCTTTTGTGTTCTTTAATAATTTCAGAACTGAAAAAAGTAATCATTTTGTGCCGGGACTAGTAAATTAAGCTAGAACTGGCCAGTAATGTTTTAAATATTGTATTGGTTCTTTTTACTTGTCTCAAAAGTTAAATTGCTTCCTGAAGTTTCTCAGTAACTGGGAGTTCATTGAACCAGCACACCTCCAAGCATTGTGAAGAACAAGAACCCGACATTACATCTTTAAGAAGTCTTAGCACCAAGTACAATAAAATACATTTAATATAAATACATATTTAATAAACGGAAATAAAGATGTATTTCCATGGCCATGGATTCAGCAAGAGCCATGGTTGTGGATCCTAGTCATCGTGCTTTTGGTTTTAAGGAAAGGAGGAGGACAGGGAAGCATGGCCTCTAGCCGTGACATCATACATCTACTGTCCTCACCATACAGGAAATAGTTAAAACCCGTCCAGGCCTGGAGTGACAGTTCACACCAGCCATCCCAACACTCCTATGTGGCCAACCTGAGCTACGTCAGTATCAGGAAAGCAACCCGCCAAACAAATCCTATCAACTACCTGGCTTGTTAGCCTGTAGCCCCAAAAGACAGAAAGGCGGCCAACGTCCCAGGGACTGGCTTGGTGGCGGGGCTGGGCCCTCGGTTCCCCGCTAAGTTCATAGGACCGTCTCCCGGGCTGAAAGCGCCAGCGAGTGACAGTCGCTCTCCAGCTCCGAGGCCGCCTTGCTGCCGCATCCTAGCCTCACTAGGGACCCTTTCCTCTCTCCGGTGCCTCCTCAGCCGGGGTTCCCGGGCCTCACCCGTCGCCGCCTTCCGTCCTGGCCAATGCGGGCAGCTCTGCGGCCCCGGGACCATCGCTCGGCATCCCGTTAGCAAGCGTGCGCCACGCCCACTGTGAGGCTGTGGCCTCCGGATCTACCCTCCGATCCTGCCCGAGCAGCTTCGGGACGGTTGCCAAAGGCAACGAGAGACCCGGGAGCTAGACTCTGGGCCGCAGAGGCCTCAGGTGACCAGGCTTCTGCGCCTGGGCATCTCTCCGTGACAGGGACACGTCAGGGCAAGGCCACACACACGCTCCCCTTAAAGCAAAAGGCGCCTCCCACCTCAGTATTCCAGACCCTCAGCGGATCTGCAAGTGTTGGCGGTCACCCTATGAGTCAAACCCAAGAACCCGTGCACCAGCCCTAGGGCGCAGTGTTATTCACGTTTCGTGATCACCCAGGCAACCATCTTCGCCGGCGGGCCAACCGACAACGGCCCCGCAGCTCTCTCTGCGCACGCGCGAACCATGTCCCCGCCCCCTCGTTTTCCTCAGTACGCGTTTCTCAGGAGTTTTGGCTCTTTGGGCGCTTCGTAGCGCCAGAGGTGTAGTAAATACCAGTGACGAGCAAGTGATCTGGGTTGCGATTGGCTCGTGCCCATGTCTCCGGAACTCAGGGAGCCTCGCGCGAAGGCCGAAGGGAGTGTGGCTGCCACAGAGAACACGGACCGCCGGCCGGCATGCCTCGGTATGCGCAGCTGGTTATGGGCCCCGCGGGCAGCGGGAAGGTGAGGCTCGAGGAGCTGCGGTTCGTGGGCGCTGGGGCCCGGGGGAGCCTGGGTAATTTTCTTCCTCTCTCAGCTTGTACCTTGTTTTTGTTGGGAGAGTAAAGGCAGTGTTAATGGTTACTGGGGAGGTGGGGAGGGCAGAAGAGATGGCTGAGCGCTCAAGAGCGTGTTCTGCTCTTCCAGAGGACTAGAGTTCGGATCCCAGCACCCACACAGAGCTCTAACTCAGGCCTCTACGAGCAGTGCATTCATGTGCACATACCTACACCACAC
This sequence comes from Phyllotis vaccarum, assembly GCA_033318265.1. Lineage (NCBI taxonomy): Eukaryota > Metazoa > Chordata > Mammalia > Rodentia > Cricetidae > Phyllotis > Phyllotis vaccarum. The sequence continues at coordinate 49,752,422 of JARWLC010000017.1, read as the reverse complement.
ACAGTTTTAAAATAACAATGCTAATAGGATACTTTTGCTTGTCCCAAGTGTTTTCATAACCACTTCGTGAGCTTGGCCTATACTCATTCTACAGATTAGAGGAAACGAGACACAGAAAGGTTAACTTTTTCAAAGTCATATGGTTAGTTATGGTCAGAATTTTAGTCCTTTTTTTCCCCCCCTAATTTCAGAATAGGCCCTCTGCCACACAGCCAGAATAGGGTCTCGTTCTTCCCTGTTCTTCAAAAGTTTGAGCCCTGGGCTCCATCCCAAGACCTGGAGGTGGGAGGAAAGTGTGTACGCCGCCCTAAGAGACCAGAAGAGGGTGTCTTTTGCAGGTCTTCTGCAAGAGAGCCTCAACTGCTCTTAAGTACTCAGCCATTTCTGTAGTCTCCAAGGAGTTGAAGGTTTTTTTTCCTCGTATGTGTGTGTGGTGGGTTGATTTTTTTTTTCTTTTCTGTTTTTCAAGACAGGATTTCTTTATGTAACAGTTCTGGCTGTCCTGGAACTTGCTTTGTAGACCAGGCTGGCCTCAAACTCACTGAGATCCGCCTACCTCCGTCTCTCATGCCCTGGGATTAAAGGTGTGTGCCATCACCACCTGGCTGGATCTAGTCTTCTATTTTTGTTAGTTGTTTCTGACATAGAGTCTCAATAGCTTTTATCTGGACTGGAACTCATGTAGACCATGCTATCTAGTCTCCAACTCAGAGATCTGCCTGCCTCTGCTTCCATCAGTGCTGAGAATAAAATTGTGCATCACTACTCCCAGCCCCTAGGCTCAGCTTTTAATAGGCAACAGCATTGGTAGAGTGTAACAGTGGTATGCTTTTGAGATCAACTCTTGGGAAACAGAAGTCAGGAGAATCTTGAGTCTGAGGCTAATCTGATCTACATGACAAGAAAGACCCCATCTCCAGAAGAAAAAACAAAATCTAGTTTTCTGATTGGCTGAGTTAGGTGCCTTGTTCAGTGATTAAGGTGGGAGATGAGCTTTTTATTAGAATAGAAAATGAATGGTGGATGCTGAGGCAACCAAGGCTGGTTGATAAACATGGTATTGATATGGGTGTCTTTCTGTGTGCTGTGAGTATATATTGCTTCCAATGAACTGTTTTGGCCTATGGTAAGGACAACTTATGGCCAGGTGGGAAATCCAAGCAGAGAGGGAGGGAGAAGAAAGGCAGAGTGAGAGCCAATGCTGTGCGCCACCAGTATTGCAAGATGTGAAAATGCCAGTAATAAGCCATTGGCCATGTGGCAATGTATAGATGAATAAAAATGGGTTAATTTAAGATGTAAAAGCCAGTTAACAAGCAGCCTGAGCCATAGGCTGAACAGTTTGTAATTAATATTAGCCTCCGAGTCATTATTTTATAAGTGACTATAGAACCACCTGTGGGAGAGATTTGTCCAGACTGCAGACCTAGGCAGGACAGAAAAACTTAAGGCTTCATAGTATACTTCCTACCCTGAGTAGGCTTCCCATTCCCAGAAGTGCTGAATGTGTTGGTGCACACCTTTAGTACCAGTATTTAAGGAGGCGAAAGCAAGTGGGTCTCTAAGAGTTCAAGGCCAGCTTGGTCTACATAGTAAGTTAGGTGGGACAATACAGTGACCACCTATTTCATACCTTCCACGAGTGGGGATGAGAGGCACGTACCTGTTGTCCTAGCCCCAAGGAAGCTATATCAGGAGGAAAACTGTATGTAACAAAGGCTGGGATCTTGCTTGGTGGTAGGCACTTGCTTGCTATGGACAAGGCCCTGAGTTCAGTTCCCAGTACTGTTAAAAAAAAAAAAAGAAAAAAAAAAAAAGTAAATAAGAAATTAAGTTGAATCTTAATTATTTTTGGAGACAGAGTCTTACTGTTTAGTCTACCCTGGCCTTAAACTCATGGTCCTCTGCCTCAGCTTACTTTGTGCCAGGATTGTAGGTGGGCTTCCCCATATATGAGAAAAGTTACTTAGACTTTTATAGTTATCTTCATATTATGAGAAATAGACTCATAATTTTTAAAATAATTTATTCTTACTTTATGTGCGCTGATGTTTTGCCTATATACATGTCTGTGCCAGATCCTTTGGAACTAGAGTTATAGACAGTTGCGAGCTGCCATGTGAGTGCTGGGAATTGAACCCAGATCCTCTGGAAGAGCAACCAGTGCTCTAAATCTCTGCGCCATCTCTTCAGCCTTTGTTTTTTATTTTTAATTGTGATACAATGTTTCCTTGTTTGAAACAGTTTCTTTGTATAGCCCTGGCTATCCTGGAACTCAGTAAACCAGGCTGGCCTACTCAGAGATCCACCTGCCTCCACCTCCTGAGTGCTGGACAATGTTTCCTTGTAAATACATATTAGGGAATATTAGGAATATCAAGTTTGGGGAATTCCTAGTATCTTTGGAGGTATTGGGTATTTAATAAACACATGGTTCTGAGTACCAGAGATGTACAGGTGACTGCACAGAGCCTGTAACCTATTTGGGAAAGTAGATAACTGACCTGTCAATTTTTGATGCATGGAGAGGTTGGTAATATAAGTTAATTTTTGGATTTTATTGAAGTTCCCTGAGCTCAAGCCACTTCTTGATTTATAGCCTTGTTTTACTGGCTTCCCAGTGTTTTCCCTGAAGGTTCAGCTTTGACCTGAGTGGACACTGCCCCAAAGAGTGGAGAAGTCCCCGGGGGTGTGGAGGGTGGCACCATACTGCCTTGTGTGCTAACCACTCCACCTTGTGATGTTATAGAGCACCTACTGTTCCACCATGGTTCAGCACTGTGAAGCTCTCAACCGCTCTGTGCAGGTGGTCAACCTGGACCCAGCAGCAGAGCACTTCAACTACCCTGTGATGGCTGGTAAGTCTCAGCAGAGCCACCTTCAGAAGCATCCGCTGGCAGTGAAAGCTGGCTGCTCAGCCCAGAAACGGAAGATGAGTTGCTCTTGAACTCACCCCAAATGAGCATCATTTGGTGATCTGTGGTTGTGAGTGTGATGATGTCCTTTCTTGGAGTGGATGCCTACCTCTCTTACTTTGTTGCTTACACTGAAGTCCATGGTAAGATGGTTTGTGTGCAGCAAACAGTACCAGTGCTGGCTTAAATAAAATGGGGAGGCTCTGGCTGGGGGGTGTGGCTTGGAGGTAGAATGCCTGTCTAGGGTAATGCAGCCTTGGGTTTGAGCACCACTTAAACCAAGTGAAGTGGTGCATGTTTTTAACCTCGGTGCTCAGTAAAACAAACCCCAAAAAATTTTTTTTTCATTAAAAAAGATGATAAGCCTTAGCTGGGCAATCCCAGCACTCAAGAGGCAGAGGTAAGCAGATCTCTGAGTTTGAAGCCAGCCTGATATACAAAGGGAGTTCCAGGGCAGCAAAGGTTATTTCACAGTAACCCTGTTGGGGATGGGGAGACACAATAACACATGACCATGATAAACCTCAATGAAGTAGAAGCTACTGACTTGGATGGAAGAAGCAAATATTTGGGCCAGCAGCAATCTAGGGTATTGACCTCATGTCGGGAAGGATTTGAGCCCTAAAGTTGTGTGTTCTTTGGAGGCTGTTGGAGGAGGTGGCATCAGTGGGGTGTGAGGAAGGTGGGAATGGACTGAAGAGTGATGGGAGGTGCCATGCGGACACGGCCGTGGAGTGTTTTTATCTTGCTTGTGTTATGAAATAGAGTCATGTAGCTGCCCTCAAACTCCTTATATAGCCAAGGATGACCTTGTTCCTTCCTGCCTTTACCTTTTGATTGCTGAGGTTACAGACCTGAGCCGCTGGTATAGACTTGCAGTAGGTGGAATGGGGAGCAGGGTGAGGAGGGGGTGGAAAGGAAACACCTTGTCATCTCTCTTGAGAGAAAGGCAGGCTATTGCTTCAGGATCATGTGGGTGAAAGCCCTGAGTCTGTGTTAAGTGAAAAGATGTATTAGAAGGACCTAGGGCCTTCAGAACCCAGGAAGGAAGTTGTATGAGATGAGAGGCCATCCCAAATTAACAGGAGCCAAGGACAACTTCTTGTCTCTTATTTTATTAACAAAATGAATGAGAACTGTCCGTACGCAGGGATATTTACTAGTTTCTATAGGTAAGTCACACATTCCCATCCTTCCACCCAGGGTGAGTGTGCTCTGGAGTTAACTAGCTTCCTTGGGTCATCAAGTTAAGAGATAGCAGTTGGCTTCATTTTAGGTTACTTCTTGATATAGTTAACACATAGTTGAATTGTTCAGAATGTGAAGGACAAGAGGAGGAAGTATGTAGAAAAATCTCCCAAATCCTTTGGGCAGCCAGTGTTACTGGCTTCTGATGTGGTCTTCCATAAGCAACTTGTGCATCTAAAATCCAGCCTGAGTTTATAATGTGTGTAGTCTGCATTTGGTTTTTTGCCTTAAGAAAGGACATAACTATATGGATCTTCTTACCTCACTCTCCCAAGAGCTAAAATGACAATGGGCCATCACAACCAGCTTTTCTCTTCCAGCACACCTAGTCTTTACAGGAAGCAACATACCTTGAATTTTTCACTTAATGATATAGCTGGATATTATATAGCAATATCTAAATGCTTGCTCTTCAAGCTGGGCATTGTGGTGCATGACATTAAGCCCAGCCCTCAGGAGGCAGAGTCCAGTAGCTCTCTGTGAGTTCGAGACCAGCCTGGTCTGCAGAGTGAGTTCCAGGACAGACAGGACTACAAAGAGAAACCCTGTCTCAAAAACTCAAACACACTAGAAAAGAGCTTCCTTTCCCTTCCTCTGTCTGCGTGGTGTTCTGTGGTACAATGTCTGTGCAGTAATTAATTTTCTCAGTCTGATGTCCACATACTGTGTTGAGCAGGGTCTCCAGCTGGACCTAGAGATGAGCCCCAGCAACCCTCCCTTCGCCATAACACTGGGGTTTCAGGCACGCGGCTCTGCCCAGCTTTTTACAGGATTCTACAGAGTCACACAGGTCGTGCTTGTGCACAAGCACTCCTAGTCACAAAGCATCTTTCCAACCCCGTGTGAGTCCTAGAGAGGATAAAGTTTACTAGCTGGATACTCATTCTGGTCCTTGCCTGGCTCTCTAGACATCCGGGAACTGATCGAGGTTGACGATGTGATGGAGGATGATTCTCTGCGATTTGGTCCCAATGGAGGATTGGTATTCTGCATGGAGTACTTTGCCAACAACTTTGACTGGCTGGAGAACTGTTTGGGACACGTTGAGGACGATTACATCCTTTTTGACTGTCCAGGTACATTAGCTACTTGAAGTCCTGGTGGTGTGTCCTTGTGGAGACAGTAGTTAATGACTGTACTAAGGACCAGTGCAGTTTATCCAGTTTATCTAATGCTTACTGAGAACTGCCCTATATAAGGGAGCCAGGGCCAGCGCCAGTGCCATGGAGCTTAAGGTCCCAATTCAAGTAAGCAAGATAAACAAAGTCACCCCATGATTAATATTTGTGCCAGGTGACTCATAGAAGGAACATAGGTGGTTCTGCAGAAGAAGGGTTCAAGGAAGTTCCTGGTCAGCTGTCTTTAAGCTAGACTGTAGGACAAAATTGAGAGCTGTGTAGTGAAGGACTGAACACAAGAAGAAATAGGCAGATTGGGGTGGCTGAGGCATAGTGAACAGAGTTGTGAGCTAAAATTGGACTACCGACTTCCAAAGAGGAAACCTTGTTTACCTGTGGCCTTCGCTTGCTTTCTTTCTCTTGCTTTTAATTAAACACATAGACTCCCACAGAAAACTGTATGATGTGTGTGCCCATGCGTATGAATATTCTCAAGCTGCATACCCCTTCCTGCTTGGATTTTTGATTTCCTGTGCTGAGGGTTGAACCTGGGACTAGTTCATATCAGGAGGCAGCCACAGGGTCACAGTCACAGCCCCAGCACTGCACTGGCAAAGGCTAAGGTGTGAAAATTGATAGTCTACTTGATATTCCTGTGGTGGCCTTCCCTTAGGTTTTATAGTTGTCCTGAGAATCTGTAAGGCCCCTTATCAGCTGAGTGCAGGGCACGGAGAGGGTCTCAGAGGGTAAGAGCACTTGCTCTTCCAGAGGACCCAAGTTCAGTTTCCATCACCTAGGTTGGGTGGCTTACAATTTATGTAACTTCAGCTCTGACACCCTGTGCTGGCCTCCACAGGCACCTGCAAACACCTGACATGCAGACATGCATAAATCAAAATAACAAAACTCTTTCAGGAATAAAAATGCAGGAAAACACTTTGAAGGAAAATTAAAACTTGATGCAGAGTCTGTGAGTATGGTGCAGTCACAGAGTACTCACCTCGCCTGCTGGAGGCCGAAGTTCAGTCCTTAGCACCACAGACAAGACAAAGCAAAAACACCTGGATATAGTAGCAGGATCTGACTTCCTTCTCTCTTCAGTGCCGAGGATTGAATTGAGGGCTTCACACACACATGGCATACAACATACCACTGTGTGCCCTTTTCCCTTTTATATCATCTCTATGTGTACACATGCTACAGTAACCAAGATCATCCTGTGTGTGCATGTGCTGTAGTAACTGAGATCATCCAGTGTGTACACATGCTACAGTAACCGAGATCATCCTGTGTGTGCATGGGCTACAGTAACCGAGATCATCCTGTGTGTGCATGTGCTGTAGTAACTGAGATCATCCAGTGTGTACACATGCTACAGTAACCGAGATCATCCTGTGTGTGCATGGGCTACAGTAACCGAGATCATCCTGTGTGTGCATGTGCTGTAGTAACTGAGATCATCCAGTGTGTACACATGCTACAGTAACCGAGATCATCCTGTGTGTGCATGGGCTGCAGTAACTGGGAGCATCCTGTGTGTGCATGGGCTGTAGTAACCGAGATCATCCTGTGTGTGCATGGGCTGCAGTAACTGAGAGCATCCTGTGTGTGCATGGGCTACAGTAACTGGGAGCATCCTGTGTGTGCATGTGCTGTAGTAACCGAGATCATCCTGTGTGTACATGGGCTGCAGTAACTGAGAGCATCCTGTGTGTGCATGTGCTGTAGTAACCGAGAGCATCCTGTGTGTACATGGGCTGCAGTAACTGAGAGCATCCTGTGTGTGCATGTGCTACAGTAACCGAGATCATCCTGTGTGTGCATGTGCTGTAGTAACTGAGATCATCCAGTGTGTACATGGGCTACAGTAACCGGGAGCATCCTGTGTGTGCATGGGCTGCAGTAACTGGGAGCATCCTGTGTGTGCATGTGCTGTAGTAACCGAGATCATCCTGTGTGTACATGTGCTACAGTAACCGAGATCATCCTGTGTGTGCATGTGCTGTAGTAACTGAGATCATCCTGTGTGTACATGTGCTACAGTAACCGAGATCATCCTGTGTGTGCATGTGCTGTAGTAACTGAGATCATCCAGTGTGTACATGAGCTACAGTAACCGAGATCATCCAGTGTGTACATGGGCTGCAGTAACTGGGAGCATCCTGTGTGTGCATGGGCTGTAGTAACTGAGATCATCCAGTGTGTACATGAGCTACAGTAACCGAGATCATCCAGTGTGTACATGGGCTGCAGTAACTGGGAGCATCCTGTGTGTGCATGTGCTGTAGTAACTGAGATCATCCAGTGTGTACATGGGCTGCAGTAACTGAGAGCAGTTCCTGTGTGTGCATGGGCTGCAGTAACTGGGAGCATCCTGTGTGTGCATGTGCTGTAGTAACTGAGATCATCCAGTGTGTACATGGGCTGCAGTAACTGAGAGCAGTTCCTGTGTGTGCATGGGCTGCAGTAACTGGGAGCATCCTGTGTGTGCATGGGCTGCAGTAACTGAGAGCAGTTCCTGTGTGTGCATGGGCTACAGTAACTGGGAGCATCCTGTGTGTGCATGGGCTACAGTAACTGAGAGCAGTTCCTGTGTGTGCATGGGCTACAGTAACTGAGAGCAGTTCCTGTGTGTGCGTGGGCTACAGTAACTGGGAGCATCCTGTGTGTGCATGGGCTGCAGTAACTGAGAGCAGTTCCTGTGTGTGCATGGGCTACAGTAACTGGGAGCATCCTGTGTGTGCATGGGCTGCAGTAACTGGGAGCATCCTGTGTGTGCATGGGCTGCAGTAACTGGGAGCCATCCTGTGTGTGCATGGGCTACAGTAACTGAGAGCAGTTCCTGTGTGTGCATGGGCTGCAGTAACAGGTTTTCATTCTGGTTCTCTCCCTGCAGGTCAGATTGAGCTGTACACACACTTGCCTGTGATGAAGCAGCTGGTCCAGCAGCTTGAACAGTGGGAGTTCCGAGTGTGTGGCGTATTCCTTGTTGATTCTCAGTTCATGGTGGAGTCTTTCAAGGTGTGAGGATGAATCTCATGTAGATTTTTCGGTCCTGGGTAAAAAACAAGTGACAGTCCCTGCTCATTCTGTGTGAGCCTGCACATTTCATAGGCTGTCCTATCTGTTTAGTATCTCCAGGGACTAGATTATTGTGTGAATATATACTTAACTAGAAAGTAGGTTGGAGTTGGAGGTGGTGGCACACTCAGGAGGATCTCTGTGAGTTCCAGGGCAGCTGGAGCTCCCTGTCTCAAATATATATATATACATACATAAAAATACATTTGAGAAGCCTGCTTATAAAATAAAAATAGAGGCAAATGGGCACTGTATTACATAGTGTATTTTAAAATACTAAATTGAGTAGGAGGCAGGAAAAGGTCTGGGAGGGAAGGAGGAAGGGGAACTGCAGTTGGCATGTATTATGAGAGAAGAATAAATAAATGCAGAAGGCTGAAGAGATGGCTCATCACTGAGTTCAATTTCCAGCAACTGCATGTTGGCTCACAACTGTCTGTAGTGAGATCTACTGCCCTCTTCTGGTATGCAGGTGTACACGCATGCAGAACACTACATAAATCAGAGAAAGAAATCCATTTCCTTGTCTTGAAAAAACAAGGCATGTGTGTAATAACAATAATAAAAATACTGAACTAGGTATGTGATTCATGTCTGCAATCCCAGCACTCAGGATGCTGAGGCAGGAGGGTTGCTGCAAGTTCAGGAACAGCCTGGGCTACAGAATAAGAGTACCTGAAATGTAAAGCTTAAAATTTAAAAAAAAAAAAAAAAGCTATTTTTACTTCTATGAGGACCTTTTGTCTAGTTTAGGTGTTATAGACTCAGTTTCTTAGTAGTCCTGAGGGTGTTAGTGGGAAAGAAGGCTAATGTCATAGTCAAGGTCAAGAAATGTGATCAGGAGCTGCAGAGATGTCAGTGGTTAAGAGCACTGACTGCTCTTCCAGAGGACCTGGGTTCATTTCCCAGCACCAACATGGTGGCTCATAGTTGTATGTAACTCCACTTCCAGGGGGCCCAACACCGTCACTCAGATATACATGCAGGCAAAACACCACTGCACATAAAATAAAAAAGAAATCTCATCAGTGTAGATTGATTTATTGATATATTTGGGATAGTCTCTCTTTTTAGCAAAGCCTGGCCCAGAACTCATTTCATCTGCTCAGCTGGATTAAAGGCCTGCCACACCCCTCTAGTCACATAGATGAGGGCACATCTTCCCCATCTCCCTTGGGGCCAAGGCTCCGCCATCTCTTTAGCATTGAGATTAGTATCCTGGGTCATGTGCTCTTGTTGGCAGCAATTCACCATTCTCTCTTCTCCAGTTTATCTCTGGCATCCTGGCAGCTCTAAGTGCCATGATTTCTTTAGAGATCCCCCAAGTTAACATCATGACGAAGATGGACCTGCTGAGTAAGAAAGCCAAGAAGGAAATTGAGAAGTGAGTGTGGGGCCACGTGTCCCCAGCAGGCTGTGTGTGGGGAGCCTTCTGCCGAGTCAGGCCCTGGGATGTGGGTGTCTTCCCTCCTTCTCCCTCGTGTAGTCCTTTCACTGGTCTCTCTCACCTTTAAAGGTTCCTAGACCCAGACATGTACTCTCTGCTAGAAGATTCAACGGGGGACTTGAGAAGCCAAAAATTCAAGAAGCTGACGAAAGCTGTGTGTGGTCTGGTAAGCTTCAGCATTGGTTCCTTTTAGGCCTTCTAGAGTGGCTCACAGGTATCTGCTCACAGCCAGCTAGTGTCCATCTGTGTGGGCAGGCACAGTCCAACTCTGTTCCCTACAGAAGGCAGGAGGGTAGGGCGGGACTTCGACAGTTCAGAGCTGTTTGAACCTTCACACTTCTGCTTCTGCTAAGTGTGGAATTGATGGGTACCAGCGAAACAGCTTCTGGACTGCATATGTGTTCATGTATTTATTTATGTGTGCCTGTATGTGTGTGAGGAAGACAAGCTTTGGGAGTAGTTGATTCTCTTCTAAGGATGAACTCAAGTTGTCAAGCTTGGCAGCAAGTACCCTTACCCTCTGAACTGAGCCTTCCTGCCAGCCCAGCACTTTTTGTTTTTCCAGACAGTGTCTCTCTATGTGCTAGCTGGCCTGGAACTCACTGAGATCTACCTGTCTGCCTCCTGAGTGCTGGGGTTAAAGCCATTCACCACCACCAGGAAGCACATGTGTTTTTATTGAGAAGTATAAATGATTATAAAACATCTATTGCTGGGAGGAGGGATTTACTGCACACTTTTAATCCCGGCATTCGGGAGGCAGAGATAGGCTTATCTCATTTTGAGGCCAGCGTGATCTATACGAGTGAGTTCCAGGACAATCAAAACTACACAGAGAAACTCTTTTAAAAAACCAAAACCAGAAAACAAAAACCACAGACCTAAGATGGAAATCCTATGCTTCACACTCTCAAAAGTGACCATTCCTTGATCCCCACCTCATAGATTGATGACTACAGCATGGTTCGGTTTCTGCCGTATGACCAGTCGGATGAGGAGAGCATGAACATTGTGCTCCAGCACATTGACTTTGCCATTCAGTATGGGGAGGACTTGGAGTTTAAGGAGCCAAAGGTAGCTTGGGGTTTGGGGTGTGAACTCTGGAGAGACCCCCCTTCCCCCCCAAGAAGAGGGAATTCATTTTCTGTTCTGTGTTCTTTTATGTCAGGAACAGGAAGAAGAGTCTTCCTCCATGTTCGATGAGTATTTTCAGGAACAGCAGAGTGAGTGAGGCTAACTAGTGACCGTCTGATTGTGGCCACTGGGACACTCTTCTGGAGGAGGTGACTGGGAAACCTCTGCTTGTGTTAAAGTAAACAACCTGGGCTCTCCCTGGAGTGAGCCTGGATTGTGCTCTGGAGCTCTGAAACCACTGTTCCTTCAGGAGGAGACTTTATTCTGACAGCATCATTTAGATTTAAAAAGATCAAAGTAGAAACTCATGCACAAAGACTTGTATATAATGTAATCAAACTACCCTCACACATGGACCCAGTGTGTGTGCACGCACGCATGTAATTAGGTCCAGTCTAACTTTATTTTTATGGTTGGATTTTGTCCTGTGAGGGGTTTTCTTTTGATGGGTTTGTTTTTGAAGAGATATAATTATGGTTACAAAAAACATATCTCCATCTAAGTGAAAACAACTAGAAGGGTGTACATAAATCTTATTTTCTCAAACCAAACCAAACGTATTATTTATATAATTAAAAATTAAAACTGTGTTTTGAGATATTTATGTATGAATGAATGTGTTGGAAAGAAACAGATCCACCTTTGTTCATTTTTTTCAAGACAGGGTTTTCCTGTGTAGGCTTGGCTGTCCTAGAACTCAAACTCAGTGATCCACCTGCTAAGGATTAAAGGCATGGACTACCACTCCTGGTCAGAAAAACTCTTAAACAGGATAATTTCCCTAAGGGTCAAAATGTAGGCTGTGACTACTTAGAAATCTCTAATGTGTATCTGTGTAAGGCATGATGGCTCATGCCTTAAGTCCCAGCATCCAGGAGGCTGAGGTAGGAGGATTGAAACCAACTCCAGTCTGGGCTACTTAGTGAGACCTTGCTCCAATAAATATTAAATAAATAAATAAATTGGTTTGTAGTTCTGAGAATTTTAAAGCTTAGCTATTCCTTGCATAGTGCATACCCTAGATCAGAGGAAATAATGGGTTTGTTTTGTTTTTCTAATTTACTGCCACATTGAATTGTGTTCAGCTTTTCAGAGTCCTTTGGCAGCAGGTGTGATGAAGGTCCTGGGGATCAGCCAATGGAGGGTTTTACTTCAGCATTTCCTCAACGTCGAGCTCTGGCAGAGTGAGACTGAATCTCGTCAGGTCCTCTTAGACATTACATTTCAGAGCGTTTTACATTGTTTCTTTCATTTGGTCCTTATAACAAGGTTATTTGGTGACCAGTCTTCCTACTGATGCTAACTCAGTCCTCATAGAAATGTAATTTATGGCCAGCCATTGGTGCGCACCTTTAATCCCAGTGTACAGTAAAATGGGTCTATAGAATGGTGGATTGATGTAACACAGAGACCATGGAAAGGGAGTGAGGGAGCAACAAAGCGGGCCTACATTAGTCTGACCAGGAAAGTCTCTTCTAAAAGATGCTTTGAGGCCAGAGACAGATGGCAGTATTCCAGTCTGAGAGACTGGCAGAAAAAATGACTCCGAGACAACTTGGTTTGTTTTTCACAGGAGGTACTCTAATACTGAATTCATTACATTCTGAGTATGTGGATGGAAAAGACTCAACAGGTCAAGGCCCCTGCTCCCAGACCTGACAACCTCAATTCCATCCCTGGGAGCCATATTGTGGGGAAAGAACCAGTTCTGACCTCCACACACATTTACACTCACCAAGTAATTAACAAGCTTACACTCACCAAGTAATTAAAAACAAAAATGTTCTAGGCATGTAAGTTTTTTGTTGTTCTGTTTTTGAGAGAGGGTTTTTCAGTGTAACAGCCCTGGCTATCCTGGAACTCCCTCCTAGACCAGAGTGAACTCTCAGTTCACTGACAAGTTTAGGCATGTAAATTCTAAACACAATGAGATAAATACTGTGGTCTCCATGTTTAGGTAAGGAGCAGAGGCACAGAGAGATGAATTAACTTGCCCAGAATTACACAGCTAGTCATGTTGGAATTGGGATTCAACCCCAAAACCGATTTATTCAACTATTATACAAAGAATGATAATTCAAGTCAGGCATGGTCTGTACCTAAAAACCTGTGAGACCAATCTGGGCTACATAGTTAAGAGTTTGTCTCAAAACATAAAATGTGATTGGCTGGTATGGAAGCATATACCCTTAATCCCAATACTTGGAAGCCAGAGGCGGGTGGGTCTCAAGAGTTGAAGACCAGCCAGAGCTACATAGACTCTCAAAAAAAAAAAAAAAAAAAAAAAAAAATTACGTAAGGTAGGAGTTAGTGGTGGGTTCGTCTTCATCCTTGCAGACATGTGACGTCATTCTGTCCCTTATAATACCGCTGGTTTTCATGACTTAGTCCTTGTCATGATAGGCAAGAACATACACCATACCTTGTTGATGGAGTGGGAATGATACACACTCAGTGGGTGATGGGCCAGGGTTTAGGCCCAGGAGTTTACTGCCCTTTACCCCATGGTGGTCCCTGACTGTCTCAACGTGACACTGAAGATAGGGAGATAGAGACACCATAAAACTAAGCAAAAAAACCGGAGTGTTGGGGACCACACCTGTGACACCAGAATAAAAGTATGCAAACGGAGGCAGGTGGATCATAAAATCAAGTACATATGTATCCAGTTTGAGGTGTCAGCCTGGATGTCATAAGACTCCAGAAAAAAAGAAAAACCGCAGAAACGGCTCAGGGTCCTAAAGACTTGGGTTTGATCCCAGAGCCCCCATGGTGAAAGGTGAGGCCTGATTTTGACTTTTCCTCGTGGACTGTAGTAAAAATAAAAAACTGGATATGACAGAAGGGGCAAGTCAGGGACCTGAGTGGTATTGAATTTGAAACGGAGACCAGGGAATGAGAAGAACACGGGAGGCAATTATTAACCACTCGTGGATTCTTGATTTCCAAAGACCTTTTCCTGTGCGCGTTTTGCGCATGCGCCACGCTCAGAGCCTATTGCTCGCGCACCCCCTGGCGTCCCTTAGGATCAGCGCACCCTCAGCAACCAGAGGCGGAAGCTAGGCCGGAAGTGCATCTCTTCGCTTCGCCCGCCTCTTCCGGCTCACTTCCGCCCACTCCACCCAGGCTTTCTGGCCGGAAACGTTCCGCTTAACCTGGGTCCTGCTTCTCTGGATCGAATCCGGACACCGCCAAAATGCCGGTAAGGCTTCGGGCCTCGAGGGCGGGGAGCCGAGCGGGGTCGGGGCTTGAGGAAAGGCGAGAGGCCCACGCTAGAGGCCGGGAGAGAGGAAACCGCCGCCCTGCTCTTCAGCCTCGGCCCTTTGCTTCCAGCACTCGGGTCCCTTTTTCGCCCCTCTGCTTTCTCCCTGGTGTTCCCAGATTCCACCCGAGGGCCTCGACGTTAAGAACGACGCCTTTTAAATTTATTTTTAAATCTAGGGGCCAGCTTCTCCTTTTCTCTCCCCCTTGTCACATCCACTTCCTCCTCCGCCCCAGGGAGCGAGTCGGCCTGCTGCTAATCATCTGTCAGGCTTTACTTCCCTGTCGGATCCCTATTTCATCCTCGCGGTAGCTTCCATTCTACTTACAGACTACCACCGAGTCAGGACTGGTTTCCAGGAGTCTCCTTTTCCTTGTGCTTTCGAGTGGGAGAAAAAATGACGGTGTTCTGGTAGTTCTTAACATTTGACTGCCAGTCTCCACCATTGGTTCCGCTTTGCAGATGAGTAAAGACATGATTGAATTAAGTCCGCATAGGACAAACGTCACTGAACTCTCACTACGAATCCAGCACTGTTAACAGCAGCAACTAAGGCCTACTCAAGGAGCTTATATTTTAACGTGTAGCTGACCATGTAAATATAAATAGGAGGTCGTTTCAGATCTTCACAAATTCAGTGAAGGAAACGGATGACAACACTAGCCTCTCGTGGTGGCACTTTTCTCTCATTCCAACATTTGGAGGCAGAAGCAGGAGGATTGCAAATTTCAGGCCAAAGTGGACTATGAGTTCTATGCCAGCTTGGGCTATATCGGTGTAAAACCTGCCTTGAAAATATGGAGGAGAGGAAAGAGGCTTGGGAAAGTGCTTGTTGTACAAGGGATGGGAGTGAGGGTGGGGTGCTGTGCAGCAGCTCATGTTCATTCCTGCAGCCCTGGGGAGGGAAAAGTCAGGCTATGCAAAAATAAGCAAGTTCTGGGTCCCCCCCACACACACACAAAATAAAATAAAATAATAGACACTGGGGGCAGAGGAAGTGGCTCAGCGGATTAAGAAGTGTCTAGTGCACAAGGACCTGAGTTTGGATGCCTAGCTCCCAAATAACAGTCAGGGGAGGAAAGCTCCTGTCTGTAATTCCAGAGCTGGGAAGGCATAGAGATCCCAAGGCTTCTTGTTTCAAAATAAAAGTGGAAAACAGTTTTGGAAAAGTCCTCTGGCCTCCACATATGGGTATACACATATACTTGCATGCATGCACACATGAACAGGTATATATACACTACACACATAAAAGCTAGACGTAATTGAAGAAGCATTGACTCTCTCTCTCTCTCTCTCTCTCTCTCTCTCTCTCTCTCTCTCTCACACACACACACACACACACACACACACACACACACACACACACGAGTGCATGCATGAACATGTACAGAAAGCAAAATCAATATAGCGTGGTAAGAGGCATAGATAAGTTGAACTTGTAATAAAAAGGAGAGCAAGCCAAGTTTCAGCTTTGTGTATGTCTTTTGGCAGTACTGGGAATTGAACCCAGGGTCTTTTGGCAGGCTATGTAGATCTTCTACCACTGAGCTATATCCTCACCTCTTTACCTTTTATTTTGGGAATGGGGCTCATAAAGTTGTCCAGGCTGACCTTGAACTTGTGATCCTCCTGTAGCTGGGATCACAGGCCAGTATCACTATATTTAGCTTTGTAAGATTTATGAGTCTTTGGAGTCTTACAGTCACTGACTATTGAGATGTACATGGAAACCCAGAGTTTCTGTCCAAATGAACCCTTCATTCTCAGGATAATACTGGCAATCATTTGATGAATGAATGAATGGTTTTGTTCATAGCAGACATAAAGCAAAACTTTAGGGGGCTGGAAAGATGGCTCAGAGGTTAAGAGATTTGCTGCTCCTCCAGAGGTCCTGAGTTCAGTTCCCAGCAACCCTGTGGTGGCTCATAACCATCTATAGTGGGATCTGGTGCCCTCTTCTGGTGTATAGACAAACCTGACAGAACACTGTATACATAATTAATCTTAAAAAAAAAAATTGTTAAAAACAAAAAAAGCAAAATTAGGAATCAGCACATGAAATTGTTCATCAGTAGGATTTCCCTTCCCTGTCCTTTAGCTCATCCCTACTCACCAAAGGTGTAATGTATCTCACTCTTTTTACAAGCTTCAAACAGGCTAATGGGAATTACAATAGAGCTTAGTTGTAGAGCACTTGCCTAGTATTCCTGAAGCCAATACTGTGGTTCTCTAGACCTGCAGTCTCAGCACTGGGAGGTAGAGGTGGAAGGATACCTACATAGTGAGAGGCCAGCCTGGGCTACATGAACCTCTATGGGGTGGGGGTGGGGAAACAGGCTCAGGGGAGAATCGAGAAGTCTGGATTGGAGACATAAAGACAGGAAATGGTAGGTTTCAAAACTAGGGCTTGGGTCCTGGCTAGCTAGAGGGTTGAAAACCTGTTTTGTGTGGTTACTATATAGAATGCTCCTACCAAAAGGAAGCACATCCTTCCACACCACATTTCCAGCCTAAGGATATAATCCCAGGAGGCAGTGGCAGGTGGGGATCTCTGTAAGCTGGAGATCAGTTTGGTCTCCTTAGAGAGTCCCAGGCTAGGCAGGGCTGCTTAGTGAGTCGTTGTCTCAAAAACAGGGTGGGGAGGAGGTTCATTCAGTTGGTAAAGTGCTTGCCATTCAAGCATGGGGACTTGAGTCAATCCCAGGCGTCACAAAAATAGCCAGCTGTGGTGGCATGTACCTGTATACCCAGTGCTGGGAAGGAAAAACAGGAAAATCTCTGGGGCTTGCTGGCTGGCCATCTAGCCAGTGAGCTTCAGGTTCAGTGAGAGCCTCTGTCTCAAATATAAAAGTGAGGAAGACACCATTGACTTCTGATCTCTGCACACAAATACATCTACCCCCACATATGTGCATCCAGATTGTGAAGACAAACACAAAATAGTAATAGAGTAAGAGAGAATGATAGGGCTGGAGAGATGGCTCAGCAGGTAAGAATGCTGGCTGCTCTTCCAGAGGTCCCGGGTTTCATTCCTGGCATCCATGTGACAAGTCACAAGTGTCTGTAAGTTCAGTTCTAGGAGGTCCGACACCCACACACAGACATGGGTGCAGGCAAAAGTACCAATGTGTGTGAAATGGAATTAAATTATTTAAAAAGAAAAGGAAGAAGGAACAGAGGCAGTAAAGGCAGATGTAGTGGCACATGTCTTTAATCCCAGCACTCGGCAGGCAGAGGCAGGTGGATTTCTTTGCGGTTGAGGACAGTCTGGTCTTTGTAGTGAGTTCTAGTACAGCCAAAGCTACACAGAGGGTACCACACATGTTTAATCCCAGCCCTCAGGAGGCAGAGGTAGGCAGATCTCTGTGAGTTCTGGGCTACATAATGAGACCCTGTCTTGAAATAACAAAGTAAGAAAGGAACATGGCCAATAGTACATGTAACTGTTTTAAATGGTGAAGTAGTGGGTACTAGTTACCTATTCTGCATATCTGATTTAGTTTGGGGGCCTGGCTGTGCTTCACAAGAGAATGTCTCAGAGTCTGTTGATTGACCTTCCCAACGCTTCTGCCACCCCTTCTCCAGGAGTTGGTCCCACGTGGGTGGTTTTCTTTGGAACACTGGCCTTGTCCCATGGTGACACATTCTCTTTCTTCCCTCGCTTGCCACTGCAGGCTTACCACTCTTCCCTCATGGACCCCGACACGAAACTCATCGGAAACATGGCACTGTTGCCCATCAGAAGTCAGTTCAAAGGACCCGCCCCTCGAGAGAGTGAGTCACAGTGTTCTTTTCCTTGTGGGTTCAGAACGTCCAGCTAACCTGCTGCCCTGAGAGCAGGGGAGAGCGTGGCTGGGTGCTTTCACTCTCCTTTATACCTTGAGACATCACAGGAAACTGCACTGTCACTTCTGACTCCTTCAGGATGTGTGGAAATGTAGCTCTGTAGGTAGAGACTTTGCTCGCATGCAGGAAGTCCTGGGTTCAATCCCCAGTTCACCATGAGCCAGGTGTGGTGGTGCACACCTGTAATCCTAGCACTTAGGTGGAGGCAGGAAGATCAGAAGTTCAAAGTCATTCTCAGCAAGTTCCCGCCAACCTGTGCTACATGAAGCTTTGTCTCAAAAAAGAAAGGAAATGTGTTTAATTCTGTCCACAGTCCCCACAGTCATGTCAGACTAACTGAATGCCAGGTCCCAGCCTTCTGTCAATGCTAGAAACAGACAAGCAACAGAAAGCATTATGTAGGATTGGTGCTGTACCAGAAGGCTGAGATGGGGGTTGGCTGGAGTCAGCTAGTTCAAGACCAGCCTAGGCCACACAGGGAGACCTATCTCCAAAACCAAGAAAAATTGACTTCCCTACTGAAGCTATTATTTCTCTTGTTAACTTTTAAAAAATAGTCATTTGCCATGTTTGTGTGTGAGGGCCTACATGTGCCCCCCAGCACACACGTGCGGGTGAGAAGTTAAACTGCTTCAGGTTTTGACATGAGTCCTGGGATTCCAACTCAGGTGATGGAGCTTTCTCTGTGAGTGCCGCAGCCCTTTGTCAGGTCTTGGGATCTTTTTTTTTACCGAACAACCCCCCCCCCCCCCGGGTGTTAAACCTTTTTTTGGATATGTCAGAAGAGGGGGAAACTCTGGTGACCCTCCTGTGCTTCCCCAGTGCTGGGATAACAGGTGTCTGCCCCACGCACCAACCCTAACTCACCCACATACTGAGAAACACATCTATGTTTCTGTTTTCTGACTTTTATTTCTTTGCTTCTTGTGGTGTCTTTGTTGTTTGTTTTTTAACTTGTTTGGTTTTGGTGGCGGCGGCTTGTTTCCTTTTTCTTTTTTAATTTAATTTCCGTTTTAAATCAAAACCAAAAAGAGCTGGTTAAAAAAAGTTATTCAAATGCTTGCCCAGTCTCTGACTGTCCATCTCAGTGAACTTCTGTATGCCTAGATCAGCCATTCTGCAGCCATGGACCTTCCTTTTACTATGACAGAGTTGAAAATGGAAAAAACTAGCTTTATACCCTCTTACCTTTTTACCTGTATTCTGTCTTCCTTTGTCACCCGATGCTGCTGTTTCTAGATCTCCTTTGTCGATGTTATACTGTGCACACACTTACACCTGCGCATATGAGTATGTGGCTGGGATTCTTGTGTAGGGAGAACATGTGTTCTTTTTAGTTTTGAGTCCACCCACTTTCCTGTCTTGATCTCATCTATTCTTACAGCTGTGTGATACTCCATTTTTGTATATAAATACATTTTCATTATCTGTCCATCTATTGATGTACTTGTAGCTAGATTTCATGTCCTTGCTATCATGTATGGAGTAGCAATAAACATGGATGTATAAATATGTCTATTGCAGGACAGGAGTCCTTTGGGTATATATGCCCAGGACTGAAATAGTTGGATCATATAATAATTCTATTTTTAATTTTTTGAGGAATCTCCAAACTGATTACCACCCTGGCCACATTAATTTGCACTTTGACTAGCAGTGAATCAGGCTTCCCTTTTCCCTACAGCCTCTCTAACTTGTTGCCAGATTTTCTTAAAGAGCATCTTAAGTTTTTTTTGATTTATTGGGTTGTCTGTTTTCAATTTTTTAAAATTTATTTTTTATGTGTGTGCGTGTTTGCCTCTCTGGATATATATGTACCATATTCATGCTTGATATATGTACTATATTCCGTGGAGGCCAGAAGAGGGCGGTAGAGGGTGGTAAATTGGTTGTGAGCCAGTGTGGATGCTGGGAACTGAACCTGGACCTTCTGAAGAGCAGCCAATGCTTTTAACTGCTGAGCAGTCTCTCCAGCCCATGATTTTTCATTGTTGTTTTGGGTTTTGGTTTTGTGTGGAGGTTCTTTTTTTTTCTTCAAGATAGGGTCTCTCTGTGTAGCTCTGGCTGTCCTGGAACTCGGTAGACTAGGCTGGCCCCAAGAGATCAGCCCACCTCTGCCTCCTGAGTGCTGGTATTAGAGGTGTGTGCCACCACCGCCCAGTTGTATTTTGATTTTTTGATACTCAATCTTGGCTTTGTTTCTCTATCTGGTTGACAACTCCTAAATTTTGGGGGACATACTTTATTACCCCTTTGTTGTTGTTTGTAGTTGAGATGGAATGCCCACTCTAATGCCCACTGCGCTCCAGATCCCCCATTTAATTTCTGAGGCTCCCCCCACACTGTTCCAGAAGCCCCTTTTCAAACCCTTAAGCTTTCTGATGTGTTCTGAGATGTTCCGCCAAGTGTCATTTCTGCTGTCTCAGATTCAGCATGGGCCTGCAAATGTCTGGCCCGAGTTCCAGTCACAGTTTCCAAGGACCAAAGTTACAGTTCCCAGCTGTGTTCTCATCCGCTTGCCTCTCCTCTGCCAGATCATTCGCCTTGACCTCTTCTTAAATGAATTTGTTTTCAACACTGGTTGAAACATAAGTAAACTCAATAGACTGGGCAAGTCACCACAGTTTTTACTTGATTGTGAGAAAAAGGAACAGATGGAAAAAGACAGATGTGAGGAGAATAGCAATACTAAAGTTAACAGCCCAGAGAAAAAGAACATTGGCCCAGTTTGTGAGGAAGAGCCATTTGTCATATGGTTACAGATAATACATTGCACCAGAAGACGCAGCCAACCCAGGATGGGGAGAACATTAACCACCCTAGAAATTCCTGAATCCTCAAGGAAGAACAGGACCCTGAGAAGCTAAAAATGAGGGGTGACAGTTCCTTTCCCAGGGGGCGAAATTGCTGCAGCCCATTTCTGCTGTGAATAGTCTGAGCACTGATAAGATGAATTCTGGGGCAGAGGAGCAGCCCTGTGGTAAAACTCAGGCATAGTCTGTCTGAGGCCCAGGGTTCAAGACCAGCTGCCGAAAAATTCTTTTCTGATGTGCAAGTATCTTCATTTGCCTTTGTGTGCCAAGCTCTGTACTAAGTCCCCTCATCCCCTCTCCTCTCCCGTCTCCTTCCTGGTGCTCAGGAGACGATTCCTTTTCTTGAGAGCAGAATGCACAGAACACAGAGTAAAATTCCGCTGGGATCCTTCTGCAGAGGAACTAGCTAGATTGTAAGAGAGTTTCCCAGGGCTGCTCAGCCTTGGAGGACATAGACGCTGAGGACAGGAATTGTCTGTCAGTGGCCCTGCTGCAGCCACCTGCTGGATATCAAACACACAGTCCGTCCTTTCAAAATGAGAAAGAGAGAAGAAAAGATTGCCAAAGAAATTGTTTAATGAGATCTGTATTGTCAGAGTGCTTCTGGCTTTTCTCAGTGTATGTACTTAGAACAGCTCATGCTGTATCTAAGCCACGCTTTCCATAAAAAGAAAGTTATCTGAAACCTAATGTTCCTAAATAATTTGAAACTATAATGTGTGGGTTCAAATAAAATCATACTAAATGTTTTTTTTTTTTTCTTTCCAGAGCACATTGTTAGACAGTTGGGACTGGAGGGGTAGCTCAGTGGTGGGGAACACTTCCTGCTCTCCAGAGGATAGAGTTCAATTCCCAGCACCCACATTGGCCTCCCAATCACCCGACTCCAGCTCCAAGGGCCTCTTCGCCCTCTGTGGCCTTCTGCACTAGTGTGGCACACACAAAAACACATATCTTTGTTTTGTTTTGTTTGTTTTTTAAAAGAGGTAGCTTGTGTCTCAGCCCATTTCTGTAAGTACATTGAGGTCTTAAATGGTTACTAAATAGCAATAATAGTTTGATCTGGGTGATAAGAATTAAGATGGTATTTTTTTTATTGAATTTGTTTTTCTAATGAGCATATATGATTTTCTTTCAGAGACAGTGACAGTAAAATTAAAAATAAGCCACATTGGTTTTTAGGAATAGTGCTGAAGACTGTATTTCAGAATCGCTATTTATTTTTTTAAGATTTTTTTTTTTAACATGCGTGTTTTTGCTTGCTGCCTGCTGCCCTTTGAGGCCACAAGAGGGCGCCAGATCCCCAGGAGCTAACCTAGGCCCTCTGCAAGAGTAGCCAGTGAGGGTTCTTAAGAACTGAGCCATCTCTCCAACTAGCCCCAGCCTCATTTTACTTTATCCAACTTGAGACCTCTCCTTACAGCTTCTGTGGGTGGGCGGCTTGCCTTTGGTAATGCCTCTGCTTTTCTCCCTGTTTCCTACTTAGCAAAAGACACAGATATTGTGGATGAAGCTATCTATTACTTCAAGGCCAATGTCTTCTTCAAGAACTATGAAATTAAGGTAACTTCCGGGGCTGGGGATGCTTAGTTTTCAGATGGAGATAAATACCTATCTCACCAGGCAGTGGTGGCACATACCCAACCTTTAATCCCAGGACTCAAGAGTGGAGCTCTGTGATCTCAGGCAGGTGGATTTCTGTGAGCTCGAGGCCAGCCTGGTCTACAGAGCGAGTTCCAGGACAGCTAAGACTGTTACACAGAGAAACCCTGTCTCGATAAACAAACAAAAAGTCTACTTTGAAGTCAGGGTTGATGTGTGATATTAGAATCTGAAAACAAGGCCAGATGGGAAATTCTGTTTGTTTGTTTGTTTTCTCATTTTGTTTGTGTTTTTTATTTAATCCTTTTCTTCCTTCTTTTCTTTTTTTTCCTTCTTTTCTTTTTTGAGGTTATTTATTTTAGGCTGCTTATTTCCAGCACTTGGGAGGCAGAGGAAAATAGATCTCTGTAAACTGGAAGCCAGCATGGTCTCTGTAGTGAGTTCCAAGACAGCCAGGGCTCTGTAGAGAGAGACTGTCTTAAAGAGAGAGAGAAAGAGAGATTATTTACATGTGTGCATGCACGAATGTGTGCAGTGTGTGTATGAGCAGTGCCCTTAGGGGCCAGAAGAGGGAGCTGGGAGTTGAGTCCCTTGTAACTCAAGTTAGCAATGACTGTGTTCTGGGAACAAACCTAGGTCCACTGAAAAAGCAGTTGCTCTTAACTGATCTCACCGCAGCCCTGTGTTAGCTTTTCTTTCTTCCTCTTCAGAATCTTTACTATGCCACAGGCCAAATGACCCACTGCCTCTTTTTGCAAATACACAGCCCTATGTATACATACATTTGCTTATGTATGAGCTGTGGCTGCTTTCATAATGAACAGTGATTGATCAGCCACAACAAAGACTGGATTAAGCACAAAGTCTAGAAAGCTTATTACCCAGCCTTGACAGAGTTTGCCAAGCCCCGGTCTAGAGGCATCTGTGTTTACTTAATATTGATGAAGCACCCAGGAAGTGCCAGGCAATGTTTATGGATAAATGGCCAAATGCCTCTTTGCTTTGAGACATGGTTTTGCTGTGTATCCCTGGCTGGAACTTGTTATATAGGCCACACTAATCTGGAACTTAGGGTAATCCTCCTGCCTCTGCCTCTCATTACTTTTTGTATATGTGCAGGTTGGATATTGAGAATAAATTGATGTCATTTACAGCACTTGAGAACCAAGGCAAAATGATTATTTTGAGTTCAGGATAAAATTGTGTTTTAAAAGAATAAAAACAAAGCTGGGCGGTGTTGGTGCACTCCTTTAGTCCCGAAGGCAGAGGCAGGCAGATCTCTGTGAGTTGGATGCTAGCCTGGTCTACAGAGGCAGAGGCAGGCAGATCTCTGTGAGTTGGATGCTAGCCTGGTCTACAGAGTGAGTTCCAGGACAGGGTCCAAAGCTACACAGAGAAACTGCCTCAAAAAAACAAATACAAACAAAAAAATTAAAGTTAAAATGAATAAATAAAAACAAGGAATGGGATGGGGGAAGCGGGGAGGCTGGGTGGGAGGAGGGAAGGGGACGGGAACTGTGGTATGTAAAATGGAAAAAAAAGCCCTTTTAAATGAAAAACACCATGAAAACTAGTAAATGAATACAATACCACCACCCCTACCCAACACCCCCCCCCTCCCCCGCCACCCACCAACTCTAAGAAACAAGCAAACCTGAAGTGCTCTAGATCCTTAGCTACACACTGGATTTTGGAGTGTTCAGGATGTTTAACGGGTGAAGTCTCCAGATATTCCCCAATCCAAACCTTGTGCATTTCAGAGGGGCGGTCTACTGCCCTGCTGTGTCGCGGACCCAGCTGGGATGTGGGGAGGGAAACATAAATGACTTGGCCTTTCCTGGGACCACTTTCTCCCTTGTCTCCCTGTGGGAGAGTAGAGAGCCTGGCTGAAAAGGGGACAGATGCACAAAACAACATCTGCTGAGCTACTGCGATGAGCACAAAGAAGGGCAAGGAATGTTCTTGACAGTGTTGTAAACTATGTGACTTGAGCCTCTGCTTGCTCCATTCTGGGATATCAGGATCCAACAGGACATGGACTGTATCCAGCATTGAGCAACGTTTCTCTAGGTAACAGTTAGGTTGTGTTGCGTTTGTGGGAGGTGTGATAGGGACAAGCTGTATGTAACCTTTGCCTATAAGGAGCCAGAGGCTGGGGGGTAGTCCAAGAATTAGAGGCCAGTCAGGGCTTTGAAGCAGATAGCCTACCTCTGAACAAAATAGAGACCATGGGGGGGTCATGTGTAACCTTTTCTCTGACTGACTAAAACTGGGCCTGGGGTACAGGCCACGTGATCAGTAGTTACTGCCTTTAGCTTCTGCTGCTGATAGAGTGAGCTGTTGAGCCTGCAGAGCTCTCAAAACTAGTTACATGTAAAACGACTTACAGTACCAAGGAAGGGATGTGTCTTTTCTGAGACATTCAGGGGAAATATGCCTGTAATCTTGGGAAGCAGAGGCAGGCAGATCTCTGTGCGTTCAAGACCAGCCAGCCTGGTCTACAAATTAAGGACAGCCAGAGCTACATACAGAGAAACCTGTCTCAAAAAAAATGGGGAAAAAAAAAGAGGCACCCACCCTTAGAGTTATCCCCAGCTGTTCATTCTCTACCTTATACAGCCTGAGGGAGGGGCTGTTGGCCAGAGCAGTCACACAGTTGGGCTGGGGGAGACAGTTTACCCTGTGGGTTGCCAGTGACAAGTCAGAGATTCTCTGAAGTGCCCCTCTCATGTCGCCGTTATGTTGTCTTCTTTTCCCTTGCAGAATGAAGCAGACAGGACCTTGATCTACATCACACTCTACATTTCTGAGTGTCTAAAGAAACTCCAAAAGGTAATGCAGGTTGGCTCTTCACACAGGAACAGAGAGACAGGCTCTCCCTCATTGCCACACTGCTAAGACCAGAGGCTAACCCAGAGATCTCTCTGCTGTGGGTCTGTGAGCCCATAGGGGTACTGACCTGAAGGAGGGCTGTGGTGTCATAATGTGCAGACAGGAGTCTCCTTTATCCCCTGAGAACACCTGAGCATTTGCATTGGGTGTGGGGTGGACATCAGCACACAGCCATTAGCGTCTTCCCCACTTAAGGCTCACAGCCCTCATGTATTTGAAAGAGCTGACTTTGAAATGTGTTCACATCTCTCACTACTTCAGAATTTAACTCATATGAGATCTAGGCATGGTGGTGCACGCCTTTAATCCCAGCACTTAGGAGGCAGAGGCGGTGGATCTCTCTATATAACAAGTTCCAGGACAGCCAGGGCTACATAGTAAGGCTGCTTCAGAAAAAAAACAAAACAGCTAGAAGATATTACTGCACACATTTGTGAAATGTGTGCCTGGTAGGTAGGTTTGGTTTCCAGTTTTCTAAGCACAGTTCCCACTGTCGTAGGATCTCTGGTTTTATTTCTTGGAAGCAGTGTTCTGAAAAGGGCTGCAGGTTCACTCACTGCAGAGGGCGCTCACAAAACCCTCTTACATTCTGGCAGCTGCTCGCACTAAACAGTAGCAGTTTTGGAATTACTTTTCTTCTTATCAGATGTGTCCTTTGATTTTAGTGCAATTCCAAGAGCCAAGGTGAGAAAGAAATGTACACACTAGGAATCACGAACTTTCCCATTCCTGGAGAGCCTGGCTTTCCCCTCAATGCCATTTATGCCAAACCTGCGAACAAACAGGAGGATGGTGAGATGGGACTGTGCTTGTGAGGGGGTGGTGTGTGTGTGTCTGTGTGTGTGTGTCTGTGTGTCTGTATGTGTATGTTCCTGCATGCAGCCACTCCCCTCCCCCTAACTTTTGGTGTGGATTTGTGGTTTTTTCATTATTTCTTAGTTGTGGTCTCTCTCTATAGTCTAGACAGTTTTTAAACACATGATCCTCCTGCCTCAGCCCCAAAAGGCTCTGCCACCATGCCCAGCTTTTCCGTCTCACTTTCTACACACTCCTTTTCTTGCCTTGATCGATACTCATTTTTTGTGTATGGTGTGGAGACGAGCAAGTAGATGTGGCTGTGAATGCATTTGCGGGCATGTAGACTAGTGTGCATGTGTGTGTGGAGGCTGGAGGTTGATGTTGGGTCTTCCATGATTATTCTTCACATTGCATACTGAGGCAGGCTCTTTGACTGACCCTGGAGCCCATGGATTCAGCTAGTGTAGCTGGCCAGCTTGCTCCAGGAATTTCCTGATTCTGCCTCTTAAGGGCTGGGATTACAGGCCAGCCACTATGCCCTTCATACATCTATGTGGGTGCTGAAGATTCACTCTGGTCCTCATACTTGCATAGCAAGCTTCTTCTCCACTGAACCACCTCCCCAGCCCTCTGACTGGTGCTAAGGTTGACAGTGGGGCACTTAGATACATGTGTGGCCTTACTTTTACAAAGAGCTTGCTAACAAGTGAGACTGTTGGACCAAAATGAATGTAGTTATAAAGCCATTTGGGATCAGCCAGATGGATCAGCCGGTAAAGGTGCTTGCTGCTGAGCCTAATGATCTGAGTTGATTCCTGGAACCCACACTGAAGGAGTGACCCAGCTCCTGTGCGAGTGCGCGTGCGTGTATATACTCTCTTTGTCTAAGCTGTCTGAATGTATTCAGATACCTAGCTAAGATCAGTAGGTGGGAGGCAGTGCATGTGGTATATCCTCACGTGCAGATTTCATTGTCATTGTTTCAGAAGTGATGCGGGCATACCTACAGCAGCTGAGGCAAGAGACTGGATTGCGGCTCTGTGAGAAAGTTTTCGACCCTCAGAATGATAAACCCAGCAAGGTGAGCCCTCTGCCTGTTTAATCAGAGTTTAGCCTTTTGACCTGTTGCCTTTTAAACCAAGGAAGTCATCTGTCACAAGAACACTCATTTCTGCCTGACCTGGAGGACTTGGTTAGTGCAGAGTTCCCAGCCCCATACTCAGTAATGAATAGATTCCAGGTTTATGTATGGAGCTGGGGCGTGTAATCATTCCTTGATAGCCATTGGATCCACAGTCTGTGGTATTATGTAAAATGTTATGGTGTTTGTATGTGACCTGTGTGCATCCTGTGGTCTTTGAAATGCCCTGGGTTACTCACACCCAAAGTACATTGGATGCCATGTAAATGATGGCTCTATGGCACTGCATAGACAACAGTAACCAGGAACAGAGTTTGTGTGTGTTCAGTACATGATAAGACCCTAGGGGAAGGGGTTGAACTGGCTATACAACCAAGGGTGACCTAAAGCATCTACCTAGGCTCTAGTTCTGCAGTATACCAGTATGCTACTGTGTCTGGCTCCCACACCTTTATCCCCCAAATGTTTCTAACCCGTGGGTGGATGCAAGCCTCACATTTGTAGAGAGTAAGAGAACAGGTTTACTTGAGCCTGAGCCCTGTCTTGTGCCTTTGACAGTGGTGGACTTGCTTCGTGAAGAGACAGTTCATGAACAAGAGTCTCTCGGGACCTGGGCAGTGAGTGGAACCTTGGCAGCCACAGCCTGCAGAGCCCTGGGAAGCATCGTGTTGAGGTGTACACAGTCCTTTGTGTCCGTTCATAACGTATCTTGAGGCAAAGTTCTTCATGAAGAATTTGGGGGGTGGGTGTCACGTGAGCTGAATTTTCAGCAATTTCAAGCTGGTACTTAATAAACATCACTGCTTATCTTAGTCATTGAATTAAAACATTTTTGAGATAAAGCTTTCACAGTATCTTTTATGGGAAGGAGTGTGGGTGGTATATATTTGGGAGTGGCGGCTGTTTTTTGTATTTATGATCTGGTTTGTCTTTTTCGAGACAGCCTCACTGTGTAGTCTCAGGCTAGCCGGTAGCTCACTGTGTCCCCCATGGGGGCATTAAGCCCCAAACCCTCCTGCCCTGACTCCCTGTCCTGGGACTGCAGGTATTCTCCACCTGTGCCAGGCCTCATCACAGCCTTTCATATAATCCACACTTTGGTCGTTGTCAGTATATGTGTACAGTTTCACAACCATAGCCTACATCTAATGCCACAAACTTTTTATCACACCCAAAAGATGGGTCTTTAACAGTGACCTTTCCTCTTTGCTCAGAAGTTTTCCTGCCTCCCTGCTCTGGGCTAATCTGTCTTCATAGATTTGTTTACTCTAGATAGTTCATATACATATAGCCCTACAGTGGATAACCCAGCCTGAGTCTGCCCTCTTTCACTTAGCACGGCGTCTTCAGCTCTTCAGCGTCATCCATGGTTGCGTCCTCTTTATGGCTGGTAATACTCATCTTGGTGCAGATCACATTATTCATTCATCATCCAGTGGACATTTGTGTTGTTTCTATTTCGGAGCTCTGACTAAGCAGTGCTGCCAAGAACATTCATGTGCACATTTCCCTCAGAGTGGAGCCTGAGTCCCTGGGAGCCTCTGGAGAAGGTCTGTCTGTTCTTTCCATGGCAGTTGCACTGTTTTACATCCCCACAGCGACATGTTGACCACTCTTGCTCCCCACACCCCGCCTTGTCATTGCTCTCCCCGTGGCCGTGACCTGGAACGTCACTGTGTATTTCTGAGATACTTAGATGCTTTGCATGTGGCTGCTTAAGCACCTTTTCCAGAGAGCTGTTTAGTTCTTTGTTCAGTTTTTTTCTTTTTTAGGTTTGTTTGTTTGTTGAGACAGGGTCTCACTGTGCAGCCCTGGCTGTCCTGGAACTCACTCTGTAGACCAGGCTGGCCTTGAACTCAGAGACTCACCTGTTTCTGTCTCTGGAGTGCTGGGGTTAAAGATATGCGTCAGTATGCCCTGTACTTTCAATTTTGATTTTTTTTTTTTGAATTATAAGAGCTCTTTATATATTCTAAACACTAGATTCTTTCCAAACATGTAATTTACAAAACCTTTCATACATTTTGTGGATTTTATTCATGAAGTTTTTTTTTTTTTTTTTCATTTGTTTTTTATTTTGTTTTTCAAGACAGGGTTTCTCTGTGTAGCTCTGGCTGTCCTGGAGCTCATTATGAAGACCAGGTCGGCAACTCAGAGAGATCCACCTCCCGAGTGCTGGGATAAAAGGTGTGCACCACCATGCCCCGCTAGATGTATTTATTGGTTTATATAGAAAGGCTTTGGCGGTCCGTATGTGTCTAGGCATCATGTCATTGCAGTGCCCAAAGAGACCAGAACAGGGCGTCAGGTTCCCTGGAACTGGAGTTACACTTGTAAGCCACTTACTATGCAGGTGTTGGGAACTGAACCTGGCTCCTCTAGAAGAGTAGTCAGTGCTTGGGACAGGGTTTCTTTGTGCAGCAGGGTAGAACCAGTAAAGAGAGAGAGAGAGACAGAGAGACAGAGAAAAAGAGGAGATTTTTTTTTTCTCTCTTTCAGACAGTTTCTCCATGTAGTCCTGGTTGTCCTGGAACTCAGAGATCCCCTTGCCTCTGCTTCCAGTGCTCTGAACCACAGAGCTATCTCCCCAGCCCTTCAAATTTCTTTTATGGAGACAGAGTTCCAGGCTGGTCTTGAACTTGAGGCAGTCCTACCTCAACTTCTCCATTGCCCAGATGCTCATGAACCACCTTCCTTGCCTTAAATAATTAGATATATTTATTATCTATTTAGATGTATTTATTGTCTATCTCTTATCTCAAGTAACTCAGTGGCTTGAAACTGTCCACATAGCCAGGATAAGTGAACTCCTCCACCTCCCAAGGGCTAGGATCAAAGGTGTGTGCAGCCGCCACGCCTGCCTGACTCTGTAATTTGAATTCCTGAGCCCTTGCCCTAGAGCTTATGTGCACTGCACCATGGACTAGTTAAATACTGCTCAGCACAGCCATTCTGGGGCTGTGTACAAACCTGTCCAGGGCTGCACCAAGGGTTTGGTGATATAGGCTGTGGGTGTAAGCCCAGTGTGAGAAATAAAACAGAAAAATAAGAAAATCTTACATGGATTAAAAGACACATCTTTAAGCAAAAAAGTGGTATTCTTGGGTTATTTTGTTATCTTTTGTTTTTGGAGACAGCATTTCTCTTGATAGCCCTGACTGTCCTGGAACTCCCAGCACTCTAGAGGCAGAGGCAGGGGGATCCGAGTATCAGGCCAGCCTGGACTACAGAGTGAGTTTCAGTCACTCAGGGATATATGAGACCCTGGCTCAAAATAAACACTTTTTTAAATTCTTACTTATAATCAGATTCTTGGTTTGGGGGTTGAAATTTCTGTTATAAACCCAGCAACAAGTTAAAGGAGAAAAAAAGAAAACTACTTCTTTTGATTTAAAAGGGTTTTGAGATTAAAAGGGTTTTGTTTTTTATAATTTTCTCCCAATTTGTATAGCATATTTTGATAGAGAACGGACTTCCTGCAGGGCCTGTTCCCTTAGTTCAGTGGGGGAGCATGATCCCAGGAACAGCAGTCCTGGCTTCAGAAGCTGCCCTGTGTGGGGCCCTATAATGGTAAGTAGTGGTTTGTTTTTAATGTTCTTTTGAGACAGGGTCTCACTGTGTAGCCTAGGCAAGTCCTTAAACTGTCCATCCTCTTCCCTTGGCCTCCCAAGTACTGGGATGGCAGATGTGTGCCACTCCGCCCAGCCTCTGGGTTTTGTTTTTTAATATAATTGACTGAACAACTCCAGAAGATTTAAACTGCATTTCTCATGAAGTATAGTAATGAATTTACAAGTACAGCTTTCAGATGGATGTGTTTACCTGTAATCCCCATCATTCTACAAGCTGGGGCAAGAGAATGCAGGAATTTGAAGCCAGTCAGCTGTCGAAGATTTTGTCTCAAAAAACAACAAAAAACCCCCAGGAAATTAAAGGCAGAAGAGATGGCTCAGTAGACAGAGGCCCTGCTCCTCCCCAGCACCCAAAGCTCAAAGACTCACAGTAACTCCAGCTCTAGAGGATCTGATGGCCAATAGAATACTGGCCTCTGCAGGCACTGCATGGAGGTAGTGTACAAATGTACATGCAGACAGAACATTCATACACATGAAGTTTTAGCCAAGTGTGGTGTCCAATGTTTTTGATCCCATCACTTGGGAGGCAGAAACAGGTGGATCTCTGAGTTCAAGGCCAGCCTGGACTACACAGAGAGACCCTGTCTCCAATAAAAATAAAGTTCTCATTAAAACTTAATGCTAACATTCAGAGACTGTTAGAAGGTGGTATTTTATTACAGTTATTTATATGTGGGTAGGTACATGAATAGAGGACAGAGTCTCTCTATGAAGTCCTAGAACTCATTATGTAGACCAGGGAAGCCTTGAACTCAATGAGATCCACCTGCCTATGCCTCTGCCTCCAAATTCGGGGATTAAAAGATAGTGCTATCACACCAGAAGGTACAATTTAAAGGGAAGGCAATGTAGTAATAGGCATCAATATTTGTATGTATGCTGGGAACTGAACCCAGATCTATTGCTGACTGACACATAACTCTTGTCAGATAGTATAAAGGCTTCTTGATTTGCCACTCACTATTCAATGACAAGAAAAATACACAATTCAGCTCTATCTGCTATCTCATTCCCAGCACTTGCCTGTCATTGTAGCTCTCAGGAGGCAGAGGCAGGAGGATCAGAAGTTTACAATCATCAGCTACATAACAAGTTTGGGGACAGTTTGAAACTCTGTTTCAAGGGAAGCAGCAGCAGCTGGGGCTATAGCCAAGTGGACCTGACTAGCATGCACAAAGCTCTAGGTTCAATTCCCAACGGTTAATAATAGATAATAAGCAAAGAGGCAGTCGGGTAACCTGTTCTTTTCTCATAAGCATCCTGTTTATATTCGTCATTTTAGTAAGGCACTAATTGCTGTCATTTATCATTGGGGGAAGAAGGGTCACAGTGCATGGAAATACTGGAACAAGATGGATTTGAATTCTTTCACTCTTAAGTTTTCTTTCCAGAAACTATTAGTACTGGGGCTCTGTCCAGAAAGAGTTGTAACACTCACACTGACAGCCGTTGGTTTCACTTGCTCCCTTCCATTAGTGTTTACAGATGTTACAAGACAACTCCATGAGGAAGGTGTAATTTTCAGGCCACATCTGCTGTGTCGATGCGGAGATGGCTTTCCACTTTTCTTCGGCTCTGAAGCTCTAGTTCACAGGCAACCTGCAGTGTGTTGACACTTTAAAATCCAGTGTAACCCTAGCCTGTGTGGTGGCACATGCCTTTAATACCAGCACTCACGTAAAATCGGAGCCATCTTTTCAGCCCTGTGAACCAGGCTTTTATTTATTTACTTATTTTTAAAGATTTTATTTTTTCAGGGGCTGGCGAGATGGCTCAGAAATTAAGAGCACTGGCTGCTCTTCCAGAGGTCCTGAGTTCAATTCCCAGCAACCATAAGGTGGCTCACAACCATCTATAATGAGTTCTGGTGCTCCCTTCTGGCACGAAAAATACTGTGTGTATATAATAAATAAGTCCTTAAAGAAACAAAAAAAGATTTTATTTTTGCAAGGGATGGTAGCAGACACTTTTAGTCTCAGCACTTGAGAGGCAGAAGATCTGTGTGAGTTCCAGGTCAGCCAGACCTTCAAGAGACCTGGTCTCTGAAATAAAATCTTGTCCTCTGGAAGAGGAGCAAAGGCTCCTAGCCACTGTTCCATCTTTTTTAAAATATTGTTGATCCAGACTGACATGATCTCACTCTTTAGTAGAGGCTGTCCTGGGATTATATGCCTGCACTACCTGACCAATAGCTCTCCACATTTGTTGAAACTTTTTAAAGAAAACTTTTCCAAATGTCACCCAGAAGACAAAACCATCTTAGGTGGAGGACCCATACTCTGCAGCAAGACTGCTTGGTGTGAAGTATCGGGTCATCTGGGAGACACAGTGGCTAAAGACTGGTGGTGTCGAAAAACCACTTCATACAAGCTGGACCCCACATGGTGGACCAAGATGACCAGTAACTGTCCTCCATTTAATTACAAATAGCTTCTCCATGTCGTGAACCTGGTAAATTTCCCTGACTCCATCATACATTCATGCCACAATCCACCTGAAAACTTAGGCAAGCCTGTAAGCCAGAGAGGTGGAGGGGGAGGATCAGGTGTTTATAGACAGCTCCATGGTGAGTTATAGGCTAGCCTGTGCTAAACTTCCAGCCCTGTACCTTGCTCTGAATTCTTTCTCTGATATCAAAGAGCCCCGGGGATTAACTAACAGTTGCAGTTTGGTCTCTGAGAGCCCCCCAGCCTTTACCACAGGCGACAAAGGAACCTATCTAGACTGTGTCACATCTGTTGCCATCTCTAGTCATCACCATCTCACCCAAACTGCCATTGCCAAGGTAACTAGGGCTGCACCCTCTGGCTGCTCTGATCTCGACTTGAGACCACCACACATTCTTCCTCCAGCTCCCACAGCACCACCCCCTCCTCTTTGCTGTCCACTTCACTGGCCACTCCTTCTCAGTCTCAGGTCTGCCTTCCCCTATTTCCTCTGCTCCCACAAGCCTCACACCCTCCCGCCAGGCGTGAGCAGGACAGCTGTTGCTATTGATGAGTTCCTGGCTCTCTGGGTTTGTTTGTGTCTTGATACTTCACATAAGCGGAGTTGGAGTTTGCCAGCACTTTCCATCCGGTGTCCTTCACCTAGGGGGATTTTATTTTTAGCATGATATTTTTGAGATCAGTTTTTCTTATTTCATGATCAGTTCCTTTCCCCTTCTTTTCCCTCGGCTGTGTTATGTTGTAAGCGTGTATCTATTTGACCCTTCATGGATTGCTCAATACTCATTTCCATTATTTGGTTTCCAAGATGTGTTACATGATAGGTGGTGGTGGTAACACAAACCTTTAATATCCTCACCCATCCTGGGAGGCAGAGGCCGGTGGATCTTTTGAGTTCAGGGCCAGCCTGGTCTACAGAGCTAGTTCCAGGACAGGCTTCCAAGCTACACAGAGAAAACCAGTCTTCAAAAATAACAGCAGTTGATAAAGTGCTTGCTGTGAGTCTTAGTTATTGTTCTATTTCTGTGAGGGGGTACCCTATGACCTGGGAACTTATAAAATAAATTGGGAATTTGATTACAGCTTTAAGGGTTAGTCTGTGATCATCACGATGGAAAGCAGGGTGGTGGGCATGTGTAGTGCTGGAACAGTGGCTGAGAGCTTACACCTTATCTGAAAGATAAAGGCAGCAGCAAATGACACTGGACCTGTTGCGGGCTTTTGAGACCTCAAAGACACCCCCCCCCCCAGTGACACACTCCTCTAACAAGACCACACTTCCCAATCCTTCCCAAACAATTCCATTAACTGGGACCCAAACATTTAAATACAGGAGCTTACGGGGCCATTCCCATTCAAACCACCACACCATGCAAGCACGAGTATGTGGGTTCTAACCCAGCATCCATGTAAGTAATCAAGGAATAATGGCTCAGGCTTGAGATTCCAGAACTGGGGAGGTAGAGGCATGTGCATAGGTAGCACAGGTGCAAAACACACACACACACACACACACACACACACACACACACACACACACACACACCCATAAGTAAAATAACAAAAGTAAATCTTTAAAACAAAGTGTCCATTTACAAATTTGTTATTTGCACTTATTTATTTACTTTGTGGGTGTGAGAGACACATGCTTTTGTGCTTGTGTGGAGATCAGAGGTCCTCTGCATTCACCATCTTAGACATGGGATTGAATTCAGATGGCCGGGTTTGAAGTAAGTTCCTTTACTCTCCCAGCTTTGGTTTCAACATTTTAAAATTTTGGTTTCTTGTTTGGCAAAGAGGGATTGACAATTCAAAGTTTTTACTTTTTTTTTTTTTTTTTTTTTTTGAAGGATTTATTTATCATGTATACAGTGTTCCACCTGCACACCAGAAGAGGGCACCAGATCTTATTCTAGATAGCTGTGAGCCACCATGTGGTTGCTGGGAATTGAACTCGGTACCTCTGGAAGAGTAGCCAGTGCTCTAAACCTTTAAGCCATCTCTCCAACCCTATTAATTTTTATATTTACTTTTTTGAGTATCGTGCGTTCCTGAATGTATGTCTGCGCACCACATGTATGTAAAGTGCCCATGGAACCAGATGAAGGAGTCAGATGTCCTGGAGCTGAACTCACAGAATGGTTGCGGACCACCAGGAAGGTCTGGGAACCGAATTTGCAAGAGGAGGAAGCAGTTCTAACCGCTGAGTCGGTTCTTACAGTCTTAAGGGAACGGTTTAAGCGGCATGGTTTGTGAACATGCAATACAATAATGAACTCGTAAAGACTCGAGACGTCAGGTGTGGGGTTATCAGCGATCCTAGCTTATTCCTGTATGTTGTATTTTAAGAGTGGCACCAAGGAGTCAAACCATACAACAGGGCCACGTGGGAGGTTTACTGCGGGGAGGAGAGAGAAGCGGACAGAGGCGAAGGAAAAGGAGAAAATCTGAAGGTGGGCAAGGCCTGCTTTTTATAAGAAAAGATAGCGAATGCACACAGGGCGTGCTTTTAGTGGCTGCAGCTGAGGATGTATCCTGGCTGCAGCTGAGGACGTATCCTGTCAGGACCTTAAGGGCAAGCCAGCACAGATGCCTAAATGCGAACACTGCACCTATCTTCAATTTCCCCCGATCTAGCGGGTCACTTTACCTGGTAAATCATGCCACGCACGACAGGAATACAAATCACCAGAGGAGGGGGCGTGGCACCTTCAGCTAGCGCGCACGCGTAGTTGTAAAAAGTCGGTCCTTGGGCGCCTGATTCAAAAATTCAATTTTAACTGTCAGTTTTCCACTTTTGAGGGACAGGAGTATATTGTTACTAGCTTCGTAAAGGCAACCATTCCTCATGCCGGCTTTATTTCACACAAAGCCAGTATTCCTGCAGGGATGTCTTCTATTGCATTGTCAGTCCTCAATAAAGTTTACCCTTTATGATTAACGCAATGTTGGCGAAAACCCATTAGCCTCGCGGGCTCACCTTTTTTTTACGCAGGCATGTCAGTAGCTACCTTCATCCTCGGGGGTGGAACCGTGTCTGGACCCGAAGGACCCCAGCGCCGCCGCCATTTTGGAACCTTCTCCGAGGCTCGGTTCCGCTCTCGGGAGTTCTGACCGCTGCTGCAGGGCTGCGCGCTGTTGCCGGGCAGGATGAATGTGATAGACCATGTGCGGGACATGGCTGCCGCGGGGCTGCACTCCAACGTGCGGCTCCTCAGCAGCTTGCTGCTGACTATGAGTAACAACAACCCGTGAGTGGAGGCGGGGAGCGGCGCGGTCTGGGAGCCGGGGCTGAGGTGGTGCGGTCTGACTGAGGCTGCGCGGGCCGCGAGGGCCTCTTCCGGCGGAGGTAGCCGGAGGACTGGCTCCTTTCGGAGAAATGCAGTCCTCTTGCTGCCTCTCAGAGACCCAGTCCCCCGAGTGTCTCAGACATGGAGGCCCCGTTCCGCCGTGGGGAGGGGCCCCCACTTTCTCACCCTGGCCAACCCTTGGAACCAAGAGCACCCGCGGCGGGCGGAGTGGCGCCTTTTTTAAAATGACCCTTGCAGTTATTTGTAATACTCAACGCAGTTGCCTTGTAGCCACTCGTTTGGTTTTGTTTATAAACAGGGTCTGTCTCTCATAGCCGGGACTGGCCAGTAACAGGCTGTCTAGCTGAGGATCATCTTGAATTTACTACCCGTCCTGCTTCGGTCTCCCAGAAGCTGGGGTCGCAGGTGTTTGCACCACCAGGCTTGGCGTCCTTGTAGTGCTGGGGAATCGAACCTGGGACTTCATGAGTGTCATTAATTAACTGAGTGACATTTCTAGCCCAGTTTACTGAGTCTCAGATGAAGCACGAGCCAGCTTTAGCCTTGAGTGCTTGTTGGACTCTACTTAAAATTTTTCCATCATGCTCACTCTTTGGCGTGCCTTTCTAGGCCAACTGATTTTTTCCTTTCTCTGATTTCTTCTCATGCCCGAGCTGTTACTGCCGACCAGCCTCCCGGGTTGTGTTTTCAGCCTCTTCAACGCACTAGCTGGTTCTCCACGCCAGGCATTGGCACCTGCGGCACCTGCTTAGAGTCTCTACAACAGCGTCCTGGTTCAGTTTTCAGCTCAAGTCGCTTTCTTATCAGAACTACCACCAGAATATTATTTCGATTTTCTGCTTCACCCTTGCCATCATCTGTTGCAAAAGCCCAGCTCCCATTTGAGAAAAGCCCTTTTGAACTTACTTAAGTAAGGTGCTAATGAAGTTTGCATAACGCAGGAGGTCCAGTATGTCAACCAAGATCATAGAGAACATAGAGAAGCTAGGGTATTTGAATTCTAGTTGTCTCTCATTGGCGGTGGTTTTAGTGTAATCCACCACTGTGCCTCCAGATGACATTACAGTGGAATATTCTACTCAGTGCAGCCATTTGCATTTGGCTTAGCTGAAGCTGCTCTAGATCAGTCACAGGACTTTGAAGGACTTGTACTTCAGACACTACCCCCCCCCCTTTTATTTAGTGTGCTTTGAACCTCATTAATCACATGCATCATTTTATCATTGTCTTCTTAGTGTGACATGCGGTACACTGATCTCTGTCAGCCTCCTGTGTTGATTCTGGGGCTTTTCTCTCTGGATTGGAGTAATTTGTCATAGCAAACACTTTCCTCTGTTGGGGATTAATGCTTTAATCTTGTTGTTCTTGACAAAGTTTCTTGGTGTAGATCTGGACATCCTGAAATTTGCTTTGTAGCCCAGGCTTCAAACTCAGAGATCCTCCTGCCTCTGCCTTTTGAGCACTGGGACAGTGTGTGCCACCACTGCCCAGCTGCCCTAATCCTTATTCCTGGGTCTTGATGCTGCTGCTGTAGCGTTATTTGAAGCAGTTTTCTTTAGCTAGACTAAATATAGCCAATCCGTGCTTTTTCTCATTAGATTAGATTGCCAGTTTCTTAGCTGCAGAAACATTCAAGTTCTGACCTTTATTCTTTATATTTTGAAAATGTTTTAAGAGACAATGTGCACACTGTTAGAAAGCAAACAAACAAATAACAATAATAATAAAAACCAGTTCAAACAGGACCGGTCAGACTGGCTGGAGAGATGGCTTAGAGCTTAAGAGCATTGGCTGCTCTTCCAGAGGTCCTGAGTTCAATTCCCAGCAACCAAATGGTACTAACAACCATCTATAATAGAGAGCTGATGTCTTCTTCTGGTGTGCAGGCATACATGCTGAGTACTCATACATGAAATATAAATAAGTTTTAAAAACCCAGGTCCGGTGATATAATTCAGTGGTAGAATACCTAAGTAGAATGTTTGAGGCCTTAGGTTTCATCATTAGTACTACCCAAAGTAAATGCAATAGTGTGTCTTTGATATATTCTGGAATGATACATGAAAAACCTGTCTCTTCTGGAGAGGGAAGATGGATGGGTAAGGTTCAAAATTGAGAAAGCAGCCCATCTATTTACACTCCCCCACCCAGTTTCTCTATGTAGCCCTGGCTACAGTTGTAAACTAGGCTAGGTTTGAACTCAGAGATCCACCAGTCTCTGCCCCCTGAATGCTGAGATAAAAGGCTTGAGTCACCATGCCCAGCTTTGTTTCAGCTTTTGAGACAGGGTCTTGATTCTCTTGCCTCTACTTTCAAGTTCTGAGATTATAGACATGTATACTATTGCACTTGACTTTTCTGAATGATTTTTGATTTTTTTGGTATGTACATGTGCATGTATACAGGCATACAAGTACACATAAATAATAATAAAATGGTATCTTTAAAAGGTTCCATAGATTAGTGCCTGGGAAGGGAAATAGGATTAGAGAATGACTGCTAGTAGACTTGGAATTTCCTTGTGTTTTATGTGTATGTACCTGCACCATGTGTATACCTTCATAGGCCATAAGAGAGCATTGGATTCTTTGGAGGGAGGAGCTGGAATTACAGGTTATGAGGTGCCTGATAGGTGTACTGGAATTAGACTTGGATTCTCTGCAGAAACCAGATGATCTTAACAGTGAAGACCTCACACCCCTTTTTGAAACAGGGTCATAGCCCAGGCTGATTTTGAACTGATTAAACAGACAAGGATAACTCTTGGATTGTCTGGTCATCCTGCTTTCAATGCTAGCACTACAGGACTACATGACTATACCTGGCAGTGGTACCTGTTGGGTTTTTTAAACAATCCCTCTCCCCTTCTGTGTTTGTTTGGGACAGGGTAATTCTGTCTTGGAACTGGCTATGTTGACCGGGTTAGTTTTATCTACCTGCCTCAGCCTCCTAAGCCTCAGTGACTTTAAAGGCCTGCACCACCACTTATGGCTTCTACTATTTTTAATATACCTGTTTATAGAATTATTTGTCTCGGTCTGTTATTTACCTGTCAGAAAAATGTATAAACCTCACATAGTTTGGGAAGGAGTGGGACTGGAAATATAATCATAAAGAATTGTAACCAGGGTTGCCTAGAAGTGTGGGTAGAGTACTTGCTTAGCATGGAGAGACCTTGGTTAGGTATCCCATGCAGGACAAAAATGAAGCAGTGTCCAGGCATTTAACTTTACTGATAAGGTCTAGTTAAAATGATATCTTCTTGAGGATAGAGGATGAAGTACTCTATAGAGGACTTGCCTAGCATTTGTGAGGCCTTGGCTCAATCTGAAACACTGAAAAAAACAGAAATTTTGAAACATGGGTTCCCTTACATCATCTTTAGACACCCAAGAGTCTAGATAAGTAGTGCTTCTGGTGCTGTCAAGCTTGCTTTTCGTATGTAAAATTAAAGAGACTTTAGAAAGGAGGTGCCTCCAAGAATGCTTGCTGCTCATGGTTCCCAGCACTCATGTCAGGCACTTTACCAGGAGCTCCAACAGTATACGTGTAAATGATGTAAGGACTCTGAAAGGACTTAGTAAGACTAATCCTTTTTCATCCTGCCATTTTGGCTTTCCCTTTCTGTTCTTATACTGGCTTTTTATTTGGTACTTAAAACTTTTGGGTGCTTGTTTTTGTTTTTTTCCAGATAGGGCTCTGACTGTCTTGGAACTCTGTAGACCAGGCTGACCTTGAACTCACAGATTCACCTGCCTCTGCCTCACAAGTGCTGGGATTAAAGGCTTATACCAACATGCCCAGTTCAGTTGCTTGTTTTTTTCAGTGTTTTTCTAAAAAGAATTATATTAGTAAATTTTCTCCTTTACAGAGTCTCTGCCCTTTGGTAATAACCAAGTGGTTGTGATTGCTATCCTTTGGCAATATTATCCTTAAAATTTGATGTTAGCCTAAATTAATATAAGCGTATAGAAAATGGTGCTAAATTGAGAGGTTTTATTAAATAGGCATAGTGGTCCATTCTGTAATCTCGTACTTCCAAGGTTGAAGCAGGGCTGCTATTAATTCAAAGCTGCCTGGGCTGTCTCAAAAATCAGGCAGAGGGTAGAAGGGCCTTCGAAAAAGAAGGAAAGCATGTTTTCTTCATCTGTTTATTTGATTTGGTTTATAGGTATCATTTAGCTTCTTTATTAAGAAAATACTAAATTAGACAAAACCAGGATACAGTAAGATGGTGTACTAGTTCAAATGTTGTGCCTCTCATTTAGCCATTTGCACTTAAGGTGTACTATCTTTTCTGTAAGCTAACATGCAAGGATTTTTGTTAGGCTTAGGTACACACAAAGGAGTTTGTAGGTAATTTTTTTTTTTTTTTTTTAAATTCTTTAGGGGCCTGTCACCCAGCTTCCAAATAAATATACAGAGGCTTATTCTTACTTCAGAACGCCTAGCCTTAGCTTGGCTTGTTTCTAGCCAGCTTTTCTAACTAATATGATCCCATTTGTCTTTAACTATGTTTTGCCTCTGGGCTTTTTCATCTGTCTTTATCCTATATATCTTTTCTTCTCACTCTGCAGCTGGCTGTATGGCTAGGAGGTTGGCCCCTGGTATCTTCCCTCCCTCCCTCCCTCCCTCCCTCCCTCCCTCCCTCCCTCCCTTCCTCCTTCCCTCTCTCTCCCTCTCTCTTTTTTTCATAAGAGCACACCTGAATTTCTCTTCCTATTTGTTCTCTCTGCCTGCCAGCCCTGCCTATCCCTTCCATTCATCTCTTTATTAGACCACGGTTTTAGACAGTAACACAGCTTTATATATTTAAACAAGTGCAACATAAAAGAATGATTTCACAGCATAAATGAACATAGCACGTCTTAAACTAATATTTCACAACGGCTATTCTTCCTAATCTTCAAAATAACCCATGTAGCATTTGCTTCCTTTGTTTTCTAGTGAGCTGTTTTCCCCATCTCAGAAGTACCAGCTTTTGGTGTATCATGCAGATTCTCTCTTCCATGATAAGGAATACAGAAAAGCTGTCAGTAAGTATACCATGGCTTTACAGCAGAAAAAAGCCTTGAGTAAAACTTCAAAAGTTCGACCTTCAACTGGAAATTCTGCATCTACTCCACAGAGTCAGGTGATTAAGAGAGAGCTTATTTATTTATATTTGTTTATTTTGGGTTTTCAAGACTGGGTTTTCCTGTGTAGTCCTGGCTGTCTAGGAATTTACTCTGTAGCCCAGGCTGGCCTCAAACTTACAGAGATCGGTCTGCCTCTCTCTCCCAAGTTCTGAGATAAAGGTGTGCACCACCATTGTTCAGTGTGTGTGTGTGTGTTTTGTGTGTGTGTGTGTACATATGTACATACGTATACATATTATATATATGGTTTTTTTGAGAGACAGGTTTGAAGTACTTTTTCAGTATGAGTTATCTGTTATAGAATGAAACATGAATCTGTTCTTAATTTTTTGTTACCACATAATATTCCGTGGTACATGTATGCTGCATGTTGTTTATCTGTTCTTTAATTGATGGGCATGGTTGCTTCTTCCTTTTGACAGTACTGTGGCTGTGTTCAGGTTTTTGGGTGAGCTTGTTTTTTTTCCTTTTTTCTTTATTTTTAAAATTGTTTTTATTCTTTTTTTTGAGACAAGGTTTTTGTGTAACAGTCCTGGCTGTCCTGGACCTCCCTTTGTAGACCAGGCTGGCCTCAAACTCACTAAAATCCACCTGCCTCTGCCTCCCAAGTGCTGGGATTAAAGGCAAGTGCCTTGTTACTATATCTTGATTTTATGTCTAGAGCAGAATTGCTAAGTTATACGATTACTTACTGTTTACTATTTAAGAGCTATTACACTGTTGATCATGTTCTGAAGATACGCTTTTGTTATCTCGCAGTGTCTCCCATCTGAAATTGAAGTGAAATACAAAATGGCTGAGTGTTATACAATGCTAAAACTAGACAAAGATGCCATTGCTATACTTGACGGGATTCCTTCCAGACAGAGAACTCCTAAAGTAAGTTCAGTTTCTCTCTTCCCCAATTATATTCACCCTCCCTCATCCTGTCTGTTCTCAGTGTTTTAGGAAGTCTGTCTGATTGTTCTTCTTGTGGCTCTCATTCTTTTCTATTTTTCCAAACAGAGTTTCTCTTTGTAACAGCTCTGACCAGGCTCTCCTAGAACTCAGAGACATCTGTCTACCTCCCAAGTGCTAGGAGTAAAGATGTGTTCCACACAGTCCAGCAGAGGCTTTCAGTAGTGGAGGTGGGGTTTAACTTCTTTAGGAACCCTGAGAATCCAGCTAGGTATAGTGACACTCACCTATAATCCTAGCACTTGGGAGGGAGGAGCAGGAGAACCAGGAGTTCAAGGTTATCCTATAGCAGGAAAAAAAAAAAGTTTGGTTTGGCTTTGTGGTACTGGAGATCCAAGCCAGGGCTTTAGGAATGTTCAGCAAGTACCTGTCACTAAGCTGCAGCCCCAACACTTTTCCTTTCATTTAAAATTTTAATTTGGAGACGGAATCTCAGTTGCTCATCTGTACTTAAACTGTGTATAATCATGACTGGTTTGGATTTTGACTTTTCCTGCCCTAACCAGCCTCATTGTTGGGTCACAGGCTTGCACCACCTCCCTCTGTCCCTTTTTAAAGATTGTGTGGGTGGGTGGGTGGTTATGTGCATGTTATTACAGATAATCACAGAGGCTTTGGATCCCATGGAACTGGAGTTAAGGTATGTTGTGAGCCATCTGATATGGGTGTTGAAACCAAATTTTAGTCCTGGAAGAGCAGCAGTGCTCTTGACCACTGAGCCATCTGTTTCAGCCCCCTAAAGATAAAAAAAAAAGACAGGGTCTCACTATGTAGTCCTGACTGTCCTGGAACTCACTGTGTAGACCAGATCACAGAGATCTACCTAATTCTCTGTCTCAGGGGCTGGGACTAAAGATGTTCGCCACTATACCTGACTAGATTTGTTTTTATTATTTTTAATTGTGTGTGCTTACCTGCAGAGGCTAGGAGTGTAAGGTCCCCTGGGTCTCAAGTTACAGGCAGTTGTAAGCCACCTAATGTGGATGCTGGGAATTGAACTCAGGTCCTCCTGAAGACGGATACATGCTCTTAACATTGAGTGCTCCCTCCTGATCCCCTTTGGCATTTCTTCCTGTCAGGAATAATGATCTGAAGAGTATTTCAGGTGCAAAAACATTTTTTTAAAAAGCTTTCTTTTTTTCTACTTAATGATACACTCATTTGATAACAGGAATATTTAATTGTATTAGTCTTT
Source organism: Phyllotis vaccarum (assembly GCA_033318265.1). Classification (NCBI taxonomy): domain Eukaryota; kingdom Metazoa; phylum Chordata; class Mammalia; order Rodentia; family Cricetidae; genus Phyllotis; species Phyllotis vaccarum. The sequence continues at coordinate 49,708,439 of JARWLC010000017.1, read as the reverse complement.
CTCTTTGCTAAATAAAACCTACAAGATCCCCCTTGAGCTGGGGAAGTGGATCAGTAGGTTGAGGCTTGCTGCGAAAACATGAGGACCAGCATTTACATGTTGAGCATCACTATAAAAAGTAGTCTGTAGCAGCATATATCTGTAGCCTCAGAACTGGGGTGACAACAGGCTGGTCAACCAGTGTAGTCAGATTGTCAAGCTCCACTGGCCATGAAAAACAGCAATGTGACACATTGACTCTGAACTCCACACACGTGTGTATGTACCCACACAACACACACTTGTATGCACATACACAAAAAGACAACAATATCCCTTGGCACATACTGACAGAATATATATTTGTGTTTATTTGTATTAAAGAGTGTGCTTTTAACTGGAACTGACCTATGTGCACTGGCAGTGAGGGCTACCTAGCAATCTGTGAATTTTTTATTTTTATTATTTTATAGATAATGGAAATTTCACATTTTCTTTGTTAACCTTGTTGAAAGCTCATTAAGTTCATGGATGTAAAAATAACATTTTTTCTTTCATTCTTTTTCTGGACTGGGAATTGGACCTATAGCCCTATGTTTGCCAAGCAAGTATGTTACCACTGAGCAATACCCCTAGCTGTAAAATTATTTTGTAAAGTACTACTCTATCAAAAAAAGTACTGTGAATATTTTTTTTGGTGTTACTGGCAGGGGTGCTTTTTTGAGACAGGGTTTTTCTATGTAGTTCTGGCTGTCCTGGAACTTGCTCTGTGGTCCAGGCTGACCCCTGCCTTCAAGTACTGGGATTAAAGCCATAAGCTACCACTGCCCAGCTATTTTTTTTTAATTTTTAAAGATTATTTTATGTGTACAAATGTTTTGCTGCATCTATGTATGTACATCACATTGGATCACTTGAAGCTGGGGTTACTGAAGGTTGTGAGCTGCAATGTGGGTACTGGAAATTGAGCACGGGTCCTCTGGACCAGCAGCCAGTGCTCTTAACTGCTGAGCTCTTTAGACTTCTCTTTATATTTTAAAAATGACCTCTAAAATGCATTACCTCAAGTTAAATAAAATGATTTAATTTATAGCATTTTATTCAATGTAGGCATCAGTGTGAATTAATGTTGTATTAGACTTACATACTGAAGCTTATAATTGGAACAGATGTTCTCTCCAGAATTTCTGTGTTGAGTGAATATATGATATCTGGCATGTCAAGTTGCAGATGACTGAAAATATTAAAAATTGTTTTACTTCTGTGTTCTTATAGCCACTGCTTTCCTCAGGTTAACAATCTACCAAACACCAACTTGTGTTTAAGACCTAAAATTGGGACATTTTTTCCCCCTCTTTGTCCTATAAAGATTGTCTGTTCTTGTAATCTCTGTGTCTGTTTGTAGATACTTGTGTGTTACTGTGTGAGATTTACTTGTACCTTAGTGAATATGCTATACAGTGTGTTAAAGTATGTCCTGTGTACTTGTGTGCTAGTGTATGCTTCACACTTATATGTTGGCATGTGCATTGTATGTCTGTGTGTTAGTGTACTTGTCTGTGTGGGTGCATATGGAAGCTAGAAGCTAATATTGGGATGTCTTCCTTCAGTCTCTCTCCATCTCATTTTATTTTATTTATTTATTTTGAGACAGGGTCTCACTGAACTTAATGATCTGTGTTTTTGGCTAGACTAGGCTGGTCAGTGAGTTGCCAGCCTTAGGGTTGCAGTTGGAAGCTACAGTACCTGACTGTTACAAGGGTCCTGGGGATTTGAATTCAAGATTCTTGTGGTTGCACAACTGGCACTCTGCCCACTGAGCCATCTCCCTAATCTCCATCTTTGTAATCTCTATATTCTTTGGGTGCTTTTAGATTTTTCTCAAAAATATAGGGGTGAGAGTGCTTTGGGCTTTATTTATTTATATTTACTTTTACTTTATTATTATTTGTTGTAAGTGTGTGGCAGCACTGCATAGGAGGCCAGAGAGCAACTCTGAGGAGTTCATTCTCTGCTTCCACTGTGGATTCCAGGGATTGAACTCAGGTTACCAGGCATGTGCGGCAGGTGCTTTCACCTGCTGAGCCCTTCTGCTTCCCTGGTTTAGGCTTTTTTGTATGAAGTTTATTCATATTGTTACTTTTGTGTATGTATTTTGTGTGCATATATGTTTGTGTTTGGTGCCCATGAAGTCAGAAGAGGGTATCAGACCCCCTAAAAATTGCCAGGTGGTGATGTCACATGCCTTTAATTCCAGCACCCAGGAGACAGAGGCAGGTGAATCTCTGAGTTAGAAACCAATCTGATCTAAAAAATGAGTTCCAGGATAGCCAGGGCTACACCCTGTCTCTTAACTAACTAACCAAACAGACAAAAAACCACCCACCCAATCAACCTAGAAACAGAGGTTACAGGTGGATGTTAATCACCATGTGAGTGCCAGGAAGCAAACCTGGGTCCTCTGTAGGAGCAGCAAGTGCTCTTAACTACTGAGCCATCTTACCAGCCTCCACTTGGGCTTTTTGAGAGGTTTTCAATATGTATAGCCCAAGTTAGCCTCTTGTAGTGATCATCTGCATCTGCCTCTGTAGTGCTGGGATTAGAGGAATGTGCCACCATATCTGGCATAAAAATAGGGATTTTAATGAAGGATTTCTTTTGAAATTTTGCTGAGCTGTAGATGTCTTATCTCACTGGATTTAAATAGTGTGGTTACTATTTGAGTCATGTCACCTCTGGAGATCTTTTGTTTTGGTCTCAGTATGGTGAGTAGACAGTTCTAGTATTCGATAGGCCAGACTCTAGCACTGATCTGCCAGAAGCCAAGTTTGTTTGTTTTCCTCAGTCTGTGTCATCTATTTTGGGGTGGGGGGGGGGGTGGAGAGTATCTGATCCTTTATAAACAGCTATGTCCAGTGATGTAAACTTGGAGTGATGGCTCATGACTGTTACCTCAGCAGTTAGGAAGCTGGGGCTGAATGATTGATATAAGTTTGTGACTAGCCTGGTCTACATAATAGATTCCGACCTGGGCTGAAATACTAAACAAGAAACTCAGCCCAATGGAGTAGTGCATGTCTGTTATCCTGCACTGGAAAGTGAGGCACAAGGTCCTCCTTAGGTATACAATGAGTTTGAGGCCATCTTGAGCCATGTGAGATCTTGTCTCTGCCTCCAAAGTGCATATTGAAGACACATGTCATTATGCCTGACTTCTTCATTTCCTTATGTATTAGTACTAAAGTTAAAATACCAGCTTGGACTGGAAAGATAGCTTCAGCTATTAGGAGCATGTCCAACTCTTCCAGAGGATCAGAGTTCAGTTTCTAACACTCAGGTCAGGTATTTCAAAACTACCTGTAACTCTTAACTCCAGGGTGAGCTAACTCTTTTTAGACTCTGTGGTACCTGTACTCAAGTATACACACAAACACTACCATGTTTGCACATATACACACACACACATGCACAGTGAGCACCTCTGTTGTGATATATTGTATTTTTAATAAAATCCACCTAGAATATCAGAGGACAGATCACCCACAGTCAAGCCTTGAAGGACAGAGAGTGGTGACCCACACTTTTAATCAGGAGAACAAGATCTTTCTGGATTTCTGTGAGTCCATGCCTAACAGCCAGGTAGTGGTGATACACACTTAGTTCCAGCACTTGGGAGGCAGAGGCAGGAGGATCTCTGTGAGTTCCAAGACTAGCTTGTCTACAAAGCAAGTTCCGGGACAGCCAGTACTGTTAACACAGAGACACACTATCTGGAAAAAACCCAAAAAGGCTGGAAAGATGGTTCTGTCCTCTTATATTCTTGACTGTTTTATCAGATAAACAGTATATCATCATACACCTCTACTCATGTATACACGCACACACGCTCTTGCAACTAAAAGAGGCAGGTGGATCTTAGTGTGTTCTAGCCACCCAGGGCTACATAGTGAGACTCAGTCTCAAAACAAAAACAATCAAAAAAAGCTTTTAAAATACATCAGCTTGAGCACCTCTGGGGGCCATCCATCTTTCTTTCTTTTTTGTTGCTTGTTTTTGTTTTTTGGTTTTTTTTTTCCAAGACAGGGTTTCTCTGTAGCTTTGGAGCCTGTATCGGAACTCTCTGTAGACCAGGCTGGTCTTGAACTCACAGAGATCCACCTGCCTCTGCCTCCTGAGAGCTGGGATTAAAGGCATTCGCTACAACCACCTGGCCTGGGGCCTTTCATCTTAACAGCAAAAATCAAAGTAACTAGAATTCTGGCACATTTCTCCAGTCTGTTAATCCCAGAGGCAGCATCTTTGGTTCAAATATAAAGGTTATTTGAGAGAATAACAGAACTAGGAAAGCAAAGATAATAGTTCTTTGTTTTGAGGAATGGAATCTGTCTGAATTTACACAGGGCTGTGGGTAAATTTTTTATAATAGAAAGCAGATTAGTAGTTGGGAATAACAGTCAGAGCTTGCTTATGGCGAAGTACTTCTTTTGCAGATATACTTGCTTTACTGTCCTTTATTTTTTGTGTGTAGATAAACATGATGTTGGCAAACCTGTACAAGAAGGCTGGTCAGGAACGCCCATCAGTCACCAGCTATAAGGAGGTCCTGCGACAGTGCCCCTTGGCCCTGGACGCCATCCTAGGTATAGAAAGTTTTCTGCCTGTTGCCTGGGGTGTTTGCAGTCAAAGATGATAGCTCTCAGCTCTTGACTATAAATATGCATTAGAGTAGGACACTTTTTAGACTTTAGTTTTATGTGGATGAGGGTTTTGCCTATATGTATGTTTATAAACCATTTGTGTACCTGTTGCCCATAGAGCCAGAAGAGGGTATAATCAGAAGTTTCTGACCTGGCCTAGCCCTGAAGTCCAGACCAGCAGTCCCAAATAATCACAAAGTCTTATATTAATTACAAGCTGGTTGGTCTATGCCTCAGGCTTATTACTTGCTAACTCTTATACTTTAACCCATATTTGAATTTATGTTTAGCCACATGGCTTGGTACCCCTTTGTTTAGAGCAGCATTCTCATCTCACTTCCTCTGTGTCTCTCAGTTGTCTCCCTGTCGTCTCTGGCTCTGCTCTTACACTTCAAGAATTCTCATAGTCTGCTTGTCCCACCTCTACTTCCTGTTAGCAACTTGACCAATCAGCACTTTATTAAACCAATAGGAGTAACAAATACTTACAGTGTACAAAAGCATTCAAGCCTTAAGAGCTATAATTATGGATGGTTTTAAGTCATCATGTGGGTTCTAGAATTCAAACCTGGATCCTCTGCAAGAACAGCAAGTGCTTTTAACCTTGGAGCCATTTTTTTTCAGCCTTAGAGTAGGCTTAAAACATTCTGAATACTGTCATTTTTTAAAATAAAGGGTAATACCTGTCTTGTATGGCTAGGGATATAGCTCAGTGACAGTATGTGTTTAGCATGCTCTTTGTATGGCATGCATTTTGCTTAGACTAGGGAAGGCAGCTGTGTGAGGCCTGTTGTTTATTCAACTGTGGGAGGAACATACTATGCCTCACCTTTCTCTTGCTTTTGGGGGGGTTAGGTTTGTTATCCCTTTCTGTAAAAGGTGCAGAGGTGGCATCAATGACGATGAATGTGATCCAGACTGTGTCCAACCTGGACTGGCTGTCCGTGTGGATTAAAGCATATGCTTTTGTGCACACTGGCGACAACTCAAGAGCTATCAACACAATCTGGTGAGAGCCAGGATGTAAACTGGTTATTTTGGTGGGAGGCATGGTCTGAAATATATGAGATCTTATCACATAGCCTGCATTGCCCTTGAATTGGCCTCAGCCTCACAGCCTCAGCATCCTTAATGCTGGGATTCTAGGCTTGAGCCACCATGCCTGGCTTTTAATCCAAAGATTTTAAAGGCCTTTCCTTGTCTAGAGATCTGATGTATTTCTGGTAAAGCAGAAAAACTGGATGCTTGCTGCTTGGCATTGCAGTAAGTTGTCTTTGGACAGTGTTTCCTAATGCACTAAATGATTGCAAATGTAATGAATGGTTGGAACCTGTAAAAATGAAAAGCTGGACTGAGTTCTGCTTTGTTCATGTGAAGATAGCCACCCTTAGAAAGCAAACTGCTCTGAATGTCACATTCATGTCTTTTTTGATTATAACACCTGACATAGTTACCTCTTTGCAATTGGGTTTCTTTCTATTCAGAATCCTATGACAAAAAGCTGTATTTTTTTTTTTAAGTCATGAGTTGTCACTTATGGATGACATACAAAAATCATGTATTTTGTCCTCTTAACTATAATCTTGCTGGGCATGGTGGTGCACACCTTTAATCTCAATACTCAAGAGGCAGAGGCAGGCTTGCCAGAGCTCCATAGTGAAACCCTGCTTCAAAAAAAAAAAGAACAGTCATCACCAGAAAGTTATTTGTAGATTTAAGTGTTATATTTGAGATATACACACCATTTTATTATATAACTTTAAACCATTTTATTTATTTAATTTTATGTGTATAGTTCTGTCTGCATGTATGTTTGTATCCCATGTATGTGCCTAGTGCACAGAGGCCAGAAGAGGGCACTGGATTAGAACTGAAGTTAAGGACAGTTGCAGGCAGTTGTGCTAGTTCTGGGACTTGAACCTGGGTCCTTTGCAGGAGCATCTGCTGCTCTTAACCACTGAGCATTGCTTTATCTGCCTTTGTAAAAATGACCATTGTACATAGGTCATTTTAAAAGTTTTGAAATTACTTTTGCATTTATGTATTGTTCAGGGGCACATGTGCTTATGTGGAGGTCAGAGGACAACTTGGAGGAGTCAGTTCTCTCCTATGTGGGTCCCAGGGTCCAAACTCAGATCGTCAGATCAGTGGCGACTGCCGCCTTTACCTGGTGAGCCACCTTCTGGCTCATCAAACTTTGTTTTAACTATTATTATAGCCAGGAGTTGTAGTGTCCATGTATACATATTAGGACTTAGCAGGATCATGAGTTCAAGGCCAACCTGGATAATGTAGGAAAACCCTACCTCAATAAACAGAACAAAAATCCCCCAAAAACCTTTTTATGAAAGATGTCATACATATGGAAAAGTACATCATTTATATGCCCCCCTCAAATGCAATTATTAAAACTTTGTAACAGATTCTAAGGGTTAGTATTTTATTAATCTTTTAAGTTCACTAGAGAAAAAATCCTTACTGCGAGACAACGTGGACCTGCTGGGGAGCTTGGCAGACCTGTACTTCAGAGCAGGAGACAGTAAGAACTCCGTCCTCAAGTTTGAACAGGCGCAGATGTTGGATCCTTATCTAATAAAAGGTGAATCCTGGGGCTGGAGAGAGTTTGTTTAGGGCAGCTAAGAGGAAAGGCAGAGTGTGGCCTTGGCATCTGGTGTTTCTTGGCTTTTGTTATTGTTGTTTCTAGGCTGATTTTTTAATTGTGTGTAAGTGTGTCTGTGTGTGGGTACATACACCTGAGTACAGAGGTATTGGAGTCCCTAGGATTTTGGAGTTATGACCCATGTGATGTGGGTGTGGGAATCCATTCAGGTCAGGTACATGCTCTTAGCTGCTGGGCTGTTTTCCCAGCCCATTGTTTTGTATTGTTTGAAGAGAGAGTCTCATGTAGGCCAGGCTAGCCTTGAACCTAGCTTTGATTTCTTGATTCTCCTGCTTTCACCTCCCAAGTGCTGGCTCATACACATGTGCTGCCATGGTGCCCAGCTCTGCTACTGTTAGTTTTGTGAGGCTCACTTACTATAGCAGTTCTTTCCCTGGCCTGGGGAATGTTTCTAACACTTAGCTCTAAGTGGTTGTTTTGACTTGAATTCAAGTGTTTTCTCCTCACAGACCATTGCTTAGCTTTTTTGTTTAAGTGATATTGTAGCACACCCTCCCTCCATGAATTTTAAATTTATAATATGGCTGACTGATAGTATCTGCAGAACCCAATGTCCTTTTAGGGACTTTGGTTTTACTCTGTCCTTAGTATAATTGTGAAGAAGTAGGGGACAGATATTAAGAGACGAGTGGTTAAAGTGTCAGTAGAGCAGGCAGGACAGCCACTGATCTGAAAGCAGATGTAGGCAAAGGAAAAAAATCACAGTAGTTGAGAGGCAAGTGGGAGCCAGCACTTTGAAAAGTTGAATGCTTAGGAATAGAGGGAATTGAGATCATAAAGATTCAACAGAGGCCAATGGGAAAATACGCCGTGGGACAATAAACAGGCTTTTAGACTTATAAAGAATAACTGAATGATAATTCTAACACTCATGATGCTGAGGCAAAATTGTGAGATCAAAGCTCACTACACAGCAAGACCCTGACTCAACTACACAAAAAGGGATACTGAGTGTGATGCGACTTTCCAAGTGTTCAGATCGGGAGCAGTCTAGAAAGTGTGTTTGTACAAGGTCTTCCCCTGTTTGATGGGTATCCCTCTTCTCCAGGCTATCCACACCACACTAGTAATCCCAGCATTGGGAGGTAGAAAAAGAAGGGTCAGCAGTTCTGGTTCATCTGACCATTCTGGGCTACTTGAAACTGTCTCAGACCTACCAAGCACCAAAGAAATACAGAAGGAGGTAATCCCAGCACTCTGTATTCAGAGCCGGGCCACCTCTGAAGTATCTCTGAATTTGAGGTCAGCCTGGTCTATAGAGTAAGTTCCGGGATAGCCAAGGCTACACAGGAAAACAAACAAAGCACCACAACAAAAACAGAAAGAGAAAGAGAATAGTGTTGTAGACACACTAACCTGGTGGCATTGGAAGTTTGGGGTTGGACACTTACTCCCCAAACCCAGGCTAGCATGAGTGTGGCTGTGATCGTGCTGCAAGAAGCATGGGAATTTAAAGAGATGGTGAAGAAGGAGGACAGTAAAAGGAGGTACTTGAGAGTCATTGTGGGCCCTTAGAAACCCGAGGGATGAATGAGAAAGGGACTTAGGGTTTAAGAATGGGAGAGGTAGTGTTCCCTAACGAAGGACATTCTAGAATAAACTACAGCTTTTTGGGGCATAGGGCAGGACATGTTATTTGTTTGTTTGAGACTGAGCATTTTTAGCATAGTAAGCATGTGCTGGCTGAGAGCATTTATGTGATGCCTTTTGGAGGCCATTTTCTTGGCTGTTGTTCACCACACTACATATTTAGGGTCAGATAGTTCTTGACAGGCTTTCAAGTTGTGATATAGGACCTATTGCTTGGGTACCTGCCTATCTCTTTGTCTTTTGTGTGTGTTGTGTCTGCCTGCAAGTTTATGTTCAGCATGTGTGTGCAGGAACCCGTAGAGGCCAGAAGAAGGCCATTCTTGTTTTGGATGGTTTGCTGTTCACTCAGTCAGAGAGGTCTCTTGTAGCTGGAGTTGACAGTGAACTTCTGCTGTTCCTGCTTCCAGCTCCCAAGTGGTGAAATTATTGGTCTGTACCACCATCCCAGTTTATGTGGTGTTAGAATTTGAACCCCAGCTTTGTGCATGCTAGCAAGCACTCTCCCAACTGAGCTGCATCTCCAGACTATTTTGGAGACAGGGTTTTTCTGTGTAACAGCCCCAGCTGTCCTGGAACGAACTGTGTAGACCAGGCTGGCCTCGAACTCACAGAGATCCTCCTGCTTCTGCTTCCTGAGTGCAGGGATTAAAGGCATATGCCACCCCCACCTGGCTTATTTAATTTTTAAATTGAATTATTTCTCTCTCTCTCTCTCTCTCTCTCTCTCTCTCTCTCTCTCCCTCTCTCTCTCTCTCTCTCTCTCTCTGTACACGTGTGTGTACATAGAAGGTCAGAGGGCAACTTTTGGGAAATGGCTCTTTCTACCATGTGGGTCCTGGAGATTGAACTTCGATTCCTCAGGTTTGGTGACAATTTCCTTTACCCACAGAGATATATCACAGGCCCTTCTGACATTTTTAAAAAATTTTTATGTGGGAGTATTTTCTTTTCCTGTGTGTATGTACACCACAGATATACATGCCTAGTTCCCTCAGAGGACAGATTCCCTGGAACTGGAGTTACATATGGTTGTAAGCCTCCAGGTGGGTGCTAGGAACTGAATCTGAGCCTCTACAAAAAGTATTCTTGACTACTGAGTCGTTTCCCCTGCCTCCTTTGCCTTTCCTGAGGACCTTTCCCTCCTTGGTAGCAGAGCCTCTTCTCACTAAGTCCTTTCTTTCAGGAATGGATGTCTACGGCTACCTCCTGGCACGAGAAGGGCGGCTGGAGGATGTGGAGAACCTTGGCTGCCGCCTTTTCAACATTTCTGATCAGCATGCGGAGCCGTGGGTGGTATCTGGGTATGCTTATTTATTCTCCTCTCTCTATAAATTTCTATCTTTTAAAAAAAAAAAAAGATTGTAATTTGAACCAGGCACAGTGGTGCAGGTTTTTATTTTCAGCACTCGGTTGGTGGAGACAGGCGGATTTCTGAGCTTCGGGCTAGCCATGTCTATATAGCAAGTTCCAGTCAGGGACCCATAGGTAAGACCCTGTCTTTAAGCAAAAAGAGAGAATATAAGTTGAAGTCACAGTCATGAGAGACCTGAATCAAACCAGGATGTGCCTGTGACTTTGGGCAGGGGCTTATTGACCCTCCTGAGTATGTTTTCTCATTTGGAGACCAAGATAATGACAGGCATTTGATTAGTAGGGCTTATTAAGTCAGCATTGAATCTCCTACTAACAGGAAGTAAAACTGTAGTAACAGCATGGCTTTATAAGTCTTTCAAGTCCTTTAATGTATGTGTGTATTTATTTTATGTGTTTAGATGCTGTTGCCTGCAGAGACCACAAGAGAGTGTGATTAGATTCCCTGGAACTGGAGTTAGAGATGGCTGTGAACTGTCATGTCATGTTGGGAATCAGACCCTGGTTCTTTGCATAAGCAGCTAGTGCTTTTAAGTACTGAACTCCAGCTCCCGAGTTCTTTTTATTTCTCTGTGTAGCTTTGGCTGTCCTGGAACTTGCTCTGTAGACCAGGCTGGTTTCACAGAGATAGAACCTGCCCCCGCCTTCGGAGTGCTGGGATCAAAGGTGTGGGTTTTTAATTTACCTGTATATGTGAGTATGTGCAGGTGCCTGTGGAGGTCATAAAAGGATGCTGAATCTCTTGGAGCTGAAGTTACAGGCAGTAGTGAACTGCCTGTGTGGGTACTGGGAACCAAACTGCTGATCCATCTTTCTAGTTCCTCTTTTTTATTTTTGGGTCAGTTTTTATCTTTTTTGGCCTTTTTGTTTGTTTTTGCTTTTAAACCAGAACATTTTATTTTCTGAGAGTTGAAGTTCCCAAGATGAACTAGATGCTTCAACAGCTGCCCTCTTGGGTTTAGGTGTCTCCTCCTCCTCCCACCTCCTGCTCCTCCTCCTTTTTTTCACCTTTTCTTTTTTGGGGGGGCAGGGGGTAAGACAGAGTCTGACTGTGTAGTGGTGGCTGTCCAGGAACACTCTAGTCTAGGATGGCTTTTGGCTTTGAACTCACAGTGATCGACTGTTTTGCTTCCCAAGTGCCAGGATTAAAGGCGTGCACCACCACTGCCGTGCACAGAATCCATGTTTTAATCTGTGTGATAGATGGTTTTTAGGTAAACTCATTGGTCCAGTCCCAGCAGTTTTTTCTGTTAGCCTTGGCACAGTAGTTACTGGTGCTTGGTGCTTGGCAGGGAGCTATATTTGCCATAGGGTAGACCTTAGAGCTGTATAGCAGTGTTGTTACTGCGTTGTTAGTACACGGCATATGTGTCTTGTTGCAGCACTTTCCAAAGGTGATGTTCAGTATTTCTCCTTGTTTTGTCTCTGCCACCAAAGAGGAAAGAACTGCTATTGTTGTTTTGATACTACAATTCTTCGAAGACTATACATTGTTTTTTGATCACATTCGTTCCATACTCCACCTCTGAATTCCTACCAGATCCAGCCTCCCTACCCCTTCCCCAATATGGTATCCTCTTTTTTATGTAGTAAACCTTTGACACCAGTGTGTGTTCTTCATTTACTTTTGGGCATAGGGCATGTAGTGGGGTGACCTACAGGAGCCAGACTTTAAGAAGAATGGACTCTCCTTTCTTCAGACCTATCAGCTGTCCATAGGTCCTCATTTAGGGGTAGAACCTCATGTACCCCACCCCAGGATGGACTGTTGATTCTGTGCAGGCACCACAGCTGCAGGGGTTTAGGAGCACAGCCATTCTGCATGTCCAGAAGACACAGCTTTGCTCCATTCCTCTCAGAATTTTGCCCCTTAAACTCTGTGCTCTCTTCCACAATGGTTCCTATGGATGTGACATATTATCCCCATTTGTGAGCAAGCACTCTTATCACTAATTCAGTACAATTTGACTTCTGAGCCCTTTGAGTTCACTTTCCACTTTATGGAGTTACTGGAGTGACTGATCGTGCCTATGTGAACTGCCCCTTGGAGATGATACTTAGCTGGTCTATGTTTGTTTTGTTTTGCTTCTTTACTGATAACTGGGTTGTAGCTGTAAGCATACTTTGTAACTGGCTTTCTCTGATTATGGACAAAGCTTTCTAAAAACATTTTTATTACATTTTACTTGTGTATGGATATGTCAACACTTGACACATATGTGAGAAAGTCATAAGACAGCAAGAACAGTTCTCTCCTTCCTTTTGTAGGTCTTAGGAACAGAACTGAAGCCATCAGACTTAGCTGCAAGCACCTTTACTCTCTGAGCCATTTATTTGGACAGTTTTTTGTTTTTTGTTTTGTTTTTAAAGACAGTCTGTCAGCTTCCCAAGTCCTCTGTTTACAGGAATTTGCCATCCAGCCTGGCATTGAGGCTTTGCTCAAATAACTTCTGGTGTTTTTTTGTCTTTTTTTTTCCCCTAGATGCCATAGCTTCTATAGCAAGCGCTACTCTCGGGCCCTGTACTTAGGTGCCAAGGCCATTCAGCTGAACAGCAACAGTGTCCAAGCTTTACTCCTTAAAGGAGCTGCACTTAGAAACATGGGCAGAGTCCAGGAAGCTATAATACATTTTCGGGAGGCCATAAGGCTTGCACCTTGTCGCTTAGACTGCTATGAAGGTAAGACAGGGAACTGCTAGTGTGACTGTGTGGGTGTGACAACTGAGCCAGGTAGAAGAAGGTTTTGTTGGGTCAGAACTCTGTTGTATGTTAGAGTCATGGCAGCTGGGGAAGAGCAGCTTTATAAACCAGACAGAGTCTTTCCAGCATTGATTGGTGGTTTGGTTTTGAAAAAAATATGTATTATTAATATTTTTTTGAGACAGCCTGTCGGTAGCCCAGCAGAGCTGCACCAGGTTTAGCAACATTTGGTGACTGAGTCACTGACACTAAAATAGCTCTTAAAAGATTCTGTTCCTCTAAAACATTTTTATAAGAATTTAAAAATAAGCTCAGTATTCTTAACAGGAAGATAAGTTCAAATTTGAAGAGAAAAATGTGGAGTTGGAAAGAAAAATCTGCTTATATAGTCAGGCTCTGCTGGGTCATTTGTAGCCCCCTTGAGTCATTAGACTGGGGAAGGCTCTCCAGGGCGGTTGTAGCTGGCTGCGGGTGTGATGAGGCTGGCCTTTGATACAGCACTTCTGTTTGTTTTTCAGGTCTCATAGAATGTTACTTAGCTTCTAACAGCATTCGAGAAGCAATGGTGATGGCCAACAATGTCTACAAAACTCTAGGTGCAAACGCACAGACTCTTACCCTATTAGCCACCGTGTGTCTGGAAGACCCAGTGACCCAGGAGAAAGCCAAAACTTTGTTAGATAAAGCGCTGGCCCAGAGGCCAGACTATGTCAAGGCCGTGGTGAAAAAAGCAGAGTTGCTCAGTGAGTGCACCACACTTTGTCTTCTTTGTTGGTTGGTGCTGCAGGTCTGAGCCTGCTTGAAGTGCTTTTATACATCACAACCAGAAGTGGTTCGGACCTGCTTAGACTGGTTTACACTGGCTAAAATCACTTGGTAGCTATTCAGTTCATCTCCGGTTTAGTTTTGAACCAGTTTAGTGTGAATACAGCTGATTTTAGTCACTTTAGTCCTGAGTTGTCTGGATCCCCTTAACTTTGTTCTTGATCCCAGCCTAGCTGGCTTACAAAGAGGCTGTTTTGGCTCATGGTTCTGGTGCTGGCCTTCTTGCTGACATCTGGATTCCAAAGGCAACATAGGACATCACATGAGTAGGGACACCATTTGTTCTGATTCATTATATGTTCCTCTGTTTTGCTGGTTTGGGAAATAAAATTGAATTTGGCTTTTTTTTTTTTTTTTTTTTTTTTGGTATTGGGCCTGTGAGACAGGGTTTCTCTGTGTAGCGCTGGCTGACCTACAACTCACTCTGTAGCCCAGGCTGGCCTCACTTGTCTTCTTCTGCCTCCCAGGTGCTGGGATTAAAGGCATGCACTACACTTTTTAAGAGTGTATCTGAAGATTCAGGGCACAGGCTCAATGGCTCAAGTAAAGGTGCCAGCAAGGCTGACAACCTCAGTTCAATCCTCAGGACCTACATGATAGAACAACATGACAGTTCTCACAATGGTCTCTGACCTTCACTCCTGTGCTGTGGTATGCTCATCCCCTTCCACATAAAGTAATGTAATCAGTTTTGGTTTTGTTTTTTTTTTTTTTTTAAGAAGCTCAGTACTCCTTATTCCAATTCTCCAGTGAAATAAAGAGCACATGCCCCTCATGAACCATGCAGAGTGTCTCTGAGGAAGTTGTCATATTGTGCTGGGTGTGATTGTACACTAGCTGAGCAGTGAAGATTGTCTTTCTCTGTAGGCAGGGAACAGAAGTATGAAGATGGAATTGCTCTTTTGAGGAATGCCCTGGCCAATCAGAGCGACTGTGTCCTGCATCGGATCCTGGGGGACTTCCTAGTAGCTGTGAACGAGTACCAGGAAGCAATGGACCAGTACAGTATAGCACTGAGGTGGGTGCTGGGCCTCCTGTGGGGAAGGGTGAAGGTAGAGGAGGCAGACACATGTTGTGCCCGCAGTTGAAAGCAGGCTAAGGCTAGTAATAAGAGGAGAGCTGGTACATTCATGGCTTCTGACATTCTTAACAACATTAAAGAAATGCTTCATGCTTTTCCAGCCCATGTCAATGTAACACCAGACTGATTTGTACAGATCCTTCTGTGCTTGTTCCCCACACCATGACTTCATAGGGTTGTACCAGTGTAGAGTTTACATTCTGCTTCTTTAAATCAAAGTATTGTTAGGTTTTTTTCCTGTGTTTGTACCATCTATAATAATTAAAACTTAAATTCTGAAGTTTGAGTACAGCTTTTACCTGCCATCTTGGTCAAAATACTAGCCAATTTCCTTGTCTATATCTCATTGGGTATTAAATAACTGAATTACAGGCTATCAAGATTGTTCAGCCAGTAGTGGTGCTGCCACATAACCCTGGAGAACTGAGTTCTATTCTCGGAACCCACATAAATGTGGAAAGAGAACCGACTCAAAGGTTGCTCTCTCTCACCTCTGCATGCATGCCATGGCTTATACATGATGCATAGACAAACTTGCTCGTGCACATGGCTCGTGCACATGTGCATGCACATACACACTTAATTAATAACACTAATAATAAATTAACTTTTGAAAATAAATGGCTGAATGAGAATTCAGAATATTCAGTAAAAAGCTCTTAGCCCTGTACCTGGTATATAGTAAATAATAAATACAGGCATTTGTACTGATTAGTGCAGGGTTTTTTGTTTGTTTGTTTTGGCTTGAGTATGTCTTGGGTATAGCAAGGAGCAGTTCTTATCAAGTCTCATAGTCATCTGCTCACTTGTCATGTAGATAGCTGAGTACTCAGTGTCTTTACAGGACTGAGAACTTTCGCTGCAGAATGTAGGGTGTGCCAAAGTGTGTGAGCTTCTGTGTAGGTAAGAATTTTGTGAAAGGTTCAGGTAAGGAAGAGATGTCACAGACTACACTTTGTCTTTGAGTAGGAACAGGATTCTGGCATGGTCTGGAATGAGAAGTCAAGCACCACGTTTTGTTAGAGGTATTTGCTAACCCACTGACTACCGTGGGTGATCACTAGAGAAAGGCTGCTTAGTGGCTGGGGACTGGCTTCAGCGTGTGCAAGGCTTCATTCTTAGTATTTTTGTTGTTGTTGTTGCTTTTAGGAGCCAAATAAATTAGGATTCTGTCTCAGCTTTATGGATTTGCTACTAATAAAAATGTCTTGGTCTGGCTCTATCCTCAGGACTTAAAATCAGTTTCATGGTATAGCATGATGGCTTTAGTTCAGTGATAGTCCTTGTGATAACATGGAAAAAAGTCACACACAGATCAAAGACACACAGAATAACTTTTTTCCTTGAGGCAGGTTGCATGAATTCATTATATACCTGAGGCTGACTGTGGTACTCTGATCCTTCTTCCCTCTCCCAAGTGCTGGGATTATTGACATACACCCCTGTGTCTGGCTGCTTCCCCAGTAGAGTGCTAAGGCTCAGTACTTGTGAGAAGGCTTAAGAACTTTAGGGAAGAAAAACTTGGATTAAAATTTTTTAATTGCCACTTTAGCCATCTTTTAGTGAATTTATTAATTTATTTTTACTTTATTTATATGAGTGTTTTGCCTGCATGTATGTCTGTGCACCATGTATGCCTGGTTTCCACAGAGGCCAGAAGAGGGCGTTAGCTGGGGCGCTGGGGTCACCATGTGGGTGCTCTGAACTGAAACCAGGTCCTATATGCAAGAGCAACAAATGCTCTAACCATTTAGCCACCACTCCAGCGCCCTAAAGTTAAAATTTCTAAAACCCAAGTCAATGCCCTTTTTTACCTCTGATGGACTTCCTGGATCCAGACCTGGAAGCCGCAATCATTTGCATCATCTCTGAGCCTAGCATCTCACTGCTAGGCCAGCTCAGTCCCAAGGAGCAAGACAAGAGACTCAGGCCTCTCTCCTGTTTTGTTGTTCCTTAGTTTGGACCCCAATGACCAGAAGTCTCTAGAGGGAATGCAGAAGATGGAGAAGGAGGAGAGTCCCACGGATGCTACTCAGGAGGAAGATGTGGATGACATGGAAGGGAGCGGGGAAGAAGGGGACCTGGAGGGCAGCGACAGTGAGGCAGCCCAGTGGGCTGACCAAGAGCAATGGTTCGGCATGCAGTGAAGGCACAATGGCTGCCTCTGGTGATTCTTGGATGGACAGATGCAGTGGGAGGACGGTGTGCTCTTGACAGGACTCCCTGTCCATTTTCTCACCTTGTAGCCAGGACTTCAGCAGCCTGCTGTCAGTCCTTCCTGCTTTGCTGAGGACAGAGAGTGACCCAAGCTACCTACTCACCAGGCCCTGGGTGTACCTGGTGAAGGACACTTTTTTCTCTACGTTGAATGGGCTCACAGGATTGACCCATCCTCCCAAGGGCATGTGCACGTGGGTGACCCTGTCAGAGTTGTCTGGTTCCTAGGAGTCGTGGTCCTGGGCCTACCATACTCCCTAGTAGTCATGGTGTTCTGGCAGTGCCATAACTGCTTCATTGATGGAGAGGAACACTTGGTCTCAGCTTGGGCAGATCTGAGAAGCAGCATGATGGGAGCATGGCCACACACAGCCAGTTCAGCTAATAAAACTGTTGAGTGGTGTCACAGTGGACACCCTTTCACAGACTCTTCCTTCCATCTCCTAGTTGGAGACAGCTGCCATAAATACACCCCCTTTTCCTCCCATGTGTTGGGAGGCAGAGCCCTAACCACTTCACATGGGGCCATACTGGCTCTTCACTGAAGCCCTGAGGTCAGGGTCTGATTTCAGCATCTACCATGGAGCATCCTCGAATGTTACTCAGCTACTAGGGACAAGTTGCCTCACCATCCTGGGTTCTACAGGTGAATGCCTTCAAGATGTAGACCAAGGTGCTAGAAATTTGATGCACATGAAGGATTCATTGTAAATGAACCATAGTCAAATTGAGAACATCTGTCAATGCAGTGGAAATGGGCCAAGGTACCTGGTGGTGACACATACTGAAATCTTGGATTTGGGGGGCAGAGGCATGACAGTTCAGCACATGCTGGGCTACAAGATACATAAGTAAAATGGACCAAGTCTCATGTGAGTGTCTCAGTATGAGCCTCAGCTTGTGCATACTAGTTGCCCCAAACCATTTCTGAGACTGCCATAGGCAGAATGTGGATGGTGCTTTTCCTGACCTGGCCTCACCAACAGCCCCACTGACCAGGCAGTGTGCTGAAAAAGAAGGCAAAACCCTTCAAGCACAACTCAGACCCAGACCACCTTCCAGTCTTCATGTCAGGCTAGATTCCCACAGGCCAGGGTAGATCTCCAGCTCCCTTCATTGTCCCGGAATCCCTTCCCTTGGAAGTCACTCATACTGCAGGGAAACTCTGGAGCAGGGTGACCCTTCATCCCAGCCGAACTCCTCAGATCTAGCCTTGCGCTGAGGTGGGAGGAATGTAGCAACCACATGACTTGGAGCAACCTCTCCTAGGAGTGGAGAGACATTTGGCTCTTTTAAGGGTGTTGGCTATGACACTGTCATAACAACATCAGGACAAGGAGCCCTGTGACTGTCCACTTCAACTGATTGCTGGGAAACCAAGCAAACTGAGGGCTGATAACCCTTAAAAATACGTGATCCCACAGGGACCTTGTAACATATGCATGTCATAGCTGGTGTGAAGTGTTCATGCTAAGTTTCTGTAACTTACTGCCCAAGTGTGGGGGCAGCTGCTCTAGGTGCTTGTGTACCAGCAAGCAGATCCTGGCACAGTACTGACTTTGTTTTAGTCACCGCCCTACTGCTGTGAGGAGACACCATGACCATGGTAACTCTTAGGAAAGAAAACACTTAATGGGGCTTACAGTTTCAGGTAGTCCATTATCATCATGGCTGGGAACATGGAGGCAGGTAGGCAGGCAGGCACTGAGCCTGTGGGAGCCTCAGAAATGGCTCAGGGCAGGTAGTGTACACAGGCTGAGGCTTGCACTGAGATAATTTTCTGAGACACGGCTTACCTTACTGTGTCTTTTGAGACAGATCTTGCTGTGTAGCCATCAGTTCTGGAGAACTATATCCTAATCCATAGGTAGAGAGTGAACCTGTGCTTGGCCTGGGTTTTTGAAACCTCAGAGCCAACCACCCCCAATGAAACACTTCCTCCAACAAAGCCGCGCCTCCTAATCCTTCCTAACAGTGCTATTCGCTGGTGACTGAGCACTCAAATCTGAGTCTGTCAGGGTCATTCCTAATCAAACCACCACAGGTGCTGAGGAGTTGTCAGCTGCTAGTACTCCTTGGTTGGGTCTGTAGCCTCCCCTTCCTGTGGGCCTCTCTCCACTGCTGAGTTCCTGTTGGACCCAGCACCCTGGTTCATGTGAGCCACCCACAGAACCAATGGCAGACACGCCTGTTTCTGAGCCTTCCTCTGGAGCACAAAACCACATGGGTGTGGCTCTCAATGCTGCAGATTGTAAGGTCTAGAACCCTGGTCTGGGACATGGGCATCTTTGCCCAACTTCCTGTTCTTGGCAGGCTTCCTGGACTTGAGGCTGACTTCAGCGAGGTCCTGGAGCTCCACCCCCTGTAGCCACCTGTGAGTGGAAAAAATGGGCCTTAACTGGCCTTACCTGTGTCATCTAGGTCTTGCAGCCTAAACCCAGCTCACCTGGGGCAGGCCCGGGCCAGCATTCACATTGCTTCTGCCAGCACAAACTCAACACGCTTACAGAAAGTTCTGCCGAGACCAGTTCTCAAGGACCACATCATCTGGATGAGAAGACACTTGAGGCCAGACTGGACAGACAGCTCACCATGGTCTCTGGGGAAACTGCTGAGGTAAGCATCTTGCTCAAACTTTCCATATTACACACGGCCTCCCTCCCCTGAGGCAGAAGGTAGTGTTAGCTGCCACTTCTGGGGACATGGAGGGGTACCAGGGCTGGCTTCTGCTGTCAAGCTCCCTTTGCCTGGACCAGACATGCCCGAGGTGCTTGAGAGGCCAGGGCAAGGGCATTGGGTTTTTCCAAAAATGTTTGTCATTGGCAGGGAGAGTTTATTTTACAAATCACACGGCACCAACAAAGCCAGGAAGAATCCAGAACCCTACTAATAGCCTTCCTTGGCAATGAGTAGAAAATGTTCATTTTTAAGTAATGGTATCAGTCTGTTGATAGGATGTAAAAGGTGTGGCCATGGGATGGAGAGATGGCTCTGCTGCCTGCTTTTCCTAAGGACCTGGGATCATTTCTCAGCACCCACATTGCAGCTCACAAGTTGCCATAATTCCACAGACTCACACAGACATGCAGGTAAAACACCAATGCATATAAAATAAAAAATTATTTAAAAAAGTGTGGCCACATGGAAAAGTCTGGTAGATCCAGAGTTGCAGTGGCCTCTTGGTCCACCTTTCCACTTCTGGTAGATGGCAAAGGAATGAAAGGGGGTCCTGAGACAGGTACTGTACACCTGTGTTCACAATTGACAAGAGGTGGGAACAACTGAGGCATCCAGTGAAGAACGCATGTACAGAATGTGGTCCAGCTAAGAAGCCGGTGGAGGGTCATGCAACCACAGAACTGTAAACACAAATGCACTTGGAGCATGTTATGCTAGATGAAAGCCAGTCACAGGGCACATGATGTGTCGGTTCTACTCATTTGATGCACCTGGAGAGTCAAGTTCCTCAGGCTGGGTGGGGGAGCGGTGCAGCCGGGAGCACGATGGGTACACAATGTATTCATGCCAGTGGAAGGCTTTGTAGAGTGGTTAGAAGAGTAAATTGGGAGGAGGGGGGACTATAATTCTCAGCATTTGGGAAGTGGAATAGGGAGATAGGAAGTTTGGGGTCATCTTTAGCTATATAGCAAATTTGAAGCCAACCAAGGATCCAGGAGCCCTTACCCACTCTTGGGTATCTTCTGTAACTTGGAGCAGCCACACTCATGTTCTCAGGTTTGTCTTGTTTGTTTTTTGAAACAATGTCCTACATAGCCCTGGCTGGCCTCAAACTCACAGATATCCTCCTGCCTCTGCCTCTTGAGTGCTGGGATTAAATGTGTGCACCACTATGCCTGGCCACCAACACTAATTCCCAACTATCATTTGTAGAAAAGTATAGAAATAGTCAAGCTGTACAGTGGTTACAGATCAACAAGCTGAGCACATTTCCACTTACACAGTTTATAACTGTTACTAATTCTCATGGAGAAACAATCATTCTGTACAGGGGTGGGAGTTACAAGAACTTTTTGAGATTCCTCCCCTTTTGAGCACATCTGGTTTCTCAGAAGGCAGTACTGGGGACTCTGCACAGAAACAGTGAGCTGAGTGACATGTTGGTGGATCTTAAGAGTGACACCTGGCTTGTGGACACTTGACGGGGAGTTCAGTCAGAGGCAAACTTCCACCCTCAGGTCTTCTAGATCTTGTCCGCTGCTGTATCCATGGCTACAGCTGCTTCTGGTCTCAGCAGCTCCCTAAGACAGCAGCACACTCGATGTCCAGAACTGCAATAATCTGTTGTTTCCTTGTCCTGGATGACAGAAGTCTCAAGTCCAGCTATTCTGTCCCAAATGGAATTAATTACCCATTTTGGGTCTGTGAGTAATGCCTTGCCACCTCAATTCTTTAAATTCTGTGCAGTCTCAACAGCTTGCCTGCACCAGTCCACTGGTGGCTTCACTGTCATTTTTGCAAAGGACTCCTTGCCCCACCCCCCTCCCCAACTGTGTAAAGTTTTCTGTGTTCTGCAGTTTACTGTGTCTCAGCACTGGGTTTCTTGTAATCCTGTTTGGAAGTTAAGATTCTTCCCATTATGGATCATGGTCTTATCAGTTCTGAAACATTCTCAGTCATTAGCTGTTCAGAGGATAAATCTTTCAGACTATTCTGAAGTGGCCAAGTTTTTGATTCTATCACATGCACCCAGCTATCCTGTGGTCCCTGCTGTGTTCTGCTTAGTGACTTGCTGATAAGTCTCTGGTGTCACCTCATCAAGTCTGTGGTTTGGGTGACTACCTTTTTTTAAATCACGGTCTTTGAATGTTGTACTATCCTGACGTTTAGGGGAGCTCATCAGGGAGTCTTGTCAGATGTGCTGTGGTCTGAAGTGTGTGTAAAGCATTCTAGGAGACCAAAAGTGCCTGCCTCAGGATGTCACCAGCACTGAGGTCTGTGCTTTGTTGCCTTCCCTCTTCACACTATCCAGCCTCCTTTGGAAGGGACACTTCCTTCACCACTGTTGAGCCCATGGAGGGGTGATTCGGACCCTGCAGTTCTTGCCCTGCTCCCTTTAACCTTTTGTTCACACCTATGCCAACTTGTGTTTCACACTTGAAGTTAAATCCAGGCTTCAGCACTCTACAGTGAGGTTGGTTCTGTTCTTTTTGACATGCCCCTTCTGTACTGTGCTAA
Organism: Phyllotis vaccarum; assembly: GCA_033318265.1. Lineage (NCBI taxonomy): Eukaryota > Metazoa > Chordata > Mammalia > Rodentia > Cricetidae > Phyllotis > Phyllotis vaccarum. Next base: position 49,686,103 of record JARWLC010000017.1, on the reverse strand, counting down.
GCACTGCCTTCTTTTAGGATGTGGCATGTCCTGTTTGGAACCTGCTATGGAAAGTGGTCTGAGGAAGCCTGAGTGGGAGGACGCATGAGCCCCATTCCTGGGTGGACATTCTTTGTCAGTACCTTGCAGCTGCTCACCCTCCTCCAGCCATGGGTGGAGCTGAGCCAGAATTCATCAGTGCCCATTCAATTCACGACATGGTAGTTCTGTCTTGACTTCCCCTGATGCCTCTGTAACCACCTGCAATCCTGCAGTCTGTTTACAACCACTGAGGCAAGAAATTAACTTACTTTTTTCTCCCTTAAAAGAAGACTTAGGGCTGAGAGATTTTGCTGGTTAAGAGCACTGACTGTTCTTCCAGAGGACCTGAGTTCAGTTCCCAGCATCCACTTAGAAAAAATTGGGCCTGGTGGTGAGATCCACCTGGGAAGCAGGAGAAGGTGGATCCAAGTTTTTGGGTAGCCTGGTCTACAGAGTGAGTTCCAGGACAGCCAGGGCTGTTACAAAGAGGAAACCCCGTCACAACAGAAAAAGATTTGTCTTTCCCCTTCATGCTTGACTGTGCCCCATGTGCATGCAGTGCCCAGAGGCCAGAAGTGAACTACCATTGTGGGTGCTGGGAAGCCATCACTGTCCCTCTATTTTTTTTTTAAATGCTGTGTGACTGTGTGCACACAAGCATGAGTCAGTTCTTTCCCATAGTGGGGCAGTGGGTCAATCAAGTAGCCAAACTCAGGTCAGGCCTGGATGTAATCACCTTTACCAGCTGAGACATTTTGCCAGCCCCCCCCCCCTTTTCCCTTTGGTTTGGCTTTTAGGTCTCATTTGTCGTGCAAGCTGTTCTGAACATGTGCAGTGCACGTGGCTCCTGAATGATGCAGCCTTCTGCACTGAGAGCCCCCTTTAGGCAGAATATGCATCATTCATTGCTCCTTGATGACTCAGGTTCTTTCCCCCATAGTTTGAATGGTCTATATAAGCAATTTTGAGTTGTAACCCCTTTGGAGGGTGTCAAATAACCCTTTCACAGGTGTCACCTAAGACTATCCTGTATATCAGATGTTTACAATTCATTAGCAGAAAAATTATAAAGTAGCAACACAAATATTTTATGGCTGAGGTACATGAGGAATTGTATTAAAGGATGCAGCATTAGGAAGGTCGAGAACCACTGTTTAGATATTGTTTCTTGGTGGCAGGCAGTTTCTAGTTTTTGCAGGCCAATAGGCTAGTGGGAAGGCAGGCATGGTGGCTCTCTTGGGAGATGGAGACAGAAGGAACAATTCAAGGGCAGGTTCAACTAAACTGAGTTTGAGCCAGAGCCAGCCTGGGCTGTGGGACTCCATCTAAAAAACTAAAATGGATTATTCTTGTTTATCTGAACATATTTGGGGACTACATGAAAGTGAAGTGTTGGTCGGAAAGGTATGGGTATTTAAAAACAGACTGAAGTGCTGGCACTTAGGAGGCAGGGGCAGCTTGTGAGTTTGAGGCCAGCCTGGACTCTTATATAGAGTTAAGGCCAACTGGAGACACAGTATGAGACTGAAAAATATAAGCAAAGTAACAGTGATGTTCAGAGATAAAAAAACCTCCAAAAGGTTAGATATGGCCCATTATGTTACACCAACAGACTAGAGACTGTTCTCTACTCTGTATGAGAACTCATTTTCTTGACTCTGGAGTGGATTCCAATCACCGCTGCCTTTAGGCTAAAAGGAAGTGTAGTGTACAGATCTCTCTCCCAGGGTTCCAGGTTTCTTCCAAGTTTCTTCCTTGTACTTCGAAAACCTTAAGGTGGCAAGAGGCTTCATGGTGAGGCCTTGCCTCACACACTGCTGCCGAGGTCCTATTGCTTTGGTCATTGGTCAATCTGACTTGTCTGCTCCAAGCTTCCTGCTGCTGCACACTTGTTTTACTTCTCTCCTGCAATGTGCTGCAGTTTTTGTTGTGGGCCTAGAGTGGGCCTGTTGGGTACTGCAGGGTGACACTCAGGTGTTCTCCAAGAGGTACTACTTTCTCACAAGCCATGAAGTACACAGCTGACATATGCTAGCATATTTTGCAAGACACTTTTCTCCCAGAGTGCATGTAGTCTGGGCTATACAATCTTTACCCATTTGCACTAGATTGGGTCTAAGGATACAGGAATGTTTCTTCCCACCAACTACACATTTAGCTCAGCTGGCTCCTCAGACAGTGCACTAGCTGCTCAGCATGCTTCATCTGCCCTCACATTAGAATGAAGATTAAAACTATCTTCAACATCTTCTTTGAGGTTGTTTGTGCAAGGATGCACACCTTTCAGGACGAAGATAGAGCTCCAGGTCAGCTTGGCCTGCAGCAAGACTGTCTTTATTCCCTCTGAGAAATTTCCCTTTTAACTGGCGATGACAAGTGATCTTGTTATTCTGAAGTGTGAACCATGAATAGTCCAGTATCATCCTGGATTTGGGCATGTGTGGAAGATTGATTTGTGATGGAGTCAGCTGTTTCTGATAGAAACCATGGGTTCCGGGAATCAAACACTAGGCTTCTCTAGCAAATGCCTTTTCTTGCTGTCTTTGGGTGTTAACTGTAGTCAAGGGGTTCTTCCCTGTATTTCAGGAGCTGCCAGGACTTAAGTTTTCCATTAGCTGAGTAAAGACCATGAACTACCCCAAGCCCATCTCTGGCAAATAAAGGATGAATTCTGGATTCATTCAGGTTTACCTGTTAGCTGCCTCAGGTGACAGCATGGTTGTTCTGCATCTGAGCCATCAGGCAGCTCTAAGGATGGTCATGTGTAGAATAGAATCTCCTCTTCCTATTTCTGAGCAATGACCTGACCTATTCTCTGCTGAGGCCTACCAGTGACACACACTCTAGTTTTAATGGTTCAAGTATAAAACTAGTCTCACATGAAAGAGGGAACTTGGCACCCATCCCCACTCTCCTATAAAACAGCCACTGCCACACTGAGGGTTTATCGTAGAATAGATTTATTTACCTGAAATCATGTCTGTGCAATACCTGTTACCAGCACAGAGAGAAACTGACCTCTACTTCCAGTCTACAGTCAAACATGCGCTGTGAGAAGCTGTGAGGAGCCGACGCTTGAGCACTTTATTACAGTAAATGCACACAATACTTGTATTGCACCAACATCTGTCTACTGCTTCTGACTTCATTAAATAAATTACATTAATACAGTGTGAAACAGCTGGCTGCACACCCAAAAAACAACTGAAATTAGGACCAGAGGCCTAAGTTGTTATCATTCCACAGCTGTGTTTTAAATGAATTTATAAATAAGCAAACTGTACAGGGCCAATTAGAAAGCATGTTTCAATGTCACTGTAGAGCAACCTGGCTGCTTACAACTGAAGGCATGCATTACAATTATACAGCTATAGAGGCTATGACATTCTGTAGAGAAATGTGGAGACTTGGCTGATGGCTTCTTTTCTTGGACAAGGTTTCAGAACCTTATATTCTTCTTGCAGCAAAGAAACCCAACATTTCTGGAGAGGCTCTCTGATACGTTATGCTAAATTGTACATTTGTTATTTTGATTGAACAGCTAAAACCCCACTGGTAATACACATTTCCTCCACATCACACAGTGAGTTGGGAACTGTTTCTATTTTTCTTTTCCCCAACATCAGTCATGCAGAGGGCTGGTAGATGTGTTGCTAACAATGCACATGCACGCACCCGAAACACCCTTACATTTCTGCATATGGTTTAGGAAGCGGTTACTCCAGTATTGCTGAAAAGGAAAGAGAGAGGAAATCAGCTTCTTTTGAAACAAAGCAATGTTAGAACTTCCCAAGACACATCAACAGGGACAGACAGAAAGAACCTGCCATTTGGTCTAGATGCAAGTTGAGCATTTCTGACCCCGTGTCCTGAGGTGGTAGTCCCTGTCACACCTAGAAGCAGTGGCTTGGTGACTGCCCTTGTGCCTACTACTGCTGGCTCCTAACAAGGCCCCATGAGGCATAAACCAAATCTCAGTAGCCGTGCAGAGGGTGAAGCAGGTGGAGCAGAGTGAGTGGCATGGCACTAGGGGAGGGAAGGCCTTCCTGCTCCCTCCCTGTTCTCCATGACAGTAGTCCTGGGCCGCAGGCTCAACTCTGATGAAATTTGGCAGCTCATAGCAAAGGGCAACCATGCCTCTTGGCTTATGGGCACTGCAGGCACCAAGCTAGTGCTATGGTCTTGGATGTTCTAAGGTCTCGGACTGTTGGTTTGAGACTTCAGTTTGAGGATGCTATGGTACCAGTTGCTGTGAGGTGGTGGGCCTTCCCTGGCCCTGGCCACACCCTAGCTGCTTAGGAATGTATCCCCTTCATTTTACTGAGTGGGTTGCCGGGCTGAACCTTTGATAGAGCTGCACTGAAGAGGCCACTTAGGAAAACAAGGCTGAGTTCCAGGCTAGACTGCCCTAGTAGGTTCTGGACAACACTGCCCACGGATGGGCATGTATTGTCCCTTCTTGGTGCTGGGTGAGGGTAAGGCTGAGTACCTACAGAAGGAAGCCTATGGCTGGGACTATGCTCTTGGCCTTAGTCTATGTGGGCCAGGGGACCAAGTATTCCTGGCTCAGGGTAGCAGTAATCTAGACTGTTCATCTGTCAGTCTCTGTGGATGTTAAAGGACCCACAGCACCATCAAGGATTAAATATTTCCTCTAATGGTACACTTATTTGTAGAGGTCACTGAAATGAGGATCCAAGGAACCAAGTAAGAACTGAATGTCTTAGTCTCTCAGGGCATGGTGTTATGCCCCTGTACTCTAATAGTCTGTTCTTACTTTGTAGCTAAACTACACCTTTGTGTTTGACCCACTGCCTGTTTCCTGAGAATCATTGCTCCCTGCAGCACCCAGAGGCCTTCAACTCAATGGTAAGTTGCTGTGTTCCCTTAGAACCTGGCACTCTCTGCATGCCCAGCAGCCACCTGCAACTAAGGGAGCTAGCAACCCTTAGACCTTTGTATGAGGAGGTTTTAATGGCTCTGCTCCAGACATTCAGACTAAGATATGTCCTAAAAAGGTTGACAATTTCCTATACAGGGTCAGTATCCTTCTGCAGCCAGTGAAAACCCAAAGCCTTAGAAGATTTTTGTGTAAGGTCTGTTTGACTCTAGAGGTGACACAGCTCCTTCAGCCAGGTCACAAGAACCTCTTCTCCAAAACTCAGAAGAATCAATGTCTCTATTAGAGTCTCTTTCCTTAGGAAGTGGGCTACCTGACAGGTACAGGAGCCCACTAGCAACAGGGGCCATCTCATTCAGTGGCATCACCTGTACATAGGCCACAGCACCCCAATCCCACGGGGAAAATACTCACGTTAGTTGATGGATGTTGGAAGGCATTGGAGGAAAACACCACAGTTAGGACTGTTAATGACTCACACTGCCATTAAGACTGACCTTGAACATGCGCAAACGTTCATCAGAGTCATGATGGTGGTGGTTAGTGCCACATTCAAATAAAAATAGTTCTATACAATATGTTCATTTGGTCATGTGCTATTTACAGATTTTACAAAACATACACACACATACACACACTTGCTCTTACACCAGGCTACATACAACAGGCCAGCAGAAACTTGCATAAATGTATACACATGACAGATCGTGCCTATACATTATAAATAAAATCCTACTATGCAGCAGAACAGGATCCTTCCCCTCAGGAACAGGAAAATTAAGGCTCTAAACTGAGAACCTTAGAGAAATCTGAACTGATTATATAGATGGTTCATGGTAGGCCATTAAGAACAAGACAGTTATTTTTCTCTGTCCATTTAAAATGTTTTATTTTTCTTTTAAACTAGATTGTGAAATGCCACTGAATAGGCAATGTTGGCAAAACAATGTCTGTTACAATAAAATACATTAGACATTTAAATAAATAACCTTAAAAACTAGGCGAAGGGACAGAAACCCAGTCGATTGAATCTGGAGCAATGTTTTCTGCACAAGTGAGAACAGGCAAACCTCGTGAAGCCAGATGTAAACAGAACCATCAGACCTACAGAAGAAGCCAAGCGGGCTGGGGTGGGCTGGGGGTGACAAGAGGCTGAGGGTGCAGGAAGTGGCAAACCAAAAATACTGACTGAGGTAGCAGGACTCTGCTCAGTGCAGAAAAATTGGCTTATGAATAAAAATTAGACTGTGATATCAAATTAATCCAGAGAATCATGCAAAAGACACAATACATGCTATTTAGTTTTTTGTTGCTTTTTTTTTTTACTTTTAAAAACCACACACATTCATTTCCTAAAGTCTGCTGCCAATTAATTTGCTGACAATGTCTGCTGGCTCAACTATCTTTGTACAAGTATGAGTATTAAACACAACACTGTACATGCTTTTTCATCTACAAAAAAATATCTGCATAAAATAGTGTTAGTTCTCTGTACATGTCAATGGACACTTTAATTATGTGTATAAAAAAAGGAAAATCTTGTCCCACTGGAGTCAGAAAAAGCAAAACAAAATCTAGAATATGAAACCTCCTTCACCAGCCAATATGTTCATGTGAAAATTCAGCAGAAATAGACAGTTGCTTTAAACAATAAAAAATTAATTGATTAAGTTAAACATCTTCTGTATGTAGCGCTGTCAGTCAAGACCAGAACATATCGCTAAAGTTAGTGTCTGTGCTGTAGACCCAGACCACCAGGGGCATAATGAGCAGCACAAACGGCCAGGAAATGCCATCGGTGCATGCCGACAGCGAGCAGGAGGATTTGGTGGCAGGCTGCACACACTCTTTACCGGGTTCCAGGTAGTTTCGGGCCACAAACTTGAGCGTCTCATCCATGAGGATCACAGGCAAGGAGATTTTCAGCACCATCAGCCACTGGGTCAGATTCAAGGGTGTGATCTGAAAGATGAGCTGAAACAAAGAAGGCTGCATCAAGCTTCTGGACTTACCAGAGACAGGCCACACCAGAGCCCGCCTGGGGTCCGCGATGATAACTCACTGGCAAAGGTTCCACATAGAGGATCAGGAAGTGAAGTGACATGGACAAGCAGATGGAGCCCACGAGCCAGATATTCTCCCAGGGGGGCATCCTCAGCAAGGACTGGTTTTCAGATAAGCTACAGGTGAGAAGAGAAGTGATTTCAGTGGATACAAGGCTCATCATGTCAGTGACACAGAAGGGGACCAACTAGGCACCAGTACAGCAGGCTCAAAGCTGCTGGCAATGGCTAAAGACAGCCATTTGGAAACTTTTGTCAGTGGCTTAGTTGAATAGAACTTCTTGTGCTCCAGGGGTGGTAAAAGCATAGCTGTGATTGCCAGTCCTATTCACAGACCTTAAAGTAGCAGGAACTTGCAGAGGCAAGAGTACCTACTGCTTCTAGGGGCCAACAGCTTAAAACTGTCTTTTCAGGGAGGTAAGAACTTTACCAGCCATTACCCCTCAGCCTGTAAGACTCACTAACCTGTTAAGGGCATTGCACATCTCTATGGTTACTAGAACAGAAAGTGCCATTGTCATTGGGTACGGGGACTCAAAGATTGCACAATCTACTCCATCGAAGTCTGGGTTGTCCTCTTTACACTGTAGGAAATGACTCTGCAAAGGAAGTCCAAACATATTCTGTCAGTCTGGGTTGTCCTCCTTACACTTCCCTAACTGAGATCCATACCCCAGAACCAACCCTGGGTCACAGAGATGCCCGAGACACCCGTTTGAGACCTAAGATGATCGATCCCACACTACAGAAAAACCAAGGGTTTATAAGAATTCACTCTACTATACATAAAAGGGGGTGGGGGGAGATTGTGGCTAAATACCAGCTGGTAGAAGGACACTCTTGGACCACCATCTGCAGCGATGAACCACCATGCAGCAGCACCCACAGTGGCAGCGCCAACATAACCTGGAAACAAACATGTTTACACACTCAGGGCTGTGGACAACACTGCTGCACACTGCAGGTTAACACACAGGCCAGAGCAGCTAACCACAGACAGGGTGTTTCTTTCTGGTCTAAAGCAACCAGGCAATCTCTGGAACTTGTGAGGAAAAATTCCTGCTGAACCCAACCCAGACTGTACAATGTGCCAGAGCTAAAAAGTAAGCACAGGCAGGCTTCAAGACTGCAGGTATACAGGTTTCCCACTAGGCCATATGAGTGTGAAGGGACCAAGGCCCACGCACTATTTGTAGGTAAACTGATATAACCTTGTTGGATACTATGTAGCTGCATTGGTTCTTTCATGGCCTAGCAAAACCCTTCAAAGAAACTGCTGGGCCTAATGCAGAGGTCGTTCTTTATTAACTATGATACACAAAGTATTACAAAGGTATGTGTCCATATCCCCATCATATTCCTTCCCTCCCTCCCCCCTCAGTCACCCAAATACAGAGCACACACTGACTAACCTGGAAATTACAACAGTGCTCAGGGCACTGGCTAAAAGACAACAGACAGGGAATCACCTCACAGACAAGAGAAAAGTTTTTGAAAGAGCCCAAATCTATTTGATCTCCAAAGGGCACTTGGTTCATGAGATCAAGGCCAGATAGAGGACTGGCAAGCCGAGAACCAAGCTGCTCTAGCCACTCACTGTATGCTCTTTGAATCGAAAGCAGTTTATGCATTAAGCATTTCTGTGGGTCCCAGGGCAGTGGTTTTACTTCTCTGAAAACTTCCCTAACTGTGACAGAGAATACAGAACTAGCCTCTGTGAGTGGGACCCCACTTGGTGGTAATTACCCATTCACATCTCAGCCTGGAGCTCTGAAGAGGGAAGGGCCAACCAACACTGTACTCACAGCCAATAGCCAGGTATCGGAAAAAGAGCCATCCGCTGATCAAAGGTTCTTTTGGGTTCCGGGGCGGTTTGTTCATGATGTCCAGGTCAGGAGGGTTGAATCCCAGAGCAGTGGCAGGCAGACCATCTGTCACCAGATTGACCCAGAGGAGCTGGACAGGAATCAAAGCCTCAGGAAATCCAAGGGCAGCCGTCAGGAAAATACTGTTTTCATCCAAAGGAATAAATAAGAGAAAGACCTCAGTGACTGGGGAACTATGATGCCTCTTCTCTCTCCAAGCCACAAGCATCAAACAACGTATATACTCCATCAACGTTCATATGAAACATAAAGAGAGCAAGATTTTTGTGACTTTAAACTATTGAGGTTAACTAATTCCTATGTGGGTTTTGGTTTTTGCTTTTTTTTTTGTGGTCTCTATACAGAGAGGATTCAGGCTGATCTTGAACTCTGGTTTTCCTATCTCTGCCTCCAGAGGGCTGGGATTAAGTCATGCACCACCATACCCATCTTATGGGGCCACTGCAGACAAGCCCCTTGAGACTTTTTCTCCACCCAGGCTAACAAAGTTACCACAGAAGCAGCAGCAAACTCAGAAACCCAACACTCAAGCCCCAGCCTTGAAAGACAGCACAGTCAGGCACCCACCAAACCACTTCCCCGACATTGGATGAGATGAGGTATCGGATAAACTGCTTCATGTTGTTGTAGATAGCTCGACCCTCCTCAACAGCAGCCACAATAGTGGAGAAATTGTCATCTGCCAGGACCATCTCAGAGGCAGTCTTGGCCACTGCAGTACCTGAACCCATGGCAATGCCAATTTCAGATTTCTTCAGAGCAGGGGCGTCATTCACACCATCACCAGTCTGAAAGAGAAGCCACAGCTGATTTAGACATCGCCATGTGGCACACCTCTGAGTAGAGGCAGACTGACAGTAAAAGGAAATGGGACAGTACCTGGTGTTGGAACACTTTACTAGGAAAATGTAAAAGCAACCTAGTAAGCTAACCAGAGACACAGAGAGGCAGAACCCAGGGAACTGCACATCTGCTTCAACTATCTTATACTGACACTCAAAACCCAAGAGCCATCTGTGGTCTGGCTGGCCACATAATTTAAAGTCATCTCCACACTTCAGACATATATTCAAATACTAAATATTGTTTCTAAATTACAAACAAACCAAACAAAACCCTAAAAATACCCCATTTTTTTTGTTCTTATAGACAGGATCTCATTAGATAGCCCAGGGTTGCTTCAGACTCCTAAGTTCCAAGATTATGGGCACATACCATCATGACTAGATGGATCTGCTGTTTGTGCCATGTGCTCGTATCTAAAACCTTACCATAGCTGTGATCTCATCAAAGGACTGAAGGAACTCAACAATCTTAGACTTGTGGGAAGGTTCAACGCGAGCAAAACAGCGGGCATTCAAGCAGGCATCTCTCTGGGCGGAGGGGCTGAGCTCATCAAACTCCCGCCCTGTAAAAGCCTTTGATGTCACATCCTCATCCTGAGCAAAGATACCAATGCGGCGACAGATGGCCACTGCGGTGCCCTTGTTGTCTCCAGTGATCATGATGACACGGATGCCTGCTTGCCGGCACAGTTTTACAGAAGAGGCCACTTCAATCCTGGGAGGGTCCAGCATGCCCACGCAGCCAACAAAAGTCAGATTGGTCTAAAGTAAGACAGTCAATGTGAGTTCAAACAGCTTATCCCCACTATTAGTTCTGGCCACTCTTACAGCAACTCATAAATTTGACTGCCCTTGATTGAAACAAGGACTACAGTGATTGGTCCTACAGACCCTGGAGCAGTATTCCCACCCCAACCTGCCGATTGCACATCTCTCCATGATGGAACCGGGGACTGAACACAGTTTTACTCATACTCAGCAGTGTTCTACTTACTACTGAGCCACATCCTCACACTTCATTATTTTTTAGTATCTAATTTTTTTATGTGCACTGGTGTGAGGCTATCAGACCCCCAAGAACGGATTTATACAGTTGTGAACTGCCATGTCGGGCTCGAGATTGATCTTGGCCAGGTCCGCTGGAAGAACAGGCAGTGCTCTCAATCGCTGAGCCATCTCTCCAATCATTTTTAAGAGTATATACCCTTGTGAATTATTCTAAATTCTCACACTCTGTAAGAATATTATCCAGGGGAAAACAAAACAGTGTGTTGAAGAATAAGAGCCCTCAGACACTGGTAGTATCAGTGCCACAATGAAGCTCCTTCTGTTTAGAACATTACAAACCCTGACATAAAAATTAGGTTTATGGGGGAAATGGAGATGAATCTCTCATCTTGTACATTTCACCAATACCTAATATTTTTTAAATGTAAACTAAGTTTTTAATGGTCATTAGGCTTTACAGGTTTGTCTGAACTTGTCCTGATTATTCTGCTTTGAAAGCAGATTTAAGTCCATTTCTGCCTGAAGCAACAATCCAACAGGCTGAGCAGTAACAGTTCTGGTGCAGGTACCTCATACTTGATGAAGTTGGCTGAATCTTCCAGATGCATCTCCTCTCTCCTCAGGGGGTTGTCATGAGTGGCCAGAGCCAGGCACCGCAGTGTATCACTGCCACTGCCCCACTCTCGAATGACAGACATAATCTTCTGTTTGACACCAGGAGTCATGGGGACTTTGGTACTGCCAACTCGGATGTGAGTACACCTGTCGATGACACCTTCGGGAGCACCCTGAGAAGGTGAGATTCAGGTTAAGTGATTGTATCTGCCTATTTACCTGGTGAGAAAAAGCCCGAGTCTGTGCAGTACTTGCCTTCACAAACATTTTGCTCATGGATGTCCGGCTAGGTTTGTTTGGTGTACAATAGACAGACATTGATTTTCTATCACGTGAAAACTCTAGAGTAAATTCCTTCTTCATTAGCTGTTTTATGACCTGTAGGAGATCAGAGATGAACTGCTGGATTACTATTTCTAGACATTTTACCTCTGCTCGGATGCTCATCAGGCACTCATGATATGACAGACTATCAATGTTGGGTCTTGGGTATATGGCAGCACAAACAGCAGTGAACAAGAGAGCAAGTATGTACCCTCATAAAACTGTCCTCTAGTTTGGGAATAGATTAGAACATAAAACTAAGATATACTGAACACCAAATACCACAGGGAAAATTGTACGTGAAGACATTGGAGGGCTTTAAACAGTGGCTACTAAGAGTTGCCTGAAGGGCTGGCTGGTGTGGTGGTGCACACCTTTAATTCCAGCACTAGAGGAGGGGAGATCTCTGTGCATTCAAGACTAGCCTGGACTACATAGTGAGTTCCAGGACAGCCAGGGCTACAACAGAGAAATCCCATCTCAAAAATAAGTAATTTAGTTTTTGATTTTTTAAATTCTTTCTTCAGACAGAAACTAGTAGAATTAATTTCTAACTTTGTATCACTTTTCTGAGATGGGGTCTTGTTAACTAAGTAGCCCAAGTTGCCTTGAACACAAGAGTCTTCCAAATACTGGGTTATAGGTGTCTCAGGGATTCCCTGGTCAGAGAGCAAATACCCTGAGAACGGCAAATTAAGAGTTGTTTATCTGTTGCACAGCCTAGCTGGCAGGAAAATCACTGTGGCAGAACTTGAGAACTAGATACATCATTACATCCACAGTAAAGCACAAAAGACTAATGCGTACACATTAGGCCATTAGACCCCCTTCTACTGGAACAGTTCAGAATTCTTTCCTAGGGAATGGTCCAGTTAACGCAGGAGAATCCTCTAAATGCCAACCTAAACAACTCTTCATCTACAAAGTGACTTTAGGTTATGTCACGCAAAGCTAACCACAACAGGTGTACTACTGTTTCTTTTTTCTACCCATGAATTAAATGCTCTAAAGAAATACTTGGAGGTCTTGGTAATTGCCAATGCACTCATCAGGGTTAGCTGACAGGTTTTTCTTTTGGTAGCTTTCATGATTTTAAGCCTTTGTGTTTAATTTATTGAGCCTTGATTCATGGGCCAGCAATATTTTATATTTTTTGAATAATCTATATGAATTTTAAAATGGTTTAAAAAAACCCACCCATCCATAATAGATAGGGAAGGAGGAGGGAGGGCTGGCAGGCTGGGTGTGGCGGTGTATAACTTTGCTAAGATTAAAAACAGAGGCAGGCAGTTCTCTGAGTTTGGCCAACCTGGTCTATAGAGCAACTTCCAGGACAGCAGGGTACACAGACAATGTCTTGAAAAACAAACAAAACAAGCAAGAAAAGGGGGAGGGGCTGGAGAGATAGCTGGGGGTTTAGAGCACTGGCTGTTCTTCCAGAGGTTCAGAGTTCAATTCCCAGAAACCACATGGTGACTCTGTAATGAGATCTGGTGTCCAGGCATATATGGATGCAGAATGTTGAGAAATATTTTGAATCATTACAATTATTACTGATGTTTTTTTTCCTTCTGAGTAGTCGGTAGGTTTGATTTCTGGGATCTGCAGAAATCTACATTTCCAGTTTGTTTTAATTTTAAAAAATAATTCTTTTTAATTTAATGTACACTGTGTTTTGCCTGCATACATGGCTGTATAAAATAAAGGATTGGGTGCCTTGGAATTGGAGTTACTGTTGTTGTGACCTGCCACTTGGGTGCTGAAAACTGAACCTAAGTCCTCCGGAAGAGTTGTTTTTTTCTTATTCAAAGAGCCATTTCTCCAACATGCTCCCCCAAGTGTTTTGCCTACATACATGTTTGTACACCACATGGAGACCAGAGAAGACCGCTGATCCTATTAACAGGAGGTACAAATAGTTCTTAGCTGCCATGTGGATGTTGGAAATCAAATCCAGGCACTCTAAAAACAATCAGCCAGTGCTCTTAACCAAGGAGCTATCTCTTCAGCTCGAAAATTCAATCCATCTCTAACTGCTGACTTGTCTATTTTGTTAAATTAAACAAATCTAACAAATTGTTTAATGAATGCAACCACTGTATTTAGCACAGGGTTATGAATGACTCAAGAGGTTTTGATGGACAGGTAGAGGCAAGAGCTTGATTGAAGTGGACTTGAGAAAACAGGAACGGAAAAGGATAATACACTACAACAGTTCTTTTCACTGAGTTCAAAAATGGGGTGTCAAACACTCATAGCTTCTTTGGAGAAGGCAGTCCTTGAGACATACCTGTGACAATTTACTAATGATTGCTGGGGTGGTTTGGGTTTTTTGAGGAGGGGGTGGTCTATGATTTGGTTTTATCTAGTGAGAGTCTTTACAATTTGTGGCAATCCTCCTGGACTTGGCTTCCTGAGTACTAGGATTATACGTTTGAGATCAATTTATCTGATTGTAACTATAAGGAAAAATGTGGAAGAGCAGAGGTATAAACAAAGTCTCAGAGGTCAAGGAGGCAGGAAAGGAAAGGAGAGTGAATGTATATGTATGGTAAGACTAAGAGACACAGCACCCCAAACTCAAATACTGACCGAGTTGCAGGCATTTGCACGTTCTATTTTAGACAATCCCTTCAGTTCAGTATCAAATACATTCATCTTCTCTACCAGGCAAGTGAGAGCAGTCTCTGTAGCTTCTCCAACCTTTTCATACACACCCTTTGCCTGCGTTGTTGAAAGAAGTCATTGTCAGCAGGATAGCCTATTCCACATGAGAAAAGACACTCAAGGTATAACCATGAGACACTACCATGAACTTATTAATGTGCTTTCTCATTTAAAGTGTCTGTTCACTTCATTTCAGGTCATAGTTTGTTGTTCTGATAAGTTTGCACCCTCTGACAGGGAAGGCCTAGCCTTTGAGGAAGAAAGCAAATGATTACCCTGCTATTCAAAGTTTTCTTGTTGTTACAATTCTTCACCACCACCAAAAGCTGTCCTTAAGGACATATTTAAGTACAATTATCACCCCCACTGTCTTCTAGCCTGAGTTCTGGTTCTTTAAAGTAAGGGTGCATCAGTGGTGAGAACATCACCACACACTACTTATCCTAGTAAAACAACTAGAGTGCACAGCCTCAGATCTATGAAAGGTAACACTAAATAGAAATGGGAAATAAAATCAGAAACTTGTTTTCAAAGAGAGAAAGAAAGATGGCCTTTTTAATTCCACTCACCCAGGGACGGGCCCCTTTCCCATTAGGAGTCTTACCTCATTATAATCCAAAGCAGAGTCATTACACAGAGCACAGATAGTTGCTAACTCTACAAGCCCATCATACTGATGGCACTTCACTGGCTTATCATCTTTATGCCTATCAAAAAAGAAAACATTTCTGGATCACAGCTTGCCTTCCTTAAGATATAAACAAAAAAACAAAACACTTTGCATGAGGAGCTATGGTTGTGTGTCACAATGGAGCATGTGTGTCAGGACAAATAATGCAAAGTCTTCTCCTTCCACCATGTCAGTCCCGGAGATGAAACCCCACTGTCACACTTACAGGGAAAGTGCTTTTATACTCGGCCTCCCATTTGTTTGAAACAAGATGGCCCTCTGAACCCACAATCACTGGGATGACAGGCACCTAACAGCAGTGACAAAGCCTCCCAATGATGAAATCTAAGTTTGGTGAAACAGACTGGGACAGATTCAAAAGCATTTGAATGATGGCTCTTTGAAATCTGACCAGACTAGAAATCCCTACTGAAACTTCCATCATGAGTAAGTGAAGAACCAAATAAAGCATCAGAAAATCTAGGCTTCAAAAGGTACTCTGGTAATAAAAGTCACTAATTTGAGCCACAGTCAGCCACCTTAGCTATAGTTCCTTTTGTGTGTGTATGAGTGCTTTTGAGACAGGTTCTAATGAAACCCAGGCTGGCTGTCATCTCCTGACCTATTAGTATTCACCACACTCCACTGTTTATTCAGTGGTGCTGAGGCTCAAAGCAAGATTTCAGGTATGCTACTGATACTTTAGCCCCACCACTAAGCCACACCTCTGCCAACACCAAGATTTTCCTTTGTGAGGATCTAAATAACTAATCACTTACAAAAACACAGACTGCAGAGGAAGGTTACTCACACTTCTCCAATGGGTGCATATGTTGATCCAGTTATGGTAAATTCATTAAGGGAACAAGTATCACCTTCAACTTTGTCCAGAATGAACATCTATAAGGAAATACAGAATACAAATCCTTAAAAGATACATATACAACCATTCCTTGTCTACAGTGAAAACCCTGTCATTTAAGACTGTGGTTTGAATGATGCTCACCTAGGCTCAGCCTCCCAGCACTCTCCTTACTCAACCTAATTGCCTAAACAGCGATGCAGTCTAAGATAGCCCAAAGAAAAATACAGGGATTCAAAAATCAGTAAAAGGTAGTCCCCAGTTACTGCTTTATTACAGTCTTGCTTTAGAACCAGGCAGAGCATTCAGGTAAAAGACTCACATTTCAAAGGCAAATGCTCCTTGAGAAAAATAATTCAAGTTTGAGGGCAGAATGAGCTGTTGGTCCTTTCCCATCCACAGGCCGACAGACCAGCTTCTACCAATGCACACACTCTTTCCTTCCTTCCTTCCTTTTTTCCAGACAGGGTCTCACTATGTAGTCTGGCCTTAAACTCTAGAACTGCTTGCCTCTCCAGTGTTGGGATCAAAGATGTGCACTATCACATGGGGGGAGGGGGGCCTCATTTCATAGAGAAATCATAGGAAAAACAGGTTCAAGATTACACAATTACTAAGTGAAACACTGAAGCTTGTGTTAATTACCAATCTTTTCTGTAAGAAAAATCCAATTCCACCCTTTACTTAAGATCACTTAAGATTCTATTTTTCAGCCTCAAATAGGCATATGATATCTCATCTAACTTCTCAATTCTTTTGCTGTCTTTAAATATGACAGTATCTCAGTTAGTCCAAACTATCCTCAAACTCAGTGTTGCCAAGGATAATCCTGACTTGCTGTCTCTATATATGCAGGAACTGAGATTATATTGGGGTCACTGTGTCTAGTCTCAGTTCTTACTGAGCACATTTAAAGGCTTCTTACTTTGTTAGAACATCATTTGAACTAAAATAACAGAAGTGGGGCTAACTTGACAGAATATGCCAAGTTACAGCTCAAGTATTTGCTTTTCAGGGAGAAATGGTGTTTCCTTAGTGTGCTATGGAAATCAAGAATTCAAAAGTTATCTAGTGATTTCCTCTGGAACACATACATCTAGAGACAGGATCAAGTCTACAGCTATCTTTTTGACAGAAATTTATTAAGACACGTATACCTTCTATTTCCAAAGACAATTCAGAAATTAACTTTTTTAAATGTATCTGTGTGTCAGGAGTGCATGCAGAGGTTAGAGGATAACTTTAGGATGCAGTTTTCTCCTTCCAGCATGTGGGATCATTCATAGATTGAACTCAAGCCATAAGACTTGGCAGTTAAGTGTTTTTAGCCGTCGAACCTTCCTGCCAGTCCCAGTTTGGTAACTGAATGATTAATTTCTCTCGGGTAGTCAAATACGGCTTAGGCAGGCCTCATAAAACCCTTAGGACAGTAGCAAATTATCAACCAAAGGTTTTGATGGCATATAAACATAGTTTGATGAGAAGCCTAGAAAAACCTAAGAGTCACAAGGGACACTTCTTACCCTGCAGACCGACATCTGATTAGTGGTTAGTGTGCCTGTCTTGTCTGAGCAGATAACAGAAGTACAACCGAGGGTTTCCACAGAAGGCAAACTTCGAACGATAGCATTTTTCTTTGCCATCCTACGAGTTCCGAGAGCCAAACAGGTGGTGATGACGGCAGGCAGACCCTCCGGAATGGCGGCAACGGCCAGTGCTACTGCAATCTTAAAGTAGTAGATGGCACCTCTAATCCAAGAGCCCCCATGAACCGGGTCATTGAAATGTCCAATATTTATGATCCAGACTGCAATGCATATAAGGGAGATCACTTTGGAAAGCTGCTCCCCAAACTCATCTAGCTTCTGCTGTAAGGGTGTTCTCTCCTGTTCTGTTGCAACCATTTCATCCCGGATCTTGCCAATTTCAGTATTAACTCCGGTTGCCACCACCACTCCCATAGCTTTCCCAGCAGCAATGTTTGTACCCTAGGGAGAAGAAGCGCAAAACTTGTAAGATCAACACCAACTTAAATACTGACTGGTACAGGACAGGATCCCACACACTGCTCAACATGGAACCTGGTCTACAGACCTGCTCTGGTCTTAGCAGTACTCCAGTTTTTGTAATCTCAGATCATGTAGCTCTCAGCACTAAAAATTCTTTTTATTTTTGTTTCTGGCTCCAAGTTGACCTCTCCTACTTGTCTATAAGGTGAGAAATCAGCCCTGTGGGCTGTTTCACAATTTCTACCCCAGTACCAATCTTTAGGTCAGTGAAATCAAGTGAAAGTGAGTGCTAATGATACAGCTGCTTTTTTCTCACCATAACACTACAGACTTGCAGTAGATGAGCTCTCCTAACAACCAGCAAAGCCTGTCCCTTGAAATACTAATCTAGATTCTAAATAATATATATGCATTTCTGCACTACTTGAAAAAATTTCATACCAATAAAAATATAAACCATGTATTTTTTTTTTTTCACCTAGGTCATGTTTTCTCTTTCCAAACACAAACGATTTTTAAATCACAGGCCACAAACGGTCATCAATGCCCACACCATTTGAAAGCATCCTTTATAGGCTTGAAGATGTTTCTGAACTGTTACATACTGAATTTAAACATTTCTGTCCTAGTCATTTCACTAGGTGGCAACCAAAATTAAACCATCTAAGTCACACATGCCACCATTTTACATGTACATGATCTCTGGTTTTATTTACTTATTTGCTTTACTGCTAAAGACTGAACCAGGCAGGACCTTCAACACACAAAGCATCACTGTTTCATCTCCAGCTGTTAGTTTTTTGACAGCTGAGACACATAACATAGTAAAGAATAATTACCTTTTGGAATAACCAATTATTTTCTGAAGTCTGACCACTAATGGTAGCCTGAATGAATATGGGCCCCACTGGAAGTGTGGCCTTGAGGTTTTAGAAACTCAAGATAGGCCTAGCCAGTTTCCTGCTGGCTGCAGATCCAGATATAGAACTCTCAATTACATCTCCAGCACCATGTATGCCTACATGTCACGATGCTTCTCTCCATGATGATAATGAAGTAAACCTCTGATCTGTAAGCCAGCCCCAACTAAATAAATGTTTTCTTATAAGAGTTACCTTGGTCATGTCTTTTCACAACAACAGAGACAAAGACTATTTCTAAATAAAAGAACATTCTCAGATAAAGGCAAAGCTTGGTGAAAGTTTAGACAAGCTAGGGCTTACATGTGTGAGGCCCTGGGTTCAACTCGAAGCAACCCATCCCCAACATTTGGTAAAACTCACAGAAAAGAGCATGTTCTTTTTATCTTGATTGACAGCTCGTGGGTCAGGGACAGGGTCAGTGTGCTTGATGACGGAAACAGATTCACCTGAGCAGGTTGAGACAGGACTGTTAACTCATTTTGAGGCATACCCAAATCAACCCATTGCCACTTTTTACCACTACCAATGTGAGCAGTTGTAATGGCACACACCTATAATCATAATACACAGGAAATTAAGGCAGGGGAAAGATTTCTAAGCTCAAAGCCACCATGTGCTACACGTCCAGTTTGAAGACTGGAGAGGTAGCCCAGCAGTTAGAAAGACTTTTACAAACAAAAGTGAATACTCATTGCTAATATGGGAAAAGGAGCGAAGAGCTCAATTTAACATAAAGCCTAGCCAGGAGATGGTGGCACATGCCTTTATGGCTCAAGCCTGTTTTTAATCTGACAACTTGCTTCCAGGCCATCATCCCTCCCTGGATTGTGCTTGCATCACACATACCTAGGGAATGCTCCAAATGTCAAATCCATGAGTAAAAACTCCAGGTAGCATGTTATTTTTTCCATCTAACTTGATAACTGCCTATATTTATCCCCAAGTAGGGAGACCAAATCTTAACCTGAAGATGATCACTTATACCAACCAACAAAGGGATCTACAATCATTTGCTCCCTAAAAGTATTTCAGAATCAAAATTAAAACCCCTAAACTAATTTTAAAACTTCTCTAAGAAATTAAGTATCTTCGAGAGGGTTAGGGTAGGATGCCATAAAAGGGGCATTGGCATTGACTACATATAACTGGGAGATAAGAGGCTTCAAAACTTAAATGATTTTCAAATATGTACTACTTACCTGTGAGAATTGACTGGTCGACTCTGAGAGTTGTAGACTTGATGGAAGTTAATCTTATATCAGCAGGAACTTTGTCACCAACTAATGGGTCAAAAAAGGGGGCAGTTAACATAAGCAAGTTTTGCAGTTACATATAGATGAAATCCAAACCAAACAAATACCTTGTATACAAAGCAAAATAATACCTTTCTATTTCTGAGCAGAGTGAACACCACCAATGCACAACACAATGTAGATTATTACATTTAAAGCAAGCTAGATGGGGGTTTAGGTTAGGTGGTAGAGTACACAGAACTTTGGGTGGGGTCCCTAAGAACTGATTGGCTGCCTATGGCAGACAGAAGCTCAAGACTTCAAGGTCATCCTCAGCTATACACAAATCTGAGGACAAACACACATACAATGAAGAAATTAGAAATATACATGAAATTAATGATATTTAGGAAAAGTTAAATACATATGATTCTAAAAATAACTTAATCATGTACGCACTCAGGCTTCCAAGCTTTTACTCTGAACACTTAGTAAAACATTGACTATATACAGCTGTGGGTAAGGGCATATTCATTCCATCAGAAAAGCATCAATGTTAACCAGAAACAAATGGTTCTAAAAAGATGATCAATTACATCACAACACAAATACAAAACAGAAGAAACTATATGTTAACTTTAAATAAGAAAATAAGCCCAGATGGACAAAGACATATTGAAATAGGATTCTTATATCACAAGATCTATAAACATTTGCCAGTTTTAATGGAAAAAGAAAAAACAAACTAAAACAAACAAGGCTCGGGAAACAGGTCATTAGAGCTTGCCATGCAGCCTAAAACCTAAGTTCAGTTCTCAGAACCAAAGAAAAGATGAAAGAATCAACTCTACAAACTTGCCTCCCTCGTCTCCAGAGTAACACATAAACTTTAAAAAAGTAAGTGAAAAACCAGAGGTAGAGGCCTGTGTGATCGTTCAGGAGGTAAAGGCACTTGAAGTCAAAGCTGAGGACTCAGAGTTTGATCCCTGAGATCCCCACAATGAAAGGAAAGACAAAGATGCACATAATGTCACCCAATACCCTCTGTATGCGTGACTATCATAGTTCACCTGCGCACACAGACATTGTAAAATACAAAACATAGGGGAGTGACACGTGGACAAGACTTGTCTAAAAGCTGCAGAATATAATGCTCTGACCCACCCACAAATACTTTATAAACTTTACAGTTATTTTTATAACTGTGCTCACTTTATAAACATGAAAGCTGTGACAGACAACTTTATATTTCTGTTAGTGAAATTTCCAAAGATACCTGTATATTATGTGGGAAGTAATGCACAGAGCTGTAACAAATGAGCAACACTGGGTTTCCAGGTCACAACAGAGAGACATTTCACCTTTATAACCTTTGGTACCTTTTAAATTATCAAATCAATGAGTAAATCTCTTGCATAACCTGAATATCTCAGTTAACAATTTTCTTTTCTGGGTAAAGGATTCCTTTAATATCCCTTAAAAATTTGATATGATGAGCCCTCAAGCCCTTGGTGTGTATAAAGCAAAATGATATAATAATATACTTAGTAACAGACAAAAACAAAGTTCCATGTTCTTCCTGAGAACAGTACCCAGAACACTTTTTAAAAATACTATCCAAAAAATGCACATCTGTATGAGAACTAGAACTTTAAAGAGGATGGGAACTGGGTGTGCTCAACAGACACCTTGCTTAGCAGCGCCTGGGACTGCCTCCAGCCTCGAAGTATAAAACTGCTCATGATCTGAAAGGCAACCAAAGTAGTTTGGAAAATAAAATGGCAAACTAGCCATCCTATCCAAGAAATAAACCATGCACTTGTTAATCCTTCAATTTAATTCAATTCTCTATGTTTCAGAGCTTTACCCAAGGAGAATATAGTTAACACACACACATTCTCTCTCTTGAGACAGAGTTTCTCTGCATAGCTCTGGCTGTCTTGGAACTCTGTTTTCCAGGCTGGCCATAAACTCAAGATCACCTGCCTCTTCTTCCCAAGTGCTTGGACTAAAGGTGGCACCCATACCTTCCAGGTTGCTAACTTTTCTTTTTTAAAACTTTAGTACAAGGTCCCCAACCTTCCTAAGGCTACAACACTTTAATAATTCCTCATGCTGTAGTGATTCCCAATCATAAAATTATTTTCATTGCTATTTCAGCATTAATTTTGCTGTTATAGATCATAATGTAAATATCTGAGAAGCAGAACATCTGATATAGGACCCTTGTGGAGGGGTTGTTGGTCCTGCATGTTGAGAACTGCTACTTTGGTGCACAAAACAAGCCTATATGCCTAAGAAAGCAAAGCAGCAGAGAAAGAGCTAGTAAGTCTTAAATCTCCAAGGACAAAGATCATCCTTGCATTTGACTGCAGGGACACGCATGTGAAGGTTGAACTCCTGCTGGAAATGCTTATGCAATCAACGGCAATATTCCAATGGAATAAAATGAACCTTCCACTTTAACTCTTCACAGTATACCGAAGGGAGTACATCCAAATAACTAAGACAGTAAGACATTAAAACAAAACAGAAGGGAACAGGCAGTGGTGGTTCACACCTTTAATCCCCACACTCAGGAGGCAGAGGTGGTTAGATCTTTCAGAGTTACAGAACAGCCAGGGCTGTTACTGTCCCCAAAAACAAACAAACAAAAAGATTGACCAGGTTTGTTGGTGAGTGCCTTTAATAACAGCACTCTGGATGCGGGAAGCAACCCTCTGAATTTTAGGCAAGCCAGGGCTAAGTAGTGAAAACCTGTCTCAAAAAATAAAACCCCACTAAATCACAAAAAAACTTTTAAGTGTACTATTTTTTTGTTTTAGGTTTTAAAATTTATTACATTTTTACTTATTTTTTGTGTTTGTGGACACACCAGTGTGAGTAAAGGTCAGAGGTTATCTTTTGGGTAAGTCTCTCGTGTGGGCCTCAGGGATTGAATTCAGGTCATTAGGACTGGCAGCAGGCACCAGGCACCTTTACCTTGGTGGCCCTAGTTTTATTATTTTTGATTAAGTAATTTTTTTACGTATCGTGATGATGCTTTCTCCTCCCAGATCACCCCCAGCTCCCTACTCACCCAACTTTATGTTCTTTTAAAAAAAATAAATAAACAAGCCCCCTACAAAACCCACAAAATCAAATGAAGTAAAAATCAAGCAAAAGACTAGTAAGATTAATATATATATATATATTTAATCTTATAAGAATATATATATATATACACACACCCAAATGAAATTTAAAGACCCCACAAAAATACCAGACTTATTTTGTGTTGTCTAACTTCTGGGCATGTTGCCTGTCCTGCAATCTATGGTTCTGACTTTTTAAAATAGGTTTTTGCTAGCATTAAACTTGTGACAATCCTCTTGCTCAGCCCAAGTGCCTAGTATAGATATGCTACAAGCACACTACTTAACTCTATTATTTCTGCATGTTATAAATTAATCTGATTCCTTGTGCCTTTCAACCCTGTGAAATGAGTACAAGGTCAAAGCGAAGTATTATTAACTCTAAACGGAAAATTTCAAATGCTCCTTTGGTGTCCAAGATTACTTATGTAATGACCCTATGGGAGTTTCAGTCAAGACTGTCTGGATGTGGCACAGAGATGCTTGCAATCTACAACTGATGTCTATACTATAACTGATGGGATATACATAATTGCATTTACAAATTTCCATTTAGGGAGGCTCAAGAGAGAAATCAGGGGTTAAAAGCACTGGCTACTCTTACAAAGAACCTGGCCTCAATTCCTAACAGCCACATGGTGATGCACAATTAATTGTCTTTAATTCCAATTCCAAGGATCCTATGTCCTCTTTTAGTGTTTTTGGAAATATGGTGGATAGACAAATGAGCAGGGAAAACACCTATTCAGATAAGAAACAATATTTGTCTAATGCTGGCAAGATAGGTCATCAGGTAGAGCTCATGAGAACCTGAGTTTAATCTCCTGATCTTATGATGAAAAGAGAGCCAACCTTAATACTCTGTAGCACACTAAGCCACCACATGCACACATTATACCCAATCACAATAAAACACAAAGGGCCAAATATGATGGCACACGCCTTTAACCTTAGTACTCAGGAGGCAGAGGCAGGTAGATCTGAGTTTGAGGTCAACTTGTGCCTCACTGTGAATTCCAGGACAGCCAAAGCTACATAGTGGGAGCCTGTCATCCTCAACCCCCAACACAAGGTGGGGAGAGAAAGAAGTGGTACATGTGAGTCTATGCTTATCTTCCTGATTTTTTAAAAAGTTGTTTATATATACTTAGAAATGATACCAGCTATAGTTGATTACCTACAAATAAAAAACCAAAACCAATTCTATCTTCTGAAATGCCAATTAAGTCTTTCTATATAAACCCTAACCACTCAGGTTCGCTAAATACAGAAACCAGATACTCTCCTCCGACTTAGAGGTTTGGAAAAATTACTCAAAATACCCAAATGATGCCTTTGGAACATTGTTGAACAATGCTATAGAAGAAAAGATCAAATAGGTTTCTGTCTCTTTTAAAATTGTCAATTAGATGATGACATGAACTGACTTTTAAAAAAAATTTATTTACTTTATATATGAGTGTTCTACACCTTTGCCAGAAGAGGGCATCAGATCCCACTAGAGATGGTTGTGAGCCACCATATGGTTGCTGGGAATTGAACTCAGGACCTCTAGCAGAGTAGCCAATGCTCTTAACTACTTGAGCCATCTCTCCAGTGTGATTCCTCTTAAAAGCTTCCAGGTAGTCACACTCTCCTTAAGACAGGTCTCGTCTCTCTATGTTGTCCTGGAACTCATTCTGTAGACCAAACTGGCCCCTGACTCCCAAGTGCTTGCACCAGCACTGCCCAACAAGAATTGGTTTTTGTAGTGGGGAATGTGGCAGCTGATTTCACCAAGCCAAAAAACTATCTCTTCTGTAAGCTGCTGGGTGGGCAATAATAAGTCAGACTTGCTGGTGTTGGACTCCAGAGTGTATCATGGGGATTGGTTGGCTACTTTCTGGAATTCCATGGGTGGCAGGACTTTTGAAGCCTTGGGCCAGTTAGTTTTATGAACCTGTTTTTTGCTTGAGGGGCTTCTTTTATTCCCAGATCCTTTATAAATAAAGGATATGGGGTACTGTTTTCTGTTTGGCTACTCTCTGCTGTGAGAAGTTTGGGGTCTGGAATAACTCTTAAGAGGAGCACTGTTGTTATTTATTTGTGAGACAAGGTCTCTCTCTATGAGCCCTGGCTGTCCTAGGTCTCATTGTGTAGGCCAGGCTGTCTTTGAACTCAAAAGACCTGCCTACTCTACTTCTAAAATGTTGGAATTAATAATGGTGTGCACCACCACACTTGGAAACCAATGTTGTTGCATGATAAATCAAGTAATGACAGGAATTTGATCCAAAATTCATGAATAAAAAGGGAACATGCCAGAAATGATGGTGCATGCCTTTAATCTCGGCACCTGGGAGGCAGAAGCAGAGGGATCTCTCCTAAGTTTGAGGCCAGACTGGTCTACATAGTGAGTTCTAGGACAACCAAGCTATAAAGACAAACCCTGTCTCATGAGAAACAACAACAAAACCTGATTCTCAGACCCTACTGCACTCTAGGATACTAGCAGGGTTTGGGGCACCAACCTCTCAGACCAATAAAGTCTCCTTTTTGTTGTTTTGAGGTTGAATCTATTTTTTCAATTTCCTCTGCTGACTTTATTTCTTACATCACTTCTCAGCCTTTCTGGTTAAGATCAAATGTAAAAATTCAATACAAGGCATGCTAGGTATTCAATACAAGGCTCAGCAACTAAATGCACTTGCCAACAGGCCTGAGTACCACAGCCCATTCCCCAGGACCCACATTGTAGAGAAATGAACTAGAACTTTTTCCTACCCTTTGTGTGTAAGCACAAACACAAGCACACATACAATGTAAATAAGTACAGTTTAAGATGGTAGTAGTAGGAAATACTTGCACATAACCACAGGTTCACAGATTGTGTAAAGGGCCTGTTTAGGACAGCCTCTATTACATTTCTTGCATACCAGAAATGCTAGCTCCAGAGTGAAAGTCCAACTGCTTAGCACTTAGAAACTGGCTATCTTAAAGCTGTATGATCATCTTTGTGGAAAGACAGAAAGAAAGCATACTCAAGCTTGTTTTTATAACCCAGCATGTTGTAGCATTCTCTTAGTAGGAGAACTTTTGCACCATCTTAACCCATGACCTTGTTTTACAGACAGGAACTCAGGCTAGCAAGTAAAGAGAGTTTTGCTTCAGGAAGCTCAATTAATGAAAAGACTTCCTTTACCTTGCTATGCCTGACTAGCTTCATTTCTTTAGCTAAGAGTTTATCTGATGGGCACATTAGGAAGTAAATCTATTAAGGAGTTAAAAAAAAATCCATCAAAGTAAAGATTTGTCTAACATTTTTCAACGAATAATGACAATCTTCCTCACCCCACAGGTGTCTATGAATGTCAGACAGGGCTGTGCCTGGGAAGCAAGCAAGGCGGCATTGCTGCTTACATTCAGTCATGTTTCCCTGATGGGCTTGTCAGTGCCTGAGGGCAAGTGGTAGTGGAAAGTTCTTATTCTTGCCAAGGGAGCACTCTGTAATTTTTTTCCTCCACATTTTTTCCTGCTTCTTTGGATTAAGGCAGGAAGAATGGAAGTATCTGTTATAAACCACCTTCCATCTACTTAACCCCTGACACTACTTAGATGTAGTTCTTAGTGCCTTCCTTCCCATCACAATTGTATCACTCAGAACAAGAATACATTTGAAGGGTGAGTTTAAAAAAATTATTTTTATTTTAATATTTTAAATTTTAAATATTATTTGCCATATTATATACCGAAAGCAGGTTTTCTTTACCTTACATGAAGTATCTAAATAGTGATATTTAAAACATCTTTTTCTACTTAACTTAATATAAATACTAGTATACTTAAGGAAAACTTTTTAAAATATGCATATGTGTTGGTGAATGCCAAGTATTTTTATTTTCCCCAGGCATGGTGGTACATACCTATAATCCTAGCACTCAAGAGGCAGAGGCAGGTGGATCTCTGAGTTTGAGACCAGCCTAGCCTACAAAGTGAACTCCAGGACAGCCACAGACAGGGCCACATAGAGAAGCCCTGCCTTTAAAATTAAAATAAATAAATAAAATCAGTTCTCTCCTTCTACCATGCCCCAGGGATCCAACTAGGTCACCAAGGCTTGCCAGCAGGAACCTTCAAGACCTTTGTCAATCAAATTTATGTATTTTTCAAAGAAAATTAACTTTAAGAAATCTTTTCAAACAACAAAAAAAAAACTGTCTTAAGGTACTTTTTTTTTTTTACTTTAAATGGCTCTTAAAACAAGACTTAATAAAATTAATTTTAATTTCTTAAATTTTGTGGTTATGCAGCATGTGGAATTCTTTACTTGAAAGCCCCACTTGCTTTAATTAAAACTGTTCTAAATCTCAGGGTGAGCAGGGAAGAAATATTACAGAGTACTATAGCACTATACATTTGTTTCTACTACGGCTTTTGGAGAGTTCCTTTTAAAAAGGAAAGTATTTCAATAGCTTCTTACTAGTCTAGACATTAAGTTTCATTGCCTAACCACACCAGGCACCTAGCAGAAACTAACCAAAGTATTTATTGATGAATAAAACACAACAGAAGCCTAGCCCTAGGGTTATTGGTTGGTAATAATACCTACTCAGGACGCTGAGGCAAAAGGATTACAAACTTAAGGCCAGCCTTGACAACTGAGTGAGAGGCAACGTCTCAAAAAGAGAAGGCTGAAAATGCAGCTCAAATACAGCAACAGGTGGAGTTCTAGCCCCACATTCAGAAAGCACTAGGTTTGATTCCCAATACTGCAAAAGAAAGTGAGGGAGCACAGCACACTAGCTAATTGTCAAATCTATGAGCAATGAAAGTAACTAAAAATCAAGATATAATGAGATCTAAGATTTGGCTGAATTAAAGGAGACTAGACGAGATACTTGTTCACTATAGCTAACACTAAACAAAATACAAACTGTTTTTTCTTTAAGGTAATACTTTATAATATACCTGACTAAAAATAGTACAGCTAATCCCATGTAGGCATGTTTTTCACTTACCAAGGTAATCCATGAATCACACGCTGAGGTACATGAACCATGAAAAATTGGCAGGTACAGTATTAGGGCTACCAGCAATAGACATTAAAAGATTTACTTTTTTGATTGTGTTTTGCCTACAAGTACATATATGCATCATGTACATGCCTGGTGCTCAGAAGAAGCCATCAAAACCCCTGGAACTTAAATTAAAACAGTTGTGAGCCACTGTGTAGATGGGTGACCCAACCCTGGTCCTCTGAGAGGGCAGCAGCAAGCAATCAACTACCAAGCCACCTCTCCAGCTGAGATTTTTAAGTAAAACATGCTTTTTATGGCTTTAAAGGTGAAACCCAATCCCTCTCCACTATTTAACAATACACTTAGTTACCTTCTAGAGTTTTCTTTATGTTAAGAAAGAATTTATCACACTTAAATTCACAAAAACAAGACCCAGATCTTTTTATTAGCTTATACAGATCTGTTACCATTCTACTGGCTGCATAATAACCATCAACATTTGGAGAATATCAGGGTTGTTTTTCTTTTCTTTTTGAGACAAGGTCTCACTACTAGCCCTGGTCAAACTGAAGCTTGCTATGTAGACCAGGCTGGTCTCAACTCCCACATCTGCCTGCTGAGATTAAAGGTGTTCACTATCAAAACCACAGGAGAACTCTTTAAAAAATAAATTACAGTCTTCTGGGGAGGAGGTGCACACATATTCCATGGAAGAGAGAGATCAGAGAACTTGTAGGGAGTTGGTTCTCTCCTTTGACCATGTGGTCATAGGGACTGAACTCAGCTTGTCAGGGTTCTTTCCTGCCCAAGAAGGCTGTTTTTACACCAGGTACTGTTGCATGGGCTATATAGGTCACCCTTTGTAATTCTTCACAAGGAACAAGCTATTATCTTCACTCCCTGTTTATAATTGAGGTATTTTTCCACGTCATACAGAGACTGAACCGTTTTCCATTTTTGTGCCCATCTATGATAGTGTTTTCAGGTTTTCTACTAAGTGTTACGAGGAAAACACATCTTAAGTCTCTTTAACTTCTGGAGGCAAAATCTTGGAGGCAGGGACAATCACTTTGCTCTCAGTTCTATCCCTGCTATCTTCCCAAATTCCAATTTTCTAAATGTCCCAGCACAAGCAAAGCTGAGCACTGTATTTTTCAAATGTCACAGTATCTTAAGAAAGTGACCCTCTTCCAATGGTCTCTCTCTTTCACAAAATCTTAATCTCAGTGGCAAGAATGGAAAGACTGACAGCGTGCCTACCATTGAGTCATGCAGTGGGGAGGAGTGATTACAGAAAATCAGGAAATGCCAGCCCCACGTAATCAGGTCAAGCTTCAAGATTAACTGGTCTGTCATGGTCTGAAGGTGAGGGGAGACCTCCTATCCTCACTACTCAATGTCTTATCAACTATCCTTATAGTGCTAACGGGTCTTGATCTCGAAACACTGCTTAATATATCTACATTCATTTTTAAGACAAATTTTGCTCTTTTAAAAGAAATTTGTATTTATTTTATGTATATGGGTGTTTTGCCTACATGTATATATGTATGTGAACCTCATGTGTGTCTGTTTTCTGCAGAGGCCAATAGGATGTCGGATTCTCTTGGAACTGGAGTTACTGACTTTTCTGAGCCATTATGTGGCTGCTCAGAAGTGAACCTACATCCTCTATACAAGTAGCCGAATGCTCTTAACTGAAGAGTCCCTATTCTTTTTTTTTTTTTTTTTTAAAGGTCTACTTTTAACTATGTATATGCATGTTGAGGAGGCCAGAGTGTGGGATCTTCCTGGAGCCGGTTACTTATAGGCAGTTTAGAAGTACCCAGTCTGGGGTGCTAAGAATGAACCTGGGTGCCTTGTGAGACCAGTACCCACTCCTAACCCCTGAGCTCATCTCTTGTCCTTGCTTTTCTTCACATACAAGTTAACATGGAGAATTTGACTTATTATGTCTAATGTTACCTAGATATAATGCCAGGCCTTTATCGCTAGCCAGCCTTGTTCTCTCACATCCTTCACTGTGAAACAAGTTCACACAAGAGGAATAGCTGAAGAACAAACATGCGACACTTTGTTCATTTGCTTCTTTTTCTTTCATATAAATTTACTGAGAGGGGAATCCCTTGCTGAATCCAGAGCTCACCTCAACCAGTGAAGCTGGTCAAGCTACCAAAAGGATCCCTTTGTCTCTTCCTGGGGTGATAGGATTAGAGGTAAGCGGCCCTGGCACTCCCACTAATTCCTGTCCTCTGCTTTTTGCACTGAGCCATTTCCCTCACCTAGCTTAACTTTTTATGCACATGAAAACCTAATCTCATTATCACTATAAACTGCTTAAACTAGAGAGTAATTACTGTTATAGCCATACTTCATGTTTTAATTTAGTCTACACAGTAGTACACATCTTTAATCCTAGCACTCCAAAAGAGGCAGGTGATGTGTGTTCTAGGCTAACCAGGGCTAAACAGTGAGAGCTTGTCCTGAAGAAATACGCTTTTTAAAAAATTTGTGTTCCTGTGCTCGCGCATGCACGCACCCACCCACCCACACACAGAGATATATATCTATGAAGGCCAGAGGAACCCATGGAATTGAGAGTTGTGAACTGAACTCTGGTGTTGTACAAAAGCAGTAGTCATCTTTCCAGTTCCCATAAAGTTGTTAAAACTAAATAAGACAGACTTCTAAAACCTTTTAAAAATTCAAAAACTACTAGGCTCCATTTCAAACCTAAATAATCAAATTGCCCATAAACTGAGGTTCTGCTCTAAACAAACCAAACCAACCAACCAAACAGCTTTTGTTTTTGTACTTTAAAAACAAAAACAGGACAGGAGAGATGGCTTAGAGGTTAAGAACACTAATTGTTCTTCCTGAGGACTCAGGTTCAATTATCAGGTACCCATGCAGAGGTTCACAATCTGTTATTACAGAGATCTAATGGCCTCTTCTGTTTCTGGTGTTATGCAGACAAAACACCGTAACAAACGAGAAACAACAGGCAGAACACAGTAGTGCGTGCCTTTAATCCCCTGCTCTTGGAAGGTAAAGGCAAGAGAATTTCTGTGAGTTCACAGACCATCTTGGTCTAAGCAGAGTTCCAGGACAGCTAGGGTTATAGAAAGACCTTGTCTGGAAAAACAAATAAAGAACAAAAATTAGACTCCTCCTATAAACTAGCAATAAGCTTCTAAATGCCTAGATAAATAGATGAGCCTCCATGCTATTTTTACACTTTTTAAATGATTGTTTTAAAAAGGAATGAAAGACATTTCTGTGAGTGACAAAGCCCAATCCTGTCTGGTCTTATACCAAAGGGGGAAAAATGCCTGCCAACTTGCCATAGTCACACAAATATGTATTCTAGCAAATAGGAGGATAGAGCAGGCAGAAGATCTTTAGTTCCAGCTGAGCCTGGGCTACACAGCAAGAACCTATTCCAAAACAAAAATCAAAGTCAAAAATTCCATATGCTGCCTTGGTCTCTGCTCTCAGGGCTAATTAGGGACAGCATTGTGTTTGTTAAATATACAAAGCTAGGCCACTCAACTCTGACAGCTTTCTAAAATAAAAAAACCAAGCCTGATAGTAACAACTATGCAACCTAGATGTATTTTAGATCCAGAAAGTTCCTCAGAATCCACCCAGAGATAGGAATGGTAGTGTATATCTCTATTTCAGCACCTGTGAGATGTAAGCAGAAGGATAAGAATTTCAAAGACCATAACTAGCCTGGGCTACAGAAAACTATCTCAAAGAAATCAAGTTCACTTTAACAACACAATTCTGTAGAGGTGAATGTTCTCTGTCCATTGTCAGGCAGAGAAAAATAATGCTGGTTTTCCTAAACAAACTGGGCCACCATCTACTCCATAATTTTGTCTTCTACCTGGCAAAGCAGGTATGCATGCGTGCATGCATGTTGTTTGGGGGTGGGGAACTGAGATAGGTTCTCACTATGTAGACCAGACTGGCATTAACTGAAGAGATCCTCCTGCCTCTGACTTGCAAGTGCTGGGACTAAAGGTGTGTGCCACCTCAGACCAAGGTAACTTCATATTACCAAATCTCATTACTATAAATTTTTCTTCCTTTAAATAGTCATCAGGTTTAAGAATTATACTTTATTACTAAATAAATCTAGAAAATGGTGTCTTTATTGCTGAAGTTATCTTCATGTTAGGAAATATAAAATCTATTTCTTACAGAAGGTTTAAAGCAATTTTATGTTAGAATTGTGTCTTTTTTTAAAAAAATCACTTACAAAACCTTAAGATAGGGCTCATTCAAGAGAATGCTATAGGACAGGACCGTATTTTTGCTCCGCACTATCATCAACCCTGC
Source organism: Phyllotis vaccarum (assembly GCA_033318265.1). NCBI lineage: Eukaryota > Metazoa > Chordata > Mammalia > Rodentia > Cricetidae > Phyllotis > Phyllotis vaccarum. Next base: position 49,653,600 of record JARWLC010000017.1, on the reverse strand, counting down.
TACCAATATACACAATATCTACTTTAAACAGTAATGAAAACAGTGTTCTTGAATAAGTAAGCCCCCAGGACATACATCAAAGCCACTGCCAAATTCTAAAAACAGAAACCTTTTTTCTATTATAGTTTAATTCACATTTATAAGAGTAACAGAAAACACTGTTATCTGTTAAAAAACTTAAAACCACTAACAATCCCTTACTGTAAGAGTATACAAATCTTTACTATTTGTTTCTGTCCGTCCAGAAATAATTCTCCTAGCATAAAAAAAAAATAATGTAAAATTGCTATGGATCTAGAAGATGAGGATATAGTGGTTATTTCTTTCTGCCAAGAAACTTTACATAACTCTAAATATTTCTAAACTGTTCTGAATAGTACAAAGGTTCACATCTGAAATTAGCATCTGAAATGTTCACAATCTCTCCTTACAATGGTTATTAGATAATAACTAAAATTTTATTTTTAAAAAAGACTTTTTCCGTGTGTGTGTGTGAGTGTGTGTTGAGTGTGTGTTGAGTGTGTGTGTGTGTGTGTGTGTGTGTGTGTCTAAATAGCAAAGCATCACATATAGTGTGGAATAAGTAAACTCATAAAAATCTAAGTTAATTGTTGTTAAAGAATAGTGAGAAGACCACAAGGAACAATTGCTAATGGAGATGAGTTTCTCTGAGTAGATGAAAACCTAGAATTTAATAATGGTCATATAAGTCTGTGAACAGCCCAAAACTGTAATTTGGAAGAGAAGGTTGTATGGCATGTGAACTATCTATCAGTAAAATGCTAAATGTGGTGATGATCTAAGCCATCAACAAACTGAAATGTGACACACATATATACCATGTATATGTTTATCACGGATATACTATCTAGAAACTACAATGATTGATTTTCCTCAACTAGAGAAAGTAAACAGGGCATACTTAAGAGTAGCTGGTGGCTATTAACCAAATATTTGTAAAGTTATTGAAATATCCACTCATTCTATGTACCTATTCCTGAACACATTTTCAGTCTGTTCTGCAAAGCAAATTTTATAAGGATTTTTATTAGCTGCATCTACCCAACACTTGTGATTTCATGTTTTGGTCAGCATTACAGAGTACTTAGGACATGTCTAAAAGTATAAGATCCTTTAAAAAAAACTACCTAGTCATTACCTATGTTCTGTGCTTCTAAGAATGATCAAAAAGCAAAAAAGTAAGCATTAGCAAAAGGTCAGAGCACTGCCTAAACTTTCCATAACGTACATGCAGAAGTGGCCAACTAGCAGGGTGTTATCACTACCCATGAAAAACTCAGAATCAGGTCAAACAGACATACTACTTGAATAAATTTAGCCATCTTTTTTTCTTTTTTAATCTTCAAACCAAGTTTTTTGAGTATTTCACTTGCTAATTTTTAAATATTAAAAAATATTTAGCCAGTCAATGGTGGTGCATGGCTTTAATCCAAGCACCTTCAAAGCAACAGCAGGTGGACCCGTGAGGTCAAGGACGGCCTGGTTGGTCTACAGTGAAACTCAGTCTCAAAAACAAAACAAGGCTGGTGGTTGTGAACACCTTTAATGCCAGCAGTTCTGAGGCAGAGGCAGGTGGAGTTTGAGGCCAGTCTGATCTACATAGCACACTGCAGGCTAACCAGAGCTACATAGTAAGACCCAAAACAAACTCAGAATCAAATAGTAAAACAAAAAAGGAAGCTGGAGAAATGGCTCAGTCAGTGAAGTATGCAGCACACAGGTATGAAGATCTGAGAATCCACTTAAAAAACGCAGGCAGCTACTTAGCAGCTGTAACCAATTGATTACTACAGCTAATGGAGTTCCACATCCAGCAGAAGTGTTCTACAACTAGTAACTACAATACTTCAAACACCTGTCCAAAACACAAAAACGTTCTAGGAGACTGAAGCAGGGGGATCACTTTAATCCAGCAACATAGTGAAAAATCATTAAAACAAACAACTCCTCAAAATATGCCTTATTGAGAATATCAAGGGAGTCACTAAAACATTTCAAACATGCACTGAAAAACTGATAAATTTTAAAAAAAATAGTTTTAATATAATTATGACAAAACCCAACCAACCAAACACTAAAGCTAGGGCTGGAGAAATGGCTCAGTGGTTAACAGCACTGGCTGCTCTTTAGGAGGACGTGAATTCCTTCCTAACACCCACATGTCAGCTTACAGTCTCATTTGTTACTCCAGTTCCAAGAAAACTCATGCCCTCTTCTGGACTCTGTATGCAAATCATCCACATATATAAAATTAAAAAACAACAAAAATAACTTTAAACACAAAAAAATAACTATAATTCTAAACCTAGAGAAAAGGACCTGAGAGGAAAAAAAAAAGAAGCCCTTAGAAATCTAGGAAGAAGATGATAAACTCACCAGCGATCTCCACAATATCCCCGGGAACTATGTCTTTAGCTTTAATCCGCTGCACGCTCTTCCTGTCCTGTCGATACACTTTGCCCATTTCAGGCTCGTACTCCTTAAGGGCTTCTATTGCATTTTCAGCATTTCTTTCCTGTGTGAGGATAAACCAAGGATGATAAACCAGCCTGCTAACTTCCTTACGTATTTCTAGGTTAGAAATTAAAACCTCAGAGGTTAAGAGCACTGACTGCTCTTCCAGAGGTCCTGAGTTCAATTCCCAGCACCCACATAGTAGCTCACAACCATCTGTGATGAGGTCTAGCTCCCTTTTCTGGCTTACAGGGATACATGAAGACAGAACACTGCATACATAATAAAATAATAAGCCTTAAAACAAAAGAGAAATTAAAACTTTAGTTCCAGACAGTCAGAGCTATGTAAAGAGACCGTCTTTTTTTATATAAAGAAACCAACAGACTAATGTTTAAAATCAAATAACCTACTAAAATGTAACTTGTAACACTGCTGCAAGAATTTTTTTTGCTTACCTGCCATACACCCACAATTGCATTGGCTACTAATATAAGCAGAATTACAAAAGGCTCTACAAAGGCTGTAATTGTTTCTTCACCTTCTTCAAACCAAGCCAAAACCTAAAAGAAAAACAGCACGTTAGACTGACTAATATACTTTTAGACTTAGCTACATTTTATAACAAAAGGGGCTTACATTATAGGAATTATAGGAAAAAGATTTTTTCTTACATTTCTAGAAACAGACAAAATGTAGTATAGAAATAACTGTTGTATGTCCTGTTTTTAATTAAGATTACCAACAACCCCCCCCCACACACACACACACAGGATTTCTCTGTATAACTGCTCTGTCCTGGAACTCAGAATTGTATACCAGGCCAGCCTTGAACTCAAGAGATTTGCCTGTCCCCTGCTCCCCATGCAAGGACTAAAGGCATGCACCACCACTGCTAGGGCTGAAATACTTTATTTTTAATGCCACTCCAGAGCACAAATTAAAAAAAAAAAAAAAAAATTGGTGAAAAGAAGGAATCTTATTCAATTCATATGTATATATTTCAAAATTTAAAAACACCCTCAAATTTCCTGCTTTTATCATAGTCAAGGTGAACAGGTAAACATGAATAGACACAGTGATTTAGTTAATGTTCACATCAGGACTTAAAAGGGTTGACTCAGGTTTAAGGCACACAACACAGGTTGGTAGTCCAGAGAACCAGGCCACCCTGGCTTACACCCACAATGGCTTACAATTACTTGTAACTCCAGCAGCAGCTGGGCCCTGAACACATGTGATACCCAGATATACATTCAGGAAAACTATCCATATACACAAAATAATAATTTCTTAAAAATGCACATTAAGTCATAGACATACATGGCTGGAATTTACTGTTTCAAAAGAAGAAACAAGACACTCAGAAGTAAAATAACATTGACCACTCACTCAAATTCAATGGAGACCAAGTTAATTTCCCCAACTTCTCAGAGGTAATGAAGGTCACTTCAGAATCACAAGGTTGTTCTGAGATTGGGAATGTATTTTGAAGGCTATTCATCACATAGCACTCAGTACTGCAATACAGCACTTCAGAAATCACAAAAATTCCCCTCTAAGTAAATGAAATAAACTGGGCCAGAGAGATGGCATATATGGTTAAAAGTGCCTGCTGCTAAGCCTGAAAGTCTAAATTCAATCAGTAAGAGGAAAGAAAGTACTCTCAAAAGGCGTTTGTATGGACACACACATAAACACAAACCAATGCAATTACAAAAGACAAAATGAAAAACCTGACCTAATCTATGCTAGGAGAGGAAAGGGAAGATGATGCCCAGTTTGAGGCAACATGGCAAGATCACTGCCCTCACCCCAACCGACTACAAATTAGTATCCAAGATACCATGAAAGTGATAAAAACCACTAACAGTGAGTTAACAGAGGAATGAAGGCGTTTCTTACCTTCCTAATGCTTCAACCTTTTAATACAGTTCTAAGGTTGCAGTGACCAACCATAAAATTATTTTTGTTTCTACTTCATAACTGTTGCTACTGTTGAGTTCTGAGTTAATATCTGTGTTTTTCTATGGTCCTGGGCAACCCCTGTGAAAGGTTGTTAACCCCCAAAAGGTGTTGCAACCCACAGATTGAGAACCAATGATCTTAGTTAAAAGTTAGTTAACCAGGAGGGCAAGTGAGATGGTGAGTGGATAACAGCATCTGCTGTGCGAGCCTGATCTGAGTTCAATACTGGAACTCATAATAGAAAGACCCGACAGATGATCCTGATAGTTGTCCTCTAACCTCCATACAAGGTCCATGTCACATGTGTACACAAGCTTTCTCCCATTATCCTGGGCCAGGTTCTCACAAATGTCAGTGGCAATTTTATCAGAAGCCTGTCAACCTGAATGACTAGATCTGGGAGGTGGGCTCTGTTTGGGGGTGGGGTGGGTGCACAGATAGACAATGTTGTTTAAAATGAACACATTTCATAAAGAGATCTACCTTTTCTTTAAAAGATTATCTAGGAGCTGGCAAGATGGCCTATCAGATTTAAAGACCCTTACCCAACAAGCCTGACAACCTGAATTCAATCTCTGGAATCCACATAAAAGCTCAAGGGAAAGAACCAAGTCCAAAAAGTTATCTGACCTCTGTGTACACACACAACAAAAACATTTAATCCTAGCTCTCGGAGGCTAGGGGATCCCTGTGAGTTAGCCTGGTCTACATGGTGAGTGCCACAACAGCCATAGCTACGTAACAGAGACCCTGTCTTGAAACAAACAAATGCACATATGTAATATGTACACACACAGTGTTATAAGTAAAATTAATAGTTAAAAGTAATTAACCCACATAGTATTTGTACTCAAGAGATTGTTGTTTTTAAAACACAAATAGCCAATGACCAGAAGGTAATTAAAAGCAATATGAAACTCAACACTGAATTAGCAAAGAATCAGATCAAAGAAAAACCACGCTGAAAGTACTCAGGCTCTGACACATGCCAATTACCACTGACAAGTAGAGCAGGAGAAAACCAGAATGCTTTCAACAGGACATTCCCAGTACTCAGGCCAGGATCTCAGCCAGAATGAAAACTTCTCTAGAAGTTAAACTTTGATAGATGCAGGATCACAGCTGCTGATACAGCCTTCCAAACATTTGCCAAGGAGAACATATCAGAAATAAGAAATTTAATTAGCTCTTAAAAAAGAAAAATTGCTCAACTTCACGAGTGACCAGAGACCTTTCCAAAAGGTCAGTGAGGCATTAGCAACTCTAAGATAAGCTTCACACCCTGTTAAAGTGGGTATGAATTTCCTTCTTGGCAGTCAAGCCTGGGGACAACTTAGGGCAACATCCTTGACAGATGGAGGGAAGGAAAGGGTGAGCAGTGTCAGAATTACTAGAGTAAAACAAACTTCTACTAAATCAAGAGATGCACTGTTTCTCACAACTAACTTTGACCAATGTACTAAGCTTGCCTTCCATATGACCTGTCAATACAACACAGGCCTCCCATACTTTCAAGTTCTACAGATATACTAATTACTATTGGACATGGACCACCCACCATTTAGGGATGGGAATTTAGTTCAGTAGCTACAGTCCATCCTTAGAATATGCTAGCCAGGCCCTGGGTTCATTCCCCAGTACAAGGGTTGAGGAGGAATTCCACAGCAGTTTCTTAAGTACTAAATAAATAAAAAATGTCTGAGGCTAAAGGGACAGCTCAGTGGCTAAGAGCTGATGACTGCTCTTCCAGGACTGGAGTTCAGTTCCCAACTGCTGTATCAGACAGCTTACAATTGCCTCCAAGTCCAGCTTCAGGGGATCAGATATCCCTTTCTCGCCTTTAGAGGTACCAACCTACTACATGTGGCATACAGTCACACAAACATACCCATAAATATACCTAAAGTAAAATAATCTAAATCTTTTAAACATAGATAAAATCTGTCTCAAAACATTAAATAACCCAAAGACTCAAATCCTATACCTCAAATTGAAGATCAACCCCATTTAACTACTAAAAATACTCTGCCCAGTTTGTGTTTCCATCCTTCCTGGTTTGTTCTATTGCTAAGAATCCTACTAGGTTATACAACTGGGAAAATAGGGCTGACAAAGGATGACAAGAAGGTCCAAGAGGAAACAGGACAGATACTGTCTTATGGTCAGTTTAGTTACTAATTACAGTTTCTCCTAAGTTACACAAAAATGTATGTATATAAAAGGAAAAATACACCTAAAAAAACACTGACAATATGTTGGGCATAAAGGATTCTAGGGGCTCAAAAGAGGCTCTGGTACATATGCTCAAGAAATGGCACCATAGCACGATTAATACACTTCAAAAATTGTTTTAATTTTTTTTGTGTATGAGTGTGTGCCTGGGTATATGTATATTCAGGCCATGAAAGGTGCCAGATCACTTGAGCCGCCTGGCAGGTGCTAAGAACCAAGCCCAGGTCACCTGCAAGTTTAGCAAGTATTCTTAACCACTGAGTCATCTCTCCAGTCACCTAACTTTTTCCTGTTTTTTTCTGGGTCTTATTCTGGCCAGGCTGACCTCCAACTTGTAGCAGTCTTTCCGCCTTTAAGTCTTCTCATGGCTGGTATTACAAGCGAATGCCTCTAACCCTAACCCTGGCACTACTAACTTCTAATAGGAATAAAGCAAATTTTTAAAGGTATGTTCTGCTATATACTGGGAGGGGGAGTTGTCATATTATGGCATTGGGATTGTTTCATTATGTATGCTTGGCTGGCCTGGTGCTCCCTATGTAGACCAGGTTGGCCATGAACTCACTGAGATCCATCTACCTCTGGCTCCTGAGTGTTGAGATAAAAATTGTGTGCCACCATACCCAGCTAGGGCTGAACTCTCAAGACCATCCACTCAGCAAAGAAGCTTGAGTATAGTTCAGTGGGAGAGTGACTGCATAGTCTATGAGAGCCTCAAGTTCGATACCAGCACCACCTGCCTAAAAGTGGTAATAATCAGAACTTGGGAGACCGGGGCACATGGATCTCTGAGTTCAAGGTCAGTCTGGTCTACAAAGCAAGTTCCCGAACAGCCAGGGCCACACAGAGAAACCCTGTCCCAAAAAAATCTAAGAGAAAATAAAAAAAAAAAATCAGTAATGCTGTTCTCATCTTCCTTGTATCTTCAGAAACTTGCACTATGGCTTTAGACATTTAAACACCAGATCAATAAAGTTGATATTAACAACTCTGTAAGAAATGATAATTAAGCACTCTACAAAAAAAAAAAAAAAAAGATTATCAGTAAGTGATATACCAAATACCTTGGGTAGCAAACAAAAATTCCTTCAGTAAGAAAAACAAAAAAACAAACAAATCTTACGAATTAGAATTCTCTTTTGTAAAGACTCTACCAGAGCTAGGCATGGCAATACTCACCTGTAATCCCAGCACAAGAGGCTGGAGCAAGAGGATCAATAGTTCAAGGCCATCTTGGCCATATAGTAACACAATCCCTTAAAAGCCAATATATCTTTAACCCCAGTACTTAAAGAAGCAGGCAGATCTCAAGTCTATATTACTAGGTCTAGGCTAGCCAGGTTCAAAACGAGATTGTCTCTCCGCCAACAACCAGCTCAACCACCCCCCACACCCTCCCCCTCAAAAAAAACCAAACAAAAAAACCTAATATGACTGAAGAGTAAGTCAGTAGCAGAATACTTCCTTAGTGTGCATGGGGGACGATGACAATTGTTTCCTCTTCAATTCAACTTTTAAGTTTATATTTTAAGAAAAAAAATTAAATCACTATAAAATGCATTACTAAATGCTTCCTGAACATCATTAAAACAAGCAAAGCAAAAACAGATCCCATGTTTTATCAATGTTTCAAAATGCTAGATAGAAACAAATTAATTTCTTATTTGAGACACTGAAAAAGCATAGGGCCCAATATGGTGACAAGAGGATCTTACTGAGTTCTAAAGACATTATGATCTATATAGTCCTGGTTTCTAGCCAGAATTATAGAGACCCTGTCTCAAAAAAAAAAAAAAAAAAATCAAAGAAGTATTTTAGAATATAAATAGTCTAAAACAGGAAACGGGACAAAAGAGTAAAGAAACCTATGCTGATTTTCATCATCCATACTACTATGGTCTAGATACATCAGCCAATGCCAACACAGCCCTTTCAGCTCTTTATACTCAAAGGTTATCTTGTGCCTGTGCTCCTCTTCCCTAGACAACTTCCTTATCACAGCCCCTTACTTTCTCAACAGCACTATTTAAAGTAACAGGCACCATATTCCCTATTATAACCCTTTGTGTCTGTCTGTGTCCGTGTTCTACTGGGGAAGGGAAGGCATTCCAGTTAGACAACCAGATGATGCAGTATATTTAGGATAAAGTTAGTAACCTAAGAGAATGAGAACCCAAATGAAAACTAGTAAATAATGTCAAATTAAAGAAGGTTGATGTCCATATGCAAAGGGGATGCATTCTGCCGAAGCTAACCTCATCAAACTTACTGTATAGCCAAGGATGGACTTGAACTACTACCTACTTAGCTCCCAAATGCTATTATAGGCATTCACCACCATACTTGATCTTTTTTAAAAGAAACAACTTTGGTGAACACTACAAATTAAATTGTTCCCATGAGCCACAACTGTCAAACATTAATGCAGCTTTCTATTTTTCTTTTGGCCAGAGCAAAACACAAACCACAGTTAACGGTTTACTAGTCTGATATTTGAAATAAATCATTAATATCTTTCTAACCTGAGAAATCTGATGCTTTAAGAGAACTCCCTATTCACTTCTGCAAAAGAACCTGAGTATTCAAAGACCATGTTTTTCTTGTTAAGCCAGTAAGAACATACCACTAATAAGTCAGTGCTCTTATTTGGAAACTATGAAAAATAAACAATAAGCTAAAGTGGGTGGCACAAGCCTATAATCCTGGCACCTCAGAGGCTAAGTAAGGCAAGAGTCTCTAAGACTAGGCTGTATAGATGAGTTTGTGACTAAGATAAGTAAGACCTGTCTCGAAACAAAAGCAAAAGCAAAATAGGGCCTGGAAGATGGCTGAGCAGGCATTCACATAAACACAGAAAGCAGTGATAGCCTACCTGTAATCACAGCACTTGGGAAGCAGAGATGGATCCCTTGGCTAAGGTGGCTAGCTAAACTAGCTATATCAGTGAGCTCCAGTTTAATCTAGAAACCCAGCCTCTGTGTATAAGGTGAAGATTTGTTGAGTAAGATACCTGATGTCAACTTCTGGCCACTGCACACACATTCACACAAGAACACCCACATACCTGAACAAGCACACCCATACCTACACTGTACACATATTTGTAGGCAGTAATAAAAATAAAAAAAATAAGGAAAGAACAGATCAAATAGCAAATACCATCATCAACCCTCCATAAAAAAACATTAACAAACCCATCATCTACCTCAATTTCTTTTATAGCTTTTGAGATAGGGTCTTATTCTAGCCCAGGCTTCCTAAACCTTGTTTGAGACAAGACAATCTTGCAGTTCATTTTTATAGGCTTGAATATAGACTTAAGCTTGGACACTAACCATGGGTAACATACGTTCTAGAGTGGGTCCAAGCTTAGGCTGGCTAACAGTATCTATCCACAATCTTGATCAAATAAACCAAAGCAAATTAAGTGAATTCTATAAAAAAAAGTTCTTCCTAAATAAACATTTATTCTTTAAAAATGTAACAATTCATTTCCTGAACAAGAATTTTAAAGTTATTGAAAATGAACTCACATTTCAACTACAAACACTAACAAGCAAAAGCACTAAAAATTTGAAAATTATTAAAAATAACCAATTCTTACTCCATTGTAAAATACATCTACAGTCATTAATCTTAATTACTAAAAAGTCAAACTGACCACTCACAATTTTGAAACCCTGAGATCCAATAGCTGCTAACTTGTTCATTGACAAGTGACACTATTCCCAAGATTGCTTCAAATTTTAAAATGGAAGGAACCAGCAGGAATGCATTGTCTATGACTTGTATGTATCAGCTAAGTCCCCGATGACCTTAATGAACTCCAGCATTTAACTGCCAAAGCAGAGACTTTCAGAATTATGTAGCGTGCATAATACAAACACTGAACAACTCCCCACATATATAATTTCTTTTACCTCATGTCAACATGCTCAAACTATAATCAAACAACTCTATTCATTTATATTGTTCACCATAGACTCAGCCACTTTTAGGGCAAAATTTTTACAAAATTAATCACAAGATATGTAAGTGGTAGAGTGAATGACTCAGTGGTATGCTCAATGGTTTGCTATTGCAGTCTAAATTTGATTCAACAAAAACTACAGGGAAGATTCTTGAGAACTAAACTAGTAATGGCCACACAACACTTAGCCAAAATGACATACTGAAGTCTCATAGCAAAATTCATGTACACAACTGCTCCCAAAGGTCAACTCTGCCACCAATATTTATTTTAAAAATAGCTAAAAATAAATCTCTCCTTCAACTCAGTAAGTTCTCGAAACAATCCTCTCCGCTAGTGTTTTCAGAGGCCATGACCACATAACCCCTAGGTCAGATTTACATGTGAATATACACAATTAAAACCTTACAGCTGTCAGTTTTGTGAAACCTGAAACAAGTATTATATGATTTTCACTTCCTATCATAGTATAAGAATACAATGTTGGAAGGAAAAAACCAGTATGTGCTATGAAGGTAAAGACTATCTGTGTACCACTATCACTATTCTAAGGAAACTATAAAAAAAAGTCCACTGGCCAGAAAAAAAGAATGTAGTAGGAAAAAAAAAAATTCCACAGAAAAATGTTAATAACCTAGAAATAACGTTGCCACTTCTATTAGTTTTTCTTAGACGGGTCTCTCTCTGCATTTCACTAGTTCCTTAGCAACCATATAGGGCTCAAGCACATTCAGAACACTGGGGGCGGGGGGCCCCAAAAACCTGCTTCTCATTCCCTCTTTAATATTGAGAACCAAGAGTACTGAACTTTGTTCTCTCCATCCAGGAACCACTCAAGACAGGGGTCCAGGTTAGATGCATTCCTAAAGGTCAGTGACCAAATTTGGTCAACAGTGGTGCCATCAGTGCCGTCATTATTCTTGTCACTGTCAGGAACAACTGTCACCTTGCCACTACCAGGAAAGCGAAGCAACTGGAATATTCCTACTTACAAAGTGCCCAACATCATCTTAGTATGATCTTACAACATGATAACAAATGGAAGAATCCCAACAGAAAAGGCCTTGCAACAAGAGATGTCGTGATACAAAAAACTGTTAAGGCACAAGAACTTCAGAGACCCTGCAGTCAAGGGCCATTTCTCACTGCACTGTAAAAGCTGGGCAACTATTTTCTGAACAAAACAGCTTCTTAGTATGTTCTGCCTCTGACACTTGACTTATTTTGTTTTTATAAACACGGAAACTCAATAGCTATTAATTTTATGGTGTATCAGTGAAATACTTTCAGCTTTTATGGGAAGATAAAAATTTTTTTTTAATACTTACAAAAGATATACATGCTGCCAGCAATAAAATCCTAACTAGTAAGTCTTCAAACTGCTCAATCACAAGTTCCAGCAAGGTTTTTCCTGTTAAGAAAGAAAATGTATTTGTTTTATAATTGCCTACATCAATCAATCTGTGCCCGAATATAGACGGTCTCTCCAAAGTAACATTAAGATTTACCTTCTTCAGCCGGTAATTCTAGAATGCAGAAATTGGCCAGCCGACGTGTCAGAAGGAAAGAAAAATAATTTTATTAGTGCTTTCATAAAAGCTGCTAAGTTCACCACTACAGTTGTCTGATAGACAGATGTGGCTATGTAAACATTCAACCTCTCTCCCCCCCCACTCTGATACCCCGAGAAAATATACAGTCCTGGTAATCAATGGCCATGGTCCTGCGCCTAAGCTCACTGGGGCCTCCAGGACCGTGCAGCCGTTTCAGCTGGGTCATCACTTCGGGGAGCACAAGAAACGCTCCGAGGTTTCTCAACTACATCGACGCCTCATAAATCCGCGGGGGACTCAGCCCAGCCGCAGGAGCCTCCCCACAACCCCCAGCTCCCCGCGCTCCGGAAAGGTCACCGGCTCGAGACCCCTGGAGGTCGGGAGAGGCCCGGATCCGCGTGCGGACCGCCCGGCTTCCCGCAGCCGTCGGGCGCCGAGCCGAGCCCCACGAGGTGGAGCCGGGGTCAGCCATCTTCCTTGGCGCCCGGGCCCGCGCCGCGCCGCTGCAGCCCCGGCGCCCCGCACCTACCGTTGGAGCCCCATCTCTCCTTGAGCTTCTTGACCTGCTCCAGGCTCAGCCCCGTGCTCTCGTTGACGCCAAAGTGGCCCAGCACCTCCTCCACCGTCTTTGTGTGAGCGTTCTCCATGGCTGGGGGGGCCCCGGCCGGCCTCGCCTCGCGTCCCCGCGGCCTCCTCGCCTCCGCCTCGCACTCGGGCCGCGGGCTCGTGCCACCGCGGGCGCCCGGGCGCGGACAGCTGTCCCCTCCTCTTTCTCCTCCTCCGCGGCTGCCGCCGCTTCCGCCTGACCGGGCGCTGAATCACCCGAGCCCCCTCCCCCAGAAACCGCCGCACGCGGCCCGGCCCGGCCGAGCCCACCCGAGGGGCTGCGAGCCTCCCGCCGCGCTGGGAGGGTACGTCGCCTCAGCTGCCAGCCGGCCGCAGGCAGCGCAGGGCCGCGGCGCTGCGTTCAAGAGACCCGGCGCGGCTGAGAAGGGGCGCCCGGTCGAGGCCTCGGCGCTGAGGAAAACGAGGCAGGCGACCGGAGAGGAGCGGCGCGGGGGCCCCGGCAGGAGCCCCTCAGCTCTGCACCCCCGACAGCGGCGGAGGAAACTGCGGCGGAGGAGACGGGAGGTGGCGTCGGGGACGGCTCCGCGGCGGCTGCTCTAATAGCATTTATCCGCCGCTGCCTCCCCTCTCGCCGCCGCCGCGGCATGTGGACGCCGCTCATTGGCCGAGAGCGCCCAGCGCGGCGCGGGCGGCACGGCCCCGCCCCCTCCCCCGGCGCCCTCCCGCGCGCGCGCGCTGCGCGCCCACGTCGCTGGCAGGCCCCGCCCCCTCCCGCGCGCCGCCCCCAGTAACCCGGATCGAGGCCGCGCGCGCGCGCGTGTGCGCGCAGGCCGCCACCGTGTCCCCGCTTTGCTCTCCGCGACCCGGGGCGGACGAGGGGTGAGCCCGACTTTTCTCGGCTCAGGCTTCCGCGCGTGGAAGTAGGGCGCGGGGCTCACGGGTGGGCGCTCTGTGCTCTGTGACCCGCCGCTGGGGGACTGCTTGGGGCCGCGAGGTGGCAGGGAGGTGCCGGGTCGCCGGCGACCGAGGCGCGCTCGGACGAGATTGTCCTTGGCTCGCCTGGGCGCCCTGAACTGCCGTAGCCGTGCTCTGCATCCTAATGTCTCCCTCAGAGCCCCCCTCAGCAACCAAGGGGAGGAATTCCGCAGTTCCCTTCCCACACAGCCAAAGTCGCTCATCTGTCGCCTCGGGAACACCGCATCCTACACCCCCAGCCGAGAGCCCCATCTCCATCGCACGCCAACACCAGCCCTTCCTTCCCCTGTGGGTTCTGTACCCCGACAGGGAATCCCACTCTTGGTGGAAGAAGGAGGAACTTTTATTTCATTTTTATTTTCGTTTTTAGTAGCCCACACAGCCTTTGACACACATCTGCATAGAAGTCACAGGTTATGCCGTAGCAGCTGCGAGCTAGGCTTTGGCTTTAAAATGAAGGCTGCTATATAGATTTCCACTACCCCCAGTGGGAAAGAAGGAACCTTCAATCCCAACCTATTCTTAAACCAGAGATCATCTACTGTCTCTACTGTCTCGGTAAGGTCTGTTCAGAGCCTAGCACGAAGTACAATTTTGCCAATATAAAGAGGCCATACTGAGTCAAGTGTGATGTCTGCCCGTGATCTCAGCACTCAGAGGTTGAAGCAGTAGGATCAAGAAAGAGTTCAAGGTCATCCTCTGACACTTAATGAGTTCAGAACCAGCCTTCGATATTGGACCCTGTCTAAAAAATAAAAAAATTTAAAAAGCAGAGGAAGGGGGGAAGCCATACTAAATGGGGGAGGACCTTTGAATTGAATTCAAGATATTTTCACAAAGAGCAGCTTCCTGAAGGGAATCGGTTGCAAAATAGAGCATTTCATCCACTCGGAGTGTTTAGCAATACCCACCCCCACACACAACACCCCCCACCACCCCACCCCTCACTTGAGTCGTCCTACAGGACTCCGCCTGAAGACTTTAGATTCCTTCAACAGATGCAAATTGTGGTGCATTACCGGACTGGAAAAAAAAAAAAAATCAAGTATGTCATTTAATTATTTCCAAGGAGTGGAGGCTGGCATGCAATTCTGATTGATACTTGGAAAAGGACCAACATAACCCTACTCGAAACAAACAAACAAAAATTCTAGTGTATAGCAATGCACTCCCGAGAAGCAAGGTGGAAACTGGTTGGGTCACAGCCTCTTCTGCGAGGTGGGGGTGTGATGATGGAGAGCCGCTGGGTCTTTGGCCTACTTGAGTTCCAGTTCTGCCTGGCTTCATGTTTTCATACCAACAGCAAGAGGCTCTGAGGACAGGAAGATCTGCTCTTTTTCAGTTTGGAAATTGAGACATTCACTAGGTATTGTTTGTTTTTTGTAGCCCCCCCCCCCTCTCAGGGCTGTAATTGCATCTCACTGAAGGAGTTCCTGGTACTTCCCTCAGGCCATCCTCTTCCCCTCAGTAAAAATGCTTTTATCATCTAAAGCAGCTCCCCCCCATCCCATTATTCCAGGTCTCCCCTCCCCCCAGCCTACTATGGAAAATATGATGTAGCTTTTGTTTAGCTGTTTACTGTCTGTCTCCTAGTGTCTTGTGGGGCACCCAGATAGGAGCTCCATGAGAACACAGCTTGGGCCTCTGGCCCTGCAGTGTGAGTGAATGAGAATCCCCCCCTTCTCAATCCATTAGTAACCTGCAAAAGGGCTGTGCCAGCTCAAAGGCCTCAGCAAATGTCTTCTGGACACTGGTCCATTGGTTCCCATGCAACGGACTGGGCGGCCTCTAAACCACCTGCCTTATAAAACTTAGGTTTGAAACAAAAAGAAGATAAAAAACTAGCTAAAGGGCTGTCGGAGAATGGTCTATATTCTCATAGGCACACATTCCATTGCCCTTCTGGAATGTTCTTTGCAAATTTTTGTTTGCTTGTTTGTATTTACTCAAGACTGGAATGCGCCCTTAAACTAATAGTTTGATTTTGTTTTAGCTCAGCAAGGGCCTCAGACATGTTATCATACCAAATAGGCCTTTGCTTCCTTAGTCTGTGGCTATTTTTGAGACCGACCCCTTGCTTACACGTTGGCTAAACTGATCATGAACCCAGACTCCCAAAGGCAGGATCCCTGGCTACTCATATTTAGAAATAAAGTTGGGAGAAACATAAATAAATAAAGGAGTTATCTCAGTTAAAAAGAAGAAATAGGAAGGGTGTGGTGGCCCATGCCTTTGATCCCAGCACTCAGGAGGCAGAGACGAAGCTGGCCTACAAGGCCACACAGTGAGAACCTGCCTTTAAATAAATAAATAAATAAATAAATAAATAAGTAAGTAAGTAAGTAAGTAAGTAAGTAAGTAAGTAAGTAAGTAAGTAAGTAAGTAAAATAAAAGAGAGAGAAAATTGGGGCTCATTTGTTTTATGCGCAGTGCTTGTTTGCAAGACTTTGGTGAGAAAAGTTACCCTGTCTTCCAGCAAGGCTCATAGCCAGGTACTAATCACTGGAGGACAGGAGGAAAAGGAAAGAGAGAATGTGATGCAGAAAAATGCAGTCTGATCAAAGACCTTCAGAGACATCCATAAAAGAGGACATTAGCTTATAAAAGCAGGTTAGTTTAAAGAGCTATTCAGATAGAAAAGCCAGGAGGTGACTTGCAAAAGGGTCCTGGCCAGTTCTCAGCCCTATGCAGGCCTCCTGTGAAGTGGTGGAAGCCGCAAGAGGCAGCCTGCTCCATATTTGGACAGTTCTAATCATTAAAGCAGCCCCATTCTGGGCAGAATCCACCTTCTTTTAGCTACAGCTGTTCTTAGCTCTCCAAAATGACCCTGACCCTTGAGTAGGTGATCCTTTTGAGTATGTCAAGATCTTTATTGCACTAACATCTCCTTTCCTAGCTAGGAAGGGCACAAGCACTGTTTTCCTATAGCCTGGGTCTCAGCGCCTCAGCACTTCTGAACACACCCAATACTGAGCACACAACTCTTAAGCATGACCCACCTCTGTCCAGAATGCTTCCACTTACACATTGTAGTGTTATCAGGGAAATCAAACTAAGTCCTTTACATGCAAAAGACAGTCCTGTTAAATCTATTTATGGTATACTTAGCTTGCTGATTTTTATGCATCCAAGGCACTGAGCCTGCCTATAATTGAATATTTTTGTGCTTATTATGATCTTTTTGAATCTTCATCTCCAAGCAGTCTTTTTTAAAAAAAGAATTTATTTTTTCATGTAAATGAGTGTTCTGCTTTCATGTTTGCTTATGCACCATTGTGTGCCTGGTCCCTTGGAGGTCAGAAGAAGGCATCAGATCCCTTGGAACTGGAGTTACAAATGACTGTGAGCCACTGTGTGGGTGCTAAGAATAGAACCTGGGTCCTAGAAGAGCAGCAAGGGCTCTTAACCACTAAGCTATTTTTCCAGCCCCCAGACTTATTTTAACTGTGTGTTTATGTGTATCTGTGTGGGAGTATGTGCACATGAGTACAGATGCCTGAGGAAGCCAAAAGAGGGCATCCGATCCCCTGGAACTGGAGTTATAGCTCATTGAGAGCAATCCAACATGAGTGCTAGGGAAAAACTCCAGTCACCCTCCCCTCCCCTCTCTTTAAAAATATTTAGACTTCTGCTCATTTTGGCAGCACATATCCTAAAATTGGAACACACTGAGAAGATTAGCAGGGCCCCTTTGGAAGGATGATATGCAAATTCGTGAAGCATTCCATATTTTTATATTTTTGCTTCATCTTATTATATTTTGGTTTGTCGTGGTTGGTTGATATCTCTTAGAAGCCTGTTCTTTTCTAATGAGAGACAGAAAGGGAGTAGGTCAGGAGGAGAGGTGGAGGAGAACTGGAAGGAGCAGAGGAAGGGAAACTATAATCAGGACGTATTGTAGGAGAAAAGAATCTATATTTATTAAGATAAAAAATGCAAATGTATTCGGGTGTATGAGTGTCTTGCCTCATAGGTATGTGTGCTACATACCTGCCTAGAGCCCCCAGAGGCCAAAAGAAGGCATTGGACCTCCTGGAACTGGAATTACAGATGATTCTGCCATGTGGGTGCTGGGAACCGAACCCAGGTCTTCTTCAACAAGTTCTCTTTACCACTGAGCTATCTCTCTGGTCTTGACCCCCAAACATTGTGTTAGTGATACATTCCAGATATGGTTTACACACAGTTTAAGAAGCAGGATGTTTGTGTCACTATCCAACAGGTCTTTTGGAGACTCATTCCAGTTTAAAAATAACTAACTGGCTGAATGTGATTCTTTAATTGTTATAAATCTTTTTTTAAAGTTTATTTATTTATGTTTATGAGTGTGCCATCTGCATGTATGCCTTTATGACAGAAGAGGGGCTCAGATCCCACTGTAGATGGTTGTGAGCTGTCATGTGGTTGCTGAGAATTGAACTCATGACCTCTGGAAGAGCAGCCAGTGCTGTTAACCACTGAGCATCTCCCTAGCTCCGGTTATAAACCTTTTGACCAGAGATTCCAAAGTAAAGAAAGTAAAGACCCTAAAGGATGTTCTTGCCTACCTCTCCCCTGACAGCTTGTCATACAGTGTTGGAACATCCCTTTTTCTTTGGTTGATGTAGTCAGGTGACTTGAAGGTTATGTGTCATGAGAAATACCCATTTAAGCAAGAAAGGACCAGACTTGGCATCATGAAATGCTTACTCTGAGAAGGAGCCAAGACCTCTGACAGGATCCCATCTGCCACCTCTTGCTTGCTCTGGATGTGTGCTTATTAAGTGGAATGATGGCTGAAAGGCCACACTATTGAAATTCTGGCCACAAATTCAATATCCTTCTGCCCCAGGGCTCCTGAATGCTAGGATTATAGGTGTGCCCCTCATATTCTTAGCTGTCCATAAGAATTTAATGAGAGAGCTATATTGTGGCGTTCTTGTCCACAACAGGCCCCAAATCTTCATACTGTCAGTTTTTGTGTGAAGAGAAGTTTACCCCAGCATAACTCATGCCACTGAACATGGACAAGCACTTTGTGACCACCATTGTTTCTACATGCCACAAAACTTACATCTGAGAAATCTGAACAACTTAACAGAGCATCTTTTCAAGAATGTTCCTCACCCTGACCCCAGTCCCTGCATCAGTAAGTGTCTCTGTCATGGCTGACTGAGTAAAATGCCAACTCTTAGCTGAGGAACCTCCTGGGTGCAGATTCAGACTAACAATGGCTGCTCAGCTACAAGTCACACCTCCAGCTCCCGACTGTCCCAGGCTGTGGCAGACTAGGTTCCTAGCCATTTCAGTCTGGAACTCACCAATGTAACGGGCTAATTTCATTTATTTAGTTACTTATTATTGAGACAGGGTTTCCCTATGTAGCGGAGGCTGTCCCGGTGTCCTAGAACTCCCAGATATGCGCCTACACAGTATTAAGTATTGCAGCTTGGTGCTTGGTGTCTGCCCCCCCCACACACACACTAACTCTGAATTATGGGTGTACCTAGGACTTGCTATTCTTTATCTCCAAACTCTCCTTTCATGCCTTGCTTTAACCCCACCCATATATGCATGACACACATATTCCCACATGCAGACTAACTCAGCGGCCAGTCTATGTCTCCGCCCATCCTAACCATGGTTTCTCCTGTAGGAGTAACAAGAGGAGGGTCAGTGAGTGGTCATGTCCTTTTGAGAAGGGAGCCATAAATAATACAGCGTATCCAGGGCCAAGAAGTTCAGGCTCAGGGCAGAAGAAATAACAAATGGGCAAACTCACCTTCGAATAATAGCATGGCGAGTCACTCAGAGTCGCCTATCTTCTTACAACAAATTATAAGCCCCAGGAGATCAGGGATCTTCAAGAAATAACAGATAGCCAGATAAACGTGTGATAATCATTTGCTCTGAGAGCCGTTAGCCCTCCCCCATTGGTGTCTCCAGTGCCTAGTGTGCTGCAGGTTGCCAGCACATCATATCAAACAAATTAATTAATGAAATCCTTTCTTTGCAGCTGCTGCATGGGGAGGGGGATGACACCAAAGCATTACCATCTTCAGGAATTTAAAAAAGAGAGAGAAAGATAGACATGCAGAAAGCTATATAGCAGTGCAAAGCAAAATATTATGGGGTGGCTTTCAAAGCTGTGGCTGGAGGGGGGCAGTTTAAATATAGCAGCGATTTCCCTGTCCCACCGGCTTGCTCTTTGATTTTTGTGGAAAACATTTTTCTGTTCCGTTTTTCCCAACCAGCTCCCCAAAAGTGCTTAGACCTTAAAGGGGACATTCCTAAGTGCAGAAAGGACTCTTCCCCTAGCCCAACGGAAAACTCTGTGATCGAATACATTCTCACTAGTGAATGATGAGACTCTCCAAGGCAGGCTAGAGGTTCAGGGCCCCACTAATGCCAAGGCCCTGCTCTCCAGTAGGGGTAGCAGGAGTGAACAGGTAGAGTTTCAGGCTGGCAGGAACCCAAGGACAGACAGAGCAAGGGGAAGATAGGATGGCCATGGACAAATTCCTAGAACAGGGCCGCTCCCTTGATGTCCCACAATAGCAGGAAGGTGATTGGCAGACCCGAGAGCACGGTTAGATGTCTATTGTGATCCCGCTCTAGTTATCCGATAGCTCTCCACAGATGCCTGGGGTCTGGCTACCCACTTGAGTCACCTTGTAGCTCCTCATTTTGGCAAGGGGGTAGGAGGGGAACACTGTGTATCCTGAGAGAAGTGTGTTTGACATGCCTGATCCGTTCCATCTGGGAGCATCATGAGTCCCAACTGGCTCCAGAAGTCTGAGCTGAGGCACAGTAGATCCCAGCAAATGGCCAGCTCCAACCCTCTCCAGCTGGTGACTCCTTTATCTCCCCTAGAGAGGAAGACCCCTGCAAACTTCTCACCTAGGCTCTGCCTTCTTTCCTGCAATACCCTTCACCCACGGGTCTGGGTATCTACCTTGGAGTTGGAGGGTTACTGGAGACCCTCTGCAGAGGGCAGGCCTCTAGGGAAAGTATAGTTAATTAGTGGTTCTGATTTATGGTGCTTGGGGATTCAACTCAGAGCATAGCAGGTGCTTCCCCAACTGAGCTGCCTTGCAGCTTCAAAATCCCACTTCCTGCCCCTGACCTTCTATCACTTGGAGCAGGGCCTGGTTTGTAGACAAAGCTCCCTGTAGAATAACCAACCCCTCCTGTGCCTCACTTGCTGGAGTCCTGAGATACACGACTGTCCCCTTCTGTTAGCTGCTTTCCAACTCAGATAGTATAAGAACCTCTCATCCTGATGACCCCCTTCCCCCAAATCTTCTCAGGTGGGCCCAGCAAGCTGCCATTAGGGGCTGGGCAGAGCCCCAGGAAACTGAGGTTTGGCTGACAATGTTTGCAAACATTGGAAGTTTCTCTCCCCGTGACTCATCAGAAGAGAGCGGAGTCCCTCCTTCTTCCTGGAAGGCAGTAAGAGCCAGTCCAACTCCAACCCCCTGTGCCCCAAAAAATAAACAGCCCTCACATAGAGCTTTCGATTCAAAACTCAGATATCACCCTAATGATCAGTCATGGCAACTTCAAGGAGGGGCGTTTCTGAGGCCACAGAACAGCCTAGAAGAGGCTTCTCTGACCCAAGGAAAGGCAAGAGGGGGCTGGAGGCACAGCAGAGCATTCATAAAGCATGTGCCGACCTGAGGAGTGTTTTCCAGAAAAATACTCCACCCTCTTTTCTCCTCCCGAGCTCTATTTTATTTATATCTTATTTTTTCAAGACAAGATCTCATGTAGCCCAGGTTAGCCTTGGATTTGCTATGTAGTTGAGGATGACCTTCAGCTTCCGGCTCCTCAGCTTCCAACTCTCCCCAATGCTGGGATTACAAGCATGCACTACCACGCCCAGTTTATACAGCGCTGGGACCCAAACCAATGGTCTTGTGCATGCTATGATAGCATCACCAACTGTGCCCCACCCATCTCATCCTTTAAAGTTACTAATATCTTATATGAGAACCCAAGCTAGGAACCACTGGAACACTCTAGCTAGGATCCCAATGGTTTATAACATAGTTCTAGAAAACTGATCAAACACACACACAAAATCAGGCCAATTCAGATCAAAATGGAAACAGAAGCTGTCTTGACAAACTTGCTAGGTATGCAGTGTGCTCAGGGGTCACACATCACCTCCTTCCATCCTTAGGACAAGCCTGTCTGTCAGGTGTCATTGTCATTTCTGTTCACCCCCCCCCCCCAAGAATCTGATAACTAGTTCAGAGAGGTTGCCATTTGTTGAAGTCAAATACTTTACAAATCACTAGTCAGGAGCCAGGTGTGGTGGTGGGGAACACGCTTGCAGTCACAGCATTCAAAAGGATGAGGCTGGATGAGGCTGGATGGCCAGCCTAGGCTACTCACTGAGCCCTCCTGAGCTACAGAGTGAGACCCTGTTTTAAAACTGGGAGAAGGGTTGGTGCTGCAGAGAGATGGCTCATTGGTTAAGAGCACTCACTGCTCTTGCAGAGGACCTGGGCTCCCTTCCCAGCACCCACATGGTGACTTACATCCACCTTTCATTTCAGTTCCAGGGGATCCCATCCCTTTTCTGACCTCTGTGTGTGGTACACAGACATGCATGCAAGCAAAAACTCATACACATAAAATAAAAATAAGTCAATATTTTTAAAAGAAAAAAAAATAACTTCTCTATTTACTCACTATTCATCCAAGGCTGTTCCATTATTGGGAACATGGGATGATCATTTGTATGGAATTTGTACAGATCCATTCTTCTTATCACAAGATACACTAAATCTCCTATTGCTTTAGGGGAAGCAATTAGAAGAAGCAACAACAGCATGCTGGTGTGGAGGGGAGATAAATTTGAAGTACTTTAGATACAAAAACATTTTAAATCTTCCTACAACAAATGGAGGGATTCTATGCAGAGTTCTAGGAAGACATTAGCAATTTCTGAAAGTCATTTTTATGACAGAAGCCAGTGACTCTGTGGTGTGTGAAAGTGGTTGGACAGGCTTGCACAAAGATCTCCTGCAGCAAACAGCAATTTCCTGATCCCAGGTCCGTCCCTCCTCCCAGAGCTGACCAAGGGCCCCTTCGAATCCTGCTGAAATGCAGCCTCTTGTAGGGTGGGGCAGGGACAGCTGTTCTAGTCACAGCTTGGGGGTGGGACAGGGACAAGTGACATCCCCAGCAAACTGCAAGAAGAGAGGCCAACAGAATGCAGGGACCCGACCTGGCACTTGGCCAGGACAATGGGATTAACTTCCCAAGCGCTGGCCAAAAAGGGCCCTGGGATTTTTATTTTTATTCGTTTTCCATTACAACCGCACAGCAACGCAAACAAGGCCCCAAACAAGGTGAGCTGCCATGGAGTCATTTTCCTTCGTAGGGTGGCATCTCAGTGCCACATATCTTGCTGACCTTGGCTCACCCAAGGTTTAAAGTAGAGCTTTTGATTACCTCCCTCTCCAGGGACAATGGAAAAGAGTCATGATGAATGCCCAGCTAGCTCCGTTTTGCTCAAAAAGGGAAATACACCAAGGTGTGATCGGGGAGCCCATTGTGCCCAGGAACAATACCTTACTGAGAAACTGGTAGAAATCCAAGAAAGGAGAAGCCTACCTCCTCCAGACCCCAGACCAGGGGCCCTAAGTACAAGGGATCTGAAGAAATACAGCCACACAGCTAAATGTCAACCAGAAAGCAAGTGTGAAGTGGGTAGGGGAGGCTCTGCATAGCAGAGCAAGAACAGGCTGATGAGAGCCTCAAGAGAGGACACGCCCCCCACACAAAGTGGGGTTTGATCTTGTGATTTGCCTTTTCTTTCAGCTGAGTAATTTAATGTCAAACGGCCACCTTTTGGAGACTAGAGAAACCAAGTAAGAGAAGTTACAGTCGGTGGATATTGATTGTACGATCTCCAGAGAAGGTACTTAAACCATGTTCACACGTCTCGATTGTCAAAGTGAATAGGACGTCTCAGCAGATTAAAACACACATTCAGTAAAAGACACCGTCGTTGGTGCTATCCTGAGGGCCCACCTGAACTCAAGCGATGACCAGAGACCATGCAAAGAGCCAGATACCAGCACTCCTAAAGTCAGATGAGATGTAAACACAGGAGTGTGAGAAAGCGGGAGTATGCCGTCCAGCAGCCAAAATAACAAGAGACCCTGCTTCAAAAACACTGTGGAGAGGGAGCTGACTACAGAAAAGTTGTCCTCTGACCGTCACATGTGTCACACATACACACAAAGTAAATAAGTAAACATAAATCTTTTAAGCCTGGTGTGATGGTGCACACCTCTAATTCCAGAGCTAGGGAGGCAGAGGCAGGCCAACTTCTGGGACTTTGAGGCTAGCCTGGTCTACACAGGAAGTTCAAGGACAGCCTGCACTACATAGAGACCTTGTCTCAAAATACATATTTATCTATACATACATAAATATATAAATAAAAAAATAAGATAATAAAAAGCTGGGGTCTGGCTCTGGGCTCTGCTCTCAGCACGGTCCTCCCAAAAGTGGCTAAAAGAATCAGCTTCATATTTTCCCTGGGCTCCTGAGAGAAGCTGGGTTCCTGTTTATTCTTTGACCAGTCATCTGTTGATTGCATTTACACTGCTTTGCCTCTGAGCTATTCCGAACAATGCTGTAATAAACACAGAAGTGCAGACACAGCTCCAAGACAGCTTGCAATTTTGGGTTCTCTGTCCAGGCATGCAGTAATGGGATTGCTATGTCAAATGTTCCATGTATGCATGCTTGTATATTTAGTATTTTTTTTTATTACTGGGTATTGAACTTTAGTTCACACATTGGACAAGTGCTCTACCACTGAGCTATAGCCCAATCCTATCTTTTAATGTTTTGAGACAGGGTCTCACAAAGTTGCCCAAGCTAATCTTGCATTTGCAACCCTCCTGTCTCAGCCTCTAAGTAGCCGGGATTACATGCCTGAGCCACCAGGCCAGGATTTCTTGACTTCTACCATGGTACCCCCACCTTTTGCTATAAGCCTTGCACTTAACCTTTATCCCTACCATATGGGCAAGCCCATCTCTTTCCTGTAATTCAACTCTGACTCTTTAGGATGCTCTGGGTCTGGCAGCCTCACCCTGCTCATCCCCTTGATGAGTCTTCACGGGGTGTTTCTAGATAGTCGGGGTCGGGCTCAGGCTCAGGCTGAAATGTCTCTGTCTGAACCATCTCCAATCCTGTGCTGGCTACTGGCTGTTTTCAACTCCCTAAAACTGAGAAGTCCTGACACTCTCTCTTTCCCTCGTTCTCCTCAGGAGGGAGATTTGACTATCAGGAGGAGCTGTTGACCTCATTCTGTCATTCTGTTCTTGGGGCCACTGAAGGGATGAAAATGGGTCTGTCGGGAGTAGGTGCGCAGAATCTAGATCTTTTGTGGAAACTTCCTCTTGGTTTTTTGTTGTTGGTTTGTCTGTCTGTTTTTAAGCCTTGGGGTCGCCTGTGACTCTGAGTGAGGTCAGTGCCTCACTCTTGCAGGGGACAGTCTAAACAGTGTCACAATGCTCTAGGTCACAGGACTGTCCCTTTGTGTCTCATCAGACCAGAAAGTTGGAGATCCTTTGCTTTTCAGTGTCCCCAGGGAGAGGCAAGCTGTCTCGGTACTCCTGACATCTTCTACTAGGGTTAGGCCAGAGCCTGCAGCTTCGCCAGCTCCTACTAGGTTCATCCCACTGATCCAGGGATTAGACATAGGGGTCTTCTGTGGTCACTGGGCTTACTGGAAAGGAGCCACAGAGACCATCAGCTGTTACTCTTCTTCCTTCAGAACTTCACCTTGTAGTTTCAGTGACGAATAGAATGAAGTAGGAGAGGGAAGTTCTAGAAGCCTCAGCCTTCTCGGTCCAAGAAGTCTCAGGCTGTTGACATTGTGTCTGCTGGAAACAAGAGCAGGAGGGGACCTGTCAGCAGATTGACCTATCCTGAATCAGCCTTGGGAAAATGAGGTGTCACCCCAAAAGAGATTTATGACAAACCTACTTTCCTCATGACTCCCCCAAGGTTAAAACAAAGAGATGTTCAATAGGAGAATTTGGTGCATTCTCTTATTTTAAGGACGTGTCTCAGATAGCTCAGGATGACCTTGAACTTTGGATTGATTGTCAGGATGACAGTTATGAGCCAGTGTGCATGTTTCTGTGGTGCTGGGGGTAGGAGGGGACAGCAAACCTGGCTCTGTGCATGCCAGGCAGGCAGAGTTACAGTCCAGGCCGCAGTTGGAGACTGTGGGAATACAGGAAGGTAACAGGATGACTACACTGTACAGTTCTAACACACAGACTGGGTTTCCTTCTCTTGATTAATCCTGTTCACATCCTACCAGCTTCATCTATATAAGAAAAAAATAGTGTCTATCATAGACATCCTCACATATAGTCAAGTGGAGCAAATACTAATATGGCCTCCATTTACTATCATGTGGCTTTGTCCTGTGTGGCTCTCTTTAGTCGTGTCCTGTTGTTCTGCCTCTGGCTTGTAACTGTGCTTCCTCAGACTCTATATTTGCCTCACCTGTGTCCTACTACCATTTCCTTCCTTCCATCTTTTCTTCCTTTTTTTTTTTTTTTCCTCTTTCTGAGAAAGGGTTTTTCTGTGTCACTTTGGGACCTGTCCTGGAACTCACTATCTAGACCACACAGGCCTCGAACTCAGAGATCTGCCTGCCTCTGCCTCCTGAGTGCTGGGACCAAAGGCATGTGTTGCCATCACCACCTGGCTCCCACTTTCTTTATGTAAAATTTTCCTTCCTTCATCCTCCCCCCTCCCTTCCAAGATTTCCATAGACCATGTTAGCCTCAAACAGTGGCTCGCTGTTGCTGTGCCGCAACATTTTGTAGATGATTAATGTCTAGAAGCACTTGACTTTAAGGACTTGATTCTAGATAATCTGAAGCCAAGGCTTCCCTGTAGAAGAAACTTCATCTGTGATGCAGCTTCTGGGAGCTTCCCGGCTAGTCTTTGGATGGGATTTCCCAGCCAACACTCACAACTGCATAAGCCAATGGTTTGCCATAATTCTTGACCTCCTGTCTCCATCTGTCTAGTTGGTTCCTGTCATTTGTGGCCCTTTGTATATGTGTTCCTTAGTAGCTCAAAGGATTCAACGATCCCTGACTAGGGCTGCTATCCACCTTTGGGACTCTGTTCTTGGCCGTGTGAGGACATTTGGTCCCACAAGTCCCCTGCAAGTCTTACATCCTTGCCTTCAGGCTCCAGCTACAGTGGCTACCTCTGTGAAGCCCCTTGGTCACCCGGGTGGCTCCTAAGTCTTTGTTTCCTTCATGTGTGCCTGCTGCTTTGCCAGAGAATGAACTCAGATGTTTGATGCTCTTGATATTGTGTTGGCATAATAGTGCCAGCGTGAGCTTTCTGGTCATGTTATAATTTCTGTGCTGCCCCCTGACATTTTTATGGCATGTGGCATCCCTTACCCCCTGCATCTTCTGAACCTGGCACATGCTAGGATAGAAGTGGGATCTTGAAGCCGAACTCTTTGGAAGGAACTGAGGGGATGATATATCTGGCAGCTCATAGAGGTTGAGGAGGTCATATCATCTAGTCTTAAGGCTAGCGATTCCAGGTGCAGCAGGCAGGATTGGGTGACTGTGAATGGGAGCCGCACCCACAGGGATACACTGCCAAACCTGTAGCAGGAGCCTGGAAGGTGTGTGTGTGGGGGGGAATCCTGCATATGTCCTCTGGACCCTGAGAATTCCAGAACCTGACTCACCCAGTTTTGGGTGGCATCTTTGGTACCCACTGTACTCTAGGCAGAGGAAGGGGCTCACACACCCAAGGGAGATGACACATGCCCCTCTAATCCCAAGGATGACAGGCCACTTCGAAGATCAGGAGAACTTATCTCAACCTCAGAAGGGAGGCCGGGCAGCTGAGGCCACAAGCTCATGAGAATCTGAGGTCCCCTCTTCGGTCCCAGAGCTCTCTCACCTCCCCAGAGAGTAAGAGGAATTTAAGTTTCCTGGGAAGAGAAAGCCGAGGGACTTGCTGGTTGTAGCCTGGTTGCTTCCTGTAGACAATCCAGCCTCTAGAATGGCCTGAGATGGCAGATTAGGTGGAGGGGAACTCTTTGCACTCTGAACTCTTGATCTCTGAGGTGTGGCAGTGCTGCCTGAGCCCAAAGTGAGGTGGGTGTGGCTGAGGGGAGGGGGAGGGGAAAAGGAGTCTAAACGGTGGCGCTGGCGCAAGTCCATATTACAACCCAAGTTCCGCAGGGGGCATCGAATGGGAAAACAGGTTCTTCTCATGGAGGAGGCCCTAGAGTAACTGGGTGCAGAGCAGACAGAGAGGAGGGAGAGCCAGGCAGGGCTGACAGAGCCACCAGTGGCAAGCACTCCTGGATATACGACTGACTAATGAACCAGCAGAGGCAAGTTCAGCTTCACCAGTGATCAAGGAAATGTAAATCACATCAGAAGAGCTTCCACCTACCAAATGGGATTGCTTTTTAAAGAGGGCCATCTCCTCCGCATTTGGGAGGGGGAGTGCATGTTGGCTTTCTGGAAAGTCACTTGGTAATACATAAGGAGGCTGTGAAAGCGATGATTCAGGCATTTCACTTCGAGGAAATGACTGAAGAAATAACAAGAGATGTGAAGGGAGATGGCTTAAAGCTAAGATAATCATAATAGTGTGTGGGGAGGGGAGGCTCTGGGGTTGGCCTGGGATATTCAACAAAGGAATTACTCATCATGCTAAATTCATGGAGAATTTTACTTAGATGTTTAAAAAGGCCACCAGAAACTGGGGACAGAACTTCATGCTTATCTGACATGCATAAGGCCCTGGGTTCCATTCCCAGCACCAGGTTAGGGAAGCAAAACAAAATAAATATTTGTGCACATGTTGCAAGATCCCAGGGTCTGAGGACAAGCCCTACCCACTGGGCCTCACCATCTTTAACAAGTCACTACAAGAATTAGTGTCACATGGTACCTAACATTCTTAGAGCCCTGGTCTCTGAGACTAGATTGTATAGCAGTAGTTATCTCAGTGGTGATATTCTTTTTAAAATAAGTCACCAATCCAAATGATGTTATTTTAGAAATGATTTCTGGGATCTGGGATCTGGCAAAGTGGGTCAGCAGGTGGCAAGACTTGCTACTGGGCTTGAGTTTAATACCCGGGGTTCTGCCTGGTGGAAGCAGAAAAGTGACTCCCTAGAATTGTCCTCTGACCTTTTCATATTCATTGTGGCTCTATGCATTCATTGAGGCTCGTGTATCTACTTGCCAAAGTCTGCAAGTGGATCATGGTGGCTTTTTTCCTTTTCCTCTTTAATCTTTAGTGTATTTGAAATAGCAAAAAATAAATAAGTTTTCAAAAGGTGTGGGGAGAGCGAGTGCACCCAGTGACCTGTACCCTTCAACTGTGAACAGTTTCTCTGGGGGTGTCACCTTCTACAGAAAGCCCAGGCACCCCTGTGGGGCCAGGGTGTCCTGTAACATATATAGACCAGGGTCAGACCAGCTCACAGGGTCCGATGGCCTCAGCAGACCTTTCCCCTGGGTGGGCTCAATGCCACGGCCATATCTGCCGAAGATAACGGACCTGTAAGCACTTTATCACAGAGAGGTGATCCGGGCAGGCTCGCTCTAGGGAAAGGAGCCTCAGGACACATTCCATTAAGGAATTTCACACTCTCCTTCCTCCCAGCTCATTTTTTTCTATCCCCCAAACAGAAATATATTTAGCAACCCTATCTAAACCCTCTCCTTTCCCTTAATTTGATTAAGGAGCTGAGGGAACAGAACCAGAGATGGGGTGGTGGGGGGTGGAGGGTCAGGATCAGGAGGGTGAGCTGTGGAGAGTGATTAGGGGAGCGGAATGCCCATCTCGGGCAGGTGAGGCTTAAGTGTGGACAGCCCCAGTACCTCCTGGAGCTCCATAAAGAGGCACAGAGAACCAAGGGAGGGAACATTTTATCAGGGAACGCTCTTCTCTGGGAGAATGTGAACTGAACCAGAGAGGTCAAGCTTCAAGGATTAACTGAGAGAACAGGGGCCCTTACTAATAAAGGGCATGCTGCTTCTTTCCCAGGTCTCTCTGCCTTCCTGGAGCTTCAGAGTCTTCAGGCTTCAAGGCTTTCCAGAGGCTGCACTTTTTGAGATTTTGATGAGTCTGAGAGCTTGAATGGCTACCAACTTATTAATTATCTGTCTGCCTGTCTGCCTGTCCGCCTATCTATCTATCTATCTATCTATCTATCTATCTATCTATCTATCTATCTATCTATCTAGATAGCTAGATAGCTAGCTAGCTAGCTAGCTAGCTATTTGTGGTGCTGAGATTCCCAGCCTCATGCATTGTAGGCCAGTGTTATCCTACGGAGCCACAACCTCATTCTTATAAAATTTATGTATTTATAGACAGCGTCTTGCATATCCCAAGCTGGCCTCCACCTTGATATGTAGCTAAGAATGACCCTGAATTTCTGATCTCCCTATCTTGGATTATAGGTATAGGCTGCCACATCCAGTTTATACAGTATGGAGTATCAAACCCAGGCCTTTACTTTTTCTGTTACATTCACTTGTGCATGTGCTTATGTCCATGCATGTGCCATGGCATATGTGTGGAAGGCAAAAGACAACTTTGTTTCAGGAGTTGGCTTTCTCCCTTCCACCATACAGGTCCTGGGGATCAGGCCATCATGCTTAGTGGCTAGCACCTTTACCCTCTGAGCCATCTCACTGGCCCTGAAGTCTTTGTAGGCATGCCAGGAGAGCTAAGCTTCTCCCCAGCATTGAGTACATTTACTCTGTTAAGTGAATTATTGTTACCCATGGAGATGGTGCTCGAGGAGATATTTGGCCCAATGTAAACAGTCTGGGAACCAGGACCCCATGTTACTTCATTTGGCCACTGCTCTCTCCCTGGCAAAGGCTAACCTTCTAAGAAAACAAGAGAGAGCAGTTGTCATTGGCCCAGCCCTATGTACCAGGCTCTATCTGCCATCTTAGCCAGGAATAGTGGCGCACACCTCTGATCCCAGCTCTGAGGAGGTGGATCTCTGTGAGTTCGAGGCCAATCTACTCTATTTAGTGAGTTCCAGGTCAGTCAGGGATACATAGTGAGACTGTCTCCAACAAATGTCCTCTCATGGTAGCCTCTATAAATTAGACACTACTAACAGCCTGGTTTCTTTTTTCCTTCTATTTCTTTATTGCCCTTCATTTCTTTCTTGTGGCTTTTCTATGTTTTTTCATAATTTATTTTTATTTAATGTTCACTGGTATTTTGTTTGCATGTATGTCTGTGTGTGTCAGAAGCCCAGAACTACAGTTATAGACAGGTGTGAGCCGCCATGTGGGTGCTGGAAATTGAACCTGGGACTTCTGGAAATCAGCCAGTGCTCTCAACTGCTGAGCCATCTCCCCAGCTCCATTTTTTTCTTCCTTTCTTCCTTTCTTCCTCATTTTTTAAGCTTATTTTTATTTTATGTATATGGGTGATCTGCCTGCCTGAATGTCAATGTACTCCCCTGTGTGTGCAGTGCTGGTGGAGGCCAGAAAAAAGTGTTAGATCCCCTTGTTACTGGAGTTACAGATAGTTGTGAGCCACTATGTAGGTACTGTGAATCTAGCCTGGGTCCTCTGGAAGAGTAGCCAGTGCTCTTAACCACTGAGCTATCTCCCCAGACCCCATTATTTTTAAATTTCTCATGGATGTGTTTGGATGTGCATATGCCACAGACAGGTTTGGGGAGTCGCTTCTCTCCTTCCAATGTGTGGGTTCGGGGGAGGTCATCAGGCTTGGCAGCCAGTGTCTGCTTTCGGAACATCTGCCAGCCTTTCTATTCAGTTTTGCAGTAAGGGCTCAGTGCCCCTGCTCTCCACCTCTGGCTGTGCTTGAACTCGTAGTCTGCCTTCATCAGCCTCCACGGTGCTGTTTCCAGGACTAGGTTAGCACCTCTGACTCTAATAACCCTCTAGTAGATTTGCAACTAGTCTAGAAGTTACACGTGGCCGTGAAGAGGGGGGATGTGGAGATCAGGGGTGGGTGGCGGTGTGTGAAGGAGTGGGTCCTCTGTTTTGTACTATTTCTCCCCAAAGTCCACTCTCAATGACAGGGACTTCACCTTGTTTACCCTGGATTCCCACATACAAACACAGTGTCTGGAACAAAGGCAAAGTTTCCTGCAGACAGTTGTGGTGTCCGATAAATTTGGCTAAGCAATCTGAAGCCAGCTCAGTGAGGATTAAGTGAGAAACATTTGTCTAGAGATCTCAAGCTCGGCCTGTCATGCTGCTGTGCTTCAAAAAAAAAAAAAAAAAAAAAAATTCCTGCTGGCAATGGGGGGTCCCTACAGGGGGTATCAAAGATGACCAAGACCTTGAAATTGGGCAAGTCCTAGAAAGGCTCCAACTTTCCGTATAGTGTTGGATTTAGACCAAGTGGCAGTGAGGAGCTTCACTGACACACATCTCCCCGTGTTTCCTTCTACAGGACATCTCAAGGTCATATCCAAAAGTCCTGGACTTACACAGTGCAGAAGATGGGTGGGTATGGAAGACAGCCACCAGGACAGTTTCCAGGGCCTGGAGAGGAAGGAGTGAGGCTTAGTGTTGGAAGAGCAGGAAACTCATGGGTCTGGTCTCAGAAAGGACAACTAAGGCTCTTCCAGGAAGAGACTTCAGGCTTCAGCATGCCTTCCATGATTAATAACTACCTCACTGCCTCACCTAGATGTCTACTGTGGCTTTCGGGTGAGAATCCTCTATAGCCCACAAGGAAGCTACAAAGGACAAGGAATGCAAATGGGCCCTCGAGATCCTGGGCTTTGTCCAGGGTTTCCTGGCCTGCACTCAGGGGACCGCAGACCTTTTCTGCATCTCCAAACAGTCCTCTGTGTCTTTATTTGAGCTGCTTATTAACCAGAGGACATGAGGGCACAGGGACAGAGAGCTGGGGACCATGGCCAGTGAATATAATTCAGGAGCTGTGTGGGCAAGGCTGACAGGCCAGCAAGGGCATTTGACAGCCAGGGGAACCAGGGTCCTCCGTCCGCATTGCCCATGGAAGGGACAAGAGCACCCTTAAGTGGCTCTGAGGCAGCTAGTCGCACACTCACTGACAGAAGTACTGGATTGAAGCTTTTCTTTCAGAGCTGCACACGAGAGAGGCCCTTCCCCACATGTAGAAGCATCAGAATGCCTCTGTCTTGTCCTGCACCCCTCCACTCTCCCGCATGTGCTTCCCCAAGCCCTGCCTAGGATTTGCCCATTTTAGAGACTTTCAGAGAAAAACCCCTGAATACAAATGCTCCAAACCCAGGTACCCTCTCCCCACTCTCCCAGCAAGCTTCTGCACCCATCCCAATCTGTAGAATAAGTGTTCCAGCCAGCTGGCTCCTTGGGGGGGAGGGTCACATCAGGGATGCAGAGCACCCCTGATCCTGAGGCAGTGTGGCCACAGAAGGTGCTTGTGTCTACAGAAAGCCAGGCTTCAACTGGACCTTGGGTTTCTATCTGGTACCAGTTGTGTCCAGGGGATGGGTGGGAAAGGTTTCCACTTGGCCTCTCTCCACAGGGAGGGTGGCTGGAGGAAGGGAGAGCCTCGCATGGCTGTGCTGGTACCAGTGCCTTAAAAACGATGATGTAAACACGGCCCCAGCAGTCGGCCTTTGGAGTCCATGGGGACCAAAGGAGAGAAACTGTCCTGACTTACCCTCCACCCTATGCTCGGCAAACAGGAGACCCAGCCCTCATCTATCACCTCAGAAGCTAAACAACTTCTTCAGATGGCATGAGGAGCATAAATTAGGTAATCAGGAGCTGTAGCTTCTAAGGAGCCTGTGCACAACCACAGCCCATGGTGAGGCTTGTCCTCCAATTCGTCCCTCCTGACCTCAAATAGTGGGAGCTAAGTCACAGTCACTGACCAACTTCTCTGAATCTCCATCCTCACTAGTGAGGGGGTTAGTGTTTCTCCTAACTCATAGGTATCTGGGGGAAGTTAAACACCGTGACACCCTTGGCATGATGGGACACATCTGCAATTCCAGCGCTTGGGAGACGGAGATGGGAAGACCAAGAGTTCAAGGTCAACCTGGGCTACATAGTGAGTTTGAGGCCAACACAGGCTCCATGAGACCATGTCCCCCAACACACACACACACAATCAAAACCACCACCACCACCACAGCAAAATGAAGAATTCACGTGGTGTGCTCTGTGTAGTACTTGGTGGGTATGAATAGCTAGATGGCTATCATTTCAGGGGCTAAAGGCCTTCCTCAGATAAATAAGGGAAGCAACAGCTTTTCCCAATCCCAGTGAGAAGGCTGTGGGCCAGGACCTCAGCAATTCATGACACCCAAGCCTGCATTCTCTTGCTCTGTCTCCAGCTAACCAGTGCCAGGCCTGCCTACTCCTGGCAAACTCTGTGGCCTCCAACTTATTTGAATTCTCTAAGAGAAACCCAGTAGATAGTTGGACCTGCTGGAGGAGAGACAAATCCAAGTCTGGATGGCAATGGAAGACTGTCAGTCAGTCCAAGAGTGGCCAGAGCCCTGTTCCCACAGAGGGCTACTTTTGCTGTCAGGCCAGGGAACAGGGTTTTGTTAAAAACTCTTCCCTTGCATACAGACTCCCACAAACAAGTGTGGCTCCTCAACTAAACATGTCCAGACCGGATAGTTTTCCTGTTTTAAGATGATTGAACACCATCGCTTCCACCAAGATAGCACTGTGTCCGATTGGGGAACGAGATCTGGGATGAGCAACAGGCACAGAAACGGCAGGTTTCTGCCTGGTACAGAAATGCCAGACAACCTGAGGCATGTGGCACAGGAGCCAGGCAGGATGGGAGAGGCAGCTGTGAGTACAGCGACCTTTGTCTTGTTTGCTCTTGGAAAGGGCTGGCCCTGCTATGGCCCTGCTAGCATGCCCTGTTCTCCTGTGTCTGCCTGGGGTTCCTGGCTGGCTAAATGTTCTCTGAGCCCAAGACAGAAAGAAGCCTGACTTTGCTGGGTGACGAGCAGAGACCTCTTTAGGCAGTTAGGGCACAGTAGAGCCTCTGTGGTGACGCAGAAGGGACTGGACTAGGTGTGTGTGTTTCTGCCCCCACACTAAATCTCTTCCCATTGGCTCTTTGCCAGCTAAAGGCTTATCATTAACTGGTCATCTTGGCAACCCTTGTCAACCTGGACACTTTGTCACTGGGAGGAGTAAGGGCTGAGGGGCCCTTGCATCTGTTCTCTTCAGCATGCTTCATCTTTCCCAGCTCTGTCCTCTTTATAATCTCGCTTACTGTCAAATCAGTGGTTGTGTTGAGGATCCTGGCAAAGCTGCCTGCGCTCTGGTTCCTGGAGCTGGACACAAACATGGGGATGCCTGTCTGACGGGGAGGTGGGGTTCTCTGGCTCTTCCCTGTCAACTTTCTGACTGAACCTGGTTTTTTTTTTTGTTGTTGTTGGGGTTTTTTGGTTTGCTTTTTCTGTTTCTCTTCTTTCTTAATTCTGAACAAAGCTGTGGGGCTTCAGGCATAATCGAACCAGGCAAACCACTTCTCTTGGGAGAATTCTGAAGGCTCCTTTTTCTTGTGCAAAGGTAGGCCCTGGTTCCCATCCCCTTTGTATCATGGAGGGCATTGCCTCTGGCAGCTCTGTCTCAGCTGGCAGGAGAGCTCTGGAAGGTCAGAGGGGGGCATCTCTCCCTTTCTCAAATAATCAAATCCAGCCCATGCGCTGGAGGACTTGGGTGTATTAATAGTAGATGTTTTGTTTTCCTACCCTGGTGCTTGTCCCCGTGCTAGCAGACGATAAGAACATGCAGTATTCTCTAGCAGCCACCCCTCCTGCCCTCCCCCAAGAGAGGCAAGCTGGGGGCATGCACTCCTCTGTTTAAAGCCATCGCTGATGTACAAACTCTGAGAAAATAGACTTAAAAGTTTATATTCGGTCTCTCTTGGCTACTGTTGCTGCTCAGCAAAGAAACTCTATATTGTTTAAAGCCTCCAGGCAAACGGGTTGCAAGGCAACCTTCAAACAATAGAAAATACCCCCAAACTAAAAATAAGAGCATGAGGGCATGGGAAGCGTGGCGGTGCTTTGGTGAAGTCACTGTGCAGTCAAGGCGAAGGTTGTCAAGTAGACGCCCAGGTCACATCAGCACGCGAGCCATTTATGCCCTTAATGCTGCATCTCTAACAGCCCAGGTACACTGGGCTCCTCTTCCTACTTCTGAACGTTTTGTCTTTCCAGTGACCATGGTCTCCATACTCAGATTCTTCTGTGTTCTAGGGAAAGTTCCTAAGACTAATAATCTATGGACATGTCCTGAGGTTTGCCCTGAGATAATCTTTCATCCTCAAGAAGTCCCTTGGAGGTCCCTAAAGAAGGAAGCTGAGTGTGGGGACGCATACCTGTGATCTCGGGAAAGAAGAACGCTTCATGGAGGCTGGCCTGAGATCCATA
The DNA here is from genome assembly GCA_033318265.1 of Phyllotis vaccarum. Lineage (NCBI taxonomy): Eukaryota > Metazoa > Chordata > Mammalia > Rodentia > Cricetidae > Phyllotis > Phyllotis vaccarum. The sequence continues at coordinate 49,617,404 of JARWLC010000017.1, read as the reverse complement.
CAAGTGAAGACAAAGCGAAATACAAAGTTCAAAAAGAAGAAATATAAGCAGGACAGAGAACAAAAGCTAGAACAGGGCTGTGGCCAAACCTCACTGTGACTCATCCCAGGCCAGTGCAGGCGGCTCAAGTCAGGGAGGAATCCTTGTGTCATTGGATGGAGGAAGGGGCCTCGAGCCAAGAATGTGATAGCTCCTTGAAGCTGGGAAAGCAAGATGGATGTCCGTCAGAGCTCCGAGAAGGAACACAGCAGACACCTTGACTTTTGGCTAGTAAGACCACTTTGGGTTTCTGGCTTTAGAAATTTAAGACAACATATTCATGTCTTAAGCCATCAAGTTCGATGTAATATATACATCAATACCAGGAGACAAACACAATATTTTAAAGGCAGGACCGGAGGCACTCTGAGAATACAAGAAACCCACAGTTCATACTTCAACATCTGATACTCCAGGGAGACAGACTGGGAAGTCGAAACATGCCCCGCACTTCCTGTGCCTTATAGAGGGCAGATCCACAGGGACTGGATTTGGACAATCATGGTTTAATAGTCACCTATATTAATTAAAAGGTCATGCTCTCTCCCACCTCAACAGCTCTCCTGTCTCATGCCGCCAGAGCATGCTGGTCAATAGATTGTCCAACTGACAGCCTTCAGCAGCTGAGATGTTATATCTTCTTCCATAACGTGTGACCCATCCAACTAGTGACCCAGAAACAGATCAGACTGGAAAGGGAAACCAGAAGTTAGCATAACAAGTCACCTAATCAGCTCCACCTCCGCTGCAGGCTGCCAGCCAGAAGGCGCTGCAGATTCACGGGACCTTCTGGAAGGAGCCATGGAAAGGGAACTTGTAGGCCCTCTTCCTTGTAAGCAGGCTCACTTTTTCTCACATTAAATGCCTCTTAAGGACTTACATAAGAGAGCCCATAAAATCCTCACCATCTCAACCAAACCAAGAGGAAAACACTGGCTTTCTGGAGCCACCCGTCTCCTGGATGCATAAGCACTTGAAGACCATAATTTACTTTGTTCTCTCTACATTGATAGGAGAAGAGAACCATCAGTCTCTGTGATGTAGCCTGTGAGTAGCATGGCCAAAGACACACGGGGAGTCAGACTGAATGAAAGCAGAAGGCAGTTCTCAGGCTTGGTCTTGGGCTTTGGTTATAGAGATCAACGGGATGTGGCCTCTGGATAGGAGGTCCCAGTGGAATGCAGAGTTATAAAATCATTAAACCTGCCAATACAAGGCAAGCAACTAATGTCCCAGAAGAAAGATTTTTCAGACTTGGGAGGGCTCTACCTTGTGTTCTCTCTCTCTCTCTCTCTCTCTCTCTCTCTCTCTCTCTCTCTCTCTCTCTCTGTGTGTGTGTGTGTGTGTGTGTGTGTGTGTGTGTGTGTGTGTGTTTGGAAAGTAGTCAGAGGAGAAGGGCTGGTACACTAAACTACTGTCAGGTCAAGGTATGTGTGCTCTATACACTCACACAAGTCCACAAAGAGCTCCCCATCAGTGTCTGTGTGCCTCCCTTTTTCTCTCAGGCATCTCCTGGCTTTTCACTCTCCACCATTCTTTTGAGAGATCCTGGAATCTAACTTCAGGAGCAATGCTAATAGAGTCACTGCCAAGGACTGTGCTGCCCAAGACTGAATAGCTGCTGAGCCTCTGCTACCAGAGCAACCAGCATCCACAGCCAGGCACAGAGGCTGAGCAGCTCAGCTCAAGGCCACTAGTCTGATGACCTTTCACAGAGACAGACTCTTGGGGACACTCATTTCTGACTTTCATGAAAGGATGCCCCTTTGTTTCCTGTAAAATCAAGAGAATGGAATGGCTTGATTTCAAATGGCACCGTGGGTCCTAAGTATTTACATGTTGTACCAGTCACTCTAGGGAGCTGGAAAGTTCTGTGAGGGCTCAGAGTTGGGAGAGCTGGACTGGATCTCATTGGGAAGAGGTAGAAACCAGTACATGTACTATAAATATATATACACAATACACGTATATAAAATCACACACACATTCAATAAATGCACACACCCAACAACAGGATAAATGACAAGACCCAATCTCAACAGATGCAGAAAAATATACAACACACCCTTTTAGGAAAGCAGCCTCAAAGAATAGAAGGCAGCTTCTCAGTCTGATACAGATGTCTAACCAAACATGCTCCGCACATATCACAGTTAACAGTGAAAGATAAACAAAGACACCCAAGCTCAAAAGTTCTGTTTGACATTGTTATGCAGGTTCTAGCCCGGACAAGAAAACTAACAAGTGTTGGTTGTCCAAGCCTGTGAGCTCAAGGTAGGGGCAGGACATCTAACCTCCAAGGTCAGTTCAAAGCTAACCTGCATGAAATGAGACCTTGTTTGAAAAAAACAAAACAAAAACCCCAGAAATTCAAGCCAAAATAGCAACCCCCTCCCAAACAAACATAAACAAAGCACAAGGCATATTGGCAACAATGTGAAGAAATCACAATCTTTATACAATGTTTCACTGGTGAGAAGGTGGCTTTGAAAACAGTTTTCAAGTCTTTGAGAAGTTGAAAGTTGAGTTAATGACTCGAATGCCATGCCTGGGGTATGTACTCAAGAGCTGGAAACATGGTCACACAAAAGTGAATGTTTGTAGCAATGCCCTCTTCACGGATAGTCAAAAAGTAGAAACAGTTCAAATGCTTGTCAGCGGGTAAAGAGACAGGCTCTAGTAAAGCCATTAGGCCCCATGGAAGGAGGCGGCAAGGAAACCCTGACATGTCCTAGAGCATGGGTGACAGAGATGGGAAGGTTCTGGAGGGCAACCTGCTAAGTGAAATAAGCCGTTCAGATAAGCTCAAAGGCTGTGAGATCCCACTTACTACAGGTACCTAGAACAACCAACCACTCTTGCACAGACACAACAGCAGCCAGGGGTGGTAGGAGGGGAAGGTGAGTATTAGTTTTTAAATGGCTACCTAGTTTCTGCAAGAGGAAAAGAGGTCTGGACTGCGCAGCAAAGCCAATATACTTCCCTGACATGTATACTTCCAAGTAGCTAAGGGGCCAGGCATGGTGTGCACATCTTTAACTCTAGCACTTAGGAGGCACAGGCCTCCAATACTCACAGTATTGGTGAGTTCAAGGTCAGCCAGGGCTACATAGCAAGACTCTGTCTCAAAGAATAAAATAAAAAAGTGTTTGAAAGGCTTGAAGACCTGAGTTTGGATGTCCGAACCCACAGAGGAGCAGGAGAGAACTGACTACACAACCACCCTCTGACCTCCGAACACGCACAGAGGCATGTGCATGCTGCACCAACACACATATGTCATGTTTCTGACCGGGTCTTTCCAGCCTAGTCTCATGGTCTGGACTTTCTGGTCTGGTCTCCAGCTCCCTCAATTTCTTTCTGTTTCTGTCCACACCTTTAATCTGTCAAGGTGAGGCTAAGGAATATAGGCTTGGCTAGGGTGACTGACTTCACCAAGCTCTGTAGTATGAGGTTTCTGGCCCAGACTTTCGGGCCTAACCTCAAAGTTTAGGTCCGCAGACCCGCAGATCCACAGTCCCGCAGTCCTGCAGTCCCGCAGTCCCACAGTCCTACAGAGACACACAGACACTTTCATTAGTTTTTGGCTGATCAGCCTGAGGCCCAGGCATATCACTTGCTAGCTCTCTACCCTTCATCTAACCCATGTCTTTTGTTCAGCCATGCGGCTCGGTACCTTTCTTTAGAGCAGCATAGTTGTCCTCGGCTTCCTCTGGCTTCTCTCTGGTGCTCTCTCTGGCATTCTGCTCTCAGAGATTTTCCTAGTCTGGTAGTCCCGCCTATACTTCCTGCCTGCCTTTGGCCAATCAGCTCTTTTTATTAAACCAATGGGTGGGACAATTATTTGCCAGGAAACAACACAATACCCCTACAAAGCTCCTTCTATTTCTTTCTGTTTCTGACCACACCTTTCATCTGCCAAGGTGAGACTAAGGATTAAAGGCTTGGCTAGGTTGGCTGGCTGGCTCCACCCAGCTCCTACTCTAGCTTCATGGGATTTATCTTTTTCGCAGAGATACCGGTAGAACCCACAGTTACCACTGGGGAACTTTAGGGTCCATATAACCACCAAGTAAAGCACTGCCGTCTGCTGCTCATTAACTCTATTTAAGTAGTTGGCAGCAGGGCCTCTTAAAAGACTCACAAGTGTTTTGCCTCTAAGGCTCAATCAGGAAGGCTTTCTTAAAAAAGCTGAGCCTCTGCTTGCCTTCAGCAAATAGAGCTGACCCAAGAAAACTCTGCTGCTGCTATGAAGCAGCCTTTGACTCTGCTTCTTTTTTATCTACATAAACAGAAAGATTAAATACTCATTTACAGCTTGTTGCTTAAATCTAGGTTCCTGTGAGATTTCAGGAACCTGCCATTTTGGAGCTTAAGCTGCACTCCAAAAGCCCGCCATTTTTAATTCAAACACATACACCACTCAGTTTCTGAAACATGGCCCACTTGAGAGACACATCTCAGAAGCTGATTTTGGCTCCATTTTTGTGCTCTAGACTGTTTTTAAGCTTTCTCCAGCTTTATGTGGGTTTATATCACCCACGTTGGGCTGCCATTTGTTGTGTTATATTTCTGACCCAGACTTTCCGACCCACAGTCGCATAGTCCCACTGAAACACCCAGACATTTGTATTAATTGTACACTGATTGACCTGGGGCCCAGGCATATAACTTGCTAGCTCTTGCTCTTAAACTAATCCATGATTCTTACCTTTTCTCAGAGCAGCATTTCAACTTCTTTCCTCTGCACCTGCGGGTATCTCTGAGGTTTCTCTGTGGCATTTCTGCTCTGTTCTTCTTCTTCCCAGAGTTTTCTTAGTCTGGTAACCCCGCCCACACTTCCTGTCTGCCTTTGGCCAATCAGCTTTTTTATTAAACCAGTGGGCAGGACAATTATTACAATGAAACATTAACCCCCTACACACATACATCATACAGGTCTACTATTTAAATGCTTGGGGTAGGCCGTCATACAGACAGGAAAGTAAGTCAGTAGTTGCTGGGAATGAGGTTTTTGGGGTGGTGGTAAAATATTCTAGAAATAAACGTAGTGATGGTTGGACAACATACAACAGATTGGGGGCCAACTAGATGGCTCAGCAGGTGAGAGTGCTTGCAGCTAAACTCATACATGACCCCGGAGACCACATGGTAGAGGGGAACTGAAATTGTCCTCCGGGCTCCCACAGGAGTGCGCTAAAACAGAGGCCCATCACTCACAATAAATAAATAAAGGGGGCTGGGCGGGGGAAGTCCTGATGATTCATACACTTAAAGTAGGAGGCCCAGCAAAGAGTCTGTTTCTTTTAAACCATTGTTACTATTCAGCTGGTACTTCTCCCTCTTGGTGAAGGATGGGACAGGAGGCTGTTGCCGTGCAGAGCGGGGAGGAGTGTTCTCCACAGCTACCTCAGCTGAAGAGCTCAGAAGAGTGACTGCCGATGGGGGGACATCCAGTGCCAGAGTACGAGGAGCTTCCGAAACAGCTGAGTAGGCCATGCAGTGTGCAGAAAGCCACTAAAAGCCTTTCCTTATGGGGCCCGCCAAAGAAGTTTCAGGCCCGATGGCTGTTTTTTTGAGATGAGGAAGTTCTACACAGTTTAGTCACTTTATAAATCTCTCTTGATTTCTGGGCATTTCAGAGAACTGAATGTGCCCTCATAATTTAATTACACGCTGGGGCTATACGATAGATACCATCTTCAGAACGTTTACTTTCAGAGTGCTGGGGCTTGATTGTAAAAGTTTACAGATAGGATAGACACAGAAAGAGCAGGTGGAAAGAACAGTGTCCGGCCTCATGGAGGAATGTGGATGAACCCAGAGGATGTTGAGAAAGAAGCCAGTCAGGAAAAACACACATGATGCCAGCAGCAAGTGTCTGCAGTCAACATTAGGAAGACAGAAACCAGCAGGGGAGGTGCCAGCAGGGAAGGAGAGGGGGCAATTACTGATGGACAGATCTCGGAGTTTTTGCAGGGAAGGTCTGCAGGGTTGACATGCCGGAACGTGCCCATGGTAGACACTGCAGAAATGGACACTCGGCACCAGAAGATGCCGAGCCCAGAGCTCAGGCTCCTCATCTCAGCATTTGGGTGGCAGAGTCTGAGGCTAGCCTGGGATATTTTGTTTCTGCCACATCTTAAAAAAGATTTAAAGTACAGCACTGAGTTAAAAAAGCCTGAGTAATGACTTCACTTTATTGTCATTATGACTGCTGTGGAAAGAATTCTTAAGTGTGATGAACCTGCTGATGTGTTTGTCTTTTTAATTTTTTTTTTTTTTACTTGTGATGGAATTATGGAAACTGGCCACTTGGTTTAATTTTGTGATTATCTCTACTTCCTGATTCCTGTCTGATTATGCAATTTTGGGGTTACAAATAAAAAAAAGGGAAAAGTTTGTGTGCCAGCCTGTTTCTGTCATAGTTCTGCATTAAAGAGGATGAGAAATGTTTCCATGTACATCAAGATTTTTAAACGTATGTATGTGTGCCTATGCTTGCATGAGGTTAATGCCCTGGAACTGGAGTTCCAGGCAGTAGCGAGCCACTTGATGTGGCTTCTGGGAACTAAACTCAGATCTTCTGCAAGAACCACATCTCCAGCTCCCACATTAAGATAATTTTTGACAAGGCCTCCCTATGTAATCTGGCTGGATTTCCATAGCCCAAGTAAGACTAGAAGCTGAGATGATCCCCCTGCCCCAGTCTTCCAGATTCTACATGATGCCTCTATTTAAAAAAAATTGACTTCAAATTTGAATCTGGCGAATTCACTAGGTAAGACGTCGCCTTTTAAATCTGAGTAGACACTTATTCCTCATATGTATTATTTACACTGTTCTTTTTAATTTTTAAAATTTTTTTCTTTATTGTGTGTTGGTGTTTTTCCTGCCTGTATGTGAGGGAATCAAATCCTCTGAGACTGGAGTTATAGAGGCTATGAGCTGCCATGTGGGTGCTGGGAGTTGAACCCAGGTCCTCTGGAAGAGCAGGCCGTGCTCTTAACCCTCAAGTCATCTTTCCAGCCCCTTGATCTGTTCTTTCAATAAATCTAAAAGGTCACAGAATCCATCTTGAGTAACACACAAAATCTTGGTGGGATTAAAAAATAAATGTTATATTGACTCCAAAAATGTAATCATTTCTCCAAAGTACTTGATTCAAGATAAATGCAAAAGGACAGACAGTCAGTCATGAGACTCATGCAGAAGGTGAACACTGGAATCAGCCACTCGCTGTCTCATACACACACCAAGTGACTTCTGAGTTATCATCTTTGCTTTTGAACACTAACCATCTACACATTGTTGTGTGTCTTAAAGACACAGTAACATCTGCAAAGTTCCTCTAAGCCTAGTGGGTGTTCTGATGTTAGGTTTACACATATTTTTAAAATATCTTATTTTGAGCACTGCGTATATTCGTATGTGTGCATGTGCACGCGTGTGCAGGTGCCTGCAGAGCCTGAAGAGGGCATAGGATCTTTGGGTGCTGGAGTGATAGAAGGTTGTGAACCACCGGACACAGATACTTGGTTCCTCTGCAGAAAAAATACGAGCTCTTAACCACTGAGCCATTTCTCCAGCCCCAGATTTATATATTTGTTGGATACTAAGAGCCAGTGCCTAAGAGTTCAAAGTTCACCGGATGCATTATCACAGCGGTTCTTAACCTGAGACCCCTTTGGGGGAAGGAATCGAATAACCCTTTCACAGGGGTCACCTAAGGTCATTGGAAAACACAGACATTTATAATTCATAACAGTAGTAAAATTATAGTTATCAAGTAGCAATGAAATAATATTATGGTTAGAGGTTCCCCACAAGATGAAGACTATATTAAAGGGTTGCGGCATTACAAAGGTTGAGAGACACCACTCTATCAACTTTTAGCACAATGACAATCACAGTCTCTTCAAATTGCTTTCTGGTAAATTTTGTGGTAAGATCACTCACTCATTGGCTGCCTCTTTCTATGGAAGTAGGTAGATATAAAGACCAGGGGTTGGCTGGACTGGGGATGTTGCTTAGCTGACAGAGGGCTTACTTGGCCTGCATGAAGCCCAGGTTGCATCATCAATACCACATAAACCAGGCATGATGATGCATGCCTGCAATCTAAACATGTGGGAGGCAGAGGCTAGAGGAATATCTCAAGGTCATAGTGGATTCAAAGCTACAAGAGAGTACATCACCTATCTAGGAAAAAAATACAGGTTTTGTTGTTGTTTTGGTTTTTTGAGACAGGGTTTCTCCCTGTGTCCCTGGCTGTTCTGGAACTCACTCTGTAGAGCATGCTGGCGTTATCTCAGAGATCCCCCTGCCTCTGCCTTCTGAGTGTTGGGATTAAAGGCCTGTGCCATCATCACCCATCCTAGAGATGATTATTTTTAATTATAGGTCTCCCTTATATTTATTTTCCATCAGGCTAGCCAAGAAACTGCTTGTTAGGGAGTGGTGTACAGCAGGATCTCACTGACAGGGCCGGAGTAGGAACTGCATTCAGTTATTCGAGAATAATTAGACAGTTCGTTGGACAGGGCTCCCAACCTCATCTACCAGCATCAGATGTTCCCTGATTTAATCCTGCCAGTGACTCTTTGGTCATGAAAGAAACAATAAAGTGATTTGCTTGAGAAGGCTGTGTACTTTCATTTTACCAATATTTATTGACCAAAGTGGCCCATCTGCCTGTGCAGGCCCAGGGACACAATTCTGCGTTTTATGTGCTTATAATTCAAGAGGAGGGTCAGACGAGGAAACACGCAGTCACAAGAGACAGGACTTGGAATGGATGACCTTGCTTTCACATGTTTTTTTGTTCCCTAGGTCACACTAAAATGGTATGATGCAGTCAGGGCTCACCCATCTGTTCTGCATCTCTCTCTCTCTCTCTCTGTGATGACTGTATATGATAGTCGCATATGGACAACACCTAACAGGAAGTATGTGATAAGGTACAGAGTCCTCTATCTTCCATATACCCACAGGACCCAGCTCCACCCACCCCCTCTAGGGACCTAACTGGCTCCCAGGAAATCTCATCCAGTTTGAGACCTGGGAATGAAGGACAGTGTCAGGAAAGAATGTTAATGCTTTTTCCAGTAGCTGATCTCAAAAGCTTGGCAGAGGGAACTGAGTCCATTGAATATTTATATAGCACCCTGATTAAAAGAGTTCACTAAGTAGCTCAATTGTATCTTTTTTTCTCCCTTTGGTGCTTGGGATCAAATTCAGAGCCTCACATATGTGAAGCACGTATTACCACTGACAGCTATATCCTTGGTTTTCTAGCTTTACTGTAAAGGAAGCATTATTTAGAAAAACAATACCTCTACCATATACTTTTGTTATTTATTAAATATAAATTTCCTAGAAAGAATACTGGAAGCAAAGCTGCAGATAAGGAGAATCTCTGAGTGAGATTATAAATGATTTGTTTATTTGAGATAGGGTCTCTCTGTGTAGCCCTGGCCTGCCTGGAACTCATTATGTAGACCAGTCTGGCAGTAGCACTGAAGAGCTGGAACTAAAGGTATGCATTATCACACTTGGCTAATTGCAAATTCTCCAAACCTACGATACTAACAAAGATACCATATCATTCACACACCTTGCCAAGACAAGCTGACAGCAAATGAGGCACTGCTGCACTCAGCTGATGGAAATGCAAATTGGTACCAGCTTCTGAGTGGCAATTTGGTCCCGTTCATTATTTGTTTGTTTTTATTAGAGACAGGGTGCTCCTTTCAAAATATTTTTATTAGTTCTTTGAGAATTTTGGACCTGTTTTGGTCATGTTATCTCTCCTCTCACTCTATCAAGATCCAGATCTCCTTCCCGACTCATCCAAACAGGATGCTCTTAACCCAATGATCAATCCACCTGCCTCACCTCTCGATTACAGGCATGTAATGCCATGCTCAATTTCTGCTGGAATTGTATTAATTTTGAATTTTAATTTGGTGTGTGTGTGTACATGTGTGTTTATGTGTGTGGGTATGTATGTTTATGTGTGTGTGTTTGTGTGCATGTATATATGTGTGTATATGTGCATATTTGTGTGTGCATGTGTGCTTGTGTTTGTGTTTATATGTGTGTGTGTTTGTGTGTGTACGTGTGTGCATATGTGTGTCTGTGTATATGTGTGTGGTGTGTGTATATATGTCTGTGTGTGTATGATTATGTGTGTGTGGTGTGTATGTGTGTATGAGTATATGTGTGTGTGTATGTGTACAGGTGTGTGTGCATATGTGTGTAGTATGTGTATGTATGTGTGTGTATGTGTGTGTGGTGTGTATGTGTATATGTGTGTGTATATTTGTGTGTGATGTGTGTTTGTGTGTATCTGTGTGTGTATGTGTGTGTTTGTGTATGTGTGTGTATGTGCATGTGTGTGTGTATGTGTATATGTGTATGTGTGTGGTGTGTGCATATGTATGTATGTGTGTGGTGTGCATGTGTGTGTGTGGTGTGTATGTGTGTGTGGTGTGTATGTGTGTGTGGTGTGTATGTGTGTATGTGGTGTGTATGTGTGTGTGTATGTGTGTGTGACATAGGCACTATGACACACATATAGCAGTCAGAAGATGACTTTGAAGTGAGTTCTCTTCCACCATGTCTGGTGATCAGGCTGTCGGGCTCCCATGGCAAATACATTTACACTCTCAGCCATGTTTCTGGCTCAGATTTTTAGTTTGTTTAGACAAGGCCTATGGTCCTGGCTGTCCTAGAACTTGCTCTGTAGACAAGGCTGGCCTCAAATTAAAAGATCCCCTGCTTCTGCTTCTGGAATGCTGGGATAAAAAGTGTAAGGCATAGCCACCATAGCTGGCCTATGATCCAACTTTTTTTAAAATAAATATTTCTTTACTATCTGGGCTTTATTATACAGAAGATGCATTTTAAAGTTTTATTCATCCACAGAACTTACCTTGAAAGTGGTTGTTAATGTGCACACGTGTTATGGTCTTCAGTACACTTAGAGCTGCACAGGCATCCTCGGGAACTTTGTTCATTTTGGGGTTTGAGTTATATTTTTTAGACAGTCTTGCCACATAGCCCATGTTGGCTTCAAACTGCTAGTTCTTCTGTCTCAGGATCCCCAGTGTCAGGCTTACAGGTATACACCACCATATATGGCTTCTATGTTTTAAAAACGGATAATGTTTCTGACAGATGGTAAAAAGTCACTTAGTAACTGTAAGAAACTGTATACATGGGAGAGAATTGGGAAGGTTTGATTAAGAATCATCGGATAAACATGAACAGAGAGGAAAAATACAAGAGCAAACAATAACAACAAAAATCCCAAGCCCAATAACAACAAAAGATGCCCTGGCAGGGAGAAAGCCTCAAAAGCATGAGGACCGAGTCTGGCCTACAGCACTCCTGTAAACAGCAGGGCCTGGTGGTTCACACTTGTAGCAGGAGGCAGATCCCTGGGGCTTGCTGGCCAGCCAGCCTAGCCTGAAAATGGGGAGTTGAAGGTCTCATCAAGAAACTCCTATCTCAAGAAATAAGGTCAATGGGTACCTGAAAAGACATCCAAGGTTGACCTCTGGCCTCAAACAGGAGCAGATGCACCCAACATTCATGTGCACCTCGCCAACACGAGCACACCTGTATCTACACAAACAATTATAGGAAACAAAGATGAAAGGGACAGAAAAAAATAAGATTTTTAAATGAACAAGCTTCATCTGCCTCCTTAAATAAACTTTGTGGACTTGGTATCAAAAGATTGAGATAAGATTTACAGGCATGTTGAGAAAAAGAAAAGGAAATCTATGGGCTATAGAAATAGTTCAGTGGTTAAGTGGATGTGCAGCTCTTCCAGAGGTCCTGGCTCTGCTTTCCAGCACCCAGTTATGGATCACAACCATTCAACTCTCTTCTGACCTCTGAAGGCAACACACACACACACACACACACACACACACACACACACACACACACACACACACAGAGGATACACATACATGCAAGTGAAAACATTCATACATTCAAAACAAAACAAAGTTTTAGAAAACATCGATTAGGCAGGACTGTGAATGTTAAGGGAAACCAAATTCTCCATCAACCGGCAGATAACTGGGTGGCTTCCGTCTCTGGAAGACACAGATTAAGAGTCCACACTAATCCCCAGTTTCTGGGAATCTCCATCCAAAGAAGGGTGACAGGTGCTGTTCTCAAGCAACACACATTTGTTGAACATTGAGAATACCCACCTGGCCAGCAGCATCTGAAAATGGAGAGTTGGAAAAAGGGGCTCTTGAAACAAACTTCATAAACACAAACCACCCAGAAATGCACTAAGTCTTAGGCTTAAAGTTCTGTGTTCCTGTTTATTTCATTACTGGGGATGGAACCCAGGACCTTGAGCATGCAGAACAGGCACCCCTTCTGTGAGCCACACTCTTAGCCCTGTGTATGCTTTTTGGAGAGAGTATGAGGAGGATGTAGCTCAAACCCTAGAGTGCTTGCTTACAGTGTGAGGCCCTGGATTGGTGTGTGTATGTGTGTGTGTGTGTGTAATTTATTTAACTTTATGTTCATTTTGTGAAGGTGTTAGCTCTCCTGGAACGGGAGTTACAGACAGTTGTGGCTACCATGTAGGTGCTGGAAATTGAACCCCAGTCCTTGGAAGAGTAGCCAGTATGCCTAACCCCTAAGCCATCTCTCCAGCCTGAGAAAATATATATTTTTGAAAACAATGTTTTCTGAAAACATTTGGCAAATTCACACTTTTCTTGCTTAAAATAAAAATTTACCCTTTCTTTTGGGGCATTCTCTTTACGAAAATTTTCCTTTAAGCACTCCAGATCTTGGGAACATTCTGTAGACCATCTCTTTATTTTCTTTTCCATATCACTAAAATCACAGTTCAAAAGTTATACAACCAGAGGAGTCTCTCAAACCAGGAAAAGCAAACGCACTGCTCACCCTGTACAAATCAATCAGCTCTGGCACCACAAGCTCTTATTTGCTTAATCGGGTCAGTGTAGTGACTTTAGCAACTGCCCTGGTTCAACATCAATACAATGGAAATGTACACAGGGCAGCCACAACGCAAAGCCTGTTTCCATAAACGTGTAAAGAATTAAAGAAATGTTTTCAGCTTTTAGTTAGGAAATCACAAAATAATGCTGGTGTAACCATCTGTAATAATTAAACATTTCGGATGAGTCTATCATAAGACGGAATCGTCATCATTAAAAGTGTCTTAGGGATGAGTTTTGTGTTGACTTTATATCTGGTCAAGATCATTTACCTTGTGGCTAACAGTTGACGTAAAGCTTGATTCCAAAGCAAACAACATGGAATTCTTGAGCAAAAGCTATCTTTAAAGTATTATAATATGGTGTCTTTATTTTCACGTGTGGTACGGGTGTGCACAGCATCTTAGTGAAAATTAATGCACTGAGTGCCAGAGACGGTTGCTCACAATATAACTGTCTCTGTAAATTCTCTGGTTGCCTGTAACACTTTAGGAAAGCATATGAAAATAGATGATACCATCGCTAGTGATATGCTAAGTAGGATAAAACCATAATCAAACTGTAATTTTTATTTGCTTAAAAGTAAATAAATACACCATATCAAGGGAGCTATCTACATCATACACTAAAACCATGATAGGGGGCTGGAGAGATGGCTCTGTGGCTAAGAGCACTTACTGCTCTTGTAGAGGACCTGGGTTCAGTTCCAAACACCCACACTGAGGTTTACAATCCCCAGAACCACGAGACCTAACAACCTCATCCGACCACTGTAGGCACCAGACACAAATATGGTACACAGGCATACATGCAGGCAAAACACTAAAACACATAAAATAAAAAAACAAACCTAAAAAAAAATTAAAGGCCATGACAACAGACTAAAAATGGAGCTTCCTTTGAAATATGCAAAATAGCATCTGAAAGAATGTCACCGTGACAGTATAAACCTCCCACCTCCATAGGCTCCCTGCAGAAACAGCTGGAAGCTAACTTTGGCACTCAGGCTGGAGGCTGGACCAGCAGGACTTCTGTCATCTGGGACAGGTGGCACTAACCTTAGAAGAGGACATTAGTGCCTCCAAAATCTTCATTTAGACCTTACATCAAACTGGCTTCAAACCAGATTTTGAATACCAAGAAGCAAAGGTAACGGGTTAGGGTTGGTTGTTTTTCATTTCTTAGAAGCTAAAATATTTTTTAAAAACCAAGGATAGCTCAATTTAGATTACAAAAAGGCACTCCAATGAAAAACAAACGTGCTCCTGGCTGTATTTTGAAGTAGATGGCTAGAAAACTAATACAGAGGTTTGTGGCTAAATATAGCCCTCCTTTAAAGGCCAAACATATTGCTGGGGGGGAAATGTCCTCCATCCCAGGGCTTATGGCACACAGTAACTAAAATGTTTTTCCATTCGGTGAATTTGCAGTGTTGGGGAGTATCGTTCAGTAGTCCCAGGGAAAGTCCTAAATTGGAAAAGCAGCTGAGCCCAAGGTCATCTCTCCTTTCCAAATATATCTTGAAACAAATGTAAGAAGGGCACTTTGCTGAGTGTTATCTGGACATATATAGTTTCAATCAAATTCTTCAAGAAGTGTCAGAATAAAAGTTGAACATTTATTTGACATGGCCAAGTTCCTGGCCAGTGGTCTTTGTGATGGCTGAGGCTCTCTCCTTGGCAACTTGGCGATTGTTCCAATGAAAACTCTCCTGGCTCTCAAGGGAAAGGAATCAAGTACTGTGAAACACCAGCTTTGACTTTTTTTTTAAAAAAAAAAAACAAAAAAAAAACAAAAAAAAACAAAAAAAAACCAAACAAACAAACAAACCAGGAAATCATATAAACTTAAAAAAATCTCTCCCAACAAAAATATCCCTTTAAGATATTCTGTTCCTCAGCTAAATTTGTTATAATTATCAAATCCTTTTTTCACAAATCCAAAACTGTTACATATAATTTTTTTTAAGTGTAGATGATAACTCCTTAAAGGCCAGATCTTTGGGTGTGAAAATATCCCTCAATATAATAAACAAATTAACTAGCTGATTATCTATTGCTCCGTCCTATACCCACGTAACTCACAGACAACCATATGGTCTTCTCCACATAGATTTCATCAACAGTCCCCAAGGAAGCTGGACAGTATGGAGAACCAAGAGCGTCAGACTCGGACACTGCCCATTGCTTACAGTGTACACAGCTTTCACAATCTGCTTTCCAGCAGCCCTTCCCTCATCTCCATCTCCAGGGGGCAGTGGCTTGTACCCCAGGGCATTCTCTTCTGCAGGTTTCCTGCTTCCCACGGGGCCCTGGTCCTCCCCAAGGCAGAGTGCTTGGAGAAGAGGTGGAAACACCGGCGGTGTTACTCTTCTTTGGACTGGCCCAGATTGCTCAGCTGAAAGGGCTTTCTTCCTTTTCAGTTTTGAATTGGTCTCTTCACACAACGTAAATCATAAAGCAAGGGTCTGGAAATCCAATAGAGTTCTGCTCTTTGTAGTAAATATTGAAACTTTCAGAAAACCTGGGGGTAGTTCTCTTACTGGCCAAGCAAGCACTAACCCCCTTGTACTGTCGTCACATTGCTCATATTGGTAACTTCATGCTGCTCCTTCAGTCTCACTGGGGCAGTGAACACCCACAGTACTTAGCTCCAGCACCCCTCACCCCTCCAGGTCCAAGTCAATTCCCACCTCTCTGGTGAAGCTTCCTTAACTGTTCTTTCATCTTCGGGTCTTTCCTACACCCCTGGTTTTTGTTTCTTCTTTTCCTTTCTCTCCGCCTTCCCCTCATCTCCACCTGCTTTTATCTCATCACTTCCCGGGCTGGTACTGAACCTTGAGCTAGGTACCCTTTAGCCCCCCAAGAACCAGGACAGTAGGCATGAACCACTGTGCCAGATCCAGATCCCATTTTTTAGATCACTGTTTTGGATGGCCTTCCACAGCACCAGCATATTTAACAACCGGTTATTAGGTTTGGATGTTTACTGTTGTTGCTTAATGTATGTCTGGTTAATGCCAGCAGACACACCTTTTATTTTCATGTGCCTTTTCATAAAGTTTAGCTGAGGGCCCCCAGTAGATACTTGAAACCAAAGATAGTGTCAAATCATCCTTTTCATTGAATACTGTGTTTTTTCTATATATTCATATATATGATAAATTTTAACTTAATAGCAGTAATAATAAGACACTTAAAATCATATGCTGTGATAGGTTCTCTAAAGCTTATGAATTATTATAACATTTTCCATCTATAATTTTTGAAGTAGAGCTGACCATAGGTAACTGAAGCATCAGGAGGGGCTGCCACACAAATCTCAGGCAATAGCACATGATGGTACTCTCTCCTCTCCCTGTGCAACTGGGCCATTCATGGAGATCTGCCATTTTCCTTAAGTGATTCTTAACCTTAATTATCATGTGTGTGTGTGTGTGTGTGTGTGTGTGTGTGTGTGTGTGTGTGTGTGTGCATGTGTGTTCCCGCTTGTTGTATGTATGTTGTATATATGCAATGCTCTAGGAGATGAGAAAGAGGAAATCAGTTCTCATGGAGCTGGAGTTCCAGATAATTGTGACCAGTCATGTGGGTGCCGGGAACCCACACCAGGTCCTCTGCAAGAGCAGCCAGTGCTCTTAATCACTGAATGTCTCTCTAGTCCCTTACATGTTTTTATATCTTCCATCTTTTTTGTGCTCATAAAACCTTAACTCATCCTTGCAAATGTAGACATGTCTCACCTCCCTTTAAATCATTCCTCAACCCATTTCAAAATAATCGCATATGTAACATTCCTTTACTATATAATATTTGAGTCTGTTTTGAAAATTCCATTTATTGTATATATGTATGTGGTCAGAGGACACTTTCATTTCTGTATGGGTTTCAAGGCTCAACTCACATCGATAGGCTTAATGACAAGCACCTTTACCTACTAAGCCACCTTGCCTGTCTGGCTATGAGGTTTTTAAAGCAAAAACTCAGCTCATGTAGATCTTACATTTCATAGCTTAGTACAGAGTCATACACATAGAATGCTTGCATGAAAACAAAGGAATTAAATTCATTCTCCAGTTTAATAAAGCACCTTACAAATTTATAGAAAGAAGCTATGTCTTAGCAATTTTATAGAAAAAAGGCAAAAGATTTTTTAAAATGGTCAAAATGATTTTGGATTTAATGAATTTAGGCATATTTAGGCAATAAGTCTTGCTTATTATGTTTTTGTATCTTTTTTTACTGCAATATTTTAACAAATAAATAAAAATGGCCTTTCCCAATTCTCCCAACGTTACTACTTCAGCAGAGGCAGACTTACAGTGTGGAGCTGCATTCTGTCTGAGTCACTGGCCACTGCTTTCCTGGATTCACTGACTCAGGCTTTAGTACAAGCCCTTGTCTAATTGACAAAGTTCATTCTCAGCATTAGGTAAAATCAGTTTTGAAATCAGTGAGCAAACCCAGCTTTTATTTTAAATTATTTTATACATATAAGTGTTTTGCCTGCATGTTATTAGATGCCATGGAACTGGAGTTACAAATAGTTGTGAACTATCATGTGGCTGCTAGAAATTGAACCCAGGTCCTCTGCAAGAGCAGCCATTGCTATTAACCACTGAGCCATCCTCAGCCCACAAATCCATTCTTTAAAGGGTACTCTAAGTTTATAAGCAGCATTAAACAGAATTTAATTCACATGATAGTTTAGAAACAGACACCAGCTTGCTTAAAAATAATGCACTCTATGTCACACGCCGAGGTAGCAGTTAAGAGCACAGGTTTTGGATGTCGGCTCTGCTGTTCATTACCTGGGTCTTACTAGAGCCTCCCCATTTATAAACAGGAATAATTGTCCTATTTCACTGAAAACCACCTTAGTTCCCACACAGAAGCTTCTAGAACTCTGCCTGGCATATACCCAGCACTCAGTAATGGTTCAAGTACTTTCTGCTTTATAGAGCTTTGGGAGATAAAATCTGCTATTTTGTTTAATTCACATTTTAACAAAGTCCATCACTGGACACAGTACTGTGCTTGAGCTCTTTAAGGAGAGAACGGGTTCCCTTGTGAGTGAGTTGCACTTCGGCTACTCTACAGAGCTGGAGAGCAATCCACTGCAAGGGCAGAGCAAAGCCACTCTGCACTGGCTGGCAGGGCTCCCTCAGAGATCCTAACAGAGGACTAGGTGAGTCATTCTCAGGCTCTGTTGAAGCACCAGAGCCTGAACTCTGCTGATGTCTATGCTTTCTACAAAGTGCATCCTAAGCAGCTCCTCACAGAGACCAGCCATTACACCCTCAACTGAGGTGAAAACTCAAGACCTCACCGGGAAACAGAAACCTTTCATTTTTCCCTATGTTCTGAATAGTGAATTTCCATAACAGTAACCAGCTCAGTGACGCAAGACTCTGGCTCCAGAAAGGAAATTGTGAAATTACCAGTGACCAAGAAAGTACTTCCAGTTTGCCAAAAGAGGGAGCATGGGAGCAGAAAGCACATGTTTGTCCAGGCCTCTCAAAAACTACTTATTTGGACTATTGGTTTTATTTTTTATATCTTTTGCAAAGCCTGGATAAGAATAAGGTATTCTTACACAATAAACCTATTTTTTTTAAAAAAGACTGTCTTAAGACCAAAGAGTCAGACATCAAAATACACAGATCACCTTTAATGATCCTTTTCTACCCTCCCCAGACAAAACACTCACCTCATGCCTGGCTGCCACAGCAAACGTCTCTAATTAGACCAACCTCGTTTAGGGGAAAGGGAGGAAGGAGTCGGCAGTGTAAGGAGAGAGGTAATTATGCCCATGACAAAGGTGCAGATCTATCCCCTTTCTGGCTGCTGTAGACTGTCTGGAAGGCAGTGCGGTAAGTATGCTCCAGACCTACCTCACCACAACATGGCCAAGCTGTGGACAAGCAAGTTCAGGGCAGGCTAATCAGCAGGGTGCCCATTACCTGCTCCCAGAGGCAAACTCCTTCCTGCCAAGTGGGAGGCATGATGTAAGTGCCCAGAACTCTTTGTAGGAACAAGCCTTATATTCACACTCATCAGGCACCAGCACTGGGCGAGTACCTGTGTAAGATGAGGGCTGTCTGAGACACACACCTCCACAATTATTTTTCCATATAAACTTTGCCTTTGTAAAGACAGCTTTGTCTGCATTACTTATGATGCATGTTTTTTCAAATTCAAATCCAAAGAATCCTTCCAATTTACACATTTTTAGTTAGAGTGCATACATAACCTCTTATTTTACTCAAATTATTTTTAAAAATGCTTGGTATCATTTTAGCATTAAAAACTTAAGAAACACATTTGGAAAATGCACAGAGCTTAAAAATTTCGCAGAGATGTATAAATGTCATGCATGATAAGAATTCGGCACAATGCCAAACATCAAATAAAGACAAATGGGATTCAATGACTTCTTTAAGAATCCCTGCCTGCTGAATTAGAGCAGCATGGTAGGAAGCATCAGCCTGACGGGGAAGCCAGGGGTTAACACAGGGTTAAGGTGTCTGCTTTGGTTCCCCTTCACTTCCAAGTGTCCTAAAGTCCTCTAGCTGTCCTGGAAAAAACAAAACAAAACAAAAAAACCCCCAAAAAACCACGTCACCTTGAATTCAGCTGATTGTAACAGGAAGTACATTCTACTTCTAGATTCTCCCTACAGGGCAGCTTTACAGGATTATTTCCTGGACTAATGGTGAGTGTGAGAGAGTTGCAGTTGACAGTCCTCACAACAGCTGGCAACAGCAACCCCAGAGAAGGAGATCTGACTGCAGACTCACAAGCTACATTTTTCTCCTTTATTTGGACCATCACATGAAAGACACATAATTTCCTAAATGATTAAGTACTCTCGTCAATTAGCCAGTTAGAATATTAACCTTAGGAAAAAAAAACCAAAAAACAAAAAACGCAAGTTCTTCTTTACCAAGTGCCAGCTGTCAAAGGCTGTCGGGGTAGCCAAAGCTTGTTAATGTTCCAATCAAATCATGGACGAATGGAAGGTCTGCATGAGATCCATTAAGCCACAATACTAAGTGTCCAATGTTACATAAAAGCTATAAATAACTTGTTCTTTTAGAGGTTTTTTTTTTTCCAATTTGCTTTTCTTAAAGTAATAATGACGTTCTGCTTCAATTAATAAGGCAGTTTTGGATCTGCCTTTGTGTGTAATGCACACACTGTCCTGTGCCGAGAAAGATGGCAGGTAAAGATCAATCAGAACTCTGAGCAGACCTGTGGGATGCCATCTGCAACCCCCAAACTTAAGAGGAGAACCAGGGAAAGCGTAGTGCTAAAACAGATTAGCCTCTAAAGTTTAATAATCGTGTGAGATTATCTCGGGTAATAAAATGTGGTTTCTGTAAAGTCATCTAGTCTTTCATGTATTTGTTACAGAATTCACATTCTTGCTAATGAAGCATTATATACTACTAAAAACATACCAAGCCTACAGCTAATCTGACATAAACATAAACTTCTTCAGTGTCCAAAAAGATTAATGAATTAAGAAGGGTTCTTTCCACAACCTAACACACAGCCGTGCCTCTTTTAGCTTCTGATCTGTCAAAGGAAGGAAGGAGAATGAATGCTGGTAGCTGACACTTGCCCAGGTAACAGGGTGAATAAACTGAGGACCAGCCTCAACCGTGAACAGTGGGATTGCTCACCTCTCCTGTCTACCTTTTTCTTCTTTGTGAGCATGTGTGCGTGTGTGTGAGCAGAGGCTGACACTGTGATGCTGATTACTAATAAATGTTCATTATCAAGAGCAGATCAAACTTGGGACAAAGAGACGCATGTCTGCATACTTTAAACAACACAAATTTTCATTCCCTTTTTTAAGGGCAGTTAAAAAGAACTAGCCTACAAAGGACAGATCAACAATTTAAAACCTGAGTTTTCAAATCTAAAGGCGAGAATTTTGAAAGACAGATTGAAATTGAAATGAAGTAGAAGGGAACATAAGGAGTTTAATCTCTTCCTTTAAGTGTCTGGCCCCGATGAGGCAGGTGCCAACACTGCTTCCAATTCCTAAATTTCACTCGTGATCCTGTGTTAACTTTCCAGCCCAGGTAGCACCTACATTTTATGACAATTTTTATACATAGAATAACAGACCTCAGGACAATCAAATGACTGGATTATTTAGCTCTCCATTTGATGTTTGGTGAAAATGAGTAATAATTCTGTGAGATGAGAAGTAAATACTATAAAATACTCTAAAAAGAAAAAGATTGACACAAGTACATTATTTAAGATCAACAGCCAGGATATGTACTGAGCTTTATTTGCTTTTAAATCACATGAAGAGAACAAATGCTTTCAAAATAGTAAACTGGTTTGCATTTACAGAAGAGAAAGGTACTGAAGGGAAACCGGAGGGACTGTGACTTCAGACAAAGGTTTCTTCAAAACAAGAGATACTAGTTCCTAAAAGAGTCCTCTAAAGTCAGAAAAAGATTGAGGAAAACAGAATCCCCTGGTTATTACAGCCTTGAAAACTGCACGGTTCTAATGGACACGTTTACATTACA
Organism: Phyllotis vaccarum; assembly: GCA_033318265.1. Lineage (NCBI taxonomy): Eukaryota > Metazoa > Chordata > Mammalia > Rodentia > Cricetidae > Phyllotis > Phyllotis vaccarum. The sequence goes on along the minus strand of JARWLC010000017.1, from coordinate 49,595,807 downwards.
GATTTCAAGCTCAGCCCCTTTCCCATAAAACTCAGAACACCCCACAAGTCTAAACTAAACAAACAATGTAGGTCTTTTCTTCATGTTAAAAAGACTTTTAAATCTGATCTGCTCTCACTTTAGTTTCCAAGACAACCTTAGGAGGAAGGAGTCTGAGAGCAAAGAGATGAACAAATCCCTTCCAAGAAGGAAGCAGGATGCTGGTGATGCACTCACAGCCCACCACAGGGCTCAGAGCACCAGCCGGTCCTCTCCGCCTTCCTGAATTACCTGACCGATGGAAATTTGATTTTGTTGCTTTAGAAAGCACTGCTTTTTACATTCCATCAGTTGTTCAAGATCACGCCACATCTTTGCTTGCTTCATATTTGGACCATGACTTTCTCGTACAGCCTTTTGTTTTTCCCGGAGTTTCTATTATTAAAAGCAAAAACAAAAATAATAAATTATTAGTTAAAGAGATTCACTTCTGTCATTATGAGGTAGAAGAGTACAGTGTTTGGTGCATGTCGTGAGTGATAATGAAGCAACTATGTTCTTCTTTAAAGCATTTACACTAAGAATATTTAAGGTACATATAGAATAACCTGAAGTTAGTTAAGTTAAAAAGATCAGAAAAAGGAGCTGGAGCGATGGCTCAGGGGTTAAGAGCACTAGGCTATTCTTGCAAGACCCATACTTGATGCCCAGCACCTACATGGGTGGCTCCCAATGTAGAACTCCAGTCCAGGGGCTCTGATCCATGTATGTGGTGCACATATATATGTGCAGGCAATAGTCATGCACATAAAACAAACAGACAGACACTGCTTCTCAGCCTTTTGGCTAAGACTAAGAGACAAATAGAAAAATTATGAGAAAACAAAAGGAAGGGAAGGGAAGAAAAGAGGGGACAGAGCGGGGAGGGGAGGATGATACAAAGAAGTCAGAGCAGCAGTCTGGTCTGAGAGCACAAAGATCTGAGGTTTAGCTGTGCCTTTGCCACCAATTATAAGTAAGGTACTTAGGTTCCCTGGACCTCAGCTTTCTCAATTGCTAACTGTAACTAATAATGGGGAACAATAAAAATATGTACCTTATACTCCTTTCTTCATGTGATAACACATATGGAAATACTTGATAACCTATATTATGTTGTGTGTTTTATTATCATTAGATGCTATATTCTACCCTGAAATCATGTACATTCTATGTAAATTCAAATTATCAAACCACATGCATATCTTCTTCAGAGACATGACTTTTTTAAAAAAAAAGATGTTTACCATTTAATAAGCCAAAAATTTATGAGAAATAGTTTTTATAAATAATACCAGAGGCAGGCAGATCTCTATAAGTCTGAGGCCAGCCTAGTCTACAAATTGAATTCCAGGACAGCCAGGGCTACAAAGAGAAACCCCTGTGCCCTTCCCCCCAAAAGACATTTATTTGTATTCCCTGTGTATGGGTGTTTTACATGTGTGTAAGTGAGTCACCATGTACATGTCTGGTCCCTATGGAGGCCTGAGGAGGGTGCTGGATCCCTGGAACTAGAGTTACTGACACATATGAGCTGCCATGTGGGTGCTGGGAATTGAACCTGGGATTTTGGAAGAGCAGACAGCTCTTAACAACTGAATCATGCCTACAGAACAGAAATATTTTTGTTATTAATAGTCTAGATAGTTTCACCTGCTAAAACTGTTTTACTTGCAGACTATAATAATAAAGAGTAGTAAAATATGTTTTCAACTAGTTGCAAAAATATACTACGGTTCTGTAACTGAGGAAGGCTGATTGCACAGAGCAGTTGGAACAAAGAGAGCAGGAGAATGAAGGGTGGTGCCGGCAGTGTGCGTCCATGGAGAGTGTGTGACACAAACGTCAGCCAGGACCAGACAAGTGAGCACATAGCAGCCACCACGGGAACACACTCATCTCTCCTCTTTTAGGACACAGCTCATCCACCGTGCAGGGCAAATGAGAGAGCCAGGGCTGATGCTTGCCCAAATAAGATGAAGAACCAGGATGAAGGACAGACGTAAGCCACTGATGAAATACTGCCCACCCAGGGATGGATACTAAAAAAAGTAAATATAACAGAAAACAGTAAGAGAACACAACGGAGGATTCTCACATAATATTGTAATGTAACCTGCCATTTTTTATAAAATACTGAAAGCACATGATTAGCATGTGAAAGTTTACATCATGAGTAACATGTTTATGTTCACAAATTAGAAGTATTTGAAAAGATCATTAAAGTATAGTAAGAAGTTTAAGAGTTCTGATTTTTCCAGACATAGTAAACCTAAATTATAACTTTTCTTATATTACTGAGATAATTTCTTTGCTAAGAATGCTAACAACCTATAAAAAATTATCTAAAGAACCAACTACGGGTGGAGGGGATGGTTAAGAGGGTAAGAGTGCTTGTTGCTCAAGCCTGAGGGACTGGTTTTGGACCCCATCACCTACACTTGTAACCTTGGCACTGGGAGAGGGATAGAAACAGGAGGGTCCCTGGGGCTTGGTGAGGGAGAACCTCAGAACTCACAGTTGAGTGTGAACCCCTATTTCAAGGGACTAGGTAGAGAGCAACAGAAGAGGGCTCCCTGGGTCTCTCTCTGCAAGTGTGTACGACACACACTTGGAAACACTAGCAGTACTCTGGGCTGCCTGTCTAGAAGTAAGGTGTGAGAAGCAGACAATTATGTTATGGGCTAGTCTGGCTTATTTTGCTTAAAAATACTTTATGTCCCATTGCTCCTACATATAGGAGGATTATGTTGCTTCATTGTAAATAATTGTCCCACCCACTGGTTTAATATAAAGTGCTGATTGGCCAAAGGCAGGCAGGAAGTGTGGGTGGGGCTACCGACTAAGAAAACTCTTGAGAACTGGAAGCACAGAACAGAACACCAGAGAGAAGCCAGAAGAAGCAGAGGACAACCATGTGGGTCTAAAGAAAGGTACCGAGCCGCATGGCTGAACAGGAAGAATCATGGGTTAGATAAAGGGTAGAGAGCTAACAAGTGATATGCCTGAGCCTTAGGCCAATCAGCTGAAAACTATTGAAAGCATCTGTGAGTTTCTGCGGGTCTGCGGGACTGCCGGGCTGCCGGACTGTGGGTCTGTGGGCATAAACCTTGAGGTTAGACCCGAAAGTTAGGGTTAGAAACCTCCAACTACACCTACAGCTTTTCCCAAGATCTTGCTTCAGTAAAACATGATACTGAAAAAAGCAAGAATTTCTTCTTGGGGCTTTAGATTAAACCAGTTTCTTGTACATGATCAGCATGTGTATTACCAATGAGTTTCAGGCAGCCTAAGAATAATTTGCAAATGCTTTAGAAGTTAAGCTTGTAAAGGGATTTAAGGCTTCATAAGCATTTCTGTACACATTAGCATCCATGCAGATACTTTTCCTAAAAAATAAAATATAGTGTGTGTGTCTGTCTCTGTGTGTGTGTGTCCATGTATGTGTCTGTGTGTGTGTTTATGTGTCTGTCTGTCTCTGCGTGTATGCGTATGTATATGTGTCTGTGTGTGTATGTGTCTGTCTCTGCGTGTATGTGTGTGTGTGTATATATGCCTGTATGTATGTGTATGTGTCTGCCTGTCTCAGTGTGTGTGTGTGTCTGTCTGTCTGTGTGTGTATGGTATGTGTGACAGGTGTTTTGTCTCTAAGATCGGCTGTACCACTTGGATGCAGTGCCCACAGAAGCCAGAAGAGGACTTTGGAACCCTGGGAACTGGAGTTACAGTGATGAACCAATATGTGAGTGCTGGGAAAGGAACTTGGAAAAGCAGATAGTGTTCTTAACCACTGAACCATCCAGCCCCCCCCCCCCCCCCCCCCCGGGCTTTTCTAAGCTACAGAAACAGAAGAATAGTTTTAAATTAACATAACATGGAATCTTTAGATGAAAGTCTATTGACAATCATACTAACTTCTAAAAATATAAACATCTATTGTTAAAGTATTTTACAAACGAATGTTTATATAAACTAAGTCAAATACATTATTTTCTTTTAGTTTCTTTCTCTATTTATTTTAATTTATTTATTATGGTTTTTCAAGACAGGATTTCTCTGTGTGGCCCTGGCTCATTCTGTAGTCTAGGCTGGTCTTGAACTTACAGAGATCCACCTGCCTCTGCTTTCAAGTACTGGAATTAAAGGTGTGTGCCATCAACACCTGACTAGTGACCTCTCTCTCCTCTCTCCCTCTCTCCTCTCTCTCATTGTGTTTGGAGGTCCTCTGACCTCTAGTAGGACTTGATTATCTCTTTCTAGTGAATGAGTCTTGAATGAACTCAAGTCACCAAAGTCACCAAAGTCACCAGGCTAACCACACTAACAATTCAGTGCTATCTCACTGGTTGTTTTAAATTCTTAAGAAAGGAATTAACACCTCTGAAACTGTAGCCTTCCAAAAGAACGACAGTGTCAGAGCTATGCAATAGTCAGAAGTAGAAACATTAAAAAAAATAATTCTTACCTTACCAAGGTTTTCTTGTTCAGTAATATTTTTGGTATACTGCTCCCTAGAGAATCAACACAATAATTTAACTTCAACTTGGATTGATTTAAACACACAACTCAATTATAAGATAGCACATCTATATACATTTGCAGTTTAGAGCAGAATCAGAATGAAAACCATCAAATACTTTGTTTTTCCTCATTTTTAGTGGCTTCTTCTAGTAAACAGTCATTTAAAGGGGAGGGTAAGTGTTATATAAGAGATTAGTTTAAGAAAATTAAGATGTTAAGTACTACTTTTGGTTTATCTACCCTTAAAGTAATGGCAAACCATTTGCTTAAATTACACATTGCTTTTTAGAGTCTGCAGAAGGAGGGGCACAATTAAGCAAACATTGAACAGTGTCCTCCAGAAGAACTCACACGACTTAAGAAACTTTAAGCAAATACTATTTACTTCACCAGTGCATGGAATATTGAAAACTGATAGACTAAATACATGCAGATGGGGAAATGTTTGGGTAGGTTATAGTGTATCTATTCAAAGGAGTTGTGATAAAGAATGACATATACATTCTGAAGGGAAAGATTCTAAATAAATTATTAAGATAATTTAATATATATATACACATTTATGGGTACATGTACTTCTCATAAATTTGCTAAAATGTACACATGCAGATGCACTAGCGCATTGGTTTTTTTACTTTTAAAAAATTCTTGTGTAGCCCAGTATGGCCTCAAACTTAGTAGATAGCTAAGGCTAGCCTTGAATTCCCGACAGTGCGGTGTTTACAGGGATGTGCCACCATACTCTTAATTTAAATTCACCTAGGGTAAACCAGGCTGGTATTGAACTCACAGAGATCTACCTGCCTCTGCAGGAATTAAAGGCATGTATCACCATGTCTGGTTAGATCTTATATTTAAGTGCAAACACTGACTTTTGTCTCTCTGTGCAACTTAGATTGTAGTATTAGAAGAACAAAGCAAGGTAAGATAGAGAGTCTAAGACACCACAGACTACAAAAGAGAAACTCCAGCAGCATCAGCAGAGAGATCACAACTCTGTAGTACAGGGAACAAGAGTGACTAGGCCAGAAAGGACGGCAGACAAAGTACTTAGTCCTAGCGGAGAGGCACAGGTGGCCTCTGCACACAGGAACAAGGGTGCAGATGGTCAACAGTCCCATGAGCCTTCATTTTGCCCTCAAAATTCATGAAAGACAAGATCCAACTGCTTGCTTTCCACGTTCCCCAAATGACTGCTAGAATGAGTCAAATGGCATAGTAACCCAAGAAGAACATATGGAGACAGGCATGGTAGTGAATACTTTTAATCCCAGCACAGCCAGGGCTACACAGAGAAACCCTGTGTGTGGGGGGTGTGGCTCATAGCTCAGATGGCTTTAAGGAATTCACTAGTTCACTAGTGTCTTAGGTCTGAAAATGATCCAAATTGTTTTAGCACCCTCATTATATAAAAAATTCTCAGAACACCAACAGGCTTATTATAGTAGTATGTTAACCCCAACCTGGCAAGCATAAGGCTTTAGGTCTGTACCTGGTACCTTGGTGAGACGGTGGTTGGGAGTGGAGTTAAAGCAACAACAAACCCAGGCTATTTCTTAGACCTTTGGACTAATTAAAAAGAACCAGAATATTAAAAATGTTTAGACTACAATCAACACTTTTTTCATATTATTCTTCACAATTTTTAAATTTATTTGCATATGTGTGTTTGCTTTATATGCACATGTGCATCAGATGACAATTTGCACATGTCCTCATCGTCTACCATCTGAGTCCCAGGGGTCTTATTCAGGTTGTCAGGCTTGGTGGCAAGTTCCTTTACCTTCTGAGTAACTTTGCTTGCTCCATTTTATCATATTTGAATGTACTTCTGTAGTCATGGCATAATACTTTTCTACAAAACAACTAGGGAATATGAATATGAAAGTTTATAATGATTGTATTATATGTATTCGTGCTCCTCATTTCTCTTACGTATGTTTGAAGCAAGCAGTCTTTCTCATTGAACCTAGAGCTTGTGTTTTGGATGCACTGGCTGGCCAGAGAGCCCCACAGGAAATGCCTGTCTCTCAGCCCCAGTGCTAGGTTACAGGCACACACCACTACATCTCTTTATGTGGGTGCTGGAGATTCACACTCAAATCCTCATGCTTGTACAGGGAGCATTTACTCATGGGGCCTCCTCCCCAGCTAGACTGATTTTGTTTTAAATAAAAATTACATTTATTTATTTTGTATGTGTATGTACATTCAAACACCTGTGCCACAGCACATGCATGGAGGTTAGAGAACAACCTGGGGACTCAGATCTCTTCTGCTATGTATGAGGATTAAACCCAAGTCGTCAGGGTTGGCAGTAAGCAACCTTATCCACTCAGCCACCATGCTGGCCCCATACTGAGATTTTTAGTGATGAACTACATTCTCTCAGAAAATGATCAGACATTTAACAGTTCAGAAGCAATTATTTCTTCCTTTTTAGACTGATAGCCTCAAAGAAGTGAACTAAATTCTTAAAATGTCTAATTTTCAAGAACAAATCAACTATTATCATTTCTTGCCAATGACATTATAGACTTAAGAGCAAAGTTTACATTATTTGAAAGAACCCGAGTAAGAACTTTTATAGAGAGCATGTATTGAAGTCACATATTCATAGGGGAGCTCCAGTATAGATTGCTACAGACTGCTTCCTAGGCTCCTTCCGGTAAATATCAACTGTAGCCTCAGATGTGACCTCTACCCTTTTGTGTTCTTACTGGGCAGTAAAAAGAAAACATCTGAAGTGTGATGATCGGCAAAAGAGACTTATCTTCCATTACTGCATTTTATTACAACTTGCAATTTAGCTATAAATGTATTTTAAGGCAAGAGTTGATTCATTACAGTCTGCCACAAGTTGAGACTACAAAAAGTTACCATTTAAGGACGAAGCAGTGTTTACACACCGTTCTCTCATTTTAAAGGCTGGCAATGCTGCAGTCACATGGTTTCTAGCTAAAAGGCAGTCGTCACTGTACAATTAGCAGGCAGATGACAAGAGTCCCAGCCATGTGTGCTTAAAGAGACAACACTGAAATGGTAATGCTTACAGAGAGCAAATGTGGAGGTTAGTGATTAACAGAATGTGAAAGGGTTTGGAACCAGATAATGGTGATGACTCAGCACTGTAAATATAATCAGAGCCACTGACTGCATACTTAGAGGTGGCTAAAGTGTAAATCTTATATTTAAATAAATATATATATATTTACTACATAAAAAAACAAGCAAGAAGTACAATTATATGCATTCATGCCCAGTTAGGAGGGCTAGACTAGCCTAAAGTTCAGTCTTCAGTGTTAGTTCAGCATGTGATAGCTGAAATGCTCTGTATGCTATCTTATTTATAAATCTTCTCTATAGGTGAAAACATTGAATAAATCGGTATAAAACAAAATGACTTGCCTGATTGCTTTCCTTTTTTCTTGTTGATCAGAAGAGACGTACGCTTTCATCTCATCAGTTGCTCTACGAAGCTGAACTTCCAGGTTCTAAATGCAAAGACAGGCTTCAGGAAATCTTTACTGTTGGGGGATCTCAGAAGGGACCTACAAAATGGCCCATCAGGTTAAGGCACCTGTCATAAAATCTAACAACCTGAGTTCCACCCTGAGGACCAGCAGTGGAAGGAGAGAACCAAGTCTTGCCAGTGGTTCTGTGGCCTCCACAGGTCCACATGGGCACACACAGAACCCTCCACAGGTCCACATGGGCACACACAGAAGCCTCCACAGGTCCACATGGGCACACACAGAACCCTCCACAGGTCCACATGGGCACACACAGAAGCCTCCACAGGTCCACATGGGCACACACAGAAGCCTCCACAGGTCCACATGGGCACACACAGAACCCTCCACAGGTCCACATGGGCACACACAGAAGCCTCCACAGGTCCACACGGGCACACACAGAACCCTCCACAGGTCCACACGGGCACACACAGAACCCTCCACAGGTCCACATGGGCACACACAGAACCCTCCACAGGTCCACATGGGCACACACAGAACCCTCCACAGGTCCACATGGGCACACACAGAACCCTCCACAGGTCCACATGGGCACACACAGAACCCTCCACAGGTCCACATGGGCACACACAGAACCCTCCACAGGTCCACATGGGCACACACAGAATCAATCAGTCCATCAGTCAGGGGTGGTGATGCATGTCTCTGACCCCAGTCCTCAGGACTGCCAGAGGAAGGCAGATCTGAGTTTGAGGCCAGCCTAGTCTACATAGTGAGCTTTAGGACAGCCTGGGATACATTGAGAGGCCCTGACTCAAAAAACAAAAACAAAAATAGGGCAATTTAAAAACTTTTTCAGGAAAGCTTCTGATGCACATTCTTTGTCTTACCTTAATCACACAGTTGGTATAATGGTATTTACTTTCCTCCTGAAGACATTCTTCACGGAGTCCTCGCACTTCCTATAATACAGGATGTGAAACAGGCAACAAATTACTGAAAGAGTAAGAGAGGTTGGCTTTAAATGCACAACAGAAAAGTGACCATCAGAATCATCTCCAACCACAAGCTCGTCTGAGGAACAGCGTAGGTACCTCTTGGTATCCAGACCACTCCTGGCGCTGTCTACTGTGACCAGCACTGTGGTATTGAGGACAACAGTCGGGCCTTTGCTCTCACAAGCAAGGAAATAAGAATGAAGAATATTTTCGATGGGTGTAGGTGTTATGTGGGGTAGATGGCACAGTAAGGTACAGTAGGCTGATAAGGAGATGGGAAACACCAGGAAAAGTGATCAGAAAAGTCTCTGAGGAGGCGTTGACTTGCAGGCTGAGATCTATGATGTGATAAAAGTAAAAGGGGAGAGAAGCCACAGAATGTCCCAGGCAGAGAGAAGAGTACCAAAGCCTGGAGGTGGAACTGAGCTTGCCCAGTCTGGAGTGCTGGACAAGGAGGACTGCAGGGCACAGGGATGACCTTGACAAGGCAGAATCTGGAAGTTAGCTTTCGCTCGAGGGCAGTGGGAAGCCAATGGAGGGTGGTGGTCTACGTTTGAAACCAGTTTCTTTGCTTCCGCTAGGAGATTAAATGCAGGAAGATAAGAGGATCAGAGAGATGCTTACAATAGAGTCTGGACAAGGAGTAGGGACCTTAGGCTTTGGTGGTAGTGGTACAGATGGAACAATTCAGTGTCTAAACATGAAGTTGAAAGGAATAAGGACTTCTAAATCTTTGGAGGCAGGCTAGGAGATGATGATAAAGCCATAAGAACTCTCGACACTGAGGGACGGAGAATGTACACACATGGATAGCTTTTGCTAAACTGCTGAAAAAAAAAATCCTCTTCTTACCTGTTCTAATTTGGATCGGTTGCTCTCAAGGCCTGCTGCACAGCTATCATACTGGGCTTTCTTTTCGTCACACTCCTGGGTTAGTTCCTAGTTTGAAAAGGGCAAATGATTAAGTGAAAAACAAACGCATAAAATGTGGCTCTGAAACAATGCATGCCCTTGTCAGTCTTGTAACTGAAGTCTAAGCTCCTTGGCATACTTACGAGTTATTTATACAACAATTGGACATTTGAGAATTATGACAGATGGAGGTGCTGATAAGAATAATAGCTACTATGTCCTCATCTGTGTGCCAGGCTCTTGCTTAGGAGCAGGGTACAACAGCAAACACAACAGCATTCTCCCCCAAGTAGTGCCCAGAGTACAGGTTGTAAGGACTTCAGTGGACAGGAGCACACAGACTCTCAGACCTACGGGCTAGGGGATCAGTGGGGATGACTTCCTGGAGAAACTGATATCTAACCTGAGAATGAGGGATTAGTCGGAATGGTTAGGGGAAGGTAAGCAAGGGGAAGAAGATGCTTGCATTTTTTTTTTTTTTTTTAAGCAACAACAACAAAAACCCAGAATACCATGTGTAAAAATTGGAAGCCAAGGAGAAGAAAACAGCTCAGGAATGTTTGATTATTCCATTATCAGAGTAGGTCTGAGAATATACAGAGAGGAGGATGAAGACGTATATGAGAGCATGATAGGAACTTTGCAAATGCTATCAGCGCACATGACCTGGGTCCTAGACAATAATGAAATCTTGTAACACTATCCTGAAGAGGTACTGACTGTGAGCTCCATACGATGCTTAGAGAACACTCAGAAAGGAGCAGAGTCAGAAGGAGCTCAGGCTCCTTTAGGAGTTTTAAAATTTTGTCACATATTTTGAAGGAGATAATTTAAAAATATGCTGCAAATACACAGGGATGCTAAGGATCTGCAAATACTTGCTAAAGAGGAGCAAATGTCTCTTAAAACCTAGAGCTGAACTGAACTGCCAAGAAGTGAAGTTATCAGGACTAGAAACATAGAGCAGTCGCTCTATGAGTCTGATCAACAGAGGAATAGTGATATCCACGGGGTAAAAGAAACCACTGAGGGTGAGGAGCTGCAACTGAGGACTCCACAGAAGACCTAAGATGATCCTAATTTGGGAACTTCAAAGGGGCTAGGGTTATAGAGGAAGGGTCAAATAGCAGGCTTGGAAACAAGCGAGCATTACATAGAAGAGTAATGTACGTGCTGTCTCTGTTGTGTGGACTCCATATAGCTTTAGGGTAAACAGAACAGTACAAAGGCAGACAGGATCTGTGGCTTTATGTAGTAAAATGAGCTAAAGGGGAGGCCAGTGAGACGGCTCAGTGGGAACAGCATTTGCTGACAAGCCTAACATCCCAATTCAAAGCAGTGGGAAACACTGACTTCCAGTGGAGAGACAGACAGACAGACAGACAGACAGACAGACAGACAGACACACACACACACACACACACCACACTAAATCAATGTAACAATCATACATCCCTTAAGTGGGAGAAAGGGCAGCAGCTGTGTGTTCTTAGACAGCATCTAATAAGATGAACTTGCTACAATTGATGACAGAGCCTTCAAAAATAAAGCAAAATGAAATAAAGAGACAAACAAAACCACAGGGTATTACTATGTAGTTCTGGCTGGTCTGGAACTTAGACTGACTATGTAGACCAGTCTGTCTCCCTCTGCCTTTCAAGTGCTGAGATTAAAGGCCTGTGTCACAATGACTGGCTGATGCCAACTTTTTTCTTTTTCTTTTTCTTTTTTCTGACCAGTGAATCAGAAATCCAAGTTAGTCAATATATAGCTTGGCTGCTATCAGTGCTTGAACTCAGGCTGACTAGAAGTTTAGGCTTCTCCTTCCATATGGGCTAAAAACTTGCAAGCTAAGATATTAGCTTACAATTCTAAAATGTTAGGCCAAATAATGGAATGACCATCACCTGCCAGGATTCAAGAGACAGACAATCCATGGGGCATGGTAGCACATGCCTGCAATCCCGGCTTTGGGGAGGCTGAGAGGAGAGGAGTGTGAGTTACCCAGTCACACTCTGTTTCACACAATAACAGAGAGACAGACAGTGTGCTATACACATGATAAATAAAATGAATGAACCAAAAAATGGAATTTGAGGGTTGGAGGGATGGGTCAGCAGTTGAAGATTTGAGTTTGGTTGCCTGCACCCATGTCAGAAGGCTCACAACCTCGTTTAACTCGAGCCTGAGGACATCTAATGCCCTCTTCTAGCCTCTATGCCCATACAAACAAACAAACAAATGAGTGAACAAATGACTTTCAGGAAGAGTGGCTGCTTGGAAGGAAGGTGTGAAATACAGGCAGCCATGGTGAACACTGGTAACCAGGAGGTGAAGCTAAACCAGGAAAACACCATGACGCTTACTCTCAGAGAGGAAGAGATAATAAGAACAGCACCACCTGTGTGTGTGTTGAAATTATTATAAAATCTGTGTGTTGGCAAATGATGTCAATTGGCTTTAGTGTTTATTAAGTCAAGAATATGTGTGAAGAAGAGGAAATCACCGTCAGAGAAGAGGACATAATGGGAGGAAATAGCGGAAGGAAAACTGGCTCCTGCGATGGAAAGTGGGCGGGGAGAACTTAAGCAGACAGCAGAGCACATAGGATACAAGAAGAAACCTAGACACATCCACACTCTGGGTGAACAGCCATACAGCCCCACTGTCTGCTATGTAAGAGACACACGGGACATAAACAAGGGCACAGAAAACCGAGTGAGAACAGGAAACCTGGCTCACCTGCTTCACGGACAAAAAGCATCACCAAGAGCAACGCGGGAAAACATAAGGACGAGACAAATCGATTTTGCAGGCAGTTTTTAGGTGCAGTAAAACACACCTCACATGGAATTTATTATCTTTTTGTTGCTGTTGTTTGTTTTTCTCTGTGTAGCTCTGGCTGTCCTGGAACTCACTCTGTGGACCAGGCTGGCCTTGAACTCACAGAGATCTGCCTCTGCCTCCGAGTGCTGGGATTAAAACACATGTGCTACCACTACCTGGTAATTTTCTTTTTTTTTTTTAACTTGCTAGGAGTGAGTGAGGGAATGTCAAAGGACGTCTTTTCCAGCTACAACAGGCAACAGTACATCATAATATAACAATCAGAGCACACAGGCAAACACTAACAAAGACGACACATAAACAGAACGCTGCTACCAAAAGAGGCAAAGAAGTTAAAAATGGTGGGAAGAAGTTCCTAAGACCAAACTAGTTTCCTCACTTTCCAAGATGGGAATTAATAGATACTAGCCATTGAAATGAGTGGTTAATGGGAAAGTTAGACACACAATGGCTAAAACAAAACCTCAAGCTGGCACACACAATCATTCCAACACACACAGAGTGAGAGCAAAAGAGAGGGATTTTGTACAGGGTTTAAAATCAAAAGCCAAACATAAAATGGTATTACTAAGACTAAATATGCCCATCTATCCGTAAACAGAAACAAGCTAACCTTATCTATTAAAATAAATCTTTCAGATTATAACATACAGTAAAGTCTAATTTAAGATTTGTCAAAAAAATGTTTAAAATATAAGAAGGGAGAAATGGCTGTAAAAAATCTGATCATGACAGTCAGCATTGATTTTAGTATGCTGCATACAAGCTCCCTACTACTGAACTATGCCCATATCCCTGGAAATGGGTTTAGAAAGAAAATATATGTAAAACAAATTTAGGTCAGCCATTAACTAATTAGAGCCTTGAAAGATGTCTCAGCATTAAGAGTATTCACTACTGTCCCAGAAGGACCCGAGTTAGTATCTCAGCACCTACACAGGGCCGCTCACAGCATCTGTAACTCCAGATCCAAAGGATCCAAGGACTCCTAATCTCTAGAGTCCTCCACTCCTGCCACCCACCCACCCCAACACACACACTGCACACACACTGCACACAAAAATAAGAGTAAATAAATCTTTCCCACATATTGTGGCACCCGCCTTTAATGTCAGCACTCGAGGCAGAGGCAGGTGGACCTCTGTGAGTTCAAAGCCAGTCTGGTCTATGGAATGACCAGGTCAGGCAGGGCTACATGATCAGACCACGCCAATAAATAAATAAATAAATCTATTCATTAACGGCTACAAAACTTGTGAAACATAATTAAGATTTTGTTCATTGTTGTTATTAATTTTCTTCTTCTAACTGTGAGTGTTTGAGAGAGAGGAGCAGATAGGAAGAATAATAGTTTTGAGATGAGGTCTCATGTAGCCCTAGCTGGTCTTGAACTTGTTTTCTATAATAAAGACTCCTTGGGGTTCAGTGAAGAGAAGTACCTAGACACTGCTTACTTACAGCGGGGGCAGAGAACAAAGGGAACTTCTTACTTTCATAGACTTAAAAAGATCTATCTTTATTTGAATATACATGTACGTCTCTGGGAGTGTCTGTCACAAACGTGCAGGTGCCCAGAGAAACCAGAAGACGGTATCAGATCCCCTGGAGCTGGAGTTACACAACTGATTTCTGGAAAAGCAGCAAGTACTCTAAGCCTCTGGACCATGTCTCCGTCCCACTTTTTAGATTTTAAAGAGGAGAGGTCTGTGTGGAGACATAAGGCCTTAACATGGTAATAGGGCTTCTGTGCAATAGGGATTTAGCAGCCTGGTGAAGGAACTAGATGGGATACAAGACCATGTCTTAGGTCTATGATGGAGAGAAAGTTGCAGACGGTACGGCTCCGCTCTCCATAGCAGCAGTATCTGTGGCCCAAGATGACCTCAATTCCGTTCTACACCATCCCACCCAAGTGCTGGGTTACAGGTGTCTGCCACAGGTCCAGTTTTATTCGGTGCTGGGGATTAAACATAGGTTTCTGTGCATGCTAGGTAAGCATTCTACCAACTGAGCCACATTCCTGTTCTCTATATTCTTTCCCTTAAACAGCTTGAATTATGTACAGTTTTAGGTTTTTTTGAGACAGGATCTCATGGAGCCCATGATGGCTTCAAGCTTAATATGTACCTATAACCAAGGATGACCTTGAACCTCTGATCCTTCTGGCTCTACCACATTCAGTGAAAAAAGCAACCAATCAGTAAAGAGTATTACAAGAAAAGTAAACTATCATATTTCATACTTTAAACCAATATATTAGCAATTACATGTAATTATTCCAGCTAATTACACAGCTACAGAAATTGCCTCTAAGAAAATAAACTTTTAAAGATGCCTCTCCAATAATAGATGATAATAAAAATTTAGATAAATTATAAATTGTAAATCTTGAATTGATGATATTCTTGATTTTAAACAGTTGTAATATTCAATTTTAGAATACATTCTAAGTACTAATAGTTAATTGTAAAATTTCCTAAATACTTGAGGGTAGCCCATTGAAGTTAAAAGTATACAATATTTTAAAATACTGTTGGTCTTTAAACATATGAGAGTGTCACCAGGCATGATAGCACACACTTTTAATCCTAGAGCTTGGGGACTGAGGTAGGCTGATCTCTGTTGACTACACAGTGAGATCATGACTTAAATGGGAACAAAACAAAATAAAAGTGAGGGATTCTCTTGGCTCAGGAATTCTGGGCAATAGTCAGAACCTCTCTCAGACAATAGCAAAAATTCAAATTTAAACAATAGTTTTTAGGAGTTGAGGACATGTTTCACAGATATGATGCTTTGCCTAGCATGCATGCAATGCTGAATTCCATTGGTAACATCATCAAAGTTAAAACAAAACAAAACCAAACAGACTTTTGGAAGCCTAGGGCATAGCTCAGCAGTAGGTCAATGAATGCTTGTCTAGCTGTGGAAAGGCCCTGGACTCCATCTCTATCATCATAAAACACACACACAAAATCAAGGCAAACAGGGAAGTAGGCTGGTAGTGAACAGGTCGGCATAACAGAAGTAGAAAGGCCACACTGTGGGAAAGTTCACAGGTGGCAGATTTAGAGGAAGACCCCCCAAAAGATTGGGAGGGTCAAATTACATTACTAGTATAGTATAAATACAGACACTTGCCACTCACTGCAGGATCTTAGACAAGTTCTCAGTCTCTATCCCTCCCTTCTTTCCCATAAAGGAACTCCCTTTGCGTTGTTGTAACAAATGAGAAATATACAAGGTACATAGCTATTACTTAATAAATAGTTAAAAGAAAATTTACCATTGCTACCAGTAAGTCCCCAAAGCTAATGCTTATAGCTTCTCTAGTTCAAAACTTTCTTAGAGTCCCTCAAACTGCTCCACGATATACAAAATATGTACATTATTTGTTTTTATCTTGCTTGAATTTCTTTACATGCTGGTACTACATCACTTACAACACAAACCCTAGATAGCTGGGGCTCCTTCATCTCTGCTGTGATGGTTACTATGTAATGAGACAACTTAGGCCGGACATGTGGCACACACCTTTGATCCCAGCACTTGGGAGGCAGAGGCATGAGGATCTCTGTGAATCTGAGGCCAGCCTGGTTTACAAAGAGTGTTCCAGAACACCAGGGCTACATAATAGACAAGAAAGACCATGTCTTAAAAAAAAAAATTTCCAAGCTAGAGTAAGACACTGACTTTCATCTCCCATTTGTTTACTTGGATAAGCTACTAAACCTATCTCAGACTGCATGGCATTTTCTATAAAAAGGAAATCATGTCTAACTGATTCCAAAGTCTATGTGATTTTCCACTCTGGGGCTGACTTTGACAGATGGTGTTCACATAGAACTGGTTTTCTAGTTCCATCCTCAGGCACATGCAAGATGGCTCACACTCAAACTTGTAATTACTATAGAAAATGGTGGAGGCTGCTAGATCCTGCTGTGGAGGGCACTTATCTTCTGACAGTTCATTTTTAAAGCAGTCTTTAGAACTGGCCTCCGAGTAAGGGTACTTGTACTGATATCCTGCCTGCCCAGTAAGCCTACCCATTGACATCTGGCTTTAGTGATGCCCTGCCTTTACCTGGCCACAGAGAATGCCGTTTAATATTTACAGCTCTCATATGCAAATAATTCCAAGAGAAATTTTTACCTGGCCAAATTTTTGTATTTCCATTTGCATGCCCTCTCCTCCTCCCCAACCCTCATTAAGTAAGTGGCATAAATTCAGTGAAACCTTTGTTGGTCACCTATTCACTGGCTTATGTCACAGCAGCATAGTAACAATAGTTTCCTTCCCATTTTCTCCCAAGTAAAATACTTAGAGTCCACCTAGTACATCTGAGCAAGATGAAGCTAAGAACATCTCAAACTTACTTGACATTTCTGCCGCAACTGTCTTAGTTCTTTTATAACCGGGGCCAGAGCTGACTTCTTTTCTGACACCAGGGAATTCAGTTTTTTTACCTGTCATTTAAAACAAACAAACAAACAAAATGACATCTACTAAAATTTTAAAAATGCTACATACATAAAACACTACTGCAGTTAAGTAAAGACTTAAAAAAAATAAAACCTGTAAATTACTTCAGTGGGAAACAATAGGAAAGGGATCAGTAATTTCTTTTTTTTTTTTATGATTGTTTGGGTTTTTTGTGGGGGGGATGGGGGCAGGGGACAGGGTCTCACTATGTAGCTCTGTCTATCACAGAACTCACTATGTAGACCAAGCTGGTATCGAACTGACAGAGATTGGCTTGCCTCTGCCTCCCAAGTGCTGGGACTAAAGGTGTTCACTACTAAACCTAGCTAGTAGATGTGAATTTCTTAACAAGGTGAAATACCACTAATTGGTTCCAAATGTCAATTATTATGACTGCAAACTATTAGAGGAAATGTTTGTAATCTAGCATTAAATACATAAAGCAACTACAAAGTTACCTGTACACCACTATAATGATACAGTCTGTTAAGACATGCAACCCAGGAGGTCATATGTGAAAAACACACAAATAGCATGGGTGATTTTCAATATACTTAATCTAAATAGCCTGACAGAATAGGGGTCCTGAAGGCTTCCTCTATATTAAATAACAATCTTTTTTAGGAACTAGATTTGGGCAAAATCCAGAAAGTTCTAGGATAATATCCAGGGTAGTCTTTGAGTTTGGAGCAGCAATTATTTACTAACAAATAAGGAAAGATTTCAAAATTGTAATGCCTGATGAAAATATCCCAGCACATTCGGATGACAGCAGCCCTGAATCTGCAACATAAAGGGCATACACAAAGATGAAATAATTCTACTTATTTTTACCATAAATACTTCTTTAATGTTATATTAAGATACAAAGTATACACTGTTCTAAGTAGAACAATCATATTGCAATGGAAAAAATTCAAGAGATTAATTTATAAGACAATAGATGAAGGAATGTAGAAGGAGAGTCAAGTGTTAATGAATGAGTGTTGTTGACATGAGTCAAGGCCCGATGCCTGAGTTCCAAGGGAGTAGTAAAGCCTTCCTCTGGTCTGAGTGCAAAAGTTGACTGCGTGCAGAACAGGTCCACCATAGCTTTCTCCCCATAGCTGTTTAGACTCAAGACTGCTGCACTAAAGGGATTGCTCCTATTAGCTCAACCTGCCTTCTTGTTCAGTCGTATATAATAAGCAGCTAAGGTTGATGTGGGGCTGCAGCTTCCTTATGCACGAGCTCCATCCACCTGACACAGCTTTTCCATATATGTATGTGTCTGTGTGTCTGCCCTTCTTCATTCCCTCACTGCCCCAGGTAAGATAACCCCAGAGCCATGAAAGCACGTGGCAAAAGCACATAAAGTAAACATTGTATAGAGATTAATGTTTAAATGTTCCACTGAAAAATGCCTTCTAGTTGTATAAGTTAATAAGATGAACAAGACAGAGGTACCATTACCATTTCAGACATGTCGTCTAAGGTTCGGCCTTTCATCTCATCAACCTCGGTCTTGAGGGCCGACACCCTTTCTAGCTCTTCTTGGGTGTAACTGTATCCAGAGACACCCTTCTTCTCTTCAATAGTTTGCTATAAGAAATGAGAAGGCCTTGAGTACTGACATCCTTTTCCATAACAAGCTGTGAATAATAAATTCGTTAGAATTCTAACAGAGAATCTACACTCACTGCAATTATTCACATCCTTATACACTACTGGGAACATAGGAAGTATATCTAATTTCAGACTCTAAAATGATTCTATATTTTAGTATAGAACCTAAAACACATGCTGTCCTCAATAAATATTTGGTGAATGCGTATATTCACATGCTGTTTTCACTCACTCATCTGGTACTTCTTATAGAACTAGCTTTTGGAGCACAGTTCTAGGCACCAGGAGAGGAAGATATTCAAAACTGGATATGATCACTTAAGAGACACACACGGATCTCAGCATTTTCATCATACAGGAAGACTGAGGTAGCAACTCAAGGCTTGTCAACATAGAGGGCCCTGGTAAATGCCCTGCCTTCCAGCTAAGGCCTCAGAAGGGCTACATCTTAGACATATAGGTATAACTCAACAGTCAGAGCTGGGCCCAACAGTAACAACCAGTTCTGAAAAATAAAGTCCCTGCTAGAGGTATAAGGACTGTATCCTTATGAATAAATGAAACTAGAAAACATCAGCTCTGATAACACCCCTCAATTGGATTAATGTGATCTGAAAGGAAAAAAAGTAGCTCCTGCTGGTCGGTGGTGACACAGGCCTCTAACCCAAGCAGAGGCAGGGGAATCTCTGTGGCTTTGAGGCCAGTCTGGTCTATCAAGTGAATTCCAGGACAGCCAGGGCTACACAGAGAAATTAAACAACAACAAACTCCTATGGAAGGAAAGATAACACAGCCAGAGCCCTGAAAATAACCACATGTGAAGCCTGACAGCCAATAATACAGGCGAATAAAGGCAGCAAAACAGGTCTGGAAAGATGGCTTTGCAGTTAAAAGAACTTGTTGCTCTTATAGGGGACCCAGGTTGGGTTCTCAGCACCCACATGGCAGCTCACAACTATGTAACTTCTTCTGTCCTCTGTGGACACCAGGTACACCTGTGGTACACATACATATATGCAGGCTCAAGACTTCCACACATAAAAATACAAATAAATAATCTAAAAAAAAGAAGGTGGCAAAACACAAAACAAAATAATCCAAAGTAAACCACTATGCGAAACAGTAATATGGAATGAAAAGAAAAAAGAAAAAAGTGGACCAAAGAGACGGCTCCAGGGTAAGGACAGTTGCTGCAAAGAAGAAAACAGACTCCTGGAAGCTGCCCTCTGACTCATAACAACACACACCACAGACAGACAAATGTAATAACAATAAAAAGGACCCTGGGGAATAGCGGCTAAGTCTGACGCAAATGTAGGTGGAGTCCAAGTAAAAGGGAAGAGTCCACAGCAGAAGAGGAGCCTGAAAAGTCTCCAGGTGTCTGGTGTTAAGTCAAGGCCAAGGGAATCAGGTGGAAATTAGGAAATAATCGTGAGAGTAATGTAATTATCTCTGACAATTTTGAAACTAGTGTTAGGAACCATACTTGGTGCACAGTAAATTTTCAGTCCTAAGTTCTCTGGAAGCAGACTATCATCAGGAAACTGAAAAGTTCATGTTGTCATTGAAACATGTATGAAATGCCCTTGAACTCTACCAACATTGCTCCTTCACAACAGCATCCTGATGAAATAGTGACCCACGGGGAAAAGGAGGGAAAAAGTCACAGCAAGAGAACTAACTAAGGGGCTGGCATTCCCAAAGCTTCCACTCTTACCTGCCAACCACAGCACAAACGTAAGGAACAAGGCTGCAGGCAAACGTCCACACAGTGCCTTCCCAGGGTACTTCTTTCCAAAGCTCCTTGGAAGTGCATGTGTAGGCCATGATAAATAATGTCTTACAGTCACCCACTTGGAATGATAATTATACTCATATTAACTAGCTAACCAAAGAAAAACCAACTTGGACTTCCAACTTCTATTAATAACTCCAAAGTTAGCACACATATTTTAAAAGGCAGTGCTTACTGCTGCATTAAAAAAAATAAATGAATCAGCTTATATGACATCTCTGTAATTAGTCAAAGAAAATTAATAATTTGTATGATTTTCCAGTAAAAACAATGACCTCAGCATAAAATTACAAGCCATAAACCTTCTGACATTTGCTCTTATAGCAGCCAAGATAAGCTGTATTACCAGTTGATGCTGAATGCTTTCCTGACGCTGCTTAAGAAGTTCTTCTGTCCTCTGCAAGAGACCGAATTCAGCCTTAAATTCCGCTATTATCTGATGCTTCTTTTTGAAAACTGTACTCTTGCTTCGAAGTTTACTGACATATCTCTTGAACTGCAAAAAAAGGACCCAAGCATTATAAATTAACTCATTTTATTAGAAAGCCTTTCTTCTCTACTTAGCAGTCCATGCATTACAAACACACAATAACCGAGTTTTCTTAGAGAACTAGTAAAGACTAATTACTTAATATGTACGCATTTCATGTGTTTATGTATGTACCACATGCACACAAGAGACAGAGAAGTCAGGAGAAGGTAACAAACTCCTTAGAACTGAGTTACTGGTGGCTGTTATGAGCCACGACATTGGTGCTGTGAATTGAATCTGATTCTTTGTTTTTTCAGGCAAAGTCTGTCTTAGAACTTGTTATGTAGACCAGGCTAGCCAGGCATGTGCCATCACTCCCAGCTATGAACATGGTTCCTCTGTAAGAGCAACAGGTGCTCTTAATCACTGAGCCATCTCTCCAGCATCAAGACTAATTATATACATACACAGATAAATAAATAATATATATACATCTTCATTTTTCAACTCAAATATCCTGAATCCTTATATAAAAGCTTTTCACTTAAAATTTTATAAATAAGAAAAAACAAAACCAACCAACCAAAACAGAAATTCAACCCAATAACAGTACAAAGGCCCAAAGAAGGAAGAAGTCATGAGCAGCTCTAGCCTGGTCTAATCATGGAGTTTTATGAGTGAGGATTTGCTGGGCTTAATACAGAAAACCAGGGTCACCAACAGTGACTATTGTCACCCGAGGAATGAACTCTATTTCCTTAGGAAGCTTCTCAGACACAGGACAGGCACTTATCCTAAAATTTTAGCAGTTAAGAATACTGCACGAGAAACTACTGAAAGGGAACACTTTTAATATTTACTCCTCTGACCATACGTAGCATTTTGTTAAATATATAATGATGAAAGAGTCTATCTTAAGGACCCCATCTGCTGTAAGCCACTTGCATATAACAGTAAGCTTCTATACC
This sequence comes from Phyllotis vaccarum, assembly GCA_033318265.1. Lineage (NCBI taxonomy): Eukaryota > Metazoa > Chordata > Mammalia > Rodentia > Cricetidae > Phyllotis > Phyllotis vaccarum. Next base: position 49,573,713 of record JARWLC010000017.1, on the reverse strand, counting down.
GCCCAACACAAGATAGTTCATGAGCAACTGCAGAGAAATCACAGTCCTTTTCTTGCTCTGTTTCTGGATTTTCAAGACAGGCTTTCTCTGTGAAACCCTGGCTGTCCTGGAACTCAATCTGAAGACCAGGCTGGCTTTGAACTCAGAGATTTGCCTGCCTCTGCCTTCTCAGTGCTGGGATGAAAGGTGTGTGCACCATTAAATATTTGATTTTTAAAATTTTTCTGTGTATGGATGTGTTGCCAGCAGTATGTCTGTGTATCATGTGTGTGCTTGCTGCTGGTGAAGATCAGAAGAGGGCCTTCCAGAACCTGGAACTAGAGTTATAGATGATTGTGACCACCCTGGGAATTGAACTCAGGTTCTCTGTAAGAACAGTTAATGTTCTTATTCACTGAGCCATCACTCCAGCCCCACAATATTTTGATTTTATACTCATTAATGTTGAAAATGCTGCTTCACATAAACACACAGGACAAAATGTCAGCAGTATGTTTATGGCCATCTCACATTTGTTGAAATTTTCTCTTAATCCTAGGCTAAAGTTAATTTAACAAGATTTTCAATGAAATTCAAGACTGTAACTCACACAGCCATTTTTAAGACCAAACACCATAATCCAATCCAATCCAAAGCTAAACTAATTTCATACTTACATACTGAAGACTGATGGTGGGAAGATATGAAGTCTTTGTTTTCTATAATCAGACTACTATGTCTCTTTATCAGCCGAAAATTTTGTATGGACAGTAAAAACATTACAATTCCTAAGAGACCAATGGTGTGGAATGTGAGCCATGTTGTGACAGTGTGTACAGTACAGTGTGTTATGTTTGTGTTCCAAATAAGGTTGTGGAGAGGTCCTGCAACACAACATGGGTTAGCACTTCCAGGAATATTGCAGATTAAATATGTTTGTATATATTTGATATTGAATTAATTTTGGTTATTGCATGTTCAAAACCATTTTGCTGCTGTCAATTTTTTTTTGTGACTCCCAAACTCCATTATATCACCCCATGACTTGCCATCCACAGCTTCAGAAAATGAGCTGTAGATGAAGGAAGTTCAGACCATTTTCCTTCTTTTTCTTTATGGGTTTTTGAGATGGTGTCTCCTATCTTGTAGTCCAAGATAGACTGAGCCTGAACCTGACACTTGGATTTGGCATCCTGAGAGCTGGTATTACAGGCAGGTAACACCACACTGGGTTTAATTATATATTGTGGAGGAGGGAGACTGTCTCAGTATCTCTCGTAGCTAGGCTGGCCTCAAATTCACAAGGCAGCCAAGGCTGGCCTTGAACTGACCTTCTTGCCTCCACTTCCTGGGCTAAGATTACGAGCATGCAGCACCTTGCCTGATCTCTAAATATTTCTCTATAATTAAGTTAGTCTTGCTACTCAGGAATCTAACCCCCACACAGCAAATTTTCAATGGATGGGTTATAAAAGCTTCTTGAAAAAAATATGAGCCATCGCAAAGTACCTAGAGTCTAATAATTTGCTAATTTTCCTTTTAAAGCATAAATGTGTAAACCTGATATAACCACCGACTCAGAATCCCTAGAGTAACTAACTATACATTCTATTAAAAGTGTCCTGGGCAAAGCGCCCAAAACAAAATCAGCCCTGCTCATCTGCTCTCCTGTGTAACATCTAGGCCAACTTCCCTTCTCTATCTTGCTGTGCTCCACAACTATTTTTAAAAGCTAAAAAGCTAGAAATGCTTTGGTGGAAGAACAAGCCCACATATTACTCACCGTACTCTATGAGAACTGGCTATTATTTGGCATTCACTGTACATTCTACCTAGGGGAAGGATTTAGTCAGGGTCACATTAGTCACAGTTCCACCCAAAGAAGCAATAGGTGGCCATTGAAGCATCTAAGAACTCAACTGCTCCTGGATAATGAAGGGAAAGAAACACATCACCAATGTTTTCAGTCCGATGTACATTCCTTCTAATTACCACTGAACTTTAGGTTACCTCTGGGCTTTTAAATATCATACAAAATAATACAAACACATTGATTCTTCAAACACTGTATTTTTTTGAAACAAAGATCTTGCCATGTGACACAGGCTGGCCTCCAATTCCAGATCTTCCTGTCTTCCGAGTGCTGGATCACAGCTTTGTGCCACCATGCTAGCCTTAAATATACACTTCATAGCTTCTGTATGATATTTTTTTGAGAAATGGTCAAAAGGAGCATGCATTTCTGATATTTTGCCAAACTGCTCTTCAGAAGACTACTTATAATACTTCTGCAATTGTTCTGAAAGGTGAAGCAAGCATCCTCTTAACCCTGTACTTCTTTTTAGGAAGCTTAGCTTTCATCATTTCTTGAGTACCTGCTGGGGTCTTATGGAACAGCCTGCTTGCCTTTACTTCACTTTGTCACTGGCCTACTGTGTTACTGGCTTGTACATCTGTAACAGTGATTCTCAAACTTTCTGCTCTCAAATACCCTTTATGTAATCTTTATTCAGCCCAGGCTGGTTGGTCTTGAACTCAAGATCTCCTTGTCTCATTCTTCCATGAACTGAGATTATGGAAGTACACCACCATGCCCAGCAATCCTCTTAAAATTATCAAAGATCTCAAGACTTTATGTAGATCCTATCTACGTATGTTTACTATACTAGAAATGAAAATTAGCAGTATGGTATCCTATAAATTATAAAACATTAGAAAAAGCAAGCACATACTCCATTAGCTCCCACAGAAATGGTATGCTCACACAGGAAGCCTCTATAAATTCTGCTGTTATAAAAACTACCCTCCATTTCTTGGTTCAGAAGCTTGACAAAGGTGCCTGGATGGCCAATGATGAATACTAAGCAGCAGAGTGGCATGGCCAGAGGGTCCAGAGACCAAAGGGAAATGAGTGGAATAGGGAATTGTGCAGGGCTAGACCAGTAGGTCATAACTGGGGTACTGGGAGTATTTATGACAGTGAGACCAATAGGCTGAATTCCAAGGATGGGGAATGATGGATAGAATTGAGGGGATACAAATTCTTTTGTAAATTTTATTTGTGCTAGGAGGTGGTAGCACATGCTTTTAATACTATGACTTGGGAGGCAGGTGAGGTCAGACTGGTCTACAGTGAGTTCCAGGGCAGCCAGAGCTACACAGAGAAACCCTGTCTCTAAAAAACAAACAATTTTTTTAAAAAAAATTTATTTGCATTAGTGGTTTGTCTGTACATGCTTATGTATATTGCCTGTGGGCCAAATGAGGGATATGATCCTCTAGAACTGGAATAATGGCTGTTAAGTGGGTACTGGGAATCAAACCCACATCTTCTGGAAGAACAGGTACTCTTAATCACAGAGCCAATTCTCCTGTCCTAGCATATCTTGTTTTATATTTATAATCAGAAACTTTTAAATTGATAGCTCCAATTGAGAACCACAGCCTGGTGCACTCTGCTTCCCAAAATCCACCTCTCCAAATAATTTAGACAGGACTAGTGACAGACAGACATGAACGACAACGTTTAATTTGGATGGTTTCTTTAAACTAGGAACTATATGATTCCTGTATGTTATTTCTCACCTTCGTTATAACTTCTGTTATTGAATATACCTCAACATGATCTTAAGGTATTTGCTTGCTATAAGAATTGTTTCTGGCTGGAGAGATGGCTCAGGATTGTTAAGAGCACTAGCTGCTCTTCCAGCGGACCTGAGTTCCTTTCCAACAACCATATATTGGCTCACAACCATCTATAATGGGATCTGAAGCTCTCTCTGGCATGCATACAGACAGAGCACTTACACCTACAAAAATACATAAATAAATAAAAATTTAAAAAAAAGAATTGCTTCTACAGGCTGTGAGAACTGGGCCAGGAGGAAAAGAATAGAGGTGCTGATGCTGGGCACTGAATACCTGGAGGAACTGGGCTGCTACAGCTGCAGCATTACAAGCAACACACTAGTGGTACTCTACTATACCAACTTGGCCCTGTACTACATGAAGATTCAGTAACAGCCCTCACAGGCATGTGCTGACTGCCAGCCAGTGTGCCCAAGAGCATGACTGGCAGTTCATGAAGGTGCACTTCTTCCTGGGGCCGTGCTAGCTGGAGGTGCAGAGTAAGAATAAGGTCACTGCCAATCTGCAGTGAACCTACCTACACCTTGGCCAAGAAGCAACGGATCAACTTTGCAAGTGATATCCCTAACATCCTGCGCATCAGCAGCAGCATTGGACCAGTACTGAGGAATGGCATACCCACCAGAAGAGTGAGCTGCACTTCTATCTCAGCAGGCTCACTGCTGCTGAGCCAGAGAGAACTGATGCGCCCTTGAAACGAGGGAGGAGAGAATGACAGCAACATTCAGGACCAGCAGGCCTACATGGAGGCCAAATACAACATGTATGTCAGACAGAGATAAGCTCTTCTCTCAGGTAGACAAGAAGAGAAAGAAGAGAGATATCCCTGAATACCGGTATGGCAAGACCAGCTCTGAACTGACTCTGGAATCCTGCAGCATATCTAGTGGCTTCACCTATGATGGCAAAGGACACTGAGCAATTGTAGGTGTGGGCCACTTTGACTCTGTGATCTGGGGCCCTCTGACCCAGGAATAGCTCATCTCCAACATGGTCACGAAGGAAACCATTATTGCATTCTTCTATAAGAATGGCTAGCTAGAAAACTAATGAACCCAATACTCTGTCTTGTCTGGCACCCTGCTGCCCAAGCTCCAGTCCCTGTATATAGTCTGTATACCTGGTTCTGCCTTCCCCCTCAGGTTTGTTCTGAAATGCCCCACCCTCCCACTTCTGGGTTGAAAAGCAGGTAAGGGTGGGCGAAGTTGCTGCTATTACTGCTGTTCTGTCTGTGAGCACTTAAGAAAAAAATGCTTCAAACATGTTCTCATTAAAGTAACTGTAGACACATCTCAAAATATAACTGAATTATAAGTCTCAGGCTGACCAAAGCATAAATGAACTTTAGAGGGAAGGAGGTGGTAATGAAAGCTATATGACTTACATTCATTTCTGTATCAGCAGACACAGGTTAAAATATCAATGGTGTAATCCTATGTCTAAACAAGAATACCTTGGTCCTAAATAAAAGGACTGACATTTTAAGTTGATTATTGTAAATAAATGCATCTTTTGTTGTTATTTCATTGGGTTTTGATACAAGGTTTCTCTGTGTAGCCCTGGCTGCGCTGGAACTCACTCTGTAGATCAGGCTGGCCTTGAACTCACAAAGATCTACCTGCCTCTGCCTCTCAAGTGCTGGTATCAAAGGCATGTGCCACTACATCCAGCTAATAAAACATCTTAATTTAAAAAATTAGTTGAGAATTTTATTCTAGGATTATGTTTGAGAGGTAAAACCTAGGCCAGACGAGGTTTTACATGCCTTTAATTCTAGCACTGGTGAGGCAGAGGCAGGTAAATCTAGGAATATGAAGCCTCTGAAGTGAGTTCCAGGACAGCCAAGCCTGCACAGAGTCCCTGTTTCAATAATAATAATAAAAGAACAAAGAAACAAAAACCCTCCCAAAATCCTACATGTTCTTTGCATGTACATGTTTTTAAAAGCATTTCACAAAGGGGCTGGAGAGATGGCTCTGAAGTAAAGAGCACTTGCTATCCTTGCAGAGGACCCGAGTTCCTGGTGGTCACATGGTGGCTCACAACCACCTGCACATTTTGTTCTAGGGGATCTGTGGCTCTCTTCTGCCTTCTGAAGGCACATATATGTGCTATACATACATACACACATATAGGCAAAACACTTGTACGTATTAAAATAAGTACATCTTTAAAAATTAAAAATTAAAAGGATATTTTAAATAATTTTAGAGTAAAGTTATTTTTTACAAGAATAATTTTTAGCAGGTGGGAAGACACTTAGCAGGATCAAAGTCCTTGCTACGCAAGCCCGATGACCTAAGTTCAGTCCCTGGAGCCCATGTAGACAGTCAAATATATCTGTGCACATCTGTAATCTTAGCATTCCTGTAAAGTGATGGGAGGCAGAGAGAGGAGAATCAGCCCTAGGACCTTAAGCTACTGAAGTATGCAGCACAGAGCCAAGAGACCCTTAGGAAAGAAAGGCAGGAGGAGAGAGACAACTCCCTAAAACTTTCCTGTGACTTCCATATGGGTGCTAGCCTTGTGTATACGTGCACTTGAACACGTATAAATAGATACATAAATCTTTCATTAAAAGAAATCAATTTCGTGCTAGTGAAACACCTCAGTGGGTGAAAGCACTTACAGCCAGGTCTGACAATCCGAGTTCTAACCCTAGGGCCCAAAGAGCGAATGTAGAGAATCAATTCCGTCATACTATCCCCTGATAGAACAATAGAACACTGCGGCACAGAAATATACATACATGTAAATAAATAAAAATGTAAATTTAAATTTAAAATTAAAAGGATGACTTCAAAAGGAACAATTTAAAAATATTTTAAGACATTAAGTGTTTTATTGTGTGTTGTGTGTGAACTTGCACATGTGTGGGATCATATCATGTTGATTCAGGCCCTTATGTTTGAGCAGTAAGCACTACTGATTAAGCCACCTTCCCAGCCATGAAAATAATTGTGAAGGTGTGTCTGGTACCTGAGGAGGTCAGAGGAAAGCAACATATCCCCAAGAATTGGAGCTCTGGATAGTTTTGAACCACGATATGAATGAAAGCTGGGAGCGGAACCTGGGTCTTTTGCAAGAGCAGCAACTGTGCTGAAGCCATCTCTACAGCTCCAGGCTTTTTTCTCTTTTAAAAAATTTACTTTATTACTTTATTATTAATATTATTATTATTGTGTGTGTGTTGGCGCCCAGGGCCAACTATGGGTGGTTGTGAGTTGCCTGAGTTGGACTCTGGGAACTAAACTCTCTGCTCTTAATTAATGAGCCATTTCACCAGCCAACAGGAGTTTGAAAAAACAAGTTATTTTAAAGAGAGAGAGAGAAAAAAAAAAGGATTACGATTTAAGCAACAAATCTTTGCAAGATTAAGGTAAACGCTTCCCTTTATGCACTGTAATAAGTCACTCGAACAAATGTGCCATGATTAAAGTAAAAACAAAGCTTTTGACTGGGTGGAAAAGTACATCAGAGCAGTTACCAGCAATCATGAGTACCAATATACATATGGAATCCAACAGTCATTTCTCAAAGATCGGCCCTCATTCTCCATGCTTAGGTCAATGGGAATAATGCTTTATGGTTCAGGACAGGAGGTGCTAAGTGAATGCTCTATTATTTGGAGCTCTAATCTATCTGCATGCACTGGGTGTGGGTAATGGATTAATGATTTATAGCACTGGCTCTGCCTTTAGGAACAATATTACAGACTCAGCTCCTTTGTGATTAAAATGGAACGTGACAAATGTTCTTTCTTCTTTTATCTACTCACTGTGTTTCTAACCTTTCACAGTAATGACCAGAGTCTGGGTAGCCTATTTCCCTGGCAACTTTCAAGTTTACTGGGAGCAACAAGAGAGTTACTGAATTCTCAACCTCACTGTGCACAATTACATGAAAACAGAATCTGCTCCTGCTGCAAACTTTCTGCTTCAAGATCTAGCATGAAAATTATTTTCCGAGTAATTAGCTGGAAGGGTTTTATGAGACAACAACACAATGGTGCTTTCTGCTGCTCAAAACTATAAATAGCTATGCATATTTTAAAAGAGTAATTAATAATTTCACCAAACTGTCAAGTTTCTTCTTAGAACTGGACTAAAATGAGTATTTTTGTTTTCAAATCCTATTAGTCCAACATCCATGCTATTTTTCATGTCTTACTTACCTAAATCATATCTTTGTGAATGCTTGTCAATTGGTACTTAAATAAAGGAGTCTATAGAGATAGGCTTGATGGAGGTAAGGAGTTAGGGAATAAGATACCACCATCTACAAGCAGCATCCTCCACTGGTCAGTATCTGCTGCTCTGTCTATAACAATCTTCTGCAGATCACTCACAGGCTCTCAAGTTTGCTTTCAGAGCTGCTACCTGTTCTAAGCAAAAAGAAAATTGTTCAAAGCAACCTTTGTTTGCTGCTAAAATGGCCGTCTGTTCACAATACCCAGCAAAACTAGTGGGACATAAACACGTACACAAATTCTATCCCAACCTTTCTCAACCTGTTAGTGTTATATTTTTAATTTTAAATTAGAAAGTCTTGGCAGTCAAGCATGGAATTCTGTGCATATGGTAGTGGCTAGTTAACTGTACTGTCTTCACAGTCTATAATGAACAATATGATATATGCTGGTAGCAATCAGCATTAAGCAAAACACTGGCCCATGACCATATATCTGTAAGAGGGTTGATCATACCCTCCAGGTTTCTGTGAGTTTATTAGAAATCAGGGCCCCTCACAGCTGTCATTGTTCTAATGAATGTTTCAGCTGATATCCCAGCAGTTTTAATGCTCCAGGAAAAAAGATGGAAAGTTTTGTGTCTAAAATTGCATGCATCACATACTACTTCTATTACAGTAAGCTGAGCCAAATTTATTTGGTCCTGTTTTGTTCTATCTCTTGAGAAATTTTAGGACCCACAGGCCCTGCTATGATAAAGAGCACAATGTGATTTGAAAGGTTCTAAAAATACCTCAGGTTTGCCGAGGCTCACTTGGAACGGTGCATGATTCAACTACAAGTGTCAAAATTCGGTTCCTGATTCTCCGGGAACTGACAGCTGCAGCAAGTCTTGCCAGGATTCCCTTATCTCCACGGTGCTTCTCTTTGAAGTTGTTAAAGAAGATTTCATAATCTTCCCTATTTAGCTCTAGGATTTCTGGTGGTAGCTGCAGAACGAAATGCTTGGCTGTTTAAAGCCGCTTATAACAGTATTTGACTAAGCACATTTTCCAAGCTGCTAAGCTTCCTGAGATGGTGAAGGGGAAAAGTGCAATGGGCTGCAAACCAGCAGGGACCTCTTAACCCTGGACCAAGGGAGCTGTGACCACAGGTTCATTTGTTACTATGAAAAAATTGGGACCTCCAAAAATTCAATCTGAATGGAAGCCCTGGGAACATTGTCTATAATCTTAGGTTGTTGACTAAGAAATGGCAAAAATCATACAAATTTTTTGGCTATAGGCTACCACATTAAATAGCAAATTTCAGTTTGCGACCAGATACATAAAATTAACCATGTGAGGATGTAAACAGCTAAGGTTATGGTGAAGAGTTACATATAATTAATTTTCTTATCAACTAAAGCTTGCAAAATAGTACCAAGTCATTTTTTAAATATTAATATCCTGACTTAAAAAAACAAAAGAACAACTGAGCAGGCAGGCAGAACTGTAGTCTACATACTGAGTTCCAGGCCAGCCAGGCTGCACAGTGAGACCATGTATATAGAAAAGAAAGAAGGAAGGGACAGAGGAGGAAGGGAGGGGGTAAAGATGGAGGGTCTGGTACCAAAGACATATCTTGGCACAAGAAGAAGGGCTGCCAGAGTATGTCCTGGAGGACCAGTGACAGAGTGAAGCAGAAAAACCATTAGGAAGTGCATCCTAGAGGAGGATCTACTGAAGCAGCAAGTCAGTGATGACTCCAGTTACAGACTGCCTTCCATTCACAAAGATAAAAAAGGTACACGCCTTTGATCCCAGCACTCAGGAGGCAGAGGCAGGCAGATCTCTGAGTTCGAGGCCAACCTGGTCTACAAATAAAGTTCTAGGACAGCCAGGGCTACACAGAGAAACCTGTCTCAACTTTGAAATATAGAAAAGGTAAGATCATGTAATTTTAAGATCTTGTTCCAATATCTAAAGCTGTCTTAATAATGACAGCAATTTGTACTTTAAACCTAGTCCTCAGATACAACAATATGAAGATTTAAATTGTTTTTTTTTAGATTTAAATTTTATTTTTATTCCATGTATGAACATCAAACTGACTTACAAATTAAAATGTTGTTTCTCTTCTAAGTGATGAAATTTAGCAAAGTCACACTGGGAAATCATTCTATGATCCTTGAGGAGTGAGTCCCACTTGCTTAATTCATTGATTTTCAGGACAGTAGAAGTTTACTCTCAAATGATTACCTAAAGCTCTGATATCTATCACTCAGGGAAAACAGAGCTGAGGCAGAAGAGAATGAGAATATGCCCCACTGTGTGCTGAGGCACTTCTTCAGACTCCAGGTTCTGCTCTGCTCTTGTCTGAAAAACTAACAATACTGAGCTTGATGAAAGGCTGTACACACAACCCAGAAACCCCAAGCCACTCAAAACCCTTAAAAGCAACAAAAAAAGTGAAAATAATTTATATCATAAAACATTTGAGAAAACTCAAAAAGCCAATGCCATAAAAACATTTTTAAATTCAAAGAACTAATAGATGAAACTGTTTCCACTGTTAGAACAAACAAAACTACATTAGAATATGTCAAAAACACATATTGTTATTATTTTTAGAACCTATACACAAGTGTTCTGGGACATTCTTTGGCCTTTCTTCAGTATTGACATGTTTTCAGAAGCAAAATGCACAATACAAGATATAACACTACTCAAATTTCTCAAACTCACAAAGCAATATTGTTTCTGTTTCTGTTTCTAGAAACAGATCTAAAATGACTTAACAATGTACTGTCAGTGGTTTCTCATTGGAAAGGTTGGATTGGGGGTAGGAAACTGTCCAATTTTCATGCCACAAGAATCTATTCAGGGGCTGCAGAGATATCTCAGTGTATTGCAAATTCTAATTGGTCTTAATAATAAAAACCTGGAGCCAAGTATCAGGGTAAATGCTGAGACCAGAGAGACAATGGAGCAGCCAGTCACCTCTTACCTCTAGGGCTCCTCACCTGAATGGCGAGAGCTCCTGTCTCCTCTCACCTTATGTTCCTCTCTCCATCCAGTCATATCACTTCCTGTCTCCACCTCCCAAGTGCTGAATTAAAGGAGTGAGCTCCTCTCCCTGGCCTCTATGGTTAACTAGTGGCTAGTGCTGCGTTCTCATCTTCAAGTGAGCTTGATTTGTTAGATCTCAGCTCTGTAGTAAGAGCACTGGCCATTCTTCCAGAGGACTTGGATTGATTCCCAGCACTCAGAAGGTGGCTAACAAGTCTCTGTAACTCCAGGGGCTCTAACTCCTTCCTCTGGCCTCTACAGAAACCACACAGACACACATGCGGACAAAACATCCACACACATAACAAAAAGTCTTAACTGGGCATGGTACAGTCACAGACATGCTCACCGGGATCCATCTTCTACATGTCTCTCACTTTAATTCTGTTAACAAGATTACAAGGATATTCTCACTGCTGGACAACCATTACTAAAAATATGTCTTTAAAGACTAAACACATGGTAACTGCTTAGTGAACAGCTGCTAAAATAATTCTTTCCAACACTACCTTACTCAATCCTGAATCTAGGTTATTTAGAAATAGGAAAAAAAAATCATATTTACTTCTAATAGCTCCAGTCTGAGAAACATTGGTTTCATATTTTAAGCTGTATAGTTCTAGCTTTCAAATTCTCCACTTCAGCGATAACAAAACATAAAAGTATCAAGAGCCAAAACACTGGAGCTTTTCAGACAGCCACTGGTATTCTAAGAACTCTGCAGGTACTAAAGAATCAGTCCTCAGAGTAGCTATGGAAGGAAGACACATTTAGTCCTCAGACATTAAGTACTGACAGTTACTGCTCTCATCATCCTCCATATTCTGTACATTCACTCCTAGAGCTAAGTGTGAAGAGATACTGACATTTGCCCAAGGCAATGTCGATGAGTGGCACTCAAAGGACTGAATCCCAGAGCCCATGTTCTTAACCTCTCCAACACACATGTACTGACACCTACACAAAATGACTACTCCACACACTATGTGTAATGGCCCCCATGGAATGACTACTCCACACACTATGTGTAATGGCCCCCATGGAATGACTACTCCACATACTATGTGTAATGGCACCCAGTTGTGGGATATTTGTTTGCACTTATACTCCGAGACTGCCAATAAAATGTACTTTGAATCAGAAGGCAGAGTTAGCAACTAGCTGACCAGGATCAGCCATAGAAGTTTTAGAGGACCCAGGATACATATAGAGAGACACAGGATATAGTAGGGAGGGGCTTAGAAAGATCTGTGGTCCCTTTTGGATTAGGAAATAAGAAAGAGGAAATCACTGGTGCTTCTCTGACACTTCTCTGATCAATCAGGTTTTCATCCCAATATTAGACTCCTGAGTTTTATTTAATAATAAAACAATGTTAGTAAATGTTTCATCTAACATCCAACTTGGGACATGAGATAATGAAGCAGCCATAGCCAGGTCTATCATTTAGGTGGCCCATGCTCACCTTTCGCCACACAGGTTTCTCCCAAAACTTCTCCTGTATCCACTTTTCAGGTTGCTCACTCCCTCTCGCGCCCTCTAGGGTTTTTCCTGAACCCCTCTCCAGGCCTCACACAGCATCACCTTAGTTGCTGCTGTGGACAAATCAAAAAGTTGTCAGATCTAGTGAGACACCTGGGAATTAAGAAGGAAATTAGGTTTTAATTAAAAATAAAAAATCTTTCCCACATCAAGAATGGTAAAATTGGGACTGGAGAGATGGTTCAGTGGTTGAGAACACTGACTGCTCTTCCAGAGGACCCCGGTTCAATTCTCAGCAACCACATGCAGCTTACAGCTGTCTGTAACTCCCAAGATCTGGCAGCCTCAAAAGGACATACATGCAGACAAAACACCAGTGCAGATAAAATAAAAATAAATAAAAATTTTTAAAAACTGAAGAATATTACAGTGCAGGAAGTCAGAGGGCTCTGTGTGGTTCCACAATGGCTGGTTTGAAATTGGGAAAAATGAATGAATAACCAACATAGCTGCAACTGGCATAGGGTTGATTATAATTATTATTAGTCTGGTAATTCATGTTTTACCCTTTATAAGGTGGTTTAACATCTGTGTCAAATAAAAAAAAAATGACTGGTAGGATACAAGTCTTAGAAAAACCTACCAGTGAAACTAAAAAAAGTATTTACATACAGAGGAAGTTAGATCAGGCCCTACCACACCATGTCACATTAAAACTCAAGAGAAGAGGTCCAAGGTTGTCAAAAAAGACCTTAGTTCATTCAGTTAGCATACAAGAAGGACCTCTAGATGATATAGGCAACCCCAAAGCAGTGTGGGAGCTAGCTGGAATCCTGTAGAAATGCTAGTTTTGAGGAGATTTAAGAAAACAGTCATTTCATATGGAGGCATTCACCCTGCATACCATATGCAGCACACCATGCGAAGATGTTAAATTAATGGTTAAATTAACTCAGAGCTGATCCTCACAATAGAAAACAATAGAAAGAGAAAGCCAGCTAGGGTCATAGAACAATGAGGTAGGGCTACAGGTATTGATATTTTTCAAGATCAGCTTCTTGGTGACGGTCAGTATGCTGATTTACAAAAACAGTTTGAAATTGATGACCATACCTTGGCCCTATGTTGTATGGAAACTGTGAATGCCTAGGACAGAGTTGAATAATCAGGAGAGAAGACTGAGTTATTTACTAAAATTATACAGGGTCCAAAAGAAATCTTTACTAATTTTTTTGTATCATACGACCTTCTATGCATCCTTCAACAGGAATTCTTATGTAGACCAAAGATAATATCTTGGAATGGACATTTTTACCACATAGAGTAAAAAATAAAGACCTATGTAGCAAAGGTTTCTGAATTGATTCTGAAAGAGAAATTGAGACTTTGTCAATTAATAGGAATAGACCCAACAGAAACTGTGGTACCTCTTACTAATACTGATATTGCCTCATTATGGGCAGAAAATGAAAAATTCACCAAGCGCTTGAAGTAATTTCTTGAGAGAGATTAGCAATAAATATCCCAAAAGAAAGAGACTTCAAAAATAACTAATTGGATCTTTCCTCACATTGTAGGAGGGATGCCAATTTCTGGTGTCTACATTCTATACTGATGCAAATAAATCAGTTTACTGTCTTTAGACAGTTTCAAAGTCAGGAAAAGTAAGGTAAGCAGAGTAGTTCAAAGGTCTTATGATTCCACTCAAAAGTCAGAATTATATGCTATTCTCATGATATTATTAAATTTTTCCAGAACCTCTTAATACAGTTACTGACTCAATATGCAGAAAGAGTTTTTTACATATTGAAACTAAAAACTTATCCCAGATGATTGAGATTAACTTTGTTATTTATGAAATTACAAGAATTAATCAGAAATAGGAATCATCTCTTGTATATTACACATATCAGATCCCATATGGCTCTACCAGGTCCTCTAGCACAAGATAATGATGAAATTGATCAGCTATTGGTAGGAAACATGCTAGAAGCCTCAGAATTTCTAAGAAACACCATATTAATAGCAAAGTTTTGAAAAAAAAATTTTCTATCACTTGGCAACAAGCCAAGGAAATTATAAAGAAATGTTCTACTTGTTCTTTGTATAACCAAACTCCACTACCTGCAGGAATTAACCTAAAGGGTACTTAAAGAAATAAAATTTAGCAAATGAATGTGTTTCATTTTGCAGAGTTTGGAAAATTAAAGTATGCACACCATATCATAAATTCATCTTGAGGATTTCTATGAGCAACTGTTTTGAGTTCTGAAAAGACAGATTCTGCAATTATATATTTAGTAGAAGTTATGGTCATTATGGGAATACCCATATAAATTAAGACTGACAATGCTCCAGCAGATATTTCTAGTAAAATGAAATAGTTCTTTGCATATTACAACATAAAGCATAATACAGATATACCACACAATCCTATAGGACAAGCAGTTATAGAAAGATCTAATTGTACTTTAAGAGATATGCGTTAATAAACAGAAAGGAGTAATAAAGACCCCCAGAGATAGATTACACAGGCTTTATTAACTTTAAAAATTTTTAATGCTAATAAGAAAGGAATGACAGCTGTGGGGAGTCACTGGATTGTAAAACAACACTACTGAATTAAATCAGCCCGAATACTTAAAAGATGCATTGACCTCAGAGTGGAAACCAGGATATGTGTTATACTGGAGAAAATGTTTGGCTTTTGTTTCCACAGGAGAAGAAAAGCTATGGACACCATCAAGATTGATAAAGATTAAATTCAAACAAGAGAAACTTCTTGATTAGAAGAGGTGATAGTTTATAAAATACCATGGCCATTCAATCTAAACTAACTTATAAGACTAACAAATACCTTTCATTTGATCAGATATAACCTGCCAAAAAAGGGAAATCACCAAAGTTAGGGTTGGGGCAGGGTTTTTTGTGTTTCCAGGAAAATAAAAACATCTGACTAAGGAATCTGAAGACCACTGGACAAATGAGAGATCTGAAGAAAAAGGATGAATCATACAGAGAAAATGTTCCAAGAAATAGAATAAACTGACCTAATAGAATAAAATTCCAAAAGGATGTAATTTCATAAATCTTCCCAAATGTTTATTTTTGCTGTTCTCTACAGACATATAAGGCAAATGTCTTTTTGTAGACCCAATTCAATTAAAAATTAAAGCTGACTTTGAAGCTGAAGTGTGTCTCTCTCCTCCTCTAAACCCAAACATGCTTGCTAAAGAAAATCCAAAATCTCTATCACATGTCAGAAAAGCCACCTGATACAAGACAGAAGAAAAACCAAAATTAAGAGACTATTCTATTGCCTTTTTAACCTTGTTAAAGTTAAAACTTTTCCTTTTTATTTAGACAAAAAGGGGGAAATACTGTGGGACTGACACTCTGAGACTGTCAATAAAATGTACTTTGAATCAGAGAGCAGGGTTACCAACTAGCTGACCAGAATCAACCATAGAAGTTTTGGAGGATTCAGGATACATACAGAAAGACACAGAAAGTATTAGGGAGGGGCTTATAAAGATTTGTGTGCCCCTTTGAATCAGAGAAGGAGAGAGAGGAGAGATCACTGGTGCTGCTCTGCCACTTCTCCAATCAATCAGGTTTTTACCCCAATATCTGACTCTGGAGTTTTATTTAATAATAGAACAATATAAGTAAATGCTTTAGCATCCCATAGAATGGCTACTCCAAATTCTATGTGGTAACTGTGCCTGTGTGTTATCAGAAGTTTTGATATCAATTTTTTAGTGTACTTTTCCTAGAGATTGTCATCTTCATTTTACAGATGGTAACTCCTCAGATGAGTCACAGAATCCATTCAAGGTCAACAGAAATATAGATTCTACTTCCTAAGTATAAGTCTTAGCTGTGCAATGCTATCATTTCCCTGAGTACCATTATACTGTAAAGTAAAAAAGATAAAATATTTTTATAAGAAAACAAGTTATGTGCAAAACATCTAGCACAGGGCTCTGCATGAGAAGCTCTCATAACATCAGTCCCGCTTCTTCACTCTCATGTTTCAGTCATGGTACTCTTTGCAAATACTACATAACTCACCCCCCGCCCAAGACAGAGACTATGTAGCTCAGGCTTGCCTCAAACTTTTGGCTATCCCTCTGCCTCAGACATGAGCCAACCACCATCTAGCTTTGTGCCACTATTTTTCTTCTTTTTTCCTTCCTTCCTTTCTTTTTTTCTTTCCTTCTTTTCTTTTGTTTGCTTTTTGAGACAGGGACTTTCTGTGTAACCATGACTGTCTTGGAATTCACTCTGTAGACCAGGCTGGCCTCAAACTCACAGAGATCCTCCTGCCTCTGCCTCCAGAGTGCTGGGATTAAAGACATGTGCCACTATATCTTATTACCTTCTCACCAACTGTTTTGATAGATACATTTTTAAATATGAGGGGCTTTTTTGGTGACTACCATGTGATACCAAGCAAGAAACTTCAGTGAAGGCCAACTATCTTACATAATTTTAAGTAGAACAAACGTCCTCCTTTTTGCCCATATGGCCTATCACTCTATCAAAATTGAAAATAAAATTGGTTTACCAAGATTTGTTCTTTAAAAATTTATGCATAATGTTCCCCAATACCTTCTGTTCTTTTAGGTAATTGCCAAGTAATTTATTTGATTTGTTCTAGTCTTGATCAGAGATTACACAAAAATTAAGTTGACGATAGCATTTCCAAAGCGATCTTTTTCACTTAAAAAATATTCTTGGTCTGCCATAAGATACCTTTGCACAACAGGATGTCTCAAAAATAAATGCTTACAGGTTGTCCCTGGGATCTTTTCCCTCACATCTGCATAGAGAGAATTCAAAGTATGATTCATGGCACTGTGGTCACTGATTCTTTCAATGGCCTTTTCATACATTAAAAACAGTAGTAAGCTGCATGGGCCCCTAGAAGCAAAACTGCTGGGCAATTAAGTAATTAATCTTTTTTTTTTTTTTTTTTGGCTTGGACATTAAAGATACCACGAAGCAAATACTCAGCTTCCAAGTATCTTTTAAAACATGCTGTGTATGATAGCCTTCTGGGTGTAAATGCTAAAAGCCAAAGAAATTTAGTTTGGGGGTTAAATTTGTTGCTGTGAGACACTGTAGCTTAGGCTAGTCTATAAGTCCCATCATTCTTGCTTGCCCAGGGGCCCCCAGCTGCAAGCCTTACATCTGCTCTCAAAGGGAATTTTTTTCACCAAATGTTGCCTTCCCAAAGTCACTACTTCCCCTCAGACTAAAAGCCACACTAGAAGGCTACACTCAGATGCACTGGAAAAAACATCGGCAGCAGAAAAAAACGATTCATTTGTCTGCCACAGTGAAGGAACACTGCCAATGTTTCACTCTATGAACTCGAGAACTTTCCAAAGTCTAGAATGAGGTTTGGACATGAGCAGTCTTTGCTGAAGTGGAGGAGCTGAGATAAAATGCAGTCTATAAGGAAGAGTAAGAACAACACAGGCAAGGTGCCAGAACCCAGGTTGGCCTGTTATCATTTGAACTGCTAAGAAAGCACTGAGACAAGACCCTGGCTTAGTCATTCCCGTACCCTTCAGCGGCTTTCCAGCTAATTCATGAGAAAGGATGAAGAAGGGCATTTCTGCTGCTTGAGGTCGGCCACCAGTAATCAGCAGTACTTGTTCCACTAACTTACGAGTCTGATGCAATAAATGCAACTATTAGAGCTCAAAACTTAAAGAACACAGAAATGCAATTTTAAAACATGTAAGCATGTAAGACGGGTGCTAGTCAAACACATACCACTGATAATAATTCAGTGATGTTTACTTAGTTGTATATAGAAAAACATTTTGTAACAAAGATGAAGTTTTCTTATCTACTTGATTCTACAAGTTTTGCTTTGCTTTTATAATTTAATACTTAAATAAATCCAACATAAATTCACTTAGCCAAAATGTGAAAGCATGGAGCCTGAACAGATGGTTCGGGGATTAGAAGCACTGGCCGCTCTTCCAGAGGACCTGGGTTCAGTTCCTAGCTCACAATGTCTGTAACTTCCATTCCAGGAGATTGGACACCTTCACACCAATGCACATAAAATAAATTATTTTTTTAAAAAATGTGAAAGTACTGACTGGGGCTAGAGAAATGGCTCACAGCATGTACTGCTCTTCCAGAGGACTCGAGTTCAAGTCCCAGTAACATCAGGTGGTTCACGACCACCTGTAACTTCAGCTCCAAAGGAATCCAACACCTCTGGCCTCTGCAGGTGCCTACATTCATATACACACACATACACAATTTTAAAAACATAAGTGAAACTCTAGAATATGATTTCACAAAACACCAGTCTTTCATATCTTATATCCAGAATGTTTCAATATCACCGCAACAAAGATTAATTAATATTTAACACTTAAGCTTTCAGTAAGTTTTACAAAATGAGATTTAACTTCTCATCAATATAAACTTAAGAAAACTGAACATGTTAGTGATTTCAAACAAAACCTAACTGTCATAACATTGATCCATGAGATAGATGTCTCAACTTATACTGTCATAACTTTGATCCATATCTCAACTTACCTCATCTCCCTTCAAAACCTCAGCACCATCGAATTCCCGAGTCTGGTTTGTCTTTACTGACACTTCTCTCTCTAGGCTGGCTAACTTCTCCTTGGTCTCCTGAAGTTCCTCAGCTTTGGCTTCTTTTTTACGAGCAATGATGGATGCCTAATTCAATATTTAATATAAGAATAAAATAAATACATTTAGTTTTCTCTTATTTTGTGAAGTTATCTATTTTTTATTTTCATCAATAAAATTTTCAGGATCAGCTTTGCTGCTCTTGCCCAATACTGCTTGCTCTACTGTCCATTCTCATCAGTTAGTATAGACCATGAGCAAAACGTGTATTATCAAACTCAAAACATTTATAACACAAAATCCCTGAAAAAAGAAACCACCAAAAAAAAAAAAAAAAAAAAAAAAGGAAAGAAAAACCAAACAAAACAAATATGCAATAGTAAAAATATTCAAGGCTTCTTAAGTAATTCTGAAGGGCAATGAAAATACTGTCTAGGGAAGTATACAGACTAAGAAGACCACATCACTGTCTGTCTGCATGGCAGAAAGAAAATAAGAATACCCTCTTTCAAAACTGTAAGGCAGTTCAGCTCACTAAAGTCAATATCAATATTTTAAAACTGAAAGGCCAGGGATGGAGAGAAGGTTCAGCGGTTAAGAGCACTGGCTGCTTTTCTAGAGATCCTGAGTTCAATTCCCAGCACCCACATGGTGGCTCACAACCATCTCTACTGGAATCTGGTGCTCTCTCCTGGTGTGCAGCATACATGCAGGCAGAACACTGAATATATAATAATAAATAAATCTTAAAAATTAAAGTCAAAAATATCTACATTTGGTACATTTAAAAGATTTAAAAAATTATTTTTCATGCATATGTATGTATGCCTTAGTGTTTGCATGGCACCATGTGTGTAGGAGCTCATAGATGTCAGAAGAGAGCATTGAAACAGGAGTTACAGGAGGTTTTCAGCTGCCATGTGGGTGCTGAGAACTGAATCAAGAGTCCTCCATGAAAGCAGCCAATGCTCTTAACCACAGAGCTATCTCTCCAGCCCAAGACTTATTTTTATTTGTGTATGGAGTGTTTGTGTGTGTGTATGCCATATGTATGTGGATGCCCATGGAAACCAGAAGGTGTTGAATTTAAATCCCCTGGAGCTGAAGTCACAGGAAGTTGCCTGACCTGGCTGCTGGGAACAAGACTGTAGTGCTCTGCAAGAACAGCAATTGCTCTTAACCGCAGAGCCACCTCTCCAGCATTTTAATATATATAAAAAAGCTAATCTAAATGTATATTCTTAAAGGTGAATGAGCATTTATGTGAGCTTTAACTCTAAACATTTACTTTTCTTCCTTTCTTTCTTTTATTGATTGACTGAGAAGGGGTGTCTGAATGTAGTCCTGGCTACTCGGAAGCTCATGATGGCTGACCTTGATTTCACTCACAGATGTCTGTCCTCCTGCCTTTTTGAGTGCTGGGATTAAGACATGGGCCAACACCACTATACCCAGCCTTAGGAAATTTTCTTAGATGAATCACAATGTTTATGTTTCTGAGAGATACCAGCCAAATTGTGGGATAGTACAAATACTATAATAGAATAAAACAAACATGTCAGAAGTGTAATCTCTAGTACAAATGCTTTAAAAATTCTATTTTTTAATTAAAAAATAAATAAAAAGGGAAGCAACGAAGGAGTGTTTCCCCATGTGCAAGTATTCCGTGTTAAAAGACAAGGGAATGAAGTAGCATTCTGTGTAGGAACTGTGGTGTAGGCAGATAATATAGACTTCATTAAAGTGCCCAGCATCTCCCTATATCAGCACTGTGTTGAAGCTGTGAAAGTTGGAACCTGTATATCATATAATTATATCACCTGAAAAATGGATACCAAAATTACAGCTAACAAGTCAATCTGAGAGTGTACACATATTTTGGCTGTGTTTTGACTTACACCACCTAACATAAACTTGCCATTTAGAAGACAGAAGCTGGCACACTGCTGCCTTCCTCGTGTCTCTGGTACTTGTTATAGTGTGGAGATTAGCAGCGATGGAAAGGCCTTTCTTTGTTCTTTTCTTCTTCCCCTCCTTACAGATAACACAGCCTTCCCCATAAACTACAGATTTAAGTTTGTGAGCCAAGAGAAGGGTCTTACCTGTTGCCTATACAGTGAGAGCTTGCCTTCAATTGGTTCATTTCTCATCATTTTCTTCTCAATTAACTGATTGATCTCTGTGTTTATTTCATTGACCTAAAAGAGTATACAAGTGGAACATGTTAAAACTTTCCTTACGAGAGTCAAGAGTGGTGGAACTCCAGGAGCAGGGATGCTGAGGCAGTAGGACTGATATTTCAAAGTCAGTGTCTGCTATGCAGTATTCTCTCAACCAACCAACCCACCAATCAAACACATAGATAACATATAACCTTTCCGTGGTTATGCAAGCTAAGTGAACTCAGTTGTGACACCAGGCCGTACTTGTAGTTTCTGAAGTCATAAGGAGCACAGTGCCAACTACTGTCTGAGTAGACTTTTAGACACACTGTTAGAAACAACTTCAATTTAATTATATTTGTAAAATTTGATTACTTCTACAGACTAAATCTAACATGCCTACATGATCCTGAAGTATTTATGGGAAATGTTCTTATACTAGTATGTGGAGGGTGTTTTCTACAAATCTGAAGTTACCCATACACCTCAGCTATGACTTACAAGTCACTAGGTTATAATATAGACTCAGACAGACATTCCCCAGAGGCAGAGTCCAAGGAGGAGTCCATGAACCCAGCTGAAAGCCAACACAGAACACCCAGAACCCCTACTACCCTAATGGTCTGTGGCCCTTTGACAGATATTATGCTAATCACTAGCCCTTTCTAAAGTTGAAAAAAAAAAAAAAAAAAACAGTAACATCAGCCTCTCAACAAGGAAAACAAAATAAAACATGGCTTCCATCCTTCCAAAGACAGAGCCCCCCCTTTAACCTGTGACCTTGAATTTAAGCCACATCTGACTTGGACATCTACCCTGTCTAGGTCAATTAAAAGGACAACATGGTTTGAATTAGATATTTCATTATGGAGGCTATTAAATGCGTTAAAGAATCAGCAAATTACAAACCTTTCAATCCATTTTCATGATAACTTTTAAAGACACACAAACAAGCAGTGTTTTATTTATAGGGAACAAAATGTTGTAATATGTTACCAGACTCAGTGAGCACTGAAATAAAGTCTAATCAAAGCACACATGAAAAGCTTTAAATATAAAACTTCCCTATTACACTAAAAAACAAAATGTTATTATATCATTATTCTGAAGTAAGAACACGACATTGTACAATTTTCATAAGGACAACTCATCAGCAGAGTTGTTTGTCCTTAGCCCAGGCTAGCTCTAGAGTCACCAGCAGGTACAGTCAGGTACTCCTCACAGGATAGAGAGAGCTGGGAACTAGAAGACGATTGTCACTTACTTTAGTCTCAAGCTCTAGAAGGTCAGAGTGGCCCATAGCTGGCTCAGAAACCACTTTTTGCAAAAAATGCAATTCTTTTTTCTTGGTTTCTAATTCTTTCGGAAATTTTTCAGTGACCATATATGAATTAAATTTTATCTCCTCTTCTAGTCTCTTCATTAAACCTTAAAAAAAAAAAAAAAGTAAATGAAAATTTAGTTCCAAGAAGGCCTGCACAGCAAACCCCTATCTTGAAAAACCAAAAAGAAGAAAGTTTAGTTCAAAAGAGTATGAGCTGTGATACTCTGCATTCTGCTTTATGAGTAAGGCATGCACAGTGGGGCTGTGTGTTACAGCTCTCTACGCAGCATCTATACAGTATCATGAAAAATCATGAACTCTTTCCAGGTTAACTAGAATGAATATAGATCATTATTTACATAAAACAATATTTAGATAATTATAGTAAAAGTGATATTATAATCATTTTAACTTTACAACCTAATTCTTTAAATTACAAAATACACACAAATAACAGCTACAGAATCAGATCTATCAGTGTCCTACGTTGCCTTCTAAGTATTTAAGAAGCCAGTGAGCCAAATGAAAATACAAAAAAAACTCTACCCCAGGTCCTCTCCTACACAACAGACTTTTGTTTGTTTGTTTGAGACAGTGTCTCTATATAGTCCTGGCTGTCCTGGAACTCACTGTGTAGACCAGGCTAGCCTTGAATGCACACAAATCTGCCTGCCTCTGCCTCCTGAGTACTGGGATGAAAGACGTGCCTGGCTTCTTTTTCTTTTATGATATCTCTACTTTTAATACTTCATAAATAGTAACACATAATAATTTGTCAGCATCAAACCAAATAAGACAATGCTAGGGGTCCACAGTTCAAATCTGAAAAAGAGAGATAAAAGTGCCCACTTCCATAAATGTTTTAGATTTGGTTGCTTTTGATTTTTTCAGATATTCATTTTTTGTTTTTTAATTTTTTTATTTGAATTTTTAAAAACATATCCACCACTGTTCCCCCTCCCTTCCTAAACTAACTAATTTATTTTTATTTTATGTGCATTGGTTTTGCCATGAGTGTCCAGTCCCCTAGAACTGGAGTTATATGGAGTTGTGAGCTGTCATGTAGGTACTGGGAATTGAATCCAGATCCACTAGAAGAGCAGTGTTCTTAACCACTGAGTCATCTTTTCAGCCCAAGTATTAGTTTATAGTAAGTATTTTTAAGATTTAATAGTTGCCTTACTTTGGCAAATGTACAACTATACACAGATTTTCAGTTAATATGGTTTTATTGTAAATTCCTAGCCTGGAGAGATTTAAGTAATTCATTTCTAATCTTTCCATTACATATTTACAAATTCTGGCTTGATGAATTTCCAACTTAAGTAGTCTATGTATGAAGATTGCATAATAAATATGGCCCAAAGCCTTAAAATTATTTTTAGTTCTGTTGTACAAAGAGAACATGCAAAATTTCATTAATGCAAATTCATAAGTTTTCCATTCATTCTTTCAATGCTCTCTATCCTCACCCTTTTGAGAACTGGAGAAAGGGTTAATAAATCACAGACCACTCGGGCACTTAATCCTAGGCATTTTCTCACTAACTCTACATTCTTTCTTCTTTGGCTTATGTAGGGACCAGCTTTCTCATATCCAGGTTATTTGCACACTTCTTATAAGCAGAAGTGCATAGAATGCCTAAAATTTTTTTGAGTATAAAATTCTTAAATATCATTTTTCTCTTTTAAAGCATTTTGAAAACACAAACTAACCCTATAGTGACAAAATGTAGATCAATGATTGCTTGGAGAAGGGGAATGGTCTTGAGGGAGAGAGCACAAAGGCCACATAGAAAGTCCATGGTAAGGGGCATGTCTGCTATCTTGATGAAAGGCTGATGACCGTTTGGGACTAGAGTTCAGAAGTAAGACACAGTGTATGTCTGCCTAGCATGCATGAGCTATGAGCAGGGAATCCCAGTTCCTCACTACTTGCAAAGTATAGGCATTACACATAATATTTTATTTTTATCTATATTTTCAGCCATTTTTTCCTGACTTGATTTTTCCTTCCTGTCTGTGTAAAAGATTGTGTTATTTTTATACAAGCTTAAGCCTTAACTCCCACCTTCTGTTGCTTAACAGTTTCCTAGGAACTGTACATTGAAGCACTACATTCTGCAGGAGGCTCCTTAAGCAGGAACATAACTCAAAATAGCTTCAGGATGTTCCTGAAACTGACCAGATTTACTAGCTCTCTCCCTCCCAAAGCAAGCAATAAAGGTGCTGAGCATTACTCTCAGACTAGTTGTGATGGCTATTCCTGGTCGTCAACCTAAGTACATCTAGAATTAAATAGAATCCCCAAATAGTGGACACATTTGTGAGAGATTTTAGCTTAATTTGAAGTAGGAAGATCCACTTCTACTCTGGATCACTGAGATAGAAGACACGTCTTGATTCCAGATCATTTGAGTTGGGAAAACCCACCTCTGATCTGGGTCCCACCTTCTGCTGGAAGCCTATATAAAGACATGGAAGAAGTAAGATTTTTCTTTGCCTGCTTGCTCTCACAGTGCTAGCAAATCCACTCCTTCACTGACATTATAATTTACTTCTTTGGGATTCCAGCATAAACTGAAGGCCAGCTGAGAC
Source organism: Phyllotis vaccarum (assembly GCA_033318265.1). NCBI lineage: Eukaryota > Metazoa > Chordata > Mammalia > Rodentia > Cricetidae > Phyllotis > Phyllotis vaccarum. The sequence goes on along the minus strand of JARWLC010000017.1, from coordinate 49,548,649 downwards.
ATCAGTCTTGTAAACTGAGCAACTACTAGATTCTTGAACTTTCCATTCACAGCTGTACCACAGTCTTTAACTCATCCTAATAAATCCCCGTTCTACAGACATACACACACTCATTCTATATGTTATATTACTCTCAAACAGTGGTTTTCAAGCTATGGGTTTCAACCCTTTTTGGGGAGTCGTATTATCAGATATTTATATTATAATTCATAACAGTAGCAATATAACAGTTATGAAGAAGCAACAAAATAATTGTATAGTTAGGAACCACCACAAGATGAGGAACTGTATCAAAGGGTCACAGCATTAGGAAGGTTGAGAACCACTGCTCTAGAGAACTCTGGCTAATACACTAGCCAAGCTGCAAAGACCAGCTGCCTGGAAGGAGAAAGTATCCTAGCTTCTTGGAAGAGTTTTAGACCAGAGTCACTTGGAAAAGACACTCTCCAAGCTGCTGAGTGGCCTGCAGGCTGTACACTAGGCTCTAGGTTCCCAGCTTTTGTGAGCTGTCACCCATGCTGGAGTGGGCTGTGTTGACACAGCTGTCTTTGAGTCATTTCTGCTCCTGTAAGGAACCCCAGTCAAACTCATGGTTCACCAAGCTGGACTTTGGTGTCCTTATTCTGGCCTGTCATGGGCTCCATAACCGGGGTGAGTAGACACGTGTTGCATCTCCCCAGAGAAGGGTTTATGACACACCTTCCAACTACTGAAATAAAATATTTAGTAAATTTTTTACACACAAGTTACTTTTTGATATTAATCATTAAGTAGCTGTAATTTAATAGTCTTTTGAGCATTCATCTTCCTTTTAAAATAGAAATTTAAAAAAAATGTTCTACACATAAAGGCAAAATCTTCCTGTTGAAAATTAGCCTCTGAAAAAGTAAAATTTAGAAAACAAAGAATTAAAGAACACCAACACCTAAATGCACACTTACTGCTTAAGGGGAATTTAGACTGGGATGAGTGAGAGGTGATTTGGAAAAGCCAGAAACTAAAACGTACTACCTACTCATCCTGTAAATGTGAGTTTTGTGCTCATTTTTTAAAGAGTTTATTTTATGTGTCTGTGAACCACATGTATACAGTGTCCACAGATGTCAGGGAAGGATATCAGATCCCTTGGAGCTAGAGTTACATCTGGTTATAGTGGGTTCTAGGAATTGAACCTGGGTCCTATGCAAGAGCGACAAGTGCTAAGCTATTTTAACTACTGAGCCATCACTCCAGCCCCTGTGCTACCTCTTTTAATAGCTTTTTTGAGCTAGCATTTACCTGCCACAAAGTTCAACCACTCATAGGTATTATTCAATGGTTTCAGTAAGTGGGATCCACCATCAGAACAATTTGTTAGGCCATTATTATTAGCTTCCAAAGAAGTCTCTGAACTCACGTGCAGGCACTTGGACTTCTCCCAACCACAGTTTCTTTCTAGCCCTAGATAACCACTGAGGAGATTTCTATCTCTATAAATTTTATTTTAGATATTTCTTATAAACAGCACTGTACAATGTGTGATCTTTGAGGGCGGGTTTCTTATGTTTTTGAGGTTCCTGTATGTAATAAGCATGTATCACTACTTTATTCACTTTGGTGGAGAATAATACTCCAATGTACGGATATGTCACATTTTGTTAGTCTGTGCTTCAGTTTAGGAACATGTAGTTGATTCAACTCTTTTGCTTATCACAAATAATGCTACTGTGGAAATGTGTGTTCAAGCTTCTGTATGAATAGATGTTTTACATCTCTTAATTACGTGCCTAAGATTAGAAATAGCAGTTCAGGAGTTGGTAAGCTGGCTCAGCAAGCAAAGGCGCTAGCTTCCAGGTCTGATGACCTGAGTTTGATCTCTGGAACCCACATGACAGAAGGAGAAAGCCAACGCCCACAGGTTGTCTTCTGACTTTCATACTCACATGTGGCACATGTGTTCTCTTAAAAATAAATGTTGAAAAGAAAGAAATACAAATTCATATGGTGACAATTTTTAGCATTTTAAGGAATCTCTGAACTGTTTTTCAAAGCAATTATATTTTCACATTTCCACAAACAAATATGAGGGTTCCAATTTCTGTATGTCTTTGCCAACACCTCTCACTGTTTCTTTTATTACTGTCATTCTATGTATCGTGTACCATCTGGAGATCATCTCTTTTCTGATGTGTAAGAACACTTCCAATATGGCTGGTATGGGTTTCAGTAGGTTATGAAAACAGTTCATCACCTGTACAAAGCTTCATAGAATTCATCCAGGAACATCCACACTATTAATCCTGTTATTCTACAAACTAAGCCATAGAAAACACTCAGATTAAAGTCCAATGTTTGATTGTTTTCCTTTATGGCTTTGGCAAGGATTCATGTTTCCCCATCTTTTTCACAACATCCATCCTAAGCACACAAAGAGCCTACTTTAACAGTTAATATCACTTTCATCTTTGATTGAAAATAGGAGGAAGAAAAATGTTTTTGAAAACCATAGATTTTTTTTTTTTTTTTGTAAATCAGAATTCCCACTGACCAGCTAGGAAATGATGCTCCAAAGTGCCGAGATAACTAATTCCCACTAATCATTTTAGGAAATATCCTGGTGTGAATTACTATTTCCTAATCATTGACATCATGTAATAACTTCACTTACTTTCAGGCTTTGCATCTGCTGCAGCGTGCCGCATACTTTTCAGCTGGTTTTGCACTCTCTGCAATCTCTGCACTGCGTGAAACAGCTTTAAACAACAATTTATTACTTGCTCAGTCTAAAGAAACAATGCTCACATAGACAAGCAATGGGAATACATGGGATTCCCACACTATAGAAGAAATGGGTACATACTAAGAAAATAAGCGCATTAAACCAAATATGTAACTAATTTTTCCAGTATTTTCATGTAAATTTAAATTGTGTGTGTGTGTGCGTGTACATGTGTGTGTGCGCGCGCACGCGCACGCCTGAATGCATATATGCCACTGCATTCAGGTGCCCACAGAGGTCAGAAGAGGGTGTCAGATCCCATGGTTATTCGTTACAGGAAGTCATGAGCCACCCTATGTGGGTCCAGGGAACCAAACACAGATCTTCTACAAGAGCATCAGGTGTTCTTATCTACTGAACCATCTACCTAGTCCCTCATGCAAAATTTATAAACATGTTTCCACAACATTTTTCTTTACTGTTTCAGTTAGTGAGTAAAGAAAAATCTTTATAGCTGGTTTGGTGGCATTTGCCTTTAATCCTAGCATTTGGGAGACAGAGGCAGGAGGATCACTGTGAATTCAAGGTCAGTCTATATACCCAGTTTGAGGACAGCCAGAACTACATAGAAAGACTCTGTCTCCAAAAGTAAATAAATACACGCATACATACATACTATTCACTGGAGAGATACACGCAGCACTTTCCCTGTGTAACATGGCTTCCTGGACCCTAGGAAATGTTAACATTCTCAGTAATGCTCAAATAGACATGGAACTCGCTGATACAGGGCAATTGCAGAGATGCCAAGACAAGCTCCCATGAAGCCAAATACCTCATCTGCCAGCTTCAATTGGCAATTTTGAAATTTCACTGATTTGAAATATATTTTTAAAGTTTAAGACAGATTTTTAATAAATTAAAGTAATACTTTCAGACCAACTAATTTCTTCAGTAAGGTAGAGTTTAATAAGGCAGTGTGGGTTATCTGAGGTACCAGACTACTTTTAATTAAGAATATTTTGTGACATTGTCAACAGGAGCCACATCTTATTTGGGGCTCCCCACTATGTGTGTAGGTTCTGTGATTTGGACTACAGTTGGCTCATGTTTCTACAGAGCAGAGGGCATTCTACTGAGCAGCAGTGAGATTAACTGCTAATGGAGCAGAATTTTTCCAGGGTACCTATATCTAAGGTGGTAAGAATGTTCTTTAGTTTCACTGATCACAGCACCCTGTATATTTTATTTCAGTGGCAAATAAGCAAACCATGTCTCAAAAGAAAAAGTAAAAAGAATGCTGGGGATACAGCTCACTTGTAGAGTGCATGTTTAGCATGTGCCTTAGGTTCAATCCTCAAATACTGCAAAACGAGAAAATGGAAAGACAGTCGTCTTGACTGGGAATAAAGCTCAGTCATACGGTATATACACAGCATGAGCAAGGCCCCTGGTTTAATTCCCAGCAAAACACACACACACATACATACATACACACACACACACACACACACACACACACACACACACACACACACACACGTCCTAAAGAAAAAGAGTAGTAGGTTCATGATGCTGCCAAAAGGAAATGTAAAATTCTAAAATTCATCCATTCATTTTTTTAATTATCAAGAGGATAATCCTGAGTATAACTTTCTGTGAATACCTGATTCTTTTGTTCCTGTTTCTGTTGTGCAAGAAATTCTTCTCTCTCTTTCTCGACCCGAAGCTGTCTTGCTATTTTAAGCATCCGCTGATGATTCTGAACAGTCTCCACCTACAGTAAGGGAATAAGTAGTACATGTTACTGTCACATTTAAAAGGCATTAGCAGGTCATGTGACTCCTACATCCACTTATCGTTTCCTCTTGGTAAACAATACTCCCTAGAGATGACAGCCAAGCTTTCAACTCCAGGTCCTTGAAAGTTTTGGGCTACTGCCTGGGAGATTCCCTTTTCTCCAGTGTTACTTGACCTCCACTGAATACCCATGCCTGGCTTAATCTTTATTTGCATTCCGAAATCTCTGCTGGTCCTTAGGCCTGGCTCGCGTCTGTGGGGCTAATTCCTGACTTACTCTTTTCTTCAAACGTTCCACTCTCTTCATGAGTTGGTCTTTTTCTTCTTCCATTGCACTGATATCCTAAAAAGTAGTAAAGAGGCCATTAAAACAGTTCCTAGTCCACAGGACTGGGGAGTGTTGTGCACAAGCTCTGCATCTACCATCCCATCACAACCAAAGCAGCAAGTAACAAAGATCCTTTTTTTGATTTAAGGGCATTTCCATTTCCCCCAGCCTTCTTTATGCACGAGAAATTTTTTGGCAGTTTGGTATTTATCTAGAAAAGCAACTGAAGGAGGTTACAGCACAGCAAGGTAAAGCTGCCAGCCAGCACACTTGGGTTCTGATTCCAAATATGGCTACATGAGTCTTCAAAGATCTTCCATAATAAAGTGTATGCAGACCTAGATACGTGAACAGCTGCTGACATCCTATCTGCTTTCTTAAATACCAAACTATATATCCTGCCCACTTCCCATCAAAATTACCTTTAAGGTTATGTGGGCTTCTATTTGTTCTGTTTTGTTTTTGAGACAGGCTCTCCCTAGATATCTCCGACTGTCTTGGAACTCACTATGTAGACCAGGCTGGCCTCAAACTCAAGAGAGCCACCCGCTAGGTTTAAAGGTGTGCCCCACCATGCCCAACCCATATGGTATTCTTAAGATGTGTAATTGTGTATGGTTTTGTCAATTAACCAATTTATTCTCTGAAAAACAATTAAAAATAAGCTAGCTTCTTTTAAATCAATTCTACAATAGTTTGTAATGAAAACAGAGAGAAAATAAATATCCTTCCTAAACAAACAAGAACCTATGCAGTAATACTATAGTAACTATAGTAACCTAAACAAGGGTAGCCATTACTGGGAGGATTTCAGGAAATGGGAACTCTTTACCACTGATTTGCTTGGTATAAACACAACTATAGTGTTGTGTTAAAGAATAATGTAAGAAGTCATAAAATAAACATTCATCTGCTTCAGGCCAGGAGCTCTGCAATTAGGACTGTTCCAAGAAAATGTTCACTAAGGCCAGCAAGATGGTTCAGTGGGTAAGAGTAGTTGGTGCCAAGCCTGACAACCTAAGGTCAGTTCCAGGACCTACATTGTGAAAAGAGAGAGTAACTCCCGTAAGTTGATCCCTGACATCCCTCCACATGTACACTGTGGCGCAGAGGGAGGGAGGGAAATAAAAATATTCACTTAAAGTCATACTTTTCTATACAGATTCTTACTGATTCCAATGAAGCTCAAATTTGAAAGAATCTAAATGACAATGATTAACTACAATGTAACAAATGAAAGCTACTAAAATAGTGCAGAAGAGTGTTTAATGACATGAGAAAAGTTATGAAATGACATTCCTTGAAAGAAGCAAATTACCATAGTAATATATAGCTCAATTCCAAGGAAAATTGTCAACAGTAGGTACCTCAAAAGCAGGTGATTGTGAGTGAATTCTTTTTCTATTTCTTCTTAAACTATGTTTTCTAACCTACTACAGAGAAGAGGTTCAAGAATGTTTAGTAATAATGAATGAGATTCAGATCAGACTGTATTCTCTGAGTCATCACTGTGATTCATTCACAGGACACAGCACAGGATCTCTCGTGGGTCCTTCTTATCGATCAGAGCTGAGCTCACCTTCCTTTCTAATCAACAAATTCCTACTGAGCACCTCCTAGATGCCAAGCACCGTGTCAAGCACTGGGAATACAGTGGTGAAGATGCATAGACACAGCCCTTGCCTTCTTCGGGCTTCATGCACTTAGAAAAACAGACATTAAAGCAATTATAAGGGCACTGTATGCCATAACAGGATGAGAACTAGGGAATGTGATCTATTTAGGGAGTCAGGGACGGCTTCCCTGAGGAAGAAACTTTGATGTCCCTGATTAAATGAGAATATAAAGATAGTACTCATAACTCAGGAATTCTAAAAATACAAGATTCATGTAAGTCAGAATAGCAAGTCTTTATGGAAAGTACCTAAATGCCTGGACAGAATGTAAAAATATTTTCTGGAGAACATGTATTAAAAATCCTAAGTTAATTTACGTGAGTTAATAAGCAATTCTATATCTAAAAATATTACAAAAAACTATCACAGCCATATGAAAATTATGTTGATAATCATGGCATTATTTATAATTGCAAAAAAATGAAGCCAAAATCTAAATATGATTAATGTAGATGTACTACAAAAAATAAATTTGGTCATTGCTATAATTTTATAGAAATATAACAATGAAAATATATTCACAATGTAATAATTAAAAAGGAGCAAGGGGCTAGAGAGATGGTCCAGTGGTTAAAAGCATGTATGCCAATGTTCAGTTCCCCGCATCCATGTTAGGACACTCTTAACTGCCTGTAATCCAGTTCTAGGGGGATCCAACATCTTTCTCTGGTCTCTGTAGGCACCAGCACTTAAATTTACATATTCTACACAGATACACACATGAACACATATCTTAAAAAAGCGGGGAGGCTGGGAATGGCGCAGTTGGTAAAGCCTGCCTAGCAAACACGAGCCAGGCCCTGAGTTCACCTCATTCTCCAGCACCTACACAGTACGTGAGCACTGTAGCACACACTATAACCCCAGCACTAGGGAGTTGGACTTCTCTGAGCCTTGCTGGTCAGACTCTCTCATCTAACTGGTGAGCTTCAGGCCAATGAGAAACCATCTCTAAGAAGGATGACAGCATCCTGAGGATGACACCTGAGGTAGTCCTCTGGCCTTCATAAAGAAAGGAAGATGAGGTATTTTATGTATTTTATGATCTCAAATACACACAATGCAACTTTTTCTTCCTTGTTCTTTTCTGCATTTTCTATATCACATATGAAATCCATACCAAATAAAGATTCAAAATGAAGTATTTCTAAATCCCTGCCAGTTGTTACCATGAAACATGAACTCACTGCCTCATTGGCATGGTGAGGTGCCTGTAATCCCAGTGCAGGGGCTGGAGACAGACACATATTGCTGGTCAGTCAGACTTGCCTAAGCTTCAGTGAGAGTCGGTCTCAAAAAATAATATCAAAAGCAAAGGAAGACTCCAGATGTCCTCTGCCTCTACACACACATACACAGATGCAGAGGTCTACACCCCCAATACAGACACACACCAATATTAAAGATCCTACAAAAGCAGTCATTTACTATCATTAGTTTCTATACAGCTAAAGGTCATGCTGAGTTAACTAAACCCAAAAAAGCTGGAGACAGTGCTGTTCAAGTCCAAATGGACATTTGTTTACCCTTCTTATTTCTGCTGTAGAGAATCCAGATGTCTTGAGCTGTTCACATTCTTTATGCAGGGTTTTAAAGGCTTCCATCAGCTCTTCATACTGCAAGAGGAGGTTAGCAGGTCAGCAGCTATGACTACATCCAAAGTATCAAGCTGCCCACTAACTTGCAGCAATCACTTAAACTTACAAGAACATTAAAAACGTTTTAAAAGCAGTCCTAATGGCAAATGAATGTAATTTGACACTTTGGAAGACTGAGGCAGAAGGATCATGGATGAAAGATCATCATGGGCTACATATCAAGGTCAACTCTAGCTATGTTGACCCTAGGACAGCCCTGGGTCCCACCCGCAGGTTACCTATCCTGTTCCTTCTGAGAACACTCGGGACAGCCTCCCTGCTAACCTGGATAACAGATTCACCACTAACAGTAATAGCTACCACTGTTCTCAGCGAAGTCTGATCTGGCCCCTTGTCTGTCAGAGTGAAAATCATGTTATAACAGAGTAGTAACTTGTCTGCCTCCCTCCAGGAAACAGCAATAGCCAGGAGAGTACGCATTGCACTTGTTAGGAATACTTTCATGACCCCAGGGCCTATTATGGGGCATAACCTTCACAGTTTTGCAATAAAGAGCAGTCAGACTAGTGAAGAATACCACAGCTGTTATCCTAATTTCTAAATGAACAGTAGTCTAAGATCTGAAAGTATAGCTCAGTGATAGAACATATGCCTAACATGCGTAGGACCCTGAATTCAGGGGCTGAAGAGATAGTTCAGTAGCAAAGAGCACTGATGGCTCTTCCTAAGGCCCTAAGTTCAACTCCCGGCACCCACATGACAGCTCACAACTGTCTGTAACTCCAAAATCTGACACCCTCACAAAGACATACCAGCAAGCAAAGCACCAATGCACATAAAATAAAAATAAACTATTTTTTAAAAAGACCCTGGGTTCAATTTCTAGGAACATACACACATAGTACTTTTTAAAACGACAATATCAAAAAATTATTTTTGACTGATCATATGCTATAGAGCCAAGAATTATTCATTTTAAAACTTTTCACTCAGAAAGACAAAATTTTCTATCACTATATTTTATATATACATGTGTATACATATGTATATATATATATATTTTTCTTCCCCTGAGACACAGTTTCTCTGTTTAATAGCCCTGACTATCCTAGAACTTGCTCTGTAGACCAGGCTGGCCTCAAACTCACAGAGATCTACCTGCCTCTGTTTCTGAGTGCTGGGATTAAAAGTATGCACCACCACCTTCCCCTCAACAACATACTTTTTTTTTTATTAGTGTTTTTGTTAAATGTGTCTCTTTTTAAATACACATACCTATCAGTCATGTTTTGTAGTAAGAGGTTTCTGGCCCGGACTTTCCAGCCTAGCCTCAAGGTTTAGGCCTGCAGACCCACAGACCCACAGAGACACACACATGCTTACAATAATTTTAGGCTGATCGGCCTAAGGCCCAAGCATATAACTTGCTAACTCTTTACCCTTAATCTAACCCATGACTCTTATCCTGTTCAGCCATGTGGCTCGGTACCTTTTCTCAGAGCAGCATAGTTGTCCTCTGCATCTTCTGGCTTCTCTCTGGCATTCTGTTCTGCCTATTCCTAGAGTCTCCTTAGTATGGTAGCCCCGCCCACACTTCCTGTCTACCTTTGGCCAATCAGCGCTTTTTATTAAACCCATACGTGGGGACAATTATTTACAATGGAACAATATAACCCCTACAATGTTTCAAGAACAACATCTTTACTACCTTTTTCCCCCTTAATTAGCTGAGCATACTAAGAGATACTTTTAATAAATTTCCTCTAGAGGAATTATTTACATTATAAAATACATATCAAACAAATATCCACAATGCAATCTTTTATAGTCCTTACTAGTGATCTATGTAATACATACAAACCCATTTGTGTAGGATGTGGGAGGGAGAAGAAACACTGCACACTTACACACCCTGATTTCCTTATTATATAAATTCCTACTACAATATATAAATGAACATTAAAAGCATTCGGTTGTTCCAATTAAGTGCAAGTACTGAGCAAACACCATCCAGAAACCACTATTCCAAACCCTGGAGGAAAACCAAGACAGTAGTATAAACCCGACACCTGTCTCTATGGACCTCATGTACTGGAAAAGATAGAATGACAAACTTCCTAACAGGCCCATCCAAATCAGCCTTACTACTATGAAATAAAGGTATAAAAGACTAAAATCCTTTGAAAACCAGCCTTTCTCCATTTCTACAGTCTGTGGTCAGCCAGGTACTTTGAGACAAGAGGACACAGGAACCAAACCGTAGCAGCCAATATTGGTGAGAAAAATGCATTGCAAACTCCTGCTACTCTTCCCACCCTAAAGAGACACAAGCCTGGATTGGCTGCAGGGGCTGCCATGTTCCAACCAGCGAGAGGGAAAATGAATGTCTATCATTTGTCCTGGAGTAATTATGATGGTAGCCAGTTTCATTTAGATGACAAACTGCATAATGGCCTCACTGATTACAGTGCTCTGCAGTCTCAAGCCCAGGAGTCCATCTACCCAGAAAGTACTCGAGCATCTCACTTCCTATCCATATAGTCCTATCACCCAGCAGTATCTTGGTGTGAAAGTCGCTGTTTAAGACACTAGAGCTGACCATCGGCTCACACTATTTTCCTCTCAGTGTCACTCGGAACCCTAAGGTAACGAAGGGAGACTGACTGAGGGCAGCAGCTTTGTTCTCTATTGTATACCTGTTTATTGGTGTCGGCCACAGTTTCATCTTGTAGAAACTCACTTGGCACCTCCAGCTTTATTAAAAAACGAGCTAAATATGCCCTTTTCTTTAGTTCATTACTCCTCTGAAGAAGCCAGTGCAGCACTGGGTAAATTACAGGTTTACTTCCGATCACCAAACCCTGACGAAAGGTACTCCTAAAAAGGAAGGACACCGCAAATACAGTCAGCAGAGCTGAAAAATTACAGCTTGGATTCAAAGAGTGACTTACAAGGTCCTTATGGTTTTATAGAACTACTTTAAAAACATGGGTGCAAGGTGTCATTAGTCAAAAAATTGAATTCTCAATATATTACTAAACTATCCAAAAAGTTGTGTTGAAACCATTAAACATCAGAGTAAACCTTAATTCTTTATTGGCTGGGCAGCAAATAAGTTGTCTTGGTTTCTTAAGATTTGCTTTTATTTAAACGTATGTGTATATTTGTGTAAGTATATGCTGTGTGTGTGTGTGTGTGTGTGTGTGTGTGTGTGTGTGTCTGTGTGTGTGCATACGAATGTGCCCTAAGAGGCCAAAAGGGGGCATCTGATGCTCTGGAGCTCGAGTTGTAGGTGGTTGTGAGCCACCGAACTCAGGTCCTCTGAAAGAGCGGCAAACACTATTAACCACTGAATCATTTCTCTAGCCCCAGAATTGTTTTTATCTAGAATGGCATAAATCATAAAATGGTATTTGCCTGACTTTTTGGCCAGGGAGGAATAACTGACCCACTTAAGACTTCTATGTGACAAAACATTAGAAGGATTAAAACTGTTTTCAGATTCTGTGATGTCCTAAGGTAACCAAATGAGGGAGGACCAGGTGTTACCTAAAAAGACAGAGTGTAGCATCCGGAGGTTTGAGCTTTAAAGCATGGCTTTAAGAAAGCATGATATATGAGCAGATTCTTACATGTCTGTGGCATTTCCTGGAGGTTTGTATTTAAGGATACCAAGAAGGTTCAACATTCGTTTGGCTGTCTGTTCTGGCATCTCCTCTCTGATATCAACATCTTGCTAACAAACAAAGAAATTGAAAAATATGTCATTGTTGTATATTTAACAAAGAAAAATATTTAAACTCATTGACAAGCTTGTTCTGCTGAAGCATAGCAGGCACAATGGTCTCTTCATAAAACAGATTAAAGTACAGGGCCCAGATTCCAAGTGAGGTAGCATACAAGTCAGGTCAGCGTTGAAAGTCTCCAATGGGAAAGTGCATAAAAGACATGAACTAACTTGCAACACAATAAAAACCTTTTGCAAAATGTATCTTTATTCCAGGAAGAAAGCTTTTTGTGTCTACAAGTAGAGAAATAATGTCTAAATAAGGTTTGAGTAGAAAATTGAGGGGCTGGTGAAATGGCTGAATAGATACATGGGTCTGCCACCAAGCCTGGTAAGCCCAGTTTGATCACAGGGACCCACACGGTAGAAGGAGAGAACTGAGACCACATGGGTTTGATAAGCATGTATATTCGCCCACATATGCACACAAAATAAATAAAATGTTAAAACTTTTTTTTTAAGTAGATAACTGAAATGTGAGTTAGTACAAAGTCCTCAAAGATCATTTACTACTCCTTTACAAACAGAGAAAACAAAAACAAGCCCAAGGAGGGTTTTGCAGAAGAAAGGATGGGCTGTCCTGACAAACTTTTCACTGCAAAGAAAGAAAATTTAGACACACCTTTAATCCCAGCACTCAGGAGGCAGAGGCAGGTGGGTCAGTTTGGGGTTAGCCTCCTCTAAACAGTGAGTTCCAGGACAGTCAGGGCTAACACAGAAACCCTGTGTCAAACTAAAAAAGGAAAGAAAGAAAGGAAGGAAGGAAAGTAGATAGACAGACAGACAGACAGACAGACAGATAGATAGATAGATAGATAGACAGATAGATAGACAGACAGACAGATTGAACTCACCTTGGAGTCGATCTCAGCCAATACGTCATTAAGAACTTGTAATAGCTGCATTGGTCCCAGAGAATCAAATGTGATTAAATTATAGTTCTTCTTAAAAGGCTCCTTATTGAGACTGTCCACGATGAATTTGATTTGGTCACTCATGATTAAGTGTTAAGCTTAAAACTAAATAGAAAAAAAAGAAAAGAAAAAACTTGATAGCTAAAGCAAGTGTTAGGAGAAAATCACAATTAGGTTCATAGGAAGACAGGTGTATGTCTACATGGCATAAAAAATGCTGTGAAAAGGTCAGTTTTGTTGGAGGAAATCAAAGTGTGAAAATTCATTATTAAGTCCGTATAGGCTGTTAACACTTAATATTGACTGCTTTATACATGCATCAACTCTGGCAGCAATCACCTGAACACAGGCAAATGAGTAGTAACATCCAACTACATTAAAGCCTCTCCAATACAGCTACATAGTTTTTGCCCTGGGTTAAAAATACAATCACAGACAAGCTTTATTTATTATTTTTCAATTGGTAACTCACATTTAAATCAAATTTTTATGGTAAAATCACAATCTTGCTCCTTTTGAAAATCAGATCTGGCAACCCAGAGCCCAAAGAATGCAAAAGGGGCCCACACAGTGCAGCCCAGGCATGTTCTTTAGTGCTGTTCAGGTCTCTGCAGACACTCTCCACCCATTTCTATTACTGAATTAGCCTGAGGGATCTCAAATCTGGGTAATTCAGGCCTTGGCTTCATTTTACTTTCAATGAAGAAAGCATCTCCAGCTTTCTGGCCTCCACCTGTCATCCCAAATCACTTGGAAGCTTCTTGTTTCTTATGAAATAAAGGCTAACCTCCTACATCTCACGACCTTTATACTCAACTTTCACTCTGAAACCAGCCCAGTCACTGCTCCGGGCTTCCACCTACTTTCAATTAAAGCTGTTTCTCTGCCTAGCATGATTACGCCTCTTGTTTGGAGGTGTGAATATCACCATGATCCAGGCTCTGCTCAGGGGCAAGTTTTCTCAGGAAATGCTTAAGTTCTGTGGCAAAGGGACAGGGCCTGCTCTCTGCCCTCACCATACCACACAGGCTTTCCTTGGGCCACTTTTTCTGTTGTTCTTCCTTTCTCTCCTTCCTTCCTTCCCTTTCTTCCTTCCTTCCTTCCTCCTTCCTTCCTCCCTCCTTCCTTCCTTCCTTTCCCTTCCTTCCTCCTTCCCTCCTTCCCTTCCTTCCTTCCTCCCTTCCTTCCCTCCTTCCTTCCCTCCTCCCTCCCTCCTCCTTCCTCCTCCTTCCTCCTCCCTTCCTCCCTCCCTCCCTCCTCCCTTCCTCCGTCCCTCCCTCCTCCTTCCTTCCTTCCTTCCTTCCTCCCTCCCTCCCTCCCTCCTTCCTTTCTTTCCTTCTTTTGTTCTGCCTACTCTGGGATTGGAGCTTACTATGCTTTATTTATTTGTTTGTTAATATTTTATGTGCATTGGTATTTTGCCATGGGTGTCAAGTCCCCCAGTACTGGAGTTACAGACAGTTATGAGCTGTCTGTCATGTGCTGGGAATTGAATCCAAGTCCTCTGGAAGAGTAGTCAGTGCTCTTAACCTCTGAGCCATCCTCCAGCCCTGTTCCAGTTTCTTAGGTGCACATTGTTTCTTGCTTTGCAAAACTGTACATTCCACGAGGAATCTATCCAATTCCATCTGAATACACATTGAGCTGGAAATAATAACTTCTACTAAGCCAAATGTTCATAGGTCTTAAGCCCAAACAAAACACATTTAAAAAAACAAACAAACAAACCCAAGAAGCCTAAATCTAAAGGAAAAAAGATTATTACCAAAAAATCACAGCCTTAAAAAACTGAGTTTCTGGGACTGGGCAGAGCACTCTGCAGTTAAGAGCACTGGTTGCTTTTGCAGAGGACCACCCTAACTTCATTTCTAGGGACTCTAACATCCTCTCTGAACATCATGGGCATCAGGCATCCATGTGGTGCACATATATACATGCAGGCAAAACACATACATAAAACATTTCTAAATTATTTTTTCAATTTTTAATTTAAAATAGCATATCTGATTCAACCGCTGAAAAGGTTTCACCAAGGGAAATTGCTTTACTATAACGAACTGCTGGGGTGGAGACATAGCTTGGTTGGTAGAGGCTTACCTAAAGTGATTCCCAGCACTAAATCAACTGGGTGTGGCTGCACTGGAAGAAGGATGATGAGAAGCAGCCTGGACTACTTGAGATCTTGTCAAAACTTTGACAAAACTGAAGGGTCACGCCTGTGTATGATGCCACACAACTGCAAACCCAGGACTGGAGAGGCTGAGAAAAAAGAAGCCAAAGTTTGAGGCTAGCCTGGGCTACATAACATCCTATTAAAGTAGAAAAGATGAGTGAGACCAAAGAAGGGGTTATTTCAATGCTTTCTTAGTTATGAAAATAGATACCGTTTTACTCGAGACATAATGTGGGGACATGAGCATCTTGCTCTAAAAACATTTTTTTTTTTCCCATTTGAAACATCTCACTGTACAACCCTGGCTGGTCTGGAACTCACTTATATAGACCAAGCCTCTGCCTCCTGAGTGCTAAGATTAAAATCTAGGGCCACCAAATTTGGCAAGAAATGGGTTCCTTAACTGAGTGGATAAAGCTTATGTTTGGAAGGCATTTAAAAACAAAAAGCAAAAAACAAAACTAAAGATATAATAAAACTATGAGTAAATAAATAGTAAAAAGCTAAAAAAAAAAAAAAAAAAAAAAAAAAAAAAAAAAAAAAAAGGTGATATAACCAGTACAGCTTCTAAATTTAAGGTTTCTTTTAATCTTATGTAAAAAGAATATCTTAACCAGGGATAATGGTGTTCGACTTTAATCTCAGCACTCAAGAGGCAGAAGCTGGCAGATCTCTGAGTTCAAAGCCAGCAGGGTCTACAGAGTAATTTCCTAGACAGCCAGGGCCACACAGAGAAGCCAAGTCTCAAAAACAAACCAAAAGTAAATATCTTTTTTTTTTTTTTTAAACTGTGGAGATTCAAGTTTTCAACTGTGAAAGTATTTAATACACATCTTCATACCCACGTATGTTTAAAACATATAGAAACTGTCAGTAGGTCTTTTTTTCCTCTTTCAAAAACTCAAAATCAAACCATATATCTGGATGCACAGTAAAATATTGCTAAGAAGAGAGAAGAAAGGCGGGGTTCTAGGGGCTTACCAGTATTTACAGGCAGGTAATGGTTGCTAGGGAAAGAAAAAACATTTTCTTCAGTGGTGAGCCCACACTCACCAGTAACCTATGATCCTGAAAGAAACCATAAATAAACTCACTGGGCCACCAAAAAAGAAAGTGGGGGGGGGGCATTAAAGTCGAGGGGAGCTGAGCTGGGAAATGGAATCAATCGGTGGGAGTGGGAAGGTAACAAGAGATAGAAATGGGAGAATGACCAAAATATAGTATATGCATGTATGAAGACAGCATAATTGTCACCCATTATGCATAACTAATATATGCCAATTAAAAGTTTTTAAAGAAAGGAATCAGTTGGGGGTTCCCGCACCCCAGGTCGCCCACCAGCTTTCAGAGGACAAAGATGTTCTTAAACAGGTAGGCTGCCGGTGCCCGGCGGGCTCTGCGCGCTAAAATTAGCAAAAGCAATTATTCTCCCTCTTCGAGCGCAACTGGCCGCGCTAATTCACCACCACTCACCCACAGCAGCACCCAGGGGGCCGGGGCAAGAATGAAAACCAGGACGCGCGCGTTTTATCTGGCACAAGTCGGGGTAGCACGCGCAGGCCAGGCCCACTGGCTCCTGCGAGTCCCAGGCGCAGCGTCCGGGGCCGAGGGGGACCGGGGACCCCGTTCCCACCAGGCCCCTCGCGGCCGACCCCCGAACAGACCCTGGTACCGCCACCGGCGGGGAGCGGGCGCGGTTCGAGGGGACTCAGGGTTCGCCGAACTTCCGACCGCGAGTTGGCGGGGTTACCTCAAATTCTCCTCACAAAACCACTTCCCCACCCCCCGTGAGGCACCGGGGCGCTAGCGGGTTCCTAGAGACCGTTCCTTGGCAACGGTTGCCATGTGGTGATGTCACTTCCTATGGCTTAGACCGCGCACCCGGGCTGGGGCCTCGGGCTGGGAAGCTGGACACTGTGCATGGGGTTCCGAGCCCTTGCAGAAAAAGCCTAGAGTGTCTCGGGGTTCTGGTCCCACTTGGGGCAATGAAAACCTTTGTGAACCCTCTAGTTGCGTGTGCTCTTTCATTCATTTATTTATTTACCTAACTTGACGCGACTATTTCTTTGTATCAGGGTTAGATGGGGTTTAGGGTCCGGAAGCATTGGGCTTGGTTTTCAAATTTAGGTTTTCCAAGTAATATCTTCAGATTAAACATGCATGGGAACAATAACAGAGTATAGATTGAGACACAACATGCATGGAGGAAAAGAGAGACAGACAAATGGCGTCCTACTCTGAGAACTGGGTTAGTAGCTCAGACATCCTTGAAGAAGCAGTGAACGTAACATCAGACTTATGTTGCCATAACCTAAAACTAACAAATGATAAATTAGACCTTTCTTACATGTCCCATACTGCTGGCTTCTGCAATTAGAAAATGCAATAGAGAGCAAGACCCACCGGGGTTCTGTCCCAGTAGGGGTGATGGGGTAAGGCAGACTAAACAGGCCCGGACTGAGAGAGCTGTAACAAAACGTTCCAGGTTCCAGTGACGATGAAGCCCAGATAATGATGAGCCCTGTGTTTACTGGGCGATAGAGAGGAATTAAAGGAACCCTACTGTCAAGCCTCCATCAGGAAGAGCCGTGTTTAAGGACCGGTAAAAAGAAACTGGTGATTTGGCTCAGCTGGTAAAGGTGCTTGACTGGTTCCCCAGACAGCCTCTTGACAGGCCAAAGGAAGAATTAATCTCCAAAGGGAGAATCCTCCCTGTGATTCCTTAAGATAAAACCTTGGTGGGACTCATTGAGAAGTCTAAGAAGACATTCCCGGGAACAGTTTCACAACAGAGAGGCACTGCTGATTCTGTCTGAAGCAAGCTACCTCTGGGTAACCTCCACCCCACCCCACCTCCACACACTCGATTAAGTCTTGCATGTAATCTCCTAATGATAACCTTGAACCGAACTGTATTTGAGATTTTGGATAGATTCTAACCCTATGTGACAGTATTCTGAAAGATTGTCACTTCTTCGTCACCCCCCTCCCTCCCTCTGCCTCCCCTCCTTCCGCCCTCCTCCTCTTCTTTCTCTACCTCTTCCTGCCCATGCTGGGGAAGCACTCTACCGCTCAGTTACACCCTCAATCTTTCTTTTTATCTTTATTATTATATCATTTATTTATTGTATGTAGGAGAGCCCAGCCCAATGCAGGCAAGGCCATCCCTGGGCATGTGGGCCAGGAGGAACAAACCAGTAAGAAGTGATTTATGATTCCTGCTTCAAGCTCCTGCCTTGAACTCCTTCTGACTTTATTTCCAGACCATGGGCTGTGATCTCTAAGCCTCTCCTGTTTGTTTTTGGTCCTGGTGTTTTATCACAAACGCAGAAAAGCAAACAAGAACAGGTGGTTAGAGATTATGTACCTGTGAAGTTCAAGGGCATCATCACTGCCTTCAAGTGTGACTTAACCTAAGGGCTCACTATCATCTTGACTTTCTCCCTCCATCTCTCTGCTTCCTCTCCACTTGGCTCTGAATGGGCTGCTAGCAGTTACAGGCTGACATCCTGCCAGCCTAGTGTTGTTCAGAAAATTCCCAGCACAGACTCTTATTGGCACAAAATATGTCAGGCTATCCACAGGCTCCCATACAAGTGAGTTTGCCTGCATGTGTGTACAGCGTGTGTGTGCAGCGCCCATGAAGACCAGAAGGGCATCACTCTTGGAAATGGAGTTACAGATGGTTGTAATGTCTGTCATGGGAATCAAACTTGGGTTCTCTGAAAGAGTGGCAAATGTTCTTAACTTGCTAAGCCACCTCTGTAGCCCCCAGACAATTTCCTTTTTTAAACTAAAAAAAAAAAAAAATTCTCTTGGCCATATGTTATTTTAAGACAGTCTTGCTAAGTCACCTGTGCTGGCCTTGAATTTTCAATCCTCCTGTCTGTCTCAGCATCCTGAGTAGCTGGGATTAATGGTGTGCACCACCATGCCACATTCCAATCTGTTTGCTTGTGTTTTTAAAACAGGGTCTTTAACATATAGCACAGATGGGTCTGGGACTCATTGTGTGGCCCAGGGTGACCTCAAACTCTGCCTTGCCTCCACCTTACGTTGGCATCTGCACCACATCTAGTTCAAAGTATTTTGGAAACTTCTGTTTTTTTTCTTATAGCAACAGTAATAGAGTGGGTGAGAGTGGCTCTCCAAAAGGAAAGGCTGGGCCTGTTATCAGTAAGAGAGACACTGTGCCAACAAGAGTGACATAGGGTAGTTGTGTCTGGAAAGGCTGTGACTATGTTGAGGGCTTGCAAAGCAGACCCAAAACACTGGGTCTGAGCCCCAGTAACACATAAGATAGCGTGGTAGTGCATACATGTTATCTCAGCACTGCGGAGGCAGAGAGAAGAATACCCGGAGTCATCCTTAGGTACATAGTAACTTTGAGACCAGCAAGTGCTAACTGGTACACACACACACACACACACCAAGGGGAGGGGTAACAGGGGTGGGGAGCAAGATGACTCCATAGTAAAGGCACTTGCTGCCAAGCCTAATGAGTTTGGCTCCCAGAATTCACAGAATAGAAAAAGAAAACAAACTCCTGAAACTTGTCCTCTGACCTTCATGGGCACATGAGTGAACATACATGTATACACACATACATACACAAATAAATGTAAAATAATTTTTAAAAACAAAGAAAAGCACAGGTATTCATTGTGTGGAGTAACTGTATCAATGGGAACTATCTCCTTTGTTTCCTCCCAAGGAATTATATGTCTCTAGCCCAGGCCCCTATGATGGGCCAGGAGAGGTCTTCACAGACACCTGAGGGGTGTCACATACACAACGTCTCCAGTCCCTTTTCAGTTCAGAACTTCCAAACAAAAACTTTCCTATGCAGAATCCAAAGATTCCAAGCCAATTTTCTGTTTGGGGTATTAAATTTAGACCTATCATCCTGACCAGGAGATATTTCTGGATCTTGAACGAGCATTCAGTGAACGCCAGTTTCCAAGATGCCATCCCATCTGGGGTAGCTCTGCATGCTGCCCACATTATCTCATCCTTTGAAAATGGGAAAACGACCCAGACACCGGAACCCGCTTACAATTGGGCCATTTCATTACCTATTAATTGTCATTTAACACCATCTAGGTTATGTGAAGATGAAAGTCATTAAGTTCAAATGGAAACCTGAATTGAGGTTTGGAGACACCCCAAAATTTCTCTGCTCTAGCAGTTGGATCTTGTGGGCACATTTGGTAGCAGGATGTGCTTTCTTAAAAGGCAGAAGATAAATATCCTGTGAAACATTCGGCTAAATGGATGAGATTCCAGAGGCCTAATTAAATGCCTGCCTGGTACTACATTTTTCTCAGGCTTTCCTGGTAATGGATTTTGTGTTTGCAAATGGACTACTATTTGCAAAGCCTGAAAATCACCAGTGAGATTAATGGGCCATATAAAGTAGACAAATTTCTATTACAATTTATATAGACTCCTTGGTTATCCATTTGGATTGAAATATACTCCTTAACTGACATTCTCCCAGGAGCTCAAGCCATCACCAGGTCACCATTTGCTGAGAGCCTACTATTTATCAGCAGCTTTGGGAAGGACTTCACAAATGGGTTGGAATTGACGCCAATACTAGCATGTGTGGTGCGGTCCTATTTCCCCTACTCTGGAAGCAGTTCCAACTGTCACCAGCAGGCTGCACTTCCCAAAGCAAATCTGCACTTGCTACACAAACTGTGAAGTCTTTGGGACAAGAAGAGAAGGCCTCCTTAAAGTGGATCAGCAGACACAAAAGGTGCTATAATGTATTCCAGGACAGGGACAGAGCCCTAGAGGAAATGGAAATACCCATAGAGGCCACACCAGGAGTCCTGTGGCTTCAGGTCTGAATGACATTTTCCTTGTCTCTTGGCTTCACAAGGAGGCAGTCACATGGAGGGAGCCGGCAGAGCCATTGCATGAGAATGGAGCTGCAGGGCAGGGTGATGAGTGAGCAAACAGTCATAACTTACCTCAAAGCCTCATCACTGCAGAAAAGCCCTGGGAACTGGCACCCCTTGCATGGTTACCAATGGGAGGACACTCAATCATGAGGCTGCATTTCCCTCCAACCTAACAGCAGAGGGGATCAAAGTCATACTGCAGCAGATTACAAAATTAAGTCATTCTGGCAGATCTGAGTCACAGATTAAGGCTGGCAATGACTTCTATCAGTTAGCAACCCCACTGAGGTAGAGACAGCCCACCCTGAACAACTAAGGAGAGGAGAGCGTAATACAGGACGGTATATAAGGTTTGAGCAGCATTTAAGTGGCATCACAGGGGACCAGCAACAAAAGTGTCATAGATTCCCTGAGCCAAAAGCAGGGAAGTTCAAGAGAGGACCAGAACCCTACAAAAAGGGTGTGTGTGTGTGTGTGTGTGTGTGTGTGTGTGTGTGTGAGAGAGAGAGAGAGAGAGAGAGAGAGAGAGAGAGAGAGAGAGAGAGAGAGCGCTAATCTAGTCAGTCCCACCCTTGTATTCTCTCCCACCCTTTCATCTCCTGCCTGATCTCCCATCAGCCTAAGACTAACAGTTAGACAAAGGGGGAGAAGTCCCCACGTCCATGTAGCTCATCCTCCATGGATTGTAGCCGGGCATCTTGACAGGCAGACTGATTCTCTCTCTCTAGGTTGAATTCTGAAACCAAATGATGAGCAAAAAGGCTGTTTGAGGCCAGTCATTCCCCCTCATGTCATTTTACGATGACTAAGGTTGGAGCCTGATGAGTATAATGGAGGGCCCACAATCATATCGCTGATGTCTGGTGGAGCCAAAATCCAGCCACCCATCTACCCAATCCCAAAGCCGTATTCACCAGTCCACTAAACTACCTCACACTGGCATAGAAGAGCCAGAAGAAAGGGCCACAGACAGGCTACCAAGGTAGGTGGCCAAAAGTCTCTGCAAGGGTTAACATTAACACACTGTGGGACTTTCTTTGCCTCAGGGGGCCATCTCACTCTTTCCTTTATTCTGATTTTTATTATTATATATAAGCATGTGTATATATGCATGCATGCAGATATGTCACATTGTCATGTGGAGGCCGGACACCAACATTGAGAAGTCAGTTCCTCCCGTCCACTTTGATAGGCAGTGTCTCTCTTATTTCTTCCTACTCCAGAACACTTGACCTGTGGATTTGGAGGCAGTTGTCCAGTCTCCATCTCCCATCCCAAAGTAGGAGTACTTGGATTACAGGTAAGAGCCACAACATCCAACTGTCTGTGGGTTCTGGGGATTGAAGTCATGAGGCTTGTGTGGCAAGCATGTTTACCTGCCAAGCTTCCCCTCCTTTTCTGAGACAGAACCCCAGAATCCAGACGGTTCTTGACCTCATCATCTTCTTGTTGAGCACTGGATTACTGTGTGTTGCTATGACCAGCCCAAGCTGCCTCATCTCTTACACAGCTGGGGCTAATGGTTGAAAAATAATCTAAGCACATACCTCAGAATCAAAGCAGAGGAAGATGGATCAAAAACCCTTTGCCAGTGATGGGGAGGGAAAAGTGTATTTTTATTTTGGATGCTTCTCAAATGCTCCCCCCCCCCCCCCGTCTTCTTTTCCTGAGCTGAATGTTTGTTGTATTTATAGAACTCAGGGGGAGTATTTAAGGGTAGCCAGTGATAGAGCTGCATTTGGGGCCATCAGAAAACTCAGAACCACCCAGGAAAAGGTGATGGGAGGATGGGAGGGGGTGACAAAAGATCAGGAGCAAAAGAATAGAGGTGGGCTTCATCTTTCACGTGATCAAGACCTTCTTAGTCTCACGAAATGATGTCATCAAGTCAAGGTCTTTGATAGGGTCACAGATGGAAAGACAGAGCCCAAATGATGGGTAACCGGACAAGGAAACACCACGGTGCATGCGTGCAGTAAAATGTGGGTCTGCCTTTTTAAAAAAAAAAAAAAAAAAAAAAAAATCAAAAACAAAACAACCCCACAAAGCACTTAGGGGCATGAGACAGAGTCAGGAGGATGCTTGGGGTTCATTGGTTAGTCGGTTGTGCTAGGTTGAATGTATTTGGCCCCCAGAAGCTCATAGTGAGTGGTACTATTAGGTGTGGCCTTGTTGGAGGAAGTGTGGTCTTTAGAGAAGGCTGGATGACACACACCTTTAATTCAGATCTTGAGGCTGTAAAGCACTCTTTAATCTGGGCCATACCTTTTGTTGGAAGTGTGTCACTGTGGGATCCGGCTTTGAGGTCTTTTTCTCAACCTTCACCCTGTGCCAGTCGGTTGACTTCCTGTTGCCTATAGTCAAGACATAAGCACTCTCAACTCCAGCGCCAAGTCTGCCTGCACTCTACCATGCTCCCTGCCATGATGGACATGCCTCTGAGCTGTAAGCAAGCCACCCAAATTAAGCGTTTCCTTTAGAAGAGTTGCCATGGTCATGGTGTCTCTTTACAGCAGTAGAGACTGTAACTAAGACAGAAATTTAGGCCAGAATCATGAGCACCAGGTTCAGTGAGAGAACATATTATAAAAAATAATAAAATAAAAAGTACAAAGTGATTGAGAAAGACATCGGACATAGACCTCTGGCTTCCATTAGCATGGGCACACATATGAACCTGTATACATCTATGTACACACACACACACACACACACACACACACACACAGAAATGGAATATTGAAGCAGTGCGTCATGAATGAACCTGCACATATCTGTGTATTCAAACTCATACACACACATACACACACACACACACACACACACACACACACACACGCACGCACGCACGCTCACGCACTCATGCACTAACGTAGTACTGTAGTACACACTGCACCATCGATGAACCTGGAGGACATTGTGCTGAGAGGAAGAATCTCTCCCAAAGGACACATTCTGAACAGGAAGGCATTTTAACAACTGAGCCCCCTCCCCAGCCCTCTCTGCTTTGTTCACTTTCATATTTCCCAGCCCCTAAAATGACTTGGCATTTAACTAGTGTTTATCAGATGCCCTCAGGCATGAAATAGGCTGTGGGCAAATCAGCTCCCAGTTCTTGAATGCTGCAAACTGAGAAGTATTATTTCATCAAGTTGTTCTACACATACGTGACCACCTGCTGTTGGCCAGGCACTAATACAGCTCCTGCAACAGGAGACAAGACAGACTAAAAATCCTGTCTGAGAGAACGCATGTCCTCCAGGACAACAGAATAGTATTAAACAGATGTTACTATTTTGATAGAGAAGGAAACTGACAGCAAGGTCACGAGGCTATTCAGTTCACTCAGATACCTGGATTCACCCCATGTCCCAGCAGGTGTTGAGTTTTGCCCAGAGATGGGCCTCAGTGGTAACAGATCTCAGTCCCTGACATTGCTTCTCAGAAAGACCAAACTTCTGGGAACCAGTGCCAGAGCGATTGGAACAGGCCTCCTATGACCCCAGTGTCCCTGCCTGCTCCATGACAATGGCTCACACCTGGGATGTTGTAGATTTGAGCCACAGATCTCACTCCCACCCCACCCCCACCCCCCTCCCCTGGCTTATCGGGCATGTGACATCCCCAAGTGGCTGAGGCCTGCAGGGCAGGCAAAGAATGTAGCTTGAGTAAAAATAAACCTGCCGCATTCCTTGGCAGCCCCCTACCCCTTCCCGCTCTCAGCCTGTCCATCCTGGCAATAGAGGATGCCAGGGAAGGCAGAGGGAGGGAGGGCAGGGTGGAGGAAGCTAGCAGTGTTGCTATCCGAGCCTGAGAAAGAGAGGGAGAGAGGGAGAGGACAAGAGGGAGGGAGAGAGAGAGATCTCCTTATATGGCAACATAGGCAGACAATATGTGGCAATGGCTTAGAGAGCAGCGGAGGTCAGATACCAGACAGATGGAAGAAATTAAACATGGGACAGAGCAGGTTCTGAGCCCAGAAAACAGCTCTTGTCCCACAGCAAGGCTGCACAAAGTCTGGCCTGGTTCTCCCCCCCCCCTTTTTTTTTTGCCTAAATGGAGCAAGACTTTCATCCAAAATTCTCCATGACTTTGGTTCTGGCTCTTACTCCACGGCTGACAGGCAGAGGTCCCAATCATTTGAAGTCATTTCTTCAATGAACCATATTCCTTGTTACAGAGTACAAGGAAAAGACCAGGCCTGTCTCTCCCTAAGCACATAATTAGAGGGTAATGAGTTAAAAAGGCCTTGCATTGATCATTCAGCCACTCAACAAGTATGGAGATTCATTTTTGCCTCAGGCATTGAACCAGGGGCTGGAAAGATGACAAATGTTTCAACAATTAATAACCATTTGCTTACCTCTGCCCATTTCATCGCCAATGACACAGAACATGAGTTGAGAGGTATCTGGTCTCTGCCATTGTGGACCCGGGAGGCAGAGATGACATATTAATGATCGCTGGGTTCTGAAGATAGCTCTTTGAGTAGCTCCCACGAATATCTCCATTTAACAAGTGACATTTTGACCTTGCTGAGGTAGACTGTGCAGAGGACTATGTCTTTACTGTTCGACATGCAGCAGTACCTTATTTTTGACCAGTCATGACAAAAAGTTGATGACAAATGTCTTGGGAGTAGAAAAAAGCAGCAAGCTTACTCCTGGCTGACAATCACTGATCAGAGGGCTGGGGAAGAGGTGCAGAACAAGGCTGTGAGTAGAACTCATACCTGGCTTGCCCTATCCTAAGCCTGTGGTCCTAACCACAACAGAGGGGAACCCTGTCGCCTTGGCAATAGATGGCCATGAGTTTGGAGGTCTGAAACCCCCACAAGCTCACTTCACGCAGAGCTCTGGCCCTTTGGATCCTCTGAGAAGCAAATACCAAGGGAGGAGTGAACTTGGAAGGGAGCAGAGAACGGGTGGAAGTGATATTCTTTCCTTGTCTTGTCACTGTGACCAAAATACCTTCCAGGGAGGAAGAGTTCATTTTGGTGGCCGGAACTTGAGGCATCTGGTCACACGGCACCAGCACTCTGGAAGAGAGAGGATAGGAGGTGGAGCCTGCCTGCCAAATCTCAAGGCCCGCCTCCGGTGTCTCACTTCCTCAAGTCATGTTCCACCCCTATGTTCCACAATTTCCAAAACAGCCTTTCCAGTTTAGGGATCAAGTATTCAAACATCTGAAACCAAGAAGGAAGGGTGAGGGGTGGTAATGGACAGTGCAAGGGGAGGGTGGGTGCCGCTGTCCCCTTTAAGAGGAGTTTCTCACCTCTGAATTTTCTCTTGCCTTTGTTTTTAAGGGGCGCTCTTTTTCACTTTTTCCTCTCTCTTTCTCTCCTTCTCTCTTTGTCTTCCTTTCCCGCCGTCTACTATCATAACCTTCTCTGTTAATCATAACCATATCCCTCTAGCAGTAAAGTCCTTTCTACCTAGAAATGGCTTCTAAGTGGCTCCTGCTATCTGCCGCACTCCCCATGAGGCCTCTGCATCCATAGAAATCCACCGCCAGATAACTGGATAATGTGTACTCGTACCATACCGAATCCGCACAAAATCCTGACAGTCATCAGTTTGCCAAAGACGCTCGGCTTCCTTGCTGGGGTGCCTGCATGAGGCACAGGAAAAGAGACCAACTACCAATCAGCAGAAGGGCGGGCATAGGGACTCCACTATGGTTGGTCCCCAAGAGAGAGGAAGGTTGGCCTTAGCGTGAACTTGGAGGCGATGGTGTCATAAAGCATTGCCCATGGTTACAGTCACTGTAAGGGGAAGAGATGAAAAGTGACCATAAGGAAGCAGGGCCATGGGTAAGTAGAGTCTACACAGGCAGCTCCGGGTTTGGTTCTCAGCACCAAGATATCAGTAACCAAGTGAGTAAGAGGGGTAGGGGACCATCCCTAAGTTTAGGCAAAGGTGTTATCATCCCTTTGTTCTGAGTGATCTTCAAAGCCATCTCTAGCTTGAGTACAACGGGTGAGTAGCTGAGTTCCACCCTTCAGGCACCTCTTGTTATCGGCTGTGGATGTAGGCTCTCTGGGAGCCTGGCTTTCTCCAGCTCCATGATGGAGAAGCCTGCCCTAACTCACTGGCCTCTTGAAGACCTTTCAGAAAAGGATGGTAGGGACTGGAGAGATGGCTCAGCACTGGCTGCTGTTCCAGAGGTCCTGAGTTCAGTTCCCAGCATCTACATGGTGGCTCACAGCTATCTATAATGAGATCTGGTGCCCTCTTCTGGCACCTAAATATATATGCAGGCAGAACACTATACATAATAAAAGGAAGGGAGAGAGGGAGGGAGAGAGGTTGGGAAGATTTAAAAGAAAGAAAATATAGCAGATTCTAATTGGCTCTCAAATTTGTAGGTTTTGTAATATTGAGATTTGAACCCAGGGCCTTCCACATGCTAGGCAAGCACTCTACCAAATGGGCTGTGCTTCTCACTGAGCCAGGAGCTCAGTGATTTGGCTGGGCTCCTGGCCAGTGAGCTCCAGAGACTATTTGTCTCTGCCTCACCTCACCCCAGCGCCAACACTAAGGTTACAGGGAAGACCCTCATGTGGATCCTGGAGATAAGAACACAGGCCCTCATTTGTGAATCGCAGGTGTTTTACTGACTGAGGGGGCTGCCTAACTTCCTCCTACCCTTTGAGACAGTTTCATGTGTCCCACTTGCCACCAAACTCCACAAGCAGCTGAACTCCCGATCCTTCTGTATCTACCTCTCAAACAATGAGCTTATAGGGCATGTACATCTGTTTTTTGTGGTACTAGGGATTGAACCCAGAGTCTCCTGTATGATAGACAAAAACTCTTCCAACTATGCCACATCTACAGATTATATTGCCATTTTCTTAGAGCAATAGTCCTTTGTCTCTCCTGTCTATCACTGAGGAAGGGCAAAGTAGACCAGAAAGCCTAGGATCTTTCTTTCTTTATTTTTATTTTTGAGACAGAGTTTCTCTATTGCATAGCTGTTGGTAGCCTGGAACTCGCAGAGATCCACCTGCTTCTGCCTCTGTGCTGGGGTGAAAGGTGTGCACTGTCACCATGACCAGTTCCAGGACCTCTCTTATCCTTACCATCACCTCATTCCTTCCTGAGGCCATTTAGCTCCCCAAGCATATGTGTTTACGTCTCAATTTGCCACCCTTCTAAGCCCTTCTGGAATCTCTAAAATTATCCCTGACATTTCAGAAGAAGCCTTTACATTTTTATTTCTCATCACATTCTTGAAGCACTGTCAGCTCCAAAGAGTCAATCATGTCTCCTGCTCCTCCCCCAAAAGGTTCGGATTATTCCCTCTGTGTCCCAGTATCAAGACTGGAGAAGTGAGCTGACTTACCTAGCAGCACAGCTGGTTGGCAGTGGGGCACAGCAAAGCCCCCCTGACCGTCAGTCCTGATACTTCTTCCCCCTTACTTTTATCAACAAAATGGATTTGAGCTTTGGCTGCAGACAGAAATGTTTAGTTCACTTATAATTATTGTGTGTGTGATGTGTTTGAGCACACATGCCACAACATGTGTGTGGGCCCAGAGCCTAACTTTTGGGAGTTGGCTCTGTCCTTCTACTGTGGGTTTGGGGGATGCAACCAAGGTCAGTGTGCAGCAAGCTTTTACCCACTGAGTGCCTTGCTAACCCACATGACAGAAATTAACTAAAACTTGTATATGCAAAGATAGGCAATGACTAGTCATCAGGGCACATGTATAATCCTGGCACCCAACAGCTGAGGATCATGAGTTCAATGCCATATGAGCTATACAGCGAACTCCTATATCAAAAATAATACATATGTAGAATAAATGGCAACTGACTTGTTTATGTAATTTAGAGTTCAAAGAGGCCACAGATTTCAACACAATAGATGGAGAAGCTGCTTACCCTTGGGTTATTGTCTCCTCTCTGTCTCTAACATCTATTCTTTGTCATATTGGCTTTATTTTATTTTAAGGCAGGGTCTTATAGAGGCAGATGTTGAATTTACTATGTAACTGAGTAAAGTCTTGAACTTCTGATACCCCATGTGTACGTCCCAAGTGCAGGGATTACAGGCATATACCACCACACCAGCTTTATTCTTTGCTGGGGAACAAACCCAGGATTGTGCAAGCACTCTACTGAGCCACACCTCCATCCCCTGGGCTCTATTTTTAAGCAACCTCTGATTTGTAATGGCAAGGTAATTGCCAGCTGTCAAATCCTCATTGGTCCCGATTGGCTTGATCTAGCCATGTGCCCACCTTTCTAAGAACCAATCATCAGGAATCAGGGAACAGACTGGGACCAGAGGAAAGGACAAAGGATTAACAGTGACTCCTCTCAAGGACAGTTGGGTGCTGTTATTGGAAGGGAACTGAATGCTGCATGACCCCTCCTCCCATTAAAAAAAAAAAAAAAAAAAAGTTCCTCTTACAGTGTTCCCTGAAGCTTGCCCTCTTTTGGGGCAAGGCTGCCCTTAAACTTTTACCCTTCCTCCATTTAACTGGATTTTGGGGTCCATATTGAGCCTCCTGGACTCAAGCTCCCTGGGCCTCATTAAAACTGTTTGAGAATTCCTGGGACATGGAGAATCCTAGCTGCATACCACAGCATTGGGGCGAAGGAAAGTCTGGGGAGACACTGTGCTCGGACTTCAGTCTTCAGGAAGCAGTCCCGGGGTTGGGGGGCAAACTGTTTGTTGGTAGCAGTCATCGCTGAGTGGTGGGGTCACGGGCAATCACGATTGTGGGTTTGTTTGTTTGTTTTCCTCTTTTTTGTCATATTTTTCAACCATGAGGAAGAGAAAGAAGTGCCCACAGCAGGAAGTAAAGTGATACAGACAGTCAGGGGCTGGCAATGGGAGGCCAGGACCCAGACTTGGTTCTTCCGTATTTCCTCACTCCTAAAGGCAGGGACCCGAGTGTCAGAGCTATTGCTCCCTGTGAGCTAAAGTAACTGACCGGGGGATCACCACAAACATTGCTAACTGCCTTCTCACAAAGCCAAGTCTCTGGTTGATAACCTGGTCTAAGCCTTTATGGGACTGCTTTGGGGAGGGGGCATATGACCCACTTCTGGCCAATGAAATGAGAGAGCAAATGGGTGGAGGGTGATTTTTTTTTCCCAAAGGAGTTAACTGGTAGTTGAAAGTCACTATTCTCAGGGTCTTGTCATCCTGTGTTTGGGAATACAGTACACAGCAGAGACAGGAACTCAGGTGAAGGCAAGGGATGACAGTAAGAAACGGCTGCCTGCACCGCCTTCTGATTTGCTTGTTAAATCCAAGTTACATGTTTCTTATGTTAAAGCTAATTTGAGTCCTGCTTTCCTATTACATCATCTTATCCAAGTCACGCGTCTGTTGAAGGCACTGCACATGCAAACTGGCCAAACAGCCATCAGCCACAGTGAGGGGGGCAGCAGCACCTGGCTCGGGGTTTCTCTGATAGCTCTTCAGGACTGTTGTTGATCAAAAGCCATTCCGGTCCTAGAAGGATTCGCTCATACCTGGTGCAGGCAATAAGCCAGAGAAGCAGCTTGCCTTGCTATCTGATGGCAGGACTAATAATGTGGGTTAGAAATGGTCCTGCATTATCACATCAAAACTGCAGATGAGGCTGAGACCACTCAGGAGATAAGAATGCTTACTGCTCTCACAGGGGACCTAAGAGCTCACTGCCTGTAACTCCAGCTCTAGGGGATCCCAAGCCTTCTTCTGGTCTCTGAGGGCCCCTGTACTCACACATACACAAAGGAGCATGGACACACACACACACACACACACACACACACACACACACAAACACTAAAAGACCAAACAGGCTGGAGAGTAGTTAAAAGCACTTACTGCTCTTGCAAACAACCTGAGTTCAATACCCAGCGCTCATATCAGGCAGTTCACAACCATCTCCAACTTCAGGTCCAGGGGATCTTATGCTCTCTGGACTTTCCAAGCACTTGCTCAGGACATGATATACGCAGACACAGTACACACAAACTTATGCAAGTACACACATCTGTAAAGTTAAATTAAATTAAAAAAACAAGAACAGGGTAGAACATCTAGAGTGCACTGTTACTTGGCTACCTCTTGAGAATCTACTATTAGCCTATAAGATTAAGCCAAGTGAGGTTTGGAGGCTTCAGTTTGCTCACTGTATAACGGCAGTGATGAGAATTCTCTGATATCGAGGCTCAGAAAAAGCTTTGTGAACCATGAAGCCGGTGAAAGGTCATCATCAGTGCCTCTTACACTTCTCAACAGTCTAAATTTAGGTCACTTGTGACCCCAACTATTAGTCTACTGCTTATACATAGCGTTGTCACATTTCTCACGCTTTGGAGACTCAACTTTGTCATTTTTACACAGTGGAATGACCTTGTTCCAACTGTGCACTGAGGGTAAAATAACCTTAGAAAAGAAAGACTGTACTGATTGTACTGTACTGGCTTATTTCACCAGTATTCCTGTCCAGGGTCAGACAAAAGCAGCGCAGACTCCATAGTGAATGTTGGTGCATTGCTGCCCTCTGCTGGTCATGTCCCTGGCCCCTGGATGACAGGCACATCTAGGGGAGAGGACTTGTCTGAGGGAGGGCACAGAGCCATCTTGGCACAGAGTGGACAGACTACTGAGTCTGAGTAAAGAGAGAAAAACGGACTAGAAACTCTTAGGTTATAGGCTTCCATTTCCCAAACAGTCTGTGATCTCTCCCTCCCTCTCTCCCTCTCCCTCTATCTCTCTCTCGTTCCCTCCTTCCCTCCTTTGCTACCTGTGAAGGTAAGTGTTGATTGTCAACTTGACAGAATCTAGAATCACCTGGAAAGGATGTATTTGCGCACATCCCGGGCGCGGGGGAGGGAGGATTCTCTTGATTAGGTTCCCTCACGTGGGAACACTCTCCTGCTGTGGGTGGCACCTATTCCCAGGAGCCTGGGCTTATGGTCCGTGGAAGGAGAAAGGGGGCTGAGCATGTTCATTCTTCTTGCTCTGCTTTCTGAGTGTGGATGCGACAGTGACCAGCTGCCAGGAGCTCCTGCAGCCTTGACTTCCTCTGGCACAGTGGACTTCACCTTCAAATTGTGATCAGTACAAACCCTTTCTTCCTTAAGTTGCTTTTTATTAGAGGACTGGTGTGGCAGCCTATAAGTAGGCGGGAAATCGGAGCATAGATAGGGAAAGGAGGACGGAGTCAAAGAAACATGATCTAGCTGCCCATGAAGCAAGATGTAATGTAATAGGTGAGCCACAGGCCATATGGCAAGACAGATTAATGGAAATGGGTTGAATTAAGATGAAAAAGCTATCTAGCAATATGCCTGGGCCTTTGTCCAAACAGCATGGAATTAATATAAGCCCTGCGTGATTATTTGGGGCTAGTCGGTCTGGGACTGCAGGTCCATGGGTCTGGACCACCAGCCAGACAGGCCAGAAACCTCATTCTACAATCCTTGTCTTCTAAGAATTTATAGCCTGTCACAATCATCACCAACATCATCACCATCATCATCACCATTATCATTAACAGTTGTGGTTTATTGAACTTCAAGCATGTGCTTATTCTTAGCAATCTCACAATTCCCTTAATGAGAATTAGGCAATTAGGGTTCTTTCTTCCTGAATGGCAGCCCCAGGGACATTTGAGATGTAAAATGTGCAGTTGGGGGAACAAGTACTGATAGTCAACTTGCACTTAATCAGAGACAACAGGTTGGGGCTGCAAGGGAAGGCAAGAGACAGGGGCAGATGCTAAGTGGGGGACTGTTTTGGGGGGACTGTACCCACCGAGGGAACACTTGAGTTGATAAGATGTACAGTGAAAAGAAAGGCTTTAATGGGAGCAATGAGTTTGACGGGAGCCTGAACTCCTGGGCTCTGTGATCACGCCTTCCCCTTTTCAGCAGGGAGCACAAACAAGGGATTCTCTCCCTCTTACTACCGCCCAAGAAATCTTGAGCTTAGCTCCCTGGCCTATTCCTCAGTTCTTATCTCACTGCCTTGTCCTTTTTGCTATCTGGGGGGCCAGTCACCCAGCTCCCATAAATCACACATGGAGGCTTATTGTTAATTATAAATGCCTGGTCTTAGCTTGGCTTGTTTCTTGCCAGTTTTTCTTAACTTAAATTATCCCATCTACTTTGTGCCTGTGGGCTTTCCCTGTTCATTATTTCTATAAATTTTATTCTTACTCTGTGGTTTACCGTGTAGCTGGGTGGCTGCCTCTGGAGTCCTCCTCCTTCTCAGGTGCCTTGTACTCTTTTTTTTTTTTCCTCCTCCCAGATTTCTCCTATTTATACTCTTTACCTGCCAGCCCCTCCTATCCTTTCTCCTGCCTCGTTATTGGCCGTTCATTTCTTTATTAGGCCATCGAGTATTTTAGACAGGCACAGGAACACAGCTTCACAGAGTTCAACAAATGCAACATAGACAAAATAACATCCCTTCATATCCTACAATACTTTCTGTTTTCTGACCTTGCCTTTTTCTACAGTATCATGGCCTGGAAATTTGCCACTACCTCCAGCCAGTTCCACTGGCTTCTCCATTTGGTCTGACCTCTTTAGACTTCTCTGATGAAGGCCCACAACTCAGGCTTGAGAGTCAAGCTACTGACATAAAGGTACCGTCAGTCTATACAGAATGTGTTGGTGGTGTTTGACTGTAAGTGATGGACAGTAATCCAATGTCACACAATAAGGATTTATTATGCTAAGGAAGAATGCTGGGGGCTGAGATGTCACCAGAATTAGATCAGGCTTGCTTGGGAGCAAATCCCTCCATTGGGGATATTCCAAGAAGATAGAAGCTGGTAGCTCCTCACATGGAAACATCTCCCTCTCCCCACCCCCTTCTTCCCTCTTTCTTCCATCCCCTTTCTCCTTCCCACCCAAATTTTCATCTACCCCGATAACTTCATTCTTCCCCTCTGTCCTATTAAGTGGAGTGCCCTGCTGGAAGCAATCCAATGTGTTAGCTCTGCTCTAAAGACAGCAATGGTGGCTCACTAATGTACGGGTGTTTCCTCCCCTGAGAGTGCAGTCTTGGGGTTCAAAAGGAGACACTATCAGGCATCTGTGGATATTCTGGTAGATTAAACAAAAATCAACACCACTGGTCCACAGATGGTTAAATATAGAATTACCATATGGTCCAGTCATTTGTCTAGGAGCTATTTATACCCAAGAGAATTAAAAGCAGGCGCTGGATGTGTTGGCTTACACCTGTCATCCCAGCACTCAGGAGGCTGAGACAAGACTGCCTCAAGTTCAAAGCCAGCCTGGGCTACACAGTGAGGCCAAGTTAGACTACAGAGTGAGACCTTGTCTTAACAAAACAGGCATTGGTGGCTTCTACTTGTAATGTCAGCATTGACCAGACTGAGACAGGAGGTTCAGGAGTCAAGGTCAGCTTGCCTACATAGAAAGATCCTGATAACAAAAGAGTCAGAGAAAGAGAGAAGGCATGTACACCTGCTCTCCCACAATGTTTTTTCAATCATGTTTTGATGCAGCAAAAGGCCCTCATGAGATGCCAAGCAGATGTCAGCACCATTTCCTTGGACTTCTATTCTTTAAAAATTACCCGATCCTAGGTATTTTGCTAGTTCAACAGTAATAGAATAAGATAGAATACATCTGTTGGTAATGATTGCATAACAAAGTGCATATACTTAATGTTACTAAAGTGTGTACTTGAAAATAATCCAAGGCAAGATGGCTTGATGAAGGCAAGATGGATCAGTGGGCTAAGGAGATTGCTACCAATCCTGATGACCTGTATTTTTCCCCCAGGACCCACATGGTGGAAGGGAAGAATCAATTCTCACAAGTTGTCCTATGACCTCCACACATGTGCAATGGTATCCATCTCCACACACATGCAATGCTATCCATCTCCACACACATGCAATGCTATACATCTCCACACACATGCAATGGTATACATCTCCACACACATGCAATGCTATACATCTCCACACACATGCAAGGCTATACATCTCCACACAAATCCAACGGTATACATCTCCACACACATGCAATGCTATACATCTCCACACACCAATAAAAATAAATTCAAGCTCAATGTGGTGCCACATGCCTAGAATTCTAGCAGCTTGGAGGTGGGACCTCAGAGGACCAAAAACTTTAGGATATCCCCAGTTTTATACCCTGCTTCAAATATAAAATAAAATGAAAAACCAAGCATGGTAGCATCCACCTTTAATCCCAGTACTCAGTAGGCAGAGGCAGGCAGATCTCTGTGAGTTCACTACCATCCTGGTCTACACAGGGGTTCCAGGACAGCCAGAGCTGTAGAGAGGGACCCTCTCTGAAAAACAGAACACTTTGATTA
The DNA here is from genome assembly GCA_033318265.1 of Phyllotis vaccarum. NCBI lineage: Eukaryota > Metazoa > Chordata > Mammalia > Rodentia > Cricetidae > Phyllotis > Phyllotis vaccarum. Next base: position 49,513,426 of record JARWLC010000017.1, on the reverse strand, counting down.
ATAAAACTTAAAGGTTGCCAACCCATCCATCACTGAAACCACATCTAATCAAATATCTCAAGATGCAACATCTAAGAACTTCTAAGACACAGTCACTAAGGGGACAATGACAGAGATGATGGTTTCCCATGAGCTGGCCCTGTGATCACAGTGGTGCCTAACATTACATTGCAGAGCACCCTGGCAGGCCAGCCTGGTCTACAGAGCAAGTTCCAGGACAGCCAGGGCTACACAGAGAAAGCCTGTCTAAAAACCAAAAACTAAAACTAAATAAAAATAAGGATCCTGTTGTCAAAGAAAGGACAAGTGGGCTTTGTGTGGGCGATGGGGAGTGTGTGTGACCCTGGGAGCTGAGCACTCTGGAAGGGTAGAGCAGAGTAAATGGACCCAATGGAGCCATTCTCCATGGCTGGCTTGACTTGAAGTTCTCTTCTCTGCACTATGAGGCTAGCGCAGGATGTGAGACTCAGAGAAAAGTGACTTTGGAGCAAGGGGACGCAGAGAAATGGAGTCAGCCTTCCACTCCTGGGTCTTGGGCTCTGCTTGTAGCTTCAAGGACCACCGTCGATGCCCATAACACACCCAGATGCTGCCAATGATTACCAGTCCTAAGAGTCACTCAACCCTTTGGCAAGCACTAATGGGTTGCAGGGCTGTGTTGGGGGAAGGCTCAACCCCCGTCACTTGTGCAAGCATGCTGACTGCTGCATTCACTAACTCACGATCTCCAGTTTTCAACACCTCCCTGGAACTCCTGTTGCTCGTTCGCCATAGCAACGACATTGAATCTTCTGTGCTCCATCTCACTTCCAAGGCCAGTATTAACCCTCCCACTGGGCTCCTCTGCTTCTTATTTCCTATAGAGAACAGAGGCTACCTGACTTGGGACCACCTTCACTTCATCACTTACCTGTTACTATCCTCTCCTCTTCCTCCCAACTGGCACAGGTAGTTTCTCTCTGTGCCACAGAACCTTCTATATTTTCATTGTCTCAAAGGGGAGCCACTAGGCCCATGTGGCTAGTGTAAATGAATGCTTTAAGTTTTTATTTTATTTAGATTAATTTTTTTTAAAAAAAACAGTGACATCTGGCAGAGGCTTGGAACTCAGTGGAAAGCCTGTTTATTTGTTTAAGGAAAATTGTGTTTAAATCCAGAGTTTCTTCTGCCAGCACCGAGTAGCAGGCTCATTACAGGAGCCAAGGAGCCACAGACAGGGCATTGTTTACACCAACCTCAGTGAACTGAACTGAACCGTGACACACCTGAGGGACAGTGGGAGACTCTCATCACTGATGTGAAGCTGTCTCGGGGTTGACAGGAACAAAGAACCTGAGCCAGAAGGAAGAAGAATCCAGCACTAGCCAGGGAGATAGATGCTCGTAGATGATGTCATCGGTGAGCTATTGCAGAGGATGACCAGTTAGACTTTCTCCTTGATGCCAGATGCAAGCAATCTAAAGAGAAAGAAACCCATTTTGTGGAGCTGATCCTGTGCACTTCTGGTGGCTCAGCCCCTTTTCCTACAGCTAAATAAATATCTCAAACCTGATTAGCTCAAGGACCACAGTCCCCATCTCCAGATACTTCCAAACCACTTGGCTAGCCAGTCCTTCCCAGACTCTACTTGAAGTAAATTCTTTCTCCCAAGATGCTGGATGCTTGGGTCCATATAGTTCCTACAGTTTTCTCTTTGGAGCCCACCACTCAGCTCCCAAGTAAATACACAGAGAATGTGAATGTCTGGCCTTAGCTTGGCTTGTTTCTAGCCAGCTTTTCTAACTAAAATGATCCCATTTCTCTTTATGTTTTGCCTCTGGGCTTTTTAATCCTTCATTCCATATATCTTTCTTTCCTTCTTACTCCATGGCTGGCTGTGTAGCTATGTGGCAGTGTGGCTGACCCCTGGTGTCCCCTTTCCTCCTTTTCTTGCCACGCCCCCCCCCCCAGGTTTCTCCTATTTATTCTCTCTGGCTGCCAGCCCCACTTATCCCTCTCCTGCCTACCTATTGACCATTCAGCTCTTTATTAAACCAATCAGGTGTTTTAGGCAGGCAAAGTAATACAGCTTTACAGAGTTAAACAAATATTGCCCAGCATACATGAATGCAACACATCTTACATTAATATTCCACAACAAGCTCCCATTCTCCCCGTGCCACTGTTCCATAGTTTATCTGCTCACCCTTAACTGGTGACACTATGACAAAGCTTTGTCCCTGCTCTTACTGTCTGTGACTGCTGGCTTATTAGAGTGTGTTCTTCCTATGGCTTCTGGGAATACAGTGCCTCCTGCTCCTCCTCCTTTCCCACTTACCTCTTCTCATGGTCTAGTATCCCTTAGGCTGCTTCAGACGCCCTCTGTTGGGCCTACCAGTTGCCTCCACTGAGGCTCTCAAACTTCTAAATCACATCAGACATGGCAGCAGCAAAGGTTTTAGAACCAGTAGTTTGCTTGGGGAGAGACAACAGGAAAGACAATGGAGAAGTGGGAGCGATGTGGGGGGAGTAGGGGATGGGGTTGGGAGAGAAAGCAGAAGCAGTCAAGGGCCAGTCCCTGCTGGTGAGCACATGGGCTTACTGCCCTGGGAGATGGCCTAGACAGGCCACAGAGCTGTCCTACCCAAGAGAGGAACTGGTCCCCTGGCCTCCGGTCTCTTCCCGTTCACCATCTCCCTCCCATTCTCCCTCTTTTGGAAGTTTGCTTCAGATGATGACTGTCCTTTGGCTCTGCTCACAGGTATGGCTGATAGATCAGGAAGAAGTGGCTGAAACAGATTTACTCTCCTCAGATCTTGGGATCTAGTGGATCTGGACTTGTTCTTGAATAAGAGCCCAGTGGGGAGAGGTGATGGTTTCTGAGAAGCAGAGAAATCACATTACAGAGACAGACCATGTAGCTCGGATGAATGGAATTGAAAGGCAGCCTCAGAACAGAAAGATTTTAGCTTCAGATTTTAATAGGTTCTCAGGAAGGGAGGCCACATTTCTGACACTCTCATAGTTACAGAGAAATGCTGACTTCTGTCATCATCACGGTCAACTTCATCTGTGTCTCAGAGAAAACCCGTTTCCCCCAAAGAAACCAGGCCTTCACTAACTTGTAAACAGACACCTACACACACACACACACACACACACACACACACACACACACACACACTTTTCCAAGAAAATCACCCTTCAAAGCCTACAATTCCTGTTCACATCACAACCTGGCTTCCTACTTCCCAACGAAACAGACACCAGTTGCCATATTCCTCTCTAGCCAGCTTATTCTTTGAAAGGCTCCAATGCTAACATCTCAACTCCCCCTTCTGCAATTTTCCCTTGATGGCAAATCTCCCATTAAGATCAACTTCTATAGGCAGGTGGTGGTGCAGACCTTTAATCCCAGAACTTAGGAGGCAGAGGCAGGTGGATCTCTGTGAGTTTAAAGCCAGCCTGCTCTATAGAGTGAGTTCAAGGACAATCAGGGCTACCCACCCAGTGAAACCCTGTCTCAAAAAAAAAAAAATGGAAATATAAGAAAGTGCTGCTGAGGAATAGAACCCAAAAACTTGCACATACTGCTTAAGCCCTTTACCACTGAGCCGCATCCCAGCTACAGATTTTGGTGGTTTTTTTTTAATGAAAGGTTTATTTTTATGTATGTCTGCTTGTATGTACACACATGTGCATGCAAGTGCCTATAGAGGCCAGAAGAGGGTGTTAGATCCCTTGCAGCTGGAATGAGAGACAGTGAGCCACCCAATGTGCTTTTTAGGAACTGAACCTGTGTTGTTTAGAAAAGCAGCAAGTGGTCTTAAAAGCAGCAAGTGGTCTTAACTGTGGAATCATCTCTCCAGGCCCTGATTCTTTGTAATTCTTAAAATAACAGATGTAGATGGAGGGAAGGAGAGGGAGGGCGGGTGTAGCCACCAACACTATTTACCAAATAGTTGTGCTGCTTCTGTCTCCGGGTACACCAGAGATGAACCACAGTAATGAGCTCCCTGGCTCTCTAGTAAATAGGTGGGACCAAGTGATTACTTTGGCTAGTGAGTGACGAGCAGTAGTGAGTGCTTTGTTTCTAGGTCAGTGTTTAATTGCTGCTGTGAGAACTCCAGAGTTCTCATTCAAAAGTTCAAGATGAAGCTTTGAACCATTAGCGCTGTTCATGTAACACAGGTGAGAAAGAGAGCATTATTTGAAGCCATGAGGGTGCTTTCTAATGAAGGACGGCATAGTCTGTCCTGTGCTGACTTCTGGAAGCATAGAAGTGCTGAGAAAAAGTCACTGGAGCTGATATGTGTGAGGAAGAGAGTCACAGAATAAGAGCCCTGGAGGGACAACATGATACCAAGGGTGTCACGGAAATCAAGGGGAGAGATTGTTCCAGAAGTACAGTACTTACCCACACTGTTCAGTTAAGTCCAAAAGGCCAGACAAAATAAAGGAATATACATATGTTCAGTAAATCTGGCCACTGAGAAGTACTGGTAATTGTTGCAATGGGGTTTCTTGGCCCAGGGCAGCCAGAGGTCCAGACCCACAGACCTGCAGCCCCAGACCCCTTGCCACCCGCAGCTGATCAGGCCCCCAGAAATGATTCAGACTCTTATATTAAGTTCATGCTGTTTGGCCTATGGCTCAGGCATCTTGTTAGCTAGCTCTTACATCTTAACTCAACCCATTCTCATTAATTTGTCTGCCACGTGGCGCATGGCTCACCTGTGTTCCTTACATGTTTCTTCTTTGGCGGCTGGCTCCGTCTGTCTCTGACTCTGCCCTTCCTTTCCTACCTGTTCTGATTCCCCACCTACTTTTACTATGGTGCCTGTCATGGGCCAAAACAGCTCCTTTAGTTAAAGATTAGTATTCACAGCATACAGAAAGACATTCCCACATTAGGTAATCTTATTGAGATCAGCTGTGTTGGCTTGAATAGGACTGGCTGCCATCGGCTCACAGATTTGAAAGCTTAGTCACCAGGAAGTGGCACTAAGGAGGTCTGGCCTTCTTGGAGAAAGTGTGTCACTGGGGGTGAGCTTTAAGGTTTCAAATGCTCCAGTCAGGCCCGGTGTCTCTCTTTTCCTGCTGTCTGATGATCCAGATGTAGAATTTTTGGATCTTTCTCCAGCACCATGTTTCCCGCCGTGATGATAGTGGACTGAACCCCTGAATTCGTGAGCCACCCCAATTAAATGTTTTCCTTTATAAGAGTTGCCATGGTCATGGTGTCTCTTCACAGCAATAAAACACGAAGACAGATTCATGGAGTGGTATGTCTGTGAAAATACAGGGCACGGAAGGAGAGAAAGACCATGAGGTATCCATGGGAGAAATTCAGTAGATGATGCAGAGAAAAGAGTAGATTGATCTGCCTGTTCTGGACACTTCGGGAAATTGAATTATCAGATGAAGCCTTTTATTCTGGTTCCTGTAGTATGAGGTTTCTTTTCTGGACTTCCGGGCCTTGCCTCAAGGTTTAGGCCCGCAGACCCGCAGACGCACAGAGACACACAGATGCTTTCAATAGTTTTTAGGCTGATCGACCTCAGGCCCGGGCATATCACTTGCTAGCTCTCTACCTTTCATCTAACCCATGACTCATCCTGTTCAGCCTTGGGGCTCGGTAACTTTTCTCACAGCAGCATAGTTATCCTCTGCTTCTTCTGGCTTCTCTCTGGCGTTCTGCTGGCATTCTGCTCTGGCGTTCTGCTGTGTGCTTCCTGTTCTCAGAGTTTTTCTTAGTCTGTTAGCCCCGCCCACAGTTCCTGCCTACCTTTGGCCAATCAGCGCTTTTTATTAAACCAGTGGGTGGGACAATTATTTACCATGAAACAACACAATCCCCTACAGGTTTCTTTCGTAGCTCCAAAGGTTCATCCAGGTTACAGCATGTATCTCTCCTTCATTCCTTACTTAATGACTGAGTTCTATTCATCTTTAGTGAATGGACATTTTTGCACTTACACACCTACTCATTGCTATACCCACTAGTTCCTTGTACTCCTGGGAATGAATAAATGAATGATTGGCATGAACAGAACTGTCCCAAACCACAGAGTTGTTTCGATATAAAGCCAGGATTGGAAATCAGGCAGCTATTTGGCTCATTCTAATCACCAGACTTTACTGCCCTAATGGGAACCCTGTATATCTGCTATTTAATGTATCTGTTACATTCATCTTTGTGTGTGTGTGTGTGTGTGTGTGTGTGTGTGTGTGTGTGTGCGTGTGCGTGCATACAATTTAATGGTGCTTTTTTTTCTTCTACTATTTGGAGACTGGGGATTGAATTCAGGTCATCAGTCTTAGTGGCAAGCACCTTACTATCTCAGTGACCCCTGAGTAGTCCTAAGTTTTGGAAAAGCAATAACATTCTCAAGCAAAGGAAACCAAAAAACTGTCTCAAAAAACCAAAAACCAAACAAACAAACAAAAATACAAAGAAATGAAGGAAGGAAGGAAGGAAGGAAGGAAGGAAGGAAGGAAGGAAGGAAGGAAGGAAGGAAGGACTAACTTCCTTACAAGGGGAGGGGCAGAACCAAGAGAAAGCAGTTAGAGCATGCTGCCTGTAGCTGGCAACAGAGGGAAGCCCTTACCGCTCCAAGCCCCAAACCAGAGTTCCCAAGTAAGAATCTAAGCAGAGCAGGCTGGGAGACTCATCTGGCCACCCTGCCCTCTATTCCCTTAAACTGGAGCCAGAGGATGGGGGGGAGGCCTTGATGGAGATCATAGGGAAGAGAAAAGTACAAACTCAGGCTGGGAATGTGCAGATTTCAGCCGGGAGAGACCGCAGTGGGTCGAGCTGGTTGAGGAGAGAAGTCTTTTCTACTCTTTCTAGTGAGCAAGTGATAATGCTCACCTACATGACTCTTGTTTCTTTCTCAGAGAGGAAGAAACACTGTCTCTGAAGTCAGACTCTCAGAATGAAACATTCCACCTGTGCCTGGAAGATCCCAAGTCTTGATGCAAGAAGCAGCCGCCATATTCCTCAGTACAGAGCCTCATACACAGGGGTCTGCAGGTGCCTTGTTCGATGCCAACCATATCTTTATTACACAGGTCTCTGGTTTTACCTCAGCTTCCAAGCTGTGCAGGGAAACTGCTCGCTTTAGACATCCTGCTTTCCTTCAACCTGGCCAGTGGGGTTTCAGCCCAGGCCTGGTAGCTCACAACTGTAATCCCAGAACTTGATAGGTGGAGGCAGGGAGATGAGTTCAGGGCCAGCCTCAGCTACTCAGGATGTTAAAAAGAAGCCTGAGTCAGTGAGGCTCTGTCCCCAGACAAAAGAAAATCCAAACAAAAAAATCAACCAAACAAGATTTCATCTCAACTCCACCTTCCTCCGAATCCTCCTTCTCTGCTGTCTGGTTAGTCTGCCTCAGGGATGGTCAAGAGAGCTACTTCTGCTGAACAGTTGGTAGCTTTGTTCTTGGTGGTCTGCGGCTGACTGGCCCAAGTCATGGGTTGACCTCCCAGGGCACAGAGCAGGGCAGAATCTAGAGTGTGGGTATAGTCTTCCCATCCCATAATAAATCTGATCCCGCCTACCGTCATCTGCTGGCCAGTGTGTTGCCGGGAGCAGGGAAGAACACAAGCCACCATTCATTCCCCGTGACACGTACACATGCACTGAACAAGGGTTGTAGAAAATGAACTGGTAATTTCTGTGAAGTGCAGTGGCACACTTCTGTAATCCCAGCACTCAGGAGGTGGAGGTGGGAAGGTCAGAAGTTCAAGACCAGCCTCAGGTAAATAACAAATCTGAGGCCAACCTGGATGATTGAGAACCTATCTCAAACAAACAACAAAAGAAATCTTCACGGGGCTAGCAGCAATGGTTGCCCCTCTCTGAGTCACACAGGGTCTTATGACATCTGAAGGGCAGCCCCTTTCTCTCAAGTGAAATGGGTTCAAAACAACAGAAGAGAAGGGGAGAGGATTTTTTAAAATGCCTATGTCCTGAACACCAGCTTTGTGCGGGTGTATGGGGGAGGACAACAGGGCGGGGTCATCTGCCTGCTAAGCCTGTAGGACTCGGTTCTTGTTTATTCCACTCACATTTGGGGCAGTTGCCAGGACCCGCCCCCACTGCAGCCACTGGAGGAGCCTGACTATTCCTGTTAAGAATTGGCTGCTCCTAGCTGGGTGTTTACTGTAGTCTAGCCTGGGAAGGTCTAGCTAAGGTCCAGCCTGAACAGAAAGGGAGTCCGTCGCCATGCCGGCTTGCTGCAGCTGGAATGACATCTTGCAGTATGAGACAAACAAAGTCACCCGGATCCAGAGTGTAAATTATGGCACCATTAAGTGTGTCTTGTATATGACCGTCTTTTCTTACGTTGGGTAAGTGGGGTGTGGGACGGGCAGATTTCTGCAGCACTGGACAGTACCCTGCCCTCCTTCCAGGATGGAGCTGCTGGTGCACTTGCTGTATTCCATGTGGTGGTTAAATCTGAGACATGCTCTCATGATCTCATGGTCGGCTGGGAGGAAACAGTAGGAGGAAGCTAACCTTGACTGCAGCCAGGGGAAACCACAAGAAAGGGTGGCAGGCTATGTGCTTCCCTTCAGCCTTTTCAACTGCAGCAGAGGGCCTGCCAGGATGAGCAGGGCAGGGCATGCCTGAGGAACCTGAGAGACACAGGCCAACACCCTGGGCTCCCAGAGAGGAGGTGGGGATCTCCCCTGGTGAGTCTGAGTCATCCTCATGGTTAGGAGGTATAGGACCAGGCTTGGAAATGGCATTTTAAAACATGGAGGGGACCCTTTTCAAACAGCTTATTAAGTTATAATGTGTACCTTGGACTTTCACCAATTTACAGTGTCCAAGTCCATGGTCTCCAATGCGTTCACTGAGCTGTACGTTGGTTTACAAGAAAAAAAAAAAAAAGAACATTTTCAGCCAGGCATGGAGGCAGAGACAGGTGAATCTCTGAGTTCAAGGCCAGCTACAATGCACATCCAGGAGAGCCATGGCTACACAGAGAAAACCTATCTCAAAAAACCTAACCAAACCAAAAAGGCATTTTCATCAGCCTCAAAGGAATCTCACTGCCTTGTAGTAAGAGGTTTCTGGCCCACACGTTCGGGCCTAAGCTCAAGGTTTAGACCCGCAGACTCACAGACTCTCAGAGACACACAGATGCTTACAATTAGTTTTTAGGCTGATCAGCCAGCCTAAGGCCCAGGCATATAACTTGCTAACTCTTTACCCTTAATCTAACCCATCACTTTTAACCTGTTCAGCCATGGGGCTCAGTACCTTTTCTTAGAGCAGCATAGTTGTCCTCTGCTTCTTCCAGCTTCTCTCTGGTGTTCTGCTCTGTGCTTCCTGTTCTCAGAGATTTTCTTAGTCTGGTAGTCCCGCCCACACTTCCTGCCTGCCTTTGGCCAATCAGCGCTTTTTATTAAACCAGTGGGTGGGACAGTTATTTAGAATGAAGCAACACAATCCCCCTATACTGCCTTACCTTAGTTTCTATGGATCTACCTATTTTTCACATTTCATATAAACAGAATCACATAGCATTTGGTCCTTTGTGACTGACTCTTCTTGGCATGTCCTTAGTGTTCACTTTTACGCTGTCACGAGCGTCAATGCTGTCCCACTGTACATAAACTACTACTTCTTACTCACTCATCAGATGATGGACATGGGGTTGTCACTATTTTCATCATCTGGACCTACGCACTGTTTCTTGCTGGGTCACGTGGCAATTGCATGTCACTCTCGGGGGCACCGCTGGACTGTTCTGCATGGCTGAGTGTGAGGGCTCCGGTCTTGCAACTGTTGTATTAGGTTTCTGGCCTGAACTTTAGGGCCTAGCCCATAGGTTTGGACCCATTCTCAGCCCTACTGCTGCTTAGGCCCAAATAATCCCACAGATGCTTGTATTAATTTTACACTGATCGGCCTAGAGCCCAAGCATATAACTTGCTAAGTCTTTACCCTTAAACTAACTCATGATTCTTAACCTGTTCAGCCATGAGGCTCGGTACTTTTTCTCAGAGCAGCATAGTTGTCCTTTGCATCTCTACTCTTTTCTTCCTGTTCCCAGAGATTTCCCAGCCTGGTAGCTCTGCTCACACTTCCTGTCTGCCTTCAGCCAATCAGCGTTTTTATTAAACTAGTAAGCTGGACAATTATTTACATTGTAACATAATCCCCCCATAGCCTAGTCTACATAGTGAGTCCCAGGTCAGTCAGGGATACATAGTGAGATGCTATCTCAAAAAGTGAGCCACCATGTGGTTGCTAGGAATTGAAGTTAGGACCTCTGGAAGAGCAGCCAGTGCTCTTAACTGCTGAGCCATCTCTCCAGTCCCAGTCTGTCTCAAAAAGTAAAAAACAAACAACAAAAACACTTTAAAAATAATAACTAGTTCCTTTCGTGTTGTGGGATTGAGTCTTACATATGTTGAATACCCTCAAATTCAGTTACACAAATTCCACAGGAGAATTTCAATTGTGTAATGACCCAGAAGTTAGGTGCCTGGCATATGCATAAGGAGGTTAGCTGGTCTAGGGGATCCCTCTACCACCTTCATTTCTCCCTGCTTCTCAGAGTGAACTCCTTACTGTTTCAGCCGTTCATCTGGATATAAACCTTCCACCCAGTAGGACCTTTACCTTGAGTAAAATTGGAAAAACAGCAGCTTATCTCAGAGCTGGAGGAAGAGTCATCCTGTGGCTCCACTGGAAGGTAGAATGGCTTTGGGTTCTGCTTTCTGGACATTTAAGGGTTTCACCAAAGTAACAAAGCCAGCCTCAGCTACATAATAGAATTTGAGGCCAGTCTGGGCTACGTGAAACCCTATCTCATAAGGAAAAAAAAAATCTGTTACCATAATAAATAGGAAGAATGAAGGATGAGAGGGAGAGAGAAAGGAAGTAGAAAGGGGAAGGGGGAGGGGAAGGAGGGGGGTTGGCAGGAAGTAAAAGATTTATTATAAAGTCATTTCAAAAGCCAGAGATTGAGGGTGGAGAGATGACTTGGGGATTAAGGACACAGGCTGTTCTTTCAGAGGACCTGGGTTCAGTTCCCAGCACACACATAATGGCTCCATAATAGCCTATAACTCCGGTTTCAGGGGATCTGAAAGCTTGTGGCTTTGGCAGGCTTCTGTACATACTTGGTGCACATAAAATCATACAGTCACACACACATACATAAAGATAATAAACAGTCTGGGCCTGTTTGTAGTCTTGGCTTGTAACAGACTCAGCTCTGAAACATCTGTGGAGACTATGCTTCTGGCTGTTGCCAAGGCTAGCCCCTTCCTCAGTCCCAGCAGGAGCCTACAGCAACCCCTGATCCCCTCTGGTGCTACATTCCTATTTGGTTTGCTGTGACCAGGGGCCTATTATTTGAACCAAGCCACCTGTAATGTCAGTATCTTTCATTTTATTCCACGATCTGAGAAGCTTCAGGATGCTTTGGTGCAGAGAGGTAAAAGATATTTACTTTCTATTGTGATGTTTCTCTTTCTTGGAGACTGACCTCAGAAATGCTTCAGTGGCCAAAGGAGATCTGAGAAATCTGGCCTCATTTCCAGAGCTTCTCCTCCGAGCCAAACACCCAGTAAGCAGTGCTGTCCTTTAAAGCCCAATCTGTCTTTTGCTGGGGAGAGGCTAAGCCTGTACTTATTTATGGTTTTTAAAATGGAGTCCCAGATTGACCGGCTGTTCCCCAAAGATGAGTCTCACATCTGGAAGGATGGACCTCTTCTGTGAAGCCACAACAGGGGTGGAGAAGATTCCAGACACCAAACTCAACCCTGGGACAGTATGGCCTCAGGGGAAATGAAACATGCCATTCGTTGCTTTGGACATGGATGATATAATAGAATTCAGGCAGCTGGGGGATTAGAAAAGGCTCACTTAGGAGGAGACCCCTGGAGGAGAAGAATCTGGCCACGTGACCCATGGAACCCAAACACTAGTACCTGAAAAAATAGAGGAAGGAAACGAGCAAGGACATGAGGGGAGGAGGGAGGAGCAGGAGACAGGGCAGGTAAGAGCTGGACTGTGGCTCTCTGAAGAGCCTGTCTATCACTGGGCAGCGGAACCATCTGACCGGTGAATGCTCCACTGTGCAGAGGAAATGGGGCACGTGGCAGGACAGGAATGGGGTGCAAGTGTTACGGAGATACTGCTGGGGTCACCCAGTGGGCTAGAATGGGATGGTGGAGTTGGGGAGATGTGGACCAAGTTGAGAAAGGAGATGGCTCAGGCATCCTTCCATGGCAAAGACCAAAGAGAGTCGAGCTCACTGACTCATTGGTCAGGACTGGGAGAGACACCTAGCAAGCAGCTAAAATATACCGACTGCTTCTGCCATGATATCCTTTTATTCCTGTCTAGCCCCAAAGTGTTAAAAACAAAATCTGAAACACAAAATCTCAAAGAAAGGAAGGAAGGAAGAAATGAACACAATCCCTTTCTCTTTCGCTTTACGAAAGCTGCCCAGACAGCCGTCTCCTCCGCTCCACTGCGCCACAGCAGAGGCTTCTGGGTAGACTGGTGTATACCTGTGGCTCCTGGTGTCCACTCCAGCCTCCACAGCTCAGGGCTGTGTTTAATCACATCAGGCTGGTGTTGCAGTGTCTCAAGGGGAGGCCCAGGGGACCCCCTTACCCACCCTCCTCCTCCTCACACATCTACTCAATTACAAATCCTATCATTTGAGCTGGGCAAGGGAATCTGTGCCACTTGGGTGATAGTGGCCAGAGGTCAGCTGTTCAAGGCCAGGTGCAGCTTTATATAGAATTACTTGAAATTAAAAAAATTCTATTTTATCTTCCTGATATTGCTTAACCCCACCTGTTCTCTGTCACTGTCACCTTCTCGGTCCAGATCACCATCGATTTACAGCTCTCCCTCCAGCCTGGTCCTGTCCCTCCACTCTCCAATCTGAGCATGAACTCTGAATGAGATGTTAAAGTTCAGTCTCAGCCCTGCCTCTGACGGACTATGTGACTTGGGTGACCAAAGAGATTTGAAAAGGTTGTTAGACAATTCTATGATCTATCACATGACCAAAGACCAGGTTCCAGTGTGAACTCACAAGCCAATAGCTCTTCTCAGTGGGAAGCTCAGCTGCAGCTGCCCCCTCAAGTGAGCTGGATCCCATCCTGCAGCATGTTCCCAAAAATTGCTGATCCTCATCTCTGCCAATGGTACCTTATCAGGGAAGATTTTAGGCACAGGTCCAAGGACTTTGAGATGTGAGATTACCTTAGATTATTTGGGTGAGTTTCAAATGCCCACATTTCCCAGCCAAAAAGGCAGAGGCAACGTGACACTCATACAGAAAAACAAACAAACAAAAAACACAAAAAGAGGCATTATGAAAATACAGGAACAGAAGAGGCTGCCTCCCCTTCATGGGAAAACTCAATTTTGTCCACAGTCTGGGCCCTGCTGGTTCCTCCAGTCCCCTAGGCCTCCAAATGCTGTTAAACCACAGCTCAGTGCTGTATTAAGAGGCAGCAAGGTTGGGCTGGAGTGGACACCAGAAGCCACAGGTATGCACCAGTCTACCCAGAAGCCTCTGCTGTGGCACAATGGAGCAGAAGAGTCAGCTGCTTAGGCAGCTTTCATATATGAACAATGTATGACTCTTACAGAGAGAATGGGTTAAGAATCTGACTTGGGCAGCTGATCAAAAGTTGGTGGAATACCTCCCTGGAGTCAGTAAATTTAGGAGGAAAAGCAGTTGGGGCCAAAGACTAAGTTCTGAGCTTAAGGCTTTTTTGAGTTTGAGGTATATGAGGCTTATAATTGTGCATAATTGATTGTGCAGATATTTGCATTCAGAGCTTTAAGATAGAGTATATATCACCAGCCTATAGATGGTAATTCGAACCGTAGACATCTTCAACAGACCAGCAAGAAAATGAAAGTGAGAAGCTTGTGACAGAGCCCTGAGTGGTCAAGGGGCAGGCAGATGTAGGTGTTCCCAAGGGACTCTGAGATGGAGAGGTCAGAGAGATCCAGGGAGGTCAGGAGGATATAGGCTCCTCGTGGGTGAGGGAAGAAGGAGGAATAAGTGGTTCATGGCCACCAGAGTCAATCATGGCATCTGCAGCATGTCTGCTGGACTTGAAAGAGAGTTGGCAAAGGAGGCATTGGAGAAGTGTTGGGGGTGGGAGCCAGACTGTAGTGGGTGGAGGAGTGAATGGAGGTGCGGAAATGGATGTGGTGACTCATTCTTTCAAAAGACTGGGCTCCATAGGAGGAGCCAGGCCCTGCAGGGAGGTAGAAGAATGTGGGGTGGAGGCAGGGTTTATTTTTAAGATGGAAAAGGGATGGGGAGAAGGGGGAAAGTGATGGTCTACATGAAAATTACCATTGTCATCGTCCTCTTCACGGGCACCAGCTAGCAACTACAAGGGAAGCGTGCCTGCCCCCTTCTTTCTGTAAACATGTACCAGTTCCATTCTTCACCCTTCTCCTTCAGAGGGCTTCTCCCTGCTGCTGCATCTGTCTTCATCTCCATACTGATGCCCAAGGTGCTGCCCAGACCCTCCACCATCTCAGCTATGCCCCTGCGGCCATACCCCTGTCTGCCAAGACCTTTGTGAAGGTGGTATACACACTTTTGCTTTGCATAGAGCAATGCAGTCTTCTGTAGTTTGACCCAAGGAATTGAGCCATAAATGCGCCTGCCCTTTCATCTTAGGAGGCCAAAGTGCCTTTGCTGGGAGAAGAGGCTCTAAGAAATACTCCTAGCAACACGAGGGTGTACAAGTAGCAAGGCAGGAGCGAGGTCCTGGGCTAATTGTGTACTGAACAGAAGTGAAGGCAGGTCTCTCTCAGAGCTTGTCTTCCACTCTAGAGTTACCTTTGCTCAGAGCTCAGGCGCTCCTTCAAAGAAAGGAGCAGACTCTGCTGAGAGGCGCTTCCTTCCTGGGGAGCTCAGAGAGGCCTCTCATCATGCTGCCCCTGAGTCAGTCATGCCGCTACCAATCTGTGAAAGTCCTTCAAATCCAAAGTGTATGGGTCGGGACTCTGAAGAACATCTTTCTAGTGGCCATCTGCATCTACATTTGGTGAGTCAGTCTGGGGGCTCCATGACCCAAACCTCCTTCTCCACCTCCACTCTATCCTGGCTCCTCCACTCTACCTTCCCTGTGGCCAGACTGGTCCACAGAGGTTTCTGGGTGACCCTAGCTTATCCTGTTTCAGGTCTCTTGTACCTGCCAGGTTCTCCAGCTCTTCCCTCCTCACCTCTCGTCTTGGCCATTCTACCAGGCTCAGCTACACACCTGGCTGGATCCTTAAGACTGTGCTTGCTCCTGGGGCTGGTGGCTTTGCATGCATTGAATATAAGTTTCTTAGAGCTGACAGTCATTGGGATTAGAGATTAGAGAATTGTTACCTCATCCAAGGACTGAACCCATAGCCCAGAGAGGAAGCCTGGCTTCTCTTGAGTCCTCACACAGTCAAGAGCTCTCAACTGGATTGATCATTAGGCTTTCTAACGGGCAAGACACTGCCAACTCTCTTTGCCTCTTTTCCCCTTTGATGCGTCTCTAGGTTGTGTTTATAGAATTTTCATGTTTGTCAGGTGGTGGCGGTGCATGATTTTAATGCCAGCACTCGGGAGGCAGAGGCAGCAGATCTCTGTGAGTTTGAGGCCAACCTGGTCTACAGAGTGAGTTCCAGGACAGCCAAAGCTACACAGAGAAACCCGTCTTGACCCCCCCCAAATGTTTATTATGATACAAAGGCCCATTATGCTTGCAAAGCCTTCATGATTTTGACAGGGCTGGATTCTATTTAAGATGATCATGTGTTACATATTCTAGAATGGATATGATGCATCAGACTGAGCTTCCCAAATGGTAGTGCATAAGTTGTAGTGGAGGAAGATTACTTGAAAGGGCATGCAAGTATTCTGCATGTGTTTTGAAATTGAAGTGAGATGGGACACTCATAATTGTATTTGTCTACAGTGTTCTATTAAGCTCCGTGTCATACAGGCTGAGTGGGTCCTCAACCCAAATGTCTAGCATCAACACATTAAAAAAAAAAAATCTCACATTTTGAGTGAGTGTGCATGCTCATGTGCCATGGTGTGCATGGGAAGGCCAGAGAACAACCTTTGGAAATCAGCTCTCAGCTTCCATCATGTGGATTCTGGGCAAGGAGCCCAGATCATCAGTCTCATGGGCAAGTGCCTTCCTCACTAGACCATCTCACTGGACCAATTTCTTTCTTCTTTAGCTGCTGTTGGAGAAACACTAAAATCTACTATGAATAATATAATACCTATGTGCTACTGTGCAACTTAAGAAACAAAGCATACGGATCCAGGCTTGCTCTCTGTAAACTCATCCTTCATCCCATTCTCTTCCCCTGGCAAACATCATCCTGAATTTGATGTTTGTTTTTATATTTCTATAGACACATGTCCATATCTATAAAAATGTGTGAATTTATTTTTCTTTTTAGACAGGGTTTCTCTGTGTAGCCCCGGCTGTCTTAGAGCTCACTCTGTAGACTAGGCTGGCCTTGAACTTAGAGATCCTCCTGCCTCTGCCTCCCAAGTGCTGCAATTAAAGGTGTATGTGTTTTTATCTTACCTATATAGGTAAAATTCATATAGCATAAAGAGGGGGGAGCAATAAAGAACTATTTTAAAGTGGACACACAGGTGGCATTTAACACATGCTCAGTGTTACGTAATAAATGCCTTTGTCTACTCATATATTTTTGTCATCTTAAAAGGAAATAATGCACTATTGTCCCTCCCCATTTCTTCTTTCCTGTAACTATCCATCTTCTGACCCTATACATTCATCTCTTCTGTATGTTTCTTATATATGAAGTGACCTTCTGGGTGTGGTGGTGCATGCCTTTAATCTCAACATTCAAGAAGCCAAAACAAAGCAAAACAAAAACCTGATGACCTGAAATAAAAGCAAGCAGAGCTGAGGTGTTACTGAACCCTGGGACAGAGCCATTCAACCCTCCACGAACGGGACTGAGTTGAAATTCTGTCTATAGTAGTTAATACTGGGGGTGGGGGGGTGTCACAACTGCTGGTCCCAGTTTGCAGAGAGGGAGAGTCACAAAGAAGCAGGTGGCTGGGCAGAAGCAGGCTGGGAGCAGACGGAGTTCCCACAGGCCCCAGAGTCTGCAGCCCAAACCACTGCCCCGGGTAGTGAGAAAACCACTGATGCTGTCTTGTCTGTCTTCAGCTTTGCTTTGGTGAGTGACAAGCTTTATCAGCGGAAAGAATCTGTTATCAGCTCAGTGCACACCAAAGTCAAAGGGATCGCAGAGGTCACGGAGAATGTCATGGAGAGTGGAGTGATGAAGTCACTGCACAGTGTCTTTGACACTGCAGACTACACCTTTCCTTTGCAGGTGAGTTCCAGGCAACCAGGACTCATTTTTGGTCACTGCCTCTCTCTCCCCATCCTTAGGGATCTAGAGTCTCATTCCAAAAACAGTTGGTTTGGGACTAGGGATCTAGCTTATCTGGTAGTATGCTCGGCTAGCATGCACAAAAGCCTGGAGTCAATACCTACCACCACACAAAACCAGTGGTAGTATAAGTCTGTAGCCCCAGGAGATCAAGGGTGGAGAATTGGAAGTTCAAGGTCACCCTCAGCTGCATAGTGAGTTTGAGGCCAATGTGGAATACATAAGACCTTCTCTCAGTAGAAAAGAAAAACGTTGGCCCTATTTAAAACCTGTGAAATCCCAACTGAGAAAACCTAAAAACTGCAAAACTGGGTCATATCCAGCAGCTCAAAGAAGATGCGTCTTTGCTTAATCGAGTCCTCCCGGGCTGCTCGAAATAGCAGAGCATCCTGGCATTTTCCAAATGTGATCTGATTCACTGGTCCTGACGCCCAAGCAAGGGGCTTGAGAAGCAGGGCCACTGCAAGGCAAACTCAGCCAGGATTCAGAAGGGCAGAGAGCGTGTCCTCTGCGTGGCTTGCATAACCTTTTATCACTGAAAATGCCTCCAGGAGAAGGTTCTTGAGTTTTTCTAAAGGATGTGGTGACAAAGAGAGAAAATGTGTAGGTCACAGAGAATGGTGTGGCTAGCTGAGTCTGCAAAGCAGTTAACCAAAAAAGGAGAAAGGAAAGGAGTTAGGAACAGATGGGGGTGGGAGGAACAAAGGAGCCCATTTGAGACCCTGGGGAGCCGGAGCACTTGGCAAAATCATCAGGCCCAAGGCTATTTGTTTCTAGCTACAAACCATGAAAGCCGCTGATTGCCCAGGTAGTGAAAGTTCCATAGCCTTACATTAAGTGCTGAGAAATCTGAAGAGCTCGCCCAGAGTGTAGCCCACACCACACCTCCACTTCCCCAGCTCTCCAGAGTCTCAATTTAATGGGATTTTTCTGTGTCGGAAAAATGACACAGCTGCTTTTGAGGCTGGCTTGGAAAATGATTTCTCCCTACATTTGAAAGCTCCTCTGCTTCCCCTTGCCTGGTGAGACAATTCCCACAGCTTTGATGTTAAGCCCTTGGCAAAGTCCATGCTGCCCACGGGCTAGTTTCTAGAGGCTTCCAACAGTACAAAGGCTTTGCCTGTGGCACTTAGCAAAACATGATGCTTAAGGAGTTCTGCCCCCCAAGGTCATGTCTGCCTTTCCATTTCTCTCTGCAGGGGAACTCGTTCTTCGTAATGACAAACTTTCTCAAGTCAGAAGGCCAAGAACAGAAGCTATGTCCTGAGGTAAGTTGGGGACTCTCTCAGAGAGGTCAAGGGGAGATGTGTCCTGGGAAAGAGCTCTATGTCTGCTCACCTCAGTCTAGGCGCCTGTGTAACACCTACTCTTGCCTTCACAGGCTCTCTCTGCAGCTCACAACAATATGGTTCCTGGCATGTGTGTTATTTATTTTAAATTTCACTGGAGCCTCCAAATTTAGGAGGATACTCCTAAGGTCTATTTTACACAAGAAAACACTGAAGACATGTCATGGTCCACTGCAAGCCCTCAGAAAGTGTGCTGCTTGTAGAACCAAAATGATCACCCAGAGCAGATGAAACCCAAGGCTTCCACGGGGCACTGCTGGCCTGGAAGGCATTACATGACTCTGAGGAGGGAGTTTAGCCTACCCTGAAATCTGGCCTAAGTCATTCCACCTGGACAGGTGCCTTCTCTCTTGGCATGTCAATACTCACACAATCCCTGCTCATCTCAATAAATGTGGCCAAGCCCCAATGTACAGCTGAATATGTATGGCTTGTTCTAGTTAGTCAAACTCCTGTATCTGAAGAGCTTCCCAAAGCTTGGTCTAGTCTCTAAGTTTCAGTTCTGTGGTGAACTGAGCTTAGCCAGGTGGCTGACTTTCTGGTTGATTTGGCTTCTCTCACATAGTTGTGGCTGCAAAGCAGCTGCTGTTAGCATTGTTTAGAAGCTCAAAGTGCTAAGCACCTCTTCACTTCCAGGGTCTCTCTGGAGTTTTTCCTCTTCTAGGGGTGTTTCCACATGCTTCCTCCAGAAGACAGCTTTCCAAACTGCAGCTCAGGGACCCCAGAGCCAAGAAGGCAGAAAAAGGCATAAGCCTGGAACTGGTGCCATGCTAGTTCTGTGATCACACACAGGCCCAACTCCAAGCGGAGGGGAATACTTCATCTGTGGGTCAGGAGAGTGACCAAGAACCTCTCCAACCCATGCAACAATGACAGACTAATATTGTTAGAGTTTCTTTTACAGACAAAAATAGACCTGCTTTCTCCTCTTTCCTGGCAGTTCCTTATAGTTGATAATGAACATCGCAACTGCCCATAAGCCATAGTACATAATCATTCATTCATTCACTCAGTTATTCATACTCTGAGGATCAAGACCTGTTATAAGTCAGGCAGGTAGTTAGGCTACAGAGATGTGACCCAAGACGTTGCAGTTAAAAGATTCATAGTTAAATTTAGGGGTTACCAAGAGAAGAACCCAGGGACCTGGTGAGCCACAGAAAGAAAGCAATCCAGCCAGTGAAGAGAAAAGAACTCTGAAACCGTGGGAACTACTCCCTGAGTAAGGACTACTGAGGAGTCCTCTTTCCAAAACTCACTCCATCTTCATAGCATCCACTTAAGCCAGAGCGCTTCGCTCTTCTTTAACAGACGAGTCAAACACAGCTTAGAGGAAGTGAAATGACTTGGCCAAGGTAACACACCCCACAGAGGAAGCTGCTCTCACAGAACCCAGGGATACCTGGACTCAAGACCCAGAGCCTTGCCCTGGTCTCATAAAAAACACAAGTGAGCCACCAGGCAGTGGTGGCGCCTGCCTTTAACCCCAGCACTCAGGAGGCAGAGGCAGGTGGGTCTCTGTGAGTTGGAGGCCAGCCTGATCTACAGAATGAGTTCCAAGACAGCTAGGGCTATACAGAGAAACTGTTTCCACAAACAAACAGAAACAGATGCCCAGAGGACAATGAGCACAGGCTACTGCATACCTGTTCTGTCTTTCCTGAGAATGGAGTCAAGCACACACACTAAGCCCCCCTTTTCCCTTCCCTTACTCTATCCTTCAGGCCCCAGACACAGCTGACCCATTTTCTCCAGCCAGGAGTGTGCTGACAATGTCCTCTCTTCTCACATGGCCCGCTGCACCTTGGTACCCGTCAGCTTCTCAGTCCTGTGGTGACAGGCCACTACAACCTCGGCCCTGCCACCTGTTCTCTACCCCAAAGGCCACCCATGAAAGTGCCTCCTGGCTGCCTTGACACCTGCTGTTTATATTTTTATTTTTGAGATATGATTCATACACTTGAAAACATATGGCTTCCAAGTATATAACATGGTGATTTTTTTTTTTTGCAATATTATACAAACTATCCCCATAATTTCCTAATTACAGAAAATTTTCTATTCCCCCACCAAGGAAAACTTTGACTTCCAAAACAAATTGTTCCCATTAGTGACCAATCTCTCTGCCCTCCCCACAGCCATTGACAACCAGTCTGCTCTCCCTCTGTGGATTTGGCTATCCAGGCCATTTTCTATACATAGAACCACACAGGACGTGGCCTCTTCTGTCTGGCCCCTTTCACACTGCATCATGTTTTGAAGTCAGTCCGTGACGTAGCCTGTGCCGGGACCTGACTGAACAAGACTCCACATATGGGGGCTGGAAAAATGGGTCAGTTATTAATGTGTTTGCCATTCGCACATGAGGATCTGAGTTTGATTCCAGGCATCTGCATAAAAAAGCCTGGTTAGTTATGCTCACTTGTGATCTTAGTGAGGCAGATAGGTGGATTCCAGGGGCTTGATGGTATGCTAGCCAACCCAGCCAAATAGGTGAGCTACAGTCTTAGGGGGAGACATTGTTTCAAAAAATAAAGTGGAGAGTAACAAAAAAAGACACCTGACATTGACCTCTGGCACGCAGGCACCCACACGCGCGCATATGTGTGTGTGTGTGTGTGTGTGTGTGAATGTGTGTACACACACACATACACACACATTCATGCACACATATGTACACACACACACATACACACACATTCACGCACACATATGAATGAACCACCTTTTATTTGTCTGGTCTCACTGGGTGGATTTGGTCTGTTGTGACTTTCTGACCTCAGGAAGTAGTAGTGCTGCAGTGAATAGTGGTGAGCAAGGTTTTGTGGTACCTTGGTGATGCAATGCTCATTCTCTGTTCTCCTGCCTTTCTTCCTGCAGTATCCCACCCGCAGCTCACAATGTCATTCTGACCAGAAGTGTAAAAAGGGATGGATGGACCCGCAAAGCAAAGGTACTTTTCAGTGTCGTCTTTCTCTGACCTGCTGAGGGGGGTGGTCTGGCTTCTTTGTGACATACATGATGTCCAGTTTCGAGTTCTTGGCCTCTGGCTCTCAGTCGCCTCTTTTTCCTTCCGCCAAATCACAGGCCAGGATGTCTGTTCCCTCAGTTGTCCCCAACAAACCAGCTGAAGCCTGTAATTATGAGGAATGTCCCAGTGAGCGATGTAGGTTCAGGGTCTAATTGCTGGAGAACTTCCCAAAGGCCGAGAACCTTGAACCCCAAAGAACCTGGGAGTTTAGCCTTTTAACCTCATCTTTCCTCTTTTTCCTTGTTCCCGCTTTCTTTTCTTTCTCAGTACTGAAGATCCAACCCAGAGCTTCTTGCAGGCTGCGTAAGCACTCCACCATTGAGCTACAGCCCAGCTTTGCAAAAAAGACATTGCCTGGTGTTTTAACTTTAAAAGGCATAGGATTCTGGTGTGGTAGTGCAGGTTTTAATCCCAACACTCCTGGGGCAGACGTAGAGGCAGGTGGATCTTTGTGAGTTCGAGGCCAGCCTTGTTTATATAGCAAGTTCCAGGCCAGCCTGAACTTAAAGAGACCCTGTCTCAAAACAAAGAAATAAGAGCCACTAGTGGTTCCAGTGTACATGCTTGCACTCAACAGAAAAGCCCCTGAGTGTTGCGTTCCACTCCATAACATGTGAGCTGCCATGGAGATCTAAAGTGGCTTGCATTTTATCAGTTCCTTCTCTTCCTGACACTCCCAAGTTCATCATGTGGCTTCACACATCCCCAGATGAGCCGTGTACCCCTGGAGACACTCAGTTGCCACACGAGAAGCCATACTTTACATACGTATAAAGCATGTACATTGTATACAGAACTCTCCTCTCGGGCATCTCTTCCTGCAAAAACTAGCAAAGAAAACAAAGGGCCGGCAGGCTCCAGCATCTCCTTGTGCTCTCTCTAGGCCTTTCTAAGGATGTACTGTCAAGAGTTCTGTTTGGCATGGAGTGCATGTGTGATGAGGGTGGGCTTCACAGAAGAGGGAACTGCTTGGGCTTAAGAGTGTAACATAGAGGCTGGAGAGATGGCTCAGAGGTTAAGAACTTTGACTGCTCTTCCAGAGGTCCTGAGTTCAATTCCCAGCAACCACATGGTGGCTCACAACCATCTATAATAGGATCTGGTGCTCTCTTCTGGCATGCAGGCAGAACACTGCATATATAATAAATAAATAAACCTAAATAAAATAAAAGACTGTAGTGTCGTTGCTGTGTGGGCTGAGTAGTACATGGTGCCCCCTAGGGATATTCCTTTTCCGGTTCATTCACATCTGTGGTTCTTCAACCCCTTAAAACTTGTAGGAATCCAGACTGGCAAGTGTATACCATATGATAAGAACAGGAAGACCTGTGAAGTCTTTGCTTGGTGTCCTGCTGAGGAAGGGAAAGAAGCCCCCCGGTGAGTTGCGTGGTGGTGGTGGGGGCACAAAGAGTGGCCTTAGCGGTGCCAGGTGAGGCTTTTCCAGGACTCCAGGGTTTCTCTGACCAGCATAGCCCTGGCTGCAAAGTCCTGGCTTTGAGACCTCTACGCCATCTCGGGGAAAGCTCTGCCAGCTCTTACCATGTTATAGAAATCCTGAGCCAGCTGGCATGTAGCTGTGACACGGAATAGCCTTAAGTGAGTGGTCCTGCTTAGCACGGCTGCTCTGGAAGAGCAGGGTTTGCTCTGACCCATCTGTCCTCACATTAAATGACAAAGAATATGGGGAAGCAAAGCTGGGGAGGTGGTTCAGTGAGTACAGCACCTGCCCAGCAAGCCCGAGGACCTGAGTTTGAATCCCAAGCACCGACATAAATAGCCAGGGGTAGCAGCAGATGGCTGCGGTCCCCAGTTGAGGAGATGGAGTCAGGGAGCAGGATGGGGAAGGTGGGGGGTGGAGAGATGGGGGGAGTGCTCCTAGGAGTATAGTGGTTCTAGAGCATCTCTGTCCAGTAGAACTTTCTTCAGTGATGGGAATGTTTGGTACCCATGGTGTCTAACAAATAAGGAATGGAATTTTAATTACAAATACATTTGCCAGGTGGCGGTGGCAGTGCATGACTTTAATCTTAGCACCCAGGAGGCAAAGGTAGGAGGATCTCTGTGAGTTTGAGAGTTTAAGGCCAACCTGTTCTCCAGAGTGAGTTCCAAGATAGCCAGGGCTACACAGAGAAACTGTCTTGAAAAAGAAAAAAAAATTTAATTAAAATATTTTTATATTATACTTATTTACATTTATATTTGTCTGCTTGCTTATATATATATGGGTACTTATATGCCATAACATGCATCTGGACCCCAGAGGACAACTTGCAGAAATGAATTCTTTCTACCACGTGGGTCCTAGGAAGTGAGCTCAGGCCATCCAGGCTTAGTGAGGACCTTTACCCACTGGGCTGCCTCACTGGTCCTAATTTCAATTTCAATATCCACTTATGCTTAAAGATTTCCCAAACCAAGCAGGACAAAGAGAAGGCTGCCCAAGCTGATGGTGCAGATGGCTCAGGCCAATGTCAGGGTGCAGGCAGTAGGCAGTAGGCACCCTGGCCTTTGCTTGTCAGCCCAGTTTCATTTCTAGGCGAGAGAAGTTTCTGTGTTCAGGAGGTACTATGCTGTGGGCGGGACACCAGCCTACACTGCAGTACTGCTTGGGTACACAGAGGACTCCGTGGTTGTCACTCTAGGTCTGTCACCAATTCATTAATCAGAAGAACACGGCGTGTCTCCACATGCCTGTCCCAAAGCTCTCTTTTTCATTCCTTTTAATGTTGTCAGTGGCATCGTCCTTGAGACAGAGTCTCACTATATAGCCCTGGCTCTCCTAGAACTAGATCTGTAGACCAGGAGGGCCTCGAGCTCACAGGGATCCACGTGCCTTCTGTCTCCAGTGTGCTGGGATTAAATATGTGTGCCACCACCACTCAGCTAAGTTTAAAATATCTTAAGGCCAGAATCCAGAGCAAATCAGGAATTCATTGTAAATATTACTATTTTATGCAAGTACCATAAACCTGACTTTATTCAACAGAAAAAGAAGGTATATTTCTTAAATTAATTAATTAATTTTCACTCCATAAATGAGACATCCAGAATCCCTGGTTCTGGGCTTGAAGGTGTATGGTTCTTCTCTCTTCTCCCCCCAAATCTCTCTACTTATTCTCTCTGCTGCTTTGACTTTCCTGACATTGTAGCTAACAGAGTTCAAGAATTACTTTAACTTTCTGTTTCCAGGAAAGCTCTGGAATGTACTCATTGACATAACTATGTATCATGACCTCTATGAACCAATCACTGTGGTCAAGGGGGGCTGGTGCTATGTCCATGCAGGAAGTCTGGATGAACAGGAAGTGGAGCTGTACTCACCCAGCCCTCTGGAGTATCGGGACTGGGAGCCCGAGAAGACTGAGCCTATGTGACAAGAGGGGAGTGTGGATACTGCATAGGCTAAAATGATATTTTCCATAGCTGTGCCCCAATAGAACCAAAACTAGGTTCCAGAACCCCTGGCTTTAAAGTCGGTTCTTGGTGCCCTTCTCCTTTGCCTGCTGTTGCTGCTGTGCTTAAAGAAACTGTACCAGGGTTGTTTGATTGCTTGGGCTTTGGTTTACGTTCTGGTTTGGTTTGGGTTTTTGTTCTTTTCAAAACGGGTCTCTAGAACAGGCTGGCCTTGAACTCAGAGCTCCACCTGCCTTTTGTCTACAGAGTGTTGGGATTAAAGGCTTGTGCCACCAATGCCCATTGGCATTTGTTTTTGTTTTTTAACCTTTAGCCAGCCTCCATCTTTCATAGATTCTCAACTGCTGATGATCATATGCATCACTGTATCCCAGTGCCCTACTCCATGTCCAGCACCATAAATTATTTACTAATGAATGGCTGGTTGGCTGGTGAGTGGGTGGCCTTCTTGTGGCCTGGAATTCTGATTCCTCTAACTCAGAGTAAAACTGGATGGTACCCAGAGCCTCTGATGAATGAATGAATAAATAATATAGAAAACTCTGTATGGGGTCCTACATACAGGACTGGCCCTTTATTATTCAGCCTTGCAGGGACTTCCAGCCTATCCAGGAAACCTCAAACATGGGTGCTCAAGAGCTGACTAGCACTGGCTCAAAGCCAATTATGCTTATTCTGTCTCGGTTTCAAATTTACTGGTGGTTGGGAGCTTGACACCATCCATGGTGGGAACATTTATGGCACGGTAATCAGCAAGGGATGTGAGTGATATAGATGGGACGCTCTTTCTTATTGTCAGATGTTAACACATCACCACACAACAGCCAAACATGCAATTGTATCACTGTTGGCCATACCACTATCATTGCCATGGAGATCTTAAGAAGGGAGACTTCTGGGAGAAGCTGCAGGCCTCACAGTGAACTCTGTAAAATTCCTGTATTTGTTTATCTTCACTCAAAAGCACAAAACCATAGCCCTCTGGTCCCATGAACTCTTGGTCCCTAACGTCACCCATGTGGTTCTCTCCCAGGCCTGCACTCTTGAGGAGTGCTGAGAACTTCACTGTCCTCATCAAGAACAACATTGACTTCCCCGGCCACAACTACACTACGTAAGCATTTTGAACGCCCGGCTGTATGTATCCGTTTGTATGTATCAGTTATCTAGGCTGTGGAAGAAATGATCCCCAAACTAGACAGCCTAAAAGTTACGGGAGCTTTTCCTCTCATCTGTGGATTGGTAGTCTGGAAATGTCTTTGCTGGGTGGTTCTGGCTCCTGGTCTACCCAGAGCTGTCAGTCAAACTTCTGTTAAGTCTACGTTTGATTAGAGCAGTCCTTACCCATGTGGCCGAGGCAGCAGAGCTAAGCTCCTCATCATGCTCATCTCACCCAAGGGTTGTTTGAACATCTTTAGGAGGAGGTGGCTGCTTCAGCAGAGTCTGCATAGCAGGTGAGCAAGGGCAACTGAGGTGCAAGCTAAAGTCTTTGGAAGTGATACCCAACCAATTCTGCAATATGCTGTTGGTCACAGAGGCTGCTCTTAGCACAATGTAAGAGGACATTCTACAAGGGTTCTTGAGAGACAAGGGAACTGCCACACAGCTCATATCACTGAGCAATGGCTCTGTTGGCAGCAGACCAATATTAAGTTCAACAATGTCCTGTTGGGAGTTGGATAGCAGCAGTGGTGGAGCATTTACACCATGGTAACCATCAAGCTCTACTTAGCAGGCATTGGTTTTCCCTTTAGAGAGATTGTTAAAACATCTGTTTGTTTGCAATTCTGCACAGGAGAAACATCTTGCCAGATATGAACGTCTCTTGTACCTTTCATAAAATTCAGAACCCTCAGTGTCCCATTTTCCGGCTAGGAGACATCTTCCAAGAAGCAGGAGAGAATTTTTCAGAGGTGGCAATTCAGGTTGGTGGAGTTTTTGCACAGTGGTTACATGTGTGTCTGGGTGTAGAGGCTGTTAAATAGCAGTGTCTGATGGTAGAGGCTGGCATTCTGGCTCCTAAATTCATGGCTCACATATATTTGTATTTGGCAAACCATACCCAGTGCCAAGGGCTTTACATGCATTCCTTCAAGGGATCCCACAATTCTGAGTGAGCTACTTGTGCATTTCTCCTGTGGCTGCAGTAACAAATTACCACTAATGAGTCAGCTTAAAATGACGTACTTTTTCTTCTGTGCCTGGAGTGGAAGTCCAGAATCAGAGCTGAATGTGGGTGTCAACAGCCGTGCACTCCCTCTGGAGGCTCCAGGAGAGAATGCATGTCCCAGCTGTGTTTATTTATTGGTTGATAATCTCTTCCTTCATCTTTTTTGGGGGGGAGGGGAGCAGAGTTTTGCTTTGTAGTCCTGGCTGTCCTGGAGCTCACTCTGTAGACCAGGCTGGCCTCGAACCCACAGAGAGATCTATCTGCCTTTTCCTCCCGAGTGGGTGGGATTAAAGGCATGCTCCACCACCACTCAACACTACTTTTTGGTCTCTTGAGAGCAGTCTCATTAGGTAGCCCAGGCTGGCCTGGAACTCTCTATCTTCCTTAGTTTCCCACACACCCACATCCTATGAGTATGCCACCACATTCTGTATGATATCTGTGTCTCTTATAAAAACACTTATATTTAGGATATGGGGTACCTCTAGGAGGGTATTCAAGACCAAGCAGCCTGCCCATCTCAGGATCCTTCATTTGCTCATAGTTGCTGAAGTCCTTTCTTGAGGAAGCTCAGAGAGAAAGCAGAGAAGGTGTTTGACGTGGTCCCCTGGATTCCAGGCTAATCAGTTAATCTTCATCTTTAGTGAGGAGGAGTGAGGAAGGAGTTTGACTGCAGGGATGGTTTGTTAAAAGTTACATTTTAGGAGTTAATCTGAGATATTGGGACCCAAAAGAGACGAGGAGGGAGGCATGCCTGATGTTGTCACGGTATACCATGTCGCCCATATTTATGGCACCAGAACCTTTTTTTTTTTTTTCTTTTGAGACAGAGAGAGTTTCTCTGTGTAGCATTGGTTGTCCTGGAACTCACCCTGCAGACCAAGCTTCCCTCAAACCTGCCTCTGCTGCCTCCCAAGTGCTAAGATTAAAGGTGTGTGCCGCTTCAGCCACCACCACTGGCTACACTGAAACCTTTTAATGAGTATTTTTCCCATAGAGAGAAAACCTTTCCTGCAATGATATTACTGAGCAGGACAATGTTATTACTATTGCATAACCCACACCCAACAATCTTAGTGACTTTCCTGTTGACTTTCCCCCAAGGGAGGAATCATGGGCATTGAGATCTACTGGGATTGCAACTTGGACAGCTGGTCCCATCACTGTTATCCCAAATACAGCTTCCGCCGCCTGGATGACAAGTATACCAATGAGTCTTTGATCCCTGGCTACAACTTCAGGTAACAGTATAGAATGTGCCCATGGGTACAATCAGCAAACAGAAATGACAAGGTTTGGACTTCATGGCTGCTACTATATTATAGTAAGGGCACATAGACAAAAAAAATGTAAGTGAATGTAATATTATAGTTCATCAGCATTGCTAGTCATTAAGGAAATGCAAGAAAAAACACAATAAGATAAAATTGTAGGACCAAGGAGATGGCTCAGTGAGTAAGGTGCTTGATGCTAAGCACAGAGACCTGAGTGTGATCCTCAGACATGCACAGTGAAAGGGCAGAACTGGCTCTCCAAGTTGTCCTCTGACCTACACATATACACACACAATAAGCAAATAAATGTTAAAGCTGAAAAAAAAGTGTTACAATTGTGAATACACTAGAATGGCTAAAATTGTAAAAGACCAGGGCCAGAGAGATGGCTGAGCAGTTAAGAGTACTGGCTGCTCTTTGAGAAGACCCAGGTTTGATTCCCAACACACAGCATGGTGACTCACAACCATCCACATATTCAATTCCAGGGGATTCATCTAATAGGTGAGCACACAGTACATATGTGTGTGTACATACATACATATATATATGTAACATAATCATAAAAGATAAATCTTAAAAAAAAAAAACATAAAGCAAGAGTATTCCCCTCCCAGGCCCCTCCCACTCTCAGGAATTCTCTCATTTTTCTTTAATGAATCTATATTCACTCTGTTTGCATCGTAAATAGAAATTTAAAAATCAAACAAAAGAAGTTTTGTACACAAATATTCATAGTAGTCTTATTTATAGCAGCAAAAAAAAAAAAACTGAGAAGCCAAATGCCAAGCAGAGGTGAGTGGAACCCTGCAGTATATTTGCACAGCGGAAAGCTACTCACCACAAATAAGGAAGGAACAGAGTGTGGGTACTAGTGATACCTGGGAGTTAGTTCTACAAATGTTATGTTGAAAAGCAAGATCTAAATGGTATGTGTTACATGACATGATGCTGTTTGGATGAAGTTCAAGAATAGGCAAAGCATGGGCTGCTGAGATGGCTTCGTGGGAAGGGTGTTTGCTGCCCAATGACTGAGTTCAAGCCCCAGAGCCCACATGATGGAAGGAGAGAACCACTTCCTGTAGGTCATCTCCTGACCTTCACAAGTACCATGGCATGAACACAGACAGACAGACAGACACACACACAAAATAAGTAATTTTTTTAAAAAGTAGGCAAGACTCGTCTATGATAAAAGAAGATAGGATATGGGGTTCTGGGGTTCTGGCCTGGGAAAAGGTTTTCTGAGAAAACGGAATGCTCTGAGTTGAAGGAATTTTGATGAAAGCACAAGGTTTTCTTTTGTCAAAACCCATTACTAGGCATGATGGTACATGTCTTTAATACTAGCCTGCAGAAGCAGAGGTAGGTAGATTTCTGTGAGTTTAAAAACAACCTGTTCTACACAGCAAGTTCCAAGCTAGCCAGAGCTACTTAGAGAAACCTCACCTCAGAATAAATAAATAAAATAAGCAAACAAGCAAACAAAAAAAGAACAGAAATTTTCACATTGTAAGCCATGTAAATGATATCTCAGTAGAACAGAGAGATGTAATTAGAGCATTTCTAAAGATGGTAAAGTGCTCTGAAGAAAATCAAACAAGATAATGTGATGGAAAGATATAGCCAGGGAAGCCTCTCCAAGCAGGAGCCTGCAGGCATGGCCCTTTCTCTAAGAGGGAAGACAGGAACTTGGGCCCTAAGAAGAAACTTAGAAAGCAAAGTCACATCTGTGAACCCCTTCACAGCCACATTCTAGACTAGCAACTCTCAAGATGTGGTGCTGAGCATCAGCATCACATAGGGCTCAAAAATGTGCATTTCTGGGCCCACCTGGACCTCCTAATTCACACTGTGCAGCAATGAGGCTGTGATCTACAGTTTCACAAGTTTCCACGGGGCTCACGTGAATCTGAACACTGCTGATGCGGATGCCTATCCTCCCTCATCTGGGTGCTTGCTATGGTGAGAGCATTGCAGTGCCTCCCTAACTCTGATGTAGCCAACACCTACATTGGAACAAGATCCCCTTGGAGACTCCGTTTATCTCTCTGTACCTGTAGAATGCTTTAAACCTTGTCATAGTCTACACAAAGATCTGGGCTTCCTTTTTTTTTTTTTTTTTTTTTTTTCCCAAGGGAAAACTAAAGTGTTTGACAAAGAGTTTATAAATTTTAAGTAACACTGGGCCCATATCAAATCTGA
The DNA here is from genome assembly GCA_033318265.1 of Phyllotis vaccarum. Lineage (NCBI taxonomy): Eukaryota > Metazoa > Chordata > Mammalia > Rodentia > Cricetidae > Phyllotis > Phyllotis vaccarum. The sequence goes on along the minus strand of JARWLC010000017.1, from coordinate 49,482,555 downwards.
CTACTGGCTGGAGATGGGTATGGGCCCCCACAGAAAGAGCATGTAGCTTCTGTACTGCACTGTCCTTGCCACTTCTTTATGTCCTTCTATGTGGCTGCATCCTTTATGCCTGGCCTCTGTGGAGATCTGAGTTGACTCAGCATCAAGCTGGTTGAGACTTTTTGCCTTCTCTGGGTTTCATCCTTTCTTCCAGGAAGAAGCTCTTAGTTCAGGTAACTTTTTAATTACTCTTGCTGAATAGGGTGATGCGCTGAAGAGGCTGTGGGTGGCCATTAGCAAGAAAGAGAGGACTGGGTGAACAGCCCTGACTGTCCTCAGCATTTTTATTTAGCAGTCAGCCAAAGCATGCAGGGCAATGTACCAACCAGACATGGGCCTACAGCCTCCTGTTCTCTGAACCTAAGAACATGGGCTCCTGGTGGGACTGAGCTCTCTAGAGGCCCGAAGGGGTTGTGACGTTAGTATTCTTTTAGAATAAAGTGTTAGGGAATTTGTTGTTGAATGAGAACCAGGAGAACTCTTTGGTCAAAAATAAACTGTGGAGATCTGATAGGCAAGAGAACGAGTTATTTTCAAGCAGCATCACAAAAGAGAAGGAAATTACAGGCCACATGAGGTATTTGGGGAAAATATAGCTTTCTTTTTTACAGGAAGTTAAAAAGTTCACATTATGTAACTTTGTCCTCAAATAAAAAAATTTATGGGGGCTGGAGAGATGGCTCAGTCGGAAAGGCACTTGCTGTGCAAGAAAGAGGACATGAGCCTGGCTCCCTCATCCCTGTACAAAGCCAGGCCTAGTGGTGTGTGCTTAGAATCTCAGTGCTGGGGAGGCGGAGACAGGAGGAGGCCTGGGGCTTGCTGGCTGGGCAGTCCAGACAAAGCGGTTAGGATCAGGTTCAAGGAAGACTATGACAAAATAAGATAATCATGGAGAAAGATGCCTGGTGAGATGCCCAGTCTCCACACACACACAAACACATACGAAAATAAAAAAAGACACACAAAATGTCCTCTGATGAGCCTAACCCTAACCCCCCACCCCAACCCTAACCCTCACCGTTTTATATGTGTGGTACTGGGGAACAAGATGCATTTCTCAGGTCTAGAACATGTATGGATAAGTACCAGTTTCCTGTGGCTACTGTAAAGACATTACCACAAATTGCTTAAGGCCAGAGTTAGAGAACAATAAACACTCTTACATTTATTCTCTCCTAGAGATGGGAAGTCTGGGACCAGCTGTCAGAGGGCCAGGATCCGTCTCGGGACTTAGAGAAGGGTCTTCTCTTGCCTCCCATTTCTGTGAGCTCCAGGATCTCTCACCTTATAGCTGAAGCACTCCAGTCTCTGCTTTCATCCCTGAACGGTTCCCCTGTTGTCTAAATTTCCATCTCCCTTAGTTTATAAGGATGCCTGCGAATCATGGGGTGTAGGACTGCCAGGAAGCCAGGGAAAGCTCACCTTGAGATGCTTATTTACACTTGCAAAAATATGTTCCCAAATAAGGTTCTATCCATGGATCTGTTCTGGGGTTAGGTAGGTACTTGGATCTGTCTTCTTTGGGATCTGCTATTTAATCCATTATGTGCAGAAAAGTATCCATGTCCAGTGTCCCTCAGTGACCCACCACCTGTCTGTACTGAGATTGACTCTTAGAACTTCTCAGACCTTCTGAAGCCCCTTTTTGGTGTTCAGGTGCAGAGGTCCCACTTTTTGAATAGCCTTCCCATATAATCCTTGCCCTCCGTTACGATCTACATTGGCAAGAGCCTGGAGCAGGAAATCCAAGTACTTAAAAAATTAATTTTCCCAGACAAACCAACCACAAACCTGGAGTACTGATATATGCTGACTTGTGTGTTAGAAAGTGAATTATTGGACAGAATAGGAAGCAGTGGACTGTTTTGGAATGAAACAATCAGATTCAAGGCAATGGGCATCCTCTGGCTAGAAACAAGCTCTCAAGGGCCTGAGACTGGATGATTTAGTCTCAGGGGCTTGGGGGGGTTTGTTTGCTTTGTTTAGTTTGGTTTGGTTTCTTGACACAGGGTTTCCCCGGCTGTCCTGGAACTCACTCTGTAAACCAGACCTAAAACTCACAGAGATCTGTCTGCCTCTGCCTCCTGAGTGCTGGGATTAGACGTGGCCACCACTGCCCAGCTTCAGTCTCCAGTTCTGAGGACTTTTCACAGAAAGGATCTGGGCTATTCTGGGTGATACTCTGGCAGAGCATCATCCATCTTCTCCTTTTGTCTCTTCCTCTACCTGGAAATAGGTTGTCAACAACTCAGAAAGAAAATGCTTGCTTTTATGTAAGAACAACCCGCAAAGGGTAGAGAGACTCTTGCCACAGCCTGAAGAGGTTTGTGGTTTTGTTGTTGGCATGGACTGGATTGTAGTTTCCTTTCGCTTTTTCGAGGCAGGGTCTGACTACATAGTTTAAGGTTGCCTTTCATTCACCTTGTCTTCCTCTGCTTTTTTCTAGAAGCCAGGCCTATTAGCACTCAGGAGGCAGAGGCAAGCAGATCTCTGAGTTCAAGTTTTGCCTGGCCTATAGAAGGAGCTCCGGGACAGCCAGGGCTACAGAGAGAAACCCTGTCTTGAAAAAAGAGAAGGGGGAGAGACATAAACGTATCTGGCATGGTAGCTTACACTTTTAATACTAGCAGTTGGAGGCAAGCAGATCTCTAAGTTTGAGGTCAGCTTGGTTTACTTGGTGAGTTCCAGGAATCCAGTGCTACACAAGAGAGAGACCTTGCATAAAAATAAAAAAAAGCGGGAAGAGAGAAATTCATCGCCTGAAGTTACCCTTTAAAAGTTTCTTTGCTTATTGTTGATTTTACATTGCCTTAAAAGGTAGGCGTTTTAAAAGCCAGTTGTTAGTCTGTGATGATGGAAGAAGGTGAGGTTACTTGGGGACACGCTTTGGTCAGAGAGTCATTAGAGGGGTGGACAGTCATCTTTCCTCTGCCAAATGGGCCAGGCACCAAGAGCCAGTGCGAAAGATCGGATTGGCTACTGGTTTGCTTTCTCCCCATACGAGACCAGCATCTTCAGAGACGGCTGTAAATGTGGCTGCCTTTCTCCCACAGGTACGCGAAGTACTATAAGGAAAATAATGTGGAGAAGCGGACACTGATCAAAGCCTTCGGGGTCCGCTTTGACATCCTGGTTTTTGGCACCGTAAGTCTCTCCTTCCTATGGCTGTAATTGTGGATTCAATGAGGAGTGGATGCTAGCAGCCACGATCAGTGGTCAGCTCTGTGCAATTCCCTTGTGGGATGGGAGGATCAAGAGATGGACTTGGGCTTCTGTTGATGAACAAACCATCCGAAAAACGTAGAATATAACTGAGGAAAAATCCAAAGATCCAGGCTTTGTTTTCTTTTTCTGGGACAGGCTTTTGCTACATAGGAGTGGCTTTGGCTTCTCAATCCCCCTGTCTCACCCTTCTTCTCAGTGCTGGGATTACAGGTGTGCACCATTACCCCTAGCTCTAATATTCGGCTTTTCAAATACCTGAATATGAGCTGGAGCAGAGGCTCAGAGGGTGAAGTGTTTACTGGGCGAGCCTGAGGAGCATAGTTCAGACACCCAAAACCCGGGTGAAAGGCTGAGCATGGCGGTGTGTGCATGCCTGTAATCCAGCGCTGCAGACAGAGGCAGGAGGATTCCGGGCACTCAGTGACCAGCCAGGTTCACTGAGAAACTTGTCTCAAAAGCAATCACGCAGATTGAGGAAAGATATTCCCAAAGCAGCCTCTTCTACAGATTTACAAGGGCAAGAACACCTATATATACACACATACACATATAAGAGACGCCACACAATAAATAAATAAACAACGTCTGCTACCGAGCTGGGGTTTAGCTCAGCTGGTAGAATTTGTACCTATGAAAGATAAGATGACCTGGGTGTGATCTCCACTCCATAAAGCACACTGTGCTTGGCAGCGGTTGGTGCCAAATTGTAACAGAAGAACCAATGAAATGTAAAGTTGGGTGTCGTGGTGCACACTTTACTCCCAGCATTCTGAAGACAGAAGCACGTGATCTCATGAGTAGGAGGGGACAGCGTGGTCTACATACAAACTCCAGGTCAGTAAAGGCGACATGGGAAAACTCAGCCTCAAAATAAATAAGTAGGAAGATGGAAGGAAGAGAAAGGAACCCATAAAATATAAGTGAGTGAGTGGAAAGGCTTTTGAGAGCAGACCTTGAAGAGACCAATAAGAAGACAGATGGATGTAGGCGTATCTGCTCCACAAGTCATTCCACACTATGGAAGAGCTTGTCTGAGATCCTCCTCTCATATGGAAAGCAAACTCCAGAGGTCCTCTCCTTACTGACCGACCACATCTCTCTAAACTTTCTAGATGGCAGAAAGGGGAAACATGGTGTCTCGTGGTCTGAGCACATGGGTGCACTGGTGCGATGCTATCACCGGCTTCTGCACGTGCTAGATGCAGCGGCTGCAAGTTAGCAAGAAAAGTCGCCACTCTGAGTTCAACTGAGTAATGCTTCCCGCTCTGTTTCAGGGAGGAAAATTTGACATCATCCAGCTGGTTGTGTACATTGGATCCACGCTGTCCTACTTTGGCTTGGTAAGAGATTCTCTTCCCCATCCTTTAAGACAGTGATGGGTGGGGGTGGTGCACGAAGAGGCAGGCAGATGTCTGGGAGCTTCAGGTTAGCCCTGTGGACATGGTGAGACTCATCTTGAAACACAACAGCAACAAAAACAATGGAAATGGCAAGAGGAGTCTCACTGGCTTGGTGTTTGCTTTTCCACAGGCCACTGTATTCATTGACTTCCTCATCAACACATACTCAAGTGCCTTCTGCAGGTCTCGTGTTTACCCCTACTGGAAGTGCTGTGAACCCTGTGTGGTCAATGAGTACTACTACAGGAAGAAGTATGAATCGGTCATGGAGCCGAAGCCGGTAAGGCCTGCTGCTCCTGTCAGACCCCCACCCCCACGCTGCTCCCCTCACAGCTTCTTCTAGGTGGCTAAAAAGTGTGTGGGGAAAAAATAGGCCAGAATCAGTTTAATCCCAAAGTGGGTAAGTTCCTTGACAACCCCAAATAACTGTCTCTCTGATGAGTCCTTTGGCTTTGAGAAAGAAGGGAAGCTACATATATGGGGAGACAAATTTTTAAGTTCTGGTTTTTGTCACTTATTAAATTGACACAGCCCCTCCCTGATCCCATATAGTACAACGGCTTCAGAGAGCAAATCATTTGGCAGCGACTAATAATATTTAAATGGGAGTGTTTTATACTGGTTTTTCCATTTCTCCATGCTTTTCCAGAGAAACCTTTACACAAGGTGCACACAGTATAGGTGTTTAGGATGGTCACTAGATTTTGTTAAATTATTAATACTGCTTGTTAAATTACTAATAACCAAGGAATAGTTTAGTAATACAACATTTGCTCAACATGTGTGAGGCCTGGGCTTGATCCTCAGTATCGCTAAATCAATGAATAAACAGCAAGAAGAAACAACATCTACCCAAATGTCCCCTGGGTGATCGTAAAGGACGCCATGCTGAATCCATAGTAAACAATACTGGTTATCACTCAGGTAACTATTATTAGCAAGAAAGAAAGTAAAGCCTTTTATAGCTACATATATATATATATAGCTACATATATACATATATATTAACATATGTATGCATGTATGCATACACACATGTGCATACACACACCACTCACTGGAAAGAACAAGGTAGATGGGACCAGGTATGGTGGCATCTAAGGCAAGGCAAGGCAAACATAAGTTCCAGATCAACCTGGAGACAACCAGCATAATAGAAAGTTGGATGCGGTGCCTCTGATCTATAATCCTAGCGTTGGAGATGCTAAGGCAGGTGGATTGCCTTGAGTTCAAGGTTGGTTTTGGTTACAGAATAAGACCTTGTCCCAAACACTCTCTCTCTCTCTCTCTCTCTCTCTCTCTCTCTCTCTCTCTCTCTCTCTCATGAGTCCAGAGTGAGGAATAGAGATGGGGAGGGAAGAAAGACTGAGATTAAATACTACTTTGTCCAAAGTCAGACAGACAGTAAACGGCAGATCTGGGCTCCCACCAGAGGCTAGCTCGTCTCAGAATCTGTTATAGCCACTTAGGTATCGGTAATAACTTGAGCAGATATCCAAGATGTTTTGTTGAGAGGAAAAAGGTACATGAAAGACCTGCATGTCATAACTTATAGACTAAAAAGACAACTGCATATAAAATCTAACTCTGCGCATTCTCTATATGTACATTTCACAATACACATGAATTCATGCATATGTGTGTCCTGGGCCCACCCACGAGTGTTGACAGCAGTGGCTGCTGGTGGCTCTGGCAAAGAGCCAAGGTAGGAGAGTAGGCACACCTGTATTGTTTTGATTTTATTAATTCAGACTTTGTGAGGCAGGTCCAAGCCACTCACGCCATGCTCCCCGTAGAGAAAGTACTGACTCCTTGAAAACAAAGACGGTTACTATGTTTTGCCCCGAGAACCTCTCTGTCCTTTGCCGGCAGCCAGATGCACAGTTGTTTATTGTCCATTGTCCTTGTGCTCGTGATGGAAACAAAAGTTCAGCCAAGCTCAGGGTAGTGGCATTGGCCTGTGTCCCAGTGGAAGGTGAACTGAGTAGATAAACTGAGGCAGGAGAGCGGATCCAGACTAGGGAATAAGACCCTGCCTCAAAAAGGAAAATGAGAGAAGAAAAAAGAAAGGGGGTAGAGGAAGGAAGGAAAGACGGGGAAGATTCGTCCACCTTTGTAACTAAAGCTCAACATGGCCCCACACAGATGAATGAAATTTAACAAACATTTAAATAAGTCAAGGACGATACCACAGCCCTCCGGAGACTGCATGGCAGACACTGAGCTCAGGAGAGCTCAGTACAGCCATGACTCTGTGCTGGGACCTCGCTGGACTGTGGCCAGGATGGCTCTCCCAGTTAGGGTGTATGGGGTTCGGTGTCTGACTTCCTTTAGGTCCTGGCTACCTTGCTTTTTCATGTGGTAAATGTGATTAGCAGATGAGTTCACATATGTCTGAACAGGAGATTCTTGTAACTTCTGTACGGAAGAAGATGTTTATCCTTCTTACCCTAGACGTTAAAGTACGTGTCCTTTGTGGACGAACCCCACATTTGGATGGTGGATCAGCAGCTTCTTGGCAAGAGTCTGCAAGTTGTCAAAGGCCAAAAAATTCCAGTAAGTGAAAACATTAATTTTTTTTTTTGTAAGGAGGTTTTTGCTCTTAAATGTAAATACTTGTAGATATTTCTATAAATCAAAGTTGATGAATTTTAGCAAAGTAAACAAACTCATAGCACCCAGATTGAAAAGTTACTTGTTTGGCCAGGCTGCTGCCAAGGCCTCTGAAATAGCAAGAGTTGGATCCCCTGGAATTCACATGGTAAAGGAAAGGACCAGTTCTACTAGCAAGTTAGCCTCTAATCTCCTGAGGTACATGTGCGCACACACACTCACACACACAGGCACACATGCATTGCCCCGGCCCAAGGGTCTCCGGTGACCCTGGAGGAGGGGAGTGAGAATGGGGGGGGGATACACACAAGAGCACAAGAAGCAGAGAGATAAGTCAAGAAATCTGATCAAATCTCTGTTAATTGAAGGAATGAATGGAGTATATATAGGGTAAAAGGGGTTGGCTATCACTCTTGCTGCTAACCTTGAAAAGAAAAGTTGCAGCTGCAGAAGGGGGAAGGTAGTTGAGATTATGAGAGGGGTGGTGTGGGAAAGCAAAGACACTCGGAGAAGAAACATTCCACTCCCAGCAAGAAGTTGTAAATAAGATCTGCTACTGGCCTCATCCTGTTAACTGCCAGTGAATCATAAGATGTGATCTTGGGTCAGAGTTAGGCAGAACTTTGCTCTCCACAATGCATACACACACACATAGAAGCATGTATGCACACACAGAGACACATGCAAATAAATCTAATAAAATGATTTAAAATTATATATGTGTATAGTTCAGACAGAGTAGAGTTTGGGGTTTTTTGGAGACAGGATTTCTCTGTGTAACTCTGGCTGTTCTGGAACTCACTCTGTAGACCAGGCTGACCTTGAACTCACAGAAATCATCCTGCCTCTGCCTCCAGAATGCTGGGATTTAATAGTAGAGTACTTAAACAGAGAAGGAGAAAAAAGCAGAGACTGAATATTCCAGAAGTCCCTTTTATGCCTCTCCTGAATTGCCATCTTCCCTTAAAAATGGTCCTTATTCTGCATCTAAGGGTTAGGATTTAGGTTTTTGTTGTTCTTTTGAGACAAGGTCTCGATATGCAGCCGTGGATGAACTGGAACTCCAATGGGGGGACAAGCCTGTCCCGAAACTCATAGAAATCCACCTGCGTCTAAATCCTGGGACTAAAGGTGTGCCCCAACCCCACCCAACTGAGGATTAATTTTTATTCTGGAATTTTATAGAAGAACTATACAAGCTTCGTACAGCTGTTTACACCTAACTCCAGAACTTGAGAGGTTGAGGCAGGGAGATCACTTGGACTCTGGAGTTCCGACCAGGCTGGGAAAGCTGATGAGACCCTGTTGTAAAGAGCACACTGCTGAAAGTATGACCCCTGTCACTCAATATTTTAGTGGGTTATTTGACATTGTGTGTGATAATAATTCATTCTCATTTTTGTGTAATTTTTGCTTTGTAAACATTTAGTTTACTCATTTCAGCATGGAAGTTTCTAGTATTGCAGTAAATGTCAATCGTGCGGTGATGGCAGGCATATGGCATTCTGTGATCATCCGAGAGTCATGTTAGGAAGTTCCAAAAACAGCTCAAGTGCCTGTGATCATTTGTGTCCTGAGTTCCAGTAGTTGGGCACCTTTGCCAGCTGTGGCCATAAGCAGTGACCACCAACTAGGCGGCTTAAAAGAGCAGGTTTAGCTGTTGGTGGTGGCACACGCCTTTAATCCCAGCGCTCTGGAGGCAGAGGCAGGCTGATCTCTGTGAGTTTGAGGCCAGCCTGGTCTACAGAGCGAGTTCCAGGACAGCAAGGGTCACACAGAGAAACTCTGTCTCCCCAAACCACACACAAACAAACAAACCCCAGCAGGTTGACACTCCAGTCTGGAGGCTAAAGGGCTGGAGTTAAGGTCTTAGCAGGGCACTGGTTCCCCCTGGAGTCTTCAGGGAAGAATCTCCTAGTCAGCCCCAGCACTGGCGAGGCCCCTGCAGGATTCTACTTCATTTCCTGTCTTACCAGACAGCTTGTCTAGTTCATTCTTTGCCAGGGGTTTTTGGTGAGCTTTTAAGAATGTGGTATCATTTTCAAGAAATTTCCCTTTTGTGCTTAGTTTGTGAGGTTTAGGTTTTTTTAAAATTATGAGTGGATATGGAATTTTAAAATATTTTTCTACTTCTTTTGGATAATTGTGAGGTTTCCTTTTTCCTGTTATGTGGTGAATTTAAATGATTAATCTAAGTTGGGGATTACTGGGGCTTGCACCTAGGTCTTTGAATGTCTAGGCAAATATAGTACTACTAAATACTATACCCCCATATTATTTTGGAACAAAGTCTTGGTAAATTGCCAGGGATGATCCTCAGCTTTCAAAGTTTCTGGAACTTACTGATATACAAAGGCTAGCTGTTCTTGTTTCTGTTTTACTTTGAGGGGCTCGCCACACAGCTCCCAAATACACGTACACAGAGGAGGCTTATTCTCTCTTATAAATGCTCAACCTTAGCTTGGCTTGTTTCTTGCCAGCTAGATGACTTGAATTATCCTGTCTACCTTTTGCCTTTGGGCTTTTAACTTTATCTATTTCTGTATACCTTTTCTTTATTTCTTACTCTGTGGCTTTTTGTGTAGCTGAGTGGTTGCTTCTGGAGACTTCTATCCTTCCTCTTCCTCCTCCTCCTCCTCCTGCTGCTGCTGCTGCTGCTCTTCCTCCTCTTCCCCCTTCTCTCCTAGATCTCCTTTCCAAGATTTCTCCTATTTATTCTCCCTGTCTGCCAACCCCTCCTATCCTTTCTCCTTACTATTGGCTGTTTAGCTCTTTACCAGACCAATCAGGCATTTTAGACAGGCAAAGTAACACAGCTTCACAGAGTTAAATGCAACATAAAAGAATTCAACACATCTTTGCATCATCCAAACAAATGTTCCACAGCATAAACAAATGTACACATCTTAAAATATTCCACAACAGCTAGGTATGTGTGTAGGCACGTGTGCACGCTTGTTTGTGTGAATGCACGCATGTGCAAGCGTATGTGGACACCAGACGTACCTCTCCTCCTCAATCACACACTACCATTATTGTTCAAGACGAGTCTGTCACTGACCCTAGACTGGCTGACCAGCGAGCTCCAGGGATCCTCCTGTCTCTGTGTCCTTGGCATTGGGACTTGAGGTGCACCAAGCTCAGCTTCTTACATGAGCTGGGGACCTACGACAGGTCCTTAGGCCATCACAACGATCACTTACCCACTGGGCCATCTCTGTATCCTGGAACTTTCCATCTTACTATGATGTGCTAGTCTTTGTATTTATGCATTGATTTGGTTAATATTTAGGATTTTTATATCTCATCTTGGGAGGTACAGGCAGAAATATCAGGAGTTCAAGGCCAGCCTTATATAGTATGGGAGAGGGGGTCATGGTCTCTTGCCCTCGCTGCCTTTGGAGGGTATCTTTCCTCCTGAGTGATTTTCCCATCACATCAAGACAGTGGACCACCTTTTTCATAGGACTGACCCCTTCTGAAAAAGATCTTACTAGATAATATGTTTCTTTGATGACTGTTGTCTTCCAAGGGAAAACATGAACTATGTCTATTTTCTGCATATCTTTGGTGCTTGGGGCAGTGCCCAGTACACAGAAGACAGTAGGTATTTGTTGACAAATCTATACTATTGCCATACCTCTCTCTACTGGCATATCCGTTTGTTAGCTTCCTAAGTTGCCAGAATCGCCATGCTTATTCTGTCTACCATATGCTTTATTCACTGGATGGAGTCAATGCATTCAAACCAAATAGTTTAAGTATGTGAATGATCACAGCATCTCTATTCACGAAAGGCCAAAACAACATCAGGATCCACCAACAAGTGGGTAGTTAAACAAAAGCTGACCTATCCAAACGTCTGTCTGTCCAGTAATACTATTGAGCCATAAAGCAGACCAAGATGATGGCACACACACAGCAACTTAGATGAGCCTTGAAAACACAATGCTATGGATTGAGAGCATATGATACACTTTATACAAAGTTCTAGAGTAGACAGACAAATAGGAAGTAGGTAAGTGGTTATCAGGGGCAACTGGAAATGGGAAGTGGCTGTGTGATGGATTGGGCTTTTTTCTGAGAAGATACAAGAGTGCCATTGACTGAATAGCATTTTAACATACGGAACATCACTAAGTTATGTGCCATAAAATGATAAATGTATGCAGTCTAAAATACTAAATTCCTGTTTTTGAGTTTCTTATAGCCCAGGTTGACCCCTCTCCCCTATACTATATAAGGCTGGCCTTGAACTCCTGATATTCCTGCCTGTACCTCACAAAAGCTAGAATTGCAGGGGTGTACTGAGAGCTAAATAGTTCACTGTCCACCCAAATTCTACAAGGACGTTATATTAAAGGAAAGGAAGATTTTGATCAGTTTATCCCAAGATGAGATATAAAAATCCTAAATATTAACCAAATCGATGCATAAATACAAAGATACCTGTTTTTTCTGAATTTCGTTTTCCAAACAGGTAAAGTGGAGACAAGCATTTGTATTACATTAGAGTCTTAACAGACTTAATGACAGAAACAGCTGCCCAGCCCTGATACAGATAATGCAACAGCTGCTCCAGTTGCTATAATATTAAGTGTGATTACATTGTTCATTGCTGAACCTAAAACCCAAGGGTTGTTGCTGCTGAAGGGTCTGGAAACTTGACTTTTTCAGAGGCCTCAGATGGATATCATGGACCTGTCCAGGCTGTCCCCCTCTCTCCACGACTCAGTTCTCATCCCTGGACAACCTGAGGAACTGCAGCTGCTGCGTGAAGAGGTGGTCCCCAAGTCCGAGGACAGCCCAGGGTGGTGCCAGTGTGGAAACTGCCTCCCATCACGGCTACCAGAGAATCGCAGGGCCCTGGAGGAGCTATGCTGCCGGAGGAAGCCGGGACCCTGCATCACTACCTCGGAGCTCTTCAGGAAGCTAGTGCTAACCAGAAAAACCCTGCAGCTCCTCCTGCTCTACCAGGAGCCCTTGCTGGTGCTGGAGGAAGAGGCTGCCAACCACCGGCTACGACACTGTGCCTACAGGTGCTATACCATCTGGCGCTTCGGTTCCCAGGACATGGCTGACTTTGCCATCCTGCCCAGCTGCTGCCGCTGGCGGATCCGGAAGGAGTTCCCCAAGACTGAGGGGCAGTACAGTGGCTTCAAGTATCCCTACTGACAGTATAATATAGACAGCACATTATGGTGGCTCATAGTACATACAGCCTCTCTTATAGAGACCAAGAGCCATATTTTCAGACAAAGGGAACTTAGTTTTCCTCTCTTGCAAGCTCTTTGGTGTTGAAGACCCAATTAGACCAACCACAGGCATGCAAGCCCTCTCCACATGGATGAGAACCAGATGCAGATCCGAGCCTGGAGTCTGGGCTGCTGTACTACTCTCAGCCTTTAAGTGTACATAGGCTCCTCATTTCCGCGCCTTTCTCTTCACTAATGTGAGAGCAGATTGAGAATTTGTAGGTGATCTCTTATAAACGTTTCCGTAGCTCTTTGGATGCAAAGGTCCAACCCTAAAAACTAGACCTCTGGGATTTAAGAATGTTCTCAGGATTAAAGTTGGCCACAAATCTTTGATACTGCCCTCCCCCAACCCAGCCCTCTCCATTATGGGCAGCTCTGGTGGCTTCAGCTAGTATGGATGTGACTTTGCATCTACTTCAGGACCTTGCTTAAAAGGTTAATAATTTCTACTTCCTGTCCTTGGAACTCTTGCTGAGGAAGCCAGCCCAAGTTGAGAGTCTGACTTTAGGAGGCTTCTCTGTTGTGAGGAAGCCCACGCAGGCCTGTGGAAAGTATGCAACCTATTGCTCATTGCTCATTGCCTGGAAGCCCAGTCACCACACGGGGAGAGAAGCTGCCTTCAGGTGATTCCAGACCCTTTTAACACCTGACAGAAACTGCAGGAGATGGTCTGGGTACCAACTGCTCAGTGAATCCAGAGGACCAGCCTCCTCTCTTAAGTCACTGCATTTGGGGAGAGGGGTTGGCACATAGCAATAGGTAACTGAGACAAGAAGTAGATGTGCAGGCCCGGAGTCACTAACACTCTAATGGGCAGTTATAAAAGGACTTATGAAGCCAGCTTAGAAGCCATTGCATCTAACTTATACAAAAGATAGTCTGATCCTCATTGCTAGCCTATGGTTCCAAGTTACTATTGTCAGAAACTGGTTAAAGCCACCTCTGTGCCTTTAACATCCTGGATTTTACAGCCAAGGAGTGTGTAGGCATCTGAATGCTCCTTTAAAAAGCAGCTCAAACTGCCAGGCGCAGAGTCATCCCAATGCCCAGAAGGCCAAGGCAGGAAGGTTAGGCATTTCAGGCAAGCCTGGACTACATTGCAAGACCATGCCTTTTTTTTTAAAGATTTATTTTTATGTTTGAGTGTTTTGCCTGCATGCATGTCTGTGCACATGTGCATTGTCTGGTGCCTGTGGGAGTCAGAAGAGGGTGTCAGATCTCCTGGAACTGGAATTGCAGGTGGTTATGAGCCACCATGTGGGTGCTGGGGACTTGAACTTGAGACCTCTGCAATAGTATCGAGTACTCTTAACTACTGATCCAACTCCCCAGCTTCAAAACCACAACTTTTAAAACATAAGATGATCCTAATCACAATAGCTAAGAAGAAGGGGGAGACAATCTGGAGAGATGGTTCAGAAGGTGAGACAGCATCTTCTGCACATGTGTTTGGGTCACAGCGTCCACATAAAGAGCCGGCTCAGAAGGTGAGAGCGCTTACCACAAGATGTGATGACCTGAGTTCAACCTCTGAAACCTGCGGGGGAAGTGGAGAACCAACTCCTAAATGTTCTCTGACCTTTACATGCCCCCTCCACCGTACATACACAGTAATAATAGATAACATAAATTTAATTTTTAAAGAAAGTCGGTTCCCTTCACTCTCTTCTATAACTGCTAAGCAGGTTAAGAGTGGACAGGCACAAGCTTGGGGTCCTGCCTCAAGATTTCTTTTTTACAGTTTTTTTCATTAGACATGACTACTTGTTTCTAAATGACTCTTCACAGAACCGAGACTGTGAGTATTATGACCTACTGTGAGACTTACCATTTTAAGACTTTTAAAAGCTAGAAGCAATAAATATCCACTGAGAAGGTGGGGCTGAGGTGGCTTAATGAGGAAACGTGGTTGCTGACCAACCTGACCCATTCCATGGAAACAGAGAATTGACTCTCACGTGCCAGCCCTGACATGTGACTGCCCCCGTACATGACGGGATTTTTAAGAAGAGACTTGTACTGTAGTGATATGAAACAGCATGGATAAGACCTATTTTTTAAGCCCAGAGATTTATCTAGCTTTAAACTCAGGAATTATGTTGGTTACACCAGCTTTGACTTCCATGTTTCCTATCTTTTGGAGATACTTTTTAAAAGCAGGCTTTCTTTGACTTCAGAGCTGAACTTTTCAGTCTAAGGATTCTGTGTAAGAGCTACAGGCTTCCCGTCCTGTGGCCTCAGACTCCTTATACCTTTGTCTTGATGCCTCCTTCCTAGTACTTACGTCACCTTGCTGAGGTCTCGGATACTGAATAATCACTGGGTCCTTCTAATGTTTTCCTTTGCCTTGGTCGCTCAAGTGACACACTTCTTTGTGTATAGAATGTCACTTTGCACATCCTTACTGTAGAGGTAATGCCACGGTCTGGGGCCATGAGCAGCCCATTTCGAAGGATTCTGTTCTTTGCATTGCAGTTAGATGCATATTCTGTTCTGTCAATTGCCCAGTATTCATGCCTTCCTCAGTCAAACGCTTCTTGACAAAGATGACTGACTTCATGAAGAACTCAGGGTGGATCCATTTCTCTCTTTAGCAGGAACCATCTTCTAAACCTTTCCTAATTTCAGGTTAACAATGTAAGTTTTCTTAACTGTTTAAATAAAAAAACGGATTTAAATTCATTTAAGTCTTCTCTTTGGCTCCTTTTTTTTCCCAAGAAGAGTCCCAAGATTCAATAAATTTGTTTATTTTCTCAGTAGATGAGGTTACTCCTCCTAAGGAGATACAGGAGCATAGGTGAGCAAATGTACGAGCAATGAAAATCGGAAACCTGTGGTGCATATCATGTTGAAGAAGGCCAGTGATGCTCTGAGGTCCTGTAATGAGAAGATATGACCTACGTGGGAGATCAGAGGCGCTCTATCTGAGGAAGGAACAATTTGGCTGAAATACGCAGAGAAACTCTTAGTTCACTGGAATTCTAAATGGGGCAAAGTAGAACATTCCAGGTAGTGTTTAACAGCATGTGTCCCGCATGGGGTGGGCTGTTACAGACCTGATAAAGGGTATGTCCTTACGTTGAAATCAGTAGACAGGTAGCCATGAAGGATTTTAATATTTAAAAGCTCACTCTGAACATGGATGGCAGAATACACCTTCCAGCACTTGGAGACAGAGGCAGGCAGATCTTTGAATTTAAGGCCAGCCTGGTCTACATAGAAAATTCCAGAGCAGGTAGGCAGACATAGTGAAGCCCTATCTCAATACACACACACACACACACACACACACACACACACACACACACACACACACACACAAATAGAGTCACTCTGAAGCCAAGAGTAGACCTTACTAGTAAACTTGTCTTGTGTGTATGGGGCCACATACACACAAAAAGAAAAAAAAAATCTCTACATAGAAAATACAGGTGATGGTAGACATGGTTTTAACTTTCATTTCAAATTTTCTGCATTATAAAACTTTTTTCTCCTCTTAGAAAGCCACAAAAAGGTAAGTCGTAAGACAGAAAAGGAGGAACAGCTCTGCTTTGATTTTTAGAAACTGCCCCAGCCCAGGTTGCTGAGGATACCGAGTTTCAGGCCAGGGGCAGACCTGTGCTTCAAACGGAGAGATGAGAAGCAGTGAACTGAACCCACCAACGCACTCCCGTGATGGACCATCTGAAACGGTCTGCCAACAGTGCCCTTCTGCGCGCCAGAAGAGCACTGAATATGGCCCAGCACAAAACTGCAAACCCACTTAAAACACTGAAGCTTTTGGAGGTTTTAATTATTTATTGTAATTTGATTGCATGGCTCTCGAGTGTGAATTTTCTAAGCAAAGAAGCACTGTCCTCCCCAAGGTGCTGGATATCGAGGCTCCATCAGTGAGCCCGGGGTTCAGCTGAGAGACTCTGCCTCGGTGAATTAAGAAAGAGCCATCAAGGATGATTCCCAACTTCAACCTTGGGCCTCCAATGCTCGAACGTGCCCACACATGCCTATAAACATGCAAAATATGCAAAAACACACACAGAAAAGATGCGAGAAGGGGAAGAACAGGCAGGAACACTGGGGAAGGGGACCCTGGGAGGGAGACAGTACTTAGAACTCTGGGATCACGTTGGCTGACTCATAAGCTGACAGAAAGAAAAGAATCTGAAAATACTTTCAAAGTATTTCTTGTTGGGCATGACAGTGCAAGCCTCTAATTCCGGCACTCAGGAGGCAGAGGCAGGTGGATCTCTGTGAGTTCAGAGTTCCAGGATAGCCAGAGCTACACAGTAAGACTCTTTCACAAAACAAAACACAAAACAGAAATCAATCAAATCGGTTTTTTCTTTTTAAAATATGTATTTATTATATACACAGTATTCTGCCTGTATGTATGCCTGCACACCAGGAAAGGGCACCAGATCTCATTACAGATGGTTGTGAGCCACCATGTGGTTGTTGGGAGTTAACTCAGGTCCCCTAAAGAGCAGCCAGTGCTCTTAACCTCGGAGCCATCTCTCCAGCCCAATCAATCAAATCTTTAAGCTGGGTATAGCTGCTAAATCTGCCATCGCAGCTGGGCAGGAGAATCTGACAGTTCAAGGCCAGTGTGGGCTACATACTGAGACAATATGTCTAAATAAATAAATAAATAATAAATAAAAATAAATAAATAAGTAAATAAATAAGTAAATAAATAAGTAAATAAATAAATAAATAAATAAATAAATAAATAAATAAATAAATAAATAAATAAATAAATAATATCCTCAACACTTGTAATGGCTGCTCTTGGTTGTCAACTTGGCTACATCTGGAATCAACTAAAGCCCCCAAATGGACAACACATCTGTGAGAGATTTTTACCTAATTTGAAGTAGAAAGATCCACTTCTAATCCAGATTGTTGGGGTAGGAAAACACGTCTTTATTCAAGATCATTTAAGTTGGGAAAACCCACCTATTTCATGAACTCTAGTAGTATATAATGAAAACCTAGAGCCAGATGTTAGGGAAAAACTAGAATATCCAAGAGAGGAAACAGAGCACAGTCAGTCATCACCCAGCCAACTTTTCAGGCCCAACAGGGTAAATGCTGTCTTCAAGGGTTCTCAGCCTGACTGGTCGCTTCCACACAATGCTTGAATCTCTGCTCCTCCTGCCTCATATATCTTCCCCACTTAGCTCTTTTACTTCCTGGTTCAACTCTGCATCATAATCCTGGAGTCAGGATTAAAGGTGTGAGCTACTACTGCTTGGCTGTTAGGCCATGAACTCACAGAAATCCAGGAAGATCTGTCTCCTGAGTGATGGGATTAAAAGTGTGAGTCACCACTCTCTGACCTTCCTGACTGTACGTGATTCTGATCTCTGATATTCCAGGCTTATTTTATTAAATATACACTATATCACCACACCTACCTCTGATCTGGGTCCCACCTTCTGCTGGAAGTCTATATAAGGACATGGAAGAAGTAAGATTTTTCTCTTTGCCTGCTTGCTCTCACAGTGCTAGCAAATCCACTCCTTCACTGACATTATAATTTACTTCTTTGGGATTCCAGTGTAAACGGAAGGCCAGCTGAGACATCAGTCTTGTGAACTGAGCAACTACTGGATTCTTGGACTTTCCATTCCAAGAGGACCTTCAGCCTGTAAATTATTTTAGTAAATCCCATATGTGTGTGTGTGTGTGTGTGTGTGTGTATGTGTATATGAGAACATGAGAGTCATTTTATAAGTTCTGTTACTATAAAGAACTCTCATACAACACTGAATATACACTTAGGTAGATAAGAATAGCCTAGCTCCTCATGGATAAGGACAACTTCAATCAGAATTTCAGAAAAGGTTAAGAAAATTTCAGATTTTAGAAATTTCCCACCACTACATCCTTAGCCCTTAGTATGTGTGTTTATGTGTACAGTGTACACACATGTGGCATGTATATATACCCGGGTGCTCACAGAGCCCAGAGGATTGATGCTGGATGTCCTGCTTTATTATTATCCACCGTATCTCCTTGAGATGGGGTATCCCAGAGAACCTAGACTTAGGCTGGCTACCAGCAAGCCCAGCAAGCCTCCTCTGCACCCACAGCACTGTGTCTATAAGCACATGCCTGGCTTTGTTCAAGGGTTTGGGGATTGGGGCTTAGGTCTTCACATTTGCTCAGACTTGCTCAGAAAGAGCCTAGGGGAGTCATCTCTTCAGCATAGCCCTTTGTTCTTAAGATGTATTTATTTTTATTTTATGTGCATTGGTCTTTTGCATGGATGTTTGTATGAGGGTGCCAAGTCCCTTGGAACTGGAGTTACAGACCCTTGTGAGTGGCCATGTGGTTGCTGGGAATTGAACCCGGGTCCTCTGCAAGAGCAGCCAGCGCTCTCAACTGCTGAGCCATCTCTCCAGTCCTGAGCCCTTAGTTTTTGAAACAAGGTTTTGCTATGTAGCACAGGCTAGCCTTGAATGCAGGCTCCTCGTGACTCAGCCTCTTGGATGTTGGGATTACAGACATGTGATACCGTGGCCTGTGGTGTGGCAAATGATTCTGAATACACAATCTAATGCTTAGCTTTAATAGTTTAGTTCCTTAAAGAAGTGAAAAGAGAACCTGAGTTTTGGTTCTGCTTCTAGCTACACCCCTCGGGTTGAAGGCAGGCACTCATGACCATTTGAAGCAGCAACATCAAGTAGAAACCAACAGGATCTGGGAGGAGTTGGGGAAGGGCAAGAAAATGATCTAATAGATTGTATAAAGCCCTCAAAGAATAGATAAAAATACTTTTAGAGTGAAAGCAACCTGGCAGGGTGGTCATGATGCGCATCTTTAATCCCAGCACTCAGGAGGCAGAGGCAGGTGGATCTCTGAGTTGGAGGCCAGCCTGGTCTACAGGGTGAGTTCCTGGACAGCCAGGGCTACACAGAGAAACCCTGTCTTGGGCAAAAAACAAAACAAAACAAAAACCCCAAACAAATGAGGGGTTTTCTTTTGGTTTTGAGACAAGGTGTCACAATGTAGACCAGGCTGGCCTCCACTCGCAGGATCCCACTCCTACCTCCCCCTCTCCCCTCCCCCTCTCCCCTCCCCCTCCCCCTCTCCCCCCTCCCCCTCTCCCCTCCCCCTCTCCCCTACTCTTCCTTTTCTTTTCTCTTTTCCGGATCTTGTCATGCTTCCCTCTGAGTCTCAATCCTGAGCTTGGCTCAGCTTGTATACTGTGCATATTATCGCATTTCATTTGGAAAATATTCTACTGGAAACTACACCTTGGCCAGGAAGCCAAGAAAAGGGGGGAAGAATAGAACAGTTAAGAGAGAGAGAGAGAGGAGGGAGGGATTTACAGAGATGGGTTAAACCCGTGGGTGGGGCATACATCAGTCTCACTTGTGGCTTTGCTGGTGGAATTGCAGGCTGGACCTTCCCTAGTGACTGGGTCTTCATCCAGTAGTTTTTCAGATAAAAGACTAAGGGCAAAGTTCTCAGAGTTCAGCTCCCTGAAGGTGAACCAGGCTGGTAGGCAGGTAGGCAGATGTGCCCTGTACCTCCGCTGAGTCAAGGACTCCTGTGTGTGACCTGGAGTCCTTTGCTTGCTCAGGTTCACCTGTACTGGCTACTGTGTCACTGCAAGGGTAAAGTGGTTCTGTAACCAAACATAATGGAGTCACATCTTGGTGGGTGTAAAGCCAAAATAACACAGCCAAGGTGTGAAAGATGGGAGAAGGCAGGCAAGGAGGCCACTGGGTTATTTCCAAGGTGATAACCTTGTGGAACAAAGTAAACATGAGGCCTACACACATTCACAGAGGGTTGGATCTATTTCTGAGCATGCTCCCTTAAGGAGTTTGACCCTGAGAAGCACATTCTTGAGGATGCTCAGTTTAATCATAATTTAAAAAAAGAAAAGACAGAAGGAGGATTTTGGGTGTTCTTACTTCGATGTCATGGAGAGCCCATGTAAAAGGTCTAAGTGATGGACAGAAATGCCTCTGGCCATGCTCACTTTGTAGCACAAAGTTGTTAGTTTGTTTCATTTTGCCTGTGTGCAGGCGGTGCACATGTATGGTGTGTATACGCACATGTGGGCACAGTGCCATAGATGTTAGAAGAAGGGGGTCAGATACCCTGGAACTGGAGTTACAGATTGTTGTAAATTGCCATGTGATGCTGGGAACCGAACCCAGGTTCTCTGCAAAAATAGCAAGTGTTCTCAACCATTTAGCCATCTCTCCAGCCTTGTTTTTGCTGACTTTGTTGTCCTTTTTCCTCTAAGTGTATACAGGCATCTTGCCTTGCATGTGTATCTGTGTACCATGGGCACACCTGGTACGCGTGGAAGCAGAATGGGCATCCAGAGGTAAGCATGCTTAAATTCACTCAAACTGGAGCTCCAGCCACTCAACAGCTTCCATGTGGGTGCTGGAAACCAAGCCTGGGTGCTCTGGAGATCAGAATATCACACACTCCCCACCCACACACACGGTTATCAGAATAAATGACTCAAACATGCTTCTTCCAAGATAACAGGTACATAGAGAATTCAACACCCTGCCAAGAATGTACTTTCTCTTCTAGGATGTACATGGAACATTTATAAAAATAGGCAGACACACATCAGGCCATGCACATCCCAGTGTTCAATACAGCACAGAACAGGGTCTTCAAGCGCATCTCAATGAAAATAAAAATGAATTTTCAAAAGACACATTTCAAAAAATACTTGGAAACCCTATAAATTATTGCTAAATGATTCCTGGAAATATACAGAATCAAAGATAATGAAAACACCAGACGTCAAAACAGGTAGACACCACTAAAGCGGTACTTCAAACAGGAAGACGCCCACAGCTCTAAATAATTCATCAGGAAACTAGAAAGAAAAAAATATGTTAAACATTCAACTTAACACACTGAATAACAATAGAACTATAAGAGGAAAATACTAGAGTAGAAATCAAGGGAATGAAAATTTGAGAAAACAAAACTAAAAGCTGATTTTATAAGAAGATTATTAAGATGGAAGGCCTGGAGAGATGTGTCTAGGAAAAACCCACACAGTCACACAAGAGATTTTTAAAGCACCAAAACTATTACAAACACTCATGATAATGAACCAGGGTGGCTCTCCCTGGTTATTCTGACTTATCTGCGTTATCCATGCTCTGCCTCTTGGCACTGGAGTTAAAGGTCACAAAGACAAGGACTTTTGTTTCCTTGGCCCCAGAGATAGCTAACACAGACTTCAGCTGAGCTCTTGCCAGATGCAGGCAAGCATGTCTCTTTTATGCCGGCACAGTGATGCTGGGTAGGCTCTTCCAAAAAGACATGTTTCTGGCAGCTCTGCCCAGCTGGAACAGAATGTGGATCCTGGGAAAGGTCAAGGGATCAGAACCTATCAATGGCTCATTGTCTCCAAACCTTGATTATTGTTTGGAGCCAATCAAAGAACTTGGAAGGCCTCGCTAGGAAAGTCACAACTGCACATATCATAGTCAGGAAAGCAAGGAAGGAAAACTGGAGGTTTCTGAAAATTTTTAAACACCGAATTACCATATAGTCAGTAATATATGCCTAGGAAGATACTGAAAAGAATGGGTAACAGATGGAAGGGATCCTGTCCAGTGTGTTCACAGCAGCGTTACTCACAAAGGGAACAGGTCAGCGTCTATTGGTGAATCAATGGATAAGCAATATGTGATGCAGCCATCCGGTAGAATATTACTCAGCCATTAAAAGGGCAGAGTATTGATTCAAGCTAAACTGTGGATAAATCTGAAAACACAGTGTTGAATGAAAAGACAAACATGGAATGTCACACATCATGGGTCTACTTATAGGAAATACAGAATAGTTAAATCCAAGGAAACAAAGAGAAAGTAGATTGGGGAGGGGGTGTTGCCAGAATCCAGGGAACGGGAAAATGGGAACTGCTTCATGGGAATGAAGTTTCTGTTTGGGACACCTGGGGAAACCCTGTCTCAGTCATGGGTGGACAGACCAATCTGAAGGCTGGACAGTAGGAAATACTAGCCTTTGTCTCCCATTATCAGACCATCCTGTTTCTATAAGGGCAGAATTCTGAATATACAGTAAAGCCATGACAATTTATCACACAAAAGAGCCTCAAATCTGCGGTTTTCAGGCAGCTGTTCATTGGTACCATGTGGCTCACAGGCTTGTCTAGAACCAGGCCTTCAGCATATTTGAGTGATGCTAAAAACACCTCAGATCCATCAAGAGTTTCTCTGGAATTAATTGTGGGGTTGGTGCATGTTCAGAAGCCTTTTAACACTGCCAAGCTTTTTGAAGGACCTCACCTTCAGTTCTGCAGCCCTGCAGAAGGATGATGACCCCACAGTTCAAGAAGCCAGGACCTAGAACATAAGTTCTCCAAAAAGTCTGTCAATTGGTGTTTTGATTCAAGTGTTGGAAAGATCCTTGTTGCTTTGAAAGTAAAAGTTTCCAATCAGGTATCGCTTTGTCCTGTTTCACCAACAGAAAAATCTAAGCCACAACTACTGACAGAATCTTAACATATTAAACACTGGGGCTCTTTTGTTCTGTCCTGGTCGCAGGCAGAACGTTTGCCTGCCTAAGTGAGCAGCAAGATGGTGACAGCAAACCTCCTTATCACAGACTCTTGTGCTCTAGTTGTTTACATAAACAAGATCTTTAGGGCCAACTGGCCATCTGGGTCAAAAGGAAGGTGAGGCTAACTGTACTCTCGTTTGGGAAAAGGGGCAAGAGACAGAGAGAGAGAGGGACAGTGGGGAGACAAGCAAGTCTAACTAACAGTCTTCTTGGCAGAAAAGAGGCACTTTCACCTTCTACTGACCCGCAGAAAAATCATTACCCCATGTTGTGATGTGTCACCCGCTTCCCATTTCCTACTGAGCGGAACTCCGGGGAAGGAAATCCAGAAAAGAAGAAGCGAAGTGTGAAGGGCCGCTGAGCATCACAACTAAATACGACGCATTTCCTGTACCTCAGTACCGTTCACACCACACACATCGCACACTAGAGAACTATACAAACACAGGTAACCCCTGCCTTTTCAGTGACACACCGGGAGAAGAGAGCTGGGAAATCTTGTGCCTAACACTTGAGAACTGGGGCCCTGCTGTCACACAGTGATAATACATTTAACATCTTTGTGGCAAGTGAGTGAACCTCATATCTTTAAATGCCTAGTAGACATTTTGATATTATTTATTTTTGAGACATACTTTCAAACAAAGACTATTATCTTGTTTGACAGGCTCAGTGATTGAACACCTCATGTGAATGTCAGCCTTATCGTGCTCTATAACCAAATGACACCCTAAGGCACACCTGGGTGTGTCACTGCTGGTCTCTTGCCTATATGATGCCAGACTGATGAGCTCTTTGGAGTTTTTGGCTCCGCTTTTTATAGACACGTTTCTTTTTATGAACCGCTAGTGTATTTATTGCTGCTTAGTATTAGCTGCCTCAGGCTGCGCCTCCCACCTCTCTCTAATGTTCTCCATTCATACAAACATTTGTTCTAACTCCCACGTTACTGGTGGCATTTTCAATCTGCTGATCTTAGCACCACAGCTATGGTTTTTTGCTTTGTTTGTTTTTGAGACAAAATTTCATAAAGCCCAAGACAGCCTCAAGCTTTGTATGCAGCTGAGACCGACCCTGAACTCCCGATCCTCCTGCCTCTGTCTCCCTCTCACAGATCTGTGCCACAATGGCCAGCATCATGCTTCTGCAGTTCCCAAATTTTAGAAGATTTATTTAAGTTTAGAAACAAATATTCAACAGTAGAGTGCTTGCTCAGCGAGCAAAGGCCTGGGTTTGATACCCGGCCTGAAATTTGCCGCAAGGTTACAGGCAGATTCTTTTTCTTTTATGTGTCTTGTTGTTTGGCCTGCATGTCTGTTAGAGTGAGAGCACCAGACTTTAGAGTTACAGACGGCTGTGAGCCGCCATGTGGTTGCTGGGAATTAAACCTACCATCTCTGGAAGAGCAGCCAGTGCTCTTAACCTCTGAGCCAGCTCTCCAGCCCCTGAGCAGATTCTTTCCAGGACAAAAGTGAGCCAAGAGAGCAGGGCCAAGAAGCAGGACCACAGCAGAAGCCTTGGCTAATCTGTTTCATTTTGACCTCTGCAGCTGACCTTTCCAGCTTCTTAAGTGGGCGGTGCTTATGTCAACCCCGTTCCAGTTGCTTGGAGAGAACAAAGAGCTGCCTAATACCAGTGCTTGGGGCAGGCAATCAGCTGTGCCTGGAGGAATAAGACCAGATGGCATAAAATGTCTGCTGGGCGACCATGGGAAAGGGACAAGCTAGAAATGGCTTACAACTGACATAGAAACCAGGTGACCATACAGTTTTATCTAAAATAAATAATAGTCTTTGCAAGGCCTTGGGGTGCTCCCTGTGCAAACAAGAGTTCTGGGGCCATTGTTCTGCTTCCTACTTATGTTTTTCTTCAGGTCTTGACTGTTTACTCCTGATTCCTTTATTATTAGGCAGATGTAACCCAATGCCATGACATCTCATCTTTTAAAACATGCTGCTTGGCCAGGTGTGGTGGTGTGTACCTGTAATCCTGACATTTGGAAGGTGGAGACAAAAAGATCAGAAATTTGAAGTCGTCCCCAGCTATATAGCAAGTTTAAGGCCAACCTGGGCTACATGAGATCCTGTTTCAAATTTTGGAGGTAGAGAGGTAGCTCAGCTTGCAAAGTAGCTATTGCTGGCCATTATGGCACAGATCTGTGAGAGGGAGTTTGCAAGTCTGAGAATATAAGGACTTGGTCCCAGAACACACCAGATAGACTAGATGAGACAGCATGAGGCTGTAATTGTTAGCAAGGGGGGGGGGGTGTTAGGGGGACTACAGGAGTGGGGAGGGGACTACAAGAGTGGAGAGGGGGGACAGGAGTGGGGAGAGAGGACAGGAGTGGGGAGGAGGGAACAGGAGTGGAGAGACAGACAGACACACAGACACACACACAGACACAGACACACACACACAGACACACACACACAGAGCCCATAATTTGTAACCCTCCTGCCCAGGAACTGGAATTACAGGCCTGTACTATCATGTCTAGCAAATGTCCAACTCAGCATCATCATTCCTTTGTTTAAAATATGTTCACCTCTCCAAAGGGAAACTTTCTACTCAGCAGTAGTCCCTGCCCGCCCTTCCTTCCTCCTGGCCTCTGGCAAGCCGGCAATCTACTTCCAGTGTCTATCCTTTAGCCTAGCCTGGCACTGCTTACAACAGAACCATATGGTTTGGAGCTTGTGTCTAGATTATGCCAATATAAAGTTTGTAAGCTTCATCACGGTACACCACACATCTGTACTTCATCCTCTTCTGTGTTCGAATACTATTCTAATAGGTAGGTATGCCACTTTTTTTCCCTCAGAGTCTCACTACATAGGCCTGGCTGACCTAGAACTCACACTATAGATCAGGCTGGCCTTGAACTTACAGAGATCTGCCTGCCTCTGCCTCCAGATAGCTGAAACTAAAGGTGAAAATAACCATGCTTGGCTGGATGCGCTACATTTTACCTATTAATACCTTTATTATTATTATTTGATATTGTAATATATCACAGCCCCTTTTACTTTCTTCCCTTCAAACCTTCTCATACACTCTTCCTCCAGCTACTCCTCAATCTCTTTCAAATCCATGGCCTCTTATCTCATTGTTACCTGCATGCACATACCTGCGCATGCATGTGCACACACATATACGTGCATATACGTATATATGCACATAACAATGAGAAATATATATGCAATAGATATATATTTAGGAATGTGTATATTATATATACATTCCTAACTATAACCTAATCAGTCTGTATAATGTTACTCACATACCTGTTTTCAGGGCTGAACATTTGTTATTGGATAGGCAATCAGTGTGCTTCTTCCTAGGGAAGACTATTTCTCCCAACTTAGCATTCCTAGTTGGCAGGATTTCTTTGTGTAGGGTTGTGGCCTCGTGGTCTTTCCCGTGTCCGCTTTGACATGTCTATTACTGTACTTTTTCAGTTCATGCTTAGGCAGCCATGTTGGTGAGACTCTGGGTGTAGCTTCTGACACCGTGACGCAATCTCACGGCAGCCTCCCCGGCCCTCTGGGTCTTACTATTTCCTGTTCCTGCTCTTGAATGTTCTGCAAGTCTTGGGTGCAGAAGTTGTTTGGTAGATGTATCCATTAGAGCTGGGATTGAGTTTTTTGTGGTTTTATTGTTTTTTTGTTGTTGTTGTTGTTGTTCTGAATTTTGGTTGGTTGTGGCTGTCTGTAATGGCCTCCATCCATCACAAAGAGACATTTCCTTGAGGAGAGATGTGAACCACACTTAAATCTGAAGATTTGGAGCTAGAAGCCTCCAATGAGAAGGAGCATGGGATGTTAATCTTTCTGGACTGGGCTCCCTCACTCAGTGCATATAGTTCCATATATTCACTGAGTTGGACCGTGGAGAAGGATGTCAGAGAGCTGGCTGGTTGGAGAGGTTGGATACCAACAAGAGGGATCTGTCAGTGGTGGCCAGTGGAGAGGAAGGGGCTCCAGTAGAAGCCTCTCTATGCATTTCTTGGGAGATATTTAGGTTTTCTGACTCTTAAAGGTGCTGCTATGAGCATTCATGCAAATTTTTGTAGAAATAATCTTTTTTTTTTTTTAACTCTGAAGTGTGGGGTGTGGCATCTATAATCCAGTGCTCAGGAGACTTGCAGGAGGAAGATTATTGTAAACCCCAGGCCCTGTCTGGACTAAGGTGTGGGATACAGTTTCAAAACAAAATATCTCTAAAATACTTAGGATTGCATCTGTAGGGTCACATGGTAATTCTATGTTTAACACTATATCCATATATATTCGTGTGTGTGTGTGTGTGTGTGTGTGTGTGTGTGTGTGTGTGTGTGTGTGTGTCTGTGTGTGTGTGTTTGTTGAGACAGGTTTTCTCTGCGTAGCCCTGGCTGTCCTGGAACTCACTTTGTAGATCAGGCTGGCCTCGAACTGAATCGAGGTATATCTATCTCCCGAGTGCTGGGATTAAAGGCGTGTGCCACAACTGCTTGGTTCAGCCATTCACTTTTTAAAAATTATTTTTTAATGTGTATGGGTATTATGCTTGCATGTATGTCTATACACCAAGTGCCTGCCTGGTGCCCAAGGAGGCCAGAAGAGGGCATCAGATCCCCTGGGACTGGAGTTATAGCCTCCTCCCCCATTATTGTCCATTTTTAAAAATTAAATTTTATTATACATGTGAATGCTTTGTCTTCATATACGTGGACCACATGCATGGCTAGTGCCCTCTGATGTTGGAAGAGGATGATGTCATAGCTGATGATGTCAGATACAGTGGGACTGGGGTTACAGCTGGTTACGAGCCACCATGTACCTTGGGAATCAAACTGGCCAGTGCTCTTATCTATCCAGCTTGACGACATTTTTCGTAAGCTTTGCTGGTATGGATGGAATGGTATCTCACTGTGATACCGACACTAAGACTTTGTGTCTCTAATAACTAACCATGTTGTGTATCTTTTCAGATCCTTACTAACCATTTACACAGTTTCAAAAATGTACTTCTTTCCATTTCGGTCTGAGAGGAAGCCTGGCTGGACTTGAGCATATTTTTTGTGTAGCCAAAGGTGATCTTGAACTTCTGAGCCTCTCGCCTCCACCTTCCAAGTGCTCAGACTACAGGTATATACCTGGGTAAAGAAAAGCTCATTCAATTTTTTCTTTTGTCTATTTCTATAGTGTTATCAATCTAGGTAACAGTACTTGAGATATTCCAGGTTCTGGGCTTTTATGAGATGTGTGACTTATGAGCACTCCCCCTATTTTGACCTGCTTCTTTAAAGGACAAAACTTTAAATTGTGACAAAGTACTAGTACTTTTTCCCCTTGTTTTCTGTGTTTCTCTATTGAATCTAAAATAATAATAATCACTGCATAATTCGAGGTTCACAGTTCTGTATCTAGGTCTTTATTGAAGAGGTTTATAACTTGAGCTCAGATATTTATGCCTTTTATAGTTGTGAGATAAATTTAATTTATACACACGGCAGTAGCGGGAGTTCAGCTTCATTCCTTTGCATGTGGCACCGTGTCGTTTGTCAAAGCCTGCTCTTTCCTCATTAGATTGTGTTGGTACCCTTCGGAATATTCTTACTAAAATTGCAAGGTTGCTCAATATCAACCGCACTCAGTCAAGCACAAAAAAAAAAAAAAAAAAAAAAAAAAGCAACTGAACTAGATTAAGATCTGAGATGTAAGCTGGGTGTGCTGTATCTGCTCTAGCTGATTTAAGGTCAACCTCAGCTGCATAGAGACCATCTCAAACAAGCAAACACACACATACACCCTCTGTAACATTTGTTCTCATGACCCTGGGGTGGGGGGGTGTCAAACTCAGGGTTTGTGTATCCAAAACAAACTCTGTTACACAGGATTCATCCCTAGCTCCTAGAGCTGGTTTTAAAAGATGAAATAAAGTTGGACAGTAGTATCACACACCTCTGATCCCAGCATCCAAGAGGTGTGGGCAGGAGGACCTCTGTAAGCTTGAGGCCAGCCTGGCCCACAGAACAAAAGAAAGATCAGCTAAGGGCAAGAACATAAATGCAAACCTTTCTTTTCTTAATCAATCTTTAAAATTGGTTTCTCTGGGCTTCGTGATACTGATTTGTGAGAACTTGAACTTGTACGTCTCTCTTAACTGCTCTTACAGAAAACAAATACAGATTGTGGTGGCACAGCCTCTATTCCCAGAGCTCCAGGGGCAGAGGTAAGCAGACCTCTGTGAGTTTGAGGACAGCCAGGGTTACAAAGAGAAACCTTCTCTCAAAAGAAAACACGTGAGGACTGCAGACTGACATTCAGAACTTCCTAAGGCAGGTCAATCCTTACTGTGGGATAGTGTTAACCAGAGCGGGAAATGTACTTTTATTCTCAAGAAAAAGCATTTATAAGTTACCTCCAAGAAAGAAAGGACTATGGGCTTTCCTTTTTTCCCCTCCCAACTGCATATGCCTGCATTTCAGCAGAGCTGTAGTCTGCCTCTACTCCCAGAGCCCCAGCATCAACATTGCAAGCAGGACCATAGTAAATACCCATCAGACGAGTAAAACTATCCCACACACCACTGCCTTTTCCTGGGACATTCCTCTTTTTAACTCAATTCTATCTCTAAAAGCAGATGCAGATTTTCTTACTGAATTTCTTTCTTAAACATGGTCTAATGAGACCTCAGCTGACCTAGAACTTGCTGTTTAGACTGGGCTGGCAGCTCTGCCTCTGTTGGGGTTAAAAGTGTGGACAATCACACTTGGCTAACATTTTTTTCTTTAAAGAATTAAGGTCATGTATCTTAGGAATCTCACAGCCAGGAAATAAATTAAGATGTTCTATTAAGGAAGACTGTTTACAGGGCTGAAAAGATGGCTCAGTGGCTCAGTGGTTGATGGAGATCTGCTCTTGCAAAGGACCAAAGTTCAGTTCCAGCACTCAGGTCAGGTGACTCAGAACATTCCAGCTCCAAGGGATCTGAGGCCTTGACTGGCTTCTATATGCACCTGCACAAAGCTCCTCCGCCCCCACCCCCTACACCCCAACTACTAACAACAACAATAATGGGTGGAGAAGGTGGCTTAGTAGCTAAGAGTGTGGACTGCTCTTCAAGAGGACCCAAGTTTGGTTTCTAGCACCCACATCAGGTAGCTCACAAATACCTAGAGCTCCAGTTCCACAGGATCCAAGGTCCACCTGCACATACTCATAACACACTCCATAATCACACAAGTTCCTATAACTTAGAAAGACCTTTAAAATGAATATTTTTTTTAAGAAGTGATCAATAGATACCAGAAAATAAGCAATGGTATGTCACTCAGTAGTAGAGCATTTGTCTGGTACGTGAGAAAGTCAGGATCTAAATTCCAGAAAGACACAGACACTAGCCAAGAGGAAAGTCAACTCGCTTATATTTATTCTTGTGTTTTAGAATTTTTAAAAACAGTTTACTGGAAGGAGTGCGCGCATTCACCATGGCACATGTGGCGGTCAAAAGATAAATGTAAAAGTCTCTTCTCTCATTCCTCCATGTGAGTTTCAGGGACTGAACTCAGGGTGTCGAATCTGTGGAGTGACCTTACTCACTCTATAGTCCAGGAAGGACCGGAACTAGGTATGTAGACCAGGCTGGGTTTAAACCTGTGACAACCTTCCCAGCTCTGCTTTCGGAGCGCTGGGACTCTAGGGCATGTGCCACCACATCAGGCTGTCATTTTTAGAACAGCTCATAGATTAAGACTATGATCATGAGGAGTCTGTGGCAACAGGGCCTTATGACTTGGCTATTGAAGGCATCTTACCCAAACGAGAGGTGACTAGATCCTGAGGGTCCTAGCCCACCAGTAGCCAATCACAATATTGGGAGGTTGTAGGAAGTAGGAGAAGAAGCCTAAACTGGAATAAGTAATTCATTGGGAGCTAGTCCTGGAAAGGCACATCTTGTTTCCATGCCTCCTCATGTCTGGTCCCCAGCTGCTATGGACCGAGGTCTACTCCATTATGCCCTCTCTGCTATGATGTCTTGCCTCATCTCAAGCCAAATCAATGGGACCAAATGGCTATGAGGGAGGCCTCTGAAACAGTGAGCCCAGAGACATCTTTCTTCCTTCTGGTTCAGGTTTTTGTCACAGTGACTAAAAGCTAACACGCATGAAATAAAAGAAATGTGAAGCAGAAAATAAAAAGCACCAGTATGATTAAAACCTAAAATCTTATATGAATTACCTTCTATATTTATACCGGATGAGGCCAAGATGCTCCCCTTGCTATGTTCTCTGGACTGTACCTGATGTAAAGAAGGTATGTATTAACACTTCTTGGGTGTACTTGTTACACTAAATACAGAACACCAATGAAAACATGGCTGAAGGGAATGGATATATGGGACGAGGTTTCTTCTATTTTTCCAGTTCTCCTTAAGTTTGTGATAAAACATTCTCAATGGCGGGATGACTACAAGGAACACCTTCCAGGTCCTGGCTGCTTCCTCCTCTCAGATGCAACCGTTGTGGTCCAGGGACATGACCAGGATTCATTTCGAGGAGGGGTATATGATGGCATATGTGGCTGACTACTACAGGACACCCACTCCACCCCATAGGTTCAGAAGGCAGCATGGAGCAGCTTCTACCTTTACAGCCGAGAGCAAGCTTGGCTCTCTCAGGGGTAGGTAGCAGTTCTCGTCCTCTAGGAATTCGACTCTAAATTCCCGCAGGGGAGTGGCTCATTATCCTGCCACCCAGCCTTGCTGAGCTGTCCTTTGCAATAGGGAGGAACCCATCTGCCTTTCCCTCCTCCTAGGCCTGAGGGTGTCATTTCCCTCCTCACTAGTCAGTGCCTCCTTCCCTGGACAGTTCATCCCTGAGGGCAAAACCATTCTCGCTTTTCAAACTCTAGGCCCTTGCTGGGAGTCACCGGTTCGGGGCCGTCGGTCCTCCGAGGCCTCCCCGATGACTGGGGGGTGGGAGGGACGTGCACTTTAGGCCACGCGCCGCCTATTTCCGGGCGTCGCCACCAGCAGGGCCCTGCTGCTGGGAGGGGCTGCGGCCGGGACCCGGCGACGACCAAGCACTCTAGCGGTGCTCACATCGCTCAGCCGGCGGCGCAGCCATGGCGGGCTGCTGCTCCGTGCTCAGGGCCTTCCTGTTCGAGTACGACACGCCGCGTATCGTGCTCATCCGCAGCCGTAAAGTGGGGCTCATGAACCGCGTGGTGCAGCTGCTCATCCTGGCTTACGTCATCGGGTGAGCGGACCTGGGGAGGGGCCGCGGCTGGGGGGTACCCAGACGGCCGGGACTTGGCAGCGCCCCTTGCTCACCGTCCCCCACCCCCCGTCCACTGCTCCCCCCGCCTAGGGCACCCGCTGAGCCGGCTGAGGACCTCTACCCCAAGTCCAAAGGGGCTCTAGCCACCTAGAACCGGCTTGTACATGACACTGGGGACACTTGGATGTCCTAAGAGCTTGGCGAGACTGTCGTCACCCCACTTTTATTGCATCTTTACCCTCCGATTTGCTCCGTGATGCCCTTTGACTTGGTGGAGGGACTGGACTGAGAGAGCGTCTCTCAAACCGTCACAATCTTGCCTCTTGAAGACGTTTCCATTTCAAAATCTGCTGATCGAAAAAACAAGGCTTGTGATTTTCGTTCGGTACTTTCTGGGTCTGTGGTTTCCGGTTCTTTAAAAAAAAAAAAACTTCCGATAACCCAATACCCTGGAGATGTCATGCTTCCCAAAAATGTCCCAAGGTCGCTTCCTTTGATTTGTTGGATTGTTCGGAATATAGGTACCTCTGCTCCCCATTTACTGTTCATATATACCCTGCCATCACTAGGTATTACTAAGTATTTAATTTTAATTGAATACACCCATAAGAATTTAATACGCTCCAGGAGAGAAGATGGGAGTTAACTTGCCTCTTGGGCTCACTTTTGAGATATTTTAGTACCAACAGTTGCTGGTTTGACAGGTGGATCTGCTTTCTCTTTCTAAAGGGCCTAAAGCAAGGATCCCTAATCTACATCTTGGAAACATTTAGGAATTCTTAGAAAAATACTGATTGCCAGTTCACAAGCTGACCCTTGATTCAGTTGCATAGAGTAGTAAAGCAGGGCTTGCCAAATTTTCTGTACCTGTGCATATTCACCTGAGAAATTTTTGTGACCCCCCCCCCCACCCCCCGTATTAAAATAGGTACACAGGTAGCTGGAGAGCTGGCCCAGTAGTTAAGAATGCCTAAGGCACAGCCTTTAATCCTAGCACTGGGGAAAGAGAGGCAGGCAGAACTCTGTGTGTTCAAAGCCAGCCTGGTGAGCACAGTGAGTTTCAGGATGGTCAGGACTATAAGTGAGATCCTGAATCAAAAATAAATAAATGATAAAGTAACAGGTCTCCTGCTTTGGTGTGAAGTTTGGAATCTGTTGAGACTGCCTAAGAGAATTCACAAGATTGCAGGTTTCCTTTCCAGCATATGTCAGCGCAGAAGCAGTGGGTACTAGAGAAATCTTGCCGGAAGCCTGGTGTGTAGTAATGAATATATCTGCAATCCCAATATTCAGGAGGCTGCCACAGGAAGATGTAGAGTTTAAAGCCAGTCTGGGCTACATGAGCCCCGTCTCTGAAAAAGTCTTTATATAGATAAAATGTGTGTTTAGCATGCACGAGGCCTTGGATTCCGCCCCAGTACCTGAAGAACATCTGGCTCATATCCAGCATTTATGTAGTTTCAAGCTCTTGCTTTCCTGGGAAAATGTGTTCACTACTAAGGTTCTGCACTATGAAGGGTCTGTGGCTGTTGTCATCTTAAGAGGCCATATGTCAGCTACTGACTGAGCTGTCTCTACAGTAAATTAAAATGCACTCAAACTGGAAAACACATAATAGACTTTGAAGATATTTTGGATATTGTACTCAAAAAAGTAAAATATTACAACAGAACCTTTTCCCCTTGAGGTACCAGAGATCAAACTAAAGGCCTTTTGCACAGTAGGCAAACTTTATGCTATTGGGCTGTACCCTTTGTTTAAATGTTGATTTTATTTATTAGTGTGTGTGTACCTGTGTATGAGTGAGGGTACATAGATGCCATAGCATAAGAGGTCAGAAGACAATTTTGGGGAGTCAGACCCTTCCTTCCATGGTGGGTTCTGGAGATGACAGGCAGGTTCTTAGGCTTGTGAAGCACTCACCTTTACGTGCTGAAACTGTCTCATGAGCCCTTATTTGGTGAGGAGGTAGACAGGGTCTCATGTAACCCAGGCTGTCTATCCTATTCACTCTGTGACCAAAGATGACTTTACTACAAAACCTGCCTTTTGCTGGGATAACAGGTGTGCATTACCATGTCCAGTTCCTAGTCTGATACGTTAGACACTAACGGTATTAAAATATTTTGTCTATATTGGACCATATAAAATATACCAATTTTTCCTGTGCCTTTTCTCCCCTTTGAGATAAGATCTCTAACTATCTGGTCTATAACTTGATATGAAACCCAAGCTGGTCTTGAACTCACAGAGCTCTGCCTCCCACCTGCTAAAATGAAAAGCATACATCACCACACCTGGCTCATTTGTATTTCTAATCATGGACTCTTACCATTGAACGACCCTCTCCACCATACTGCATTATATTTCTAGTGGGCAGCATAGTTATCGTGTCTCCTTATGTAGTAATGTCTGCCCCGATCATTTCTAAAAAGCCAAGAAAAAAAACCAGTGCTTTGCCTTTACCCGTCTTACTATGATCCAAAGGGACTCAGGATATAAATTCAGACTTGTTTTTAACTTTAAACTTTTGTTGTTTTGGGACAGGCCCTTACATGGTAACCTTACACTCCCTACATAGTCCAGTTGGCAGAGGAATTTGCAAATGATCTTCATGCCTTAGCCTCCTGAGTGCTGGGATTATAAGGACCATTCATCACACCCTGGTTTTTAATTTCTTTGTTAGCTTCTGGATTTCATTCATCTTGGTGGAAGTATGATCTCTTTCTGCATAAGGCAAACCCTTCCTCAAAAAGACACTGACCTCAGAATTCCCAGTGATCTTATGCACGGGATAAGGAAATACCTAATCACACAATGGATGATGACACCATTGCTTTCTCTTGATTTGGCAACTCAAGTGTTCTGGGTCATAAAACGCATAGCCTGTCTATCCTAATCACTGTGTCAAAGGAGATTACACAGAAGCATTAGTGCCGATGGGTTCCTAGAAACCCTTTGGAAGAGGACTTGGTGGTGGAGAAAATGATACTTAGGATGGGCAGAGGATTTGGGAATGGTTTGTATCAAACAAACCCATGAAAGAGTAACAGAAAACCTAATTTCTGAAGTCTTGTGGGAGAGAAGTGTCTCCTAAGGAGATGGATCTTAGTGTTCCTGGGTTCTTAACATCAGCATGGTGTCCTGTGCAGGTTAACAGCAGCTCTGTGACTGCTCTTTGGTGCTTAGGGCATTGCTCTGGCCTTATTTATCTCACTGCAATCCTGTGTGTTCTGCTGTCATTCTTGGTGTAAAGGTAGGAAAAGTGACTAAGGGTAAACTGAGACCCAGTGACTCCAGTTTGTGTTGGGTATCCAGCATCCAGATGCCTTTAGATCTGTGATTATTTATCCCAGAAGTTAATAACCCTTCAGAAGGAGAGGAGCAATGTGATGACCAGAATTCCTAGGAAAAAGTAAGACAGTACTGTAAGAAATTTCCCCAGAGCTGAGGGAATGACCGAAGTGGTGATGTACTCAATGCATAAGGACTAGAGTTTGAGACCTAAAATTAGGTGCAGTATCATATAATTGTAATCCCAGCACTGTGAGGCAGATTCAGGGAGGTCCCTGGATCTCACTGGCCAGCCTCATCATCCAGCCCCAGGTCAGTGAGATCCTGTCTCAGAAAAACAAGGTGGGAGCCAGCCATGGGATTGACACATGTCCTTAACCCTAGCACTCAGGAGGTCAAGGCAGGTAGATCTCTTGTGGTTCAAGGCTAGTCTGATCTACATAGCAAGTTCCAGAGTAGCCAAGAGCTACATGGTGAGACCATGTATCAAAATCAAACCAAAATAGATGTCTTCAGAGGAAGGGTCCCCGAGGCTACCCTCTGGCCTACACATGCAAACATACACATAAGAACACAAATTCCCTGAGCAGAACATGGTGCATGCCTATGATCCTAATGCTTGGGATAATGAGGCAGGTCATCCTCTTAAGTTCACGGCCAGTAAGGGCTTATTGAATACCAGCCAGAGCTGAATAGCTAGATGGAGTCTCCAAAAGTGTGTTTTAGCCAAGCATGGTTGAGCACACCTTTATTCCAGCCCTCCAGAGGCCAGCAGATATCTGAATTCAAGGTCAGCCTGGTTCCAGGACAGCTAAGGCTACAAAGAAAAACCCTGTCTTGAAAAAAAAAAAAAAAAAAGTAAAAACAAGCAACAAAAACCAAAAAGTGCTTGCCAGAGAGTCTAACAACTTAAATCTGATCTCCAGAATCTACGATGGGGAAAATTAACTTCTACAAGTTGTCCTCTGTCTTTGACATGTGAGCCCACTCTCTCTCTCTCTCTCTCTCTCTCTCTCTCTCTCTCTCTCTCTCTCTCTCTCTCTCTCTCTCTCTCACACACACACACACACACACACACACACACACACACACACCAGCTGGGTGTACTGTTTCACACACTTATAATCCCAGCACTTGGAAGTCTGAGATAGAAAGATTACCACCTCAGAATTTGAGCCCAGCCAGAGCTATGTAGCCTGTCCCAGACCAGTCTTAAAAATAAATAAGTAAAAAAACAAACAAATAAACAAAAAAACCAGCAAAAGCCAGTCTTAAAAAAAAGAAAGTTGCCTAAAAGA
This sequence comes from Phyllotis vaccarum, assembly GCA_033318265.1. Taxonomy (NCBI): domain Eukaryota; kingdom Metazoa; phylum Chordata; class Mammalia; order Rodentia; family Cricetidae; genus Phyllotis; species Phyllotis vaccarum. The sequence continues at coordinate 49,445,585 of JARWLC010000017.1, read as the reverse complement.
TAGGATTCTTTTGTCTAGAGACAGCAGAGGCTTCGGTGGTTTCTGGCTTGAGTTCAAAATCCCTCCTCTGTCACTTGCTAGCTGTGCCTTGGGTGAACGACTTAACCATTCTTTGTCTCTATTCTTATCTCTGCAAATTACAGGCAATAATAATACTATATGCCTCATGAAGTGGTCAGGATTAAATGGCTCACTACATGGAAATCCAGTGGAAACTGTTGTTATTGGTATTTCCAATAGAGCACAATGTCTTGAGCCTGATTGGACATGCAATAATAAAGTATCATTGGCTGAGCCTTTCCTGTGTGCTAGGTGACCCAAGTAATTTATTTCCCAGAAAATATCAGCGGGACTACTGTGCCCATTTTACATGGTAGAACGTAGTAGGAGTTCTGCAGTTTCTGCAAATCACATGATTAGTAAAAGCCACACTAACACAGGGTGGCCATTGGAGACTTCCTGGTGACAGTTCAAATTTACTGAATTCTTTGACCTGCTGTTATTTTTTTAGGTGGGTGTTTGTTTGGGAAAAGGGCTACCAGGAAACTGACTCTGTGGTCAGCTCCGTGACAACCAAGGCCAAAGGTGTGGCTGTGACCAACACTTCTGAACTTGGATTCCGGATCTGGGATGTGGCCGACTATGTGATTCCTGCGCAGGTATGTCTTGGTATGACTTCTGTGCATGAGAGGCTCTCTCCTACTTCTGCACATGTACAGTGTGCGGTCAGAGTTCACCACCTCCGTGCCCAGGTCGATTTAGCTCGAGACAGCAATGCAGCCAGATCTCTGAGAGGGTTCTACCAAGAGCTCTCCTAACTGCTCTAAAGTGTGGCTGGCTCCAACCCAGCACGCTCTCTTTCCCACACCTTCACCTACTCAAGCTCTACCCTGTGAGCAAAGGTCTTAACCCTTGGCTGAAGTGAAGCTGGAAATAGCACCTTCCGCATTCTGTGTTTGCCTTCCTGTCTCACACCCACAAGGTAAAGCTTGTCAGAGGGTATAATAAAAACAAAAACAAACACTAGCGGTTGAAGACCACACACCCAAAGTGAAAAGAAATAGTCAGATTCTATCAGGAACCAAGAGGGAGAAACCTGCATGGGGCATTCCAACTTATATTATTGTCTGTTAATTCACACAGACACAAGTTGACATTTTGGTCTCTACTTCTAGAACTGGAGATGGAGCCTAGGGCCTCACACATGCTAGGCTGGCACTCTGCTATGGAGCCAAATCTCCAGCCCCAAAGCTGCAAGTTAAACATTGACTCTTTGGCTATGTGCCTCTTGGCCAAGTCCTGGCCTAGCGTCTCCTCCAGATGGCCGATGTGCTCGCGTGGTGTGTGGGGAAGCAAAAGCAAAGATGTCAGATATTCTCTTTAAGAGGATTAATTTCTCTGGCCTTCTCAGGAGAAGCGTTTGATGAGAGAAAAGTCAGAGCTAAAAAGATAGAAAAATAAAATGGACTGCCAGGCATGGTGGTGCATGCCTTTAATTCCAGCACTTGCAAGGCCAGGGGAAGCAGATGCTCTGTCAAGGCCTGTGTAATCTACATAGTGAGTTAGTGAGTTCCAAGCCACTCAGTGAAACCCTGTCTAAGAAAAAAAAAATTTAACTAGTTGGAGCATGTGATTATGATTGGGTGGTCTTTTGGTACATACTAGTCCCGGCAAAGTGGTGGTGGCTTCTAGCCCCATCCTGACAAGCTTGGAACTGTTACACCCAGCCAAGGAAGGCATAAGACAGAATGGGAAGGTCCAGCCAGCAGCTGTGTTCTGTCAAGCAGCAGAATTGGGGGGTTAGGGGTTCCCTGGGGCTCTCTCCTGATCTGCCTCCTTGAATAGAACATAACCTCCACATCTTTGTGATGCATCTCTAGGTTGAAGTTTCTGAAAGAGAATAAGCCACTGGGAGAATAGGAAGTAGCTACAACGAACCGTACACGCCTAACTTAAGGGAGACTCAGAAGTGTGATGTAAACTGCTAGAGAGTCCTGCTTCCTCTCTCTTGAGGCTTGTCTCCCAGTATAGTTTATTCTAGCTGTTGTCAGAGCATTCACCACCTTGTCTGACCCGGGGTGGGGATGCCTGCAGAGACCCGATCCCCAAAACGGTTCCCAGAGCCAACTCTGCTTTTGGAGGGAGGGAGTTTGAAATGCTGGGAGCTTCTTCTATAGCTCTTTAAAATTCCAAGCACCCAGTGGAGTTTGGGGAGGGGCAGTGGCATCCAACTAGAAACTCCTGGGGCCATTGTCCAGTCATTTCTGGTATGAGGACATAATCAGCAATTCCTCGTTCTTATCTGCAGAGAATTGCTTTCCAGAAACTCTGGGTTGGCTCCTTTGTATCTAGGAGGAAAAAATAAAACCAGTGTGGGCTACATGAAACTCTGTCTCAGCTACCCCTCCCCCACACCAAACAGGGAACAAATGGCTTTCTTGTTTATGTTTCAAGACAGGGTTTCACTGTGTAGCTTGGCTGTCCTGGAACGCTCTATAGCTCAGGCTGGCCTCAAATTCACAGAGACCCACCTGTCTCTGCCTTCTGAATGCTAGGATCAAAGGCACCACCACCACCACCACTTGGCTCTTTTTTTTAATGTTTTCTTGGTTTTGAAATTTTCAAATGCTTTTTTTTAGATATATTTTTATTTGAATTTATTGTAATGTTTTCTCATGCATGTATGTGCCTGTGGAGTCCAGCAAAGGGTGCCAGATCCCCCTGGAACTGGAGTTACAGACAGTTCTGAGCTGCCATGTAGGTGCTGGGAATTGAACCCAGCTCCACTGGAAGAGCAGCCTGTGCTTTTAATCACTGCGCCATCTCTCCAGCCCCATCTGGCTTTCTCCGGGCCCCGCCCACCTCTTCTGAGGGTGACTCAGCATGGTTCTCTCCTTTCCACAGGAGGAAAGCTCACTCTTCATCATGACCAACATGATCATCACTGTGAATCAGACACAGAGCACCTGTCCAGAAGTAGGTGGCTCTTAGGGAAAAGCCGCTCAGGCCTCACATCCGAATCCACTCCTGGCAAACTGGGGCTGGGGGGTAGGGGAAGCTAGACCATGTGGAACTTGTTCCCATTCATTCCTTTTCTAGATTCCCGATAATACCACCATTTGTGACTCAGACAAAGACTGCGTCATTGGCTCTTCAGGCACCCACAGCAATGGTAGGAGTGAGTGACTGAGTAGCTGGGGCCTCTCAGCAGATGCTGGCCCTGGGGAAAGTGGCTTCCGATGACATCACACTTCCAGTGGTGTATCTGCAATAGGATAGAGAAATTGCAGAAATAAATTCTGCCCCCAGCACCTGGGTTACAGCTCTATGGTAGAGCGCATGCTTGACTTAGATGAGCCCTGGCTTCAGTTCCCGTCCATCATCAGAGGAAAATCCCCCTCCCCCAATGCTCCCAGGGGAACCTTGAGTCAGAGCAGAGCCAGGGCCCTCTTAGCATTCACTTGTGTTGTGGCAGACACCTCAGGTGTTGTCCCCTCTCTGATTTGGTATCACTTTGGCAGATATGTGGCCAACCTAAAGCAGCCTCTTGTTCTAATTCCATCTTCTAGACACCATCTAAATCCCACAATTCACTAAAGATTGGCTGCCCAGGATCCTGGGGGCAAGAGGTTGTGTCATATTGTACTGCACAAAGGTCAAACCCTGGAGACAAGACCCCAATGGGCCTGGGCCTATTCTCTTCACAGGAATTGGGACTGGAAAATGTGTTCCGTTCAATGAGTCTGTGAAGACATGTGAGGTGGCAGCATGGTGCCCAGTGGAGAATGATGCTGGTGTGCCAACGTGAGTCCTACCCAAGGCTCCCTAATCTTGGTTTTCAGCCCGGAGGGAGGTGACAGAGAGGGTGAGGTGAGCTTGGGTGCTGGGGTGTGTGTGTGTGTGTGTGTGTGTGAGTGTATGTGTGTGAGTGTATGTGTGTGTGCATGTGCGTGCACTCTTGGTCTATGAGTGAGGCCATTCCACCCTGGGAGAGTAGTTGTCAACCACATAGAAAGGAAACCACAAAGGGTTGTCACTTGTGATAAGGGTGCAGGTGACCTACTTGTGCTGGAGCACTGTCAGTTGCAAATAACCAACAGGAAACAGTTCTTCATTTTTGGTCTTGATTTTTTTGAAAGAGCCTCATCACATGGTCAGGGATGGCTCTGAACTCTTTTTTGTTGTTAAGTAATTTTTAATTGTGTGTATGTGTGTAAAAGTGTGCCATGGCACATGAAAAGACTAGAAAACAGCTTGTGAGTCAACTCTCTCTCCTTCTGCTGTTTGGGACCCAGGTGTGGAACTCAGATCCTCAGGCATTGCAGCATGTGCTTTTACATACTAAGCCATGTCACCAGCCCAGCCCTGAACTCTTGGCTTTCTGCTTCAGCTTTCCAAGTACTGGGAATACCGGCATAAGCTATCATACCTGGCTTTGAGTGGCTAAAGCACTATGCACATATATACCCACCCCCAACACACATACACAACCACCATATTTTATGTTTGAACAAAAAAGACTAAGCAGTTAGGCGTGGTGGCACACAGCCTTTGGTCTCAACCCTTGGAAGGCAGAGTCAGGTGGAACTCTGGGAGTTCAAGGCCAGCCTGGTCTACATAGTGAGTCCCAGGACAGCCAAGGCTATGTTGAGAAGCCTTGCCTCAAAAAATATAACTAAGGGGCTGGAGAGATAGATAGCTCAGTGGTTATAGTACTGACTGCTCTTCCAGAGGACCAGGGTTCAGTTCCCAGCACCCACATAGTGGCTCACAGCTGTCTGTAACTCCAGTTCCAGGGGACCCAGCACCCTCATCCCAACATACATGCAGGGAAAACACCAATGTATATAAAATTTTTAAAAATTAAAATTCAAATAATTAATTAATTAGATTTCTTAGGGATTTAAAAAAATGGGGCTGGAGCCAATAAAATGGTCCAGCAGAAAAATGCACTTGGATTTTCTGTTCCTTGAACCCATACGGTAGAAGGAGCTCACCAGCTTGCCCATGGTTGTCTGACCTCGATGTGTGCACATGCAATGACATTTTTAATGTAAAACCTTAAGTACAGTGTAGCACAGCTATGGTGCTGCAAGCCTGTGATCCTAGCGCTCAGAATCAAGCTTAGGCAGGAGGAGGGTGACATCCAGACTAGTCTGTGTTATATATGGGAACTGTATCTGAAGTAAAAACAAAATAAATCACAGCCTGGCTAAAGTTGTATTTGACAATGTATTTATATATCAGGCAGCACTGTGGCAGGGCTAAGCTGGTTGGAGGCTTAACTGGTCTAAAAACTACCATTGGTTCATACAGAGAGAAAGATAATTTGGCAGCTGAAGCCAGGTGAGGTGGGGAGAACCCTCCCTTGATAAGACCCAAGGACCTGGTCTACACTTGGAATTCACATGATAATGTTGGGTATGTGGCACATGCTTGTGATCCCAATACTGTGGAGTGAACATAGGGATCTCTGGAGATAACTCTGGGCCAGCTAAAGACCTTGTCTCAGAAGTGAATGTGTTCATGGGGAAGGCACTTAAGGCCTCCAGTTGTGCATAGACATAACATGCGTGCACACACAGGCACTGAAAATAGCTATTTCCATTCTTATCCAGTTCCTTCCTTTAAATCAAGGAGAAACCCTTGACTTGGGGTGTTCTGGTTATCACTTACTGATTTGCAGTCTTACAAAGAACAAGCCCCAGAGCATGCACCACGGGCAGACAATAATATGAACTACAGGGTTTTTGTTTGCTTTGGTTTTTCAAGACAGCATTTCTCTGTGTAGCCCTGGCTATCCTGGAACTTGCCATGTAGATCAGGCTGGCCTCAAACTCAGAGATCCACCTGCCTCTGCCTCTGCTTCCTGAGTGCTGGGATTAAAGGTGTGTACCACCACCACCTGGCTGAACAACAAAATTTAATAGTACTGCTTTAGGAATAAATTAGGAGCAACATACTTTTTATGAGTGCATGCAAATTGTGATATTATTGAAATATTATTCCACCTTAAGAAAGAACAAAGCCAAATTCAGAACTTTTTTGAACCAGTGACCCTCCTTTCTCAGGTCTTGGCAGTATTGGGGTCACAGGCAAGAGCCACCACAAAAAGCCATTTACCTGACAAAATGGACCCTTTTTAAAATGGCTAATCTTGTGTTATTTAAATTTTTTTTTCTTGGAAGAAAAGAATAGTGGGCTACTGTGTAGGGTGTTCAAGTTATTGGAGTATGATACAGAAAATGATGAAAATGGAAAACGCCCGTTATAATCCCCTCCTCTTGATAAGGAATGGGGACTTTTGGGTTTGAAAGAGCTCCTGGCCTTTACTGAGCAGCAGAGGTGATGGGCTCAGCTCCCCCGTCATGTGGCCCTGCTTTGTTGCTAAAGCAGGGCTGAGATGATCGCCTCCATTTATAACTTCAAAGTTCTTGTCTGTTTCAGGGGAGGGCTCCTCCCCAGATGGGTCAGCTCTACATTTCTGTATTCTCACTGAGAAATGTCCACTCCAGAAATGAGTCCTCTTGGGGACGGACTCATTGAGTATCGTCAGCCAGAAACTGACATGGCACCTTTCACAACTGCTGGTTGGTATGGTTTCTGTTGTATAAAGTTTCTGGCCGACAATTTCCAGCCTAGCCTCATGGCCCAAACTTTCCAGCCTGCAGTCTCATAGTCCCACTGAAACACGCAGACATTTATATTAATTGTACGCTGATTGACCTGGGGCCCAGACATATAATTTATGCTGTTCAGCCATGATACTCAGTATCTTTTCTCAGAGCAGCATAGTTGTCCTCTGCATCTGTGGCGTCTCTGGTGTCCCTGTGGCATTTCTGTTCTGTTCTTGTTCTCAGAGTTTTCTTAGTCTGGTAGCCCTGGCCAACACATCCTATCTGCCTTTGACCAAACAGCATTTTTATTAAACCAGTAAGCAGAGTAATTATATAGAATGTAACAATATAATCCCACTACAGGATTCCTTTTCAGCAAAGCCAGAATGTCGTGCAGGTGAACACCCCTGTGCCTTGACATATAAACTACATCTATGAAGCTTCCATTCTCTACAAACATCCCAAAAGGCAAGCAGATTGCTAAGGAATCATGGTGGCCATGGTTTGCCTCGGTTCCTCCACAGCAAATGTTCATGTTCTTCACTGCCTGATGTTCGGGGCAGGAAGTCTTACCTTTGCAGAGGAAGAATCAGAGGCCTAGTGACCTAGGGTTACATGAAAGAGAGTAGAAAATGCCAGGTGCTCCCCTTTCTCCTGGAGACCCTCCAGACTGTTAGGAAGGTCACACAGCCCTACAAGTAACTGTTATAATTCTTTTCCAGGCCAGCTTTTTTAAAGGCTGCAGAAAACTTCACCCTCTTGGTAAAGAACAACATCTGGTACCCCAAGTTTAATTTCAGCAAGTAAGTGGGGGCCAGCCATGCATGTTCCCCTCTTAAAGAACTTATGGCTCTCCCCTGGGTCCCCTTTGCTCAGACTTTCTGATTCCTCCCTGACTTCAGAAGGAATATCCTCTCTAACATCACCACTTCCTACCTGAAATCATGCATTTATGATGCTTACACGGATCCCTTCTGCCCTATATTCCGTCTTGGCAAAATTGTGGAGGATGCGGGGCACAGCTTCCAGGATATGGCAGTTGAGGTAGGTAGGTGTTTACATGGTTTTTCTCATACCTCCTTAGCCCTAGCGTGGACCTGAGTTCTGAAAACCTGGCTGTCTCTCTTGCTCCCCCCCACAGGGAGGCATCATGGGCATCCAGATCAGGTGGGACTGCAACCTTGACAGAGCTGCCTCCCTCTGCCTGCCCCGATATTCCTTCCGGCGCCTTGATACCCGGGACCTAGAACATAATGTGTCTCCTGGCTACAATTTCAGGTGTGTGACCCTACGTCAAGCCACTCACTTGTTGAGGGGCAATAGTAGATACCTATGGGGTTATTCACATCCCTCCCCCTCCAATTCAAAGCAGGAAGGCCAGGAACCTGGCAGGATACTCCCAGAAGGGCCTTGCTTATGTGATGTTCAGGCCCACAAGAGCCCTCTTTGCTCTTTTATGCTATAAATGCTCAGCACTTAAGAGCACTTATTGCTCCTGCAGAGGACCAGGATTTGGTTCCCAGCACCTACATGGCAACTTACAACTGTCCATAACTCCCAATCCAAGGCATCCAACACCTTCTTCTGGCTTCCTTGGATACTGCCTGTACATGGTACACTTACATGTAGGAAAAAACACTCATAGACATAAAATAAAAATAAATATTTTTTAATGTGTTGAGGTTTACAGGGTAGAGAAGCTGGCAGCTTTCTGAGGGCCATCTTTTGCTGCATCCCTGCTCACTATTAATGAGGAACAGATGAGCTTGTGTACTCTGTTCAAGGCCAATGGGATCTGATCCAGAAATTGGTTTTAATTGATTCTGCCCCTGCATGTAGAGGTTACTATAGGTGTAAATACTCATGAGAGCCTTGTGATGAAGCCAGGCATAGTGTCACACATCTGTAATCCCACAACCTGGGGGACTGAAGCAGGAGACACACAAATATGAGGTAAGCCTGAGCTGCATCACAAAAGCTTGCCTCAATAAAAGGGCCACATTCAAATTTGCCTGCTGAAAATGCCAGTATATCAGCTTCCCAGGGCTCTAGTAACAAACAGTTCGAAACAACAGAACTTTTTTCCTTTGGTAGTTCTGAAAGCAGAAGTCTAAAATCAAGGTGTCTGCAGGGTTGTGTTGCTGTAAGCTCCATGGCCAAATTCTTCTTTCCCATTTCAAGCATTTGGTGGCCACCAGGAATCTTTAGCCTGTCCATGTGTCACTACCTCTGGGATCATGTGGTTCTCTTCCCTCTGCATATCTTTTCTCTATGTAGCTAAGGATGATTTCTATGTAGCTGAGGACCCCAAAGCTCCAAGATTAGAGGCGTGCACCCTCTCACCCACCTTCTCTCTCTTTTTTTTTTTTTGGACGGGCTGGGGACTTGCTGCGTAGACCAAGCTGACATAGAACTTGAGAAATAGGATTGCCTTAGCATCTTGAGTGCTGGGTTATAGGCATGCACCACCACACCTGGCCCAGTCTCTCCTCCTGTTCTTGAACATTAGGTTTGGGGTAGACCTTAATCTAGTATGACCTCATTTTAACTAATTACATATGCAAAGCCTTATTTCCAAATAAGATCACAGATGCGGGCCCTACGTGGACATGAGCTTAGAAAGGGGGCACGATTAAATCCAGGACACCTGAGAATCTGATGCAAGGACTAGGCTCACCTTGCCATTTTCTTAAAACAGCAAGATCCTGTGTGCATGTATTTGCTGAGTGTATCTTTTTAAAGTTGCCCTTGACTCCCTCTAGTGGTGATTTGTGGTATTGAATTTGTATGGGGTTGTAAGGTGGCTGAGACTGGGGGGGCAGTTATTTGAACACTCCCTGGGTATCAGATTCCTATTGTTCCATTTCTATTCCTGCACGCTTGAGAGACTGTTGTGAGACCTGAAGCTCGAGTTAGAATCCTCTGGCTGAGAAGTTGATGGATCCTACAGGACACCCAGCTCCTGGCTTCTGCCTGAGAGCCCCAAGCCTGGACCACAGCCTAGAAGCTGTGGACCAGATAAATCACAGGCTTAAGATCCCGGTAGGATGCTGAGGCCGGGGTCTGATAGAACAGTGGTAAAGGCAAGGTCTTTTTTGGAGGTGTTGAAATACTAAAATTGACTGGTTGTATGTTTAAGAACTGATTGACCTGTTAAGTTTCTGGAGCTCTGGGATTAGACTCCCCTTGCTTGAATTCTGTAGTTTGATGGGTGAGTGGTGTAGTCATATTTCAGCTCAATTGTTTCTCTCAACCCAGCCATATAAACAACAACAAAACATATGGTGGGCAAGAACTGAGGTGTGTCATATCCCAACTGGAGCCAAGATCCTGGGTTGAGGCGAGGCTGGCTTGGCTCCTCATCCCTCAATGCAGTCTTGCAGAATCTGCTAGCTGACAAGTTCTGTTGGTAGCCAAGGTCCCCTGGAGGGAGGCAGGTGTCTTGGCTGAATTGGAAGGTCTTTCAGAGCGAGAGGCTTCTGCCATCCTGTGGGAGATGGCAATGACAGAGGAGTTACTCTGTTCTTTGAGGAGGGGTCCTGGCTGCTCCTGCCACCTGCCCGCATTAGCTGGGAGGCTGACCTGAGGTACTTACTGTCTGCTAAGCCCACAGGGCAACTCATTAGCCAAGGCCAGCTGCACCCAGGGACTCCAGTCCCACTCTTAACATTTTCCCAGGACCCAAGATCCGCACTAATTTCCTAACCCACCCTCTTCTTCAGGTTTGCCAAGTACTATAGGGACCACATTGGCAACGAGCAGCGCACACTCATCAAGGCATATGGTATCCGTTTTGACATCATCGTGTTTGGAAAGGTTGGCCCACTGGGAGAGGGTGCCTCCTGCCGCCCTATTTTCTGTCATCACCCCCATCAGAACACTTTGGTTCTTTCTATTTTATGCAGGCTGGGAAGTTTGACATCATCCCTACCATGATTAATGTTGGCTCTGGCTTGGCGCTGCTAGGGGTGGTAAGTGGCAAGTTGTTACTTTTGGAAACTGGACCTTTCTAATTAGCAAGCAGCTTAGTGGGCACTGCCCTTCCCTAAACCTCAAACCTGTCTCTAGATTGGATGCTTCAAAGGGTGAGGAGGAAAAAAGCCTTAGACATCCCACCTCTGAGACCAAGATCCTTGGCCAGAGTCTAGTCTGATTCAGAGAAGTGGAGATGCCTTTCCTCCTCGGTAGATGAGGGGTCAAAGGGATCTATGCAAAGCAACAGCTGAAAGCATCCTGGTTCATTCTGTGCTAAACCAGGCAACCGTGCTATGTGACGTCATAGTCCTCTACTGCATGAAGAAAAGATTCTACTACCGGGACAAGAAATATAAGTATGTGGAAGATTATGAGCAGGTAGGCAACTGTGCTCCCAGCAGCCAAGGAGTCCCTTGTCTCAGTGAACACTGAGCAAGGACCTTCTCCACAGGTTGGCACCTTTCAATCGAGGGTAGCATTTATTTCTAACTTTTCTTCACCGTCACCCAGCTTTATTTTAATTAGTCACACCTTGACTGTGACAGTGACATGGTATTTACATTCTTCTTGTGGGATGAGGGTTTTGTGCCATACTGTGAGATCCTCCAGAAGCCGCCCCAGGCCTCTCCATTGTTATGAAACCAGAAACCCTCAGGAAAGGCAATAAATTCCCCCTGCCCCCCCCCCCCCATGGTTGGGCAACTTGGGCAACACAGGCTGGGTTGGTTACCTGTTTACCCTTTCTGCAGGGTCTCTCAGGTGAGATGGACCAGTGATGCCCGACCCTGCACTACAACCCCACACAGCCCTGGTGGAAGCAGTGAGAAGGGAGAAATGGCTGCTACATCACCCTAAAGAAAGTTCTAGAGTTTAACCCTATCTCAACCATTCCAAACTCTCAGGGTTGCCTAGCGGGTCTTACATCGTTTTCCTGTTGTTACCGAGCTGAGTCTTGTTCTGCAGCTCATTTGGGCTTCAGACCCAGGATCCTCTTGCTCCCTGGGATTACAGAGATACACCACAGCACCCACCTCCTTTCAGGTTTTGGCGTTTTATTTTAACCTTTTACATTTTACAGTTTCCCTCTACGTAGCTCAGGCTGGCCTCAAACTCAAGACATTCCTCTACCCTCTACAGCCTTTTAACCTTGCCTTTTGTGAGGCGGTTCATTTCCTCACTACAGTTTGGTTTTGGCCAGGTCACCTGTTTTTGTTTATATGGTATGAGCATACTGAGGCAGTATGACAGTCTGAGAGCCAAGACACTGCTGTGGCCTGTGGGACTGTCTTCTCCAGGCTCTTCAGGACTGGCTTCCTTGGAAGTCCCAGTCTCTAGACCCTCAGGTCAGGCTGAGTCCTGTCCAAGCACTTTATTAGGGTGTTCTCCAGGTGCTGTCAGCAGACCTGGGGCACTGTTCATCTTCCCCGTAACTTTGACCCTTGTAACAAAGGCAGAGTTAGCTTTTCCCTTCAGAAGGGCTATGTTGAAATGATTAGGACCAACCATTAAAAGAAATGACTTTTAAAAATCCTTGTTGTCTGTATGGTGTCTCAGCATGTCAGCCAGAGCGCCTTTATGAAAGTTGTCACCATCCAAATAAGAAGGGGTCGGGCTGGGGTAGAGGGTCCTCATATGGTATCTACCTGGTAAGAAGATTATGTCTAAGCACAACCTTGCAGCAAAGGTCACCTCCAGAAGAAGCTGGAGTTCTTAATCATTCTTTGGTCACTGCCCATGATAAACCTATTATGAAGAACTTGTGCTTCACAGTGGCTCCAGCCTTGGTTGTGCCTATATATGCCACCTCTACCCTGCCCTGGCCCACAGAGCACTCACACCCTGCACTGCATCCCTCCACCATCTCTGAATAAACACTTTTCTTTGGAGAGGCTCCCTGTCAATACCTGACTGTGACAACCTTCACAATAAATTCTGTGGGCCAACTGCCATATTCAGGAGGGCTCAGCTTGCTTCCGGCAAGTTTTGTGGTTTTGCGGTAGAGGGAACTAGACTGGGTCTTGTACCAGGCACATGCTCTACCACTGAGCCCCAGCCCCAGCCCCAGCCTTGGGAACTAAAGCATATATTCACCACCACCACCACTATAACCTACAAGCCTAAGAACTGTGATCCTCATTAGGTTGTGTTCCCATGGAATGTACATATTTTTTCTATAGCTGCTACTTTGATATAAAATGGCTATCATTATAAAATGACTACTGTTCTATAGGTGACACGCCTGTCTTGTTACAGGTACGAACTGGGGCTATTTCCAGCTCCGCTGCTTTCACATCATCATCACATTGACTTAATTCTGTACTGTGAAAAGCGCTCATCTCCCCTTTGCCGTTAGTCAATTCATTTCCAAGTGCTCAGGGGCACGAGAGGTTAGGAATGTTCTATTTCTTCTGGATTAATGGTCAGCCTGGGTTTATGCTTTGGGTAGCTGTGTGGAGAGAGGGGAAAAGATTTATGAAAGTTTTAACAAAACTAGTTTGTGTGCCCTTTTTGTTATGTTAGTGCTCACATCAGGGCTGGCGATGGCTGGGTGCTCTTGCAGGTGACGTGAGTTCAGTTTCCAGCACCCACATCAGGAAGGTCACGAATGACTCTAACTCCAAGTCTAGGGGATCTGACATCAGCCTCTCTCCTTTACAGGCAACCACATAACATGCACACATAGACACACACAAGAATGATTTCTTAGGTGCTACTTAAAAACAGAACATCTGGAACTGGAAGGCTTAGGAATGCTGATATGGTTAGAGTGTGTCCCCCCAAATTCACATTTTAGAAACTGGATCTTTGATGTAACAGGATGAGGAGACAGAGCCTCCTAGAGCACTCTTCCTTCAGGAATGGGATTAACTCCCTTATCAAAAGGGCTTGACAGAGGAATCCACTTCTTTGTTGTCCTCCCATGTTCTGAATATTATCCTGGAAGCAGATAGCAGCCCTTACCAGACCCAGAATCTACTGGAATGATGATCATGAACTTCCCTGCCTCCAAAATCCAGGATCCCCTGAAGCCCTGAGGAATGGCTTTTCCACAGTCTCATTGGCGTTTTTTAACAGAAATCTCCTCTTGACTCTTAAGAGCCTCTATGGCTTGTGTTTAGACTCTCAATATGCAGCCCAAACAGGCCTTGAATCTGTAATCCCCCTGCCTCAGCCTCAGTATGGGGATTACAAGCATGTACACCACACCTGACAACAGCCCTTATTTCTGTAGCAGGAGATAGGGCATTTTTAAAAATGAAGTTCAAAGCCAGGAAAACTATGCCCTATGTTCAAAGCCACAGGACACGTGTCATGTGATGAAAACCACTCGCAGCTACTCACCTGTCCAAACTCCCAGAATCCTAACCTGACCTTCATACTTCAACTTGCAGGTGGCTCACCAGGAGCAGTTTGCATGGGACCCAGGAATATGTATTCTGCCCTGCTTCCAATGCATTCTTCCCACTATGCATCCGGCTGGCCTCGGAATCATGGCGAGTAGCGATACCCTAGGACATGCCTACATCAGGGGTTCTGCCAGCTGCATTAACTGTGACTTGGCCATCTGATTCGCTGTCAGCCTCAGGGAGGGACCTACCAACATAATCAGAAACACCACAAAAGAACGGCCACCAACAAAAGACCCCTCAGGAGGCTCAGGCTTTGCACCATTTTGCTGTCTGTTTATTTCAAGTTTACAGAGAAGCTTAATCACCTGTGGGAAAAACGACCGGAAGCTTCTATTTTCTCTTCAGTTCATGTACTTGTAGTAAGTGATAAATACACAGTATTTAACTCTGTACACCTGATAAAAGGAAAATGCATAGTCAAGAGGATGGGGGCAATTAAACAAGCAGAGGGCATCGGTCACCAAATAGAAAAGTCCAAAGTCCCATGAAACTCGGCCCATGAAGCTGGAGAAGAGGGAACCAGCAGTCTTCTCTAGCACCTTGGGAGCAATTGGAGGTTCTGGTTCTGCATTGGCAATGGAAAGCATGCCCTCAGGAAGATGGGCAAGGGCCACAGGCCTCACCTGGTATCAATTTGTACAGATGTTCTCTTAATTCTAGGAAGGTTCAGGGACAAGAGTCTGTCCCATGGAAAGGCTGGACTAGTAGGGATGTGACCTCTGTAGCCCCAAGTAATAACAAGGGGCTCTGTAAGGGGTCTGGGGGCCACTGGTAGCCTGTGGAATATAGGGGAGGCAGAAAGGACAGAGAAAAAGAGGGGTGGGGCTTGTGCTTCCTTCAAGGCCATAGGTGCAGGTCAAGGTTGCCTATACATTAATCACGGATGACCCAGCACGGAGAGAACTGCAGGCAGCCTGTCTGTCCACACAGAAAAGATGCCAAGATAGCTTTTTGATGCTTTTGAAAACAATGTTTGTGCTCTAATGCTCTAGTCATGGCCAGACCTCTTACACTTTCCACGGCAGCTGGGCAGGGTGAGAGAGAAGGGGTTGCTCCTTTCCACAGCTTTCTTTGGTGTTTCATTGTTAAGAAAAAGGTTACCCATGCAGACCTCTCAACCCCAGCGCTGCCTGATTACTGGCAACCCACTTTGGACATATTGGATGGAAAGTTCTGTGGTGGGGAGGAAGGACATTGCCCAGTAGGGTTGTGTAAATACAAGAAGAGTTCTGCAGAGCTCCTGTACAATGCCTGCCCTCTTCAGGAGGGCCACTCACCCAAGCTAGAGTCCAGTCAGACAGACTGGGACTGAGCCTCAGGACCACAGGGTGCTTATTGCAAACTAGCCAAACCCTATCTGTGGCCAGAAGGGTTAGAGCTACTGAGTTATTTCTGCTTAAATTTAAGAGGGAAAGTGACAGGAAGTCCTTGTTCACAGAGACAGTACAAGCAAGTGAGATGACAAACCCCCCCCCCCCCCCCCGCCCCACTCATACACTGGAGTCTTTGCCCTAATTCTGCTTACGTGACACCAAGAAAAATCTGGCTAAACTCTAGTCAAGAGCTTAAGAAAACCAATGGAAGCCAGGAATGCCTGGACTCTGTTTATGGCCAGGCAGCGGGGAACAGGCCTCACTCCATTCTCTACAGGAAGACTCTGCATGGAGGATGACCAGACAGAGACTAACAGTCTTCTGAGCCCCAATGCTGACAAGACAGCCATTACCAGATCACTCCAAAGCACTGGAAAACAGTGTCTGAAAGTCCCTTAAACTTCAAGTTTTCCTCTGTGGCCCTGGGTACTCATTTGCAAACCTCTACCATACTTCCAATGTTGGCTGGAAATCAAAAAGGTCCATGTTTGCTCTCTAGGCCCCTGGCTTAAAAAAAAAAAAAGAAAAAGAAAAAGAAAAAAATGAAGTCCTTTGCCCTGAGGAACTCTGGGTTTTGACGCTTTTCTCTACAATGGCATCCTGGTGACACTGTGTGGTTAACTCTAAGGATAGCCACTTGTGCCTACGCTGAATGACAGTACTGCCCACAGGAAAGAGGGTTTAAGAGGAAAGGAGACGTATAGTCTCAAGAATACACAGGTAACAAGCGAGCAAAGCCGCTAATACACAGGCACAGGCTTCACTGGCGCTCAGTTCCCATCGCACAGTCGCACAGGAAAGGCTGTGACAGACCCCAGAAGCTCCAATATGTAACTTCTGAATTTCTCCAGAGTCCAGAGTTAGACACTTGGAAACATCTGTGGAGTCTTAAGCCATGTAATGTACATGAAAGTGCAGGCTTTCATCCTGAAGTTTTTGCCAATTTATGAAGAGAATTAGCCTAACTGATGATCTCAGAAACCCATTTTGAGAAGCTAACATGAAGAAATGTGTTCGGTTCTCCAGACAAGTCTTTGCCACCACAGTTACTGAATGCTCTTTCCGAGTTGCAAAATGCTCCTCAAGCATTCCAGATGCAAGCCCTTTAGTTTCCTGCCTATAATCTTATCCATAAAAAAAAAAAACCCACCCATTTATAAAGTCCTCATTACAAATAAATTACATCGAAGTCCCCTGCAGCTACTGAGGGTTAGCCCTGTGCTTCCTTGGTTCTGGAAGGTCACACTGAACCTTCTACTCTCAAGTGTAGCTCCAGCCAGCAGAATCTCTCCACTTGATTCTCCATATAGCTCAAATCCTACACACATTAACTTGGTACATCTGACATGGTTCTGAATTTACAATGAACGTTTTTCTGTTTTGGTTTGGTTTTTTTGGCATAAAAATTTTTTAAAAAGCAATTGTCCCAAAATGTATGTTGGTCTGGGTTTACACCTCCTCATACCTGCCGGTCCGGCCAGCAGCGGCCAAAGTGGACGTCATGGAGTCAAGTCCTGTTTTTTCTTTGTCCCCTTAGACAATGAAGGGAAAAAAAGAAAAAGAAACACACACACACAAACACACACACACACACACACACAACAAATAAAAAAACCCAGAGAACCAGAGATGACAGTCGAGGCTCTACACACGTGCTTGGTTTCCGTAGGACATGCTGCTATGGGAACACAGGGTGCAGCAGCCCTGTCCAGGGCCACACAGCCAGGCATGCGAGGTCGGGTGATCCAGGCAGTTACTCCGGCTCCATCGCCTCCTCGGGCTGCAGTGGAGGGATGCGTGGTGAGGAGCCAAGGGCTGGAACTCCCCAACTTTCCATGCAGGGACCACCTTTCATAAGAGTACTTCCTCCTCCCCCACAGGGGCTGGCTCGGAGCCCCGGAGGCTGTCTTCGCTGCCTTGCTTCCTGCTCACCGAACAGAAAATCGGCATTAAGGCTTAGAGAAATGGTGGCGTAGCCCTGGCCTCTGCCCCAGTCCGTCACATCTGCCCTTTTAGATGTGTTCCCATTTCTACTTGCTCACTTAAATATTTCAAAGCTGGCTTTGCCTCCCCGGCAAATGGAGAAGCAAGATTTACCCCAAAGAGCAAATAACTATAAAACAGGTACCAACCTACTCGTGGAACAACTCAGATCATCTCAGGGTCCTACACTGGGGTATGCTCTCTGGGGTCTCTCACTCTGACCTTTACACTCTAGGCTCCAAATGTGTGTAGGTCAGGCACTGTGACATTCCACAGGGAGCTCCTGGGGCAGGATCTGTGTGAATTGGCCTGGCACATGGAGCCTTCAGGGAAAGTCTGCAACACTCAGCCCATCCTTACCACCCAGGAGGAAAAGAGAGACTATTCCATTCTCAGAAGAGCCTCTCATACCTCACTAGACCTGACTGGTGCCAGCCATGGATGGTCCAGCAGATGGAAGGGGAGTTCCAGCAAGAAGAGGACCCAGCAGGGCCAGGCTTCTTTCCAGCAGAGTCCCCTTGTAGGAAAACCCACTGGTCTTGCCATTCAGGCTATGGTCCAACTCTCAACAATAATCTCCATGCTCTACCCAAGCAGGGGCCTCTGTCCCTACATAGTGAAGGTAAATTGTACGTTTCTAAGGAAGAAACACCTAGTTTGGGAATTACATTATCTGCGCTTTTATTTTTAAATTCCAGAGGTGAGGTTCCTGGGAAGGATGCTTGTCCTCAATGCTACTAACTGGTGAAGGCTGGGTCTCACTGCAGACGGGCCTCACCCCAGGATCTCCCAGGAATAAGCTCTACAAATTGCCAGCCCTGGCAGGTAGCCCTAGGGTGATGCTGTGTTCACTGACCAGAGACTGGAGAATCAGTACCCACTGAGGCAATCTTAGTCTGCTGGTATCTTGCCGTTTTGATCTCATTGAAAACAAACAAACAAAAAAGAAACAAAGAACAGACTTTGCTCAGAGTCGGGAGGCGGCCTTGGTTTTGGCAGGCCTTACCACAGAGAAAAGAGAAGGCCCCACAAAGGTGAAGCTACAGGTACTCTGGGAACAAGGTGAGGACAAGGTGGCCACCTGTCTAACTGCTAATTTGGACACACCACTCTGGCTCTCCTCTCAAAAACGCCATACCCAAACAACAGGTGTTCTCTTACATCAAATGAGCCCCTGAGCCCTGGGATACAGGTGGCCAGTGAACATCCTCATATAAACCAGTGAGGAGAATGTAGTTCCTGATTGCATACAAATGTTCACAGCAGGCTCATTCATTTGTGATAGCCAAGAGAAAAACAGCTTCCACCAATGGGTCCAAATATTACTATCCATCTAAATGCTACTCAGGTATGAAAGGAATGACGTGCTGACACATGCTGCACTGTGGATAAGCCTTGAAAACATGTTGCTGAGAGAAAGAAGCAAGGCATGAAAGGCCACATACTGTACTATCCCATTTGCAAAAACTCTCCAGAATGATCATATCTGCAGAAAACTGATGGCTGTGTAAATGACTATATTGCAAACTTTGCAATGATGAACTATGGGGTGTTAATTATCAGTAAAACTGAGCTTTTCATTTGCTTGCCATGCTAGGGATGATGAAACCCACGGCTTTGTGCATGATAGGCAAGTGCTCTACCAAAGAGCTACAGCCCGGGCCTCTGATAAAGCTATTGTGTGTGTATATACATGTTCACATATGTATAGAAGCCAGAGGTCAACTTGAGATATTTTCTTCGGGTATCATTCACTTTGCTGAAGCCAGGCTGACTGAACAGTGAGTTCTAGGGATCTGCCGATCTCCACCTCCCCAGAAAACTCATACTACCTCATCTGGTATTTTACATGGGTTCTGGGGGATTGAACTCAAGTCCTCATGCTTGTATGCAAAGTAACATCAGAATGATCTCCTGGCCCCAATAAGGCTATTTTTAACAAGAGAAGTAGCTGACCTGAGCTCCCAACAGAATTAGGCAGCCTCATCAGGGTCAGTACTAGAGGGAGCAGGGTTCCAAATAGGTCCACCCACCAAGTGTTCATCTGCCCTGGAAATTGTAGATTACATTGGCCTATATCTGCAGGCAGGAAGGGGAAAGCCCCAATCCTGTTACGGTGAACAGACAGAATAGGACTTAGTTCTAGGTTTTAACCCACCAGAATTGCAGAGAGAACCCTAGTGAAGAGCCACAGAGTGCAGCAGGCCTGATCTGTGCTGTGTGCATACTTAGAACACAGTCCCAGGGCCACAATAGACCTTCAGTACCATTGACGTGCATGGTATGCAGCTTTCCAGTTAGATCTGAAGACCTGGGTGAGTTTATTGGCATTCCGGGTGGAGCGCCATGCACTGCAGCCCACATGCATGACAGGCCATGGGCCCCAAGCCCCTAGATGTCCCCTCATTGTAAACCCAGAGGCCACCAGTGAGCCAGGCATAGCAGCTCAGGCTGAAAGCACACCTGACTAGTGGAGATGCCCACGTGCTCTGCAGATGCCCGCCCCCAGGTCCCAGCAGAGGGGAGGCGATGGCACAGGCAAACAGGCATTACCTTGGGCTCAGACAAGGGCTCCCACTCCCTGTGTGGTTTTTTGCTGGAATTGCCAGAGGAAGGGAAAAGGGAAGTGAGAAGGGACCCTGGGGATGCTCCATACACCCCAGAGACTGTAGACCCCTGTAATTGCCACACATGCCTGAACCAGGTGAATGGACACGTGTTGGCACAGGGAGTCCCAGAGCAAGACCATGTGATTCATCCATCACAATGCCCCAAAACACTCATGTTCCTGGGGCCACAGAGTGCTACATCCCAGAATCCCCCAGTGAAAAAGTTCTCAGAGGAATGTGGAACTTTAGGGTAAGTACACTGCCAACAGATGGTTGCTGGCTGAGCTGTACCAGAGCAAAGCCAGGGCCAACTGATGTCCTCAGTGTGTCTCTCCTGGGATGGCCCAGGCCTAGCTTCTCATATCCCTCCCCAGGACCGGAAAGAAGGTAGGGGTCACTCACGTGAGCAGGTTTCCAGGTGCTGACAAGGAACGTTCCTCTCGTCTGCTGCCCTCAAACGGGTTCCCGAAAGAGCGTTTCCGAATCATGGTCTTTACTAGGATCTGAGGTAGGAAGAAGGAAGACGGCAGTGATGGCTGGGCCACTGAAAGAGGTTCCATGCACCTTCTTCTCTCTGGTCCCTGACAGCACCCTGGACTCATGACTCTCACAGGTCCTTCCTACACAGGAGCCACCAGCCAAAGCCATCCTGAGCTGGGGGACAGCTAGCTTCCTGCAGCCCACTCCCAGGTTACCCTAAGGTCCAGGCTCAGACATGTGGCTTGCTGTGATCCAGTTCCAGCCTACCCAGCCCCAAGACCCTGTGCTCCTGGAAAGCTGGCTGTGCATTCCCTGAGCCTCTGCTGAAAAGTCACCTGAGAGCACTCTACCCCATTCCAACAAGAAACAAGCTATTTATATCATAATTCTTAGATAAGAGAATTCACACAAGATAAACTCACCATTTTAAGAGTTTAAGAACCTCTGAGCCTAACAAAACCTATATGCTCAAGCCTCTTACAGAAAGGAGTTCAGTATTTGTATATAATATCTACATATTTCCCAGTGTACTTTAAACCATCTCAAGCTAACTTATAACACAGAACATAATATAAACACGTTGTCAATAGTTAGACCTAGTCAGTCAGGGCACAACAAGAGGTTTACATATTTGGTGCAGACCTAATTTTCTTCTTCTTGTATTTTTGATCGGTGGTTGGTTGAGTTTATAGATGTGGAAATCAATTGTATACAACTGAGTGATTTTCAGTATATTCGCATCACCTGGATCCAGTTTCAGATTTCTATCACCCTGAAGAGACACCCCATACCTGTCAGCTGTCATTTCCCGGATCCTTCCTCTGTCTCCCTCCCAGCCCTTAGCAACCACGAGTCTTCCTGTCTGTATATATTTACCTATTCTGGACATTCCCTGGAAATAGAACCATAAGGTTACGAGCCTTTTGTGTCTAATTGTTTCTAAATTAAGAACTTTAAAACATTTTATGTGTGTGAATTCTTTACCTGCATGTATGTATGCTATTGGTCACAGACAGGAAAAAAAAAAAAGGCTAAAACAGGAGTCAAATTCAAAGACCTCTTTCTAAAGGAAAAGGGGGAGATGGTACAGAAATAATGAAGTAAAAGGGTAGATTACTGGATCTTTCATCCAACATAGCTATTCATCTCAAAATATTTTACACTGGTATGAATTTTGTTTATTGGTACAGTTAATTTTATTATACTGTATTTTTCTACTCTTATTTAGGGTACTGTGTTTATGTAGCTCATTCTAAAGTGTAATGTATAATTAAGAAATACAGATTAACAGTCATCTATAACAGTCAAACTTATAGTCATGTTTAGTATATTTTCAAGGTCACACACGGATAGATTTAGATAGACAGTCTTCAACACTTCAAAGACCTATAGATTATGGCATTTAATATGTTTAATAACCTAAGGCTTTTCATGACAGTGAGACACATCTGATCCTAGCAGCCCCAATCTATGTCAGAGAAGATGATGGGCACTGAAGAAATTCCATATGGAGTTTGTTTTCTCTCTGACAAATGCTAGCCATTTGGACAAAGAAATTGCCCTTGCTTCAATTGCTTACAGTAGACTGTTCAAATTGGACCAGCAGGATGCAAAAAAAGTGACTGCCAACTTTGCCAAGACAAAGTATGAAGATCTTTAAGAATATCCTGCTTTGGGCTGGAAAGATGGCTCACTGGTTAAAAGCCCTGCTGTTCTTCCAGGGGGCCAGAATTCAATTTCCAGCAACCACATGGTGGCTCATAACCATTCATAATGAGATCTGGTGCCCTCTTCTGGCCTGCAGGCATACATGCAGACAGAACATTGTATACATAATAAATGATTGTTAAAAAGCTGATTGACAGGCAGTCCACTAGATAGGATTTCCAGGGCAGAGTCTTGGGAGTGTAAACCGATGCAGAGAGAAACAAGATAAATGTGCCATGCTGAAGAAGGTACCACCATATGGCAGAGGGTAGATTTAAAAAAATGGATTAATTTAAAATATAAGAATTAGCTAATAACAAGCCTGAGCTATCATCTGAGCATTTCTAATTAATAAGTCCCTGAACAGTTATTTGTAAGTGGCTCCTAAGACACAGAAAAACTCGCCTATGTATGTATGTGTACTTTGTACATGCCTGGAGGTGAGAACAGTTCCCACGAAAATGAAGTTATGGATTGATGTAAGCTGCCACATGATTGATTGCTGAGGTCCTCTTTAAGAACAGTGTTTCTAACCACTGAGAAATCTTTCCAGCCCCTAAAAAAGTTTATTTTTTTAATATATGTATTTTAAAATATATGTCTGACTAGAAAAGGTTGGTGGATCCCCTGGAATGGGAGTTACTGACTGAGCTATCATGTGGGTGTGGATGGCTGAGCCACCTTCCCAGCCCCTAAAAAGGTTTCTGACTTTTTATTTGTGCTGTGTGTGGATGTGGAGGTGCACATGTGCAGAAGTAGAGACAACCTCTACCTTCTTTGAAAGAGGGTCTTTTTAGCTGTTCACTGCTGTGTGTGCCAGGCACCTGGCAAGGGAGTTCCAGATGATTTTCTTGTCTGCCTCACTTCTCCTCATAAGAGTGTGCTGTGATTAGTCTAACATTTTACATGGGTTCTGGGGATCTGAACTCAGGTTTCTGGGCTTGTGTGGCATCCCAAGCATGCCTTTAACTCCAGCTCTGAGGGATCTAAAGCCCTCTTCTGGCCTCTATGTGTGCATGAATGCATATCCATATACACATGCACACACAAACACATAGAATTTGTTTCAAAATCTTCAAATATAAGGGGAAAAAAATAAGCACCGATTTACAAAAAGGTAGAAATATTTAAATGTCTATCATCTGGAAAAACGTAAAAACTTCAGCACATCTGTATAATTGAGTATTCAGTCACCCAAGGAATGAAGCAACAATATTGCTACCACGTGGGTGAGCCTTGGAAACACAACACTAGTGAAAGAAGCCGGACATGAGAGGCCACACAGTGCTGGATCCCACTGACGCCAAACTGACGTCCAGCACAGGAGATAACCAAGGAGAAAGCAGACTGCCTATGATGGGGAGGGGGTTCTTCTAAGTGATGAAAACATCTCAGCAGTGGGGAGGTGATGACTTCACACTATTAAGTGTCCCAAATGCCAATAAATAGTTCACTTTGGGATGGTTAAGGCAAGGAAAGGCACTTGATAAAAGCCACGTCCCTGGGGAAGTTTACAGTGACTGACAGCCCCTTTACTCAAAGCTTTGGCAGATGTTCCACCCTGGCTTCCCTTTCTGTCAGCCTCCCCTCCTGGACCCTGCACTGGCCTCTGATCCCAGAGGACCGGTGCCATTTCATCTCTGTCATCTCAAGACTGGCATATGACAAGCACTCAGTATTTGCTGAACGACAGGTACACAGAGGGTCTAGAACTCATACCTTCCACACTGGCACTTCCCAGGACCTGACACCCCTCCACGCCCTAGATCCCCTAATCTCGACCCTGCAGGCTCTTTCTGTGCTTTTGGGGTGGAGATTTAAACCTCTACTAATCTTTCAGCAGTGTGGGCTTTCTGGAAGTTTCTTGTTTGATATTGCCTGTGCTGGTCTTGAGCTCAGCTGTCTGCCTCTTTGCTCCCTCAGGTTACACCCGTCATTCTGTGTTCACCCATTTCATTTACTCTAATTTTTATGTTACGTGATTGAGTGTTTTTCCTACATGTTTATCTGTGCACCACTCAAATGTCTGGTACCTGCAGAGGCATAGAGGGTTATATTGCCTGGAACTGGAGTTACAGATCTGTAAGACTCAAATCACTGAGCCCTCTCTCCAGCCTCTTCATCCCCTTCTTAAGAGAAGTTCCCTTTGATCCATCATGGGGTCTACTGCCCCTGCATCAGCCCCTCTAATACACCAGACGTTTACTCCGTGGCATGACCATTTGCCTCCCAATAAAGGCAGACAACATGTGGGTGGTGCCCATGGATGCTCCCCTCCCTGAGAAATCACTTACAAATGGTTCAAGAAGCATTTCTCCCGTAACAAATACCTGCTCCAGACCCCCAGGGCAGATGTTTTCCCTTCAGAGTGTTCAGGGGGAACAGACCATTCACAGCTTCCTCTCCCACCACAGGCACAGAACGAGGTGAGTGGGAGAGAGCTAGGAAAGGTGAGTGGGCGTGGGTGAGTCCAGAGAGCGGAGGTCATGCAGAGCCCAGGTGGGAGAAGGAGAAGCGTGGATGAGTGCCCAGCCCTGGAGCTCAAGTTCTGAAGGAGGCAAGAGAGAGCAAGCAAGCAAAAAGAGCAGGGGCCTGCTGGGGCTGGCCAAACATAACCTGGGCTTCCCATCTCCCTCCTAGGAGACTGGCAGTGGGTTGGCTCCTACAGTTACTGAGTCGATGCTTGCAGACTACTACTCCTTCAAGCCTTTTTCTCCCTCAGCCAGGACCCAGACTCAAGGCCACAAAAAGGAGCCCAATGTCTCCAGAGAAACCCTGTGTCACAAGATGAGGAAGAACTTCCTACAGTGTGAGGGAGGAGCCCCTGGATCTGAGAATTACGCACATGGTGGATGTGAGACATGCCAAGTTAGCTCTTCTGGAGTCCCTTACCAGCTGGGAACCCTGCCTTGGACACTGAGGCTCCAGGCCCACTGCTGACTCTGGTCTGGTTCCTCTCCCTTAACATGCTCTGAAAGCAGGAATTCTAAAAGAGCAGTACGGCGTTTGCAGGGGACTACCCATCGCTGTAGAAATCTGGTGGCCCAGGGCTACCTGGCCCAACGAGTGGCTATGAGTCGCAAGTAATTCCCAACAGGATCTTAATTCTCAGATCCCACATCTTCTTGCTTCCCGGGCATCTGGGGTGTGTCCAGCCCTGCCCTCTACAGCTTGCCTCGGGCTCCATTAGTTCCTGTTCTTGGTCACTGGACCTTCCCCCTTACCACAGTCGCCAGGCTGGGGATGTGTTTGACTGAATTCTCGACCTCCTCTTCAGTCACCTCGACCAGTGTACAGTTCTCATCCTCCGATGGCAATGGCTCGGCCCCGTGCCTCGTGACCCAAGGGTGTAGCTTCAACGAATAACAGGAGGGGTGAGGGACTGGCACCACTGGTTCCTACAAGGCCCTGCCAGCGAGCAGTGCCAAGGGGAGCATGCAGAAGGAGAGGTCAGGGCCTGGGTCAGGCATGCAGGAGAGCTAGTGATCCAGGCAGAGACGGTTGGTGAGTGAGATGGAAGGAGAAGAGAGAAAGCAGAGACAGAGATGGAAGGTGTTGCAGAGCTGTGATATGTGCAGAGGAGGTTCTCCATTCAGTCCCTGGTCATGGCAGGAATAACCAGAATCTGGCATCGGCCTTGCCCAGCCGCCCCAGGAGCCCCCACTAGTCCCCACCGACTCTCCCTGACAATGGAGGCTGTGCTGTGAACATGCACATTTTCCCATTCCACAGAACAAAAAAAAAAAAAAAAAAAAGGAGTTATGGTGGGGGCCAGGTGGAAGAGCACACTCCAAAGAGCATCCAGGCCCCCTCTCTGGGGTCCAAGTCCTTATCTGTGACTTTTGAACCCTTTTAAAGACACCCTTCCAGTTCAAGAGAGCCAGGCACCTCAGAAGCCCTGGAGCATACCTAGAGATGTCTTTGTTTTAAAGACACGGTCTCATATCTCAAGCTGGCCTCTAGCTCGCTAGATAGCCAAAGATGACTTTAAACCTTTGATCCTGCCTCCGCAACCCTCACATGCTGTGGTCATAGGCATGCACTACCATGTGCAATTTATACAGTGCTAGAATAGAACCCAGGGCTTAACGCATGTGTCAATCATTCTACCAACTGAGAGACATCCCCAGCCCATCTTGGAATTTGTTTAAGGGCCTGACATTGACAGGGGAGTGTGGAGTGGTGGACAAGGCCTTTGCTGACAGCACTTTGTACAACAAGGTGGAGGTTGAACTGTCTTCTAACTTCCTCCTACCCTCTCTGCAGATTCTCACAGGGACTGGCCCCCATCTTTGATGAGGACCAAAGAAAGGACTTGAGGTTCAGCAGCCAGAACATGGAGCACACAGAGGCCCCAGATCACTCTTTAAGTGGGGACACCATCAGCACAAGCTAATGGGAGCAAGCACAGGCAGCCCAGCTGAGTGGTCACAGCTCCCACAGCAGATACAACCATAAACATCCTTCCCTTCTCCCAGCAGCACCCAGCAGCCCAGAGGCTCCAGGACATGGGAAGGCAGCGATGCCAGGATGGGGTGGTGCTGTGAACGGGGCTGAGCCAAACATTTCCAAGCACAGGCCCCAGGCCTCAAGTTCTAGCCTTCTTAGCTAGCGGCTGTCAAGTACCTTGATTTCAGGCACCACGATCCTGGACTCTGGGTTCTTGTCCAGCATTCGGGTGATCAGATCTTTCAAGTCTTCGGCTATATCAGGCCTGGGGTAGAGACAACACATCACGGGTCACAGAAAACTCAGGAATGTGACTACTAAGGAATCAGAAGGAGGTGATGGTCGGCGGGCAGGCTCTACTCACTGGTCTGGAAACTCCAGGGCCTGGCTCTTGATCTTACTGTGCAAACACATGATTCGCTCATCCATGAAAGGGCACTGCAGAGAGGCCAGGAAGCATAGTGGTCAGTGGCTACCACCTGTGTCCTTCAAAGGCCATCTGTGCTGTATCATTCCTCAGGGACCACATCAGAGAAATGAGCAGCAGTGGCCCAGGCTAGAGAGAAAGCAGGAACCAACTGCCCTTGACTCTATCCCTATATCTGTGAAGGAACAGGAATGGCTAGCTGGTCTTCAGCCCTTAGCAACCATACCACTGACCCTCTTTGTTGCTGAACTTCAGTTTCCTACTGACACAAAAGGAAACACTATTCCCCACCCACCTACCCAGACAGCAGTAAGGAAGGTAAGACTAATATGGGTGGGTGGGCGGGTAGCCGTGCCTGTGTGTGATTTTGAGAAGTTAGCCTGACTCGGGTTCCATAGGACTCTCTGGGACTAGACAACTAATCCATAGTATCCTCTACCTACAATGACCTCCCCATCATCAACTGCATGGCTTGTTCTGACCGGTTACATCTGACCAAAACTACCTATGAGTGGCCTTCCCTGTAGCAGAACTTCTTCATTCTTGAAACCACACCATCCCCCAGCTGGGCACCTGACCCTGACATTACAGTCATTTACTGGTAACTCCTTTCCACTGGAGCCTCAACATCAGCTCAGGGCTTCCTGGCTGGCTTTCACAGAATGTCCTTGCTACAGGAAAGATTTGCTCAACTGAACTTGGTTCTATGTATCTTCTCAGGGTTGTAAAACATAATTATTGGACTAAGGGTACAGCTCAGTAGTACAAATGGTGCTTAGTATGTATAAGGCCCTGTGTTTGATGATAAATAGAAATAAGGATATTATAATATAATGGTAAGTTTTAGGTGCAGGGTTATGAAGTTTCACCACAGAATTCTCAACTTCATGTTGAACTGAAAATTGTTCTAAATATATACTCTTTATTTTATGTGTGTGTGTATGTGTGTGTGTGTGTATATATATATATATATATATATATATATAATGTGTGTGTATACACATGTGTGTCTACACCCAAGTAACTTGCATGCAGTGCCCTTGGGGACCAGTAGAAGGAGTGAGATTCTCTGGAATTGAAGTTTCAGCCCATTGTGAACAGCCATGTGAGCATTAAGAACCGAATCTGGGAAACTGCCAGGGCATCTCACTAGCTCCAAGAAAAATTTTCTTAATAAATATTCAGGAAAATAGTTTAAAAATAAAACACACAAAAAAACTTCCTTTGCTTCTACACAGAACAAGATTCTTTTAATTCCTTTTTTTCTTTTTTCTTTCTTCTTCTGTTTTTGATTTTGTTTTTTGAGACAGGGTTTCTTGGTGTAGCCCTGGCTGTCCTGAACTTTGTAGACCAGGCTGGAACTTTGTAGACCAGCCTGGCCTTGAACTCACAGATCTACTTGGCTCTGTCTACATCTGATTTTAAAACAAGATTCTTAAACTTTCCTCCACAAGAGCACAAGCTCAGAAAGGGAAGAGGCCACACTTTTTTTGTAATTACAGGAGGTGCCTTGCCAGGTGTGGTGGTGCTTGTCTTTAATCCCAGCACTTGGGAGGTGTGGCTCGTGGATCTCTGAGTTTGAGGCCAGCCTGGTCTACATAGCAAGTTCCAGGTCATCCAGGGCTACACAGAGGAACTGGAAAATCTGTCTAGAAAAACACACACACACTCAAACAAGAAAAAGGAAGGTGCCTCTGAACATGAACAATATTAAGATGGTAGAAAACACCACTCCCTAAATCAATAACGCCCTATGAACTATGAATCCCATCTGGAACACCCTGATGGAAAGAACATCAAACAAGTATTAAGTAAGGCTGCAAAGAATGTAATGACTGATTAGTGATGTCTGTCTGAGACTCGGGAACGGAGAGAGGTGGAGTGTTGGTGTCTGTGCCCTGAACTTATCAACTATCTAAAGTCTCCAGTCTCTGTTGATCCTTCTGTCTCATTCAAACATATTTATATAGATGAGAATATCATCAGAGATATGGATAGTACAAAGCTTTTCATTCAGCTGTGGAGACACAATCTGTAAATAAGAACTGTCTCCTTGCAAGGGGATCAGCCACCCACAGCAGTCATAAGACAGGACATGCAATCTTCTTACCTGGCCAAAGACAAAGCAGTACAGAGTCACACCCATAGCCCAAACATCTAAGGCCTGAAAGAAGAAGAGAGGTTAGTGTTATACACAACAGCTGTTTTTGCAGGTCCAGTAACAAAGTCTCCAATCTCCTTGGGGAACCAACCACCACCTTTTCTTCTTCTGTTTTGGGGTTTTTGTTTGTTTTTCAAGACAGGTTTCTCTGTATAACTACTCTGGCTGTCCTGAAACGTGCTTTGTTGTTGGACATACAGAGATCTACCTGCCTTTATCTCTAGAGTGCTGGGCCAATGAAATCACAACACCCCCAGGGACAGTGGTTGGCCAGTTTCTTCGCAGTTGCTATTCAGTGAGGATATTCAGTGAGGAGAGTCTAACTACCTGATGGAAAGTAGCCTGCAGGTGTTGGTACCTGACTCACCCGCAGAGAACCCAGTTCAGAACAGAGACAAAGATGAGGAGACAACCACCCTAGTTTGAGTTCCTCTATCTGGCTGACAGGATTCATCAGCACGTGAACCAGTGGGCTTGCTCTCTGTATGTCTCTTGTACTGGATTTTTGCTGCTTAGAACCAAAGAACAGGCAGAACTTAACAGATCTAAACCTACCTTCCCAGAGAAGATCTTGCGAGTCTCTGAGAGTGACTCAGGTGCCATGAAGGCAGGCGTGCCCACGGTGTTAGAAAGCAAGGCATCACTGCCCTTGAACTCATTGCTCACACCAAAGTCGGCTATCTTGATGTGCCCATCTTCTCCCACCAGAAGGTTGGAAGGTTTGATGTCCCGGTGGATGATTTTCTGGTAGTGTACTAGATGCCGAGGACACGAAGGGAAGAGAGGGGACAGGAAAACCCCATGAGGATCTCTACTTGGCCATTCAGCCCAGCATGCTCCTGATGTCTCATCTCCCAAGCCCCAGATCCCTTCCCCAAACATGTTCTTCTTAAGCAAGAGCTGGCTCCTACTTCAGATGAGCCACAAAGCAGAACTGGGGCCTTGGTTTCTCGGGGGATATAAGCATCAGACACTCCTACAGTCTGGAAGTCCCAAGTACCAGTTCTGGGGTAATGATGAACTTTGTGATGCAAAAGAGCAATAGGTCAGGGCTTCACTCTGGGTTAAATGCTTCTCATGCATTAACTGTCATACCCATCACCCGTGATAGGCAGGAGTAAAAGTCACAATACCCAACAGGAGCCCATCAGATTCCAGCCCTGGTGAGACACTTTCACTCACAGATGAGGAAACCAGGGTAACCGGAGAAAGGAGGATTCCCCACCCCAGGCTGCTGAACTAGAAAGATGATGATACAAACAGAGCCCTCGCTGTGCCTGGTCTGCATAGAAAGTGCTGGATTCTTAAAGCTCACTCTTGGGCTGGGGAGATGGTTCAGTCAATAAAGTGCTCACAGATACAAGGATCTGAATTTGGTCCTCAACACCAATTGGGGGGGGTGGTTTGCACTTGTAATCCTAGTGATGGAGAAGCCAAGATGAGTGGATCCCTAGGTCTTACAGCCAGCCAGCTTGGCCCACTTGGTGAGGTCCAGGCCAAAAGAAGATTCAAAAAAAATTAATGTTTATCTTTCTGTCTCTGTAGTCTACACAATATATTTTTAAAAGGCTATTCTTATGATAAAAAACAAAAATGTTAAAACAAGGTAGAGAGCTACAGAGGGAAGACACTGAGCTCCTCTGGCCTCCACATGCATGAACACATGTGCACCCTCATCTATAAATGCTCACTATGCCACTGTTCTTCGTTATTCTCTGTAGCAGGGAGGAGGGGTCCCACTGTCAAGGCACAGCCCGTCAATCCACAGGACTTCGTGGGAGACCTCTGCAGCTCACACAATCCTGGGTTTTCACCCACCTCCAACTGGGAGGCTAACCACAACAGAGGTGAGCAGTTCCCCCATGGGCATGACTTACAGTACTCGATGCCTTTGATCAGATCTTGGAAGTAGAATCGGGCCTGGTCTTCCGATAGTGGCTTGAGGGTGGGTACTTCCATCACAGGCCTGAAAAGTTGACACACGTAAACAGTATAAACCAGATGCAGCTAGTCCTTGCCTGGCCCACTCTCTCCCTTAGAGCTCAGCTCCCCTCACTCAGCTTTAAGCATTGTGCCTGGGAGACAAACACTTACCCTTGGTTGACCAATTCAAACACTGTGGGGAAGAGAAGGAGGCAAAACTGTCATATTGGGACATTGAAAATCTGCCTCCCGCCTCCTCATCTACCCCACCTCCAGCCACCTGTCTAGATATTCCCAGTATAGAAATGAATCCTAGGAGGGCTGAGGACACACACACACACACACACACACACACTCTCACTCTCTCTCTCCAAAGGTACAAGGAAAATAGAGCCAGGAGAAAGGAAATTAGGCTGGCTCCTAGGCTGGCTCTTCTTACCTTCCGCTTGGACCCAGGAGAGGACTGACTAAGCTATGTCCTTGGGATGGGTTAGCTTTGTCAAGTTGACTCAGCTCAGAATCTCTCAGAGAGAACCTCAGTGAGAAGTTGTCTATAGCTAGGTGGCCTGTGGACACATCTTGGGGCACATTGTTTCGGCTGCTTTAATTGATGTGGGAAGACCCAACCTACATGTGGCCGCCACTTCTTGGTACCAAGACAGAGGTGTGAAGCTTCACTTTTTCCGCTGGCCTGGTTTACAGTCTCGATGGTGAGTTCATCTACCTGTTGCTACCACAGCTGATACCTCTACTGATATTAGAACCAACTTTTTCAGGCATCCAACACAGTCTGAAGAACAGGAATCAACCATCCAGGCCATGGGTGCCAGACTGGTACTGCGGAGAAACCCACTCTCACAGGCTGAACAAGTGCACTGTTCTCTTTGGTGTGAAAGTCATTGCCGGGATTGATACATCTACCATTTATCTGTATGTGGATACATATCCATTTTATGGGTTCCATTCTTCTAGAAACCCTAACACACACCTCTAGCCATACTAGGACCCAAGCATATCTGCTCTTGCTTTGGACTGTAGTAACAAGTTTTCGCCTTGGTTATTTATGTCAGTTTGCAACTTAAAAAATTCCTCTACTTTACTTCCACCTACCCAATCACCACAAATCACCAGCCATGGAGGAAGCTGGCCTTTACAAACAGGTCTATTATTTTAGTCCCAACAATTCAGGCACTCTTGGGATTGAGTGGTAAGTGGAAATTTCTGTTACTTTGTTTTGTGTGACTAGGAATTGAATTTTGGCCTCATACACACCACACAAGTGCTCTGAGCTATAGCTTCAGGCAAGTCTTATTATTACTTTTAATTACAGGTATGTGTGCAGGCATCTTAGTTCCCTGGCTTTAGAGTTATAGGCACTGTGAACAACCCACTAAGGGTGCTATGTACCAGACTTGGATACATAGGTCATGCTTTCTTCTGGGTTTCTTGCTTTATTTTATGATTGAGTCTTACTATGTAGTCCTAGATGGCTTAGAATTCACTATGTAACCCAGGATGGCCTCGAACTCAGGTATGTAGCTGCCTCTGCCTCCCAAATGCTGAGATTAAAGATGTGCACCGGCATGCCTGACTTTTTTTTTAAGATTTATTTTTATTTGTTGTCTGTGGTAGTCTGAATAAAAATGTCCCCATAGGCTCATAGAGAATGGCACTGTTAGGAAGTGTGGCCTTGATGGAGGAAGTGTGCAATGGGGTGGGCTCTGAAGTCTCAGATGCTCGAGCCAGGCCCAGTATCATTCTCTCTTCCTGCTGTCTGCCAATCCAGATGTAGAACTCTCAGCTACCTCTCCAGAACCATGTCTGTCTTCCTGCTACCACGATTTCCACCAGGATTGCATTGAATAAAATTTAACCTCTGAACTGTAAGCCAGCCCCAACTAAATGTT
This sequence comes from Phyllotis vaccarum, assembly GCA_033318265.1. Classification (NCBI taxonomy): domain Eukaryota; kingdom Metazoa; phylum Chordata; class Mammalia; order Rodentia; family Cricetidae; genus Phyllotis; species Phyllotis vaccarum. Next base: position 49,412,564 of record JARWLC010000017.1, on the reverse strand, counting down.
GCTGTGGTCACGGTGTCTCTTCATAGCAAGAGAACACAGAACCATTGTCTATGAGCATAACTGCCTGAGTTTATATGCACTGTGCTGTAGGAGACTGTGAAAGTCGGAAGGCATCACATCACCTGAAACTGGAGTTTACAGGTGCTTGAGAGTCACCAGATGTGGGTGCTGGTCCTCTGACTGAGCCATGTCTCCAGGACCTGTTTTTCTTTTAATTTCGAGAAATAGAGATGTTTTCCACCCTTTGAGCACCTGGGCTGTTGTTAAAAACTCTTGCTGACATTGCCTGTCCTCTCTGTCTCTGACACACATGCCAATGGCTGGAAAGGGTCCGGATTCCCCTCCCTATTTCACTAACCCAAAAGTCTCAGCTTCTTCTCCATAAAAGGTCTATTATTTTCAAGTTCTTTTTGTTTAATGTTGTCACCTTCAATGCTTTGTATTACACTTAGGTGACTGTTCTGATTATGCTTTGAGATGTTTCCTGAGAAACCTAGAAGGGGTGTGGATACTGTAGCATTTGTTAAATGAACAACCTACTCAGGTACAGCCTTTTGGAATTCAGCGTAAGAAGGTTTCTCTAGGAGTATCATTCTGTGCCCAAATAATTTTTCAAGTTTTTTTTTTTTTATTTCTGCTGTACTTCATTAGATTTCACTTGCTTGTTTACCATGTCTTCGATTTTGCTCTATCTATAAACCATGTAAATTAGTGTTTGTTTAATGTTTTCTTTTAAAAGTATTTTCCTATTACACACACACACACACACACACACACACACACACACACACACACACACACACACACACACACGTGGGGTGGAGTGGGGCTGAATCTAGAATCCAGACCTTGCACATCTGAGGCAAACATACTACCACTGAGCTACCCACCTCAATTTTTTTTTTTTTTTTTTTTTTTTAATAAATAGACTTAGTTTCTAATTCTTTTTCCTCTGCTTCCTTTTTTAGATAGGGTCTCACTACGCAGTCTCTGGCTGGCCTGAAATTTGCTCTGTAGACCAGGCTGGCCTGGAAATCACAGAGATAGTTCCTCCTGCCTCTGCCTCTGCCTCCGAGTGCTAGGATCAAAGACATGTGTCACCATTCCTGATGTCCTCACCATTTATAAATGAGGTCTCTAAAGACACACCTGAGCTTTGGCCTGTGAGTAGTACCCAGATCTTTGCATACCCCACCAGGCTCCAAATGTGCCCCGGCATGACTTCCCAAACTCACCTTACCCGAGTCCTCTCTGTAATAATAAGGTTTTTTGTCTTGGACGGCTAGAGGTTTAGACTTAATAGATTTGTGATTTTAGACTGTTTAGTTGTTTATTATTGTTTTAGCTTTTAAAAATGATTTAGATGTTTATATTAAGTTTATGTTGTTTGGCCTATGGCTTAGGCATATTGCTAGTTTTTTATTTTAATTTATTAATTTGTTTTGTTATGTGGTTTGTGGCTAATCTGTGTCACTTCTCCCTACTTATCTAGTGCCCCCACACACACCTTTAAGTTCTTAAAGCCTTGGGGCCTTTCCACATGCTCTTCCCTCTGCCTCAAAGCCCTTCCCCAGATGAAACACGGCAAATCCCTGACATTCAGGTGTTGAATGGTCATCTCCTATATGAAGTGGTTTGTCCACTTTCCCAGACATCACCCTAATTAATTACCCTATAAATAGCTAAAGTTCTCATTTATTTATTTGTCAACACTATCTTTCCTATCCTAGGATATCAGTTTAAAGGTCTCTTTCTTGTCATGCTATATCCTCAGTACCTGGGGCAGTTCTGAACATACAGTAGGTACTCAAACTGCCAATGAAGACACGGGAGATCCAGATCCAGATGCTAAAAGTCCCAGCAAAAATTCCCTCCCCTGCCAGGTGTGCAGGCTCCTGTGGGGCCCAGTTGGATCAGGAAAGAGAAACAGCTATGCGGAGGGAAACTTGGGCATTGGCAAATGCAGCTACCCCAGTGTGGGTGGAAAAAAGCAATCTTACCCATGTACAGATGGTCCTCGTTGGGGTCATCCAGGACCTGGTGGCACAGCCACCCCGAGACAGGAGCAAGGAGAGAAAGAACAGATGTGAACAAGAGGAAGTACTTGTGTGATGCCATGTACTCAAGGTAAGTGCATTTCCTATCCTTCTTCCCAGTCAAGGTAAAGACAGGCACTCCCAGAGAGTGACAGTCAAGTCCATCTGTCCTCAAGCCCAGGCCGGTCCTCAAGGTCTTCTCTGAAGAAAAGAACAGCAGGAGGAGTAAATCCTCCCCCGAAATGGCCCACAGGTGGATGCCAATCCAGCCCATCACCTAGGTAACGGGTCCTGGTTTCAGGGTAGAAGTTAAACCTTGCTTGCTCTTTTGTAGTTGCAAGAGGAATGAGCAAGACCCCTGGCTAGACAGGGGTCTCCACATCACCCACCTTCCCCACCACCCGAGATACACAAGACTGCAGGCATAGCTGGGCAATCCACCTCCAGGCAGTCCCAGGCAAGGATGGGCAATAACGTCCCCCATATCCCAAAGGCAAGGATATTTTCCCCACATATTGAGGCTCTGGGCCCTTATACATGATTTCCTTTCCCTGCAGTGTCCTTCTCTATTGTCTTTGCTGACCAGGAAATAGTTTATGGCCACTTCAAAGGTCACTTTCTCCAAAAAGTCTCCCATGCCCAACTCAGAGAGCCAATATCATCATTTACCAGTGGGCCAGACGTGCTCCACATTGGATCTGGACCTACTGGGGATCCCCAAATCACCTTTACCGGGACTATCAGATGAAAACCATTTTTACTTTAAGGCTAAGACAGTGGGGCTGGAGAGATGGCTCAGAGGTTAAGAGCACTGGCTGTTCTTCCAGAGGACCTGAGTTCAATTCCCAGTACCCATACAGTGGCTCACAACCATCTATAATGAAATCTGGTGCCCTCTTCTGGCAGGCAGGTGTGCACAAAGGCAGAACATTCTACATAATACATCTAAAAAGAAAGACTAAGACACCATTGGCCTTTCCCACTTTCTCTATTTGTATCCAGTGTCCAGAAGGCACAAAACAGCATCACCATGAGCTTAAGGCCAAAGGCCAAAGCAGATAGAGAAGGCAGACATCTTTTAGTAAGCCAAGCATTAACAACAGCAGCAGCAGTATCAGCAAACGTATAAAACACATCCTTTTTCATTTTTGTTTTGTTTCAGAGAACACACGACTCAGTAAAGTGCCTGCTTTACAGTCCAGTTCCCAGAGCCCATGGAAGAAAGCTAGTGAGGGCTGGAGAGAAGGCCCCGGGGTTAAGAGCACACACTGCTCTTGCAGAGGTCCGAGTTCCACTCCCAGCAACCACATCGTACAGCTCACAACCTCGAATTCCAGTTGCAGGGGATCTGGTGCCTCTGGCATCAGCAAGTACATGCAAATACCCCATCATATACACATAATTAAAAATAAAGTGATAAATCTTCTTTAAAAAGTGAAGCATGGTGGTATATGCTTGTAATCCCAGCACTGAGGAGACAGAGACAGGTGGATGCCTGGGGCTTGTTGGCCAGCCAGCCTAGCCTAGTTGGTGAACTCTAGGCCAGTGAGAGATCCTGCCTCAAATAAACATGGTGGACAGCACTTCCTGAGCATAGACATCCAAGACTAACTACTGTTCTCCGCATGCGTGTACACATATGTACACTAACCTAATAAACACACTCATGTATACACACAAACAAATAGTTATCATTCATAAAAAATATTTTACTCTTGCTGGGCAGTGGTGGCGCATACCTTTAATCTCAGCACTTAGGAGGCAAAGGCAGGCAGATCTCCAGGTCTGAGGCCACCCTGGTGGATGGAGTGAGTTCCAGGACAGCCAGAGCTACCCGGTGAGACCCTGTCTCAATAAAACAAAACAAAAAAATTGCTCTTTATCACATATAGTACAGTTATTGTTTTTCAATGAATAAAATTATGTCAATTTACATTTTGGGTTTCTGTTACTGTTATTTGTTTGAGAGAGGATCACTTGTAACCTGGGCTGACCTTACTTCTGATTTTCTTGCCTCCACCTCAAGCACTGAGATTACAGGCATGCACCACCACACCACCACATCCTATGTGATACATACGAATAAATGTAACCAATGTGCTAACAGCAGCACACTGAGGTCTGCTGAAGTCACACTGTCCTTTACAGGCTCATGAAGGTCCAGTTCCCAACTAGTGTATTGTTCTGAGTAGTGGTAAAATTAGGTGAATTCAAAGGCATGCATCCTAAAGTTATCTTCCCCCTGACCCCTCCCATCTCTCTCTCCACTTCCTTCCTAATATTTCTGATTTGCCTCGGGCTCAACACAAGACAGCTGAACATGAACTAAAAAAAGCCTTGGGCTAAAATCCATTTTTCTTGCTATTAAGTTGTGTTTCTAGGTATTTGTTACAATGGGTAAAGGCTAACACAAAGCTTTCCAGAATTTGAAACGCATCAAACCCTCTCAAGGCAAAACAAAACAAAAATCCATGAGAACTGCTAAGCCGAAGGTTGGCTAAATATAGTATTGGCTGAATCCAGCTCCTCCAGTGTTTATAAACGGTTTACTGGGGCACAGTCATGACTTCTCACTGTTTTGTTTGTTTGTTTTTGAGGCAGAGTCTTGCTATGTAGCCCTGGCTGGCCTGGAATTCACTGTATCTACTAAATAGACCTCAAACTCATAGATCTGATGCCTCTGCCTTCTAAGTGCTGGGACTAAATGTGTGCAGCACTACACCCAGAACGACTGTTTTGCTTTAAATTATTGTTGTTGCTGCTGTTACTATCTTGTGTGTGTTTATACAGTGCATAACTTTGTGGAGGAGTTAGTTCTCCCCTTTCACCTTTATGTGGCTTCTGGGGATCACACTCAGATCATCAGGCTTTCATCACAGGGCATCAAGTGCCTCTGCCCACTGAGCTGTCTCACAGGACTTCACTTGTTTGTATGTGTAGCTACTTCCATGTTCCAACTATCTGTGAGTACAGAAGCAAAATCGCCAGCTTCAAAGAGAACGGAGTAGGTAAAGAGCAAGCCTTGGAACTCTCAGCCTCAACTTTTGCATGTGTAAAATTGGAGTGATAGGCAGTCAAGATAAAGTGACAGTAACATGAAGTAACAGTGTCAGGTGTGACAGGCAACAAGGTCCTCAGCCTTCAGGCAGCTGTCTACTGTGACCTGACTTTCTAGAGATCTTAGCAATGAGGTGTTGAGACAGTAACAAAGCCGGAGCTAGACCATCAGCCTTATTCTCTCTCCTCACCTCCACCAGCTTCACTACGTTAGGGTGGTCCAGCTTCTTGAGGATGGCGATTTCCTGGTATACCTGCTCGATGGGGCCCCTGGGCTGGATGCAGCCCCCTGGAGCTGGGCGAGTCCCTCGGGGTGGAGGGCGACCTGCAGGAAGCATAGGAGTCAGAGCAGAGACCTTCTTCAGAGGGCAGCTGATAAACGGACAAAGGGCAAAGGACTTCTGGGAGCAGGGAGCAACCTTCTCTTCACGTTTCCCCTGCTACTGGAAACCAGAGAGGTGGGAGTCCCCCACCCTCCTGTCCACCCTGTCGATCCTTTTTTCCTGTTACATGCCCAACCCAAAGTGACTGAGGCTCACTGAGGAGACCGGCCTGGTTCAGCTATCTCAACGTTCTCAACATCCCAGGAAAGTGGTTGGGGGTGTAGCTCAGCCAAGGAGAGCACTTGCCTAGCATATACCACGTCTTGAGATGGATCCCCAGTACACATAAAACAGGATGTGTCGAGGTATTCCTAAAATCTTAGCACTTGGAACGTAGAGGCAAGAAGACCAGAAGTTCAAAGTCACCCTTGACTACACAGAAACTACAAGGCCAGTCTGAGTTACATGAGATGCTGACTCAAAACAAAACAACCCCTCATGTAAATAGATCACTTCCCTTCGGGGCTCAGTATACCCACTGCATAGAATAGACATTAACACTGTTCCTCTTCTCGATGCAGGAAATGGCACAGATGTACCAGAAAGCTCGAGAGAGAAACAAAACACCGAGTCAACGGGAGAAAAATGAAATGTCTATGCCAGGATGGAGCGTTCCTCAATAAAAACATTGTTAAGAATGTGAAGACCAACTGTCAGAACTGCTCTATCGGAATCCTGCGTGAGGAAACCTGTAAGGATGATAAGCAGAACAGAATGCAGCTGTGACCAGGCCTGGGCAAGGAGACTGTAGAGATTCGGCTGTTGAAAAGGGTGCTGAGGTAAGCCTCGGCCTTTAAAGTGACCACAGAGGCAGGGGAGTACCGTACCTGTCAGCCATTACTCAGCCATGTAGCTGTGGCTGGCCTTGTGTTCCTGATCCTCTTGGGTGACGGGGTTGCAGGCGTGTGCTCAATGCTTGCTGATTATATTACTAATTTTTAATACCATCACCACTGAATAACTGCAGAACACTTCTGCTGTTTTCTCCAAAACTGACTCTTCCTCCTCTGATCTACTTGTGTTCATGTGGATTTGCCTAGTCTTGGTATTTTATATAAATGGCATTATGTCATAAGTGACTTTTTGTGTCTTGTCTCTTTCACTCAATATGCTTTCAACCAAGTAATATCAAAAATTAGTAACCTATGATGGCTGAATACTAATCTACCGGATGCATATACATTTTACTTACTCACTGGTTCAGGGCCTCTAGGGATGTTTCCACTCAGTGGATACTGTGTGAAGAGTGTGGTTAGCCACACGCATGGACAACTTTGTCTCTTTTTCTTTCTCTTGGACACTAGAGAGAAGATGCTGGGTCCTAAAGTGTAATGATTAATGTTAACTAGAAAGAGTCTAGGATCACCTGAGAGAAGGCCTCTGAAGAATTATCTTGACTGCATTCATTTAGGTGGGAAGATGTACCCACTGTGGGTGGCACCAGGGGGCTGGGATCCTGCACTCTGCCAGTGGAGAAAAGGCCTACATACTCATTCCCGGTTGCTTCCTGCTGTAGATACAATGTAACCAGCTGCCTCAAGCTCCCGCCTCTCTGACATACTGAACATGAGCCAGAGTAACGGATTTCATCCTAAAGTTGGTTTTCTGAGTCTTTTATCAGAACACCAAGAAGAAAAACTATTAACATATGGTAAGCTTTCTAAAATATATTTTGTTCATGTCTATGCTCAGTTTTTAAAATTTATTTTGGCATGTATATGCCACAAATGAATGTGGAGGTCAAAGGGTAACCTGTAGGAGTCACTTCTCCCCTACTCTGTGAGCCCCGGGGATCAAATGATGGCAAGTGCCTTTACTGACGAGCCATCTCTCTAGCCCTCAAATTCAGCTTTTAAACTATGAAATAAAGAATGAATTAGGATCCACAGCAAGAACTCCAGCAACTGCTCTCAGGGAAGCTCCATGCGGGACATCACATTCACCCGGCTCTGTTCAATCTTGTCTCAGTCCCCACACCTTAGAACAAAGCCCACAACACTCACGTGGAAAGCCAGCCTGTCGGATCAGCTTCTTTTTGGACAGCACCTTCATCGCCTGCAGAAGGACAGACCCCCAAGTCCAGTTAAAGGTAGCAGGGAGGGAGACTAGGCTCTCTCCTCTCAAGCCTCTCACTGAGCTAGCTCAGGCCTTAGCATCTCTGAACACAGCAGTGAGAGCCTAGTCACCAGAACAGCAAGCTGGTACTGGGCTGTGTGGAGACAGGACTCCTGGAGTTTTCAGCGCCAACCCTGGAGGCTCCTGGTGAGCAGACCCAGCCAGGAACCCTAAAGCTCATGACTCCGGCCACTGAGTCAGACAAGTGGGCCAAGAAGGGGTATGATGGCAGCTTACCCAAAGTCATGTTGTTAATACATGTTAGAACCAGGGTCTGAGCCCTACAATGGACTGACTCCAAAGCCTCCGTTACAAGGGCTCTATGTCTATCTACTGCCTTGTTCTATGGCTATGGAAGAGGCAGAAAGGGCAGTTTAGAGCAAAGCTACGAAAGATACTTGCTAAGCCAATCATTGCTTCCTTCTAAATGACCCAAGAGAAGAATGGGAAAACACGTGCCCAAACCGTGGGATGGGGATACTCACATAATAGGTATTGTCATTTTCATTGTAGGCCAGCTTGACCACACCATAGGAGCCCTGGATAAAGGAGATGCCTGTGACATAGTAGCCAGAAGCAGTGCTCTGTGAAATGAGGGCTCTGACAGGCTACAGGCTGCAGCTCACTAGGAAAATGTACCCTGAGGTTCTACTCTGTTGGACTATTTTTTGGAGTCTAAATTAGTTGCTTAAATGAGAAGAACTGGTATTAAAAAAAACCCCAGGTTTGAAAAGCCTGGGGAAAGAAAAAAAATTAGCCCAGAGGTGATGGTGTACACCTTTAGTCCAGGCACTCGGGAAGCAGAGGCGGGCAGATCTTTGGGTTCAAGGCCAGCCTGGTCTATAGAGCAAGTTCCAGGACAGCCAGGGCTACAAAGAGAAACCCTCTTCCCTCCACCCCCCCCAAAAAAAAAAGGAAAGAGAAAAACCTGGAAAAGTCTGTCAATGATAGACCTATTTCCATAGAAAACAGTTTATCACAGACCAAATCACACCACTGCTCTCATACCTAGCCTGCTTCGCTCATGGAACCTCATACAGAGCTTAACAGTGACCTGTGGTCCTCACCACTCCCTGTGGTCTTAGAGTTAGCATTCCTTGGCCAGTCTGATTACTAACTTAGCTTCCGTTAGCATTTCAGCTTTTAGCCCCCGAAATAATACCAACAAAATCAAAGGAAAAACAGATGCCAAGGTCTCTTGATGGGAGAGTGGTGGGGGTGACGTGGGGGGTGGGGGGTGGTGTGTGTGTGTGTGTGTGTGTGTGTGTGTGTGTGTGTGTGTGTGTATGTGCACAGCATTAATGGGATGGGCACCATCACTGTGGCAATTTAGAATTTTCTGGAAGTTTTCTGAGCTTTTACAGAAACACATCTAATTTTAACATTATATTTAAAATAAGTAAATAAATAAGGTTAGGTTTTGTGGTGCACACTTTTAGTTCAAGCTCTTGGGAGGCAGAGGCAAGTGAATCTCTGTGAGTCTGAAGCCATCTTGGCCTACATAGCAAATCCTGGTCTAGCCAATCTCAAAAAGGTATTAAAAGGTATTTTTAAACATAAGGCTGGTGAAATGGTAAAATGCTGGCCACACAAACATAAATCCAAATCCCTAGCACAGACATAAAAAGTCAGGTGTGGTATCACACACCTATAATTCCAGTGCTGGGTGGGGGATGGGCAGAAACAGAAAACTATCTGGAACTTGATGTCCAGCTAGTCTCACAGAATCTATGAGCTTCAGGTCAGTAAGAGACCATGTCTCAGTGAATTAGGTGGAGAGATACTAAGGAAAGACATCTGATGTCAACCTTTGGCCTACATCTTTGGCACAAACCCTTTCACCCCTCCAGCCCTACCGCCAATGGTCCCCCTCCTCTTCTCACCCAGCTCTACTGGTCCCCCTGGAGTGTCAGGAACATCCCTGGATTAGGTACAAAGATAGCCCAACTCTTGGGACATTTACCTTTCCAATTTCATCCTTCAGCGTATACTGGTTCAGCTGCACACAGTCCTGGAAAGCAAGGAAGGACACAGATGGGATGACTCTCAAAGGAGCTAGATACATTGTTCACAAATGTCTACATGTAACCAGGATTAAAGTCCACAGAGAGTTCCAGCAGTTGGGAGGATGGGGCTGGAGAATCCAGACTTCAAGGCCAGCAATGGCTACTTAGCAAGCCTGGAGGGAACCTGAACTATAGTAATGACTACAAAAACTAGAAACATCTCCACTCTGTTGCCCAAAACAAAGAGTTCATATTGGAATAGGGAGATGGCTCAGGTGGTAAAGTGCTTGCCAGACAAGCATGTGGATCTGAATCTGACCCTGAGAACCTACATTAAAAAGGCAGGTACAGTAGTGTACACTTACAGTCCTAGAAGTGGGGAAGCAGGAGGATGTCTGGGGCTCACTGAACAGCCAACCTAAACATCAAACTACGGGTCCCAGGGAGAGACTGTTGTATAAAAATAAGATGGCCCTCACCTGTAACTTTACAGGAGTTTGTCTCTGGTCTTCATATGCATTCACACATATTGCACCAGAGCAAACATGGACACACATATACATACCAACATACAAAGAGAATATATATTATTTTTATTGTCATGGGGGTGCACTAGGGATCAAACTCATGGCCTTGTGCATGCTAGACAAACATTTTACCACTAAGTTTCACCCTTGGAGACACAGCTAAGGTTCTGTGACAGAAAGAGAGAAGGGGGAAGAGAGGGAGAGAGAGGAAATTTAAAAATTATCTATTATATAGATGGAGCAGGTTGTATTTATGTATTTAGGAATATACATATATGTAACAACAACTAAAAAGGGCCATGAACTGAGAGAGAGCAAGGTGGGGATATACAGGAGGGTCAGAAGGAGGAAAGAGAAGGAAGAAGTGATATAATTTCAAAACATAAAATACTATTATTAAAAAGTGAGCAAAAGATCTGCACAGAAGTTTCTTAAAGATGAATAAAAGGTCAGTAAGACCGAAGAGTCACTGAGGAAAGGTATATGAAAGCCACACCAGGCGAGCTAATAAAGACAGGTGCTAGAGAGAAAGCAGAGCATACACAACTTCCCACATGGTAGAAAGTGGGCAAGCAGGCAGTACTGAACAACTTCTAGTTGGCATGTAATGAAAACCTGGAGCCAGATATTGGAAAAAAGCTGGAATATCAGAGAGGAAAGAGAGCACAGTCAATTCTCACCCAGCCAACTTCTCAGTCAGATTCTGTCTTCAAGGGTCCTCAGCCTGGCTGGTCGCTTCCACAGAATGAATGAATCTCTGCTCCTCCTGCCTTAAATATCTTCCCCACCCAGCTGTTTCACTTCTAGGTTCAACTCTGTATCATAATCCTAGAGTCAGGATTAAAGGTGTGAGCTACTACTGCTTGGCTGTTAGACCTTCAACTCACAGAAATCCAGAAAGATCTGTTTCCTGAGTGATGGGATTAAAGGTGTGGGTCACCACTCTCTGACCTTCATGGTTTGACTGAGGGTGATTCTGCCCTCTGATATCACAGGCTGATTTTATTAAATATAGAATATATCACCACAAGCCAGCGTCTCATATATTCTGGGCTGGCCTCAAACCTGATGAAGGCTTAGAGCCAGAGTGTGATGGTGGGAACACACCTTTAATCCCAGCACTCTGGAGGCAGATGTAGACAGATCTCTGTGAGTGGAGAGAGTTCCAGGGCAGCCAGGGATACATAGATACATAGACCCTGTCTCAAAACAAAAACAAAAAAAAAAAAAAAAAAAAAATGCAAAGAGGTATCCTTGCATAGTGGACAACCCTTACCCCAGAAGTCATGAGTTGCTGAATGAAAATCTCAGTGGCACCTCCCTACAAGTTATAGGTCAGAGAGGCCTGACCTCTAAAACAACATGGGCCAATACCATTGCCCACCATAAGTATACAGTAAAACTGTGCCAGAGAAACAGCACACCTTGATTAAAAACAGAGAAATCAATCTAAAGCCTTCTCCCCACTGCACCTGAAGGTGCCATGCAGACCTCTGGGGGAGAAAAGGCGTCAATGGTGTCCCCCAACAGCAAACCCTCATGCTGTAATACTGACCTGTCTGTCAAGATGTGCCCACTGGGACAATACTGGCACTAAAGTTACAAAGGAAACAGATGCTTTCAGATTGGATTTGAGGCCTACTCCACAGGAGGGGATTCAAGATTCAAGCTTGGTATTGTAAAGCTGACAAACGCTCACAGCTGTGGAGGTCATAAGTCCCACGAGGGAACTTCCTACCACTGTTGTTCAGCGACATGCTGTCAAACTGCCCCCTAATATTTGTATTTATGTTTATACCTAAACATCACAGCTGTTCTCAGCCTTGGCCAGAGACGCTTCTCTCTGTTGTGGTCAGCAGTCAATGCAGAGACTCAGAGCTGCTCCAAGTGCTAAGAGTAAGTGACTATTGAGAGAGCTCAGTCCTAAATGGGGCATCCACATCACCCCTCTCCACCGAGGCTCTGAGAATATCTTATGAGGGGACAGAAAACAATGTTAACACCCACAGGACGGGGAGGGTGCTGTGAAATGCTGTCTTTAAGATGTGACATGACCACAGTATTCATGAACTCTCTGTAGCTATGGTTACCTGCACAAGATCAATCCAACAAGATCAGTCAATATTCCAAAAGGCAAGCACTAGCTGGGCTTAAAGGGTTATAAAAGGAGTGGACATAAAGGTGACATGTATAAAATTGCCAAAGAATAAATAAAAGATACCCTGTTAGAAAAACTTGATACTGGGCTGGAAAGACGGCTCAGTGATTAAAAGCACTAGCTGCTCATCCAGAGGACCTGGGTGCTCATGGCAGCTCAAGGTCTATAACTCCAGTTCCAAATATCCAGCACCCTCACACAGACATACCTGTACGCAAAACACTATTGCACATAAAAAAAAATTTAAAAAGCGAAAAGAAAAACCTGATTAATACTTAGGTGGGATGACTTTGAACATCTTCTCCTGCCTTCATCTCCTGGGATAACAGAAGTACATCACCACGAGGTGCTTGATATTGAACTCTGGGCTTTGCACATGCTAATGGAGCACTCTACCAAGTGATCCATAGCCCACCAGTTTTTTCTTAACATATAGGACCCAGCATTCTGCTTCTAAGATTACCCAAGAGAAATGAATTGATTCGGTGTAAGAAGAAGAATGGCAAAGCAAGGTGGCATGAGCCTTTAATCTCAGACCTCAGGAGGAAGAGGAAGATGAAGATATAATAAGAAAAAAGTAAATGAATAAATAAGTAAAATAAATCAATACTAATAAACATGCCCCTGGGTGTCTATAGGGATTGGCTGCAGAACCCTGAAGGCACCAGGCATGCAAGAGCTCAAGTCCCTTAAAGAAAATGGCATGGCACTATTTCAGTACAGGATATAACCCTTTATACAGCCTCTCTCATTTACATTTTGTCACTAGGAGTTGAGACGGCCCACTGGGCCGGGAGCTCACTATAACTGGCCTTGAACTTGCAATGATCTCCCTGTCTCTGCCTCCTGAGTTCTGGGATTACAGGCATACCCCATCGCACACAGCCTTCTTCCCTCACATCATAACTCTTCTATTTTGTCTACATTTATGTTTGTGTGTGTCTGTGTGAGATGTCCCCACAGGTCACAGAAGGGCATTAGATCCTCTGGAGTTATGAGCCTCTGTGTGGGTGCAGGGAACAGAACTCAGGTCCTCTGTAAGAGCAGACATCACTCTTCTATTAAACCATCTCTTCTGCTCCCAAACATCCACTTTAAATCATTTCCAAGTCACTTATGTATTTGATACAATGTCAGTGTTATGTAAGTCATTCTACTCAAGTGCTCAGAGGCAGTAACTATTTAAATTATCATTTAATGACAAGAAAAAATAGCCTGCAAAGGCTCATACAGTTGCAATTTTTTTCTTCTTAATATTTTCAAGGTTGGCTGGATCTGTAGCTATTGGGGCCAAGAGTGTATCCAATGGCATGGACGAATCTCACAATTATTCTGCTGGGGAAGAAACTGAGCTATAAACACAATGAAGCTGCTTACATAAAATCCTAGAACTTGCAAACTAATCTAAAACATTATAAAAAGCAGTTCAGAACGGCAGAAGTGGCAGCACACACCTATAATCTCAGCATTCGAGAGGCTGGGAAAAGAGGCTCACAGAGAGTTCAAAGCCAGCCTGGGTTACACAGCGAAAGCCTGTCTCAAAGAAAGAAAACAGTGGTTCAGCAGCTACTAGGGACGGTGCAGGGCAGGAGGGGTGGTACTCAGCCTGCAGTAGACACCTTTGGTTTTGACTGTGGGAAGTTTACCTAGGAGTCGTCAAAGAGAAAAATTAATGTGTGTGCCGTTGCAATGTGAAGGATTGTTTTGTTTCTTTTGAAACCTTGTGCCTCCACTGTCCTTTAACTCACACTTCCATCCCCGTCACATCTCACTCAGCTCACATACCTGCAAACCTGTGATGGAGACATGGTGTGACTCCACTGTGGGCCTCCGGGGCATCCGGGGGGAGGACTGTGGGGAGCTGGATGGTGAGTGGGACAGGGATGGGCAGATGCAGCGTCCATTCATATCCAGGCTGCTGCCGGATGCTGGCCCACCCTGGGACCGCTCCTGTAAGGACATCTTGCGACCAGAAAGTAGGGGCCGTGCCTGAGATTTCGAGGCATCAAGGGGAAGTTCCTGATCATCATCCTCCAGAGGATGGTCCCGGGCCAGACTGAGGTCCATACTCTGGCCTGGCTCACACTCGGTGACCACAATGAAGGATTCCATGCCCAAGTGAATACTTAAGGATGAGAGTCCCTGAAGAGCCTCACAGGGCTTCTGGCTTTCCCGGCTGCTACCCAGGCTTCCCAGCTCATCCTGGGGGGCCGCCCGGTCGCTGGTGGGCTGATTAGAGACACATGATGACATGGTGTGTACACCAACTTCATCCACCAGGCCGGAGCACTTCCATTGATAGCACAGATGCCTGTAGGAAGAGAAAAAGGGTCAGTCAGGCAGGGACAGAAAAATAGTCACTCCTCTGGGTCAGGCTAGTGTCTGATTTGTGCTCACGTCCAGCATCCTTAAAACCTGCAGACCAGTACTGTGGTATAACACTTAAGAAATTGAGGCAGGAGTATCACCAGGAATTAAAGACCACTCTGGGCTACATAGTATACTCCAGGCTAGCTCAAGCTACAGAGCAAGACTCTGTCTCAAAACAAGCAAAAAATAAATGTGCAGCCAATTGTGAAAGTACACGTGTAAAATCCCAGACCTCAGAGGTGGGAACAGGAGTTCAAGATCTTCCTGGACTACACAAAAGATATATTTGAAAAAAGAAAATATTACGGAACAGGATGTGATATGATCTACCAGTCTATGCAAGAAAGTATACTTTAAAGGCTGGAGAGAATGTTCCATGGTTAAGAACACTTGCTACTCTTCAGAGGACCTGGGTTTGATTTCTAATACTACCCATGTTAGGTAGTTCACAACTGCCTCTTACAGCCATTGGTAACTTCAATTCCATGGGGAGACAATGCCCTCTCCTGATCTCCAAGGACATCAGGCACAAACACACATTCAGGCAGAAAATAATCACACATAAAATAAATCTTTTTTTAAAGTTAAAAAGAAAAGCAATGTATCCTTTGCATTCCTTCTCACATAGCTAACAAGTAATCCAAATTCAATTCCTGTATGAAGCAGGCATAAGGAACCCCAAGAGATGCCATACAGGCCCTTATGGGATAGGCAGTGCTACTCAGCATGGATCTGGGCCTGACTCCCCAACTCCACTATTCTTTAGCTCAAGCAGAAATCTACAGGGACTGAACAGTCGTAACTTAGCCAGTAGAGTGCTGGCCTAACGTACACAAAGCCCTGGCTGGGTTCAATCCTAGCACCAACATAGTTCAGCTTTAAAATTATTTTTTGTGGGTGGCTGTTTTGCTTATATATGTGTATGTGCACCGCATGTCTGATGGATGCCCACGAGACAAAAGGAGAGCAATGGAATCACAGGAACTGGAATTATGAGTGGTTGTGAGGTGTCACGTGAGTGCTAAGAATTGAACCCAGGTCCTCTTAACCAATGGTCCATCTCTCCAGCCCTCCAACCTTGTTTTTGGAACCTGAGGTCTCCAATTAGGCCAAGTTGGCCGGTGAGCAAGTCCTCAAAGCCAACCTATCTCCATCCCTGCTCTGGACTTGTGAGTGTGTGCTTCCGGAGTGCTAGAGATCAAACTCTGGTCACTGACTGCAACGACCTCTAAAGCTCCCAGCTGACTTTTTTTTAAACTAGTAAAATTATCTGGCACTGAAGAGAAGGCTCAGCAGTTAAGAGCACCTGCTGCTCTTGCAGAGGACCCAAGTTTGATTCCTCAACACCCATGTTAGGTAGTTCACAACTGTAACTACAGTTCCAAGAATTTGATGCCTCTGGCTGCCACAGGCACATGACTAACACACACACACACACACACACACACACACATGATTATTTTAAGAATTAGTTTTTAAATACTAGATAAGCTAAATGAAACCCTTCCACCTGTATCTTCCATGCCGCACTGTGTTGTGATTGAGGCTGGCTTCTCCCACAGACTAGTAAGATGTCTTAGATCAGACCTCTGTACTGTAACTGGGTGAGGACTCCAGGCCGGCCCAGGATACAGACTTTGTCTCAAAACAAATAGGCTGAGAAGATGGTAACTCTCAGTGATTAAGAATGACTGCTCTACAAGCATGAAAACTGAGTTCAAATCCCCAGTACCTCCTAAGAAACCAAGATGGCTGCCTGTGAGTGGTTCCTCAAAAAGTTAAAGGCTGTCTATGTGGTCCATTCCTAAGCATGCATCCAAAGAGCACTAGTCAGTGGAGCTGAGAGAAGGAAGTCAGCAGATGAACAGATAGCAAAATGTGGTCCATACATGCAAGAGAACTCTACAAAGCCATAAAAGGGCCAGAAGGGCTGACAGTGGATACAGTATCATGCCAAGTGCAAGGCCAGTCCCCAGAGTCCTTATGTATTGCATAACTCCACAGATATAAAATTTCCATACTAGGCAAATCCACAGAGATAGAAAGATTATCGGTTACCTAGGACTACGGAGAACTCTGGAGGCAATGCAGAAACTGCTTAATGGGTGCAGGGCTCCGTCTTGGTGAAAATGTCTTAGAATTAGAGCTGGTGATTTCACAACCTCATGTATGTACTAAATGCAACGAACTGTTGATCTTAAGAGGGTTAATCTGTCACGCATAGTAGGGCATACCTTTATTCCCAGCACTCCAGACACAGAGGCAGGGGGAATCTCTGTAAGTTCCAAGCCATTCTGGTCTACATAATGAGCTCCAGGCAAGGCTGAGTAACACAGTGACACCTGTCTCAAACTTAAAAAAAGGGGTGGGGGAGGATTAATTAGAGGGCTAGGGGTGCATCTTGCAGCTTGACAGCAAAGCTCATAAGGAAGACTTGAGAAGTCTTGCATTCTACCCCCAGTACTGTGCCTCCCCCGCCCCAAAATAATCTTCTGTCACATGAACTGTTATATCAATTTGAGAGAGAAAGACTGGCACGCACCCTCACGTTGTCAATTCTAACCATCTCTGGGACAGAATATTAACCTTCCGTTCATATGTTTGACTAATTCTGGTGGACAAATGTCACAGGCACAGCATTCACAAATGTGATGGCAGCTGTGTGCTAATCAAGGAGTATCTCTCCAGGTGCTGTGAAAACAGTGGGCTCCAGCAGAGATTTGAGTGAATAAAATGGTCTCCTGGGTCACACATGGCAGAGGCATACAGTTAGGGCTCCCTATAGGGCCCAGCTGAGACACAATGATGTTGTGTGGCCCTCTTAAAATTGTCCATTCAGAATTACTAGCAAAATATCTACTATGTCAGGCAAGGTGACTAGGAATCTTCCAATCAGAAAAGCCTTGGCATTACAAAGCCTGATATGTGTCCATAGATGAAAACCATTCATGATTTTAAAAAAGAAAGAAAAAGTGTTTTTATTATTTTTTTAATTGTTTTTTTGTTTGTTTGTTTTTTTTTTTCCTTCGAAGCAGTTTCCCTATGTGGTCTTGACTGTGCTGGAACTCAATCTGTAGAACAGGCTGGCCTCAAACTCAGAGACTCATCTGCCTCTACCTCCCAAGTGCTTGGGGTTAAAGGTGCACACCACCAATGAATGCCTGGCTACTTGTTTAAGAAAAAGAAAACGAAGGAGGGTGGGTAGGTAGGACCTGAGAGGAACTGAGGGAGGAAAAAACATGATAAAAATATATTGTATGAAATTTATTTTAAGAGAGAAAGAAAAAGAAAGAGAAAGAGCCACAACAAGAAGCTGGGAGATGGTTCCGGTGGTAAGAATACTTGCTGCACAGCATGAAGGCCTGAATTCCAATCCCAGCAGGCACACTAAAAGCTGGGTGTCATCTAAAGCACTTGTCACCCCAGCACTACAAGGCAGAGACAGGAGGCTTGCTGAGGCTCTAGGGTCCATGAATGATCTTGTCCCAAAGGAATGAGACAGAGTGACAGAGCAGGACACCCAATGTCCTCTTCTGGCCTCTGAGTGCACACACAGACACACAGACACTCACACACACAGGCACGAACCCACATGCACACACGCACACACAAAAGAACCACACCAAACTCAACCAACTGACAAGTTACTCAGCCTAGTTTACAGGAAGAGAAGTGCACATTCCAACATCAAGCAGCCACAGGAAGTTCCTCAGATAGCTAACCATGGAATTCCTCTCGATGCACTCAAAAAACTGCAAGAAGGGGTTCAGTCAGACACTCGCATAACAACAGTCACAGCATCACTAGTCACAACTTCTAAAAGGTGGTAGCAACCCTATGCCCATCAAGGGATAAGTAGATACGGAGGCATGGTAGGAACACGTAAGAGTCCCCTGGTGGAGAAGCACCTTGAAGACATGCTAAGTGAAATGAGTCAACACTAACTGATAACCAGTCAGCAGCACCCATGATGGTCACATTCATACAGGAATAAACAGAACAGGCCAGGAGTGGGGCTGAGCGGGTACAGTCCTGAACTACATACATGTACAGGGTCCTAGGTTCCACCCCCAGCACTGCATAAACTGCATGTGGTGGTGGTTGCTGGCAATCTATCACTAGGGAAACAGGCAGTATAAGAGCAGAAATTCAAAGTCAACTTCAGCTACTCAGTGAGTTTGAAGCTAGCCTGGACTACATGAGCGTCTGTACGCAAATGTACATAAAACTGGAAGGAAAAATAGCCCCACAGTGAGCAGCTTTGAGGAGAGAGGTCCTGATTAAATGGAGGAGCCCAACAGAGTGGACATGCTTCACACCACGGAGTATACATGTAGAAATGGTGAATATGGCTCATTTTCATCGTGTGTGTGTATATTATATATATATATCTATTAGATATAGATATATGTGTGTCTCTGTCACTCTAGTGCAGGTGTCCTGGAGACCAGAAAGAGCTTGGCATCCCCTGCAGCTGCAGTAACAGGCAGTTGTGAGCTGCCAGACTTGGGAGGTGGGTATTGAACTCAAGCCCCATGTAAGAGTACAGTGAGCTCTTAATTGCCGAGCCATCTCTTCAGCCCCCAAAATGCATTTCCACAAGAAAGTAAGCAGCCAGGACAGGAATGGATATGCCACACCTCAGTGCACCAAGGAAGCCGTCATTAGCTCTGCCTTGGCTTCCCTGCCTGCAAATGACTGCCCAAGCTCCACATCCTCTGTAGCATGGCTGCTGTTATTTTACATATCCTTGTCTTCCAAAAGGAGGAAGGCCGGGCTTTGGGGTCCATAGCTTGGGCCTATCCTCTTCGCTTGCCTTAGCCTCTCGGCCTTAATTTCCTCACCCTTAAAATGGGCACCTCTCCGGTCATAGGGAGCAGATCAGCAAGGCACTCGAAATAAATGACCAAAGTGCTAAAAAGCTATTCCTTCAATACAATGCCTACAAACAGTGTGGCCTCATTCCAGAATGTTCCTGGAGCTACTACTGTCCCAGTGAGTCCGCATGCTCCACCACCCTGCCCTAGCCACACTCAGGACAGGTGGCCTGTCCTTCCTCTCAAAGTAACCTCCGTTAGGGTTACAAGTGTTCCTGAAAAGAAAGCCAGACTTGGCAGTGCCTGTGAGAGTCAATGGAGATTTTTTTTTTTCTTGCCAACAGAAAAACAATTGCTTATCGATCTCTACTCCACGCCAAGGACATCAAGCCATCCACCCCCAACAAAGCTGCTTTTAATCAAGTCTCTTGGCCGGCCAGTGTCTGGCCTGGCCCTCCCTCGCCACTGCCTCTGACGCAGGCTTGGCCTTCAAGGTCTGAAGAAAGGAGGAGAACTCAGACACAGGCTAGGGCTGCCTGTGAAGCCAGGCAGGTCCACATCTGGGAAAAGATGAACAAAGGCCAGGAGGGTTGTGGAGAAGGATCCTGCCCCATCCATCCCTACACTCTAAGCCACTATTCTGAATTGTTCAGGGGCCAGAGACCCCTATGAGAATCTAATGAAGATACCAAAATGTCTCTAGCAGAAAACTGAATATATAAAAACAGTACTAGTTCAGCATAAAAGACTGTACTGAAATTGTTCTAAGCCCAGCAGGCACTAGGCATGGAGTAACTCTGCTTGGTTGTGTAATTCCCACAAGACAAGCCCTCTGCAAGGAGCAGAACACAGGATCGAAGAGAACCTTCTACAAAGCTGCCTGGGTTTGACAAAATGCCAGCAGTTCTGGCCTAGCCTGGCCTGGCCTGGCAGTTCCCCATGAATCACAAGCACTGCCCTGCCCAGAAGGCCCCCCTCACTCCAGGGCACCCAGTGGAACTAGCAGAGCCTTCCTGAAGCAGATGGAGCCAGTCCCCAGCTAGGATGAGTGGAATGTTCCTTCCTGTGCCAGAAAGCCAAGCGGCACAGGCCTACAGGAAACACCAGACCATTTCCATTTCCTGGGGGCCACTTCCGACCAGCAACTGCATGCAGCCTGCCAAGCTGAGTTACTGGGCTGTCTTACAGGGCTGTTCAGACAACTCAGTGGGTAGGCCTCAAAATCATTGACACACTTTCCTCAGAGTCCCTCAGGGTCCTTAGAGACCCTCTTTCCTGACACTCCAGGACAAAAAAAGGACCAAATAAGCTCCACAAATCCTACAAAGACCAGGAATAATAACATTCTTGGAGTCAGCCACCTAAACAGCCACAACTTTCTTCCAGCTTAGGCCCAAAGCCCTAAAGCAAATTCATTCATTCATTTGTTCTTTTAACAGGTAATTAAGGTTGGTGCTCAACTGTAGGCCAGGCATGCAAGAGGCCCTGGGTTCAATCCCCAGCATTGCAAAACCAGGTATAGTAGTGCACGCTGTAATACTATAGAGATTGAGGCAGGAACATTCAAAGCTGTTCAAGATCTCAAGGTTCATCCTCAGCTACATAGCAAATTTTTGGGGGGAGGGAATTTCACAAGATAGGGTTACTTTGTATAGTTCTGGCCGTCCTGGAACTCACTTTGTAGATCACGTTGGCCTTGAACTCACAGAGATCCACCTTCTGAATGCTGAGGTGAATGGCATGTGACATCATCACCCTACATAACAAACCCAAGCCCAGCCAGGGCTACACAGTAAGAGCATGTCTTTAAAAAACAAGCAGAGAACCACATGGTCAAAGAAAGAGTCCAAGTGATCACGGAGGAACTGGGAGGGTTTTGTCGAGAGGGACCAACAACCTCCTAAAAACATTTACAAAGAGGCACCCCGTGCTACAGCACAGAGTAGACAGCCAGACTAATACACAGAAACAGAAGAGAGACAGCTCGTGATGAAGAAGGAAGCTGGGGCTCAAGGAAGTCTGTCCTGGGAAATATTTTCCTTTTCTTTTTAATTAAAATTTAAAAAAAAATGAGACATGGCATGTGGCACTGTGTGGCACAGGCTAGCTTTGTGATCCACCTTCCTCAGCCTCCTGACTGTTAGGATTATAGGTATGTGCCACCACAGCTAGCTAGCTGACCACCCTATCAAGTGGGCAAACAAAAAACGAGGAGGAGACGAGGGAGAGACTCCCTCAGGAAAATGCCCACTGTGCAAGCGTGAAGACCTAGCGGTCAGCCCTACAGCATCCTTCCAACCAGTGAAGGCTGGTTCAGTGAGAGACCCTGTCTCAAATGGTCAGGTGAGGAACAACCAAGACATCTCTGTCAGTCTCTTGGTTATAGGTACACATGCACGCACACGCACACACAGAGCACAGACACATACACACACACACACACACACACACACACAGAGCACAGACACATACACACACACACAGAGAGCACAGACACATACACACACACACACACACAGAGCACAGACACATACACACACACAGAGCACAGACACATACACAAAATATAAACTGTTTTTAATCGCTGACTTACATAGAATCACACAGTAGTTTTGAGTAGAGCTAAAAGGGGACAGTTTTCTTTTGTTTTGTTTCACAGAGGTGCTTGAGGAAGAACTCAGGGCCCCTGCACATGCAGAGAAGGTACTTGACTGTGGTGCCACAGCCAACAGTCTTGGTATTTAAAAAAAAAAAAAAAAAACAAAACCAAAAATAAAAGTTATGGACACAACCTTGCAAAGGTCACAAACTGTGTCCTGAGTAAAGTACAAGCTGGGTCAAAATCTTAATAAAAAGGTTCCTACAGATCATGTCGATACCTTCCTGGGAACTCAATCTATATGAGGGGAGACCAAAGGCAGCCGCCTCCAATTGTACCAAGAACAAATAAATGTCCAGGCTCAGCAGAGCAACATGGTTTGGCTAACAGGAGAGTTAAGGTTTTGAATTCAGCGGTGAATTCGAAGGCCTCGTACTTTCCAGAACACAGCTGGCATTCAACAAATGTAAGCTGGAGGTTGTATATTTCAAACATCTGAGGCTAGTCAGAAGGTCAGATGCTGTCATTAGCTGGGCTAGAATCTGCATTCCTTTAGTCTGGGAACACATCCTTCTATGTGAGGCAGCTCCGTGGAGCCAACCCCATCCATCACCAGTTTCAGGGCTTCATCCACGACTCAAAACTGCCCAACGGGGCATCCACTACTCTGGTCAAGCAAGGGATTCAAGAGAACACACTGCAGTCTATTGGGTCTTATGCTGTGATTTTTTTTTAAGAGGGGAAAGGCTCTTTCTGTTGAACTTAACTTAGTGCTTTAAGAATATCCATTATGAGGGTTTGGGGAGAGCCCTGACTTAGAGTGAATTGGGAGAAGAAAACCAATGGATGGAAAACTGATTTGGCACAGAGATCCATCCATCCGCGCCTGGTGCCCACGTACCCCAGTGTTTTCAACTACCTGAGCCAATAGAGCTCATCACTGACCGAAGACTTTGACCTACAAGTGACAAAGAACAGATGGACAGAAAAGCTTCTCCTCTAAGCTCAGCTCTTTACACCCGAAGGCGCTCCAGCAACCAGACCGCTCCACCCACAGCTGCCCATCCCGATGACCCACTCAGCCTCCTGTGGATGGCAAGGCAGAAGACAACACCCACAAAGTCAATCCGTGCTGCGGAAGACCTGAAGGGCTGGCTAACTTGAAGAAGCCTGGTGAAGAATTTCATCCCTATAACCACAGTTATAATATCCGCTGCTGAAACCAGCTGTCTTGGCTGTTTGGCATCATACTAAGCCTGTATTGACTCATTAGTTGCCATGATAACCTTATTATTCCCTACTTCATCAGTGAGGAAACAGAGGCACGGAGAGTCTGACGTCCACTCTCGCACAGCTAGGGGATTTTAGGGAGGTCACAGGTGTCAATGCACACTCAACAAAAGCAAAGGCTTCCTCACGTATGCAACCTCTCTGACAGAAGACAGAAGACAGATGACTCGGTATTTAAGATCATTGAGAACAGGACAGTCCTATCTGTGGTCAAGCTTTGAAGGCCTTAAAGATACAGAAAGGACAAGCATGTGAGTGAGTAAGGTGAGTGTTTGGGGAGGTGGAACTGAGGTGAGAGGTAGATGCCTTCTTCCTTCCTTGAATTTTTCCAACTGACCCCGCCAGTCCTCCACTGAACCAAAGGAAGAGGCAGAAACCAGTGGAAGAAGGAGGTCCACTCCAACGATGCACAGCCTGGCCAGTCAGAGACAGGGGGGCTTGGCACCCATCTCACCCACCCATACCAGTCTCCCTCCCTCTCCCACGCTTGTGTAGAGACTGTTTAATCCACCTCCTTCCCTCACCAGCCTTGGAGTGATACGTATTTAATAAAATTAATCTGGAATATTGGAGTTAACCACAGAACCAAACCAGGTCAAGGAAGCACAATCCGTACCCCAAACCTTTAATCCTAGCTTTAGGAATGTGGAAACAGGAAGTTAAGAGAACTGGGAGGAGCAAGAGATGAGGGTTTTTCAGCTTTCCCAGAGACTTTGCCTTCCCCTTTAGGTGAGGCCTCAGAGGCGTTTGGTTGGAGGATTCCTGGAGACAGGCCTGAAGGTTGGCCGAGTGGCTGTGGTTTGCTTCTATTATTCCAGCTTTTCTCCCCAATATCCGGCTCTGGGTTTTCATTACATGTTAACTAGAGTTCACGCAATACAGCCTCAGGTACACATGCCCAACCCCAAGCAAGGACAAGCCTGGAAACAAGGTGTACAGGGTCACCTGTCCCTGACATCTGGACCCAGAATGGGTATCAAGGTCTGAGATGAAACTAAGGGTAACCTCTCTTTTCCAGAAGCTTTGAAAGCAATACTCCCAATATACTCCCCCAACCTAAGACAAGGTTTCTCTGTAGTCTGGGCTGTCCCAGAACTCACTTCTGTAAACCAAGCTGGCCTTGAACTGCCTCTGCCTCCCAAGTGTGGGATTAAGAGTTCCCTACCACAACCTGGTCCCAGCATACATTTAAAAAGACAGCAGAACTGGGCACGGAGGCAGATAAATCCCAGCACTCAGGAGGTAGAGGCTGGTGGATCTCTGAGTTGGAGGTCGGCCTGGTCTACAAAAGTGAGTTCCAGGACAGCCAGGACTTTGCAAAGAAACCCTGTCTCCCTTTGGAGTGTTCCCTCACAGAAGCACCTGGACAACAGGTTCGGGCCTCCCTTCAGCTTTGCCTCCTGTGCAACCTCTCAGAGCAGAGGGCAAGATCCTGGCCTCCCCTCCTTATCCCTACTTCCTGTGGGATCATCCATCTCTCCTTCCCAGGTTGGAATTAGCATTTTTATCTCAGTAACTGCCATCTCTCAACTATTTACAGCCACCAGGATAAAAAGAGGCAACACAAAAATAGTCCCTCTACAGCTTTCAGGATGGGGTGGGTGTGGGGGCACGACAGAATCTTCTAATTTTCTTTTCCTCCCTTTCCAGAAGGGAGATGTATGTAGAAAACGGTTCATCTGTTCCACAGGGCTCCCCAGCAGCTCAGAGACTCTCATAGGGTGCAAGTCCCAGCGCCCCTCAGCTCCACGGAATACAACTTCTGTTCCCATACCCCCAAACAGGGGGTGGAAGTGGCAGGGCCAGGCTGGGTAAAGGTCAACACCCTGTCTAGTTCCTGTCATGCCTGGGGCCTCCTTCCAGCCTTCTGAAATACAAGCCAGTCCAAATGAACAAAACTTTGGCATTTCTCTGTGTTTAAAATGATGTATAATTAAAAAAAGAAAATCAAGTTAGGCATGATGGTGTACACATGCAGAAGACAGAGACAGGAGCATCCAGAGGTCAAGACTGGACTGGGCTACATAATGAGACCCTGTCTCCCAGAAAAGGGAAAGAGAAGCCTTATACCAGAAATAGCACAAATGTCCGTCATTAGAGGAATAAGCCAAACGTAGTCCACTCAGACCATGGAATAGTATACAGCCATAAAATAAAGCATAAAAGACGTAATACTGAGTGAAACTATATACAAAAGACCACCTGTTATATAAGAGGTAACTCACAGGACACATCCACAGCAAATTAATCCCACAGACAGCAGATGTGTGGGTGCCCGAGCCTGGAGGGAGGGGTTCTGGGAACAGGGAGTGACTGTTTATTGGGTTCAAGACTTCCTTTTGAGGCAATGCAAATGTTCTGAAACTACATAGAAGGAATAGATACACAACACTGAGTGTCCTAAGTGCTGCTTGAGGACACTTCATCTTGATTTTTTTTTTTTTTTAAGGGTTGGAGATGTAGCTTGTAGAGGGCTTGCTAGCAAGTTAAAAAAAAAAAAAAAAAAAAAAAAACAGAAAAAAACCAAAACCCTTACAAATTTCTATCAACAATCTGAACTCTATTATTTGTCCACTTAATTTATCTTGAGACAGGGTCTCACGTAGTCCAGGCTGAACTCCAACTTACTAAGGAGATGAGCATGACCTTGACTTCTGATCTAGCTTCTCAAAGTGCTGGGGTTACAGGCATGTAACAATCACACCCAGCTTATAGACTGACAGGGATAGAGACCCAGGGTTTCATGCATACCAGGCAGTGCTTGGGCTACCAACTGAGCCACATCTCATCTAAGAAGTCAATTTTCAAAGAGACATCCCTCAACTTCCAAGGAAGAAGTACATGTAGGTGTGATGGGGAGGCTACAGCAGCCTAAGAAGCACCTGCAGGAAGCCACCTTGGGCCTCTCTTGCCTTCTAGTCCAAGACTCTAACTCAAAGGAGAAATGTGACCATAGCACAGGCCCAGATTCCCAGGATAGTGGGAAGAATTGAAATCCACAGGGCTCTAGAGCCACCAGAAGGAGGCATGTCAAGGAAAAGAGGTCTCAAGTGACTGAGCAGCTGCCAGCCTTGAGTCTTTCTGTAGGATGGGTTCACGGTAAAGCAAGGGTGATTGGTGGGCCAAGTTAGACTCTGAGCAGAAAGATCTGGAGAAGTTCGACCTATCCCATCCAGACTGTAGCTCTGGCCACTGTCTACATCCAATGAACAAACCTCTATTGAGTTGGACTCCATCTTTTTCCTCTACCTATTCCCTCCACTTTTCAACCCACCTCCAAAGACTTGGCACGAACGATGCCCCCTTCAAGAAGCCTCTGCCGGACACGCCCAACAGAACAGATTTCTCCAGAATGCACCTTGTGGCTATCTCTCCATTTCCCCAACGCTTGAGGCTTATGACATTTCTCAGTCTCCCTACTGGCATTTAGGGGAGAGACATTCTTACAGGACATTTGGCATTCTCCAGCTCCTGCCCACTAAACACCAAGAGTGCTTAAGTCTCATTTTGACAAACCAAAAGTCACTCCCACACGTTTCCAAATGTTCACCAGGAGGGTGGGACTGCCCCCCAGAGAACTGTGGCATTAGTACTAGCCCAATAACAACTGGGAAGACAAACCTGAGTTCTGACAGGGCTGCAGGACTCCCTTAGATGTGTGTCCTCATTGTCGCTTAGTAAACAGGCCTGGGCTCCCCCAAGAAAGTGAGGGAAGCCTTGCTTGTCTGTGTGATCCCAGATAAGTTAACTAACTTCTCTGAGCCTTTCAATACTGAAGAAGTAATTAGGACCCTCAATCTCCTATTCTCAACCGACCTTTACAGTTCAGGGAACAAAACAGTATCTGCCACATAGCAAGAATCCAATAAATGTTAATTAGGGGGTGGGAGTGTGGTTCAGTGGTAGAAGGCGCTCTTAGCATCCCTGACATGGGTAGAAAAAAAGTCACCCCGATTATCCAAGGTAAGGGCTCATCAATGATTGCTTTGATGAACTGGTTACGAGCAGAAGGAGGATCCATCTAACTGAAGCTGCTTTTGCACATCATACACAACCTATTCTGAAGCTGCACGGTTTCTGTGGGGAGGATGGGAACAGTGGCAGCCCCTGCCACTTCCCAAGAACAAAGGAGCTGTGGGGGACACAGAGCAATCCTCTCTTCAATCCTGTGGGGGCAGAGTTGAGAGGAGTAAAAGACATCGTTAATGGCCCCCAGGGCACCTCAACTTTCTACTCCAGGACTGGGGGGATGAAAGAGTAGACTGAGGAAGGTAAAAGTTGCATCTAGGGTAATGAATGCAAGGCATGACCCACCCCCAGATCAGAAGGCTGCTTCTTTGCCCATGGCACCTCAGACGTTCTCCACCCCCAGCTCCATCCCTCTGCTAAGTGCCACCTCTTCATCTCCAAGTGAGAGCAGCCTGGGAGGAAGCTGGCAGAGCTGTGAAAACACCCCGTTCCCCAAACTGGGCAGCCAGGGGGTGGGGAGAGCCTTGGCAAAACCCGGGTGACACCGGGGTACTAGCCCCAGGGCTGAGCCGGTGTGGCCAGAGCATGCACTCCTCATGCACCGCGCGCTGCAGCCCTGGGGTAAATTTAGGTCAAAAGGATCAAGCCGGCCTGTGAGGTCGGGGTGGTCAGAGGGCAGACTCGGGGTCCTGGCACCTGTGTGCAAACCCCTAGGGCCGGAGTCGCTCGGTACCCTGCAGACTGCGGGGGTGGGACGCTCCCGCGCGCTCAGGTTCCGCACCTGTCAAGCGCCAAGGGTGGCCTAGGCCGTCACCTGGACCCGGGACCGCCCCTGCCGGGCGACCTCGGTGCGGAACTCCAGGCCGGCCCCTACCGCCCGGGCCCAAGCGCCACGCCGTTCCGGAGGCCCGGGGGAAAGGAGCGCAGCCCTCCACGTGGCGGGGCGCGGGGCGGCGCACGTGGGGTCCCCTCGGGGCCCGCCTCTGGGGCTGTGTCTGCCGGCTCCGCGCGTGCCCGGGACCCGGAGACCCACGGGGCGACTCTGTGCTCCCCACAGCCCGGCCCGCTTTGGGCCAGCTCACCTGGGCTCCGCGCCGCCGCCTCCCGCGCTCTGCGCCCCCGGCTCGGTTTGGCTCGGCTCGGCTCGGCTCGGTCCGGTTCGGCTGTCCGCGGGAGGAGCCGCCCGGGCTTCGGCTCGCGCGCGGCGGCACCTCCGGCTCCGCGCTGATTGGCCAAGGACCCGGCGTGGAAAGCGCGTGCCCGCCGCAGCCTCGGCCGCGCGCCGGGTCCCGAGGAGACTTAAGTAGCACCCGGGCGGAGGCGGCCCGAGGCAGGAAGCGAGGCCAGGCCCGCACAGGGGCGCACAGGCCGCAAGTTTGTGAGTGGGTCTCGGCTCCTGCTGGTTGCTCCACGCTGCTTTGTTTCTGAGCGTCGAGAAGTTCCCCAAAGGCGGCGGAGAAACCCTGGAGCCTGTCTGGCGGTTCCCTCCCTTGATTTCGGGGCAACGCCCATTGTGGGGAAGCCCTTTCCGCAGCCGCCTCTCCGCTGACCGCTGCTGTAGGCTGCTGCCCTAAAATGCATTATGCTGTACAGCCCAGTGAAGTTCTGGGTCTCCCCACAAGGTTCTTTATATGCCTGTGATGAAACACAGCCTATTCTGGCCACTCTTCCCCTTTTTGGAGTTTTACTTTGCAGGAGCCTTAATTAAGCTTCTCTTAGTCTCCCAGTTGGATAACAATGGAAAGGATATTTCAAGGGCTAGCTGACCCGGTGGCCTTGGGGATGGGAGTCAGTGAACTTAGACTTGGATGTTCACCAGTGGCTGTCCGCAAGTCCCTGCCAGCAGCCAAAGGCGAATTGGAGTTGAGACATCAAACTCACTGAGGATTCAAAGCTCTTTGTTAGTCAGCTGGGTTGATTTCCAGCCCTCCGTAGTTAGTTAATTATTCCAGTTGTTTCTAGGCTGCAGGGGCATTCACAAACAATTCCAAGGACCGGACAAATACACTCAATGAGCGTTCTAATGAGATGGCCACTTCTGATATATTGCTCAACGCGCTCACATTTGTTAGTAAAAGCAAACAGAGCGAGACGTGTTGGAATAGTACACAATAGTTAAAAGGACCATGTTAGATCTACTTGTACCCACATAAAAAGAGCACAAAAACATGTAGACGAAAAGAATGAGCTGCAGAACAGTATCATGCAGAGTGTATTTTTAGGCCCCACTCTTGAGTGACTGCCTGGGGAGACATGAACAAATGTCTATTCACCCAAAATAGGGCGGACAACAACAGATCAAAGACACAATTCCGGTCAAGCACAGCTTGGTGAACCAATAAGTGTATTGGGCTTACTCATCTCCAGCATGGATGGTGAACAGCCAAAAGCTAGAGGTGGTCTTCTCCTTTGTTTGCCTCCCCCTCCTATATTAGTATCTCCCAGGGCCGCGAGTAGCCTGGGGTGGGCACAGGAGAGAAGGAAGGAGTGACTGTAATCTCATATGAAGGTCTAAAGGCTTTCTCCCTAATCCTTCCCTGAAGGGCTGATAACTACATCCAGCTCGTGAGGGGCTCTTGCAGAGGCAATCACAGCCGCTGATTTAAGAGGGTAGCTGCATGTTCTGTGATGCCCACACGGTGTATGCTTATGGACACATGCTTATGCAAAAGATATAAAAGAGAATTGGTTCATGTTAGATTCATGACCGTCTGACACCAGGTAAGGAAGTAGGCAGCTAGAGGTGTAGCTCAGAGGCAGCGTACTTGCCTGGCACGTAGGAGGTACTAGCATGGTATAAAAATAAAGGGAGGGAGCTGGAGAGATGGTTCAGTACTTAAGAGCACCAGCTGCAATTGGCTTCAATTCCAGGCACCCACAAGACAGATTGTAACCCTTTGCAACTCCAGTTCCAGGAGTTGTGAGGCCCTCTTCTGGCCTTCTCAGGCAGTGCATGCATTGGTGCCCAGATGTATTCAGGGGCCTTTAACCCAGCACTTAGGAGACAGGGACAGAAGGATCTCCATGAGTTCCTAGGGTGTCCCAGTGCAACCAGGACTACATAGATCCTGTTTCAAAAAAGACAAAACAATAATAATAAATAAATAAAATGAGCGGTGGTGAAACATGCCTTTAATCCCAGCACTCAAGAGGCAGAGGCAGGTGGATCTCTGAGTTAAAAGGCCAGCCTGGTCTACAAAGCAAGAGTTCCAGAACAGCCAAGGAAGCACAGATGAACCCTGTCTCAAAAAACTAAAAATAATAAATAAATAAATGAAGGAATGGAAGAAAAGAAGGGAGAAGTGGGGACAGAGAATATAGGAAGATGTTATACTTGTTTTAATTCTTTAATAAATGTTTGAGAAGTAAATTGCAAAATGTTGACAAAAGTCAGTTCTGAGCTGGGGATACACTATTCGGTATTTTTCTGTATTGTACGGTCCCCTCCTCAAATAGCTGCCAGGACTAATGGGGGCGTTTGGGGTCATTAGTGTTGAAGCAAGAGTTGGCAAATATTTTCTGTAAAAGGCCATAAGGTCAACATTCCAGGATTTACCCTATGCTCTCTATAGTGATGACTCAACTCTGCCATCAGCAGCCACAGACAATAGTAAATCCATGGATGTGACAGTGTTCCTAATAAAACTTTATTTATAAACATCAAAGGTGATTTTTATCAAATGTTCCTGTGTACTGTCATTTAGGGGGCACTCCAGGAAGCAGTTCCCATAAGGTCATCACCCATAAGGAAGGGGGCACTTTGAAGTGATGCAGCTGTTTTGAGGTCACCCATGTTCTTCTAAATAAGTCCAGTAAACTCATCAGTTTGGTCTATAAAAGAATAAATAGATGGAATGTGGGCAAAGAAAAAATACTTCAGCAATCTTTCCTGGAGTAAGCAAAACAGACCCTGGTGTTCTTTTCTGCTATTTATTAAAATGTACAATTATGGAATATTATGCCATGTTTTACTAAACTTCTACATTTTATTAATAACACTGTAGATAACACAGCAGAAATTTAGTATAAACTTAAACACTAAAGGAAGGTTAAAAATGCCCATCCAGGGGCTGGAGAGATGTCTCGGCAGTTAAGAGCACTCTTTGCTTTTGCATAAGACCTGAGTTTGATTCCCAGAACCCACATGTCTCACAACTGCCTGTAAGTAGTTCCAGGGGATCTGACATCGGATTACTTGGTGCTCAGCCAACCTTGTCTTCATTCTTTCCTTCTTCATTTACCGTTTTTGTTTCGTAGCAAGGGGGAATCAAACCAAGGGTCTTGCACATGTAAGTAAACATTTTGCCAATAAACCATATGCTCTGAGCCCCTCACGTTCTTTGTTGTCTTGGTTTCTTTGAGACAGGGTCTCACTATGTACCCTTGGCCATCCTGGAACTCACTCTGTAGACCAGGCCGGCCTCGAACTCACAGAGCTCCACCTGCCTCTGCTTCTCCAGACTGGGATTAAAGACATGGGCCACCACTGCCTGGCTTCTCTTGTGGGTTTTGACTTATCCGTGAACTGTAAATTCCTGGAGTCCAAGTAGGTACCATATGCAGAACATTTGTGTAACTCAGCACAGAAATTGAAAGGCAGTGGCTCTGGAGTAAGATGGATTTTCTTCAAGCTTGGTATCTACTAAGGATCAGATCCGTAAGCTTGGGCCCTTGATTTGATCTCCCCCAGTTTGGTTTCAACTGTCTGGTAGGGACGATAATAGTACCGAGCTTGCAGAATTGGCCTGGGGTCTCAATACAATAATGTGTCTGAGATATTAGCTCAGTGCATAGCACACAAGTGCTCACTGATGCTAACTACCTATATGCTTATTACAGTTCTAAACATCCCATCAATTTATGTGCCTTTCTTATTAAAGCAAATTAGAACAAAGTGTAGAACACTGTAATTGCCTGTCATTGCTATTCAGCTCCTCTTGTGCTAGCAACCATCCCACACAAGGAAACCATTTTCTTCCTACAGACACAAAAACAAGAGTTAGCTTCGTGTTTTCATCTCCCCCCCCCCCAAGAACACCAGAAAATCCTATTCTAGGCAAACAGATCTTGTTGTCTTGACAACGCAGATTGCCAGGAAAATAAGTAAACACGGCATCTGAGTCTTATTTTATAAAGAAAACTTAAACCCTGTGATGAAAATCAAAGACTATCATTCTCTCTCCCATGTGGATGGCTTCCCGACATCCTTTCAAGGCTCTGCCCTCCTTCATCAGCTGGCCTGTGTTCTACTCATGTTCCCAGGAATGTTCTGCTGCGTAGGCCTAAGTATCTAGAACAAGAGAGTGGGATTCGTTTCACCTATCAAGTTGATTCATTGGTTTATCGTCAACACAACAGCCAACAGGCCTTGCAAAGCTACCTTCCACACACAGTGAGATGAACAGACCTCAATACAAACAGCATCATAAAAGCTGTCAGGGCTCATGAGAGTTCACTCTTCATCTGTCCCTGCATACATTTTCAAGACAAGAAACATAAGGACACAAGCGAGTACTAAAACAATGATGAAGGCAAAGACTGCCTGAGGACAGAGGAAGAGCATGGGCTGCAGAGCCTATTACATCAAGGACTGGAGCTTCTGTCTTGTCCTTACCAGTGACCGGGCTGACAAAGGCCACGCACAGTGTTAGGAATTTGGTTTCCTCATTGGCAGAATGGAGAGGGTCCTGTAATTAAGAGTGTTGGAGGCGGTGTAAGTTCTTAGTAGTATCTGATACATCCTGGTTACTAGAAAAAAGACACTGTTAGTCCACAATCAGGAAAAGTGTTTACGAAACTACTTTCAGAACAGAGAAACGCAAGGAGGATCTCAATCCTACAACCTGCTGGCTGTATGACCTTGGGATTTTATCTCCCTACATCCTAACTTCATTTGTGAAGCTGAATTACTGATATTTATTGCCCAGTCTTTAAAACTGTGGTGCTGGGCAGTGGTGGTGCATGCCAGCCTCATCTACAGAGTAAGTTCCAGGACAGCCAGGGCTGTTACAGAGAAACCCTGTCTCAAAGAAATAAGATTTATTTCTGTTTATATGTCTGTGTCACATAAAAGGCAGTCTTCTATCTTATGGAGCTATAGATAAATGCAAATGTGAGCTGCCCAATGTTGGGGGTGCTGGGAACTGAACTTGGCTTCTCTGGAAGAAAAGCAAGTACCCTTAACCACTGAGCCATTTTCCATTTTCCCCAGACATGTAGTAATGTGTGTAAAGACCTCACAGCAGGCCACTGATGTGGATTGTCTTTCTGTATGCTGTGAATATGCTTATGACCATTGGTTAATAAAGAGGCTGCTTTGGCCTATGGCCTATGGCTGCTTAGAGGCAGGTGGGAAATCTAAGCCTAGATAAAGGAAGAGGGCAGAGTCAAGGAGATGCTGCAGGCTGCCACCCAAAGAAGCAAGATGTGAAAGTCCTGGTAAGCCATAGGTTAATAAAAATAGGTTAGGTTATAAAAGCCAGTTGGTAATGAACCTGAGCCATAGGCCAAAGAGTTTATAATTAATTTAAACCTTTGTGTGATTATTTGGGACAAAGCAGCTGTAGGCAGGTTGGGACACTGGGGTTAGGCTGGACAGGCTGGACCAGAAACTTCTGACTGCAGGCCACTCTGTACTTGTTACCTATTCTCATCCAGGTCAAGAAGCACACCAGATTTGCCGAGTGGCACACCTGCTAGGGTTCTGGGGTCAAAACACCTTCCCTTTCCCTTGAGGACAATTTCTGAAAGGTCTCTGGGATAGACCAAATACTAACGACTATTAAATTTTCATTCCTTTTTTACCAGACCTCTTCTCCATTTAACCAAACAATCCATTCTGAGACCTTCAATGTGAAGCTACCTGGAATTATGCCATTACATAACATCATTACCAACTTCCTTCTCCCACCACATATTCCACTGGGGGGAAAAAGCCAGCCAACTCTCACCCAAATAGTTCTGTTCTGGGGTCAGTCTTATATTTCCACTTTCCATTCGACCTGTCTTCTCCTGAAGACCAGCCTAAGAGTCTGAGTCACAGACAGCTGGGAACAAAGCTGCTTGCTAGCTTTGGATTTGGGGACTTCTCTGCCAAGATGAAGTTAGCCAGCTGAGAGCAGGGCCAGGCAGGTGGCTCTGTGGGCGAAACCAAGCTGTGTTCAGAAAGGCCTCAGTACTTGGATTTAAGATATGGTGGTGCACTTGTGTTATCCCAGCACTCTGGAGGCAGAGGCAGGCAGATCTCTGTCTTTTGAGGCCAGCCTAGTCTACACAGTAAGTTTTAGGTTAGCAAGGGCTGTACAGTGAGACTTTGTCTCAAAAAAACAAACAAGGAGTGTTGTTGCCATCTTTTTTTTTTTTTTTTTTTTTTTTTAAATAGGATAAAGGACATTGGAGATAAAGCCCAGGTCCTCATGTACCACTACAGCCTAACATCAGACATTTTTATACCAGAAACTTCTCATCTTTACTTTTCACATGGCCCTACAAATTCTAGTCAGTCCTGATTCATCTTGACAACTCTGCTTTGATGCTGATGAACATGGAATCCTGCTAACACAATAGCAACAAGGGCTGGTGCTGTAGCTCACCATGTGTGAAGCGCTGGATCACCCCTAGCACTGTCTTCCCACTCCACAAACAGGCATCAGCCAAGTACAGTGGCACACACCTGTTCACCTAGCACTCCAGGGAAACTGATACAGGGAGATTCAAGTTTGAAGTCAGCCTGGGCCATGTCTAAAAAAAACAAAACAGAGTAAAAACATAAAGGAAAATAAACTCACTATAGTTTCTTGCTGAAGAATTATTATTTTTTTACTACATAGCCATTATTGTGGTTGCATTTCCACAAAAAGTAAAGGGAAGGTTTTAAACATCAGCACTCCAATTAGTGTATGAGTCTACCCTGAGCCCGTTTCCAGAGCTGCTGTCTTTGGCCAGCAAACACTCCCTGGCGGCTGGGGTTGTTTTTCACTCCCTCGAAGAGAAACTGTTTCTCATTAGGAAGTTTAAATTTAACAGGGAAAGAGCCAATGACAGAAGCTGCAAAATTTGGTTGGCTTCTTGTGGCTTTATGAGAGCTGCTTGGGTGTGGGCTGCTTTGGTCTTGAAATGCAGCCATTTCCCTATGTCAAGGGGAAGAAATTCAAGAAGATATAATGACAACTGAGTCTGCCTAACCGTAGTGTTGGTGTATATAAATCAATGTTTGAAAGCTACTAGGTCCTTCCAAGCTTTAGACCCTCTCTATCATCTTCTTTTGAATTCCTAGACCTAATTTGTCCTAACTTATTTACATATAGAAAAGCACGTGCATGTGGAACAGCAACAAAAACCAGAAAATTGATTTTGAAATATGCTATTGGTCTTAGCCAGGTAGTAGTGGCACATGCCTCCAGTCCCAGTACTCAGGCAGGGACAGGCAGATCTCAGACTTCAAGGCTATCCCAGTCTACACAGTGAGTAAGTCCAGGACAGCCAAGGATACAGAGACCCTGTTTTAAAAAGAAAAAGATACCTTCTCCTTTTTTAAGACTGACTGACATGTGCTTGTGAACAACCACACACAAGAACTTGCTCAGGGTGATTTGGAAAAGGAAGAAGCAAAAGCAAACCAAGACTCATGAAAGCCTGCTGGGGGCTGGGATGTGGTTCATTGGCAGAGCACTTGCCCAGCATATGCTAGGCCCTAGGCTGGATCTTCAGCACTGGAAAAAAACAAAACAAAACAAAAAACACAACAAACCAGAAAACCTTTTCATGAGGGCTGTATGATGTATGTTAGAGCATGTGGGCATGTGCATGGCAGTCAGAGGACCCATATGTGGAGATGGTTTTCTCTTTCCATCTTTTATATGGGTTTAGGAGATAGCACTCAGGATGTCCAGTTTGTGTGGCAAGCTCCTTTACCCAATGACACATTTTTGCCAGCCCTAAACATTCTTTTTAAATGCTATTTTGTGGCACACACTGAATGAAGGTTCATGTGCCCGTGTACACACACGGGAGAAGGTAAGGCTGACTGATGACTGAGGTCCTGTGTCCTTTCTAAGTGTCAGGTTCTCTCACTGGAAAGCAGCTCACTGACTCTCCTCGGTCCTCACACTTGCCATCTTCCAAACAGTTTTTTTTTTTGAAACAGGGTCTCACTCTGCAGTACTGGCTTACCTTAACTCCCTATGTAGACTATGTAGATCCACCTGCCTCTACTTCCCAAGTGCTGGGATTAAAGGCCCATGCCATCAAGCCCCCGTAGAGCAGATTTTTTAAGAAGATACAGTTCTTACAAAGACACTGGCAATTCAAACCCCCTCCCCCCAAAAAAACACCTCAGACAAACTGACCAGAACAGTTTATTGATAAGATAGCATGTTATGACCACCATTTAAGTATAGGAGGGACATGAACAAGTCCAAAGTGTGACTGATACTGCACACAACGGCCAGAAGGGAGTCTTTTCTAGAGATGGTTAATCAAGGGCACCCCATGAGAGGGCAACTCCTGATGCAGCTGCCGGAAAACCATGGCACAGCGGTTCCTCTCCTGGGTCTTGCCCAGGGCATGGTACAGTCTAGCTTGGAAGTAAGCAACATCTCTGATTCGCTCTCTACAGTCGACCTTTGCAAAGTAGTTCTTGGCTTCATTGAGGTTCTCAATTGCGGCCTCCAGAGCTGACAATGGGGTGGGAAAATCAACATTAAACACTTCCGTTTTCAAAACGTGCTATCTAGATTCACCTTCATCATATGGCAGGTATTCTTATATTCTCAACTTTAGGAAAGCTTTGTCTCATTCTTTTTGTTCTAAAAATTAAAATTAAAAACTAGAATGCTGGGGCTGGAGAGATGGTCCAATGGTTAGGAACACTGGCTGCTCACAAGTGTCTGTAACTACAGTTCCAGGGGATTCGTGGCACCAGGCATGCACAAGGTACATACAGACAAAAATAACCACACACATGAAATAAATTAAAAAGAAATCAGAATGCCAGGCTGGTGAAATGGCAGCAGACAAATGAAGTGTTGGCCAAGCCTGACAGTCTCTATACAGTTCCTACCTTCTGCTTTCTTCACCGGATCATAAGAAGCTGCTGAAGCCACTTGACACTTGGACACTAAGAACATGGCACGGCCTTTATCCAGGATAGCCCCATCAGCCAGGATGGGCTCAATGGCCATATGGAGAAGGGTTAAAGCCTGCTCTGGGATTCCAAGGATGAGCTGAAAAAGAAGTGTACGTACTGGGCCCACTGCCAGGAAGGGCTAGTTTCTGGGTGTTCTCTCCAGAAAGGTTATCTCTGGCTGATCTTCTCCATGGCACATTCCCAGAGAATGCAGGCACAGAGCAGTATTATTTCTACAAGAGATCCAGCAGGAAGTGCTCATCCATATTATGGAAAGTTTTGCCCTCTTCCTTCTTTTTTGTACTGTTTTATCTGGGTTTGGGTTTGCTTTATTTATGCCAAGGTCTTATTGTAGCCTAGGCTAGCCTCATCTGTGCAGCAGTTCTCTAGCCTGTCTCTACTGACGGGATGACAGACAGGCAGCACCTCAACCTAGCATGGCAGGCATGGTGGGAGAAGCCTTGATGACGCCACAGAGGAACTACTGTATGTTTGAGGCTAGCCTATGCTACAGAGACCTGATTTTTAAAACAATGTACATATGACATGGCACTATTGATATAAGGATAAAAACATGGTCAATTAAATACAATTCAAAGTCCAAGAATCAACCTATATATCTAGCATGAATTGATTTCCTCTAAGGTGCCAATATTACTTAATGGAAGAAAAACTGAGTCATCACCACCCTCCCTTCCCCAAGACAGGGTTTCTCTGTGTACTCCTGGCTGTCCTGAAACTCACTGTAGACCAGGTTGGCCTCCAACTCAAAGATCCACCTGCCTCTCCCAGGGCTGGGATTGAAGGTGCGCACCATATCTTTTCAGTAACTAGTGCTGGGATGACTGATACTGACAAAGTAATGAGTTTAGTACATACCATACATAAAAATTAACTCCAAGATATTCAAAGAACTGGGCTGGAACACTGTCTGAATCCATATAGTGCTTTCCAGGCAAGCATGAGGACCTGAGTTTGATCCCTAGAACCCACCCTAAATTTCTATGCCTGACCTTAGCTCTGAGGAGGCAAAGTTAGACTTATTGGCTGCCAGCCTGGCTGAATGAGTGAGTTCCAGGCTTAATGGGAGATAAGGCAGAGAACAACTGAAGACAGCCAAGGCTGATCTCGGCCTACACGCACACATGCAAGCACCAGCACACATATGTGTGCAGACACACAGTTTATTTATACAGTTTATTTATACATAGAAATTTCAAAGACCTAAATATAAGTGCTAAAACTGTAATGGAAAAGCAAGGGAAAGTCTTTGTGCCATTAGATTTGGCAACCATTTCTTAGACACAATACCAGAAGCGCGCACACACACACACACACACACACACACACACACACACAAGACCCTATCTCAAATCTAAAAAATTGCTAAAATTCAATCTATCAAAATTTAAAGTTATCAATAGATATGATCAAGAAGAGACATCTCATGACTAAGAGAAAACAGTACAAACTTGTGATCTAGCACTCCAGAGGTTGGGATCAATTCAAAGCTAGCTTTATCTGTGTAGTTAGTTCGAAGCCATCCTGGGCTACATAAGACTTTGTTTCAAAACTAGCAAACAACAAGAATTCTTATAAGACAAGATCAAAATCATAGACAACTCATTTAAAACATGGGCAGCCACACAAACTTTGGTGAAGAACACCTGTAATTCTGGCATCATGGAGCTGAAGCTAGAGGACAGCTCTAAGTTTGAGGCCAGCTTGGTTCATACAGTGAGTCTCCAGGCTAGCCCACGCTACACAGCAAAACTGTCTCAAAGTGGTGTGGAGGTAGTCAGGTTTTTTGACAGTCTATAAGCCTAACCACTTGGGAGGCAGAGAAAAGAGGATTCCAAGTTTTAGGCCAGCCTAGGCTACATAGCAAGATGTTACATAGCAAAAAATTTTTTAAAAAGAATAAAAATGAAAAATGATTTAAAGAGAGGCTAAAGAGAAGGCTCAGTCATTAAAAGGTACTACCTTCACAAAGAACCTGAGTTCAATTCCCAGAATCCACATGGTGCTGCTTACCACTCCCCTACCCCCACCCCCGTCCAAGGGATCCAATACCCTCTGAACACCCTCTTGTGAACTCTGAGGGGGACTGCACTCATGTAGTCCCTTTCCCCCTCCCCCACCCCAAACAAATGATGCTCAAAATCATTGATCACCAGAAGCCGGAATGCCAAAACCAGAGACACAGAAAGCCTGTCAGGTGTGGTGGCTGCCTGTGATTTCAGCACTTGAGAAGCAGATGGGTGAGGTCTGGGGAGATGGTTAAATGTTAAAATGCCTGCCATGAAAACCATAAGACCTTACACAGTAACATGTGTAATCCCAGTGACAGGAGGATCCCTAGGACTCAACGGTTAGCAGCCTAGCTTACAAGCTCAGAACCCAGGAGAGATCCTATATAAAAAAGAAAAACTAAAGTAAGGTGGATAGCTCCTAAGAAATGATATTCAAGGCTGATATGTGCATCCATACACATAAACATATACAAATACATATAAACATTAAGACATCCTCATCTCCCACAGTCCCCCACAGGAAAACCCAGACTGGCTTACCTGGGCATAAGCTAAGTTGAGCACAGTTTCAGAGGCCAAGTATTGTAAGCGGTATTCTTTGGAGAGGGCCAGAGCCTCCAGGAGCACAGGCATGGCAATGGTCGGGGAGGAAGATCGCCAATACAGCTCGGCCACTGACAGGAGGACGCTGACCACAAAGAGGAAAATGGGATGAGAAGATCCACCAGTGCACCCCCGCGAGACACCGGAGAGACTGCTTACCTGATCACCATTTCTGTGTTCTTTAACTTCTGACAGTATGTCAACAACTTCTGCAGAAGTTTGTGTGCCTCTGTCATTTGGTTCTGAGCTTGCATTACAACTGCTTTTCTAAAACAATGAAAACGAACAAGAACAGTTATACAGATGGCTGCAAGCATTCAACCATAACCATTTGGGATCAGGTCTATTTCCTAAGCAAGACTGCTGACCTCTAAGGAGAAAAAACTGTCTGATTTAATTTACAAGAAAAAGAAGAGGAGGTGAAACTGAAAAGCAGCAGCAGCAGACACCACCACCAAGTGTGTCCTAGAATTTGGGAATCAGAGACAGGAAGATCAATTCAAAGACATCCTCAGCTATCCACCAAATGTCCATCTGCTCCAGCACTACATAGGGATTACAACCACTCCTAACGCCAGTTACAGAGGATCTCATGCCCCCTTCTGACTTCCACACATAAAATTAATTAATTAACTTTAACTTCACAAATTATTTTGGAGCTAGTGAGATGGCTGAGCAGGTGATCTGAATTTGAATCCCCAGAGCACATGCCAAAGCTGGACAGCAGCAGTGCGTCTGCAATCCTAGCAGAAACAGGGAAGAAGGAATCTCTAGGAGCTCTCGGACCAGCTGGCCTGGTACAGCAGAAGTGAACATGAGAGACTCTGAAATGAAGCAAAGATGAGAGAGAGCCAACACCAGGAGCTGTCCTCTGACTGTTATGTGTATTGTGACACGTGCTCAAGTGCTCACATCACACACAAATAAATGGTTTGTCTGGTGGTGACAGCCTCCCAGTTTCTTACCTGTATACACCTTCTATGCCATTAAGTGCTGTGATTCCAGTAACAAGTGAATCAGCCAAATGGAATTTGCCATCATTCATTGCTCTGTCAAACTGTATTTTTTGGTCACACAGCATCCATAACTAATAAGAATAAAGTACAAAAAAAAAAAATTCACATTATTGCTCAATGGAAATATCAAAGTATATTGGTTTGTGTAGCAAACATCCTAACAATTCATATATATGTATTTGAGGTTATTTATTTATCTAATGTTACAAACAAGTTTTTTAAAAAAAAGGAAGCAAAGAGAAGCTCATGTTTGGTGGTTAAAAACACTTGCAATTCCAGAACTTGGGAAAGTAAGGCTGGAGGACCAAGGGTTCAAAGCCAGCCTGAACCATGGAGATACTGTTTTAAAGAAAAAACACACAAACACAAAATCGACACGTGTCCATTGTATCAACTCAGTGTGTTTTTACTTGGATGATCTTAGATTCTAATGAAGTTCTCAGCAAATTCTATCTCCCTCCTGTTTTCTACACTAAGCACCTGATTTGTTGTCTGCTGTTCCCATTGGTATTCCCTATACTCCTGTAATACCTCCCTGAACAATATACAGAATGGGGCTGTTTGGTTTCTCATTTTGAGAGAGGGTCTCATGTATTGCAGACTGGCCTCAAAACGTCCACACAGTCTAGGATAACTATGAACTTTTAGTTTATGTGTCTTAGAGTTTGGCTTTTACATATCTAAAAGCCCCATTTGCATACTAGCACCCTTGGAGGCCAAAAGAGGGTGCTGAATCCTCTAGAACTACAGTTTCAGAAGTTGTGAGCTGCCATATAGATGATGGGAAGTAAACCCAGGTCTTTTCCAGCATTGCAAATGTTCTTAACCACTGAGATAACTTACTATAAAATGATTGTGACCACATGTACATGGGGGTACTGGAGACTGAACCAGGGCCTTGAGGATGGTAAGCAAGGGTTCTGTCACTGAGCTTATGTCCCAGCCCATGATTTTGAACTTCTGATGGCCCATCCTGCCTCAAGCCTCTGACATAAGACTCCACAGTCACATCCAAGTTATGTGGTGCTAGAGCTAGAACTCAAGCTTTGTGCATGCTGGGCAACCACTCTGCCAACTGAGCGACATCCCTAGCTTGAGCTCGGTTTGCTTTGTTTTTTGAGGCAGGGTCTCACTATGTATCCCTGGATGGCACAAAACTCATTACAAAGACCAGGCTGGCTTCATACTCAGAGATCTGCCCGTTTCTGCCTCCCAATAAAAGTGTAAGAAAATACATCCTGTTGTGGAATATTACTGGAAAATGTGTTACATATGTTTATGCTGTGGAACATCTGTTGAATAATGCAATGATGTCTTGCGTTCTTTATGCTGTATTTGTTTAACTCTGTGAAGCTATATTACTTAGCCTACTTGAAACACCTTCTAATGAAAAGCTGAATGCCCGATGGCGAGGCAGTTAAGAGAACACAGGGAGAAAAAGTGCAATAGGGCAGAGGGGCAAGGCGAGAAGGAGGCCTCCAAGGCCCACCAGCTGCCCTGCCGCCAGCCACTCAGCAAGCAGTGGAGTAAGAAGTGAATAAAGGTACAGAAATAAAGAGAGGCAAAAGGTGGATGGAACCGTTTAAACTAAGGCTTGGCACCACAAGTAAGAATAAGCCACCATGTGTGATTTAACTGGGAGCACAGTAGCAGGCCCCCAAAGTATAAAGAGTAAGAAACAACTACACACAACATCCACTCTCCACTTTTTTTTTTCCATTTGTGTGCCTGTGTGTAAAAATTAGCATGTGGGTACAAGTGCCTGCAGAGTACTGAAGAGGCCATGGATCCCCAAGAGCTATAGTATTTGATTGTGAGTTTCCTGACATGGGTGCTGAAACTAAACTCAGGTCCTGTGCATCTATCTCTCCAGTCCAATGAGCTATATGTAAGCTCATACAGATGAGTAACATCACTTGTAGGCACTTTCACCCCACTTTTCTGCAGTGTTAGGAATGGAACCAGGACCTTGTGGATGCCTAACTCAACCATCAACCTATATCCAGACCAACAACTTCTTTAGTAGCTTAATTTTTTCTGAGGGAAGACATGAAAATGCCCTATTTTAGAGGAATGCAGCTCAAAAGGAAAAATGCCTGTCCAGGGTGCATAAAGTTTTGGGTTTCATCTGAAGCATAACATAAAGCGGTGTGACAGCACATGACTGTGATCCCAACACTCAGGAGGGGCAGACATAAGTATCAGAAGTTCAATGTTATCCTCAACTAGAGAGTCTGGAGATAGTTTGTGATATTTTACAACAAAATCCTACTTTACATTATAGTAAAAGCACTCTTTTCAAAAATAAATCCACTGGCACGAAAAAGGCAGGCTACCTGGGCATGCTGACTGTTGGGTGGAAACCGTTCCCTCAAGTGCTTTAATACTTCAGCAGCAGCGGCAAAACAGCCCTAAAATAGAAAGGCAGAATTTGATTGACATACCAGAACTGAGCATACCCAAGAGGTTCACGTGACCTACCTGAT
This sequence comes from Phyllotis vaccarum, assembly GCA_033318265.1. Lineage (NCBI taxonomy): Eukaryota > Metazoa > Chordata > Mammalia > Rodentia > Cricetidae > Phyllotis > Phyllotis vaccarum. Next base: position 49,368,973 of record JARWLC010000017.1, on the reverse strand, counting down.
CTTAATTAACAAACCAGAAGACAAGGCACAGAGAACTGAGTGCCACAGTAAGGTATTTTTTTCTATATGTTCTATAAATTTTATACTGTCTTTTGGATCTTTTTTTTTCATGTTAAAATGTGAACTTTAACTATAAAAACTGTTTTCTGTAAATATAGTTATTATCAAACTCTGCACTTAACTTGGTTCATATATATGCAGACAAGATTTACAAAGGTATTATCTGTACCACAGAACAGAATTCATTCAAGAAATGTCTACACGTAGCCTCATGTTGAAGACAGGGTCTGAGCCAAGTGGTGGACACACGTCTTTAATCTCAGCACTCAAAAGGCAGGGGCAGGCAGATCTTCTTTGTGAGTTTGAGGCCAGCTTGGCCCAGGGCAGACAGAGATGTTAGACAGAGAAACACTGTCTTAAAAACAAAAACAAGACAGGGTCTCACTGTAATCTAGCCTGGCTGTGAACCCCCTGATCACCCTAACCCCCTCCCACATGCTGGACTACAGATGTGGACCTGGCTTAAAACCTGTTTCGAATTAGGCAGGCAAGCCAAGTTCTTTAGTAGGAAGAACAAAAAAAATTACAGCAGGCCTGGTGGCTCACGGCTGCAATGCCAGAACTTAAGAGGCAGAGACAACAGTTTTGAGTTCCAGGCCAGCCGAGGTCACAAAGTTAGAGTAATACCCATCTCAAAAAAAAAAAAAAAAAAAAAGTTATTTATAATCTGTCTCAAAGACAATCACAGACACGCCTGGCATATTTCCTTCCTTCCTTCTAAGTCTCTTTTATACCTAAATATAAAGTATAGAATTACCCCGGGAGCTGGAGAGATGGCTCAGGGGTTTAAGAGCACTGGCTGCTCTTCCAGAGGTTCTGACTTCAATTCCCAGCATCCACATGATGGCTCACAACCATCTGTGGTAAGATCTAGTGCTCGCTTCTGGTCTCCAGGAATATATGCTGTCAGAACACTGTGTATACATAATAAACAAATCTTTTAAAAAATATGTAGAATTATCCCAAAATAACCATGCATATTAACTTGTAAAATATGTACAAAACTGTAACTGAATTCCATGTGAATTTTGGTTTTTTTGACAGGATCTCACTATGTAGTCCTGGTTAGCCTGAAACTCTGGGTAGGCTGACCTTAAACAGAGATCTGCCTACCTACTTACTTCTTCACCTTCCAAGTGCTGGGACTACAGGTAAACTCCTCCCTTTCTGGTAAAAATAAATACTTTTTTGAGTGACTGAATCTTTCCAGTAACAATACATATACATCTATATTATAATACTTTATAAGTAGATAAATTGATACATCAAAATAATCTACTAGGCATGGTGGTGGTGGTGCATGGCTTTTATCCCAGAGTTCAGAGACAGAAGCAGGTGGTTCTCTGAGTTCAAGACCTGGTTTTACAAAGTAAATTCAAGGACAGCCAGGGGTAAACAGAGAAACCTGTCTTGAAAAACAAAAGATAAACAAAATCTAGTTTTGGATATTCTGGTTGTTTCTAGTTAATTCTACTTTATAAGTGTTGCATTGACTGTCCGGGAACACACAACTATACACACATACATGCCCAACTATTTCTTTGCAGGAAGAAGACAGATCAGTATTTTCAAGTCTTCCATGTAAATGTCTAGATCACTCTCAAGAAACGTGCCTTTCATATGAACCCTTCTTTGCCTGACACTTGAACACTTTTGCCTAATTTATCATTTCATTGTCTTGAATTTTTTGGTGTTTATTTATTTGACATTATTATTTGTTTTTTTTGTTTGGTTGGTTTTTTTTTTTGTTTCTCTGTGTAACAGCATTTGCTGTCCTGGAACTCCTCTGTAGATCAGGCTGGCCTCAAACTCACAGAGATCCGCCTGCCTCTGCCTCCCAAGTGCTGGGATTAAAGGTGTGTATCACCACTGCCTGGCTATTTGACAGTATTTATTTAGTGTGCAGGTCAGAGGACAAATTGGGGAAGCTGGTCATCTTCTTACACCATGGAGCTCCAAGGATCAAACTCAGGTTATCAGGATCGGCAGGAAGCAGTCACCTACTGTCTTAATTTCAACAAAACTGAGTTCCTCTTTTTGTTTTGACATCCACCTTCTACAGACACCCTCATACTCAGGCCATTCTTACAGACTTACTATGGGTGCTCTCTCTTAGTCAGGCTCTTATCTTTCCTCCAAGTGGTGCACTATGGTCACCACACAATTAAACAACTGAGCTTTTACTTGAGCAAACCTTCACTTTTCTTCCATAAGTTTCACAGGCTAATCCCACCTATTGTTTTCATGAAAGCCAGTAAGCTGGGCTGGTATCAAGAGGGGCTGTCCAACCTTCTCAAGACAAGAGAACGAGGCACACTTCAGTCATGTTCCCTTTAAAAACATCTCAGCTGCACCTGCCATTCCCAAGGCTCAGAGAGGACCGGCACGGGATGACCCAGGTCATTCAGGAACAGAAAGGACAGACACCTTAGTTTAGTTGCCCCTCTGGATTGCAGGAGGGTCGAAAAAGGTCCTAAGTTCCTCAGGGACTCACCCAGTCCTTCCACCCCAGGAAACACAGAGCCCAGCCAGTTCCTTTGGAAATGAGTTCCAGAAGCAGAGGCAAAGGGGTAAGAGTAAACAGACTGAGACAAGCCTGCCTTTCCACAGTGGGCCAGCCCAACTGTGTAATTAAACACCGAACAGTCCCAAGGACAGAAGCACGAGGTGGATACTCTAAAACCAAAGGTCTACAGCAGCTTAAGACACGAGGAGGCTGCCGTAGTCCAGCTGCCCCTAAAAGTTTCCAAAATGTCTTGGCTAATAATGGTGGGGTCACACAAGACCAGAAAGGAACAGGGAAGTAAGGTAGAACTATTAATCTAAGATGTAGAATTATTAATACTTTTCAAGGCTTTATGGGGAGAGGGAAGTCACAAAACTCCAACAAATGGCCTGTAAAGCAGCTTAGAAATTCAGTAAAATAATATCTACCCTACACTTTCACAGCAGCTGAGCATGGTGGAGCCCACCTGTGATCCCAGAAACTCAAGGTGAAGCAGGGAAATATCAAGTTCTGAGACAACATGAGAAGGTGGTGTTGGTAAGGAGGGAGGGAGGGCAGTTAGGCACTTAAGGTTAAACTCAGTGGCAAACTCACTTCAAAAAGTCCCACAGAGCTGAACAGTGGTGGCTCACACCTTTAACCTCAGCACTTGGGGGCAAAGACAGGGGAAATCTCTGTGGGATAATGCTCTTATACACTGTAAAGGTTTTTCACTTATATTAGTTTAATAAAACATTGGTTGGCAAGTAGGTAGGCAGGAAGTAGAGATGGAGTGACCAGACTAGAATTCTGGGAAGAAGAAAGACTTAGAAGCAGATGCCAGTCAGACCCAGAGGAAAGAAGACAAGAATGCTGGGCTAAGCAAAGGTACCAAGCCTCGTGGCTAAACATAGATAAAAACTGTGGGTTTATTTAAGTGTAAGAGCTAGGTATTAATATGGTTTACCTACTGGCCAGCATTTACTATAATATTAAGCCTCTGAGTCAATTATTTCATAAGTTGGCTGTGGGACCAACAGAGAAATGTATGACTGCAGATCTCTGTGAGTTTGAAGCCAGCCTGGTCTACAGAGCAAGTTCCAGGACAGCCAGGACTACACAGAGAAACCCTGTCTCAAAGAACAGAAAACAACAACAAAGAAGTCCCGTGGGATCCTAGAACTCATTTTTACTCCTGCCACTTAACCGTGGAATCAGGAGGAAAGAGATGCCAAGCAGCTCCAGCATAGGCCTGTATGCAAGCCCAGGATGGAGCAAAACCCTAAAAACATTAAGGAGATTAAAAAACTGTGTGGACTAGAGAAACAAAAACAGGCACAACTTCAGGGCTCAGCAGACAATGTAGACAGCACCTGAGGAATGACAGGAATGACAGGGATGACAGGGAGCTCCGGTGCCAACAAGAGGGAGGAAATGACAAAGAGTGATGGAATTTCTTGGGCAGCACGGGAAGACAGAAACCAATGAGAAGACACAGGATCCATCAGAGCTCAAACCTTCCAGCATTTGTGGAAAGAACTGGAAGATGATAAAATAAAGGTGAAGAGATCTTCACTGTATGGACTGAGACTCCACCTAACTTAATGGAGACCACAAATGGTGAAGAGAAACAATGTGATAAAGGAGTCCTGTGAAGCCCAGGGCTGGAGAGTACCCAGACCTCTCTCTTCCAGGAAACATTTGAGCTTAAGGACATTCCTTATGGCAGCATTAGGACCTTAATTTCCTACAAAGAGAACTATTTACAATTATGTGGTACACAAGCCAAGGTCACAGCCAGTTCCTACTGTCCTTTGGAGTCAGCTGGATGTGGGTTTTAAGCATAACTGACATGTACTGGTGGGGTAGATATTTAAATTGCCTGGACCTCATATTCCTGAGGTTCTCAATGGGGTTTGCAAGATAACACACAGAAAAGAGAAATACAGGCCTGGCACAGAGCAAGGGGATCAGCATTTGATAACCGTTCTGATTAATTATCATACTCTCCCCTCCCCTGACACACACCATCACCTCTGCTGCATTAAGTTTCCATTTCTCCTGGTTTATTTATTCTGGGTTTTTTTGTTGTTGTTGAGAAAAGATCTCTCTACATAGCCCTGGTTGCCCTAGAACTCGGTCTGTTAGACCAGACTGACCTCAAATTCAGAAATCCATCCGCCTCTGCCTTTTCTATTCTTAAAATCTACTGAGATTAAGGGCATGTGCGACCATGGCCAGCCTTTTCTGTTCTTAAATACAAGTAGCCAAACTTTCTTGTTCCTTCCATCGATGCATGTTCCACACTTAAGACCATCTCCACGGGGAATTTAATTTTTCAGCAACCTGTACCAACCACACCCATCCGACACACAGCCAGTGCTTTCCTCAACTGCTGAAGGAAAGAAATGGCAGAGACTCCAATGCCCAGGAAGCAAAACTGGTCAGTTCACCTATGCTGCAGTTAGGGCCATGTTGGGATCATGAGGTGAACTACCACATGCACGGCTAGCATGTACTGTGCCCCCTTCCAGGTTGGTTTTCTCAGGAATTTTGTCACTGCAACAAAGCACAAACTAACACAAGAGACCCACCTGCTCTGCGTGCAGCTCTGCAAGGTGGCAGAGAGCGACGGCAAAGGACTCGGTGTTGTTCTGCTGCACGCCCGCATTCACTGACTCCAGACTATTCATGCTTAACAACATCTGGGCTTGCTGCAGTGCCATGGTGCTGGATGAGGAGAGGGGAAGGTTTCCCTTTAGACAGCAGACCCAGGCTGCCCCTGAGCCATACCCTACAGTTATCCTCAGTGGAGACACAAGAAAGTTAACTCTTGTGACTCTGGATATTTGGAAGCAATTCCTCCCCATGCTGGTTCTCCAGCCTTCAGGAGAGCAGAGTGTCCTGGGTATGCAGGCCCCAAGGAAATGCAGAGTAGGTCAGCACAACTGGGAGCACTTGGCACCCAGATCCCACCCTCCCCTTTCCCATCCACGATGTTCCCTGAGGTCACAGGATGTTAATTAGGTTTCACGGGTAAATTCAGACCCGATGCCATCCTGGCACCGGCTGCTCTGGCAATGCAGGCAGTGGCCAGTGTCGGCAGCTGTTTCAGAGCACACCGTGCCAAAAAATTATCTGAAATACAAAAACAAGACTGGTAAAGAGGCACTTCCTTTCATTACTGAATTCCTAGAAATAACAGACTGTCTAGGGACACATGAGTTAAAGACAGGGCTCCAGAGGAAAGTCTGGTTCAAAAGTTTACTTCCAAACTACAGGTGGCTAAGTGGAAAACAGAGAGTGGCTGGAGATATTCCAGGGAAAACATCTCAACAAAGAAGCAATCTTGTCTAGACAAGCAATTGTGGGGAGGGGATGCTGGACTTGTACAAGGAGGCCATGCAGCATGCGAACAGGAAGGAAGGTTCTCAGCTCTGGGTCAGGTGATCTAGGTTTGAGCCCCAGTGGGTCATACTCATGATCTTGAGATCAAATGTGCAAACCAGATGAGAGATCACCCCCCAGTTACACAGAGCAGCCGGGAAGAGTAAACCATATATTTGGGGGGGGGGGGGAGGGGGGACTTTGCCAAGTCTGTGCAGACTACAAAATGTCTCCAGATGACAAAGCATTTTCTTTAATTCCCTCCATAAACAACTTCCAAAGGGGACAACCTTGCACAGGACCAGTTTGATAGTCCCTGCTTATCTCTGTGGCTCTGGCAGTCTGCCTAGAGACCTACCTGCGGCCGTACAGCCTCCAGATGGCCGTTTTCTGTGCAATGCTGATATCAATAAGCTCCGACAGGCTGTGTTTCCAGTGCAGGAGGTCGGAGTCCTTTAGGGCATCCATCAGTTTGTTGGCCGTCTTCCCAGCAAAAGCTCTCTGTTGAACAAGGGACTGTATTCCCAGGGAGGCGAGGTACTAAGGGGACAGATATACCCACGACCCAAGATAGAGATTACATGACAGAATTTGTTTTGCTCTTCAGAAATGTGGTGGATTTCACATTTCAGCACATGCACAGTGACAGCTCTACTTAAAGGAAAGTACCTACGGCCTGACTTTAACCCTGACCCATGAGAGATGTGTTCCTGAAACTCTAGGGCTGAAAGAGAAGCAGAGGGCACATGGCAAAGAGCCAGGGCTTCGGCATTAGTAACCTGGACTTAGACACTGCCTCTGCTACTTACTGTTGACTTAGGGCCAGTCACTTAGCTTCTTAGCTAAGCCTCAGCTTCCTCATCTGTAAAATGGGCATCAAACCTATCATAAAGAATTTTGGTAAGGATTACAATGAGATAATAGAGCAAACAGTGCCAGGCACATTAGGTAACAGGAGATCAAAAAAAAAAGAATGCCTGTCATGAGCAACAAGTTATCTTCTTAACTTCTGGAATAATCTTCAAGGGTAAAAAGCTTAACTAAAAAAGGCAGTTTAAATCTGTACCAAGAATATATTAAGCTGTTGCTAAAGAGCCACTTCAATTCTGTCCATGTATGTCCCTTCCCCGAGGAGATCACACAGACAATGCAGACTGAGTAGGTAGGTATACATTAAACTGTTCTCATCTCATGGTCTACAGTCACGGACCCAGCAGATGCCAGGAGAGAACTAGACCCCAAAGCCACTCCTACTCTGCCTGTCACGGAGGCTACAACAAAAACAGACCTTTCCAGCAGGCTTTGCTTACTGTTTAAAACAAGGATCCGCAAATGTTCTGGCCAGGGTCAGAGCAGACCGGTTTCCAGGCCACATTTGGTCTCTGCTTACTTGTGGCTGTTCTGCCTCATCCATCTAGACATGTAAACCTTCCTTTGTAAAGTTCACACACAGGCAGACAGAGCACCAGATATGAAACTCAGGATGTAATTTGCCAATCCCTGGTTTAAAATTAAGCCCTCCCAGGGCTGAGGATGCCTGGCACGTGTGAGGTCATGGGTTCTACCCCAAGCACTAAAAAAAGAAAAAAGCCTTTTCTTTAATTTTTCTCAGTAAAAATGCACTAACTGTTGCTCAATAAAACACACAAAGATCTCTCGTCAAATCAGTAAGTTGAGCTCTCACAGATGTTATTAGGACAAAGGGAACAGATAGAGAGAAACCTACACAAAAGAGTTTAGTGGTGTGATTAACAAAGTCGTAGGAAACAGCCAAGAAGAAAACCATGTGTAGAGATACCCACTCTAAGTCTACGCTGGGTCACGATAAAGCTGGGTGGAAGAAGAGACGCAACACCACTTATTCTAACAATCTCACAGAAAGATGAGCCTTACCGGTAACCCAAAATGTACTGCCTTCTTCACAGAATGCTCCAGCAGAACATAGCTATCGGCTCTCTTCTGCCCCAGCACATAGAGCCAGCTCTGGCAAGAGACAACCATCAAAATGTGTCATAACGATGGCAATGGCGGATGCTCCAGTGAAACCTCAATGTGGACATAAGAAAGAATTTTAAAGGGACAAAATAAACCCTCTAAAATACTTTCTTGGAAATTTTGAGTGTAAATGAAACCTATCAGGAATATTAAAACCTTTACCAAAGCCAGAGTGAGATAAACAAGCCACTGATCCACCTTATCTCTGCCAGCCCCAAAGCATAAAGTATCTGGCACTCAATTGGGATGAGTCACAGGCGACTGTCAAGTGTCTCAGTACTCTATATACTTGGCAATTTAATGCCAATAGCAATGCAATACTTGACTTTTTTTTCATGGCGAGTTGTTTAGATAAAGTGCTCGAAGCAGAACAAATACCATGAATTAAGAAAGATAAAATGTCTAGGGGGCCCTTTGTGAATTTTGGTGTCCACTAAGTAGTTTCCCCTCATTGCTAAGGACCTTTGCTCCCACTACAAAATGACCTGATTAAAACTGGGCCTTCAGGAGGCCAACTCAACCCGTGAGCAAAATCCCAAGACCAGAGGATGGCCTCACCAAACAGTGCTGCAGACACACGTGATCGTTGGACTCCTGGGCAATCCTAATTGCCTCCTGCAGGGCGAGCTCTGCCTGTTGACTAATGACAGACTAAACATTAATATCGCATTAGCAATCACAAACATGCAAGCGTCAGTAGCAGGAAGTCATCTGCGGGCATTCTGTCCATGAGCAGGAGCTAGCTGCAGCTGTGGCTATTTATGGACTGCTTTCTCAGTGGCTGCCCCAGCCTCAGAGCAGGAAACATCCACCATGGAGGCAGGGCCAGGAGGAAGGGTCCTTCCTGGAGGAAGTCTAGTAAAGGGAATGGCTTTCCTTGCTGCTTCTAAAATGTTTGTCCCAGTTGTCTACTGCCAAGATAGCAGCAAGGAAAAGACCAATATTTGACTTTTTATTAAGTTCTTTCCTACATTGTTAAAAACAAACAAAAACCATTATGAGCAGTTGCTATTTTATTATCATCATTTAAACCATCTATTTCTGGTAAATATTTTCTCTGTTCATGAACAACTGTCTACTGAAAATCAAGATGGTCTCCCTTTCAACGTCTATTGGCAGTTTAGCCAGCTATTCTCAGCCCTGCTGAGCTAGCACCTCTGAAAAATCCCATTTTGCAACACTCCATTAAATGCTTTTGTGTTGCCTTCTTAACCTATTACTACTATCAACCACTTCACAAACCTCTAAAGGGCACAGGCCATGCCTTCAGCTCTGGATCTCCCAAGAGCAAATGACAGGATGGAAGCCTCACCAATGCCGCCACTGGCACCTCAATATAAGAACCAGAAATTCTCTGATGCCACTTGCTTAAGGAAACACACACAGTGAATTTTCTTCCAATACTAGCAACAGCCTCACAGGTCTAATTTTAACCTGGTAGTTCTGGATTTTTTCTTAACTGCCTGTTCAAATAGAAAAGCCAGATACGACGTTTTTACCTGTTTTATGTTTCTTTCAAACTGCTTTCCATGCTGAGATGTAATGCCCTATATGGTGAGCTACTTGAGAAGAGGAGGCGCACACTCACACACAGTCCTCAGTTAATATCACCCCATCAGATAGCAGATGGCCACACGGTGCTAAGCTTAGGAAAGAAGAGTTTGAGAAAACCATACAGCAGGACTAACAACTTTCAACACAGAAACTTCAAGAAAGCCAAGCAAGCATTTTCAGCACAAGAACCTAACATAGTGGCACAGGCCTATGACCAGGCTGGACTCTAAGAAACTGTCTTAAAAAGGCTAAAAACAAGCAAAAGGCAAACTTGTTTCACATCTGAAGTCCATTCTGATGCCTACTTAGTTTTCCAAGACAGAAGCAATGGCCTCCTACACTACTCAGAGTGAATGCCAGAGTTCTTACCTGGTCTCCAAGACCCAATGATGACTCTTGTCACCTTCTATTTCTCCTCCTCACTTACACAGGTATGATGTTCACAGCTCAGACAAACCATAAGCTCCTGCCTTGGACTCTTCTCACTGATGTGACTATTTCCTCCAACACAGGCACAGGCCACTTGGCTTCCCTAAGTCTATGTTCCAATCTCAGGTCAGCAGGCTGCAAGCAGGACTAACCCTCTCCCTGGGCATCTGTGCACATGCACACATGAGGAGCAAGAACATTCCTTCTTCCGGCAATGGAAACTCCATCACCCCAGTTCCTGTGCTGGTCCAGCGTTACATTCTGTACCACTATCAATCTCTCCACAGGAAGCTACACATCAGGGTTTCCTACTTTCACTTCTGTATTCCCTGACACACACAACGGTGCCTAGCATGAAATATATGTTCAATAAACAGTTATCAAAATGTCCTTGATTGTGGGGATAGGGACATAACTCTCAACAGAGTATGTGCCTAGTTCTAGGTTCAATCTCTACCACCACATAACCAGTTGTGATAGTGTACACCAGAAATCCCAGCATTAGGAGACAAAGATTAGAAGTTCAAGGTCACTCTTAGTTTATGTAGCAAGTTGGAGGACAGTTGGAAAACATGAAACCCTGTTAAGAAAAAAAGGTCTTTGGGGCTAGTACTGTTGCTCAGTGATAAAACAATTATCTAACATTAACAGGGTCCTGTGTCTCATATTTAGCACTCTAAGAAGAATAAAAAAATCAACCAATCAAACAAACAAAAAACCACACTTGATCCAGACGTTATTAAAATGAAAGGAGTTAGATATTATGGAATCTCACATAACCATTGAGTTTGGAGCATCAGTATGTGGCATGAATCTCAAGGGCATCCTGCTCTGGACTTTAACACCATAATACTTTTCTGAGGGTTTGCACAGCAGTGTGCTTTCTCAGCCTGTGTCTAGTAATTTGCACACAATGTGCAATCTAAGCCCCTTATGTGACCTTTTCTATAGGAACATGTCCACACACTTGCCCTGACTACAAATTCTCATGTATTTTCCATAAAACAAAATAAACAAACAATAAAGGTAGGTATTCATCATAGCAAAAGCACACAGAACTTCCAGCAAGCTATAGTCTACCTGCAGACACAACTTGTCTTTAGCTTTGTAAATACTGAAAATAGCTTTTGCAGCACCATCATTATATCCAAAAACCTTTTGGGAACCCATGGCCCAATGACCTAATTTCCTCATCCCCAAATGTCCATGTTGTTCTTGGAAGTAAAAAACAAACTAGGACCAGGCACTAAAACACGCAATACTACACAGGACAGGACGCCAGGGGGCATACCACTAAGGAGAATTTATTAACTTTGGTTCAATGCAGAAAAGTTCACTCTGTAAGCTAGAAACAAATCTAGACAAATCTTAGTTCCTTTTCTCATTTTAAAAATAAAATTGCCTTTTGCTTTGCGACAGGGTCTATGTAGCCCAGGCTGGCCTTGAGCTGTCCCCTTACCTCCAGCTCCTGAGTGATGGCATTATGGGCATGTGCCACCATGCCTGAAGACTGGTCTCTGTTCATTTTTGAGACGAGGTCTCACTACATAGCCTAGCTGACCTGGAACTCGTTATGTAGACCAGGATAGTCTCAAAGTCAGCAATGCATGTGCCTCTGCTCCTGAGTGCATCACTACATCTCAGTCAACACTGAGCAGCTTGTCTTGTCCACATGGTCAGAAGTCTATGAACTTACTAGTGACCGAAGCGGCAGTGCAGGGCAGCTAGGTTCAGAGCAGCGTATCTCAGGCTCCGGCCATAGCCCTCTTCCCCATTACTTTTGCCCTCTGCTCCAGTGAGAATCAGGCGGTCAAAGTAATGAAGGAGGCTGTGTGTTGAGCTGAAAACATCTTGAACACGGAGGTTGTTTAAGTAGCTGAGGTAATGCTAGAACAAGAAATAATCAATCGTCCCATGGAAGCCAGGATTCAGCTTAATCTTTTCTTCACAGGCAAAATAAGAGATTCATGATACTGGGTTGCAATAGTCCACAGATGACAAGCAGCATCCCATTAAGTGTCTGTCTGTTCAGGTTTATCCTAAACAAACGGGCCACGATGCCACTGGCTGGGTTAGACCTGAGAGCACTACAGAAGGGTAGCACACTTCCCCAACCTGAGGTATTAAGAAATACTGAAGTAATAAAAATCTGATTAATGTACACATTATAAGTTAATTCTTCTCAATGTCCAACTTAAGACAGACAAGACTAGTAAAAATTAGCTACCAACTTAATTCTTATCCTTTTGCTTTGAATCACAGAATTAAACTACTCTCCTAAATGGGCAGGAAAACAAAACACAGCTGTTTTGATATGAGAATAAAATCTGATATCAAATCAAATATCATTAAGAAGGTCACAGAGTAACAGATTTGATAAAGAATTAAATTATTATATATTTAATTTTTAAAAATACTCTAAAGGAGAGAAAGAAAAATATTTTTTCAACCCAAAATGTTTTTATTAATCAGTCTACCATTTCCTTTTCAAAGCCACAACCAAGATGAGGGAGAGAACATGGGAGCAGGGCCGGTAGGACGGTAGGACGGTGGGAGTGTTCTGTAGACTGGGCCCTGCTGTTACCCTGCCAACAATGTGACTTCTTTTAGAAACTAGAAATTGTATGGCTATCTGATCTATTGAACAGTATTGACCTTTCTTTGCAATCCAATGACAATTCTGGGAAAAACTCACCGCTTCAGCAAAATCAGGGTTAAATTTCAACAAGTTGTTCAATTCTTTCTGCAGGGAGGCTGGAGTGAGGGCTTTAGTCTCATCATTCTTCAACAAAGCAGCCTGAACATTAAAATGGTGACGGGTTAGAAAGAAAAGGTCAACAGCAGGAATCAGAGTGACTGACAGTACCTGTGTATACACCAGCACACATTACTACTCTCTTCCCTCGTTCACAAGTCTCTGGGCCAGCACTTCTCAGCCACATGCTTCTTCCAGGCCCAACAAACTTAAGTGAGTACCAGTTTATACTACAACCACCTTCTGTCACCTAGGCAAAGATCTTGAAAGGCACACATGCTCTCATGAGTCCTCTGCACGCTCCCTTCCTGTGGGACCTGCCAGACTGTATGGAAACTGTCACTCCAGCCTCCAGACCATGAACTCATCCCAGACAGATGTATTTATCCTTCCATCTCCAGCACACGCAGAGCCCCCTACAATAGCCACTGCACTGCCCTCCACCTCAGTATTTCACATGGGTAGACTCAACAATTACACAAAACATGTGCCCATGTTGGTCCCTAGTTGGGCACTACTGACAAGTGCTGGGGACCTTTAATAGGACCTTCAACACACAAACCCCAAAACATATCAAAACAAACAAAACTAGATTAACTCAAGATAAGAACAGGTCATAATAACCACTGAGATCATGAAGGGCCTTTATGGGAATTTGAGAGTTCTAGGACCCATGTCTCTCAGCCTCAGCACCGCATGGCTAGAGATGGATCCATCTGTTTCAACAGCACTCCCACTGTGATGTGTGATTCTCTCAGAAGCCAATCAATCTTGGACTTAAATATCTAGATCTCTTAGTCAAAACAAACCCCCCTTTAGCTGAGAGTAGTCTCTGTTGTGTATTTCTTTGGGGTGGCACAGAGCTAACTAATATACAATGTAAAAACAATTATAAATTAATCTTTCAAAGACAGTTTTGCTATGTAGCAAGTCTTGAACTTGCTATGTAGACCATGCTGGTCTCACAACCAAGAGATCTACCTCATCTGCCTGCCAAGTGCATCAACACACCCAGCCATGTTAAATGTTTATACTTAACTGGTTATATAAGCAATACATTCAAATTTTACATAGGTGGATTTTTTTTTGTAAGTAGTAATTTTGATTCTTTTCTTTTTGGCAAACAAACTAACTTGTGATTCTCCTGAATGTTGTGATCATAGGAAAGCAGCAATAATGTCCAATTCCACCCCATTATTTTTGAGACAGTCTCTGTCCCCTAGCTGACCTCAAACTCACAAATTCCATTTTTAATTCTTTTTATCATTACAAAAAAAATGCCAAATATATGAAAAGGCTGTAAAAGAAATAAGTTAGTAATACTATCAGCTAAAAATAAGACTATGAATAGTTTAGTGTGCGTGTGGGCAGGGTGTATTCTGAAAGGATCTGGCCTCAGTCTTTCAATCCTCCTGCCTCGGCTCCCTAGGTGCTGAGATTACAGGTGTATGACCAGTTACAGTAAGGTATTTATCCTAGCATCTCCCCCCCCCCTATGTGTGTGATAGCAGTAGGAAGCTGAGTGTAAAAGCTTAACCATGCAGCCTTAGCACTTGGGAAGCAGTTACAAGAGGATCAAGGTTTCCTGGGTCACACAGCTCATGCCTGTAGTCACCACACTCAAGATGCAGGTTTCCCTGTCAGTTTGAGGCCAGACAGACCTATACAATGAGACCCCATGAGGGGCAGGGGAATAGAGGTGGGGGAGTGGTGCTCAGTGGCTAAGAGCACTGACTGCTTTTCTAGGAGCAGGGCTTCTATACCCAATACTCATAACTCAGCTCACAAGCACTCATAAATTAAGAGTTCCAGGGGATCTGTCACTCTCTTCTAGCCTTCACAGGTACTGCACGCATGTAGTTTACATACATGCATGTCAAGAGCCGGTTCATTAGCCAAGAGTCAACTAAAGTTCAGAATTCCCTCCTTCGTCATTCTTTAGATTAGGACAGAATTCTTTAGATTAAAACAGTCCTTGGAAAAACCACAAGGGAACACACTGACCATTGACTCTTAATTGCCTAACACACTGACCTTGGCTCATAACTGCCTAACACTAAACCAAGTTTCGCCCCCTCACAAACCCTCCCTTCTTCTTGCACCTACGGCCCTGCAAAAGCATATATAAGCAGCCTGGAAATAACAAAGACTGACCACTAGATCAGAGTCTTAGACTGGTGGTCCCTCTTCCCGTCTCCTGTCCCTATCATTCCTTCCCTACAGGAAACCAGGACCCTGATGAAGTCCTGCGGGTCAGGACACATGCAGGTAAAACATCCACACACATAATGAAATTAAAAAATTGTTAAAGATTTATTTATTATGTATGCAGTGTTCTGTCTGCATGCTACCCGCCAGAAGAGGGCACCATATCTCACTACAGACCTCTGGAAGAGCACTGACTGCTCTTAACCAGAGCTATACAGCCCTGCTTCTGCTTTCCACATAATAATATATCGTGAACTTGTTTCATGATCAAACAATCTTTGAAAAAACTTCTAAAGCAATATTATTATTAACTCTTTCACTCACATTTATTGCAAATACTTTGCCCATTTTGTTGTTTGCCTTTTAATTAAGTTAGAGAATATGATGATGACATGTAGACATTAAGTTTTATGCTGGAAAACCAAGTATCTCCTGCATGGTTTCTTCCAGAGCTTTCATGTTCATAAATGCTTTCCCCACCCAGGGGCAGTTAAAATTTAATATGTAGCTCCTTCTAGTCTAATTATAGCATTTACATTTAACCCTTTAATTCTTCTATAGAGGACCAGGGTGTGAGGAGACTCAGGTGACAGCTACTTCTTCCTCACAGTTAATGTAGCTAGTACTCAGTTATGTAACCCAGGCTCTATAGTTAAGAAATTCCATGAAATTCACCTGCAGAGCTAATTCAATTGTTTTAGACCAGGCTATCTGGAATTCAGAGATCTGCCCGCCTGTGTCTCTCCAATAGTGGGACTGAAGACATACACCATATCTGGCCAAAATTCAAACATTACATCTTTTTGCAGGCAGGAAATTATGGAAAACAAAACAAAACAAAGAAAAACAAGACAATTAAAATTCTATTTTGAGTTAAAGTAAGACAGGATAAAAATATTTAGTTATATTAGCACAATAATGAAAATCTATGACTCAAAGCTGTAATTAGACATAGCTGGAGCAACATATACCAGGATCTGTAACTTAAAATGCATTAAAAAAAAAAAATTGGGATTGGCTGAAGAGATGGTTAAGTGGTTATGAGTGCCCAGCACCCACATCACGCAGCTCATGACAACCTGAAATTTTAGCTCCAGGGTGTTGGGTGCTGGCATACCCAGACCCATATACTCTGTTTCAGGCTAAAAAAGCCTGGTCAAGGTCAGTGCCCTTTTGTTTACTTCTCTGATCTTTGTTGATGCACCTTGTATGCATCAACACCCTGTTTTGCAATCAGTGGTTTTCCTGTTATGATGAGGAGTCTTGCACCCATTGCCAGAGAATACACTGACAGGTACAGGAACCCAGGGCAGGGGAACTTAAGGAGTATATAAGCTTGCTAAATAAAGGCTGATGATGGAACTGACTGTCTCTTGAGTGCTGATTTAACCCTGACGACCCTCTCCAGGTTCGGCTACACTAGGCCGGACGCGGCACAGAGGATCTAATGCTTCCTTCTGGCCTCCAAGGAAACTATATCCATGTGCCCATACTCACACACACACATAATACACACACAATTAACTTTTTTAAATAAATAAATAAAAGATGATGTAGGCACACTGAAGCTTGAGACAGGAAACTCTACTCTTAATGCCAGTCTAGGCTACATAGTGAAACCCTAGTCCTGTTCCAAAACATAGAATATCATTTTTGCTGGATAAAGCACGTTAAAACATAAAACGTAATTGTAGAATTCAGAAAGTAATTATATGGGCATTTGCGATACACCTCTTTCGCTGTGTGTGGTGGCTCAAGCTTGCAATACACGCACTAGAAGACCAAGAAAGAAGGACTGTCAAAAGTTTTGAGGGCAGCCTGAGCTACAGCATGAAATCTCACCTCAAACTAACAAAAATCAAACAGGAAAACTTGTGGGAGGCTGTTTCTCTCTTTCTACCAAGATAAATTCCAGGAGTAAACACAGGCCATCAGCCTTGATGACAGGCACCTTTACACACTGACCCCATTGTCTGCCTTTGCTTTTTTCTTTACATTTCTGTTTGAAAACATCAAAAATACAAGGTAAGTGGGTATGAAGCCCTCTGTAATTCCAGAGCTAGAAGGGAAGTGTAAGGTCCCCAGAGTGAGCAGGCTAGCTTCACTAGCATCTTGGAAAGTTCTGGATTCAAATGAGATCCTGCCACAATGACTAAGGCGGAGGACAACTGAGGGAGACGCCTGGCATCAAACTAGGGCCTCACACGCACGTGCATTCACGTGGACCCACATAGTCAAACACACCAGACATATATACTTGGGGAAAATGTTAACTGTGGACATAAAAGATGGCTCTAGTGCTTGCCTAGTATGCACAGGACACTGATTCAATCCCCTCACTAAAAATAAATACATAACTGTAAAAAGGAAATCTAAATTATGAGGGTATGGGTTGTGAGAGATTGTGTTGTTTCACTGTAAATAATTACCCCACCCACTGGTTTAATAAAAAGCGCTGATTGGCCAAAGGCAGACAGGAAGTGTGGGTGGGGCTACCAGTCTAAGAAAACTCTGAGAACAGGAAGCACAGAGCAGAATGCCAGAGAGAAGCCGAGGAAGCAGAGGACAACTATGCTGCTGTGAGAAAAGGTACCAAGCCCCATGGCTGAACAGGTTAGGAGTCATGGGTTACATTAAGGGTACAGAGTTATCAAGTTATGCCTGGGTCTTAGGCCGATCAGCCTAAAATGATTGTAAGCATCTGTGTGTCTCTGCGGGTCTGTGGGCCTAAGCCTTGAGGCTAGGCCCAAAAGTCCGGGAACAGAAACGCCACACTACAATGGGTTGTTGGTCACACACCATTATCAAATGAACATGCACTCTAGAAGAAGAATAAAGTAACACACCACAGACAAGGATCCATAGGTATTACCAGTAAAGAGGGACAAGGCTCAGACACCACACTTTTGCAGATTTACTAACTTCACATGGACACGACAATGCAGAACACCGTAGGACTTACTGAAAGAGAAAAAAAGCTCATATAAATTAACATACCTGCTGAGAAAGAAAAAATTCTGCTTGTTTTTGGGACAGAGGACCACTGCAAGATACTTCTTCTTCTCTGGAAAATGAAAGCAAGAATATAAAAATAAAATAATAGTAAAGAATTAAACAAGAGAAAAAAATAAATCATGTAAATTTTTTAAAAGTTCAAGATCAATTGAGGTAATAATACCCTCCTACAATTCCACTACTCATGAGCTGAGACAGGAAGACTGGAAGACGGCGGGTTCAGGTTCAGTGGGGTACATGTTAAGAAGATACCACAAAAGAAAACGTCAAACATTAAAATATAATGAAAGCAGGGAGCGCGCACACACACACACACCTGTGGACCCATGTTTACATGGCATTACAACAGCTGAAACATGAAAACAACTCAATTATCCATTGACAAACTTTAGATAAGCAAAATGGGGTATATGCATACTTCTTACTCAGCCTTTTGAAAAAGGAGATTCTCAGGCTGAAGAAATTGATCAGTGTTTGGAGCACGTATCATTCTTGGAGAAGACCCAGGTTTGATTCTTCGCACCTACATGGCAGCTCACAACTATCTGAAACCTCAGTTCCAGAGAATCTGATGCCCTCTTCCAGACTCTGCAGACATCTACACAACACTGTGCAGCATACAGCCCTCTACCACAGCTCCCCTACTCCTACAACTTTACCTTGTGTCCCATTCTTTCTTTCTGTAAGACAGTCTTGCCTTTAATGATGAACACCTTTAATCCTAGCACTCAGGAGGCAGATGGATCTCTGTGGGTTCAAGGCCAGCCTGGTCTACAGAGAAAGTTCCAGGACAGACAGGGCGACACAGAGAAACCATATATTGGAAGAAAAAACTAAGGTCAAATAAAACCAGACAGGGTCTTGATAGATAGCCTAGGCTATCATAGAACTCCCTGCTTAGCCAGGCAGATCTGGAACTCATAACCCTGCCTCCCTGATACACTATTTCATTTTTTACCCCATTGACTCTCTTCAAAATTATATCTTGTTTAAATTTACCTCTCTATCATCTGTCCATCTCTACCCATAGCATAGCACAGGGATTTTCTCTTTACAAAATGAACAGCACCAAATATAGTGCCTGGCATGCATGAAGCACTCAGTAAACACTTATGGGCTAGGTGAGTTAGGGACTGTGGTATTAAGCTACCACCAACAAAAGAAACATGAGAATTTCCATAGATGTCAGGGACTCCCAGAAGCCAAGAAAAGCAAAGCAAGTATCTTTTTGGCCTCCACAGGAAGCTCACATGGTATAATTCCACAGGTTTGCACTCCTATGGAACACGAATGCTGCTGCTGAGTCACAAAGAGGAACCAAACACCAAGCTAAATTTCAGTTGCCTGTCACACAACTGGAGTCTTAAATATATGTGACATACATTTAATGACTGAATGTCCAACTTCTAATGTGTTTGTCTCTTTGACAAGGAAGGTTGAACATAGAGCCTCATTCACAGAATGCAAGTTCTGTTCCTCTGAGCTACATCCTGAGCCATCCCTTTCCTAAGTTAACTGCAGTGGGCAGTATTAGCCCACACTTGCAGTCTCCACAACCGAAGCCCGAAGCAGAACTGTCCTTAGTTAAAGACAGTCTGGACTATCAAATAAAAAGAAACTATGTCAGCAACAAAAATAAGCATACAGTGGGGTTCCCCCTTAGAAAGAGAAAACTGTCTGTAAGGTGGGGAGACTTATAAAGCACCGCTATCTCATGTGCTTGTCTCCCTTTTCAGCTTTAACGCTAATTTGCAAGAAAAATAATTTCCCTGTAGAAAGCTGAAAGTGTCTCAATAACTAGGAAAGGGGGAATTTTTCTTCCAATGTGGTAAAATAAAATCAAATCATAAAAGGGTCAGGGGCAGCTATTTGTCTAGCATGTATGAAACTGTGGGTTCCAGCCACCTCCTAGAAGAAAAAAGAAATTGCGCCAACACACACACACAAAATTAAAAATTTCCTTTTCAAAGGTCAAGAAAGGGCTTTAATTAACTACTGTAAAGCAATAAGTGAAGCAACCGCTCAAAGGTGGAGTGCCTGCCGAGCACACATAGGCCCTGGACCAATCCCCAACACTGTGAAAACAAAAGCCTTCAAATAGTCACATGAACCAAGAAATACACAAAACTATTTATTTTTATTAGCATTATTATTTTTTAGATTTTTGAGGCAGAATCTATGTAGACCAGGCTAGCCTCTAATAGAGATCTTCCTGCCTCTGCCTTCTGGCACCACCATACCCGGCCTGAAACTTTGTCTGTCTCTCTCTGTATGTGTGAGTGTGTCTGTGATGTATATAAGTGTTCAAGTTTGAGGACAGCCAGGGATGACTTTAAGTCCAGTGTAGACTACATAATAAGAGCATGTGTCCAAAAAAAAGAACTTATGGAAATCCACTGGCTTGTAATTGTAAAACACTGTCTATAGAGATCTGGATGTGGTAAATGCCTGTGTTTTAGGAGGTCCTCAGGAGGCTTTCCATGAACAGTCAAAAGTTCCTCCATTCAAAAGACTGATGCTGTAGCTTATTAGGGTAGCTGTTCCCACATTAAAAAAACACACACACATTCACACTTAGAAACCTCAGTAGAGCTCAGAGAAGCAGCAAGAGAAAGACAATTCCCAGGGCCAGTGACAATGGGCCACCTGACAGAAACTGAAACTACAGCCTGACCTCACTCTTCCCACCTGTGGACTGCCCAGCCAACACCAAGCCACAGGGTATGAAACCTTGGGTGCAGCCCATGATCCCCAGGGACAGAAAAAGAGACAGCAGCTCATGCTGTCTAAAGCAAAGTGGACTGTGGCACTTTCACTGGAAAGGCCCCCGACAGAAAGCCCCCAATCACCTTACAGACACATCGAGCTCCTCTTTTTCCATTTGTCCCTCTGCACCTTCCCTATCCATGTCAGCATCTTCCACCGTCTTTTTCTCTCCATTCTGGAAGTATTGCTGGAGGGCAGTGTACAGCTTAAACACTTGACTGAAAGAAAGCTTACTGTAGGCCAAGATCATGTGACGCAGAAACAGACCTAGAAGATAAGACCACAGACAGGAGGAGAGCATCAGCTCACTGCCTGAGACAATGCTTCCTTCCGAAGACTCTCCAGTGCTCCTCCTCCTGCTTTTCATTCAGGGCTCAGCCCTCTCCAGCCTTCCAGGCCTCCATTTCCTTCATAGCTATCCAAACTCTCCAAAACTATCCTATTTACTATATTTGACTCTTTCTACCATGAGCCACCCCTCCTCCCAGGACAAGGTAGGCCTGTGAGACCTGGGAAACAGGACAGCAAACAACAACTGATGTTGAGGAACATAAAATGGCCGTGCAACAGAGCCAGGGGGGAGGGTGTGAGGACAGTTAGTAGAGAAAGCACCACAGAAATGCCATGTATGCACGTACTCCAATACTAAAGTAGGAGGTGTTTTTACTTACCTCAGTCCTAAGTCTGGCTGGTGACCCTCCCTCACTTACAGTTGCACAATACAGGCAAGTGGTCCGCAGGACTGTGAAAAGAGCTGGGAAACCCTAAAGACCC
This sequence comes from Phyllotis vaccarum, assembly GCA_033318265.1. NCBI lineage: Eukaryota > Metazoa > Chordata > Mammalia > Rodentia > Cricetidae > Phyllotis > Phyllotis vaccarum. The sequence continues at coordinate 49,347,545 of JARWLC010000017.1, read as the reverse complement.
CAGAACCAAGCTAACTATTATAGATAAACAAAAGGTTCTGTTCCACAAGTTACAGTTAAATATAGATCAGAATAATAGGCAGTAAATACAAACCACAATACAGCCAATCTCCCTATTCTGCTTGTTCACCAAAGGAATGAAAGGTGCCCATCAGAAGCTGCTACTTCAATGAACATGCTCTCTGCTCTTCTCACGTTTCATACCTACTACACTTGTTTTGTGAACCTCTGGTTCAGTTCCAGAAAAAGAATCTGAAAGGTCATCAAAAAACTGTTCCATATCCTTCAATTCGCCTTCAGCCATCAGTTTGATTCTGAATGAAAAAATTGGGATGCATGTTTTAGGAAGGCCCACTAAATGTCTTCCACGTTTCATATTCCTGAATTACCAACAACAATTTTGATTTAAAAGTTATTTCAAGCTTTGTTTAAAGCTGTGGCATGTAAAACAAACTTTATAATCCACTTAAAATATCAATCCCATATTCCTCAAGAATATCAAACACTGCTTCCTTCCTGGTCATAACATTTGTCAAAGTAAAAATGGATTTATCTAAAACAAAAGGAGGTAATTCTACATAAAATAATACATCTGGGGAAATAATGCATAAATCTTACGTCTAGTGTTATCCACTTAAAAATATTTAAATAAAGGAACTAAGGAAAACAGCTCCTCTAATAGGCATAACTTCATTTCCCCATTGGCTCCAGCTGGCTTCTTATTTGCTTTACAGCCAACAAAGACCTGGAAGTTCTGTTCTTCCTGCTACCTCCCATTGCTAGGGTTACAGCTTCATAGCACTCTGTCCAGTTTAAAGTGCTGGGGCCAGACCTCAGGCTTTGTGTACCAGAAACAAGCACTTTACTAGCAAAGGCACACCCCAGCCCTAACTATATCTTTTAAGAACTCTTAATTACCACCCACTCCTTTGTAATTTTCACCCACCCCTTTCACATAAATCAAGTTTACCTGATCTGCACGGAATTTGCCAGCTGAGGACACGATTCTTCAATTAGCTTGTACAGCTTTGACAGTGTAATATCTGGACCCTGCATAAAAGAGAAATAGGAAGGTTAGAGGTAATAGCCAAAGAACTACAGCCTGACCAAAACCTGCACACAGAGACAAGAAATATAGAATAAAACACCAAAAAATACTTCCCACTTGTGAACTGTTTGTTTAGTTAACAGAATGGTCTAAAGAGAAATGGACAGGGCTTACAGGACGAGGCTCTCCTTCTTTCTGCATTCTATAAACACCTCAGCACCATGCCTTCTCTGAGCCTGTTTCCTCCTCAGTAAAATGAACACAACTATCACTCTGTCCTTTGTGACAAAAGTTAGGTGAGCTCTGTACACTGGGAAGCACCACACAAGGCGGGTGCGCTAACTCTCATGTGTCTTTATCTATTTTATCCTTTCCCACACTATTATGGGATAAGAGGCAACCTTAACCTCAGGTAAAAAACAAAAACCACCTTAGCCAGGCAGTGGGCAGTGGACAGTGGTGACGCACGCCTTTGATCCTAGCACTCAGGAGGCAGAGGCAGGCAGATCTCTGAGTTTGAAGCCAGCCTGGTCTACAGAGCAAGTTCCAGGACAGTCAGGGCTATGCAGAGAGACCCTGCCTCAAAACAAAACAAACAAAAACTCAGATAGTTGAGGTAAAAGCAACCTCAGCTATCATGGTCATAATCTACATGAGGTCTAAATACGACACACTGCAGCCATTTTAGAAAGTGAACAGTGTTTAGGTCCCTTTAGAAGTGAGTAACCCAGCAAATCTACTTGGGAAACTGTATTTGGCATACATTATTTTAAAAGTCATGTTACAACAAAGACAAACAAAAAAATTTTAGCAAGTAGCATTTGTCAAGGTCCTTTTCAAACTACTCAACAATTAGATGGATTAATATTGAAAGAGAGAGAGAGACCTGAAAAGCATGAAGAACTGTCTTTAACTCAGTGGTTTTTGGTTTGGGTTTTTTTTTTTGGGGGGGGGGGGGTTTGAAGACAAGCATCTGTCTCTCTGTGTAGCCCTGGCTGTCCTGGAACTTGCTCAGTGGACCAGGCTGGCTTTGAACTCACAGAGATCAGCCTGCCTCTGTCTCTTCGGTGCTGGGATTAAGGACCTTTGCAATCTCGGCTGGCAACTCCTTTAATTGTGTTCTATTTGGATGTTTTTACAACAAACCTTGTAGACGAGTGGAAAGGTTAAACAAGAATTGGGAAATCAACTGGAAAGTAAAGGAGTTAAGGTCTACTGGAATGTTATTAGATTAATTCTATAATTTAGATAACTGGGGAAAGAATTCCAATGGAAAAAAAAAAAACAAAAAAAAAAACAGGCAGACAGGTGAGAATTAAGCTACTAATTAAATCACTATTTCGTTTCTACTTACTAAATGTTAGTATTATGGCTTTTGAGATAATTTGCATTTATAGTCCTAGAAACATGGAAAGGGCTGAGACTTATAAATTATGAAAACCCTTATAAATGCCAGTTAGGTCTGGGGAGATGGCTCAGTGGCTAAGAGCACTGACTGATTTTTAAGGGTTTTTTTGTTTTTTTTTTTTAAACATACCAACCACTGTCGATTCCCCCCCCCCCCAAATGCCCCCTACCACCCACCTCATCCACTCCTCAGAGAGGGTAAGGATTCCCCGGGGACATCAATACAGTCTGACATATCAAATTGTGGCAGGATCAAGTCCCTTCCCCCAGTATTAAGACTAAGGTATCCCCTCCAGGGAATGAGCTCCAAAAAGCCAGTTCCTGCCCTAGGAATAAATTCTGGTCCCACTGCCAGAAGCCTCATACACATAACTGTCACCCACATTCAGAGGGCCTCATTTGGTTCCATGAAGGTTTCCCAGCTGTCACTCCAGAACCAGTGAGCTCCCAGTAGCTCGAGTCAGTTGTCTCTGTGTGTCTCTGAGAGATTATATGACCCCTTTGCTCATATAATCTCTCCTCTCTTCAACTGGACTGGAAGCTTGACCCAGTGCTTAGCTGTGGATCTCTGCATCTGCTTCCATCAGTTGCTGGATGAAGGGTTAATGATAAAATTAGGGTGGTCATCAGTTTGATTACAGGAGAAGGCCAGTTCAGGTACCATCTCCACTACTGCTTGAACTCTTAGCCTGGGTCATGTTTGTGGATTCCCAGGTATCTCCCTAGCACCAGGTTTCTCCCTAACCCCCAATTGGCTCCCTCTATCTACCAAGACATCTATTTTGCTCTTCTCCCTCCGTCGCTCCTCCAGCACTGACTGATCTTACAGAGGACCTTAATTCAATTCCCAGTACCCACATGTTGGTTCACAACCATCGGAAACGCCAGTTCCGGGGGAAACCCAACAATACCTGAATTCCATAGGCACGTGCACCATGCATGCACGCAAGCAAAACATTGATACAAATAAAATAACTTTTCAAAAATGAATGCCAACTGTTTCTATCATCTTTCTCATATTACAGAAAGTCGAGACTCAAAAGGGTTTAACGAACTTGCTCCAATGGAGCTACAATCTAAGTCTGCAAAACGAAATAAAACATCTTCAGTGCCCCTACATTTAGTAACAGTTTGAACAACACTGATATATCATTATTCTATGTATTACAGTCCTCTATTGTTCTCCAAAGCTCAAGAGTATGTGTACCCCACTTTCCAGAAGACCAACAGAAGGCCTCCCCCTAGTCACTCAAGTAATGAGGCCTGCAAAAAGAAAGCAGGTAAAGCACTTGCCCATAATAGGCGCTAAATAAGCATTAGCAGAAGCGTTCCCGTAATTTTCCCACATTCCTCTAGAGCAGAGTTGCAAGAGGAAGCCCCGGCCCGAAGGCCCAGGGCTAGACCTTCCCCGCCCCCAGGCCCAGGGCGGGGCCCACAATAAGTGCACAGAAATGGGCGGGAGAGGATGGACGCCTCTCACCTGCAGCAGTGGCAGGAGCAGCTGGTTGAGCTTCCGCCGCTCCACGAGGCTAACGGCGCCTTCTCCCGTGCGGCCCATCTCGTTCAGCAGCACCAGGACCGCGATCTTATACGGCGTCACCCAGTCCTTAATGCCAAACAAGTTGGCGTGCACTACCCCGTTGGTCATCATTGGACTGAAGCACTGGCTCTCGCGGACGCTGGCAATGACAGGCCTTCAAGGCCTGCCACGCGCCGCGCCCACGAGTCGCCTTACGCCATGTCGGCACCCGCCCGCCGCCTCGTCCGCCCCCGACTGTTTCCCTCAGAAGAGGGTCCTCCGTGGCCCGGCAAGCCTTCGACCAATCATAGACTACAAGGTACACTGACGGCCAATCAAAATACCTAAAAGTGCAGTAAGGAGGTGGGACAAACGTGGTGTTACCAGAAATTGGTTCCCTACAGAAACGCTCAACCGAAAGGGAACAGAGTTCTAGTCGACGTGAACAGGAAAACGGTAGAAACAAAGGCAATGTTTCAGATCAGCAACTAAGTGGACAGGCTGAGTTTGTATTCATTTAATTTGAAAATAGGCCAAATTGCATGTTCTTCCTTTGGCGGTACTAGTGGTTGATCACAAGGCCTCGTGTATGCTAGGGAAGCTCTCTAACAAAAACCTAAAGCTATTCCCACCCCTTTTTTAGACGAAAGCTTGCTAAGTAGCTCAACCTGGCCTCGGTTTTGTGATCTTCCTCCTTGTCCATGACCTCCACAGTAGCTGAGATGATTCGAATGTTCTACTCTAACCAAATGACATTTTTAAATAATTATGTTAAAAGCCAATGAGGTCAAATTGCCACCTTTAAATTATATTTTCAAACTGAATATGGTGGTCCTTACCTTTTATACCAGCGCTCCGGAAGCACCTGCCTCAGAAAAACATTTTTCATTCATTCATCATATCAATTTTTACCTTTTTTGGGTACAGGATGGCACCATGAAGTTTGTAGAACCTGTCCCTGCCTCCCTACTGCTAGGATTAAAGGTATGGGCTACCATGCCTGGGCTTATTCTTCCTGTAAAGAACAAGAATAAATGTTTTTCTTCAACATCTCACAAATGCCATTTGCAAACAGCTAGGTCAGTTTGCAAGTGCAAACAGAAGGTCAGATTACCTCCTTGTGGTGAGTATCTGTTTCCTACCTAATTAACTACAAAGTCTAAAGTCTGGTGAATGATGCCCCTCAACATCAAACCAGCCTACAATATTTTCAGTCTGACTTTTCACAGTACCCCTTCTATTTATCTATATCTCAAGACACTTTGTTCTCTGGAACGTAGACTATTACTACAGGGCTAGAGAGATGGCCCAAATATTATGAGCACTTGCTGCTCTTGAAGAGAACCTGGGTTCAGTTCCCAGCATCCACATGGACTGTCATTCTCTTCTGGCCACCAAGGGCAGCAGACACCCATGCAGGCCACAATATACATGCAGGCAAAATACTCATACAAATAAAGTAAAAGTAAATAAATAATTTTAAATAAAAATATAATCAATGATTTGCCATTTTTAGTCGTTTTTAGATCTTTTGAAACAAACTAAAAAAATGTACCATTCACCTTCTGCTACATACAAACACATGCTGGGCCTGTCTTCTTTATTCTGTCAATTCTGTTTGTTCAATAAATGATGTAAGTACTAGAGTGTTTGCCCAGTGGCTAAGAATGCTTACTGTTCCAGAGTTTGTGCTCCAGCACCCACATCAGGTACCTCCCAACTCTCATTAATGCAGCCCCAGGGGCTCTGACTTCTTCTGATCTCCTCTGGCACTGCACACAAATGCACATACGTCTACATAGGCCAGTGACTTTCAACCTTCCTAATGCTTCAACCCTTTAATCAAGTTTCTCAGGTTGTGATGACCATACTGTTATTTTTGTTGTTGTTTCATGACTATAATTGTTCTACTGTTATGAATTATAATGTAAATACCTGTGTTTTCCTATGGTCTTAGGCAACCCCTGTGGTAGGGTTGTTGGTCTCCCCAGGGGTCACAACCTACAAAATGAGAACCACTAACATAGACAAACACAGTCACATGATTACAAATTAAAAAAAAAAAAAATAAGGCTGGAGAGAAGGCTTAGCACTAAAGAGCACATGCTGCTCTTGCAGAGATACAGATTCAGTCCCCAGCACCTACAAGGTGGCTCACAAACATCTGTAATTCTAGTTCTAGGGGTTCCAAAGTCCCCTGCTGATTCCCTTAGGCATCTGGCAAGCAAGTGGTGCACAGACATACACGAAAGCAAAATATTCATATACATAAAATAAATGAATCTTTAAAAAAAAATAAAGTAACTGGAAATTAGTGGATTTTGAAGTTATTTTTCCAAGTAGACAACCAGATGCATGATTTAAATACCTCAGAATACTGTATACCTGGAGCAGAACTACACCAGCTTTTCCTCTTGCTAATCAGGCAGAAGTTTTCCAACATGACATCTGCAGCTCCCATTACAGACGGGAGAGCCAGCAGTGTTACAGAGAGCTATTTTACCTGCTGCTAATAAAACCTAAACCTTCCCAAAGTGACAGCCCCTAATCACAGTAGTTTTAAAAGAGCATGTTAGATGTGGATAATGGCTCTGCTTTCTTGGAACAAGAAAAATATATAATATGCAAATGTTTTGTGTGCATACATAGATGCTCTTGATTTAAACACACACACACACACACACACACACACACACACACACACACACACACACACACACACACACACACACACGGATCCCAGGTGGGGGTGTCAATACAACTTTAATCCCAGGAGGCAAAGGGAAGAGTACCAAGTTTCAGGACAGCCAGGGCTAGACACAGAGAAACCCTGTCTTGCAAAAAATCCCAAGTGAATAAATAAGTAACGTAGGATTTATGAAATAACAGTACTTGCTATGTAACTGTGAAGACCTGAGTTCAAATTCTGCACATCCACATAAAAGCTAGGCATGGCTGCCTCTACCTACAACCCCATCGCTGAGCCTCGCCTAAATTTCAAGTTCCCAAACCAGCAACAGGCAGTGAGAAGATTTAGAAATAGAACCCTATGTCTCTGGACTCCAGCCAGACAACACAGAAAAAATATTTGACTTAAAGAGAGTAAAGTATCTCCTATTGAACAAATTCCAACTTTTTCACAGAGTCTCCTAGCTCTATCAATATGGAAATGTCTGGGTAACTTTCTTAATTGCTAAGAAAACTTGATCATTAGCCTGATGAACATAGCCAAGTATTTCCATACCCAAAGTACCAGACGAGCTTCTCCGACTCTGCTGACCTCACTCCTTGGAAGGGATTGCCCATTATCTTCTTCTCTACCCAAATTAGAGCTCACCATATCCAGCTGGAGGGATTGATGGTCACGTTGATTAATTTCTAATGCAAAAGCCATTTGCTTGCTTGTACCCACTTTCTGTCTCTCACAGTGTCAGTCAGTGAGATAATTCATGCTATGCTACTTTCATGGCCACGACTGTACTTTATACTCACTGACTGGTTTTCTTTCCTTTTGTTTGGAAATGAAGTTTCACTTTATGGCCCAGGCTGAAGTGAACTGGTAGCAATGCTCCTGTCTCAGAATAACAGGCATGAAGCACCAGCTATTCTTGCCTTTTGCACACTTGACTGGTAACCTGACTTATTTTCCAATAGAAGTAAAAATAAATAAATAAATAAATAAATAAAAACTTTTCAAGTTTCAAAACTTTTTTTAAGTTTTTTCTGTTATGCTTTGCTTTATGTTATTACTTGGAGTTCTAGCCTGTGTGGGCTCTGACCTAAAAGTACCCTTCTGTTCTATTCTCCCTGGCTTATTTTAGCTCCCCAAGTGTTAGAGTGAATAACCTACCCTCCATTTTTGGTAACAGCCTTTTGGAGGTAATGTTGTGGCTTATTGGTCTGACTATGCTAATGCCCCATGAAAATAAAAAGTATCTGTTTGCCGTCTCTCCAAGACCTTCAAGGCAGTAAATGCCTTTTCTATCCAAGTCTATGATTACAGTTAAAATAGGAGGGTGTTTGACTCTCGTGTATTTTCTCTCTCTTCCATCTTCTTGCTTACACAAGACAGTTTCATATCCAAGAACATTGGAAACTTGGTTATCTTAGCCAGCCCTTGCTAGACTGACTGTAACATTCTATAACTCTTGGATTTTTGTGGGAGTCAAAAAAAAAAATACACAAAAGAGGCTGTAGGAAGAAACAAAGAACAATACAGTTTGCCTAAAGTTTTTGTAACAGACAAAACTTTATTGTTTAACAAGGTAGAGAGTTGGGACATAGCCTTTGTTGTAAGTGTTTGCCTCGTAAGCCTGAGGATCTGTGTCGGATACCCAGAACCACCATTTCAAAAACAAAACAGACAAACAAAAAATGGCCATCTGCGAGTGAGACCCACCCCCCTTCAAGAAAACAGATGCCAGGTATTTGAGAGTTTCTGGCAGGACAGAAACTTCTAACTACATTCTTCTCCGGGAAAACACCAAATGGCAAATGATGCTGGTGTAGCTGGAGGACCTGGATACCCAGAATGAGAGCCCGTGGAGGCTGCATCGGAGGATTGAGTAGCAGTCTTAGGGGCTGAGGTTGTAGTTGTGGCCTTTTTGATGGGCCACCTGGTTAGGGACAGGAAGGTCAAGTCCCTGGAGGAGATCCACCTCTTCCCCTGCCCATTAAGAAACCCAAGATTGTTGACTTTGTCCTGAGCACATCCCTAAAGACGGGTTCTAAAGATCATGCCAGTTCAGAAGCAGATTCAGGCTGGCCAGAGGACCAGGTTCGAGGGTTTTGTCTGTATTAGGGACTACAAGGGTCATGTTGGTCCTGGTGTTCCATGCTCCAAGGAGATAGTCACTGCCATCTGAGAGGGCATCACTTTGGCCAAGCTTCCATTGTCCCTGTGTGGAAAGGTTACTGGGGGAACAAAATTGGCAAGCCTCACACTGTACTTTGCAAAGTGACGTGCCACTGTGGCTCTTAGCTAGTACGCCTCCTTTCTGTTCACAGAGACACTGGCCTCATCTCTACTCCTGTGCCCAAGAAGTGTTTGCCAATGACCAAAATTGATGACTGCTACAAATCAGCCAGGAGCTGTACTCCCGCCCTGTGCAGCTTTGCCAAGGTCTTCTTTGATACCATCTCCAAGACCTGAGCCGGACCTTTTGGAAAGAGACTGTGTTCACCTAATCACCTAAGTCTCCTTATCAGGAATTCACTGACCGTCTTGTGAAAACCCACACCAGAGTCTCTGTTCAAGGACCCAGGATCCAGCTGTGGCTACTATATAAGGTTGTTTTGTTTGTTTTTCAAGACAGGTTTCTCTATGTAACAGCTCTAGCTGTCCTGGAACTCTGTAGACAAGGATAGCCTCAAACTCACAGAGATCTCCCTCTGTCTCCTGGGTGCTGGGATTAAAGGCATGTGCCATCCCCCACCCTCAGCCACAGAAGGGTTTTTATGCAAGAAAAATAAAGTGAATTAAGTCTGTTTTTTAAAAAAATACTTCTTTAAGGTGAGTTCTACACTGTATTCTTATTATTTTTAAGGTGAGTTCTACACTGTATTTTTATTATTTTTATTCTTGGTCATGTAAAAGGATTTGGTGGAACACTGCTTTGTAGACTGGGCACAATTTTTAGAGTTTACAAACAGATCTGGATATTTATCCCCTCTCTCAATTTCAAGGAACTGAAAAATATTTACAGGAAGAGAAGAAAAGCAAGAAAACTAGATTATTCCTGTTCTCTCTCTCTCTCTCTCTCTCTCTCTCTCTCTCTCTCTCTCTCTCTCTCTCTCTCTCTCCTCTCCCTCCCTCCCTCCCTCCCTCCCTCCCTCCCTCCCCTCCCTCCCTCCCTCCCTCCCTCTCCCTCTCTCTCTCTCTCTCTCTCTCTCTCTCTCTCTCTCTCTCTCTCTCTCTCTCTCTCTCTCTCCCCATCTCTCTCTCTCTCTTCTCTCTCTCTCCTGTAGACCAGGCTGGCCTCAGACTCATAGAAATCCACCTGCCTTTTCCTGATGCTGGGACTAAAGGCATGCACCACAGTGCCGGTTTTATACCAAGAGTTTTTGATGCCCTTCTCCTATTGTAGAAATTACATATGACTGACTCAGCCAGGCATTTGAGGACAATTTCAATTCAAATTTCTTTTTACAGGGACTTGAAAACTTAGGCTTCTTTAGGAACTGGAGTTCCCACTCTGGCTTTGAGCCTTTTAAACTCACTGGCAGAAATCAAAGTGTCAAGAGAAAATTCCAAGAACTCTACTATGGTTAACTGCTGTGAGCTATGATGATACATTGTATATTTAACACAATCAGTCTTGAATTTCAGAGGACAGAATCACCCGCAGTCAAGCCATGAAGGTCAGAGAGTGGTGACCCAGGCCTTTAATCCCATCATTCAGGAGACAGAATTGTAACTTCTGTGAGTTCAAAGCCTACCAACCAAGCAGTAGTAGCTCACACCTTTAATCCTGACTCCAGGATTATGATGCAGAGTTGAACCAGGAAGTAAAAGAGCTGAGTGGGGAAGATATATGAGGCAGGAGGAGCAGAGATTCAAGCATTGTGTGGAAGCGACCAGTCAGGCTGAGGACCCTTGAAGACAGCATTTACCCTGTTGGGCCTGAGAAGTTGGCTGGGTGAGAACTGACTGTGGTCTGTTTCCTCATTCTGATATTCCAGCTTTTTTCCCCATATTGGCTCCAGGTTTTCATTATATACCAACTAGAGTTTGTGCAATAGTGAGCAGCAGGTGGCAATTGAAGTATAAGATGTTGGTCCACCAGGAGTCGACCCTCCTTCCCAATCTCAGTTAGGCAAGGCCCCTGGAGACCACAGACTATGGAATGTCTTTTGACCTGTGGATTGTTACTGTGGGGATGGTCTTTTGACCAGTGGATTGTTATTGTAGGGATGATTTCCTCCCTAAACTGTACCATCTGATTGATAGTGGTTGTGGGAGATTATGTTGTTACATTGTAAATAATTGTCCCACCCACTGGTTTAATAAAAAGCACTGATTGGCCAAAGGCAGGCAGGAAGTGTGGGCGGAGCTACCAGACTAAGACAACTCTGAGAACAGGAAGCACAGAGCAGAATGCCAGAGGGAAGCCGGAAGAAGCAGAGGACGACTATGCTGCTCTAAGAAAAGGTACTGAGCCGCATGGCTGAACAAGAGGCATGGGTTAGATTAAGGGTAGAGAGTTAGCAAGTGATATGCCTGGGCCTTAGGCCAATCAGCCTAAAACTATTGAAAGCATCTGTGTGTCTCTGTGGGTCCTAAACCTTGAGGTTAGGCCCAAAAGTCCAGGCCAGAAACCTCCTACTACAAGTGGTGGTGGTAGCGCATCCAGAGTTTTAATGAGTGAAGATACAGGAGATGTTGCACAGCTGGGCCTATGAGTTTCACTTAGGGAGCTGCGTGGATTTTAGTTCGGGTTGATGATTAGGAGAAACCATTGAGTCCCAGGAGCCAAGCTGGCTCAAATTCCTTTAATCTTAATGTTGAAAGACACAGTTACAGATTTTGGTGTGCATCATTAGCTGAAACGAAGCCTCATAATAATTTAACATCAGATAAAATCAGATGTTTTGATAACCTTAATATGAAAAATTCCAGAAAATAACCTAAAGTTCACAAGGACGCACTGAGGTAAAAAAATGCCAGCAGCCCAACTGTTACTAGCTAATGTATTTTCTTGCTAGGTTTACAAAGGTGATGGTTAAGTCCTTGCCTTCACTCTCCTGATATGAGGGATTATTGATGAATTGGTATTACACTATTGATCTAAAAGTACAGCTGACTGATTTTGTTTAATGTATAGAAGTTTAGGCTTTTAGTCATTCTTTTAAGATTCCTTAGAAGACTAACTTTCAACATAAATGGTAAAATGATTGATGCTTTCTTTGTGACTGTCACATGCAGCCTGCCAACAAAAGATTTGGCTGTGAAAAAAAATACATGTTGTTACCTGTACTTTGTAAGAATTTAGCAGAATAACTGTATGGGATAGATAGTAGAATGAACAGCTGTTTCTTAAGAAGTATCTTGACTTTAAAGAATCCTTATGGAAAACAGTAATTGTTTTGCTGAAGGGGCTTTGCTGTCATCCCCTGACTTTAGTATTATTGTGTATTTCGCACTGACTCTTTCATGTGGGTGCTGAGGACTTGATCCCAGGTCCTCATGCTCATGAGCCAAGTGTTTTTAACCCATTGAGCTATCTCCTTTCTAAACTTGAAACTCACAGATTCAGGTAGACTGCCTGGCCACCAAGTCCTGGGGAGTCTTCCTATCCTGTCTCCATCTCCCTAGCACTGAGGTTATAGGCTCATGCTGCCATGGCTACCTTTTATGTGGGTCCTCATACTCATTCAGAAAACACTTTTACTGACTGAGACATTTTTGAAGCCCAATTTTTGTTTTTTTTGTTTTTTTTGTTTTTTGAGACAATCTCATATAGCCCAGGGCAACCTTGATTCTGACAGTCTAGGCCGCTTTATAGGGCCTTGACTTGAAAGGATAACCTTGACTGGAGGCATTATGCTCCCTCCCTCCCTCCCTCCTTTTCTTCCCTTCCTTCTATTTATTTATTTGTTTGTTTATATTCATGGTACTATAGAGAGCTTGAGGCTTAGTATCTCACTAGACAAGTCTAGTAGCACTGAGTTGTACCCACAGCCCCTAGAAAGTGTTTTTCTCAAGTGTCAAATGATAAAAAGAGCTATTCAAAAAAAAATCCACTCTGAATCCTAACTCAAATGAAAAGATACAAATTAAATAGAATTGAATTAGTTGAAACAAAAATGTGTTCAATTCAAGGCCAAAAGAGCTGTTTTGGGGACCTTGCCAATGATGCTTAAAAGAAAAAGCACTTTTAGTAAAGGAAATTTCAGACATGGGTTCAGAAATATCACTCAAAACCATGAGACCATAGACGAGAGAGATCTCTGTAGGAAAGTGCCCTTGTACACTGTAAAGATCTGTCACTCATATTGGTTTAATAAAACTGATTGGTCAGTAGCCAGGCAGGAAATATAGGTGGGTTGATCAGACTACAAGAATTCTAAGGAAGAGTAAAGGAAGAGAGACAGAGTCACCAGCTAGTTGCAGAGGAAGCAAGATGAAAGTGTTGGACTGAGAAAAGGTGCCAAGACACATGGCTAAACATTGATAAGAATTATAGATGAGCTAGAAAGTAATATGCTTGAGCTACTGACCCAGCAGTTACCATAATATAAGCCTCTGAGTCAATTATTTGGGAAGTGGCTGCTGGGTGTTTGAGAGTTTCTGGTGGGACATAAACTTCCAATTATAAGAGATTACTAGTTATTTTTTTTAATATATTTCACAAGTGGTGGTGGTGCACACCTTTAATGCCAATGTTCAGGAGGCACATGCAGACAGATATGAGTTCAAGGCCAGCCTGGTGTGCAGAGAGAGTTCAAGGACAGCAGGGCAGTTATATTGAGAAACCCTGTCTCTCATCTGGGCATGGTGGCACATGTCTTTAGTTTCTACATTCAGAAGGCAGAGAAGAAAGAGCTCTGAGTTCAAGGCCAGCCTGGTCTACACAGTGAGTTCCAGAACATCCAGGGCTACACCTGTCTCAAAACAAAGAAACAAAATAAGTAATAACATCTATTTATTTTATGTTAATGAATGTTTTACCTGAATATGTGTCTGTGTACCATGTACATGCCCGATGCCCATGGAGGCCAGAAGAAGATGTCAGATCCCTTGGAACTGCAGTTACATATGGTTTTAAACCACCATTTGGCTTCTGAGAAATATCAACTGCCCCTAACTGCTGAACCATCTCTCAAGTCCCATATGTTTCAATCATTGTGACCCTCCTGTTAATGGCCTCCATTCCTACAATTCCAGCCTTTAGGAGGTTGAGGCAGGAGGACTGTGGATTCAATAAGTCCCCTTCCATCCCATCACCCACACATACACAAAAATAGGTGATTCTAGAAGATGTAAGAGTTCAGAATGAGGATAAGTAAAAGGCTGGCGTTTTTTAGAAAATGTTGAGGCTTGTGTCTATTCTTATAAGTGAGTGTAATAGTGGGTAATCTTCTCATCTGTTTATCTTAGCCTAGAAGTGGAATGCTCAGGTCATCTGTTCTTGTTTCAGCCACCTGAATGTCCCCATCCCAAATGTTTTGCCTTTATTCAAAGATCGGTTGACTCAATGGACTCAATGGTCCTGTTGCATTGAGTGTGCCTGGCCTGTCTGTAAAAGAGTGTGAGCGTCAGCCTGTCTGTCTGTCTCGATTGTAAACTGTTAGCAGGGAAAGGCTGGGTCTGAGCGGATGCTCTCTATGAATCACTTAGCAGCACACATAATTAGGGCTCTAATGAATGTGCTGGCTCTGATCTTTAGAAAGAGCTTAGTCCCTTTCATTATCTTCTTGATCCTCCCAGTGCTTCTGAGACTTTCCTTTTGATAGGTTGTGAGCCCTGGATGCCTAAGCTAAATAGGATAATTGAGGCCTACCAGCCGTGTTTATCAGTGAGTGTCTGAAATGTTATATTCTCACATTTCTTTAGTGGATGCTATTCTGACATACACCTAGAAACAACTTGAAATAAAGGTGTCATAAAATATGATTCAGTTCGGGATGAAACTGGCATTTTGTGTGCTGTTCAAAGGGCTGACTTTCAAACAGAGGAGAATTCCAGAGCTTCATCGTGACCAGCACCAATGTAGCTGGAGTGGAGTCCTCAGCCCGTCTTTTGGGTAGTGCTAGAAAATGGGAATCAGGGACTCGAGACTTCTATCATGCTAGACAAACACTCTCATAGAACTACATCTCCCACCTCTCCTAAAAGATATTTTTATTATATCTATCTATCTATCTATCTATCTATCTATCTATCTATCTATCTATCTATCTATCTATCTATCTTTATCGTCCATGTGCGTGTGCGCACATGCCATAACCTAAGTGTGGAGAACAGAGGACAACCTAAGGGGACTGGTTTTCTCCTTCCACCATGTGCATCCTTACATCAGCATGGTTGATGGCTCAGGTCCTTTACCCAGTGAGACATCTCGATGACCCCCCAGCTTCTTTTTAAAATTGTTTTTTTCCCTGCCCTCTTTGCCCAAAGAATTTTAAGTAGGACAAGGCAGGTCGAATATATGGAATAGAAAGATGGTTTGTCATCAGGATAGCAAGTGGCTCGGTAGTAACAAATTGGGAGGTAGTTAGGAAGAAGAGGTTTCAAGAAAAAAATGCTGGGCGTGGTGGCCAACTCCTCTCAAGAGGCAAGCTCTCAAGAGGCAAGAGGATAGTCATAAATTCAAGGCTAGAGAGGTCTATTTACCAGATTTGGATTGGCCAATTTATGTAGTGAGACTCTGTTTCAAAAAAGCCATTCTCTCAAAAGTTTTAATAGTCTTTTAATGCTTGTATTCATATATCCATAAATCTTACTGCTTGTAGCTCCCCCCAAGCCCAGCCATGCCGGCCTTGAACTCAGAGATCTGTTTCCCTCTGTCTTCTCAAGTGCTGAGATTAAAAATGTAAATCAACACTGCCTATTTTTAATAATGCTGTCAGTCTTATCTTACATCTAGATTAGAAATGATCATAATTATTTTAGTTGTGTGTGTGTGTAGACTGAACTTAGAACTTTAGAGCTTTTGAGGTAAATATCCCAGCAAATTGGATTTTTTTTTCCAGGTGGATTGCCGTGAGCTTGAGGCCAGCTTAAACTATATAGTGAATTCCAAAAATACACGTCCACCCAGAGCCTTTTATCATGAGCTTTCTCTGAAGAAGCAACATTGCTGATAAATGAAAATCTTAAAATGGGGCCATTCTAGATTGTATGGGTGGCACTAAGTCAGGCAAAGACAATGATCGAGGCTGGAGTGAAGAATGCCTGGAACCCCCAGTGCTGGGGAAAGGCAAAGAAAGACTGTTCCATCGATGGAACCAGTTTCCTGTTGCTTTGGCCAAATAATCCAAGAGGGAAAAGTGTCATGTAGTCTCAATTAGAAAAGATACAATCAGTCCCTCCTGGTGGCAGAGGCATAAGAAAAGGTGGCTCCATCATGGCAGCAGAAACTTGGGGGCATGGCTTTCTCACATCCCTGAAAGTCTTGAAGCAGAGAAGTCAGCAGAACTGGGACTCAGCCTTGGCCCACCCCTACGGCCCAAGTTGTACAGTTAGGCACTGTGTCCAGACAGGTTTCACAGTCTCCCAAAACATCACCCTCAGCTGGGAACCATGAGTTAAAACATTACACATTCAAACCATGGCTCTGCCAACAAGCAATTTCAGACTTTGGGTCTTTGTTGCCATGAGAATATCAGTTATTTAAGCCACCATGATGTAGCAACCATAAGAAACTAATACAGCAGTTCAGATATTTCACCATTGTGGCAATTTAAGCTCCAGGATAAGAAGAACTGTGTCCCCTTGTTCAGGGCTTGGCACCCGGAGTGTGCTGGGCATGAAGAGAATGAGCTAGGAAGTCCACAGGGAAAGTAAACTAGCCCCCTGCATCAGAGACAAATTACTTCCCAGTACTGGAGAGTGCCTGCGCTCTTCAGAAACCCCTTCTGTGTGAATGGGGATTCCTAAACAAGAATGAACTTGTTTTGCAAGGTCTGTCTCTTTATTAGAAAAAACAGAAACACAGGTGAGCATGACCTTGCACTGAGAACAGAAAGGTTGGCGTGATTCTAATTTTTATCAGGCAAGGCTGTAGTGACTCAGTTTCCCAAGCTATGAAAAGAAGAAAGCCCTGTGCCCATTTTGCTTACTGGGGAGGATGGGGCAGGGGCCGCCTGTAAAATCTCCCCCATCTTCTTTCTTTGGCTCTGTGGAGAACCACAAAGTTCTGTCACCTTTTTTGCTTCACGGTTAGTTCTTTTCACTTAGCAAAGCTTTAAGGTGTAAGGTGCCAGTTGAAAATCATGGCTTCCATTTTACAGATGGAGAAATTTTTTTTAAATAAAATGAACATTTTATTCACTCTTGCATAATTGTGTACATATATACCTTGACCATATTCCCTCCCGTCATCTTCTGTTGTCTTCCTGCCCCCCCCCTTCTCTCGACTAGGAGTGCACATGCTGTTGCATGAATGTGAAGGTTAGAGAACAATTTGAGTTGGTTCTCACCTTCCAATGTGTGGATTATTCCAGGGACTGAACTCAAGTAATAAGGTTCGGCAGCGAGCAAGCATACTGAGATTTTTGTTATCCATTTACAACACTGCCATTTGAAAGCTTGGGTTAAATAAGGATTCCTTTGTTTTTGCTTCTGTTTTTCCTTTTGAGAAATTGTCTCAAGTATCCAAGGCTGGCCTTCAATTAATTCACTGTGTAACTAAGAATGGCCTTGAATTTCTGATCCTCCTGCCTCTCCCTCCCGTGCTGGGGTTACGGGCTACATCTTCACGCTTGGTTTTATGTGGTGCTGGGGGATCTAAACTATGCTTCCTATTGGTGGACAAACACTCGATCAACTGAGCTATATCCCCGGCCCCCCAAATTATCTTTTAAATCATGAAATTTAAACTATTACAAAGATGGATTACACATGCAGGCAAGATCATACACATAAGGAATTTTAAAGTGTTGTTTTGTTTTTGGAATAGAGCTCAGACATTGGCTAGGCAGAAGCAGGTAGATCTGCGTGATTTCGAGGTCAGCCTGGTGTCTACTGAGCTACTTTCAGAACGGCTAGGGCTGTTACACAGAGAAACCCTGAGGTTGGAGGCCCTGGGACAGAACTGCCTGGGTTTTTACTAATAAGGTATTAACATCTTCAATTCTAAAATTTCAGTTCTTATTTTGAAGTAAGAGAGTGAAGTGTAGGAAAACCAATTAAAGCCTTAATTCAGTGAGGCTAAAGAAATATACCATAATTTGCCACTTGTTTCCCTGCTTCTCAAATCAATTTGAAGGGATCGGGGTAGGATTTGGGTAATTTTGAACATTTCAAAGGTCACTTGGGCCCAGGCGTGGTGATGCACGCCTTTAATCCCAGCATTTGGGGGCAGAGGCAGGCGGAAAGGACAGCGGGAGAAACCCTGTCTCAAATCCCCACCCCTCCCACACAACCTAAACGACAAACCAATGCCGACAATCCACTGAGATCACACAGTCATTGGAATTCAATTCAATAAACCTCATCAGTGGTTCTGGTTCGTCCTAGTGTGTCTTGACAAGACCAGAGGTTTTCACAATGTGGGGATTTGAGAATCTAGAACATTCGGAGAATGGGGTAAGCCCTGAGGCTCTGCTCCGCAGGTCAGAACAAAAGCCTCCAAACCAACCGCGTTCCCCACTTCACCTTTCTGTCTCCGTAGGGGAACCGAGCCACCAAAAAGTGACTCGCGTCGGGCCTCGCCCAACCCAGCCCCTCTTCGCTTTCCGGGCTGCGCGCGAGGCCCCGCCCATTCCCTACAATTTCATTGGCTCTGGTGACAGGCCCCCTGAAGAACTGCTCCGGATTGGTGGACTTAACCCGCCGCTCGGCGTCTTCCCGGGGCGTGAGCCGAACGTGGCCACGCCCCTCGAACGTGGCCACGCCCCTCACGTCGGGACGCTCTGTTGGCTTCGGGAGGCGCAGCCTTCGCCGCCTTAGAAGGAAGGAGGTCCGTTGTGTGAGGAGGCTGCTATGGTGCTGAGTTCCCGGGTAGAGCCGACCGAGTCGAGGCGGTCGCGGCCATGAAGGTGAGGGGCTGTTGGAGCCGGGAGGCCCTCCTAGCCTCTCCTGTGCGTCCGGAGCGCCTCCTTTTTCTCCGTCTCAGCGGTTGCCTGGCGGGTTCCTGAGAGACCACCACTGTGGGGGGCGCCCCGACCGGTTCCAGCCGGAGAGGCCGGGTTAGCGGACCCGCCCGAGCTCCCACAGCGCCCCCCGGCGGCCTGGCCAAGGAGGAGGCGAGTGGCCCCGAGGTCGCAGCCCGCTGGGCCCTGTTTCCTGGCCCTGTGCGTTTCTCGGGGTCCCGAGCTTTCAAACCTCTTAGAGTTCTCCTAAGGCCTCGGTGCTTTTGCCCACGGCCGTGCCCTCTGCCTCCACGAGTCCTTGAACTAACCCAGATGTCGGGGGCATCACGAGACAGAAGGCAGAGAGCGGTGCGTGCAGTGATGAGGCTGGGGTCAGGGTAACCCGGCTAGAAACGGCAGGGGTTGGGGTCCCTCTCCCCCCAAGGAGTACTTCCGTGGGTTTAGAAGCTGTGGCCGTGACCTAGAGCGCTAGATGTGTGTGTCTGCATCGCCACTAGGTACGCAGCAAGTAATTTGGCAGCCTTTCCCCAGGTGGGAGTGAGAGCGTGGGAGCATCACTGATAGAAGTTTCAGAAAAGGGGAGGGGATGTGTGCGTGAATCTGGCCTACATTGGGGAGATGATTTTTTTTTCTCAACTTCATCACAGAGTTCTGAAAAGTCTGTGGTATCTTCAATTTAGGTATTGGTTCGTTTGCCCAAATCAAACCCAAGTGGCGTGATCAGGTGATGATAATACCTTACCCAGACACCATCTCTCGGGTAAGGTATTATAACGACCTCCACAAAGATTTACTGTGGACGTTTGAAAAGAGTGTCAGTGGTTAGAGAAATTCAAAAAGTGTTTGTCCAGTTTCTTGTTTGTACTAGTCAAGAAGGAGTAGAAGTAATTCAAAATATAATCCTCTTTAGGAAAGAGTTTGCTAGTTAAAAGAGACAAGGTAGGCATGGCAGCACTGGCCTGTAATCAATGTTGGGAAGCTGAAGCAGAATTGCTGCAAATTTGAGACCATCACTTGCTACAAAGGAAGTGCTTTCCTCAAAAACCAAACAACAAAGCCCCACGTAGCCACATTATAAACCACAATAATGTAAGGTGTGTTTGTAAACAACCCTCAAGTAGAAAAAATAAAGATAGCTTAATTGTTGTATACCTGTAATCCCAGCATCTGGAAGGTAGAGGCTGGAGGACAATTAGGAGTTCCAATCTAGTCTTGGCTTCATAGTAACTGTGAGACTAGCTTGTACTACATGAGATTCTATTTCAAAACAACAAGCCCCTTTGCTGCTGGAAGCAAGGAAGATTTTTTTTTAAAGAATAGGTACTTCTGTGAGACAGGGTTTTATTGTGTATCTCTTGACAACAAAATGGAACTGAATGTGTAGGCTGTCTTTGAACTAGTGAGTGATGCTACTGTGTCCTTGGATTGCAAATGCATGGTCTGGAGTGGATAACATTGGAACTAGCTTTAAGGGTGAGGATACTGTGAGAGTTTTTAAAAATTGTTTTAAAATGTTTTTCATTTATGTGTATGCATGTTTTGTATGTATGTGCATTATCTGCATGCCAGGTGCTCACAGGGGTCAGAAGGTGGCATTACATCCCCTGAACTGGAGTTACTAGTGGTTGTGAGACATCTTGCTGAACCTATGTCCTCTGTAAGAGCCATGAGTGCTCTTTGCTGCTAAGCCATCTCTCTAGCCACTAAAGATTTTGTTGTTATTTATTTTTAAGATTTATTTCTGTCTGCATGCCTGCAGGGTATGCTTACAGGCCAGAAGATGGCACCAGATCTCATTACAGATAGTTGTGAGCCACCAAGTGAGTGCTGGGAAGCGAACTCAAAACCTCTAGATGAGCAGCTAGTGTGTGCTTAACAGTGGAGCCATCTCTCCAGCCCTGGTTTGTTATTTATTTATTTTATAGAAATGAATGTATGTATGTCTGCAACATGAGCATGCCTGATACCCATGGAGTCCAGAAGAGGGTGTCAGATCCTTTGGAACTGATGTTAAAAATAGTTGTGAGACACTAGATAGGTGTTGGGAATCAAACCCTAGTCTTCTAGAAGGGACCACTGAGCCATTAATCCCGTGTGAACGTTTATATATTTTTTTTTAACATCCCAGTGTAGTTATAAAATATCACTGCAACTTAGAATACTTTATTTTATTTTATTTTGGTTTTTCAAGACAGTTTCTCTGTGTAATAGTTCTGGCTGTCTTGGAACTCCCTTTGTAGTTCTGGCTTTGAACTCTGAAGAGATCCTCTTGCCTCTTTCACCTCAGATCTGGGATTAGAGATGTGTGCTACCACCACCCAGATAGAATTCTTTATTAAATTATCTGGAGGTAGCTCAGTTGCCTAAAAATCACCATCTTTGCTGTGGGATCCCAAAACAGTCTTTATTTAACATCGATGAAATTAGATTTGGAGAATTGGATATAGGTCCTGTGCCCAAGTTGTTCAAGAGCAAGTGGCTTTGTATTAGTGGGAGAGACTGCTTTTTTTCTTTTTCATTCTTTTCTCTCTTTTGAGCCAGGGTCTCACTGAGATACCAAGGAGAAGAGGGTGACAACAGTACTGAGAACCAAGTTTGTTGTTGTTTGGGCGTTTTTTGAGAGGGGTTCCTCTGTGTAACAGCCCTAACTGTCATGAAACTCATTTTGTAGACCAGGCTGGCCTCAGACTTAAAGAGATCTGCTTGCTCTGCCTTGGGAATGCTAGGATTAGGTGTGTGTACCTGGCTGTCTAAAAATAATTTTTAGACATTAGTGCCTGCTTTTGACAGATTAAGCCATCAGTGACCTGGTGTTGACTATTTCATGTAAGAAAACAGAAGTTTGGTAGAAAATAAAAGCTCTAGGATGATGGCCTACAACTTTCATTTCAGCAGTCAGGCGATAGAGGCAGGAGAACATGTGAGTTCGAGACCAGACTGATCTACAGACTTGAGTTGCAGGACAGCCAGGACTACATAGAAAGACCATGTCTTGAAAAAATAAAAACGAGGACTAGAAAGATGGCTCAGAAATTAAGAGCACTGGCTGCTCTTCCAGAGGTCCCAGCAACCAAATGGTGGCTCACAGCCACCTATAATAGGATCTAATCCTCTCTCCTGACCTGCAGGCCTTCAGGCAGGCAGAGCATTGTATATATAATAAATACTTAAAAAATAAAAATGAAACAAAACAAAAGTTGGTAGCAAAGAGAAAGTGAAAGAAATCACTAAACTTCAATAACGGGAACTGATGTGAGAATTAGATTAAGTTGACAAAACCCCAGCTAGGCCCTGTAATATAGCTACCTAATACTTATAGGGGAGCTATAAAGGGAAGTGGGAAGTAGAGGCACACCCCAACAGTGAAGAAGTATAGACAAGTTTTGAGTGAGCATATGGTTGAGATGTTACCCAGCCTCTGCTCAGGAATCTTAAGGGTTCCTTTTTAGCCAAAATTGTTTGAACAGGAAGAAGGAATCCTCATCAGACCCAGAAAGTCTTGACCTTGTCAACATTGGCTATATTTCAGAATCACATGGGAGTTAAAAAAAAAAAAAAAAATGTTGCCCAAACTATACTCTAAAGTAGCAAAATGAGAAGGCCCCCTGTATTTAAAACCTTTAAAATGACATTTGTTTATTTGTGCATGTGTATGCCACAGCACTTGTGTAGCATTTGGAGGACACCTTGGAATTGGTTCTTCCACTATGTGGGTCCCAGAGATTAAGCTCAGATAATAGAGGCATGAATAGTTTTTAAGGCTGGGTCAGTTTCACAGGTCGAGGCAATTACTTAGCAAGTGACAGCAGCCACAGAGGCAGGGACCTGAAACCACCTGTTCCTAAGAACAGGGGAGGTCAGATTAAAGAAATCAGTTCAGCTCGGGGGGGTGTCAGTAAACACAAGGCTGAATATAGAAGTGGAAATTTGTTTTTCATATACTCTGGGTGGGAATGAAGAACACTCCAGGCAGGTCTAGTCAAGTAGGTTGGAAGAGTGCAGATGCTGTTGTCAGAGAAGGGAGCATTGTGGGCTTACCCTTCCTATGCTGCCAAGACTGTTCTCTTAGTACAAGAGCTATTTTCTTATTGAATGTGTTTGACCAAAGTTCACACCTAATGAGGCTACAACCTAGATTTTTCAATCTTTTCTTTCCTTTTCCTGTGGTTTGTGGCTGAAAATAGAAATAGACATTTGCGCTATACTAAGTAGAGGATTATAGCCACATTTTTGACTGGGAATCTATGGGACTTTGTATTTATGAAAAATATTTAAAGAAGGTTGTCTTTGTTTTTTTGTATATGTTTCTCTGTGTATATGTTTATGTGAGTATATGCATGTGTATAGGCAAGAAGGAACTGTAGGAGTTGTTCCTCACCTGTGGTGCTTTGAATGAGAATAGCCCCTATAGGCTCATATTTTTGAATGCTTAGCCTCCTGGCAAAGGCACTATTTGAAATTAGGAAGTATGGCCTTGTTGGAGGAAATGTGTCACTGGGGTGGGTTTTAGGGTTTCAACAGCCATACCAAATTCAGATTCTCTCTCTCATCGTATGGATCAGTATGAAGCTCTCAGCTACTATTCCAGCACCTGTCTGCATGCCACCATGCTTCCCACCATGAGGATAATGAACTAAACCTCTGAAACTGTAAGCAAGCACCCAGAAAGTTAAATGCTTTCTTCGTAAGAGTTGTCTTGGTCATGGTGTCTTTTTACAGCAGTAGAACAGTGACTAAGATACTTTGTGACCCAGAAATTACCAAGAAGGCTAGGCTGGTTGACCAGCAAGTCCCAAAGATCTGCTTGTCTCCTACTTAGTGCTGGGATTATAGATTCACCATATGCCCAGTTTTTTCACTATATAGTAATTTACTTAATATTTTGAGACAGAGCTTCCTGTAGCCCAAGGTGGTCTCAATTTACTACATAGCTAAGAATGGCTTTTGCTCCTAATTCTCTTGCTTCCACTTTCCAGTTGCTGAGCTTATAGGCTTCTTTCCTTGTGTCCTCATCTGGGTTTGTGTGTGTGTGTGTGCACGCATGTCTGTGTGTGGGGGGGTTGTTTTTGGGGGTAGAATTAGGTTCTTGTGGTATGGCTGTAGGCAAGCATTTTACCAACTGAACTCTCTACAGCTCTTAATGTTGTTTTGATTATTTTCTTTCTCGAGGATACAAATGAGTTTCCCGCTTTTTCATAGAAACCTGAGGGAATGGGACTATATTGTTATACTTTAATAATAATGTTATCTACCTAGAAATTATATTTTCCCAAATAGCTCCTCTCTTCCCTCCATTAAAACTATATAGGTTTTTTTTTTTTTTAAATTTTTGGTGTATTTTTACACGTTTGTATATATTTAGAAGCCAGAGATTGACATTGATTGGGTGTCTTTCTTGATATCATTCTACTGTAACATTTTTCCTTTCCTTTTTTTTTTTTTTTTTTTTTAAAGATAGAAGATTCAGAGAATTTTGTGGGGTATATGGTTGTGTAAACATTTAATCCCAGCACTCAGGAGGCATAGATAGGCATTTTTTGTTTTGTTTTTTTTTGTTTTTGTTTTTTTGTTTTTTTTTTAATGAATTGGAGGCCCCCTTGGTCTGTATAGCTAGTTCCAAGCAAGCCAGGGTTATACAGTAAGATTTTGTCTCAAAACAGAACAACAACAAAATAACCCAAAATAAATAAATTAAAAGTTTTCTTTGGGCCAGACATGGTAGCATGTATCTTCAATCCCAGCACTCAGGAGGCAGAGGCAGGGGAATCTCTGAATTCAAGTCTTCTTTACATAGAGAGTGCCTGGGTAGCAAGGACTACATGGAGAAACCCTGTCTCCAAGAGGAGGGAGAGAAAGCATGTAGATTTCTTTGGAAGACTGCTGATACATCTTTTTTTTTTTTCCCTCCCCCTTCTTCTGGTTTTTCGAGACAGAGCTTCTCTGTGTAGCCCTGGCTGTCCTGTAACTCACTATATAGACCAGGCTGGCCTTGGACTCATACAGATCTGCCTGTCTCTGCCTCCCAAGTGCTGGGATTAAAGCCATGTACCACCACTCCCCACCAATTCTTTTTTTTTTTTTTTTTTTCTTGAAGGAATAGTCATTAGTTTGGTGTCTCATGCTTTTGTGTATAAGCAAACCATGGCTCAAGAGTCTAAGATAGGAGCTCTTCATTATTTTATTTGGCTTTTGAAAGCAGCATTTTCTTGAGAATTACAGACATAAAGCCATATAAAGTTAGTCTTGAAAAGTACTTAGGTGGTTGGACTTTGTATACTACCTTTTTTCTCTTCAAATGAAAGACTTCTGGATAGTGAGAACAGTGTCATCATTTTTAGCACTCTCCAAGTTGCCTTTTAAAGTTCTTGGTTTTGTTTTTAAGCAGATAAAATAAGTGAAGCCACATGTAGTATTGTATTGAAGCCATTTTAGCTAATACCTCAGGTACTTTGACTTTTCACTATTTATTACATTGTCTAGGTTCTAGAATATGTTCAAGTCGGACATGGGAGCCAGGCAGTGGTGACTCGTGACTTTAATCTCAGCACATGGGAGGCAGAGGCTCTCTTGAGTTCAAGGCTAGCCTGGTCTACAGATCAGTTCCTGGTCAGCCAGGGCTACACAGAGAAGCCCTGTCTTGAAAAACCAACCCCCCCAATATAACAAACAACCCCCCCCCCCAAAAAAAAACCTCTACTGGTCTGAACACTGTACCTTTTATTCGTTAAGCATGGGAAAGTAGCTTTGGCCTCACATTTGAAAATTGTATCTATTTCTGACAAGCTTCCTTACATTCTAGACTAACGAAGGAGACAGAGAAGCTGTAGTTGTAGCTCTCTGGTGCAGTGCTTGCCAAGTAGGGCTCCATTCCCAGCAACACAAACAGAAAAATAAAAACGAAGGTAAGTTGTTACAGGTGATAGTGGTAACCATGTTTTGACTGAGAATAAAGAGGCAAGAAAAAAAGAACTCCTAGAAGAAAATTATTCAGTGGAGAAATAAATGTCCTTTATACTTTATGAGGTCAAGTGTTTAACTATTGGAAATGATTTTTCATGTTTTCATCTTGAAAAGAGTAGATTAAACGTGTCTTAAAGGTGTTTTCCTTAATGTCAAATGAATATATTCTCTATAAAAGAGTGTGGGAAATAAGGTAGAATTCAAAGAGCAAAGTGAATGCACAAGATACTTTAAAATCTAGAGAGCTGCTGGTGTGTGTGGTGGTGCATACTTTTAATCCCAGCACTCAGGTGGATTTCTGGGAATTAAGGTCTCATCTCTACAGCAAGTTCCAGGACAACCAGGCTGCATCAAGGGATCTTACTGAAAACAAAACAAAACAATAGAGTTTTATTTGGCATTTGGTTATTTTTTGTCAGGCTTAGGATGGAGCGCATGCCTGTTGAGTAAGTACTCTTTCCACTGAGCTACATTCTTTTATTTTTAAGATTGATTTATCATGTATGTAGTGTTCTGACTGGATATATCCCTATAGGCCAGAAAGGGGCAGCAGACCTCATTACAGATAGTTATGAGCCACCATGTCGTTGCTGGGAATTGAACTCAGGACCTCTGGAAGAGCAAGCAGCTAGTGCTCTTAACCGCAGAGCCATTTCCTCACACCCTTCCCTGTTGTTGTTTTTTTGTTTGTTTGTTTGTTTTGTTTTTTTCAAACAATAAGCATATACTAAATAAGCAGTGACACAGTAGGATTAATGAGAGAGGCTGTTTTATCTTTCTGTTATACAAAAACATATATCTATATGCTAAACAATAGCTGGAGAAATAGACCTGTAGAATCCAGTACATGTCTCAAGTTAACAGGGGAAATACTCAGACTTCGTATGAGTTTGCATTTCAAATAAAAGCTGACATTTAAAGGGATTAGCATGTCTCTAACATTACATAGGCACACTTGACTAAGAGTCAGTGTAATAAGGTTTTTAAACATGAGGCAGGGAGGATTGCAAGTTTGAGGACTGGGCCTCTAGATACTGTTTATTTATATTTACTTACTTATTTTGATCTTTTGAGATTGCCTCTTTGTAGTCTGGCTTTCCTGGAAATTGCCCTGTAGACCTATCTCTGCCTTCAGAGTGCTGGGACTAAAGGTGTGTACCCCCCACTGACCAGCTTCA
Source organism: Phyllotis vaccarum (assembly GCA_033318265.1). Lineage (NCBI taxonomy): Eukaryota > Metazoa > Chordata > Mammalia > Rodentia > Cricetidae > Phyllotis > Phyllotis vaccarum. The sequence goes on along the minus strand of JARWLC010000017.1, from coordinate 49,320,677 downwards.
ATTTTTTTTTCTTTTTGTCATGCATCTTTTGTTTGGAAATACCAGAATATTGTCTTTCTGTATGACTTGCAATTTTGGCAACTTGAATGTCCCTTACTAGGGATGTTTGGAAATAGAAGTGCTTCAGATATTTGAGATTTTGGAATCTCAAAATCTTAACCTGGTCCTGAATTTGAAGCTTACTTAGCACTGTGTTGGTGATGATGGATTAGAGACTTACCTTGTGATCTCAAGATTACTTAAGGCAAACTTAGCTCTAAAAAGTGGCAGCCCACGTTCCACTTGCTCTATTTTATTTACTTACTTTTGAGACATGGTCTTTCCTACATAGCTTTGGCTGCCCTGGATCACTTTGTAGACCAAGCCATCTTACAAGTTAGAGATCTGCCTGCCTCCGCCATCTGAGTGCTGGAATTAAAGGTACTCCTGGCTTATTTTTAAGTTTTATTTGGATGTTGTTCTTGCATATCCAACTTTGTACCCTGTGAGTGTTGTGCCCCACAAGGCCAGAAGAGAACATCAGATCATCTGGGACTGGAATTACGGTTGTGAGCTAACATGTGGGTACTGGGAGTCAAACCTGGATCCTCTGGAAGAGCAGTGTTCTTAACCTTTGAGCTATTTCTCCAGCCCCTCTGCTTGGCTTTAAACTATGCATTTGTGTTTCTTTTCAGGCGGGTGCTACTTCTATGTGGGCTTCATGCTGTGGGCTGTTGAATGAAGTCATGGGGACTGGAGCTGTCAGAGGTCAGCAGGCAGGATTTCCAGGAGGCACCGGCCCATTCAGATTTACACCAAGCTCTGATTTTCCCACTTACCCACCAGCAGCTACTGAAGGACCCAATATACTCTGTAAAGCATGTGGACTTTCATTTTCAGTCTTTAGAAAGAAGGTGAGTTGAATGAAATATTTCATACAAATAACACGTGGGGGGGAAGAGAAACATAGTTTATAATTCTTGGTAGTAGGTTATGTTGAATAGATAATCCATTTAATAAAAATAGTCTCATTTGGAAACCTATGCAGTAAGATTCTAGTTCTCTCACATTTTATGAGTAGTCTTTGCTCCATTTTTTTTTTTTTTTTTTTTGGTTTGAGTGCATGAGTCTTTACTTCTGAACCATCATTCCTGATGATACTCAGTTTTGAAGCAAGAGATTTAATTACTGTGCAGTTTTTTTCAGCAGTCATTTATTATAACAAGGTACCCTGTTTTATTATACATGCTAGCAAGTGCCTTCTCTGCTACTCCCTAGCCCATCCCTGACCGTGTTCTTTCATTATTTTTTTTTTTAATACACCTGAGGTTGGCTTTTAACTCCCAGCTGTCTTTCTGCCTCAGCTAAGTACTGAGATTACAGTATGAGATATTGTACCTAGCTTCTGAGCACTCTCTCTGTCTGTCTGTCTTCATTCCATCCATTCTTGTGTATTACATCCCTCCCTTTCCCTTCAGGAAAGAGCAGGACTCCCAGGGGGTATCAACCAAACACAGCAGCCCAGTAGGAGAAAAAGTCCTGATCATATTCTTTTTCCTTTCTTTCTGTTTTAGAAAATTATCTTTATTTTATATGCATTGGTTATTTTGCCTTCATGTATATCTGTGAAGGGGGTATTAGATCCTCTGGAACTGAAATGACAGACAGTTGTGAGCTGCCATGTGGGTGCTGGAATTGAACCCAGGTTCTCTGGAAGAGGAGCCAATGCTTTTAACCACTCAGCCATCTCTCCAGCCCCTGAGCTTATTCTTTTAAAAAAAAAAAAAGGAAAAGTGTGTGTGCATGGATGCCCCTTGTGTACATGCAGATGCACTCATAGGCCAGAAGAGGGTGTTGAGTCCCCTGGATCTGGAGTTACAGGCAATTGTAAACTTCCCAACATGAGTACTGGAAACCAAATACAGGTGCTTTGAAAGAGCAGAAAGAAACCTTTGAGTGAGTCTTTGTAACCTCTGAGCCATGTCTCCAGTTCTCTGACCATCCTTATTTTTTTTTTTTTTTCTTAATGATTATGTGTGTGACTCTGTGAGAGGATACTGTATGTGTGCAGATGCCGGAGGAGGCCAGAGAGTATGAGATACCCTGGAACTGAAGCTATAGGTATTTGTGAGTTATCAGACACGAGTATTGAGAACTAAATTTGGAACTTCAAGAAGAGCAGCCAACGCTTTGAACCACTGAATCATATCTAGCCCCAGTATTCTTAAGTTTTAAGTAAGGAGGTTGGGTGTGATTGGCTTGTACCTGTAATCTCAACTGGAGAGGCTAAGATAGGGTCACTGCTGCAAGTTCAAGGCTAGCCTAGACTACATAGGATGTACTGGGACAGTTTCAGCTACAGTAAGAGAACCTGTTGTGGGTGTGGGAGGGGCAATGAATAACCTAGTGTTTGTGGAGACTTTACATAAAGCACTTAGGCTAAAACTTTTACTTTCACAGGTCATCTTGTGGTCTGATCAATATAAGCTCTTGAAGTACATAAAGGAGAGTGCTAGCCTGTGGGAGCTGTGCACTAAGCACTGGGCTGAGTGTCCTCTCCAAGGTTCTCTTCTGAGATGGTTTAGATTGTAACTAGGGCCACATTAACTGTAAATTTCTGCACTAGTGGTGTCTTCTGTGTCCTTTGGTTAAGTTGGAGAGGTTAGTTTCTTTTCTTTTTGTATTCAGCTTTTTCCCCCTCTTTGTTGAGGAAATTATCCACAGGAAAGACCAGAAAGAGCTTTGTGGCTGTGCTCTCTGTTCCATGTGGTTCAAGTTAGCTTTGTTCTGCTAATTACATGTTTATGCCAAGGGGTGGGAATGTTTTAATTCATTAGCATGAGAGTGTATATTTTTCCTAAAGTGCTGTATTTGAAGTTTTGTGAATCTAAGCTGCCCTAGCAGTGATTGGTTTTGTGAATGTAGGCTGGTCCTATGGGGACTGCACATGAACCAAGGTTTCAGTTTTAATACAAGTGCAAAAGAAGTGTTTTTGTAATGGTTTATGTGTTTGTTGTCTGCTCTGTGTTCAGCACGTCTGCTGTGACTGCAAGAAGGACTTTTGTTCCTTTTGCTCCGTTTCACAAGAGAACCTCCGCAGATGTTGTACTTGCCACCTACTACAAGAGACGGCCTTCCAGCGCCCTCAGTTGATGCGACTGAAAGTGAAGGACCTGCGGCAGTACCTCCTCCTCAGAGACATACCCACTGACACCTGTCGGGAGAAGGCGGACTTGGTAGATCTAGTACTGGGCCATCGTGGACTAGCTTCAGGGGATGACCTGGACTCAAGTAGCCTGAATTCCTCTCGGTCCCAGACTTCTAGTTTTTTTACACAGTCCTTTTTTTCAAATTATACAGTCCCCTCTGCTACTGTGTCTTCCTTCCAGGGAGAGCTCGTGGACAGAGATGGGACCTTCAGAACAGAAGTTCTGGCTCAGGTATGATGGTGTGATTGATGACCCAAGAGCCTGGTGTGTTCACTCTTGCCCATATATGGGAGGGACTGTCAGTGTTGAGTGATTTTAAATGAAGGGCAGTTTCCATCCCTAGTGCTGGCATAGCACACCTGCCTGATGTGCAGCCTTGGTGCCTGGAATCCAGTCTGAAGTAGCTCATGAGTTTCTTGTCCTTAGTTTTCTGTCTGGTTTAGTTACGTGACTCATATAGTTAACTGTTGGAGGAATAACCAGAGCTGTCAGTGGCCTTAGAGACAATCAACAGTTAACTCAATAACCATTGACCTTGATGACAGGTAAACTGTTCTGAAACAAGGTCTCAACCTCAGGTTAGCCTTGAGCTCCCTATGTAGCAGAGGATGACCTTAAAAAGTGTATGTGTGTGTCTGTGCGTGTACATCTTTACTTGCTCAGTTGTTCTCTACCTTACATTTTGAGATTGGGTCCCTCACTAACCTGGTGGTCCCTGATTTGGCTAAACTGACTGGTCAGGAAGACCCAGGGATGTTCCCATCAGTTTCTAGTGCTGGCATTATAAACATGTGCTCTTCTCCTTGCCTTTTGTGTGAGTGCTGGAAATCCAAACTCAGGTCCTTTTACAGCAAGCATTTTAGTCATCTGAGCTTTGTCCCCAGCCTTGACTTTGAACTTCTGGTCTCCTGAGCTCAACCACTTGGAGTCAAAAGTTACATCATTATAGCCTGGGTTTAGGTGGTGGTAGGGATTGAACCCAAGAGTTTGTGTATACTAAGCAAGCACACTTTTTAGCTTTTTGAAACTGTTTGTCTTTATAGCCCTGACTGGCCTAGAATTCATTCTGGAGATCAGGGTGGCTTCAAACTCAGAGATCGCCTGCCTTTGCCTACTCTGAATGCTGGAATTAAAGGTCTGTGCCACCACCTTCCAGCTTAAGCAAGCACTCTTAACAACTGAGCTATATCTCCTATTATAAAATTATCTAATTTAACAGAAATAAATGTAGTTTATTTAGTATAATTAGAATACTATCCCAGGGGCCAGTGGTTGTTCTTCCAGAGGTCCTGAGTTCAATTTCCAGCAGCCACATGATGAATTACAACCATCTATAATGAGATCTAGTGCCGCCTTCTGGCCTGCAGGATAATGTATGCATAATAAATCTAAAAAAAAAAAAAAAAAAAGGTATGATAGTGTATACTTATATCCCAGCACTTAAGGGACAAAGGCAGGAAGATTAAGTTAGCCACTATCAGATATTCGTAATTTAAATAAAACCAAGACCAGAGTTTTTATTTTCTCAAATGAAAATTTGCATAATTATATAAACAGATATATCTGACTTGTATTACTTTTGGAACATATGACTCTATTTGGAGGAGATGTAAGTGGTACAGTGTGGTGCCTTTAGGGTGAAATATGTGATATTAGAACCAACCTAGAGAATTATATGTTACGGTCAAAAGTTGTCATTAAAAATAGTGGTAGAGGCCTACTACTCAAGCATTTGGGAATGTGGAGTCAGGAAGGAAATGAGATAATATTACCTTGTCTCAAAAAAGAAAATCTGTTTTTTTAATTTTTTAATTGGCGTTTTGTCTGCGTTCATGTCTGTGTGAAGGTTTTGGGTCCCAGGGAACTTTAGTTACAGATACTTGTGAGTTGCCACGTGGGTACTGGGATTTGAACCTGGGACTTCTGGAAGAGCAGCTAGTACTCTTAACTGCTGAGCCATTTCTCCAGCCCCAAAAGAAAATACATGAAAGATGTGAAAGCAGGCATATAGGCCAAAATGGAAGGAATTTTGTTTTCCTAAGGAAAATTCTTATGGATTTTTTGTTGATTTGGTTTTTGTGGGTTTTGTTGTTTTTGTTTTTGAGACTGTTTATCTGTGCAGCCCTGGCTGTCCTGAATCTCACTTTGTAGATGAAATTGGCCTTGAACTCAGAGATTCTCCCACCTCTGCCTTCCTAGTGCTGAGTAAAGGTGTGTACCACTACTTACTAAGTTTTTTTAAAAAACATTTATTTATTGTGTGTGCATATCTCCATTTGCTTATGCTCTGGTAGGCATATGGGTGCCAGAGGATCAGTTGTCAGTATTCTTTCTACAATGGGGGTTCAAATCAGGTTGTCAAGGCCAATGGCAAACACCTGTCTGTGCTAACTGAGCCACCTCACCAGGTGTTTTGGTTTTTTTTGTATGCGGCTTCAGTTAATGGCTATTTTCAGATCTGATGATGCAGTGCCACCACACATTCTTTAGTGGCTTTGTTTTTAGACCTTCCTTAGACTGTTAATACTCAAATGTGTTTTATAAATTCACACATATGGAGGAGGAATTTGTATATTGAGGTAACTTTATGGAGGTGGGTTCATGTAGGGCCAACTTCTTGAGAAAGCTAGTCAACATTCAGAATCAAGACACGGTGTATGCCAGGCTTTATTTATTTATTTTTAATTATTTTGTGTAGATGGAGGTTTTGCTTCCATGAATGTCTGTGCATCACATGTTTGCGCCCTAGTGCCTGTGTAGTTCACAAGAAGTCATTGGATCCCCTAGACTGGAGTTAAAGTTGGTTGTGATCTGCCATGTAGATTCGAGGAACTGAACCCAGGTCCTCTGCCACATTAGCAAGCACTCTTAACTGCTGTGCCATTCCTCCAGGCCCAGTCTTTTTTTTTTTTTTTTTTTTTCTCCTCCTTTTCCCTCTTCTGAGGTAGGGTCTATGTGGCTTTGGCTGGCTGGCTGGCCTGGGAGTTGCTTTGTAGACCAGGCTGACTTATTACTCACAGAGATCCCCTAGGTGTCTCCCCAAGTGCTAAGATTAAAGGAGTGTTCTGCTTGCGTACCAACCTGGCCCCAAGGCAATCTTAAGGAGAATCACTGAATAATTTTTCTCTAGAGAGAAGTAAAAGTTGTTAATTAGAAAAGCCCAATTAGTAATCAGTTGGATTTGTCATGTATATAGGTACAGAGTGAAATAGCTTCAGCAAACACAGATGATGATGATGATGATGAAGAAGAAGATGACGATGACGAGGAAGATGATGATGAGGAAGATGAACAAGAAGAAAACTTGGAGGAGCAGGTGAAACTCCTTTAAAATTGCATTCCCTGGGCTGGAGAGATCAATCAGTGGTTGAGAGTACTGGCTGCTCTTTCAGAGGACTGGGGTTCAATTCCTAGCACCCCCAGAGCAATTCACAACTGTAACTACAGTTCCAGAAGATCTGACATCCTCACACCAATGCATAAAAAAATAAAATTGCTTTCCCCAATAAATCCATGTGGCAGAAAGGGAACATGCTGGGCTTCCTCTAGGTTAGCACAGGACATTTTTTCTAGTTCAGCGTAAAATACTATATTAAAACATTTCTGAGAACTGAGAAGTCTGGGAAGAGCATCCAGGGCAATGGGGACAAAATCTGAAAGGCATCCGGACTTGTGGGTATAAAGGTAATAGATGTTCTGATTTCAGAACCCAGGGCTCTCTAAGAAGAAAGTGAGAGCCTCACTCTCTGACCTGTCAAGCCTTGAAGAGGTAGAAGGGATGAGTGTGCGCCAGCTGAAGGAAATCCTGGCCCGGAACTTTGTCAACTATTCTGGCTGCTGTGAAAAATGGGAGCTGGTAGAGAAAGTCAACCGGCTGTACAAAGAAAATGAAGAAAACCAAAAGTCATGTAGGTCTATTTTTCTTCTTTCTTGAACTTTAAAAATAGCGTTTTGTTTTGTTTGTCATAATTAAGTGAAATTTAGATGGCATGGCAATGGATTCCTGTGATCTCAATACTCAGGAAGCTAGGAGGAAGATAGGAGGGTAGCTAGCTGTCAGACCATCTCAGAAATAGAAGTCATTGGGGCTGGAGAAACGGCTCGGTGGTTGGGAGCACTGGCTATTCTTCCTGAAGTCGTGGGTTCAATCCCAGTCCCCACGTGGCAGCCCTCTACTGTCTGTAATTGCAACTGAAGGGATTCTGATGCCTTCATACAGAAACATATACATAAAACACCAAAGCACATAAAATAAAAATACCACTTGGGGCTGGGGGCATGGCTCATCAGTTAAAAACTGCTGGCTGTTCTCGAGTACACAGGTCAATTCTCAGCACCCACATGGAAGCTTCCAACTCCGTTATTCCAGTTTAGGGGACCCAGTTCCTCTTCTGGTTTCCATGGGAACCAGGCATTTAAGTGGTATGTAGACATAAATATAGGCAAGACACTCATAATACCTAAAAAGTAAAAAAATCTTGTAGAAAAGCAATATACCTAGTCAATCACCAAGTCAGTTCTATAAGCCTGCGTACAGAGCTGCTAAATAGTCTATTATGTGACATAGGCAATCATTTGTTGAATCTAGTTCTTAGATATTGTCGAATAAAGTCCCTCTTACTAAAAGAGACTGTCCCATGGCCATCCAGCTAAACTTCCACTTATGGCCTGACTACAGAGTGGCCTATGTGAAGAGACTGGTTGATGGAATATTGGGTTTTCTTTTACTTGAGACAAGGTCTCCTGTACCCCTCAAATTCACTCTGTAGTTAAAGATGACCTTGAACTTCTGATCCTCTTGCCTCTACTTTCCCAAGTGCTAGTATTTCAGGCATGTACTGTTGTGCCTGGTTTGTGCACTGCTGGGAATCAAACCCAAGACTTCACACAAGCTAGGCGGGTACTCTACCTGAGCTACATCCCAGCCTGTTTCTTTTTCTTAAGTACAGAATGAACATATCCTCATTACAAACTCTTGAACATAATAAAACAGAACTAAGTAGCCAACATTTATGGAACACTTCTTTAGCTGGTCCTAAACCACATATTTCTTCCAGAACCCTGAAAGTGTAAATGTAGAGAGTTAAATTCTTTCTGTATAGCACTGGGGTGGTACTGGGCCTGTGGTGGTGTCTCAAAAAGATGGTTGCTTGGCTGGGGGCCAGAGAGCAAGGACTAGTGGCCAGGTCCAGAGCCCCAGGTCTCCATTTTCTTTTTTCTTTCAGACGGTGAACGGATGCAACTTCAGGATGAGGAAGATGACAGCCTGTGTCGAATCTGTATGGATGCAGTCATTGACTGTGTCCTGCTGGAGTGTGGGCACATGGTCACCTGCACCAAGTGTGGCAAGCGCATGAGTGAGTGTCCCATCTGTCGGCAGTATGTAGTGCGAGCCGTGCATGTTTTCAAATCATGAAATTGAGGCTTCCCGCAGTGGGACACTTGCGTGACTCTACCCCAAACATTTCAGTGCACAAAAGGGACTGGAAACTTACTGTTCCAAGGCAGAAGCTATTTTTAAAAATTATTTTCATTACTGACTAGGGACAGAAAGTTCATCCTAATTGAAGAAACCTGGGCTGTGCCATAGGCTTGTTTGCCTTGGACACATGGCTTTCCCAGCTTCTACTGGGTTTTATCACTCGTCTCTCCTGAGCACTAGTTGCTGAATTCAGTGTGGGTATTTGCTCTTGCTCTATGGAGGCTACTTACCCTGTCTCTTATTTCCCTTTATCCATGTTTGAAACTTGTTCTCTCTGAAGCGAACTCACTGTTCACAAGTGGGCTAGTGTGGACTATACTGAACAGTGGCTGTTCTGAATGTTCACTTTATTAATAGTCATGTATATTTTTAATGCTAATATTTAATGAATGTAAGTTCCCACCTTGTTGCTATCTCTGCATTTAAACATAATTGGGAGACAAATGAAATTCTATAGTCAGCTGCCAGGGCCTCAGATAAATCCATTTTTGTTTAGGTACAGCTTTTAATAGCAAGGGCTGCATCTAGCTTCTTACCTTAGAAGTGTGTGTACTAAATTCTTTATTAACATGTAATCAGTTTACACTGTTTTGTATAGTGAAGGTGTATTTTTAGTGCTACCTGCTAGTAATTTCAACTTTAGGAATAAAATTAGATTAAAAGGCTGCTGTAGTTTATATTGTCTCCCAAAGTCCTTTGCATATAGCACGAACAGACATCAACATCCTGGTCTAGCACCTCAGAGACCATCATTGTTGCTACCTTACCACAGTTGTGTTTACTGTGACAAGATATTGCTAACAATATGGTTTTATGGTTTTCTCAGTCTCTCCTATCCGTCTAAAACATATTGCTACACTTGGATAGAGAAACCAGTTAATAGCTTTGTCTAAAATCTTAGCTAAGAAGTGTGTGTGTATATACTATATATATACATATATATGTGTATATGTGTGTATATATATAGTACTGAGGGTGTAGCTCATTCATATCTAGAGATTATACTGTTATTTGTAAGTCCCATGTTACATCACAGCACTGGGGTGGGGGAAGGACAGAACCAATTTCAAATTTAACTCCAACACTAAGGTTTTCTTTTTCAGCCCTTTGAGTACATAAAACAAATGAGAACTTGAGATCAATAGCTTATGTAGAAGGGTTCTTCTAGGGCCAACTTGAGTCAGGGTTTGTTTTTGGTTGAGAACAACTGTCAATTCAGCTTACTTTACATTGTGTGAGGTATTGTAAGTCATCTGGATATTATGTGAAATACACAGGATTATGTGTACAAGGTATTTACAAATATTATGCTTTGCATGTGACTTAAGCATGTGTGGATTTTGTTGTCTGTGTGGCAGAGGTCTTGAAGCCAGTCCATGGTGAAAACCAGGGATGGCTGCCTTTTTTTTGGGGGGGGGGGGGGGGACAGAGGGCAAACATTTCTTCTGGAAGCTGTATGTTTTAGTTGACATGTCATGCCCAGAAGCATACATCAAATAGAGTTCTAAAGGTTCACATCAGAATAGAATGAAATATCTTTAATTTTTTTCTTCAGAGTAGAAAAGAATAATTTGAAACACGAGGGTATCTATGCTTATTGCAAACATCAGGTTTCCCTTGACAAACTGGTGCCTCACTTTTGGGTCTACAAGTTGATTGACCATAGCAAGTATATTCAGAAGGTTATGATCTTTCCACTACCAACTATGGTGTATGATCTTGGAGCACCTGTTTGTAGCTCTTGACTTATGCTGGCTTCGTCTGAAGTTTGTTTAAAACTATAGAGGGCATTTGAAATGGCTCAGTAAGTAAAGGCACTTGCTATGATCAAGACCAGAGTTCAAGCCTCATTCCCACATAGTGGAAGGAGAGCATTAACTCCCATATTTAGTCCTCTGATCTCCATACATGCATGCCAAGGAGCATGCACAACACATATATAAAGAAACGTTACAACTAACAAAAATCTACAGAGATTGTACGTTTGTTTTGGGATATAATCTTTCTTGGTGGTTCAGTATTCCTTGGGGGGGTTGTGGACTATGACCGGAGTACTGGTCTGGAACTGCATCATGTGTTTGCTGTGTGCATATGGTGATGCAAAGCCAAATTATTAGCAGAGATTATGTGTGTGTGTGAAAGCACACTCTGGAAGCAGTTTTTCAACCTCCCACTTCCCCATTTGTTCGAGACACAGAGTTTTTCTGTGTAGCCCTGGCTGTCCTGGAACTCTGCAGAACAGGCTGATCTTGAACTCACAGAGATCCGTCTGCCTCTGTCTCTTAAGTCTGGGATCAAAGGCTGACACCACCTGATGAATATGGGTTTTCTAAACACCAGAGTGTAGCCTTTACAACTATATTAACAAACTTCCAGGCCAGTACAAACATAGTGTTAACAAGTCTTCATTCTGTTATGTTACTCCCCAGAGTTAAACACAGAAGCCATTTTTGCTAGAATTTCAGTGAGAAAAGAGGCAGATGCTTTCTTTACATGAACATCAAGTCAGAAGTGTCTGGTCTTCCAGTACCCAAGCCCAAGGTCACTCGCTGCACAGAATGCAGGGAGGTTGTGGGAAAAATGAGTGGGAAACTTCCAGGAAGGAGCTATGGTGTCAAGTAGCTATGGTGGCCCAGATCCCTAGTTTATGGAACTGTTTGGGAAGGATTAGTTGGTGACTTTTATTAGAGGTGATTCAATGAGAGTGGACAAAAGACTCACCATTCATTCCCCAGTGTGCTTCTTTCTGCCTTCCACTTGTGGCTTGATCAGGACGACAGGAGCTCTCAGCTGCTGCTATAGCCTCTCTCCGTCTTCATCCCCACTCCACCATAAATTCTGACCCTCTGACCTCTAAGTTGCCTTGGTCACAGTATTTTATCACAGCAGTAGAGAGACAGTGAGAGTAAGACAGTGGCCATGGAATTACTTTTGTGGAGGTGTAGTAGGAGACATTCATACGCTGAGTCATTACTCCTAATATCCACAGTGGCCATCATTGTAGCATAGTTTTTTCCCATTACCTTTATTGGTCAGAAACAAATCTCTTTCTGTAGGAGGAAAAAAAATCATGTATCCCAGGGCTGCTGCATTTCTCAGATGACAGAGAAACATAGTTTGGAGTCCTCAGAGTATACACTAGTGAAGAGTCCATTTACCCTGGCCATTCCAATTGGATTCTTAGCCCTCTGAAAAACAGAAACCCTCAAACACCAAGAGTGGATTTTTTTTTTTTTTTTGTACAATTGTTTATACAAATCCAACAAAGGTAAAACTGCATTGGGGAAAGTCTAGGAAACACCACCATACAACAATGGCACTTATGGATGCAGAACTTGACAACTAGAAAATAGCCTGGTTACCAACTTCAGTGAGAACTGAACACTTCAAAGGAAAGGAAGGCTATGGGCACATTTACTCTACTTGATTCATGGTATAAATTAGATCTATGTAGATAGAATACAAGAGCTCATGCTTGGAGCAAAACCCTCCTGAATGTAAAGGCTGAAATCTGAATTGTAAAATTTTAAGGAAAAGATAAACTCTCTATTGAACCTTGGCAAAGTGTTTTACCTGGACTATACTTTACACTTTTTCACACATGCTCATGTAATTTCTTGACAAACATCCAGTTAAACATGCTTTTAAGCGGAAGGACGTAGCCCCCTGTCACACCCGGGCACATCTGTAAATGGGCTTTTTATGTTGATGAACTACAGGTTAAGTTCTCCCTACCTGCAGGAAAGTTGGCAATCTAAATAATAAAAACACTGGTATGCATTCAAATCTTGCATAAATAATTTTTAAACAATTTATACAAAAATAGTTCTGCATAATGTAAGATGTAACAAAACCAACTAAACAAAATGTGTCAAGACGGCTGCAGATGGTGTATGTGGTCCACTCCTATGTTGACACCAGAAACCTTGGCATTGCAAGGAACAGGGTGCCCCAAACAAAACTACCAACAAAAACACTAAGCTCAGGCTTCTAAGCGGATTTCTCCAAAGCTCATCTTCCTTTCCAACTGGAATGTCTTCTAAAGGCCACCTTAGAAATGGTCCAGAAAGCAGTGCAGTTATGATGCAGAAAGAGCAGAGGAAAACATCTGGCTCCTTCATCTCCAAATGGGCAGTTGAACGGCTTCTCCCTTGGCAAGACTTTGGGAATAGAACTGTGTCCTGTGGTCTCTTGTTCCAAATTCCAAAGAGAGATAGAAGCTTGCTTGTTTTTGCAGTCTTTCCCCCTCCCCGGCTGTGTTCCCCCAACCCTCCATATTTACACACGTGTCCTGGAACTAACTTAGTTTTTGCAGGAGTTTCTCTTCCACTTGCCCAAATTGAACACTCACAGACATTTCAGCTATGAACTGCTCACAGCCTTCCTTGGTGACTTGCTTGCAGTACCTCAGGTCAATATGACAGATATTTCCACAGCGTTTGAAGAAGGACAGGCACTGGTCAGTGACCTTATTGCAGTCTGTAGGAAAGAGGAAACCATATGAAGGGACAGAAGACACAGCCCAAGGCTCTATAAATTGAGCTCACTATCACAGTCAAGTCCTTGATGTTTCCCCAAATGGTAGCAATTTCACCTACCAACTGCAAAGCTTAGTAATGTATGCTTGAAAAGTGTTTAGAGTATTTTGCCAGGCACATGAAGATATAAGGTTCTGTTTGCCCTAAGCTCTCTAAAGTCAGAATCTATCAAATAGAAACCACAGGGCTGCCTCTTCCTGTATTACAAGATCTCAAAAAAGATTACAAAAAGTGTCACAATGTGTCAAGGGACTTGTCTGATGGGAATACACTGTTAGGTGTGCCTAAGTATTGTCCTCTTGACCTGACTACACTGTTCAGATAAATATCCTATTCAATACGGCTACATCAGCGAGATCATCTTGGAAGCATTCTACTTCATGCCCCAATAAATTTTTTGGTGCCCCCTCCAGTGTAACATGGAATATCTCCATGAAATCCTATGCCAAGACCAATATGGTATAAGGGATGTACTTTTCTTTAACTCTACTTTGTTTTAGAATTGAATCTATGTCAACCAGCTTAAATTCTCAGTGTCCAAAAGAGACCAAGCAAGATAATGACTTGTGGATGTATCAAATGGATGAGAAAATGGTTACTACCTTCCTATCAGGGGTAGTAATTTCAAAACCTTTCCTTGACTGTCACTGTTACCACTTTTGAATAACTGTCAAAGTGATGGTAATCAATGCAGGCACTGACCACCTACCGCTACATTGTCAGTCCTGCAAACAGGAGTCTCATGCCAACAAAATCCGGAACACAAGATGCTCACCAATTCTTAGATACATAATTCAAACCATGTGAGGATAACCCAATCTCACAAATGTAGTAGGAATCTAAGTGCTTTGAATAGGCAGCCACAGGAAGCTGAGTCATGTGCTGAGCTACTCACATAGGACGGTGGGATAGTTAGACTGAAGGGGGGCAGTCCCCCCCCATCTGTCTGCTTCTGCCTTCTAAGTGCTAGTATTTAAAGATGTGCATTCTCATACCCGTCTCTGCTAATCTGCTTTATAAATATAACTGCAAAAGTCAACGATGCAATTAAAAACAATTTAAAAAGTCATTCCCTTAAATCTCAAAATTTGATTCACTTTATAGAAGATAGGGATTTTGCTGGCATTAAAAATCACATTTTCCATACTCTTGGCATTTTTTTCCCTCACTATGTCATGTGAAGCCCCATGCTGAAAAGGGTCTTTGTATGATACTAATTTATCTTCATTATCTTTGGTCAAAGCTGGCTGGCTATAGGCGGTCAGGGATCATCCATCAACAGGCCAGTACCTGTCTGTAGAAGGTGTAAGATACCAGGCTGTATAGAAGTTTAATGCACAAGAAAAACCAAGAGGCTTGCACAGAAAGATCCTTCCCTTTCAATTTCCTAGGTGTGTGTGTGTGGGGGGGGGGTCCTTCAAGCTCTAGGTGCAAGGTTTTTTTGTTGTTTAAACTAAAAGCTCAAAGTGATTTCACCAATCACTTTGAGGCCAATGCTGCCTACTCAAAAGTCAACTTGGAAAAGGAGCCATCTGGGAATGCTAGCTAGTCACGTTGGTGTTAAAAGGTAAGTGCCAAGACAAACGTGTACCTAATGGCCTCAAGTCACAGCAGTGTGCCAGCTGGACAGCAAATCCTCTGGATGAGAGCTGCTTATGAAGTGCCAAGGAGAGACAGGAGCTGTCGGGCTCCACTGTCTGGATGTGAGAGAATTGGTGATAGAAGTGCCCGACTAGAGGTAGGAGAGAGCAGTGCGGAGCTTGAGGGGAATGAGCTACACTCCAGAGATTGAACATAACAGAGGAAGTTGTTAGGGTCTGTGTACATCCCAAAAAGGTTCCTAGGATGTTAGGGAACATGGGAGAGCCATCCTGTCCAGTACATTTACTTTGTAACCAGCATTTGTATGCCAGTGAACTCAACCTAGAGACCATGACAATTAATTTTGTCTTAGCAGAGAGACAAAATACAATTATTACAGGGAATTTTTCTTAACAAAAATGTTTTAACTTACTCAAATTTATGACCTTAACCTGAAGTTCACAGGAAACAAAATAAAGTGGATGGAGAACAAGATAAATAAGTAAATGGAATATAAGGAATAGGAGACTTAGAAGTCAATGTTGTAAGTTTTTCTTGCCTTCTAAAGGTAACTGTGGGGTTCTGTTTGTTTTGTGGTCTTAGGATAGAATCCAGGCAGGGCCTTGTTAAATGTGATAAGTGCTTTATCACTGAGCTACATTCCAGGTCCCTATCAAGGATTACTGATAACAAGACAGAGGCTTGTTATCAACAAGGAGCCTCATAGCTCACAATGAAAAATGAAGAAAAAAACAAAAAAAGAGAATGTGTTGTCATTGCCTTGCCCCAATCCTGGCTAATCATCTGTCCTAGTTACACTTTAAAAAGATCTTTGCATCTTAGGGGACACCTGGGACCTAAAGGGCCCTTGGAAAGAGCCAGAGTCTACATTTAGAAGCATCTTTTCTGTCAGCTTTCTCACCTTCACTGGAAGGTAAAAAGGACTCTGGCTCTTTTCAGTCCTTAATTTTTAAGCATGAGCACTATTGTAGTTATGTAAAAAGGATCCTCACCCTTAGGAAACATCTACAAGTTGTTACACAGGACTAATACAAATAGGTGTGTTCACTGCACTGTTTGCTGTTCTTTATAGTTTGAAGGTGTTTACAGTATAAAAATGTGAGGGCTGGAGAGATGGTTAAGAGCACTGGCTGCCCTTTTAGAGGACCCGGGTTCAATTCCCAGCAGCCACATTGGCAGCTCATAACTGTAACTCCAGTGCCAGGGGATCTGACGCTTTCACACCAGTGCACATTAAAACAACAAAAAGGAGGAAGAGGAGCTGTGGAGATGGCTCAATGGTTAGGAGGATAGGGTTAGATCCCCAAATTCAGAAGTCTAACATCAGTTTCAAGGAATTTGACACCTTTTCTGACAGACAGGTACCAGGCACATCATAATACACATATATGCAACACATATGTAAATCTAAAAAATAAAAATAGGAAATTGGAAGAGAAACCCTACTCATGATAAATTAAAGATGATTTTACTTGGCTTTTTTTAACAGTAAAATAAGGTTAACATAAGAAAATGGTGCAGTTTTTAATGCAAACATGAACTTTAAAGTTGATTTTTAAAAAGTAAAATTCTGAAGGAAAACCAAAACTGTCTTTTACTTAAAAAATTTTTAGGAAACTTAGGAAATCAGTTTACATCTCGTGGTGATGGTGGCACATGCCTTCGATCCCAGCACTTGGGAGGCAGAGGCAGGAGGATCTCTGTGTGAGTTCAGGGTAGCCTGGTCTACAGAGTTCCAGGACAGCCAAAGCTACACAGAAAAACCCTATCTCGAAAAACAAACAGCAACAAAAAAAAGAAAAATCAACTCACAAAACCCAGCTCTATTTCTAAACGATAGCAATGAAAACAATTACAAGCCCATGCACAAGAACACCCAAAAAGTAAATTCAAAGGAGTTTTTTACCATTTCTAGTGCACAAATCTCACCAAAAAAAAAAAAAATTAAAAGATACAAATGGGAAAACATTCCAGGTTTATGACTTAAGATATAATTCAAATCCCAGTGGTTTTACAAAAAATAGAAAAGCCCATCCAAAAATGTATTAATGGCTTCAAAGTAGTCTAAAAAGTTAGAAGATTCATTTAAAATTGTATTATAATAATATTACAAAGCTAAAGCAATCAATTGTGATATTAACATCAAGGCAAAAAATTCTGTTAATATGGTTAATAATTCTCAATAAATTTCTATTAATATACAATGTATACAATATACGATATAGAATTATAATGTAATAGTTATACTATTAATCACATAACAATTATAATTAATAATTTTTTAAAAAATTATTTTATTGAACACAGGGTCTCTCTCTACATGGCCCAGGCTGTCCTCACTATGTAGACTAGGTAGCCTCAAACTCAGAGAGATCATCCTAACTCTGCCTCCCAAGTGCTAGAATTGAAGGTGTGAGCCACTACATCTGGCTGGTTAAGTTAAAAAAAGTTAACTCTGTGTGTAGTATACATGTAGAAATTGGAACACTTTTGAGAGTCAATTTTCTCATTCCATCATGTGAAACCCGAGGATCAAATTTGGGTTGCATGCCATTTGGTGGGCCCTCAATTGATTTTTGACAAGGACATCGGGTATATTTCAATGAGAAAATAGTCTTTTCAACAAATGGTGCTGGGAAAACTAGACACCTACATATAAAAGAATGACATTGGGTATACTACCACTACATAGCATATACAAACACCAGGAGAAAAATCATAACACTAGATGTGGTAACTTTCCCTGATACCACTCAGACTGTACACACAGACATACACACAAATAATTGGAGCACTGGAGAGAAGGCTCAACAATTGTATGTGTACTGCTTTTATAGGCTCTAGTGACTCACCACCTCCTGTAATTGCAGCTCAAGAGGACCCAGCACGCGCATGAACGCGCACATACATACACACACAAAGACAACTACACAACTGGCAGATCATTAATGGGATAAAGCACTAAATTAATTTTTACTTCCTGCTTCTGGGAGTTTTAGAATCCAGGGGAGAAAACCTCTTATTTTGTAAAATAATATGGCTTACAAAGTAGGGGTTTATACTCAACTAACAATCCACTAATCATGAATATATACAAAAATGTTTTGTGTACTCCAACAAGAGACCAGGAAGGACAGTATGGAACCAAGGAAGGAAGGCACCCAAAACAAGAGCAAGGATGGTGGTAGCTAAGATCCCTGAATAGCAGCAGTGTAGTAGAAACAGCTAATTCAGATGGGAACAAGAATTCTGACAGAAAATAGAAAGGGAATGTGTGTGTGTGGGGGGGGGGGGGGGGGGGCTGGGACATGGTCTTTTGGAAACAACTAATTCTGCGACTAGTACGCTTGTAGGGGATATTCAGTTTTGCTGTACAGTTTGCTTCAGAGCTAAACAAAACCAAAAAGGCAACCATTAACCAGCAAAAGTCATGCAGGAAAAGCAGTGTACTCACATTATTTAGCTCCAAGATCATAAGTTCAATATTAGTAACTTTAAAAAGGAGTCATAGTAACAGAAGGACAGAACAGTAATAATCCCTTAATAATACATGGATGTAAAAGCTGGACACGATAACGGGTCTAGGGGTTGCCCGAAGGGGTAAGTATCAGAGGAAGGCCAGATCTGCCTGAGCACTTGATATAGATGTCTAGGATGAAATGAGCTTCAACAGCAATAATTGGGTGCCAGAACTTCCAGCCACATGAACATGGCCATAATGTGGTACTCAAATTTATCATTAGTTCAGTTACACAAAAAAGAGGTAACTACAAAACCAGGAGAGATTTGGCACAGAGACATGGCTTAACTTTTTGTTTTGAGGTGTAGGTTTTCATGTGTCCCAGGATGGCCTTGAACTTGTAGTGTAGCAGAGAATTAAATTTTAGATACTACTGTCTGGGTAATGTGGGATAACGATACATTCTCTAAAAAAAAAAAAAAAAAGAATGGAGGTATATGTACATGTACTGAGATGAGAAGATGATCTCAGTGTGTTGTAATGGAAAATTAAAATGTAGATCTATACACACACTCCTACACATTTCCTGAACTGTACTGCACATCTTTTAACTAGAACATAGGAAAAGATTTACTACAATTAAGTGCTTTAGAACCAGATGCCAGCAGCTCTATCACCTTTCAAGTCTCAACTGAATGAGCTTAAGTTGGTATGTGGTAGTGAAATCTTACTTCACAGCTTTGTGCCTCTGTTAGTGGCACAAATCCTGCTACCAAACCTTCACACTGAGGAGGAATAACTTATAAGGCCCCTTGGTTACAGTGATCCCAAAATGTCTCAACCTCCCATCCCACCTGACGTGTGGCATGGATATGGATATAAACAATGAAATAACAGGAGTCCTAACAGCAGAACATAATGCAGTTGTGTCAAAATGCAATTTTAGTGAGGTGTGGGTATCTGTTTCTTGAGGAAGAGCAATTTTCTCCCTTTTATGTATGTATTTTCTCTCATATAAATTTAACAATTCCAATTCAGACTATCTTAAGCTACCATAAAACACTGTTAACTAAGGATAGGTGACCTTGCCACTGTCTACCTTACTATATGTATAACCAAGCTCCAAATCCCTCAGAACCAACTCCAGCCAAAGAACAGTAAGAATGAGGATTCTGAAGTATGTACCCAACATAAATAATAGAACTATCTGTAGGGATTACACCTCTAACAGGCTCTTTGATAGAAAGATAAGGGGCACATACAAGACATGGTAACAGACAGAAATAGTGTCTGCTAGTCTATTAATGCCATATTCAGTGGCTCCACCTCCCAGCCCATGGCTGTTGCTAGCACTGTGGCTGTAGGCATGAGCTTGTCCCTTGGTGTCCTGGAACTCACTCTGTAGACCATGTTGGCCTCAAACTCACAGAGATCCACCTTTCTCTGTCTCTGGAGTGCTGGGATTAAAGGTATGCACCACCGCCATCCAGATAGACAGTAGTTCTTAATAAATATCCAGTGCCCAGCTGCCCCTCAGAAGGTATGGGGCCTACCTCACCTGATAGGTTGATCTCTGTTAGAGAATCTCGGGTGGTAGTGCCAACTGCAGTGAGCAGGTTGATGGACTGATCAGTGACATGGTTACAGTAACTGAGGTGGAGCTTGGAGAGCAGGGGCATATGGCGGATAATGAGCCGCAGGGAGGCATCTGTGATGTCCAGGCCAGCCAGGCGCAATTCTACAATGTTCCGGAGCTTGCTTCGATTGTCCATCTGACCTGTTGGGGCAGATAGGAAAGAGGCAAACAGGGGAATCAAGTTCTGCTGCTGTGCCTCTAAAAAAGGGTCACCTGCTAGGTAGGTGTAACCTTCAGTTCATAGTCATGAAGCATACCCTACCCTAATCAAAAGCTTCCATATCAGAATTTTGTATTTCTAGATTCTCTAGAAAAATCAGAATTCATCAACATGGTTGGAGGAGCTCTGTTCAAGCTGTGGTTGGTGAGACTACATTTCATTCTAACCACTGCCCTTGTCTTTCGTTACTCCACTTCAGACATGTACCATCCGGGCTTTGGCTGGGAGTGGGGGGTGGTCCAGGCAGCTGACCTAGAAACACACTATGCTTTGAGACCTCACTCAACCTCCCTAATCCTGATGCCTCAGAAGAGAAGTTCTAAGTCAATGATGATTAACGAAGTAGTCAGACTCTGGGACAGTCCCAGGACTGCAGACAGTATAAACAGAGGAGAATTTGTTTTACTTAAAATCCTCATACCCAAAGGAAGCTGAGAACTCTCTGCCCTCTGTCTTCTAGCAAAGAACAAAGCTGATGACACATAAGCCACAAGGAAGGAGGAGGTTGGGGGAGGGTAATGTGCTCAAAACTAGAACAGGTTATCACGGTTATACTACCTCCATGAAATAGAGCCCTGAAGGTACAGCTCTAGCCTGGTAACTCACCTGGCCTGTTGTCTGTGGGTGGGGACAGGAGATCCCGCATCTGGGCATCCTTCAGTCCTTCAACCCACTGGACATCCAAGGTCCGGAGCAATGGACAACTGGAGCTACAGAGAGCTGAGACAGCGATCCATGAGCAGCCCGACAGCACCAAGTCTCGGAGCCCTAGGAGATAAGACGAGGCTGTGAGTCTAGTGACACTATCCAGACCATCATTACTGCACATTTGGGATCCTTAACTAAAAGCTTACCAGGCAACCGGTTGATGAGCCAACTCAGCTGCTTCTTGGAGATATTGGTCCAGCTGAGGTCAAGGGAGACAGGCTGTCGCCGGATGATGCCACTCAGCATGAGGGGTGTGATGGACTTGCAGTGGTTCAGGTCAATGCGGGTCCACAACCGCTTATCGCAGCACCTGAGAGCCGGGCCAAGCAGGAAACACATCATCAGTTAATAGATCACCTGGAGAACCCCTGCTTGGCTATGCTAACTCTTATCCACTTGCCATCTCAAGAACTTTATTTAAGACTCAGTCCTCTGCCAACCTACTTCGCATCCATCTACCCTGCCCACATTTGGGCACCTCTGTTGATGGCCACATGCTTACACAGAAGATGCCAACAAGTACTCTCCATAAAATATCTCCCAGGCCTTACTATGCCTCCTACCAACCCCTGTGGAGGCACTGGATCCTCCTATTCATGAAGGAAGGTCAGATGCTCAGCTAAACTTAGAAATCTGGAAAACGTCAGGCTTGAATTAGTACTAGACACTCAGACTCAACTTCAGCTAAATCTCTAACAAAGAATTATGTGGTTCTCAAGTTTTCCATATTAGAAAGGCAAATGGGGTGCCTCCCCTCCTGAAACTGGACCTCTGTAACAGGAAACTAATCTCTATAAACAACTCAAGCAATATACGCTGCCATGGGCTATCCTGAGTCACAACCTAAGCCCTACATACACAGGACTGTCCCTCACCAGCGGTTCCAGGTTCTGCAGACCCGCATGCAGACACACAGGTCTTGGTGGCTGAGGTAGCTGAAGACTGCCATCCACACCTCCCTGTGCATGACATGGGCTGCTCCATCATCAAGGGGCAGCGAGTCAGGTGGGGGGCTGATGGGTGGCGGCCGGATCACATGACGCTCCATCTGGATGCACTTAGGTGGGGACACAGAGGGTGGGGGCCGGGAGATAACACGAGGTGGGCTTCGAAGGCCAGGTCCCAGTGGGTGCCGAAGCTCCCGAGGGGTGCCGTTGAGCCCCTTGCTGAAGCGGTGGGGGCGCTCGCAGTGGCTTAGGGGCCTCTTTGGCTCCTCGTTCTCACTCTCAGGCTCTGATTTGATGGGCTGGTGGTTCTCGTGGGCCAAGGTACTCTCTGTCTTTTGGATCTCATGATTGAGCTCCTTGCTTAGCTCTTTGCTCAGCTCCTTGTTGGGAAGCCGCCGTTTGCGGCGCATCTTCACCTTTTTCTTTTCTTCTGGGCCTTCAGCCCCTTCAGTGCTGGGCCCAGCGGTGGGTGAGCTGGAACGTGACTGGTCACTCTCCCGGGTCTTAGGAGGTGCCTCAGGCAGATCGTCCTCTGGTTCCTGCTTGAAGCGCCGAAGGGGTTTGTTGGCCAATGCCAACCGATCTTCAGCGTTCTTCCAGGACCGCCGCTGCAGAAGAGAGGGAGGCGTGCAGATGGGTGGCCTGTGATTAACCCATGCAGTTCGGGGTAGAGCCCACCCCAGACTTCCCAACCCGATCATGGAAGATACAAGGATCATCAGGGTTGCCTACAGTTCTGACAAGCTGAAAGTGGGCTGCAGGAACATAAGGGTGAGAAAGATGGTACCTTTTTCCTGAAAAGCTTATCTTCTTTGCCAGGTTTTAGCTGTCGTAGGGAAGAAAAGATACAGAGTTTGCTCCTGAACTGGAGGAACATGGTCCCCCTTACACCCCACCACACCATGAACCTAGTGTCCTAGCAAGGGCTAGGACATCTTCCCCACAAAGCCATGTCCTTTCACATTTGACTAAGACACCATAAGTTCTGTTTATTTTCCAGAGAATGGTAGAAATAATGAAGGCTAATCAATTGCTTCCACCCAGCTCACCTCCCACCTGAGGCAGACCAGAGATGGCAGTTGCCCATTAACAGCAGCCATGGCTAAGGGAGCCCAGAGCTGGAGACCAGGCAGGAGGCATCCCCAGTCAAGCACTGCCAGAAGCTTATCCAAGGCGCCACCTTGTGGCTACTAACAGCAAGGCCCATTAGCAGAACAGGGCCACCAAGATCTTCCCAGCTGCAGCTTCCCCGACCAACAGAGGATTCTCAACCTCACGGAGCTTTTCGGCCCTCTGCTGATTGGGGCCAGGCCACAGGAGCATCAGTAGCAATAGACCAGGGGTTCTGGAGGGCGGGGAAGGGAGGACAGCCTGGACTGGCCAATCCCCAGGGCCTCGGGAGGGCGGGGCGTGGGAGCACCTGCTGCTGGAAGTAAGTGAGACTGGATCTCCACCAAGGGCTGAGACTGCTGCCTAGAGGGGGCCTCGGCAGGTGAGAGGAGGAACCGGGGGACGTTTGAAGCGTCGAGGCCTAAAGGGGGTGGGAAGAGGAGTGACTTGGCTGTTTTTTCTCTTTTTGGGCCAGGCTCTCAGGATTTGGGGTGACCTGCTCAGGGCAGCTCTTAAGAGGCCAGGATCCCGAGTTCTACCCATTAACCTTCCCTGGTTCCCACCCTCCACCCCACACCTAAGACCAGCCACACCACCCTTCTGCTGCCCAGGGCTCCCAGTTCGTACTCGCTTGCGTCCACTCAGCTCTTGGGGCTTCTCGTATTTCCGCTTCCTCCTTAGATGCACATCATCAGATTTTCGGCGTAGAATGTTATCTGCAGGGACCTTCTTGGGGTGCTCGTCTGACCTGCGCCGGGGAGCCTCTTCACACTCACTCCTCCGCTTGGCAGGCTCTTGCCCTTCCTTGTTGTCCCGGTTCATCTTCTGCTCCTTGAGCAAGGAGCCAGGCAGGTTGGAAGCATACTTAAAGCCAGGGCCACGCTTTTGCTTGTAGGCCAAAAAGAGAGAAGAACAATCCAACTGTATATCTTTGAACTTGCTCTTCCTCTCCCAGCCTGTCACACCCCACCTGACTGACAACTAGGGACAAGGCCCAGCCCGTCCCTTTCTGCCAACCTGACCCAACCAGTGACTTGGAGTCCGCACTCACTTTCCCGGTCTTGCCAGCATGGTTACACTTCGGACACTCCCAGCAGTTGGGAAGCTCATCGTTGACCACACCCTCTGATTCCTTAATCTGAAAGGACAGGACAGGACTCAGTGGGCAGGGAAGGGTGCTCAGAGGGTCCACAGGGATTCAAGGTCTCTTGAAGGCCCAGTCTGCCTCAGCTTTCACACCCCTCCCCAAAAGCCATGTCCATCTTGTGTCTAGCCAAAAGAAAGGATCCACCACATGGTTATGTTATTTACCTTAGGTGAGCATAGGAAAAGCAGTGAAGCAATAACTACCAATGGCACAGCATCCCCATTAGGTGGGTGTGAAGAGGGAACAAAGGCCCTCACCCCTTATGGCCAGTTAGGAAGGAATGCATTATTGGTATAGAGCCATGTGCCAACAGAATGGTTTCTTCCTTTCCACCTGAGCCAGGCAGCACAGAGGTCACCCAGAAGGCAGTCCTGTCCTAGCAAATCATAGGAACCGGTTCTTGGTGCAGAGCCACAGGTAAGAAACCACCTATTGCTAGGACCCGCCCTCCCTGGCTTAGGCCCTTTTCTCCCAGAAACCAGGAGTCAGGATCCTTGCTTTCTGTCTACTGAGATGCTCTGGATTCTGCTGTAGTTCTGAGGTACAGGGTGTTCAGGGTGAATTGGATCCTCTAGGAACTCAGCATGCCACCTGAGCAGCAGTCTCTAGGAAGGGAACCTAGCTGCCACATCATAACCATCAGCCCCCCTAGAGATGGTACCTTAAGGCATCCAGGGTGGATGATCTCGTTGCAGATGGAGCACTCCATGAGCATGAGGTTAAACTTGCCTTCTTCCTCTTCTACTGTGTCCTCCTTCCCTGCCTCGCCACACACAAGGCACACAGCGGTGTGGGGCAGCACTGGCTGGAGACCCAAAAACATTAAAGTCAGTAGGGAGTGAAGACAGACTCCATTGGGGACTAGGGCACAGTTCTCCTGGGCCTGCCGGGAATCAGAAAGCTGGTCCAAGCCAATTTATTCACCTGTTTACATACTATCAGTACCTCTGTGTGCCAGGTACTCTTACAAGAACTAAGAATATAGCATTGGACAAGACAGATCAAAATCTCTGGCATCCTGAGCTTATCTTTTGGTGGAAGGAGGCAGACAACATGAAGAACATCTTCTGTTTATATAGACAAATTTAAGTGTAGAGGTCAGGCAAGGCCTCTTGGAAAAAATCAGAAAGAAGTATGTTCACAGAGAGAGAGCTGAAGTTCATCTTCCCATTGATATCGGGCACAATCCACAGCCTGATTCCAAGACCTCAAAAGAGGGCTGGTGGATCACACCCATCTTGAATAAGAGCAAGATATGGTTTTCCTTCTGCAGTAATAGTACAAAAGTTTGGGCGGGTGAAACCACTGGGGTCCTCAGTACTAGAGGTCCTGCCATCCGGGCAACCCGTGTGCACTGAAAAGATCACTACTTCTACTTAATGTCTTTGATTATTAACTTCATGAAAACCTCACCCTTGAACACACATCCTTTTCACACAGGAAGTATGCCCAAAATACTTCCCCATGCTGAGGAACCGTTATTAAAGGAAAATACATATGACTTAACTTGTGAGTTTAACTGATCACCAGGTTCTCCACGGAACATCTTTATTTTATCTTTGTTTCTCCTCTCTCTCTCTCTCTCCTTCCTTCCCATCTAAAGTCAAGTTTCACACATAGCCCAGGCTGTCTGGAAACTCATGACCTACCTGCCTCCCTATTACTGGGATTACTGGGCTACCATGTCTGGCTTAGAACATAATTTTTATTTGAAAGAGCAGAAAAAGAGTAGCTGCTGTTGCATTTTCTTGACGATTTAAGAGGTGCTTCTGTTATTTTCAAAAAAACCCAACTGCCCAATTGGTACAAATGAGAAAATCCAACAATCTAAAAGCAAATCAAGTCTTTCTTCATGTGGTGGTCTTCCCATGGCCAGGGACAGGTTTTCTTATCAGAATGATGGTAATTCTATCCAATGTGACATATGTGTATATGCTTAGAGTATGTTGCAATCTTTGGGAAACTTGGCCTCAGTGAGCAGTGTGTAATGTTACTGCAGAACAAGGCAAGACAACTTTTAACGTAACAATATAGAAAGCTGATGGATACAATTTCAGAATCCATTTTGCAACTAACTTTAAGAAGCTGCTGAAGGGTGGTGGTGGCTCATGCCTTTAGTCCCAGCTCTGGGGAGGCAGAGGAAAGGACTGCTGTGAGTTCAAGGCCAGCCTGGTCTACAGAGCTAGTTTCTAGGACAGCCAGGGTTACACAGAGAAACCCTGTCTTAAAATGCAAACAAACAAATGAAGCTGCCACCAGTGGGATTCTAAAGGCTTAAAAAGACCCAGCCTTATTGGAAGACATTATTATCATATTCTTCCCTTGCCCATGACCTGTGGGAGGCTGGATTTTCCTCATCCCCACCATCTAAACCAAAATGTCTAACAGGTGGTATATTAGAAGCAGATATGAAAATGCAAGCCTTAATGAGCCAGATATAAAAGGTTTATAGAAACATGAAGCAATTCCAGACCACTCTTTCTCCTTGCTAATTACTTTTATTTTTGAAAAAATAGTTGGCTCTCATTTGAGAATTGCTATACATGATGATAGACAGAGGTTGGGGGCCAAGACAGATCTTCAGCCTTTTTGCACCAGTTAGTGCCCAGTACACAGGGGAAGGACTGTCCGTTTTAATTAAGCTGCTTCACAAGGACCTCAACCTAAACTGGGATACACACATTCCACAGATGAATTAAAAGTCTTTGTGAGGTGGGGAACAGTGACAAGCTAGCAGGTGGGCTGCAGTGAGTTTGTGGCTGGACAGTGCTACACAGACCTTATCTCAAAGCAAACCACAATTTTAAGGACCCTGTGGAAACTGCTGGTTTTGAAAACAGTGTCATCCAGAACTTGGCACAACTAGAAGTGACCCATGACTATCTTTCTTCTTTTAATTTTTAAAAAGTTATTTATGTATTTATTTACACATGAGTGTTCTATCTGCATGTATGCCTTATGGTGAAAGAGAGCCCCAGATCCCACTGTAGACATCTATGAGACTCCACATGGGTGCGGGGAGTCCAACTCAGGACCTCTGGAAGAGAGGCCAGTGTTCTTTAACTGCTGAGCCATCTCTTCAGCCCAACTATCTTTGTACAAGTAGAAAGACACTAGAAACCTTATCTCTGTAGAAGCCTGACTAGGTACCTATTTGCATGTCCTTGTTAGCAGGGTGACACTTGTGTTTACTGTTTTCTCTACCTCCACATAGCTTCTTAAATTGGCTCAACATTTTCTTCCCCCAAAGACATTGCATTCTATAGTCCTGACTGATCTGGAAACTGCTACATTCAGACCAGGCTGGCCTTACACTTCTGTCAACCCTTCTGCCTCAACCTCTTTGAGGGTTAGCCTTCCTCTAACCCCTTTTCCTTTACCTGCCTGTGACCCATATGCCCCGCCCCCTCTTCTAGCCCTACTCTTCATGTATTGAGTTTTCCTCTTTAAGACTCCCTGTCTCCATGTGCCTTCTCATACAGATATTCTCCTTGCTGCCCAAGCTCACCTCCACGCTAGGATCTCTGAGTAGCTTCAGCTCTGGTGCCTCAGAATCAGTCTTCACTCTCAGCCCTTCCTCTTGCCTCCATGGGCTGTTCCCACCAAGCCTGCCCCTATTCTACTGATGCCACGACTGAGCTCCTCATTTTACATGCCCTGACCCACTCCAAGGTCACACTTCCCTGTGCGGTTTCTCTGATCCTGTTCACCTCATTAAGAGTCTTTTCTGCTTTTTCTTATCCTCCAAAAACCAGCCTTTGCTGCTTCAGATAATGTCAGAACACAACTTTTCCTTGGATTTCAGTGAGTTGTCTTTGTCTTCCCAAATACCAAGGTGGCCGATGTCTCTCATTCTTCCGTCACAAAGGCTCCTCCTCCTCCTCCTCTTCTAAAAACACAGTCTCTCCATATAGTTCTGGCTGGCTTGGAACTCTATATAGACCAAACTGGCCTTGAACTCACAGCAATCTGCCTGCCTCCTGAGCCCTAAGAATAGTTAAAGGCATGATACAGGTTCAATTCCCAGCACCTGCTTATTTGGTGGCTCACAACTGCCTGTAACTCTAGTTCCAGGGGATGTGACACCCCTTTCTGGCCTCTGTGGGCATCAGGCATACACAGAGGTGTGCAGACATGCACACAGGGAAAACAGTCATACAATGCATGCATATGGTATATATACATGCTAGCAAAACAGTTATACATTTAAAAACAAAGTAAATAAATCTAAAACAAACAAACAAACAAACAAAAACCTTGCACTTGATTTTGAGGGAGAATATATAAAGAATTTCTACAACTCTTCAAAACAAAACCCCAAAAATCCAACATAAAGATGGGCAAAGGACTTGAAAGAAGATATACAAAGAGCTATCATGTACATGAAAAGGTGTTAACATCAATCATTATTAGGACAACACTTACTAGGGTAAGAAAACAATGTGGCCAAAGATGTAGAGAAACGGAATCCCTCTACTTCTCATGAAACTGTATCACCACTATGGAAATCACTCAAAAACTAAAAACAGAATTATGATCCAATAGTTCCACTTCTGCCCACAGAGGTCAGATCTCAAAAAGGCATTCAAGTATTCATGTTCACTGCAGCATTATTCTCAAGAGGCAAGAGGTAAGAACACCTCAAATACCCACACTCAGAGAGGAAAAAAGGCATGGTATACTATATATTTAATATTACTCAACAGTAACACATTTCTGAGCAGGCGTGGTGTCACACAGCTATTACCAAGTGTGTGGGAGGCTGATGTAAGAGGGCTGGCATGAGTCTCATGGCAGCAGGGCTACAAGGCAACACCACAGCACAATAAACAGACAAAAATTATAATTAAAACAATTCTGTCACGAACCACAACCGTATCTCTGAGCATATTACGATAAGTAAAATAAGCTACTCAAAAAATGACAAGCACTGTCCAATTTCTCACAAACACATACTATTTACAGTGGTTAAACTCTTAGAAACTGAAAACGCTGTTGTGTTTTCTAGGAAGTGGGAAATGGCTAGAGTTTTGGTTTGGAAGACGAAAATGCCCTCTATATCAGCAGCACAGACATGTACAAAATTAACAATGGTATGTTAAACCAGATACGTTGCTTAAAAACAGATAAGTTGGTAAATTTTATGGTTCGTATTTTTTTTTCCTTTTTCTTCTTCTTCTTCTTTTTTTTAAAAACCACAAATAACAAACAAGCCAGTATGTGCACAGGGAGAAGGTGAAGGTGTCCAGGCTTGGGGGTAATGGCATTCAGGAAGAAAAATCTCACCCACCCAATATCATGATGGACTTATGGGCCTCTCCTCCAGGGTGGAGGAATCTGGTTACTCCAGCTAAGCCAGCTTTTCAATGGGGCAGGAGGAAGACCACTGGGCCCCCAGGGAGCAGCACCTCGGAGAAGGCAAAGTCTCAGAGTGTGTGAGAAGGAAACTAAAATTGAACCCCAGGACTATGTCAAGTTGCCAAAGAAGTGTGATGTGTCTTGAAGGGCTAAGTTCTTGATGGGTCCAGCTCCCCCACGCATATATCACTCCTCCTTGTCAAGGACAAAATTGACCTTCCACCCAAACATCCAACTATGAAGAAAGGACAGGAAGAAAAGGCCCAGGAGCACATGAACTGGACCATAAATGTTGGCAACAGGGTCACAGTCAAGACGGAATGTCCTGATCTCTGTAATAAGAGGGACTTCAAAGTACTCAGCCATTTCAAGAAGAAAAGACCACCAGATGACAAACAGGAGCCTGACACATGGTAGGGCTACCCCAGTACAACCAAGAGTAGCTGAAAAGTGCATCACTTGAATCCCCTCATCCCACAAAATGCTCCTCTAGGACAGGACAGGGATGTGGTGCATGACAGACCAGCAAGCTGGAAGCAGGGAGGCCCAGAGCCCTGCCCTCTTGTGCACTCACCGCGATGCACTGCCGCATGATGCAGCTCTGCTTCATGCGCCCAGGTCCTCCAAACTTCTTCATGTCCTTGCAAAAGTGGCACTCTCCACACTCGGTCCGCAGGCAGGCCTCGCACTTGCGGCATCGCGTCCGGCGTCTTCGAGCTCCTGCTGTAGTTCGGTTGGCAGCCAACTTCACCGCTGAGGCCGGGCCCAACTTGCCCTTAGGCCGACCCACCACCCGGCTCTGTGGAAGACAGAGGGAACAAATGAGATGGGAAGCTCCAGGGGCAGGGAAGCACCCACGAGAGGGTGTCAGGTTGAGTGCATACCTAAGCAGGAGACGCACAAGCTGACAACCTGGGTACCACAGAAAGTGACCAAACTGACAAGGGATTCAGGACAGCTAAGTTAAAGGAGGGTAGGTCAGCTAACCTTTTATAGGGAAAACAGGATACAGGCTGACATGAAGACACAAGGAAAAGTGCCACCTGACTGGCATTCTCCTATAAACCAAGAAATACCAAGGACTATGGACCACAAGCCAGAAGAAG
The DNA here is from genome assembly GCA_033318265.1 of Phyllotis vaccarum. Taxonomy (NCBI): domain Eukaryota; kingdom Metazoa; phylum Chordata; class Mammalia; order Rodentia; family Cricetidae; genus Phyllotis; species Phyllotis vaccarum. Next base: position 49,290,175 of record JARWLC010000017.1, on the reverse strand, counting down.
CAAAGAAGGATCCTCAGCGTGAACCTTTGGAGCAAGCTTGATCTCGGACTTCTGGTCTCCAAAACTGTGAGTAAAGGGCTGTAGTTTTAAGCACTCTACTAGCACAGCTTTAGGCAACTTAACTGCTATAGGAATCACCCTGGCTGTGCTGGCAGCTGCCCTGACTACAGACCTTTAAGACCCTGATGACTGTTCTGACTTCCTCTTGCCCACGGTTAAAGGATACTTCCTGGGGAAGGGGGCACAAAGCCACTGCCTGCTTCTGATACCTGTGACAGAACACCAGTCCCCACCCCACCCCCATCTTGACTGAGAAACACATTGCAATAGGACCAGTTCACATGCATTTTGGGGAAGCACAGGGGCTCAGCACTTATGAGATTGTTTGTCTCAAGCTGGCTGTTCCTCTGAGACAAGGCACAGAAGAGCTGACATCACAGGGATCTCATGCAACACTGGATGGCCACTTTGATTCCCAGGAAGAATTGGGACTACCCTGAAGAGGGCCCTCTAACTTCTCTAACTGGCCTTCCTTGTGACTTGGGGGGGGGGGGGGGGAACGGACCAAAATTCCAACAACAACAACAACAAAACCAGATCAAATAAAAATGAAGCAGTGCTCAGCAGCTATAGTTCTTGCCTCTAGTCCCCAGCCCCAGAGCCTACTGCAAATCCAGGATGCATGGTGGACCTGCCATGATACGGCTGGGAGTCACTGTCCACCAAGGTTGAGCCAGGAAGGACAGCATAGAAGAAAGCAGAGCTGTTCTAGCCTGGGGGGGGGGGGGGGCTAACAACCCTTTCATAGGAGCTGCCTAAGATCACTGGAAAACAGATATTTACATTACAATTCATAGGAGTAGCAAAATTTCAATTATGAAGTAGCAATGAAAATAATTTTATGGTTGAGGGTCACCACAACGTGAAGAACTGGATTAAAAGGTCACACAGCATTAGGAAGGCTGAGAACAATTGGTCTAAAGTACCCCTTTGTAGCATGACTTTACTGGGACAAGTTTAGTCCTTCTGCTAGGAAAGCACTGCTCGCTCATGTTGAAACCCACTAGCCTAACTGCCACCTAATATTTAAAGTCACTTTTCAGGCAACTGTTTATCCTCAGTAAACTTCTGTAGTTTGTGACAGTTGACTCTGCACATAGGATCTATCCCACAGGCTGGAGCTGTTACTATGCAGCTTGCCAGCTTCCAGTGACCCATTCCCATCACACACAACTCCACCGACCCCAGGGGCTTTCTAGGACACCCATCCACATTAGGAAGAAAAGGAATCTACCTTTCTTCACAAACACAGCCACATCATCTATCACTATCTTCTCTCAAACATACTTTCCTAGCAGCCTGTAACATTCAAGGTAGTTGTTAGGCCTCTAGAGGCCTAAGTGCTAAGAGAAAAGATCTGTGATATTCTACCTGCTCGGAACCCTGGTTTGCTATTGCAGGCTTTCTGGCTCACACACCCTCATCTGCTCTGTGATGGGGGGATCAAGGATGAGCAGGGCCCCAGTCTAGAGGGCTACCCATCCTCTGTCCTTAAAGTGAGTCTGAGCTTCCCCAAACACATAAAAGAACAGTTCTACCATGCTCACATATTTAGTGGGTAGGTAACAAGAGCCTTTAGACTGTATATGTCAAAGAAAGTCAGGTTTGCTAGCAAGTAAGTATATCACAACCAGTGTCCAGATCATTGTGAATTTGAGAATGGCATACACAAGACTATGGACCTGAGTTCTGAAAACCCAGCAACTAACCAAACAGCAACAACAGAAATGCCTAGAAAGCAGCAGTGTTGTCAAAAGTGGAGGCCAGATGCTGTCTCCCCCTTACTGTGCCTTTTGCTGGTTCTACCAAGGGCCAGTGTCCTCACAGTTTACTTATCAAACTTACAGGCGTGGCAGTGGCTATGAGTCCCTTTTGGGACCCGCAGGTTAGAAACAAAAAAGGGTAGCACTCCATCCACCTCCTAGGGAAAAATTACGGAGGAGAGTTTATCTTGGGCCTTGGCACAGGAAATTCCATAAACTGGTCTCTTTCATAAAAAGCTAAAGAAATTCAGACCAAGTTATGTTACGTTGGATGCCAAAGGCCAGTGAGGCCTGATGGGCTTCCCTTCCCTTACTTTCCAAAGCAGACTTGCACCCAAAAGTATGCTTCCTACCTATACAAAGTGAATCTGCCTAGACCTAACTGGCAGAGACATCCTGGAAAATGACAGAGCAAATGACAGAGAAAACCTTCAAAGAAATTGCTTCCCAGGGCCTTGATTCCTGCCCTCTCTGTAAATTTAGCTAGAGAGAGGCAGGCCGTGGCTATGGTTACCAGCTGACATGTTAAAAGGAAACCAACTAGGCCAGGCATGGTGCTGCACGCCTTTAATCCCAGTGCTTGGGAGGTAAAGGCAGGTGATCTCCACGAGTTCAAGGCCAGCTTGGTCTACAGAGCTAGTTCCAGGGCAGCCTGTGTGTGTGTGTGTGTGTGTGGTGGGGGGAACGGACCAAGAAACCAAAAAGGAGCAAACACCCCCAAAAACAACCTCCAACTAGAGCTGGTATAGTGGTGCATACCTTTAACCTTAGCACTCTTAAATTCAAGGCCAGCCTGGTCTATAAAGAGAGTCCCTAGATAGCCTGGACCACATAGAGAGACTGTCTCAAAACAACAACAACAAAGTAACAAACAAAACATCCAAGTGTCCTGAAGAACCAAGCAGAAAACCCTGTGGCAGCAGAATCACAAGTAAAGCAAATTAGGCAGAGCCACCTCATTTTGCCATGAAGCTTTTCTCACTGTGCTCTGTGTACTCTCCGGAGTTTCAAACACTAATTCTGAACCCCACTCTAGCCTTTATCCCACTACATGGAGCAACAGCACCCAGCATGCCAGCTTCAAGATCATTTACTGTTTTGTTTTTGCTTTTTTTAAATCCCAAGCTGGCCCTGAATTTACCAGGTAGCCAAGGGTGACCTTAAACTCCTGATCCTCTTGCCTTCACCTCCAGAGTGCTAAGATCACAGGGACGTACCTCCATCCCTGGCTTATGCAGTGCTGGGGATAAGCCCAGGGCTCAGTGCGTGCTAGGGAAGCATTCTACCAACAGAACTATGTCCCGGCCCCACTTATTGATTAATCAGTTCAAGATCCACATCTTTAATTCATTAAAAAAAAAAAAAAGTATAGCTGGGCAGTGGTGGTGCATACCTTTAGTCCCAGCGCTTTTAATCTCAGTGCTTGGGAGGTAAAGGAGTGTAATACACACACACACACACACACACACACACACACACACACACACACACACACACACACACACACACACACACACCCCAAAATAAAGTAAAAACAAAACAAAACAAAAGGTAAAAAACCTGGAACAAACATACTTTAAAGAATTCTTACCCCAGGACCAATTAAAAAACATCTCCCTTAGAAGAGATGGCTCAGAGGTTAAGAACAGTGGCTGCTCTTCTAGAGGTTCTGAGTTCAATTCCCAGAAACCATATGGTGGCTCACAACTACCTATAATGAAATGGTGCCCTCTTCTGGTCTGCAGGGATGCATGCAGAATACTGTATACATAATAAATAAAGACATCTTAAGAAAGGAAGGAGGAGGGAGGGAGGGAGGGAGGGAGGGAGGGAGGGAGGAAGGAAGGAAGGAAGGAAGGAAGGAAGGAAGGAAGGAAGGAAGGAAGGAAGGAAGGAAGGAAGGAAGGAAGGAAGGAAGGAAGAAAAATGTCTCACTATGCAGCCCTGGCAGGCCTCAAACTTGTAGAGACCTGGCCTGCTTCTTTTTCTTGAGTGTTGGGATCAAAGGTGTCCCACCAGGACCCATGAAGGAAATGTTACAAAGGAGGTTCACTCATTCGTCTCTCAATAGTTAATGAGCATCTCCCATCTACCAGGTTCTATCTTCCAGAAAGTTCACGGTAGAATCTCACACCTATATGGCATACATATATGCATTTTTTAAATGGTAAAGTCAAAGCTAAGGAAAGCTCAGTTGTATGCTTAGCATATGGGAGACTCAGTCCGACCCACAGAACCGAAAAGAATGAAAAGGAGAAATAGGAAATGTAACAAACTGGAAGATTTGGGTCTCTGGTTTCAAGACTTATTACAAAAGGGCAGTCAATGATAAGGTGTGGTGCTAGCACAAGAACATACAGGTTATGGGAAAGAACTGAGGGTCTAGAAATAAATCCATTGTTTTCAACAATGGCACCCCCCAAAAAAATCAGCTGAGAAAAGAATTTTGTTTCCCCCAACAAATGGTGCTGAAAAAAGTGGAAATTCACATCCAAAAGAACTACAAACAGCTATCTCACACTACATACAAAAGACAACCGCCAAGTAGAGCAGAACCCTAGGCATGGAGCTAAAAGAATGCACAGGCGCAGGAAATGGTGTTTTGGATATGACAACCACAGCAAAGCTACTGAAAGGAAAATTAAACAATTGGATTTCAAGAAGCAGAGCTTTGGTGTTTCAATCCTCTGTACCCACCAGTGATTTAACAACCACCTGTTAACTCTAGTTCCAGGGGATCTGATACCCCCCCCCTTCTGGTCTCTACGAGCACTGCATGCACACAGTGAACAGACATGCAGGCAAAATACACATAAAACAGTTTTTTAATGGACAAATTTAATAGCTATCTCTTAAAAAACAAAACATGCAAATGGCCAACAAACAAGGATAAGATGCTCAGCATCACTAGCATCCAGTCTGCCATGTGCATGGGATTCATTCATTAACCCCCTCATTCACATATTCACCCACTCATCCACCTACTCAAGTGTTTTCTGGCTGTAAATTATGAACCAGATTCAATGCTAAATTCTGGGACTACTGAGATGAGTAAGCTGTGTAGCCTACTCATAAAGACATTACAGTCTGGAAGGAGAAATACAGAAACCATGTAAATGTAATATGATGGTACTACAGGCTAACTCTGAAGGGCTAGTCACTTTTTAATATATTTGTAACATAGCATATGAGGTAGAAATTATGTCCATTTACAAATGAGCCAACTGCAGACAGTGCAGTTGAGTAACCTGCCCAATGTCACATTGCTGATAAATGAGAAAACTAAGCTATGAGTCTAGCTCTAGAGCAGCTCTAAAGCCTCAACTCTGGTACGCAAACCCAGAAGAGATGCCTCATCTTCTGGGAAAGGCAGGTCAGAAAGACCAACGCAGACCACGATCCCATGGGCTGTAGAGGGAGAGGAGGACTACACAGGACAGTGGTGAAGGTGAGGTTAGGGATGTAAACGTACACAAGACACATTGAAAAACTACAAACAGCTCATCACAACTTCTGGAAAAGAGCTCTGAGGTAGAAGGGACCTAATCTGCAAGACCTCCTAACCCTGATAAGTAAACACACCCTGTATGGACTTCACAGGACTTCATACACAGGAGCAGCAAGACTATGTTTTGGCAGTAATATAAAGAATGGAGATTTCGTGGGCAGTGAGCAAGACAAAATATAGATATAAGCTAAAAAAAAATGAAGCTACAAACAAAAGCAACACATGATGATAGCAGGGCCCAATCTAAGACCCTGGGTAAAAGCTAGAACACAGGGGTGCAGGTGGATGAATTTCTGTCTGGCTTGAGCAACAGGCAGAGCAAGGAAGTCAAGAGGTGAAGGAAACAAAGAGGCTGCAGGGAACACTTTGCATGACCTAGGGGGCATACCAAAGCATCAGGAATCAACATCATGTTGAGGGTGAGGGAACAGCCAGAAGGGGAAGTCTTTGATAGTAATCGTAAAACTGAAAATATTAAAGTGAACACAGGGAAGACTCATCCCTTCAGGAATGCCGGGACAGCAAGAAAAGCAGAAGAAAGTTGCTCTCATCAAGAGCCAAAGAAGTCTCAAGAAAGGAATGGTCAAGAGTTTCTACAGTGATGGCTCAGTGGCTAAAAGCACTGGCTGCTCTTTCAAAGTACTTGGGTTCAGATTCCAGCACCTACATGGCAGTTCACAACTGTCTATAATTCCAGTTCCAGGGGACCTGACAGTCTAATAAAGTAGGCAAAACACCAATCACATAAATTAAAAAAAAAAATTGCCACGCAGTAGTGGTGCATACCCTTAATCCCAGCACTCTGGAGGCAGAGGCAAGACGATCTCTTGAGTTTGGGGCCACCTGGTCTAGAGTGAGTTCCAGGACAGCCAGAGCTACAGAGAGAAACCCTGTGGGGGGTGGGAAAAAAAGGGGGGGACGACACAGGGACGGGGCGCTGGGGGAGGTAGTCAAGAGAGGAAACACAATACAAGGTAGCTAAATGTCTCTACTATGATTAAGACGGTTTTGAGGTCTGGTGGGCTCATAGCTATTTGGGAGAGTAAGGTCGGAAGCAAGTTGCAGGTCAACCTGAGAAACTGAATGAAACTCTGTCTCAAAATAAAAAGTAAAAAGAAAACTAATAGAGAAAAATAAAATAAAAATTAGAGGAAGTAGGTAAGATGGCTTCACTGCTGAAGAAGCCTGTTACTATGCCTGTATCCTAAGTTTAATCCCCAGAGAACCCACTCCCAAGGTTGTTCTCTGATCTCCTCACACATGGCAAGTAGTCCATATACGTGGGAACACACCGAACAAATTAACTTTAAAAGGGAAGGCTGGGTATGTGAATGGTAGAGAACCTGCCTACTAAGTTCATGGATCTGAGTTCAATTCTCAAAGGCGGTGGTAAAGAGGCAGGTCTAAGTTTCCCACCAATCTACCACAAAGAATACCATTGCCATTTATCCCTGTTTCTCAGTTTTATTTTTTTAGCATATTAATATTGTATCCTGCTGCACAACACAGCCAAGCTGACATCAAGAGTCATGTCTAGCCTAAAATTCCTCAAGCTAATGGACATATACAAAAAAAAAAAAAAAAAAAGTTAGATATGAGCAGTGTTGTGAGCCCTGGCATGCATCATACCTGCAGGCTATAGGGAAAGTTGTGGATTTGTTTACGTACTGGGGATAAGAAGGAAGAGGATAAAGAATACCAGGGGATTGAGGGACCTCTGGAGAATCTGAGGAAGCTAAGGACATTTCCCCCAGAAAAACACATGCAACCCCAAAGCCAAATTTCCCCATACATCTTCAGATAGGTTCAGGGACCTGCCTCCCACTACTGAGTTGAGTATGGTATAGGAGCTTCTCTATAATTTAAACATTTGGGAGGTGAACAGAGAAGAACCTCATGGTCATTCATGACTACCAGTGGAGTTCAAGACTAAGAAAGAAAAGGAGAAAAATAAAGGGGAAGGGTGGAGAGAAGAAGGGAGAAACAAAAAAAAGAAAAGAAAGACTGAAATTTCACTATTTAAGGGCTAGCAAGATGGCTCAGTGAGTAAAGGGGCTTCCTAAGCCTAGTGACCTGGGCTTGATCCCTTACCTGGGATTGATCCCTAGGGCCCACATGTGGAAGGAAAAACCCAATTCCTACATGCTGTCCTCTGAACTCCACACACACACACACACAAATTTCATGACATATGAACACATGCCTACACAGATAGACACACACACACTAAACACTTTTTTTAAAATTTCGGTTTAAGAAACTATAATGCCAGGTTTACTGGCATAATTCCAGTACTCAGCAGGCTGAAGCAAAAGAATAAGAAGTTTAAGAACTTCCTGGGATATATTAAGAGAGATTCTGATGCCCAAAAAAATACTCTTTTGAAGCTGGGCAGTGGTGGTGCATGCCTATAATCCTAGCACTCTGGAGGCCGAGGCAGGGGAATTTCTGTGAGTCCAAGGCCAGCCAGAACTACAGAGTGAGTTCTAGGACAGTTTCTTAGAGAAACCCTGTCTAGAAAAACCAAAAAACTAACAAAAACCCCAAACCCTTTGAATCAAACCAAAGCCACACAGTACAATGGGTGACATAGCAACAATCACTACATAAATTTGGGAGTTTTACTCTCATTGGGAATAAAAATAAACTACCACCATTTCCCAGGACTAAATTAAATAGTTTAAGACAGAATTTAAAAAAAAAAAAATGCTTACTGACAACTGCTCTTTAAGGGGCACTTCCTCAGGGTAAAAGCAGATCCGAGGAATTCTCTGATCCATTCTGTATGGGAGATGCCACTCGTGGTGCACGAAAGCAAAGGGTTTCCTGATAAAAGTTGTTCTCTGACCATCATTTCCTGGCTAGTCCATAGGCTGCGACACTCAGGGAAACCTAGGTGGCTGATGATGTGGGACAGGTGGGTGGGTTGGTCTAGTAGACAGGTCTGGGTCATGGTGGTACATGCTCTTAATCCCATTACTCAGTAGGATCTCTGAGTCTGAGGCCAGCCTTACAGAGGCAGTTCCAGCACAGCCAGAGCTACACAGAGAAATTCTGTCTCAAAAAGAAAAACAAAAAAGAAAAGAGAGAAAGGAAAAAGGGGGTGGGGGGAGCATGACACTGCCCAGGGTTGAATGACAGACAGTCTGGGGTACGTAGAGATTTGCATGGGACAACCAGAGGAACAACTGCTCCCCAACAAGGCCTCACACCATGGGGGTACTCCATCGCAGATGGCCAAGTACACTTGAAGTCTACATGTCAGAACTCCAGCCCCCTCCTCAAGAAGTGCCTTGTCTTTCAGTGCCAAAGACATTCAGCTAGAAGGTTAAGGTGCTGCTGGCAATCACAGAAGTCATAGATGGGTTCAGGGTCCTTAGGACAATCAATCTACTCCGCTATGAAGAATCCCAGGGCCAACTAAACTGATGAAAATGTGGTAGGGGTAGGGGAGGCAAAGTGCACTGGGCCTCATCCTAAAGTGTCCACATAATGCAAAGTATCTGAGCTGACATTAACTCTGTAGGGACTCAGAGGAAAAAAAGCTGCTCAAAACCTTGGCTTAGAATGTTGCCTGCCTAGTAAACATGAAGGGGGGGGGGGGGATCTTTAAAGTGGAAATGAAAACCTGGAGAGAATTTCTCTTGCTAAGTGCTCTAGAAGTGCTATTCCCTGCTTGACTCAAGCAAAGAGAAAAATCTACCTGACTAGGCCCCTTCCTAATACCAATCTCCCTCAGTAGTACCTCAAAATGTACTCTAGAGCCCAGAGACAAGCTGGGTGTGGTGACTCACACCTGCACTCTCAGAACTTGGGAGGCCGAGACAGGAACATTGCTGCAAGTTAGAGGCCACCGTGGAGTAAGTAGCTATGTAAAGAGTATGTCAATAATAAACAAGACTCAGGAACGGAAACAAAAAAGAACTCCCAGACAGTCTTATCCTGTCAAAGTCGTTGGACCACAGGGTATAATCAAATTGGAAAACAAGATAAGAACCACCTCAACTCAGGTGAACTGAAGCCTATGGGACACCAATGAATACTAAGATGTTCTGATGCCATGGTAACGGTAAACTGTTGGCAGGGTTAGTGAGGCAGTCCTAAACTGAACCATGAGTCCAGGTGTGAACTATGTAACAAGAATCTGAGAGCTGTTCACATACTGGGAGAGCTACCTGAGGTGCAGACATTCCAACCCAAAACCTCTTGAAATTGTCGCTGGGTTCATCTAACCAAAAAACTTGAGAGACTCATTAACACTCAGAGGGTGGGCATGCCTACCACCCTGCAGCAGAACCAAGAAACCAAACACTGAACCCTGCCTCTGCTGAATAAAACTAGGGAAGGACGTACACAATACGACTCAAGTGCAGCCCTTCTACTTACTTCCTCAGTGATGCCTAAGGGTGTGTGTGTGGGGGGGGGGGAGTCCAGATATTTTCGCTTGAACATCTTTATTCCACCAAGGATTGCAAGTAGCACTATAAACAAGCATTCACACAGGCCGTCCAAAGCCCACTTGATAACGTGACCCATCCCAGTCCTAATTCCGTGGACATGTCTACCTGGCGGGCCTGCCTTACTGCAAACGCTATCTCCCACGTTGTGCTTGGTTCAAAAGCAGCAGCACCCTCAACTTTCTTCCCTGGTGTTCCAAACACGAACCCTGGAGCAAATATTCGCGGTAAACACACCCAGATCTTTGTTGTACACGCAGAATTCTCCTCCGCTTTCTCAGCTCCGAGAGAGGTGCTGGTTCTCTTGGCCGCCGAGGCCGAGAACTCTCGCCGGGTTCCGGATGGCCCGCGCCTGCCGCGGCTCGCACCCCTTCCTGTCTCGGCTGCCCACGGCGGGCGAGCGTGCGACGCCCAGACAAAAGCTCGGGCCGTCGGCCCACGGGCCGCGAGCGTCCTCCAGCTCCGAGGACCACGGTCCCGGTGCAACTTTGCCCGCGGGAAGCGATAAGGCGCCAGTGCCGCGGGGCCCGCTGAGCCCCACAAGCGCGTGGGCCGCGGGTTGCCGAGCTGAGGAGGGCGCGGTGCGCCCCGCAACTCGCCCGCGGGGCCCGGGCCCGCGCCACCCGACGGCCAGGCCCGCAGGCCCACATTGTCCGCGGCGCCGCGTCCCGCTGCTGCACACGCCCCCTGCCCGCGCCCGCCCCGGGCCCGCCGGCCTCGGCCACCAAACTTTCTCCTTAGCGCGGCGTCGCCCGCCGCCAGTCAGCTCGGCACGTCAGGCAGAAGCTCGCCGGGTCGGGTCGCGCCGCGGGTCCCTCCCTTAGCCCCACCCCGGGCCGCCGACCTGGTCGGGCTCCGATTCATAGTCGTCGTCCTCGGCGCTCACGGACATGGCCATGGCTCATGGTGGGCCCAGACTCGCGCGCGCTGACATGGCTGGAGCAGCGCCGCCGCCGCCCGCAGGGAGCAGGCTCGGCTCACCCTGGCTATAGCGCTCGGGCTCCCGCGCGGCGAAGAGGGAGCCGCCACCACCGCCGCCGCCGCTGCCGCCGCCGCCGCGCGCCTCGCACGCCCGCGCGGGAGGGGGCGGGGCGGGGCCGGTGTTCATGCATATGCATGAGGCGAGCCAGGAAGGGGCTGGCCCCCCGGGCGGGCGGGCCAATGGCGCGGCCGCGGCGCTGGGCCCGCACACAAAGGGAGCCCAGCCTGTGGTGACACGGGGGCGGGCCCCCGTAGAGGGCTGCCGCGGGGCGCGTAGCGTGGGGGACTGGGGTTTCGTGGGGGCGTGCCCAGCGCCCCGCCCGGCTGGGTCGGTGTGCTGCGGGAAGCATATATAGGTGGCTCCTACCGCGCCCGCCACCGCAGCTGCTACAGGAAATGCACAACCGGCCTGGGGTGGGGTCTTTTGTGTGGTCCATAAGGGGTGTCTCGCGAGTGAGTTCCCGGTGCACCGGCCCGCTGGGGACCCGCCCTACGTGCGACGCCTGGCACGGGTTCTCAGGTCCTCTGGCAGCAGAATCTGCTTGCGCTCGGAGATCGCGATCTGATGCCCGCGAGTCCCAGAGGCCCCCTACTCAGAGCCTGCAGGCCTATCGGCCTCAGTAAGAGCTGGGGCCGGTTCCCCGAACGCTGGAACGCTGGACCGAGTCGCTGTCCTCTCTGCTCTTCCGTTTGCCTTTCCAGGTTAACATTCGGAGTCAGATCTGAGGTGGTGCAGGCTCCAGCTGCTTGACCGCGAGAATGCCCCAGATTTGGCCCTGAGGTGGGCGACCCACCCTCTCAGAGGGGAACTCTCCAGTACCCAGGAGGTGACCTCAGAGACCTTACAGGTGCTACCGCAGTCTAGAGCTCAGTAATCCTAGGAGATTGGCCAGGAAGGTGTAGGTATCTGGGTTCTTCAACAGTGAAGGATTCTTATCATTTTACCCCAGAAACAGTCCAACGCGGCAGAAAATCGTTGCTGGAAATCTAGACTGACCTTTATTCCAACAGAAAGCCTACCAGCATTTATATGTCAACAACTCTTCCCATGAAAGATAATGACTTTTAGCCCAGATGACCAATGTTATTACAGGCACCCAAATTACTGAAACACGAACCACTACGGAGGATAACTTAGCTGAACAGCTAACTTAGCTGAGCAGCGGACGTACATACCACACATCTATCCAAGATGGCACTACAGACACCCATACCTGTTGCTGCTCTGTGTATAAAATGGGAAGGATTTACTGAGAGGTTTTCTCAAGAATAAGCTTTCCAACAGCAGCAAAGTCAGATGACCAGTTGTGGGCATTCAACTGTTAACTTTCATGTAGGTCAGGACATACATAGTGGGTACAGGAAGGACCGGTATGTTTGTTATATGGGCTTTCCATGAAGCGGGATGTGTGGTGGGGTCCTTATAAATTAAAACTCACGAGGCTTCTAGCGGAGCCGACAGGAGTAAATAAGCGGGATGTCAGTTTTACTGAGTGGAGTTTAACAGTCTCTGAAATTTATATACCCATTGACACTATGGAAGAACTCCCAGTAGACTTGCTCTTTACTGAACACATCTATGCTGACTTTCCTCTTCCATTTTGTATTTTTCACAGTCCATTCAAGGTTAAAAAAAAATAAAATAAAAGCAAAAGATGACTCCACACACACATTTCCCTCTACCCACAAAGCTGCCCATGTATGAGCTTGTAGGAAATGCTCCACCCAGGAAAAAACCAGGTTAAGCCAAAAAAAATTAGAAGGAGCAAGGTTTTGGGGAAGGATGCTAACCATGGGTCTGGGGTGCATCTTGGTGGTGTTTATCTAGGATGCACATACCCAACCTTTCATCCCCAGAAGAAGAAAATGGTTTTCTTTCTCTGTCACTGGTCAAATCTGCAGAGACTCCAAACAGCATAATACATCAGGAGCAGCCTGGACATGGGATTCCCACTCCCCCTCAGGTCTCAATTAAGAATGAGAAGCACAAGTCTATTTAAGAGACCTGTCTTCAGGCTGATTTCCTTTGAGGACTCTCAAAAAAGATCACTTTTTTAACCGAAATAAGTAAAACGACACATTTCTCATCGTGGCTCAACAAAGAGAAAGGGAAAGTGCCAAGAACCAAGCTGCAAGGAACTCCAAAACCATTCATCAGCTCAGAGCTGGAAGGCAGGGGAATATATGGGCACAGGTGAGAGCCAGAGGATCCCTTATCTAACATCATCCAGAGAAAGGTCCACGCCCCCCCCCCCCCCACCAAAGTGCTGCACGGGGCATGCTAAGATCACAATCGAGTTTAAGGTCATAGAACAGGCAAGGTTTACTGTCCTACGAGCTGTTCCCCACTCCCACCCCACCCCTTCAGGGTAGATGAAGACGCTGAGATGAGACTCAGCTAGAAAGCGAAAGGATTCCATTCCAATTTGATCCTGGCCCCAGTGAAGAAGATGCAGAAACTACAACAAACTGGTTTGTCACATGGCTAGTTTGGGTAGCACACATCTTCCAGTTTAACACTCAGGAGGCAGAGGCAGGAGGATCTCTGTGAGTTTGAGGCCAGCCTAATCTTAGGTATCAAATTCCAGGCCAGCCAGGACTACATAGTGATGCCTGGTCTCAAAGCCAAACAAAAAGACTTGTCACAATCCAATTGACATGCTGATTGGAGCCAAGAGAGAAAAAACCCTCTTACTAGGCTTTTGTTCTGAGATGAAATCTTTTGTGTGTGTGACCCTGGCTGGAGTAAGCACTTTGGATGTAGCCCAGGTTGGTCACAAACACTCAACAATCCTACTGCCTCAGCCTCTGAAGTTCAAGATTTCCAGGTGTCCGTAAACACAACCCCATCCTGCTAGATTTTTATAAATTGTGAATTCTCATTTTAAACACAATACCAAGGAGGGCAGGTGGAGTTAGGATGCTGGCTTGATGTTTGTTCTTACCAGGGGAGACAAAAAACCAAGTAATACCCATACTGAGTTATCTTCTGAACATAAGGTACCTGCCAGCCTCAACCCACAGTCCAAACGCCTCTTAGGAGATCCCTCTCTTGGTACTCTCAAGGGGCTTCTCTATCTCTCTCAACCAAGTTTCCTTTTGCTAACCAGTGCAGTTATCCAACATCTGTTTTGTGTAGATAGGGTTCCAGACTGTATACAAAGAGACAGGACATTCCTTACCCAGCAGGATTACCACCTTACATTGTCCTGTTTTCTACCAGCTTTGGCTGTTCCTCACTCAACCCTGGCCTCATCGGGAGTGGCCTTGAAGAACTGAACACTCTCCATGCTCCATATAGGCAGAACTCTCTTCTGTTTTTAGAAAGTTCTCAAGGCTGGTGCCACTATGCCCATGGTACTTGCCCTGAGCCAAGAGGAGCCAGAGCTTCCAGCCCATGATGAGTAAAACAAAACTGAACTAAACAAAAATTCCCAGATGCCAAGTCCTCCCTGGTCACAGGATCCACCCACTTTCTCTCTCTTTGGGTGTCACTGAATGTTATTCTATAGGCACCTATCGGATCTTGAGACTTGAGGAATAGTTCCTAGATCTGCCCAGACTTAGCCTCACCCCGGGAAGGAAAAGGTAATGTGCTAAAATGAAAAAAGAAGAAACACATCAAAAGGGGGGAAGAGGCCATATGTGAATGGCAATATACCGACAACCTAGAACACAGTGCAGACGCAGGACCTGCATTCCTAAGATTTATAACTCTTCTTTATAAAGCAAGCTACAGGAAGGTGTGTGCAGGATATATCATTTAAACTGAGCTTTGTAACATATGCCTAGGATCCCAGCCACCCGAGAGGCTGAGGCAGGAAGATGACAAATTCAAGGGCAGTCTTGGCTAGAGTTCAAGGAAAACCTGAGCAAATTGGCAAGAGCTTATGTTAGAATTAATGGTATACATACATCAACTGGGCATGGGAGATCATGCCTTTAATCCTAGCACTGCAAGCAGAGGCAGGTGGACTTCTGTGAGTTTTAGGACAGCCTGGTCTACCTATCATTCTTGGCCAGCCAGAACTATTGAGTAAGACCTTGTCTCAAATAATTATTTAAAAAATGACTAGTATAGTAAAAGATAGGAGAATATGGTGACTCGTGCCAATAACCCCACGACCTGGAGACTGAGAAGCAAGGACTGATAGCATTTGAGGCACACTGAAGCTATACAGTGAGTTCCAGGCCAGCCCGAGTTACATGAGATCCTGTCCTAAGAAACAACAGTAACAAAACAGGGATAGTGATGGAATGCTCACTTCACCACCGTCACAAGGGTCTGCACAGCCATCCTATAGGTGAGACATTGCCGAGATCACCAAAGTTCAGAGTGCTTTTACGGACCCCATCTCTCATTTTACTCTATGTATGTGGATTGGTTTGTGCACAAACTAAGCACACACCCTATAAAGGTGCTGTACCCCAGCCCCTCCAATCTTGTGTCTTTCCATGGACTCCCAGGGCTATAAACCAGTCTCATCTCCTTTTATACGGTCTGAAGGTTCAATGAGTTGCTTACAGTAAAACTTCAACTAATATTTATGTTTGTTTAATAATGAATTAAAGGAGTGAACAGCAAAATAATGATGATGATAATGAAGCAGAGAGTTCTTTCTTTTGTTACATGGTTATTTTTCTCCAAAACAGAACCCAGGGCCTCACTCCTGTTAAGCAAGTATTCAATTCTCACCGTACTCTGAGCCCTGATGCCAATTCTCAACCATTGCCCTCAATTTACCCACTTCTGGAAATGGTCAGACTGGGGACATATCTACCTTCCACCAGGACTCTGGTTCCAGCTAAGGGAGGAGGTCCTTCCCAGTGTAAGGCCCCTTTCTTTGTGTCCATATCCCAAATACCATGGCTAAAGCTTAGAAGCATTTTTCACAGACCCAGGTCAGGAAAAGAGTACAGAGTCTCCGGGAGCCAATTGCAATGAGTCGCTGGAACCCTCCTGAGCCAACTGTGAACAGGCCTGTTAGAACAAACAGAAATGGCAGAGCTTGTCTGCAGAGGGCCATCCTAATGCAAGGCGTCATTTATGCTTAGCCGCAATAAAAAAAATGCACGCCTCAATAGTTCTACAGTTATTTTTCTGTCTGCCTCTCTTCAATAATCCTTGCCTCGATAAAGGGTAAAAGCAAAATGTTTTGCTATGTTGCCTGGGCTAGCCTCAAACAAACGAGTCTCTTGCCTCAGCTATTCCAGTACCAAGATTAGAGGCCTGTACCACCATGCCTGCCTGCCTAGCAAAAGGTATTTTGGAGAATCAGTCTTAATCTATAAGGGAAATAAAAGGCATTTATGAATCTTGCCACATACCAAGTTAGGAGTCTAGGATTACCTGGTAAAACTGGTTAGAAGAGCATCATTTTGACAAATCCAGGTTGCAGTAATTATAGTTAAAAAAATTGCTAATGCTACTTAATTGCTTATTTACCCCCTCAAGACACATTCCACAGCATTTAGAAACCACATGGATTTATCATATGGGTATTCTCAATAGACGGAGCTTTCTGTTAAATGGAGATTTGGTGGCTCCATTTTGTTTGTGTTCTCACAAACAAAGCTTGCCTGAAGATCAGAGGGCAGAGCCATCCACTAGTTAACCATAGACGCCAGGCAGTGGTGGTACACACCTTAACCCAGCACTTGAGAGGAGGAAGCAGGAAGATCAGGAGTTCCAGGCCACCCTAGGCTACATGAGATTGATCCAGTCTAAAAGAGAAACTGGAGCCAGGCAGCTGGAGGCTCTCTTTAATCCCAGCATTTGGAATCTCATGCCTTTGATCCAACACTTGGGAGCTATGTGCCTTTAATCCCATCACTGGGGAGGTGGAGACAGAAAGCAATATGGCCTGGTGGAGAGAGGAATATAAAGTAGGAGACAGGAGCTTGCCCCGTCCAGGTTGAGGAGTCCTAGAGGTAAGAGGCAGCTGTGGCCGCTCCTTTGTTTCTCTGATCTTTTGGCATTTACTATGATATCTGGCTCCAGATTTTTATTATTAAAATCAATGAGGGTTCAAGCTACAGAGGTTCCTTTCCTAATTAAGTCTCTCCACTTTAAACAAAATAAACCTATATTTACATGTACTGGAAGATTTGAGACTGTACAAGATGTTTTTAAAAAAAATAACCAATTTAACAGATAACTAGCACTGACCTAAGAGATGGTTTCCCATCATCTATTCCAATTCAGAATCAGTCCTGACTTTAAAAGTCACTATTTGGGATTAGAGAGATGGTTCAGTGGTTAAGAGCACTGGCTGCTCTTACAGAAGACATGGGTTAAGCTCCCAACACCTCATGGTCTCTCTTAAAAGCATCTGTAACTCCAGTTCCAGGGGATCCAATTCTCCTTTTCTGGCCTCCACAGGCATGGGGCGTGCACTCTGTACACCAAGATACAGGCAGGCAGAGTGCATTCGCGCACACACTCACACACACACAAGAAATAAATCTTCTTTCAAGATAGGGTCTCTCTGAGTAACAGCCCTGGCAGTCCTGGAACTCACCTTGTAGATCAGGCTGGCCAAAAACTCAGAGATCCACCTGATTCTTCGTTCCTAGTGCTGGGATTAAATGTATGCGCCACCACTGCTCTGCCCTGCAACCCCCTCTACCCTGCCCCCCCCCCCTTAAGTTACTTTCCTTCCTTTTTGAAACAGGGTTTCACTACAGGGTTGCCTTCTAACTTGCTACTTAGTTCAGGCTCAATTTAGACTTGCTTTTTAAAAGTTTTGTTACATTTTACTAATGTGGGGAGGGGTTTTGTGGGGGGGGGGATCATGAACCTTTAACAGTGCACACATCAAAGAGGTAAGATGACAGACTGTCGGGGTAGATTCTTCCACCACATGGAGCTCAGGGATCAAATTCAAATATATATGTATGTATGTGTATTTGCACACACACACATATTTTAAGGCAGTGTTTCTCTGTATAGTACTGGCTAGCCTTAAACTCAGAGATCCGCCTGCCAAGTTTAAGGCAGTCATCCTTACCTATTGTGCTATCTCATTAACCCTGAGTCAGAGTTATTTAATCCCCCTATTAAGCTCCATGTTAAGTATAAATGTTCACGAAATTTGGATCAAAGAAGTAGGTTCTCCTAGGGACTGGAGGTGGAGGTTAGTGAAGGAGTGCTCTACCCACTGTGATTTGATCCCCAATAGAGTTGTGTGCACATATACAATTTAACCCATGCCCTGCCCCCAGTTGAAACTCTGAGAGGCTCTACATGCATAGAATGCTAGCGTTAACTGGGCTACAGTACTCAGAATGCTTGTGATTGACTGATTGATTGATTGGTTAACTTTTGAGAAGGGTTTCTCTGTGGAGTTCTGGCTGTTCTGGAACTACTTTGTATAATAGGCTGGTCTTAAACTCAGAGATCTGCCTGCCTCGGCCTCCTGAGTGCTGGCATTAAAGGCATGTGCCACCATTGCCTGATGAATGTGATTTTAAAATTATTTTCTGGTGGTGCAGCAGCTCATGCCTGTAATCTCACTATTAAAGAGGCTCAAGTAGTAGGATCACCTGAAGTTGGGGCTCACCTACATTACATAGTTGAGTTTTGGGACAGCTCAAGACGATTATCTAAAAAAAACCAAACAAAATAAATATTTCTGAGCCAGCCAAGTCGAAGCAGGAGAGTCAAAGTCATTTTATCTTACAAACTGAATTTAGGTCAACCCAGTTACATGTGACCCTGCCTCAGAAAGAAAAAAATGTAGGAAGCTGAGGAGATAACCAAGCAGGGTGCCCTGTGGTGCAGCCATTAAGACCTGAGTTTGAGCCCCAGAACCAGTGTTAGGTCTCAAACCTGAGACAAAGGGCTGAGCTGCCTATGTAACAAAGCAAAGCCGACACTGGCAGCCAGGTTCTCTCTGAATCTCTCAGTCCCTGACATACCCTTTCCCCAGCTGCCCAACTGTTTTGGTTACCTGCTCCTTTCGTCCGTCCACTGTCCTGGCCTATTGGTTTGCCTCTCCTCTCTTCCTTTCTCTTTCCAAGGCTCAGGTCATGTCGAATTTGGACTCTCCCAAATGTCCCCGCCTCTGGCTGTACGCTCCCCTTTTATCTACAATAAGCTTTCTCCTGCACCATACCTACAGGCAGTCATGTTCTTTCCTCTACTGTCTCTTTCTTTTTCTTTTGGTTTCCATTCATCTGATGCTGGAATCAGGGGCCAGTTATGTTCTTTCTCCCCCATACTCTAAGTAAAAGGCTGAGTGTGTCGGCATGCAGGAGATAGGAGGAACCCAGGGTCGCTGGCCAAGCTAGCTGACTGAATCTGCAAGCTCCAGATTCTGTGAGATGTGCTGCCTCAAGAAAATAAACTGCCTGCTGGGTGGTGGCAGCACACACCTTTGGCACACACCTTTAATCCGAGAGGAGGTGGCGGGCAGGTGGATTTCTGTGAATTCCAGGAAGCCTGGGCCACAGAGCAACACAGAGAAACCCTGTCTTAGGGGAGGGGGGAGCCTCTTTGCTTACCATTCTTCTTCTACATCTACACCAATGAAAATCCATGAGGGTATCATCACACCAAAACAGGAAACAAACAAATAAGCAAAAATACAGAAAACGTTTGACCAAATTCACGCATAAAGGCCATTAAGCCAAACTGACAATCTTTCCTTTTTCGGAGGGTTCTCGCTATGTGGCTCTGTCGCTATGTGGCTCTGACTGGACTGGCACTGAGAAAGCCACCTGCCCTTACCTTATTGCTGAGATTAAAGTAGGTGTGCATTGTACCACTACACTGGGCTTTGAGTTTCACACTGCAGCCGAGGCTGGCCTGGGACTCAGCAATCCTCCTGCCTCAGCCTCCCACATAGTAGATTACAGGTATGTGAGCCATTAAAGTACTAAAGTGGCTGAACACATGGGTGAAGATGTAGACAGGTGCAGAAACAGATCCTCTTTTGCAAACCAGAATTGCTCTTTTGCATGAGTTTTAATTTCAGTAGAGTTTTGATTAATTTAAAACAAAATATGATATTCAAGATAATTAAAAGTGATGATGATGATAACAGGCTTGCTCTAAGAATAAAGAATTGACCATATAAGAGCAAAAAAAAAAAAAAAAGAAAGAAAATCGGCATTAAAATTGTATATATTTACTTTGCATGTATGTGTAAGTGTGCCACGGTGTGGAGATAAGAGGACAGCTCATGGGAGTCAGGACCCTCTTTCTACCATGTGTGTCTCACAGAGGTTACTCTAGGTGCCAGGCTTGGCTGCAGTGCCTTTATCCATGGAACCACGTTATTGGCCTACAAAAGGCATTTAGACCTGGGTTCAGCTCACAACTGCCTTTAACTCCAGTCCTGGGGAATCTGATGACTTCTTCTGACCTCCTTGGGTACACATAATGCATGCAAACGAACCATTCACATACATAAAATTAAAATAAAAAACATCACAGTTTATAAAAAAAAAAAGTCAAGTGTCCTTTGGCAAATAAGTAAACAAAATGTTGTGTATATAAAAATGTGGTGCAGATACACACAGCGGAATTCTGCCTAAGAAGGAGATTTGAATTCATTACCATAAATGAAATAAATTAGTCAGTAAATTAGTGGTGCCCATAGGTCTACAATCCCATTTATGAGTTTCAGTCTGACTCAAACCAAGCAACACTTATGTCTTTTTCCCTTTTCCCCCTCTAGACAGGGGTTCTCTTTATAGCTCTGAACCTCCCCAGGCTTCCCAGGTACTACTTGGATTTTCTGGCTGTAATAGAAATCAGGCTTCACTCTTGCTTCCAAGCCTCACTTACTTCCCTTGTGTGCAACTAAGTGTTTCCTCACCCTCAACTAGAAACACTGGGCATCCTTCCTCGGTGCCAGGAATCAAATAGATTTCACCCAGTTTCGCGGTGTTTTTTTTCTGGATTTTCTAAATTGGAAGGATAAGTTATCTAAAGGCATTATGTAGCCAACCACCCTAACAGTGAGAAATTAAAAGAAGGGGGGGAAAAGAAGAAGAGGAAGGGGGTTGAGGGGGAGGGTGGGAAGACTCACTGGTAATATATGACGGCATCTGATGACAACTGGCAAATACTGGTCACTGTTCTGGAAACAGGTCAGCAGCAATGGACAAAAGATCACTTAGTACCTGCCAGACTTTCTCATGACTTCACCAACAACACCAGCCCTTCACATCTCAATTGCTTTCCAAGAACATGTCTGAGGCATTAGTAACACAGCCGAGCAGGTTATCAGGCACAAATCGAAATCCTTGGCTACAGGCTTTAATTGCAGGTTACTTCGGCTAAGTCCTGTCTTGAGGTTCTAATAATGTGTTTCTAAACGACACAAATAAATGCTGACAAATGCCAGCATGGCAAGATCTTCCCTGTTGAGGATGATGAAGGGGCTGCCTGGGTCTGAGGGTCAAAGAGGACCAGAGAGCGCTGGAGCTCTGTTCCTTTCAATTAGGGTTCTTTTAGCAGCTCGGCAGGACTGCTCCTGGAAAGTACAAGACAGAAGTCCCTCGGGTCACCATCAAGACTCAAGAATCTGGGTGAGCAGGTCAAAGGGAACAAAGAAATGAATCTAAGTGGCTAAAACTTTATCTTTAGAAGCTTCTGGAAGTTTCTGCCACTGAGTTCATTCATTCAACAAATTACTTCCCAGGCTCCTGGTATCTTGGGAAAGTTTGGATTCAACAGATACAAAACGAGTCAGGCATGGTGATGAATTCCTTTAATCCCAGCACTTGGAAGGCAGAGGCAAGTAGGTCTCTGTGAGTTCAAGGCCAGCCAGGGTTACAGAATGAAATCCTGTCTCATACTAAAATAAAATAGCCAGGAGTAGTGAGCTTTAATCCCAGCACTTGGAAGGCAGAGGCAGGCAGATTCCTGTGAGTCTGAGGCCAGCCTTGCCTACCTAATGAGTTCTAGGGCAGCTGGGGCTATGTAGAAAGACTCTATCTCAAGAAACCAAAAATCAAATAATAGATAAGGAGGAAATTAATAAGACAATCTTTAGTGTCAAAAGGCTAGTGGAGACAGAGGCCAGAGGACTGCTGTAGGCCTGAGGCTAGCCTGGCTACATAGAGAGTTCAGCCTTCACTAAAAAATGAGACACTGTTAAACCAAAACCAGATAACCCATCATCACTGCCATAAAAAAAATGTAGATTATAACATAACGTCAAAGTTGGGGGGGGGGGGATTGATCAGTCTGTCCATCATGATCTTGGTAGGAGAAAAACATGAATGCCACTATTATCAGATCTGAGTTGGAAAAGCTTATAGTGGGCAGTGTGGCCTTCAGTGGCTACAGTCAGTCAACAACAATGATCTCACAAAGAGAACATTGGGGAAGTGACTTTCCTTAGCATTACCACCTTCCCATTTCCTATGGAATAAGACCCTGTCTCAAAATATCAAGGGCTGGGGATCTATCCAAGGATGGAGCACATGCTTATTATGCACAAAGCCCTGGGGCCATTCACTGGAACACACAGAAAATAAAAATGGTATGTGTGTGTGTGTGTGTGTGTGTGTGTGTGTGTGTGTGTGTGTGTGTGTTTTCATCTACATGCATGCAAAAGCCAGACAACAACCTCAGTCACCCTTCCTCACCTTCCACCTTATTTTTTTGAGACAGGGTCTCTCACTGAACTAACTAGAAACTCACCCATCTGGCTTAACTAGCTAGACCACAAGCCCCAGGAATCCTCCTGCCTCTGCCTTTCAAGGGCTGGGAATGCAGGTAGAAACTGCATCCCCCCCCCCTTCCCTTAACTGGTAGTGATGATGTGAACCCAGGTTCCCGCACTTTCATGATAAACACTTTACCGACTGAGCCATCTACCCACGCCCAGGATGTTAACTTTTGTGCAACACATATCTCATCACAATAAAACCCATCCCTCCAAAACAGGACTCTTCCAATGATTCCCTAGGACTCTCACATCACATCTAAACTCTTTTCCACGACCTCCAATATTCACTAGCTCACTCTAACCCCACCTGACTCACCCATGTCAGTGTGACCGCCACCCACCCAACCCTCTAATCCTTCACCCACAAACCTAATTTCTAGGTCCCTTCCACCTCCCTCTAATAAAATCAAAACTAGTCCAACACACCACCATTATCCACAGCACTTGTTCATTGGTCAGTCACCTCTTCATTGTCCAGCAAACGGGAGGAGGAAAATGAACCAAGAACTACTAATACTCTCCAGGAGAAACAGGGCTTCCACTCTTTGGTCACATCATCCCTTTCAATCATTTAGTCAATCAATCAATCAATCAATCAATCAATCAATATATTGAAACTTTGTTTAAATGTATTTCTCTTTAAAGACATCTCAGTTAATATATATGGTTGATTCATTACCACTGAAGCCATGGCCAGAAGGAGGCTCATTTGACATGTATTTCCTCTGCATGTCACAACCTGTGCTCCAGAACAATGACAGAATCACAGCATTGTGCTTGGGGCAACTTAAACAGCAAAAGGACACTTGCTTCCATTTTGAGAAATAAAACCCTGCAACATGTCAGCTGGGAATGAGCATGTCAAGTAACTCAAAGTTTCCCTCCATGATGTTCATGCGTCTATCTGCAAAGGACCAGATGTGCACTGAGTATTGCTTTGAGGGCCACAAACAAGTTGATAACAGACAGATTTCACAAATACAAAGGCCCATAACTAAGACTTGATTAAACTTGAAAATAAGCCCCAATGTTTGTTTGCCTCAATGGGATATCCATATGCTGAATATTTAACCTACACAAGCCAGCAGTCGGAACTCTAGTCAGACACACACACACACACACACACACACACACACACACACACACCCCATCGGCCTACATCTACTCCACGAGCAAGGTTCACAATGAAGTTCTTGCTACCAAGACTCACCAGAAGATATAAACTAATATAAGCATGTGTGGAATCAGAGCCTGCACATATCTGGTTAGAGACCTGGGTTCTCACTCCTAACTCTTGGAACCTGAATGTCTCCAAAAGGCCATGCATCAAGGACCCATTCCTAGTGAGGCACCAAGAGAAGGAGGTGACTGAGGCCTAAGTCAGGCATGGTACGGTCACAGAGTTTGGTAAGCTGATGTAGAAGGATTACTATGCGTTCAAGGTCAGCCTGAGCTATAATAGCTACTGTCAGACTAGCCAGGGATGCATAGGAAAAACTTATCTCAAAAACAGGGGTAATCCTGCTGCTGGAGACAGCTTAGCAACTAAGAGCACTTGCTGCTCTTGAGAGGAGGGGGGCTTTAATTTCAAGAACCCTCACAGTGGCTCACAACCACCTTTAACTCCAGTTTCAGGAGATACAACACCCTCTTCTGACCACAGCAGGCACACTGCACACACACGGTGCATGACATACATGGAGGCAAAATACACAGCAAAGAAAGGTGAAAAGCAAAAAAAGAAGAGTTCAAGAAGAGCCTGGGCTGTATGTTGAGATGCATCTAAAGGGGGAGAGGGAGGGGGTCTCCTGGTCACTGAGGTATGCATCTGAGCAGGAACAGGCACATATGTTGTATAGCAGCTTTCTCTGAGATCAAAGCATTACATCCTGCAGGAAACTCCTTATGCAGGAAAAAAAAGCTTCAGGAAGGCCCTGAAACTGACCAGATTCACTAGGTCCCTCCCTCCCAGAGTAAGCAATAAAAGCTGAAAGTAACCCCAACAGAACTCACGGTTCACCAAGTTGGACTTTATTGGTATCTGTACTTTGATCTGACATAGGATCCCTACCTGGGATGAATAAACGTGTATATTGTGTCTCCCTAAGAAAAGTTCTGTCACACAACACAGCTCACCTGAGTAGAAACAAGCAGAACCTAAGATAAGGTGGGGAGGTCTGGGTGCAGGGTCCTAGCTATGGGTAGCAAGCATGTTACTGAGGATGAGAAGCCTAAGGAGGGTACATCTGCAGAAGAAATTCCGATAGAGTTGTCCTTCCCTGTATGGTGTGCATCAGGTGCCTTTGTGTGTGACGACGGTTTTATGTTTCTTACTATGGGTAGTGAGACACACAAGTAAGGCTGAGCCATCATGATTAGAAGTATCAGTAGCATGAACACAGAGATGCCCTGGAGAGAGTGGAAAGCTTAGAGGAAAGTTAGTCTTCAAGCTGAATGCACAGGAGTCTAAAGTATTAGCAGCAGCAGCAGCAGCAGCAGCAGCAAAGGTTGCCTGGCCTCGCTTGTGTAGTTAGAAATGCATCTGATGCCAAGATGGTGGCCAGGCACGAATTTGTATAAAAGAGGGATTTCAACAAGGAAAGGAGATGTGTCAGCATCCTCTGGGTCAGCCTCTGATCTATAAAGTCAGCCTGATAAACGAGAGGGTGAGATGGAGGTGCTGGCTTGATGCTTTGTTAAGGCTGAGGGTGCGTGGGGAATACAGATTAGATCCGTTCTCAAAAGTCCTTCCTGGGACCCAAGAATTTGGAACTAGGAGGACATCATGAGAAAAGAAGCAGAGGTATCCCGCAGGTCTGACCTTTAATAGAACAAAAAAAGGAAAATATATAATCCATTATGCAGATGGGGTATTGTCAACGGTCCAGTGTAAAAAAAAAAAAAAAAAAAAAACTATGGTACTTAGGGAATACTCAGTGCCCCCGAGCTGCTAGAATTGGGGAACACTTTTAAGCAAGCATTGAAAGAACCTGTCCCAGCCTGGCTTGTGAGGCTATAGGACATGAAAGGGATCAGTCTAACTGCTGTGGAAGCAGGAAAACTGAGGGATGTAACTACCCATCCTTCTTGAAGGCAAAGGCTACATAATCCTGTGAGGGAAAACAGTTCCTGATGAACTGGAGTATCAAAGAAGCCATTAGGAACACTTGTTTACCTGAAGTTCCCAGGAATGTCTGGGAATAGCCAATGGTAGAAGGAGGGGGTGGGGAACACTATAGAGGGGACTAAGAACAGGGAAGCTGGGAATGCACCTCAGGTCATCCGGCCAAACAAAACTATGTTCATGGAGAATTAAAGAGAAAACTGATAAACAGGAACTTCCAGATTGGTATGAGACGGTAGTGGCCTCGCCGCGCGCCCGTGTGAGATGGGATCTTTATGAAGAGAGGTGTTGGCAGACCTGAGGGAGCTAGACTATCACATGAACTGAATTCATCAAGTACTAGAGCACATGGGAAGAGACGTGTCAACAGAGTGGGTTCTAGCCAAGTCCCCTGAAATGTGGCTAGAGTTGTGTCAAGCTGCGGTTCCTAGGAAACATAGTAATAGAAAGCCAAACTCTATGCTTGTGAGTCTTTCAAAGATTCACAATTCACCAAAGGGGTTAAAGAAACAAAAGGGAGGGAGATACAAGTGGTCCCTAATGGCACGTCTTATGGAAGACGGTGTCCAGGGCGGGAGCTACCCAAGCTACTCCTCTGATGGGGTAGCCGGCCAAGGCCATACATGGTTCCTGGAGGCCTCATGCCAAGTGATGGATTTATTTGTCCCCCCTAATGTTCAAAAATACATGGACACCGGTGAATACCGGAGCTGACTGTACCTTAATTCATGGCCACCCCAAAAGCATCAGGGATAGGTGGTAATAGTAGGTGGATATGGAGATAAGGCAGAACAGGTCAAAAGGACTGATTGTTATTCCAGGAGAATACAATGTACATTTCCTCAATGCAAGAACACATTTGGGGGTGGATATATTACTGGCCTACACCCTGTACCACTGTTGGGGAGTTTCACAAGAGTGTACATGAGGAAGCTAGTTATGTGTGGTCGGACAAGATGGAAACCTACAGAACTGCCCCTTTGGAGTAGGGTGGTAAAGGTTAAGCAATAGACTGCCCGGGGGCCATGATAAAACTACAGAAACCATTAGAAAATTAGAAAAGGTTGGACTAAACAGCTCAGAGCCCTCTCATCATCCCAAAATGGCCTGTGAAAAAAACAGATGGCTCCTGGGGAATGACTGTGGATTACAGAGAGATAAGGTCATCCACTCCACCCCCATCTACAGTGCTGTACAGCCACACTGCCTAGACCTTGCTAATGCATTTAAAAAAAAAAAATTCCTTTGGCTTCTGGGTCCCAAGATCAATTTGCATTCATGAAGAATAGTCAACAGTAGACAGAGTACTTCTACATTGGTCATGGCTTGGTGGCCTGAGACTTTCCTTGCTTTGTTACCCTGTCCACCCACTGTAAAAAGGTCTCATTATATAGATGCCGTAATGCTGAACTCCAAGGGTTTTGCAGATCTCAAAACGCATCTAAAGAAACAAGGGTGGAGATACATCCACAGACGATGCAAAGGCCAAGCAAAGCTGTAAAATTCTCGGGGGGAATTACAATCTGGTAAAATGCCTACCATACTCGACAATGTTATTGGCAGAATCCTACAGTAGCCTGTGCCCGTCAATGTAAAGGAGCTATAGGCATTGGCAGGGTTGGGGATGGTGGATATTGGCAGATTTCCCCACCCCATCTTCCCTAGGCAGCCAGCCCATCCTCTGTAAAACTTGATAAAGAAAGGTATTCTGTCGGATTAGGACACAAAGGCCCAAGAAGCTGAGGGACAGGTTAACCAGCTCTGTGCCCCACTATCCCAGTATCCCTTCCAATTAGAAATCACCAGAAGTTCAGAAGGGTGTGGGTTACGGCAAAAGCAAGCTGAGAAAACAGGTTCTGGTCTCAGTCATGGAGATGAGCAAAAACTGTATGCACAGGACCAGGACAGCAACTGTTAGCAGGATATAAAGCATGGCAACAGGTGGAATCTATTACGAGTTCCAGCCCAGTGACTGTCAAAACAGCTTCACAATAAAGGGCTGGATTGAAGGCCTCCTGGCCAATCCTCTTTCTGATGTGGCACATAATCATACTCTATAAAGGTACTGTGCATGCTTCCAACAACAAGGCATGGTGTCTACCATCCCCATCACCAATGCCATGCTGGCTCCTAGGACCACTGTCCTTTAAAGCCACTAGGAATCCCCCAGTAATGGAACCAACAGCTAAACCAGTTAAAATCCAGGAGGGGAGACCAGTTACCATGTAGATGCCTTCAACACAGACGGCATTAGTAGACACACCAAACAAGAATGGGCAGCTATAACAAAACACACAAACACAGATACCATGCAGCTGGAAAACAGAGAAGACAAAAGTAGATAATGAGCGGAGTCAGGAGCAGCATGGACAGCAGTAACTCATGAGAGTTGGCCTGTGACAGTCTGTACTGACAGGCTGTATCTAGAGGCCTCGCTCTATGAATGGCCCAGTGGGAAACGGAGACTTGGCAGGTGCTGGGTCCATCACAATAGGCACAACAAATGGGGATGGAAATATATAACAGAGTTCAATAGGGATCCGTGGTAGTTTTCCATTTGGCCGCCCACATCTCATTAAGTCTCCTTGGAAATTAGGAAGCAGATACCCTTACCAAGATATGGATCATTTCCCCTCGGATACCCTTGGAAGTTGCCCACTGAGTCCACATAAAGTCTAGTCATAAAGGATCCAATATAGGTTGTAAAATAGCTAAGGCTGCTGGCATTCCTGTGAAATATTCTGCTATTTTCCATGCTGTCAAAACATCTGAGGCCTGGCTCAGTGGTTAAGAGCACTGACTGCCCTTCCAGAGGACCTGGGCTCAGTTTCCCACACCTAAAAGGCAGCTCACAACTATCTGTAACTCCAGTTCCAGGGGACCCAAAATCCATGGCAAAACACTAATGTACATAAAATAAACAAACCGAAGATCCACCTGAGGCCTGTTTATGCTTCAACAATAGGTACTCTGAAGGGACATGTACATAGCGACCTGTCCCATGAGAGACTGACAGGTTGACTTTAAAGGACCTCTACCAATAAGTGAGAGATGTAAATATGCCTTCACACCTGTGCATACACAATCACAGGCCTCTTACAAACATTTCCATGCAACGGAGCAACAGCAGAAGCCACCATTAAGGGTCTCATCCAACTCAGTGTTAGGTATGGGTGACGTAGACAGCCATTTCACAAATATTAATGTACAGATTGGGGCTGAAGACAATGATGTACTTTCAGATACCTTACAACTCAACTGGACCTGGGTTAATTGAAAGAGAAAAAAATGTTTAGTAAACAACAGCTAAAAAGTTTAAATCTAAATGGTACCCTGCAATGCTGGGAAAAGACACTCCCAGAGGCTATACAGTTACTGGATATAAACACCAGTGCCAGGGGTGGGCTGCCTCTCACTGCCGTGCTCAGCCAGAGAAGCCCCAGAGGCCACACACACCACATACCGCTGTTGGTTGTATGCCAGAACTAGACAGTAAGACCTTACGGATGAAGATGAAGCATGAAAGCCATACCGAACTCAAAACTCCCACGCTGCTACCTGTCCTTACATAGTGCCGGAAGGGGCCATGGTGGAAAACTGCCACCATCTCTGTTTGGTTATGGATCCCGTGTGCTAAAGAGGTGATCCACAGTCTTCCAACTAGATTTAAGACCTGCTCCACAAGAGGGAGTTTAAGCCTGGTATTGTAAACCCAGAATAAAAACCTGTAGTTGGAGAGGTCAGAAGTCCCAATGGGGAAGCAACTTCTGTGGTTTTTCTAGATGGGTGTCACGTGCCTGTCCAACTGCTTTTTAAACATGTGTTTATAACTATAGGTCACTGTTGTTTGCTATCAGCCTCAACTCATAACCACTGGTGAAGCTCTTGAAAACAAGCAACTTGTTACTGTGACGTGGTGGCCTACTTTTTTTTGGTTTTGGTTTTTCAAGAAAAGGTTTCTCTGTGTGGCCCTGGCTGTCCTGGAACTCTTTTTGTAGACCAGGCTGGCTTCACACTCATAAAGATCCATCTGCCAATGCCCCTCCCCAGTGCTGGGATTAAAGGTGTGTACCGCCATCATCCAACAAGGTGGCCTATTTCTTAGGGGTAGTTCCATAGCCACCCCCCTCCCCAAGGCTCAGGGATCATTGTAGAAGAAGAGGGAGGGAGGGAGGGAGGGAGGGAGGGAGGGAGGGAGGGAGGGAGGGAGGGAGGGAAGGAGGGAGGGAGGGAGGGAGGGAGGAAAAGAAGGAAGGAAGGAAGGAAGGAAGGAAGGAAGGAAGGAAGGAAGGAAGGAAGGAAGGAAGGAAGGAAAAAAAGAAGGGACAGAGTACTGTACTGTTTAACAGTTTTCTGAATAAGGTTGGTTTCCTAAAGAGAGATTAAAACATCCCACCCTAGGGACGGGGTAGATGGCTCAGTCGGTTTAGAGTACTGGTTGCTCTTCCAGAGGGCTGGGTTCAATTGCTAGCACCCACATGGTTGCTCACAACCATCTCTAACTTCAATCCTGGGGATACAATGCCCTCTCCTGGCCTCCAAGAGCACTGCATGCACATGGTGTGCAGTTAACACCCATACACAGATGAAAATTGATTAAAAACAATTAAAAAAAAAAAACTCACTTCATTCTATAGGAAACTCCTTGAGCAAGAAGATAAACAACTCAAAAAAAGGAAAGGGGAAAAAAAAAAGCTTCAGGAAGTCCCTGAAATTGACCAGATTCACTAGGCTCCTCCCTGCCAGAGGAGGTAATAAAAAAGAGAGCTAAGCCAAGATGATAGAAAAATTCTCGGACCAGATGAGCTGTCTGGATGAGGTTTAGACCAACTGAGGCACCTGGAAAAGACAGACTTTGATCTGCCCTGAATTCCCTATCTGGGATGAGTAGACATGTCTGTGAGTCTCCCAGAGGAAGTTTTGTCACAGTGTAGGAGCCGGAGCTCAACAGTAAGTGCTTCTATTAATTGTTCTCTGTTTCCTTTTACATTATTTTTCTGAGACAAGATCTCTCCCACCAGGAGCTCATGGATTCAACTAAGCTGGTCAGACCCAGACTTTCATGTGTCTTGGCCTCCCGAAACAGGTCGGTGCTGGAATTGCAGGCATTCACAGCTATTACAGCTCTCTTTACATGGCTTCTAGGCCTTCACACTTTCAGAGTAACACTTTACCAGCTGAGCATCTTGCGTTCTCTGCCTGTCTGGGCTCCTTGTCCAAGCAGGTGGCTTCTGTCACCTACTTTCATGCTGCAGTGGGAGCCACCTAGTCCCTGCCAAGGGGTTGCTGCCTCATGGGGCTTTTCCAGGGTCTGTCTTGCTTCTAGGGAACTGCAAGGAGCTGCACAGCTGTCACTCTTGGCCTTTTAACACCCTCTCTTCAGACCTTGACCCAGTGGCAAGGGAGCTTATGGTCTCAGCTGCCTACAGGCCCCACGGGCACATTCTAAAGAAATAGCCACACTCCCTGCTAAAGACCCTGGGCTGTTCCTGCTACAGTAAAAAGAGAAGAGATAAAAGGCAGCAGCACTTGGGAGGCGGATGCTGGGGGTGGGGTGGGAAGTGGAATCAGGAATTCAAGGCCAGTTGGCTACAAACTTGAGGGCAGCCTGGGCTAAGTGGGATCCAATCTTAGTAAAATAAAAAGGAAAGACCAAGGGTGTGTGTGGGGGGGGGAGGGGGAGACACTGCTGTGCTCTCTGCATAGATCAGGTGTGATTAAACAAACAGGTAATTTAAGGACACAGGCAATCTCACCACGCCTCCTCTGGGTCAACTGCTTTTCTGTTCCTTGTATCTTGGGAGACGGGTCATAATCTGTAGCCTAGACTGGCTTTACACTCATCCTCAGCAATCAGCCCAGGAATGCTACCACTGTAGGTGCCTGCAGCTATCCTGACAGTCCTCCACCTGAGGGTAGACTGGTTCAAGGTTGTCAAGTGATTAGATGTCTGCCTGTCACAGTTTGGGAGCCTTGACTCTGTAGAACCTAGAACATCTAGCTACCCCTGACTAACAGCCTAATTCAGAGGGTTTTATGTCTTCATTTTGTTTGTATGAGGCTAGCCTTAAACTGGATATTTTGCTGAGTATGATTCTAAACTTCTGATCGTACCTCTCCTCTACCTCCACTGAACACATGATTTTACTATAAAGGTATTTTGCAGACGGTTATCTCCTAGCAACCTTGTCAGAATCAGCTGCTTAGCCCCTTTAACAGATGACTAAACTGAGACTTAGACTTACCCAGGTGTGCACAGCTAGTCAGTGGCAGAGCCAGGTGTCAGGGACTACATTTGACTATGGCCTTAAAGCACATGCTCACCAGCTTGGAATAATCTGGAAGTTTTCAGAAGCAGGGATTCCAGGGGCTCAACAGGAGCCTACTGAACTTTTCAATGTCAAGGGCAGGACCCAAGACAGCCCTTAAAAATATTTGTTTGGTGTGTGTGTGTGTGTGTGTGTGTGTGTGAGAGAGAGAGAGAGAGAGAGAGAGAGAGAGAGAGAGAGAGAGAGAGAGAGAGAGAGAGAGAGAGAGAGAGAGAGAGAGAGAGAGAGAGAATGCTTGTGTCAGAGGACAACTTGCAGGAATTAGTTCCCTCCTCTACCATGTGGGTTCTGAGCATCAAACTCAGGTTGTCAAACCCAGCAGGAAACTCCTTCACCCTCTGGTCTCACTTCTTCTTTTGAGATGGGGTTTTGCTTTGTACCTCAGGGGAAATTGCTTTGAGTTTGTTATGGAGCCCAGGCTCGTCTAGTTGCCTTTTAACACATTTCCCAGATGAAGCAGATGGCCCCCACCTAAGGACTGGCATTCGTTTGAACATACTGCCTCTCTAGGAAGTGACTGAGCCCCGATCAGAGGCTAACCATCAACAAACACAGACAGCAGTGGCTTCACCTCACCCCCATCACCGTATTTCATTCATCTAATTACCCTGTAACTCAAGCACAACACAGGAAGTTCTTGGCCCTTTGACTTCGTGATCTGGTCTTTTCAGGACAGACTGCATGTCACACCCGAAGGACCCCAGACTGATCAAGCCTCAGAGGAAGGGGAAGAGAAACAAAGTAAAACCACAGGTGACACGGGTCTTTTGTCACTTCCTCTCACACCCTGCAACCATCCTGTAAAGTCTTCGAAGAGCATGGTGGCTTGTGACTTTAAATCAGGTGGGATCTGAGTCTGAAGCCAGCCTGGTCTACATGATGTGTTCCTGGCCAGTCAGGGCTACACAGTGAGGCGTTTGCCCGGCCCCCCAAAAGTGGGAGGGGTGCTGCACTAATAATAATTATAATTACCAAAAACTCTTCTGATGCTACACTCTGTTTTGAGTATCTGTTTTGGCCATTAGATAAAAAAGATTAAGAAACTGCCAGTCAGTGGTGGTGAACAACTTTAATCCCTGCACTCATGAGGCAGAGGTAGAGGCAGGGGGATCTATGAGGTTGAGGCCAAGATGGTCTAAAGGGCAAATTTCAGGACAATGAGGACTACACAGAGAAACCCTGTCTCAAAGCATCCACCCCCAAAAAAGGGTGGGATTAAGATATGGGATGCTTTAACAACTTGGTGGGGGCAACTGTACCTCAATCTCCTCTTTGGGTGGTTTCCTTTGAAAATGTACCAGGCAAGCCAGTGACTTGAAGTGTCTGGTAAGCAGAAGTTCAGCTCAATAATAAGGCTAAGGTCAGAGGCTAGGCTTCAAAAAAGGATAGGCCCCTTGCCTTGCCTCCAAGGTCACAGACAGGACCCCAAAATCCTATCATCTGGCTATAAAAGGAAGCAGCCAGGGTGTAGATAGATCAAAACAAGTCCAATGTCACTCATGGAAACAGCCAATTGGGGGAACAGTGATGGATGGTGATCTGTGGTATCCTGCAGTTAAAGGATACCCCACCAAAAAGGACCTCACAGCATCTAATCAGTTCCAGAAACGGGCTTTGTTCTCCTGAAGGGAGGTGGGAGATCAAAGCATTTCTTGCTAATCACCCTTGAGCATTAATTACTTGTCGGGTAACTGGACCCAGAGTAGACCCTGCTCTTTGCCTGGCATCCTGGTGGCCTCAGTAAGCACCCTTGATCTTTCAACCCCACAGACATCAAATTGGAAGGAGGCTGACTACAAACCTGGGAACCCGGGGACCTGGTGTGGCCCAGGCAGCCAGTCGTTTATTAATCCATTCTTTCCTGTTAACTTTTTAACCTTACCCGCCAGGAAATGCTGAAGTGAGGTGCTGCCCCCCTCCCTCCACCACATTTCACTGAGTTCTCACATAAATGCACGACAGAAGCAGGCTGGCAAGCTGTGTGGCCTAAGGCACATGGTGTACCTCTCTGAGCTCATCACCATGGAGCATTAGAGAGACACCATCCACTATCCAGCTTTGTTGGGGGGCAAAGGAAAATCTAAAAACTCTCTCGAGGTGGACAGGGCTAAAATGATGGACAGAGAGAAAGCTAGAAAATATATTTTTTTTTGAATTTAAAAATTATTGGCCCCATTCCTTGGCTCACTTATGCTGTAATCCTGAGGTGGTAAGATTGCTATGGATTCAAGGCAGCCTGGGCTATCTATAAAGTGAGTTTTAAGAAAGCCTGGGTTACAGAATAAGAATGTCTCTCAAAATAAATATAGAAATAAAAACACTTCTAAAAACTGGTTGGAGTTGGGTGTGACACAGCCCCTGTCCTGAACACCACCACTCATAACAGCTTCTGAGGTTCCCTGTCACTAATTCTAAGATTACAGGTGCACAGGGTTATGTTAGTCTTTTCAAAAATCCCTGTTCTGCAGACCCTGGTTCTTTCACTGGAGCAACACCTCAGCTCCATAAGTCGAGGACCTACATCCTAGCCTTAACTTTGCTATTTAGAGCCATAAAACCCCAGGCCCAGCTAGTAGCTAGTAGAGTTCATGAACTGATACACAGAGCACATCCTATAACTGGACACATTCCTAACAAGTAGGGCAGATCTTAAGGGGTTCAGTTTGGAATCTTTTAAACTTCATTAAGTTTTGGGAAATTTAGTAACCCCAAGTAACAGGTGCCCTTTCCTCCAACAATCCCACATTTGGGAATAAATTCTCGGGCGATAATCAAGTGTGAAAAAATTCATCCATTAATAGCACCCTTCAACAGAAAAAGATATGAATCACAGACACACTTTTGGGCTGTTTCTGTGGTAATGGAGTTCACTTCCGTTAAGCCATACCTGCAGCTGAGCTGAGGTCTTAATGTAGCCCAGGCTGGCCTCAAACTGCTATGTGACAGAGGCTGGCTACAAATTTCTGAGATGACAAGTGTGTAACTATTGATTTATAGTCACACTTTTTTTTTTTTTTTTTTTTTTTTTTTTAAGATTTATATACGTATTTTGTATACAAAGTTCTGCCTGTATATATGCATCCAGTCCAGAAGAGGGCACCAGATCTCATTATTAGATGGTTGTGAGCTACCATGTGGTTGCTGGAAATTGAACTCAGGACTTCTGGAAGAGCAGCCAGTGCTCTTAACCGGCTGAGCCATCTCTCCAGCCTAGCCACACTTTAAAATGTAAAAAGAAACAATGTGCTACACATGGTGGTACACGCCTGAAACCCTAGTACTGGGAGACCGAGGCAGGAGAATCTCTGAGTTTGAAGCTCTAGGGTAGTAATGTGCCCCTGTTAAAAACACACACAAAATTACCCTTAATAAGACTTAATAATATAAACTGATATTTCAGAAAACTTCCCTTTCAACTAGAGTTGCCAGATTTATCAACTAAAAATACAGTGTGCCTAAATTAATTGAGCATAATCTTTTGGATATAAGTATATCTCAGATAACATGGGTTCATATTTATACAAAGAATTTATTTGTTGTTTATCTGACATTCAAATTTACGGGGCTTTTTATTTTTGTACAGTCAAGCACCATTAATTTTAACAACGTAGAAATTAATAAGATAGCTTACGTTTCTCTTGTGCTGTCTTTGCAATCTGCTGTATATTTTACACATACAGTACCTGTCAATGTGGGCAAGTCATGTTTCATATGCACAGTATTATACATGACTAGTCACTGTCTACAGTCTAGGTCTAGAAAGCTCTTCTCAGTGTCATTTATTAGAAAAAAAAAGTCAGAAATTAGCAAAATACCCATTGGGGCTACCTACTAACAATATTTTGTTAGAGATGAGAGCCAGGATATCACACATGATAGGCAGGAGCTCTGCCATTGAGCTGTACCCAGAGCTCAGCTAACCTTGTCTTTTGGCTTTGTAGTTGGGGATCCAGCTATAACACAGAATCTTTTTTATGACACCAACTATTCAGCCACTGAGCCAAATCTCCAATGCTTAAACTGAAATAAGGCCACTGTGTCGCTCTAGCTGGCCTCGGACTAGCCATGTGGCCCAGGCTAGGATCAAACTCCATTTCTTCTTGTCTTAACTCCTTGAGCGCTGGGAGTGTGTGTTGCCAGGAGCGACATCGGCTAGCATTGTTGTGGCTGAATGACCCTTTCACAGGGCTTGCCTGCCTAGGAGCACCCTGCATATCAGATATTTCCAGTATTCACACAGTAGCAAAGGCACAGTTATGAAGTAGCAACAAAAATAATCTTATGGGTGGGGGTCGGTCGCCGAAACATGAGAAACTGTATTAGAGAGTCACAGTATCAGGAAGGTTGAAAACACTGATTTAGAGGTTGCTGACTGTGCACCAGTTCTTATTCTGAAAGCTTTATGTGCATAATCACAATGAATCCTCAGAACTATTCCAGGTGCCGATCTAAATAAATGAGGAAATGTATACAGCTTTTGCAGTCAGCATGTATGGTTTCCCTCCATCCTCCAGCCATCTGCACTCGGTCTCATGGTCGCTAGAAATCTTCCTGCTTGCCCCACCACAAGCCCTTTATCTACTAACTCCCTAGTTTAGACATTTCTTTGTTAGATGCCGATTCGTTTTATGAAGAGAGAGAAGTTATTCTAAAAGGAAAGAAAACCGTCCACGGAGCACAGGGAGGGAACAAAGTGAAAGACCGGGAAATTTGAGACCAGCCACAGAGCAAGCCTCACTTCCGCAGTTACAGGTGGCCACCAGGGGGCACTGCTTGCAGTTTCCATAGCTAGGAAAGAGAACCGTTTAAGCCCTTCGTGCTAAGTGCCGAATCCTCTCCCAGGAGCCAAGGCAGAACAGCTCGGGACTCACATCATACAGATTCTGTGTCTTACCTTTGGAGTCTTCTTTGGCCAACAGACCACGGGAACCCCAGTGATGGCCAGGCTGGGGTCATCATCCACATGTTCCTTCAGTACATTCTGTGGCCAAACAAAGGATCCATTATTAACCAGGGGTGAAGAAAAATTCTCTAAAGGAGGCAAAACTAACCCCTCAAAGGTTTGCAAACTCTTAAAAAAAAAAATTAAAAATCCCTACCTACTATCATCTACCACTCAATAGAAACCAATTTACCCAGAGTTTGTATGAACTCAGAACATACAACATTCATCTTCCTATAAATGCTTGGAGACAGGATTTCACTTTGTAGCTCCGGCTGGCCTAGAACCTAGAGAGCCTCCTGCCTCCGCCTCCAGAGTGCTGGGATTGCAGGGGTGTAACCGTACTGCCCCCCACTTACCAGCTACCGATGCCACTTATGACATCAGACACCTGTTCATGATGTCAGACTCTCACACACACAGTTAAATTGTGTCTGCAGTCCAATCCCACACGTGTGTCGTCCTCAGAGAATTCAGAACCAGAGAAGGGCCCTGGGTTCCCTCCCCTGTCACTCCCCACCTTAGTCCTTTGAGACCAGAACCTCTTGATGAAAAGCACACAGCTCACAGCTTTTGGGTGAGGCAGGCCACCAGCAAACCTGAGTAATCCTGTCACCGCTCACTTCAGTGTTAGGATTACAGGCCTATGCAGAGCCACACCAAGCTTTGATGTGAGTGCTGGGATCTCATGCTTGCACAGCAAACTCTTAACTGCTGAGTGTCTCCCCACCACATCTCACTTCTTACTCAGGGAAGCAGCACAGCAGCCTGACCAATAAAGCTCATTAAGTCAACTGTGTTCTCAACGCGACAAATAAAAACCAGCCAGGTACAGAGGTCCATGCCTGTAATACCAACACTCAGGAGGCAGAGGCAGTCAGATCTCTGTGAGTTTGAGGCCAGCCGGATCTACAGAATGAGTTCCAAGACAGCTGGGGCCACACAGAGAATCCTTGTCTTGAAAACCAAAAAAAGAAAAAGGAAAATTCATGGCTGAGGTTTAGCTGAGGTCAGTGACAAGTGACAAATTGTCAGATCTGAGCCCCAACACAAGGTTTCCATCTTGCTTTATGTGTGAAGAAGTTCATGGCTGGAAAGTCTGTTCTAGAGAGCAGAGTACATCTGCCCTCGGTGGTACCACCCCCAGCTTTTACACCTTCCAAAGCTTTGCTCCCCCTAACTGTAGATGAAAGATAACTCAATGGTGTGCCTTCTTACACAGAAATGAGGCTCTAAAGTTGTCGTGCAAAAATCCAGAATCTAAGAGTCCATATCACCCTTTAGAAACCTGCAAATAATTGCTCACAAAGCAGTCATCAGTGTGTTACTTTGGCATCCCCAACCTAATACATCCAAATACAGCAGATCTTTCCAAGAGTTAGCCAAGAGACCAGCTAAAAGCATCCTCTCGGTGACATTTACGAACACAGCCGATCACAAAGATTTAACAGGAAACGCAGAAGAGCTCAAAAGACAAATGTAGGTGAATATTATTTTACTTTAAAAAAAATGTAGTGTATGTGTGTGCATGCACACATGCTCATACATGCTGATGCCATGACACGCATGTGGAGCTACAGAGGACAACTTTGTACAATAATTTCTCTTCTGCCTCCTTTACATGTGTCCCAAGGATCCAGCTCAGGCTGTCAATACAAAAAAGACCTATACCTGACGAGCCATCCTGATGGCCCTACAGCATTTTCCCCCCTGCTCTGTATGGCCAGAAAGGAATCTAAGCCACTTCTAACAGTTTCTTCTTACTGCCCTGTTTTCTTGGTCATGAGCTGGTTGGCTGACTTTCTGAAAGAGCAGTTTCTCCCCACGGGAGGCAGCAAACATCAGGACTCACTTGGGCTGCCTGGGTTTGATTCTTTGACCTAAACATCCAAAGTCATTGATGATTGCTAGTTATAAAATATCTTGACTGAGATATCTTGACTCACACCTTGAATCCCAGCACTCGGGAGGCAGTTCAAGGCCAGCCTGGTCTATAGAGTGAGCCCCAGGACAGACAGAGAAATCCTGTCTTGAAAAACACAAACACCGCCACAACCCAACGAAATGAGTGGACAAAAATATCCTCAAGTATCTTGACTATGCCGTGACTTAAATAAGCAGTGTCTTTTACAAGCTCATGCATTTAAACACTGTTCCCCAGCTGGTGACAATTTGAAGAGATTATAGAACCTCTTGGACATGGAGGCCACTTGGGAAAGATAGGGCGGGTTGGGGTGTAGAAGGTTACAGGCAAGCACAATTTCCTGCTTGCTCTCTGAGTCCTGACTGCTACCAGAAGTTTCCATCACTAAGACCTTCCTGCCACTGATGGCTTCTGGAACCATAAACCAGATCAGTTTTTTGTCTCTAAGTTGCATCTGCCAGATACTCTGTGGAAGCAGGATGAACAGTAACTGAGACACTGTCAGGTGCCCAAAGCCCCACCCATTGACTAACTACAGAAAGCTTCCAGCCGATTGAAATTCAAGACGAAAGCCTCCAAATAGATACATACTACAAAATATCTGACCAGCATCATAAAAATAGAAAAGTCTGAGAAACTGTCCAACCAAGAAAACTCTGAGGAAATTAAATGTAACGGGATATCAGAGATGAGATTCTGGGACACTGATCTTTGAGTAAATACTGAGAAAATCAGAAGAAATGAGAAAACTTTACTTTTAATGACTATGTTGAATGCATTATATTAAGATGGTAATAGGGTTCGAGATGTTTAATTTGTCTAAATTTGGGTAAAGGAGTACAGGCTTTTAATTCTAGCACGTGGTAGAGGTAGAGGCAGGGAGCTCTAGAGTTCAAGGCCAGCCTGGTCTACTGAATGAAATCCAGCCAGAAACACTGTTGAGACCTATCTCAACAAATAAGGAATAACACACACACACACCACGTACCAAAACGTAAGATATATTAATTAAAAATGGTTTGTTGTTTAAAGACATGACTGTGCATAATTCTGGATGGCCTTGAACTCAGAGATCTGTCTACTTCTGTATAGCTTTTACATTTGTTTTGGCTTCTGGTTTTTGAAAAAGACTTTCTGTGTGTAATAGCTCTGGCTGTCCCGGAACTCAATCGGTAGACCAGGCTGAGCTTGAACTCACAGATATCTACCTGCCGCTGCCTCCCAGGTGCTGGGATTAAAGATGTGTGCCACCACCTGGCTCCTTTTTATTTTTTTTTAATTAAAAAATACAGTTTTAAAATTTTCCCAAGGTGTTCCTGTATCCTAGACCTCACATACCCCAGAAAGCCAAGTTCCCATCTGTCTAAGGCACTTGATGGCCACCAGGGGGCACAATGGACCTTGACATGCTGCAAAATGTTTTCTTTTCTGAAGGCGAGAAAGTTATGTGAGGCATAGGAGATTTCTGTCTCAGAAAGAAAAAAAAATTGTGCTGGAGAGAATGATGTCACAGGATTCCTTAGCTCTGCCTGAATGTATACATCCCCGGGGAATGTTGAGCGCCGAGACGGAATGAAGACTGTGCGTCCACACTGCCCTGGCCCCTAAGGATTATACCATATAAGCCTGTGGCTCCGGCAAACCCAGGGCAGGCTTCCCGTAATAGGATGGAGCCACCATCAGGCTCATGCTACTGGAAACTGCACCATGTGTGACCTACCAAAGGAACGCAGACCTTGGCATCCCCTCATACCAACCTTTCTCAAAGAATTTGATTTGTTAAGAGATTTGGGTTCTCTTGCTCTCCGGAGAGGGGTGCTAATCACTGGAAGCCCCATCTACGAAGTCATTAAAAACGCCACTAACAGGGGTGTTGCTCTAGAGAACAGCGGGTGCCCCTCCCCCAGTCCCACCTGCACCTAGAAAAAGCTCACCTGTAGATTTCGTTGAGATACTCCCCAGAATAGCGTTCAAGTCTTAACTCTAAACTCCAATACACGCAAATGGAAATTTCCAACCTTATGTGGAAAAGAATTTTCTACAAGGTGTCCTAAACCCTGTGTTTACCTCTATTTACCAGGTATGGATTTGCCTGGGGATCTGAGACTGAATTCCCCCACACATGTCCTGCTGTCCCTTCATTCTCCTGAGGTTGTTTAGGCAAGAGGACACAGGATGTGTGGTTCCTTCTGTGGTCACACTAGAAGCCAGCCCCTGGCTACTCACTTAGGTCAAAGGCCTTCACAGCCTTGCCATATACTGGGCTGTCTGCTAGTCACTCAGAACTCCGTTGAGGGCTATCGGCTACATGTCCATCTTCCTCTCTACCAGAGCTGGAGCTCTCTCCCTGAGTTCTAGCTGAAAGCAGAGATGTTTCCTTAAGAGACAGCATGTTAAGCATCTTACAGTGAACTACTTCATCCCACAATTGTTGCTCATCAGGGTGACCCCAAAATTCGTGTACACTGAGAGCCCCAGCATGTGACTCTGGGGATGGTTTCTATACGTGTAGTCAAGTTGATGTGAGGATCTGCTGATTCATCTGGGCCTGAAACCAATGGCTGGTGTCACTCACTGACAACAGACAGGAAGACAGCCACTGACCATCAATCATAATCTTGGGCTAAGAAGAGTGTGCTCTAACTACAAGCCAAGCAACGCCAAGGACAGACATTTTCCTAGAGACGTAGGCATGGGTATAACTCTGCAAACATCTTGCTTTCAGACTTGCAGTCTCTGGGCTCAGAAAAAGGATGTACTGATATAAGCAACTGACTCTAGGGTGCTCTGTGACATCAGCCATAGGAAACATACGCAGAAGTTAACTGTTCCCTCGAGAACAGATGAGAGATGGGGGGAAAAAAAGAAAAAAAAAAAAAAAAGGATCATGGGACAGTAAACAGAGGCTGGCCAAGGCCAATCTCACTGTTCCTCAAAGTAAGGGCATACCACAGTCCCCTGCAACAGTGCTGTTTTAGCTTTTCCAAAACTTTCCATTTTTATTACATTTATTTACATACTGAGGGGGTCATAGCGCAAGGGCAGAGGTCAGAGGATACTTTTCAGAAATCAGTTCTCTCCCTCCGCTGTGTGGGTTGCAGGGATTGAACTTGGCAGCTGATGGCTTTACCCTTTGGACCACCTTGCCAGACCCCATTCCAGTTTGTTATTTTTAGTTTTATGTATTAATTGTGTGTATGTGTGTGTGCTTGTAGGGGCCCAAAGGGGAGGAGAGAGTTTAATGCCCTGGAACTGGAGATATAGGAGACTGAGCTACTGTCTCATGTAGTTCATGGGGATGCTGAGAACCAAACCTGGGTCCTCTCAACAAGAGCTGTCAAGAATTTCTAACCACTCAACCACCTGTCCAGCACCCCATTATAGTCTTTAAAAATACTTTGTTTAAAAATTTTTTGTTTATGGCGGGGGAGGCATCCCATGGTATTTTAGTAGAGGTCAGAGGCTAGGTCAATCAGTCAAGTTAATTCTCTCCCTCTACCATTTATGTTGCGGGGACAGAATTCAGGCTGTCAGACTTAGCAAGTGCCTTTACCTGCTGAGCACTCTAGCTAGCCCAGGTTTTATTTTTAATTACACGTGTGTTTGTGTCTGTGCATCGTTTGTGCATGTAAGGCCACTGGTTCCCCCCTAGAGCTGCACTTACAGGTGGCTGGGAGTCGCTTTACATTAGTGCCTGGATCTCAACTCTGGTCCTTTGTGAGAACAAGAAGACCTCTTAACTATGGAGTCATTGTTCCAGCCCTGCCAACATTGGTTTTTAATCAAATACTTAAGTACTTCAGTGACCAAAACATCAGAATCTGGTCCCCAGAAGGACCGAAAACATCATATCTAGTACCTTTGCTTTGGTTTTGGCTTTTTAAGACAGTCTCTCAATATATAGCCTTGGCTGGCCTAGAACTCACTCTATAGACCAACCAGATGGACCTTGAGCTCAGAGATTTACCTGCCTCTGCTTCCTGAATTCTGAGAAGCATCTTCATTTTACATGGCACGGGAAAACAGAAAGCAGAATGTGATACGCCCAAGCTACCGGGCAAATAGTGAAAAACCTAAGGTCAAATCTGAACTCAGAGATCTCCTCTACCTTGACTTCCTGGTATCGCTATCAGAATAAATGTATTTAAAGGGAGGTGTTTCCAGTCAGCTGGCAGAGTGCCTTTACAACATGCAGAAAGCCCTGGGCTCAATTCCCTACCACCATATAAACTGAGCACAGTGGCACAGGCCTGTATTCCCACACTTGGGAGGAAAAAACAAGACCATTTCAAAGTCATCACAGCCAAAGAACAACCCCGAGGCTATCCTATCCTGGCATACAAGAGGGTCTGTCTCAAAAATAAAAGTCAGACAAGAGACATCTCTGAAGATAATGTTTCACACACTCCCAACCCCCATCACCTGACAGCCCCCAACTTTACCCAGAGTCCCCGAGCCTCTTGCAAGGCCACACAATGTCGCCTAGCTACAGTTTCTAACACCAGTAGACCGCAAGCCCTACTGCCCCTACCAGACCTGGAGTAGCAAGTGGAGACTTCTCATAACTTCATAACCGAAATCTTAGCAATGGTACAGGAAGCAGTTCTGTACTACAAGAAGTGCCCGCACAGTGAGAAGCCCGGCAGGAACTCTGGCATCTCTCCTGAATCCTTACCCAAGCTCTACCTCATCCTTAGGACCTACTTCCCATGCAGATACAACTGAGATCATAGAAACCTCTCGACCTTAGGCTGCTGCACTGTGCCCATAGTCAGTGGTTAGGAGGAAGTTCCTCAGTTTATACACACAGATTCATGCTCAAGGGAACCAACTTATAAATGGCAAGATTTCACCCCAACTGAAGACATCTGCCTCCTAAACCCATCGGTACACTGTTGTGACCCACACAAATATTTCTACGGGGCAGCCCTGAGATTCCAAAAAGTATCAAAGCTGCTGCTGTCAACCACAGAGCAAACCTCCACCCAGCTGCTAACTGTGGCCCAAGACTCCATAATCCAGATAGGCTTGACTAGACAGAGTATCATCCCAGAACCTGGACCAACCCCAGAATAGCTAGCTACCCCTAAGCCCGACCCAGCCTTGGCCCATGCCCACCTTTACACCTTCCAGGAGGGCCTGGGGGTCCTCGATGCCCTCAGGGACACACTTCTTATTCTCTGGAAGAGACTCTAATTTTTCCACCAAGGCTTTCAGGCCCTTCAGTTCAAATTCAGTAAGGTGGGTCCACTTAGTAGAGACCTCAGTGGAAGGGGAGCCTGTGGGTGTCTTGGGGTAATCTATGGGTGTCGTCGTAGACTTGACACTTTCTTCTGATTCATTGGACAAAGTCCTCTTGAGGAATCGCATGACAGGGGCTTTGGGTTTCTTCCCTGTGTTCTCCTGTTCCTCCGAGGGGGTGCTGGTGGGTGAGGTGGGGCCATCACCGGGTGGCTTGGGTGTTTTGTCTGTACTATCCCCTTCCTCTTCCTTCTCCTCCTCCTCCTGGGGCTGCTGCTCACAAGGTTCCTCTTCCATTTCCAGCCAGGAATCAGATGAGAAGCCGTCTACACTGGCTTTTCTCGGGGCATCT
This sequence comes from Phyllotis vaccarum, assembly GCA_033318265.1. Taxonomy (NCBI): domain Eukaryota; kingdom Metazoa; phylum Chordata; class Mammalia; order Rodentia; family Cricetidae; genus Phyllotis; species Phyllotis vaccarum. The sequence continues at coordinate 49,245,807 of JARWLC010000017.1, read as the reverse complement.
GTGGGAAAAATCAAAAGATACAAAGACGGATCATTTAACTCCCTGCTGGAAGCTCTGTGGATTGCACGCTTCTGTCCGGCAGAGAGCAAGGGTCTGGTTCAGGTCTCCTGGCCTGTAGAAAGGCAGTAGTAAGCCATACACAGGCTCAAATCCCAGGTCTGTTCTTTCCAGTCCTCTGCACCCACACGGGTTGTGCTACCACTAAAACTACGCCTGGCAATTTATCAAGTGTATACAGGTCAGTCGATGGCAGGAACGAAGAGCTCAGTGGACCTAGGTTTGGTTAACAGCAGCCACCTGAAGCTCACAACCAACTGTAACTCCAGATCCAAGGGATCTGATGCCCTCTTCTGAACTTCACTGTGCTGTCCATAAATACACCCAGGCACATGCACATAATCTTAAAAGAAATGTTTAAAATAAAAAAAAAAAATCAGTCAAGGGCTGGCAAGATGGTTTCGTGGGTAAAGGCACTTGCTGTTAAGCCTCTCAACCTGACTTCAATCCCTGGCACCTACATAGTAGGAAGAGAAAATAGACTCCCAAAAGTTGACCTCTCACCTACACACACACAGGGAGGAACAGACTAAATAAATATAATAAAATTTTTTTTCAATATTGATTTTATTTTATGTACATCTGTGTATTGGTGTTTTGCCTGCATATAGGTCTGTATGAAGATACTTGATCCCCCAAACTTAAGTTATGGGCAGTTAAGAGCTGCCATGTACATGCTAAAAACTGAACTGGTCTCCTTCGGAAGAGCAGCCAGTGCTCTTAACGGCCAACTCATCTCTTCAGCCCCGATGAATGTAATTTTTAAAACTTTGAAAATAAATTAGCCAAAAAAGACCAGTCCAAAACGCCACATACTACAGAATTCTCTTCATATGAAACATCCTTAGTGAAAAGGGGGAATTTTTAGGCAAAGCAGACTGGGGACAGCTTAGGGCTGGGTGTGGTGGTACGTGCCTTTAATCCCAGGAAGACATAGGTAGGCCTCTATAAACTGAAGCCCATGCTGGCCTACACAGTAAGATCCTGTCTCAAAAACAACCACCAAAAAAAAAAAAAAATGAGAGTTGTTCTGGAAATGATGAGAATGTTCTGAGATGATGGCTACCCACACCTGTGAGTAGAGTAAAATGTACCCAAGTAACTCCCTGGTATATACAAGCCCTGGGTTCAATTCCCAGCTCAACATCAACCAGCAACACCCCTGAAATTCCTGCACTGGAGAAATGGGGGCTGGAAGACTAAGAGCCTGATGCCAGCCTGGATACATAGTTAGTTCTAGGCCAGCCTAGACTACATATTGAGGCCCTTATCTCAAAACAGCAAGAACCAAACCAAAGCAAAAAAGGTAGAGAGAGGGGACACTCAAAATAAATAATCCACTTCCCAGGCCCAAGCTCATACACACCACAAGACCAAGAGAAAGAAGAGCAGAAGTATACGAGGAGCAGGGAAAGAGACATTAAGAATTTGAGGCTGCAAAAGAAATTGTACACACTGAACGCGAGGTAGACCCAGCCCATGTTTGTGTCTTGGGATAGTAACATACGACATCGGTAAATCTTCCCCCAAACTACCAGATGCCCCACACACAGAGAATGTCTGGTTCCTATATACTGATCAGGGTTCCCAGTCACCGCCAGATACAACTTCTGAGCAGGCATCCATGAATCAAGAGAGGGGTGATGTGACAGTGCTGTCCTTTTAAGTAGCAACAGCAGGTCAGGGCACTGAAGTGAGGGGCGAAGCACCTTCGCTCCTTATCACAGATGTCCTTTTCCCTCAAACCTGCGCTGCCAACCCTGGCCACCCCACCCTTTTGGGTAAACGTGGCAATAACTGTGTAACATGGGTCTGAGCCTATGGAGACAAAAACCAGGCCTCAGGGTGCTTTTAAGAAAAATCAGGTTACTACAGAGGGAAAGAGAGCCTGGATTCTTTCTTCCATTGTTTGTCCCGTTTTAGCAACGGTGCTGGTGACAGGCTCCTCCATACATCTACTCAGCTACAGGAGGTGACAACTGTGTTTCTTCTGAGGGTCGCAAATGCCTTTTCTTGTCTTTTGTGTTCCAGGGAGGAGACTCACAAGCAGGGCTATTTCCTGAGAGGTCTCAGGTCCAGCATTTTGGCTTCAGAGAATTCCAGGGGACCCAGGGCTATTACAGGCTCCATGATAGAAAGAATTTCTATTTGGCCAGGCAGCCAGTTCTGAGCTCCATGGAGATTACTTACCAATAAGCATTAACTCTCTCTGGTATTCCTGAGTGAGGTGAGAACGCTGGGTCACACAGTACACATATCTTTCCAAGACATACCAGCACATCTCATAGTAGAAGGGATAACGGAACTTGGGCTGAACCTGAAAGCAAAGAGCAGGCAGGCAACAGGTCAGCTTCCAAGAATAATGGAGAAGGCACAATGTGGGTGGCAGGTAGAACTCATCTTAGCAAGAGTATAAATGGCAAAAGGGAAAAATGGGAGGTATAACTGGCGGGGAGGCAAGAGGGAGGCTCGGAAGGGGTAGGTGCCAGCAGCATGCATGGATGAGGCGGAGAGAGGCCTATGGAAAGCATCTATTTGTGGTCCCTGAGCTACGCAACCCTGGAAGGTGAACAGGGCCCACTGAGTGCAGAAAAAGTTTTTCCCTGACTTGCTGCCAGCACTATGGATACCGACAAATGGAAGCCCTGCCTGATCCCAGCTGCAACAGACATGGGCTCCTCACTCTATTCTTGCATGGACTCTGCTCTCTCTCCCTTCCCTTGAAAAACAGGAGTCCTCTCCCAATCATTATCCTTCAGCAGACAAGCAATTATACATCCTCCTGAATTCTGGGAGGAAGGCAGGAAGGGAAGCCCACAATGAATGGTGGTCCAGTCTCACCAACCTTCCAAGGGTAGGGCCTTAGGAGGATGCACATGTCCTGCTCTCCACATTCACCTACAATAGCTGCTTGTGTTTCCACTAAGGAATCTAAGGGACACAATTCCCCAATGTGACCAAAGGGAGACATCTTGTCACCAGGAGATACACCGGGGACTGCTGGTGGCAGGGTATCAATAGGGAGCCCTCTTGGCTGTTTCTTACAGGTGAAGAAGCAGTACATCTAAGAACTATCAAATGTGTGGACTGCAAGGGAATTCTGATGGGTGGCAGGGCAGGGTCTATACAAAGTAACTCGCAATGCAAGATAGGAAGGAATAAGACCACTTTCAATGGCCTCAGCATGGAGGAACCTACTGGAAGCTACATCCTGAATTGACATGGAACCAGTAAGGTTTAGTAAGTTGACTTCATCTCCCCTTGTGGGGCACTCTCCTCCTCAAATACTGCACGGTGGATCTTACAATCCCCACATATCTGCTCATCTTTCTTTCCTTTTCCAAGGGCATACCTGTGGAGGTCAGAGACTTCCTCCTCACCTTTCTCATCCTCCAGCAAGCCTCCCCTACCCTCAGGCGCCCTTCCTATGCTGACAATATACAGTGCCCTAGTACCTTTTCAACAAAATCAAATATCATTACCTATAATAGATTTATCTTGTATCCCCCGCCCCCCAAGCACCATCCTGGAAAAGGAGTCCCCACCTCTGTCTTCCATTCCTCATCTGTTTAGTCAACTCAGTTTTTAAGCCCTTTTCCCACTTGGGTGTTCCACCTCTTCCACTGGGTCCATTTCATCCCCCTGCCTCTGGTAGATGGCGTGCTTAGGGATGAGATCATGATTCGCTGCATGCTTTTCCACTCCTCGGGGAGATGCATGGAGTTGGGAGCATAATCTAGCGTTTTCCTTGGCTCCAGCTACTTTCTGAGAATTCCAGTTTCACTGCTGGGATGATGTGACCCCCCACCCCACCATAATCACTGATCAGCGCCCCTGGGCTAGACAGGGGCTCTTGAGCTTGAAGCAGACCATGACCTTCTATGATGAAAAGGTTTAAGGGGAGGGGCTCAGCCCCATCCCAACTCCAGAGACTGGGCTAAAGCATTCTGAAGCAAATTGCGAGCTGAGGAAAACAGACCCCCATTCATAACTCCCAACAGTGGACTTGATGGATCAAACACTTTGAACTTTTGACTTTTCAAAATTTTGACACTATCTACGCCACTATGCCATTGCTGGGCACTGTGACACTACAGAATACTTCTTGATTATGAGAAAAACAGTTTGAGGAGGGCCTGTATTTCAAGAGAGGATGACAAATCTCCCCTCGTTGCTGAACCCAAGGGAAACTAGCTGCATAAAAATAAATATGGATGAAGGGATTCAACTTGGTTTGGTCTTTTTCTGTTTGGCTGGTTTGGGGGTTGGGTTGTTTTTTTTGTTGTTGTTGTTTTGTTTTGTTTTGTTTTGGCAGGGGTAGGGTGAGGTAATTTTTTTTTTTTTTCCAAGAGAGAATTGCAGGAAAAAAATTTTGCAAAAAAATTACTTCCAAACAGGTTGTCACCTTCTACCCTTTGGCTTCAAAAGGTTTCAGTCACATGTCTGGGAACATTAAACACACAATTGCTCAATATTACTTGGTGACAAAGTTGGAGCCTCACCAAACTGAGTTAACTAACCTCTGTCCACAAAGGGCATGGCAGTCATAAAGAAGGCCCTGCGCCCAGCCCAGAGGACAATTTTTCAACAGTGGATCATAGGGGTGCAACTGGGGTTCCAAAGGCCTATTTAAGTGGCACCTGCCTCACTCACGCCCTTCCTCAGAGGCCTGAGTCATCCAAGAATTAAATGGATATTGAAGGAGAGTTAAGGAAATTTCTGTGCATGTAGGGATGCCCAAGTCTTGAGAAATTAAAACGCGAGGGTGGGCAGAATTATCTTAAATTTTGTTTTTCTCCTGGAAAAAAAAAAAAAAAAGTCAATGGGGGAAAAAAAATCCAATGGTAGAAGGAAGGGAAGAGGAAAGGAAATAATTTGCAGTTTCCAAACAAAGTCACTGGCTGCAAAGGGAGGGAAAATAAGGGGTACCGGCATTACCTTTTCTGGGAAAGTTGTTTTCACTAGAACCGTTAAGGGAAAAAAAAGATAAGCATAAGAGAGATAGCAGTTGATGTACAAGCATCTGGACCACCCTTTCTACCCTCAGTAGCAAACTGCAGCTAAGTTACGTCACGGCTGTGGTGACGTAATTCTAAGGTGCATGCGCGCAGCAGTCCGTTCTAGTCTAGCTTCCCCATTACTGTGACTGATCTTCGAAGCAGGAGATTCACGGAAGGAAGCCATCCTCTATCAGTTAGACGCCTAGATCTGTCTGCGCTGCCTTAGAAGGGCCCATGACAGAGCAGAGTAAGGGTCGTCTAGCATCTAGCACAGAAAAATGGAAATAGTTTCTAAATGGGTGAGAAGCTTGCTGGTGTTAGGGCTAGATAGCCAATTCTACCCCATCTTTACAAAGGCAAACTCCTTTTCTAGCGTCCAGCCCACACTAGGGGCCAGGGACTCCTGTAGGCGCCCTCTGTCCAACTTCCAGCATTTCCTTCCAAGCAAAGCTATGTTTTAGAACACTCTGGGGAAAACTATTTTAAAATGGCCATAACCTTCTTAAAGGAGCAGACAGGGATGGGAAGAATTGAGCTGTATATTGGGCTGACAAGTACTTCTGACATTTTCTCTGGCTTCCAGGAATCTCTCTAGGGCCCTTTGTCTGCTTTGGCTCCTAAGAAAGAAACAATTGGGCCTTGTAGCCAAGCCCCTCTCCAAAGACCAGAATTCAAAGCAGATTAAAATGCCTGCTGTTGCTTGCAGCTCAGCGTTCCCCCAACCCCGCACCCCCCCTCAACAAGCCATCCTTCCTCCAGCCCTAGAGCCAACAATCTGCTTCAGAGAAGCCAGATGGGTGCCCCCTCAGGGACTAAGGACAAGTGGTCTTGGGGGAGGGAGCCCGTATGCATCTTGATGTGGTGAGATACTTCACCAGGGCAAATGGCCAGTAGGGAGGCTGGGGAGTGCCATTACCTGACTCCTGCCTTGAGGGACACCAGTTGGGGAGAGGAACTAGACTCCTAGAGGTTTGAAGGGGAGGGGGAGCAGGTGCTCCAAGATGTACGGATTCCCAGTGGAGGGGACAGCTACCCAGCAAGCTGCCAGAGAAATTGAGAAATTCCAGTCTGATTCTGACTTTCAGGAACTGCCTGGAAAGTCTGTGCCTGAACTCTCCTCTAGAGCTGATGCTTTCTATCCACACCTGCTGGTCACTGCTCACAGCAAACGGCTTGCTTTTCAGGGCTGGCCAAAGAATGTTTGGCCAGAGTCCAGACATCATTTGACTCAGACTGAAAAGTGACCATTTGTGCCCAAACAGTGACTTTCTCCTGAACGGCCCAGGGCACGTGCTCCAGATCTGGGCTAAGTGCACCTTTCTAGAAAAGTGGAAGAAGTCTATGAAAACAGACAGTCTGCACAGGAAAATATGGAAGTAGACATCACAAGACAGGGGAATTGAAAAAAAGGAAGTACAAGCAGGCCCCGGGGGGCCCCTCAAGTACCTACCTCCTCACTTTAACTTCAGTGTATCATGTCGTGAATGCAAAGCCTAAATACAAGACTAGAGAGATACATTCTAACCAGAGCAGCTTGAATTCGAGCACACCAATACTTCTTTGGAGTCAAAAAGTCACTTCTAAGGCAAATTCCAAGTAGAAATGTTATGTGGTCTGTTCATACAACGGAGTTCTACTCCACTGAGATGTGCTGACATGTGCTCCAACATGGATGTATCTTGAAAAGGTACATCACACTGAGTGAAAAAGTCCAGATGTAAAAGGTCACATATTATATGACTCCATTTATAGCAAATGTCCAAAACAGGCCAATTCAAAGACAGAAAGTAGATCTGAGGCCACCAAGGTTGGAGAAAGAGGAACTAAGAAATGACTGCTAATGGGTATAGGGTTTCCTTAGGAGAGGGTGTGAAAATGTGCTAGAATTAGCCATGATGGGCATATACTAAAAATACAGAACTGGACATTTCAGATGGTAAATTTCATGGTACGTAAGTTATATCTCAAGCCAAGGAAACATTTAAATAGTCACGTTAGAAACAGAAGAGGAAGAGAAGGGGAGGATAAGAAATACACCCTTTCTGTCCCAGAGCTTCAATTTCTCACCCTTGAACCTGTCTCAAGTGCTCGGGGACATGTGGCCAAGCGCCAGCATTAGAAACAGGGTGGCCGAGTCCCAACCATCGAAGATATTCAGAGAAAACTCCAGGAACAAAAGGAACAGGTGACCCTTATCTTGGGAGATTTGATTGTGGAGAAAGCATCACCTGAGTGGTGACAGGGACGCCTCGGCCCCAGAGAGCTTTGGAAGGGTTCAGGGGATACAAGCTCAGCAACAGGACTAGAGACTTGACACAGGCTTCCTTTCCAGCAGACTTCAGTTTCCCAAGTGAATACATAGGAAAGATATGGCCTTGGACCAGGCTGGTCCTTTTTCAAGCCTCTCCCTGCAAACTTCAGCAACTCAAACAAGGAAAGTTTCACAAACCTTCTTTCTACATATGCAAAGAAGAGAAAGGATGCCCCTGCCTCCCAAGATACAGATACGCAGACACTTGCGCAGGTACCGATATATAGACACTGGTTCCACAAAGTTCTTTGTTTTTTGGTTTGTTTATTTGTCTGGTTTTTTTTTTTAAATGTGAAAATGTAGCTCAGCCTGGTCCCAACTCTATGTAGCCCTGGCTGGCCTTGGATTTCAGACACTGCCTCCACTTCCCAAGTGCTGAGATTTTAGGCATTTACCATGATGCCAAACTTTCCCCCAGAAGATTCTGTCTGCCTGTGGGTTTCCGGTGAACAGGAACTCCGGGGATTGGGGGATGGGCTCTTGTGTCCCTCCAGAACCAGAACCAAGGCCCCAGCTTGAGATGGAGCAAAAGGGAAGGAGCAGAAGTAGAATTGAGAAAGGCCAGCATAGCCCAGGGGAGAGAAGGTGCCTTCTTACCCGGGTCCTGTCTTCAATCTCATAGATCCGCAGCTGCATGGGCACGTTGAAGCTGTGCAGGATGTTCCCGCCGAACACCAGAGAGTCCACAGGGGTATACACTGCATGGATCCAACCTAGGCAGGGAGGCCAGAAGAAGGATGAGTCCTGGCTCCTCTTACAAACCGGAGGGAGAGAAAGAGCACTGTGCAAGGGCATGTGATGCTGACACTAGGGTCCTGGACAGCCTGGGAGACTCAGCCAGCAGCTCCTAGAAACCCCAGTTAAGGCAGGTGCCGGGATGCTGTAGGAAAGTGCCTTTCTTCCCCCCAGGAGTTGGCTATAGGCAGGAACAGAATGTCTTGGTCCTCATGCTAAGCACGAACGCTTTTCTTACTCACTCCTTCTTTGAACACTGGTCCCTGGAGGGGGTCATATGGGACACATCAGAGCAATGGCTACAGAACCCAGATACCTTTTTCTGCCAAGTACCTCCTGTTGGCATGGACTCCTCCAAGGCCCACATCTAAGTTAATCTCCTTAGTCACAGGATGCTTGAACCCTATCTCAGTTTTTTTTTTCCTCCATTATTCCCTATTTTACTAAGGGCCATGGCAGATGTCCCTTCTACACAAAACAGTGTGCGCCACACTTGTGACTTCCCCAGGCACACTCTAAAGGCCTTCCAGGTCTTGGTATATTAATTCTTACAGAAGCAATCTGTTATATTTACTTATATTTTATGTACATTGGTATCTCTGCCTGCATGTATGCCTGTGTGAGAGTGTTAAATCCCCTGGAGCTGGAGTTATAGGCAACTGTGAGCTGCCACATGAGTGCTGGGAATTGAACTCAGAACCTCTGGAAGAGCAGCCAGTGTTCTTAACTGCTGAGAAATCTCTCCAGCCCCAGAAGTAATCTCTTTTCCAACTACAACTTACAGGTAAAGAAACTAAGGTGTGTGAAGGAGATGTCATCTATAAAAGTATTTGAATCCCCAAAGTTAGCCATTACCTCATTTGTGGAGATTTTGTTCAACAATATCACACCTCCATTGAGACTGGCCACACTGCCAGCATAGAAAATGTTCACATGGCCCCTGGACATGGAACCAGGGGGCATACAGCTTTATAGTAACTCCAATTTGCAGATGCTCAAATGGACTCAGAGAAGAGTTCCTTGCTACCAGTTGGTGGTGGCACGTGCCTTTAATCCCAGTACTCGGGAGGTGGGGGGGGGGGGATCGCTGAGTTCAAGGCCAGCCTAGTCTATAGAACAAGTTCGAGGACAGCCAATGCTACACTGAGAAACCCTGTCAAAAAAAAAAAAAAAAAAAAAAAGGCCCTGCTGAACGAGGCGCTGGCAAGAGAAAACAGCTGTTTCCCCAGCAGCCCATGGAATAGGCTTGGGAACACACCAGGAAGCAAAGGAGAAGACAGAGGCATGACAAGGACAGGCAGTGGGAAAACACAGAATGGAAGACACAAGAGGGCCAGCAGAAGAAAGAGGGCAAACAGGAGCACAGAGAACCCTGAGCCTCTTCCCAAACACGAGCTTAACTATTTCATTCAAAGGAAAACTCTAGAGACCCAACCTGACTCCCCGCCCATGCCCCAAGCATGTCCGGTCTCTTTCTCAGGTAAGTTGAGACACCAACGCTCAAGGTTCATGGTCTGCACCTGCTGCAGGAAACAGAGCCACCAGCTGAGGCCACTTGGAGGATCCAAGGCCACTGCTGGACACAGCCACCAGCCCTCCTTGCCAGCAGCGTGGGCAGAGCTAATTGCTGTCAAAGAAAAAAAATGTTGCCAATGGCTGGACAACCTGGGGTAGAGGGGTACAGCCTGTTTTTGTTTTCAGGTCTCTGGCTCAGGCCATGAGCTGCTCGGTGACCAGTGTGCCACTGGAGGGAACCATCAAACAACCTGGACCTTTATGCCATCTGGGGAAGACAGTGGCTGGTGTCTAAAGTCTTGACTTATGCATGTATTTGGTGTGACTCTGTATCAGCATAAAATGGTATTTGCATCCTTTTCTATACTGGGAGTGGGGGGCAGTATATGTATGTACGCATTTACACACATGCACATACACCTGTGTGCACTTGTGCATGGTGGCCAGAGGCCAACATCAAGTGTCCTTTGTCATTCTTCACTACTTTTTGCAGCAGGGCCTCTCACTGAACCTGCACCTATCTTCCTGACTAGCTAGACAAGCTGGGCAGCCAATATCCAAGATCATGTGTCTCCACTCCAAACCTCAACCCCCGGCGGTGAGGTTACAGACAGGAACTGAGCATCTGTATTCAGAAAAGCAAAAACCAAAAACCAAATGGCATCTCATGCCTCTGCTGCCTGTCAGCTCATCGTTGTAGAGCTACGCTGTCTGCTCCTGTCGTCATTACCAACGCCAGTGATATTTCAACACTTCCCAAGACTGGAGCCCCCAGGTTCTGTTACTATACTCCATATGCCCACCTTTCCCTCTACCGAAGCCTGAGCTCAGGGCCCTTGGTTGCAGACTCTCCCTGATTTGGCCATGTGTGCCTACCTAAAGAAGACTATTTACCTTCCTTGTGGGGAACTCGGTGAGTAAGAACTCAGTTACTATAAGCAATTTCCACTGATGTTACTTTGGGAAAGGATGGTGCCCACATTGATATGTATTGATTAACCCGGACTCCCCCTGCAGGCAGAAATGGAGGCACACCAGCCTTCTATCTATTATCCTGTTGTGTGAACAGAGAAACAGAAGACAGATGAGACTGTAAGTAGGCAGGGAATCTGTATGCCCAGATATTCAAGGGATTCTAGAAGGTTCTATAGAATTTCCTTCTCATCCTAGGGCAGCACAGGTAGGTCAGGCAGACTCCCCTGGATTAAAATGGCTGCTGAGTTCCTTCCTAGCCCTGCTTACATTTGCTTCCTCTGTCTCAATGATGCCCTTAGGAAGTAACAGAGAGGGAGATTGCGGCATTCAAAACCCCATCCTTCCCCATTCTCCCGAGGACAGGTAATTCAGGATGATACTCTGAGAAGCTGGTGTCCTGGGCTATAACTGGGCATGAGAGGCTGGCACCTGCCATCAGCAATATGAAGGCAATAAACGGCTTATATTCAGGCCAAGCAACCAGGGAGACGGATGCAGCCATGGAAGGAACATGGTGACCCACAAAACCCACTGCAGGTGTGATTTCCGGGACCCACAGGGGCCAAGAACAAGAGGCAGGAGTCGCATCCACGACCCCAGTGCTCAGAATGCAGTCTATACAAGTCCCTAGGCACATCTGCCTCCATCTCTGCAATCACTGTAGAGATGACCTCGCAGATTCCATGACACCCCACCCCCATGCCTGGACACTGGCTACCAACTAGAAAACTGCAGGCTGAATTGCTTCCCTCCACACAATGGGGAAAAATACACAAGACAGGCAGGCCCCAGCCTTACCTGGTCCTGAGGTACCTGAATCAATTTCCCATGCTTCCAGCGCCCTCTGTAGTTCATCTGTTTCATCGGGCTTCTTCCCTGTTATGTTTCCATTTTATAGGTGAGCTACCGAAGGCCCCAACATGTTACATTGTCAACGACACAGATTCGCCATCACTGACTTACTGGCATCACCAGGTAGTTTCTCTCAGTTTATTTATTTTTTTAGAGTAGGATCTCACTGTCTAGACTTGTTGGCCTGTAACTTCCTATATAAATCAGTCCGGCCTTGAACTCACAGAGATCCATCGGCCTCTGCCTCCAAGCACTGGGATTAAAGATGTGTGCTAACACATCAGTAAAATTTTTTTGAGACAAGTAACATTGACCATCCCTACTAGCCCCCTCCTGCCTCAGGTTCCCAAGGGATGGTTCTTGTTCCCAAGCAAGGTCAGGGAATACTTTGAGATCAGTCTATGTCTCTGAACTGCAGAATACTTAAGGCATTTCCAACCTTTAGGTACTCCTAACAGTTTCCCATACCGGGCCACCAACATGACTGTCACCTGGCTGGACACACACCCAAGAGGGAAGGATTGTATTCCATGTCCCCTCCCTCACTGCCTGAAAGCAGTCAGAACCTTTGCTATGTGACTGCTTTAGTCGTAGAACTTGGGAGGTGAGAAAAATGATCATGAGTTCAAAGTCATTCTGTACAAGTTTGAAGCCAGCCTGGACTACATGAGACCCTCTCACAAAAACCAACCAACCAACCAACCAAATAAAGATATTTTCTTGTTGAGTTGAGATTTTTGCTGATTGGCTGGGTTTTTGTTTGGTTTAATTAAGTGAAAATGTAAGTTTCCCAAAGTCACATGGCCAGGAAGGTGAACAGAATACAGTCTATCAGGGGACCGGGTGAGTATGTGTAAAAATTAGGTGCACTGGGTACCTAAACCTGACCCAGAAACTTAAGAATTGAAGAACAGACCTTTGGTCAAGTATCTATTTTTGGAAAAGCATATAGGGGGGAGAAGGGCTTGGGTTTTTTCCCTTATATATTGACAACAAAAAGAAATAGTGGACATAGGATGCTTCCTGCTCAGAATTATTACCCAAAACTCACCAAGACTAGTGCGGCCAGAGGGGGAGAATGGGGCCACAAGCACGGTCAGGATATTAGAAAAAGAGATGCCTCTTGGCTCACCCTGATGCTGCCCCTGACTTCCTATTGCCTGACATTCATGTTTGCGTCTAATGACCAGGCTGAAGCCAGCAGTCTCCTCCTAACTAGATGTTCCTGGCACTCTGATACCAAGTTACCATTTCCTCAGCCTCCACGATGGCCAGCAGATCCACAGGATAAACCCAACAAGCCACCTTTTCTGGGTTTTCCCCCTTCTTGGTCATCTTCAATGGTCTTCCTCTCCATGGAGCTTCCCTGGCCTGTCCGGGGGTAGAGCCTAGAGAACCCCAATCCCACACAGCTCCTCTGCCCTCGGAAACAGGAGAGGCCGTATACGCTGAACCACTCTAACCTAGTAGCCTCCTATGAGCTTTCAAAGAACTGGAAACAAACTGAAACAGAGGCAGGCCACTTAGGGCTTAAGGCAGCAGAAACTATGCCTAAAGTCACCCAGGGGGTTTGAAGTGTTATAGCTCATTTGGTAGAGCACTTACCCCAGTGTATGTGGACCCTGGGTTCATTCTCAACATAGGTAGGTAGCTAAGCAGACAGAAAGACAGACAGATGAGGGGGAAGGTGGGCAGGCAGGCAGGCTGAATCACTGTGGAGGTGGTTCATTGTGGTGTAGGCCTAGGGTCCTGACATCTGAAAGGCAGAGTCAAGAGGACCATGACATCTACTCCACCATAGGTTCTATATCAAATCTGCCTCAAGCTTGCTCTGGTCCCACAGGCCCATAATCCCAGCACTTCCTAAGTAGAGGCAGGAGGCGCAACAGTTGAAGGTCTTCCTCATAGTGAAATCCAATCCAACCTAGGTTGGCTCAAATCTCCCCACCCCCAACAACAGAAAGATTGACTAACAAAGAAAAAAGTTAAAATTTATGGTCATCACCATGGAAAAGAAAACCTAGGAGATGAAAGACGCAAGAATTACATTCTCCTATGACAAGAAGGCTCGAAAGACTCCTGGATTTCCCAAGGCTTTCTCCATTCAAAAATGTAAGCAGACTACCATACATCTCAAATAAGAGTATCCGTAGATCAAAGGGCTTAGATGCTGGAGGGTTTCCAAGTGCCGAGAGACCCTAACATATTGTCTTCGGTCTCTGAAATCTAAAATTCAATTCTTGGAGCCAGCAAGGTGGCTCCGCAGGTAAGGATACTCCCCACCACGTCTGACAACCTGAGGTTGATCCCTAGGAGCCAAACAGCAAAAGGAGAGAGCCAACAACCTCAAGCTATCTTATGGCCTCCAAACCCTACCATACCCCCACCACACACACAAACACACAACAAATATAGAAATATAAGTCTTAATCTTTTAATGTTGCCCGGTAGCAACCAAGTCAGAAAAATAAAGACAGAGGTAGATTTTCAGACCCCAAATGACCAAGCTTAAAACACTACTCTTTCTTTGAAATGTATTGCTATTGGCCTTGGTCACCCACACATAATATTGCTTCTATGCATTCAACCCATAAAGGCCACCTCCCTATGTGTGTGTGTGGGTGTGGGGGGGGGATGTTTCTTTAATGACTATACACCGACTTTTTACTTGTCCTGATCCTTCCCTAAGTAACATAATACAGCAACTCTTTACAAAGTGTTACTTTGTATTAGATCTTATTCCTGATTAGAGTGATAGAGACTGGTTTTTGTATCCACAAGGCCTTAATACACAAAGAAAAGAATTAAAATTTATGGTTATCACCATGGAAAATGCAGAGGCTTCTTCAAGGGACAAAGAAGGACCAGCCTTTCTTGACCTGGTCATTTACAACTCCAACCTATCTTTCTCAGGTAACCCCAACACAATTCTCCTTTAAACTCATATATCACTCGACAGTTTCCTGCTACGCTTTCTTCCAGATGACTTATCTTCCAACATCTAACTACCAAGAGTTAGACAAGCTCCCACATGTACACTTGATGCCCCTGTCCCCCATACACATAGAACTCTCTGATTTCTCTGTTAGTTAGCTCCGTCTATAGCTAACAGCCCTCTGTCTCTATGAAACTAGAGGAAGGAGGTCTGAACTCACTAGGTCCACACAACCCAGGGAAGTTCTTGCTTCATTTCTAAGGTGAGGAAATCGAGGCAGCAGAGCCAAAATGCCAGCTAAGTGAGTTCATCACCCTTCCCTAGAGCTTGCATCCAAGTCTGTGGGGCACACATCTTCAGCGCCTAAATGCTCTGTCATGGTCACATAGAAATCTCAACCGGCTGTGACCCATTCATACAGTTCCTCCTGTTGTGGTAACCAACAAGCATAAAATTACTTTTGTTGTTACTTCGTAACTGTAATTTTGATACTGTTATGAACTATAATGTAAATATCTGGTATGCAGGAAATCTGAAATGTGACCCCTATAACAGGGTCCTTTGACCCTCAAAGGGGGTGTGACCCACAGCATGAGAATCACTTGTTCTAGAGGAAGGTCCAAGACAGACATTCAAATGTTCCCAGGGAAAGGACCTGAGGCTTCTTCAGGGGACAAAGAAGGCTAACCCACAGGTAAAGTAATTCGGTTATATGCGTTCTCTGTAATTTCAAACCTGCTTCCCCTCAGGGTATACCAATGCTCATCAAATCCCAAGGTCCAGAAAAGCCTTCACTTGGCTTCCAACCCTGGCTGAGACCTCCGGGAGGAAGAAGGCTGCTCCAAACATCGGGGCAGCCAGTGGTTGACCGAACCCAAGCCAGCTATACAGGAACCTACCAGAAGGGATGAAAAATGTGTAGCCTTGCTTCAGCTCAATTCTTTGGCATCGTTCCACGCGGTCTCCCAGAAAGATGTCACTCTGTTTGCCTGACAGCACCCACTCCTCATACAGGGCCAAGTTGTGCAGGGTTGGAGGGATCAGCCAAAAGATCTTGGGAGGAAAAGGAAGCAGTTAGGCCAAAGTCTCTGATTTCTTCTAGGCTCTGAACAAACCCAAAGAGCCCCGCCTACTTGGGGGAGGGACAAGGAGGGTAGCAAATCTATCTGTCTGGGCTCCCCAAGCAGGGCTCAAAGGTCTCTGAGCAGGGAGGGAGGATTCTGGCTACCTTTGGGGTATCTCTATTTCAGCTGAAATACCAAGTCAGGAATGCTTCCTGTGCTGGGTGGAACATTTTTTCTCCTGAGTCAAAGGCTTGTCTGGGAGGTGGGGAAGCGAGTGGAAGATGTATGATAAAATGGCCCAATAAATAAACTCAGCCTGTGCTCACTTTGGAGGAATAAAAACATCTGGAATCAAGTGAGCTGTCTTCCTCCCAGAATTTTTTGCAATGCTGTTGTTTAAAATGGATACCCATGAAGACCCAGAGGAGCAAGGCATACACATGGGCATTCTTAAGAAACACCTACATCCATGCAGAGACGTCACCCACAAAAGGAGACATAGCATAAGCACCCTGAGTGTGAAATGTTCTTGCTCAGAGGCAGTGACTGCCTCCTCTACTCTGAAGCTTAAAAACCCAGAGACAAA
Organism: Phyllotis vaccarum; assembly: GCA_033318265.1. NCBI lineage: Eukaryota > Metazoa > Chordata > Mammalia > Rodentia > Cricetidae > Phyllotis > Phyllotis vaccarum. The sequence goes on along the minus strand of JARWLC010000017.1, from coordinate 49,229,777 downwards.
TCTGAGGAGCTTTATGCTGGAGGTTCTTAGGAGCTGCAAACCAGCCTCAAGTACTTAGAATCCAAGGCAGGGTAAGTTGGCATGAGTAGGTGATCCTCCCTTCAGAAAGGAACAGAGATCCAGGCGTTGGTCCCAGGGAAGAAGAGAGGACTAGGAAGGGAAAAGCAAGCCTCTCTATACACAGAGGCATACCAAAGCGACAGACACTCACCTTCCCGCCACGGAAAACATGATACCACACAGAGGTGCCTCCAAAATCAATGTGGAAGTCAGTGAAACAACCTTTCACACTCATCAGACAGTACCTGCAGTACAGAGGCAGGAGATGAGACAGAAAATAAATCAACCTCAAATCACAAGACGTGAGCAAACTCTTCAGATTCACCTGACCTGATGCCCTTTTATAAAGGTTGCAGATGGGGAATTTCCTCCTCTATTTTTTTTTTTTTTTTTTAATGAAATCTAAGTGGAGTTTCCCTCTTGGGGGATGCCCCTGGGATCAGGTGACAAATCTCAAGCATGGGTCATCCACCCCAGAAGCTCAGAAACAACGTCTTTTCAAGTTCCCTAGAGAATTGGCAACCCACAAGCCACTATCAGTTTCGACTCCCGCCCCCTCCCCAACTCCCACCCAACTCGGAGGCTTCCTTTCTGTTCCTCCACAGCTCTGATAGCTTCAGCTCTCCCTAGCTGTCAGCCCCTTTGTAGCAGCTGGGCCCCCTGGAATTCAGTAGTAAACCACCTGCACAGTTTGCCAATTACCAGTCCCCATTCATCTCATTCATTCAACTAGTCCAGCCCAGGAATGAAACACAGCACCGAGAGAAACGGGTAAGAATGTTGAAGTTCCCTGCCCTTGCAGATGAGCCCCCTTTGCAGCGGAGAGTTACACAGATAAAGTTCAATGATGCAATGGCTTGCCAAGTAAGCAATGAGGCTAGAAATCCCACCTGATGTGATTCTGCATGTATGTAATGTCCCAAGCCACAGAAATCCAAAGAGGAAGCGGACAGATGAGTGGTGGCCAGGGGCTGGGGTGGGGTGGAAATGACACTAATGAGTCCCGGGTTTCATTCCACTAAAATAAAATATCCAAAAACTGTGTGGTTACACCTCTCTGTGAACACCCCTAGAAAACACTGGGTTGCACATTTTTTTCTGTGTGAACGATAAGTGAATTTTATCTCAACAAAGCTGTATAATCCTTTTTTTGAAGTCCCAATAAAGCTGTTTTATCTTTTTTTTTTTTTTAAGTGGAGGAATTAAAAGAAGGTCTTGGAATCAGAGAGGGTTGAAGAACTCCCGCGGTAGTTAACATTCAAAGAGAGAAAGGACCCACAGCAGAGTCTCTCCCTTATAAGCAGCAGAAGAGATAGACAGCCTTTCTTGCAGGCACACAACAGTCTCCTCTTCCTCCTCCTACATGCTAGCGCCCTACGGGTGCACAGTGCCTGATTAAGAGGGAGCACCCCACTGGCTTCCAAGTTCAGGCCTGGCCAACAACAGTGTTAGCCCCTCCTACCACTGACCCCTAACCACGAAAACCTTAAGACCAGAAAAGAGCAACCTTCCCTCCCTCATTCCCATCTTGGCACCTACAGAGGCCGGTGCACACGCTTACCCCACTGACCTCCTTTCCCAGCTGCACTTTGCTCTTCCGTGGTTTGGGGAAGAGGGATGGAATGGGGCAGAGACCTGCAGGGAGGAACCAGCAGCAAGCCAGAGTGGAGAGGATGGGGGGCGTGGGGCTGGACTGCCTTGAAGGTTGGAGGGCCCCAGGAAACCTCTCCTCTGGTTGCCTTTTGCACCTATCGTTCAGGTGGACCCGGGGCTCGGCAATATGCAGGCAGCGTGCCCCGCGTCCCTCCTCCGGATAGGCTGGAAGGAGCTTTAGCCATGTGTCTGCAGGAGCCTGACAAATCAGAAGGCCTCCCCGTACATCAGAGCCCTGCTGCCTAGCAACCCCATCGGAGGGGTGTAGTTGACAGCCCGGGACTGTCACGAAGCTGGCACCAGGGCTGCTGAAGTCCTGACTGGGGTTCCACACTTTACTGGCCTGCCCACCCAAGGTAATGCAAACAGGTCCCCTGACTTCAGACCTGAGAGACCTTCCTTCCAAAGAATTGGGGAAGGGGGGTATTCCTAAAACCTTACCTTGCCCCACCCTCATGGACCACACTGGCCTCTTTCCTCTAAGCTACACTTCAAAATATTAGTCCTCATTTTCCTAACACCAGCTCTTCCTCGTTTTTTTTTTATTTTTCTCTTGGTTTTTAATCTAACCTTGGTTTCCACCCCCTCCAGGCCTCAGCTGAACACACACAGACTAGAGAAAACAGTTTAAGTGTGAGGGGTGGAGCCGGGAGAAAAGGCTTCCCTCAGCCTGCAGCTGGATGCCCACCCAGCATCCTCAGCAGGGAGAAAGGACCGGGGCTGAGTTGTCCAGCTCTAGGACCCCTGAAACTGTTCGGCCAAACGGGTCACGCCCACTTAGCCCATCTTCCAACTCCCCACAACCCCTCACATAGAAAACTAGGGTTCTCTAGCTGTGTGCGCAGGGAAAGTTCTCCAAGTGCAGCCCGTGTCTGATATGCCCTCAGGGGCCCACTGTGTGCTAGAACCCTACTTCCAGACCAGGCTCTTCTAATGTGGACCCCTTCCTTCAATGTCCATTCCACCCCTCCCGCCTGTAACCCCCTCATTAAGCTGAAGTGACAGTGACAGAGTGGCTTTGTGCCGCCCCTGCAGTCCAAAGGCAACCCTAAGCTTGTCACCCCAAGGCTCCCATCCGCTCTGACTGGGGGCTCCCTCCTTGCTCCTGCTCGCTCTGGCATGACGCCTTTGCACTGACCTCTACAGCTTCCTCCTCCCAAGCACACCGCAGTCACATGGACACCCAGCTCGGCTTGGTGCCACAGCCGCTAAAGCTCTCCCCTCCGCCAGCCCGCCAGCTAGGCAGGCTTCCGCAACGGCAAGGCTGGACAGCCAAGCACGCGACACCCCCAACCCCCACCACCAGCACACCAGGTGGCTTCTGTGCACCCTGCAAGTTAGCAGTTGAAAATTGCTGAAAATCTGTAGCCGAGGAGCTCAGTCCTTGAGGGGAGGGGTTGGAAGCCCGAGATAGAGGAGGAAGGCGCGAGGTATGAGGGGGTGCTGCACCTGCCTCACCAACTTTGGGGCGCGGCCTGGGGTCTGCAGTGGCCGTCCAGCCCCACCTCGCCCTTCTCTCTCCAACTTCCAGAAACTCTCCCCGAGGTGGCCCGGTTGGCGTCCCCTTGGGCTAAGGTCTGATGGAGTGACCCAGGAAAGCTGGCGACGGGTGGCGGGCTGGAGGCGCCGCGCGGGCGCGAACGTACACGCCCCGCACTTCCAAGCCGCCCCAGGAGACACAAAGAACAGCTCGGCAATGCTGGCCGTGCATCCCGCGGGCAGGCAGGAGGCCACCCACACCCGGCCCACGCGCCACAAAGGAGGTTACCCTCGGCGGCCGTGGAGCGGCTCCCAGGTGTCCCCTTCCGCAGAGGCTCGACGCGCGCCAGAGCCGGGAGGCGACGGCAGCCAGGCCCCCTCCACCGCGTTGCCAGGCCCCAACCCAGGACGCTGGGGCCCTCTCGCGCCGCCTTCCTTCCTCGGGGAGACAGGCGCAGGCTGCGCTCATCCCCGCGCTGAAACTGAACACCCGCGCGGCGCCGAGGCCGCCAGGAAGGTGTAGAGGCCGCGGCGACACAGAGAAGAGCACCGGGCCACACTAGGGCACGCGCCGTCGCACACGGCGGGCCCCCTCGCCCACTCCTGCGCTCCCTGGCAGCAGCTTGAAGATTGACTATTGGGTCTGGGTTTTCTGGGAGTGTGGACAGGCACCTTGCTGCCCGGGTGGCAACCTAATAAAGCCACCTCCCTTAAATATGCACCTTCTGGCACAGCTGGAGGGAGGGCCCGGGCTAAGATTTCTGGAGAGTCTGTGCTGGGGAGGAGTGAGGCCCCCAAGACTAGCTGTGTGACCTTGGGCAACTTCTTCCCTCTCTCAGTAATTTCCTAGAAGGAGGTAAGCTCAAGTTTAGCTAGGCATTCTAGAAGACTCTTCCCTTACCTGCCCCTCAGTAGCCCTGTAACCCTAAGGACACAGAAATTATTGCGGGAATTCATTGAGATAAAGAACCATTAATTAGAAACTATGTTGTTCAACCCAAACTTCATACACTGTAAACCCATTCTCACCATTTCAGAAGAGGAAGCCAACATTCAAAAGTACAGCCCTTCATCCCTGACACTGGCCAAGAAGTGGTCAAACTCCCAGGCCCACTCAGATTTACCTGGCGAGTCCCAACTCTAACAACAAAATGTGAAGTTACAATCCAACTTCAATCATTCACTAATTTTAGGCAAAAAGAAGAGTTCAACGTAACTCAAAAGTCACCTCGGGGTCGCTAAGGGGAAGATAATTTCCAACCTTGGCCCTATATCCTCCCTCCATAGCTACAAGGAGGCAGGAGATGTCTGTATGCCTCTGAAGAGGCAGAAACCAAATTCCATTCCAGTTAAGCCGATTTAAGGTACCAGGAGTCTCAAGGTCTGGAGTCCAGTGTCTATCCATTACTGTCAGTTTCTCTGCCTGTTAAGACAGGTAGTCATTTATAATGCCTGAAAACATCTGAACTGAAAGAGGAGTGTGCCTAACAAGTGTAAAGGAGGCCTGGCTAAAAAGTAGAGAACTTCAGATCCCAAAGGGCCACATATGCAGACTTCTCATCCCACCTAAGGACATGCCACACACATTTCATATCTGCTGCAAACTCCTGTCTTCCCACAGCATGGGGGTGGGGCAGGCCAGGACAAGGAAAGCATCCATCCAGAAGGATAAGCTGGGCCTCCCAAAGAAAAGGAAAGGTGTGGGCTTACCTGACAACTGAGCATTCAGTGAAACTGTCACCCTGTGTTTCAGCTTCTCCCATCAATATAGCCCCCAGATTTTCTTGTCAGCAGAGCAAAAACAAGAGTAAATTGTGTGGGGGGTGGGGTGAGGGGAGGACACGGTCGTCAAGTCCCTTCACAGTCTTTTTGCTCCGATTCTGAGCTCCTTGACTATCTGAGGGCCCACAGCCTATCATTACGCTAGCAACACTCACTGTGGAAACCTCTGCAACAGCAGCTCCAACTGAGGAGATCTGCTAACCTCTTTCTACAATGCATTACCATGCCCAGTCCTCCTTAGTGGGAAAGGTGTGCACATGCCCAGACCTATGGATGGCAGAGGCTTCAAAGCATGCCCAGGAATCCTTTCATGCTCCTCCTGTCTAGAGATAGAGCTAAGCTGGGGCTTCGGCTCAATGGGAGAGAACACTTGCTGACATGTGCAAGGCTCTGGGGTTTCACCTCGGTGCCAAAGAAATAAAGGGGAGCAAAGCTGGCATATAGCTCAGTCAGCAGAGTGTTTGTCTAGAGTATAGAGCCTTGGGTTCAAACCCCTGCATCACATAAAATCAAGACTTGAGAGAGCTGGAGAGGTGGCTCAGTGCTCCAGAGCACTTGCTGCTCTTATAGAAGACCCAGGCTTGGTTCCCTAAACACACAACTGTTTGTTACTCCAGTTCTAGGAGACCAGATACCTCTTTTTGACCTCTGTAGGGAAACATACATATGCGGGCAAAATACTCACTCACATAAAATAAAAATAAATTTAAAAAAATTCTAAAACAAGACAGGAGGCCACATGCCTATAACCCCAGCATTCCTGAGGTTGATGCAGGGGAATCAGAAACTCAAGTCATCTTTGGCTATACAGCCAATCTGAGGCCATCCCTAGATACATGAGCCCTCATCTCAAAAAAGAGAAGCAGAGCTACATCTCTATCCCTTAGAGCATGAGCTGGACAGATGAATGTATACAACAGAAGTCAACAAGGTATGACTTTCGAAATTGGATTATAGGAGCACTATGGCCTCTTTGAGTCTTCCAGGAAGCACTCACTCTGGGGAACTAGCTGCCATACGTGAGGATGTTCAGGCAGCCCCGTGGAGGGGTCCACATGGTAAGGAACTCAGCCTCCACTGGCTTCCTGTCAACAGCTATGTGAGTGCTCCATTTCAGAAGCTTGGCTGCAAACTTTAGGTGAATGTAACCTAGACCCCGGCCTCTACATAAGCTCCAAGGAGCCCTTGAGCAAGAACCACCCTGCCGCTTTTAGACCCCTGACCTGCAGAAACTGGTATCACCTTTAGTATCTTAAGCTTTGGGGGCTGGAGGGTGAATTGGGTGATTGTTTTAGACTTGATCTTACAGTGATCCTCCCGATTTAGGCCTTCAAATGCTGGGAGAATTGTAGGCATGAGCCACCACACCTGGCCCTGCCAATTTTGGTTTGTTTGCCCCGCCCCACCCCCTTCTAAAGGATGTTAAAAGTTAAGGATAATAGCTAAGGGACAATAAGCAACCAAGTCAGGGATACACACTAGCAGGACTTTTCTACACAGTCAAAACATCTCTGCAGGGCAGGGAGGACGGGAAGGAGGAAACAGCAGAAATGCAGGGTGATAATATGGTCATCAGTCCAACCCTCATCCTCTCTCCTTTATAGCCAACTGTTCTATGTTCCATTGAGACACATTAAGTTACATAATTTCCTTGTTGGTTTGTTTGTCCCCACAATATATTCATGTGAGAATGGGAGTGTGGTTACTTAAAGTAGCCTTTCGCACCAGAATACATTAACACCTCCTGGAAATCTTTTATCTCTCTCCATCTCCTGTACCCAGATTCCATTCACCTTCCCCTGCCTTAAAATCTCAACTGAAATCTATTAAAATTCCTGAACCTCTGACCACAATGAAGCAGTATAAATCCCAGAGGCAGGAAAAAAGCCTACTGTTGTTAGGAGTCCCCCTCCATGTCACAAACCCGTCTTCCCATTCATTCAGAAGGGCCGTCAGCTGTCTGTTCTGTTAGCGCCTCCAGCAAGGAAGCCCTGTGATTTCCAGAAACAATGTCATTTTAATTAAATTCCATGGAACCATTCCACAGTCCCAGAGGACGCCATCACGGTGAGATTTTTTTTTTTCCACCTTGCTTATGAACATTTGAAATCAGCCTTCTCTTCAGTCGAACAAATGGACTATCTCCAAGGTGACAACGTCCTTCCTAGCAAGGTTCAAATCCTATTGTAAGTCCCCATGGCCACTGATGGAGTTTGGAAATCTATTTAAAACACAGCCTCACCAATACATCTAAACCTCATGGGCCTGAAAAGTCACATATTTATGCCCCACTGTTTTGGTAACTAGAGGGTCCCTAAATGTGCTCAGGGCTTACTATTTAAAGGAATCTTTCCATAAAGTGCAGACTATATCGGGGTTCTCAGAAACACAGGGTAGACTTTAATAGGCGTTCATATCACACAATCTATTTTACTTCCTAAATATACTCCCGAGTGTGATCACCTCTTGTCTGCTGAGATGTAGGCCAGGCGGCAGTCTCCCTCACACCTTCAATCCACACAGCAGGAACATTGGCAGAACGCAAACCCACATGAACACATCCTGCTCCGCTTAGAATATCTCAGGGAATAGAGAGTGGATATGTGTGTGATGAAGACCACCCATACTCCCAGCACTCAGCGAGTGTAGGCACAAAGATCATGAACTTTGAGCCCAGCCTGGGTTATCTTTTGAGAGCCTCTCAAACTGCACTCCCCAAAACTACGAAAATTGCTCAAGGCTTGTTTTTACCCACCAGGCAAGCAGGAAGACTGGAGTTCAAACCATCAGAACTCACATAAAGTCCAGGATGTGGCGGCCTCACTGAAATTCTAGTACTTCATGAGGCCTAGACCGGTGATCCCTAAGGGGATCTGGCTAGCTAGACCAGCTATATTTGGGAGCTCTGGGATCAACTGAGAGACCCCTGCCAGATGATTCATCTCAGAGCAGTACCAAGAGATCTCATGCTTCTGTTGATGGCCTCATCCCCAGAGGTCAGCTTCCATGTATTTCTGTTACCGTTGGATTAACATCTGCCTCTTGGTGAACTGAACATTTCATAGGACAGAGACCTCATTCGGACACGGTCCTGTGTCCTCAGCACCACTGAGATGCTCAATTCGGTGTCGCTCAATCAATGAATGAATGAATGGAAACAGCCACTGGACTAGTCATAATCTGCTTCTTTCTTCCAGCTCTGTTTCCACCATTTCCCTTTCTCAATCTCTCCCCAGTTATCACACATCCTCTGCCCTCCAAAACCCAGGTAGGAACCAGAGGCAGCCCAATAGGTAAAATGCTTGTTTTGCAAGCCTGGCCACCTGAGTGTGATCAATCCCCATAAAAAATAAAAATATAAAAAATAAAAATAAAAAACTGACCTCTGGTCTTGGTATACACACTCTGGTATGTGCCCACACACATACATCCACACAGTAGTAATTCTTTAAGAACAGTAGTCAGGTGTGGTAATGCACGCCTTCAATTCCAGTACTTGAGAGGCAGAAGCAGGTGGATCTCTGAGTTCAAGGCCAGCTTGGTCTACATAGTGAGTTTCAGAACAACTAGAACTATGTAAAGAGACGGTCTCAAACAAAACAAAAAATAAATAAACTCCAAGTTAAATGCCTCCTGACCTCCAAGAAGATCCCTTAACAACAAGAGCTCAAAAGAATTTACCTGCCTGAATTTGTTTCTCTTTGTCTGGAAACATGGCAGCTTGTGCTACATGGCATGCTCTAAACAGGGTGAGGAAGGATGGAGGTCCCAGTCCTGTTCATATCTTTATCTGCCCATCTCAGAACATTATGCTGTGACTGAATCAGAACAGAACAGAATTGGAAACAAGCCCTGTTCCCCTCCCTTTGCACCTGGGCCATATTCTCTGCCTTTGATAAAGCCCAGATCCAAGAAATATATTGAACTTTAGCTTAGAGGGGGAAGAAAATCGTCCATGAATTAATGAGAGAGGCAGAGAGAGAGAGAGAGAGAGAGAGAGAGAGAGAGAGAGAGAGAGAGAGAGAGAGAGAGAGGAACATTGAGAAATCTGGGACCAAGAGTGTTAGCCTGCCTTACAAAACCTGGCACGCAATCTGCATTCGATACAGGCTGAATAGAGGGCTGAGGGAATGAGGAGTTCACGGCTGAGATTTCCTGGGGGCATTGCTGGCAGCAGGGCTAAGCACAGATGCTAATGGGATCCAGGCTGCCAGCTCGGGTCTTTCTGGGAAGCCAGCATCTCCTTCCCATTTCAGGGAGACAAACAGAGGGTCTGTAATAGCAGGAGTATCCAAGGTGACTTCCTCCTCCAGATGGTCCATTATTCAAATCCCTTAATATAAAAGGACCCCCAAGTACCGCTGTCCATGTTGAACAGCAGGCTCGGAACATGCTGGTCACGTGATCTGCAATGAGGCCTTTCTCTGCTCTCAACAGTGGTTACCTTCCCCATCCTGGCCACCCTCCAATCCATGGGGCACCACTGAAGTCTTATCAGGTGACTAAGCTGACACTGAGCTTTGCTTGGGGGAAGTGCTTCTGGGTCAGAAGTTCCAGGTCTTAACAACAAAGAAAAGAGAAACAGGATGGATAGATGGCTCTGGGCTTAAAAGCCCTTGATACTCTTGCAGAGAGACCAGGTTTGATCCCCAGCACCCATGTTAAAGGTTCGTAACTCCTTGTCTTTCCAGGGGATCTGATGCACCAGGCACACACACGTGGTTCACATATACACATGCAGGTACTCACACACACGTATTAAATAAAGAAACCTTAAAAGAGACTAGTCTAAGTCCCATGTTGCTCCAAAAGCAATGTCTTGTCCTTCTGAAAATGCCACTCGAAAGACACTGTTACACTGAGGGTGTATACTGAGGTTTCAAAAACAGATAACTATGTATCCATGCACAAACACGGATGCCACAGTGAGAACTCCCATCTCTACTCTGGAGGTCTGCTCCAGAGTAGCTCCAGGGCCAACAGAGGGAAGGCTCCACCTATCACAGGGCCCAGAGCCCACATCCTTGGGAGATGAGATGTCTGTTTGTTCACAGCCAGAGACTCATCTCTCCGTTACCACTGTGCTCCAGCTGGGGGTCAATCCTTCACCTCTGAAGCAACGCTGAGACCACCATGGAGGACTATTGGAAATCCCCTGCCAATACTCACAAGTTTGGGGCCCACCCCTGCCCAATCCCACCATCAGCCAAGCAATCTTACTTCTTCACTTTGGGGTACTTCATCTCTGCAAGGGCATTTGTGGCTTCTGTCTGCTTTTCTTTTAGGTGCCGAGGCCACATGTTGTCCACCCAATCCACCAGGTCCACCTGAAAGCCAGTCCATTATAAGCACCCTCAGTCTCATGCAGACAGTCCAGAACGAACTTCCCTCTGCCTGAGGAATCCCTGGGTGCCTTTAGTTAGGATGCCTTACCCATACCACCCTTCCAGGCACTAGATCCAACTCTGCCTCTACATTTCTCCACCATATCCTAAAGGACCAGCCTCAGCGATGCCCACCCAGCCACTCCATTTCCAGAAGCAAGCTGCTGAGAGCCAGGCCTCATGGGAAATAGGTAGGTGACAGACAAGGATGGAAGGGGTCATGAAGGTCTTGGCATACCACAGTGGGACGCTTGACCAGGTGCTCCAGCTTCGTGTGGCTGAACTCAAGGCTGATGACATTGTACAATTTGTCCCGCTGTGCTTCTGGTGTCTCGTAGTAACGCACGAACTGGGACATGCTCATCTCGGTACCCTTTTGGGTGTTCACGTCCATCACATCCACTAACCGGCGACTCCCTGGGGATAGAATGTATAGACTGTTCACTGTCCATCTCAGGATGGGGGGTCCCATGAGGAAGCAACCCCACACCCAAGATCTGCTTCTCCTACAGAGTTCCTCCACTCCAAGTCTGGCAATGACTGTATACTAGCTCATTTATGTCAACTTGACACAGCCATGAGATAAGAGAGCCCCAACTGAGAAAATACCTTCACTAAAATCGGAATGCAGGCAAGCCTATAGAACAGTGGTTCTCAACCTTCCTAATGCTGGGACCTCATGTTGTGGCGACCCTCAACCATAAATTACTTTCTTTGGTATTTTATAACTGTAATTTTGCTACTGTTATGAGTGGTAATGTAAATATCTATGTTTTCCAATGGACTTAAGTGATCCCTGTGAAAGGGACATTTGACCCCCAAAGGGGTCATGACCACACAAGTCGAGAACCACTGCTATAGAACAATTTCCTAATTAGTGATTGCTGTAAGAGGGCCATGCTCATTGTGGGCAGGACCACCCCTGGGCTGAAAAAGCCATGAGGAGAAGCCAGTGAGCTTCTCTCCTCCGTGGCTTCTGCATCAGCTCCTGTCTCCAGGTTCCTTCCTACCCTCACTGCTTTTGATGATGAACTGTTATACAAAACTGTGAGTGAAATGAACCCTTTTTCCTCCCCAAGTTGCTGTGCTTACAGATTTCATCATAACCCTAGGACGGTGCATGTCAGCATCCCTGACCCTGACCATCCCCCTCCACCCTCCATCACTGTAGTCCACTGGCACAGCTCTCCAGGGAGACTTCAGTGGCTTCCTAGGAACTCAGGCTAGCCCTTTCCCTCACACTGACACTGCAGCCAGGACGAGCTTTGTAGAACAGAGACCCAACTGTAGACATTCTTCCTGCGAAAACCTCCATCAGCCGCTAATTCCTACCAGTCAAACCCTGAGTCTAACGAACAAGCCCTTTCTGTTCGCAGCACTGACAGAGTACTTATCTTTCTAGAAAGTAACAGTGTAAAAGTCTCATTTGGGCAGGGCAGTGGTGGTACACGCCTTTAGTCCCATCACTTAGGACACACAGGCAGGTGAATCTCTCTGAGCTCAAGGCCAACCTAGGCTACACAGAGAGACCCTTTCCTGAAGACAGGAAAAATAAATAAATAAATAAGGTCTCACTTGTAGCTGGGCACAGCGGTACACACCTGTAATCTAAGTCTTATCTCAAAAAATAAATAAAAAAATAAGTAAAGCTCTTGCTTGGGATGGTGAAGATCTTTTCGGGGAATCTGGGTTTGACTCCCAGCACTCACACAGTGGTTCACGACCACCTTTAACTCCAGTTCCACAGGATCTGAACTCCACAGGCACACAGTACACATACATATACGTAGGCAATATACTCGTACACAGAAAAACATAAAAATAATTTTTCAATAAAAACAATGATTTCTAGAATAAATAAATAAATAAATAAAAGTCTTACACAGGGCTAAGGAGATGACTCAGTTTGCAAAGCTTTGCAACATGAAAACATGAGCTCAATCCCCAGAACACACTTATAAGCGCTATGTGTGACAGTGTTCACTGTAACGGATCTCTGGGTCACTCTCGCCAGCCAGCTTAGCCCACACTTCCGTCAGCAGTGAGAAACTCTGCCTTAGCAAACAAGCTGGATGACTCCTTAGGATACCCAAGGTTGTCTGCTGGCCTAGAAAGACAGGCGAGCATGACTTACACTTGCTCCAAGCAAGTCTAGACCATAATATGAGACCCTGTCTCCAAAAAAAAATCTAACTCCCTAATCTGTGAAGGCAGCAGATAACTCGGTTACTTTGAACCTGGGTCTTCAGAGTGACTATGAGAAAGAAAACACATGACTCTTAAAATAACTGACACAGGATCCAGAAAGTAATGATGCTTCATTGCCCCCTAGCACCGATCATGACTAAAGACTGTACAGTTTTTTCTTCCCCGTTATTCTGTTAAACACCAAGGGTGCAGGCACCTCTCTGTTCTGTAACACAAATCTGGAGAAAGACGCCCGGTACATGGACCAGCTAGGGAATGAATTAGTATGAGATATGAGTTGGAACAGCATGTCACCTACAAATGGTGTCCTTGTGAGGACATTCCAGCTTTCCATCTCAGACTCTCACAGCATCCCAGAGAAAAAGCAACCAGCTCTGAACAGAGATACAACTCCTCCAGGTTAGGCTTAGATCCTACCAACAAACAAACCTTTGACCTTTATTTTCTCATCTGTGAAATGGGAAAGTGGGTGTCTCTGGGAACTTCAGCCATTAAAGGAAATGACTGAACCTTGAAGGCAGAGAAAAACAGGCACAGTGCAGCCTGCCAAGTTCTCGGTGATTTATTAAGGAAGTTAGCACCTCCGGCGTGTTACACTAGAAACCAACACGAGTGTGATGGGAAAGGCACCATCTGGTCTGAAAGGACCGAGTCTTCACTATCTAACTAACACAGTCCGTGGAGACTTACTGAACCACCACCAAAGATGAACCCTTTATTCACCTCAACCCCCAAAGTTACAGCTATATTCACCCAGGGCCAGCAGCCAATCAGCCACTCTCGGCTTTTCTGTTTGTTTGGTTTTTGAGCCAATGTCTCCTGTAGTTCAGGACAGTCTTAACAACGCAGCCCAGAAGGAACCTGAACTCTTGATCTTCCGGCCTTCTCCCAAATGCTGAGATCACAAGTATGAAGCATGTCCTCTTTTTAAAGACAGATCTCCCTACATAGCCCAGAATGAACTTGAACTCAAGACCCTCTTGCTTTGCTCTCCCAACTTCAAGGATACAAAGGTATACCATCATACTTGGCTCTGCTGCTTTTTGGGACTCTGTTTTTTACTTTTGCAAAAATAGAACCTTGCTATGTATAACCCTGTCTAGCCCCAGAACCCAGAACTCACTATGTAGATGAGGTTGGCCTCAAAACTCATAATGAGGCCGGGCATGGTGGCACATGCCTTTAACCCCAGAACTCAGAAGGCAGCAGGATTGGATCTGAGTTTGAAGCTAGCCTGCTCTACAGAGAAAGTTCTAGAACAGGCTCTAAAAATTAGAGGGACCGTCTTAAAAAAAAACAAACAAACAAACAAAAAAAACCAAAACCCAAACCAAAACAAAACAAATTCTGTGATGCATAACTGCATTCAGTTCCTTTCATTAAAAAATTCTCGATTTTTCTTTTATTTCTTGGGACAGGGTCTCACCATGTGACTCTGACTGACAGAGATCCACCTGCCTCTGCCTTCTGGCTAAGAAGATTTGATTTTTATAACTCTAATTTAAACGCTTCACGGTTAAATCGCTTTCCGACTCTGCATGTGCCCTCCACATTTTCGCACCAATTTTCTGCTCCTTAGTAATGAAAGCGCACTTCATCTTGTCACACACAACTTGCACACCTGTTCTGTGGCTTGGACAACTTCATAAGAACTTCGGGTCTCATGGCACCAACTGTCCAAAGTCTGCCTTTGCACACACGACACTCAGACTTCAGTGGTTTCTTGACCTTCTTGGTATAAAATAAACAATCCTATTACCAGGGTTTGAGACAACCTAATTTTGTTTGAGGCTTGTATTGCAGGATTGTATGTCAAAGGCCAAACCGTTTCTGAGTGCCTCTAAGTACCATCCCCAGAAGAGCATTTCTTACATTCTTAAATGCAGTGGTAGGAGGGGAAAAAAAAAAAAGAGTATTTCACAATTGTGAAAATGATTGAAATTTGATTTGCCAAGTCCAACAGAAGTTTGTTTGGGACTGGCCAGCATCGCTCACAAGCTACAGTTTCAGAGCTGAGCACCTTCGACAGAAAGCAAACCTGTTCACAAAGCCTTGAATGTTTGCTCTCTGGTTCTTTCTGAGAAGTCTACTGACCCTTGCACCAAACAGCTCCCGATGAACCTGAACGCTGATTCAAGTTAACAGCTCATCACTTCAACACTTCATGCCCAGCTCTGGGGAGAAAACTGCCCTCTAACAGGCCCATGGCCGGTATTGGAAAAATAAAGTGCCTCTCATGAAATAGAGGCTAGTTTATAAAAGTAACTCCTCAAACACATGGAGGAACTCAGGTGTTCTTATCTTTTGGATTCAAGGTCTGGTTCTCATGGCAACCCTGAAGACAAGTGAGACTAACGTCTTTGCTAAGAGGAAAGCAGCTCAGGTCTTCTGGAACATACTCTTTCCACCAATTATCACTGCTGCCATTTGCTGAGCCCATGAGCACAGGCACACCCCTCCACAAGCATTTTCATGGCTACTGCTCTGTGAGGCAGAACTGCAATTATACTTGCTGGACACATGAGAGGCTGGACACTTGGACAACTAACTTGCCCAAACATGCCCAGTCGGTACACAGAGCTGGGATTTGAAGCTAATTCAAGGCAACACCAGGCCTCAGGCTCTAATCCCATCTCTGCAATGCAGCATATTTTTAGCACATGCCAAAGTTGAGAAAGATTACCCTTGCCTTCAACCATTCCAGTTTTCAGTGGCTAGTTGCAGCCTTCAAAACACTAGGAAGTGGACCCAAGCTAAAACTGCTTTGTGTTTGCACTGGGAAGGTGCATATCCACCAGGGGGCATCCCTGATCTTTGCTGAAGATTCAGGCCACACTTGACATGGTTAAGTTTCTTTTTTTAACAGCTGAAGGGCCTCAAGCAAGTGGGCTTCCCTCAGGTTTTCTGAGAGTTCCACCTGAGAGAGAACCGGCTATTGGTAGCCACAGATCGTCTTCCTTCCAACAGCCTCCATTTTATCCACTTCTCTACCCTAACTTTGTTCATGAGTATTTGCCGGGCAGTAGAAGGAATAAAAAGTATCAGCATTACAGTCCCAGAGGCTGCTGCACATCAGCTGTACAGGCCTAGCTGAGGCACTGAATGTGAAAGGTACAGAAACATACATGTAGGCAAGACACTCAGACACATAAAAGAATAAATGAAAGAATGAGTGAATGAGTGAATGAATGAATGAATGAATGAATGAATGAATGAATGAATGAATAATAGAGCACGAGGCTACATAGAGAGACCCTGCCTCAAATATAAACAATCAAAGTACTTGGGAGACAGAGGGAGGCAGATCTCTGCGTTCCAGGACAGCTACATAAAGAACTACTATCTGAAAAAAAATAAAAATAAATTTAAAAAATATATATTGTAAGCAATTCTCAAAGAATTAACAAAAGCCTTCTTACTTAGAACTAGAGAGAGGGCCAGGCACTATTAATTCCAATGCTTGGGAGGCAAAGGCAGGTAGATCTCTTGATTTTGAGACCAGCTTGGTCTGGGAGTTCCAGATCAGTCAGGGCTACATAGCAAGACTCTGTCTCAACAAACAAATAAATAATATATTACGCAGTGTGTTACATTTGATAAGCTTCAAATACTGCAGATGAAGATGATGTGATCATAAGTCAAATAGGACTTATTATGAATGGATGGCATTGAGCCAAGCGATGGATGCATGGGAGTTTATCTTCTCTGTCTTTCTTATTACAATTTGGAATTTCCAAGGAATTTGGGATGTCATCTAACAGTGGAGTCCTTATGTAGCATATCATTCTCGGACTGAAGATATAATTCAATGGTAGGTACAGTACTCTCTCCACATGTAGAAGCCTCAGGTTCAGCATTAAAACAATTTATTTTTTCCCATGTGAAGGCAAGATGGCTCAGCTGGTAAAGTGCTTGTAAGTTTGAGAGCCTGAGTTCAGAGTTAGAACCCATGCAGGTGGGGGAGGGGGAGCCAGGCATGACAGCCACATAGTAGCTTACAACTATCTGAAACTCAAGTTTCCAAGGGATCTGACAATCCTCCTCTGACTTCCTCAGGAATCGGACACACATGGAACATATACACGCATGCAGGAAAAATTTACCCATATAAAAAATAACAAATAAATAAATGAGCCAAGCTTCTGGTTCCTGCTTATAATCTTCCATCCTAGCACTGTGAGGGTGGAGACAGACACCTGGTCTACTTGACAAATTCCCAGAAAATGAGAAACTTCATCTCAAAATAATAATGGTGCCTGAGCAACAAAGCCCAGGGTTATCCTCTGACCTCCACACACACTTGAACACAAGACACATTTATAGGTATACAAGCATACACACAAAGACACACACACAAAAAAATCTGATCTGCAAGGCATAGTAGCTCACTTATATAATCTCTACACTCAGGACATTAGGATAGGAAGATTGGTACAAGTTCATGACAGGCCAGCTATAGAGACCCAGTATCAATAATAATAATAAAAAGAACAAAAAAACCCAGTAATAAATCTATCAAACAAAAACCCAGCTGTAACCGGGCATAGTGGTAACTCATGCACGCTTTTGATCTCAGCACTTAGGAGGCAGAGGCTGGTGGATCTCTTTGAGTTCGAGGCCAGCCTGGTCTACAGAGCAAATTCCAGGACACACAGGGCTACAAAGAGAAACCCTGCCTAAAATGTAAAAAATTCCAGCTGTACTTAACTAGATCTATGGTGTCCAGGATTCACCAAACTCAAGACTTGCAGGGTATTTGTTCATAAAAACAAAGGACCCTGATATTATAGCCTAATCGCACTGCCCTTTACTAGGTCTGAGGCTGTGTAAAGAACCATGAAATCAGAGGCCTCCAAGTCCATTCAAAAAGAAAGGTTCTCCTTATTACCACTGGTTTCACAGGCAGTCACATGTCAGTATTTACTTATTGGGGGGCACACACAATGACACTCATGGAAATCAGAGAACAGTTTGCAGTTCTGTCTTCCCACCATCAACATCCCAGGAATGGAAGTTAGATTGTTGGCTTGGCAGCGGGTAACGATCCCCTTAGCCATGTTTTAGCCATAAACCTTGAAACCCCACCTGGGCTCTTTAATTCTGTGAAGGAAGAGGATAGAAGATTGAGTCCCTAACCTCATCCCATGCAATGGGTCATTAGACACCTGGGAATGCACGTAGGACACCTCTGACCACCTGGGACAGTGCCAAGAACCTTGGATAAGGTTACGGCCCCATCAACCCCACAAACTCTACTTCAGGGCCCAGCTCCTGTCAGGAAAAGACAGTAAGACGTTGACTTTAACTTTTTTCCTTTACTAAAGAACTCTTTCTTTGAGGAGTACATGAGTCAGATCCACAAATTAAAAACAAGAAGCCCAGGTTTGTGTGGGTCAAGGAAGGCAGAGTCAGAATTCAAACCAAATTCCTGGGATTTCCCTTCACAAACCACTGAGTGAGGCCATTTGTGTAGAGGACTCTCTCAGGGCTGACATACGACATTCAGCTTTCATTACTCAATTACTCAGCTCATTTCCCGTCAGTGTGGCTAAGGATAAAGTTGGAGTAGAGGGGTAAAGGGGCTTGAGGGGTATCTGACAGGACAGCTTGTCAGTCACCCTGAGCGGGGTGTGCACCAGTAATCCCAGCATTCAGAAGGATAGAGAGTTTGAAGTCAACATGTGCTATATAGCGAGACCTTGTCTCCAAAAAAAAGCTATTTCCCCAGGTTCACGTGCAGATCTTCCACAATAGCAAAAGAGCTGGGTCTCTGAGGAAGGGTTTCAGCACTCAAAAGGGAAGTACCAAAGAGACAGAAAAGGCAGCTCGTCACAAGTTGGTACCAGGTGATAAAGACAAGCTGGCTGTCACTGAAACCCAAAGAAGATTGATTCATATTGTAGAACTGACCTCAGGCTCCCAAATCAACAGATTACAGAGAAATTTTTCCATCTCAAGCAAGGCCTCGGGCTCCTAAGTATTCCAGCAATACCATGCTCCCCCTTTCTCTGCCCTCTCCCCTCCCTCTGGGCCTCACTGATTCTCTGGGCTCACAGACTGCTCATGAATCCAATAGACTGCAGCTACAGAAATAAATCCTCAGCTCTGTGGTCCCTGATCTAAAGGCATCATCAGTCAGGTCCAAGAATCATGGGATCACAAGCATGAGGCAGCTCAAAGTCACCTTGATGCTAAGAGAAGGCACATACAAGCAATGACCTCAAACTCCCTGTGAGCCCCCAGTCTTTAGAAAGGATGCAGACACGTTCCACATCACAGCTCTAAAACACCATTAATCACCAGGGGACTTTGGAGCTGGTTTCTATGACGCTCCTAGAATTACCTACTTATCCATCTCACATGCGTAACACTCATTGGATGGGCCGACATAAATGTGGGTTTGTCCCCTCCTCTGCTCCACCATTTCCAACAGTGAGGCCTCAGGTTCCACATCTGTAAAAGGGGACATTAGGAGCACTCCTCCTACCCTGACAGAATTATCCAAAATACGTGGGAAGCCCAAGAGTGGGAGCCCTCACAAAGACCCTGTTCCAAACTGAACAGTGTTGGAAAGGAGACATGGGCCAGGGAGCCACTGTGTAACTCTAGACAAGTCTCCCGAGAACTAGATATTTGTTAAGTAAGATACAACGGCCCAAATACCTTCTGAATACTCACCTTGACACCTCCAGGACTGTTCCCTGGCCTCAAGATTCTGACCTTCATTGACAGCATGAACAAGACCTAAATCCAAGGCAGGTCAGACAGCTCCATGGGTAAAGGAACTCGCTGCCATACCATACAATTTGAGTTTGATCCTTGGAAGCCGCATGGTAGAGAGAAAAGGAAACCGACTCCCGAAAATTGTCCTCTGACCTCCGTACACCCAAACACACACACAAAATAAATTTTAAAGTATTTTTTAGAAGGAGAAACAAACAAAACCAACACACAAACCTAGACAGACAAACGATCAAGCCTGATCGAAATGAACCAGACAAGGAAATTAGAGAAGTTACCCAGGCCAGGGACAAGGAAGCCTTCTGGATGACGGAGGCGGAGAGCCAGGCACAACACTTGTGCAGAGGTTTGGAAAGCAGACCATATGACAGCAATCTCAGCTCCAGAGCCTGGGGCAGAAGGACCACCACTAATTTTTAAGGCTATCTCGGACAATGAGACCCTGTCTCAAAAGGCAAACCAACAAACCCAAACAAACAACAGCAAATCCCCTGAGTCCACACAGATATGCACACAATCTTGGCTCTCCCGCTCATTGGTTATTTAATCAGGCACAAATAATTCTGAAGCCTCAGATTCTTTTTTCTCTAGCTTTGTTATGCTAGGTTTTATATATAGTAGGTAAATACTCTTACCACTGAGGTATAACCAGCCCGGAAACTCAGTTTTAACATCTATAAAATGGGCATGGAGAGGTACAGCTCAGTGGTAGAGTGCTTGCCCAGTAAGTCTGAGGCACTGGGAGTCAATTCCCAAAATCAGGAAAGAGAAAAGATAGGAGAGGTCCTTGGATCATAATAATATTTATCTGTCAATGGTAGATAAGGCTATTAATGACAGTCTCCAACTTATGATGACATGACTTTTTTACTTTATGACAATATATATATATATATATATATATAAAAAAAATACATTGGTAGGAAGAAGTTTCTGGCCCAGACTTTCGGGCCTAGCCTCAAGGTTTAGACCCACAGATCCACAGACCTGCAGAGACACACAGATGCTTACATTAATTTTAGGCTGATCGGCCTAAGGCCCAGGCATATAACTTGCTAACTCTTTACCCTTAAATGAACCCATGATTTTTACCCTGTTCAGCCATGGGGCACGGTACCTTTTCTTAGAGCAGTATAGTTGTCCTCTGCATCTTCTGGCTTGTCTGGAAACTCTGGAGTCTCTGTGGCATTTCTGCTGTGTTCTACCTATTCCCAGAGTTTTCTTAGTCTGGTAGCCCCGCCTATACTTCCTGTCTGCATTTGACCAATCAGCAATTTTTATTAAACTCATAAGTAGAACGATTATTTACAATGTAACATCATAAATCCACTACATGCATTCAGAAAAGAAAAGAAAAAAAACCAGAAAAAAAAAAAACATACTTTGAATTCTGAGTTTTGATCTATTCCCTAGCAATCCAGTGCTTTTGGAAGGCAACAACAGCCAGCCAAAGCTCCCACTCAGCCCGTGATCACAAGGCTGAAGGGCTGGTACCCTACATCATGCTGTTGCTAGGCAATGATGTTCAGGAGCATAGATAGAGCAGATGCATTGTAGACTCTTTTTCCTCTTACAGAGCTTTTATCAGTATATGACTCCACCAAAAGCAAGAAGCACTAGTGTTTATTATTTAAGGAGCTACCCCTGAAGGACAGCAATTCGCACTGGGAAGAAACAGTAGGAGGTTATGTGTAGTTTCTCTGGAATCTGACTATGATTATGGATTTAACTTCATAGCAAATCTGTGAGATGTAAAGATACCAGAAAAGGAATCTGAAACCGACTTATCTTGGGGTCATAATTGTGTTTCTGCCTTCATGCCTTCCCTGCTCTGCATTTCTACCCCTCTGGACAGCTGGGACCCTCCACAACTGCTTGTCCTATCTTGACTTCTGTCTTGAGCTCAAATTTAATGGAGGTGGAAACATACAAAATCTACACCCACACTGAGTCACTTTTCCTCTGGGATCGAACAAAAGCTTCATCTTCAACAAGGCGAAACTCAAGCCCACATCTGAAGCAGATGGCCACAGACCATCTGAGCAACTTGATGGGCAAAGAGCCAGTCAGTCCTCATTTGTGAACTGGGAAAGCAGGACTAGAGGAAGGCTCAGAACCTTTTCCCAGATTAAAGGTGGAAAAAATGATCCTGGGTTCCACCCCCAGCATATTAGGTAATAAAATAATTAATTGATAATAATTAATTTAAAATAACTAATAATAGAAAAAATCTACACCAAAAAATTATATATATTTACTAATATGTGTGTGTGTGTGTGTGTGTGTGTGTGTGTGTGTGTGTGTGTGTGTGTGTGTGTGTGTGTGTGAGTGTGTGTGTATCCCAGGGACTGAACTCTGGTCATCAGGATTGGTGGTAAATGCCTTTACCTATCATATTAAAGTCTTCATTCTAAAAACAAAGTTTAGAAAGCTCTGAGCCAAGCATGGTGCACAAGTTAAAAATTCCAACAATCAGAGTCTAAAGGTGAAGGGATTTAAAGCTTGACGCCATCCTGAGATATATAGTGAGACCTATATCAAAAAAAACAAAGAAGTTGGGCTGGAGAGATGGCTCAGGCACTAAAGGCTAGGCTGACAACCAAAAATAAACAGGGCAAGAAGCTGTGAAGTGAACATTAATTCCAGCACTGAAGCAGAGACAGATCTCTGTGAGTTTGAAGCCAGCATAGTTTACACAGTGAGTTCCAGGACTGCCAGGGATATCCATAGAAACCCATCTCAAAAGGGGGGGGGGGGAGGCTGGAGGATTGGGGGCTCAAAATCATATTCTGCTACACAGTGAGTTCAAGGCGACCCTGAGCTACATGTGACTCCTTAATAAATTAATTGTTTAGTTTAAAAATAAGTAAAAAGTATGGCTCAAGAGAAGGCTAGGTGAGTACAGTGTTAGATACACAAGCATAAAGACCAGAGTTCCGACTCTACCCACGGAAAAGCCAGGGGAGGGCTAAGCGACTGTAAACCCGGCTTGAAGGTAGGAACAGGAGTCCTGGTTCAGTAAGAAAACAAGAAAAAGAAAATGGATGGCTAGGGACACGGCTCCTGAGCTAAAAAGGAGCTTGCTGCCAAGCCTGATCATGAGGTGAACTCACATGCTTGAAAGAGAGAACTAAGAAAGTTGTCTCCTGATCCCCACATTTGTGCCTCGGCCCACATTCCATTTTTAGAAAATGACAAAGTAGAAAGCAAAATACCCAACATCAATCCTCGGCCTTCATGTCCTCACATGTATGTACCCATACATGTATGTACACACACGTGTGCATATATACAAACACAGAAACAGGACTAACAACAGTCAGCTACCTCGGACGTCCACAAAGAGAATGCAGACACACCATAAAGCCATGATGAAAGCAAGCAGAGCAGTAGGAGCCATACTCTGAGCACTGCCTCCTAGCAGTCACTGTTCCTTCTCAGCCTCAGACATCCCAACTCAGAATACGGAACATGAACTCAGAATGTAAACATTCAACAAGGGACAAGTGGCTATCACCATAATTAGATCAATAAATACTGAATGAAATAATTTCCCTGATCTGTTTGGTTTCTTTTTAAGGGGCCAAAGAGCATAAGTTGGCTCCAGCATCCCTTTAGACAGAAAGCTAACAGACGTAACAAGCAAGCTCATAACCATGGGAAACCTCATCTCTCCAAGATCCAATCTCTTCCTGAGACAAAGTATGGGGGTGGGAAGGAGGGGCTGTGGTATTAAATTCCTTGATTCTTAGTTCTCAGGGATCTCTGAGTTCAAGGCCTTTATGATCTACAGAGCTCACGATAGATCTTCAGAATTCTCTTCCCAGCTCCCCCCACCCCCCATTCCCAAATACCAGATGTAAAAGTAGCCCAGTGTTCTAAGATGAAGTCCCTAGGATAGAGCCCCTAGAGGCCACATAACATCCTAGGTTATGGTGCTGTGGTGTGGTGGAAAAATGAAGCTTCCCCTCAGTAAACCTTGAACAGCAAGGGTCCAGAGTCCCTAGGCCTCAAATTAGTTATAAAAGATCAACACATGTTTAAGAACAAGCATAGATTCATATTATCAGATTCAGCCAACCTCAGATTGGAAACAAAATATCAGAAAACAAAATTTCAGAAAACAAAATATTCTTACAAGGCATGGTGTAATTTTAATGTTCAGACCTATAAGCTCAGTAACCAGGAGATAGAGGCAGGAAGATTAGGAGGTCAAGGCCAGCCTCGGCTACTTAGAGAGACCCTGTCTCAAAAACACTTGTGCTTCAGGGCTAAGAATTTAGCTTGCCTAGCCCTTGGAGTCCTATATTGGACCCCTCACCACCAAAAAAAAAAAAAAAAAAAAAAAAAAAAAAAAAAAATTAAGTAAATAAAATGTGTCTACACCTAAGTGTTCAGACATATCTTTCTGTCAGTACATTACACTATGGCAAATATATCATGACAGCTACTTACATGGCACTAACATTGTATTAGGTAACGACAGTATTATATGGACACTTTAAATTATATGAGAAAGTATGCATAAATAAGCCACAAATACCATACTATTTTATGCATGCCTGCAGATTTAAACATCTTCAGATTTTAGTACCATTGGGGACTTACAGGCTAAATCCCCCCATAGATCCAAAGGGACAATTGTCTACGACTAGCTCTCAAGCAGCCTTAGCAAAGTAAGTGTATGCCTGTATTTATGCAAAAAAAAATACTTATGCAGGAGTTTGAAATGTTTCTGTATTAAAAAAAGAATTAATATTCCTCCCTTCACCTTAGAATCTCCTTTGTAAACATCAAGAGAAACAAAAGGAATAGAGAGATGCACTGACAGATCACTTAACTAGCATGCCTGACGTCCCCGGACCATAAAATAGAGGAGGGTGGTACAGGGCCTCCCCAAAAAGGCTCAGAAGTGATGAGCATTTACTGCTGCTCTTGCAAGGATCCAAATAATAGCCCCAGCACACCCATGATGGTAACTTCAGTTCCAGAAGATAGGATGCATGGCAAATATTCACAATATAGAATAAAATAACCCAATGAGTTTCTTCAAATAAGCCGTTGGGCCAATGGACCAATGCATGGAAACACAGACTGCCAAATATAACCTGGGTTCAATCCCTTGGGTCCTCATTGCTCAGGAAGAAGTTCCAACTCCTGCCAAGGTGTCTTCTGGACTACACTTGTATGCTGTGGCACCAAGCACCCATACAAATGCACACAAGGAAACACAAAATGAATGAATGAATGAATGAATGAATGAATGAATGAATGAATGATAAAAAAAAATAAGCTTATAATTAGACACTTGCGCTATCTTCCACTGGTTAGGGGCTTAGACCTACAATAGCAATTGAGAGAGGTGATGGAAACGTGTTAAGCAGTTTCAAGACTTGGAAACAGGGAAAACAATGCACACTTATAATCTCAGCACCAAGAAGTACTGACAAGAGGACCAAGAATTCAAAGCTGGCCCTGACTACATGTAGAGGTGGGAGCTAGCTTTGATTATATAAAACCCTGTGGGTCTCAGCTCATTTTCCTGGGATCTGGCTAGCTCTCAGAGAGGACATTTCCAAAAGCCTTGGCCTGGCTCCACCCAGCACACTACGTCCTTGTATGGCAGTGCAATTATTTGCACCCATATGTTCTCAAGCTATTGTGATGTGCCATGAGGTGACACAGCTGAGCACTGTCCCTGGAGTGGAGCCAAATGTCAGAAGCAGCATTAAATCTTTTTCTTCAAAGAGAGCCTTCATTTCGGCAGTGAAAAGCTAATACGAGATTCCAGCCGACTCAATAAGACACAGAAAATAAACTGAAAGGCATCAAAAATGGAAGAAATATTATGGTTGTTCTGAGATGTGCATGAGGATTCACACCTTTGATTCTAGCACTCAGGAGGCTGGGGCAGGAGGCTGTTGTAAGTTAAACACCAGCCTGAGCTACAGTGTGAAAGCCTGTCTCAAAAACAAACAATAAAATTATTATTACTATAGCATATAATACAACTGGCTAACTCAAAAGAACAATCTACTACATATACACAAAGCAGAGAACAGGGAGGTGGCTCAATTGCTCTATAAGTACAAGAACCTGAGTTTGAATCCCTAACACCCCTGTGAAAAGCCATTTATGTCAACACAGACATGTAGCCTCACCACTGACAGGCAGATTCTGAAGCTAGTTCAGGACAGAATCTGTCTTAAGACAACAAGGAAGAGACCGACAGAGCACCTGTCATCCTGCTCTGGCCTCCAAATACTCAGATACACAATCATAGGTATTCACTCCACGCGTATGTACACAATGCACACACATAGAACTAAAAAAAAAATAAAAAAAGCCAATTACCTAGCAATAAGTCTAGTAAGAAATGTAGGTTTCAGTGATTAATCTCTCCTCGTTTTATTGATATGATTAATTTCATTGTCAATCTGATTGGATTGAGAAACATTTAGGAGGTGAGTCAAGTGTTCCTCTGGGTATGCCTGCAAGAACATTTCCAGACTCCCTGGATCCTGAGGGCTCCAAGGATTGAATGATTTAATACACTGAAAATCTGAATGGACTATTGGGAGGTGGAAGAATTGCGGAAGGTAATGCCTGACTGGAAGAAGTGGGTAATTAGGGCCCATTCTTGGAACTGTATGTTGCCGTGGGTGGCCCTTTCCTGTTACAGTAAAGCATTGCTTCCAATCCAGCATAAGGTAAAGAAGCCCCCCACCACACATCTCTATCCTCACCCATTTTCTAGCAAACACACCAGGCCATTCAGCCACAGGTGGAATCCCCTGATATTGTGACTAAACTCTTTCCCCCTGAATTTGTATCCTTAGATATTTTGGTCACAGTTACAGAAAAGTACGTAGTAACAAATGTCGCACCTTACGATGTTATGTTTACTGATTAGAAAATTCAATGTTAGAAAAGCCAGTTTTCTCATTTTTTGTGTGTGTTTAAAAAAACCTTTTAGATGTATTTAATCTCATGTTTCATCCTGCCTGCATACATGTATGTATACCATACATGTGTGCCTGGTGCCCTGGGAGATTTAAAAAAAAAAAAAAAAAAAAAAAAAAAGGCATCAGATTTCTGAAGCAGTTATAAATGGTTGGGAGCTACCAAGAAGGTACTAGGAACTAAACCCAGGTTCTCTGTTGTACGAATGAAGGAAACTCGGAGCCAGATCTCAGGGAAAAAATGAGATATGAAAGAATAAACACCACAGTCAGATCTCACCCAGCTGTCTTCCAGCTTCCTCAACCTCACTCCTTCCTCAGCCTCACTCCTCCTGGCTTCTTCGGCCTCCTCTGTCTTTCTACACCTGCCTTAAATACCTTCTTCCTTCAGTTAAGGCATGGCACCACCACTGCCTGCCTGGGAGCCTGGAACACCTTCTGTAAACTAAGATGACTCAGATTTACTGGGATTAAGGGCACAGGTCACCACTCCTGGATATTCCCTATCCTGGGATTAAAGGTGTGAGTTACCACTGTCTGATCCTCCTAGACTGACTGTGGGTAGATGCCTCTGATATTTCAGACTGTTTTTATTAATGTGGAACATATCCCTACAGTTCTCTGCGAGAGCAACACCTTAACCACTTAGCCATCTCTCTGGCCCCCATCATTTCTTTTACAATAACATTTTTTATATATAACTTTATTTATTTATTTTGAGGCAGGATCTCAATATGTAGTTTTGGCTGACCTGAAACTCACTCTGTAAATTAGGATTGTCTCAAATTCATAGAGATCTGCCTCTCTCTGCCTCCCAAGTTCTGGGACTAAAGACATGACCATCACTCCTTCAAATATAACTTTTTTTTTAAAGGTAGACTAGGTTGACCTGAAATTTTAATCCTCCTACCTCAACCTACTGTAGTGCTGGGATTATAGGATGTGCATTGCTACATCCAACCTCAGCTTTTGCCAAAATAGCAACAAGATGATTCTAAATGTCATAGAGAGAGCCAGGGTATATAGAGTTCAATGATAAAGTTTTCCCAAGCATGAGGAGGCCCTGGGTTAATCTTCACATCCAAAATAAATAAAATTAGCAAGGAAATACAAAGGGTGATAAATCAAAGCAATCTTGAAAAAGAATATAAAGAGTTGGGTGTGGTGACACACTCCTGCAATCTTAGCACTTACAATGAGACAGTAATCACCAAAAACTCAAAGCCCACCTAAACCACTAAATAGTGAATTGAAGGTCGCTGACTGGTTACAAAGTGAGATTCTATTTCAAAAAAGCAAGAGCAAAGCAAAGAATAAAACAAAACACCCACAAACAAGCTGGTAGATAAGATGGTTCAGGGTGAAAAGAGGCTTGCTACCAAGCTTGATGTCCTGAATCCACTCTCCAGGACCCCAGTAGTGGCAGGAGAGAGCTTTCTTCCAAGTCACCCTGACACACACATGCTCCCTGGGCATTCTCAGGCCCAAACCCAAGGGTAGGAAAAATAATTAAAAGGAAAAAAAAAAAAATTAAATGAAAAAAAAAAAAAAAAAAAAAGACCCATTACAAAGTTACCAAGACAGTGGGGACGCTGAAGCTCCAGGATAGACTGCCCAAAGGAACAGATTCCTGTATCTAGGAACAGACCTCAACAAGTCAGCACTGGTACCTGATGCTGGTGTTGTAAAAGAAGCCACCTTCATTCATATGGATTTAAGAAGAAAGATCTTGACCTCTTTCTTTTACCAAACACGAAATCAATTCCAGATGAATTTGAGATTTAAATATGAAAGTTGGTGAGAAGCTTTTCAGGAAGAAAAACTTTCAAACATGACGCAAGAAGAGCTGGTATTCAAGGCTAAACAGTGTCTGTAAAAATAAGGAACATCTGTGGGGCTCTGTGGCAGTGCCTAGAGGTCCAACGCCTTGGAAGGTGGAAGAGAATCACTTGAGCCTAGAACCTGCAGACACTTTTAGCAATATAGCAAGACCTAAAGATACCATCTCAAACATTTTTTTTTTTAAAGATGGGATCTTACCATGTAGTCCTGGATGATGGAGAACTCACTATGTAGATCAGGCTGACCTGGAACTCAGAGAGAACTACCCGCCTGCTCCTCTTAAGGGCTGGGATTTTAAAAGCATGTGCCACCACACCTAGCCAAAACATCACTTTAATGATATAAAAAGACAATACAGCCTGGGCTCCATGGTACCTGACTAATATTCTCACAGCACATGAGAGGCTGAAGCAGCATCATAAAACTGAGGCCAGTGTAGACTACAGGAGACCCTGCCTCAACAAAACAAAATAATACAAGCAAGGGAAGTTTTCAAAATTGTGCAGGGGCACAGAAACACATGTCTGTAATTAGGAGACTAAGGCAGTGGAATTCCAAGTTCAAGGCCATGCATACCTGTGGCTGAAATGAGAAGAAAACATTAGCCATGGGAAAGAGAACTAAACCTAGAACAATAGCAAAGGCCCAAACTAAACTAGCACAGAGCTGCATGCCCAACTGTCTCCAAACGCTAGGACGGTCTGCAGGGACGAGTCATTCAGGACACAGGGCTACATATAGCCTTGAGCCTAGCAACTACCAGACTGCCTGTCAGTCAAAACCGTAAGTCAATCAACAGTAACAAAGTCATTGAATAGAAACAGGGAAATAAATCTATGATGGCATGCAATAAATATTATGAACTACCTAAGGATATCCAGGATGACTCTAAGAACAGAAAGTTAGAAAACAGGCGAGACACAGCTGTGCTGTCAAAATAACAGTGGCAGAAGAGTCTGGGTGGGAACCTAAGAGAATTTGGAGTGCTGGTCTACAAGATGTATTCGGGTGTTTAAAATCAGCCAACACTACTGTCTATGGGCACTTTCTTATATGTGTACTTCAATTTTCTAAATAAGATTTAAGCATAATATAGAAATGGAAACTCTCTTTTTTTTTATTTTTAAAGGCAAGTCACTTCAGACAATGGCACAGGCTTACAGTCACAGTAAGTCAGAAAGCAAAGGTAGGAGGAATGCTTCATCCCAAGAGTTCAAGACCGGCCTGGAAAATATCCTGAGACCCATTTCTACCAATAAAAGACAGGGCTCAAGCGAGGAGCAGATGGTCAGTGGACAAAAGCTAGATTTGAAAACGGCAGAGGCGTCTACAGCCAGAGTTGTAGCCCGAACAGCTGGTCATGCCTCTCCCCCACCACCTTTTTTTCTTTTCCTTTTTTTTTTGGGGGGGGGGGTGTATGTGAGAGAGAGAGTAAGAGAGAGAGTGTGAGATTGTGTGTGTGTGTGCATAAGAGAGAGAGAAAGAGAGAGTAAGAGAAAGTGTGTGAGAGTATGTGTGTATGGGGGGGATATCTTTCTATACACTGAATTAAGAAACTGTTTTGGCCTATGGCAAGGCATCTTAGAAGCCTAGATAAAGGGGAAGGAGGGCAAAGTCAGAGAGAGACACTGTGAGCTGCTGTGGAGGAGGAAGATGCAAAGGAATTCAGTAAGTCAGGGCAAGGCAGATTAATGGAAATGGGTTAAGATGCAATAGCCAGATAGCAATATGCTTGAACCATAGGTCAAGCAGCATGTAATTAATACAAGCAGTTGAGACATTATTTGGGGCTAAGCAGCAGCAAGGCTGCAGGCAAGTCCAGATTGAGGGGCTAGGCCAGAAACGTGTGTGTGTGTGTGTGTGTGTGTGTGTGTGTGTGTGTGTGTAGGCCACAGATTGACACCACGTATCTATCTCAGGTACTCTGTATCATCCAGAGAGAGGTGGGGTCTCTCACTTGAACCCAGAGTTCACCAGTTTGTTAAACTTAGCTACCCAGCTTATCCTAGGGATCTTCAACACTCTTGAGTACTGGGATTGCACAAGGTTCCACACCTGCTCAGCACTGACATGTGTGATGGGGATCTAACCTCAAGTCCTCATGTTTCCATAGCAAACGCTTTCCTCACTGAGTTGTCTCTTCAAGCCCTTCCTGAATTTGGTTGGCCAACCATCCCAGCACAGTATCCTAGCAGAAGGCCTGAGCTAATGTTAGGAACATCTCTGTCTCTGAGAAACCCTGGAGAATTGCTGTCTCCTCACTCTGTCTACCAGGACTGTCAGCTCCTGGGGCTTACTATCCCAAGCTACCAGCTTCAGGTTTGGCAGGGTGCTAAACTATCTACCAGCCCAGAGATATGACAGACGTGATTGAGGGTGGTCAGGAAGAAGGACTCTACCGTGGGGAGGTGTCAGCCTGGGGCTCCTAGTTCTGTTTTTACCTTCACAAGGGGTGGCACTGACCAAAATAAGTCAGGAAAAGGAAGCAAAGAGAAACAGAAAGGAGAAAAGGCAGGCAAGGAGCAGGGAGATGGTTCCACAGATAAGGGTGCTTGCCACCAAGCCTGAGGCAAGAGGTGACCTCTTGAGATAACTTCCTCTGGGATAAACTTAGAACACCTAGGTCTGCATGTGTCCAAAAGGTTACAGCCTGATATATTACATAGGGCAACTATTCAGTTCTGCTTAAGCCAGCCTGAGTTACATTTGTCACCTCTGTCATTTATGATAAACGTGCCCATAAACACTCTCCAGAGCCTGGGCAGACAGGAGACCACAATGGACAACTCTGATAACCCAGGTGAGTTGCAGCCACCAACACCATTCCATGTCCAAGCTCCTCACACCTTCCTGAAGCATTTACACCCTTAGGATGGCCCTAGATATGCTAAGAGCGCTAGGCATGGCTCATACCCATAATCCCAACATCTAGGAGGCAAGGGCAGAGGATTACTGTAAGCTTAAGACCAGCCAGGGCTACAGGGTAAGACCTTATCTCAAAACAAGGAGGGGGGGAAGGAGGGAGGGATGGAGAGGGGAGAGAGTATGAATATTGACAGAGATGGAAAGAGGTTAGCTAGCCCTGCTTTC
Source organism: Phyllotis vaccarum (assembly GCA_033318265.1). Lineage (NCBI taxonomy): Eukaryota > Metazoa > Chordata > Mammalia > Rodentia > Cricetidae > Phyllotis > Phyllotis vaccarum. The sequence goes on along the minus strand of JARWLC010000017.1, from coordinate 49,198,576 downwards.
CCGGTCAATATAGAATTCTAGTCTGGCAAGGAGGTTGAAACCATCTAATTGGGTCTTCCTGCTTCTACCAGGAGATGCACAAGGCCGAACAGAAAGAGGCAGCCTGGAGCATAATATATCCACAAAAGGCTGAGAAAGTTTACCACAAAGTCCAGGCAAGCAATATTATTTAAGAAAGATAAAGCCAGACATATAGCACACCTCTATAATCTCAACACTTGGAAGGTTTAAGCAGGAGGGTCGCTGTGAATCCAAGGCCAGCCTGGGTTACACAGTTAAGACTTTGTCTTAAAAAAAAAAAAAAAAAAAGCAAGTGTGCCAGTTATTCTGACCAAAGTGTCTGACATGCCTTCGTCTCCCACACATGTGGTTTTCATAAATTTCAATCCAGTCAATCTAATCCATACCCATTGGCATGGCCATCATCAAAAACACAGATGGGGTATGGTAGCACACACACACCTGTAGTAAGGAGGCTGAGGAATGGGAACGGGAAGTCCTAGACCAGCCTGGACTTCATAAAGAGACCCTGTTTCAAACAAAAATAAACACAAAAGCCCAAGGAACAAAACTAAATAAAGAAAATACTTAGAGCCAAAAACAAAATACAAAACCAAAAAAAGACCATAATAAGCACAAGCGTAGTTAGGGAGCAATCTAGATTCACATATAGAGCTGACTGATGTAAAAGATATACTAGATGGAGGACCAGGTTGGCAGTTAATGGTTAGTTACTTGATACCTTGTATGAGTGTCTCCCAGAAGTTCACGTGCTGGAAACTCAGTATCTCAGTATCGAAGGTGGGAAGTGGGGTCTACTGGGAGGTATTTAGATCTTGAGGGTAGACTACTTAGGAATGGATAAATGTCTCCAGAGACTGAATTAGTTACCATGATATTAAGTTGCTATAAGGCAAGAAGTTCCTTGTGCTCTGCACAGTCTAGGCTGCCCTTTCCCTTTCTATTGTGAGCAGAAGCAGCATATACTAAACAGACGCCTATACTATGCTGCTGGACTCGACCTCAAAACCATGAGCCCAAATAAAATTACTCTGTGGCGTGTGGGGATATTTTCAAATAAAATAAAAACATTCGGAGATATCAAAGGGATCTACCTACAGTCAGCCTAGGAGGATCAGACAGTGGTAACTCACCCTTTTAATCCCAGCACAGGGAGTATCCTGGGAGTGGTGACCTATGCCCTTAATCCAACCTAAGTTAGAGGTCATTTTAGTTTATAGATGGAGTCCCAGGCTCTCAGGCAGGCAGTGCTGATGCCACACCTTAAGTGAGCAGAGAAAGTATTTAAGTCAGACATAGAAGGACAGAGAAGGCAGAAGCAGCCAGGAGGAGCGAGGCTGAGGAAGCTGGAAGACAGCTGGGTGAGATCTGACTGTGGTGTTTACTCTCTCTGCTATCTCTGCCTTTCCCAGAGATCTGGCCCTGAGTTTCCTTTATTCATGCAACAATATGACTAGCTCAGTGGGTAGAGTATGGGACTCTTAATCCCAAGGTCCTGGGTTCGAGCCCCATGTTGGGCAGCATTTGTAGTATTAGGTTTCTGTACCAGATTTTCAGGCCTAGCATCAAGGCTGAGACCTGCAGACCCACACAGATGCTTACATTAATTTTAGGCTGATCAGCCTAAGGCCCAGGCAACTTGCTAACTCTTTACTCTTAAACTAACCCATGATTCTTATCCTGTTCAGCCATGGGGCTCAGTACCTTTTCTCAGGGCAGCAAAGTTGTCCTCTGCATCTTCTAGCAACTCTGGAGTCTCTGTGGCATTTCTGCTCTGTTCTTCCTGTTCCCAGAGTTTTCTTAGTCTGGTAGCCCCGCCCATACTTCCTGTCTGCCTTTGGCCAATCAGCGCTTTTTATTAAATTCATAGTGGGACAATTATTTACAATGTAACATCATAAATCCACTACAGTGTCGGGTAGCCCGTATCAGCAATGGAAAACATACAGAGATGCCCTAAGGCCCAGCAGTTTCACTCCTAAGATTCAAGAGAAATGGATATTCATAAAAATGTGTACATAAATATTCATTGCATTATTCATAACAGCTGAAAGGTGGAAGAAAACCAGAGGATAAATGGGTAAACAAAACAGAAAATACAACTAAGAACAACAGGGTTTGTGGGGATAGTAGCCTAGAATTAGATAATGGTGATGGTTACAATATATCTTTAATACTAAAAAAAAAACAAAACACTGAACTGTATTCTTCTAATAGGGAGTTTTGTTATATGAATTTTATTTTAATTTTTTTTTAAAAAAAGGAATATAGATTAGTTGATAGAATAGTTGGCTGGCATGTGTGAGAACCTTGGTTTAATCTCCAGTGCCACAAATTAGTTAATTAGCTAATTAGATAATTTAATTAATTAATTTAAAAGTTCCAATATCCCCTAAGAAAATAAATCACATAGATTCACCCTCACGCTAGTTTTCACCCCCCAAAGCTCCGCATCATACTAAGCCAAATCTAAATTTCCCCAGGGCCTCCAAGGCCCTGACCACCTAGCCCTGGGGCCCCAGTCAACTCTTGTACCACTTTCTACCCTGCCATTTAAGTTAAAACGTCAAGTGTGAGCCTCTGGCCTTTTCCCTTGCTCGTCTCACAGCAAAGATTATTCTTTCCCATGGTTGGTTCTTAAAATAAACAATTTTTTTCCCATTTACGTGTCTTTGCTTACGTATGCTGGTGCATATGCTGGTGCATACAGAAGCCAGAAGAGTGTGTCAACTCCACTGGTGCTGGAGTTACAGAGGGTTGTGAGCAGCCTGATGTAAATGCTAAGAAACAAACTCAGGCCTTCTGGAAGAGCAGCGAAGACTCTTTATTACTAAGCCATCTCTCCAGGCCCCCAGAGTTGATTGTTACCACTTAGCAATCTGTTCAAATGCCTCCTGTCAGCCTTCCCTAACAATCTCTTCTATAGCCCTACCATTCTCTACCCATCCCCCTGCTTTATTTCTTCAAAGTCCTTTCAATCACTGGAAAAACATGTGTTTAACTTCTTTATGGCCTGTTGTCTTAGGAAAGAGGGCATGGACCTTGTTGGTTATACTCTCAGCCTACCATGTACTACTTTCTTCTAGACAGAATGGAGTTTTGAAGGACTTTCTAGGCCATCTGAAATACCACCTGCTGGAAGGTTGAAAGTGTGTACTCTGAAGGCTCTCAGAGAGTTAATAGGCATTTGCTGAACACGAAGTGGCAAGCCCCACCCTAGGCCTGTCTAGAACCCGGAGGAAGCAGGAGGCGTAATCCCTCCCCTTGAACACATGAAAGTCTTTCAGGGGTCACGAAGCACCCTGTGTTTACCCAGCAACCCACAAACAAACGCAAAGGACAGATCTGAAATTGCACTGCTGACGCCCGAGATAGAGACTAGGTCCAAATCACCTCATAAAAACTCTGCTGGCAAACAACATCCCCTCTGATACAGCTTCTCAGGACTTTGCGATCTGACCTGTTCTCCAGAATCAGACAATTGCAGCTTACACCTGCTCCAACCTCCTCTGGGGAAAACATTCTTTTCTGAGCAGCTGTTAGTCTAAATGGGCAGGTAGTAAAGCCCGCCCCATCCCTTCTTCTGCCCCACCTTGCAACACTTACCCACAAGTAGTTTGACATCTCGGACTGTGAAATCAGGGTCGGGCATCCTGGAAAATGACAAGCATGAATGTTTGGTTACAAAATAAACAGAGTCTGGAGGGAAGGCTCTGTGCTTAAGAGCACTAGCTGCTCTTCCAGAGGACCCAGATGTTCTTCCTAGCACCCAAATCACAGCTCCCAACTCCAGTTCCAGGGCTTCTGACACCCACACATAGACATATATGTAGGCAATACATCAATAAACACAAAATGACAAATAAAAATAAATTTTAAAAAAATAGACATAAAATAAACCACAGAGCTAGACTCTACCCTGAGGTCAGGGGGAAGCCATTTTTCCAAAAAAAGGTTCCTTGTTCTATGCTGGAGAGTATCAGACAATCCAGAAGGCAAACCTGGTAAAGCAGGTAAGCGCCTCGAGGGAGGTCACCCAAAATCATGGAGTATGCTCCCTTCTATAAGAGCAAGCTGAGTCTCAGAGGAAGATGACGCATTGCTGGCCAACTCTCTACAGCAGGGAAAACTGAAATGTAGTGTCGAGTACCTAACACTTGCTTTAACTTAGGGGATCTCTCTCCCTTTAGAAAATACTTTCCAGCTGGGCAGTGGCAGTGCACACCCTTAATCCTAGCACCTGAGAACCAGAGGCAGGTGGATCTCTGGAGGCCAGCTTAGTCTACAGAGTGAATTCTGGGACAACTAGGGCCACACAAAGAGGGGAAAAAAAAATACTTTCCATAGGGAGTTGTATGAAAACCAGAAGAGGGCATTTATATTCTGAGGGAACATACTTGGAAGACTTAAGGAGGAAGGCTTGTGAGTTTCAGGCCAACCTTGGCTATACAGCAATAAACTATCTCCAAAAAAATGAACTAATAGGTTACAGTCAGAAAAGGACACATTGAGCCTTTATGGACTGTGGCATATACCTGCAATCCCAGCACTTGGGAACTGAATGCAGAAAGACGGAAGTTCAAGATCATCCCTTACCGCATCCTTAAGTATGAGGCCAGCCTGGGCTCTCAAAACACAAAAACCAACCAGAAAAATACTGAAAGGCAGACATGGTGTCACACGCCTTTAATCCCAGCCCCACTCAGAAAGAGGCAGGAAGACCTCTGAGTGTCGGGCAGCTTGGTCTACATAGCAAGCTCCTGGCCTGAAGAAGATGCTGAAAGTCCCAGGCCTCTGAAAGGAACATACATGAACATGCCTGGCAAAAGATGCTGAGAGGGAGGCAGCCTATCCTTTCCCAAGGAGTGGAACTTGTTCTTCCAGCCTGCGTCCATCAATCCCCAACCCAGAGAGTTGGCAGTTCTCCTCCAGAATAGAAGATAGACAGAGGCAGGCAGGGAAATGGGAGGAAACACACACCCTTCATAGAAAGAGACCCATTTCCCACACATTGGGAATATGTTAAGAAAACATGCAACCGGGTGCCCCAGTCTAAGCTCAGAGGATGACCTTCAATATCCTCACTCTGATTTAAGGAGAGGAACAATGCTCAGTAGGAAGTTGCTACGTGGGACCAGAATAGACCAGAAGGCGGTAGAAGATCCATCACTGCCTAAATGACCAGGATAAAGGAGATGGGGCTGGGGGAAATCCATCACTGTTTCAATGCCCTAGGATTTTTCTCCTCAGTTCCTGAAAAAGATTGCTTTTAGACAATGTTTCTCCTCGAGCAGGTCTTGAGCAAGGAGAAGCTGTTCTCAGATTTTCGGAAAAGATCCTTCTAGAAGTGCTGAGTGGTGAGAAGAACCCACCCCCAGCTAGAAGTTGTGACAGGGAGGAGGAAGATCAGGGAAAAAGGGGTTCATTTAGCAACTTACTTGATTCCTAGTCCATCCTTGTCTCGAAAAACCAGGGGAACCCTGAGAGCTTCTCTCTGTACGTACTCATAGTTAAAATCTGTTTGGATATTTGAATTAAAAACAATTATTTGGTTAAGTTATTGAGGAACAAATAAACCACAACCCACTGGTGAGGGAAAAAAAAAAATGAAGAAGAAGGCATATATACTAGATACAGGGACCAACTAGATAATTAAAAAAAAAAAAAAAAAAAAAGCCCTATGGAGAAGTTAGATAAGGCAAAGCCAAGCCTATCCTCCATCAGCTCCTCTGCCTACTCATTCTCTGCATGCCCCACAGGTCCCAACTTGTTCATGAACAGCCCAAGGCCGGCCAGGGCTGGGAAGGAGACTTATCAAGAACTCTATACTGAAAATGCACCAGCTACTGTTGAGAAATAGGGACAGGCAAACACATCCCAGCCGGAGACGAGATAGCACAGGGACCGCAAAACTGAAGCATGCTACCTGGGAGAATCTGAAGCCCACAGAGATCAGGAAGGAAGGTTCTCATTGTAGCTGAACATCAGTGAAAATCTTATTGTAATATCCTGCATAGTGAAGGGGAGGGGGGAAAGCCGGTTTCCCTGGAAACTATGTATTTGGTGCCAAAATAACTAGGGAACTGGGCACAGCTCTGTCGTCTTCCTATAGTGAAATTCTGCTGGAGCCCATCATAATGCCTGCTTCAACTGGATAACTAGAAGGAATGAGCTAGTGAACTGTGAAGACAGAACACAAGAAGTCCCCGACCCCGACCCCCAAAAAACAAAAATTTACCAGGGTAGCTTTCTATTTGCAGTTTGCAAGGTACACACTCCCACCCACAATATCCTATCCAAAGCCCCCCAATCTTTACATTTCTTTCCCACCTCAATTCCCAAGCCAGAGACTCTGACCCAAGTATATTCCGGACAATGGAAGCGAGGGGTGCTAAGACACACCCTCTTTTCTCCCAAAGCAACTGACTAACACAAGGCACCAAGAGACCAGGTCCTCTCCCATCTGGTCAGAAGGAAGACAAGAGTCCTAGAGCCACTGAAGCCTCAGGCCCAGGGAAACAGTTCACTAGGGCAGCCTTGGGGGAGGAGGAGGCCAGAGCCACAGGCTAAGAGGAAAGAACAAAACCCAGAGCCCGGAAAGCCCTGACCCCAGAGGCTCAGATCCCCGGGGCTCCCAGTGAATGGGGATTCCTCAGAATTTAAAGAAGGAGAAGTTCGCGAAGCTTCTATTTTGCATCTATACTAAGGGTTCCTTCTGCATTTCGGCTCCTCCCTCAGGTTTGGGGGCCAGATCTGAATTAACAAGCAGAACGTTTAAGGCCCTCTCCTTTGAAAGTAGCCAGGACAGCAGTTAGAAGGATGTCCTTTAGAGTTCCCTAGATGGTAACCCTCCCAGCCCTCACACCCCTAGCTCCCCATCCACCCTTCACAGTCTCAGCTTCCACAAATGGGCCTGAAAAAAACCTTCTGGCCTGAGGATTCCCGATAAATGAGTAGGAAGAGTCTGCATACTGTTTTCTCATAGGCTCTGCCAAAGCTCAGCAAAGCAGAGCAAGAAAGGGAAAAGAATGGAAATCCCACGTATACAGAGAAAAGATAAACGCAGTTGGGGCTGGTACCCTGCTTTTGGATGAAAATCCTTAGGAGAAAAAATAAGTTTCTCCTTCCCTCCCCCACTTCTCCCTAACTCCACCAGAGCCCCAGGAGGCCGTGAGCACAAAAGAAGAACTTCAAAAATGCAAAGCCGGGACAGTCTCCTCCAGGGCTAACCCTAGGCCTCAGCCACTCAACCAGAACCTGGAGGAGAGAGGCACTTCCCCTGAAGTCAGCTCACTGGGAGGACAGGGACTTCCAAGGGGGATGGGGAAACACAAGATGAAAAATGAGTAATTGGAAGGAAACTTAAAAAAAAAAAAAAATCCACACACTCTAGGAAGGCTTGGGTAAGCAAGGGTGACTCCCAAGGCTAAATAGGTTCTGGGACCAGGATCCACAAAGGGCCCCAGGATGCTGGCTGGGGTGGGTCAGAGCGCCTACAGCCTCACCTCAAAGAGGAGCTTCATCCAGCACATCTAAGGAACTAAGAAAATACCCCCAGCCACACTGTCAGAAGGACAGCCAGGGAGAAACCCAAAGCCAGGAGGTCCCTCCAAAACGGGAGTTTGCACTTCTGCTCTGCACTGGGAAGGACCAGAGCACAGAGAGCTCTCATCTCAGGCATGGAAAACGATCCTGTTTCCAGAGAGACACCTAAGTCTTCCATTCCAACTACCAAGGGACACGGATTTTACCGTTAGGCCCGATCGGGTAATTTATCGCATATAACCTAGACCCCACTCGACAGATTGTCACGGTTCTGCTAGAGGCCTCAGGCTTGGGAATGAGGGTGCCGCGGCAACTCCCAACAGCCCACTTAGTCCCTTTTCTTCAGTTCCACAGGGCAGGGCCCAAGGGGGAAAGGTCCCATGGACCCAAGACTCAAACCCAAACTTCTAAGGGGCGTAACCCTTACTGAAGGCGCTGCCATCTCCAGTCCCTAAACCCATTCCAGTTCATAACCCTCAAGATCCAGGATGACAGAGGTTTGTATGGGAGGCTTCAAACATACAGCCTTCACCCCGATATCCCAAGGACGTTGAGACGGCTCCTGTTAAGAACTGCACCTCTGGAAGTTCAGAGAACGCGACCGGTTAGGGAGAGAAGATGCTGCGCTCACGTCCTCTCTCAGTCCCTTACAATGTCTATCCCCCGGGTCCCTCTCAGTCGGCTTGGCCCCTTGGCAATGACCACCCTAGTGTTAGTGATGGGTACAATCAGGGCCTAGGCCCACGCCAGGCCCAGCCCTCTTCCTGCCTGCCTTCCTCCCTTATTACCCCCCCACCCCCAGTGCACAGTCTCGTTTCGTCACCGGATCCCCTGGAATGGGGGACGCGGGCGCGAAATACGAACCCAGCCACAGGCAGCTCCCTCCCCACGTGCGCGCTGGCCCTCTGCACAGGCTGCAGCCAGGAGAGGGGACGCCTCACCTTTGCCCTCCATGGCATGCACGAAGTCCCCCTGGTACAGCTGGCTACGTAGCTTCTCCTCCAGGCTGAAGCCACGGACGCTGACGATTTCCTCCACGTCCGACAAGTCCTCGTTTTCGTCGTATCTCTGGCGGCCAATCGCACGCTGCGGGGACCCAACCAGAGAACCCGGGACATTACTGAGAGGATTTGGGGGTCTCCTCTCACCCTGGGCCCACCACAAACAGGTGCAAGAGCCGCGCGTCCACTGCACCCCAGCATTGCAATCTGAGCCAACTTTGCGCAAATGCCAAAGATGCTAAAAAACAGAAGAAGGGGCTCACACACACACCCCCAAGGCCCAACTGTCTGTACGCGAAGCACTCCTTTCCTGCATCTCTTGAAGCCGTGGAAATGCTATTTGGGGGCTTTCCTTTGCCCCCTCCCCAGTGATGTAGTGAGCTTTGCCCTCCCCACAGGGAGCCTGGTTATGTAACCCCTGAAGGGGGCTCGGGGCATGAGCTGGCAGGGCAGATGTAGGCCCCGAGAGAAGCCGCTGCAGCGCCCGGCTCTGCGGTAACAGCAGCCCCGGCGGCCACAGCGGCCAACCCGGGAAGCCGGAACCGGGAGCCGGCGGCATTTCTAAGGCTGGAGCCGCTCCGGAGCTAGAGAAAAGCTGGAAAGCTGAAACCGAAGGGTTGAGACCCTAGCCTCCCCCGCCGACCAACCGCTAGTGCAAGAAGAGGAAGAGAGGGGAGAAGGTTAAGAGCTTGGGGAGAGAGAGGCAGCTAGCCCACCACAAAGCTTCCATCAGAGACCCCCAAACGCACCAGCAGCTGCCTCATCTCCCCACAAGCGCGCGCGCACACTCACTTCCTAAGGAGTCTCCCCCACCACTCCCCGCATCCCTCTTCCTCCTCCCGCCGCCGCCGTCGTCCAGCACCGAACCCCGTAGCCCCCCAGATCCCAGCGAACCCCGAGCCCACTCAGCCCCCCTCCACGCCTTTCGGCGCTACCTCCTCCCCACTTAAGTGTCTGAGACCCTGAGCCTCACAAGAGACTGGAGGAGTAAGCTGCTTGCTTCCTTTTGCATGCAATTTATTATTTTTTCCGGTCCTCTTGCAAAATACAGAAAAGGAAAGAAAAGGCAGCAATAAAAAAACCAAAAAAAAAAAATAAATCGATCATATATAAGATACAGATTTGGGGGAGGAAAAAAAAAAAGCTACACACCAATCTTCTTCCAGAGTCTTTCTCTGCCTCCATTTTTTTAGGAGAGTTCACCAATTAATTGTCAACACTCCTGCCCCCTGCATTTTGGCGGAGGGGGGGAAGGAGGAAAGGACTAAAGAAAAAAAATAAAAAATAAATAAATAGAGCAAGCCAGAGCCGATATCTACAAAGTTTTGCACCAACACTTAAGCAGATCCGTTTGCAAAGTCCTAGGAAACCATTTTCAGCAGTTGTGGGGGGGGGGAGGCGTCGACGTCATAATCCCCGGAACGTAAACATTGTTGCAGATCGCGCTCCGAGCTTGCGGCTGGGCTAGTTCGGGAGAAGGGGGGCTCAGGTTGGGGGTGCTGGGGACCACAGCCTTAGGAGGTGTGGGGCCAGAAGGGAGCCTGGGACGCACCCGGCGCCGTTAGCGCCTTGGCATCGCTGTTTTGTTGTTGGGTCACGAGTGCGCCTCTGCACGCAGGCGCCGCCGCCGCCCGGGAGCTGACTTTTGGAGGGCTGAGTTGCTGGCGGCGGGCGCATCCCAGAGATGGCGGGGCAGGGAGGGAGAGAAAGAGAGGAGGGGGTGGGGAGGGAGGTGCAGATTTGCACGGATGGCCTCAGCGGGAGGCACGGAAATGCTAGCCGAGCCTGCTGGCGTGAAAGCCCCCGGGGCCTGGCATCCCCCAAAACGACCCCCCACCTCTGCCCCACCCCCTTACTCGGATTACCCGTGGCTGCCCCTCTCTTCCTGAGTCTACCTCTCCTCATTACCTGTGCGGGTGACCTAAATTCAAAGTATTTTGTATGTATAATTTCTTTTTCTGTTTTTTTGCTTTTCTACTGCAGGTCTACAGGGGAGGGGCCAGCCTATCCAGCCCCCTATCCATTTGCGAACCTGCCATATGGAGGAGGCATCAGAGGGGCTCAGAAAGAAATTAGCGCAGCTCTGTATCTGTATAGATTGCATAACTTTTAAGCTCCCGGGACTGAAGTAATAATATGGGCACACACGTCCAGGTACAGGAAATACGGCCAGTCCATACCTTTTTCAGACTGCAGTTGACCGGAAGATAGCCTTTTATTGATTGATTCATTCATTCGGAAAGCCTGGGTTGAAGAGCTCAGAACTACGAAGTTGGGCAAGAAAAGAAAAGTCTCCACACTTGACAAGAAGAGATAAATCGATATACAGGAGGGAAATAGAGAATCCAGAGTCAGCGTCTCTAACGCAGCTCACAAGCAGGCGAAAGGTAAGCTCCTTGTGTGTTGTCACTTTTAGAGTAAAGTAGTGGGGATGATCGTGGTTTTTTGAGATAGGATGTAGCTAAGGTAGGGCACCCTCTGAATATGCACGGAATATCAGATTCCCAATGCTCCTCTGTCCCCTTGAGTGCTGTTTGTGACTGCCCCCAGAATTGGTGCTGAGTGACCCTGTAATTCCAAAACGGACAAATCAGGTCCATTTTAGCTATAAGAAAAGCGGTCCCTAAACTTAGTTCCCATCCATCCTCTTGTGCCCTGCAAGGCCTAATGACAATAGCACCAGTGATGTTCTGAGAGACCTCGTAGGTAATTCTAGTAGGTACCGATACAGCTTCTTACCTAGTGCTCAAGTTAAAGCCTAAAGCCGGTCACTTTGCACATTGGGAAATCTAGATTAAAGAAATTATGAGTCTGGGTGATTGACCTTTTTATCTTGTCCGAGTGACACAAGCGCTGGCTCAGATAGATGTGGCCTTGGCACCTGAGATCAGCTAGCTGTGTGAGCCACATCTCAGAATCAGTCCCCCTCACATTAGAATTTCCCATTGTATCATGCTGTACATACCCTTTTCTGCCTGTCCCCAAAGCTACTCTTAGAAGTTTAGTTCCATCGATACACGTCAGCGGCAGAAATCTTACTTTAGGATGCAGGCAACAAAGACCAAACCTTGTCAACAGACTGAAAGCACATCTATATTGGTTCAGTTTCCAGCTGCATCCAGTAGGCATCTTTTCCAAACACGCTTAAGTTGAAAACCAGGGACCAGCTGGGATGTAGTTCAGTAGTGGAACATCTATTTGGCCTACCAACCATAAAGCCCTGGGTTCCATACCATTTAAAAAAAAAAAAAAAAAAAAAAAAGCCAAGAATGTGAATCATTTATTTGCCTCCTCTTGTGAGAAAAAAAAAATCTTTTAAAAGAAAAGGCCATGTTGCCTTATAACTGCTTTTGTCAACGAAGAAACTAGGATCAGAAAGGCAAAAACTATTCGCCCATGATCATAGCTTGCCCTTTCCAAAGGTTCACCAACTTCATTTAAGCTTCAAAATGAAATAAACTTGGCTTAAGGTGGGTGTATAGCTTGGGTTGAGAATCAGTGCAAGCATAAAGCAAAACTATCAAATGGGACACGAGATCCTCCATCTTCCGAGGCTCCCCCCCTCCCTTGTGGCTTCCTGGAGCCCCCCCCCCCCCTCCAATGCTGGCATTAGGAACAGTCTAGTGTTAACCACCCTCATTTAAAAAGCGGTTAAGTCCATATATCACATCAATAGGGAGTTCCTGGCTTTGTAGAGAGTGGGAAGGGGTTGTTGGCTGTCACCTGATTTAATCCCCTCCCTTTTCAAACCTTGAGGAAAACCCAAACCTAAGAGAAGAATGGACCAGCCGGCAGTTTGTTCCCCTTTGACTCTCCCAGAATGCCTACCCCTCTGCTGGGTCTAAGTGGTCACTCAATAAACGTTGGACCCTTGATGGATCACCTTCTCCAGCGTATTTGCATTTTCTCTTTATCAGTAATTGGCAGATGAAAGGCTCTGTCCTCGGTTGAAAGAATTCCAAGCATTCGCTCCAAGTGGGGGAGGAGGTTATTTTGGACCAAAGGGGGAAGGGCCAGACCCTTGAGCTGTAACTTCGGCTGATTGTCCCCCAGGAGCTTAGACTAGGTGAGAGAGTAAGAGAAAAGATGAACTTTTAATGCTGAAAAACCCCAAGCCAGCCCCACTGGAAACAAAGTAATAATGACTTCCTGTACCTTCCTGCTTGGTCGTGTAAAAGGACCAGTCAAATTATCTGCATTATACCCATTCAGTTGTTTCATCCATTCTCACAAGCTAATTAAGCAGCCCTGTGTCCAAAGACAGAAAGGATAGAGGTAACAGACACACACAGGCTGACTGGGAAGTAGACCAATGGCTTAACAAAATGATGACTGATGCTGGATGAAGCCCTCAGAAGCCAGGGTTTCTCAACTGGGATATGCTAGCTCTTGGCATGCCCCTTTGTAAGACAGGGTCTCTATCTAGCCCTAGATAGCCTGGAGCTTGCTATGTAAACCAGGCCAGTCTCGAACTTTTCAGGACCCCCTGCCTCCATCTCCTTCTAGCTCCAGCCTTATTTACAGTGCCTTGGGCAACACCCTTCATATCTGCCATCTCTAAGTCCTTGCCAATTTCTCCCCATTTATAGCTAAGGCTCAAAGAAATGCTGACCACAATAATACTATGGCTTTGATACCAAAGGATTTGAACCAAAAGCTCATGAGACTAACCACTATGTAAGCCTTCCTATGACGTATAAAAGATGAGACTATTATATACTCAAGCTGTCAGTTACAGTTGCCCCTGATGTATGTGCACCTATGCATGTATATATGGGATGGTACCCAGATACTCATGAATGAAAACCAAGAGCCCACTCTACTATTAAAATACACTTGTAGTAAAAATATTCAGACTTAAGCTGGGCGTGGTAGTGCATGCTTGGGCAACATAATGAAAACCTGTCTCAAAAATAAATTAATGGGCCAGGGTTATAGCTCAGTGATACAGCACTTGCCTAGCATCGTATGTAAGACCTTGGATCCAAACCCAGAGCTACAAGTAAACAGGAAGTGTAAAACAAAGCCTTAGGGTATTTACCACTATTGCTCATGAAGTATCTACCAGGCTATTTATGCTTAAGTCAAGGTCCTATGTGGCTTATCATCTCCATAATCAACTATCCCAAATATCAGTGGAATGAATGAAGAGTCCATAGGGGCAAAGATTATACAGAAGGGCTCGTATGGTACAATGTGAATTCTGCAGCCTTAGTCACTTGTTCCTAATGCCTGAGAGCCTGACTGGGTACCAGATGGATGGGATTGGCCGACCTGCCATATCTTAAAAATAGACTTCTAAAGAATGATATACATCCTATGGATAGACTCAAAGGCCAAATAATATAACTCAAAGTTTGAGCAAAGCATGGTAGTGTATCCCTTTTAATCTCAGCATTTGGGAGGCTCAGGCAGGGGGATCAGGAATTCCAGGCCAAATAGTGAGGTCCTGGTAAAGATTTATTTGTAGATCTATACTAATTTTTTTGGGGGGGGGGTCAAGACAGGGTGTCACTATGTAGCCCCAAATGTTCTGGAAATCACTCTGTAAACCAGGCTGACCTCTAACTCACAGAGATCCACCTGCCTCTGCCTCCCAAGGGCTTGAATTAAAAGTGTGTGCCAGCACCACCTGGCTATACTTTTATACCATTTCTATGTATGGAATTTTCTTTGGAAAGACATAACTGGAAAAAGAAACATGAAAAGAGAAGACAGCTATTCTTTGGCACTCTGTGAAACTTTAACCACTTGTGCATATGGATATGGCCTGATTCATATCTGAAGGATTTACTTTCACCCAATACACTGTGGAACCTTTTCAAGCCTGTACCATGGAGGTGTGGAACCTACTCCGAAGGGAATTCAGCTTAGTGGTATTAGCTCAGTATGTAGAGGCTCTGGGTTCAGTCCACAGCATCCTGGGGGATGGTGGAGAAGAGTATAAATATAGAAACTAAATCCAGTAAAACTTTGTGTGTGTGTATGACGGCACTGACAAATCTTAGATAGCTTTTGTTCTATTTTGTGTTACCTTTGTGATTTAAAATATATTTTAATATATCAGCAGCCAAGGCTGTTTTTGTCCCCAAGTGATTGTTTTGGTTTTTAGTCCTCCGACCCTCATGGATTGAAGTCAAAGAAAAATAAAATTTTAGAGACTGTCAGGCCTGACCCCTGGGGGAAATAGAATCCTGCTTTTTGCTGTGTCTCTTCCTGTGTACGGATGGGAAGAATCCTTGAAACCACAGGTGAGTTAAAGGGTTAATGTTGTGAAGAGAGTAAGTAATAAAAGTTCAAAGATTTCTTTCAAAACTTGCATCTTGGGATTGATGGACGTGTGTGGTAGCCAATAGAAGCGAAAGGGCGGGCCTTACTTCATCATGTTCAGCTGTCACTGGTTGACAATCCCTGAGGGATGGATAAGAAGGCTGGCAGTTAACCCTTCAGGGCCTTCCATGCCCTTTGCATTTCTCTTACTTTGAAAGATGAAGCACAGACCTAAGAGCCTCCAAAAGTTTTCCCACCCCCAGGTGCTATCTTTGGATCCAACCCCTGGAGACAGGATCTTTTCTACCAAAGACATACCAAGGAACAGATGTCCTGGATGAAAGTTTTGAACTTTTAAAGGCAAGGAATCAGCTGACCTCCCTGAGTAGGAGGCCAGGGGAGAAGTTTGATTCACTTTTTGTGCTGTCAGAACACATACCCATGTTGGAGACATTTCCATTAATCTTGTAAAGTGATCAGTCACTGGAAGGATTGAATTGCATTTCCTGCCCAAAGATGTGGAGACAAGATGACCTTTGCAGCAGCCCTCAGACCCCCAGTTCACAGCTGGAGGGAGGATGTGTCAGCATTTACTTTCCAGTCTCACCCAGCCCTTTGTTTAGAATTCAAACCCTTTGTGCTCGGGCTGCTGCTGGGGGATTTTGCAGTGTTTGATGCAGGCTTTTTTTCCCCCTAACCTCCCACTTCTTACAGCTTCTGAGAAACAAACTTGATTTGGCAGGAGATGGTATCTAAGAGCTGCCCCAGAGGGAGAACCAGAATAGACACGGGGAATTTTAAGAAGCCACTTGGCCTTTGGGCAATAACCATTACCCCTTCCTAGGTCTCCTAAATACTACAAGCTGAGGGAGCCAGAACTGCAAAATGTTCATAAGGCCTCATGTTAGGTGGTTCTGTTAAAAAGAAGAAGAAACGAACGCTTTTATGTGTATTATTTCAAGGGCCTTCTAGAACTAAAGAATTTACATAAAGGAACATTGTAAACCTCTAGGCAGTACATCAGGATATGAGACACTGGATGGTCTGTTTTCTCACCTGTAAAATGGAGATTGGAAGAATCATGCTCTAGTCACATGGATACAATGCTGCTCTAGTCACATGGATACAATGATGCTCTTCCATTGAAGCTGATGTTCTGGACACCTTAACCCTAACATTTTGCTGTCTTCCACAGTTAAGGTTCTGAGGGAGAGTCACCTGTGGAGGATGGAGTAGCCTGACCTCATTACTTTGTGCATTTTGAGTCTTTGGACTAAACATTCTTGTCTCCTCCATTCTTTTACTCCTGCATTTTATCCTGCTAGCTGCCACCTTTCTAACATTCTTCTCCTAGAATCTGCTTGGGTATCTTATTTCCCTGCCACCTTCTAATGCGAAGCACATTATGTTGCCCTGAGGTTTCCTCAAGGACTCAGGCCCAGGACTCCAGCAGACAGCAAAATGCAGGGATACTCAAGTCCTGTAATGGGGATGTTTACATAGAACCCTCATCTCTTTGAATTATTTTAGGGTTATTTTAAATACCTAATACTTAATTGCTTTGTAAATGGTTGTTTAAATATAGTTGTGTTGTTTAGAGAATAATAAAAAGACGTGGTAGTAGAGAAAAAAATTTTTTGAAGGCCCTGTTATTAAGTATAGAATTCCCACCCCCATCCCCCAAAGCTGGTGGAGCTAGGGCCTTGCCCATGCCAGGCAGGCACTCTACCACCAAGCTATATCCCCAGCCCTTTTTCTCATTGTCTTTTAAAACTTAGCCTTCCCGAGCCTTCAACTTAGGATCCTCAGCTGGAATTACAGACCTAAGGCCCAGCCAGATGGAATTCTTGGTGTTACTATTATTTTCTTATTTTACATTTTTATTTGCTTTCATTGTGTGTGTGTGGGGGGGGGATTGTCAGAGCACAAATGTGGAAATCAGGGGACAGCTTGAAGGGAGGGGTCAGTTCTCTCACACACTACCATGTGGGTCACAGGGATCAAACTCAGGTCATCAAGCATCTGGATCAGCTGAGCCCTCTTGCCAGCGCCTAGTTTGTTCTTTATTGTTGTTTGGGGACAGAACCTCCATGTGTAGCTGTGGCTAACCTGGGGTTTATTATGTTGACCAACCTGGCCTCAAACTCAGAAAGATACACTTGCCCTCAGCCTCACAAATGATAGGTATAAAGTACCACACCTAAAGCCAGATAGAATTTTTAAAAATATTTTTACCTGATGTTGGAGATGTGCTTAGCATGCATGATATACTCAACCCCTAGGACAAAAAAAAAAAAAAAAAGAAAAGAAAAGAAACACATACAACAGGAAAGGTGGCTCTGTGGTTAAGAGGGCTTGCTGAGCAATCCTGAATTCCTGAATTTGGCTCCTAATACCTATATAAGCTGAGCCTGATCTTACACAACACAACTGGTACTGTGAAAGGGTAGAGACAGGATTGTTGAAGCTTACTGGCTGCTAGTCTGTCAGAAAAACATGAGCTTCAAGTTCAGAGAGAACCTGCCTCAAAGGAATTAGAGAAAGAATCAGGATACCTTGTGCCCCTCCTCTGGTCTCCGTGGGTGTGTCCAAGCATCTGCACATCACACACACACACACACACACACACACACACACACACACACACACACACACACACACTAGTCCTCCGATCCACAAAGGCTGAACCTGTGGCAATGCAAAGAGCTGGATGTATCTTGTTGCCTCTGCCGTCACCAGACTGTCCTGAGAACAGGGAGATACTCCCTTCCCAGGTGCCTAGGCTTACCGTGTTGGGGATTTAACATGATTGAACATGGCTTTGTGAATGATGGGCAAGCATTAAGTACACCCCCATACCCCTCTATTCTTGAATACAGTTTTCATCTCAAACAGCACCTCTGCACATTTACTTTAAAACTGAAGCTCAAATGGGAGCCCACCGACCCTAGTCATCCTCCCAAATGCCCACACTGTTCTCTCTCCCACGGTGCTTAAGAGTTTCCTTTCCTTGAATAAATTACTGTAATCGCTTTTGCACGTGGTGTCAGTGGCTTTAACCCTTTTCAAAGTGACATTAATTCACAGATCATTCATGAAACATAACTTTGATATGCACACACAACAGCCTTGACAGGAAGCCCTGTTCTCCTTTCCAGACCACCTATTCCTGGCAGAGAACAGACTTTCCCCCTGGGGAGGGTGCAGTGCTCTGAAGGACAGTTGACTCTTCTCCCCTAACTGCAAGAGAAACTCACAGCCATCTAACATCTGCCTCTCATAAGTAGAAATTCCTTGCAAAGACAGGTACCTTGATTTCAACCCTTGGATCTGGCTCACAAACTACACATTTAAAAGCACTGGGACTGAAGAGATGACTTACTGGTTAAGAGCCCTTGCTGAGCTGGGGGGTGGTGCCACATGCCTTTAATCCCAGCACTCCGCAGGCTGAGGTAGGTGAGTTCCAGGCCAGCCTGGTCTACAAAGGGAGTTTCAGGACAGCCAGGGCCACACAGAGAAACCCTGTCAAAAAGCCAGCAACAAAAGGAGCGCTTGCTGTTCTTGCCAGAGAACCTGAGTTCAGCTCCCAGCACCACCATGG
Organism: Phyllotis vaccarum; assembly: GCA_033318265.1. NCBI lineage: Eukaryota > Metazoa > Chordata > Mammalia > Rodentia > Cricetidae > Phyllotis > Phyllotis vaccarum. Next base: position 49,180,138 of record JARWLC010000017.1, on the reverse strand, counting down.
TGGCTCACAGGTATCTGTAGGCACATGGGAAGTACACTTACATGCTAGAAAAGCACTCGTATAGGAAAGAAAAAATTTTAAGTATGTACAAATAAATCTTTTTGTTGTTGAAACAGGATCTTTCTATATATCCCTGTCTGTCCTGGAACTCTGTGTAGACCAGATAGCCTCAGACTCATAGAGATCCTCCAGTCTCTGCCTCCTATGAATTGAAATTAAAGGTTTGTGCCACTATGCCTGGCTATTTACAAATAAATCATTTTTAAAAAAAGAAAGAAAGAAAAATAGAGTCGCATGGAGCTGGGCTGGTGGTGTGTGCATTTAATCCCTGCACTAGGGGTATCAGGAAGTGAATCCTTGAGTCTGAGGCTAGCCTACTCTACAGAGTGAGTTCCAGACAGCCAGGACTACAAAGTAAAACCTTGTCTCAAAATCCAAAAACATAAATAATGTTAAATGGAAAAGTAAACTTCTCAAACCCGAAAATATGCCTGTTTTCAACTCAATCAGGTAAACTTTAAAGAGTACTTGAGGCAGGAGGATTATGCAAGTTCTTACTTAGGTGTCTTCTGACCAAAGGGAGGGTGGGGACATTAAGTGTGGAGAAAAATGGTGCTGAGTCTCTCCATCTGCTCCTCAATATTCCAAACTGCCACAGTAGTTCGTGAGAGTCGCTGGGCAGAAGCTGAGTCACAGGCCACTGAGGGGAGGGTACCAGCTTCACTGTGCACATCTGAAGCCTTCAAACTTCTTACACCCTGCATTCTCCAGAACCAGGCTAGGGTGATGGGTGAGAGAAGGGATGTTGCTATTTGTCAGGTCCAAACTTGTTACTAGGTAACTGTCTCCTCCCTGTCTGGCCTGCCTGCTCATGACAGAACTGAAGGGTTAGTGGCCCAGAGCCAGCTGTTAGCTTTAGATTAAACCAGTAGAACATTCTAGGGGAACGTTAACCTGCTTCTGGTCTCTGGAATTGATTCATCGGTACAGATGTTCCTATCTGACTGCTATCTATGATCGTGACATTGGTGACTCAGTGGAACTCTGTGACTACAAGGCTCCATGGGGCAAGCTTCTCTGAAGCCTTAAGCTTTTGGAGGAAAGTGTGACACTTGCTTTGTCTACATCATAATCGCACGAGCAGGAGCCCAGAGAAGAATAACTGGCCACGGTGGGTTCTGAGTCTTTAGGGTCCTTACTTCTCAGTATATGAACTGTGATGTCCTTGAGGAAACGACATCACCTCTGTGAACCTCCCTCCCTCTTACAAAGTGAGAAACAGATAAAGGACCACAGTCATGCTCCCTGGGTACCCTTTTCTGTTCTTTTCTGAAGCAGTAATCACCATTTATCTTGTCTTCATATTGCCTCCACTAAGGTGCCAGTGTGCAAAGAAAACATCATTCTCTTCCCCTAAAACAGAATCTGGCACATTGTAGGTTCTTGAAACATATTTGTTTTGAAAATGAAATTAGCAGGACATAGTGAAGGATAGCTTTAATCCCAGCGCTGAGGAAGCACAAGCAGGTGGATCACTTTAAATTCAAGATTAACCTGGTCTACAGAGTGAGTTCCTGGACAGCCAGAGTTGTTACACAGATAAAACACTGTTGGGGGGGGGGGGGGAGAATAGAAAATATTTGATAAATACTCAATACCTAAACGTTAGGCAGATGTGATGGTGCACATCAGTAATCCTAGCACTGGGAGGATGAGCCAAGCTATATCTCTGCCTGTGCTACATTAGGTTCCAAGATGGAAGGATGGCGCAGTGTTAAGAGTCTTGGCTTCTCTTCCAGAGGAGCAGAGTTCAGTTCATGTGATACAGATAACAGCTCTAACTCCAGAGAACTGGTGTCCTCTGGTCTCGGCAGACACCAGGTACACTGGTGCTCAGACTTCGTACAGGCTAACCACCTGTACACATAAAAATAAATTTTAAAAACTGAAAAAGAAATAAAAGGCAGTAGTGGCACAGGCCTTTATCCCAGCACTCAGGAAACAGAGCCAGGTGGATCTCTTGAGTTTGAGGCCAGCCTGATCTACAGAGTGAGTTCTAAGACAGCCAGGACAACACAGAGAAACCCTGTATCGAAAAACAAAACAAAAATTAAATTTAAAAAAATATGTTTTGCCACTGTGATTAAGAAAGCATGTTTAAATGTGGCCAGAGGGGATGGTTCAGCAGGTAAAGATACCAACTGCCAAGCCTGACAACCTGGGTTCCATCTGGGTCTTACTCAGAGTTGTCCTGACCTTCCAGAGTGTGCATGTGTACACACCTGTTCATAAAAAATTAAAATGTGATTCGAAAAGTAATTCAGTCTCTGAGCAAGGTGTAGTGGCGCATGCCTATCATCCAAGCACTTCAAAGGCTGAGGCAGAGCCAGGAGTGGTGGCGTGGCACACACCTTTAATACTAGCTCTCTTGAGGCAGAGGTTCAAGAGTTCAAGGTCAGTCTGAGCTACATAGTAAGACCAAGTCTTGAGAAAGATAAATATCAAAATATATAGGTAATTAGAAAAATTAGATAAATAGAAATTCTTTAAAGGCTGAAGCAGGTTTAAGAGTGAGCAAGATGCTTTAGAAGGCAAAGGTATTTGCTGCTTAAAACTGACAATCTGGGTGGTTTTTCTCCTGCTCCCCCCAATCATTTGGGGGTGCTTTCTCATTAAACCTGGACTTTTAATTGGGGGAACAACTGACAATCTGAGTTCCATTCCAGAATCCACAAAGAGACAATGAAGATTTTCAAAAAGTTTAAGGAAAGATAAAAGGTTTAAGACCTAGACTTTGGGCTGGAGCTTAGTATAGTGTCTGCCAAGCAGTCCTCAAGGCAAGCTCTGCTTTAACTAAGTACAAATGAGTACAAACGGTTTGTTTGGGCTGCATAGCAAAAACCTTGAGTCAAAAAACTTGAACAAGAAATCAGTCTCTGGAATCTAACTGAAAACAGTAATTGAGTCAGAGGTACAAGTTGAAAACTCTGAGAAATCCTTCTGTATGGTTTTAGCAGCTGTGCACACTGGACCAACTGCCTCACCTTCCCGGAACTCAGGAGGTCAGAACCATGGATGACATGCTACGTGGAAAGCACTCCAAAGTATCTGGCATACATTAAGCATTCAACAAACACTGGTTCTCATTATTATAGTAAAAACCCCAACTAAAAGGGACCTAAGACAGGGCTGCCAGGCACCTAAAGCGTGGCGCAGTCCAGCACACTCCATTAATGCATATTGGCCTGAATCTGTTCTTGAGGAGACCATGTCTATAATGTTCTTATGACCCCAGTAAATGTTTTTGGTTTTATTTATCCCATTGAATGTTAGGTATAGAACCTAAAGCAAGCTCTACCCCTGATCCCAATCATAGTAAATTCTACTGATTACAACATGTGAGTGGTTAGAGAGATGGTTCAGTGAATATGAGCACTTGCTACTCTTGTACAGGACCAAGGTTTGGTTCACAGCACCCACACAGCAGGCAGCTCATGGTCATTTCTCCAGTTCCATGGAATCTAACACACTCTTCTAGTATCCACAGGACTCCAGGCACACACATGGTTCACATACATAAACACAGGCAAACATTTTTGCACATAAAATAAAAAATCCTTTTTAAAAATTAAAAACATGCTAATGTTAGGTGTGGTGGCTCACACCATTAATCCTAGCATTCTGGAGGCAGAGGCAAGCTAATCTCTGAGACTCTGAGGCCTGCTTGATCTATGTAGCAAGTTCCAGGCCAACTTGTGTCTTACCATAGTAAGACCCTTGTGGTGGTACTGGTGAATGCTAACAAAATTGCAATTTAAATGAATTAGAATAGAGAATGACTTAGTTATCAATTGCCTACTATGTGGCTACTGCTTTCAGAAATTTACACATAGTCAGGGAGACAGTCTCTCCTAATAATAAGTGGAACACCGTAAATACGGCAAAGGATTGAGTCTGACCCCTCTCAAGTGCCTACCTATCACTCCATCGTACTGCCTGCCATTTGCTTCTTACAGGTATGTAATGTAGGGGAAACTGACCAGTGGTTGGGTCCAAGTTAGGAAAATGTCTGAGGAATTAATGTGGAGAGTAGGACTCTAAAGGCTAGAGAAGTTTAGCTATACTGTTGGGGAAGCAGCAAAGGCACTTGAGCTAATCCAAGAAAGGGCCCCTCAGGCCTAGCTAAAGGGAACTGAGGATGGGGTTGGCTGTGAAATGTAAGTGGCATTTTAGGAACTGAGTGATGGCCCTGTGAAGCTGGGAGTGCATGTAGCCTAGGATCTAGCAGGCTTACTGCTTGGTACATTCTGGAAAACCCTGGTAAGCAACAAGGGTACACTATAGAACTACTGCATTTCCAAGAAAATATGAACCAGCTCAAATGCTCATCAGCGGGAGAGTGTTTGAACTGCCCAGCGTATTAATTTGGGTTCCACTCGATGCTAGATGTGGCAGGAAGATCAGTTCAAGGCCAACCTTCTTCGCTACATCAGACTATCTCAGAGAGAAGGGGGAAGAGGAGGGTTACCTTGCTATAGAACATAGGCTTTTGGGTTCCAACGTGAGGAAAGGGGATGAGGCTCTGAAGGAGAGTAATTCAATGGGAAGGGACTGAAGTAAGTCCCTATTTACAGAGGCATTTTTAGATAGAATCCACCTCCTGGTTCCTGAGCAAAAGCTTGCCCCACTGACCCACTTATATACTCAGTGAAAGCTCCCAAATTCTCCCTTCTCACATTTCTAGTGATACCCATCATTCTGTCTCTAAACTTGACTAAATTGGAGACTATAAGAATCATACGGTAACTTTTTGTGTCTGGCTTACTTTGTTTATGTCTTTGAGATTCACCTAGTTGTAACATCTGTCAAATCTGCTTCTTTTTGAAGATGATTTAATATATAGTGTTTTATTGTATGTACATTGGTGTTTTGCCTACATGTATGTCTATGTGAAGGTGTCACAACATGGAAGTTGTGAGCCACCATGTGGGTGCTGGTTATCAAACCCAGGTCCTCTGGAAGAACAGCCTCTTACCTGCTGAGACTCCCGATCAATCCTCTTGCCTTGGTCTCTTGGTGCTGGTGTTCCTTTTGAGGCTCAATATTCATTGTCTTGTTGGGTTGGTGGTTTTGTTGTTTCTGTTTTTGAGGTAGTCTATTGCTTTACTACATAGCCCAGGCTAGCCTTGAGCTTACTCTGTAGCTCAGGATAGCTTTAATTTGTAATTATCTTACTACTTCGGCTTCTCAAGTGCTGAGATTACAGGCATGGCCTTTTGCCTCAACCAGTTGTTCCACTGTCAGAAGTACCCCCATTCTATTTTCTTATTCATCCACTGATGGGCATCTTTTGCATTTCCACCCTTGGAGCTATTGCAAACCAGTAATATTTTCTTTCTTAGGTTGATGGAGATAAATTATTTTTAGACCATACACATATGTTTATGTTCTAATTTTTTTTTTAATCTTAGCACTTGTGATATTTTGAAATATATGTGATCTTCATCCCAGCTTCCTGGCTTACAACTTCAAAAAGCTTTTGAATCTCCAAAGTGATTTGTCTTTTTATATGCTAATGATCTGAGCGCTGCCTGATGGCCTCCTGGTTGCTTCAGAATGAGAGCTAGGTGACCAGAATGTCTAAAGCAACATTAAAAGGTGGGAACTTTCAGCCCCACCTGCTACCCCAGAACTGCAGAGTGTGTGGGTGCTGAAGATAAAGTTGATCACCAATGACCAGTGATTTAATCAATCAGAGGTATGCAATAAAATCACCATAAAACCCTGAAGGGGCCTAGGAGGGGGTACAGCTGTTTGTTTGGCATGTTCAAGGTCCTCCATTCCATCCCCAGCAATGGTAATGGTTAAACAAAACCCGAAAGTAGTACACAGGCTAGAAGGTGTGGCGCACACCCTTAATCCCAGCACTCAGTAGGCAGAGGAAGAAAGGGCTCTGTGAGTTCGAGGCCAGCCTGGTCTACAGAGGAGCTCCAGGACAGCCAGGGCTACACAGAGAAACCCGGTCTCAGAAAACAAAAAAGAGGTCAGTCTTCTCCTCTGTATTCTTTGTCCTGCTTTGTTGTTTTAGCTTTGAAACATTTATTTGCTTGCCTACCTCATCCATTGTCTCCTCAGGAAAATAGAGTGCTATGGGGTGAATGTTATCTGGTGGAGAATTTCAGCCTTGGGTCACAGCAGCGTTAAGCTCTTGGTTTCATGGCCTGGGAAGCCCTTCTTTGAAATGATCTATGTCTGTGTTCTTGGTAATACCTTTGGGAACCAAATAGTGAATGCAAGCAAACTTCCATGAGTTACCTAAGCTACAGGGAATTAAGAGAGAGATAAAGAACCCTGGTCTACTGTGGCTCCTTTAGAAACACAGGGGATTCAGTGCTGGCATCAGACCTACGCCAGGCTCACTTGTGGGGTCTGAAGTGATGCCCAGCTATTAAAGATAGTCTAATTTGTTTATATTGTGGTTTTTGTTGTTATTGAGAAAGGGTCTCTTGTAAGACAAGCTGGCCTAGGTCTTGCTATATAGACTTGTCTGACTTCAAACTTACAGCAATCCTCCTGTCTCGGCCTCCCAAGTGCTGGGATTACAGTAATATGCAACAGCACCCATCTGTGGTTGTTTCGATTTAATCCCCCCTCTTTTGTGGTGCACTAGATTTAACCCAGGGCTTTATGTTAAGCATACTATCTACCGGTCAGGAATACCCCGGCCCATAAAAGGTCAGAACTGAGTTGGTATACTCATAAGCTCTGAAGAACTGACTGGTTAGTTTGTTACTTAGGAGAAATTCCCACACCTTGATGACCAGAGGTCACAAGACAACACTTATGTATTTGTGAGAATCTAAGGGAATATGCTGAGTGTCTCTCTCTATAATTGCAGGACTCTACCGTGTTCATTTCCACACCTGCCCACAGTCTCCCAAAGTTGGAGTTTGTCATTTACCTTTTATTAATTTCCCTCTTTTTTGGCCTTGGCCTTTACGCATGACTAGTGAGCACTCTACCCATTAGCTGTATCTTCTGTCATTTGAGATTAGGTCCTACGTGATGGTCTTGATCTATGTTGCCAAGAATGACTCTGAATCTTCTTCAGCCTCCACCTCCCACATGCTGGGATTACCTGCATACAACATAATGTCTGGTTTCAAAAGTAACCCACTGACCCACTTTGACCATGAAAAAGTCCTGATTAGCAGGTTTGGGTTTTTTTTTTTTTTTTTTACCAAATGTAACTGATACATTGTTAAGGTTCTCTTTATAAATTATGCTCTAAACTGACATTTTCCGGATAAGACACAGTAAATGGCAATGTATAAATGAGTAGGGTTTGTTTTGCTTTCATTTAAAAGATGAAAAGATGGAGCAATGGCTTGGCACTTCAAGAGTACTTAAGTGTTCATGCGGACAACCTAAATTCAGTTCCCAGCATCCACATCAGGCGGCTCACAACAGCTGGAACTCCAGCTCCAATGTTCCAGTGCTCTCTGCTGGCCTCCACAGGCATCTACACTCAAGGCCACGCACATGCCCATACACACAATGTATAAATAATAAATGAAGGCTGGAGAGTTGGCTGAGCAGTTGAAAGCACTTGCTACACTGATAGGGGATGGAGTTCTCTTTTCGGGTCCTACATAGCTACTCACAGCTATCTGTGATAACTCCAGTTTCAGGGGATCCAATGTCCTCTCCTGACCTCCAAAGGCACCAAGCATTTTTGCACACATGCATGCATGCACACATATGAGCTGTCTGCATGCACACCTTTACACCAGAAAAGAGGACCAGATCCCACTGTAGATGGTTGTGAGTCACCATGCAGGTGCTGGGAATTGAGCTCAGGTCTCTGGAAAAGCAGCCAGTGCTCTTAACCTCTGAGCTCCCTCTTCAGACTCCATGGTGTGTATCATACTGTAAATAAAAAAGAAGGGAGACTTGGCAGCTTAGCCAAGCTATAATCTGAGCACCCGGAAATAATAATGCAGGAGACCCAAGAGTTCTAGGCCGGGGCCAGCAAGCTGGCTCAGCAGGTGAGAGCACTTGCCACCAGCCTGATGAGCTCTATCCCTTGGGCCCACATGGGGGACTGGGGAGCAAACTCCTACAAGTTGTCCTCTGACCTCTGCACAGGAATCTTGTCACATACACACCCACACATTATTTATTTATTTTGGTTTTTCAAGACAGGGTTTCTGTGTCGTTCTGGCTGTCCTGGAGCTAGCTCTAATGCCAGGCTGGCCTCAGACTCAGAAATCCCAGAGATTTGCCTGCTTCTGACTCCTGAGTCCTGGGAACAAAAGCATGTGCCACCACCAGGTCAAAAACAAACAAGCAAAAAACAGGCTCTCAGCCAGCAGCGAGGACTTGATTCACAGCCATTTCTATGTACAGAGCTCGTTCTAGAACAGCAAAAACTATGCAAAGAAATCTTGTCTCATTAAATCAAAACAAGACGAGGCGTCATCATGTAGCCCTCGACAGCATAGAACTCACTATGTAGAACAAGCTGGCCTGGAACTCACAGAGATCTGCTCTAACTTTGCACACCACAGGTTTAAAGAGAGACAGAGGGGGAAAGACAGGATGGGGGTGGGTGGGGGGACAGTGAGAATCCATGCCAGCCTGCAAGACCTTGTCTCAAGGCAGGGAAAGACATAACTCAGTGGTAAAGCACACGTGCTGACTTCAATTCACTGGAAGTCTCTCTAATCTCCAAATCGTTTTTTTCCACTTCTTTCTACACACATCTATCCTAGTACGGAGGGGGGGAGGGAGAGCAGTGGGGGCCAGGTTGGGGGGGCTTCATATGGTGCTAAAGCTTTGTGACAGCGGTGAGGATTTGATTCATAGCCATTTCTATGTACACCTAATGTATTAGCCCTAATTAAAAATTTTAATTTCCCAGGCTGGGCAGATGGCATGGCTGATAAGGTACTTGCCTTGTAAGTACAAAGACCAGAGTTTGGATTCCCGGTACCCACATAAAAAGCCTTGCTGGTGTAGTAGACTACCTGAAATTCCAGCATTTGTGAGGCAGAGACTAGATCCCCAGGGCAGCTAACTAGCTAGGCCAGCCAAATCACAAGCTCTGGATTCAAAGAGAGACCCTGCTTCAGTAAATGAAAAGGAGACAAATGACATCCACCCCTGGCCTGTGCTTAAAAGTGCCCAGACACCCACACACCACACACACATACTATAAAAGTCAAAGGATGGGGTTATGATGAGGAACAGTTAAATCCTTCAGAGCAGAGAAGTCGGGCCAAATACAGGGTGGAAGGCTTTTGGCTCTCTGCCAGCAGCACCAGGTTTGGAGCCCAGCTGCTGCCCTCTTGCCTGATGAATGAAACAGTAGCAGCCTGTGGCAGAAGGTGGCAGCCATCAGGCCTTGATGAAGGTGTGCCACAGGAAGACCTGGGACACAAAAGACCAAGAAGCAGGTGAGCAGACCCTGTCTGACCTCATCTTCAAAGAGCTATTTCCGAGGTGAGAAGATAAGTGTGGAAGAAAGGTACCTGGCCGTACAAGGAGATAAGGGTCTCCCGTGCTGTAAACACACCCACATTACAGCCTTTTCTTTGTATGTTAGAGTTATTTATTTACAGAGCATTTCAGCTGAAAGACCAGGGATCCTTCTTTAGACATTTATTGAACTACTGTATACTCAGATACTGACTGGGGGCAGCAGTATCCAGTAGATGTTTGGTAAATGTACAGTGTATTTGATGATGAGGTCAGACCTAGCATCTAACAGGTGCTCAGTAAATGCTCCTCCTCTAACTGAATAATAAATCACTTCCAACAAGCCTAGCAAGTAGGCATTTGTTAAATCTGCAACTGTGTGAATACTATGAAGCATGCATGCATGGCTTAAAGAAATTCTGAAATATTGGAACCTACCCTTTCTAATTTTGTTTCTCCAGACAGGGTTTCTCTCTGTAGCCCTGGTGTACTGGAACTCTCTCTATAGACCAGACTGGCTTCGAACTCAGACCCACCTGCCTCTGCCTCCTGAGCACCACAGGTGGAGAAAAAAATCAGAAATTCAAGATTATCCTCAGCTACATACAAGTTTGGAGCCAGTCTGGCTTCATATGATGCCCTATCCCCAAAAAGCCATCAGGTTCAGTATCTGATGATGGCCTGCTTCCTGGTTCATTGATGGCATATCTTGCTATGTCTTGTGGTAGAAAATACAAGTCTTCTCTGTGGCTTCTTTTAAGAAGACATGAATCTCAACCATAAAGGAAAAGACAGGTTACCATCAGATAAAGTTTCCTGGATGAGAAGCTGAAAAACCTGGAGGGGCCTTCCGCAATGTAGCAAACTAAATAATGGCTACATCCCCTGGGACCATAATACTTTAGATCGGAAAGGCTTTACAGAGGGGATTTTATTTTTATTTTTTCAAGGCAGGTGTTTATGGGTGCCCTGGCTGTCTTAGAACTCCCTTAAGAGACTAGGTTAGCCTCAAATTCAAAGGTCTGCCTGTCTCTGCTTCCCAAGTGCTGGGATTAAAGGGATGTGCCACTATGCTTGGTACACTGTACGTTCTAAATAGATTTCTGGTTGCTCTTACAGAATGGGCTCTAGGAGAATTAAAAATAGCCACAGTAGAGTTGGGCAAGTGACAGCTGACATCCGGGTGAATGGTGGTGGCACCCTGGATATAATGAACCAGAGGAAGCTGGAGGAAAGAGTTCTGATCTTAAGGACATGTTAAGGACCAGAATTGGCTGGGTTTTCTGATGGACTGAATATGTGAGGGAAGGACAGCATGAAGAAGGGGCTGGAGTGTCTCCTCAGGTGACCTACTCCAAATACCCGGCTGTTTCCAGGACCTGTACTAGACAGGGTGTTCCTGGGAAGCAGGGTGTTTTTATGTGGATAGCCTGGACTAGTTCTCTGAGAAATAAATACCTTCAGTCTAAAGGGGTTTTATGAGCCAGGGCAAAGGATTAAAGGTAGTCGGGCTCCAGAGAAATCCCAGGGTCAGGAAACTGCAGAGTACAGAGACTTTTAATCCAAACCTTGAAACGTTTTTATTTTTCACTCCCTGAGCTCTGAGTGTCACTTTAAATACGTGTTTGGCAACATCAACTGTTCTATTTTTCTTTTTAATTATACAAAGGAAGATCCTGGAAATGGCCCAGCTCCAGACTGGAGGAGGCAAGGGAAATTTGGCAAGAGCATCTGAAGACAGAGACACCAACTAAAAAAAAAAACAAGAAGATTCCAGATCGTCTTGAAAGAGCTGTGAGACCAAACTCCCTTCTCCCCTGAACTTGGTGTGGTCAGTCAGCCCTGACTCAGGACTTCTAAAAGGAGTCTGGCAGACTCACCAGCTTAGAATGGACACAAGGCAGATGGACAAGTGTCTGGATAAAAATATCTCCACACTAATGCTGGACTTGTACCTTGAGTTACTATGGGCCCCAGTCTTCCCCTTTCCACCCTATGAGCAAGCAGACAGCTAATTTCTTTTGTGGTACTGCCTACTGTGTGCCAGACACTGGGCCAGACTGGTATACATTCTGTTTCTGCACCCAGCTACCTGAGTGGACATTATCTTTATACATGATTTCTACATATGGTTTTTTTGAGGTCTCAGAGGTCAGGACAATTCCACACCCCATGGCCAGGTCTGCATCACTGGAACTATCCTTATGACTGCTCAATCAGCAGCAGGCTTCCTGCACAGACCAGACCAGCGTGGAACCTCCTGGAAGGGAGGGTGGCTTCTGTGTCTAACCTCCAGGGGCTCTGGACCCTCCAGTTTTCCTTTCTTCATAGGCCTTTCACTTCCTTGCAAGCAGTTCCATATTCATCCCTTTATTCTGGTACCTGTTTTTTTTCCTGTTTGGATTCTCAGAGATGAACTGCCCCTGATAAATGCAGATTAGCCAATTCATTAGATGGGGTTCCCTTCATTCTCTGATCCCCCCACAGCCCATGAAATGGAAGGAAAGTAGCCACCATTCACTGAGCATTGTGCTGACTGCCAGACAAATGTTCTGTCACAAAACAGTCATAACAACCTTGGCTGCCTGGTGCCATTGTGACTCCCACTTGACAGATGGAGCCTAGACAGGTTTGGGATGTTTGCCCAAAGTAGTGGAGTTATACACTGATGAAACTGGAATCTAAATCCAGGTGTGCCTACCTCATTCAGTAGTCTGTGATTTTCCTTATTTCTGAACGTACTTGCAGCCCCCTGATATTTAAATAAGGATTCAACCTCTCTGGTCGACTAAAGCCGCCTCTTTAGGGCACTCCAAGGTCCAGAGACTAGTCTCTCTAGGCTGCTATTTAAAAAGCACAGCAATCTATGGAATTCAGAGATCTGTTCCTGGTTTTTTGTTTTGTTTTATCTTTTCTGTTTTCCTTAAGACAAGGTCTCATTATATAGCCCAGGCTTGCCTCAAACTCTTATCTCCTACCATAGCCTCACAAATGCTGGGATTACAGGGGTGCCCTACCACACCCAGTTAACGGATTTATTGTCTCAGTTCTGGAGGCAGGAAGAGAGCCAACAACCACAGCCTTATCACTCCAATGTCACCCGTTCTTCTCAGTGTGTCAGGAGGGATACTCTTCCTATAAAATCAAGATGTGTCTTAAGCTTTTGCCTTCACGTGCCACGTGTGTACTTCATCTGATAAATAGGTGTCTTTTCTTGTGTCTCCTCACAAATCCCTTCAGTAGACATCTTTATGTGCTTTAGATGTTTTAATTTTGTATGTACGTGTAGGGGAGGTGCTTTTGTGTGTATATATTTGCATCATGGGTGTGCCCAGTGCCCAAGGAGGTTAGAAGGTGTATGATGCCCTAGAACTGGAATTAAATGGTTGAGAATCACCATGCAGTTGAAGGGGATTGAACCCAGATCCTCCACAAGAATGCTAAGTACCTTTAACCATTGATCCATCTCTTCAGCCTATGTGTGTATTTTTAGGACTCTCTAGCCCAGTTTGGCCTAGAACTCACTATTTAACTAAGGGTAGTTTGAAATTGCCTCAGCCTGTCTGGTGCCAGGATTAGAGTCACGAGCCACCAAGTTGGACTAACATCCCAGTTCTGCTTAAACTACCAAAGTTCAGAAAAAAAATTCCCCAAGGTCACATTTCCACAGAGCAGATGAAACAACAAATCCTCAGCACATAATACTCATCAGAACACTTAAATGCTAAAGACGCTACTTGAGTAATTCCCAAACGTTACCTCAAGAACTTGTTAAAGCCTTATCAGCCTGGATAACTTCTTTTTAAAGATTTTACATATTTCTAAGGTGAGCTGAGTGTTTTGCCTGCAAGTATGTGCACCATGGACACGAAATGCCTGTGGAAGCCAGAAGAGGGTGTTGGCTCCCCTGGAGTAAACAGCCAGTTGTGAGCCACCATGTAGGTGCTGGAGAACAACCCTGAAACTCTACTAGAGCAGCGAATGCTCTCACACATTGAGCCAACTCAGAGTTTCTCTGTGTAGCCCAGGCTGGCCTCAAACTCAGAGATCCACCTGCCTCTGCCTCTACCTCCTGAGTGCTGGAATTACGGGAGAGCTCCACTACCCCATGGCAGGTGTTAACTTTTCTCAACCAACAAGATGAAGATGTTGCTACTTCCTAGGCACTCACACAGCAGTCTTTGATCAGCCTCAGGCTATAACCATTAGTCCCAATGGATTGGGCCAATTTTTTTCTCTCCAGAAGAGTTTCTACACTCCCATGCACAAAATTGAGAAAGAAAAGTTGTATTTAGCTTTTTTTTTTTTTTTTTTTCCCTTTCAGATACCAACCCCAGAGGTTGAAAGCATACCTTTTTACGACCTGAGGAAGCCACAGACTTGCTTTGGTACACTGATGATTCGGGATTCTGGGGTCCAGTCTTTGTCTTCCTGCAGCATGTTCTACGTTTTTTAATGTGATTCTTCCTCACTGGAGCCTGAAGTTTTCTACCTGTTGAAGTATAGGTTTGGATGGCTTTTCGGCTGCTCATGGTCCCAGCTGAATCTAGGGAGAGAGACAAAGATTAATATGGGCCCTTCTATACTTTGGGGTCAGCAGCTGTGCTCAGGAGCCTTCCCTCCATTCTAGGTCTGGATATTTTAATTTTTTTCTTTGCTTTGCTTTTTGGTGTCAGGATTGAACCCAGACCTACACGCTGAGCTGTTTTCTCATCTATACAAATAGACCCATTCAAAATAAAAAAAATCAGCGTGATGAGAGGGGATATGATGTGGCAATGAGGAAACCATCTCTGCTGTAAAGGCCCCTCTTTAGCCTCCATGGCTAGATCTCTTCATTGCTCTAAATCAGTAGGTCTTTCTGGTTTCCAGACTCTTTTCCTCCAGCCCTCTCTCCAGCTAGCAATTTCCCTGAACCGAGAACATTTGCTATCTATTCATTGAACCTTTTTCTATCCAAACACACTCTAAGGATGTTCATGCTTCAGTGGGGATCAGATCAGTATACAAATGGACTAGACAATTTCAGATCCTGTCTTGGCATTGCTGCAATAAAGGCCAAGACCAAAAGCCAGTCGGAGAGGGGATGGTTTATTTGGCTTACGGTTAGGTCCCTCCAGGACAGAGCAGAAACTGAAGCAGAGATCCAATAGGAATGCTTCCGGGCTCGTTCAGCCTGCCTTCTTCTAGAACTCAGGATTGCCCACCTGGCTAGGCACAGCAGGATTCAGAGTTGGCTATCCCATTCCCCCCATCAATCATCAATCAAGAAAATGCCCTACAGACTTGCCTAGAGGCCAATCCCAAGGGTCTATTTGTCAATTGAGAGGAGTCCCTCTTCTCAGATGAGGCTCTAGCTTGTGTCAAGCAGACACACACACACACACACACACACACACACACACACACACACAAGCACAGATGCTGTCACCATCAGAGATATGCAAGGAAAGTTGTCAGGGTGAGTAGACACATCCTGGCATGAGTCTGTAGCAGAAAGAGAAGGTGAGCCCAGATGCATATGATAATTAATAGTAATCAGCACAAGCTGGGCATAGTGGTGCACACAGTTAATCTCAGCACTTGGGAAGCAGAAGCAGGTGGATCTCTGTGAATTTGAGGCAAGCCTGGTGGTCTACATGGTGAGTTCCAGGACAGCCAAAGCTACATACTAAGAGACTGTCTCAAAAAATAAATTTTTAGAAAGCCCACCTCCAGGGTGAGATCTCAAATTCCAAGTCCTCAATTTTTTTTGTTGTCATTTTGATTTATTGAGACAAGGTCTTTTTATGTAGCAGTGGCTGGCCTAGAACTCTCGGAGCTCCACTTGCCTTGCTTTGTCTTGCTGAGATCAAAGTACCATCCTGCTGACTCTAAATTCTTAATCTTTATAAACCATGGAAGGCGGCCTCCGGGGCGTCTCAGAAACTTGGAAGGCGACTTTCTCCTTTGTATCATGTGGCTGAGTGGAGGGCTGCCCTCTAGTGGTTTTATAAGAGTGAATTATCACACCCATAGACCGGCTACATGCTTAGGATTTGATTGGGCCCTAAATATGTCACTTGTTCCTGTTTCTCCCACATGTATTCAGTCAACAAATATTTCTTCAGTGTGGAGCGTGTGCCAGGAAACATCCTGAACGCTGGGGTTAGAGCAGTGAAACCACTGTTACCACAGCTGCTTTGAGTTCCTTGGTCCATACTTGACCTCATACCTCACTGGAGCTGCACCCCCGCCCTTCGTATTCCGAAGTCCCTCACTAGGGGTCTCTGCACTTGTGGTTTCCTTTCCTGGCTCTTTATATTGCTGTCCCAAGTCTCAGATCCGATGAGACTCAAAGGTGTGAACGTGTTTATAGCCTGCCCCTATAAAATAGAAAATTCCATGAAAGGGCCTAGAAATGGTAGTACAGAAATGTAATGTCAGCACTCCGGAGGCATGGGCAGATGGAGTTTTGTGAGTTCAAATCCAGCCTGGTCTATATGACATGACCCAGACCAGGAAGGGTAATATAGCCTCGAAAATAATAAAAATGGTGACTAGCATTTTAACATCAAAAAGATAACCCTGTTACTATCTGCCTTTTTTTTTAAAACCGTTTTTATTTTACCCTACACATTTACAGCCTTCTGAATTATAATGTGCATGTGTTTGTGTCTCTTCTACTACAATGTTGGCTGCAAGGGAACTGGGAATTTTGTCCTCCTTAAATTCGTCACCTGCCTCAGCCTCCCCCGTGCTGGAATTACAGGCACACATGAGCACTCTGGGATCGACTCTGACCTTAGTCACAAATTTAATGCCTGCCCTCAGCACCTGGAACAGTGTTGGCACCCAGTAGGTGCTCAATAATCGCTGACTGAACTCTAGATCTCTAATAGGTCTTTTTCCAACAGACCTTTTGCCACCTTGTTCCAAGGAGAAGGAAACAGGCCTCGGGAGGCACCCTGAGGTGACCTCGGACGGCCCAACTGAGCAGCTCAGGGAGTAGAGCCACATGAGAGCAGCTGCAGAGACCAAAAGAGAGGCTTGCCAACGCGAGGCGCTTCCAGGAAGGAGCGCCCCGGACTGTGGGCGGAGCCATGGGAGGCGGCGTGGGGTACGAATCTCGCAGGACACCGCCCACCCCTATGTGGGCGGGGTATCTGAGTGGGTGTGGTGTATGCAAATAATCGCGGGGGGCGCCGGCCAATCGTAGAGCGCGTCGAGGTGCGGGCCTGGGACCGGACGCCGGTCGGCGCGCAGGCTCAGGTCGCTGCCGTTTGGAACTTGCGGAGCGGTTCTGTAGTCACCGCTTCGGCCTGGGGATCGGGTGCGTCCGGCCGCGTGAAACAGACTCGAGTGGGAGCAGGCGGAGGTGCGGCGCGGCCCGGGGCCGCAGCCTTCGCAGGCGCCCGCCACCAGCCGCGCCTTCGCAGCGTACTCCATGCATCCGGAGCCTGCCCCGCCCCCGAGCAGCAGCAGCAACCCCGAGCTTCCCTTGAGCGGCGGTAGTAGCAATAGCGGCAGCCGCCGGAGCCGCCGGAGCGGGGACGGGGAGCCCTCGGGGGCCCCACCGCTACCGCCACCGCCAGCCGTCAGCTACCCGGACTGGATCGGTCAGAGTTACTCCGAGGTGATGAGCCTCAACGAGCACTCGATGCAGGCGCTGTCCTGGCGCAAGCTCTACTTAAGTCGCGCCAAGCTCAAAGCCTCCAGCCGGACCTCGGCTTTGCTCTCCGGCTTCGCCATGGTGAGCTCGGGCCGCCCTGTCCTCCTCCCCTCTTCCTGCTTCGGCCGCTCCCGCCCGCAGCCCCGACGGGACCCACAGTTGGAAGCGGGCTGGGCGTGCCTGGGGTGAGGGGAAGAAAGAGCTGGGATAACCCGTCTTAAGCGCCGGAGGGGAGCCAGAGGTGCTGAACTGTGAGGGAGAGTGGACGACTCGAGATATCGAGGCACAGGTGTTTTCAGACGGGCACCTTGTTGTCGCAAAGAGGTTAGGGTCACAACGAATGTTGCCTTTCTGAAATAATGTAAGAAGTCTGCATGTGTTCAGGGTGGCAGGGAGAACGCAAAAGGTCTGGTTCATTGAGACAGGTGTCAAGGATGGAGATGAGAACTACCCTGTATGGTGCCCTCCCACACACGTTAGGGCCCAAGATACTACCAAGACTTCATCAAATATTGGAGGGGATTTCCTAATACTTTCCACCTCCCCATACTCCACACATTCTCACTCCCTCTTAACCCCCACCCCTCGCATTTTCCAAGAGCCTCAGCCCTGAGGTTGACAGCCACTCCCCGGGGATCCTCAGTTTCTTCTCCAGCAACCTGCCTCTGAGTCACTGGGTGTGGGGGAGGAGGGTGGGACATGTTCCCCTTGTACGGGCTCTGGCTTTGATCTGGAGGTAGACATATTTTCCTCTCCTCAAGTCCCAAGAAGGTGGTACAAGAAGCCTCCGCAAGAGGCACCCCTGGAGGCTGCGGGTTAGGCCCCAGAAGTTAACTCTGGGGATACCTTTCAGGCCTGATGTTTTGGTTTTTGCTTGGAGCAAGGCACTACTTAACAACTACATTATTTTGGTGACATCAATCCATTTCAGTGAAGTCTGCCTGCCTTCCCTTCACCAGCACTCCTGCCCTGCCCCCCACCCCTTGAATTAGCTAAACCCTTCCCTTGAGGAAGGGAGTGGCTGGCACCCTTGGTGTTTTCTTGGGAAGGGAGTGTGTCTGGGTCTCTCCCTGTCTTCTGCAAACAAGTGGGTCAGTGCAATGGTGAGCACGAATGCTTTAGAGGCCCACTGTGCAATGAGCCACAGAGAAAAGGCCAGGAGAGGGAGCGATGTGAAATAAAATAGCCCTCCCAGATACACTACCTGTATATCACCCTTCTCTCCCTGGACCTTGATTTCTGAAATGGCAAAAGAAAACTGTTCTTAAAAAGTTCCCCTGATGACACTAGGCAGTGGGAGGCAGAGGCCGGTAGATCTCTGAGTTTGAAGACAACCTGGTCTACAGAGTGAGTTCCAGGACAACAAGGGCTACACAGAGAAACCCTGTTGGGAGGAATTTTTACTCACTTTAAAAATAAAGGATCCTTTTAGTGAAGAAAGATAGAGTTGAATGTGGCCTATAATTGCAGTGTTCAGGAAGGGGGGATTGCCCACGAGTTCAAGGCCAGCCTATTCTACATAGTAACTTCCCGCCAGGGCTATTTATGAAAACCTTACCTTAGAGAAAATAAAGAGATAGTTCTGTGGTTTGCAGTTCAGGTAAAATGATAAATCTTTTTAAATCTTTTCAAGACAGAGTTTCTCTTGGTAGCTCTGGCTGTCCTTGTACTTACTCTGTAGACCAGGCTCAGAGATCTGCCCACCTCTGCCTCCTAAATGCTGGGATTAACGGCATGTGCTACCACTGTCCAGTCCAAACTAAACTTAAAAAAAAAAAAAAACTTACACCTTGTACCAGGCCCTATGCAGACTTAACGCACCCCCCAACAGTCTGCTCTGTTTCTTGTCAAGGGGCTTTACCAAGGCCACACAACTAGTCTGGTAAACAGAACTTGAACTGAGGTCAGCTGGCAACTACTCCCTGCTTACCTATTTTGGCACATGTCACCATACTGCTGTGATTAGTGCCCAGCCAAAGGCAGGTAGCACCAGGCCTGGGGAATGAGAAACAAAGTCAAAAAATTTCTTTGGTAGCTAAAGGGAAAGTTTTACATTTGGGGGGGGGGCGGCGGGGCACCACTTGAATCCTCTCTTCAAGTGACACTTTTCTTACACAGGTGACCCTTTCCTACTCTCTTTCATTCCCATTCTCTTTCTCTGTAAGAGGTCGGGCCTCCACTAAAAACAGCGGAGGGTTTTAGAAGGCTGCTAATAACTTTTTGTGGGTGTGGGCATATCCACACTGTCCGTCTGGGAATTTTGTTTTCTCTGCCTGGGTGGAATAGGCTCCCCAACTCCAAGATGGCATCTCCTAAATTGCAGACTAGAAGGGCTGAACCCCAGCACAGCCTCCATACCGAGCAGCAATTTTGAGAAGGTGACTAGGTACTTGCAATGGAGCTAGTCTCCCTAAAAACTCTGCATGCATAGTCTAAGGTCCGATTGTGCCCTATCATGGCTGACACCCAGCCCTTGAGTGAGCCTCAAGAGAGGAAGGGGTGCCTGACCACTCCGATGCTATGGTAACAGTGACCAGTTTCCTGGATTACTCTTGCTTGGCTTGTGAGTCAGCACAACTAACTTCCTGCCCCCAGAGGGCTTCCTTCCTACAAACCTGGAAAAGTGGGGGACTGCATGCTAACCTCTCCAGGGTTAGCCAGGTTGCTAGAATGCCAAATTCACCTCCTCATCCATAAGACCTGGTGGAAATTGAGCCCATCCTCACGCCAAAAAGGAAGAGCAGCCAGGTACCTGTAACATGATGAGGGTAAGCATCTTTGAGGTGCAGAATTCCTAGTCTCTGAACTTGAATGAAGATTCATTGCAAGGGCCCATGGGGGAGCCAAACAGTTTCATGGTCTGATGATGTAACCTGTTCCATGGTCTGCTGGTGAGACTCAACAGATACAGAATGAAGGGAACCTGAACTTTAGGGTAGATGTGCATCTTGCAGCTCCCTGGAACCGAGACTGTCCTTCCGAGCCTAGCTTTAGGCTGTCAGTACCTATGGTTACCACACAACAGCCCAGGCCTGACCCTGTCCCTGTATAAGGACTGTGGTAAATGTGCACGACAGTCCAGTCCACTGAGGAGGGCAGGCTGTAACATTAGCCTAAGCGGACGATAATTGGGAAGGTCAACCTGGTGCAGTAAACAAAATGCTTTCCATGACCTGGGATCAATTATTTTTGGATTATCTTCCTCCTCAAGTTCTGCCCGCCAGCCCCCTTTTGTTCCAGGTTCCAGAGCAGGTTCAGAAGTTGGCTGAGATTTCTGGGAAAATGAGTTGGAAGGAAGCGCTCAAGTCATGAGACATTAGTGGGTGTTTATGACATACTCGGAGGTCAGGGAGCCTAGAGATGAGCAAGAAGCTACTGCTACTGCCCAGTACTAATCCCTGGAAATGGTCATTAATACTGGGGTTGATGAGGCTCTTGCACTGAGCTAGCCATGTACAAAACGTTCTACAAGCATCATCATGTATTCTTCCAAAAAGCACGGTTGTCACCGATGAGTGACTTGCCTCAAGGAAGTCACTTGGTTGGGAAAGCGACTGTAGCCTTCTGCGTGGCTCAGAGAGAAGGGCGTCAGAGGATAGTAAGAGCAGAGAGCCCAGGAGCTCTAGGGTAGGAAAGTAGGACCATTTAGCTCAGATGCCGATCTCGGCCAAGCCTCTTCAGACTGGAAAACGTGGGGGAAGTCGTTGGATCTCAGTTGTCTCACCTGTAAAATGAAGTTTAATACTAACAACCTAATTGGTGTGAGGATTTGGTCGGTTGGTATTTGCAAATTATAATACCTGCCCCGGTAGCTAGGAAACTTGTTTACCATAGTTTCCATGGTGTGGGGGGCTGCTTTCGAAAGGTTAGCTGAGTTAGAAGAATGTGATTCCAACTGAGCCTTGAGGATGGTGGAGTACGGTTTGGAGAAGAGCCTAGCAAGAGCAGTTACAGAGATAAGTCCCCAGACCTTCAGGGGAAGATAAGGAGTCTGGTGTGACTGGCATTGTGCCACACACCAAATCACTATGGTAGCTGAGCACGGTGGTGCACAACTTTAATCCCAGTACTCAGGCGCAAAGGCAGACAATCTCTGTGAATTTAAGGCCAGCCTGGTCTACAAAGCGAGTTCCAGACTAGCCACAGCTACAGAGTAAGGACCTTGTCTTCAACAAAGGCTCTATGGGGGAGGCCCTTGATAGGCTGTTGAGGAAGTTTGAGCTCTTGTGTGGGCAGTAGGGAGCTATCAAAGGTTATAGACCGAGGAGTGGCGTGGATAATGTGATAGATGGTAAATGTGGTTATTATGCAACTCCTATTGTGTCTAGAACGAGCCTAGACTCCCTTTTTTTCATCCTTGTTTAAACCTCACAGGAGCTCTTAAAAGTATTAGATCCATGCAGGGAAATGGGGGCTCTCAGCGGCTCAGATCACCAGCTTGTAGGGCTCAGGTTCTGGTGTGTCTAATTTGGAGCCTTTTCCTTCCCCCCTGTCTTGCCAATACTCCCTTAGCTGGTGGATAACCAGGCCTTTGGAGTCTGCCAGATGCCCAGTTCTGCATGCAAGCTTTGTGTGCTGGGCTGTATTTAAAAGGAGCTCTGCTGAATGTCCCAGAGGAGGTTGATGGCCGTCCAGCTGAGAAGCCTTTTGTGAAACTTAGCAAGTGCCTGCGGCATGTTTCTGGAATTCTCAGCTGGGAACAGTGAGGGGGCCCTCCCCTTGATAGGTCCCTGACTGGTGAGGGAAAAACTCTGTTCTGAAGTAGGCTTCCCAAGACAGCTCTTTATTCATGCACACGGGGTTAGAGATAGAGAGTCGTCAGAAAAAAATGGAATATGAAGTTAAAATGTAAATTGGCTGATTTCTCAGATGAAACACCTGAGTGCTTTTTAATGTGCTTTTCTAGAAAGGGACTTTTCAGACGTACAGGACCACAGCCAGACAGAGGACCTGTTGATGTTTTTGGTTTTTTAAAGAGGATCTTGTTTCTTTGAGATTGGGTTGTTATAGCCCAGTCTGGCAGGGACCCTTTATTTTTCCTGTTTCAATGTCCTGAGTACTGGGATAACAGGCATATACCACCATGCTTGGTTTAGAAGAGGGGGTTTCTCTGTAGCTCTGGCTGTCCTGGAACTCACCCTGTAGACCAGGCTAACCTCAGACACGGGGATCCTCCTGCTATATCACCATACCCGGGGAGAAAAGTATTTTTTTAAATATATTTTAAATTTTTCCTTGTGGCATTTAAAGGAATTATTTGTGATTATATGTACATTGGTGTTTTGCCATGGGTGTCAGGTCCCCTGGACCTGGAGTTACAGACAGTTGTGACTTGCCATGTGGTTGCTGGGAATTGAACCTGGGTCCTCTGGAAGAGCAGCCAGTGCCCTTAACCTCTGAACCATCTCTCCAGTCTTGATTCTGGCATTTTCATCCATGTGTCATTATACTTTGATCAGTCCCCTCCCCCTGAGAGAGGGACCTTGTGTCTGAGACTGTTATTTGATAATCTCCTTTGGGGAGTGTTGGTCTAACCCTAGGGTCAGCCAACTTTTTCTGTCAGGACACTGTTGTTTTCCAGGTAATTATTGCACTCTGTCATTGGCCTTAGACAATCTGTAAATTAATGGGTATGGTCAGTAGAGGGCTGTAGGCCTATAAAACATTGTATAAAGCCACAGTCTGAGGGCCCTAGTTGATCAAACTCTGGTCTGAACTTTGGTCTCCATACTCTAATAAAACTTGTTAGTGCCAGCCTTACTAATTGTTATGCGTTTAGTTTTGAGACAGGATCTCACTATGTAGCCCTGGCTGTCCTGGAACTAACTCTGCAGACAAAGCTGGCCTTGAACTCACAAAGATCCACCTGCCTCTGGCTCCAGAGTGCTGGAATTAAAGGCATGTACCACTACACCCAGCCTTGTTTGTATTTCCATAAATAATATATACATTCTAATAAAACATGTCAAACCGGTGGTGGTGGTGTCGGCACACACTTTTAATCCCAGCACTCAGTAGGCAGAGGCAGGTGGATCTCGGTGAGTTCTAGGCCAGCCTGGTCTATAGAGCAAGTTCCAGGACAGCTAGGACTGTAATAAACCCTGTCTCCAAAAAGATATGTCATTTGAAGCATACTTGAAAATAAAAATATAAAAATTAAAAGATAGGGCTAGGCAGTGGTAGTACAGGGCTTTGATCCCAGCAGTACTTGGGAGGCAGAGGCAGGCAGGGAGTTTGAGGCCAGTCTGGTCTACAGAGAGAATTCCAGGATAACCAGTACTACACAGAGAAACCTTGTCTTGAGAAGTAAAATAAGAAAGGTGGACATTGGGATTTTTGTTATCATCTTAGCACTTAGAAGCTAGAGGCTGGAAGATCAGAAATTCAAGGTTATCCTTAGCTCTATAGTGAGTATGAGGCCAGTCTGCCATACTAAAGACTGTCTTAAAAAAGGAATATAAAAAAAAGTTATTGTTTTTCTGAATGTACTTGAAAGAAAAGTTAAAGGATATTTGGGATGTAGCTCAGGTATAGGACACTTGCCTAGCATACAAAGAGCCCTGGGTTTGAATAAAAGCATCACAAAAAATAAATAAACAAGAAATTAAAAAAAAAATTTTTTAAAAGGTGTTGGGCACACACCCAGGAAACGAAGACAGGAGAATTGTGAGTTTGAAGCTAGCCTGAGCTACATATTAAGACTTTGTCTCAACATCTAAGCATGGGTGCTGGAGAGTTGGCTCAGTGATTAGAAAACACATTGCTGGGCTGTGGTGGTACACATCTTTAATCCAAGCACTGGGGAGACAGAGACAGGTGGATCTCTTGAGTTCGGGACTAACCCTAACTACAGAGTAAGTTTCAGGACAGCAAGGACTACACAGAGAAGCCCTGTCTTGGAAAAAAGCCCAAGCAAAACAAAACAAAACAAAAAACCCTAAAAACATTTGTTGCTCTTTGCAGAGGATAACTTTGATTCCCAGCACCACAAGGCTGCTCACATCCATCCTTATTTCCAGTTTGAGGCGTCCAACAGCCTCTTCTGACCTCTGAGGTTGTTCAAAGTGCTCACACATAAAATAATACATCTTAAAAATAAAAAAAAAAAGAAAAGATATAAAGAGAGACAAGATGAGACAGGAGGATTGTCAGCTGAACTACCAAGTGAGGCCCTGTCTCCAAAAAAAAAAAAAAAAAAGAAAGAAAAGAAAAGAAAAGAAATAAATGGGGTAACTTTATTGTCCTGAATCTGTAGGATGAAATCTTACTCAGAGAAATGACAGCCTCATCAAGAGTCAGAAATAAGAGTGGGGCCAGGCATGGTGGCTCAAGCCTTAAAGCCTAGTACTTGGGAGGCAGAGGCAGGTGGATCTCTGTGAGTTTGGGGCCAGCCTGGTCTACAGAGTGAGTTCCAGGACAGCCAAGATCTACATGATTAGAGAGACCCTGTTCTCAAAACAAAACTAAAAAAATGAGCGTGGACACCAGGATCTCCCAGAAAAGTGGATGTGTTTCTCCTCCATTTTTTTGAGGAGCCAACTAGGGATTCCAGCACACCTCGCCCCGACCCAAGTGTCATGTGATGGTCCTTCTGAACCTGCTCTCTGGGATTAAGGAAGATGGAAGAGCAGCCCTTTAGGAGAGCTTGCCCTGGAGTGGGGGGAGATAACCACCATCTCAAGAATTCTTAATAAAATTTTTTTATTAAATTGAGAGGGGCGGGTGAAGTAGGGAGCACAAGCCTGTGATAATGGGAGCACTGGCAGGCTTCAAGAGTAAGTGGTGTTCAGTGAAACATTTGTTTCTATTTTATAAAAGAGCGCTTATCTATTTTTAGAAACATTTGGAGTACAGGACTGCCATGGTTAAGAGATTTTATGAGCCATGGGACTGGATTCAGATCTCTCTCAATAGTTCCATTTGGAATGGAGTTGGCAAGTGCAGACAACCCACTGAAACCCATATGACTGAGGCTTAGGGAATCTTTATAGGATGACCCGGAGGATCTGGGGAGAAGAAAGCCCTGTCTCTCACTATGGATAGAGGGGAGGGGCTCTCTTAAAAGTACCAGAATTGTCAGGTGCCAGGTGCTCAGGTTCGCCATGGAGCCCAACAGAGAGGTAGAGAAGTGGTTGGTATTCAAGTGGGGTGATTATATGTTTGGTGATATCAGCCAAGCCTTACCCTCCACGGGATCAATAATCTTTAGCCTTGTTTCAGATCTCGGATCCCCAATATCTCCTGTGAGGATCTGTAAACTGGTGTGAGTTGGGGCCTGTGGTCTCACCCTTTTAGCCTGTCCAGCTGGGTTTGTGGAGGCCTGCTCGCTGACTAGGAGCTGTTTATTTTGGGTTAATAGTCCTGCTCCACTGCTATATTTACCTTGTGAAGCTGCATGCAATCTGATCTGATGGGATCTCTCTGGGACACTGCTGGGGCCCCTGGAAGTCAGCTGCCAGATTCTGCCAGACCTCCTCTGACTTAATTCTCCTACCTTGTGGAACATCTCCCTAGTGGGAATCATTCTGGAAGATGACTCTTATGCATGTGAACAGCCTTCATCAGGGTTCATGATTTATACCATCCACTCTTTACTTTCACTCAGAATCATTTCTTGTTTGTAGTCCTGTAGCATTGAACTTGGTCTTACGTGAGGCAATGGTACAAACTGCCATCCTGTGTGGTTGGACTTCCAGGAATGATAGATGAGGGTAACGGAGTTTCTTCCGGAGCACAGCAGCAGGCCCTTCCTCTTTCTTAGAAATTTCAGCCTTTTCTCGGCCCAGGGCTGTGAGGATACTACTCTTGGTGCCTCTAGTCTATATATTCCTCAACCAGGTTTTATGGCCCCGGTGTTGTTACTGTCCTGCACAGATGGTCACTTGGCTAGGTCTTGGGTGGAATAGTGTACTTCCCTGTCATGCCCACCTCAGGAGTTTGTGCTATCTCAGAAAAAGCTATCCAAGGCCCCTAGCGAGGAATAGTGTGCAGACCTGGGGAGTTCACCCTTTTTCTAGATCTTTGTTTTTCTTTTTAACTAAGATTTATTGAGCTTCTCCTGTGGCTCAATAAATCAAAACCTCATTTAACCTCAGTGAAGGAAGCGCACCCTCATTACACACAGACTTTAGAGTTGCTGTGAGCCCCCTCCAACCCTCCCCTAGAGCAGGCTCGCTAACTTCCTACAATTGATCTATTTCTCCGATACTCTGTCTCCTTATTAGAAAATGAGTAATGTCTGTCTTTCTATGTGTATGGGCATGGAATCGAGGGCCTCACCACATTAGGATACCATGCCACAACCGAGCCTCCACCCCAATAATGATAAATACGAATCATTGATACTCTGTGAAGTTTATCCTAAGCCAGGTCCTGTTTAAAGGGCATTTTGTGCTCACTAGAGCTGGAACTTAGTCCTATCATAAGCAAGTGTCCATTTTATGAAGGTGAAAACTGGAGTAGAGAAGCATTTGAATACTTGTTCAGGGTCACCAGCTTAGTAAACTGAGGTACAGGTTTCACATTCAGCTCTGTTATGGCTCTTTGTGCTTAACACCCTAAAGAGGTGGGCAGTGCCACATGGTGGTTGCTGGGGTGCAGGACAATACACACACCTGACCACAGACACCCTCCAGCACCAGACCCACAGAACAGCTCTGAGCATCCCCCTCCACTCCAGCAAGTGGACCTGGGGCCAGCTGCTCCACCAGCCTCTCCTTGTCCTTTCTCAGGTTTCAGATTCCGGGACAGTAGACCAAAACAGGAAGAGGAAATATGGGGGTGTGGAGGTAGCCAGAGGTGCCGCTGCTGAAGGTACCCAGCTTCTCCAGGTAGGGGTAAAGACTGGGTCAGAGCCTCAAAATGTGCCTTTCCTTATGGTGCTGCCCATGTCCCTTACCCGCATGTACCAAGTTATCCAGCTTCCTTACCCGCATGGGCTCAGAATAATTCTCAGGGTTGGCATTAGGCCACCAGGGAATCTTAAACAACAGTCACAGTCCTCATGGCAGTGTCCCAAATTTACATGAACTTGAACCGTTTTGTAAATTCTCAGGCTGGAGCATCCTTATTCTTGCTAATTGTGGCAATTCTTAAGCAAAAGCCTTTAAATCTTGTTGAAATGTTCTGAAAAATCTTACGAATATATAAACTGGATGCCTGTTAAACTGCAGGCGTCCACTCCTTTCCCCAGATTCTTGGGTTATCTCTTTGCTCTGACCCTAGTCTCACCCCTTCCATCTTCCAGAGAGGGACTTGAGAGCCAGGACCACTGCTGACCTTCTCTGGAGCCAAGCCTGCCACTCCAGTGGGAGGGTGAGAACTGCAGGGTTTCAGGCAGACTGGGACAGTAATGAAGGCTTTAAACTGAGTAGTATGGAACAACCCAGTCATCACACCACTACCATTACGGTCCACATTTATCATCTTGTTTTATTTTTTCATTAGAGACCGGGTCTCATGTAGCTCAGGCTGTCTTTGGACTTGCTGTCTAGCCAAGGATGACCTTGAACTTCTCATCTCCTTGCTCCTTACTTTCCCAGTGCTGAGATTAGAGGCATGAACCTCCACACAGTGTATTAGTGTTGGGGATTGAACAGAGGGCTTCATGAATGGGAAGCAAGCATTTTACCGAGTTCCAGTACCCAGCCTCCCTTGATGAATAGTGTCATTTCCCGTATCTTTGCTGCCCTTGACTCTCCTGCCCACATAGGCAGACTCTGGCAGTGTACCCAGTTGCTTGCCCAAATCTGATGAGCTGGCTCCTTTGCATGAGGGTGATTTGCAAAGCCCAGGTGTAAAGAGCAGGTGACATACCCAGATTATGTCCCTGGTAACCCCCAAATCCTCAGATCTCCAGGAACTTGTGAGCAGCTGGTGTGTGAGCCCTAGGGCTATAGGAGATGGCCCCGTGGCATGCTGTCTGTCTCTTCTGAGAAGCCTCTCTGTTCCTTCTTGGTCTGTGTACTCTATTCTCAGAATGGACCTAGATGTGACATGAGAAGGTTCTCACTTCTCCAGCTTCCAACCTGTCTGTTCCTTGTCCCAGAGCTAGACATGAAATAGTGTCCTGTTTTGATATGACAGTGTGGCCAAATGGAATATTGGATGGTAGTTTTGAGGTTTTGTTTGTTTTGATTTGTTTTCTTCTTTCAAGACTGGGTCTCTCTGTGTGGCCCTGGCTGTCCTGGAACTTGCTGTGTAGACCAGGCTGACCTCGAACTTATGTCCACCTGCCTCTGCCTCCTGTGCACCACCACCATCCAGTAATTTTTTTTCTATTATTTTAAATTTATTTTATGTGTATCAGTGTGAGGGTATCAGATCCCCTGTAACTGGAGTTAAGAGTTGTAATCTGCCAATTGAATCCAGGTCCTCTGAAAGAGCAGGCAGTGCTCCTAACCACTGAGCCATTTCTGCAGCCCTGTTTTGTTTTGTTATTAATGTATTTTAAAGTTTTCTTGGTCTGGAGAGATAGTTCAGTAGGTAAGGGTGCCTGCTGCCAAGATTGACAATCTGATCCCCAGGACCCACGATAGAATGAAAGTGCTGACCCCCCAAGGCAGAGGCGAGTCTGAGGCCAGCCTGATCTACAGAGTGAGTTCCAGATCAGCCAGGGCTGCACTGTGTTGAGATTTTAAAAAATAAAATAGGAATGATACACTTTCCTGAAATACCTTAATTGTTTGTGATCAGCACAAGAGTGGCAGCATTCTCATTTGGAAAATGTGTACTGTAAACCGGGAACTCTCATAATTGTTAATAATTCCGTGAATCAATCTGTCACACCAGTTTTCTATATATGGTAAGCTCAGAGACACCGGCTTCCTAAGGACACACAGCCAATGGTTCATGCTTGCTGTCCTCATCCATTTTTTGCTACTTTTCTACCCAGAGTGGCTTTGTCAGTCCCAGAAACAGAATCTGAGAGATCAAGTGATAGATCGGGGTGAGGGGGGGAGAGATAGGATTTGGCATGCCACTCACTTCCCCGTTCCCCTCTTCCTAGGTGGCGATGGTAGAAGTCCAGCTGGATGCAGACCATGACTATCCACCAGGGTTGCTCATTGTCTTCAGTGCCTGCACCACAGTCCTGGTGGCCGTGCACCTGTTTGCACTCATGATCAGTACCTGTATCCTCCCCAACATTGAGGCTGTGAGTAATGTCCACAACCTCAACTCGGTCAAAGAGTCGCCCCATGAGCGCATGCACCGCCATATCGAGCTGGCCTGGGCCTTCTCCACTGTTATTGGGACGTTGCTCTTCCTGGCTGAGGTGGTGCTGCTATGCTGGGTGAAGTTCTTGCCCCTCAAGAAACAGTCAGGCCAGCAAAGCCCCACCAAACCACCCGCTGAACCAGCTGTCGCCAACAACAGCAGTGGCATCACCCCAGGTGAAGCAGCAGCCATCGCCTCCACTGCCATCATGGTCCCCTGTGGCCTGGTTTTTATAGTCTTTGCTGTTCACTTCTACCGCTCACTGGTCAGCCATAAGACGGACCGGCAGTTCCAGGAGCTCAACGAACTGGCTGAGTTTGCCCGCTTGCAGGACCAGCTGGACCACAGAGGGGACCATTCTCTAACACCCGGCACCCATTACGCCTAAGCCCTCACCTTCCCACTGGCCTTGTGGAGCTTTCGCCTTATGCCCTTCCCCATGACCTTGTCCTGGCCCAGCCTAGAGGACGGCCTGTGCAGGCTGCTGGGCTTCACCAGGGCAGAGTGTGGAGGGAAGAGGCTTTAAAAAAAAAAAAAAAAATCACTGCACTTTGAGACTGTCTTCTGTGAGAATAAGCACTTCCTGTTCTTCCAGCCCTGGTCCCCTCCTAGTAGGATGTGGGGGGTGTGGAGACAGATGCTCTCTTTGTCCCTTCTCCTCCCCCGTGCCAGTGCCACCCGGATGCTTCCTGTCCTGTCCTCCTTAGCCGCCTTCCCTGTTCATGGTATCCCCCCCCCCTCATTGTGTGTGTGTATGTGTGTGTGTGTGTGTGTGTGTGTGTGTGTGTAAAATGCATAAAATATACTCCCAAGGGACACCTCTTCACAGCTGTTTGTTGGGTCTGGACTGCCTGATAAGATGTACCAGTCAGGTGAGCCACTAAATAATTTTTTTGATGTTGAGCATAGATCCCAGGACCTTGACCAGGTACTCTCCCACTGAGCTATACTCCAAGATCTGTAACTTCTCAAAACACAGTAGTTAAAATGTGTACTCAGTTCTTTCTTTTGGAGGTAGTTATATTCTGTAAAGTCAACAGAAAACTGTGTGCACAGATTGAGCCACTGTTTCCAGGGAATATTCAAAGTTAGGTTCCTGCTAGCCTCTGGTCACAATATTTTTGTTACATGTTTAAGATGTTACATTGTATTAGGTGTAATTGAATTTAAAGACTTATGTTGTAGGGCAGGAGAGATAGCTCAGAGGTTAAGAGCACTTGGTTCCTCTTCCAGAAGACCCAGATTTGATGCCTGGTATCCACGTTGCAGCTCACAACCATCTGTAGCTTTTGTTCCAGGAGATCTGACAGTCTTGTCTGACTTTTATGGAGACTTGTCACACGTGTGGTTCATAGATAGAGGCAAGGAAAAATGCTCATAAAAATT
This sequence comes from Phyllotis vaccarum, assembly GCA_033318265.1. Lineage (NCBI taxonomy): Eukaryota > Metazoa > Chordata > Mammalia > Rodentia > Cricetidae > Phyllotis > Phyllotis vaccarum. The sequence goes on along the minus strand of JARWLC010000017.1, from coordinate 49,149,405 downwards.
TTTTTAAGGGAGACCTGGGAGGTGGTGGTGCATACTTTTAATCCTAGAGCTCTGGAGGCAGTGGCAGGTGAATCTTTGAATTTGAGGCCAGCCTGGTCTACAGAGTGAGTTCCAGGACAGTCAAGGACCACATAGAGAAACTCTGTCTTAAAAAATAAACAAAAGGTTTTTTTAGGCCAAAGAGATGGCTCAGTGGTTAGGAGCACTTGCTGCTCTTCCAGAGGACCTAAGTTCAGTTTTCATCACCCACATAGGGCAGCTCACAACTGTAATTTCAGCTTCGGGGTTTTGACCCCCTTTTCTGGCCTCACTGGTTACCAGCACACATAAGATACAGAGCTACCTTGTTAGCTTAAATATCACCCCAAAACAAAGGTATTCCCTTCATAGCTGCATCATTGATCAAATTCAGAAAGAAAAAAGACTTGAGAACAGGATTTTAAATAGCCAAAGACTGACCTTGAACTTCTGGTCTTTAGGAACATCCACTGCCTGCGTGCTAGGATTAACAGTGTGTGCTACACATCCACTGCAGGGATGCTAGGAGTCAAATCCAGGGCTGCTTCTATGCTAGTGTTCTGCCTTGTCTAAACCCTCAGTTCAAGTACAGGAGATTGGATTTGGGCAACAATCGCTCCTCAGTACTCAAGTTCAGCTTCCTATTTGTCATAGGAACACCCTTTACAATAGTTAGGTTATTTTCTCCACTCCATGTGTACTAGAATTGTCACTTAATGTCTACTTTAATTGGGGACATTTGGCCTGGCTTTTGTCTTTTCAGTTATGAACCTTTGGGGGCTTTTATTAAAATGATTTCATGTAGCTCTGACTAGTCACGAACTTGCTACACAGACTTACTGTGTAGTGGAGAATGGCCTTGAACCACTGACAGTCCTCTATCTCAAAGTTCTGGGATGACAGACACTTCCATACCAAGTTTCTTGCAGAGCTGGGGAACAAACAAATCCAGGGCCTCCCAAATGCTTAATAGACTCTCTAGGAACCGAGCGGACATCCCTACCCCAACATTAACATTTGTTTTTAATGTGCATGTGTGAGTAGCTGCATATATATATATGGGTACTATATGCATGTCTGGTACCTTTGATGACCATCACCTGAGAACTAGACTTACAGGCAGTTATGAGCCACCATGTAGGTGCTGGGAGCAAAACTTGACTCTTCTCTGAGCAGCCACTGAGCCATCTCTTCAGCCCAGACATTATCTTTTCTTTTCTTTTTTTTTAAGTGCCCAGACCTGTGGTTTTACAGGATGCCTTGTTAGCTTAGCTTCTCTTGATATTTTTTTCATGGTTATAATCAGATTGTGCATTTTGGCGGGAACAGTCTGAAATTGTGTCTGTCTGAAGCATCAAAATAAGACTAGTTAGCCATTATGTGTGGGATGTTCCAAGCACTGAGCGCTGCTCAGTGGACCCTCAGCATTCTCAGCATGTTAATATTTCACTGTGCAGGAAACAAAGTTGATGCTCGAGAAAGTTCATGTAGTCTTTGTGTCACATGAGCAGGTGGAAGGGGTGGGTATCTTATAGCATTTATCTCATCCGATGGTCTCAGAGATGTCAGTCCGTCTTGATGGAGTGGGTATGACAGAGACATCAGTTTGTGTCCAGGCAGCCAAGAGTCAAACCGGAACCTAGGAAGTGACCACAGCAAGATACAGTCCCTGAGGATACATATCAAGTGAGGGACCTTCCTGTCAAGCCCCGCCTCCCATGTTTCACCACCTCCCAATAAATGCTGTCCTGGGAGCCATAGAGGAATAACTCTCTACCATTGATTAGGTCAGAGACCTTGTGAGTTAAAAGTCTTTGGAAATGCAGTCCCCCAGGTGCTTTACTAATCCCATGGGCTTTTCTTAATCCAGTCAAGTTGACAGTAAAGATTAACTATCGAAGGCAATTTGCCAGGACTCAAATCTGGAAGGTGGCTCAGAGCTCGGAGCCTCTAGAGAATCTTACCTAGGCAATTCCAACATTGCTTGAAGAATGGGAAGGTCCAGGGGCCCTGGGTCTACCTTGCCCAGCTACAGTGAGGAGGCACTGAGTTTTAGCCACAAATACCCAGGGCCTATCTTTGCCACAGTCCCCACCACTCCCTCGTTTCACACTGGGCCAATTAATATGACTTCCCTTGGGCTATCAAGTTGGCTGAGCAGATAAAGGGCTGCCCCAAAGATGGACCACCTGAGCTTATTTCCCAGAACCGTCATGGTAGGAGGAGAGATCAGTTCTTAATAGTTGAATCCTGACCTCCACACATACAATATGGAACTTGTACAGAGTCACACACAATAAATGTAGTTTTAAAAACACGACTTATCTGATTCCCACAAGCCCTGAGCTTGAGATATGTCTATCCTGGAACTCCTGTAAAGTGATTTTGTTTGCTTTCTTTCTCAGGATGCCGAGAATCAAACCTAGGGCATTACGCATAAATAAGCAAGCATCCTACTGATGTCCTAGGCTGGAGAGATAGCTCAGCCCGTAAGAGCACTGGTTGCTCTGTTCTTGTTTAGATTCCCTGTGCCCACATGGCAACTCACAACCATTTGTAACACCTTGATTACCAGGCATGCACATGGTACACAAACATACACAGAGGCAAACACACAAAAATAATTTAAAAGAATATATAGGGCGCATGCCTTTAATCCCTCGGGAGGCACAGACAAGCAGGTCACTGACTTGGAGGCCAACCTGGTCTACAAATTGAGTTCCAGGACAGCCAGAACTATTACACAGAGAAATCTTGTCTCAGAAAACCAACCAACCAAAAAAATAATAGTAAAAATCTTTAGAAAGCATAGCATGTGTAGCAGCATCCCTGCTCTCAGATTCCAGTAGCTTTCTTCTCTGTCCAACATGACCACCAGTGGCAATCCGAGCATAACCAGATGTCCCCAAGGAGCTGGGTGAGAGCAAGATTCCTAGATGGTTTTAAACAACTGCCTTTTTACCACAAGATTTCACAATGCTGCCCCTACTCTGTGTGTAGCCCAGGCTGGCCTCAAACTCAAAGATTCCCCTGCCTCTGCTTTCAAGTATGTATATATAGGGCCCAGGCTGCCACAACTATCCTGTGTCCTCATGGCCTTGAAGGCTTCCTCGAGATTCCTGTATTAAGCTGAGGAGTGGGGACCTGCTTTAATCTCAAATCCTATTGACATTTTGGCTTACCTTCTGGACTGGCTCAGGAGTGGTAGAGCTGTAGCCACTGCCCTGCTCCCCTGCCTCGAATCCTCAGCTACCCCTGACACATACACACACATGCACACGCATGCTATACACACCACACACACACTCACGCACACACATGCACACAGTTGGGGAGGCTGACTCTCTTCTCCCTCAGATTCCTCCCACTCCTGCTCAAACGACAGGTCCTTGGAGCAAGGCCACCAGGTGGTTCTTTATTTTCATGCCCTCTGACATAAAGCCATACAGCAAAGGCTTTAAACAGGAGTCCCCAAGGCTAGCCAGGGAGAAGCAATACCCCACCTCCATTGGCAAAGAATGACCTAGTGTCTGGAAGAGTGGGTGCCCTCTGAGGGAGCCAAGGGCGTGCCCAGAGTCGCTACTTGCCCTCCTGCAGGAGCTGCACCTGTCTGAGCAGTTTGGTGACAAGGCCTGGCGTTTCTCCTGAGCCTCCATGTGCTCTCTCTACAAGTGGGGATGATGTTGGAACTGGTATTAGAAACACAATCACCAACACCCTCTCCATGAAGCATCACAGCCACCCCCCAGACTAAGCCCTACAAATAATTTAATCTCTGCAGGCCTAGGGCCCACAGCACTAAGAATCTTGGGAAGGGACAGACCACCTGACCAGCTCAGTGTCACCGTCAGAAGGCTGAGAATGCAACTGGGCAGGCCTGGAATGTGCTTGTTTTTCTAGGAATGTGAGTTTCCAAAAGGAGTAGAGGGAAAAGCTGGGCTACAGAAGGTAAAGGACCCTCTCCAGTCCTTCCCTGATCTATTCAGCGATACCAATGGATCATCATTGTTCAGAGCTGCCTCAGCCTCATCAGAGATGGCAGAAAGGGGTCTTCTCACCTGACATCAGTCATCTTCACTTTCAGTGTTCATCAGCTCAGCTAGGGCTTCCCTCAGCACACCATCTGGGTCTTGAATCTCTACCTGGAGGGCAGGAGAGGGAGGAATTGGTGCCTTGGTTTAAGGAGTATGGAAGGCCCCAGGCTACCTTGCTAGAGACGCTCTGCTTGAAAACAAAACATCTCTAGTCCCTGGACACTTAGGGCTGTGGATGCTAGGTTTTGTCTCTTTGGTTCAGGACCACCCACCTTAGGAATGGGGAACTGGGTGGGCTTAGGGGCCTCATCACGACCAAAGTCAATCATGGTGCCACACTTGGCTACATCATCTACCCAGAAGCCTTCAAACAGCTGCCCATGGTCCAGGTGAAAGAAACGCCCATGCCCGTTCTTCATGCCTCTCTCCCAGCTGCCCTCATATCGGTTCCCGTTCTCTAGAGAAAGGACAGAAAAGCATGAGTGCTGGACACAGGGAACCAGCCAGGACTATCAGGCTGGGTCACACCAGTCCTAGCTGCTGACAAAGGTGTGCTAGAAGAGTCATTAGGCACTAGACAGTAGGCACAGTGTCCAGCTACACCCTAGCGTTTAACCTCAACCACATTGAGAAATTTGATTTTCTGGTGTTGACAGAACCTGGCTCATGCACGCACTCAGCATGTCCTCTGCCTCTGGACTGTGGCTCTCAGCTCCAGTTTTTAGTTTTTGTTCTTGTTCTGTTTTGTTTATTTTCGTTTTGTTCTGCAGTGGTTGGGGCTGTGAGAGCTTGAGGCTTTGACCGTGCTAGGCAAGTGCTCTATACCCCCAACCAAGCCTTGGCTGAGACTCCTTATGCAGACTAGGAATTCAGAGCTTCACCTGCCTCTGCCTCCCAAGGACTGTGATGAAAGCCACACAAGTTTTATCTTTTGAGGCTGCATAATGCTGCTGGTCCGGGGTGTTAGGGACCATGTTCATCTTCTGTTTTTATTTTAGTGTGTTTGCTTACACTTCCCTCTGGGGAATCAATTCCCTCTTCCCACCTTGTGGGATCCATGATCAGACCCCAATCTTACCCACTGAGCCATCTCACAGGCCCTCTCATTTATAAAAAACATCAGTCACAAAATATTAACCATAAGGAAATTGAAGCACACAGTTCAAGCAAATTGCCTGGGGTCCCAGTCCTAGTATCGACTCACACCAAGATCTGAATTCATGTAAGCTTGCCCAGAATCCAGGCCATGGGAAATGAAGCGCCTAGAGCACTTTCTCCGGTCAGCAAGTTAGGCATAGTGGAGGCTCACTGAAGGCAGCTTTGCTAAGGAATCTAGGAGCCACAAGACACACTGACCTCCGAAGCCCTCCCAGCTGACCCAGGGCCTCAGCTTAGTTGGACCTCATTGGAGGTTGGAATATCGGTTTTTTCAGGGCCAACAAGACTATGGTGTTATGGGAGCTGTTATGGGGCACAAAGTCAAGAGCAAGATCTTTCTGTGACGGGGCGGGGCCAGGAGGCGTTGGGGGCGTGGTTTCATGGGGCGGGGGGGGGGGGGGTACTCACTCAGCCGCAACATGCCCTCCCCGTCAGGCTTGTCGTTCTGCCACTGGCCTTCGTAGATGTTGCCGTCCCGGTAGTACATGCGTCCCCACCCGCTGCGCTTGTCGCCACACCACTCACCCTCGTAATAGTCCTTGGGTCCGAAAAACTGGATCCCGTAGCCCTGAAAGCAGGAAGATGTCCCGTCATTCGCTAGGTTACCCAAGTCTCACACCTGAGCGTTTTCCAGTCATCCAGGCAGAAGAATTCTCCTAGAGTCCTAGCTGCATATTTCGATTCAATGCGGGCACCACCTTCCCACAGCCTGCATCTGGTTTCTATTCCTGCAGTCCCCTTGTCTCTGGCCCCACTTACATACACCCTCCATACAGCCACCAGAAGGATATTTTATTGTCCATATAGGATCACCACCAGCTCTGATGGCAATGACCTCCCCATCTGTCTACTTAGAAACCTAACCGTGACGTTTGGAGAAATCTGGAACTGTTGGTGATCACGCTCGAGGTGGCTGGGTTAAGTAGCCTAAGTACCTCAAAACCCTGATGCCGATTCACTATTTTCTTCCCTCCCCTGGGCAGACAAGATCTGCTGTTGGACATCGTTGTTATTTCTTCCTACCCTTTGACATGTCTTCCTGGCTAGCTCCTTGTTTCTTCCGCTATAACGTCCTGCCCTGTATTTTCAAGGCTGGATGAGACCATCTCCCAACCCCACGGAAACCACTGTTAATGCTACGTTAAATGCAAATCGTTTGTTTTAAGTTCAGTCTTCCCACTAGGAGCAAAGAATATGAAATCTTGGGTTCTGGAACTTGTCCCTTAATTAGTAAAACAGAACAGCAATGGTGATAAGCTGTTACAAAAGTCAATTCAAGTGCCACATACAGTAGCTGCCCAGTAGCAACACTGTTATCAGGCTCCACGGCAAGGATTCATCCACGTATTTTGCATAAATTTATCTGCAGTACTGTGGACATTTGTGGATGGAGGGTTCCCTCTGGCTAGCTTCCACCCCCTTCTTCCTCTCACCCCCTTCTTCCTCTCTTGTTCCGTTCTCTACCCGCTCCCTTTCCAGCCATGGTCTCTCTATGTAGCCCAGGCTGACCTCAAACTCACTTCTCCTGCCTCCACCTTCTGAATTGCTGGTGTGCACCGGATCTAATTACATCCCTACTTCCTAAGCTTCTGTCTGACTTAGACCATCAGGAGGATTCTCAGAATGGGGTACCGGTACCGGGGAGAAGAAAGCCAGGAAATGAGGGGGAAGAGGGTGGAGGGTGCTTGCCACCTCCTAGTAGCCTAAGAGTTTTTAAAGCGTTCCTTCCTGGGGCCCCCACTCCTCTGGATTCCTGTTTTCTTGGTTCTGTTTTGAGTCCTCCAGACTAGGTCCACTTCCCACCCTTTCCCTTTTATATGTGTGCGTGAGACACACACATACTAGAGAGAGAGTGCTTGGCTCTCAGCCTTGCCTTCAAGCAAGCATGCTGGGAAGCACTCACCGATTTCTTATCGCCTTTCCACCAGCCTGAGTACACCCTCCTGTACTTTCCGGTCTCAGGGTCAGGATGACTGAGGGTACCATAACCATCTCGCTTTCCAAACTTCCAGTCCCCTTCATAGATAGCTCCACTCTTCTTCCAGACTTGCGTTCCTTTCCCTGGTGACGAGATGGGCCAAGACTGCAGACTGTTGCTGCCTGGAAGCTGAAGGCCATATGCCGGTACAAACCTCAGGGACTTCTGCCCTGAACAGTTTCTTCAGAACTGGAATAGGGTCTGTACCTCATCATCAGACTGTACGCGTGAAGAAGACAGGAAAGTTCCATGGCTAAAAACAGTGATTCTCCCGCCCACTGTCTAAGAGCCAGACTGTTCTGGCAAACCTCAAGGTGAGGCTGAGGCAGGAGGATGGTGAGCTCCAGGCCAGTGGGGCAACGTCTAGAGACTGACTCAAAGAAAAAAGAGGCTGGGAAATGGTGTGAGGTCATGAGTTCAATTCCCAGCAGCAAAACAAAAAAGAAATCTGACTGTTTACCATGTGATGAACATGGAAGACATTAAGATGAGTGAAATAGCCAGACAGTGTCGGCTCATGCCTTTAATCCCAGCCCTGGGAGGCAGAGGCAGGCAGATCTCTGAGTTCAAGGCCAGTCTGGTGGGGGGAGTGAGAGTGAAATGAACCAGACTCCAGCTCAGAAAAACAAATAGCCAGGAATGTCACTTTTATGTGGAATCTGAAGAAGTCAAACTCATTAAAATAGAGGATAGAATGATAAGTACCAGGAGCTGGGAGGAGAGAGGGAAGGAGATGTGAGTCAAAGGCCTTATGCAAGCATAAGGTGTCTACGTTTGGAGGAACAATGTATAGCATTGTGATTAATAACTAAATCAGGCTGGAGCTATGGCTCAGCCAAGCAAGCCTGATGACCTGAGTTTGATCTCCAGGACCCAGAGTGGAAGGAAAGAACCAACTTCCAAAAGTTTCTCAATTGTCATCTACACACATGCATGGCGATATTTGTCCTCACCTATACACACATCATACACTGCTGAATGCATGCCGTGCTGGGGCTCAAACCCAGGGCCTTGTGCATGTCAGGGAAGTAACTTACCAACTGACAGCTATATCTCTAGCCCCGTAGTATGGATTTTTGAGACAGGATCTTATCCTATTTCCCAGACGGTCCTTGAACTCATGATCCTCCTGTCTCTGCTTCTCAAGGGTTTGGATTACAGCTGTTGCTCCTATTCCTGGCCATAACCAGCCTGACTCCAATGAATGAATCCAAGGAATGAACGAATGAATGAGTCACCACAAAAGAAAGCATTGCAAGCAAGCATCCATGTCAAGTCTGCATGCAGCATTCCTAACTCCCCTGATGGCTCATTAGCAGGCTGGGATTTTTCTGTCTGTCCCTTCCTCATTGTCTAAACAAACCTAAAAGCTGATCATGGACCCCAGTAGGTATCCTTGCTTCTTACTCAAGGTTTCTGAATGGTGATCAAGCCACCAGGACAGTGAAAGCTGAGTGCCTCCCAGCAGAAGGTGGGGACACGAAGAAAACACTTAGAGGGAGTTGTCCATCCTGTGAAATGACACTCAGAGTCACCCACTGTCCCTGGTATTTTGCCCACCATCTTCTGGCCACAACCCCCAGACTGAAGAAGAGAGTATGTAATCTGACTCAGGATATTTTTCAAGACTGAGTTTTGTCTTAAAATTTCTTTGGTGGGAGGGGGAGGGCCAGGTTGAGACAGGGTCTCTGTGTAACAGCCCTGGCTGTTCTGGAACTCATTCTGTAGATCAGGCTGGCCTCAAAGTCACAGGGATCTGCCTGCCTCCAGAGCACTGGGTTTTTCTTGTATTTTTTTATGGGGTCAGATGCAGGACTTTGCTAATGCCAGGCGAGCTGTTCACCCCTGTTATCTAGATTTAGTTTTGTGTTAGCTACTTAACACAGCTAGCATCACTTCTGAAGAAGGAGAAAACATTCCCATCAGATTGGACCTGTGAACAAACCTGCAGGGCATTTTCTTGATTGGTGATTGGTGTGGGAAGACGGAACTCACTGTGGATGCTGTCACCCTGTATTAGTGATGCTGGGTGCCAAAAAAAAAAAAAAAAAAAAAAAAAAGGCAGGCTGTGTGGGGGTGGGATGGAGAAATGGTTCAATGGTTGATGCTCTTGCTGTTCTTACCGAGCATGAGGATTTAGTAATCTTGGCTTAGAATCGTTCATAGACATGAACGTGGGACACATGCATACATACATGCAGGTAAAACATTACGTAAATAAGTCCTAAAGAGAGAGAGAGAGAGAGAGAGAGAGAGAGAGAAGAGAGAAATAAAGAAAAGAAAGCCAAGTAAATAAACCATGAAGAGCAAGCCAGTCAGCAGCATCCCTCCATGGCCTCTGCATCAGCTCCTGCCTCCAGGTTTCTGCCTTGAATTCCTGTCCTGACTTTCTTTATTGATAGATGGTAATGTGGAAGGGTAAATAAAAATAACCCTTTGTCCATAGTGTTTTATCACAGTATCAACCTAAGTAAGACAATCCCTGAGATACATTTTTGGTCCTTGCATCTTAAACGTTACTTATAAAAGAATAGTTATTTTTTAAGACTTATTTTTAATTATGTGTCTGTACCATTAGAAGGCGTTATAACCCCAAGGAGGTGAAGTTACAGGTGATTGTGAGTCAGGTTCTTATCTTGTTTATTCTGTTATTTTTGCTGCCTTTGACACAGGGTCCCACTGTGTATCCCTGACTAGGCTAACACTTGCTATGTGAACCAGGGTGGCCTACAGCTCAGAGATCTACCTGCCGCTCTACCTACTGCATATTTGTCTTAGAGCTGTGTACCACCAAGACCAGTGAACAGTATTTACTCTTTACTGAGCTATCTCCTGGGCCCAACCCTTAAGTTTTTAAATCTAGAGCAGGTAGGGCTTCTGCCATATCTCAGTGGTAGAGCATTTGCCTAACAATATATGAAATGTTGTGAAATAAAATATTCACATTGTGAGATAAAATTTTGATCTAGATTATTCCTGACGAGAGCAGACTCACCCTCCATCCAGCACATGTTTGGCACACACGGTGTTGACTAGCCTGTTCCCTTCTTTTTTAAAAAATTAATTTATTTCATCTCACGTGCATTGGCGTTTTGCCTACCTACATGTCTGTATGAGGGTGTCAGTTCCCTGGGAGTTACAGACAGTAACGAACTGCCATGTGGTTCCTGGGAACTGAACCGGGGTCCTCTAGAAGAGCAACCAGTGCTCCTAACCACTAAGGCATCTCTCCAGCCCTTGCTCTCTTCTTTTTAGCAATGTTTGTTCTGTGATAAAGAAAGACAAAACTTGGGGCTAGAGAGATGGCTCAGAGGTTAAGGACGCTCGCCAGATCTTTACAGAGAACCTGAGTTCTGTTCCCAGCATGCACATGGCAGGCAGCTCACAGCCACCTGTAACTCCAGTTCCAGTGGGATCTATTGGCCTCTTCTGATCTCCATGGGTACCGGGCACTCTCATGATCCAATGATCCATATACATACATCAAGACAAAACACTCATACACATAAAATAAATCTTAAAAAAAAAAAAGGACAAGGCTCACAGTGGTCTATGAAGCACAATGTATTTGTTAGATCACAGTATGGGCACCTCTCTCTCTCTCTCTCTCTCTCTCTCTCTCTCTCTCTCTCTCTCTCTCTCTCACCTTTTCTCCCTCTCCATGTTTCTTTGTTTTGCCCATCACTCAGGTTTTTTTGATTTCATTTTTGAGACAAGATTTCAGTATGCAGCCCCAGCTGGCCTGGAACTTTCTATGTAGACTAGCTTGGTCTTGAACTCAGAGACCAACCCGTCTCTGCCTTTGGAGTATGGTCTTAAAAGTATGAGCCACCACAGCTAGCCATGGCTCTTTTTTTTTTTCTTTTCTTTTCTTTCTTTCTTTTTTAACCTTGTTTTGAGACAGGGTTCACTTGTAGCTCAGGCTGGCCTGGAACTCACTACGTAGACGAAGCTGGACTTGAACTACTGATCTTCCTGCATTGTCTTCCAAGCACTTGGGAACCACAGACATGCACCATCACACCTGCCCTCCACACACACACACACACACACACACACACACACACACTTTGTTTTGTTTGAGAGAGGGTCAAAGACCAGGCTCCGTTCTCCTACCTCAGTCTCTGGAGCCAATAACTAGAAAAAAACACCCCCAGTCCTGGCCCACTTTTTCCCTTTGCCGGGAGCCTGTTCCTATACCAATCCACCTAATTCTAACTCTACTGCTTAAGGTCTAAAGTTTAGACGAAATGTCCGTCAGCCTGATGGCCACATTCTCATCCTTTCTGCCCAGCTCGAGCATTACGCTGCTCTCTAGTTTTCTGTCTACTCCTTTCCTTCTCTCTGGTGCCCTTTCTCTCTCATTACCTCCACTTGAGCGGTTGCTTTCTCCTCTCAGACCACAGTCGCCTCATGGGGTATCGCCCAGATTCTCTGCAAGGGCCCTCACTCTCTGAGTCACTCTGCCCCCCCCCCCCCAGCTCTTATCTTCATACATAGATATTGTTTCCACTTAATAGGTAAGAAAACTGAGGCTCAGAATATGGTGATGACTACAAGACAGTGGCTGGGAGAACTGGATTCTAGGGCAGATAATCCAGGAAGGCGGGAGAAGGGGTGGTTAAGTCTGGAGTGAAAGACTATTAGTGTCCCCCCACCCCAGCCCCGTCAGGATTTGCACTGTATTACGAGAACCTCTTCGCCCCCTGCTGGTCAGAGCTGAGTCCAGGCACACAAGGGTAATGCCTGATGCCCAGTTACTTCTGGGCATCAGACTGGTCCTACCTGTGTATCCTCAGGCCCAGGCCCTGTGCTGTACCATCTGCAGAGCATCAGGGCTGTGTATGAAGCCCAGAACCCCTGCTGCAAGCCATTTGCTTATCAGGTTGACCTTTTCATCTGTCGACCAACCCCAGGCTCAGCCAGCCTATCAGAAGGAAGGAGGGACCTAGTTCTGTTCCCTACAGCCTCAGCTCCGGGCTAGTTTCTAAAGACCCCCTATTAATTGTATCATTGTCCCTTGTCCCTTGCTCACCTGAAGTGGTGACTGAAGTGAGCTTGAGAACCAAAGCATGAAAAAGCTCCTTGCTGGCCTGGTCAACATTCAGCCCCAAAGACGACTTGGAAACAATACCACTTATGTACGCAATTAAACCTATACACTGCTTTTGGGTTTTTTTGTTTGTTTGAGACAGAGTTTCTTTGTGTAGCCCTGGCTGTTCTGGAACTTAATTTGTAGACCAAGCTGGCTTTGAACTCACAAAGATCCACCTCATTCCGCCTCCTGAGTGCTGAGATTAAAGGCATAAACCACTACTGCCTGGTTGGTTGTTTCGAATTGCCCACCCACTCTGACCCCACACCGGCCACTGACCCCTTGAGGATCCCCCCACTCTCCATGTGGACCCCCGCTCCTCCATGTTGACTCCTTGAGGATCACCTGCTCTCCATGTGGACCCCTAGAGAGACCGTCTTTCCCCCCTCCCCCTGCTCTCCATGTGGACCCCTGGAGGGTCCCCCCCCCATGTGGACCCCTGGAGGGTCCCCTGCTCACCATGTTTTAAGTTGTTCTTCCATTCACCCACATAGTGATCGCCATTCACAGCATATACTTGGTGCCTCAGGCCATTTTTCTGGGCTTTCCAGTCCCACCCTTTCCAGAGCGGCTCTGACTTTCTTGGACACTTGGTGACTGGCATGTCGGCGGCTTCTGTGGTATTGGAGGGAGCTAGTGAGAGTTAGGAGCATCGGGGACTCACTGTATCCCATGGATCTCTGGGATCCTGGGGCTTCCTGGGGAGGTGCCTGCCTGAGTTCCAATAGGGCAGGTCATGTGTGTTCTAGGTCCCCAGGGCAGGTGAGCAGCCCTCAGTGGGGATCCTTCTGTGCTGAACTGACCCAGGACAGTCCCCTCTCTTGCATTTTCCTGGGGCTCTTCTGTGGGCATGTGATGGCACAATCCCTTTGGAACCCAGAGTTTGTGATGACACTAGGGAAAAACTGCCCCAGGGGAAAAAAATTATGGTAACATACATAGTGACTAGAAGGACCAATCAGAATGGGTTGTGGTGGATGAGAAGCCCAGTAGGAAGGATCAAATGGTGACTCCAGGAGAGTCAGAGTACAGACAGCTGCCTTATGCACCAACTGCAGGAACATTCCTGGTCCAGCACCTGCGCCATTATCCCCTTTGGCCCTACTTACCTGTTAAACAGGACAGATGGTGAGGCTCAGCGGCTGCCTTTCATTCCGCTGGGACAGTCCTACAAATTAAAGAGACTGATTCCAAGGTGACCAACTGCTCCCAGCTGAAGGTTTGACCACACAGTGAGACCTTAGCTGATGATAAACACAGTAGGAAAATCTCCAACATCCTTTCACATCTGACCCCTGATCTTTTCTTGACCTCTCTGCTCAACACTTCTCAGAGCTTCTATGGCTCTATCTGCTAGAACCTATAAAAAAAAAAACAAAACAACAAAAAAAAAAACAAAAACAAAAAAAACAAAAACAAAAAACAGTAGGTGGCCTGGGGCCTCGTTCTGATGTCTGGAAACCCCCCTTATGTTCCTCACATCCCCAGAATCTCCAGAGAGGGCCTTTCCATTTGTCTTCATAGAGTTTTCTCAGGGGTGATTAAAAAAAAAAAAAGGACTTGTCCAAATTCTGGGAACCTTTTCCCCCTCAGCAAGTAATACTATATTCTCTATAGGCTCTGAGGCTGCACAAATCTACTCCTATTAAATCGTGCACCAACAGCACACACAGGTACTGTCAATCAAAATAACCAGGTTTGAGCCAGTTCCAGGAGATCCACAGTCTCTCAGCATCCACCCACAAGGCCAGCCTCAAAAACATGTACTTCAGGTTGGACACTGTGCCTACCACCTGTGCAATTGCTCATCCTCAGTAGCCACAGAAAGGACCAGTCTTTATTCACACTTTCTTACTACCCTGTTTTGAAAACTTCTCATTTATTTATTGATTGATTTATTGATTTATTGATTTATTGATTTATTGATTTATTTATTTATTTATTTTTGAGACAGTGTTTCTCTGTGTAACCACCCTGGCTATCTTTGAACTTGCTTTGTGGACCAGAACAGTCTTGAACTCACAGACATCCACCTTCCTCTGCCTCCCCAGTGCTGAGATTAAAGGCGTGTAACTACCACACTCAGCAAACTCTTTTTTTTTAATGAAGTCTTGCTATGTAGCCCTGGCTGACCTGGATTTCATATGTAGACCAGGCAGACCTCAAATTTGCATGATTTTTCATGTCTGCAGAGTACTGGGATACAGGCATGCACCACCACACTCAAGTTAATTCAGTCATCCATCCATTCTCTCTGCCTCTCTGTTTCTGATAGCCTCTCATGTAGCACAGGTTAGACTCACACTCACAATGGAGCTGTATGAGTTGCTATTCTCCTTTTCTTTTTTGATCCAGGGTCTCATGTAGCCCAGGCTAGCCTCAAACTCAGTATGCAGGATGACCACGAATTGGTGAGCCTTCGACCTCTACCTCCCAAGAGCTGCGATTGCAGGCATGAACTGTCCTGCTCGGTTCATACAGTTCGAGGATCATTCCCAGGGTTTCATGTATGCTATGCAAGTACTGTACCAACTGGTCCTCTGCCTTTACCAGAAGAGGGCACGAGATTTCCCTGGTACTGAAGTTGAGACAGGTATAAGCAGTGTTCTCTTACCTGTTGAGCCCCTGCACAGTCGGTTTTCTGAAGCCCTTCAATTGCTTCCTTGTGTAGAAATGTGGATTTCTGGCAGGGCCTCAGATGGAGAGTGGGAGCCTTGAGAGAATGGTAGTAGCCAGAGCCTTTTACGTCAGCCCTCGGGAAGCAGAGGCGGGAAGATCTCTGTGAGATCAAGGCCAGCCTGGTCTACAAGCAGAGTTTTAGGACAGCCAGGACGAGAGAGAGAGAGAGAGAGGGGGGGGGGGGAGAGAGAGAGAGAGAGAGAGGGGAAAGTCATGGTGTGAAAGGATTTTGCTCCTGGCAGAATGCTGGGATTACCAATCTTCATCTGCAATATCTTCATGACAAATCTTGGTAGCACCTTTTCCCCCTGAGAGCACCTCTGCTCAATACCATGCTATCACCATTCGCGGTAGAGATGACAGGTAACATAATATACCTTTTCTGTTTCTCACTGCACCTTTGCCTGCACATAGTAGGTCCTCAACCAGGGGACAAAGGAGCCCTAGGAGTAGTAATGCAACCTGTAATCCTGTCAGAAAGTTGAGGTAGAAGAATCACCATGAGTTTGAGATCAATTTGGGCTACAGAGTGAGACCCTGTTTCAGAAAAGCAGAAATCAGGACAGGAGAGAATCACTCGGTTGCTAAGAGTATTGGCTGCTCTTGCAGAAGATCTAGTTTGGATCCCAACACCCAGATGGCAGCCCACACTATCTGTAACTCCAGTTCTAGGGGACCCAATACTGGCACAGGAGTTGTGCACAGAAATACATGTAAGTAAAACACCCATACACATAAAATAAAATAATAAATAAATGAGAGACGAGCAAAAGTTAAGGGAGATATTGGTGCCATATTAACCCCAAAGTTAAATTCTGGGCTTACTCAGAATTGTAAAAGAACTCTACACTAGATTCCTGTATGGTGTCAATAGATGCCACTTCATCTGTGTATCATGGATTCTTCTCCCCCCACTCACCCCACCACCACCACCACCACACACACAGGGTCTCTCTGTGTAGTCCTGGTCATCCTGGAACTCACTCCGTAGACCAGGTTGGCCTCGAACTCAGCAATGCACCTCTGCCTCTGCTTCTCAAGCTGGGATTAAAGTCGTGCGCCGACGCCACCACCTTTAATGCCCCCAGTTTTTCAGAACTTAAGGAGGGGTAGAAGTGAACCGGAAAAGAAAGACTTGCAAGATTGCCCAGGTTGTTTGGTTACTATAGAAAAAAGGAGAGAGACCAGGGCGGACACTGGCGGGATGGGACACAGAATCATTTCTGAGCCCTAGCCCCACTTCGTTCACCTGGCTCACCTGTAATAGCAGCCTTGGGCTTCACCCTCAGCTGGCAGCTAGAGTTTGGAAGTGAGTCTGGGCCCCTGGAGGTTGTTATGGCAACAGCAAAGCGAGCTGGCAATGCACGCCTCTTCCTGCAGAGGCAGGATAGCGGGAAATTTTAAGGGCAAGGAAAGTCTTACTTGTTTTTAGTCTTGCAGAACTGTGCTGAGTGTCTTTGGAAGCTCTGGAGACTGCCTTCCAAGGAATTGCATGGCGTACCTATTACAAAAGCAAGTTCTTGTTCTGTTCACAATGCTCGTAGCTTATAATAAAGCCTTGAAGACCCTGGAAGACCTGCCTAGCCCGAGCTACACACTGGCTCTCCTGCTCTTCCTGGACAGGGAGCCTTAGGCTTTGGGGTCTTCTGGACCAGCCCGAAGGACATCTCTTCCTCTACACTAAAGCATGGATCTTGCCTTCCTTTCCTTCAGAGCTTTGTTCAGACATCAGCCCCTCATCGAGGGCTTCTCAGAAGCACTCTATTTAAAACTGGAAGCTCCGTGTGTTTCACTCCTGTATGCTGTTTAAGCATTTGACACCACTGCTAACTCCCCACCCATCACCACCCCAACCCTCTACAGTTGTGTTCCATCTTAAAGACAAAGGTTTTTTTGTATTCTCAGTTTTTGTTTTTCCGAGACAGGGCCTTATTATGTGTAGCCCTGGTTGTCCCGGAACTCACTCTGTAGACCAAGCTGGCCTCACCTGCCTCTGCCTCCCTAGAGTTGGTATTAAAGTCCTGCACAAACACACTTGGCTCTCATTCTCACTTTTATCTTATGAGGAGAAGAAAGGGAAGAAAGAAAAGGAAAAAAAATCCCCAGCAAAGCAAAATCCTCAAACATAAAAAGGAAAAAGGGGGGTGGGGGGAGTCCAGCTGAGATGGCCTCAGTGGAGGCCAACCTGAGTTACATCTCAGGGACACACGGTGGGAGAGACACATACTGGGAATAAAAATTTCAAAGATCCAGGAAAACATAGCTGTACCAAACATGTCACTTTCCCTTCCTGCAGACCATGTGCCTAATCCCAAAACAGGAGGTTTTGTAGGTTTGTATTGCTGGACTGTTTGAGCTCACAGAGCTCCCCCTGCCTCTGCCTCCAAGTGCTGGGATCAAAGGCATGCACCACCGAGCCCGATCCTCCTCAATCCCACCATCCCCTTCTTCTGCTCTTGGAGAAAAGTGAGCCAATCCTTATATTACTACGATTTTCATTCTTTAATTAGCTGTTTCCAAATTCCTATCTAGCACTCAGTTGACCCAGCTAGGTTTCTAGAGTTTGTCCTGGCTTACACCGGTTCTCCTCGTAACATTCTACTTTTCCCCTCAGGCACCCAGCCAGCAGCTGCAGCCAGCCTATACCCTGGTACAAACTGTCCTTTGGCTGCTGGCCCTGTCCTGAGCCTCCTTGCCACCTGCTGAGTAACACCTTCAGGTCCAGCCGCTCATCCTTCCCAGGTCAGACTATAAGCCAACATGCTGAATCTTGGTGACAAGTGGCACCTTTTCCACAGTTTTTCGTTACAGTTTTTCAAAACATGGTTTCTCTTTGTAGCCCTGGCTGTCCTGGAACTCACTCTTTAGATCAGGGTGGCCTCAAATTCACAGTGATCCTCCTGCCTCTGCCTCTCGAGTGTGAGATTAAAGGCATGAGCTACCACCACCTAGTTTTCTTACAGTTTTTATTAAAATTCAGAGGAAGCCAGGTCTGCCTTACAGATTTGGGCTGTGGTTAATCTGTATTACAGTATGGCCAAAAGGGCAGGTTATAAGCTTATGAGGTTGTTCCTCTATGGAGTTAGAATCTGATGTCATTTTTTAAAAACAATTTTTATTTTATATGTATGAGCATTTCCCCTGCATGTGTACCATGTGTGTGTAGTGTCTGAGAAGCCAAAAGAGGGTATCAGATCCCCTGGAACTGGAGTTACAAAGAGTTGTGAGCCACCTGCCATGTGGGTGCTGGAAATGGAACATGGGTCCTCTGGAAAAGCAGCCAGTGTTAACTAGTGAGTCATCTCCCCAACTCTGGTGGCATTTTTTTTTTTTTCACAAGTTTCAAGGTCCCTTGAACTGGCCAGTCAATATATCACTTTTGAGAGTGTCCATCTCAAATGCCCTTTTGTTGCTGTTGTTAAAGATTTTTTTTAAATTTGTATTTTATGTGTTTGAGTGCTTTTCCTGCACATGTAAAATGCACTACATGCCTGCCTGCTGACTGTAGAGCCAGATACCCTACAAGAGTTATACTTGGTATCCATGTTAGGAACCAAACCCCAGGCCTCTGTAAGAACAGCAAATGCTCATCACCTCTCAGTCATCTCTCCAGACCTCAAATATTTATAATAATCACTTTTCAGATCTGCAAGATTGGCATTTGACCAGACTCTTCTCAAGGACTTCATTTACAGCTTGAGAGAAGGGCACTACCATGTAATGTGAAGTGAGAGAGATTTCCACACACCACATATAAATGTTTCACTGGGAAAGTGTGATCCTGTAGACATTAACTGGCTCCAAAGTTTTGGCTTAAGGATGAATGCTATGCTCTACCTAACAAAGAAACCCAAGACCTCTTTCAGGATTGTCCCAATTCAGCGGGTGCCATTCATAAGGAAAGTACAACCTAAAATTAAATTGTGAGTGGTACTTCCTGGATCAGAACCTCAGTTCTGGGCCTCAGCCTTCCCAGAACTCCTAGGAAGGACCTACCTGTCTGGATCAGCAAGTCTTGTTAAATACAATGGACAGAAGGTGGAAACAGCCCAAGTATCCATCAATGGATAAACAGAATACAGTCTGTCTCTACCACAGAATATTATTTGGCTATTAAAAAAAAATGAAACTTGAAAATATAATGCTTATCGATAGCTGCTAGGCACGAACTCTATCATCCCATTGTTTTGAAGCATCCATAGTAGGCCAGTCCATCCATACAGAAGATAGATTAGTAGGTGCCAGGGAGAAACATCTAAAGAGTACAAGTTGTTTGTTTTGTTTAGACAGTCTCACTGTGGGGCCCTGGAGGACATGGAACTTGGTATGTAGACCAGGCTAGCCTCAGTCTCCCAAGATCAGCCTATGTTTGCCCTCTGAGTGCTGGAATTAAAAGCATATACCGTATCAGGCTTCAAGTTCTCTGTGCAGCTGAGCATGACCTTGGATTTCTGAGCCTTCTATTGCCAGCTCCCAGGTGCTGATGACAGGCAAGGTTTGCTGGGGTTTCTCTTTTGGGAGTTATATAGCTGTCCTAAAATTGACTGAGGTGATGGTTTCACACCTCTGTGGGAAGACTTAAGACCAATATGAGTTATATGAGTTATATCTCAATAAAGCGGCTTATCAAGTCTTCCATGCAAGAGGAGCGCCCTCTAGGGGCTCTCAAAAGTTCAGAGTAAATCACAGGCCAATATTTTTGTAGGGTTTTTTTTTTTTTTTTTTTTCTTTTGAGACAAGAACTCACTATGTAGTCCTGGCTAGCCTGGAACTCTCTATGTAGACTAGGCTGATTTCAAACTGAAATAAATTCGACTGTCTTTGTCTCCTGAGTTCTGAGATTAAAGGAATGCCCTGCTAATTTTTTCTTGTACTAAGCATAGAACCTAGGGCCTTGCACAGGTTAAGACAGACCACCACTGCACCACCACTGAGCTGTGCCCCTCAATCTTTCCCCTTTCTTCTTTTTGACATGTTTTTAAAACTAAAATGAAATCACATAGGGCTGGAGAGATAGCTCAGAGGCTAGGAGCACTGGTTGCTTTTCTAGAGGTCCCTAGTTCAATTCCCAGCAACCACAGGAGGGCTCACTACTATCTGTAATGAGTTTTGGCGCCCCCTTCTGGCATGTAGGCAGACATGCAGGGAGGACAGTGTGACATCTTTTAAAAATACATCTTTTTAAAAAAGAAAGAAATCACAGAAACATTAAAGAGAGCAATACAATATAGTTTGGAGCCGAACAGTGGTGGTGCACGTCTTTAATCCCAGCATTTAGGGAGGCAGAGCCAGAGGCAGGTGGGTCTCTAAACAGAGATCAGGCGGGTCTACAGAATGAGTTCCAGGACTGTCAGGGCTGTTAAACTTGTTACACAGAGAAACTCTGTTTGGGGGAGGACGGGGTACATAAAAAAAACAAACCAAACCAAAAACCAAACAAAATACAGTGTAGTCTTCGTTTTGTTTTTTGAGACTTTTGTAGCCCAGGCTGATCTGAAACTCCTGATCCTCCTGCCTCAGCTTCTTGAATACTAGGGCTACGGTTTGCTTGTTTTACTGTTGCGGATGATCTTAAACTCTGGATCCCCCTTTCTCCACCTCCCAAGTGTTTGGATTACAGCTGTATATCGATATGCCCTGTAGTTTATTGTCTCTGGTGAAAACCAACTCCCTTTGGGGCTTGCTTTCTCCTTCAGGAACAACCCCAGAAGTCAATTTTGAGCTTCTTTTTAGCTATGTGAGCCACCTCCTAGTAGCTCAGAGTCTCTCTTCTTCCTCCCGCCCACATGTCACTCCTTTCTTTTCCTAACCTCTGCGGTGCTGGCTCTCTGGAACAGGACAGTTTCACAATGATTCTTTACCCTAGAACATTCTACTGTACAAAACTGCTTTTGAGGTCTTTGCTAAACTCCATTCTCTCTCTCTCTCTCTCTCTCTCTCTCTCTCTCTCTCTCTCTCTCTCTCTCTCTCTCTCTCTCTCTCTCTCTCTCTCTCTCTCCAGACTAGTTCTCATGTAGTCCAGGCTGGCCTTGAATTTCCGGTTCCTCTTGACTCTGTCTCCAAAGTGCTGGGGATTAGAGACAGGCCACAATACCTGTACTCTCCAACAATTTTTTTTTTTTAAGGCAGCAAATGCTCTGTCAAAGCCAAACATAATGTCTACAGGGATAAGCCAGTGGAAATTACCGTGTTCAAAAATAGGTGTCAGGAAAAGCAATAAAACTAATAAATTATCCCAAGGGAAAAAGATGCCTGGTCTCACTAGCAATTAAAGAAATGAAAATTAAAATAACTCGACCATACTATTACATACTGTCTAGACAAGGGAAAGTCCATTAAAAAAAATGGACCATAATATTGGCTGCCCTATGGTCTAAGAGACCATTATACACACCTGACCATCCTTGCAATTAGGTAAATCCCTCTGAGGAACTTTCTGGAACTCTGCAGCTGGAGCCTGTGCTGCTATCTTATAAGTGAAGAATGCCATTTATCGACTATTTATTCAATACATGATTAGAATACAGCATAAAATTTTGCACTTATATACTTCTAAAATTTATTTCTTGGGCTATAGAGATAACTCAGCGGTTAAGAGCACAGTCTGTTCTTGAAGAGGACCTAAGTTCAAGTCCCAGCACCCATATTGAGTGGCTTACAACTGTTTGTACCTCCAGCTCCAGGATTTCTTATATCTCTGGCCTCTGAGGGCATTGTAATCATATGCATACACACACTCAGTTAAAAAAAAATTGCTTCTGACAATCCTATGAGATTGGTGGGTATTGTCTGCATTTTTAAATCCAGCAAACCCTTAGGCTTACTGGTGAAAGTAACATTTCTAGAAAAAAGAACAAGGAGATAAGATGGTCAAGATTTAGTGTCAAACCCCTTGACCTTGAAAAGACCTGGAGAACATCTTGATTGGCATTTCATAGAACTACATTCAAGAGGAGTATAGTTGGGTATGGGAAGAAATTTTAAAACATAGATTTTAAGTTGAAGGGTTTTGTTTGTTGCTCTGTAGGCCAGCCTGGCCTCCAAGTTAGAGATCTGCCTGCCTTTGTCTCTAGTACTGGGATTAAAGGTGTGTGTGAGCTACTACTACCCAACTTAAATTGAGCTTTTAATCATAATTATCAATATAATTGTTACATTTTTTGTTTTTGAGACAGGGTCTCTCTATGTAGGCCTGGCTGTCCTGGGACAGCCTTTAGACCAGGCTGGCCTTGAACTCATAGATCCACCTGACTTTGCATCCTGACTGCTGGGATTAAAGGCATGCACCACCACCTTCCAGGTGAAATAATTTTTAAAAGCATTTTTGAAGCTGGGCATGGTTGTAATTCCAGCACTTGGGAAATCGAAATATTAGTATCACAAATTCAAGGTCAGCCTACCCAATAGAGGGAGACCCCGTCTCAGAGGTTCAGACAGCTCAGTGCTTAAGAGCAATCCATGGCTGCTGTTGGAGAGGACCCACGTGGCGGCTCACTACCATCGGTTACTCCAGTACCAGGGGATCTCACTCTTCTGTCCTCTGGCACAAGAAACACTCATGATACGTAATACATGCAGGCAAAACCCCATACACATAGAATAAAAAATATTAAAACATTTGGCTGTACCTAGCCAACCATACCATATTGAATTTAAAATTTTTATACATAAAAGCGTACGAGTTTAGTTCTTATCACAATAAAATAAAACCAAAAATCAAAACCACAATTAGGTAGAACTAGGTTCTGGCTCTTTAAAAGCAGGGCTGTGGGGAGAGCGACACACACAAATCAGAAGGAGTGTGTGGCTGACGTCATAAGCTTCCCGCTCGTTTTAAGTGAGCATGCGTAAAACTCGCTTCAACAATCGCCTTGTTTCTGCTCCCATTGGGCATGCGCAAAATGAAACCCACGTGGGAGGAGTCAGTCGCTTGAGTTCTCGAACCCCCCCCCCCTAGTCCCGCGCAATTACCGGACCCAGCCTCTTTGCACATGCGCATTCTCCCACACTAGCCTGGGAAGCCGCGGAAAGACCGCCGGGTCTTGCGCCTGCGCTCTGGATGCCCTTAGCGGAAGTGGTGGGGGAGGGGTGGAATCACATTTCTATATTGAACCTGCGGAGGCGGCACAGAAAGCTAGGCAATTGTTCGCGGCTTAACTCTTGCCGTTTGGATCCTTTCCAAGTCACGTGGAGACCGGAATATACACACAGAAATTATTTTCCGATTTTAAAAGGTTTCACAAAATTACTCTTGTCTACGTGGAGGAATTTTTTTTTTCTTTCACTTTGTTGTTGTGGAAACAGGTCAGTTAGCCCAGGCAGGTCTCGAACACCTACCATCCTGCGACAACTTCCCCAGTGCTCTGATTACGGGCCTCCGCCACTTCATTTTTAAATTATTATTACTAGTCGTTTTTTTAAAATGTGCATTGGTGTTTTGCCATGGGTGTCAATTCTTGGAACTGGAGTTACAGACCATTGTGAACTGCCCTGTGGGCGCTGGAAGTTGAACCCAAGCCCTCTGAAAGAGCAGTCTTTAACCTCTGAGCCGTCTTTCCAGATCCTACCCGGGGAAACTTTCAGTTTTGTATTTACCCCTAATTTAGGAACTAAATATGGTAGCTCCGGCCAGTAATTGTAGCACATGGGGGGTAGAGGCAAGAGGATCATTCATGAGTTCAAAACCCTCCTTAGCTACACAGGGAGCTCAGAGGCCAGTTCTTGTTACATGAGGCCCACGTCTCAAAGTAGAAACTCGTGTGCAGGCATATGACTATTAGTACGTCTGTTAGATTCGTTGAACGAAGGCTAGTTAAGAAGTCTGCATAGGATCGTGTGAGTTTTGTGTCCTGAGTGTTATTGGATCATTAGCTTGTTTGTGGAGGGCAGATAATGTTCATAGGTTAAGGATACTGCACTGAAGGCTGATACACCGTGATTGTAATTCAGCCCGTATGGCTAAAGGGTTCTAGGGGAAGGTGATGTGGTTCAGGTGTAGGCATGGCCTTTGAGGTAGTATGAGAGTATAAAAGGACTGTGGAGATAGTGTTGACATCTGGTAGAATGACACCTCAGTATCGGAGATTGTGTCCAATAAATACGGTGCTGCTGGGCTTGGGGAGAGGAGGCCTGGGGGCCCGAGAGGATACTTGGACCAAAGTGAAGGGTCAAAAACCATGCGGATTGTTGAACATTCAGTGCTGGTAGGGAATGAAGCAGAAAGTGACCTTTAGACCAAGATGACCTATTTAAAAAGGGAGATGTAACAACTAAGAAAGTTTGTTAACATTTTTATAATTGTGTATGTGTACATACATGTTGTGTATGAATGGAAGACAACCTGCCATGGCTTTCTCGGACCATGTTACTCTCAAGATTTGAACTGAGAGCCTCATGCTTGGTGACAAACCCTCCTAAGCTCTGCGTACTTCTCCATTCCCCTCTAAGAAAGCCTTGAACTGATACATTATTGGGCCAAAACCCTTTAGGCCAATGAGACTTATGAACCCTCAACAGTGTTCTAGAAACCTGAAGGTTAGGAATTCCTGGCTTCCCTGAGGAAGTTGCTCAGACATTCTGTGGGAGAGAAGATTCTCTTGTTTGTGTAGTGGCCATCTCCCTAAGTCACCCCTTGAGGTAGAGAGGTTGGCCAAGAGTGCTAGGCCAAGAGAGCAAACTTTTTCAGTGCCTCAAAAGGAGCACAGAAAAATAATTTAAAAGGAAACTTTAAAATAAATAAAGAATGCATTATTAGAGTATGCTGGGCAGGCTGGTTTCATGGATTTATCTGTGAGGTTGCTCACTGCCAAATTATGCAATGGATATGATTTCTCACCTCCCAAAAGGCTGTCCATTTTATACCACCCTACCACCCTGAGGGATTCCTTTTCCAGGGACACCTTCAGATCATAACAAAAGAGAGCTGGCTTAGCAGTTACAGCATTTACTCCTCCTCCAGAGGCCCTGGGTTGTTCCTAGCAGCCACATCCATTGTTCACAACTGCCTGGAACTCCTATTTCAGGAGATCCAGTGCCCTCTTCTGTCCTCCACAGCATCTACATGAGCCTGTCTTGAAAACAAAAAATACAAAGTCAAAAGGTTCTCCTGTGCAGGAAGATTGTGTCTCGGGTTCTTAGCCATGGTGTGATAAACAGCGATACGGAGAAGACATAAAGGAAATACAAGCTGAGACGCTGCAGGCCAGCTGACCTGGGCAGCCACTGGACAGCAGCCAGGCTTTGATGCTCAATTTCATCATCCTGAAACTACCCAGTGATCACGCTCAACTCTTGGAACTGTGGCAAGGATTGAGTGAAGTAGTATTTGTGACTCTTAAACAGTTGGCAGCTATTCACATGAAGGTGTGGAAAATGTACCAGTGGTGGTGTTTGCCCCTTGTCAAACACAGCGGGGGAGCTAAGAGGCCTGAGTTTTCTCAAGTCTTTCAAGTGCTTTCTTCTGGCAAGGTGCACTTCTGTACTCAGTGCAAATTAGGCCATCAGCTCTCAGGAAAACACACTTGGATGCTTGGAAAAAAAAAAAAAAAAAAAAAAAAAAAAACCAAAACACTATCCAAACGTGATGTGCTTATGAGAGGTAATTAGAGAAAGCAG
This sequence comes from Phyllotis vaccarum, assembly GCA_033318265.1. Taxonomy (NCBI): domain Eukaryota; kingdom Metazoa; phylum Chordata; class Mammalia; order Rodentia; family Cricetidae; genus Phyllotis; species Phyllotis vaccarum. The sequence continues at coordinate 49,123,829 of JARWLC010000017.1, read as the reverse complement.
AAGGCTTGGATCCTCTGGGGAGTGTAAATCACCATGAAAGACAGTTTAGTGTCAAAAGGTTGAAAGCATGTATCCAATTAGGGACCAGAAGGAAGGGGCAAAAATGTCCACTGTAGCACTGCTCTCTAAATCCTTCTGTGGAATCCATCCTTCTGTGGATCAGTGTTCAAGTAAGGGATCTCCACAGTAGAGGTCCCAGCTGTGGAAGACAGCCGCCCTCATATACATCAGTGGATAAACCTGATGCTAGTTACAACAGGAAAATGGAAGCCAGGTGTGGTGGTGCATTCTCGAAATCCCAGCACTTAGAAGATTTAAGAAGGCAGACTGGAGGGAGAGCTCAGTGCTTAAAAGTACACACTGTATTGACAGGGGGTCCAAATTCTGTTCCCAAAACCCCTATGGGACAACTCATAAATTCAACTCCAGGGGACCCAACACCTTCTGAAGGCACCTACACACACATGACATACTATTTTCCCTCTCATAAAGAAAAATAAATCTTCCACTCAAATTTGAGGAAAATGCTTGGGCTTCTTGGGGGAGATCCCGCTGATAGCTCAGTGGAGTGGGGGTGTTTGCACACAGCCTGGCTTTGACTACTGGGACATTGTCAAGGTTTTCCCATGGGGCAATATGTAGGCCACACCATTCCATTTTCGAGCTGAGTAACATTGCATTGTATCTTATGTCAAATGTTTTTCATTTTACAAGTTGAACATTTAATTATTTCTTTTTAAAAAGATTTATTATGTATGTGTTTATGTATGGGTATATGCACATAAAAGTAGGTGCTCCCAGAGGCCAGAAGAGGGTGTTGGATCCCCTGGAGCTTCAGTTACAGGCATCTGTAACCCAAGTCTTCTTGGGTTGTTTCCTCTGTCTGGCTATCAGGAAAGATGCCTTTATAACATCCCTAAGTCTTCATAGGGACATGTGCATTCATTCTTCCTAGAAGTGGAAATTATGTGTCATATGGTTAAATTTGTCAAACTGTTTTCCGAAGTGGCTGTGCCGTGTTCCGTTTGTGTCATTAGCAAGTAAGGGCTTTCATTTGATCTTACCATTTACCTTGCTAGTCACAGGAAGCATCATCTCACTGCAATTGGATTTGTATTTCCCAAATGGCTATTGATGCTGAATTCAGAATGCGTTTATGTTTGTTTGTTCTATTTATGTTTAGATGGGGTCTCACTCTGTAAACCAGGCTGACCTTAATCTCACAGAGATCTGCTTGCCTTTGCCTCCTGATTGTCTCCACCACTGGCCACACACATAATGAACATAAACTCTTTTTTAAAAGAATAGTTGGAGGATGCACTTCAACAAAGTACTATGCACATGTAAAAAATATCATAACAAAATCTATTATGCTGTACGCTAACTGAAATAATGTTTAAAAGTGAATAAGAAAAATGGGAAAGTCAAATTTAGCCTTATTATGGATAAATGAATTTCAAATATTTCCAGTACCCAAACATAGCATTTTATTTTTATGTGAGTGATAGATATTTAGTTGAAATAAAAATTAATTTCTTTCTTTCTTTCTTTCTTTCTTTCTTTCTTTCTTTTTCTGCTGCTGGGGCTCAAACTTAGCCTTACAGAGTATTTGCAAATAAATTTTTGTTGTGCTTTTTGTGGCAAGAAGTAAATTCAATGAAACTGCCAGCAGGGGGCGCAACGATCCAAGATTTAAGCTTGTATTCTAAAAAAAAGCAAAGGCGCACAGCCAACATTGTACCCTTTTTGTTTACCTGTTTTCAATATAGAGTATCATGTAGTCTGACCCAGAGAGGCCAGGGACCACTCCTGAGCTTCCTGCCTACACGTCCCAAGTGCTGGGATTATAGGGGTGGCTCACAGCCTTCACCTTGACCTTTTAACCTTGTATTTGGAAACTTGAATTTCCCAGAGGAGTCTGCCATAATAAAAAGGACCCAGTAGACAGATAGAGGTGGTGGTACTCACATTTCATCCCAGCACTCCAGAGGCAGAGACAGGTAGATCTCTGTGAGTTTGAGACTAGCCTGGTCTACAGAGTGAGTTCCAGGACTGCCAGAGCTATAAGAGAAGCCCTGTCTCAAAAACAAACAAAACAAAACAAAACAAAACCCCTCACTAACTCTGGTTTCTCTTTTCTGTAACAATGACAAGACCATAGACATTTTGTGTTTTTTTCTGCTGTTTGAAGGTTGCTTCAAAATAACTGGTTTGGCTGGCATCCAGGATCTGGGGTCTCTTGTATCTGTAGCCAAGGAAGAGAACAAAGGCTTTGTTATCTATAAATATATCCTTATGTTCCTTCTTTCTTTCCCTTCCTTCTTTTTTTTGTGGTCCTGATGATGGTATCCAATGCCTTGTGCATCTAGGCAAGCTTCCTACCACTGGGTTAACATTAATTATTATTATTGCCCCGAGATATTCCTCTGTGCAGCCCTGGCCATTCTGGAGCTCTCTCTGTAGACCAGGCTGGTCTCATACTCAGAGATCAAATGCCTCTGCCTCTTGAGTGCTGGAATTAGAGGCACGTGCCACTATACCCAACATTATTATTTTATACTTGTGTGTGTGTGTGTACATGTGTGTGCACAGACCACGGTACACCTGTGGAGATCAGAAGGATGCTTGCAGTGGTTGGCTGGCTTCTTTTCCCATGCATGTCCTAGGGATCAAACTTACATCCCCAGGCTTGGTGACACATGCCTTTAGATACTGCAGTCGCTCCATCCCAGAACTGGTTCGTTTCTGTCAAATTTGACACAAACCGGTCACCTGGCAAGAAGGTGAAGTCTCCTCAGCTGAGAGATGACCTCCCTTAGACTGGCCTGTGAGCAAGGCTGTAGAACATTTCTTGATTAATGATTGAGGAAGGGCCCAGCCCACTGTAGTCAGCACCACACCTGGGTTGTGTAAGTAAACAAGTTGAGCTAGCTAGGAGGAGCAAGCCAGTGAGCAGTGTTTTCACCACGGCCTCTGATTCAGCTCCCGAGTTTCTGAGTTGTCTTTCCTCAGTGCTGATTTGTAACCTGTAAGATGAAATCGACACTTTCTCCTTCTAGCTGTGCTTTAACTTTTTTCTTTTTTAAAAGAAAACCTTTTTCTTCTTTATTTATCTGTAGTTTATGTACATTGTTGTTTTGCCTGCAAGTATGTCTCTGCACCACATGCATGTCCACTGGAGGCCAGAAGAGGACATTGGATCCACTGGGACTGGAATTACACAGGTTGTGTGGGTGCCAGGAACCAAAAGGTCCTTGGTACTCACATTATACCAACAATAATATATATATGGTATTCGAGACAGGGTTTCTCTGTGTAACAATCCTGACTGTCCTGGAACTCATTCTGTAGATCAAGCTGACCTCGAACCCACTGAGATCTACCTGTCTCTGCCTCCCAAGTGCTGGGACTAAAGGTGTCCTCTACTACTACCTGTCAATAGATAACATTTTAAATGAGGTGTTAATCTGGGCAGTGGTGCACACACTTTTAATAATAGCACTCGGGAGCCAGAGGCAGGAGGCTCTCTGTGAGTTTGAGGCCAGCCTGGTCTATAGAGCAAGCCCCAGGGTAGCCAAGACTTACTCAACACAACAAAATACTGTCTTGAAAAATCAAAAGAGGAAAAAAAAAATGTCCTAGCATTGGACAGCAATGATGGCTGTGTGTGTCCTTCTCTTCTTTTTAAATATTTATTTTATGTATATGAGTGCTTTATCTTTATGTATACCAGAAGAGGGCATCGGATCTCACTGTAGGTAGTTATAAGCCACCACGTGGGTGCTGGGAATTGAAGTCAGGTCCTTTGGAAGAACAGCCATTGTTCTTAACTGCTGTGCCATCTCTCCATCCCCCTTGTGAATGTTCTAAAAAGCAGTGAAATATTACTTTTAAAATCACCTGAAGGAGCAAATGAATATTTTATAAAGTTGTTATTCAAATACACACTCTTTGATAGGTCTTCAAAGGTGTCATGGTCATGATACATAAGGAAAGACTTAGTTCTGATTTCACAAACCAGAAGAAGGACATGGTGCCTGGCTCTGTGTCAGAACCTGGAACAGAAGAGGACAAAGATGGAAAGAAATAGTCAAATCTGAGTAAGCGCTGAGATTAATTTACAGCAATCTTACCAGTGTTAGTTTCTTTTATTCTTTAAGAGATGGTCTCGTGTAGTCCAACTTGCTATGTAGATGAGGATGGTCTTGAACTCCCCCTAAGTCCCCAGCCTTCATCGCCCAAGGACTAGAAGTGTGCCACTCTACCAGGCTCATAAAAAACATTTAATGTTCAGACATCCATTGCATAGGCACAGTTGCTAATGAACTCTATAGATGGGGAAGTGTAGCAAGAATTTCTTGTCCAGATGTTTCTTGGCCTTGTTATGAAGCATTGCCCCCTCAGAGGCATGAGGCTGGACTTCTGAAATGAGGAAGTTCCACTTGGTGAATCAGAATTTTTTTTTTAATCAAAAAAACAATTTTTTTTATGGCCAGCTCCAAAACAGAAGGATCATGGAAGCTGGGTTAGTATCATAAAATAAGCCCTAAATTTGTAGCTGAACATTCATGTCTGTAATTCTGACACTTGAGAGGTGACAGAAGGGCCAGGGTTCAAGGCTTGGTTGAGGTTGGTGGTACCAGCCTTTAATCCCAGCACTCAGAAGGCAGGGACAGGCAGACTCTTAAGTTTAATACTAGCTTGGTCTACATAGCAAGAGTTTTGGGCCATCTCTCCAGCCCACATAGCAAGTTCTTTGCCAGCCGGGACTACATAGTGATGCCCGGTCTCAAAAATAAAAGGGGTAGGGGGCTGGGGGTGTCTCATCTGTTAAGAGCTGAGGACCTCCGGCAATCATAGCTCATACACAAAAGAAACTCCATTTCAGGGGATCTTCTGGCCTCTGTAGGCACTAGGCAAGTGGCTGGTGCATAGAAATATGTGCACGTAAAACAATATTTTTTTTTTTTTTTTGAGACAGGGTTTCTCTGTGTAAGACTCCTGGCTGGCCTGGAACTCCTCACTCTGTAGAACAGGGTTGAGCTCAAACTCACAGAAATTTGCCTGCCTCTAAGTCCCAAGCTCTGAGATCAAAGGTGTCCAAAGGTGTCCGTCACTATTGTTTGGCAACAATAACAATTTTTTTTTTATTTTTAAAGATTTATTTATTTATATGCAGACAGTGCTCTGCCTGCATATATTTCTGCAAGCCAGATGAGAGCACCAGATTTCATTATAGATGGTTGAGTGCCACCATGTGGTTGCTGGGAACTGAACTAAGGACTTCTGGAAGAGCTGCCAATGCTCCTAACCTCTGGCCATCTCCCAAAGCCCCTCTTCCCCATTTTTGTGGGGGTTCAATAAAAGTTTCAGAAGTTTCGGAGATATCAGAGGGAATCTACCCACAGACTATGTGGGGAGTTAATAAAAACTCCAGAAGTTCCAGAGCTCTAACCACAGTCAGTCTAGGAGGATCAGAGAGTGGTGATTCATAGCACAGGGAGTATCCTGTGAGTGGTGACCTACACCCTTAATCTCAGCTGAGTTGAGGTCATTTTAGATTATAGAAGGAACTCCAGGCTCCCAAGCAGGCAGCGGTGGGGCCACACCTTAATTTACCATAAGAGTATTTAAGGCGGGGATAGAAAGCCAGGAGAGGAAGCCAAGAGAAGCCAGGCTGAGGAAGCCGGAAGACAGCTGGGTAAGATCTGACTGAGGTGTTTATTCTCTCTAATATCTCCGACTTTCTCAGAGATCTATCCCTGAGTCTCATTTATTCGTGCAACATCTTTTAATAAAAATTTATTTACCTTTATTTTATATACATTGGTGTTTTGCCTGCAAGTAATTCTGTGTGAGAGCGTCAAATCATGGAGTTTTAGACAATTGTTAGCTGCCGTGTGGGCGTTAAGATTTGAACCCAGCCAGGTCCTTTAAGAAAGCAGTCAGTGCCCTTAACAGCTGAGCCATCTCTCCAGTAACACTTTTCTAAAAATGATTTTAAGGTCATTCTTGGCTAAATTATGAGTTTGAGGCAAGTGTGGTCTACATGAAACCCCCATCTCCAAAACACAGAAGAAAAAAGAAAGTCAGTGAGGATTGCAGTTTCTGGAGTCTGTCTGGGGAAGCCATTAAGAGGAATCCTGTTCAAAACCAAAAGGTATGTGTCACGGAATCCACTGTTTATGGGCTTTTGAACACTTCAGAACAAGGGCTTTCTCCTCCTCCTCCTCCTCCTCCTCCTCCTCCTCCTCCTCCTCCTCCTCCTCCTCCTTCCATTGTTCTGGAGATTGAACCTTGGGTCTTGTGTATGATAAGCAAGAGCTATATCACAGAGCTTTGTCCTAAGCCTCATGTCATGCTTTTTACTTTGAAACAGAGTCTCACTCGATTGCCAAAAGATGGTCTTGAATTTGATCTGTACCCCTAATCTTGAATTTTGGGGGTGGGGTGGGGTTCAAGAGTCCTGGATGTTCTGGAACTTGCTCTGTAGACCAGTCTGGCTTTGAACTCAGAGATCCATCTCTTGGGTGCTGGGATCAAAGGCGTGGGCCACCACTGCCCAGATAAGGTCTTGAAATTTGGATCCTCCTGCCTCAACCTTCCAGATATCTGGAATTACATGCCTATGCCAGCAGGCTTGCTTAAATGGGGATTTTAATTTCAAAAAAGTATGAGTACTTTCGAAAAAAATATTAATACAATAAACCACTTTTGCTATATTAAATTTACATGATCTTTTTTTTCAAGGATAGAACTTTAATCAGCATCCTTTGGTGGAGGTGTTTTGAGACAAGATCTCAATATGTATCCCAGGCTGACCTCCAACTTACAGAGATTCACTTGCCTCTGCCTCCTGGATTCTGGAATAAAAGGCACATACCACTACACTGGGTTCTGACTCTATTTTATTTCACTGTTTGCCTAGCTTGGGGCATTTGGGATGGTTCTTCTCTGTGCTGCTATAAATATCTTTGCAGGATGGCTTGCTGTGGTTTTGGGGACTATTTTGAGCAAGCTCATTTGGGGAAAACAGACAAAGAAAAGGTCCCAGGAATTTTACCTTTACCTTGGACAGCTGTGTTTCTTCCCAAAGGACCCCAGGTGTTTTACAATATAAGCCCTGGGTAAATTCTGTCATCCAGCTGTTGGTCATCTGAAGCACTGTTTGGGAGCTTGTAAGACGATAAGATTTTAACACCTCCCCCACACATTTTAACAAGATTGACAGGAGGGGTTCCAGGGAACATTAAAAATTGGAGAAGCCATGGATTTGGGACTACCACAGGAGATCTCAGTATGTAGGAGGCTGTAGCAGGGGACTATCACAAGCTCAAGTTCATCCTGGAGTACGTACTTCTACCACCCCCAACACTGTGAATCGCCTTTATTTTGGTATGCATCTACATTCAACATTTAGTGGTCCTGAACAGAGTGGAGAACATGTCAATGAGTCGGGAAACCAGGCCCTTGGATCTGAAAATACAATGCATTGACAAAGAGCTTCTCTGGGTCCCTGTCTGAGGAGGAGCAACCCTGAAACTTGAGTGTGATGAGTCAGGCTCCACATTAGACCCTATCGGTGACCAGTATGACACAAGAGCCCTGCTCAAACCTTTTCAGTGTGTAAAAGCAAAGCGATTTTTGGAAAAGGAACTGACTCAGAACCTGTGCACGTTAGATTCTCTGAATGGCCTTTCTCTAGGTGGGACCACAGAGAAGTTAGCGCTAGCAGGTCTGAATCTCCCCATGACTACTCTGTTCACTTGGAAACCTGAGCTCAGCTGATGATGCAGCAGGGTAGGACTGGGTACTCCTTTCCCAGGCTAGTGGCAAGAAAGCATGTGCTCCAAAGCTTAGCGAGGGAAGCTAGGTTCTTCCCACCTCATCTGATGGCTTCTGGCCACAGCCAGTGTTGGGTGGTGATGAGCAGCAAGGAAGTTGAGAACAGAGAAGGAGCAGCCCTCAACAAAGGTGAGAGAAAGCCAGCCCTGCATTCCTCACCCACAGCCAATTTCAGAGGGAGGAGAAGGTTGTAATCTAAGCTTTGGCCAGCTTTGGAGGAGTTGGGAGGATGGTTTGGTTAGGGCATCACATAAGACTTAGGAAAATGGGGGTTCAGCCAAAGTACCTCCAGGCCCATAGTAGTCCCAGGGATGCCCCCTAAAGCCTTCCATCTATTCTAAAGGCCACCATGCAGATGTGGTGGAAGGGTGGGGTGGGCAAAGACAGATCAAGGCCACGTGTCAGCAGCTGGTGATTGCGTGACACACGTGTTCACAATGTGTTAGTTGTGCTCACTGCTCCCAAAGGAAACATTTCAACACACCTTCTTGATCCCAGAAGTTCAAGGAGGCAGTCGGCAGTTACACTTGACAGATGTTACTCGGTACAACCTAGCTATTTGAAAAGGGCAAGAAATTAGTATCAGAACAGGCTCTCAGGAGGTCTGAGTGGCACTTCCTCAGCAGTCTGTGAGGCCTACAGGATGGATCTAGAAAATTCATTACTGTGGAAAATGAAGACTTAGGTTGGATTGGGTAGGGGAGGCTGGCTGAGGCCTTGGAGACTAATTGCTGTAATACTGTCCTTTGGTGGCAGTGGTGGCTTTGATGACTTTGATGCCATGTTGCCCGCACTGTGCATGGCTCTGGCTGTTCGGTCTACTCACAGCGATCGCACTGATCTTTTTTGTTTACAGATTTTACAGATGGGGATGCTTCAGGGTATTTAGGCTCACATTCTATTTTAAGGCTGTATACTCAGTTTTCATAAATTGCTCCAGGAGCCACAATTACCATTCCTGAACATCTTCTAAGTCTCATGTCTTTGTCATCCTCTAGACGCCAGCTAACTGCCATGGCCTACTCCTTTCCTACCTCCTTCCAGCTTTTCTAACAGTTGGACATTTCGAGGGGCATCTGCTCCTGAGCCTGAGCCATCTTACATCATTGTCTTCTGTGTTGTTGTTTTCAAAATAGAGTTTACCTGTGTAGCCCTGGCTGTCCTGGAGATCAGGCAGGCCTTGAATTCAAAGATCTGCCTGCATCTAGCCAAGCATGTGCTATCATGCCTAGCCTGGGCTACTTACTAAGTACCTACCTAGTCTGGGCTACAGTGTGAAAAACCTCACTCAAGAAAAAGAAAATTTTCTAAGGGGTGGTGGCACATGTCTTTGGGAGGCAGAGGTAGGTGGATTTCTATGAATTCATGGCCAGCCTGGTCTACAGAGCTGGTTCCAGGACAGCCAAGGCTACAGAGAGAGACCCTGTTTCAATATTTATATATAACTTTAAGAAGGAATCTTGAGGGATCTTGCTTTGGAACACAGATAGTCCCTGACTCACTGTGGTTAGTTAGATTTAGTTTCTTGCTTTTCTTTTTTCTCTTTCTCATTAGATTGGATGCTATAGTATAGCATCTGTCCAGATGTTCTGGGGACAGGATCAGTCTCTCCTGCTCAGCTTGGGAAGCTGTAGGGAAGGCTAAAGGGGCATTTCACAAATCGTCTTCCTAGAGGGGACATGTCATCCTTCAAGGCCTTTTACTCCCCCCCCCCCCCACACACACATGGTTTTGCTTTGTGGTCCTGGCTGTTCTGTAACTTGCTTTATAGCTCAGGCTCTGCCTCCTGGGTGCTGGCATTAGAGACTCCCCACCACCATTCCTGGCCCCAAGACCTTTTACTTCTGATTTTGTTTCAGTTAATTCTGTCAAGTAAATATTTCCCTCTTTCTTCGCCTTTCTTTCTCTCGAAGATTTTATTATGCATACAGTGTTCTGCCTTCACACCAGAAGGGGGCACCAGATCTTATTCTAGATGGCCGTGAGCCACTGTGTGGTTGCTGGGAATTGAACTCAGGACCTCTGGAAGAGCAGCCTGTGCTCTTCACCTCTGAGCCATCTCTCCAGCCTCCCAACAATTTATTTTTTCATTAAATAGAGGATTATTCCTTTTTGGTTATTTGTTTTTAGTTTATTTAGTGTATGCGTGCTGCTACACACATGTGGAAGACAGAGAATTTTGGGGGAGTCTGTTCTTTTCCATCGTGTCTTGAAGCAGGGTCTCTATTCTTCTCCTATTCTGTGAGTGTTTACAGCCTGAGGCTCTTCCAGCCTATTCTTTCTCTGCTTTGCCTCTCACAACCCCAGGAATGCTGGGGTTACAGAGGGATGGTCACCACTCTGTCAGGTTTTTATGTGAGTTTGGTGGTCTTGGGAGTTCAATTCAGGTTGTTAAGCCAGCATGGCAAACGCTTTTACCCACTGATGTGCCCAAGTTGGTCTTGACTTTGAGATCACCCCCAGTCTCAACCTCCTCAATGCTGGAATTACCAGTGTGTCCCACCGTAACCAGTACCTTTTCACATGCTCACTTCCAGCATCAGACTGTGGAAAATATTTATCTGAAGAAACAAAACAAAACAATCTCCGTGTCTTTTAGTGCCCTCCCACCCACAGGGAAGGGGCCAGCACTCACTGGCAATGCAACAAATGACTTCTGAATTTGTTCATAGCCCACCGCTGACTTTTAGACACCTCTCACTCATAAAGAACCAGTTAAGGAATCAGGGATGAGAACCTGAATTCAAAGTGGGTCCTGAGTTTACATCTTTCACAGAGCACAGTCCTCTTCTGGTCTCAAGCAAAAATTGAAATATGCCTGACAAGGTGGTACTTTAATCCCAGTGTTTGGGAGGCAGAGGTAGGAGATTTCTGAATTGGAGGCCAGCCTAGTCTACAGAGTGAGTTTCAGGACAGCCAGGACTATGCAGAGAAACCCTGCCTTGAAAAAAATAAAAAAGAATTAAAAAAAAAAAACCCTGCAAAACTGAGTTGTAAGTTAGGGGCCAGTTGTGGTATCTTGCTGTGTGATTTTTTTTTCTCTAAGAGATATGACTAAACCTCTCTTCACCCTAGGACACAGTCCAAATAAAAGATTCCACCTAGGTCTGTCTCAAAGGGGTGAATTTATTGAGGCTATTCACAGGAGTATTGGAGAGAGGTTATGTGAGAGCATAGATGATTCAGGCAGCTGTGTCTCTCTCTGCAAGGTCCATCCCAGCACAGGGAGACTCATGCATCCCTGGAGCACCTACATGACTGGCCTCTGGAGGAGGAAAGCCCTCTTCCCAACCATTATTGTTGTTCTATAATACTGGGAGGGGGGGGGTCCTCATGAATCTTGTAAGTTTCAGGAGCTTCCTGAGGTCTGTAAATACATGAGAAGTTTACAAGCCAGATAAAATAGCTAAGCAAAGACTGGAGCATGCTTAAAATCTCAGCATTTAGAATGCAGAGGTAGGTGGATCAGGAGTTTGAAGTCACGTGAGTTGGAAGCTAGCCTGGGCTAAATGAGCCCTGTCTCAATCCTTTTCACTCCCTAAAAATAATTGCACGTATGTTTCCATGTGCTTACGTGAGTTTTTCCTGAGTTCTAAGGCTGATTGATCTGTGAACCCCAAACATCGTGAACCCCCATAGTAGACGACTCAATTATTCTTTCTAGGCATTCAGCAAATATTTATTGAGAGTCAGCTGGCTGTGTGAAAAGCTCTTGGGATCTAATGACAATGAAGACAGGGACACGTTCTTCTAGGTCTCATAGAGGTTACTCACCCCTGGAGAGAAACAGACACTCCACCAGAACAAAGCACTTTAGAAAATGGCAACTTGCATGAAGGAGAGAAAGCAGATGGTAGGTAAGTGGCCGGGACAAGGTGCAGCTTTATGACTATTTAAAAAAAAAAAACAATTTGGACTTTCCAGACAGAGGGTCTCTGTGTAACAGCCTTGACTGTCCTGGAACTTGCTTTGTTGACCAGGCTGTCTTCGAACTCACAGAGATCCACCTGCCTCTATTTAAAATTTATGTTTATGAATGTTTGCCTGAATGTATGACTGTGTGCCTGAGAATTCAGAATAGGGGATCCTATCTTCTGGAACTAGAGTTAAAGATGGTTGTAAACTGCCATGTAAGTGCTGGGAATCGAACCTGAGTCCCTGAAACAGCAGTCATTCTTTCTTGGCCATTTTCTGACTATTTTTGGAGACTCAATATGACACAGAGGAAAATGTGTTGATGTGCTAATATTCAGCACCTCACAATATGACCTTACATGGAAATATGGTGTTTGTGGATGTTATTAGTTGCAGTGAGTTTACATTAGCAAAAGGTATTGGTCTCTTCTGGGCTTGAAAGATGGCTCAGCAGGGCTGCTCTTGCAGGGACCCAGGTTTGTTCTTACCACCCGCATGGCAGCTCACAAGCAGCTCTAGTTCCAGTGGGTCCTTGAGTACACAGACATACAGGCAAAGCACTCATATGCATGATATAAAATGGTTTTTTTTAATAAAGAGAGATAATTTATTCTGGAGCCAAATATGAATGCCCATGGCACAGGAATACACAGATTTAGAACCCCTAAGTCCATGTCACAATGTGGTAGCAGCTTGATGAAATTTTTATAGTAACTGCACAAATAAAGTCATAAATCAAGACATTTGAAAATATACTAAAAAAAAAAAAAAAACCAAACATACATTGAAGTATAGCCAAGTGGAAACAGCCTAGTTCTAAGCCTGAGACACTTGCTACCTGATGACACTGTTAGTCTTTGCCTGGCAGAAATGAAATTAAGGCTTTGTTAAGTTAAAGTTTTATATGTTAGTCCCAGTGTGATGCAGAGGTGGGCAAGGCATGGCTATTTAGGGGGCTAAATTAGGCTCTGGAATTGCAACATTCCAAGCCCTCCCCCACCACTAGTTTTAATCAGTTAATCAACCAGCTTTGCAGAGGTTCAAAAGAAGGTGCAGCTTCTTTCTGGGAACTTCCATTCATAAGACAGGGCACTCAGAGAGGCTCTGTGCCTTCAGGTCAGAGGATGGAGGGATGCAGGGAAAGCCAAGGTGCATTTAGGATCTATGGCCACCCAGCCATTGCCATGAGCTGCTGGGCCTCAGAGAAAGATGCTATCAATGCCCTCAGGAGGTGCTAGGCTTTCCTGACACTTTGTTTTCGGATTTGTAGCCTCTAGAACTGTGACAGGAATGCATTCTATTGTTTAGGCCACCCTCTCGCAGTGACTGCAGCCCTATGACACAGATACAGGTGTCTTTTAAATTTTTAATGAATTAATTAATCAGTTTAACAGGGTCTTACTGTGTAGTCCCAGCTGGCCTGCATGGAACTCACTATGTAGAGCAGGGAAGTCTCAAACTTAAGAGATCTGTCTGCCTCTGCCTCCTGGACGCCAATATTAAAGATGTGTGCCATCCAAGCTTGGCCTGTAGAATGCACTCTTAACGATTGGACCACTTCTCCAGCCTCCACAGGCATCATTTGATACTTCACTTTTTTTTGTTTTGTTTTTTGAGACACTGTCAGAGCTGGTGTGCAATACCACACCCAGCTGCAGGTACCATTTGAATGAGGCTCCAGGATGGGCAAGAAGCCCCTACATGAAGATTCAGAGGGATGAGAATAATGTCTGGAGAGCAGGAACCAGGGCAGTGAGATAGGACTTGTGACTGAAAAGTTAGGCTGGTGCAGATCTTGGAGGACTGTGTAGGGAAAGGGAGGTAACTGCATTCAATAAACTTGGAGATGGTTGTGTCTTTTGAATGACAGCAGCAGTTGTCAAGAGTCACCGAGTGTCATAGAGGACAGAAATCTAGGCTATATTGGCTGCAATAAATACCAATGCCACCGTGAGATGACAGAGCCAAGTCTGCATTTTCCCATCCCGCCCTTGACCTTACTACATGGTCACTGTCAACTCTGGCATTCCAGGACATTGGCTTTGGCCTCCTGGGTCCGGCAATTTTAAGGGATCCATGACTTTCCCCAAATCTTTTCCCACCTCACTCTCCCCACAAACACAATCTAAGTAACGTAAACCATGAATTCAGCCTATAGAAACCCCTCCATTCACTCTGAGGAGAAACGTACTACATTGTAGCGAGAAGAGGGTGAAGACAGACCTATGCAAGACAGTAAAGTTGAGCCTTCCACGCGGCTGGAGAGAGGGACGCGCGTGCGCATGCGCGGGCCCCACCCTCGGGCGAGAGGTGGGGCTGGCGCCGGGGCGGGGCCCGTGACGTCAGCTGCGCGCGTGGCTCCGGCTGCGCAGGAACAGCTGGTGCCTCGGGAGGCGGCGAGTGAGCGGGCGGGCGTGGGGTGCTGGTGGCCGGTCGGGTCACGCTGCGGGAACCGCCACCGCCTTGCACCATTGCACCATGTCCGGGCAGCTGGAGCGTTGTGAGCGCGAGTGGCATGAACTGGAGGGAGAATTTCAGGAACTGCAGGTAGGGCCGGACCACCTGGTCCCGCAACGCTGCTACTACCTGAGGTGCGGTACCTTCCCCTTCTAGCCACCCCGGTCCAGAGGTGGGGCGATAGGACCCAGAGGATGGCCCAGGCTGTGCGTCCGATGTACTGGTGGGTGGCCTGGCACAGCCCCTTCCTGCACTTAGGCTCATCAGTCTCCTGGGGCGCCCGGTGGAAGCCCCCATTCTCCCGCCTTCTCACGCGTTCTTTGCTCTACGCGCCCACTATGCGGCAGAAAGTTGGTCTCTGGCCCCCGAGGATAAGTTCCAGGAGTGTTCATGAGAAAATAGTGACATTCAAAGGACACCAAACCAGCTCCCCCGCAGGGGTCTCCCTCAACTCTGCTACTCTCCGGCAGCTCAACTACTCCCTCTCTGCTACTAGGGCAGCCCTGCAGCTGCGCTTTGAGGATGTATTCAGCAATTTTCACCTTGAACCCTTAGGCACTTATTAAGTATCAGAGACCACAGTCATGGCCCTGTCCTTGGGGGTTCTGTTGTGGTTCTGCTTAGATGCTGCAGCAAGCTGTTTATCATTGTGAATGGCGAGCATCTGTCAGTTGACAGCTGGCTGCCTCATCCAGCGATAGAAGACTGCACCCAGTACTTACCGTTTTGGCTCAGAGCTTTCCACCTGGTAGGTCCAAGGTGGATGTAAGAGCTGGCTCCAGAGAGAATGGCATCATCCCCCAGTCCTATCAGGAGGGTCCTTCTTAATAGGTTCAGAGAGGCTTCAGCAGTGTTCTCTGGGGACTAGAGACTCAGGAAACCTTGGGGATGTCCAAGAGGGAACATGGTCATTCACACCCTCACACCTTCTTCCCCTCCTTAGACACATTGCCATTTTCCTTGTCTATATAGTTCCGTCAGTTTGAGCTGCCTTGCTGCTGTGTCCAGAGGAGAATGTTGTGGGGGGTGTTCTGATGTGTCTTTCTAGAGAGAGGGTGTAGATCCTGGAGTTGGTGCAGAGGGATGCTGATGAGACCGAGCAGGAAGGCATGTGCAAGGGCCAAGGTCTCCAGGCCTGTTATCCCCTTGTGATCTCTCAGCATACATGGCCTTCTCTTTCAGATCTATGGGTCCCTCATAGTTCTTAGGGACCCTTCTGGTTCCACCCTCAGGGAGAAGACTTAGCCACTTCTTAACAATTTGTCCCAGTGGGCTGTAGTGGATCTTAGAGTTGGGGTTGGGTTTCCCCTCTGGGGCTTCTGTTCCTAGTTCTTTGCTTTCGACTTGCCTTAAACTACATGGAGGAGGAGCCTTACACTGCAGACCTATGCAATTAATGCAATTAGCAACAATTAGGTAGCAAGTCTTGGCAGGCAGATGTTACAAAGAAGTCTTTTGATTTGTTATGTTCTGGCTTGGACAGGAAGATGTCATGGCGTGTCATGCTGGGTGGTCAGGGACAGGAGTTACTAGCTGATCTGGATACCATTGTCAGGTGGTGAGCAGCAAGAGTTGTAGAATGACCTACTGAGTGGAGGTGGTCAAGTGTCAGATGCAGCTCCTCAGAGCTAGGAAAATTGGAACAGACTTGATACTTCTTTGAGGAAGAGGAACCCAACTGGTGTAGGCTTGGTGGCCAGCTGTTGGGTCTGAATCTGATAATGGATGGCTTCTTGGGGCTCAGTGTCAGTGACTGCAGCAAAATACCATCTCTCTCTCTCTCTCTCTCTCTCTCTCTCTCTCTCTCTCTCTCTCTCTCTATGTGTGTGTGTGTGTGTGTGTGTGTGTGTGTGTGTGTGTGTTTATACGTATATGGGTGTTTTGCCTGCATTTATGCCTGTGCATCAAATACATGCCTGGTGCCAGAGGAATTCAGAAAAGGGTGTATTGGATCCTTAGGAACTGGAGTTAGAGACAGTTGTGAGCCACCATGTGGGTTCTGGGATCCAAATCCGGGTTCTCTGCAAGAATAGCTAGAGCCCTTAAGCCACTAAACCATCTCTCCAGCCCATTTATTTATTTACTTGTTAGTTTTATTTAGGTGTCCCTGTGTGTGTATGCCACAAATGTGTCTGTGGATGCCAGAAGAGGATGAAGATGTTAGATCCCCTAGAACTGGAGTTACCATTTAACATTTTTATTTTTGTTTTTGAGGAAGTGTCTCACTGTAACCCTGGCTGGCTATGTAAAGCAGGCTGGACGCACCACCACATCTAGCTGCCATGCTCCATCCCACCAAAGTTTTTATTCAAAAAGGATGAAACTGAGGCTTGCACATGCTGATTGTCCTTACAATCTACTCTGAACGTTAGTGCTAGATTTTCTTTTGGAAATGAATATAGTCTACCTGTTTGTTTTGCATACATAGGAATTCTGAACCTCTGGGAAGAAAGTGCCTACATCCAGGGTGTTTGTTGTTTGTTGTGTATGTGTTGGACAGAGAGAGATTCTGATGAGAGACATTTACAGGGAGTCAAAGGTGTGTGTGTGTGTGTGTGTGTGTGTGTGTGTGTCTGTGTGTCTGTGTCTGTGTCTGTGTCTGTGTCTGGAGGCGGGGTGGGGATCTGGCTGCAACTGGAAAAGTTAACAATAAGAGGATTTTTTTTTTTTTTTTTTTTTTTTTTTTTTTTGGCTATCAGGAAATCCCGATTAGCTAAAGTTTTCCTACATCTGCCTGAGTCTGACATTGCAGGTTTCAACTTTGCACCACTTCATTTCTGGGGAGATCTGTTACATCTGTGTTTTACCTCTCTTTCCCTTTTTGGGAAGAGGAAGCCTGTGTCTCAGACCCTGGGGCATTTAAAAGGTTTTTGGAATCCCCCTTCACCTATAGGGAGCCTTAGGGTAATGTCTGGGACTTTGGTTAGGATCTGCTCTCTTTGCCCTTTTACATTTCCTGAGGCCTTGATGGGCTCTGGGAAGCAGTCCTTAGGAGGACTTAGTGTTTAGGTGGTCATGATGAGCATCAGTCAGAGATCAGCAGGTACCTGGCCCCTTGGCCTGTGATATGATCACAGAAGGTCACTTACAAACACTAGGGCTGTAGATTTAATAATCAATTTCTGCCTTATGTCACTAGAAACCTGACCACTGCACAGGAAGAAGCCTTTCTTAATGTCTGGCTTCAGGGATCACTGGGGCCTTGTACACCATGGTAAGTGTTTATAGTTTTTACTGCCAATGAAATGGGCGTGCCTCTGGTTCCAGAACCACAAAAAATAAAAATAAGGGAGTGAGCCTAGAAACCGGAAGGTCAATGTTATCTTATTAAGACCCCATGAAATACAGCCTAGGGTTAAGGCTCTGTCACCTAAGGTCACATGTCTTGTAAGTGCTAGTGTCAAGATTTGAACATAGACTGTTGAACACCAGCACCTGGATATTCTCCTCCCCCCCCCAAAAAAATGCATGTTTAATTATGTGTATATGTGGGTGTGTGCACATGAATGTGTATGTGTTTATGAACATGTGAGTGCAGGAGTTCATGGGGTCCAGAAGAGGATGTGAACTGTCCAACAGGGATACTAGGATTTGAACTAAGGTCCTTTGGAAGAGTAGCAAGCACTATTAAAGGCTGAGATGTCTTCCCAGACATAACATACGTACACACACACACACTTTAATTATAAAAATGTACATTTATAACTGGGCAGTGATGGCACATGCCTTTAATCCCAGCACTTGAGAGGCAGAGAGAGAGGCAGAGAGAGAGGCAGGCAGATCTCTGAGTTTCAGATTATCCTGGTTTATGGAGCAAGTGAGTGAGTCTCTCTCTCCCTCTCTCCCCCTCTCCCCCTCTCCCCCTCTCTCCCTCTCTCTCTCTCTCTCTCTCTCTCTCTCTCTCTCTCTCTCTCTCTCTCTCTCTCCAAGGTCTCTCTATGTAGTCCTGGCTGTCCTGGAAAACTCTAGGTAGTCTAGGCTGGCCTTCAATTCGTAGGAATCTCCTACGTTTTGCCTCCTTAGCGCTGGGATCTAAGTCATGCGCCTCTACACCTTAAGCTCTTCGCAAGGCAGGTTCATGTAGAGGTAAGAGTCTTTTGTCAGCCTTGGTTGCTCTTTTATGCTGGTTGCCTTGGGAACCTCTCACTTTAGAAGCAGGTAGAGTAGAAAGAATTCTGGATAAGGAGTCAGGATTCCCAGGCCCAGGCTCTGTCACTGTGCTGCATCTGACTTAAGCAAGCCACCATTCAGCTTGCCAAAGACTGGCAGTAATGTTACTCAATGCCATAGTGAACTATGTGACACATGGATCTCCCGTTTAATCTAAGCGACAGCCCCCTCCTTTCTATACATAAGGAGAGTTACGTGGAGGAGCTTGAAAGTCATCAAGGTGGTGAGACCTTTAATCCCAGCCTCAGGAGGCAGAGGCAGAAGAACTGGTATGGGGGCTTTGAGAGGCTAGCCTGGGCTACAGAGTGAGTTCTAGGGCAGATCCATATAGAAATCCTGTCTTTAAAAGGAAAAGAAAATCTTCAAGTGAGAATTTGAACACAGCTCTATTGTTTGAGTCAGGTGCCCTTGTCCCCCTAACTCAATAGGGGCCAACGTATCCTGAAAATTCCTTAAAGCTCTAGAAGAAAACCTTGTGTTGTGGTTTTATGTTTATATGTGAGTGTGTGAGACCTTGTGTGCCATGGCAGATGTGTGGTGTCAGATGACCATTTACAGGAAGGAGTTGGTTCTCTCTTTCCACCAGGAGGCTTCCAGGCTGGATGGAAAGCACCTTTACCCTCTGAGCCTTTCTCTGGCCCCAATAATAAAGATTTTGAACTTAGTGGGAGTCTTTTGTCAGTGTTGAACTTCCTCATGTCTGGTCCTGACTCTTAGTTATAACTCTTAGCCGTAGAACCCACTTCTACTGGTTTTTAGCCAGAAAGGGAGTTTAGACTCCTTAATTGGGAAGTCCAGTTAAATGACTTCAAGAAGCTTGGGTCCAGGAGCCCAGTTTATGTTCGTCTGTGTCTCTCTTCTCTTCAGTTCCCCCAGACCCCCTTCCTCCTTGGCGTGACTACAGTAGCTAAGGCCGGGTATGGTGGCACACACCTATAAAATCTCAGCTGTCAGGAGCTGAGTTCAAGGTCAGCTTTCTGAGGCCTTGTTTCCAAAAGGAAAAAAAAAAAGAGAGATGTGGCCCAGCTCGGTTCATGTGATGATTCCATGTTCAGCCAGTCACTGTTCAGACTAGGCCCTGGTCATAGTTGGCCTCTGGAGTCTGGGAGTGGGGTCAGCAGGGGGTGGGGGGTGGGGGGTGTGTATACATGGAGGGAAATGGGAAACAGAAAAGATGGTGGAGAAGCCCAAGACTCCCCCCCCAGACTGTATGCCATGGTAATCCTCTCCCCAGATAAAGATAATTTAAAATGTCCAGGGGAACAATGAACTGTGGGATCCTGGGTAACATGCCATTTTTTTTGATGATGTCGAATCTTTGTAGCAGCATGAGACCATTTCACACAGATCTCACATCTTAGCCTTTCTCCAGCTAAGGATGCTTAATGATGCTGAGGCAAGAGCTATGACCTAAGTCAGCTAGTAAGTGGCAGGCACATCTGAAGTCCACCGCCTGATTACAGAATGTAGTAGTGACTTATCCATTGTTTTTCTTACCCTGCCTCCCTTGCTGAACGCCTATGGGTACATTGTCCTATGGCAGACATTACCTGTCAATCCTGGCACATGACTCAGAATATTCCCAGCACTGAATGACAGGCTTGTGGTGGCGTGAACTTGCCATGTTTGGTTGCATTTCCATGTCAACAGGTCCTCCTTAGAGGGAGTCAGCTTCAGAAAGTCTTCTACATGAAGATGCTTTCTTGGACACCAGGCTATATGAAAGTAATCTCTTAGAAGTTTACTTTTAGCAAGTGGCACAGCTATAAGGCAGTATGTACTCTGATGGTGGCCCTCGCTCTGCTGCAGTCAGCTGGAATGACACCACCTCCCAATGCCTCTGGGCCAGCGCTTGTCTGTGGGTGCCATGAGAGTCATCTGTCTGGAGAGTCCTGTAAGGGATGTTGAGGAGGAGATCTGGCTTCCATGTTCTGGATCTTGAACTGCATTGTTATGTTATGAAGGCGGTTCCAGATGTTTCACAGTTGTGCTGGGACCTGGAGTCATTAATCTCACCTTCCCACTGGGGTGGAGCATGGGGCCTCAGAGGACCAGAGAGGAGGCCTGGATTTGTGCCTCCACTGGAAACTTGCTTGTTTGTGTCTTCTATGTGTGGCAGGTGGTAATTAGACAAAGGGAAGATGCTAGGAGCATCCTGGCTCACCTTTTTGTTTGCAATCTCTTCTACGTTTTGTTGTTGTTAGGTGGCTTCTTTTGTTAAATTTATGTATTATAGATGGGACATATGCTACAGTGCCCTTGTGGAGATCAGGGGCCAACTTGTGTTTATGTATGTGCGTGTGTTTGTGTGCATGCCTGTGTGCTTTAGTGCCTGTGTGGAGGTCAGAGGACAACTTGTGGAGTAGGTTATCCCTTCTACCATGTGTGTTCTGGGAATTGAATTCAGGTTGACAGGCACCTTCTTGCTGAGCCATATTGTCATATTGCTATTTCCTGGGCCCAGAAAATGGTATTTATAATAGAGCCCAAACTATTCAAATCAATACACTATATTTAATGGTACTGCGTATGTAGGTCAAGTAAAGACCAAATTCAGTTGGGTATGGAAGCACACACCTGAAATCCCAGCACTTGGGAAGCGGAAGCAGGAGTGAGTCAGGAGTTCAAGGTCATCCCCGGCTGTATTAGCCAGCCTGGGCTACATGAGACCCTCCCACAAAGCCAGAAACATCCAACAGTGTAGTGTAGAAGGCCCCGGGAAAGGCAGATAGATCTGTTAAGAGCATTAGTGATTTAAAAACTAAGGCGGGGAGAGTTGGTTTTCAGATGTGCATTGTTTAAATTGAGAGTCCCCTCCCCCAGTTCAGGTCTAGACTGAACTGTTAAGGGTGAAGGCTGGAAAGTCTTCTCAGTCGACCTTGGCTGGAGCTGGAAGCAGGAGGAAGCAACACCATCTTCTCTTTCCTGGTCCTCTGCTCAGGCCCATCGGCCAATGGTGCAAAGCGAGGGAGTCCCAGATGGACAACACTTAGCACTCAGAGAAAAACAGACCCGGTCCTGGGTGGGAATGAATTACAAAAGTAACCATCAAAAGTGAGTCCCCTCTGTGTGGGGAGGGTAGGAATCCGGTCTAGGAAGGATGTGGGACCTGAACTCCCTTGTAGTGTAGGTTTTTGGCTTGGGGCTAGCATCTCACATAGGCAGGTACATCTTTTGATATTAAAAAGTGAGTTTAAATTCCTAATCCCCCTGCTTCCACCTACCAAATGCAGGGACTCTCGGGGACACTTAGAGCGGTGCTATAGTTCTTCCACCAAGGGCTAAAGGTGGTTGCTAATTACGGGGTTGCCAGTAGTCTTTTGTTTATTTTTCTAGACAGGGTTTCTCTGTAGCCCCGGCTGTCCTAGAGCTCATTCTGTAGACTGGGCTGGCCAGGAACTCAGAGATCCACTGGCCTCCCCAGTGTTGGGGCTAAAGGCGCGCAACACCACTGCATGGCCTGAATAGTGCATTGGAACATGGGAGGTAACACCCCAAACTAGGAGCTAGTTCTTGGCAGACATACGGCTTGCTTATTAAACATGATTGACTCCCACATCAAGTTGCTACTTCTAAAAATATCCTAGAGTGTCGGGAGTAGTATGGCAGGCAGGCAGACAGACAGACAGACAGACAGACAGACAGCTGTGTAGAGGACCTGGTTCCACAGGCAAAACAAACCCAGGACCCCAACTGTCTAGTTTAAGAGCAATCTAGTCATACACACAAAAGCATGTCATCTGTCATAGGATACCTACAGACAGAGGTCTGGGAGAGGCCAGAGAAGAATCAAAGGCTGAGACACTTAATTTACCAAGACCAAAGCCATAGGAGCTGGAGAGGTGGTTCAGTGGTTAGAGCACTGGCTGCTCTCACGGAGGACCTGAGTTTGGTTCCCAGCACCCACTTGGAAGCTCATATCCACCTGGACCTTCATTTACAAGAGATCCAGACCAGAAAGAGCTACAAAGAGAAACGTTGTCTCCAAAAAGATAACAAAAAGACCCCCCCAAGACCCAAAAAACAAACCCTAAAACCAAAACAAAAAACTCCCAAAAACAAAGAAAATGAAATTCGTTAATTTTATATTTTCTTTAAAAGTTAGAAATTTATTTTTATAAGAACAAAAGAAAAAAAATGGACATGGTAGAACATGCTTTTAATTCCAGCATTTAGGTGGTTAAAATTTTGTTTTGTGGGTTTTTTTTTTATTGTTTTGTTTTTATTTATTTATTTATTTTGAGTCAGTGTTCTAGCTGGAACTTACTTTGTGGACCAGGCTGGCCTCGAACTCACAGGAAGTTTAAGGCCAGCCTGGTCTACATAGCAATTTCCAAGTCAGACAAAGTCACAGGGTGAGGCCCTGTCACAGAAGAGGTGGCAGGGGTGGGGACAGAATTTACTTTACAATCCAGCAATTCCATTACTAGTGTCCACTCAGAAGCACACCCCATCCAGACAGTTTTGAATTTCTAATCATCACGCCTCTGCCTCTGGAATCCTGAGACTGTATTAGAGGTGTGCTCTTCTGTCAGATCCAGAGGGGACCAGAGACAAGCGGCTCACTAGGGTGCCGATTAGCTGGCCTCTAGGACTTCTCAGCTCTCCATGCCTTCTACCACAAACTTACAGGCTTTCCTACCCCAGCTTCTCATTCTTGTATAAATAACCCTGCCATTTCTGCCAAGCTCCCTCTTTGCTCTCTTGGCTTTGGCTGTCTCTTGGTCCTCTCTCATCTTTTCGTGCACACCTCCCGCCCTTTACACCTTCGCTCTCCCTCCCCTTATTCACGTCATAGCCCAGTTCAGTTTGCTAGCCGTGCTCTGGTCTCTCCCTCATATCTACCATAGAACTCTTCTCAACCATGTCCTGATTTTATTTGGTGGTGCTGAGGATGAAATCCAAGGCCTCTTGCATGCTGGGCAAACACTCTACCAGCCAAGCTATCCCTACAGAAAGCTATATTCCATAGAGACTAAAGAAAGTAGTAGGCTGGAACTGGAGAGCAAAGCAAGTGGGAAGTGACTCCGATCAGAACACAGGGATCTTAGTGGGTGATGGGACTTCTGGAATTAGATGTGGTGATGGTACACCTTGCTAAATGCCTAAAAGTCACTGAACTGGGCCGATGAGATGTCTTAGCAGGTACAGTGCTTGCCAGGCGAAGCCTGATGACTTTAGTTTGATCTTTTGAATCCACATGAAGGTGGAAGGAGAGACTCCATGAACTTTTCTCTTGACCTCTGTATATATGCTGTGCCATGTCTCCATCACCGTCTTTCTCTCACCCACAAATAATGATAGTGATGATGATAATAATTAACAGATGCCACTGATTTGTCCATGGATCCTTTTTTGTGAGCTTGTATGTGTGTTGGGTCTATGGTGTATGCATGTTTGTCAATAGATAACTTTAGTGAAGTTTTTTTTTTTTTAAGAGTACTTTGGTTTCTGGGTTGGTGGAAAAGCTACCCCACCTGGACGTTCAGGGATCTTCACGCTTGGCTGTCTCCTTAGCTACTGGCCCAATGAAGAAACCTCTCAACTAGCTTTCAAAGTCCTTATTCGTGGCATTGTTTAGAGGACAGTGCTCTGGGCAAGAGACTGGTCATTAGACCAAGGTCTGCGGTTTCACTTCTTCCCTAACGTGCTTAACTTTACCCAGGAGGGAAGTTCTGGTGCTTGTGATGTCAGTGTGGATTCTGGCACCTCCCTGGTTTGGTGAAGACAGTAAGACTTGGTAACCCACACAGGGCGCTTGGAGTGTGTTTGCTTATGCAGTGGGAATCCAAGAGCATGATTTCAGAGGGGAGCATATATGGGAGAGGGCTCAGCCTTAGTTTCTCTCAGCCTCTCCGTGGTCAGATTCATTCCCGGGCATCTAGACATTGGTAGGATGGCCCTGTGAGCTCTGGACCTCCATCTCACTACCTCCCAAGCTAGTGGGAACAAGGCCACCTTGTTCTGATGGTCCCTAACGAGCCTCACACTAACTGTCCTTAGTTTTGAATGCCCATCCTTGTATCAGGCAGCCGGGTTGGCAGTCAGGGGCACCGAGGTTCTAGTTGGCCAGGCCCAGGCCATATGTCCTGGAGTCTAAGGCAGGGCCAATCTCACTCAGATCTCATAGATTTAATGTGGGAAAATACTGGTCTCCAAAGAGATCTTCAGAAGTAGGAACCTGCCTCACTGGCCGAAACAAAACAGAAGGTCTCTGTTTGGCCATCTGGCTCCACGGGAGGAGGCCAAGAGGAAAGGAAGTTAAGGCCGATGTTGTCATATGAATCCAAAGTGTTCCCCACGGGCTCATGTTATGAACACTTGAGCTGGAGTTTGTCATGCTGTTTTTGAAGGCTGGAGAGCCTTTAGGAGCTGGGGCCTGGTTGGTACAAAGTAGGTTACTAGAGGTGGGGCTTTCAAGTTCATACCCGCCCCTGCTTCCTGTCCAGCCCCTTCTGCCTCCTGGAACCTCAGTGACATGAGAGTCTCTGGCACATAAACTGTCATCACAAACTCCACCATGCCTTCTGTGCCGTGACAAGTGGAGCCTTCTGAAACAGTGAGCCAAACACTCCTCTCTTACGTTGTTCCATCTGTATTTTGGTTAAGGACACAGAACAGGTGACATCTTTGGTTTGTCTTGGCTCCTGGGAGAAGCAGCTCCCAGCCTAGTAGGACCGAGCATGATGGAGATGCTCTTTGTGCTAGAAATGTCATGAACAGTGTGACAGCTGAGAGCCCTGGGCCTGAGAATTTGACGTGTTAAATTAAATATTAATTCTCACTGATAAGCGAGCGCCTGGACAGCATCTGGCTGATGATTCTGCAGCCTTTGTCTTATCTCTCCCGGATACACTAAAGAGTGCCAGGAGGCTGCGTTCTATCACGTTGGAGCCTCTCAAGCAGAGGCCCCACCTTCTAGAATGCTATCTTGGGCCTCCTGTCTTCCCTGTGATGTCTTGGAAGCCTTCCTTTGTTACAGCCATGTGCTGCATTGAAGCATCAAAATTAATTTACACACGGTCTCTCTTCATCCAAGAACTTACTCCATTGTGTTTATTTATTCATTTCTGTTGCTGGGGCCTCCCATGTGCAAGGCAAGCATTTAACTGTGCTACATACCCAGCCCTGAAATAAAAGTCTTCATTACAAATAGCAAAAGTTGGTCACTCTACTACAGTAGAGATTCAGAGGGACACCACTACCAAGCACTCTAAACTGATGTAATGGACACCATGTTCCTCCCGACAGGAAGCTCAGAGCATAGGTCGTCACATCCAGGTCCACTACAAAAACAATGAAATCCTAAGGAAACATCAGGTTGAACCCAGGTCGAAAGATATCCTCTAAATGATGAAATTGGACTCCATAAAGAGACAGAGGTTGAAGTTCTGTTTCAGGTTAAAGAGACAAAAATATAAGCATGAATACTCAGTGTAACATTGAATGGGACCCAAGATCTGAAGGACAAGTGCTATAAAAGTTTGGACTGCAAGATGACTCAGCAGGTAAAGGTGCTTGGTGACTTGAGTTCTATTACTGGGACCTGATACAAGGAGAGAATCATTCTTGCAGACTCCCCTCTGACCCCATGGACCTCGTGTGCACTGTCTTAGTTAGGGTTTCTATTGCTGCAGTGAAATATCACAACCATAAAGCAAGCTGGGAGAGAAGGGTTTATTTGGCTTACACGTCCACATTGCTGTCTGTCACAGAAGGAAGTCAGGACTGGAGCTCAAATAGGGCAGGATCCTGGATGCAAGAGCTGACGCAGAGGCCTTGGAGGGAGCTGCTTACTGGCTTGATCCAAACGGCTTGCTCAACCTGCTTTCTTATAGAATTTGGGTCGGCCAGCCCAGGGATTGTACCGCCTACAATGGGCAGTGCCTTTCCCCCGCCCCCACATGGATCACTAACTGAGAAAATGCCAT
The DNA here is from genome assembly GCA_033318265.1 of Phyllotis vaccarum. NCBI lineage: Eukaryota > Metazoa > Chordata > Mammalia > Rodentia > Cricetidae > Phyllotis > Phyllotis vaccarum. The sequence continues at coordinate 49,097,511 of JARWLC010000017.1, read as the reverse complement.
AGAGCTGGATCTCATGGAGGCGGTTCCTCATCTGAGGCTCCTTCATCTCCAATGACTCCCATCTGGTGTCTAGTTGACACACAACCAGCCAGGACATGCACTGTGGTAGGCAACAAGCCACTACACACAGAATAAATGAATGAATGAATGAATGAATGAATGAATGAATGAATGAATGAATGAAATTTGCAATATTTTAAAAAGTTGGCAAAATGTGAGTTGTGGTGTCTACAATGAAAGCCTTGTATTCATTCTATCAAGGTTTTAGTAACTGCATCTGAACACAGCAGATGTCATTGGTCACAGCTGATGAGTAAGGAGCGCATGTGATGGTCACAGCTAAACTCCCTAATAGGTTGGCACTGGGGTGGGGTGAGGCAAATTTCTTTGGCAAAGAGCCAAAAAGAAAATATTTTTCTGTTGTTTGTTTGTTTTTCTTTTTAAAGCTCTGGAGGTCATGTGGTTTCTGTCGCTGCAGCTCACCCGCTGCTGAAGTACCAAAGCAGCCACAGGCCATGTGTGACGGGTGTGATCAGTAAAACTGTATGTGTGGCTGCCACAATTCCAGTGGCCTGTAGTGTTCACAGAGCATGGGATATTTTCAAATTTTTATTATTTTCAACCCCCCTTCTGTCTTACAGCCTCCACAGAATTAGATGGCAAGTTGGCCTTGTGCTTAACTGATACCCGGTACAGAGTGAGAAGCGAACAGAAGACAGGCGTGTGTTGAGAGCTCCCAGTGACTGGAGGGAGTCTAGAGAGGGATGGTCTTCATATGGCTCTCTTGGGATAAATAAGCATTAGGAAGATGTGATTTTCCTCTCCAGGAGGCCCAGGAAGGAGGGGAGGCTCCTGGTTTTGCGTCTTCCCCCCCCCCCCCCCCCCAATGATTTGTCCAAGGTGACTGGTCACACCTACTTGGATTTCATTGCTAATTATTCTGCATTTTTCCTTTTTGAGACGTGGTCCCACTAGGAAGCTCTGGCTGGCCTAGAACTTGCTGAATAGACCAAGCTAGGCTTTAAGTATCAGTGATCCTCCTGCCTCTGCCTCCCCAATGCTGAGAATAAAGGTGTGCGCCACCATTCATGATCTGTTTTTTTTTCCCTAATTTTCTCCTTTAACTTCTGTCTTGCTTGGCAGACATACTCGTTTAGACTCTATACTCGGTGTCCCTTCTTTTTTCTCTCTGCTAAACATGTTTCTGTGTCAGCTAAGAAAGTGGCTATTTAAGCCAGGCATGGTGGCACATGCCTTTGATCTTAACGCTTGGGACGAAGAGGCATTCAGAGCTCTGAGTTCAAGTTCATTCCTGTAGGCATAGAGTTGCGGGTCAACTGGAAAGAAAGGGAGGGAGGGAGGAAGGAAGGAAAGGAGGGAGGGAGGAAGTGGCTCTTTATTGTAGTCAGCCAGGGAGGAAGGAAGAAATGGCTATCTGAACTGTGTCCACTGCTTATTGGTTTTAGCTTCATGCTCTGCTCCCTCCAGCTTATTCTCATTACCTCCCCAGCCATTACTTACTGGGAGTTGAGTGTGGTAGCAATTTGGGAACTTACTGTGCTGTGTTCCCTTCTCCCAGCCCTGGGCTAAATCTCCTGTCATATAGTCAGAAGGGTTATTCCAAGAATGAAGTATCAAGCTTACTGAGTGATGATGTCTGGGGCAGTGAAGATGGGCATTGGGGAGAGGGGTGGAGCAGATAGGAGTTTTTCTTAGTTGACTTACAAAGCCCTCTCTTCATAGTGGGGTTCAGAAACTCAAAGTAAACAGGAAGTAGAAAGGCACATACAGGTCCATCCAACCTACTACTCAAACCCAAGAGTGGAAATCTATGTTGTGTTGTTATAAAATATTTAAGATTAGATTCTTTATAAGGATAAGAGGTCTGCTTTGGTTCTTAGTTTTGGAGGCTGAATCTGAGCTTCTGGGCCACATCTGGTAAGGGTCATGCTGTGCATCATGGAACATCATGAGTATAGCGTGAATGAATGGACACATATGGAAGAGCATGTGCTGGGAGGTTGAGGGAGAAGCAGCAGATTTCCATATCTGTCTGCTCTCCTGAGCACTCATCTGGGCCCAGGAGACTTATCTGACTCCTGTAACTTAGTCCTTTTGACAGTTTGCTACCTTGACCTAGTTACCTCTTACTTGTTCCCAGATCTTAAAGATCCCAGTGTATAGTTGGTAATAATTACTGTCAGCTGATTAAAAGGTTACTATTTATTAAGGGATTTATATGAAACACTGATACAAGAGGTTGAAGAGTTGAGTGATTGCCGGAAAGCTGGGCTGGTCTACGAGGCTGAAGCAGGTCTGGCCTTTTTTCTAAGAACACAAGGGAGCAAACAGGAAGAGAGCCAGTCTTAAACTGGTTTGGCCACACCCGGTACACTGGGCCCTCAAGGCCCAAAGGCCACGCCTCTAGGTCAAGGTGATATTGCCTGCTTCCCTAACTACATCAGTGCATCTCAATGCCAAGACCTCGAGGACCCAGAACATACACCTTGGGACATAAACCCAAGTCTTAACAGATGTTGTGAGAAGTTCATCTTATCATCTCTGGACTCTCTTTCATGCCCTGGCTTCATTCTTAGGAAGACTTGGCCCACTCAGACTACAGTGGGCATAAAGGGGGGGGGGGCAATCTTTTATCTAATACTTCAATCCGAAGTCCCAGGACTGACTCTTATTGGGTTAGTAGGGACCATGTAGATGAATTGACAAAGCTGGGGATATAGTTGACTTGGTACAGTTTATACCTGCCATGCATAAAGCCCTGGTTTTATTCCCAGTACCACATAGACTGGGTGTGTTGGCATATGGTTGGCATAGCCATCACCCAGTACCCCCTCCAGTAATCTTCATACTCATGAGGTAAAAATGGAAGAATCAGAAGTTCAAGTTCATCCTCAGCTACATAGTGAGTTCAGGACACCCTGGGGTGCGCAAAACTTGGTCCCCACAAAATCAAGAAGAAACATTTGGCAAGGAGGCTGAGAATGTACTTCAATGGTAGAAAACCTGGCTAGAATGCACAAGTTACTGGCCTCAAACCTTAGACACACACACACACATACACACACACACACACACACACACACACACACACACACACACGCACGCAACACACGACGCATATACACAAGCAATGCAATCTCATGGCAGTCCTTCTGTACCATGTTAGGTTGTTAACTTCAGAAAGAATGAGATAGGCACACGCCTTTCTTCCCAACACTCAGCAGAGGAGGGGGGGGGGATATCTATTCAAGGCCAGCCTGGTCTACACAGTGACTTTCAGGACAACCAGGGCTACATAGAGAGACTCTATCTTAAAAAACATATATAAAAATTTTAAAAAGTCAGGAATGACACCCAGGGAAAGCTGGCACTTTCTGCACAGCTGCCGTGTCAGGTTTTCTGAGGTCAGTTATAGTCCTGACTTTCAAAGCCGCATCCTTGATAGCGTACCATAATAGCCATCATCCAGTGCCCTTCCAGTCACGTCCCCAGACCTGTGAAAATGATGTGTCTGTGTTCTGCCCTCCCACCACCTGCTCTGCCCTTCAGGAGACACACAGGATCTACAAGCAGAAGCTGGAGGAGCTGACGGCACTACAGACTCTGTGCAGCACTTCCATCAGCAAACAGAAGAAGCACCTCAAGGACCTGAAGCACACACTCCAGAGGTAAGAGGGACGATGTGTTAAAGCTCCCTCCCCCAGGGTCTCGTACCCCGTTTACCCCCCCTCCCCCAGAATGACCTTGAATTTCTGGCCCTCCTTCCTCCCTTCCTGAGTTGGGATTACAAGTGTCAGCCACCATGCATGATTTCTGCAGAGCTGAGTTCACTGGAATGGAACCCAGGGCTTCGCACACACAAGGTGAGCGCTCCACCAATGAGTTATACCCCCTAGGCTGCCCCCCCCCCCCCCCCCCCCCCCCCCCCCCCGGTTTTAAAGGACAGAAATCCAACTCAAAACTGGCTTAAGAAGAAAATGGAAATTTTAATGGAAAACACCCAGTGATAGTTTCAGGCATCACTGGACCCAGGGGTCAGAGGGCGTTACTAGGACTCTGTTTTTTTTCCTTTGAGTTCTGCTTTTCTCCCAATTGGCTTTTGCTCTGTTGGTCACTGAGGTGGCTACCTGCATGCTGAGCTTGGATCCTCCGGTCTTCCTGACTGAGGAAAACTGGGGCTTTTCAGCCTCTGTCTTTATAATAATTGTCTGCTGTTCAGACTGTTTGGATACTGTGCGGTGCTCAGCAGAACCCCAATAGAGACTGTGGAGCTTCCCAGCCCAGCTGTGACAGACACTGCTCAGCATAGCCACACGAGAAGCACCGACTGAGAAAGGCTGACCCGTTCACTGAGCTAGGGTCCTGAGGAACCCACCCATTTCAGGGTGTGGCGTCTCCCAATATGGTTCTATTTTTCCTCCAGTTTTTTTTAAAGACAGGATCTCATGTGACCTCAAACTGGCTATCTCTAAGGATATCCTGAATTCTCAATCCTTCTGCCTCCATCTTTCAAGTGACTCTGCTTCTTCCTCTTTTTGGGGAGGGGGGGGGGCATCAGGGTGGGATGTGTTTCAAGATAGGGTTAGTTTGTAAAACCTTGACTATTCTAGAACTCAGTAAACTAGGCTGGCCTCGAACTCAGAGATCCACCTGCTTCTGCCTCCTGAGTGTCAAGGCTCGGGTCACCACACCCTCGAACCTCTGTCTCTGGAGGTTTAGAAGCACAGACCACCACACCCATCTCCAGCCTGGTTTTCTAGTTTTGATAGGTTCCAAAGAACAACAGGAAGGCCCTGATTGGTTGACTGCTGATACTGTCTCTGCTTCTCAGTCAGTTCATTTAGGAATCTTGAAGTTCTGTTACAGTAGAAGAAAATAGCCTAGCCATTCCCCCAAGCCCATCAGCCTCTGTAGGCATCATTCCAGATACCCACTGCATCTCCTCACATCATCTTTATGTGGCTCTTGTTTGTGAACACCTCCCTTACTTGTCGGGTATGGGAGGTGGCATCACCAAGGTCTCAAGGCTACAGGAGCTCAGCCTCACCCACGTTACAGGTACAAGCGCCATTCCAGTCAAGAGGAGGCGGAGCTCATTCAGCAGATAGGCGCCAGCATTAAAGAGCGGCAGAATGTCTTCTTTGACATGGAGGCCTACCTACCGAAGAAGAATGGGTATGAGTGGAAATTGGGGGTCCCCACTCCCTGCTGGGGCTTGAGGTTCAAAGGAGAAGGCACTTCTGTACCTGCTTCTCCCAATCCAGGAGGAGCTGCAGTCCTTCCCTTGTGGCTAGGAGTGATACCCCCAGGGCAACTCTTGTGAGCTGGCACCTGATACCTGTGTGTGCCACCGGAGGTAGAAGGAAAATGTTCTCTCTCAAGAGAACCAACATGTTTTGCATGACAGCCTGCTGTATTAGATTGAAGTGCACGTGTCTGTGTCATGTGTCATCGTCCGCTCCCCTCCCCCCAGTTTCCCTCAGGGCCTGAAACCAGGGCTTCCTGGCACCCTAGGCAGTGTTCTAGCCTCGGCTACATCCTCCACCATTTTTTTTTTTTTTTTTTTTTTGGAGTCTTTTAAAGAAGGGCCTCACTATATTGGTCTGGTTGGCCTGGAACTCTCTGTAAACCCAGCTGTCCTCATACTTGAAGTGATCCTCCTGCCTCTGCCTCCTGAGTGCTGTAATTACGGGTGTGTGCCACACTCTGCCTTTATTTACTTTCTGTTTTTGAAGCAAGGTTTAGCCTCGCGTGGAGTCAGATCTTTCCTGGGCAAAGATTTCAGTCAGATGGGTGTTGATATCGTGGCCCTGGGACATTGCAGCCCATTCCCTCATTTGTCCTTTTTTTCAGTATTTGGATTAAAAACGTCCCAATAGTTGTCAGTGCTAATAATAACCCCCTCCCTCCATCATTCATAAATTCTAGTACCAAGATGCTCAGACTAACTTGGCCAGCTTTTTTCTCCCTGGCCATTTGCATCAGTTGGGAGTCTGTGTCACCCAGGGCAGACACTCAAAGCTGCTTGAGAATAAATAAGGGGGTTATAGCTGCGATATAGTACAAATATAGGTCTGCTGTGAATGGATCCTGCCATGTAGATTCTGTTAGAACCCACTTCTCCACTTCTCACTTAACCTCTTTCTGCTGCCTTTTCCAGTCATGCTAGGCTTCCTCCTACCTGCTTAGCCTTTCTAATAGAAAAGATAAGGTTCCTCGGTGATCTCAGGGATTTAAAATCCTAGGGTGGGTTTTCGTTGGGTTAGATTGTGTCCCATCACCGTTCCTAACCCAATCAGAAGAATGCACTGTTTAGATGTTCATTCGCCTTTTGGGGCATGGTGGGGCCTGCTCTCTGAAGGGATTTCATTGCCCTTGCAGGATATAGGAACCGAGTGCTAGGTAAGAAATTCAGATGTCCTCCTAATACTTCATATCCTCTGCAGACTAGCAGCGCTCAAAAAGAAGGGCCCCTGCCCTCCCTTCTCCTCTCCAGCTTCTGCTCATTCTTCCAAGCTCAAGTGAAATGCCATCACCTCAGTGAGGTTTTCCCGAAGTCCCTTTGCTCATAAGAATTTACTCTTTCTCCTCCAAGGTCTCAAGGAACCTTTGTTTGTACCTGTGTTAGTGTGTTAGAACACAGGCTGTTGCACAGAAAGAAGCCTGGCCATACCATGGGTCGCATAAGAGAGCTTCCCCTGGGGCTGGAGCGATGGCTCAGGTGGTTAAGAGCATTTGTTGGACCTGGGTTCAATTCCCAGAACCCACCCAGATGATAGTTGACAACCATCTATAGCTGTAGTTCTAGGGGGCCTGATGTCCTCTTCTAGGTACTGAAGACACTACATATACACGGTGTACAGATGCACATAGGAGCAAAACAGCAGAGAGCACGCATGCACATGAGTGTGAGAGTTCACTTCTCTTTGTCATAAAGAATCGAATCGAGGCCATGGGCTCATGAGACCATCAAGGGCCTGTCGTTCATCCGGCCAATACCTCAGTGTTGTCTTCTTCCTTGAGGAAAAAGACAGTTCCCACCGTCACAGTCTTAGGAAGCGAAAGAGAGGGAAGAAAGCAAACTATCCCTTTTTTACAGAAAACAGCTGTAACAGCTGAACAGACAACACACACTGTGACCCCAGTGTACCCTTCTGGCACACACACCCAGTGGAAACGGATGTTCCCGTGCTTATTTATGTGTGTTCATGTTTGTGGGCACACACATGTTCTCGGCATGTGTGTGGAGGCCAGAGGATACCTTGCAGGAGTCTGTTCCCTCCTTCTGTTACTGAGCAGGTTCCAGGGATTGAACTCGGGTATCAGGCTTGGCAGCATTTACTTTTATCCACTAACTCCCATCCTAGAATCTTTTTTTGTTTATGATTTTTTGTTTTTTGCTTTGTTCTGTTTGGAGGGGTGTTGGTGGGTTTTGAGATAGAGTATCTTTGTGTAGCCCTGGTTGTCCTAGAACTCCATCTGTAGACCAGGCTGGCCTTGAACTCAGAGATCTGCCTGCTTCTCCTGCCCTAGTGCTGGGATTACAGGTATGCACCACAACCTCTCAGCTGGCCTAGAATCTTTTAAAAATTGGCCTAGACGTTGACTCTTTGGCTGTAAGTTAGTTACGTGCTTTTTTCTGGCTGCAAAGGAGGCTGGGAAGTATGGCCTGTGAGTTAGCTTCAGTGGGGAAGTAGGTAGTCATACTATCCTGGATGTAATTGCCATGCTCTCTAGGCAACCATTTTTCTCATACATTGTGGGGCCCATTTGACTGTTAGCTTTTCTAATATGAGATGTTCAGTGTGCCTTCACTAAGCTTGCGAAGTACTGGTTACACCTCACAGGTCTTTCCTTCCAGGCTCTACTTGAATCTGGTTCTTGGCAATGTGAATGTAACTCTCCTCAGCAATCAGGCCAAGTGAGTATCCCCAGATCCCAACGGACTCTAAGGAAGCCAGCCTCTTGTTACTTTTACTTGGGGGTGATGGATTAAAGCTGAGGTTTTTGCGTGGATCAAAACTTGTCAGCAGTTGAGGCTCTGCCTACCTCAGTTGGCTTTCTGACCTCTGTGGTACTTCTGCTTTCTTCTGTTCTCAGAGTCAGTATGTTGGTGGATAGGGCCTCCCACCCCCAATTCCCACAAGAGTGAAGTCTACTATTTCCTACACCTTATCACAGCATCTGTCCTGGAGAATAGAGTTCTGCCTAACCAATCTAAGTGGCATTTCCAGGTGGCATTGGCCTTTGTCTGCTCTGTTGCAGTCTTCAGGTGAGGGTAGAAAACTTGTCTTTGACACTTGTGTGGTCCCAACATGACCCCAAAGCCCAGGAACAGAACCCTTTTGTGGTTGGTCCTTTTTTCCTCACTGGACATCACTAGGTGAAGGTCTGGTTCTTCTGTTGACCTGTGGGCAGGATGTGGCACTGGAGGCAGCGCCAGCGGCTGATGAGGCAGAGTAGGATGAGAGCACTGCACTCATGGGTGTCTATCACGGCAGGTTTGCCTACAAGGATGAGTATGAGAAGTTTAAGCTCTACCTGACCATAATCCTGCTTCTGGGTGCTGTGGCATGCCGCTTTGTCCTTCACTACAGGTAAGGGGGCATGGTGGTGTGTGGGGGAGGGCATAGGGATACGAGGAAGGAGTCCCTGAGGAGACAGTCTTTTCTGTTTCCCAAGCCTGTGGTAGGGAAGGACCAGCTCTGACTGCCAAGATGGGAGGTAGCATATTCCTGCCCACCTCTCAAGCTCCATGGAATAACTGCTGGCAGGGCCTCATTCTATCGTAATTGACAGAGTCTAGTGCAGTTTATATATACACTGGAATGTTTCACAACCTTAACATGGAATATAACACTGACATGCTGTAGCATGGATGAGCTTTGACAGCATCATGCTAAGTGAAAGTCTCCAGGTACAAAAGGCCACATATTGTATATATCCAAGGAGTGAAATGTCCAGAAGGGACAAGTTCAGAGACACATAGTGGGGGTAGAACTTGCCAGAGGAAGCAGGAATGGGAAGTGAATTCATGGACACCAGAATTTTCCTTTTGATAATGACAGAATGCTCTGGAATTAGTCAGTGGTTTAACAAAATGAATAGAAGACACCAAATTACATCTTTTTAAATTCTAAAAATTTATTTATTTATTTATTTATTTTTGACATGGGGTCTCTTTGTAGCTGTGATTGGCCTGGACCTCATTAGTAGACCAGGCAGGCCTAGAATTTACAGAACTCCACTGCTTCTGCCTCCAGAGTGCTGGGATTAAAGGCATTTAGATTACATTCTTTAAAAGGGAAAATTTCATGATATGTGAATTAAATCTCAGTTTCATAATTAACTAATTAATAGAGCTGAGGATGTAGCCCAGTTAGGACAGTGCTTGCTTGGTATTTAAGGAGAACTTGGTTCAGTCTCCAGCACTGAAAAAGCCAGGTTTGGTGTTACACCCCTGTGATCCCAGCTCTCAGAGAGTAGAGGCAGGAGGATCAGAAGTTCAAGGTCATCTTCATTGGCCTCAAGAGAGTTGGAGGCCAGTGGAGGATGTATGAGAACCTACCTCAAAAAAAGAAAAAAAATTAATATTGATACATAGAAAGACTGATACACGCAAGGATTAGAGGAGCTATTCCAGGCTATCTGGATTTAAATCCTGGCTTTGAGACTGAATGACTAAGTCTAAGGGCAGATTCCCCATGGAGTCTTCAGTCTCTTCATTAGCTAGACAATGACATGTGGGGATATGTTTCAAATTTAATAAAAAACAGACTGAGATATCGGAGGGATCTATCTACCCACAGTCAGTCTAGGAGGATCAGACAGTGGTAACTCACACCTTTAATCCCAGGATAGGGAATATCCAGGAGTGGTGACCTGTGCCCTTAATCCCAGTAAATCTGAGTCATCTTAGTTTACTGAAGAAGTTCCTGGCTCCCAGGCAGGCAGTGGTGGTGCCACACCTTAACTGAGCAAAGAAGATATTTAAGACAGCCATAGAAAGACAGAGCAAGCAGAAGAAGCTGTGGCTCACACTGTTAGTCCCAGCACTTGGGAAGCAGAGGCAAGAGAATCTCTGTGAGTTCAAAGCCAGCCTGGTCTTCATAGGAAGTTCCAGGACAGCCAGGACTGTTACACAAAAAACTCTGTCTCGGAAAAAAACAAAACAAACAAGACTGGAAGAGGTGGGTCTGTCCTCTGATATCTCAGACTGTTTTTATTAAATTTGAAACATATCCCCACAGTGCCAATCAGCCATACTTCACAGGGTTATAGCCATTCAGCGAGCTCACACTATGTGTGAGTAGTATCAGTTTCTACCCATCACTGACTAAAAAGAGGGGAGGGCAGATGAGCTGAGCTGAGAATGAAGACAGGGAGGCCGGAGGGTCTGGTCCACTCTTCTCTCTGCCTGGGTTTTCTGCTATAAAGGAAGACAGCCAAGTATGGCTTAGGCATCTGGCCTGTGTGGCAAGGTTTATTTCCTGGCACGCAGTTCGCTGAGAGTCCAGCCGCTGGCCTGGCTACTTGGGATTTCCCAACAAAAGCCCTTGCAGGCTCTTAGTTCATGTCTGCCTGCTGCTAGTGCCTTTTTTGTGCCCCTGGGGCAAAGGCTGTGCACACAAGTAATGCTTGCTCATCTCCTTTGGAAGAGAGAGGAATTCTTGGTGGGGAGTCATAGACCTTTACATTGGGGCCTCTGGTTTCTCCTAGAGAAGCCTGTGGTATGCAGCCTTTTTTTAAGCCATGTTCTGAGTTTCACCTGGAGTCTGGATGCCCTTATTTCTCATCTTCTCTCTTTTTAAAAAAATTTTTTTAAATTTAATTTAATTTTATGTGCATTGGTGTTTTGCCATGGGTGATGGATTCCCTGGAACTAGAGTTACAGACAGCTATGAGCTGCTATGTGGGTGCTGGGAATTGAACTTGGGTCCTCTGGAAGAGTAGCCGGTGCTCTTAACTGCTAAACCATCTCTGGTTCCTCTTATTTAATTTAAATAAATATATAAATCTCTTATTATATAAATCGCTAATTTATCTCTCAGACAAAGTTTCACCAACAGGAGCACACAACATAAACACATTTTGTCTGTCAGAATGCTGCAGGACCGTGGTGCTTCTGAGTTCCAAGAAAACTCTTCTGTGTCTCTCTCACATGGTCATTGTCAGTCACTGACACTTCTCACCTTAAACCTGTCCCATTCCAGTGTGGGCTGGATGGCTAGGGAGGGAGCCTCTGCTAGAACTCGGGATGTAGGTGGAGCCAGGCAGAGATGGTGCAGGGTCTGGGTGTAGGCAAGAGGAGGCGCCCAAGAGTTAGTACGAACCCTTGGCTGTTCTGATCCTGGTTGTGTTGTCTGGCTGAGGGAAGAACTCATGCTGTCCCCTTCCCTGGGGCCTGTTTCTTCCAACTAGAGTGACAGATGAAGTCTTCAATTTCCTGCTCGTGTGGTATTACTGCACCTTGACCATTCGGGAGAGCATCCTTATCAGCAATGGCTCCAGGTAACTAAAGGCCTGACCTGTGGGGCAGTCAGTTGGAGGAACTAGAAGCCAAAGAGAAATGTTGACACCAGGGAGGGGGAGACCGTGCCTGATACTGTCCATGTGATGTCTCCTACTTTTGCTGACAAGTAACAGAAACCCTAGATCAGACTGATTTCATGTCATTAGAAAACTGTCATTTCATTAAAAAACAGGTTCACTGGGACTGATTTCAGGTAAGGCTTCACTGAGGTCTTAGACACTGTAAGTGGTGCTCAGTTTTTCTCCGTTTCTCACCCTCCGGTTCTGTGCTGTCTATTCTTTGGCTCTATATTGGGTCAACCACCCTGGCCTATGTCATCACTTCTAGCAAATGGCACAATGTCTTCTGACAAACTCACCAGCCTTGTCCCATTGCCTGGGTACAGGCACGAGCTGGACCATGTGCCTATCTCTAAACTAGTTATTGTCACCAGAGAATGCAAGGCTGTGTTTGGCCAAGGTTGAGTCCTGTGTCCATCACAGCTCCAGGGACAGACCTGACTGGGACATCACGGGAAGGAAAAGCAATCATACAGAGACACATGACACACAGAAATAACGGGGTTCAGGTGGACAACAGTACTCCAGCAGCTCAGTGTGTTTGTAATATAGAGTTGAATGGAGCTGTGGTTATTGCATACAGCTGAACAAGGAGCCAGAGATAATGCACACAGATAAAGAGGCACGGTTATGGTAGACCGCTGGACCAAGGAGACAGGTTTAGCTAATCTCAGTAGGAACAGTCTCTGTAGGGGAGCAATCTTCAGTCCAGAAATACCTGGGGGAAGAAAGCTACAGTGGACATTTTCTGCACATAATTATCATTATTCTTGGAACAGGAGGGAAGGCTTTGCTAGCGAAGGAGTTGGCTTTGCCATTTCCTTGTAGGTCTGAGGCTTGCAGGTCTTTGGCATGGTTTGCTTACATCCATAGCAGACATTGACTTGGGTCCTTTTCTGCTTCCCACACTTGAACATCACCTTCCCCTAGGTCTATGGAAGGAAGTGTCAGGAGGAGGTGGGTCCCTGAGGAACACTGTTGTTGGGAAGATGGGTGGATTTTAGTGAAAGGGGTGCAGTGTCTTCCACAAGGAAAGTAAGGGAGTGTGACCAAGGATGAGGGCCTTTAGGGTGTCGCTGGGCAGGTCATAACCCCTCTTTGGGCTGTTTCAGTGTTCTTTGAGATAGCCACCATGTCTCATCGTCTGTTTCTGAATCTAGGCAGGTTCTGGATTCAGGAAGACCCGCTGTTTTCTCATTATCTTCTGTGTGCTTTGCCTGCCTCTGAACAGAGTCTTGGATCCCAGTTAAGATCCAGGATCTAGGGGGCTGGAGGGATGACTCAGCATTTGAGAGCACTTGCTACTCTTGCAGAGAACCCTTGTTTGGTTCCTAGCACCCACAACCATCTATAACTCAGGGGATTCAATAACCTCCCCTGGCCTCTGAGGACACTGGGCACACATGTGGAGCACACACATGCATATAGGCAAAACAGCCATACACATACGGCTAAAAATAAATTTTTAAAAAGATTTTTTTAAAAAGTATTTTAAAAAGATTGATGATTTGGGGCTGGCAAGATTGCATAGTGGGTAAAGGGTCTTGCCACAAAGCCCTGACCTGACTTCAGTTCCTGGGACGCACATAATGGAAGGCGAGAACCAACTATGAGAAGTTGTTTTCTGACCCCCACAAACTCCCACTCTTAATACATATTTTAGGAGTGGTGGCGCACACCTTTACACCCGGTACTCGGGAAGCAGGTAGATTTCTGTGAATTTGAAGCCATCCTGATCTACAAAAAGCCCCCCCCCCCCAACCAAAAAAAAAAAAAAAAAAAACAAACCAAAAACCCAGGGTCACCTGTCAACCTCCACAGTCATGGACCAGCATCTCCATTTTCTGCCTGGTGTTCTCACCCTGAACACTTGAGCCAAGAGGTAAGGACAGTGCTTTCAGCAGGCCAGGGTCACAGGGGTGCTTAGGGACATGGCCTGAGGGATGCAGATGAGGTCAGCATTCCTCAAACTGTCCCCACCCTGTCCTGTCCTTGGCACTGTTACCTCTTCTGTGCACCACCAGGGCCATGAGTTCCTCACATTGTAAATCAACCCACTCCCTGTTTTATGGGTTTTTTGTTTTTTATTTTGTCTTTTGAGACAGTCTTCAGTAGTGGTCCAGGGCCCCCCCCCCCCTTTAGCTACCTAGTTGCTGGGATTACAGGGTGTACCACCACCATGCCGGGCAGCCGTTCTCCCACCTTCTTTTGGTGGTTATTGTTGAATCAGGTTCTCAACACGTAGTTCTAGCTGGCCTGGGACTCGATATGTAGACCGGGCTGGCCTTGAACTTACAGAGATTCCCCCTCTTCTGGCTGAGATTATATGCATGTGCCACCACACCTGAACCCACTCCCACTCCCTTTTTTTAACTTTGTGGTTACCTGTTCTTTTCCTGTCCCGTGAGCTTGCTGTCAGGCACATCATTTTCGTTGCACACATTAAGGAGCCTGGGGAGAAATGGCTTAGTGCCTAAGAGCATGTATGATTCTCACAGAGGATTGAGCTCCAGCACCCACACCCACACAACTGCCTGTAACTCTAGTTCCAGAGGGTCCAGTACTTGGGGAAAATGCACATTCACGGTCACACACATGTACATCGATTTATGGACAGACAGACATAAAGGACTGTGGAGAGGTAGTCCTTGGTAGCAGTTTTCATATTGGAGTAGTTCTTGCCCCTGTGTTTACTTTAGTATGGCTAGCTGTGGATGGGCATTACTGTAGAGAAAAGAACCAAGTTACAAGAGAGGGTACCCAGAAAGACGAGGCTCATCGGGGATATTAAAGGTGTCAGGTATGTGGAGTTCCAGAGCCACACCTCACTTTGCCTTAGTTAGCAAGAGCTTTCCTGGGTTCCTTGGAGCAGGGATGATCATCTGCTTTTGTAACGCTGTGCTTTTGGTGTGGTCTGTCATGTATGAGCCCCCATGTACCACTCATCACACACAGATTTTATTCCCTGAGCTTCAGACACTAGGTTAGACATTTTGAGATAACTCAGTTTTTGCCTCTGGGGATCACCCACAGACATTTTAAAGAGGCTTTCCCACACAATCCCATGAAGTGGAGAAATTGTTTCTCCAGGCCTGGGGGAAAGATGCCTAGACCCTGTAGACCCTAGCTTCTGGAATGATCACAGGGGCTGCGGCCAGTCTGTGGGTGGATAGGGCAAGGCAGGTGGGCAACTCTGTGCATCTTATTTTTTTTAACATTTATTTATTGTCTATGTATGTATTGTTTGCCTATACTGGGTATGCATATATAATTGTGTGCATCTTAATTTTTTTGATTTGGTTTGGTTTGGTTTGGTTTTTCAAGATAGGGTTTCTCTGTGTAATGGCCCTGGCTATCCTGGAACTCACTCTGTAGACCAGACTGGCCTTAAACTCACATAAATCTGCCTGGCAGGGTGCTGGGATTAAAGGCATGTGCCACCACCCCTGGTACATCTTAATTTTTTGCATTTATTTATGTTATTACGTGTATATGTGGGCATGCATCTATAACTGTGTATGTCTTAATTTTTTACAGCTGTTTATTTATTGTCTCTGTATGTGGGTGTGCACATGCAATTGTGTACATCTTCATTTTCTTTTCATTTACTGTCTGTAAGTGTGTGGCATGCACATGCCACTGTGTGCATGTAGAAGGGTAACCTCTGGGAGTCAGTTACCTACCTCCTCTGCCATGATGGTCCTGGGGTTGGCAACAAGTGCCCCTCCCGCTGAGCTATCCCATGCTAGTCCCTCTTCCCCCTTAGACATCACAGGCCCTGTGCAAGGCTGGTACACCCTAAGTCTTGCTGAGATGAATGAAATCTTGGCTTTTTAGTGAGGAGAGATACCTAGGAGATACTATTGGTCCTGCGACAACAGACCTGAACCACATAATCCTCCCAGAGGCCTGTTGTCCAGCATGGGCTCCTTCAAACACATTCTCATTCCTGTTTTGTACTTGGGAGCAAAATTGGAACGGAAGAAATTCAGGGAAATCAAACCTGGGGTAGTGGGGTGGGGACTGCCTTATTCTGAGATGGAGCCATCCTGGGTGACTCTGATGCCTCCCACCACAGAAGTCATTAGTTAATTCAATAAAAAAAAAAAAGTCAGCTTTCCCTTGAATTTTGCAAATGTTGGAAACCCACCTGACAAGGAGCAGATCTGAAGAGCAATTACTGTTCTCAACTAGGATGTTCAAGGAGGCAGGGGAGCAAGGCTAATAGCCCCATTCGCTGCCCTTTTCACCCTGCTTCCTTCAAAGTCCAGGCTGGCTCATCAACATCTATGGAGTGAGAAGCCTTCCTGTCATTCCCACAGAGCCAGAAAGACACTTCTGATTGGCTAGACTTGAGTCAGTTGCTGACTTCTGAGCCAGTTGCTGGCTGGAGGACTCTAGAGCCCACAGGACTCGCTCTGAGCTGTGGGTCCAGACATATTCCTTATCTCCGTTCAAATCCCTGCCCCATAACGAAATTGGAGGCCAGAATAACTAATCGGCAGTTATATTGGCTTATTCCAAGGAGCCAGCCATGGCCACGGCTTCCCCTGACTTTTTAGGGTCCATACTTACACCAAGTGTATCCAGAAAGTAACAGGCAGAGAGAGAGAGTCTGCAGTGCAGCTGGAAATCCAAAGCATAAAACCAGAAGCTACTTGGGTACTGAACAGTGAGTGCCTGGTGCACCCCTTCTCTGTATATATGCAGGCGGATGTGTCCTGCAGGGAGAAGTGCCCAGAGACTAGTACATTCTGTCCCTACATTAGAGGTACAAGTGCTACTGCCCCTGGAGCCCACAAGCTCCCTGCAAGCTGCATTTCTATAGCAAACAGGCCCAAGACTAATTGAGGTGAAACAAAGTCTAAAATTAATCGTGGTAATGGTTACCCAACTCTGTGAAAAGGATTGTATCTGAATCCTATGACAATGGAAATCGTTACATTAAACAACATAAGCAAAGAACCAGCCAGAGCCCTGGGGTGTGCAGACCACCACGGTGGTTGCTCATGAACACAAAGCTGGGGAAGAAGGTGGATTTCTAGTTTCGTTCAGTGCCACTGAGCTGTGTTTATTGGTGGCATCTGTCAGAGCTGGGTTCCGGACACAGCGAGCTGTGAAATTAAAAGCTGCTTCTCAGTCAGGTTTGTTGCCTAGGGTCTGTATCAAGCCTGAACTGCTCCCACACCAGGAGAGGGCGTTTCTCGGGGAGCTTTGTGGGGAGTAGGGCAAAGGAGCCTGAGGGGTGGCCAAGATCTGAGGGCTGGAGCATGATCTTGCAAAGCTCTGGGGAGGTTACAGGGGGACCTCTCGGTTGCTTGTTCAGCAGAAAGTCTGAGGCTCTGGCTAACTGCCTTTACTATTAGGAAACTGGAGCTGGGGTCTTGTAGATGCTGAGCAGCAAAAGGACTACCTTAGGGCTAACTGGGTTCTGAGGTCAAAGAAGTAATTGTCTTATCCTGATCCCCTCTGTCACCTCTATTTTGATGGCATTTAAACTGGCTGTTGTCTTTCCCCCCTTTCTGTAATTTTTGGTTATGTGTAGGAGTGTGTGTACTCGTGTGACTATGAGCACAGGAATGCGGGTGCCGATGGAGGCTGTACTGGCTGGTTGTATGTCAGCTTGAAACAAGCTAGAGTCATCAGAGGAAAGAGCCTCAGTTAAGGAGATGTCTTCCTGAGATACAGCTGTAGGGCATTTTCTCAATTAGTGATTAGTGGGGGAGGGCCCAGCCCGGGGTGGGTGGGGCCAATTCTGGGCTGGTAGTTCTGGGTTCTATCAGAAAGCCAGCTGAGCAAGCCATGGGAACAAGATAATAAATAAGCGGCTCCGCTCCATGGCCTCTGCACCTGCACCTGCCTCCAGGATCCTGCCCTGCTTGAGTTCCTGCCCTGACTTCCTTCCACAACAATGTGGAAGTGTAAGCCAAATAAACCCTTTCCTCCCCAATTTGCTTTGGGTGGTCATGGTGTTTTGTTGCAGCAATCAAAACTCTAAATAAGACAGAGGCCAAAGCTGTTGGATCCCCTGAAACTTGAGTTACAGGTGCCTGTGAGACACCTAATGTGGGTACTGGGACCCGAACTCAGGTCCTCTGGAAGAGCAGCAGGTGCTCTTAACCACTGAGCCATCTCTCCAGCCCCTGTTTCTTTATATTTGAGACAAGGTCTCCTTATGTTGTCCCAGCTGACCTTGAACTCAAGATCCTCCTGTTGCAACCCTCTGTGTGTTGGGATTACAGGCATGTGTCACCAGGCCTGGCTTCAGGCTACTTCTCAATAGCCACAATTCCTGGACATTATTTCATTCATTCATGTCATTACCTACTTTTGGTAGAGCTGACAACATAGAGCTCTGTCAGCCATACTCAATAGACTTTTTCCTATTGCAAAGAGCCTTAGCAATCCCTTTCCTGATGGCAGATCCTCGTGGTGCCCTCTACACTCTTCCCCCCCCCCCCCCAAAAACAGGGTCTTATTATATAGACCAGGCCGGTCTTGAACTCACAAGTGATCTACCTGCCTGTGCCTTCTGAGAAAATGAAAACCAGTCTTCTATCCCTAATGGGGTTGTGGAAGTATTTTAGGTGGTGTTGTGAGGGGAGGCCTTTGGGTGGAAGTGACATTGGGTCTGAAATCATTGGGACCCCAGAGCCCAGCAAGGAAAAAAGGGCTTAAAGTATAGCATGTACAAAGGACCTGTATCTGCCTGGGGGGCTGCCAGGAGATAACACACACTGGGCATCTTAACCAACAGACATTTCTTTCTTGGCTTCTCATCCTGTGTTCTGTCTGCCCTTTCCTCTGTGGTCTTCCTGGTCTGTCTCTTTCAGAGACACTAGGTCAAAGATAGTCGAAGGCTTCACCCTTGTGTCTTCTTACCTCTGTTACCTTTGCAGGTGCAGTCTTGCCAGAAAGCACAGCATAGGAATCTGAGCACATCATAGGCCCTAGGTAGCATCAGCCTTGGAGCATCTCAGTGCTCCTGAGGATATGTGCTCCTGAGGATATGTTCTGTAGGCCACAGAACAGGTCCCTGGGCTAATCTGCAAGGAGTTTGTTTGGGTTTCTATACCTCTGCAGGAAGAGATAAGGGGTGGTTTGAGCCCCTTCCTTATTCCAGCTCCAGGGCAGCTTTTTAGGAGGCAGAAGGGTGTCTGCATTTCTTCCTTCATCTGAACTCCTTTCCTCTTGTTCTCACCAAGAATCAAAGGCTGGTGGGTGTCTCACCATTACGTCTCCACGTTCCTGTCTGGAGTGATGCTGACTTGGTGAGTCATCCCTCCTTGGGCCCTTTGACCTCCCTCCCCGTGGAGTGAGAACGGGGGGGGGGGGGGGGGGGGGGTGGGGGGTGGGTGGGGGGGTGGGGGGGGTGGGGGGGTGTGGGGGAGGGGGGTTGGTACACAGGGAAGGAGTTCTCAAAACTACCGAGAGGAAAGCAAGTATGAACTGAAAACTGGGTTAGAGGCCTGGCTGCCAGGGTCCTGCCAAGACAGCTGGGAACTTTCTGAGGACTATTTCACAGTTTCTACTGGCTGGGGCAGAGGTGACAGAGAACACAGCACGAGGAGCCGGAGTGATCTCGAAGTCCCTTTATTCTAGGAAGGGTGATGGGTGAGACCTGGTCAGCTCAAGGACAAAGGACAGAAATCTGGGACTTTGTTTTACTTTTGAACTGTTTTCTTTCCTTTCTGTTGGAATGGAAAAAGAGGTACGAATGAGTGTCTGCCTTTATGCATGTCTCGCCTTTGTGGTTTTTTTTTTTTTTCCAGGCCCAATGGACTAATTTATCAGAAGTTTCGGGATCAGTTTTTAGCTTTCTCCATTTTTCAGAGTGAGTGCTCAAGCCCATTTTAGGGGAAGGGACCTGATTTCCTAAGGGATTTTACTGATGAGATCCCCAGAAGATATCCATCCTGGCCTATGGCAAGAAGGGAGGAGGTCCTGGTCTGAAATCTCTGTCACGTATCTCCCATTTCCAACACAGTCTTTCATACTTGTCTGAACATATTTTATCCCTTAAGTACAGACAACTCAGACAGGTAATGACCCACCAAAGCACCAACCAGATTAGAAACCTCTGGAATTTTCCTGGGCTTGCAATAGGCACTTAATAAATGCTTCTAGGAATGCAAACTATGTGGGATTATGCCGCCGGCGGCAACACGCAACATTAGCAAAGGCAGTGTGGCTCCATGCCGAGGAGAACGTAGCTGTTAAATGAGGTAGAAATACAACTGTGGTGACTTATGAAAATAAAGAAGTAGGTCACCAGGGTGCTCTCTCTGCCCTTCCGCTAGCCCACCCACTAGCCTGTTTGATAAGGACATTGGATTTGGGGGGAGTAGCCTTGAATACATTTTTCCTTGAGCCTGGGCATTGTGCTCCCCCTACAGGCTGTGTTCAGTTCCTACAGTACTATTACCAGAGAGGCTGTCTCTACAGATTACGAGCTCTGGGGGAGAGGAACCACCTGGACCTCACGGTGGGTGAGTAACTGCGCCACAGATGGAGTTGGGAAGACCCTTCCACCTCCCTGCAACAGAGGCACCTCATCAGAAGGGCATAAGACTTCCATGCCTCAAAACTGGGCTCTGCCATTTTTTACTCCACTTGTTTATAAATTCATCAGGGATCCTGTTTCAGCCACCAAGTGCTGGGCCTCAACCTTACCCTTTGAAATGTGAAATGCCTGTATTTTTTTTTTAATCTGAATTTTATAATTTAACAATATTAGGCTGGGTGTGGTGGGGACATAATCTGAAGTCCCAGCTACTCGGGAGGCTGATGTGGGAGGATCACTGGAGCCCAGAAGTTCGAGGTCAACCTGGGCAACAGAGTTGTTTTTTAAGTAGTCACACATGCTTAGCCTCTCAATTCTTCCCACAGAAGGGTTCCAGTCTTGGATGTGGCGGGGACTCACCTTCCTCTTGCCTTTCCTTTTCTGTGGTCACGTGAGTCCCTCTGTTTGTGGGTACCCGTGTCAGGGATGAGCCCTGGGAACAGAAAATCTTTGGGGCTCCCCTCCTTTAGGTGTCTGGGACGAGGTACTCACCCATACAAATATCACCCCAACCTAGCTCCCTGTTAGGATATATGTAATGGCTGAGCCTCAGAGCTTCACAGGAGTCTGAGGACTTCCCCAGTGCTTCCATCCATAGTGCAGGATGGGCCAGTCTCTCTGAAGAAGTGGAAAGCCTCAGGTACCCCCCCACCCATTCTCCCCTCTATCCCCATATCCTCAGGATCTAGAAACATTAAAGACAGAAGAGAGAGCTGGCTCTTCAGACTTGCTATGTCTGAGACACTTGTGGTTTCATGGGATTAGGGATGTCAGTGTTTCGGGTAGTTGGTCTTTGATGCTGGGGGGCCTGGTCCATCTCCCTGGCTTTCCACATGGATCTGCAGGGAAACCGATGGGTGAGTGGTGCCTGTCTCCCTGTCTCCAGTTCTGGCAGCTCTACAATGCTATCACGTTGTTTGAACTCTCCAGCCATGAGGAGTGTAAAGAATGGCAGGTACCGTGCCTACATGTGTCTGGCTGGCTTGAAGAGGGCTGGGCTGCCTTTGGGGGAGACTCTTTCAATCCCTGGTTTCTTGGTTCCGGGTTCCTGCTACCCAGCCTTCTCTGCTGCTGAGGCTTGAGAGGATATAGTAGGAAGAAATTCAAGAGCTCAGGGGGCCCCTCAGCGTTGTTGAATGAAGGATTATCCTGCTTTACCAGAACCCCACCTGAGCTTGGTCACTCACCTTATTTACCTACTTCCACAATTTGCTGGTGGCTCTATGTCTTTGCTAAGGGTCTGGGGTTGAGGTTAGAGGCAGGTTCTGCAGGGGAATTGACTCAAGCTTCTCCTTCCTCCCTGCCCCGGGTGCATCTGGATCAACCAGGTATTTGTGCTGGGACTCACCTTCCTCATCCTCTTCCTTGGCAATTTCCTGACCACACTGAAAGTCGTGCACGCCAAACTCCTGAAGAACAGGAACAAGACAAAGCAGCCATGAGCCTCCAGACTCTTGTGCCTGGGGCTCTTGGGACTTAAGACTCCTGGGCATTCCAGTCAGCACCCTGGCCACCGGTCACTGGTAGCCATGGGAAGCAGCATCTCAGGGGCCAGCAGCATCACTAGGAACAGGGCCAAGACCCTGGTCCCTGGCCAGACATGAGGAATGTGAAGGCTGTCTGTGCGCACAGTATTATACCTGCCTCGGCTCCCTATTTATAATATATTTAATGCCGGGTCTTCCCAGGTTCCCTGGAATCTGAGGCCTTCCCTGCAGCTCTGGGTAATGGCAGTGGCCATATCTGTGCCTGTCTTCCAGGGAGGGGTGGGGGCAGAAAGCCTCAGGGAACCCTTCTCTTCCTACCCCCATCATTTGAACCCCTCACTGGGGTTTAGATGTGCCTCACTGGGGTTGGCTTTAGCTGACCTGCTATTACTGTGTCCCAGGCACCGGGTGGAATGAAACTTTCAGCATCCTGTGGAGCCCCCTCCCCTGGGCCATCACCTCTGTATAAGCCCCCCTCCCAACTCCCCACCCTCTGTAATGAGGGAGTATTTAAGTTCTCAGAGAACCTGCCTGTCTTGTCTCTTGCTTTGTGTCTCCTGAAGTTACCTGTCTGCTGTCCACTGGGGGAAACGGGCACAGTCTGCTTAGGACCTAGAGATCTCTTCCCCTTGGAGCCCTGAGGGTTTTAAGGATGGTCTCCACCAGAGGGCACCCAGCTTCTGGGCTGTTTGAGTTCCAGTGGGCTCTTTCATTCAGGCTTCCTTCACAAACTTGCTGTGAATCCTTGCCATAGGACCTAGACCCAATATGACAGGAACTCAAGCCATTTGGAGGTCATTCATTCCCTGCCTCTTTCCACCTCAGAGGGTCTTGTATGCGTGGGAAGGGCTGTGGGACCCTTTGAGATTCAGGCAGCAGCAAAGGTGGACAGGCAAACAGATTCAGTGGAATGTTATGACCCTTCCCACCCATGGGCCTCAGCTGCTCGCTCAGACCCCTTCTCAACCCTAAGGGAGTTTCAGATTCTTTAGTTGTGTGATAAAAATGAGATCTCTCTGCCCCCCCACGATGAGATTCCACATAAGAATCCAGAACTTCTGTTTACCTTACAAAAATGGAAAGACCTGGCAACATTCCCAAAGGGCAAGAGCAGGCACCTGCTCCTGTTTGCCACAACCCGCCCCTCCCTCCATCCCCGCCCTACTTGTCCTTGTCTCCTGTCCTTGGTTCCCCGGTCCTGTCCTTTGCAGGTACCTATGATTGCTCCAGATTTGGAACCAGCACACTTTTCTCATTAAAAGTCCAGACAAAGAGTATTGTAGGCTTTGTGGGCTAGTCCTTTGGTAATTTCAGCCAGCAGGTGTGGAGCAAAAACTGCCATTGCATAATTGTGGCGGTTCAATAAAACTTTATTTACAAAAACAGGCAGCGGGCCACATGTGGCCCAGAGGCTATAGTTTGTTGACCTCTGCCCTACACCATAATTTATCCACAAGGCCTTAGATTCTGAGAAAACAAGAGGCCCTTGGTAGGTTCTGTAAGGGACAGCAGGGCCTTGGGACACTTGGGGAAGGGGATTAGAAGTCTCTTTCCTTGGCAACCTGACTTTGAGGGCTGAGTCAAGAGGTACTGGGACAGGCAGGCCAGCCAAGGCCATGGTTTCTTCGTGAGAGATGCTGACTTCCTCTTGGAGGCACTAAAGCCACCTGGGATACTTGGCTTGAAAAGTTCTAAAATGCAGACTCTAGACCTTCCAGAAGAGATGTCAGAACTCAAGAACCTTGCTGTCATAGACATTGGTGGCCTACAGGCCAGTTCTGGAAAACTGTTCAGTGTGGCCAGGGGTGGCCATGTCAGTTCTGAAAGGAGGCAGGGATCGTCCATTCCTGAGCCCCACATCCTGGTAGAAGCTTGACTACTTAAATGACCCAATGCTGGCCCTTGACAGATGGGGAATAGTCTAAAGAGAGAGCCCATTTGCCTGAGGCCCCTGGTGGGGGCACAGGCACTATCCGTCATGAGTCTCCAGTGGAAGTCAGCTGGCACAGGGATCAGATGGGAGGCCTGGCTGGCCTGAATATATTTTGACCTTTTTGAGAGGGTGTTTCTTCTTCCCCTGTACATGTGTCTCAGGCTAAGACAAAAGTCTTCAGTGTAGTACAGTGGGAGCAGCTGTACCAGCCCCATGTCCGGCTTGATGCCTGTGTTCTCCTGATAGGCTGGGTCCCCAGGTTCCTGGGGGAAGAGGGGATAGGCTGGAGGATGTAGCTGAGCCTATCTCAGGAACTCAGGAGACGGTGACAGGAACAGTGTGGGACTCTTGTGAACAGCATAGCATATTCACATTTGTCCACATCCTCAAGGCCTTTCTGAGTTTCAAACATGAATTGGGTTTGGAAATGGAAACACACATGGCTGGAGCAGGAAGCTGTCACACGGGCCCTCCTGCGGCTTGGGAACAAGTGCCACTCATAGGGTAGAGGGACATTGGTGAGTCTGGCACTATCATTGAACTACAGCATGAACCCAAAGAAGACAATTCCAGAATGTTCCAAGAGTCTAGCCCTAGATGCCAGGTGCTATAGGGCTCTGATGGGGTGGGATCCCAGTAGGAGCCTAGGCCTGAGTTCCTGGCTGAAATAGTTCAACTCAGGGCTGTCTGCCTCAGGGTCATAGTAGCAGGCAGATCCTCTGTTTTTTCTGTCTCTGAGCTTTCTTCAGGGCACTAAGGGCCACCTTGGCAGCTTCCCTGAAGACATCTTCCACATTCTCACGAAACTTGGCAGAACATTCCAGATAGAGTGCAGCTCGGATCTGCTCACAAGCATTCATGCCCTAGGAAGGGGTGGGGAGACACAGTATTAATTAGATAAGGACCTGGTGCCTCCTGACAGTCCCCCCACCCCCAGAGTCTAAGGAATTTGGGCTAGCTTTGGAGGCTCTCCAGAGCTGGGAAACTAACTTTGGTGGCCCACCAAAGTCTCTTTGCTGGAATGCTGGTCAGTTTGGTATCTGCATGGTTGGATGGAAGAAAGCTCTTGCTGGTCCCCACCTGTCCTCTCCCCAGCTTTCAGCAGAGGGGAGCTGAATTCTGAGAACTGGGGCTAGCCACATCTCAGGCTTCTGTTCCTTGTCAGTTCCAAACTGAGTTTTCTGGAGAAGTGAAATAATAAAAACCTTGGTTTTACTATTATTCGTGCCTATTCCTTTCTGTTTGTTTATTTGAGACAGGATCTCACTATAGCTCTGGCTGACCTGGAACTTGCTTTATAGACCAGGCTGGCCTCGAACTCACAGAGATCTACCTGCCTCTGCTTCCTGAGTGCTGGGATTAAACGTGAGCATCATTGTGCCCAGCCTATTAGTTTTTGTTTCCTTGGTTGGTTTGATTTTTCCAGACAGGATTTCTCTGTGTAGCCCTGGCTGTCTTGGAACTTGCTCTAGGCTAGCCTCAAACTCAGATATGCCTGCCTCTGCCTAAGTGCTGAGGTTAAAGGTGTAAATGCCATATTAGTTTGTTCTATTTATTTTTTTTTTTTTTTGGACGACTCGTAAGCAACTGCTAAGGCACTCTCATTGAGAAGACCAAGGCCTAAGTGGTTTCTGACTGGCTGTGGACCTGAGTGGTAGCTGGGATCCGGGCCCACCTGTGTGTAGGTGATGGGTTCCAGCTGGGCTGCCCGAAGCTTCCGAAGCTGCTCTTTATCTTTCCTCAGGTCTGTCTTGCAGCCAATGAGAACCATGGGGATCCCTCGGCAGAAATGTGTGACTTCGGGGAGCCACTGAGGAGGGAGAAAACGGTATCAGGGCAGAGGCCACCTGGAGCTGACCCCTACTATTACAGGCAGGCAGGACAATACCTTAATGAAGACATTGTCATAACTGGTGGGGTTCATGACGTCATAGCAGATAAGAATGAGGTGTGTGTTCTGGTAGGACAGGGGCCGTAGTCGATCATAGTCTTCCTGCCCTAAAACCAGAGGGGATCAGAGACATGAATCCTTGTCTGCTTGCAGTCCCTGTCGGGGCTTTGATTAGGCGGTAACCTCAAGTCATCCTTTCCTCATTTATAAAATAGACAGGACAAGGAAAGAGGGAATAGATTACATGCCATCGAGCCCATGTGCTCAGTAGACTGATAACAGAACTGTAAACTGTAGCCATTCTGCCAAGGATGGGTATGTTCCCCTCCGGTCAAGCCTGAGACTTAGACCTGGGGCTTTTGCCATTCAGATATTTCCAAGGTTCCAGCCTCCTTGGTGCTGGGGCATCTGCCTAGATTCCTCCTGCCCATTCTTGCAAATACTAATGAGGTAGGAATAGGCACACTTATCACCATGTCTTCAGAGCAGTCAGCTCCCATTGTACTTGGCACCCACCTGGGGACATGTGACAGTCCCTAATACAGCCTTCCTTAGACCCAGTCCAATCAGAACCTAGAAGCAGGGCCTGGGTGCGGCTCATACTGCTTTTGTAAAATTTGGAGATAACTTAATTTTTATATTTTTATTTTGTTTGTTTTTGGCATTTTTGGGTTTCTCTGTGTAGCCCTGGCTGCCCTGGAACTCACTCTGTAGACCAGGCTGGCCTCCAACTCAGAGATCTGCCTGCCTCTGCCTCATGAGTGCCAGGATTAAAGGTGTGCGCCACCATCACTCAGCTTGACATAGGATCCTACTATGCAGTCCTGCTTGGCTAGCCTGTAATTTGCTATGTGGACCAAGCTTCAAATTCATAGCCATTTGTTTGCCTCTGCTGGACATACCTGCCTGTATGCTGGGCACACCATCATGCCTAGTCACAGGAAACTTCTTTTGTCAGCACTTTCAAGCTTCCAGAGAGACTGCAAGGGAGACCTAAGAGAACCCTTTGTGGTGATATATTTAATAAAATCAGCCTGAAATATCAGAAGACAGAGCCATCTCTCCAGCCTTTGTTTTGTTTTGTTTTTTGAGGGAGGGTTTTCTGTGTAACACTCCTGGCTGTCCTGGAACCTGCTTTGTAGACCGACCTGGCCTTGAACGCATAGAGATCCTCTGCCTCTGCCTCCCAAGTAATGGGACTGTTGGTATGTGTCACCTCTGTCTGGTTAGTCCCTTCTAGTAGTCCTCATGTCTGTCTACATCCGCCTTAAATATCTTCCCTGCCCAGTTGTTAGAGTTAGGATTAAAGGTGTGAACTACTATTTGGTAGTTAGGCTTTGAACTCACAGAAACACAGGATTAAAGGTGTAGGTTACCATTGAGCCCCCCCATTCCTCCCATGTCGGGTGTCCCATGGTGTTGTGCCCCGCCCCCCATGCTGGGATTAAAGGTGTGAATCACCACTCTCTGGCCCTCATATTCCAGGCTGATTTTACTAAATATAAAATATATCACCACAACCCTTCTGAGCTTCAGTGTTCCTGTTAGGCTTACCTACTTGGCTATCTCTGGTAACTGCAGACATGGTACCCACACTGCTCTTCTAGAACAGCCTCCCAGAAAGCCACAATGATCCTCGATCCACTCTGAATTCAGATTTTACCTACTTCACCAGAAAGGTGGTTTCTTTTTCCTAGTCCAGGAACCGGCTGGGACCTTGAGTCAACGGTATTTTTTTAAAAAAACCTCCCAGTGAGGACAGAGCACCTTTAGAACTCATTAGTGACCCTCAGCTGCCCTTGTATAAATGTTTATGTCCATCCACTAGAAGGAACATGGAGGTCCAGGAGTCCCTCTAACTCTGGCCCCATATTTCTGGGTGATGTCAGCCTGCACTTCAGATAATATACCCTCTTGGTCTCTCATTGGCAATAGGGCACAGGTCCCCTCTCTCCAGCCTGGCCTTAAATCCTCAGCCAGCTCCACCAAAGTCATGGGCAACATAGACACAAGTTCAAACCTCAGCTGTGTCCCTCACTGCTGTGTGACTTAGACAAATCACCGTGGGAGATAAGTTTCAGCCAATAAAAAATTTTTTTCACTTAAAAATTTTTATTGGCTGAAAGTTGCTTTTTTTGTATTTTTAAGGCAATTTTAAAATTTGAATATATTTTGATCATTTTCTTCCCTTTCCAACTCACACAACTTTTAAGTTCTCAAAAAACAAAAACCCAATAAAACACCACCCAAACAAAACAAGAAAACAAAACCACCCCCATAAAAATGAGTTAGACCCAAATAAAGCAAACATACAGTCGATAAAGTCCATTCTATATGGGTCAACAACTCTTGAACATGAGGCCTGTCCTGGAGTGGTTGATGCACCCCGGGTCGCTCTATTGGGGGAAATTGATTTTCACTCCCAGAAAGTGTAAGTGATAGTTCAATTGTTAACCTTTACCCTTGTGGTTAGTTTTCATTCTTTTTTATTGTCTTAATTGATTTATTGGGGCCGGAGAGATGCCTCAGCAGTTTAGAACACTCCTTTGCTCTTCCAGAGGCTCCGGTTCTGTCTCTAGCACCCACATGTCGGCTCACTCAAGACCATCTGATATTCCAGTTTCAGAGGATCCAAAATGCTACTCTGATGTCTGGAGGTCCCCAGACACACTTGTGGTACACATAGTGCAGGCAAAATGCTGCTACAGATAAACGTCCCACCTTTTGTGGGACATCAGGGCACTGGCTCAGGATGTTCCTTCACATATGACCCTAGACAGTCTTCTCTCTAAATCTGTCAGTGTCTTTCTAGGCCTGTGTATCCAACAGTGCAGTTTCCAGCCCTATGTGACTATTTGAATGTCAACTAATTAAGAAAACATTGAGTTCCTTGGTTGCACTAGCTATGTTTTAGGTGATTAATTGCCATGCCAGGCTGTTGGCTGTCACTATAGGGAGCCCTATACACAGCTTGGATATGTCCATTTATTGCTAAGTGACCCCATCACCCCCATACCATTCTTTTCAAACTACCAATGGCACTTTTTTTTTTTTTTTTTTTTTTTAAGACAACATCTCATTATATAGCCATGACTGTGACTGTCCTGGATCTAACTATATAAACTAGGCTGGCTGAACTCACAGAGATCCATTTGCCTCTGCTTCATCACCTCACCCAGCTTCCAGTGGCTTCTTATGCTACTTTTTCCCTGATCTCCTGCAGTCCTTCAATAAAGCCACCTGCCACTTGGCTGCTGAACAGATCTTAATACAATACTCTGGTTCAGCAGCAGCACTCAGTGGCTCCCGAGTCCCTTACTGCTTCCTGAGTCCCTTACTGCTTGACACGGGTTTGTTATACAGATCATGCTGACCTGGAAGGTGGGGTGGTTCTCCTGCCTCTGCTCTCCTAGTTCTGAGATTATGGGCATATACCACTCCAAACAGTTATTTGTTATTTTGTTTGTACACACCCAAACCATATTATTATTATTTTTTTACAGTATCCATCTCTCTGCTTTTGCCTACATCTTTTGCCATTTTTTAAGGATTATTTATTTCTTATGATTTATTTAACTTTATTTTATGTGCATTGGTGTGGAGGTGTCAGATCCCTAGGAACAAGGGTTACAGACAGTTGTGAGCTGCCATGTAGGTGCTGGGATGCTGATGGCCAAGTCAGAGGAACGGCAGGTGGCAGCTGACTTCAGGTGTCAGTCCACTCACCAGAAAGAGGAAGCTCCCTGATGGGTGAACCTCAGACAGGCGAGGCCTGAGACCACAGACCTCAGAATGTCTTTTGCTCTGCTGTGCTTTTACAGGTTTGCCCCGCCATCTTTTTCTGAATAGGTCTGGGGAGATCCCCACTGCCTGTAATGTAGTGTGTTTATCTTACGGAAAGAATCCTGTTCTACTGGGCATCCTTACCCGTGGATTATTATGAAGATGATTCCTTCCCAAGATGTACTGTCTGACTGATAATAATAATGTTAGTTTCTACAAAGTTTTGATGATTAAAAATATAAACAAGGAAGTGTCACACAGCCACAACACTTGAGTTTCTATTGAGCCATAGATGGTGGGTTAGGTTAATGCTTAAGAAAAACAATTGAGTCCCAGTTAGCCCAACTCGCTTCAGTTCTTTTAACCTTACTGTTGGGAAATGTGTTCGCACGTTTCAGAATTCGTAACAGCTGAAACCAAGCTTTGAAAATAACTGAGTTAGACTAAGAATTTCTTCTTTGTCAAATAGCTTTGAGAGGAAAGCCCGAGAAGGTCATCTAAAGTTTTAGAAAAGCACATAGTTGAATGAGGAACTCTTGAGGGCCAGGAAACAGGAACAAAATCGGCCCAGTTATTACTAGCTGACACACTTTCCTGGCTAGGATTGGTTGCTGACCAAAGGTGATGATTAATTCATTATACCCATTTTTGCCCTCCATCTCCTGATAGAAAAAGCTACTGATGGGTGGGTATGCACCCTACAGATGTAAAGTAGAGCTGACTGATTGTTTTTCGTATATAAAAGTTTAGGTTTGTGATTCCTTATAAGATTACCTTTTAAGATAAGTAATAGAATAATTGGACCTTTCTTTGTAACTTCAAAATGCAGCCTGCCAGTAAAAGACCTGACTGAGAAGAATGAATATCTTGCTTGCTCACATGGTTAATCTATAACACGTTGCTTGCCTATGAATGTACGTGTTCTTGGATAATTATCTTTCACCTGTAATACATCAAATGTTTAGTTATGTAAGGGATATGGAAAACATGCTGGTTTTTTACTGTGTGTTTTGTGTTTATTGTAATCGTTCTCTTGAAAACCAGACTGTAACCACATGGAAATTTTTATATTGCCTGAAAGATTTTGCTGGGGTGTATAAGCCGTAAGAAAAAGAATAAAGATAGAGTTAAAATGGACTAAGAGAAAAACATCAAGAATGAGAGACTTAAAATGAGCTGGGTGGTGGCTCACTCCTTTAATCCCAGCACTCTGGAGGCAGGGGCAGGTGGATCTCTGTGAGTTCAAGGCCAGCCTGGTCTGCAGAGTGAGTTCTAGGACAGCCAGGACTGTTTCTCAGAGAAACTCTGTATGGAAATGAGAGGAGGGGAGAGAGAGAGAGAGAAAGAGAAAGAGAGATGGAGGAAGAGAGAGAGAGAGGGAGAGAGAGGGAGAGAGAGGGAGAGAGAGAGAACACATCAAGAAGGAAAAACAAGAATGTGTTGTAGAATATTATTTGAAGGTGTGTTACTTTTATGTCGTATTTGTTTAACTCTGTGAAGCTGTGTTAACTTTGTCTAAAACACCTGATGGTCTAATAAAGAACCGAATGTTCAATAGCAGGGCAGAGAAGATAAATAGAAGGAGAACTCTGGGGGGGGGGAAAAGAGATGGAGGAGGGAGGAGAGAGATGGAGGAGGGAGGAGAGAGATGGAGGAGGGAGGAGAGAGATGGAGGAGGGAGGAGAGACAGGTGGAGATGGGAGAAGGAAGAAGTAGCCAGAGAAGGAGGACCCCAGGGACTGGCCACACAGCCACATGGCAAGCCAAGGAGTAAGACACAAAGAAAGGTGTACAGGAAGAGGAAAGCAAAACCCCAGAGGCAAAAAGATAGACAATTTAAGAAAAGCTGGCCAGAAATAAGCCAAACTAAGGCGGAGCATTTTCACTAAGCTCTGTGTGTGATTTATTTGGGAGTTGGGTGGCAGCCCCCCCCCCCCCCCCCCCGAGCAAAAAGAACCAGTAACAAGAATGAGAGAGTTAAAATGAGTTAGAGAGAAAATGTCAAGATGAGAAAAGAAAATCACCAGGAAAATAAAGAATAGAAAATACAAAAGAATAAAGAAAAGGTCTGAAGGAGACCATCAAGAGAGGAAGTGTTTTTCCCTAAGCTTCTGAATTTCCTTTTGAGCTCTGAGCTGTCTGGAGGCTGCCCCATCCCCTATCCCCATGCAGTAATATAGGGAATTGAACCCAGGTCCTCTGGAAGAGCAGCCAGAGCTCTTAACTGCTGAATCATCTCTCCAGCCCCTATTTATTTTATGTAAGTCTTAGATACTGAAGTGACACCATGACCAAGGCAACCTTTTGTTTTTTTGATACAGGGTTTCTCTGTGTGGCTTTGGAGCCTGTCCTGGAACTCGCTCTGTAGACCAGGCTGGCCTTAAACTCACAAAGATCTGCTTACCTCTGCCTCCCAAGAGTGTTGGGGTTAAAGGCGTGAACCATCACCGGGTGACCAAGGCAGTTTTTAAAACAGCATTTAATTGGGGGCTTGCTTTGGTTTCAGAGGCTTAGTTCGTTGTCACCATGGTGGGAAGCATGGCATTGCTCAGGGAGGCAAGGTGCTAGACAAAAAGCTAAGAGGTCACACCTGATCTGCAAGTTGCAGGCAGGGTCTGGTGAGGGCTTTTGAAACCTCAAAATCCACCTCCAGTGGCACACCTCTTCTAACAAGGCCACACCTCCTAATCCTTTTCAAACAGTTCCACTAACTAGGGACCAAGTTTTTAAATATAACCGCTAGGGGGGCCATTCCATTTAAACCATCACAGTGGGTACCAATGTTTTGCCTGCATGGATGCATGCATGTGTATCATGGGTGTTCCTGGGGTATATATCGAACCACCTAGAACTAGAATTACAGATGGTTGTAAGCCATCATGTGGGTACTGAAATCCTAAACTGGGGCCTCTGTAAAGCAAATGCTCTAAACTGCTAAGTTATCTCTCCAACTCCAGAGTATTTTTTTAAATTAAGATTTATTTTTATTTTGTATATGTGTGTGTTTACCACGTATTTCTTGCATGTACACACAGTACCCAGAAGCTAGGAGAGGGCATCAGATCCCTGTAATTAGAGTTACAGACAATTGGGAGCTGCAGTGTGGGTGCTGGGAACTGAACTTGGATCCTTTATTAGAACAAAAAGTGCTCTTAACTGCTGAGCCATCTAACCAACCCCTAGTTTAGATGTTTGCCTATTCATTATTAAAGGTTCTGGAGAGGTTTCTCAGTGGTTAAGAGCACTTGCTGCTCTTATAGAGGACCTGGGTTCAGTTCCCAGCTCATCACTACCTGTAATTCCAGCTCCTGAAGATCCAGTGCTGGATTCTAGAGATACTTGCACTCACGTGTACATATCCACATACACATACATACATAGATACCAAGCATTAATTCAAAATAAAGAAGATAGTGTTTGCTACTTTTGCAGAGAACCCAAGTTCTGTGCCCAGCACTCACATGGCTCAGTCGTCTGTAACTCCAGTTCCAGAGAATCTGATGCCCACTTTTTACAGGCACACATGTGCTGCATATACATAACATGCAGGTAAACACTCATACACATAAAAATAATTCTTAAAAAAATAGATGTCCTTAATTACAACCCAATATGAAAGGGAAAGTATAATTACAATCAACATGCCATCTTTGGATCCTATGTCCACAGAAGCAACTTCCACTAGAGACGCGCAGAAACACTGTATCTGTACTGAACAGACTTCTTGTCATGTTTCCTAAATAATACAGGCAGCAACTCTTTATATAGCACTGATACTGTATCATGAGTGACAAGTGGGGGGACTGGGAGCCCAGGGGGTTGTTACAACAAGGTTTCTTGGCCCCTGGTGGCCAGAGGTCCAGGCCCACAGACCTGCTGCCCCAGACCCCTTAGCTGCCTGTCATTGCTCAGGCCCCCAAAAGTGACTCAGACACATATTAATTTCATGCTGTTTGACCTATGGCTCAGGCACATTGCTAGCTAGCTCTTTCATCTTAACTCAACTCATTCTCATTAATCTGTCTGCTCCGTGGCCAGTGGCTCACCTGTGTTCTTTACATGTTTCTTCTTGGGCAGCTGGCTCAATCTGTCTCTGACTCCACCCTTCCTTTCTTACCTATTCTGATTCCCCACTACTTCTTCTATGGTGCCTGTCATGGGCCAAAACAGCTCCTTTATTTAAAGATTGATATTCACAGCATACAGAAAGACATTCCCACATCATCTCCCTGTTTCTTTCTAATCAAAAAGGAAGGTTTCAATTTTAACATAGCGAAATTACATATAACAAAATAGCTACCAAGCAAGAATTACAGTTACACTATCTAGTCTATTTGTATTTAACAAAATTAAAGAAAATACTCTATCATCTACCTTATCTTTATGAATCTAAAGTTTCATATCCAATATAACTTAAAATAACCAAGAAAAACTATATCTATCTAATCTTCAACTACATCAAAGACCACAGAAGGATATATTTACCCAAGTAAACCGGAAATGAACGCAACTTCCAAAATCTAGAAATGATAGAGATGACTCCTATCTGCCTGGACAATCACCCAAAGTTCCTTTATAAAGTTGGGGCATCCATCTTCAGCCTACAGGCCCAGAGACACTTTTCATTTCAGTGAAGCAGGAAATCTGCTCTGCCCATTCTCCGAAAACCGTATTGTAACAGGAGGTGTGTAACGATAATGTGACGATGTGTCATAGGGATTTTTTTTTTATAAGGATCTTGAATTTGAGTCTCTATGGGGGTATGGATAGGGATCTTGGAACCCATCCTTTGTGAGTACTGAGGGATGACTGTACTCAGATTTCATATACACGGTCTTAGTTTCACAGATAAGAAGCAACTTGCCTAAAGCCACTTAGTTAGGAACCAACCCCAAACTTTTTAAGTAGAATTAATACAAATTAATGGCTTTTATTTTGTACTGTGTAATGACAGGCTCTGGGACTCTTAAGTTGTAGATGGGGTTAGGGATGGTGTGCATAAGTCTGGTAGAACAAAGATTTTCATTCTCTTCCAAAATTTTGTCTAGAGGATTCTACCAACAGTTACAAAATGAGGTCCAGGTGTAATGGCTTTGAAGGGCACCGCCTCTGATAGACCCTCCCTGCTCTTGCTATGTCTTCCAAGTGTGTCCCATTCGGCTTGTTTCAGACAGGTTCCTGTTTTCTTGTCTGGCATGAAGACAAGGCACACTGTGAGGGCAGAGACTGACCACCGCTAACCTTACTAATTTTGGGCCCCCAGGAGACGCTCAGGAAATACTAGCTAACTGTTGGCTTGTGGGGGTTCAAGTGGCAGCAGAAATGAGGGCTGAGATGTACTGGGCTGAGCAACTACAACTTAGCGATCTGGGTGGAGGTGAGGGCGGAGTCAGGTTATGGTGGGTGGGAGGAAGAGGAAACAGTGGGCTTAGAGTGTTCACACACACTGCCATTGCTGTTCCCTCTTCCAGAAGGTTCTCTTAGCTGATGTTCCCTCTCTCTCTCCTCCCACCCACCTCTCTCTATCTCATTCTCTTGTTACCTTTGGGTCTATGTAGAAATGTTATCTCCTCCAGGAAACCTTTCTCAACCACCCTGAAGCAATGGCCTTTTGATGTCCATCTGTTCCGTAACATGTTTCTACTTTTCTTTTGCTTTAAGATACACCTTACTATCTGATGTTGTATTACTTTGCTCCCCAGGTGGGGGGCTACTGCAAGCTTTGGAAGTAGATGAGCTCAATCAAAAGTGAGGAAAGAGAGAAAGCCAGGTCGGTCCAGCGCTGTGCCCTCACAACCCTTTGGTGGTGTTTGTGATTCACATCCTGGGACCCACGTTAATCCAAGCAGCACCCGGGAGGTAAACTGGCCAGGAAAGTTCTTGTTTAAGAGCCTAGGTGGCTGAGAGGAACACCCCTGTCAAGGTCACAGTTGGGCAGTGCCAGACAGCTCAGTCCTCACTGCCAAGGTCAGCTGCCTGCCCAGCCACTTTAAAAGCACCTAGAGGCCTCCACAAAAGCTCTCCCACTTGGAATGAACTGCACCTCAGCTTTCTTATCTGTGACACGGAGCTTAGCTGTAAAAGCAGGCAAGTCTTCAGGACAGTGACTACAGGTTACTTAACAAGAGTAACATTTATCTGTGAATGCCTACCCTCTCAAAATGCCTTTTTAAAACTTAGTTTTGGGGGCTAGAGAGATGGCTCAGTGGTTAAAAGCACTGGCTGCTCTTCCAGAGGACCCACAGCACCCACATAGCAGCTCACAACTGTAACTCCAGTTTCAGGAGATTCCACACTTTTACAGATATACATGCGGGCAAAACAGGAATTCACATTAAAAAAAATAAATTATTTAAAAAAAACCTCAGTTTTGTAAAACTGTGTGCATTAATGAATGGGTCTGTGCACTGGAGAATATGGGTGCCTGTAGAGTCCAGAAGAGGGTATTGGATTGCTGGACTTCCAGGTAGTTGTGAGCCACCTGACATAGGTGTCAGGCAACAAACTGGGGTCCTCTATAAGTATAGTAAACACTCTAAATCACCGAGCCATTCCTACCCCTTCCCTCTCCATGCAAAACAGGTTATCAGATGAATTTACCATTCCACACAACCACCATATGAGATAGGTGCCAATTACCTATCTTTTCCAGCCAGAGAAACCAAAATACAGACAGGTGAAATGACTCATTCCTCACGACTAATCAGAGGCTGTAAATGATAAAGGGTATTTGGGTTCTCTTTGTTCAGCCTACCCCAACAGGCAGGGAAGAACTTCATTCTTTTTTATCTGTGACTTGGAGCTGTAAAAGCAGGCAGGTCTTCAGAACAACTACCACAGGATGCTTAACAGAGTAACATTTATTCACCTGTGATAGCTAATCTTGGTTGTCAACACATCTGGGAATGGGAACCTTGGTTGACAATTACCTCCATCAGATTGGCCTGTGGGCATGTCTTTGGTGCACTGTCTTGATTGCCAATTGATAGAGGGGGACTAAACCCATCGAGGGTGGTCCCACCACTGAGCAGGTAGTCCTGGGCTCTAGAAAAAAGACAGCTGAGCAAGCCAGTAAATGGCATTCCTCCATGGTCTCTGCTTCGGTTCTGTCTCGAGTTTCTGCATTGGCTTCCTTCAATAGACCATAGCCTGTAAATAAAAATAAGCCTCTTTTTTCCAAAGTTGCTTCTGTAACAGCAACAGATTCCCAAATGAGGCCAACACCCCAGCTCTGGCAGGTGTGACAGGGAAAATGGCCTAAACAGCTGTCTCAAGAAAAAAAAAAGGGGTCTTTGTGAGGGAATGAGGAGCCATCTTAGAACCTATTTCCCCCTCACGCTTTGCCTGGCCTAGCTTTTCTTAGGATTCAGTGTGGGCCTTTCATGAACACAAGAAATTTGAGCTGGGCAGTGGTGGCACATGCCTTTAATCCCAGCACTCAGGAGGCAGAGGCAGGCAGATCTCTGAGTTTGAGGACAGCCTCATCTACAGAGCAAGTTCCAGGATAGTCCAGGCTATACAGAGAATCCCTGTCTTAAAAAAACCAAACAAAATAACAAACAAAAAAGTGAAGGAATTTAGGTACAGCTGCCTCATCTTCCCTGGAGGGTGGGTACCGGCCACCCTCTCTGGACTGAATCAGGTATGACTTAGAAACACATTCTGGAGCCTAGTGCTTCCCTTCCTATCTCTTAATTCCCTTATCTGGGAGAGGAGTGACCAGCAGTGCCCTGACTTAGGAAACAAAGGGTCTGGGCAGAGGTGTGACCGCTGCTACTGTGGTTACTACTCAAACAGAAACTTCCAAGGTAGGTTAATGAGCTGGGTGCAGCTCCAACCCCGAATCTCTGGGCCCCTTAAGGGGGCCTCCCATCCACTAAGTTGGTCTGTCATCTTATTTTGCTCATGAAGATGCCAAGTCACCTGCTGATAACCTCCTTAAACATTCCCTTGGTTCCACTGAGGAATGGGGCTGTGGGCTAGAGCTCCTCTGAAGTCCCGCCGATTTTCCTGCTGCTAGCAGTTTGTGAGGAAGTCACTCCAACTGCCTTATTTCCTCTGGGGAGTGGGGCTTTCCCTTCATAATGTCCCTTTACTGGTCAGGCTTCCTAAAGCCTAGAGCTGTGCTGAAGAGTAGCATGTCACCAGGACACAGTGCTCCCCAAATCTGCTGGAGGCCAAGAGGTGACCCGTTTTAACCATCGGTCAAAGAAGGGGTGTTGGCAGCATGCAAAGGAGAAGCTGCTGAAGGAGGAACCCACTTTTACTAGCTTTGTTAGGGTCTCTCTGCCCTCCCCTTCCCTTCCTAGTGACAGGAAGAGACAGGAAGTCTCCATCCTGACAAGTGACAATGGTACCTGACTTGGCTTACTCTAGGCCTGGAGTGGTCCCAGCTGTATGGGGACCCTCTTGTCTTGACTCCTTGTTTAACTGCTGTTTCCCCCTAATTTTCCTATCCTCTCTCACACAGGTTAGTTCCTCATGCTTCTGCACCCCTCTAACAATAGAGGAGACTCTGGGTGGTGTCTGAAAGTCCCCACTGCCACTATGACACCACCCCTCTGCCTAGGAACCTTTTGGTCTCACCACAGCTTCCTGTCTGAAGATGTCAGGGCTCAGGGGAAGCTACTAGAGTTGTGGGTGCTAGGGCCCCACCCCCTCTACCTCTTAAGCACTCAGTTAGGGCTGTGGTGTCTCTGCTTCCGCAGGGTGGGAGCAAGTAGCCAGAGAGGCCTTACATGTGGGCCCTGTGGGCATCGACAGAACACTGCTATCCTTCCACTTTTGGAAAAAAAAAAAATCAGCTTTGTGGGGTCATTCCTGTCCCATAACTCTGATTAGTGCTGACTGGGAAAGCAAGCCCCTCCCCCCAGCTCTAGAGCTTTCTATGGCATTCACTAGACTCATTTCTAACTCAGTCACTGCCCTCACCCCTTAGCCTCCACTTTAGTCTAGACAGATACTGACCATCATTTCTTCCCACATTATCAAGGCCCAGCCACAGGTAAAGCTGACTCATCTCCCTGATAATAAATTCATTTACTCCACAGTCACTGCTTAAAGCCTCCTCTGACAAACACTGGGCACACACATGATCCAGCCTCATAAGCATACTGTCACTGGCCAAGAAATTTCCTCCAACCTTTAGGACTTTCCCCAGCTACTCTTCAACACAGCTCTGGGACTTAGGAATCCTGCTCTGAAAAAAAAAGAACAGTGGATAGTCCTTGAGACGGCATCGGCATCTAGATTCTCTACAGAAGGAGCTGGGACCATGTGTGATACTGCATATGCCTCAGATGACTAGGCAGGAGAATGGGACATCGGAGGGCAGCATGGACCAGAGGAACAGAAACCCTGTCTCGAACACTACGTAGTTCAGTAGTGGGGCTGAGTACACACAGGGTCTGGTTTTCAGCCCTCACACAAAATTAACAAAAAGTCTAAAGAAGAGTATGTGCTGAGCTGCCCAATAGCCAGTCCCTGTGCTGAATCAAAATATGAATTTGATTCTTTTGACTATTTTTAGCTCTGATAAAAGATGAAGAAAATGAGGTTCAGATACCCCCCCCCCCCCAACGCCACAACTAAGCGGAACCAAACCAGGGTCTAGGTCTGACTCCCGGCAGGTAACAGCAAGTTACAAAGTCTCCACACCATGCTTCTTTTGACAGTCACTGGGATCTCCCTCCATCCCTCAGTAGCCTCTTGGAGCAAACCTGTCCTTCTACCCAATAGGAGCTTTCTGAATCTTCATATGACACTATCACCTGACATGCCCTTTGGGCTTCTTCCCCCTTCCCCCTCAGACAATGACCAAAATGGTTTCCGCACTGGTCTGATGGAGGAAATGATCCTGAACAGGGAACTTTGGGATGTGACAGGAAAGACTGATGGGGTGAGGGGAGACTCCCTGGCCTCGTGCAATACTTCTGTTCAGGCAGTACTTCCCCCAAAGTGTGTCCAATGGGTCTGCCCCTCCCTGGCTCCTGGATCCGTGGCAATGTGAAAGTAAGTTTTCCAGGCAGACTTTTACTGCTCTCTGGGCCACACCTCAGAATTCCTTCCTCACACACCTGGGGTTGGAGAGGCAGGTGAGTGGGGAGCCTCAGTGAGTCACTCAAAGGGTTAGGGAGTCTCTCCAGTAGAACTTGCCCACTACAGGAATGAGGTAGAGGTCTGGGGTGGACAACCCCCTCCTGATGATTTTCTTCAGGGAGAGCTGTGGTGGGAGAATGCCTGGATTCGGGCTCCATTTAAGATCATGTTACCTCACGAACACAGGGACGGACTAGCAGAGAAGGGGCACTCCGTGACAGTGACGTGTTTCTACCCAAGTCACTAGATACTGAGTCACCTAGCTGGGTGAGGCTCCACCTGGTCCAACCTTTACCCTGCAAAGCATATGATGCCCCAAAGGGAATCCCAGTGTTTGTGGACTATGAACAGAAGCCCTTTCTTTGAGGGGTTGGCAGTAGTAGACAGAATCTTTATTCTGACCCATTTCCTAAACTTTAAGTTCTTTTCTACGTTGTCTGTTTCTTCACAGAAGAACCAAGAAAACTCAGAACAGACTATGGCCCTAGGATCCCAGAAGCTGGGGACACAGGAAAAGGTTCACTCACAGGACCCTGGGGTCTCAGCACAGATGTGCCAGCCATAGAATCTTGGAGTCATAGCTATAGTCTAAAGCCTGCTAACTTCCATATAGGACCCAGAAACACAGCCCATTGGAATTCAAGCCCCGGGGGACTTAAATCAAAAACCATGGTAAGGAATTCTGCAACCCTGGGAGGTAGAAGTACAGCCCACGTTTTCTTAGAACCACAGGAGAGTTGTGAACAAGGCAGGAGAACAGAACATAGCTCTAGGGGGTTGGGGGTGGCTCAGAGTTCACCTCAACCTATTACATCCACTTAAAGCTGAGAAGGCACAGGTCCTTTTGGTTTGCGGGGCCTCCCAGCCAGCAGCACCCTACAGAGACCTTCTGACATGTTAGGGTGTCAGGAAGGGAATGCCCCAACAAAGTGGGGGAAACCCTTGGGGATGACCACGGGCTCTGGTGCACTCACCAGCAGTGTCGTACAGGTTCAGGGTCACCTCCTTGTTGGCCACTGTCACATTAGCCGTGTACTTCTCAAACACCGACGGGGCATAGTGCTGTGAGAGAGGGGGTCGGGTTGATCTTGTAAGGGGTGCAAAGCAGGCCCAGAGTCCCAAACAGATCCCTCCCCCACAACTGTCAATCCATACAGCTCAGACCTAGCAAACCACCGGGCTCAGGGCTACGTGAAGGAGACACTCAGGACTACATGGTCCAGACCTTGGGCCTGGGTCCAGGCTGGAGGACATCCCTTGTTCCCAAGCCCATTCTCATCCCTCCTACCAACTACAGGGCCTCACCTCGGGAAAGGAGCCTTGGCAGTACACCATGAGTAGCGACGTCTTGCCACAGCCACCGTCACCTACAATCACTATCTTCAGCTCCTTCTTTGCCGAGCTGGGGGCGGCGGCTGGGGCCGGAATGCCTGGGGTGTCCATAGCCCAGAGCCTGCAGCGCTGGATGCTGCGCTCTGGCCAGAGCCCAGTTGAGCGACAGGGCGGGGGCGGGGCCACGAGGCTCCGCCCTCAGGCCGCAGTAGCCACCTCTGCCAGGCAGCCTCCCGGGTTCACCTCCCTGCCTCAATTACTCTCTGCTATGTTCCCACCTTTGGTATTTTTCTCTCGGTCCCCGGGGAAATGAAAAAAACTGAGGAACCGGATGCTGAACCGCAAGCGCAGCGCATCCCCATCACCATGCGTCTCTGCACACTCTCAGCGGTTTCTGCCTCTTCAAACCGACAGCCCTTGATTGGCAGGCTCCGCCTTCTGGCGAGGTCCCTTTGATTGGCCGGCTCTACCCCTATAGAGACTCCTTGATTGGCGGTCTGTACCTGGCACCCGAGTTCGCATCCAGCCCTTGCAGCTAGTCGGCCAAGTGTAGACTGTTTACCTCAGTTATAGCCATGGTCGACCGAGAAGACGCCAGAACGTGGGTTGTGTGTGTTCATGTAGTGTGAGCCTGGCCCTCCGCAGTGTGGGAATATTGTAATCCTGCGCTCCTCCCCTTCCCTCCCCACTCCTGTTGACCCACATCGTGGAACCGTGGCGCCCCCTACCGGGAAACGCCTTCTGCAATGACTTCAAATGAACAGTTTCCAGGGTTGGCTGAAAATACATTGGCAGTATTGTGCAAGGCTCAGAGGGATGAACCTAAGCATGACACTGTCGCGACTGTAACAGGTCATGCTTGGAACTTTGGAAACTCATAATCCTCATATCCATCAAGAAGTGTTCTGATGTCCTCTGGCTCTATGTTCTTCATCACAGTAATTCCACTACCATTCAAATAGCTGTTGGCTGATACAAACAAGTACTAGGGATACAGTAGGCTGATGTCACTGTGATCCATCCCTTTACTGCTCCTATGACCTGAGGGTCCACTTCGTAAAGCAGGCCAGTGGTCACGGGGTGGTTATACTGGGTACAGTTGGGCAAAGGGTGATAGCAGTAGGCGGGCCTGGGACATGGTAGGAGTGTGTACGATCCTCGTATCTGGAGTCAAGCTCATTTCTTCAAAGAGTTTGGCAGGGCTCAGGGATCCTCTTGACCCTCCTCACCCTGAAGAGACCTAATTTTTAGTTCTCGGTAAACATCAGGAAATTTCACTTTTTGGAGTAAACTACCCGGGAGGCTCCATGCCTCCATAAACGCCAGGTGGTTTCTTGTTTCCCCACCCCCTCCCCTTTCCTCCAAGAGGTGCAAGGCAAAGCCGTATCACCAGAGGGCAGCAACGACCGGCCATGGAAACCTGGACCAACTGTGGGGCAGAGGTCCCTTCTAGTCACTGAATCAAAGGCCCTTTAGACAAATTTTCAGCCACTCGTTCATTTCTCTTTTTTTTGCAACTTGTTTATTGAGAAGCAACCATGTTCCTACCAGGGAGGAACTGTGGAGAAGAGAGAGTTCCCAGCTTGCTTGGAACTCAAGATCAATTTTGAGACAGCTGACAGACCAGGAAAGGCTATTTGTTGTACTAGGTACAGCTGGGCAGAGGCTGAGCCAGTTGAAGTGGGAAGAGGTGCCCAATTTGAGCAAATGTACTCCAGCTAGAAAACCCTCTTCAGGCTTTCAGCGTGGAGGAGGGAGGCAGGTCCAAGTAGTTGTCAAGTGACGGGCTAAATCTGGGAGGGCATGAAGGCTAGTTGAAGGTGAAGGACTACAAAGAGACTCTACAACAGAGCAGTCCTGTCAAAACCAAGGCGGGGAGGAGGTGCTGGGCCGTACCTTAGTGCCTCTTTGGGGATGGTAAAAGGGGACAGCATGCCAGAGGCAAGATTCCCTAGAGAAGGTAGAGCAGGCCACTCCAGGAAGAGGTTTCGAGTGAGTTGGGACCCACTTACCTTTGCAGGGATTCCAGGTTTCTTCTCCCAGGCTTCTTTGGGCTTGGTCCTGGGCCCAGGAGGTTGGCTGGCTGCATATGCCAGGGGAAAATTTACTTAGAAGAAAAAAATACTTATTCTTCCACAAGCCAAGGAAGGACTCCTGACTTTCTACAAATTCCCCAGATCTGTGTCTGCAGGATGCTGAAGGAAGGAAATGACCCAAAACAGATAATTCTGGCTCAGGTGGATTCAAGCAGCAATGATGTTACTGGTTCCGGCCTGCCTGCCTGTCCACCCACCCCAGCCTCATCAGGAGACTGGCAGAACACCAGCACTATCAGGCCTGGAGTGTTGGATTTGGACCCAGAGGTGATGGAGGGGCTGGATCTGTGCAGCTAAAAATACCCAGGAATCTAGCCAGCTGCTGGGAGCCTCCTCAGAGGTCAGGCCAGGCCAGCCCAGCAGAAGAGATAGGAAACATTCACCCACTCTAGGTGGCTTAGTACCCCACCTGCAAAATGTTCTGGGGGCCCTGCGTCACAGTCTGATTCACTCCAGGAATTCCTGAAAAGTTAGGAAAGGGATTCTTCTTCAGTTGGTTCTTGCCGAAAATCCCAGCAGGAAGACACAGGATGGTCGGTCTCAGGGAAGACTAAGCCACTGAAGCTAACTGGGAAAACTGAACCCAGCGGAACAGAGGTAGAATACCCCCAGTCTTTCAGGACAAAGTACAAATTTGGATGGAGGCTCTAAGGGCACCACGCCCCTTCTCAGAGGCACCATAAATCAATTATTTAGCTATCCAAATGCAGATGAGGGCACTGAGAGAAAAACTCTAGCTAGAGCCAGAGAAGTGGGGGGAGGGGTGATGCCTGGGTGTGCTATCTTACTGTGCAAGGCAGTTTTCTCTCCAGGGCTCAGTTACCTAACATAACAGATCTAGGGAACAAGTGAAGAATGGGCCCGTCATTTCTAGAAGCCAGGCTGGAAAAACAGCTAAAGCTGGATGCAAAGAAGTGTACTTACGTTCCCAGCCTGTCTAAAGGACGAGCCTGGACATGGTAAGACCTCCTCTGTCAAACCAAATGTTACAAAAAGTCCAAAAGGTTGTTATTCGACTTTCTCCTCTGGTTCCTATCCTCGGGAACTTGCCTAAGGGCACAGACCAGTGGGAGACCAGACTGGGGGCTGGAGATCGTGGGGCATTTCTACTCATCTTGGCTGCCGTCTCCATCTAGAGCGTCTAAAAGGTCATAATCCAAACTATTGCTGGCGGTCAGGTGGAGGAGATGGACGGAAGGGGCGGGGATGCTGGAATCCATGTAGAGAAGCTAGTCGGGCCACCTCCCAGCTCAGGCAGGCCTTCCGCTGGCGTGGCCCTCTCTCAGTAGGCTAAAGCTGCCCCGCCCCAAGCTCAGTGGGTGACCAGTGGGCGGGGCACCCCTCAGGGCCAGGAACAACAGCCAGACAAACTGTGCCCCACCCTACAACCCAGGGAGCGATAAGGGGGCCAAAAAAAAAAAAAAAAAAAAGAGCAAAGGAGGTCAAAGCCCTTGAAGACAGACAGCCACAAGTTGGCCCTGTCAGGTTTGCC
Organism: Phyllotis vaccarum; assembly: GCA_033318265.1. Classification (NCBI taxonomy): domain Eukaryota; kingdom Metazoa; phylum Chordata; class Mammalia; order Rodentia; family Cricetidae; genus Phyllotis; species Phyllotis vaccarum. Next base: position 49,053,223 of record JARWLC010000017.1, on the reverse strand, counting down.
TATCTTTCCCCTTCAAGCCTGACACCACAGTTTAGCACCTAACTCAATTATTTAGTCAGCGGCTGGAAGAGATAAAGACCCCCCCCCAGACCCATGGACTTTTTAACTAGAGAAGCAGACGCCCTTAGATAGACCCAGTAGTTCAAAGGTTTACAGGTCATCTATAGTATGAACCGAATCAACTTAGAAAAGTGCTTTTCCGGGCTCTTCCCACTTGAGGTGAAGAGTTCGGCCCTCCCAGCACAAAGCCGGCTCATCCATGACTGGCCTTCGGCACCAGCAGGAGCCACAGGACCATTCTGGTTCCATGCTACCCCACAGCTCTCTGGAAAAGATGAAAGCAGACAGCTGGCACGGGAGGGTGCCTAAAATAACCCAGACAGCTGGGCAAGGGGGTGTCAGGGGCCCAGGCTCTGGGCTGGGGGGAAAAAAAATCAAAGGATACCTGGAACCCTGTCCAGGCTCTCTGCCCGTGGTGCCCTCATAACCTTGGGTGAGATGTTTCTTCTCTTGGGGCCACTGGTGGGTAACCCTTAAAATTCACGACTCTACCACAGAAGGAGCCCGCACTCAAAACTGCCCTGGAAGAAAAACAGCCAGCCGCCTTCCCAAGCAAAGCCAGCTTTCTTTCTCCTTTGCCTGGAGGCTCCAGCACGTGCTTCAGGAAGTGGGCTGGCCGGGAGGAGCCCAGGACACAGCCCAGCCCCCACCCTTACAGCCACTCCCAGCAACAATCCCTATCACAATAGAGGCCAAAGCAGGAGCTTGGCTGCCTTAATCTCCATTAATCCCCCCCCCACAAACACCTTTCCAGCAGTTACGATCGTTTTACTGGGGGAAACACTGGTCTAAGGTCACTAGCCCACAGCTGCCGGACGTGAAGCATCCAGCATCATCTCCGAGAAGCCTACTAGGCTCCCCAAACCACATTTCAACACTCACTGTAGGGATAAGGAGCAAGGGGAGGAAGCTGAAGCTCAGGCCAAGATGGGGGAAGCGGTATGATCTGCACCTGCAGCCAAATGGCTTACCAAAAATACATATAACTAGGAACACACTTGGGGGCGCAGAGGTCAGAGACCAAAGGCCACACCACTTTCAGCTGTGAAGCTAGCCTGGGCCAGAGGAGGGCAAGCCAACTGCTAACTACCCAGCAGGGGGAATATCCCAGGTGTCACCTAACAGGAAGAGTCTGGAAAACTGGGACCTTGTAAGAAGTGAAAATTCTTAGATGCACTTCCTGAATGAGAACCTCAAGGGATACAGGGGCATGGTCAGTTTTAATGAATTCCCATACTGACTCCTGATGCCTGTGCTGCTTGCTCCCTTTTGCAGAGACTGTTGACTATGCAAGGCCACCACCACACGTAAGGGCCAGTCTACTTTCATGGCCAGCTTTGTAAGATTCTAGAAGCCCGGCTACCAACAACCTGGTTTTGTCGGGAACTGGGAGGGCACTGTGAGAACGCAGGAAAAGGAGCCATCAAGAAGCCTTTTTCTCTGGGAAAGTTGCCTAGGATTTCAGGTCTTTTGGTTCTTTGTTTACCCAGCAAGACAAATATCAGAGGGTGGCTCATTTGGTCACTAGAGCTAAGGGGGATTGGCTGAAGCACCACGGGCAAGCCTGGCAGCAGCAGTCAATGCCTTCAGAGGCATCCGGGGCCCTCCCACCCACCATAAAACGCACCATTGGGAAATACTTCATAGTCCTGCTCTAGTAAACTGCTAAATTCGGCAGAGAATCGCCCGCCCTAAAAGCTTGACAACAGAGGTTGACAGGCGGGGCTGGATGGACCCAGCAGGCCTCCCATTTATTTCTCTCTCTCTCTCTCTCTCTCTCTCTCTCTCTCTCTCTCTCTCTCTCTCTCTCTCTCTCTCTCTCTCTCTCTCTCTCTCTCTCTCACACACACACACACACACACACACAACCGCCACATCAGCGTGGGGGAGGGGCTGCAGAACCAGCCCAGCAAGTTTGGGGATCCCAACCCGTTCTTCGAAGGCCGTAGGCCAAAGCCCCCGATACAGTTCTCTCAACTTGGGGAAAAGGGTCTTACCTACCTTAGTGGGAAAGCTGTCAGCCAAATTAGGCCTGCTCCAGAAGTCCAGAGGAAGCAAGAATTGTCTACTGTGGGGATAACCCAGACATTGTTCCGGTCTCCGGCCAAGACCTGTGAATTCGGAGGATCTGTTAGGGTAGTCCCACAGTTTGTAGGTTAGAGAATGGATTGGCCAAATGCAAACCCACAGGGTCCTACTAGATCGAAAGGGAGCCTCAGAAATGATGCCCCCCCCCCTTCTCAGCTGACAAGGCGGCCCTCACTCTGGAATGGATGGGGGTGGGGTGGGGGTGGCTGAGTCACTAAGGTTCAGCAGGGCGACAAGCAGCAGGAGACGACTCATCTGCATTTCCAAAGGCCCGCCCTGTCCGCATCCCCTCCCCCAAGAAAGGCCGACATCTAAGGCTTTACTCTCCCGTACTATTGCGGCGGGGGGAGGGGAGGGAGCCCGAGGGGGAGGCCCCAATCGGTTTTCCCAGGCCCCAACCCACCCCCCAACACACTCTTCCAACCCGCAGAGCTGGGTTGGAGGTTGTGCCCCTGGAGTCCAAGTGAAGAGACTCAGGCACTTGCCAGGCACTTGCGAGGGCCTCTAACCCAAAGTGGAGACAAAAGGGGAGACCCGCCCCTCTGGCTCGGCTATCAAAGGACGACCGGGGGAGACTGGGGTGGGTCTCCCGAAGCCAAGTGGGCAGTGATGGGAGGCTTGGGCAGCCTCTTAGCCCTTGGCTACTTGGCTCCTGCAGTATCAGCCGATACAGCAGGCAGGGCGAGGCCTCGTGCCCGCCTTGGCCTTGGAGACCAGGGCTGCAGCGGAGATCAGGGTCTTTAACCGGCCCCGGCTCCTCCGGTGGCTGCTACTGGCGGAGCCACGCACCGCGCCCGGGGGAAGGGGGCGAGTGCTGGGGACTGTGTGCATGACATCCCCGAGGCCTAAGGCCCTTTGAGGTCAGTCACCGAGATCCCGGGTGCGGTGCCTTGCAGGCTCTTAGGACCCGGGATTGCCTCCCGGCTCCCAGCGACAACCGGGGAATCACAGCATGGCGGAAGGAAGGAGGAGAGCCGGCCGCCATTAGCCACCGCAGTATTGAAAGCCCCCGGGCGGCCCCAGCCTTGGCCCCAACCCGGCCCAGCTCGCGGCTCGGCTCAAAAACCAGAAAATAAAACTCATGTTTGGGAGGGAGGAGCGAGCGCGGCCGGGAGGACAGGCAGCGCCGGGCTGCAGGCGGGAGAGATGCTGCGTCATGGTGCCAACATGGACGCCGGCCTTTTGTCCTTTTCTCTCTTTGGAAGAGCAGGCGAGCCCCGGAGCCCCGAAAAGCTGACTTAAGGGTGCAGAAACCCCACAATCGAATGGGAACGAGACCTTTAGTATGGATGGGAAGGTTCCCTCGCTTTTTCAGCCCCTCCATCTCCAAAGCACTTCAATTTTTCTGTCAGCAAGGTTCAGGCTTGAGGCGACCCAAAGGGACAAGCGCGGGCAGCTCCATGGATGCCCCAGGGTACTGGGGAGATGCTCTCTTCGCCTTTGGGGCAGAAGAGGCAAAGGGGTCTGTAGAGTCTTTGTCCCCTCACCCGCCCACGGTCATCGGCTGCCAAACTCAAGCTCCAGAAACCTCAGCTCCCATCATCCGCAGCCCCATGGCCTGCTCAATCAAGAGTTCCTCGAAGGGGGGCAAAAGGCACTTAATTAAAATTTTTATTTTAGTTTAGTTTTTTACTTACCCGCTCAGCCCGGTGCCATGGAGTCTAGAAGAAAAAGCTGGGCGGTGTTTTTGGAGATGTTATAAAAATAACAGGTTTTTGTTGTTTTGGTTGTTTAGTTGGGGAAAAAAAAATCTGGGGTTATGGTGTTCTTTTGTTACCTTTTTGTAAGTTACACTCATGGTATTTTCTGCTCCTTCCACGACTGCAAACTTTCCAGGGTTGGGCTGGCAAAAAGGCGGCTTCGCTGTGGACTGTTTACTGCTCTGGATTTAGCAATGGTGTGATTGTCATTAAGAAACAGAAGGCGAAAACACGGTCAAATCAAACAAAAGGCAAAATAGCTCAGCAGCCATCCCAACCACCATAGAAAATACCACCGAGTTAACGTAGGTGTTTGGCTTGAACTAGCCAGGACTTGTTTTCCAGTCTTAATCTAGTTTTCAGTGACCGCTTTTAGTCTTTGTAAAGAAAGCTCCCCCCAGCTGAGAAAAACACAGCTCCTTTTCTTCAAAATAGATCGATTTTCAAAGAAAGTGTACTGGGTAGAAATCTGAGCAGCATCTATTGCTGTAAACATTTTTCAAAAAGCTTGAAATAAACAACGTAGCTTTATAAAAGCAACCGTCTAAGAGCATTTTAACTGATCGACAGCAGACAGACAAAGACATACATGCAGGTGAAGGTACCGAAAATTCAGGACATCTCAGTAACATGTAAACTGAAAACACATGAAAAGTGCAGTGCAGTAAGGACAGAATGGATTGGGTACTTACAATGTAAAAGGTTTTTAGAAAATTTAACAGTAACAACAGCTCACTGCTGCCATTTCGCTATTCCTGCAACTATACATTTAAAACATTACCTTGTTAAAAAGAGTAGTAGTTAATAAGATGGCCAGGTTAAGTGTTTAATAGAGGAAACTATATTTAAAAATTTATTGTTCAGTCAAGAGAATACAGATTAAGACAGCTCCAAGCTCCCCCCACCCACCCAAGAAAAAAAAAGAGGAAAAAAAATTAAATATGTCATTTACTTAGGTTTTTTTGAATTCAAACTGTTAACTGCTGACATTAATAGTGTGCTATGACCTAGTTATACAAGACAAAGATGGATTCCAAGTCATAAGGAAAAATCCAGATCTTTTTAAAAGGTCTTCTTCATTCTTCCAAGTGTGAGTCCTTTGGCAAATGTTAAACACATTCAGGCGTCCTGAACTGGATGGTGGAGTCAAAGGAAAAGCATTCCCCATTTGCAACAAAGGAAAAACCCACTTGGCCATTTAATTCCATTGCAGAAAAATGGCTCCCCTCATCTGTTGGCCTCTCCTTGGAGTCTGATGAAGGATGTTTTGAGATCAGCGTCTAATAACTCAAGCCCTATAGAAGCCGCGTGCTGATTGGCTGCCGCGCCCTGCCGCCCTGCTCCAGCCAATTACCTACCCACGGCCAAATTACAAACCCCGAAAAGAGCCCCAATATGAAATACACCACCACGAAGCCCCAGCGAGGCGGCTGCTTCGCTTCGGCAGCCCGAGAAGAGAGACCGAGGGGTCTGCAAATGTATCCACGCGAAGCCGAGAAAGCCTCCGAGTTGAACTCACAAAATGGAAGCCGAGCGCTGATTGGTCGCCGCCACTCCCGGACCTTTAATAAAGAAAGGGGAAGGAAAATGATAAATGCAAAAAAGGGGACTCTCTGTCGCTGGTGGCTGGAGGAAAGAGAGAGGAAGAAGCATGTGTTCAGGACAATTACTGGGCGCTCCCTTCCAAAAATAAAAACAGAAAGGAAAAAAGAAAAAAAGAGCTATCTTCCAAGTCCAGGAGAGGGCTGTATCCTCCCAGGAATGTGAAGGCTAATGTGGTTCCAAATCTTGGTTTCCCCTCCCCACTACAGCTCCAAGGAGGGAGGGGGTGTGCGGGCCGAAGAGGAAGCGGGATCGGAGATGCCTCGATTGCAACTCGTTTGGGGTCGACGTCTGCCTTCCCCAGGCTCCTAGTATTCAAACACACAATCACCCCCTCCAAACCCAGCCCTTTCGCCGAGTCTCCACGCGCCCACCTCCAGTCTGGGCAGTTTGGAAACAGTTTGGGAGACCCCGGGGGCGCACGCCGTGGAGTGGCCCATAGCTGGATGGATAGCCCCCATCTGCGGGAGGTAGAGACCGAGGAGACCCCCCCTTTCCCTCGCCAGCCAAGCCCCCCACCTCAGTCCCAGCAGAATAAATAAATTAAAAGGCCTTCCCCTCGGGGAGGGGGGAGGCAGTGTGGGAGCGCGCGAGTGAGGGGTGGGGGGCCGCTGGGGCCCGGGGCTTTGGCGGCGCAGCTGCCGCCGCCGGGAGAGTGCCTGGGGAAGCGGCGAGGAAGGCGAGGGGAGGAGGAAGAGGAGGAGGAGGAAGAGGAGGAGGGTGAGCGCTCGGGTCGGGCTCCTTAGCGGTGTATTGTGGGATGTGCGGCTACTGGGAGCCGAGCCTCCGCCGCCAGCCGCCTCCCGGGCAGCAGCAGCAGCAGCGACAGCACCGGCAGCGGCAGCAAGGGCAGCGGCAGTCCGGGGCCCGGCAGCCGCTAAGGCGGCGTCCCCCCCATCCCGGCCCCCGGTCCGGCCTCCCCGGCCTCGGCTCCCGCGGGGGACACCATGTACTGGCTGGCGGCGCAGGGAGGCCGGCGCCCGGCGGGGATGTAAGCACGGCTGGGGAGGGAGAGAGGCCGAGGCTAGAACAGCCGGGCGGCCCGAGCCCCTGGCCCCCGCCCCGGCGGGCGACGCCAGGCCTGCCGCGCGCCCCGTGCCCGAGCCGGGCCGAGCGCCACGCCGGGCGGCCGGCAGCACCATGGGCCGGAGCCCGCGTCCTCCGTGCGCCCCGGACCGCGCCAGCCCGCAGCGGGGGCCCCGGGCAGCCCCTCGCTGGCAGCCGGAGACGGTGGCCGAGCGGGCGGGCGCGTAAATTTTCCGGAAAGGGTTTATTCTCTCGCTCCATTCTTATTTTTTTTTCGGGAGGGGGGGTAGAGCCAGCGAGACAAGCTTTCGGGGCGCGCTGGTAAGGTGGGAGGGGGTGGGGGCCAGCCGATTGGATTCTTGGCGAATGTGTAGAAGCGGCAGAGAGGACAACAACTTGCTGGTTTTCAGGTTGGGTTAACGGCATGGAGAACAGTCACCCCCACCACCACCACCAGCAGCCCCCGCCGCAGCCCGGCCCTTCGGGCGAGAGGAGGAACCACCATTGGAGAAGTTACAAGTTGATGATTGACCCGGCTCTGAAAAAGGGGCACCATAAACTGTACCGCTACGATGGGCAGCATTTCAGCCTGGCGGTGAGTAGCCGACGCGCCTTCCCGCCACCCCCACCCATCTCCGGTGGAGCCCCCAGACAGGCGAACGGAGGGGGACCCCCTCTCCCGGCCACCTGGCCAACTGTCAGCCAGGGCCCCCCCCTCAGCCTGAAGTGGGACTGGTGCCTGGAGAGGGGGGGATCTGCCCCTGCCCCTGGGGAAGGTGCCAGCCTTCCAGACTGAGCCCCCTATCCCTGCCCACAGATGTCCAGCAACCGCCCGGTGGAAATCGTGGAAGATCCCCGGGTGGTCGGAATCTGGACCAAAACCAAGGAACTGGAGCTGTCGGTGCCCAAATTCAAGGTAGGACCCCTCCTCTATGTCTTTTGGTCCCTCCCCCCTTCCCCGAGTTCGAAAATAACGCCAGTCCTGACCAAGCCCAGCCGGATTCTGAGTTCCCGCCGTCCAGGGCTGGGAAGTTTTGGCGGGGAGGGGGAGAGTGGTGTCCCCTCCCGGCCACTGTAAACAAAATAACACTCGGAGAAATTGTAACGAGGGCGCTGATACAATGTCCTGCTGGCGGAGCTTGGGGCTCTGGGTTTCAACCTGGGTCCTGTGTACCCAGGGGCCTGGTTCAGGGACCCGCCCCTTTTCCCATCCCTTTGGCTTTTAAGGGGCAACTTCCTAGACCTGGGGGTCCTCCCGGAACCAGCAGCAAGGACAGGAGGCCAGAATAGGGGGTGGGGAAAGATAAACTGTTTCTTTTTCCCCTTTCCTTTAGAACCCAGAGGACTTCCAGGTTCCAAACGATTTAATCCTCTGCTTCCCAGGCCCGCCCGCTTTGCTTATTTTTTTCTTTTTCAAAAAATTTAAAAAAAAAAATTTCACACTTTATTGTTTTTAACTGCTAGGCAAGTGTAGAGTGTTGTGTTTTCTCCTTGGTTTTAATGTTTTCCAAACTCCCTTCCCCCGCGGCCCCTGCCAGATCGATGAGTTCTACGTGGGCCCTGTGCCTCCAAAGCAGGTGACATTTGCCAAGCTGAATGACAACATCCGTGAAAACTTCCTAAGGGACATGTGCAAAAAGTATGGGGAGGTGGAAGAGGTGGAGATTTTGTATAACCCGAAGACCAAGAAACACCTGGGCATTGCCAAGGTGGTCTTTGCCACAGTCAGGGGCGCCAAGGAGGCGGTCCAGCACTTGCATAGCACTTCTGTTATGGGCAATATCATCCACGTGGAGCTGGACACCAAAGGTTAGTAGAGGCCTGTAGGCCGCCCATGGGGGGAGGATCTAGAAGGCCACCTGTCAGCCTGACCCCTGCCTTTGAAATCTCCCTTCATAGTTTGGAGAACCCCTCTCCTGTCCCCTCTTCCTTGAGATTCACGTTCCGCCCCCTGTCACCTTATTTTATTTATTTATTTTTGTCCCCTCCGGAGGGCAGAGTCACATGGAGCCAAATGTGTTGTCTGTTGCTAAGAAACAGGCTATAATTTACCAAATGTGCCAGTCCTTGGCCACTGAACCCTTAGGGACCACCCAGAGATTTCCCCACCTATGACACCCCCCACGGGCCCCTCTCTCAGCCTCAGCAGCCTGGGTTTAGACAGTCCCTAGTGTTCCTACCTGTGTTAGGGGGAAAAAGCATTTGTTTATTTGTAGAGGGCAGAGGAAGAATCATGTGCCTTTAAATTCATAAAAGTCATTCCTAGGGTGCTATGGTCCCAACCTCTGCCTGTGCCCCTTTCCTGAACCAATCTGAACTCTGGAGTGTTTCATTGATAATGTTCTGATAGCACTGATAGTGGATCTTGGGGGCGGGCTGCTCTGGGTGCTCAAGGGTTGACACTTCCCTCCTCTCTTCTTAAAGAGACCGCAGCACCTGGTCTGCTTGGTCGGGCTGGGGAGCCACACCTCCTACTTCCAGGGTTGCTGACCCTTCCCCTCAGCCCTGGCTCAAGACTCTGGTAGAAAGGCCTGGCAAGACTCAAAGGGCCTCCCCCTAAATTTGCCTGTGTCCTTTCTGAGTGATTCTTACCGATCTGAAAGGAAAGTGCCAGGGAGTCCCTAATCCCCGGTTAACTGTTAAGTCCTGAGTTAGGGGTAGGGGTGGCAGACCCCTGTAAACCTTGCCTGAGAGGTCCAGCTTCCAGGGGTATTGTGTGCACAAGGTTTGTAAGTACTTGCGCATATCAAAGACAAGAGGGGACTTACTCTGTTTTGTTTTGCTTTTAATGATGGCTACAGGATGACTGCATCTCTAAGCCTGACTTGTGCTGGGTATTGCAAAGGGTTGTGGTAGTTCTGTGTGATTTTGGTTAGCCCACTTGCCGAGCCAAGTCACATGTCATAAGAATGTCTGTCCAATCTACACCTCTCCTGCTCTTTTCCCTATTTCCTCACTTTCTAGTAATGTGTGTGTGTGTGTGTGTGTGTGTGTGTGTGTGTGTGTGTGTGTAAACAGACATTTAAATCTACTACCTGTTCTTACAATAAGCTGAAGTCTCTAATTTCCCCCAAGACTGTAACGTGCAATCCCTCCCCCCACCTGCCCACATCTTAAAGAGCAGCTAACGTTTAACACAATTTCATTTCTGAAAAAACAAAACAAAACCAACCCTTAGATACCACCACCTAAGTTTGAGATGGTATTTCAAGAAAGACCAGCAAAGTGTAAAGTGTAGCTCAAGGAATGCACCTCCTTTGCATATGTAAGCAGCCAGCTCTAAGACTATAAATACCTATGATCTGGGGCCTGGTTGGTAAAAAACTCTCTGATGGGTAGAGTTAGACTGAAGGCTCATTGGGACCATGTGGTAGTCCCCAGGCAGACCTGGGGCTCTCTCTTGGGGCTTAAGCTAGTGAAAAGCACCTTGCCGCTCGCTGGTTCACAGTTAACTGTGTTTGACAGATTTTGCTGGTCTTTTGGCCCCAGATAGTTAACAGTCACCTCTATGTCATCTGACTTCTCTGTCCTTGCTACAAGCATCGAAAGAGTTTTGGGAGGATGGGGTAATGATGGCTCTTTTGGGAACCATGGCCAGGTAATGAAAAGGACTTTGCACTACAGGTGGGTTTTTTTTGAGTTTGGAGGAGTCTCTACCAAACAAGGCTTTAACCTTAGATTCTCAGGGTCAGAAAAATCAGTTTTATACCTTTGTTGGACAGATGAGAATCTTGAATGAGGTGCAAGAGAAGACAGAACCTAATCAGGGGACATGTAGTGTCTCCAAGCTTGTGGTCTCAGGCACAAGAGATCCCTGAAGATGCTAATAAGCAAGTTGGAATCCCCATGGGCATGTCTCCTGCTGGAGCCTCCATGGATACCCTCTCCCCTGCCTGTTACAGGGGAAACTCGCATGCGCTTCTATGAACTGTTGGTCACCGGTCGGTATACCCCCCAGACCCTGCCAGTGGGTGAGCTGGATGCTATTTCTCCAATTGTGAATGAGACCCTACAGGTAGGTCTGTCTCTGTTGCTCCTCTGGCTCACACCTCTGGCTTTAAAGGCCTGACCACACTTGCTGTAGGTTCAGAACTGGTCTAAAGGTCCTGTTTTCCCAAGATCTGCCCCAGCCTGTCTCCCCTGGGATTGGTCCTGCTCCCTGTGGCTTTCAGTCTACATGGAGTCCCTCCTCCTACCCTACCCTCCATCTGTGCTGGGATGCTGGGATTCCCGCAGACCCGGGGCTGCTTTTCCATATGAATCTCAGAACATTGCTGCGTCTTAGCGTGTGGTGTCTGGCCATCCCTGTGCCTCTGTTTCTGGGAAGCAGAGTTCAGAGCCTTTTCCAGAACAGACAGACTCCTCCTCGAGACACTTGCTTGGTTTATTCCAGACAGCCACAGTTTCAACCTGTTCCACTCCCCCCCCCCCCCAGATTTTGTTTACCTGCCTGTTAGGAGGTGCTTGTCCTATGTCAGGCTGTTTAAATCTCTAGGATTTGTAAGGACAGTCTATCAAGCCCAAGACCATAGTTGCTAGTCACAAGTCTGTCTCAGTGCCCTTTAATGTCAGATAGCCTGAGGTGGGAAGGAAATGTCAGCTTTTACCAAGGTGTCAGGGTCTTCTCTTTCTGCCTCAGGGATTAGGGAAAGTCCTCAAGGTATCCAGAAGTTAAATATCTGTACCTAAAGGCAGAGAAAAATTAATCTTCCAACACTTATTTTCTTGTGCTGGAAAGTCATTGGCACCAAGCTCCCCAATAACCAGTTTTAATGAAAGACCACTGCCTTCCCTTGCATAAACCTGTCCTCCCTCTACTTCTACAATTTCATTTCTTTTTCTAGCTCTCAGATGCTCTGAAGCGCCTCAAGGATGGCAGCCTGTCTGCAGGCTGTGGCTCTGGCTCCTCCTCTGTCACCCCCAATAGCGGTGGGACCCCTTTCTCCCAGGACACAGCTTACTCCAGCTGCCGTCTGGATACACCCAACTCCTACGGACAAGGCACCCCGCTCACCCCTCGCCTAGGGACCCCTTTCTCCCAGGATTCCAGCTATTCCAGCCGTCAGCCCACACCCTCCTACCTCTTCAGCCAGGACCCCACAGCGACCTTCAAGGCTCGACGTGACAGCAAATTCACTGACGCCTACAACCGCCGCCACGAGCATCATTATGTCCACAATTCTGCCGTGGCTGCAGTGGCTGGAGCCACAACTACTTTCCGAGGCTCCTCAGACCTTTCCTTTGGCAGCAGTGGAGCTAGCGGTGGCCCTCCCTTCAAGACCCAGTCACAGGACTCAGCCACTTTTGCCCACACTCCTCCACCTGCCCAAGCAACTCCTGCTTCTGGATTCAAGTCAGCTTTCTCTCCATATCAGACTCCAGCGCCCCCATTCCCCCCACCCCCCGAGGAACCCACTGCCACAGCAGCTTTTGGGACCCGTGAAAGCGGGGAGTTCCGTAGGGCACCTGCACCCCCACCCCTACCGCCTTCTGAACCACCAGCCAAGGAGAAGCCAGGCACACCTCCTGGGCCCCCACCCCCTGATAACAACAGCATGGAGCTGGGTGGTAGGCCTACCTTTGGCTGGAGTCCTGAGCCCTGTGACAGCCCGGGCACACCCACTCTGGAGTCATCTCCTGCAGGGCCGGAGAAGCCCCATGACAGCCTGGACTCCCGCATTGAGATGCTGTTGAAAGAGCAACGCACCAAGCTGCCCTTCCTGCGTGAGCAGGACTCGGACACTGAGCTGCAGATGGAGGGCAGCCCTATCTCATCCTCCTCCTCCCAACTCTCCCCACTCACCCACTTTGGCACTAACTCCCAGCCTGGCTTCCGTGGTCCCTCACCACCCTCCTCGCCCCCCTCCAGCACAGGTCTAGAGGACATCAGCCCAACACCACTGCCTGATTCTGATGAGGATGATGACCTGGGCCTGTGCCTGGGGCCTCGGCCCCCACCTGAACCAGGCCCCCCAGATCCAATGGGTCTTCTAGGCCAGACAGCTGAGGTGGCTTTGGACCTGGCAGGAGACAGGACCCCGACCTCAGAGAGGATGGATGAGGTACCACCATGTCTGTTCTGTCTGGGATTGATTATGTCTGTCTGTGTGTTCTGCTCCTCCCCATCTGATATACTTTGCTAGCTAAGAGACAGGAGCAACGAGACTAGGTGACAATCCTGTCCCCTTTTGGAAGTAGAGTCCAGACTTTACAACTAGGACTAAGTTCTGATTTTTGAGTTTGAGTGGAGTTGTCAGAGACCCAAGGGAGTGTGGGCTGTGGTCATGGTTCCAGATCATTTTCTTGTTGGTGGGTTAGGAATGAAAAGTCCTGTTGTGCAGGTGTATTGGAGGTTGGCCAGGGTGCTGTGTGGAGCTGGCCCAGCAAGCACTCCAAGAGTTGTCTCTCAGAGCCTGGTGTACTGAAAAGATTAGAAAGCATGTAGGTGGTCCAGTCGACGTCTTTGTCTATCACTGGCTTTAGACATATTTAGAAGGAAGGAGTTCAGGTTAGCTTCAGAGGGGAAACAGTATATAAATCAGGCAATTTTTTACCTACCCCTCCTCTCTTCCCTCTCTCTTTGCCAGACCTCCAGTCTCAAAGCTTTGGTCGAGGTTTTCTGGGAGAGAGGAGGGTTATGTCATCCACCTAGGTTCCACTCAATCCTCATCCTGGGTCAGGCCTTTGGCATCACTGGGCCCAGCAGACATGAACAAGTAGAAGCTCTGATCCAGCCCCTTTGCTCTTGTGGACAAAGAGATAAGGTTCTCTCCCTTCCTGTAACCCTTACATTCAGCCCCTCTGACTGTCTGCAGAGGAACAGGAGAACTTTGGTTGACAGGAGAGGAGGTGAGACCACAGGTGGCTGAAGCTCCTGGGAGCAGGGCTAGCAGTTCTTGGGAAGTGGTTTCTGGCTTCAAGGGTCAAGGCCTAGGGAGTTGACAGGTGTACTAGAGCTAGCTAGCTGTAGGCCCTCCCCCAATCCTTCTAGGCAGCCTAGGTTTGGCTGATGTTTATCATGCCAGCCACCTGGTCCAGGGCCGAGAATCTCCGAGTAGCTGGAGTGCACGGGTCTCTCCCCAACACGCACTCCTTGAGTATAAGAGATGATGAAAGGCTGGGAGGGTTGGAGTCTGGGGCACCCCGGGACAGAAGCCCAGGGTTGAGCACCAGGCCGGCCCTCTGGCTCCCCCTGCTGGCCTCTGGGGAGAGCAGTCCCTAGATTCTGCATCTGGTAGTGTGTGGTGCTTGTGTAAAGAGCTCTGCCCACACGAGGCTGAGGTAGAGGGGAGGGAGCAGCAGCATGGAGAGGATCGGTGAGGAGGGACGGGATCAGCAGAAGCTGGTGATTAGAGGCATAGAGTTTGAGCCCCAGAGCCTTAGCTTCTTTGTCACATAAATTGTGTGACCTAGAGGAAAGCATCCCCCCCCCCCCTTAGTCTTAGTTTCATCATCTGTTGAGTGGGTCAGTAAGAGTCCTTTCTTACCATCTCCATGGAAACATAGCGTTGCCTGGGAAGCCCAAGCGTCCTTCACCTAGACTTACAGGAACTGCAGCCAGCTGGTTCCTACCCGCTGTGCCCAGGGGGGGGGGGGGAGTCAGAGCTCGCCTTGTGCTCCTGTGATTGGCTGACGGGAGTGGCCTGAGTTAACCCTCTGTGTGCCGCTCCATATTGCTAGGTGCTGTCCCGCTGATGTTAGGGCATCCTTTCTCTTCTTGCTCAACTTGCGTGGCCCTCCCTCTCACGGATACCTGAGAATGAGCCGGTGTGTAGGCGTGATGTGTACAGGGGTGAGGCGAGGCTCGAGACTCCTTCCCCCACCAGTGTCCCCTCTGAGACCCTCCTCACCAGGTGGTGAGACCTCCGACCTCACAGCAGCTTCTCAGCCTTCCATAGTGCTTGCTCTCTGTCAGACCTTGTTTCCTTGACGGTTTCACTCCGGGTAGGGGCTGACCTACACAGAGTCTGGTGTGGGACTGGAACTCACTTTACTCCAGCTCCCAGCTCTACCTATACCAAAAGAAGCTCAGTGCACCTCTCCAGTTCTGGCCTCAAAAATAAAGAGCCCTCCCCATCATGGGTTTTTTGGGTTTGATTTGGTTTGGGTTTTGACCCAGCTTGTCCTTGACTCCTCCCTTCCACCTCCTCATGTTCTAACAACAGTTCCTCACGGGGCAGGTGTCTAGAGCATGTGTCCCAGGCCTGGTTCTCACTGGCGGTTGGTGCTCTCTGGTGCTTCCTCATCTGTCAAAAGGGACCCACATGGAGCCTCACTGTGTGCGGTTTCTCAGCAGAGAATGAGACTGGTCGCATTGGCAGCTCCCAGCCTCTCTCTTTCTAAAAGCCCAGGAGACCAAAGTGAAAAAGAGTTGAGAAAATCTTTAAAAGGTTCAGTGGGAGCATGCTTGCCAACCTCTAGGGCTGTAGAGCACTTGAAAACAAACAAAAATCCCCTATGAGCCCTCAAGGCTGCTACCCTCAGCCACCCAGCCAGCACTTGCCCAGATGTAGCTTTTTGCACAAGGCCCCCCTTCTGGCCACAGTGAAGACCACTTGCTGAGCCCAGGTTGGGAAGCCACTTCCTGTTTGAAATCCCGGCAGTGTCTCTTATTGGTTGTGTGGTTTCAGGGAAGTTACTTAAACCTTTCCTGTGTCCCAATTTCCTCATTTGTAAAAGTGGAAATAACAAACCTAGTATGCAGAGTGGTTCTAAGAACTACCTAGATGTATGTAAATTTTCCTGGCGCATGGGAAATGCAATACCAGTGTTGACTTTAACTCTTTCCTATGTTCTCTCAGACTCTGAAACTAGCTGAGTCTACTTCATCCTGCCATCCCTTGTGTCTTTGTCATTGTGTCCGTCCGTCCAGTCTGTCCTCTCCCCCTTTTCCTCACGGTAGACTGTTGTTCCAGTTAGGTAGGCTTCAGCTCCACCATTTACAAGTTACGCGTTGGTGTCTGGCACACTTTCACATTCTGAACATCTAGAGTGGTGCCTGGCGCACAGGTGCAGGACAAATGAATGGCTGTTTTGACGCTCCTTGTACCAAAGGGGGAAATATGATTTGGGGTGGGTGATTGGTTTGTACAAGGTCCTTCCTGCAGCTGGGAATCTCCAGTACTGATCCCAAGTCTCCAGCTCCGCTGATGCTTGGGAAGTGCTCATCAACCATCTTGTCCCCTCTCTGCTCTCTTCCAGGGCCAGCAGTCCTCGGGAGAGGACATGGAAATCTCAGATGATGAGATGCCCTCGGCTCCCATCACCAGCGCTGACTGCCCCAAGCCCATGGTGGTGACCCCAGGGTCAGGGGCTGTGGTAGCCCCCAATGTACTGGCTCCAAACCTGCCCCTGCCCCCTCCCCCTGGTTTCCCTCCATTACCCCCACCACCCCCACCCCCACCACCACAGCCTGGCTTTCCCATGCCTCCACCTTTGCCTCCTCCCCCACCCCCACCCCCACCCTCCCATCCGGCAGTGACAGTGCCCCCACCACCCTTGCCAGCACCACCAGGGGTACCACCCCCACCCCCACCCATCCTGCCTCCACTGCCACCCTTCCCCCCAGGACTATTTCCTGTAATGCAGGTGGACATGAGCCATGTGCTGGGTGGCCAGTGGGGTGGCATGCCCATGTCCTTCCAGATGCAAACACAGATGCTCAGCCGGCTCATGACAGGCCAGGGTGCATGTCCCTATCCACCTTTCATGGCTGCGGCAGCTGCTGCCGCCTCAGCTGGACTACAGTTTGTCAACTTGCCCCCATACCGGGGTCCGTTCTCCCTGAGCAACAGTGGCCCAGGCCGTGGGCAACACTGGCCACCCCTGCCCAAGTTCGACCCCTCCGTACCACCACCAGGCTATGTCCCACGTCAGGAGGATCCACACAAGGCCACAGTGGATGGGGTCCTGCTGGTCGTACTCAAGGAGCTGAAGGCCATCATGAAGCGTGATCTCAACCGCAAGATGGTGGAGGTGGTGGCCTTCCGGGCCTTTGATGAATGGTGGGACAAGAAGGAACGGATGGCCAAGGTACATGGGTGTGTGGACAGGGAGCTAAAGGGACAAGAGATGGCAGGGTGAGAAGCAGGAGGCGTGCAGTGGCTTGCTGAGTATCCTGGACCCGTGGCCTCTGGCCCTGTGCTACTCTTTAAATAAGAGAAGACAAAATGAAAGCACACATTTGCCCAAGTTGAATGCCAGGAGCTCAGTGGCTTCCTGACCAGCAGCTGCCAGCTCAGGTGGCCCCCTAGCCTGGGCCTCTCTCTTCTGAGGACTTTGCCACAAAGTCTGACCTTGTGGGGACTTTTCCCTTTTTATTTTTAAAATTAATATATTTATTTTATATCTACTTCTCCTTTTTCCTGGAGGGCTTGTCTATCCAGACCCTCAGACGTGATCAATTGCCTTACCTCTACTTCAGAAAGTTTTCTTGAGTTCTTCTTCTTTAAGAGGCGGAGTCTCAGCCAGTGGTTCAGACTTGAGGATGGTCCTTAAGCAACAGTCACTGACAGGCACTTGCCTGGCCTTAGTATTTTGAGATTCTCTTAATTAGGTTGTGAGTAGTGGCACACACCTTTGATCCCAGCGCTGAGAAGGCGGAGGCAGGAGGATCCCTCTTGAGTTTGAGGCCAGTGTGGTCTACATAGTGAGAGCCTTATCTCAAAAAAAGCAAATAAGTTGCCCATTTTGCTATCCCTGCACTGCACTTCAGGGAACTCTTGTGACTAGGAACTTGTTCTTGCCGTTCTGGATGATTCCTGTCATGGCCATCCATATTATGGGGTAATAAACCGGAAAGAGCCACCTGTCACAGAATTCTTTATAGTTCGCTTGAACTGTGTTGGCCCCCTGGGATGAGTAACAGGCTCAGCTAACTAAAGCTGTGTCATCAATAACTTAGAGTGTCCGTGCCCTAGAAGACAGCTCATTTTGCCGTATTCTCATATCAGCCTCTGAGCCTTGAGTGGCCACCTGTGGGTGACAGTGAAGGGACATCTACGCAGACATGTTGTGTATTTTTGCTTTTTGTTGTTTTTGAGACAAGGTTTTTCTGGCTGTCTGGAACTTGCTCTGTAGCTCAGGCTAGCCTCCAACTCAGATCCACCCACCTCTGCCTCCTGACTCCTGGCTTTAAAGGTGTGCAATACTTCACCTGTCCTCAAGAATATTGTTGAGAGGCTTGTTTTGATTAAAGCTGAGACTGATTTAGGTTTAAATAAAATACTCATTGAAGTCAGGTGGTAAATAGCTTTAATCTCAGCACTCACTACTCAGAGGCTGGTGGATCTCTGTGAGTTCAAGACCAGCCTGGACTACATAGCAAATTCCAGGATAGTTTGGGCTACATAGAGAGACTCTGTCTCAAAAACAAACAACCAAACCAAAAAACCACCCGAGTCTCTAACCCTAATTTCAAATTCCCTGTGTAACAAAAAGTGATTTCAAATTTAGAATTTTCCTGCTTCTACCTCTGGGTGTTGACATTCCAAGTATGCCCCACCACACCCAGTTACAAATGCAGAGAATGGAACCCAAGGCTTCATGCTGGCTAGACAACTCTTCCTGCTGAGCTACACTCCCAGTTCTGAATAAATTCTTTAATCTGTTGACTGTGCCTGAGCCAGATGTGAGGCCTACCTGTACTCTGGCATGTGTGAGGTGGGGTCAATATCAGGAATTTAGGACTGGAGAGATGGCTCAGAGCTTAAGAGCACTGACTGCTCTTCCAGAAGTCCTGAGTTCAAATCCCAGCAACCACGTGGTGCCTCACAACCATCTGTAATGAGATCTGGTGCCCCCTTCTGGCATGCAGGGATACATGCAGGCAGAACACTACATATTAAATGCATCTTTAAAAAAGGATATCAGGAGTTTAAGACCAGCCGTAACTACACATCTCCATGCTATCCTGTAAAACAAAAGCAGGGGGTCAGAAACATGTCTTAACAGCTAAAAGCAGTGGCTGCTCTCATAGAGTCTAGTTCCCAGCACCTACGTGTTGGGTAAGAACTAATCTGTATCTGACTCCCTCCTGGCCTCCATGGGCACTAGATGTACATGAAGATATAAAATAAAAATAAGCCTTTAAAAGAAATTGTAACCAATTCAAAAGACCAGTCACTTGAGTCTGGTTTCCTGTCTTACTTTATTTTGAGATAGGGTTTTATATAAGCCAGCTTGGGCTCAAAATTTGCTGTGATTGCTTCCATCTACTGAATGGTGAGGATTGCAGGCATGTGTCCACCACACCCAGCGCACTCCTGTTGTGGGTACCATTGTCATTTTGCTTGTTTGCTGGTGCTCTTTTATTATGTGTATAGGTGTCCCTCCCTCTCTCCCTCCCTCCTTTTTTTTTTTTTTTTTTTTTTTTTTTAAAGCACTAACTCAAGAAATAAAATTGGTTCCAGTTAATTTTGGAAACGGAACCCCAAACACTCCATCCTTTCCTTACGGGAATATGGAGTCAGCTGCTGAAACACTGTGGACTGTTACACATGGACCTTGGTCCATGTGACAGTGGTACAGACCGGTCCTTACAGCACACAGCTCTCTTTCCCACCGCCCACATGTGAAGACTACAGCGCCGAGAACTTCAGCTGTAAGTAGTGCGCTTCTAGTGAGACCATGATGGAGGGGCAGTGCAGGAAGACAGTGCAGTGTGACCAGGCGTGTGTGAAGACTGTGTACCATGACCCAAGGCTGCCTGCAGGGCTAACAGCAATTCCTCTGATTGTGGTCACCGTTCTCTTCTCTCCCCTTCTAGGCCTCGCTGACACCCGTGAAGTCGGGTGAACACAAGGATGAGGACAGGCCAAAGCCCAAAGACCGAATCGCCTCATGTCTGCTGGAGTCGTGGGGCAAGGGTGAGGGCCTGGGCTACGAGGGCCTGGGCCTTGGCATTGGACTGCGCGGTGCCATTCGCCTGCCCTCCTTCAAGGTCAAGAGGAAGGAACCACCAGATACAGCCTCCTCTGGTGACCAGAAACGGCTGCGGCCCTCAACGTCTGTAGATGAGGAAGATGAAGGTTTGTGTTCTTCCGCTGGCTGGCTGTTTGTCTCCCTTCTTCTCGTCCTCGCATCCTGGCTCTGACTTCTACCATCCCCACAGAGTCAGAACGGGAACGTGACCGGGACATGACCGATGCCCCCTGTGAACTCACCAAACGGGACCCCAAAGGCGTGGGTGTGCGGCGCCGGCCAGCGCGGCCGCTGGAGCTGGACAGTGGTGGTGAAGAGGATGAGAAGGAGTCCTTGTCGGTGTCCTCATCTTCATCAGCATCCTCATCCTCGGGATCTTCCTCCAGTTCGCCCTCCTCCTCAGCCTCAGACAAGGAGGAGGAGGAACGGGAAAGTACTGAGGAGGAAGAGGAGGAAGCAGAGGAGGAGGAAGAGGAGGAAGAAGGCCCCAGGAGCCATCTATCCTCACCCTCATCCTCATCCACCTCTGATAAGGTCTGCATCAGGGAGGCTCCTGGGTGCTGGGTTGGGTGCATTTGGGCCTTCAGCTCTCACCTGTGTGTCCCTTTGGCCCTGTACCCCAGGATGATGATGATGACGACGACAGTGATGATCAGATTGATTCTGATAACGACGATCAAGATATAGCCCTGTCAGAGACCAGTGAGAAGGACAATGGAGACTCTGAAGAAGGTAAGCAGGAAGGTGGGCGGCTTGGCACCTGCTCCAGCCCATCCTCCGAGGGCAGCGGACCTGCTTTTGAGAGGTTTGTTCATTAGAGTACATACCTCGTGTTAGGATTCCACCTACATCGAATGGCAGAATAGACGAGTCCGTAGACCCAGAACATAGGTCAGTTAAGGCTAGCTGCCGAAGGGGAGCATGAAGGAAGTAAGTGGGTGCTGCCTAAGCAGGTGGCTTCTGACTGTGGGAGTGGATGCACTGGGGAACTGGGGGGGGGGGGTGTTGGTCATTCCGGATATACTGAGTGATAGGATTGGCTCCCTTCAAAATGTCAAAATGAAGGGTCTTAAGTTATGTTAATTTCACCTTGAGTGTCTGAGGGCTGTGTTCAGAAGGCATCCTGTTCAAGGTCTTTGGGGAAGTTTGTGGCACCGACAGAGGCACAGCAGGCTATGAAATAATCCTCCCAACTTGTGTCCCCCACCCAGAGGAGATAGAGAGCATTGCCACCTCAAAGGCCCCGGCTGAGTCCTCATCATCCAGTGAAAGTTCTGGATCCTCTGAGTTTGAATCCAGTTCTGAGTCGTCTTCCTCATCTTCATCCTCGGAGGATGAAGAGGAAATGACTGTACCTGGGGAGGAGGAGGAGGAGGAAGAGCAGGAGACTGCAATGGCTACAGCAGTGGTGGTGGCAATGGCCGATGAGAGCATGCCTCTGGCAGGTGGCCAGGACTTTGAGCAGGAGAGGACAGAAGTACCTCTTGGTCCAGCAGCCCCCATAGCGGAGTGCTTGGGCACAGAAGAGGAAGTGGACATTGAGACGGAGGACGAGGTTCCGGAGATGCAGACTCCTGTGCTAGAAGAGCCTCCCTTGCCTGTGGGTGCTCAGGAGCTGGAAGGGAGCAAAGAGTCCCCAGAAGAGCCAATCCCGAACACACAAGAGGACATGTTGCTATCTCCAGAGCCCCCTGCCAGGGAGACAGAGGCTGAGTCCCCATCACCTCCTCAACATGGTCCAGGTAATCCTGCAGCCTCTTGGGTGGGAGTTGGGTGGGACATGGGCAGAAAGCTGGGCAGTGTCTTTGCCACTAGCGCAGGTCCTCTGGAAGGGCTTCAACAGAGTCCCCTGGGTCACTGCTGGGCTCACTCCCCACTATTCAATAACAAGATTCCTGCCAGGCCTTTAATCTCAGCGCTCTGGAGGCTGAGGCAGGCAGATCTCTGAGTTCCAGGACATCTAGAACTACATAGTGAGACCCTGCCTTGAACTCTCCCCCCAAACAAACAAACAACAGCCCCTGTGTCCCTGAGGTGCTAACATACACTGACAGGTCAGCTAAAGGGACAGTGGATTCTGCATCCACCACCTTGACAGAGTGGTGCAAAGCATGTGAGAGGCTCGTTGCTGTGCCTTGGTGTGGGAGTGCCTGCCATGGGGGCAAAATGGGGTCTCTGCACTTGAGCTTCTAGACACAATGTTGCTACTGAGCTCCTCTGGGGAGTCAGTATTATTACTTAATTATAATTCATTTTAACATTTCAGAATGTTTAACTTAGCCGAGTGTGGTTAGTATGTACCTTTATGTATGCACAGAAGAACAAAGTGTTTAATGTGTCTCACTTTACTGAATATAGACCATAGGTCTGTGAATAGCTCAATATGGAAGTTCTTTTGGTCCCTGTTACTGTTTTAGGCATTGTCAATACCACAGCAGATCAAATGGATGAGGATATTTGTCCTCATAAAACATGTATTTTAGGTCAGAGTTGACAGATTAGAAAACTTAGATCCCCAAAAAGTAGAGAGAAATGCCAGAAGAACCTATGGAGACTGGCAAGTATGGCAGAGATGAGACTTTGTGAATTTTATTCCGCCACAGAGTGGAGTTTTGGGGCCATAGGAACAAGGTAGTGTCTTGTCTTTGCAGTGCTGGGGTCCAGACCTAGGACCTTGCATCCCAGCACTCCAGCGGCAGAGCCAGGTGGATCTCTGTGAGTTCGAGACCAGCCTGGTCTGCTGAGAATGTTCCAGGATAGGCTCCAAAGCTACAGAGAACTCCCCTCTCCCCCCAAAAGAACATAGTTCATATGGATATGATATGGAGAAGGCTGTTTTTGTCCCTCCTGGAAATTAGGAAGCCCCTTCCAGGTGCCTGACACTGGGCTGGTTCCCTAGATGCTTTGTGTGGTTTAGCTGAGTAGTGTCTGTCTCAGCATAGGACAATAAAAATATAAAGCTCTGAGAGATGTTTAAATCAAATAACAATGCCCTGTTTTTTTCCTACCCCTCTATAGAGGAAGATCTGGAAATGGAGCCCGAGCCTCCTCCGATGCTCTCCTTACCCTTACAACCACCATTGCCACCCCCTCGGTTGCTCCGACCACCCAGCCCACCACCTGAGCCTGAAACCCCAGAGCCTCCCAAACCTCCTGTTCCTCTGGAACCTCCCCCTGAGGACCAGCCTCCACGTACTCCAGGTCTCTGTGGCAGTCTGGCCAAGTCACAGAGCACAGAAACAGTGCCAGCCACCCCAGGTGGGGAGCCCCCACTGTCAGGGGGCAGCAGTGGCCTGTCACTGAGCTCCCCACAGGTGCCTGGCAGCCCCTTCTCCTATCCATCCCCGTCCCCTGGTTTGAGCAGTGGGGGACTTCCACGGACACCTGGCCGGGACTTCAGTTTCACACCCACTTTCCCTGAGCCCAGTGGACCCTTGCTTCTTCCTGTCTGTCCCCTCCCAGCTGGTCGACGAGATGAGCGCTCTGGCCCCCTGGCCTCCCCAGTGCTCCTGGAGACTGGCCTGCCTCTCCCACTTCCCCTGCCTCTCCCCTTGCCTCTGGCATTGCCTGTACCTGTCCTAAGGGCTCCCCCTCGGCCACCTACCCAGCTACCTCCCCTGCTCCCTGCTTCCCTAGCTCCGTGCCCTCCCCCTATCAAGAGGAAGCCAGGCCGGCCCCGGCGATCCCCGCCCTCTATGCTGTCCTTGGACGGACCTTTGGTCCGGCCACCACCAGGGCCTGCCCTTGGGAGGGAACTTCTGCTCCTTCCAGGCCAGCCACAGACCCCCATCTTCCCCAGTGCACATGACCCTCGGGCCGTGACTTTGGACTTCCGGAACACAGGGATCCCAGCCCCTCCACCGCCCCTCCCACCCCAGCCCCCTCCACCCCCACCCCCACCACCTGTTGAACCCACCAAGCTGCCCTTCAAAGAGCTGGACAACCAGTGGCCCTCTGAGGCCATTCCCCCAGGACCTCGCCGCGATGAGGTCACTGAAGAATACATGGACCTGGCCAAGGTGCGAGGACCCTGGCGAAGGCCACCTAAGAAGCGCTACGAAGACCTGGTGGCCCCATCAGCCTCACCCGAGCCCTCACCGCCCCAGCCTCTCTTCCGGCCCCGATCAGAGTTTGAGGAGATGACCATCTTGTATGACATCTGGAATGGTGGCATCGACGAGGAAGACATCCGCTTCCTGTGTGTAACCTACGAGCGCCTATTGCAGCAGGACAATGGCATGGACTGGCTGAATGACACACTCTGGGTCTACCATCCCTATATCCTACCAGCCTTGGGGCCCACATCCTTCAGAAGCAGAAGGCCCTCTAGGCATATCATCCTCTCTAGCAAGAACAGTACCAGGGAGGCAATAGTACAGTAATAGTCACGGCAGGCCTGTCTCCCAAAGGTAACAGAGTAGGTCTCATGTCTCAATATAGTTTGAAGATTGTAGAATAACAGCAGTAGAGGAGAGCGACCTAGGCTCCCCCAGCCTTTCTCTGCCTGGCTTATATTGACTCACAAATGGCATAGTCAATAGCCTCAGTTTCCACAGAAAGAAACCAAGACTCAGAGAGGCTAAGTGACCTGCCCAAAGTCACACAGCTACCAAGTGACAGGCAGGGCTGAGGTGTAAAAATAAAGCTGGCTCTAGAATCCAGCTCTTTGTTATGAGGACTCTCCTGAAGCCAGTCTGTTACCATGCCACTATAAGAACAGTGTGGTCTTGATCTCTATTGTTTGCATTAATGTGATCATTTGCCGTCCCAGGAGCTCTGCCACAGTACTCTGAATACGTTTAACTAGCAATAGATGTATCATTACCCCTCTTTCCAGGTGAAATACAGGCAGAAAGTAGTAAGAAACGTGCCCAGTGTGTGCACCTAGTGTAAGTGGTAGACCTGGGCATCATTATCCCTAGAGGTGGGTCTGAGGCTGGGGAAGCCAGGCGGAGGGACCAGGAAGGAGACCTCTGAGAATGTTGTTGTGGCCCTTGACCCACACCCACCCACCAGCCTCTCATCAGCAAAGAAAAAGAAACGAGATGATGGCATCCGCGAGCACGTGACAGGCTGCGCCCGAAGCGAGGGTTTCTACACCATCGACAAGAAGGACAAGCTCAGATACCTCAACAGCAGCCGAGCAAGCACTGATGAACCCCCCATGGATACCCAGGTACTGTGAGGAGGGCCTGTATGAGCCTAGGGCTCAGAGTCAGAAAGGAGCATTCCTGGAGGAGGTTCTGAAAGGGCAGAAGCTCAGACAACATCCTTCCATCCTGCGGTTGAACTGGGGGTGTAAAAGGCTCATTAGTTCTAGCGGATTGTGGGCTATGTAGATAGACTGTCTCAGAATAATAATTTAAAAAAAAAAATACTTCCTTTTATTCTGTGGGTAGTGTAGAGCTCAAAATGGATATATACCTATTGAGCACCTCTCATGTACTGGTCATTGTTCAGGGACTGCATCAGTGAACAAAACAAGGGTTTTTCTCGTGGTATGGGATGAGCATTCACGTGAACATACATAATCATGAGCAAATGCCATGGATAAGAGGCAGGCTGGCAAGTCTGAGGGTCAGAGAAGGTCATGTTAGATCAGCAAGAGGAAGCTACGAGCCAAGTCGGAAGAGACCACTGAGGAAAGAAAGATTTCCACAAGGCAGGGAAGGACTTGGTTGTGGGAGAGAAGAAAAAAAGGATTTCAAGATGCTGATAGGATCCTGGCTGTGATGGCGCATACCTTTGATCCCAGCACTCAGAAGGCAGGGGCAGGCAGATCTCTGTGACCTGGTCTACACAGTGAGTTCCAGGTCAGCCAAGGATACACAGAGTAAACCATTGAAGAGATGGAAAGTTGGAGACACTCAAAGCTGGGGGGAACGCGACCGGGTCAAATCTGCCCCTCTCTGATTGGTCATCCCCTCGTGCCAGCAGGGTATGAGCATCCCAGCACAGCCCCATGCCTCTACTCGGGCAGGCTCAGAGCGGCGTTCTGAGCAACGGCGTCTCTTATCCTCCTTCACTGGCAGCTGTGACAGTGACCTGCTCAAATTCAACCAGCTCAAGGTGAGGCTAGACCTTCTCTAGGGCAGCTGAGTTAGCTGTGGGACCCAAAAGAGTCCTCACTCACCCCTCCTGTCCTTCCCTCCCCTAGTTTCGTAAGAAGAAGCTCAAATTCTGTAAGAGCCACATTCATGACTGGGGCCTGTTTGCCATGGAGCCCATTGCTGCTGATGAGATGGTCATTGAGTATGTGGGCCAGAACATCCGCCAAGTAAGTGCTGCCCGGGGCACTGGGGGTGTCGGGGGCATTGGAGCAGGCCCGGACTTAACGATTTTTTTTTGCGACCAGGTGATTGCAGACATGAGGGAGAAACGGTATGAGGACGAAGGCATTGGTAGCAGCTACATGTTCAGGGTAGACCATGACACCATTATCGACGCCACCAAGTGCGGCAACTTTGCACGCTTCATTAACCACAGCTGCAATGTAAGTGCTCAGTGAAGGGCTAAGATGACCCCCGCCTCTGTACTAGAGACTCAGACTTCTAGGCACCAGTCACCTTTCCAGGCTCCAACTGACCAAAGGTGACAGGGAGGGAAGGGAGAAGAGGCCTGTGCAAGGAACTTTTCTCCTGACCTCAGTTGTTTCTGTACAATGGGTACAGTGGGAATTCTGAAGTCATACGCAAGACTGACAGGCTCAAGAGGTGGGCTGAGGGCCAGGTGTGGTGGTTCACACTTTTTATACCCGGCAGAGGCAGGTGGATTTTTATTAGTTAGAGGCCAGCCTGGTCTATGTAGTGAATTCTGGACCAGTCAGGACTACACAAGTGAGACCCAATCTCATTTGTTGGTAAATTGGTTGGCTCACAAGCACAGAGACCCCAACCCCAGTTCAGTCCCTCGAACCCACATAAAAAGGTGTGGTGTAATTCCAGTGCTGAGGAGGTAGAGGCAGGAGAATTCTTGGAGCTCACTAGTCAGCTGGTGTAGTTTGGTGAACTAAATAGAGACTTTTGCCATTGCCCAGGTGATTGATGACAGGGGTCTAGCCATAACGGGTGGCTTCAGAAGTAGGACATAACGGCTGGGCCAGAGTCCAAATTGACTGGTGAAAGACGGACTTGGGGAGAAGGGTACAGATAGTTTTGACTTCAGGCTCCCAGTGAACATGTGACCCCTATAACTGTTGCTCTCCAAACATAAGTAGCCAGAAGTGATATGCAAATGAAAGGTGGTAAGTCTCTACCAATAAAACTTTATTTACAAAAGTAGGCAACTAGGGTCTGTGGTCCCTACTAGATCTCTTGCCTGGAAGTACAGATTTAGGCATCTCCTGCTGTACGTCTAATGGGAAATAACTGAGTCCATCTTTAAACATGTTTATTTGTTTAAGGTGTATGAGTGTGTTTCACCAGCATGCTTGTATGTGAGCTGCATGTGTTCCTGGTACTCAGAGAGGCCAGAAGAGGGTGTCAGATCCCTTGAAACTAGATGGTTTTGAGCCACCATGGGGGCGGGGTGGGTGTGTGGAGATAAGAACTGATTGTAGGTCCTCTGCAGGATAGTAAGTGATGTTAACTAACCACTGATCCATCATCACGCTAGCCCCTCGTCATTTTTATTTAATATCAGGAATGGGAGGTGCTAACTGGAAAGCTGAGTCTGGCTCAGTTGAGATTGGGGTAGCTGCATGGTGAGGACTGGGTAGGGTCCTGGTCCCTGGCTTACCACATCACCAACCACCTCCCCTACAGCCCAACTGCTACGCCAAGGTGATCACGGTGGAGTCACAGAAGAAGATTGTCATCTACTCGAAGCAGCACATCAATGTCAATGAGGAGATCACATATGACTACAAGTTCCCTATTGAGGACGTCAAGATCCCCTGCCTCTGTGGCTCCGAGAACTGCCGGGGGACCCTCAACTAGTCCCGGGGTGCCAAAGGCCAGGGATGTCAGCTGTAGCCTGGGAGGACCCTCGCCCTGGGCCAGGCTCCACCTCCCACCCATTTCAGGTGCTGTCCCTTACCCCCAGCAGCCACGCTAGGGCCTGGCGCCCCACCCCCACCCCCACCCCCCAACACTACCCCAGGACCCACCCCCAGCGGGAAAGGGCTTCTCTGTCTCACCCGTGTCTTTCCGTTTTGAAGATGCTCTTTGCAGGCTTTCTATCCGCATCTGTATCTAGCTTCCCATCCCCCACCCCCCCCATTCTCTCGCTGTCTTGGGCCTTTTTCCGTGAATGCTGCTCTGTTGCCTTCTCTTCTATTTTTATTTTTTTTTTTTTATTTTTTTCTTCCTTGTCCTAAGAAAAGACATTTTAACCATTGAAAATGTGAAGGCAGAATCAGGGGAGGAACCCTGTGGAGGCCTGGAGGCCTCAGTGAAACTGTGTGTGGGCCCAGGGTCCAGGCTGACTCCGGGCCAGGTGCTGCAGGAAGAGGGGGCTCCAGCGGTGTCAACCTCAGAACACTACATACCCAAGGCCCCTCTGCCTGTGGATGCAGTGAGCAGGGCCCACAGTTTCTCCTGGCCTGTTCCCCAGTCTGTCCCTTCCCCCGTGGTTGAGGGTGTCCTTTCACTGAGGTAGACCCTTGGGGGAGCCAAGCTGGTCCCAGACAGGAACTTTTTTCCTCTCTGGGTGCTCCCAGCTGCCCTACCACCCCCAAATCCTTGGGTTCAATGTTTACTTTCTCATTCGGATGCCAGCAACGGTGGAGCCTCCCAAGGGTGTCCCCAGTGCAATGGGGTCACTGGGAAGGGCATCTCCACTCTCTGCTGCCTCGGCTTTGCCTGGGTGTAGGGGGTGCCAGGGCCCTCAGGGCTCCCCAGCCCTGCCATTACGGGTTGTCTGACCGTATGCATGTGACATATTTTTGTTGTTAATAAGCTTCGCCCCTTTACCCAACCCACATCCATGTCACCCTGCTGGTGGCCCCTCCACCTGGGAGGCTGGAGCGTATTTATTTTCATAGTGAGAAGGTTTTTGTTTTTGTTTTTGTTTTTTCTTCTAGAGAAAGAAAAATAGTCTTGGAAATGATTTTAAAACTTAACATCTTAGACAGCTCCTGCCTCCACCCCCTTCTTCTTCAGGATTAATTTCCATGAATTTGTTTTCTGTGTATAAAATCAAAACCGAAGGGAAGAAAATGATTTTTCCTTTTTTTGAGTCCAGAACCAATTCCTGTAGATAGACTGCCATAACGGACTTTTTCTCAGAAACTTTGTTTCTTGTAGAAACGTGGGAAGACTTTTTTTTCTTATTATTTCTTTGTACTTCCGAAAAAAAAAAAAAAAAGCAAACCTACCAACAATTTTAAAAAAATGACACAAAAACAGCAAGTCCCCTGTCCCCTCCCTAGAAAGCAGAGCAGGCATGTAAATACTCCTGGACCGTGACTGTTGTGACCCGGAGTCCTCACCAAGATGAAAGTGCTCCGGGTGGGGCAACCCCACCCGTGGACCAGGGCGGAGCCTCTGGTATCTCAGCTTGTGTCAAGCTTCTTATATGTAAATTCTGTACAAAGAATTATTTTTTTTCTTTCTTTCTCTCTCTTTGTCGTTGGTGGTTTTGTTGTGGTTTTTTTTTTTCTTCTTCTTCTTCTTTTTTCTTTCTGAATTCTCCACAGGCCCTCTGTGTTTGAGACTGCCCACCGGTCTGAAAGTCAAGATCAGTGGCATAAAGACACAGGGGGTACCTGGGCACAACGTCAACCTTCTCTTCCATTTACAGTTTTCTGTATAACTGCAAATGAGAAAAAAAATATTTATTTTTCACAAGAAGAAATGTGTAGTGTTTAGAGATGGCTAACTCGAGTTACTTGAGTAGCCCCCCCTCCCCTACCAGGGACGGGTTCATCTTACCTTCTTCTGTCCACCACAAAAGGGTAAGGGTGAAGATGCCTCAAAGCCAGGGAAGAGCTGCTGGATCCCTGGTCATGCCTCATTGAGACCCATCATGGGATCCGAGCGCCCTAACTTTGGCTGACTTTGAAGGGTGAGGTGTTGAGGCTGCCCCCCTCTCCAAACCTCTGGCTCACCCCCAGGAACGGTTTGCAATAATCCTGATACGTGGGCCCATTTTTCTTTGAAAGCTTTTGTTATCATTAAATACCTGCTTTTGAAGGGTCAGGGGTTTCTAAATTTTGTCTTTTCGTCTTTTTTCTCCCCTCCCTGCCCCTGCAAAGAAGAGAAACCAATAAATTTTAGGGTTGTCTGTGCGTATAGACTCTGTCATTCATATGTAACTTGTTTTTGAAGAGAAGTGTTTCCGTTGTGGGTGTGTCTTGCTGTAAATATTTGTTCATATTTTTGTGAATTCAATACTATGTACCATTGTATTATAGTAACTTTTATAAAGCAAACCATAAATATACTGACTTTTCTTACAGATACGCCGTCTCTCTTGCTCTCCCCACAAACTTTTTTTTCTCCCTGTTGAAAGTACACACTGTTCACAAGGCGAGTGGGCTGCCAGGCCCAGGAGGGTGTGGTAGACTGAGTCTGAGATTGTTTTACTCTGTAGCCCAGGCTGACCTAGAATTTATAGTTGTTGTTTAGCCTTGGCCTTCTGAAATTCTGGGGCTGTAATCGGGAGCTACTATGCCAGGCTGCCCAGATCTGTTCTCCAGTTGATTTTAAGGCTCAGGGACAGTGAATTTAAATTCTGAGCCTGTCGGTGGGTTCTGAACTAGGTCCACCTGTAGTCAAGCTAGACTTCCTTTGTTATTTGTTTTTAAAGAGGGTTTTTTTTCCCCTAGCTATCTTTCTTAAGACCTTCGGTATCTAGATCTGCTAATGAACTGTGATTAAGCAAAAGTCAGTGCCATAGGCCTGTCATCCCAGTTACTCCCAGAGACTGAGGCAGGGGGAGCACAAGTTCAAGCCCAGCCTAGGCAACTTCATGTGACCCTGCCTCGAGATAAACAATATAAAAAGAGTCTGGGGCGGTTGGCAAGACAGCTCAGCAGTTAAAGAGGCTTGCTACCAAGCCTGAGGACTTGACCTTGATTCTCCAGAACCCACAAGGGGGGAGGGAAGAACTGATTGCAGCCAATTGCTGCACATCTGCTGTGCCTGTCCTGGTGGCTGGGTAATGGGGTGAGTGTGCAGGATGTTTCTGGGAAGGAAAGACTCGAACCCTGAACAAGGCTGGACAGAGTGACAACGACAACCTACACTCAATAATTCCAGCACTTGGGATGCAAAAGGATGGCCAAGAGTTCTAGGCCAGCCAGTGTAAAATCCTGCTGCATACAAAACAGGTCTAGTGAAATGGCTCAGGGTGTCAAAATAGCCAGCAAGGTACAACTTGGGTTCAGGCCTCAGAACCTACAGTGGAAAATGAGCCAGCTCCTGAGTTGTCCTCTGATTTCTCTTGTGTGGTGGCATGTGGGTGTCTCACACAATAATACAATAAAAATTAAAAACCAAAACAAACCTGGGCATAAAGCCAAGCAAGGTGATTCATGCCTGTAATCCCAGCACTGGGGAAGTAGGGAGATTGAGTTCAAGGCCAGCCTGGGTTATGTACTAAGACCTGGTCTGAAAACAATAATAATAATAAAAACACATACATGATACTGTGCTGACCATTGTTTTAAATATGTTTGATGTAAAAGCCACAGCATTGCTAGGAGAGAAGTTTTTTCTCCATATACTAGATAAGGCAACAGGCAGTGGGAGGCAGCATACCAGAGGTCATCTAGGTAGCAAGTAGCAGGGGTGGTATAAGATCCTGGCAGTTCCAAGTCCACTGAGAGGTGTTAGGTATATGTAGGTGTCCACGATGTAATTCCAAGTCAAGACCCAAGACAAGGGTGTGTCTGTTGTGAGAAGAATCAGAACTCCCAAGTATATATGTGAAATGGCCCAGCTTTCTAGAATGTTGACTCAAGCAGGACCTGGTGGCACATGCATTTAATTTCAGCATCCAGGAGGCTGAAGTAGCTGGATTTCTGAGTTACAGAGTAGCCGAGTTTACATAGAGTTCCTGGGCAACCAAGCTACACCTGGTCTCAAAACACCAAAGGAAAATAAAGAAAACAAAATAGTGACTTGTTTGAAATCATACATACTTCCAGATGTGGCCCACAAGCTATAGGTTTGCAACCTTCTGGGTTAGAGAATTTCTTTTTTTTTTTTTTGCATAAGCCATGGAAATAGGGAGACATTTTTGCATTGGCTGCAGCCTGAGTCTTTTTTTTGTTTTGCTTCGTGAATCTCAGAACATCATGGAAACTGTCCTCAAGTTTCTGATGGTCCTGCCTTGGTCTCTAGAGTGCCGGGATTAGAAGCATACACCACTACATCCAACTTGCTCTTTCCACTTCTTACTTCATGTCCTTAGAGCCCTGATTTTTCTTCTTATTGGAAAAAACAAAAACCAAAACAGAAACTATCGAAATTCTCCCCCATGATACCAATACCGTCTTAGATTTTTTTTTTTTTTAACAGAGATCCAAGTGTTCATAGTTTTGTCATGGTGTGGTACCACACACATTTGGTTCCCAACTCTCTGGGATGTGGAGGCAGAGGCAAGCTGAACTCCAGTTACTTGCATAGCAAGTTCCAGGTCAGCTTGGGCTCCATAGCAAGACACCCCACCCTCCTCACCTCAAAATAAAGTGAGCCTAATTTTAAATTTATTTATGCTCCATAAGATTGTCAGAGCAAAGGAAAAGAGACCATCCATGCTGGGGAAAGAACCTCTTGTGCCATATAGGTCATGCTCTGCCACCGAGCACTGAGCTGCACTCCTATGGCTTTGAAGAAATCAAGTAGCTTTTGGACCATTAGCTCCGTTCCCAGGTGCCTCATCCCCCCCCCCCCCCCCCCACGAGTATGAACAAGGGCATGAGGATTGCATCTGCGCTGGGGTTGGGGCCACTGGTAACTGCCACGCTCAGGGTTCAGGGCAGCCGAGCGGTTCACATCGCTGCAATCTGAACTCAGTCACAGACCAGGAACGATGTCCCGTGATTCCTCAGGAAGGACACCACTCCTAAAGTTGCTTGACCCCCTTCATGTGTTCCCAGTGAGGGCTCATCTTTAAAGGGTTTTAAAGCCTTCGGGTTTCCTCTTTCTAGATCCTTTTGTGGAGTCAACACCACCCGCTCTATTATTTTAGCGGCACTTTAAAATTCTTTAAAATGGTATTATCTCTTTGTTCCTTGTTTCAAGTTCCTCAAGTTCGTCCCACCAGTAGGGTCCCACTTAGTAATGTTCTTGCACCCTACGCCTGCAGCTCCCTAAACATAGACCCCAGGCAGCTCCCCCTGATGGCGAAGATACCACTACTCCTCACCGGGCGCAAACACAAGACACAGCTTTGAACCTAGGAGGGCCATTTTACTCAGCAGCAAGGAAACAGGCAAAGAAGGGACCTAACAATTAAGGGGGCGTGGCCAAGATGTGGGTGGAACCGTGCGGTTGTCCTTCAGTAGGCTAGAGATGATTGATGTAGCCGGCCCTTGCATGATCTGGGTGTCGGTGAAACCTACATTCCAGACCTCACCCCGTTGGTTTCCAGGTCGGTAAGGTTGCCCCGTAGGGCTTGCTCCTCCTCAAAAGCCTTGAACAGGGCATTGAAGTTGCCTGCTCCGAAGCCCTGTGACAATGGAAGGCAAGAATGAGGTGGGAACCTAGCAAGTAGTGGGTGCTACCCATTGGGTGGGCCTTACCTGGTGGTTGTGGCGCTGGATGACTTCCAGGAAGAGTGTGGGCCGGTCCTGCATGGGCTTGGTGAAGATCTGCAGGAGGTAGCCTTTCTCATCATAGTCTACCAGGATTTTCAGTTCCTGGGAGAGAGAGTGAGCTCTGTTAGAGAAAGGCCTACCCACCCTTGTAAGATCCTTATGAGATTCTCCGAAAGTTCGAGGGTTCCTGCACCACCGAAGTCAGTAAAAGACGCCCCGCCCCGCTCACTGCTGCTTGCGAGCCGGCTCCTTTTCCTCCCCATTCTGTCTCCATCAGATGTTACTTGGTGGAAACTGGGACTTTCTTCTGTGTTACCGGTGAAAATGTAAAATGTTGCACTTTGGAAAAAGAGCCTGGGGAGTTTGGAGTTTCTAAGAACGTTAAATATGTTTTCTGCTCCAGAAATGGCTCAGTGGGTAAATACACTTGCTACCGAACCTGACCCACTGGGATCGGTCCCAGGAACCCACATGATGGAAGGAGAAAACCGACTCCCACATCTGTGCCACGCATGCCCACGTGCACGATAAATGAACGCAAAGAGAATTTTTAAAACATATTTGCATGTACCGATGGTTAGACTCCCATATACGCAAGGGACGAGAGCAAATGCCTGTGCAGAACCTGTACAGCACAATCTACAGAAGCATTACCCAGGATAGCCAAAAAATAGAACCAACTCACAGCCACCAAGTGATGAAAGGGATGTTATTCAGTCGGAAAAGGATCAAGTATTGCGTAGGCATAGACTATGGGGCTGGAGGGACGGCTGGACGCTTAAGAACAATTGCTGCTCTTCTAGAGGACTCAAATTCAGTGCCCAACACTCACATCAGACAGCTTACAAATACCTGTAATTCCAACTCCAGAGGATCCAATGCCTCTGACCTCTGTGGCCACCTTTAAATGCAAACACCCACATGCAGACATATACCCCCACACAAATCTGTTTGCTTTTGGTTTTGTCTTTTATTTGTTTGTTTTTTGGGGGGGGTTGTTTTGTTTTGTTTTGTTTTGTTGTTTTTGAGACAGGGTTTCTCTGTGCAGCCCTGGCTGTCCTGGAACTCAGTCTGTAGACCACGCTGGCCTCAAACTCAGAGATCTGCCTGCCTCTGCCTCCTGAGTGCTGAGGTTAAAGGTGTAGACTAGCTGTGTGATTCTTTTTTTAAAAAAATAACTTTTTAAAAAGATTTGTTTTATGTGCAATGGTGTTTTGCCTGCCTGTATGTCTATATGGGGGTGTTGGATCCTCTGCAACTGGAGTTACCAACAGTTGTGAGCAGCCATGTGGGTGCTGAGAATTGAACCCCAGTCCTCTGGAAGAGCAGCCAGTGCTCTTAACTGCTGAGCCATCTCTCCAGCCCTTTTAATAATTTTTAAAGATTTATTTATTTTATGTATACCTGCATGCCAGAAGAGGACATCAGATCCAATTCAAGATGGCTGTGATCCACCATAGGGTTGGTGGGAATTGAACTCAGGACCTCTGGAAGAGCTGCTAATGCTCTTCACCACTGGCTGAGACATCTCTCCAGCCCTCAGAATGGTGGCACATGCCTGATCTACAAAGTGAGTTCCAGGACAGCCAGAGTTGTTACACAGAGAAACCCTCTCAGGAAAACAAAACAGAACAAAAAGAAACTACAAACCAGAGAGAAAGGAAGGGAGGAATGAATAAAGGAACAAAGGAAGGACGGAAGAAAGAAAAAGAGTCAGAGACTTGCCACATCAGTAAGCTCTGGGTTTGATTGAGAGACCCTGGCTCAGTAAATAAAGATGAGGAGGAGGTTTGCCAACATCAACCTCTGGCCTCCACATATGCACACACACTCCACATTGCTTACACACACAAACGTACACATACTGTACATATCTCACAGAGAGAGAGAGACAGAGAGAGAGACACAGAGAGAGAGACAGAGAGACAGAGAGAGGGAGATAAAGAGAGGGAGATAGAGACAGAGAGAGAGGGAAAAATTTAAAATTTAAAGCCATAAAAATAAAAACAAGCTGGGTGGTGGTGGCACGTACTTTTAATCTAACACGAAGGAGGCAGAGGCAGGCTGATTTCTAAATTTGAGTCCAGCCTGGTCTACAGACGGCCAGGACTACATAGAGAAAGCCTGTCTTGGAAAACAATAACAATAAAATAAAAAATAAAAACAAAGACAAAATAAAGAAGCCCCCTAATGGTTTCTAGCCAAAGAAGAGAAAAATCCCCAAATCATAAGTAGCCATAAAAACTGGCTCCTGCCAACCTACCTGCCTCCATCACACTTCAAATGTAGCCTTCCTCTGTCCCTCTCACACTTGGAGACTGTGTCCACTTTGGGACCTGTGCATACATTGCTCTCTCTGCAATAACTCTTCTTTGCCCAGCTCTTCACCGGGCCAGAACCTTTTCATATACATTTCAATTAAAGTCACTAATTTGGAGAGGCCTTTCCTAGCTACTCTCTGCCAAGCGGCCTCAAGCGGTTCATTTCCACTTTCTGTTTCCATTTCCTCATCCCAGTACACAACTCCCATGCTGGATGGGATCTGGTCTGGGTTTCCACTGTGTGCGTGGCCCTGTAGACTCAGGGTCCATGTTCTTCTAACTAAGCATGGGCTGGGCCTCACCTCCAACACATCCATGCTTTCTTTCACCTGGATCTTGGCTGTCTTGAGATTCTCCCGAAGCAGCTTGTAGTAAGATGAGGGAACAGCCAAGAACTCCATGCCTCTCTCCCTCAAGTGGCGGATCTGTCAAGGAGGAGGATCCAGGTCAACCTGTTTGCCTAAGCTCAACTACCATAGCCAGGAGAAGCTGACAGGGCAGGGGGTCCAAGCTCCTGTCAGGATGCCACGTGACCCCCCCTCCCTGTGTCTGAGCTCCATAGGACAGCAGTTAATTGCTCTCACAGAATGTGTACTCTGTGCCTGCCTTTCTGTGTGCTACTAGGGAAACTGAGGCAGGAAGCTATCTGTGCCTGTCTCAGCATAGCAGCTGGTTGATTTATGTAGACATAAACCAAGTGTATCACTTCTCTCATTAACCTTGATGTCACATGTCAGGGTCAAAAATGCAAGGTCCCATCCGTGGCTTTTACCACCTGCCCCCATTCCCACCTCTTCCTATCCCCCCCCCCCCCCCCCCCCCCGCGCATTCTGTCTTATCCACACACTGCTTCTGCAAACTTCCTGGCTTTCTCATCTTTGTTTTGGTGGTCCTTCCTGTCTGGGGTACCCTCCCAATTTGTAGATGTCTCTATTCAGATGCTTCCTTCTCCACGTGGCCCTCTGATCTGACTAGCTATATATCAACTAGACATAGTCTGGCATCGGAGAGGAGGGAGCCTCAATTGAGAAAATGCCTCCATAAGATCGGGCTGTAAGCAAGCATGTAGGACATTTTCAGCCATTGATGTGGGAGGGTCCGGCCCGCATGTTGGGTGGCGCCATCCCCTGGGCTGGTGGTCATGGGTTCTATCAGAAAGCAGGCTGAGCAAACCATGGGAAGCAAGTCAAGAAGCAGCACCCCTCCATGGCCTCTGCATCAGCTCCTGCCTCCAAGTTCCTGCCCTGCTTGAGTTCCTGCCCTGACTTCCTTTAGTGATGAACAGGGATGAGAAGTGTAAGTTGAATGTACCCTTTCCTTCCCACGTTGCTTTGGTTATGGTGTTCCATCACAACAATGGAGGCCCTGACTATTTTGGATGTGCCATGCCTGATTTTCCACCCTCTCTCACTTCCCAGCTTTTTCCCACAGCTCTTACTCTGACCAGTCATCTGCCTTTTGGACCAGGACTGAACACTAGTCCTTCCTAAGGACTAGACAGGATCTGCCCTCCTTGAAGGCTGCATCCATAGGCAAAGCATGTTTAATTTGGTTAAAAGGACATATGTGGTCTTATAGTCTAATATTCTTATTTTTAGAATGAGGCACACTGAAGCCCAGAGAAGACACTGAATCCCCGGGGGCATTTAGCAAAGTGCCAGTAGAGCTGGGCTTAGAGCCCAGGTATTCTTATTCTTGGGACTGGATTTTTCTGCAGAATGAACTCTTCCGTTATAGTGTGTGTGTGTGTGTGTGTGTGTGTGTGTGTGTGTGTGTGTGTGTGTGTGTGTGTGTGTGTGTGTGTGAGTGTGTGTGTGTGTGTAGGAGTAACTCTGTGAGTTGCACAGTCTGGAAAGAGAGCCCTGTCACCCTTCCAGAGGGATTGCCACCATCCCCCTCACACTCTAGTTGACAGAGACTCTCCCAGCAGCTGATTGAGAGGGCATGGAGGCCAGGAACAGGGTTCTAACCGTTGTGACGATGTCTTCTGTCTTGAGAGCGATGTGCTGGACCCCAGCACCTCCATTATAGTCCACATATTCCTAAAAGTGGGGGACAAGGAAGGAAAGCCCTACTGTCACTCAGACCTGTGCCCCACAGGAGCCTTCAAACCCCCCTCCCTGTTCTCTCCTACCTGAATCTGAGACTTCTTCTTGCCCGGAGCTGGCTCATTAATGGGCATCTTGATGGACTCCTCATAGTTAGCCACCACAATGGACCTCAGAGAGCTGTATTCCGTGTGCACCTGAGTGTCATCCACGGACCAGAAACGGTGGAACTGCAGATTTTTCAGGTACCTGCAGAGTGGCCAGGGGACACACTCCCTGAGTGCCTACCCAGACCCACGTACTGTCTTCTCATTTCCACCATTGGGAGTATGTCCAAGGCTCTACAAACACTGATATCACACACAGCATAGATTTATTCTTCCAGAAGGGAGTGAAAGGTCTTGTAACAAAATATAGATGGGAAGCAGAAGCTCTCATCAGAAGCTTGCTTCTCATTTAGAGGAGGGTGATGTCGACACAATCCCGTGTATAGCTTGAACTCAAATGTGCTCCCTAAATTCATTTAATTGCCACTGTGATATTTTAAAGATCTGGGGCCCTTAAAGGGCTGGACTGTAACTTAGTGATACGTCGTGAAATATTTCTTTATGCCATGTGAAAATGTGAAAATGTGTCATTGTGATTGGTTTTATAAAGAGCTGAATGGCCAATAGCTAGCCAGGGAGGGGTTAGGCAGGACTTCCGGGGACAGAGAGGCCTCTGGGAAGAAGAAAGGTGGTGGATTAACAGCCAGATGCAGAAGAAGCAGGACATTCAGGAGGAGAGGTAAATGTCACATATCACGTAACAGCATGTAGATGAATAGAAACGGGTTAATTTAAGTTATAAGAGCTAGTCTAACTAAGCTTTAACCAGGCTTTCATAAGTAATCATAAGTCTCTGTGTCACGATTTGGGGGCTGGCAATCCAAAAAAGCCAGCTACAGTGGTAGAGTGCCTTTGACGCTAGCTCGGCTGGGATATGTTTATGTCTCAGTTTAAATAGGCTAATGTTGCCAGGTGGTACACATCTTTAATCCCAGAACCCATGAGGCAGAGGCAGGTGGATCTCTGAGTTCCAGGCTAGTCTGGTCTACAGAGTGAGTTCCAGGACAGCCAGGAACCTTGTCACAAAGAACCAAAAAATACATATATAAGTAAGTAGATTTGGTGGTATCTTCCTTGCATGCTGGTCTGTTACCTCCTGGCTGTGGTCTTGTACAATAATAATAAATAATAATATGTAAACAGACTCAGGTAGCAGTACACCTTGATAAAAGTGTTTCATAGTGAATGCGGGAATCTGTAACCTCAACTCAGTCCATTTGCTACCTCATACCCTATTTTCCACTTCAGTTAAAGGCCTGGGGGCTTGGGGGCTACAAGAGCACTCAGTGGATAAAGGTTTCCCCCTCCCACAACTGATAACTTTCATTCATGGCACCTGGGTGGTGGAAGCAGAGAACCAACTGTTGATAATTGTTCTCTGGCCTCCACACATGTACTGTGGGATGCACGTGTCCCCACACATAAGTACACATAAAAAATAAAAAAAAAATATTAAAAATGAATAGGTAGATCTGGCAGGAGGGCTTGTCTTCTGCCAAGGAGAGGGGTAGGCCAGGGACTCACCATTCTGAGGCAGACACCATTTCCTGGTCAGGTTGGTTGCCTACAATATGATCGATAATCTCGAGGTTGCAGCTGGGTCTAGAAGAGAGAGGGGAATGGAAGGTGAGAAGACTAGCCCCCCCCCCTCCATTGCCACAAACCCTTCAACAACACCAGTAACTCACATATATGTAGCAGACCCTGCTGTGCGTTACACACAGTTAACTCAACAGCAGTTAATATCACCCACCCCTTTTTTGAGTAAAGGTTTCTCTGTGTAGCTCTGGCTGTCCTGGAACTCACTTTGTAGACCAGGCTGGCCTCAAACTCACAGAGATCCACCTGCCTCTGCTGGGATTAAAGGTGTGTGCTACCACACCCAGCTCTTCCCATCCCAATTTTATGTTGAGGAAACAGAGGCATGAAGTGGAGCTCCTGGGCAAAGTTAAAGGGCTGTCTAGGAAATGGTAGAATTCGGATGTGAACCCAGGCAGTCTGGTGGGAGCAGTGGGGGCAGGTCTTCATCTTCTTCTGCCACTGCTTGGTGCCTGTCCCACCTTCAAAAGTTCCTCCAGATGTTCCAGTCCTCCGGAGAAACCCACTCCACAGATTAGAAAGGAGTCATAGCTTTCTACCTCTCCTACACTCATGGGCACTCACAGTTTTGCAAGTAGGGTGTCTTTGCACATTGGGGCCTCGAATCCGGGTAAGAAACGACCGGTGTAGTTTATCTTCTCCACCAGGGTGTGTGTGGTATCTCCATACTGGGGGTGAGAAGACGCTGGAGTCAGGAAGAAGCCCCTACCCTCCCAACTCTATTAAGGTTGGGTGTTTTCAAGGCACCAGCATGCCTCTGACCCTGACTCAATGGGTGACCCTTTCTGGAATGATGGCTCTGCCATTTGTTTGGTCTTGTCTTTTTCAGTTTGCTGCTGGTCCAGAAACTGTGACATGGACGCTCGGTTAGTTCTCTTCCTCGTGGCTTATTTATATGTCAGCTTGAGTCTAGGTTACTGGCCATCATGTTCCAGAGATTTTCCTGTGTCTGTCCCTAACCCCAAATGCCGGCATAACAGGCATGCATTGCTGTGCATGGCTTTTTCTCGAGGTGCTAGAGATCTGAACTCGAGTGCTCAGGTTTACACAGCAGCCACTTTCCCCACAAACCCATCTTGTCTCCCCCTGCCCTCTTTTTACATTTTAGGTTTTGAAACAGAGTCTCACTGAGTTGCTCAGGCTGGATTTGAGCTGGGATTTGTGATCCTCCTAAGCTCAGCCTCCCAGAGCCTGAGGTTACAGGTCTTTCTCACTGGACCAGTTTTAGCAGTCCTTAATTTAACTTTGGGGGTGTGGCACCCTCAGTCTCCTGATAACAGGAGTGCCATACAGGCTCGCCATCCTTGGAGTGAGTGGACCGTGTACCAAGCAATGTCCTCCCAGGTGCTTTCCAGACAGGAGGGGTTGTAGCTGAGGAGTCTGAGACACTAGGAGGCTCACTGTGTGCCCAGGTCAGCAGTGCCACAGAAGGAGAGGTCAACTCAGAGACACCAAGCTAGTGCCAGGTGTAGTTTCCTCAGATGCCACTGCCCCTCCCCGTTTTAAAGCCCCCACCTTTGCCCCACAAGCTGTTGCTTCCCACTGGGAAGGATGCCTGGTAGCTCTCAAGGCTGCATTCTGAGGTGCGTGGATAGGGTGGTATAATGGCTGAGTTTGTGTGAGGGGGTGGATGTCTCTGTGGGTTCCTACAGCAGTGGGATTGGAGTATCAGAGTTCACTCACCGTCTGTAGCACGGCGAACTTCACCTTCCCAAACTTGTCTCGTTCCACCCAGGGCTCCCTTACGATTTTGGCTCCCCGTTCCCGGGCTTTCTATTTGGGAGGCCAAGTTGGGAGAACGGTGAGGGCTTCAGCCTCCCAGAGACATGTTACACAGCTTCTGCTGCAGGCTTCTGTGTAGTCCGGACAACTAAGCAGGACTAGCTGGATCCTCTGGAACCATGCCTCACGCCCATCCAGCAGGTAGAGAAACAGGTCCAGGTTCAAGGATGTGCTTGTCTACCCTGCCTCTACCAACTGACTCCTCGAACCAGCTCTCTCTCCAGGCCTCAGTTTCTCCTCTTAGAAGAGGAGATGTCACATAGCAAAATGTGAATTACTACTATTAATTAATTGAACCATTATTATTAATTGAGCACCTTGTGTGTCAGAACCTGTGCTGAGTGGCCCCAACAGCAGGCTCACACACTTTCTTAGCAGGAGCTCACTCGCTGCATGAAGTGCCCATATCTCAGGCCAGGCACTATTCTAGGGATTAATCTCCCCAGGGCTGACAGTAACATCACACAGAGGTGGCTCTGTCATCTCCATCTGTTTCTGTATGTTTTAGAAACAAGCACAGAGAAATTAAGTCACAAACTCAAAATCACACAGCCGGCTGCTCACTGAACCCCTAAGCCCCCATGTCCTTTCGTTCAATGCATTGCTAGGGATGCCTATTAGGCAAGTACTCTACCAACAATCCAACCCATAAACAAGGAAACCCTTTTTCAAAAAGTCTCATGTAGCCTAGGCCAGCCTCAGACTCTTTAGGTAGCTGAGGATAACCTTGAACTCCTGATCTTCCCTCTGAGGCTCAGATGTGCTCCAGACACAATAATACCCATCCATTTTCTTTCCAACCTTTCAGCGAGGCTATGATTATCCCCAATTCATAGATGTGGACAAGAGGCCCAAGAGAGCAGACACACAGTAAAAGATGGGGTGCATGTCACTGCTAGCATTCAGCCTGACTGGTCCTAGCAGCAGAGGCTTGCTCTGTGCACCCAGGTGCTTCTCACCTGTACAATGTGTTCACAGTCTTCCACCTCGAATGCGATGTCCTTCACCCCGTCCCCATGCTTCACCAAGTGGTCGCCCATCTCTGTGACCGGCAGGAGAATACAGGCAGTAGGGATCCTATCCCGTATCCCCGGCCCCAGCCTTCCTGGGTTCTTGCCTCACCCTTGCCCTAACCCATACCCTGATCCGACTGTCAGGGCCTGCTGCCACCCTGTGATGCCCCCTCACCTTTGTTCCAGGGGTTGAGAGCAGAGCAGAGAACAAACACAATCTGAAAGTGGACAGGAGAGGGTGAAGTACATGCCCTCCACCGTCCCTGCCTGCTCTAAGGCACCTGTGGTGGGACACAAGGCTCCACCACCACACAGGACACCTGGATTCTGGCTTTTTTTTTTTTTTTTTTTTTTTTTTTTTTTGCCTCAACTCTGCCCCCTAGTCCTCAGAGCTGGGGGCTTTTCACCGTGGTAGCCAGGCATCGATCTTCAGTGGTCAGGTAGTTCTCCCATGACCAGCAACCACTTAAACTCCCTTCTCGGACATCCCAGATTTCTAGATCCTCTATGGTTCCATGCTAGGCCAGTTTGAGAAGGGCATGAAACCAGGAAGGTCCCATTGCCTAAGTCAGCCGCAGCTTTGCCCTGAAGCCTGGAACCAGCTGGTGTGTGTCCGGAACCCATAACATCCAGGACACAGTGGAACCCTCAACACCAAGACGCCTGGGCGTATACTCACTTTCCCTTGCTTAATGACGTGGCTGACTACCTCCCGGGAGCCCGTCTCCAGACCCTTGTA
Organism: Phyllotis vaccarum; assembly: GCA_033318265.1. NCBI lineage: Eukaryota > Metazoa > Chordata > Mammalia > Rodentia > Cricetidae > Phyllotis > Phyllotis vaccarum. The sequence continues at coordinate 49,010,512 of JARWLC010000017.1, read as the reverse complement.
GGCCAGGGGTTCGAAGCCCATCTTGTTGCAGTAGAAGGAGGCAGCCTGGATGACACAGTGGCAAAGAGCTCAGAGGGGTGTGGGGACCAACCCCGGGGTCCCTAGAAGGGAGCCCCAGTCTTCCGGCTACCCTCTTGCTCTCCATTGGTAGAGACCCTCCTAGGGAGAAAGACTAATTCCCCCTCCCTCTGAAAGATCCCTGCTGGGGTCTGTGGCTCTGATTGTGTAATGAGGATCCAAAGTGCCACTTCTAGTCTGGCCTGGATCCTCCCCCCACGGTAGCCAATCCCAGCTCCAGCTGGGGCCAGCCCCCGTAAGGAGGCCTTCTGGCCTGTCCTCTGTCCCCTCCAGCCTTTCTACCTGCTTGGCGTTGCCAACCCAGAAGGTCACAGAGTGAAAATGGAGGAACCGGCCTCGCTCAGGCTGTAGGAGAGGAGAGAGAGGATGAATCCCTGGATGTAGGTTCCCTTGCCAACTCTTCTCTAGCCTCACTTCCCAAACCTAGGAGAATGTCACCCCACCACCCCCATGTTTGTCTGGCCTCCGAAGACGGTTCAGAATTGGGAACCCCCACAGAAGGCCTGCCCAGGGTCCACAGAGGAAATAAGTTTAGGTGGAGACAGCATGAGTGTAAGGTAGAAGACTGTAGAAAGAATTTGAACAGGCTTAAGGGATCGGCAGGGATTTAGAAAAGGGTTCTTCAGGGAGCCGACTTCGAGTCCAGCTCAGTCAGTTGGAGGGGATGGGGATGCGCTTGAGTATGAAGGCGAAGATGTGGCATAACCTCTGGCAGCGCCCCCCTCCCCCTCCCCGGTTTCCTAGCCCAAGGGCCGCACATTTCTCCTCAGGCTTACCTTTGGTCCTCTGTTGGTGTAGGTCGTCTAGTGAGAAAAGGAAAAATCACAATGAAAGGTTATGACTAGGGACTTCTTAAAGAGTCACCATGGGTCAGCACTCATGGCTACCCCCATGGCCCAGACAGACTTACCATGGTTGATTATAGTGGTCACAGTTCTCGTGGTTAGGAAGACTAGGACAAGAGGCCCGGGAGGTGCTGGACAGTGAGTGTATTTACCACTGGGCAAAGACAGGGTCCGCCCCTCGCCTGGCCTTCCTGGGGGTGGGGAGCTAGCTTGAGCTACCTCTGAGAGTTGCTAGATTTGGGAATCTCTGAGTCAGTTCGGGCTTCACAGGGCAGTGGTGCCAGCCTCAGAGGAGAGTGGTGTTGCTAGGCTCCCTGGCCAGTCGGGCAGAACCAGGGCAAGAAGCCAAGGGCACATCTTCTCTAGGGGTGGGACTGTGATCTTTGCCATCTAGATTGAAAGCCAGACCAGCTTGAGTGCAGGGGATATTTGATTCAGGGGGAATCAGCTGGGCTCTTGGGGGGTGGTTGAAACTCAGGTTGCAAAGCAAACATGTAGATTATATTTAGGGCAAAGGGTTGTGTTCCATGGCAACTAGAGGCATGGATGTACGCAGTTTGCATCCTGGCTCTGCTGTAGAAAGTCACCAAGCCTGGGAGCCACAGTTTGTTTTTAATCTATAAAATGGGGACAGGAGACACATGTCTATAATTTGAGTTCAGTAGGTCAGGCATGAGGACTCCCACAGTTCAAGCCCAGCCTTGTCTTCATAGTGAATGCTTAGCCAGGCAAGCTAGGGGTATATGATGAGACCTTTATCTCAGAAAAGGGGTCAAAGGGGTGTTGTGGTGACAGATAATATGGACAGGGATCAATGAGATGACTTGTAGTCTTTGGAATGGGACCTGGAGCATGGTATGATTATATTTGTGCTGTTTGTAATTAGTTACATGGCTTTGAGAACCAAGGTGGGGCTTGGCCTTGCTATAACCTAAGTATTTATCAGAGGGGAGATTATGGCTTTATTCCTTCCTGGGCTCTGAGCACCAGAGGATGCTGGGAAGGCAGAACTGATAACTCTGTGGGGGGGAAGGCCCAGGAACCTTCATCCAAGTCTTTGGGCCTTACTTTCTAGGAAGATAAGTGATATGAGCTGATATTTAACCCAGGACTCTAGGACATCACCCTCCCATCCCTTATCATCACCCTGTCTCCACACCAGGGCCTAAAAACCTCAGGGCTTGACAATGGAGAGCCTGGCCGAGGGCTCAGGTTTTGACCGTGCAACTGACAAGTGGTAGAATGAGCCAGTTTACTCACACTTTCAAAATTTGTTGTAATTCCAGGCATGGTGACACATACCTTTTATCTCAAAACTTGGGAGGCAGAAACAGGTAGAACTTCGTGGGTTCAAGGAAGGCCACTCTAGTCTCTATAATGAATTCCAGCATAGACAAGGCAACACAGTGAGGCCCTGTCTCAGCCCCTGCTCACCCCAAAGGGAGAGTATTTTGTTATCCCTGTCAGTAAAGTGGGGAGACTGAGTCAGGGAGGTTACTCTGTTGACACAGTGCTTGTTTGGTGAGCACAAGGACCTGAGTTGAGCCCATAAATGCACGAGTATGTGGTTGCCTGCACTTTTAATCTCAGCACTGGGAAGATGGAGACAGGAGGACCCCGGGGGGGGGGGGGCTCCCTGGGCAGCCAGCCTAGCTATTGTCATGAGTTCCAGGCCAATCAGAGTCTCCAGCTCTAAAAGCAGGAGTTGAATGAGCAGTAGCTGAGGAATGACAGCTATGATTGTCCTCTGACCACCACACACATGTGCATCACACACACACACATACCCACATGCACACACACCATCATATCACACATGTGCATCACAGATGCACACACCATCATATCACACATGTGCATCACACACACACACACACACATACACACAGATACACACCATCATATCACACATGTGCATCACATACACAAACAGAGAGAGAGAGATGTGGAAACAGCAAACAAATCTCACAGGTGGAACAGAGAACCAAACTTTAGTATATTTGATCCTGAAGTTGAATCTTATCTACTTCTCCAGATATCATTTTTCCATCGTTAAATCTCTATATTTGGGACCGTTGTGGAGGCAGGGTAGGTGGTCTCACACCCTTATTCCTGCCCTCCCTGGTTGATTCTCTACTCCCCTCACCCAGAGTTGTCCTGGGCAGCAGGAACATCTTGTCCTTTGTTTGCTGTGATCAACTCAACCCCCTGCTGCTGGAACCTGGCCTGGCTTCTATCCTAGGCATAAGGCCAGCTTTTCCCGAATCCAGCAAGCACGTCACAAGCAGCCTTGGGGTTCGGAAGGCTGGAGTGGCAGGTGTCTGGTTCAGTATCTCTGGTGCCTGTATCTCTCCTCCCCTCTGGCTTCTACCTCCTGAAACCTGATGGTTCTCAGTCACAGTCTAGATATTTTACCAGGTGCTCGTCCATCTTTGGGCAGAGCCTGAGGAGGGAATGCTCAGGACTTAGCCTCTGGAGCCCCCCTGTACCTTCCTCATGCTACCCTCTCTAGCTGGGCTCTGTTGGACATCAAATTAGTGGTGATTGGATTGCTGTTCTTGTTGCCACCCTGTGCTAAGGGGTAGATTCCAGAAGCATTGCCTAAGTAAATATATATATATTTGAGACAGGGTTTCTCTGTCTTTGGCTGTCCTGGAACTCACTCTGTAGACCAGGCTGGCTCTGAACTCAAAGATCTGCCTGCCTTTGCCTCCTGAGTGCTGAGATTAAAGGTGTGCGCCACCATCACACAGCTTTTAAATAGGCTCTTAAAGGTGATGCTGTGGCTCATGTCAGCTATCTCAGTACTTGGGGTAGAATGAGGAGTTCAAAGCTAGCTTGGGCTACATAAGAACTCTGTCTCCCTCCCTCCCTTTTCCTTCCTGCCCTCCCTCCCTTTCATCTGTGTGTGTGTGTCCACACTCCCCGTGGCATGTGTTCAAAGGCCAACTTCGTGTGTCTGTTCTAGTCATCCATCTTGTTTGAGAAATAATCCCCTCTCCTAGGCTGTGTAAGCCTGGCTCGCTGGTCCATGAGCTTCTATGGAGTCTCTTGTTTCTTCGTACCAGCACCAGGATTAGCTATGGCTTCTGGGGACCCAAGCTCAAGTTTCACACCTGATCAACAAGCACTTTATGAATCTCTCCGGCCATGATTACTATACTATTCTTGCTGAGCTTCGTCTTATTGTGAGTACTCCAGGGTTTGTTAAGGGTGTAATTCCCTTTTTAGAAATCAGCCTATTGATATCCAGAAAGACCAAGTCTTGGGAATGTAACAAAGTATCAAAACAGAAAGGTAGATTACAGAGCAGCGGGCCACATTTTTTTTTCCTTCATTTTACAAAGAGGAGAATTGGGACTGGGCATGTGGCTCAGTGGTAGAGGGCTTGCTTGGGTTGCATGAGGCCCTTGGTTTGAATCTCAGCATGGCACAGTGCTGGAGCATGCCTGTAATTCCAGAAAACCAGAGGTAGAGGCAGGAGGATCAGGTTATCCTCGGCCACATGAACTCTGTCCTCTCCAGGATAATTATAGCATGTTCTCTAAAGATATGAAACAGAAGTGTTTTGTCTACATGTGATAGTACATGTCTGCAATCCCGGCCCTGAGGAGGCTGAGGCAGGAAGATCTGTGCGCACCTGAGGCCAATCTGGGCTGTACAGCAAGATCTTACTGGAGAGGTTTGAAATAAAATAGCCCCCAAAGAGAATGACACTATTAGGAGGTGTGGCCTTATTAAAGAATGTATGGTCTTGTTGGAGGGAGTGTGTCACTGTGGAGGGGGGATTTGAGGTCTCATGGATGCTCAAGTTACGCCCGAGGAGTCAGCTCACTTCCTGTTGCTTGCGAGATGAAGAGCTCTCAGCTCCTTCTCCAGCACCATGTCTGCCTACACACTGCCATGCCCCACCATAATGATAATAGATTGAACCTCTAGACTGTAAACCACCCAATTAAATGTTTTTCTTTATAGAAGTTGCTGTGGTCATGGTGTCTCCTCACACCAATAGAAACCCTAAGACATTTTTCTTTACAAAAGAAAATAATTTTATGTAAAGCAACGAAGAGAATCAATAAAAACCTACATAAGAATCTGGGTATACGGATTCACACTTTTAATGCCTCCAGAATTCAGGAGGCAGAGGCAGGTGGATCTCTGAGTTTGAAGCCAGTCCGGTTTACAGAGTGAGTTTCAGGACAGCCAGGGCTACAAAGAGAAAAACTATCTTAGGGGACCAAGGGGGTGGGGAACCCAACTAAGGGACTGGCATGCGCACATCAGTGCATGTACCCTTGGTGATCTAAAGAATTGTCAGATTCCCTGGAGCTGGAGTTACAGGTGTTTGTGAGCTGGGGATCAAATTCCGTACGTAATGCTCTTAACCACTGAGCCCTTTCTCCAGCCCCTGAATTTCAAATATTACAGAACAAAGTAGAGATGGTGGCAGACAGGAATAGCAAGGCTCCAGAGGTGCGATCCTAAATGCAGAATATCTTTGTCCCCAGCTGGCCATACAGCCTTCCAAAGCAAGGGTCACAGTTGGAAACAGAGATGGTGGAGTGTGACAGGGTCCTCACCTCATCCTGTTATCAATGCTGCCACAGCTGGGCAGGGCCATTTGGGTGGAACTTCTTTTTATCTTTTGAGGCATAGTGCTTTAGCCTGAACTCTGGGGCGACTGGCAGCTGTATCTCCAGACATCACTGAATGCTTGGAGAATCTAGAGGTTTCTGAAGCCTTTGATGACAGAGAATACAGGGGCTCTAGGCACTGAGATCTGTGTCATTCTCTGCTTCTTTCTAGGTCTCCGTGTCCCTAACTTTTAAGACAGGGAGCCCTGAAATCTAGAGGGCTTGAAGGATTTCCTCTGCACAGCACTGGAGACACTAAGGAATCTCCTGTCTGTCATTCACATCCCTGCAGCCCCTTTCTGTAATAGCTTCTCACTTTCCTTTATAGAATCGCCCCCTTTATCCGCTCTGCTTGATAGGTCACACGGAATAGAACCGGCCTAGGAGAATCCTTGTGATTGGATCAAGGGTGGATGAGGATTTGCCCTGGGCTTGAGGAAGCCTGTTGCTGTCTGAGTTCTGGGTCTGCTGTGTGTAGTTCCAAGAGGGAAGATCCACACATAGAAAGCAGAGTTTCCGGGAGGGGACTCACAGAGTTCCAGGATCTTAGGATCTTGCTCCATGTGTGACTCTCCCTGAGCCCAGGGTCCTCCCATGGGCTTGAGCTGGGATTCTGGCATTCACAACACAACCCTGACCCACACATGGGGAAGAGCCACAAAAGACAAGTGGTTCTTTACCTTCCTAGGGTGGGGAAGGGTGTCTGATTTAGTAAGGACAAGTGTCTTTTTTCCTTTAGATTCATTTTATTTATTTACTTTAAAATTTTTTGTTTTGTTTTTTAAAGACAAGATTTTTCTGTGTAGCTCTGGCTGTCCTGGAACTAGCTCTATAGACCAGGCTACCCTCGAACTTGGAGATCTACCTGCCTCTTTCTCTTGAGTTCTGGGATTAAGGCTTGTGCCGCCACCACCACCCAGATTCATGATTTATTTATTTGTGTGAGTGTGCACATGTGCCACCACATTTATCCCCAGAATATGTCTTTTTATTTTATTTTATTTTTTGTGGGCTTTAGAGATCTAAATTCTGTTCCTTATACTTATTCACCAAGCAACCTACTCAGTTACCTCCCTGCCCTCCCACCCCCATTTAAAAATGTTTTACTCTGTGTGTGTGTGTGGGATGGGTGGGTGTGCATGGCTGTCAGAGGACAACTTTGGGGGATTGCTCCTTCCATCATAGATTCTGGGGAATCAAACTTAACTTTCCAGGTTTCTAGTTTTGTTTTTCACCCACGATGTCATTATGTACCACAGGCTAGCCTCAAAAGCTCATGATCCTCCTGTTTCAGTAGGGGCCTAGGGTTGCAGTTGTAAACCTCCTGGTCCAATTTAAGAGTGTTTTGTTGAGAGAGGATTTCATAGATCCCAGGCTGCTCTTGAACTTGTTATATAGTGGTAGATGACCTTGAGTTTCTGATCCACTGACACTGGACATACACAGTGCTCTCTTACTCAGGGAAGGACTTTCTGCCCCTCTGTGGAGAGATGAATCAGTAGTCATTTTCTTTTGGGTTTACCTCACCTGTAGACTGTTCCAGGCCCCCTTCTTTCCGGAGCAGCTCACATGTGGCTTATTGGATGGTGGATAATAAAGTTGGGCCTTGTCACCCCAGTGCAGTAGCTGGATAGAAATGCCCTAGGCCCCTTTAAATCTCTACCATGGACCTTTCTATCCAGCACCTCCCCACACTTCATTTCACCAGTGTGGATCCCTAAAACAAACTTAGACCTCAAACTGTGTCTCTGCCTTGGTGCCTACGAGGCCCAGCTCACTAGAGCCCCCTTCCCCCTACACCAGGAGTGCACAACCTCCTTACTCTCATTGCTTGTAGCCACCACTGTGCTCCCATTGTGTCCTCAAATAAACCTGTCCCCGAGTCAGGTCATATGTGGCAGTTTGTATCTGTAGCCCCCAGCTATTCAGGAGGCCTTAAGGGGGGAGAGTACAGGGGGTCTGGATATGTAAATGAGATCCCATTATAAATAGACAAACAAAACACCTCTGAGAGCCAGCAACATGGCTCAGCAGGCAGAGGTGCTTGATGCCAAGCCTGAAAACTTCCACGTTATCCTCTGATCTCTAGGTACCTGCTACAGTGTTTGAATGAACACACACAACACACAAACATAGCTTTTAAAAGTTAAAAACAATGAAAAACACTACAAAAACCCCCCTGTTTTTCAAATAAAGCACATAATAAAAAATACTAGGAAAAAAAAAAGGTTTAAAAAAAAAAAACAAAAAAGACATCTCTGAGCCAAGACTCAGGTCCACACCATACTCAGTAGTACATTCTAGCCGTCTAAGCAAATCTTGTCTCCAGCCTCAGAATGCCAGGGCACTAGGCACACACCTGTGCTCTCCCCACTCAAGCTGTTGAGCCAGAAGTCTCACAAGTTCAAGACCAGCCAGGGCTTGAAAGCAAGATCTTGATTCAGAGAGAAAAATAAAATGAAAACAAAATAGCACATGAATCCAAAGTTACAAAAAACAGACAGACAAAAAACCAGTGGTTTGGATTTGAACGACGAAGAAGACAGCGATTCCGTCTCAGTTTGTGACACTGATTTCTGTGTCGTGATCACTCGCTGTGGCCCATTTCAAGCTGCCAGTGGGAGGTCAGTGGACTTGGGATGGGGAGGGACATGTGTAGGGATACGCAGGTACAAAGGGCATAGTGAGAGTCATACCAAGAAGAAAGTGACTAGGAAGGGATGAGAAGTGAACACTGAAAAAAAAAATATATATATATATAGTGTGTGTGTGTGTGCATCACTGAATATATATATATATATAGTGTGTGTGTGTGTGTGTGTGTGTGTGTGTGTGTGTGTGACAGTGCACACATAGAAGTCAGAAGACAGCCTGCAGGACCAGCTCCTTTCCTTTAACTCTGTGGGCTCTGGGGATTGAACTTAGTCAACAGTGCCTCAACCCACTGAACCACTTTGCCAGTCCCTACTGTCCTGGCCATCCAATGTCCCCGGGCTTACAAAAATCTCCTATGGCTCCTTTTGAAATGCTGACTTTCAATTTTGTCAAGGGCCTCGGTGGAATTAACTTTTGGCCTCTGGTTTGCTGGGTCACCTTTAATATATTGTATAATATCCCTCTATTTGAATAGTTGTGAGGATTCACTGTTTTTAAACTTGTTTTAAAATGTGGCTTAAGTGGTAAGACCTGAGAAAAGGATCCACACACCGTTTTAGGAATCATCAGTGAACTCCAAGGAACCAATAACAGTTGTTTCAGGGGTGGGAAGCCCCATGACTGGGGAACAGGTGTTGAGAAGCTGATCCAGCCTGCGGCAGATCAAAGGGTTTTCTTGCCACTTCAATCAAACTGCTTTGACATCAGTAGCTCCATTGCTTGCATAATCTGAGCGTGAAGTTACTCAAAACCAACTATTGATCTCTTCTAGGCTAAACCTGTGTCCTTGCCATCCAGTGTCCGCAGGCGTGCAAAAACCCGCCTATGGTTCCATTTGGAATGCTGACTTTTGATTTTGTCCAGGGCAATGGGAGAATTCACCGTTGGCCTCTGATTTGTTGAGTTAACTTTAAAACGTCAAGTAACCTCTCTTAATCTTCTTCTTATTTTTGAATATTTAAAGAGAGCTGTTACCCACAGAGACTGGAGTGCTAAGAGCGTCTGTTGCTTACCACTGATGACTATAAAGCATCACATCACAGCCTGTACTATTATTTTGAGACAGGAGCATGTGTAGCCCAGGCTGGCCTCAGACTCACTACATAGCTGAGAATAGCCTGGAACTTCTGATGCTTCCCACTTCCACTTTCAAGTGTTAGGGTTACAGGTTGTGCCAGCCATACCCAGTTTACTTTGCTAGAGTCTGAACTCAAGACTTCATGCACCTCTACCAACTGAGTTATATACCTGTCTCTAGGTAGGTCTTGGAAGTGTTTGAAAGATGAGGACCTCTGTCCTAGTTAGGGTTCCACGGCTTCAATGAAACACCATGACCAAAGCTGCTTGTGGGGGGAATGGTTTATTGGGCTTATACTTCAAAGCATTACCCATCACTGAAGGAAATCAGGACAGGAACTCAAGCAGGGCAGGAACCTGGAGGCAGGAGCTGATGCAGAGGCCATGGAGGGGAGCTGCTTACTGGCTTGCGCCTCTTGCCTTGCTCAGCCTGCTTTTTCATAAAACACAGGACCACCGGTCCAGGGATGGCCCACCCACAGTGGGCTGGGCCCTCCCCCATCCATCACTAATTAAGAAAAAGCCCTACAGTTGGATCTTCTAGAGGTATTTCCCCTAATGGGGCTCCTTCATCTCTGATGACTCTAGCTTGGGTCAAGTGGACATAAAACCAGGACACTCTCTCTACTGTTTTCTCCTCTTTCTGGCGGTCTTGTTTGTTACCTTGGGCTTTTTATACAGAGAGGGGTGTGAAGGCCCATAAACCTGTGCTTGAACTTAAATGCCTTAGCAATCAAGAGGGTGACATAGAAGACAGAGCTATTGGGGGCTGTGGAGAATTAGCTGCTTCCCACATACTGCCGACAAACAGCAACATGTAGCAATATGCAGCAGTAACAGCTGCAGACTGTGGGGTCATGGGCCACATTGGCTCCAGAGATTAAAAAAAGTTAGTAATCTGAATGCTCCTGTGAACCCGGTTGATAAAAAGTTACATTGTACCCAGCCATGGAAGCAGTTGCCTATAATCCTATAATTTGGGGTGTTTGGGCAGAAGTATCTTGAGCTCAAGGCCACCCTACGTTGTATAAACTCTTGTCTACAGTAAAACAAGTTGCATTGTTGGCAAAAGCTGTGGAGTAGCTAATACTGATGTCAATAAGACAGGATCTACAGGTCTACAGTCACCTAGGAGACAAGCCTAGGTATGCCTGTGGGCAATTGTCTAGATAATACTGGCCTCTATGACCTCTGTGAGGAATTACCTGGATTCGGTTAGGTGAGGAGGGAAGACCCACCCTCCCTGGGCTAAGGAAACAAGTTGAGCAAGGGCATTCATTACCCTCTGCTTCTTGACCACAGACACGGTGTGAATTGCAGCTTCAATGCTTCTGTTAGGAATTTTGTTGCATCAATAATACATTCCATTAAAAAAAAAACCCTCTATCTGGGATAGGCAAATAAACTGACTCTGTTTCCGGAAGCCTAGGACAAATGACAAGGAAAGAAGCTTATCTAGTAAATACGTATTTCCTACTGGAATGATGGAAAGTAATGTTCCAGAATTGGAAAAAGGTGGTGGTATACTATATCATGAGTATATCAGATGCCACTGAAGCGCTTACTTACTTTATTTATTTATTTACAGGGTCTCATTATGTAGCTCTGGCTGTCGTGAAACTCACTATATAGATCAGGCTGGCCTTGAACTCACAGAGATCTGTCTGCTTTTGCCTCCTGAGTGCTGAGATTAATGACATCATGCCAGCTTGTACATTTTTAAATACTGGGAAATAGAAGGTTGTTTGTTGTTGTTTACTGGATTTTGACTAGACATGGAAAGGTACATATCAGCTTTTCCTGAATTGTACCAAACTGAACATACCTGCTTTATTTATTTATTATATACACAATGTTCTGCCTGCATGTATGCCTTCATGTCATAAGAAAGCACCAGATCTCATAGATGGTTGTGAGCCATCTTTTCAAATGTGTGTGTGTGCATGTGTCTGTTTTAGACAAGCTGTCACTACATAGAGAAATTGATTTTCTTTTTTTTCTTTTGAGAAATGAAGTTTGCTTAGAACATTTCACTTAGGAAATGAAAGAAAAAAGATATATAATTAAAAGTGAAAAGGGGAAGAAAGGAAGTTTTAAAAATTTGCTAATCTTTTATCATTCTTTATTCATAAACAACCAAAGACATTATTTACAATCTTCTAAAAATGTATCCATATATATATAGAGAGAGACAGAGACAGACAGACAGACAGGCAGAGAGATTTTATACAATTTTTATATGTTTTTTGAGATAGTATTAATGTAGCTCAGGCTAGTCCCAAACTCACTGTATAGTCAAGGATTACCTTAAGCCCCTGGCCCCCCTCCTACCTCTACCTCCAAAGTCCTGAGATTACAGGACTGCACTGCCATCCTTAGCTCCTTTCTCTTCCTTTTTGCGCGCGTGTGCGTGCGTGCGTGCGTGCGTGCGTGCGTGCGTGCGTGCGTGTGTGTGTGTGTGTGTGTGTGTGTGTGTGTGTGTGTGTGTGTGTGTCTGTCTGTCTGTCTGTCTGTATATATATGTCTGTATCTGTGAGCACATATGTGTGAGTCCACAGGTTGATGTCAGGAACTCAGTCTTGATTTTCTACCTTACTCATTGCAGCAAGGTCTCTCAATCAAACACAGAGCTTACCAACATGGCTATTTTATCAGCCAGTCTGGGATCAGCTGACTCCGCCTTCCAGGGCTGAATGGCAGTTGTGCTGCCTGGCTCATCTGAGTTCAGGGAATGGACCTCTGGTCTTCATGTTTGCAAGACAAGTCTTAACAGTTGTGTCCTACCCAGGCCTGTTCACAGGTCCTGATGCTTCACAGTGGGAAGGAATTAAATTGCAATATTATTACCCCCCCCCCCATCCAGGGCTATTTCAAGACAGTTTCTCTGTAGTCCTGGCTGTCCTGGAATTCACTCTGTAGACCAGGCTGGCTTGAAATTAGAGACCCCCTTGTCTCTGCTTCCCAAGTGCTGGGATTAAAGGTGTGCACTTACCACAGGTCCCTTAGCCTTCTTTTTAATACACCTATGTATTTACTATTTATTTATTTGTGTGTGTGTGCAGGTATATGTATGTCTTGGCACACCAAAATTTCTCTTCCCACTGAGATATCGTACGAATCCTCTCACCCTCTTTTTAAAAGTTTTTTTTTGTTTGTTTTTTTGCTATTGTTTGTTTTTCAAGACAGGGTCCCTCTGTCACTTTGGAGCCTGCCCTGGAACCTAATCTGTAGACCAGGCTGGCCTCAGACTCACAGAGATCCATTTGCCTCTCCCTCCCAAGTACTGGGACTAAAAGCGTGTGCCGTCACTGCCCAACTGAAAAATTAATATTAAACATGAACATACAATGTAATGGGTTTCCTGTTGTTTGAGACAGGGTCTTTATGTATCCCTGGATGGCTTGAAACTTGCTATGTAGACCAGGATGGCCTCAACTCATAGAGAAATGCCTGTTTCTGTCTCTTAAGTGCTGGGCGTAAAGGTATATGGCATCACACTTGGTCGTTTTCTTTTTGGTTTTTAAGATTTATTTATTTATTATATATACAATGTTCTGCCTGCATGTATGCCTTCATGTCATAAGAAAGCACCAGATCTCATAGATAGTTGTGAGCCATCTTTTCAAATGTGTGTGTGTTTGTGTATGTGTTTTTTTGTGAGTGTGTGTGTTTCTGTGTGTATGTATGTGTGTGTGTATGTGTGTATGTTTGTGTATGTGTGTGTATGTATGTGTGTGTATGTATGTATGTGTGTGTTTGTGTATGTGTGTATATGTTTGTGTGTGTGTGTGTGTGTGTGTGTGTGTGTAGGCCAAAGCTTCAGTGTTTTTCTTTATCCCTCTCTACCATACTTTTCACGGAGCTTTGATGCTATCAAGTTCAGAGAATCCAATGGCTTCTGTCTTCCCAGCATTGAGGTTGTGAATGCATGTTCCACACCTGACTTTTCATGGCCATTGGGGGTCCAAGCTCAGGCCCTCAAACTTTTGTGTCAAGCATTTTAATCACTGAGCCATTTTCCTACCCCCCACCCCTTCCCCTAATTTCCTAAAAATTATTTGGGCACCAACTTATACAAATTCGTCATCCTTTGGGCTCTTGAAATCTCAGTGGTGGCGCATGCCTTTAATCCCAGCATGCAGGAGTCAGAGGCAAGTGGATCTTTCTGAGTTTGAAATCAACCTACAGAGTGAGTTCCAGGACAGGCTCCAAAGCCACACAGAAGGACCCTGTCTTGAAAAAACAAATAAGAAAGAAACCCAGGAGAAGAGAGGATGGATTACTGGACCAGAGCTGAGGTGAAAGACAGAAATAGTATCAGAATGCTGATTCTGACCCACAGATCTGTACAGGGTGGGGCTCTGTCGATGGCTCTGTCTCCAGTTCCTTATCTCCTGGCCTCTCAATTTCTGAAGTAAATATGATGAAGACATGTTGCATAGAAGAGACAAGCAATTCAAGCTCCTTCAGATCTTGGCAGTTTCCTAAGACACACTGCAGGCTGTGAACCCAAAAGTCAGGTGAAGGAACAAACATGGATCCCTCCATCTCTCATACACTGCTATCCCAAAATGCACTTGAACACCAAAAGGTAAACAAGGCTCTGTCTACAGTTTCTGAGAATCCAGGCCAAACTTGTACATCTGAGGCAAACATTTACATACTGTACCAGTTGGAGAAGAGCCCGCCATTGGGATGGGGCACAGAGATTCTGGGGAGGAGATGGATCAGCTAGCTGGGTATGAGATGCTGTTCTGAGAAAGGGATGAGCAGGCACTAAGACCCGGAGTACTAGAGACTGCTAGAGTCCAAGTGGCATGTCAGGAGGAAGGAGGGAGGCTGAGAGTAAGCAGAGACCAGAAAGGTCATAATGGCCAAGAGAAGAGCACTGGAAAGTCATCGAAAGCTTTTAAGCAACATGGTAATAATAGCGCCCTTCAGAAAGGTTATTGAGGCTGCTGTGGGGGAGTAGATTAATAGGAGTCAGCTGATCGGCTGCAATCAGGGAAGATGGAGTATTACAGACAGGAGTGGAGATAAAAGCAATGGAGGATTTGAGAGCTGCCCAGGCAGTAGAAGAGATATGACATTCACAGGGGTCTTGATCACAACCACATCGATGTAGCAGTATAGTACAGCCACTTAGACAACAGGCTTGGTTTGAGGTGGCTCTGGTGGGACTCTTCTTCTTGACCGTGTCATTTGGATGCATTTCAAAGCCATAGACGTCCACATATCTATCCCCAGACTTGCATATTATTACATTGGCTTCTTCAAACCACCCTGTAGCTTTTAAAATTCAACATTACTTGCAAGGTGGTTGCAGAAATCACGATCTCTTCAATATTAGGGCATTTATTGTCTTTTAGTAGGGAAATTCTCTTAGTAATTACATCATTATTTTAATGAGGAAGTTACATTGGCATACTGTGATATATTATACCTCATATAGCAATATATATCATATAATATAGCATATAATATCATATGCATATATATATACACTTATATGCATCACCTTGCCTGGCTCCAAGTTTTGTTGTTGTTTGTTTGGTTTTGTTTTTCGAGACAAAGTTTCTCTGTGTTGTTGTCCTGGCTGTCCTGAAACTCACTCTGTAGACCAGGCTGGCCTCAAACTTAGAGAGAGCTGCCTACTTCTGCCTCTCAAGTTCTGGAAACAAAGGTGTGTGCCGCCACAACCCAGCATCTTTTAAAGCTGCTATTTGAAAAGAGAAATTGTATTTAGTGTGTATTAGTATTTGGCTTCTGTGTGTGTATGTAATATTGCATATGTCCTTTGTAGCCTTGGGGAGGAGAAGAGAAAATCAGATCCTTTGGAACTGGAATTGTAGAAGGTTGTGAGCCACCATGTGTGTTCTGGGAAACAAACCTGGGTCCTCTGGAAAAGCAGCCATCTCTCCAAACGCCAAGCTAAGCAACTGCTTTCTAGTTATTATTTATTTATGTATATGTGTATGTGGTCAGCGTTTGTTCTCTCCTTCCACCTGATGTGGGTTCTGGGGATTGAACTTGGGTCCTTAGGTTTAGCAGCAAATTCTTTTTATCCAAAGGGCTATCTCCCCAAGCCATATAGCTGAAAGTGTCCTGTAGCCAGTCAGGAATCATGTCTTTCTGCCTCTCTTACTTTTTGCTCTGTATCTGTAACAGTTTGTTTATTGACACAGAATCACGCTACATTGCCAGGGCTGCCCTCAAACTTGAGATACTCATGGCTCAGCCTCCTGAGGGTTGATATTTTAGGGATGTGCCACCGTGCCAGCTTCTAAACCACTAATGATAATTCATCTGCTTTGTTGTATATAATATAGGGTACATTGTAAGGATATTGTCCTGTATAACCACAGGACAAGAACTGAATCAGAAATGGAACACTGATGTTATACAATCTATGCCTACATCTTCAGGTGTTACCAAGAATAGCTTTTATAGTATTTTTGGTGAGAAATGGAATGAGATCCCATCAAAGGACACACTGGACTCCATCGATGTATCTTTGTTTTCTTCCTTATGCTAAGGCATTCGCCTAACTGACCCCACTGTGTATGTTTCACAACATTGACCTTTTGAAAGATTTCAGAGAAGTTGTTTTGAACAATGTGTCTCATTTTGGATTTGTCTGTTTCCCCAATGATTAGACTCAGGGCAAATATGTTTGAATACTATGTAGGTTGAGGTATCTTCAGTAAAAATAAATATTAGATATGTAAGATGTTGGTTTGAACATTAGGTTAAGCTGAGTGGAAATTTTGGTGTTTCATATTTTGTCAGTTAGTCAGTTACTGAAATGTTTTTCTTTCTTTTTTTGGGTTTTTTTGGTGATCTTTTTTTAAGACAGGGTTTCTCCATATAGTTCTGGCTGGCCTGTACCAAGACAGCTTCCAACTCACAGAGATCCACCTGCCTCTGCCTCTCAAGTGCTGGGATTAAGGGCATGGTGCTCTTATCTGTCAAATAAGGGCAACAATCCATTTGGTTGCATTGAACTGTTGAACTATCACATGGAAGGCATGAGGATCAGTATTTGAAACCACCCTGGTTTCTCTTTCTCATCAACACTCTATTTCATCCATGCACATTTCCTCCCACTGAGTTAAACTCCCATCCCTTATTACTATTTTAAAATTTTTACTTTTATTATATGTGTGCAGACTGGCTAGTTTTGTATCAGCTTGACATAAGCTAGACTTACCTGAAGGGAGGTTAGAACTTCAATTGAGAATGCCTCCTTAAGGCCCAACTGTAGGGGGCATTTTCTTCATGATTGATTGGGAAGGGACCAATCCATTGGAGGTGGTGCCATCTCCGGGCTTGTGGTCATGTGTTCTATAAGAAAGCAGGTTGAGAAAGCCATGAAGAGCCAGCCAGTAAGCAGCACCCCTCCATGGGTGCATCAGCTCCTGCCTCCAGGTTCCTTCCTTGAGTTCCTTCATCAGTGAACAGTGATAGGGAAGTACAAGCCAAAGAAGCCCTTTCCTTTCTAAGTTGCTTTGGTCATGGTTTTTTGTTTTGTTTTGTTTTGGTTTTTTATCACAGTCATTGTAGCTTTAACTAAGTTAATGTGCAAGGGTTTTGCCTGCATACATGTATGTATGCCATGTGTGTGCCTGTTGTATAGATTTCTGGGCTGGCCCAACCCTGCAGTCTGGACCTGCCCACAGCTGCTTAGCCCCCCCCCCCCCCCCCCCCCCGCCCCATGACTGAGATGCTTATATTAAATACATGCTGTTCAACCCATGGCTAATGCTCATCACCAGTTAGCTCTCTCATCTTAATTCAACCCATTTCCACCATTCTGTCCTGCCACGTGGCCGTGGCTTACTTATTTCTTTATATCTTGCATCTTGGAAGGCTGGATCACTGTGTCTCTCTTGACTCTGCCCTCCTTTCCCTTTATCTATGCTCAGATTTCCCACCTGTTTCTAAGATGCCCCACCATAGGCCAAAACAGTCCCAATGATATTCACAGCATACAGAAAGACATCCCACATCGTGTTCCTGATGGTCATAGAGGCCAGATGTAGGCATTGGATACCCTAGACCTGAAATAATAGATCATAATGAGCCTCCATGTGAATACTGGGACCTAATCTAAGGCCTTCTGCAAGAGCTGTGAGTGTTATTAACCTCTGAACTTTTCTCCACTCCACCACCCCATTTCTATTTTTAACCTACATTTATAGAGGCCTTGACATGGCTTCATATTTACCACCAACCCAGTACCATATGGCAGAAATAAAATTCAGGAAGAATTTGGACACCCATAAGAGACATATTGCTGTCAGTGTCACACGAGGTAAGAGACCAGAGAGTGAAACTGTTTATGTCCACATGGGCTACAGTCAGTGGCCATAGCCCAGCTTTGAACCCAGGGTTGTAGGGTTTGCACCGTGAGAAATAAGAAACCCGAAAGTGCCTGAGAATAAGACTCAGCTGGTACAGTGTTCCCTAACATACATGAAACCCTGGGTTTGATTCCCAATATTGCAAAAACCATGTCTGGTGGTATATGTCCATAACTCCTGCCTGTGGAGGAAGAAGGAAAATCAGACATACAAGACCATTGTTGCAGAGTATTTAATTATGCAAAGATGTGTTGCATCTGTTTATGTTGGGGAATATTTGTTCAGCTATGTAAAGATGTGTTGCTATTCTGCCTTGTCTGCCTAAAGCACATGATTAGACTAATTAAAAAAAAAAAAAAAACCTGAACGGCCAATAGCAAGGTGGGACTTGAGGCCAGGGAGAGTAAGTAGGAGGAGAAATTTAGGTTGGGGGAAGGAAGAAAAAGAGATGGTAGGGAAATGCCAGGGACCAGCCAACCAGGCAGGGAGGAAGCAGCAAAGTAGGCCATATAGAATGAAATAGGTAAAAATCCCTGAGGCAAAATGTAGATGAACAGAAACAGTTTAAGTTAAATGAGCCAGTGGGACAAGCCTAAGCAAAGGTCAAGCATTCATAATTAAAAATTCTCCATGTCTTTATTTGGGAGCTGGTTGGAGGGCCCCCCCCCCCACACAACTACAGGTCATTGGGCTCAGTAGATTATAAAAAATAAAGGAAAAAAAATGAGGACTTGAAGGTGTGAGGAGGAAGTGTTTTGGGAGGTGGGACCCACACAGAACAGGAGAGTGTTGATGGTGGATTTGATCAAGACACATTATTGTATACATGTATAAAACTGTGGAATATTCTTAAAAAGCTTAAAGTTTTAAGGTCATCTTCATTTACATAATGAGTGTGAGGTTAGCCTGAGAAACAGGTGACCCTGTCTGAAAAACTCAAGATACTTAAAAGCATTCTTAAATGCTCAAGGGCTTTGTAGATGTGAAGAATTGAATTGGACAGCAGGATAGAATCCTCTCACATTCACACAGGCTGAATGAATGAAAAATAAAACTGTGAACTGAACATGGTGGCCCCGGGCACTCGGGGCAGAGGTAGGGGGATCTCTGAGTCCGAGGCCAGCCTGGTCTACACAGTGAGTTTCAGGACAGACAGGGCTACACAGAGAACAATGTTTTGAAAAATCTAAAGAAAGGAAAGAGAGGAAGGGAGGGAGGGAGGGAGGGAGGGAGGGAGGGAGGAAGGAAGGAAGGAAGGAAGGAAGGAAGGAAGGAAGGAAGGAAGGAAGGAAGGAAGGAAGGAAGGAAGGAAGGAAGAAAAACCAAAGAGAAGTGAGGAGTCAGCCGTGCTGTGAGAGCATGGGAAGCCGCGGCTGTCTGTGCCTCCATATATGTCTTCCGGGTCATCGGGGAAACCACGTGGTCTATCTAGCTGAGGCTTCCTGGGAGTGACTCAGTCCCCTTTCAAACTCCACCCTATGCGATTTCGTGCGCCGGAGTTGGCTGGGATTTTTGGGCCTCTGAGGGACCCGTAGACGCCATCTGTCCTGGCGTCCGTATCCGGGAAACCCGGCGTCTAGGGCTTCAGGTTTTGGTCCGCGATGTCCGGTGAGGAAGCCCGGTTCAGGGCAGAGTCCTCCGAGGCCCGTGCGGCCGCGGTCAGCGACATCCAGGAGCTGATGCGACGCAAGGAGGAGATCGAGGCGCAGATTAAAGCCAATTATGACGTCCTGGAGAGCGTGAGTCTGAGCTCCGGCGGAGAGGACCGGGAGGCCCGCGGATGCGGGGCCCTAACTGCCAAGCACTAAGCGCTTTCCGTTTGTCATTCCTTGATAACCCCTTCACGTGGGATTTATTTTCATTCACCGAAGCATTAACTTTGTGTTTTTAATGCAACCCAACCTGGCCTCAAAGTCATGATCTTGCTTCAGCTTCCCAAGTGCAGGAATTACAGGTCTGTGCTACCATGACAGGCTTGAAGCATTAAACTGAGTTGGCCTCAAAGATAGAATATTTGCTGAGGCAAAGTGATAATCACCACTGTCATCGTCCATAGGTAACGTTATCAGGTTTGGCATGCCTTGCCACCCGCTTTTCATTAGTACTTAATAAAGGTCACTTGGAAGAATTAGCTGGGCCTCTTGTTAAAATGCAGGTTGTAGCCGGAGAGGCATCCTCATTTGTAATCCAGGCCCTTGGAATGTGGAGGCAGGAAGATCTGGAGTTCAGAATTATTCTTAGCTCGGGGCCAGCCTGGGCTATCTTGGACTCTGCCTCAAAAAAAAAAAAAAATGCAGATTCTAATTGAGATGGGGAGTAGAAAATTACCAGCTGCGTGACTAAGGACTGCTTTAAGTGACAGATAAGCACATTATCCTTACTGTAAAAGGGGAAACTGAGGCCCAGAGTGAAGCAATGCTTTCCAAATAAAAGAGTGGGTCAGGTTCTGTGATCTGTCTACCTACAAAGCAGACTTTCCCCCCCCAAAACCACAAGTCAGCTTGTAGAGGAAGGGGAGGCAAAACCAGACCCTGGTAGGCTGGGTAGAGTGACTTTTAGATGATGGGTATAAGATGATGTATCATGTAGAGGTATCTTGTTTTTGGGATGTTAAATGTAGTTTATTTTTGTCTTTCCCCTCTTTTGGGGGAGGGGCATCACTAAGCTCCCAAATAAATATGTGGAGACTGAGTTTTACTTAAGAATGCCTAGCTTTAGCTTGGTTTGTCTAGTCAGCTCTTCTTAAATTATCCTGTTTCTCTTTAACTGCATTTTGTTTCTGGGCCTTTTATTTTTCTTTTTTTTTTTCCCCCTTCTTACTCTGTAGCTGGCTGTGTGGCTGGGTAGCTGTGTGGCTGGGTGGCTGGATGGCTGGGTGGTGGGGTGGCGGGGTGGCTGTGTAGCTGGATGGTTATGTGGCTGGATGGCTGGTTGGCTGGATGGCTGGGTGGCGGGGTGGCGGGGTGGCGGGGTGGCTGGGTGGCTGGCCCCTGGGGTCCTCCTCCCTCTTCTCCACCCTCCTCTCTGCCTGGCAGCCCCACCTATCCCTCTCCTGCCTTGCTATTGGCTGATCAGCTGTTTATTAGGCCAATCAGGTGTTTTATGCAGATAAAAGAGCACAGCTTCACCGAGTTAAACAAATGCAGCACAAAGAATACAGCACATCTTTGCATCATTAAGCAAACATTCCACAGCATGAACAAATGTAAGGCATAAAATAGGATTCCACTACAGTACCACAAACCAGGTACCATTTTACTAGGGGCTGACCAGATGCTTGAGGTGCAGCAGGCTTATATGTGTGCTGTATCAGGAAACTGTCACAGCTACACTCCTGAAGCTCAAAGAGGCAAAGTCAGGGGCTGGAGAGATGGTCAGAGGTTAAGAACACTGGCTACACAATCATGAGCATTGGAGTGGGGATCTAGCACCTACTGTATAACAGACACCTGTAACTCCATACTCTTGTGGATATATTTAAACAGACACATTAACAAACACAAATCTTTTTTTTAACGCCCCCCCCCGTGTGTGTGTGTGTGTGTGTGTGTGTGTGTGTGTGTGTGTGTGTGTGTGTGTGTGTATGAAAGGAAAGGAGAAGTCACTTGCTTAAAGTCACATGTGGGGTTGAAACCTCAGGGTTGGTTCAGTAGAATCAAACATGTCATGTATTATTATCCTTTTGGTATTGGCCTCCTATTTACCATTAGCCAGGTGGCCAGGTGTGCTGATGTGTACTTGCAATCTCAGCACTTAGGAGGCAAAGACAGGGAAACTGTCCCATATTCAAGGCCAATCTGATCTACACAGAGTTCCAGGATTATATAGTAAAATAGCAAGACAAAACAGCAGTTGTGTGGGGGAGGGGAAGGATACTGAGGGTATATATAGCTCTGTTTGTAAATTGCATCCCTCAGAAACCTGAAGACCTGAGTTCAGTCCCTAGAATCCATGGGTTTAGTGGCGCATGTTTGTAATCCCAACTGAAGAGACACAGGAAGATCCCCAGGGTTTCTGGCCTGATGAGCTCTAGACCAGTGAAACACCCTATCTCAAAGGTGGTAGATGATGTTCCTGAGAATGACCCCAAAGATTATCCTCTTACCTGCACATGCATGTCATGCACATGTATGCGCATACACAGGATACGTGTGCATGTGCACACATGCATTAAAACCAAATAAGAGGAAAACTTACAGTGGACATTGGAATGTGAGGCTACTTTCTCTTAAATACAAGGTGATAGTGTATGTTAATTGTTTTTGGCTAATTTGCTGTTTGGTTGCTGAGGGCTTTCAGTATAAATGTCTGCTCTCTTTTTGGTTTTGTTTTGTTTTGTTTTTTTAAGACAGGTTTGGGCTCAGGGGTTAAAAACACTGACTTGTCCTGAGTTCACTTCCTAGCAACCACATGGTGGCTCACAACCATCTATAATGACATCTAGTGTCCTCTTGTGGCATAAAGGTGTACATGCAGATAGAGCACTCATATGCATAAAATAAACAAATCTTTAGAAAAAAAAAGACAGGCTCTCAGTATGCAGCCTGGGCTATGTAGTGAGACCCTGCCATAAAAGACAGAGGGGAAGGGGAGGTAAAGAGAAAGGAAAATGATCCATTAGATATCAGTATTAAGACCTTCTATTTCATAGTTCTTAGTCAAGAATGTGAAGAGAGAAGGCACAGGACGGGAGAGATAGCTGCAGATCATCTAATGAGAAGCTAGTGGCTGGCATATAGTAACAGCAGTAATAAATACACCAATAACATACTTAGAAAAAGGCACAGGGTCTAAATGGACATCCCTCAAGTAAAATATATGTGTTTGATAAATAATCGTAACACACTCGGAAGGGGCCTGGAGCGAAGGCTCAGCAGTCAAGAGCTCTGGTTGCTCTTGTGGAGGATCATGGAATCAGTTCCTAGCACCCGTGTGGTAACCTGTAATTGTGCTTCTAGAGCTGATGCCTCTTCTGACCATTGTGGGCACTGCATGCACATGGCTCACTTATATACATGGAGATGAAACAAATCTTAAAAGCAAAATATGCTGTTAGGGAAGTGTAATTAAAATCACCATGAGGAACTACTTTATCCTCACTACGATGGGTATAATGAAAATGTAGGTAACATCTTAGGGGAGAATACAGAGAAATTGGAAACTTCATATAACTGTAAGATGGTGTAACTGCTGTCCAAAATTGTTTAGCAATTTCCCCCCCCCCCAAATTAAACAGTTCCATAACCCAGAAAATCCATTCCTCCCATGTGATAATTATGATAGTTGCAAATATATATTCATTCCAAAATTTGTACACATTGTTTAAAATATCCAAGAAGTGGGAAATGACACAAATATTCTTCAGGTAACATAAAAATACAGTGTGCCCATATAGTGGGATATTATTTGTCATAATAAAAAGAATAGTATTTCATGTAATAATGTAAATAAGCCTTGAAATCATTAAGATAAAGAAGTGATGAAGCACCATGTATTGTATGTGTTCTCTCTCCTTTCACTATGCACTTCTGGTTAGCTCCCTGTACTTACTGTATAGCCCAAGCTAGTCTTGAACTCTTGGCAATCTCCTGCTTCAGCCTCCTTAGTGCTGGGATTATAGTGGGCACCACTACATCTAGCTTGGTTTTTTGTTTTTTTGTTTTTTTTGTTTTTTTTTTTTTTTGACAAACACAGGTTAAAAAAAGTCCAGTATAGCTTTGAACTCACTCTGTAGTTCAAACTGGCCTCAAATTGGTAATTTTCCTGTCCTGATCTGCCAAATGTTGGAATTATAAGTTTGTGTCAGTGTGCCTGGTGATTTATGGTTTCATGTACATGAAATATCCTGTTCTAATATGAGTCTCTGAAATCTCCCCTGAAGACCTGAATGTTAAAAGTTTGGTGCCCAGGGTGATGCTCTTGAGACAAGGTGGAACCTTTAAGAGATGGAGCTCTGTAGGTCATTGGAGTTACTGTTGATAATTGGAGGATAGTTACTGTTGATCACTGGAGGCATGCCCTTGCTGGAGTGGTTACTGTAGGTCATAGGAGCAGTGCAGAGGTAGTGAAGCCACTGGCCTTTCCCTTTTTCTTTTCTTGTCTCCAGGATCATGATGGAAGTGGTCCCTCCACCATATTCCAAATGCTCTGCCTCTTCACAAAGCTAAAGACAGAGTCTCCAGAAATACAGACATGCACACATACAAACAATTGGCCATCCAGTTCTGTCCTAAAACTTCAAAACCATGAGCCCAAATGAACCTTTTCTCTCTTTTCTCAGAACACCTCCAGGATAGGTAGTTTTGTACAGACATTTAATGGTTGCCAGAGGTCTGGGGAAAGGGAGGGTGTAAGTGTTTGCTTATGGGTCCAAGGTAGGTTGGTCAGGCTTTCTCTACATGCCCCTCCTGTGTCTTTAGGAGCGGACACCCTCCCCCCCTCTTTGAGACAAGATTTGGTATACAGTCAGAGTGGGTTTGAATTCCAAATCCTCCTGCCTAAGCCTCCTGAATGCTGGGATTGTAGGGATTGTAGGAGTGGGCTTTCAAAGGTTTATTTTGGGGGGGGGGGGTGATGCAAATGTACTAAAACTGATGGTGGTGAGTTATTAACTCTTGGACATATTACACACCATTGAGGTGTCTATTTTCAGTAGCTCAGTTATCAGTATATGATTTTGCTGTGTTACAACTGTTTTAAGTGGAAGATCCTGGGTTAGCCTGGAACCTAGGCTTACGTTGGAGAACTGAAGAGGATGGGCACAATCCTCCTGTCTCAGCTTGCCTTGAGACCCTTGACTTGATCCCATCCATCCTCACAAAGTCACAGTGACAGGATCTGCCCAGTAGGAGGTGGACATATTAGGGAGCCATTACCAATCCACCACACTGTGTGTGTCTGGCTCTCTACTAAGGTTCATTCAAGCCTGTGTATTAGTATTCCAGCAGGTGTGTGTTGTATGCCTATTGTGTGGCCAAGGAAACTGAGGTTTGGAATGTGTCTTAGTCAAGGATGCCCAGCTTGTATGCTGCAGCAGAATTGGGACCGAGATCAAAGTCTAGGCAACCAGGCAGGCCCCACAGTGCAACACACTCCATTGCTTTTGTGCTTTGTCCCCTGATTTATGTAGGGAAACTTCAGAAAACACTTCAGGTGTGGTGGTTCAGTCCTGTAATCCCAGTTCTTGGTAGGCTGAAGCAGGAGGATTGCCATGAGTCTGAGGATTTTCTGAGCTACAGTGAGAACCTGCTTGAAATGAACACTTGCTAAAACATTTAGTTCCAGCGAGTCAGGAGGCTGAGGCAAGAGAATTGGTTAATGGCAGGGCATTGAGAACAGCCTGAGTGAACACAGGTACATGTAAAGTGTTAATATGAATATTGCTTTGAGTAGGGAATATATCCCCAGTGTTCAGATTCAGAACCTGCTAATGACTATCAAATGGAGAAGTTCTCCCTAATTCCCAGCCACTTAATTTCTTTCCCTGGAGATGGCTAGTACCATCCAGTGAGTGATGAAAAGAATCTTGGTAGGCCTTGGAGGCCTTTTCACTTTCTTGAAGAGTCAAAATCAGGCCGCAGATGGATATCTTCAGTGTTTACGCCTTCCAGCTTCAAGGCTTTAGCCAGGTGTCAGCTGTTGGGAAGGTGGAGTTGGAGGGGTCAGGTCAGGGATGGGACTGAGAGGAACCTCTGAAGGCTCTTTAGAGTTTTGTTGTTGCTTTAATTAATTGGTTTTGTGTCCCAGGCTGATACTGAACTCTCGGTGTAGCCAAGGATGACCTTGAACTTCTGATCCTCCTGCCTCTACATTCACCACCACACCTGCCTTAAGCAGTACTGGGGATGGAGTCCAAGTTTTTGTGCATGATAGGCAAGCACTGTAACAGCTGAGCTACATCCAGTATCCCTAGCCATGTTTATTAAGCCTTTTTTATGCTGCAGAGAATCAAATCCAAGGTCTTTCATATACTAATCAAGAGCTCTACCACTGAGTTACAGTCCAGCCCTGGCATCTTTGTGTGCACTGTTCTCATGCATTGCTTGCATTATTCTTTAAAGCCTTTATTTTATTGATGTGTGTACAGTATGTGTGTGTGTGGGGGGTGCGTTGGTGCTCAGTGTGCATGAATACCAAAGGACAACTTTGTGGAATTTGGTTCCTCTTCTACTTTTATTTGGATCCCAGAAATTGAACCCAGGTTGTTAATCTTTGCTCACTGATTCTTCTTTATGGCCACCGAGGAGGATAAGGACACAGATAGAGAGTCTGGTGTGTACTAAAGAGGTCACTATGAGGCCTCCTATCATTCTTGTCATAAATTAGAAGGACAAGAGTCTAGGGAATTGCATCATGGTGTCCTTATCTGTGAGATTGTTTTAACCCAAGTCTTTCTTCCAGCAAAAAGGAATCGGGATGAACGAGCCGCTGGTGGACTGTGAGGGCTATCCCCGCGCGGATGTGGACTTGTACCAGGTCCGGACAGCAAGGCATAACATCATCTGTGAGTGACCCTCGCTGGGGCTGTCTTAGTTTGTGATGGGGGTGCTGAAGACATGGGAATGATTAGTGATGAGCATTACTAAGCTTTTCTGCTTTGAAAGAATGTCTTGTCACCCCTATGGGACTGACAGCCAAGGGAATAGGGTGGACGGAAGAGTTCTTTGTTGATGGTCTTATTTTTTCTGTGGTAAGTACTTTGCTTCAAAGCCTGGCGTGGTGGCACATGCCTTTGATTCCAGTGCTCAGGAAGCAGAAGCACGTGGATTGATCTCCATGAGGTTATGGCCAGCCTGGTCTACAGAGCGAGTTCCAGGACAGCTACCAGTAGAGACCCTGACTAAAAACAAACAAAAACCCCAACAAAAAGCTTCATTTCAAACTGGTCATGGTGGCTGCACAGCTGAAATGATCAGGAGTTTGAGGCCAGTCTGAGCTGTCTAAGAAAGTAAGAACCAGAAATGAAAACTTGACTTCATTATGGGAACTTACTGAATTAACAGTAGAAGCCTGTACCAGTGTTGCTGACAGGCTCCATCAAATCCATGAAGTAGATTGAGCTTCTCTGAGTAGTGACCTGACTGCCACCATTCAAACAGAAAAGACCTGGACTGGTGTTCACCAGGGACCCTTGAAGAGACTAGAGCCTGCCTCTGTCTCCAGGGCCCACAGGCTGTGTTCCAGCCAGGAGGCAGATGATGGGAGAAAAGGTCTTGGCCCCCTGCCTTTTACTTGTGTCAATGAGCATTCTCCTGTTACAGCCCTCTAGCCTTCCAGGAAAGCTGTGCAAACCTGTTGTGCTGCAGGCCCATCCTATCCTAAGGGAATCTTGTATGTGTTCATTTGTGTTAATGAAGTAACTAGCAGAACATGGCGTCTGGAGAGGATAATAGGTTTGTGCTTCTGCCATGACAAGCTACAGGCATGTATTATCTCTCTCTGTTCTGGAGATGAGAAATCCAGATGGTCTTACTGACAAAATCACGGTGTCAGCAGGGCCGGCTCCCCCTAGGCTGGGGGAGGGTGTATTCTTGTCTTTTCTGAGGCCACCTGTGCCTCCTGGCTCTTGGCCATCCACTATCTTTGGGTAGTGAGCACACCTTTTGGCCTTGGGTTGCTATCTCATCTTTCCTCTGGTCTTCCTACCTCCCTCTTTAACTTGTTAAAGCCCTGTGATGATATCAGGCCCTCCTGGAAAATCCAGGCTCCTCCCTCCTCTCCAGAGCCTTAATGATACCTCCAGCTTTTGGGATGAGGATGTGAGCATCTTTTACGTGGCACTGGGAGATGACCAGCTTACATCATCCCACTTAGAGCATTTACACTCATGCTGAGTACACCCCATTCCAGCATAGGTTTTCAGTTATGCTTAGCCTATTTCTGCACTTTTTACACTGTTCTACTCCCTCAGTTAATTTTATATCATTTTAATGACTTTATTATGTGTTAAGATCGTGGTTGAACAATTCCCCCTTATTAATATTCTTTTGAAAAACTATTCCCACAAGCTTATTGTATTTTTAAACAGGGACTTTTCTTAAGAAATAGTCCTAGGTTTACATTGAAATTGGGAAGATAATGCCGGGATGGGCTCATGCTTTGTCCCTCGTCTCTCTAGTCACCAGCGAGTAGCATGGTGCATTATGACAGCTTAAACTTGGTTTTGGAATAATTGCTGCAGAAGCATTTACTTAGGTGATGAAAACCTTTTAAATTCTGATGTGGAACTGAAATGTATTGGTAACCAAGCCGTTTCTCTGCTCACCCACAGCCGTGTGGTGAACACAGCTGTGCAGTGGTTCTGGGGCTCCTCATGGCCTTCACCACTCAGGGTGGCTTTTCTAGTCAGAGTGACCATATATGACATCGGCTCTACTTTAAACCGTCTTGACCGGTATCTAGTTTTTCCTAGTTGTTTTTCCTCACATCTGCTTCTGTGGGCTGAGTACCCGAGTCTCGTAATGTCTGAGGGCCTCGTTGCTCCACAGTGACAGGAATGTCAGACCAGGTTACATGACCAAACAGCTCACAGTCAAAGGGTATGGGTTAGAGATGGAGTGGCAGTGCACATTGCCTTTGAGACCACAGATGGATTGTATGAGTGCCCTGAATTGAAATAAGGAGTGGTGTCCAGAGAAGTAGGGAATCATTTACTTAGGCTTAAAAAGGATATTAAATGCCAGCTGCATGCACTAGCTTCCAGACAGGACCTGGTGGACTAGCGTAGTAGTTCATTATTTAATTTTTATTTATGTGTATAGATGTGTTGCCTGCATATGGCATGTGTTCCAGCTGCCTGCAAAGGCCAGAAGGGGGCATTAGATACCTTGGGACTAGAGTTACAGAAGGTTGTGAACATCTGTGTGGGTTCTGAGATTGGACCTGGGTCCTTTGGAAGAGCAGCCAGTATGCTTTACTGCTGGTCCATCTCTCCAACCCCTGGTTCAAGATGGATTAGCTTTTAGCACTGAAAAATTATTGGCTGTTTTCCTCATCAAAGCCTTTCAAGAAAAGTCAAAGGTTTGGCAGCACTGGACTTGTCTCTCAAGCCCTGTCAGTTGGCAGGTGCTCAGTGGTAGTTACCTGCTCTCACTGAGCTCCCCACACATGGGTTACTAGGGTCCTGGCTCTTGTTTTGTTTTGTTTTTTTGTACAAGAATTTCAGAGAAGGGCAGAAGGGATTGCTCAGTGGTTAAGAGCACTGGCTTCTTTTCTAGAGGACCTGAGTTCACTTGCCAGCACCCACATGGTACTCACAGCCATCTATAACTGTAGTTGCATGGGGTCTGATAGCCTCTTCTGGGCAAATGTATGAACACACAACACACAAATACATAAAATGCATACATATTTTTTAAAATTTAAGATTAAAAAAAAGTTGTTTTGTTTATCTGAGACAGACTCCTATGTACCCCAGGCTAGCCTTCACCTTGGCACTTAGCTGAGCATGGGCCTTCAACTTTTGATCCTTCAGCTTCCACCTCGAGTTTCTGAGTGCTGGGATTACAGCATGCACCACCATGCATGGGTCACACAGTGCTGGGGCTCGAACCCCAGATTTGGTGGGTGCTCACAAGCAATCTGCCAATGGAGCTAACCGCAGCCCCAGTGACATCCTTTTAGCAGCCATTCTGCCTCACTCTGGCCTCCTGGTCCTTCTGCCTCTGTCTCCAGGTGTTGGGATTGCAAATGCTGCAGCCTGCCCAGCCACCGCACTTCTGTATGACTCTGCAATGTCCCTGTTCACACATGAGGTCATGGCATGGTTGCGGCTGGATGTTCCTGATTTCTCCTCACCTTTCAGGTCTCAGCAGGGGCTGTGCTGCTTTTGAGGGCCCTTGTTGATGTCCTCATTTATACAGTCATCACCTGCTCTGTAGTCACCTTCCTCACTCTGTGTCTGCTCCTTGTGTCTAGCATCTAATAAGCACTCTTTAAACATTCTATTGTGTTGCTACTTTTTCGGTTGCTGAAACAAAATACTTGATAAAAGAAACTTAAGAAGGAAGAGTTTGTCCTGGTTTACCATCTGAGGGTGTAGACCATCCTGGTGGAGAAGAAGGCCTAATGGCAGGAGCCTTGGGTACCCGGGTACAATGTGCCTGCATCAGGAGGCAGAGCGTTGAATGCCGGTCTTCAGTCCAAGACTCATGGGGGGTACTGCTCACATTTAGGGTGCACTACCTTTTTCCTCAGTTAAACTTCTGGGAAATGCCCTTGAAGACGCTTCCAGAGGCTTATCTTGGGTGATTCTCAGTCTCATGAAGCTGACAAGATACAGCACTGCAGTGAGCAGATTGAGGTGTCTCATCTCATCTGTCCTGTGTCTTCTGACAGGCTGTTCTCTTCTCAGGTCTACAGAATGATCACAAGGCAGTGATGAAGCAGGTAGAGGAGGCCCTGCACCAGCTTCACGCTCGGGACAAGGAGAAGCAGGCCCGGGACATGGCTGAAGCCCAACAAGAGGCCATGAGCCGCAGGCTGGGCTCCAGCAGCCCAGCCCTACCCCAGGCCTTCGCCAAAGTGAACAGTATCAGCCCTGGTTCCCCAGCCAGTATTGCGGTAATCCTACCTGCTCCCCCGAACCCACTCCTAGGGGTGGTGTGAGTTAGGTAGCCTTAGTCTCTCATTCCGTGGCTCTGAATTCCTTCATTCTTTTAACACATGCTGGCCAGAGCTTGGTGTACCCAGAGAGAGCTGTTGTGAGGCAGCTGGCACACAGTGTAGAAGTCTATACCTGTCTCAAAGAAGAAAGGAGGCATGTGCTCTTCTTGGAACCATTTTCCCTGGACACTGGAGAAAAAAAGAATGATGTAGTATGAGGTTTCTGTCTCGGTGAGACGCACAGATGCTTGCAATAGTTTTAGGCTGATTGGTCTAAGGCCCAGGTATATAACTTGCTAACTCTTTACCCTTAATCTAAGCCATGTCTCTTATCCTGTTCAGCCATGCGGCTCGGTACCTTTTCTCAGAGCAGCATAGTTGTCCTCTGTTTTCTTCTGGCTTCTCTCTGGCATTCTGCTCTGTTCTGCCTGTTCCTAGAGTCTTCTTAGTCTGGTAGCCCCACCCACACTTCTGTCTGCCTTTGGCCATTCAGCGCTTTTTATTAAACTCATAAGCGGGGACAATTATTAACAATGGAACAACATAATCTCCCTACAGAATGAGAAGAGCTTGAAATGAATCGTGTCTTTCTTGATAGATTCCGAGCAAACACCTCAGCAGCATTACTGAGATAGACTTTATGCTCACTAAGGGAACAGAATTGTCGTAGAGCTGTGCATCCAGCTCTGCAGCCAGGTTCTGGATATTTTCATAGTTCCTAAAAAGAAGCCCTGTGGTCTCAGACCAGCCACCTGGGACTTAGCAACCACCAGTCTTTGTGTCTGGACAGATGTGTCTGTTCTGTACATTTTGTCGGAAGGTAGTCATATGGTAGGTGGTCCTTGTGTGTGCTTTCTTTTGTTCAGCCCTCTTTTCAGAGTTTATTCAGGGCTCAGTCAGATATCTAGGCTTCCTGACATTTTATGGCCAAATCATGTATCATTGTATGATAGGCATGCTTTGTTTGTCAGTTAATGCATATTTGCATAGCTTCTACTTTAGGGCTGTTATAAGTAATGTTTCTGTGACTCTTCATGTACAAATGTGTATGTGGCTGTGTTTATATTGAATAATGCAGCTGTCCTCTGGGTGGTCCTGCTCTTCTCCACACAAACTTGAAGGAACCTGAGCCAGGACACAGAGCTCCTGGGAAGTAGAACTAGATTCTGACTCCAGATCCTACAAATCGTCTTGTGACCATTAAACCCTCAAGACTTGTTCAGTGGTTAATAGCACTGGCTGTTCTTCCAGAGGTCCTGAGTTCAGTTCCAAGCACCCACATAGAGATTCACAACCATCTGTGACTCTAGTTGTAGGGGACCCAATGCCCTCTTCTGGCCTCCATGGGCACCTGGTACACAAGTGGTACACAGATACACAAACAGGCAAATACCCGTACACATTAAATACTAGTAATAAAAGAATTTTTTTTAAAAGTTCACAAGACTGCTGGGTATGGTAGCATATGTTCATAAACCCAACTACTCAGGTGACGAGGCAGGATCGTCACAAGTTTGGACAGTTTAGCAAAATTCTACTTTGAAATTAAAAATGAGCCAGGCGGTGGTGGCACACACCTTTAATCCCAGCACTTGGGAGGCAGAGGGAGGAGGATCTCTGTGAGTTCCAGGCCAGCCAGGTCTACAGAGTGAGTTCTATTGACAGGCTTCAAAAGCTACACAGAGAAACCTGTCTCAAAAAACTAAGAGAGAGAGAGAGACTGACTGACTGAAGATGTAGCTTTTGGTAGAGCGCTTACCTGTGTTGGATTCCTAGTACTGTAAACAATTTAAAAGCCAAATAAAGTCAAGTCACAAGACCGCAGACTGCAGTCAGCTCTGTTTTAATCACACTGAATCTGCAGCATCAAGCGTCTAACTGTAGTCAGCCTGTGGCCGGTGTTTATGAAAGGGATGAGCAAATGGATGCCTCTCATCTTGGGGTCTGAAATAAAAGGGCCGTGCTGACTCTGGCTGGCCTCGGGACTTCTAGGGCAAACGTTTGTCTTGTCCAAAAAAATAGGCCTATTTTAGCCTGCTTCTTCTTGCCCTTGAACCTGGCTCAGAAACCCCAGAAGTTAGCTTGAGCCGTTTCTGTCCCCAAAGTCTCTGCTGGGCACGCCTGGACACCATTTGCTAGCCCGACCTAGAGGGAATCTGTGGGATGAGGTGGCCTACTGGCCTACTGGCCCTCTCTGTTTGCGGTGTCTAAATCCTTGACCTCTTTGCTTTCAGCTTGCCGGTCTTCCGTGTAGAAAATGAGCTCTTAACTCTGCCACTGATTGTGTATTGAGCAGTAAAAATGACCAGAAACGCATCCAACCTCATGGTTGGTTTCTGATTTCCTCCCTTTTTTAGGGCCTGCAAGTGGATGATGAAATTCTGGAGTTCGGCTCCGTGAACACCCAAAATTTCCAGTCGCTGCAGAATGTCGGCAGCGTGGTACAGCATAGTGAGGGGGTAAGTTAGGAGTGCCCTGGCAACTGGGTGCCTCACAAGCTGCAGAGGCATGCTGCTCACAGTTGGGGGGTGGTGGTGGGATGGAAGTCCAAAAGGAAGGTCTTGCCGATTGAGGGTCTGGTAGGGATGTTCCCTAGTCTGTAGATGGCACAGCTTACTCAAGTGATGGACCACTAATTCCTTCACCAGGGCTCCACCCTCTAAATGATACTCCTCTAAAGCCCAGTCTCCTACTCCATCACACCTGGGCCTAGGCTTTCAGCCTAAGAATTTTCTGGAGGGAAGCAAACATTCATCCCATAGCACTAGGCATCTGTCTGAAATTGTTTTGGTCCAGAAAATGAGTAGTATGTGTTGCATCTCTCTGCCTGGGATGCTTTTCCTCCCCTTTGTCACACTTGTCTTTATACAGCTGAGCCCTTGGTGTGGCCTTTCCTGGTCGCCTTGTCTAATCCCTTCTCTGTGTCCAGTGCTGTTTGCACTAACTCTTTTGAAAGGTCTTTTGACTTTGGCACAGGCTCCATTCCCCTGCAGCTGCTAATGTGGCCTACTTGTCCATCATTGCCTTCTCAAGATCTGTGATGCTTCCAGCTTCACACCAGCATGACCATGTTATGTGTGCACGCTTTTCTAGGTGTGAACCACAAAGAAGGCTTATGGGCTCTGGACTGCCACTGAAGACCATTTTTATTTGAGACAGTCTCAGTGTATCCCAGGCTGGCCTGGAACTCACTGTTCTTCCTCCACTGCATCCATCCCCCAGCACTGGAGTCACAGGTGTGCTCCCCTGTGCTTGACTTGAGGTAGTATTGAGCCTTCTCTCCAGCCCGTGGCCATACGTTCTTCTCTGGTACACATGCCTCTGGAATTTATTTTTAATTAGTGTGACACATTGCTAGTCTACTCTTTTCCCCAAGTGGATGGCAGCTGACTCAGTAGCATTTACTATTATTAGTACTTTACACTGTCACCCCTGTTAGTGTCAGATGTCTTTGTATGTGTGTAGTGTTCTTCTGAGCCTTTCTTAGAATTGCTTAGAAGAATCCATTTGTCCCATGTCTGCTTTCCTTTAACACCCTGCTATTACACAGTAAGTCTAAAAACCATTTGCAAAGTTGGTGGGCTGAAACCACAGACAGTGTTTAGAGCACTGTCCAGAACAGGTTAGTAGAGCTCGGGTGATATGTGTGTTCATGTGTGTCACACACTTTACCCACTTACAAGTGAGGAACATTGGAGTGTTTCCTGGTTGGGATGATGATTGACAGATTGGTTTTAATCTGCCTTTTTTTTTTTTTTTTTTTTTTTAAAGATAAATGCAGTCTCAGTTTTCTCTTTTAAAGATTTACTTATTTTGCCTGCGTTTATGTTATGCATACTATAGGCATGCTGGTACCCACCGAGGTTAGAAGAGGGCTTTGGATTCCCTGGGGCTGGAGTTAATAGATGTGAGCTGCCATGTAGGTGTGAGATTGGAACCCAAATCCTCTGCAAAAGCAGCCAGGGCTCTTAACCACCAAACCAACCATCCTTCCAGCCCCAGGTCTCATCTTCTTCATTAGGACTATAAATCCTCCTTTTAGATTCTCCTTTAGAAGGAGAAGCCCAGTATGTCCAGTCATAAAAACCAAGCTGCACGGGAAGTTGGAGGCCACACACTTGGGCCCAGCCCCAGCCCTGATAGCCCTGCTGGAGAGTCAAGAGTCCAGGTTCTCATTGGCTGTGCTGTCAACATTTTGGTAGTTTCCAGTTATATGAAGATTATACTCTCCTAGACCAAACTGTCTCAACAGATCTCCTTCCAGAAGGGCAGTGTTTGGATCAAAAGCATGTATTTTCAGAGGGAGAGCAGCCTTCACTGAAAAACCCTATCGTCTTGGGCTAGGAGTCTGGGCTCTGTGGTAGGTCTCTTTTCAGGTTCCAGGCCCTAGATTTGGTTTTCAACACTGATTTTTGTGAGTTTTTTTTTGGTTTTGGTTTGTTTTGTTTTTTTGAGGGGGTATTGTTGTTTTTGTTGTTTGAGACAGGGTTTCTCTGTGTAGCTCTGACTGTCCTGGAACTCACTATGTAGACAGGATGGCCTTGAATTCAGAGATCTGCCTGCCTCTGCCTCCTGAGTGCTGGTGGTATTAAAGGCATGCTCTGCCACCACAGCTAACACACTGGTTTTTGGTTTTTGTGTGTTTTTAATTGTGTGTGTGTGTATGTATATACATTTTATTATAAAAACAATGCATATTTAGTTTAGCCATAGACGTGTAGTAAGTTTTTCATTACAACATAGATATTGGAAACATGGTTAGATTGAAAGAGACCTGGTACAAGGCCATATAATTCCACTCAATGAAACTGTCTAAAAAGCAGATCCACAAAACAGAAAGATAGAGAGGAAATTGGTGGTTGCTGGGGCCAGAGGGCCAGGATGGGGACTGATTGCTGATGGTCTTTTGGATGAGTCAAGTATTCTGCAGTTAGATAATGATGCTGGCTCGTAACTCTGAGTATAGGAAACCCACTGAGCCATATACTTTATTTTATGAAAAGTGTATCTCAGTAATAAATATGCCTATCTATCTTATAAACAAAATCACATAGTGCAGAAATGTTTAAAAATCAAATCCCTGTCTCTGCTTCCCTTCATGCTCCTCCTGTGTGTGCTGACTTCTGGATTAGGGGCTTGGCTCCAGAGGGAACAGAAGGAGAGCACGTTGTGGGGGCAGACATTAATTCAGTAACCCCAGGCATGCAGTTTCACACCCTGACAGGTGTTCCAGAAAGAAGTGGTCCTGATTAGTATGGGGTTGAAGGTAGTGGCCTTGGTGTGTTCAGAAGTTGATTAAGTGTCATGGTTACCAGAGAGCCTTCAAGCTGGGTCAGAGGCTATGGAGGAAGAGGAGCAAAGGATGTTGATTGGAGCTCAGAACCAGGAGAATAGAGAAGGAGCAGGAGAGAGCTGGGAGGTGACCAGGTGTCGGGCCATTCAAGGCCAGCCTTGGAGTGACTCACAGTGATAACTGCCTTCTCTTGGGAGCAGCTGGAGAGTTTGTCTTGGAGATTTCACTGGTGCTAGTTAGAGAACAGCATCTGGAGCTGTGTCCTAACAGGGTCCTAAATGGGGACGAGTGGTTAGATACATGGATCTGTGGTAGACAATGCTTTCAGATCACTCTGCTTCCCACCTCTTTGACGTTGTGCACATCAGGACCTGTCCAGCCAGGAGACCAGCGCTCTGTACTTTCACAACCAGGAAGTGGCATCTCAGCGTTCTTGAGTCCACTTTGAGTGTTAAGGAAGCTGAGGCCAGAGTGACCTTATTTGCCTTTCAGAAGCCCCTGAATGTGACGGTGATCCGCAGAGGGGAGAAGCAGCAGCTCAGACTGACTCCAATGCGATGGGCAGGCAAAGGACTGCTGGGGTAATGTGACTGCTTCATTCTTCACTCTTAGATGAGACTGAGGCCCTCAGAATCTCCGCCTCTCTCATTACCTGAGCATTGTCTTTAAGGCAAAGAAAAGGGGCTGGGGAGATGGCCAAGTTTGACCTGAGTTTGATCCTCAGTATCTACATGGTAGCAGGAGAGAACTGACTCCTGCAGATTGTTCACACACACACATCCAGATTCTCTGATGGACACAAAGAATATATTGAAAAATACAGTTTGGAGCTGGAGAGATGGCTCAGCCGTTAAGAGCACTGGCTGCTCTCCACAGGACCCAGGTTCAATTCCTAGCACCCACATGGTGGCTCACAACTGTGGAATCTGACACCCTCACACAGACCTACATGCAGGCAAAAACACCAATGCACATAAAATAAATAAGTCATTTTTAAAAAGGTCAAATACAATTGTTTAACAAGAAAGTGTTGATGAAAAGCCCACTTGGGCTTGCTTCCCTCCAGTCTCACAGGATGGAGCCGTCAGGCTTGAACCATGTCTCTGTTTCCTTTCACAGTTGCAACATTATTCCTCTCCAGAGATGACCGTCCCCAGGGACCTGCAAGGAAGCTGCTTCAGCCGGGCTCTACACTTGGGCCTGGCAGAAATTTCCTCATTCTCTCCAATCCCTGAAGTGTAAGGAAGAGAGCGGGTGAAGCCTGAGCATCAAGGTGGAGGAAGTGCTCTGGCCTCCTAGTGTAATCTCCCTGGATTGAGGCATTATTAAAAATGTGATTTGTGCCTAGCTAAGTCTTGTGCGAATTAGGCCACAGCCCTATCTGGGGTTCTCTACATTGAGCCAGTGAGTTGGGAATGATTCTGGCAGGTAATGATCTGACTTCATTTTCTTTTGTGAGACATAGTCTCACTATGTAGCTCTGGCTGTCCTGGAACGCGCTGTGTAGAACAGGCTGGCCTTGAGCTGACAGAGATCCTCCTACCTCTGCATCCTGAGTGTTGGGATTAGAGCCCTGCCTGCCTAGACCCTGAGGGATATTTATTATGCATATATAATTTTACTTAGGTTTTGAGAATTTCATACATTTCCCTCCTACTTGTGATTCCACCTTCAGTTCCTCTCAGATTTTCCTCATATCCATTTTTAGCTTCTTATCTTTCCTTTTTTTAAATAAATAACCTCCTGAGTGTAAATTCATGGTGCCCATATTACTTATGAGTGTGGGATCGTCCACTGGATGAGTGTGGTCCACCTACCTCCAGCCGCCAACTTCCAAGTGCAGCATCACCTGCCTAGTTATTTCTTCTTGTGGGGTGGGGTTTGGAGACAGGCTTTCATTATGAGTTCAAACTGGCCTTAAAGTTGGGATCTTCCTGCCTCAGTTTCTTAAGTGCTGGCATTACAGTATATGCCACCAAACCTGGCTCCCTGTATAGGTTTTCTCTTTTCAAATAAACCTGGCTTTGTAGTGGTAATTGTGACCATTTGTACCATCCCACCTGGATTTCTTACAATCCTCTAACCTAGCTTAGAAAGAGTTGGAAAGAAAGTTGGGCAAGGCAAACCGGTTCTTGGGCTGAAGCCAAGTTGATTCTTGTGCTGGAGACTGAAGCCCAGAGCTCATACTCTAGGCAAGTGCTCCACCATGGGGCTACAATCCTCCAGCCCCTGTTGTTGGCAGCTGGCCAGCGTCCCGTGCTTGGAGCAGTAACTGCTCTGGGTAGAGAAGGCACTAGAGTTCCAAAGGTCCTCCCAAGTTGGCTCTGTGTATCCACTATAGCCTCATGAAGTGATTAGCAAGGTCAGGAGGCCTCACAGATTACCCACTATGATGCTGTCTTCCTCGTCAGTAAACCCACTGGGGATCAGCAAGGTCCCTTTACTTATGTAATAAAAGACCCTGCAGATGAATCCTGGTTTGGCTTTTATAATTGAGTCTTGGTCACACCCTGGGATCATCAGTTTTGAGAAGTCAGGGTATGCTAGAGGTTGCCAAAGTGAAGAATGCCATCTCCTTTTCTGTCTTTTGAGATGGTAAAATTGGTGTGGGTGATTCCTGGTGACTCCGTTTTTCTTTCTCCATGCCCCAGTTACTTCCCTGGTTGCCACCATTTTCTGTTTTGGATGTCTGGCGCGTTCTGAGAGGAAGCTTGTATCCTTGGATTGCTCAGAATGAAGGCAGACAACCTTCTCTGGTGGCAGTCAGTATTGGTGTGTGCTTCCTGCCTTGAGTTCTCACCCTCAGCTTGAAAGCCTCCCCCAAACTGCTTCCTCCAGACAGCCTCATGTATTCCTCTCTTGTAGCCAGACGTGCTGTGTTTACCAGTGTTTGCTGTTTAAATTGTAGGTTATAATTCCAAGTATTTTCCAGCCTCTTTATAAGTCCCACACTATAATAAACACAGCTTGCACCATTCAGCTCATCCTTTTTGAGATCTGCATGTGATCAGCAGTGCTGGGGCATGGTGGGGCACTTGGGAGAGTCATTCATATTCCGAAGTGGTAGCAGCACCATGTTCTGAGCCAAGTCCATTGGCCAGTTTCCTGAGACCTCTTCACAGCTCAGGACAGCCACCTTGGGGCTATTCTG
The DNA here is from genome assembly GCA_033318265.1 of Phyllotis vaccarum. Classification (NCBI taxonomy): domain Eukaryota; kingdom Metazoa; phylum Chordata; class Mammalia; order Rodentia; family Cricetidae; genus Phyllotis; species Phyllotis vaccarum. The sequence continues at coordinate 48,971,813 of JARWLC010000017.1, read as the reverse complement.
TGAGTCACTTTGACATGAATGACATGATTTAACCAAGGTGGGTTTGCAGAAACTGTGATAAGAGCAAGATCATGCACCCCACATAACTTCAATCCCAGTTAGCTAAGCTCTGTATGCTGTGCTGTAGTGAGAAGGTGGGTGCGTAGGCACGCGCACACACGCGTGTGCACACACACACACATCTACAAGGCCAGGAAATTAGGTTCCGTACTGAGAACTTTATTAAATGCTTTTACCACTTCTTGCATGGTGTTCTAGAGAGGCATGAACACGACCATGAGCCAGTGAGCCTTCTGGGGTCACTAAAAGGAGCGTCCAAGTACAAGAGTGAAAGCCCCCCTGCACTGTGGACCTACAGCTTGCAGGCAGCTCCACTCGGAGCGCCTTTTCCTCAGTAAAGTCCCCTGTAGTCCAGGCCGACTTTAAACTGATGCTTCCTCCTTCATCTCTCTAGTTGAGTCGGCAGGTGTGTTATACCACACCTGGCCAGGAGAGGGCTCCAGCGTTCCTGTTTTAGCTGATTGATTTTATGACCTAGGGAAGGAAGGACTTGCTGACACTTAAGGGTTGTTTTTTGTTTTTCTGAGTTTCCTAAGTTTGACCCTGTTTGTAGGTATTTGTGCAGCTCAGATGGAAAGAGATCATGACTTCCAGGAGCCCAGGCATACTGAGGGGAGGGAGTAGTCAGGCCCACAGGAGCCAATGAAAACCACAGGCCACAGTAAGCCTAGGCAGCAGCCTACAGCCCTGCTTAACGGAAAGGCTTCCTCGATGCTGGCAGCTGGGGAGGCCTCCCCAACGAAGTTGACTTCACTTTCCCCTCCCTGCTCTCTCTGTTCAGGGAGTGTAACAACTCAGGCCCAGCCTGGAAGCTCCTCTGGGCGACAAGAGTGGTACAGTTTCGCTCCCTCAGCTGATCCTGCTCTGGCAAAAAGATCTTCACCCAAACCTCATTTAAGAGATTTATTGGGAGGGAAGAGTCCCAGAGAGTGTGGATGCCTCAGCTCAGGGTGAGAGAGGACAGCCAGGAAAGGGCTGCGGGCTCAGGTCTTTAATATAAGGCTGGGGAGGGGGGTTCTAGGGAGACTGCAAGGGTGGGGATTGGTCAGATTTTATTTTATTTTTTTACCCTGATTTGGTTTTGGTTTCAGGGACAAAAATGTGGCTTTGGAGCTCTAATTTCAGGGCCAGGGAACATTCTTTAACTGGCTCTGATTCCAGGGCCAAAATGTGTTTCTTTGGTGCTGGTTTTAGAGTCAGGTTCTGGGTTCAGGGATAAAGTATTTCGCTGGCTCAGGTCTCAAGAGCCAGGGTGGGTTTATTTGGCTGGCCACTCTTCCCTACACTGTTTGCTAGCCAAAATGTCCCAATTTGGAGAAATAACTGCAAACACTACTTTGTTTCATTTTGTCCCTGTTTGGGAAAGAAGTGCCACAGTTGGAGATTTTTCAAAGGGACTAGCAAGAGCATGAGCCGCTCGCTGAGCAGCCGGCAGGGGGCAGGATAGCACAGCTAGGCTGGTGACCACCAACATGCTCCCTCCCCTTCCGGCCAAGGGCCCGTGGTTGTTGCCATAGAGACGGAGCTTGGTTGGCAACTGTCACTAGGGAGCACAGAGGGAAGACGCTGGGCGGCTGGGGAGGCCCAGAGGCAGGGCAACTCAAGGCTTTTGAGGAACGAAGTGGGAGCGCCCCTGTAAGTGCAAGTGGAGGGCATAGCCCAGGCAGGCCAGGGTTGTGGGACCTGGGGTATCCCCAGAGAGAGGACGTGGTGGCGCCTGAATCCAGTACGATAGAGAGACACTTGCTAGCCCTGCATCCGTGCTGCCTAGGCATGGAAGTTGTCCAGGGTAGCGCACTGGCAAAGTTGACGTTGGAAATCATATCAGCGCCTTTTCAAGTCACACGTCTCAGAGCCATAAACGGGTTTTGTTTGTTTGTTTTTTAAAGAAAGATTGGGCTGGTTTAGAACTCACAGTGATCCTCCTGCCTCTACCTCCTGAAGGGATTACAGATATGAGCCCAGCCTGGTTGCTCCTAAACTCTTGTTTGTTGTGGGGGGAAAATGAGAGAAAATGTATCAGAGGAATTTAACATTTTCAAAATTATGTGCCTGTGTGTCTGGTTTGCACACCACCTATGAAGTGCCTGCAGGGTCCAGAAGAGGGCATCAGATCTTCCGGAACTGGAGTTACAGATGGTTGTGAGACTGTGTTGGAGCCTGGAATCAAACCTGGGTCCTCTGGAAGAGCAGCCAGTGCTTTTAACCACTGAGTCATCTCTCCAGCCCAAAATTAAAATTTTAATTATTTATTTACTGAGGAGGCACATACCATGTTGTATATGTTGAGATCATATGTCAACCTTTGGTAGTTTGGTTTTCTCCTCACACCATGTGAGTCCTGGGGGTCTACCTCAGGCTGTTAAGACTTGGGGTCTTATCTACACCCAGAGGATTTTTAAACTTTGAAGTTCTTTGCAAAAGCAGAGTTGCTTCTATCCCCATAATGCCTGCCTACCATCCATTTTTACAAGCTCAAGGCTCATATCTGTACTGAGCATTTGACGTGTGTGACTCCAGTCTTCACATCATACTAGAATTTAGGATTATCTTCATATTTGCCTGTGAGCAAATTTGATCTTCAAAGGAAAACGTGACTTGCTTCCTTCTGGTCACAGAAGAATGGTGGTGGACATGGGAGTGAAGGAAACTTTGGTGGTAAAGCCCACACTTCAATCATCAGCCATGTTCTTCTCTTATTCCCATCAGTGGGGTTTGCTAATGTCTGCCTTATGTATTTTGCTGCCTGTGGGAATATGAATTAAAGTGAGGGATACGGTGCTAAGATCATTCCTAGAAAGATGGGAGGGCTGGGAGTCAATATTTTAAAGATCATTAAGATTTGAGCTAGGCTTTCCCAAGAAGATGGCATTCTTTTTACTACCACAGGAAGGCAGGCAAGCTGCTTCTGTGTATGTTAATATGCCAGGAAGCTGAAGTAGGAAGTAGAGGGGCCTGCTGAATCTGTGTCAATTTTTCTAGAGGAAACTACAGAAGAATGTCAGATGCAGAAGAAAATCCCCTAGAGGAAACAGAAAGTGTCGAAACAGAAAGTGAAGAGGAGTATAATCCACATTCTGATGAAGAAAATCTGCAACAGAGCTTAAGGGATGGCACTTTATCAGGGGAGGGGTCTCAGGAGGAGGAAGAGGAGGGATCGGAAGGGAAATGGATGGAGGAAGAGGGACAGATAGAAGGAGAGGAAGCAAGAGGAAAGGAAGAGAGAGGGGCAGAAGAGGAAATGAGCGAGGAGGAAGAGGAAATGAGTGGGGAGGAAGAGGAAATGAGTGGGGAGGAAGAGGAAATGAGAGGGGAGGAAGAGGAGAGGGGTGAAGAGGAAATGAGAGGGGAGGAAGAGGAGAGGAGTGAAGAGGAAATGAGAGGGGAGGAAGAGGAAATGAGAGGGGAGGAAGAGGAAAGGGGTGAAGAGAGGGGTGAAGAGGAAATGAGAGGGGAGGAAGAGGAAATGAGAGGGGAGGAAGAGGAAATGAGAGGGGAGGAAGAGGAAATGAGAGGGGAGGAAGAGGAAAGGGGTGAAGAGAGGGAGGAAGAGGAAATGAGAGGGGAGGAAGAGGAAATGAGAGGGGAGGAAGAGGACGGAGGTGAAGAGGAAAAAGGTGAGGGAAAGGAGGAAAGTAAGGAAAAGGGAGGTGAGGAGCATAAGGGGGAAAGGGAGGGGGGAAGAGAAGAGGAAAGGGGTGGGGAGGGAGAGGAGGAGAGAGATGTGGTCATAAAAGAATCTAAGGAAAAAGGTGGAAAAGCTGAGGAAGAAATGGCAAAGAAACCTAAATCGTTCGTCTTAGATGAGATTGTCATCAGCTCTGAGTCATCCACATCAGGATCCTCACTGGTGAGTCCATACCTAATTCATCTGCCCATCATCCAGAAGCATCAGTTGCATGCCTAGTGTACATCAGGCCATGGGGTACAAAACCAAAGTGAGACATGATCCTGAGGCTGGAGAGAGAGACGCCTCGGCAGCTCAGAGTCCTTGCTGTATTTACTGAAGGCCTGGGTTGGGTTCCCAGCACTCAGGAAGTGTCCTGTAACTCCTCCAGCTCCAGGAAATCCAATGCCCTCTTCTGGATTCCTAGAGCACCCGTACAACACACACACACACACACACACACACACACACACACACAAACACACACACACAAACACACACAAACACACACAAACACACACAAACACATACACACACTAAAAAGAAAAGAAAACCATATGCTTTGTACAGTAATTGTGAAATGTTAAGGACAGTGGTTTAATCCACTTTGGAGACTGGCCAATGCCAGCTTCCATGAAGTGTGTACCTGCCTTGGAAAGGGCCAATGGATTAGCTGGAGGTGAGACACTCTTGGGACCAAGTTCCTGTGCCCTAGTAGTGGTATGAATTTCCCACAGTCAGCTCCTCAAGAGCTCTATGCTGGTCCAAGGGCAGGATTCCCAGTGGTACTTACAAAGGCCTACTGTGTGGCTTTTGCTGTGTGGGCCTGCTGGGAGGCCTAGAATTAGCCTGAACACAACTATGATTTTTTTTTTTATTTTTATTTTTTAGTACAAAATGTATCAGGTATGGGGCTGTAGAGATGGCTCAGAGGTTCAGAGCACTGGCTGCTCTTCTAAAGGTTCTGAGTCCAATGCCCAGAAACCACATGGTGGCTCACAACTATCCATTAATAAGATCTGGTGCACTTTCTGGCCTCCAGGCATCCATGCAAACAGACTACTGTATATAATAAATACATAAAAACTGTCCCAGGCTTCCTTTTGAACTCTCTGTTATCATTAGACTGTCTGGCTGGGAATGGGAAAAGATTGTAAATAGAATAAGGTAGCCTTGGGTACTACATGCAGGGTCAGAATCTTTTGTTTCTATTTAAAGACTGTAACTTCAGGAAGTAACAAGTCCTCCGAATCTGAAAGTCCAGAAGTGAGTGAGATTTTCAAAGATGCCAGTACAAAAGTTGGAATTACTGAGGCTGCTGCCCTCAGGTCTGAGAAGGTACAGATTGATTCTCTCAGGAAGAAGTCACTGAAGGAAATTAGAGAGAAAATGGGCCAGAAAAAGGCAGAAGATGCTTCAGCCCAAGAATGGAAAGCCAAAGGACCCAAACAGAAACAGGCTGAAGCAAGGAAGGGTAAAGCAGAATCAGAAGAAACATCTTTTCTCTATACGGAGGAAGAAAGACAGAAACCATCCCAGGACAAAACAACAACTTCCGAGGATTCACTGGTGTCTACCTCCACAGAGGATACCTTGTTTCAGAAGGAGGATGCCTCCAAGGTGTATCCTTTGGTAAATGTCACAGTGTGTCACTTCTGGGGTTGGACAGTACTATGAGATAGGGCATCTATGTATGTCAGTGTGTATGTGCATGTGTGTATGTGTGTGTGTTGTGTTACAGTCAGTTTCTGTCCCACCAGAAACTCCCAAACACCCTGCAGCTGCCTCCCAAATAATTGACTCAAAGGCTTAATAGCATAGTAACTGCTGGGCCAGTAGCTCAAGCATAGTATTAACTAGCTCTTACACTTAAATTAGACCAGGATTCTTATCCATGTTTAGCCTCGTGGCTTGGTACTTTTTCTCGGTGCATCATTCTCATCTGTCTTCCTGTATCTGGCTGGAGACGGCTTCTAAATCCTTCCTCTTCCCAGAATCATCCTTGTCTGGTTGTCCCACCTCTACTTCCTGCCTAGCTACTGGATAGTCAGCATTTTATTAAAACCAATACAGGTGACAAAACTTTACATTGTACAAGAGCATTGTCCCACAATGAAGGCCAGAGGATAATCTTGGGTGTCTTCTTCACCCTCTGTTCACCATTGTTGTTATTATTTTACTTTTATTTTGTTTTACTTTTTGAGGCAGAGTTTCTCTGTGTAGCCCTGGCTATCCTGGAACTCATTTGGAGACCAGGCTAGCCTCCAACAATTGGCCTGCCTCTGCCTCCCTAGTGCTGGCATTAAGGGCATGCACTACCACTTCTGGGCCTTTAAAAAAAAAACAATTTAATTTATGTTTAATAAGGTTTCCTGTTGGCTTGGGCTGCCTGGCCAGTGACACACACCCCGAAACCCCCAAGACCCACCTGTCTCTGTTTTCCCAGCCAGCACTGGGGTTACCAGCCACTCAATTCTGTCATGCCTAGCTGTTTTTTTTGTAATTTACAGGGGTTCTGAGGATTAAACTCAGCCTTCTCAGTTGACATCCCTCCAAGGATGGGGGGCTTTTAAAATTAATACTTTTCAGACAAACTATCTTTTAAGGTTCAGTAAAGAGCTGCTGGGGGGGCACCCATATGTTAGAATGGAAACTTAATGGCGACATCTGGATTCAATGGCACTGCTCAGCAGGCAGGAAATTCCTGGCATAGTTTGGCAGTTGTGTTGGCTGTTTTGTGAAGGAGACTCTGTCATCTTTTCCTCTCTTTTTCTTCCCCTCCTCTGCTTCTCTCCTTCCTCCTCTGCTCTCCCTCATCTTCCTCTTTCTTCTCAGACACCCACCGACATCCCTCCTCCTCCTCTTCTGCCCCCCCCCCCCCAGGCCCTAGGCAGATTGCTTTGAGAGCTTCTCAGACCCTCATCAGAAAGCGACAAATCACTGGTCTTCCCTAGGAATCTGTCCTTGCTGCTGCTGACATGTCTCCCAGGAAGGCACCATCTGTGAGGCACAAAAATGTTGTCATTTGCCCAGCACAGAAGGAAGAAGAGACCCCTCCTCCAACTCTTTCCCCATCTGCTGCTCTCTGGAAATTCATTCTTGCTTTGTGCTTTTTTTTTGTTGTTGGTTTTGATTTGTCCTCTGCCCTTTCTTTTCCTAAGGGTTCATGTCTTCGGAAGATTGATTCTATGTACAGGACTTCGTCCTGACACAGAGTGAGCCTTTGTATACAGCTCACATTAGATTTGGGGTTTTCTGTTTGAGATAAGGTTTTGCTGTGTAGGCCAGGCTGGCCTTAAACTTAGAACTCTCTTACCTCAGCTCCTGAGTTCTAGGATTACAGACATGGACAACTCCTCCACTACTCTCCCCTTCTGTATTTTTATTTAAGAAAGAATTTATAGGGCCTTGATCTGTGAGGGGTCATGCCCAGGCTGCAGTATACATAGGAAAGTCAGAGGACAACTTAGAAAAGCCAGTTTCCTCTTTCCATCACGTGGGTCTAGGGATTGAGCTGATGTCCTCAGGTTACTCACTGAGCCATCTTCCCCAAGCCTCACTTAATTTTTTTTTTTTTTTTTTGAGACATTGCCTGTCACTTAACCGGAAGCTCATCATTTCGTTTAGACTGACAGCTTTATTACTGTGAAGGGACACCATAACCACAGCAACACTTATAAATTAAAAGTATTTTATTGGGGACTCATTTCCAGTTTTGGAGAGTTCGTCTCTTGGGAAGAAATACACGGATCCTCCATTCATCTTCCCTCAGTTTGTTCTGAGAGAAAAAGGATGGCAGTTGCTACATTCCAGTCTAACTAACTGATATTCAGCCATTTGTTATTCAACAACAGCCACTCTGAGCACTGCTTTAGTTGAGTGGATTTTGTGTGTGCACGAGAGAGCACGGCTTCTCTCTCGTGAGTGAAGAGTACATAGAGTTTCCACCCCGCTGCCACCTCCTCCAGATTCTCCTTTCCCCACTAGCCTGTGTCAGTGTTGGCACATTTGCCGGCACCGATATGCCAATATTAAGGTTGCTATTGTAATGGGTGGGCGCCCCTAACTTTAGCGCCCCTAGACACCCCAAGACCATGGCTAATGACCACTGTTAACTTTAAAGAAAAAGAGAGTTTAATGATAGAAATACTGATACACACATGTGCGGGCTCGAGGCACTGTGGAAGCCAAGAGCCCCAAATATTTTTAGGGCAGAAGCTTTATACAGCACTCTGGGTAGGGGAGGTGGTACATCCGGGTTCTTGAGATAGGAAAGTGGAAAGTTACAACAGGGCGGGGCCAAAGGTCAGCTTAGGAGAAGCTTAGGAATGGGACAGGCAGGTGGATGTAGTATTTTAGGCAGGCGGGTGTATTTCCTGTGAAACAACAGCGAGTCTTGGGCAAGCTGGGGACCACCTGAGAATATTTCCTGGAGCAATGGTCACAGTGGGCACATTGTGCAAGCTTCAGAAAGTTGCTACTTCGGTAACAGTTCTCATGGTAGGGCTTTCCTGGGTGGCCCCACCCAGGTTTCTACATCAGGAATACAGACACAGGGAGTCAGGTGGCAAGCAACATATCTCAGGAATGCAGGAAGCACATCCTTTGTTTCTCAGGAGGGAGTGGTAACCATGTACCTTCTTAGCAAACAGAAAGTTAGCTTGACAGCATAAGAGGTCAAATTTTAGGTTAGGCAAAGAAAATTTCATCTTTATACTATTAGCAGATCACATCAGAGCTAGGTGTGCTGTACGTTCTGTGGGCTTTGACAGGCATGTAACTTTGCATGTCCACCATTTCAATCTCATTCCCTAAAGACGTCCTGTGGATTCCGCCTCTGCCTCCAGACTGGCAGCCAATGATCATTTTCAATGTCATGGTTGTTTTGCCCTTCCCAGAATGCATTTCATAAAATTCTTATTTTGGCACTGCTTTCAGAAGGATAGATTTATTTATCTAGTGTCTTTTGGTGATGCTGGTATTGAACTCAGGACCTTGTCCATGGTAGGCAAGTACTCTGCCATTGAGCTATGGAAAGCAACAGCAACAAAAACAGAAAACAAGGCAGAAGAACCAGTTATTCAGGCCAAATGCTTCCCTTTCTTGCAAACCTGTGAGTAGGTTTATTTTATACCTTCTCTATCTTATGTCTTCAGGAAGTGATGGAAGGTCATCACTCTGTGTGAGTAACATGTGGGGCTTCAGATCTGGGGAGATGTGAACAGAAAAAGTGGTTGTGGTTATTTTTTAAGATTGATTTTTAGTTTTATGTGCACTGACACCTTTTCTTGTCTGCATGTGTATGTATCTGTGTGAGGGTGTTGGATCCCCTGGGACTGAAGTCACAGACAGTTGTGAGCTGCCATGTGGGTGCTGGGAATTGAATCCAGGTCCTCTGCAGGAGGACTTAACTGCTTAAGCACTCTTAACTGCTGAGCCACGTCTATGATGTTAAAGACGGTCCCTCCCTGTCCTCTCCTTCCCTCCATTCCTTCTTCTTTTTAGAAAAAGAACAGTCGTGAGAACGGGAGAGTAAATGCTTTAGTTATGTAGTGAAGGTCAACCTGGGTCACGTGTGACCCCATTTCAAACAAAAAGATTTCTTTTTTTCCTTGGACCTTCAGAGTCAGCAGACAGGGTGGGGCACTCAGGGGCCATGGCTCTGGGCTCAGCGTGTTTTTGTCCTCCAGACCATGACCTGGTCCTTTGGATGGAACAGCTTCCTCCCTGTCTACTACATCCGGGAGAACCAGAGAGTCATTCTCTACGTTTGTGCTCACACGGCTGTCATTTACAGCGTCTTCAGGAACACACAGTACCACCTTCAGGTATGCAGGCTTTGTCTCCCTGTGAACAAAAAGATGTCTTTGTTTTGTTTGTCTTTGAAACAGGGACTCAGATATGGAGCCCAGACTGACCCTGGGCTCTCAAACTTCCTGCTTCAGCCTCTGAAGTGGTTGGGATGACAGGTATGTGTCACCAGGCCAGGCAGAAAAAAGACACCTGTAACTTACACACAGAACTTTGCCTTGGGTCCCAGGCTGACTTTAGTGCCTTACTGTTCTATTTGCTGGCTTCTTCTCTTTCCAGCAAATTCTCCCTTCAGAGCATTCTTAACACTATCCTAATACTTTGACCTTCAATACAGTTCTTCACGTTTCGGCGACCCCCCCCCACCATAGGATGATTTTTTTTTGCTATGTCATAACTGTAAGTTTGCTCCTGTTAAGAATCTTAGTGTAAATATTTTTGGAGATAGAGGTTTGCCAAAGGGTCGACATCCCCAGGTTGAGAACCGTTATTTTAGAGACACATTAGGACAGGTGAGGAGGCTGAGCCTACAAGCCTAATGGGTTTGCTCCCCAAGACCCCCCATGATGGAGGGAGAGAAACAGCTCTCATAGGCTGTTCTCTGACTGGCGGGTATATGCATGCACACACATACCCCTACACACACACAGACACACACACACACACAGACACAGATACACATATACCCCTACACACACACAGATACACACACACCCCTACACACATACATATATACAGACACAGGCATACACACATACATACACACTGTCATATGTCACACATACATACACACTGTCATACGTACACACACAGACACACACACATACACGAGTCTAATCAATACTCAGTAGCAAACAGTAGTTGATACTAACTGTAACATTTCAAGAATTGGAAACATCTGGATTTTGTACATTTCTGCAAAAAAGCAACACGAAACAAATGGACAAAGAAAAAGTGGCAGCATAGATTATGTCCCCTCAGAAGCACGATGAGTTACAGAGGGTTCATCCCAGCACTCGGGAAGTAGAGGCTGTTGACTGGGCATGTAGACCCACAGCCACTTAAACTAAGGTACCATGCTGTAAAGTAGATACCCATGTGATAGAAGAGGAAACAGGCCTAGAGCGTCTCAGTGACCATCTCGGACTGCATTGGTCTGCGACGGCTCTAGGTCTCAGGGCTTGGAAGGTTGCCCATCCTTCTCTCACTTCCACAGTTTATCTCACACCTTTCCCAGGTGCCCTCCACTCCTGCAGTCCTAACACTGCTTGCTCTGATAGTTTGGCCCCAGTCATCGTCATCATTTCTGGACCTAAATGTCCCGTTTCTGAATGTCTACTATTCTACTGTTGACATGGTTATTAGTTATGCGTTGCCTTTTCATAAATGGGTGATGTTACAGGACTTTCCATAGTCAATGCTAAGATCAAAAGGATCACAGAGTATTTCCCAAGCACCCACGGTAGTCCTCAATGTGATATCAAGGTTGCAACCTAAGGAATTTCCTTTCTGATAAAAACAGTGTGCAAATCAGGTGGCAGAGGCAGTAGTGCACACTTTTGCAGAGGCAGGTGGATCTCTGTGAGTTCAAGGCCAGCCTGGTCTACAAAGTGAGTTCTAGGACAGGCAGAGCTTACACAGAGAAACCCTGTCTCGAAAAGTCAAACCAGACCAAACCAAACCAAACTAACCAGTGAGCAAGTCTCATTAGCACCGGATTAAGCATGTATCACCAAGTACAGAAACCTCACAGGGGAGGTGCCTGGGATGGGCAGCTCAGAAGGGCACAGCATAACCCATAAGAGCCTAGCCACGCTGGTGCATAACTAAGGCTGACCATTTGCTCACAACATAACTGCATCCTAACCACTACTCAGTTTTGGATTATTTGTCTGTGACCTAGCCCCATTCTTATGGATTTCCCAGCCTGTGATTTGAACAGGCATCATCGCAGCAGTGAGCATAAATAGATAAGCACAGAGTAAGCATTCAGAGGAGATAAGAAGGTGTGCTCAGGAAGTCATAATTCAAGAGACCTTAGACTGACTAGCAGGGCCCGAGAAAAATCCTGTTTCTGCTGGGACCTGAAAAGTGAGCCAATGTGACAGTCTGGGGTAGAACCTTCCAGAAAGAAACAGCTTCAAGGGCTAAGGCTTTGTGTGTGCAGGCCAGATAATCTGACTGATACAGATTAGATGGCAGGGGGAATCTAGAGTGCACACACCTTTAATCCCAGCACTCAGGAAGTAGAGGTGGGTGGATCCCTATGAGTTCAAGTCTAGCCTGGTCTGCAGAGCAGATGCTAGGACAGCCAAGGCTAAACAGAGAAACCCTGTCTTTGTTGGGGAGGAATAGAATGCTGTCATATTTCTCTGTTGTGTTGGGAAATGATTATGGTGTTGAGACTGAACCAGGGACCAGTGACCTGCAGAGCTGTTCAGTGATCCAAGGTGAACAGTATTTGTGGGGGACAAGGCCAACAGAGTTCAGAGGTCCTGGTTGGGTTGGTCACTTACTTCTATCCCTAGGGAGGACCTATTCCTTTGGAGAGTACAGCTCCTTCAGGTTTATGGAGGAAGAGAAGCTTGGGAACCCACCTCCAACCCTAATAAGAGACGGAAAAACCTTTGTGAGGGCTCATGGAAGCCACTTTCCAGACAGGCAAGCTTTGGCAAGAGCTCACCATTAAGTGGACCCAGCCCTTGAGGCCACACTAGTCAGGCTCACTGGTCTTTCTTCATTTCCACAGGGCCATCCTAACATCATCTCCTGCCTCTGTGTCAGTGAAGACAGACGATGGATCGCCACAGCAGACAAAGGACCAGACTGTCTCATAATCATATGGGACTCCTTCACAGGGTAGGCTCTGTGTGGTCAATCTTTCTCTGATTTCTGTAGAGGACCAGCTGCCGTGGCTGAAAAAGGGTCAAATAATGTTGTTGCCAAGAAACTTGGTTGGTTTGTGGCCCCGAGTAGACTGAACCAAGAGAGGGTCACAGTAATCCAGCTCATGTAAGGGTGGAACATGCACTGGATGCCAAATCTGTCACAGCCAGAGACCTCACTTCTTCATCAGATTTCCATTGATGTTCTTCTTTCTTTTGAGACAGGGTTCTCTGCAGCCTTGACCTACAGCAGTCTCCTGGTTCACAGTCTCTGTGTATGTGTGTATAGTGTTATATTTAATTAGCTATGTACTTTGTGTGTGTGTGAACAGTAGGGGTTTTCTCTCTCACAGATCTAGAGGTATTAAGTTAGGGTGTTGGTAGGTCTCTTTCTCTGGGGCTCCAAGGGAGACACTGTCCCAGGCTGCTCCCCTCACTTCTGCTGGCTTCTGGAGGTCCTTGGCGTTCTTTGGCCTCTGGTCTCTGCCCCCATATTCTCATTGAATTCTCCCGTCTCTGTGTCTCCTATAGGACAGAGGCCTTAGAGCCTCCTAATCCAGTATAACATCACCTTAGCCAACTGCATCTGCAAAGACTCAGTTTCTTTCTCTTTTTAAAACTATATTTTTATTTTTTCTCTCTGTGTGTGTGTGTGTGTGCGTGTGCGTGTGTGTGTGTGTGTGTGTGTGTGTGTGTGTGTGTGTGTGTGTGTATGCTCACACACATGGCCTGCATGTGAAGGATAGAGAAGAACTTTCAGAGCGTGTTCTCTTCTAGTGCCCTGTGGGTCCAGGGGATCGAACTCAAGTAGTCAGACTTGATGACAAGCACCCTTACTCACTGAGCCATCTTACCTTCCCAAAGACTCTGTTTCTAAGTAACATTACTCTTTTAGGTTTTGAGTAGACATGAATTTGTGGGGCCCTATCTAGCCCATTATACTCATGCTCCCAGGATTGCTGTTGGAGTCAGTGGAACATGCTCCAGTCCTAGAAGCAGAGATGGGCTCTAGACTCCTAAGGCCCTGGATTTGTGTATAATGTCCTGGAGTGGAGTACACAGGGCTGCTGTCCATCAGCTGAGCCCCCCATAGGGTCCTGGTACACAATCCTCGCTTGAACCAACTTTTAGCTCTGCACCTTCCAAGGTTGCCTCCTATAGTCCGGTCTCAGGTTCTCAGCCTATGGGCATCCCATAAATGTGGATGGTGACAATAGGCTGCATGTTGTTCTCTGGACAAGAGACAGCAGTTCCCACAAGAGACAGTTGTGGTAACATCACAGCCCTACCCACACCTCTTCCTCCCAGTGGAGAAGTTACAATATTCCCAGGCATCTCCTGCGAAAATGGTCAAAAGTCCTGAGGTTTATACCTCATAACTAGCTTCTTTGTTCGTTTCCATGGCCTCTTCTGCCTGGCATCTTAGACCACTACAACACGTCCCCGGCTGTCTCCTCAGGTTCATTCTTTGACTAATCATCTATTGGAATGGTTTTATTTTTAAATATTATTTTAGAGGTCTCATTCTGTAGACCAGGCTGGCCTGGAACTCACAGAAACCTCCTGCTTCTGCTTTTCAAATGTTGGGATTACATGCCCTGCATGATTTTATTTTCTATTGTAGTAAAATATAGACAACTTAAAAGTCACCATATTAACTATTTTGTTTATTTTTTTACATTTATTTACATGTGTGTGTCTCACACATGCCATAGCACATGTGTGGGGTTCATAGTTACTAATGGGAGATAGTTGTAAGAGTTTCTGGCCTGGATTAGCCCCAAGATCTTGACCAGCTGTCTAAAATAATCACACTAAGTCTTATATTACTTACATGCTGTTTGACCTATGGTTCAAGCATATAACTTGCTAACTCTTACTCCATGCTTAGCCAAGTGGCTTAGTACCTTTTCTCAGAGAAGCATTTCCTCTTTCTTCTGCTGGTGTCTCTACTCTGTTCTTCCCAAAGTTTTCTTAGTCTGGTAGCCCCACCCATACTTCCTGTCTGCCTTCTGGCCAATCAGCGTTTTATTCAACCAGCAGGCGGGACAAATATCTACAATGTACAAGAGTATAATCCCACAGCAGATAGTTCTCTTCTCCTGTGTGAGTTCTAAGGTTGTGGAACTCAGGCTATCAAGACTGCCAGCAGGTGCCTGTTCCCACCGAACCATCTAACCAGCCCTGTTTTATGTTTATTATTTATTTTTGGGTTGTTTTGAGATAGGTTTTGTTATAGAATCCAGCATGTCCTTGAACTCATGATCCTCCTGAATACTGGGGTTCTAAGTGTGTGCCGCCATACTTGGTGGCCATTTTTAAATGTGTTATCCAGTGGTATTCGCTACACCTCAGTGAGCTGCTCCCAGAGATTGCCATCACCACAAAAGTAGCTCTGTTCTGAGAAGCACCCATCCTCTCTCCCCAGCTCCTCTGACACACCTTCTACTCCAGATTGGGAATGGAGCCATGCAGCAAGTGGACTTTGTGCTTGTCTCATGGAGCATCACACCTTTAAATCTCAACCCTGTTATAGCTCTCCAGTCTACGTTGGTTTAAAAAGCATATTTATTTAGAGGCTTGCGCAATGACTCAGTGGTTAAGGGCACAGACTGCTCTTCTAGAGGATGCAGTTTCGATCCTCACCACCCATATGACAGCTCACATCTATCTGTAATTCCAATCCCAGGGAATCCTATACCTTTTTCTGGCCTCTGGGGGCACTGCATACACAGAGTACACAGACATATATGCAGGTAAAACACCCATACACAAACATGCAAATAATTAAATATTCAATTTAATTTAATGTATGTTGGAAATCCTAAGATGGCATCAGATTCCCTAGAAATGGAATTACAGATGATTGTGAGGTGCCATGCCGGCTCTGGGAGCCAAACCCAGGTCTTCTGCAAAAGCAGCAAGTGCTTTTAACTGCTGAGCCATCTCACCAGTCCTGAGCTTCCTTTCAAATTGACCACCAGTGCAATAGGAACGAGGCATGACCAGTCACTGAAGACATTTGTCACAATTTTAATGAAAAACTAAATGAATTATTTTAGCTGAAAATTGAAGTCTGCGCTGGCCATCATCGCCAGTTACAGTACTCTTTCCAGTGATAATCAGTCTGGTACGCTTCCTTCTACAACATCTGTTACTGATTTAGACACACACAGAAGGCCTTCATCCTGTGGTTTTTCTGCACAATATTTTGTACAGTCATTTCCCAAGAATAAATCTGATTGTGTAGCTCCTCTGGAAGCTACCATTGATTCTGGCTAACAAAGAAGAGAACATGTACTCTGCATTAGATCCCTCAGATAGGGAACTGTCTCCACCTGTATATTCAAGGTCCCTGAGGGCTGTGTGGCACCCACATAATCTTGCTACAGAGCCCCTGTTTCAGTCACTATGAACAGTCTCCTGTGTATCACAGCAATGTCAGTTGGCTGGAACAAAGTCTATGCTTCAGCTGAAGGACACTGGTTCTCTGTCATCAGAGAAGCGTCAGCTCACTAAAATGCAGCCCTAAACATTCACACGGCAGCCCTCACATTGTTGGGAATGGCAGCATAGAGTTCACTGTTTGTCCCAGCCAACTGACATTGCTGTGACAGACAGGGGACTGTTCATAGTGGCTGTAACAGGGGCTCTGTAGCAAAAAAATGTGGGGCACGGCACAGCCCACAGTCTCATTGCCAATAGACCCCGCTCCCACCCCCCAACCCTGCAAGGTTAAGTCAATGGCCTCCCAACCCCATATACTGTCTCCTGCCATCTCTTGCATTCATAGGCTCCCATGTGAGTTGAGAGGTCACCTAACTGAATTCTAATTGTATGCGTCAAGGCTATGAATGAGCACCACTGTTGTGAAGTCTCAGCAAAGATGGAGTAGGAGTATGGAAGTGAAACAGGAAAATGTCTCTTCAGTCAAGCCAGGTCTCCAAGCCAGAACCATGAAGTACAGTTGGGAATCTGTTCTGGGTTTTACGTTATCTGAAGGAGCATACCTGTCCACACTTGTAACAGGCTGTGTTTGCACTTGGATTATTATTTTTTCACATGTTTTGGTCACTTATTAAGCTCAATTCAAACCTCATTTAAAAAATATGTTTTAATAGTGGTCTAGAGAGATGGTTCAGTGGGCTCTGTTTGCACTTGAATTATTTTTTTTCACGTTTTGGTCATTTATTAAACTTAGCTCAAACCTCATTAAAAATGTTTTAGCTGTGATCTGGAGAGGTGGTTTAGTGGGGTGAGGGCACTGCTCATCTAGAGGACTTAGGTTGATTCCCAGCACTCTCCTGCTGGCTCACAACTGCCTGTAAATAGTTCCAGGGGATCCAATGCCCTTTTCTGGCCTCAGTGGGTGTCAGGCTCACCTGTGGTACACAGATATACTTGTAAGCAAAACAGCCATACAGATAAAGACAAAGTAAAATAATTAAAGAAGAATTTTTAAATCCCCTCTCTAGCAGCAATTTCCTTTAAAAACATTATTTATTTTTATCACATTAATTTATTTGGGAGGCACAGGCACAGATGATGACTCAGGTGTGGAGGTCAGCTTGTGGGACCTAGTTCCCTCCTTCTACCATATAAGTCCCTATAATCAAACAGGGCTCATCGTGTTTGGTGGTGAGCATTTTTTCTTAAGAATCTATTGGAAGGCAGAGCACAGTGGCCCAGAAGTCCTAGTAGGTACACTGAAGCAAAGCGGCTCACCTCACACTAGCCAGGAAGCACACAAGAAGGGGCTGGGGCAAGCTGTCTTTCTGGAACATGACCCCAGTTCCATTAAACACGGCCCTACTTCCTAGACTCCCTCACTCCTGCTTCTGTGTGTGTGTATACATGTGTTGTGCAAGTGTATGTGCACATGTTAGGGGTCAGAGGCTGACTTTGGGGAGCCATCTTCTATTACTCTCTACTTTATTCACTGACACAGGGTCTCTCACTTGAACCCAGAGTCTGCCAGCTGGGTTACTCCACCTATCCAGCGTGCTCTGGGGATCCCTGTCTCTGCCTTTCAAGCATTAGATTAACAGGTGGGCCAGCACAGCCACCCGGCATTTATGTGCACGTTCTGGGGTCGGGAACTTTGGTCTTCCCACTTGCATGTAACCTCTGAGCCATCTTCCAGGCCCCACATTCTAATTTCTACTATCACCTAATAATGCCATCATACTATGAATAGATCCAAGGATTAATCCACTGATAAGTGTAAAGCCTTCAGGACTCAATCTCTTCCCCCAAGTCTATCAGCCGATAACCAGGCCTTTTGTGGACATTGCAGGTTCAAACCTTACAGCATCCTTCATGTCTGGCAAAGGTGTCCTGCATGGATAGAATGGCACTGGGAACAAGTGAAGGACAGACCAGAGTGCTCCTGAAGGAAGTACTCAGAACACTTACCCTACCGCTCCGAGTTAGGCCTGGCCTGCCACTATGATTGAGATCAAGTTTAAATAATGTAACACTGGACTCATGAAAGTACTCAGAGAGGGTTGGCATTTAGTCACAGTGTTACACAAGCATTCACCTTTATTTACCCTGTTCATCCCCTGAGAGCTTTGGCTCTCTGTGGCACACCCCCCCCCCCGGGGGGGGGCAGTCGCCAGTGTTTTCTGCCCACCAGTCTGTTTTCTGCCCACAGGGTTGGTACAAATGTATATGAGCTTTTGTGTCAGGCCTTTTCCTAGTGTCACGTTCTTGGGTGTGTCTGTGTTGTGGCATGTGTCTTTTCTCTTTGTGGAAGAATGAATGAATAATAATCATGGTTTGCTCATGTATTACTAATGAATAAAAATGAATTAATTCCACTGTGCCTACTACGAGCTCATAGCTGTAACCCAAGAGGATCATAGTTTTGAGGCCAACTTGGGCTACAGAGCAAGACTCTATCTGAAGAAAGGGCTGAGGTGTGAGTGGGGGCTGGGGGAGGTGCAGCTGGCTAGATGGCTTATTCGTTAAGAGGCTGGCTACTCTTGCTGAGTTCAGTTCTTAGCGTCCATGTCTGGCAGATCTCCACTTGTAACTCCTGCTTCATGGGCTCCAATGTCCTCTTCTGTCCTCCATAGCCGTCCACGTGCATATATCTGTGCACACAAACATATCATTTAAAAATAAACATTTAAAAAAGAATACATTTCCAGGCGGTGGTGACACTCTGATGTACAGAGCAAGTTTCACAACAGCCAGGACTGCACAGAGAAACTGTCTCAAAACAAACAAGTAGGGCTGGAGAGATGGCTCAGAGGTTAAGAGCATTGACCGTTCTTCCAGAGGTCCTGAGTTCAATTCCCAGCAACCACATCTATTGTGAGGCAGAACGGAGTATACATAATAAATAAAATAAATGTTTTATATTAATAGTAAAAATAAAAAGAATAAATTATTTGGACACAAATGTTAGCTAGATATGAATATTCCTTTGCATAGACAGATCATATTTTGTTATGGTTTTGGCTGAGTGCAGCCCTGTCACAGCCACACTGGGAAGCCAGGCATCCCTCAGCAAGGACCGTCCCTCTTTGTCTGTTTTTCAGAATCCCCGTGCATACCATATTTGACAGCTGTCCAGAAGGTAATGGCATAAGGTCCATAGCCATGACCCGTGACGCCAAGTTTCTGGCTACCATCTCAGATGCCGAAATCCAGGTAAGTGTACTTTGGGTAGTCCTCTGTGAGCTGGCCAACATTGTCAGATTTTTTTTATTTTTATTTATTTATTTATTTATTTTTGCAGCCACTCCTGCACAGGTCATCTAGAGTGTGTGTGTGCTCAATTACCTGAGCCCTCAGGGTTCCCTTAGGCAGAGGCTTCTGCTTGCACCCTCAAGGCCTCTTATTCTCTGTGTTCCTCCTTGCAGAAAGTGTGCATCTGGAAGTGGACTTTGGCAGTGGAGACGCCTGCATGCACCCTGGATCTCCCCAAAGAGTATGGTTTCCAGGTGTGTTATGTTTGAGCTTGTGAATGCTAGCCTGTGCTTACACTGAAGTTTCCTCAGGGGGTTCTTTGTGTTAATGGGGTTTGTCAGGGTGCAGAGGGGCCTTTGAGCAACATTTTCCTAGCCCAGACTTTTTTTTTTTTTTTTTTTTTTTTTTTTCCTGAGACAGGATTTCTCTGTGTAGCAGTCCTGGCTGTTCTGGAACTCTCTTTGTAGATCAGGCTAGCCTCAGACTTACAGAGTCACCTACCTGACCCTGCCTCCTGAGGGCTGGGATTTAACGAGAGTTTTGGCACAACCCAGATCATTATCCTTCCTAATAACAGCTCACGTGTTTGTCAAATTTGCTGCATCCGAGATTCTGCTCAATTCTTTATTTATATCGTCTCCCATAATCTACATAAACATCCCAGTGCAGAGCTATTAATGTCTTCAGACTAACACTATTAATTATTAAATAATCTATCTAAAGCCACCCTGATAGCAGCCTTCCTCATTCCAGAAGCAGGCTCTGGGCTGCTTTAACCTTGCAGTGAGTTGGTGAGGTACATAGATGGTTATCAGTTTGCATAAGAAGGCTTGTCTAGGATACCCTGAGTGTAACATCAGGCCTCTCTCTGTGTCCCATGTCACCGTTCTTTGCTTCTCACGTTCCCATTCTTCCTCCAGTATATAGAGGACTGGTCTATATCTGGCCATGTGATACCTGGTCATGGGACCTGAGGCTCAGTGTTGAGTGACTATCTCAGCTAGGTCCAGATCCTCCGCTCTCCTGTCAGAAAAATAAATGCTTCTAATTTTTAAATTTGCCCTGATCCAACAGCCAGCCATATGTGGCTATTTAGGCTTTAGGTATATGTGCGCGTGTGCAGGTATGTGAAGTGTGCATGTGTGTATGCATTTGTGTGTGTAGTGTGCATGTGTGTATACGTGTGTGAAGTGTGTATATTGTGTGTGTAGTGTGCATGTGTGTGTACATGTGTGTGTGAAGTGTGTATGTGTGTGAAGTGTATGTGTGTACGTGTGTGTGTGTGTATATGTGGAGGCCACAAGGGTTGATGTCAGGAGTTATCCTTATCTTATCTCTCTTCCCACCTTTCTCACCGAGAAAAGGTCTCTCAATCAAACCCAGAGCCAACTGATCTGGTTTCTCTTGCTAGCTAGCTATCTGAAGACCACCCCCTCTCTGCCTTCTGAGGCTGGACTTATATAGAGACAGGCCACCACACTCACTCAACATTTACATAGGTTCTGGAGAGCCCAACTTCTGTCCTCAGGCTTGTGTGGCAAGCACTTTAATGGCAGAGCCATCTCCTGAGATGTGCTGTTTAGATTTTGTTAACTTGATTCAAGGCTAGACACATCTGGAATCAGGGACTCTAAATTGAGCCTGTTTGTAAGTGAGACATTTTCTTAAATGCTAATTAATGTGGGAGGGCTTAGCCCATTGTGGGCAGTGCCATCCATCCCTGGGCAGGTATGCATAAGAAAGCACGCTATGCACACCATGAAGAACAAGCCAGTGGAGGCCTTGCCCCGGGGTCTCCATTTGGTTTCTGCCTTGTTTCCACCCAGCCCTCCCTCCATCAAACCCTTCTTTCTCCAAGTTGCTTTTGCTAAGTGTTGCATCACAGCGAGCAGACCAGGACCACAGTCCAAGCCTTGGCATTTTTGAGACGGGTCCTGGATATGTAGCCAGGCAGTCTTGAACACAGGTAGCCTTGGTTTCCATGTTGCTGCCCGAAGTTGGTTTCAGGTTTTTTTGTTTGTTTCTGTACAAAATGCCTTTCAGGTTTTCCCCACTAAGTCTTTAGATCACTTTGTGAAGTATTGTCTTCTTAATTATATTGTTTTCCAGCCCCAGAGCACCGGGTGTCCCGCTGTTTGTTTATACCATCTTCATACCATCTTCGGTTCTTTTGGGGGGCGGTACTTTGTAATTTTGAGCACACACACCTTTTTGCTTCCTGAGTTAAAATTATCCCTGCCTATTTTTTTCCTCTTTCTGGTGTTTTTGAAAGTGGAATCGTTTCCCTAGTCCCCTTTTCAGGTTGTTCACGGCTGCTGTGTAGAAACACAGCTGGATTCTGCTGCTTATTTCTGTGTCCTGCAACTTTGCCAGATGCACCATTTAAATGTAAATTGTTACAGTGAAATAAAATGACAATTTGGTTCTCCCCGGCCTGTTGGCTACAGTACGTGACACATCCCACAGCAGATGTCAGGGTCCTCGTCACTTTTTCCCTGTCCCAAAGCCACTCCTAAGGCTCATGGCTGACAGTATTCCTCAATATGCCATTGAGAGGATAGGAGCCATGAGAAGCAAACACTAGCCTGTTCCCACTCCCAAGCCTCCAGCTGGCCTCCAACCCCACAGTATTTCCAGGGTTTTCATTGCTGTGAAGAGACACCATGGCCACAGCAACTCTTGAAAAGAAAGCATTTCACTGAGGTGGCAGCTTACAGTTTGAGAGGTTCAGTCCATTCTCCTCATGACAGGGAGCATGGCAGAGTGCAGGGAGATGTGCTGGCTACAACTTGACCAGAAGGCAGAAGGAAGTGGACCTTAAATGCCCACCCCCACAGCGACAGACTTCCTCCAACAAGGCCACGCCTCCCAGCAGTGCCATACCCTTGGGGGCCATTTTCTTTCAAGTTACCACATTTCTCTTCACGTAAAACTTCTAGAAGGTAGCTGGTAAGATGATTCAATAGAAAGCAGTTACCACAGAAGCCTGATAGCCTGAGTTGGACCCCTGGAAATCAGTGATCCAACTCCTGACCAGGAGTCCTCTGACCTCCGTGGGAGGCCCTGCACTCACATAGTGCATAGTATAAAAATTTTTTAAACCTTCTAGAAGAAATCTCTCTACCCCTTTCCTCTGTTTTAAATCTCACCTTCACATACCCTTCCTTCCTTCCTTCCTTCCTTCCTTCCTTCCTTCCTTCCTTCCTTCCTTCCTTCCTTCCTTCCTTCCTTCCTTCCTTTCTTTTTCCTAAACTGCTTCCCACTCTGGAAAGTTTTGACTTCTTAATGTTTAATTTCATAATGATTATTATGTGATCAGGTGGGGATTTTTGGCGGGGGTGCATGTGTAGAATCAAAATACAACTCTGTGGAGTCAGGAGTATGCTTATTCCACCTTTATGTGACTTCTGGGGATCCAACCAGCCATCTTTCCCCACTGTCTGTCCAGCCCATTTCTTTCAGTCAGCTGGCTTTGAGGCACTGGTTACTTCTCATTTTGGCTGGTGGTCCTCTGGGTGTGTCTGCTGCCTACTTATCCCATTAGTGGGCATTTACCTTGTTCTTCTTTGTGGCTAACAAAAGCAGATGCTTCTATAAAACAAGCCTTCATTTCTCATTTTTTATTTTCCTTTTATTTCAAAGGCTATTTCCCCTAAATGATGGCCAGTCTTATAAACTTTATTCCTAGCACATGGGAGGCAGAGACAGTTCTAGGCCAGCCTGGTCTACAGAGTGAGCCCTGTTACAGGGAAAAGAAAAAGAAAAAACCCAAAGTATAGAAATTATTTGCAGTTCAGTAGATAACTTCCTTGGCAGAAAAGACACTTTAAAGTGGTAAAGGCTGATTTTCAGTTGTGGGGAGGTCTGGGCCCGAGCACTTCCATCAGCCTACATTACTCCCAGTCCTGTGTGCTGACCTGTGAGTCTAATACAGACTTCGGTAGTTCTCGGTAATGTAGCAGTGATAAAGCAAGTGTCTGGCAAGGAATAGGCCTGGAGGTGACTGGAGCGGGGAGGGGGCACAGAAACAGCTCCCTCTGCCTCATCCTGTGCAAGGCCTCTCTGCCGCCAGCATCTCAGGCTGTGGCTCCCACTCCCTACAAAGGCTCACACCTTCCAGCCTTTCAGGTTTCTGTCTACTTGTAAGTTATTGTTTGCTTTCTGCATTTAACATTTCCCTCACTTCAGTTTCTGCAGAGTTAATTTTTGGGAAGGCCGCCAACTCGTGCCATACTGTCTTGGCAGAAATCAGAATTCCCTCCCAAAGCCTCACATTCATTCCAAGATCTCTTGTGACCCTGTCAGTCTCAGAAGTATACATTTATCAGCCTTTGTCTAAAAGAACACAGAATAAAAATTATTAGTAATGGAGCAGAGGCTGTTGTTCAGGGTTAGAGCGCATGCTTAGCTGTGTGACAACCAGGGTTCATTGCCCAACAGAGGGAAAAAAATAATAAATGAATATCTAAATAGTGAATATAGTTTATTATTTGCTTGTTATAGATGATGACTTATAATACATAAAACTAGTAAAAGGAACACATCTTATACTACTTACTTTTACAGCCAGCAATGAAATGTTCTTTTATTTTGTTTCCCAGGTTCCAAATCTTTTGCATTTTATGTATATCCCTACTCAATTATTTATTTTACTTAAAGTTATTATTTAATTGTAACACTCAGTTGAAGCAGTGAGGAAAAGGTTTGTTCACATGTAACACAATTTTATGCCTTATGCTTCAGAACCACCTCACCTTCAACCCAGCAAACAATAAAGAACTGGTGAGCAACAGTAAGACGCAGGCCGTCTACTATTCCTGGGTGAGTAGAGGCAGAGCTGTTTCAAACTGGATGGAAACATTTGTTTAGTTTTTGAATACAGATGTTCCATAGGAAACAATGAGTGTATATTTAAACATTTTGATTTAATTATGGTATTTCTCTCAGTCTCATTGGAAATTAGTATACTAAATCAGAAGCAGATAATTAAACTTCATTTACTTTTTTAAGGTAGCGAGGCAAATATTTATTTGGCTATATTTAATAGGAGTAAAAGATGGAGGTTGGTTTGACATGTTGGACTCTATTCCAGATTTCAAAAAGGAATTTTTTTTTTCTCTCTGTGTAGCCCTGGATGTCCTGGAACTCACTCTAGACCAGGCTGGCCTCTGCCTCCTGAATGCTGGGATTACAGGCAGGAGCTGCCGCTGCCACTACCACCATCTGGCTCAGGAAGGGATTTTTTTTTTTTAAAGTAAAGAATCGTTTATTACTTGACAATTTCATACATGCAAACATGCATTTTGACCGTATGTACCCCAACTACCCCTCCACCTGCCCTCAGGAATCCACAACTCTTCTTTCTCATTTCCTTCAGGAACCCCCATCCACTCCCCAGGCACCACAACATGTAACATGTCCCTCCCCCATTTCATCTATCTATCTATCTATCTATCTATCTATCTGTCTGTCTGTCTGTCTGTCTGTCTGTCTGTCTGTCCGTCCGTCCGTCCGTCCGTCCGTCCGTCCGTCCGTCCATCCATCCATCCATCCATCTATCTAATGAGATTACAGAGACACCCAAACAGCCCCAGCTGAACACAGGCAGACTGTGTGTGACTCAGACTCCCTAGGTGAGCAGCTTACGGAACGGCAAGCAGGTGCTCAAACAGTTCTACCTAGATGACCAAAATGCTGTGTGTGGTGGTGCACACTTTTAATCCCAGTACTAAGGTAACAGAGGCAAGAGGGTCTCTGTGAGTTCCAGGCCAGCATGGTTAGCTCTAGAATAGCCAGAACCTCATAGAGACACTCTGTCTGAAAGCTAGAACTCAGTGTCCATCAGCTGATGAGCAGGTGAACAGAATGTTGTCCATCCATATCTCGGAGTGGTACGGAGTGAAGTGCTCACGTTTGCTGTGATATGGATAAGCAGCAGCACCCTTGGGCTTAAAAAGATAGACAAGGTGTCAGTGTGTTAAAGGGATCTGCAGCCACATCTGATGACCTGAGTTGAGCTCATTCCCAGAACCCACAGAAAGTTGGAAGCGAACCAACCCCACAAAGTTGTCCTCTGATATCCACAAACATGCCATGGCACATGTATCCCTGTACACACACACACACACACACATGCACATACACATACACACATACACACACACATTCACACATGTATATGCATGTTGTTTTAGGTTTCTGGCCCAGACTTTCTGGCCTAGCCTCATGGCCCGGATCCATAGACCTACAGTTCCATAGCCCCACTGAATCACACAGACACTTACATTAATTGTACACTGATTGACCTAGGCCTAGGCATATAACTTGCTAGCTCTTGCTCTTAAAGTAACTTATGATTCTTCTCCTATTCAGCCGTGCAGGCTTGGTACCTTTCCTCAGAGCAGCATAGTTGTCCTCTGCATCTTGTGGATTGTCTAGCGGCTCTGTGGCATTTCTGCTCTTTTCTTCCTGTTCCCACGGTTTTCTTAGTCTGGTAACCCCAACTGTACTTCCTGTCTGCCTTTGGCCAATTGGCGTGTTTATGAAACCACTGGGTGGGACAGTTATTTACAGTGGAACAACATAATTTCATTATATATGCACAATAAATAAATAGATAAAATGCTATTTTTAAAAATGGCATGCTGGATGTACTAGTACATGCTGTTAATCCCAGTCATTGAGAGGCTAAGCGGGGGAGGGGGCATCTCTATGAGCCTGAGACCAGCCTGGTCTAAGCAGAAAAGAAGAAATGGAAAATAAGGAAGCCAGTTATAAATCCAGTTATAAAGTGTATGATTCCATTTATAAAAAGTTGGACTAGGTAAGTCCACAGAGACAGAGTATATTCTTCCTCCAGAGGAGGAAGGAGTGACTGGGGTCTCCCTAGGATGACAGGAATGGCAACATTGTGAATATCATACATGCCACTGACAGGGACCTCATTTGCAAAAGCAAAACCAAAGACATGTTGAAAAGCTGCCTGTCAAGTGGTATTTACTGCTTTGGGTGTTTATTTTTGTGTTAAAGCCTCATTGGTGTAGAGCTCAGATTTGCATTAACCACCATACAGAGGCACAATCATGCCTGGCTTTTAAATAGATTTGCAGGTTTTTTTTGTGTTTTTTTTTTTTTTTTTTTTTTTTTTTTTTTTCCAAATGTTTTTAGCTCTTTCCGAGGGGACAGGTTTCTTTCTATAGGAGCTGTAACCTCCAACCCCATTTGGGCACATTTGCTCGGGTTTAGCTAGCACATAGTTCCTGTTTTGGTAGCTTAGTCTTTAAATAGTAATGTCTCTTTCTGTGCTTTTCAGTTTGAAGATAAGGGTATACTTGCTCACAGTGCTCCGATTTTAACAGAAAAAGTGAGTATTCCTGTTGTATTTTTATGTGAGACATTGTGAAGGGTGAACACAGATGTGCAGACCTCGTGGGTGTGGGCTATGCCTTAATGTCAAGCCATTGGAAAATAATTTGAATATTTTTGCTTGGATCCTTTATCCACAATGATGAATCATCTTGTTAAAAATAATAGAAGTATTGTAAAAATAAAATAAAACGTTACAGGAAACGATAGCATTGGTATGAGGAAATATCCAGAGAGTGGATAGATTTTGTAATGTGTCAAAATGTAATTTTGACAAAGAATGTGCGAGGTACAATGGAGGGCATGCTAAAGGGGAAAAAAAGTAAAGATTTGATGAATGGACACAGGAAAGATGCTTTTCCCAGGATTCAGTCCCCAGGACTATAAACCAACCAACCAGCCAAACACTCCTAGGGATGATGATTGTCTGTCTGAAGACTTTGTTTTCATATGGCTGATGGTCGTGACTCCTGGTGACCAGGTCTTATGAATCATGAATTAGAAAACAATGAACCATTGCTCCTGAGGGAATATAAAAGTTGGATTCTGTAGGCTAGTGCCATGTTTTCAGTTGAGTGCATAACTCTGTTTCATGTAGGCTTCTGCTTCAAAGATATTTTTTAGATGTGACATTGAGGACCAGGTGTGATGGAGCATACAGGAGGCAGATCTTTGCGTTCAAGGCCAGCCAGGACTGCATAGTGTCTCAAACAAAACTAAAAACCAATCAAAAAAGTCCAAGCAACATCGAGGGCCGAGGACATAACTCAGTTAGTATAGTGCTTGTCTAACCATGTTTAGAAAAATGCCTCCATAAGATCCAGCTATAAAGCACTTTCTTAGTCAGTGACCTAGCCCATTGTGAGTGGGACCATTCCCCGGCTGGCAGTCCTGGGTTCTATAAGAAAGCAGGCTGAGTAAACAGTAAGCAGGGGAGCAAGCCAGTGAGCATCTCCCCTCCGTGGCCTCTGCATCAGCTCCTGTCCTGCCTGAGTTCAGGTCTTGACCTCCTTCAGTGATAGGAAAGTGTAAGCCCAAATAAAGCCTTTATTCCCCAAGTTGCTTTGGTCATGGTGTCTCCTCACAGCAGTAGAGGCCTTGACTAAGATACAAACCTTGAATCTTCTTGCAGAGGGCAGTGGGCAGCTGATTTGCTGTGTTATATGATAGATTGCTTCCCTCCCTCCCTCCCTCCCTCCCTTCCTCCCTTCCTTCTTTCCTTCCACTGAAGGGCCACATCAAAGCTTATTTCTTTCTCTCTATATATATTTTAAGTGTATATGGGTGGGTGAAGGGTTATGTGCCTGTGAGTGTTGGTGCCCTTGGAGGCCGAGGTATCAGATTCCCTGGAGCTGGACTCACAGATAATTTTGAGCTGCCCAACATGGTGTTGGGAAATGTCCTCTGGAGGAACAGTATGTGCTCTTACTCTCTGAGCTGTCTCTCTAGCCCTCTTTCCGTATTTACTCTCTGAAACACTGTGTAAGAAAGATGGCCAAACGCCTTACTTATCTCCCAAAGCATACAGTGAGTAAGCGGCCTTACCAAAGCATTTTTATGTTAAGGGCTTGACATAATTTCTTCTTATGAGACAATACCTTAGTATCAAAGGACATCGGGGTAATTACTTCATATTTTTCACCCAGAGCATGCTGCTGCTCATGACAGGCTATGTATGCATTTAAGAGCCTCCATGAAGGAAGCTGGACGGGTATCAGCAGTAATTAGGTACTAATTGGTCGAGCGAAACAGTGTAACTCAGGACAGCGCATAACCTTCTGAACCTGCGGAGGGAGGGTCAGAAACGACCCCCCCCCCTTGGTTTTTCGGTCATTTTTCTTCTTCCTTTTTTATCTCACTACATTTCATGTTATGAAACCCCACACTGATACATGTTTTGGTCTCCCCCGCCCCGCACCCCCTCTCCCTTGGCTGTAACCTGTCTTTGAAACACAGACATTCAACAAACTTGTGGGAAAATTTAGCCAGTCTGTCTTTCACTTGAAATTAAAACAAATACTGTCGGCCACGAAGGAAGGGAAGCTGGTTGTCTGGGATATCCACTACCCGCCATCATCATCCTCCTCCTCCACTCTGGCTTTTCCTTTCATCAAGCCTTGTAAGCTGGTCCATTTACAGAAGGAAGGTATCACCGTCCTCACCACCGTCGACAGGTAATGTATTGTACACCTCTGTTTTATATGCATATCTATTTGTAATTAAAATATAATTACATCATTTTCCCCTTTAGCCCCCCCTTCCCCAGTTCATGGTCTTTCATTTTTTAAATTGTCCTTACATATTATATCGATACATATATTCTCAATAAATAGATGCAAACTATAGTCTGTGTAATGTTGCCTGTATGTGTTATGATTTCAGGCTGAGCACTTGGTACTAGATAGACAGTTGAGGGGCTCTTCCCTGGGGAAGCTCTCTCTTTAGTGCCTGAGTTCTCTGTTAAACCCTTTTTGTACACACAGTCACGGACACATAGACTGTTTCCAGGAGAGTCAGAGTTGACTTGGGACATGAGTTGCCTCTCAGCGGGAGAACTGAGCACTTTGAGGTTCAGGATTTGAATGGATTCTTTTTTGTTTTGTTTTTGAGACAGGGTTCTCTGTGTAACAGCCCTGGCTGGCCTGGAACTTGTCCTGTAGACCAGGCTGGCCTTGAACTCACAAAGACCTGCCTGCCTCTGCCTCCAGAGTGCTGGCATTAAAGGTATGCACCCAACAGGAATGGGTTCTTGCTTGTTACACTCACTGACAGGATTTTATTTTATTATGTTTTCTTTTTTACTTTTTTGGATAGAGTCTCACTGACTAGCCCTGGCTGGCTTGGAATTCACTGTGTACACCAGGCTGATCTGGATGATTCACAGCAATATGCCTTCTTTTGCCTCTTCCCCCAGAAGTGCTGGCATTAAAGGCATGCACCACCATGCCCGACCTCCTAACTAGACTCTCTTTTGTGTTCCTAAAACAAAAAGTCACTCCTTTTCTTCTGTGCTAATAAAACTGTTTCACTCCTGAATTTTCATACTTTAAAGTGAAGAAAATACCTCTAGGGGCTGTAGCCATTAAGAGCACTTGCTACTCTTGCAGAGGACCTGAGTTTGGTTCTGAGCACCCGCATGGTGGCTCACAACCATTTATAACTCCATTTCCAATAGGAGATCCAATATCCTCTTCTGACCTCTGAGGACACTGAGCATGCGTGTGGCACACATACATACATGTAGGCAAGAGACTCGTGCACAGAAATTTTTTAAAAAACCTAAATTTTTAAAAAAGAGGATTCAGATACCTTTATCCTTTTGTTTGCAAAATAACATTCATACATTATGTAAAGATCAGCTATATTTGAACATTTTGTCTGTTTGACTATTTGAGACAGGGTCTCACTGTTGTAACCCAGCCTGGCCATAAACTTGTGGTCTTCCTGCCTCAGCCTCCCAAGCGCTAGAATCCCATTTGTTCATGTTGTGCTAACCCGAAGCTTGCACATCATCATAAAATTTGCAATTTTTGGGTTTGAGTAAAAGCACAAGTCATGAAAACCCAACAGTTTGAGTGCAGTCCCTGGAACCCGGGGGATTTGAGAGGGAAGGTGGGAAGTTGTCCTTTGACCCGTGCACTTGTGACTCTTGGGCTCATCCCCCAGTCATTTTATGAAGATTTCAGGTACGCTGCTTGCTGCACAGGGAGCCCGAGGTAAAAAGCAGCCGCCATTAGTGTGTTAGAAAAGCTTTCAGAAGTGTGAGAAAACATCTTAGGACAAGAACCTGCCCCGTGGCTGGAGCCACTGTACAATGCCTTTCACTAGGTCCATCAGCTTTTCACCTGCACCAGTTGACGCAGGGGCGTTGGGCAGTCCTGGCATCCTGGCATGCCTTTGCAAAGAGGTATGCAATCACCATCGCAGAGTTGTGAGAAGACATGTTAGCTGGGGTTAGAGCCCTTGGGGACCAGGCCTGGGTTCCCTCTCCCCTATTCACAAACATTGCGTGAGTTTTGCCGCTTCTCCCCAGCAGAGGGCAGTAGAAGCAGCCCTAGCCAATTACTCTGCCCACCTGCGAAACCTCATTTAATCTCCCTGCATAACATCTGAGAAAAATCACTCTCCTCCTCCTGTGATTAGTATTTTTTTAAAAGTCTTTTAAAAAAAAATCTCTCCTTGGGATAGACTGCGGGACTAGAAGAAAAAGCCATTTAGTCACCTGGCGCTGCCTTTGGTAGTGATGCCTAGGTACAGCTTTATGATAATTCTAATATGTCCCACTGCCCAGCCTGGGTGATGAGGAAAGGCTATTTGATCCTTCTCCATTGGCAGTGACTGTAAATCACTGTCACCCACTGTGGCAAGGAGCTGACCTTGGAGCCAGAAGAGAGTGTTATGAGAGAACATGCATTTACTTTAGGCACACCAGGCTCCTGTGCACTCCTGTGCATC
Source organism: Phyllotis vaccarum (assembly GCA_033318265.1). NCBI lineage: Eukaryota > Metazoa > Chordata > Mammalia > Rodentia > Cricetidae > Phyllotis > Phyllotis vaccarum. The sequence goes on along the minus strand of JARWLC010000017.1, from coordinate 48,940,871 downwards.
GATCCCAGCTATGCATAAGTGGTATTTGTTATATGCTTATAGCAAATGATTACTCATTATTTATCTGAGATTCAGATCAATCGGACCTGCTGTGTGGTTTGTCCACTGTATCTGGCCGCCGTGGGCTTTGAGCAGATTTCTTAATTTCTCTTTAGCCTTGGAGATGTAAAGGGGGGTGAGAGGAAGCGAAGCCTCGTTGGCCACTGTTGAGTGGAGCATTGCAGCACCCGGGGTCCCGAGCCTGACACGGTCAGATGTTCCACAAATGGCTCTCGTCCTTAGTGCTATTTCACAGCCTGACGATTTTCTTTTTCTCTATCTGTCCCAGCTACATTGTCACAGGTGACGTTAAGGGTAACATTAAGTTCTACGATCACACCCTGTCTGTTGTCAACTGGTACAGTAACTTCAAACTAGGTGCCATAAGGACTCTGTCCTTTTCAAAGACTCCAGCAAGTCCTCCTACTGAGAAATCCAACCTCCCCATAGACTGCACTTTAAGAGGTGACCTTTTTTTGGTCAGGTGAGTCGATCATGAACATAGTTACTTGGCTGTCCTCACCCCAAGTCTGCGTGCAGCGTAGTGAATACTCCTCTTCTTAGGATATGGGATTGAGAGAACTCACTTTTCCTACAGTTACAAGTGGCTCTCCTTGGCTGATTGCAGTCAGTATTGGATTGTTTTGGTTTGGTTGTCGAGATAGGGTTTTACTGTGTAGCCCAGACTATTCTGGAACACACTCTGTAGACCAGGCTGGTCTGGAACTCACAGATCCACCTGCCTCTGCCTCCTGAGTGCTGGGACTAGAGGTGCGCAATACCACTCAGCTTGGGTTTCTCTGTGTTGCCCTAGAGATTCTTTTTATTAGTTAAAGATTTTACTGTTTAGAAGCCTGAGTAACTGGAGGCTGGATGGCCTTTATCCCTCACCTCTGCTATCCGTGGAGTCCTTGGCCATGGTGTAGCCTCATGGAGCTGAGCTTGTCCTAGCCACTGAGGTTAAAGGCATTGGGTAATTAATAGCCATAACATTTCAAGACTGAATTATCTGTGAGTCTGCTTAATTACTCTTGCAGTCTTTACAGGCACATCTGTACAGTGTGCACCCCAACTCGATATTTGCATACACAAATGAATATTTGCATGTGTAGATTAGCTAATTGTACAACTGACTGTCCATCTGCATACTTAATGACTCCATTTACATGTGGAAAAGTGGGCTTTTTTTCACTTGCAAATGGAGGCTGTTGGATGTCGGTAGTATATTTTTGGAGATGTTGGGTTAATAATGTCACCAAATTATAGACGACAAAGGCGGTCCATGTGCAATTAGAAGCAGAATTGGCTGATGTGGCCATCTCCCCTCACCCCAAACACTGATCCTGTCGGGTCTCTCCCTGGCAAACAGGAATTTTATTATCGGAACATTCGATGCCACTGTGTACCACATGACAGCTGATGGCACCAAACTTGAGAAGCTCTTTGTGGAGCCTAGGGAAGCCATTTATGCCATCTCCTGCCACCCGTACCAGCCCTTCATCGCGGTTGGCAGTATCTGTGGGATGATCAAGGTGTGGGATTACGAAAAGAAGGTATATCTGTACAGCAGGACCTTTGAGAAGGGGCTCGGAGTCCAGAGTCTGACCTACAACCCCGAAGGTACGCTTATTGTTACAGGATCCAAGATCCGCACTGGGGTAGTCACCAGACAGTGGTCTCTGTCCCCAGCCTCGCACAGAGCTATCTATGCCTTGACGTCACCCTTCCCAAGGCGGCTCTCTTCCCATTTTTCCCATGGTGGTTTTTTTCCCCCTTTTGCTTATGGCTGTCAGGCAAAGCTGCCCAGACTCACCCCTAGAAGGAAGGGAGACCTACCGTCATCATCTTTGGCCATGTCTTTTCAGGAGCTCTGCTTGGAGTTGGATTCACCGAGGGGACAGTTTATATTCTTGATGCAATGTCTTTGGAAAATGAATGTCCAGAGCCCTTCAGATATTCCAGAACTAGCGTGTCTCACGTCAGCTTCTCGCATGATTCCAATTACATGGCAACTGCTGTGAGTTCTTCTCGTTCAGGGCTCTTCTTTATTACCAAAGGGGTGTGGAGTGTGCGGGATGTGGGGCTCACATCCCAGTCAAGCTGTGACACAAAGGGCAGGCAGACAGGACCAAGGCCTCAGGACCTCCAGATCTGGTTACTGCAGTTCCAGGGGCTGGCTGATGTGCTTCTGAGACCCCGGTCCTCCTGTATCCCATCCTTCATTCTCATTTTGACAAGACCTTCCTCACTGCTCTCAGCCATTTCTCAGGGTCTTGGACTGTGTTCCTTCCCTCTGGGATTAGGTCATGTGATCTCAGGGAAGTGGTTCTAGCTGTCCCTTGGTCTGCTTTTCTTTCCTGTCAGGTATGGTGGCATGGTGGTGATGGTGGTGAGGAGGAAGGTCCTCATGGGGCTACCTCCCTCTGGCATTCCACCCACATACAGCCTGGCCTCTGGCTTGTACACACAGCACTGTAAAGATCAGAACTGTCCTGGTACCCAGCATGGACACCAGACCTACCTGCTGGCTACTTTTGGCCATTTTGCTCCCCATGGCGTGCTCAGCTACTTTCTCAAACACACAGAATTTTTATTTTCTGTACCTAGAGTAGGGAGGAGAAGGCAAAAGGAGCCAGGCCTCACTGTACTGTTCTTCCTCCGCACGTACACCTACACACTAGTAGCCTAAGTCTCCTGGTCTGCAGGATGGGCACCACTCTCTACCTGTTCTGCTCTGCTAAGATACTCTGAAGGCCAACACATCTGAAAACCACGATGATGATTTTAGAGCTTAAAGTCAAGTGACTGCGTCCACTTTTGCTCCCTTAGGATGTCAGTTTCACCGTGGCCGTGTACATGGTGGTGGTCAAAAACGGACAGAGGGTCTGGGAATACTTGGCGAGGCTCCGCTCTCATCATAACACCATCCGAAGCCTCTTGTTTGGGGTTCACCTGGACAGCAATGAGCCCAGGCTGCTGAGCCTCGGGAAAGACAGGTTTCTGGTGAGCTGTTCAGTTTTGGTTTGCCGATCACCAGCACCATGCACCGCTCCCCCTCCCCCATCCTGCCCCATCCCTGATGTCTTGTGCAGACCCTGCCTATAACACGTTGAAAAGAATGGCACCTCACAAGCCTGTCCATGTCGGCCTCTCTGAGGTGACAGATGGCTCACATGGCTTATGTCTGAAGCAGGGCAGTGGTGGTGTGAGGGTGTGGGTGTGGGGGGTGTTGGGGTGGGGGTCTGGCAGGTGAGCGGCAGGGAGGGTGTGTCCCACACAAGACAGCAAATGCAGCTGCCTTCACCTCCCAGACAGCACTGAGGAAGCTGTCACTTTCTGACACCTCCTTGGCATCCAGAGGTCAGGGTGAGACCGTGACTTATAACAACAAAGGAGGGCCAGGAAGCAGACAGAGCTAGGCACTGTAATCCACTTTCCCTTGCTGTGATAAAACACTGAACAAAACCATTTACGGGAAGAAAAGAGTTTACTTGGCATATGCATTCAGGGAGGCTGAGGTAGGAACTCAGGACAGGAACCTGGAGGCAGGAACTGAAGCAGAGGCCACAGAGGAGTGCTGTTTACTGGCTTGCTCCCCATGGCGTGCTCAGCTACTTTCTCATACAGCCCAGGTCTACTAGTCCATGGTCACGGTCTCAGTTCACGGAGGTAATGCTTCAAATGACGATCCCTCTGCCCCTGTGAGACTATTTTATATCAAGTTGTCAAAAACTAACCAGAGCAGTAGGGACAGTGCATGATCTTATCAGACCCTTACCAACTCGGAAGAGACCATGCATGGTGCCCCACCTGCTCCTGCGTCCATTCTCCCACCCTCCTTCCTCGATCCTTTCTCCAAGCCTGCTTTCTTCCTCTCTGTACCGTGGGGCCAGTTTGAGCAGGCTGCTAATCCGAGACCATCCGAGTGCTGAGATGTAGGCTTACATTACAGGAAGGGATGCAGCTGAAGCTAGTCCATCGTCAGAGTTCAGGTTTGGGGTTAGCTGGCTTAGTTTTTTACTCTGCCACTTCTTGGCTGTGCCCAGGCCAGTCTGAGTGTCTCTGACGCCTGCTCATGGGTCTGTGTACCAAAGACACAGCAGTGCAGAGACCTGGGAGAAGGGGGTCGCAGTCCTGCTCACTGTGAGTGTTTAGTGAAGGTAGCACACGGGTGTAGAATCAGGGAACTTCCGTTAGAGACTCAGCCAGTTACCATACCGGCTGGCACCCAAGGCTTGAAGCTTGTCTTCAACCATGTTTGTCCCCCAACTGGGTCAGTGGTTCTCAACCTCTGGGTTGCAGCCTTTTGGGGGGTGTATGTCCCTCTCATGGGGTCACCTAAAACCATCAGAAAATACAGATACTTACATTAAAGTTTATAACAATAGTACATTTACAGCCATGAAGTAGCAATGGAAATTTGGGGTCACCACAACATGAGGAGCTATGTTAAAGGGTTGCAGCCTTAGGAAGGCAGAGAAGGACTAAGCCGGGTCTTCATGCATCTCCTGTGCCCCTCTGCAGATAGAGTACAATCTTGTCAAGAGCTACAAAGACCACCTGGAAGTCCTGGACATTCACCGAACTGACCAGGGGTGCTACCCCACCTGCATGATCTGGTACCCACCGCTCACTAAGGAACTCTTTCTGCTCATCTGCAACAGCTGCTACAAAGTGAAGCTTTTCAATTCCACCACAAAAATGTGCAGGTGAGCACCAGGGCATCCCTGTAACGTGCTGCTGGCTCCCCCATTTCTTAGTCCCCAGCTTGTAACAGCTCAACCCTTTACCTTCTCAAAGGGAGAAGCTGAGTCACTTATAACATAAGTCAGGTTTACCCAAAAGTACACAGTGAAGCCATGCTTGAGGACGGATGCCAGCCTGTGGTCCTTGTTAAGCCAGGTACTAGAGAGGTAAGGGATCCAGAGCTTGGTGCTCATGTATCTCTGAAGGACACAGCCCTGGAAGTCACTGGTGTTCCCAGACCAGCCACCCTTTTCCATATGGGGAAAACCAAATCAAAACCCAAACCAGCTATCTAACAAAACACACCGATTGTTTGATTTGTTTTTGTTACTGATTTTATTTTGAGAGAGTCTCTCCTCTGTAGCCCTGGTCTCTACCTCCTGAGTCCTGGGATCACAGCTGTGCACTACCACACCCAGCGTGGTTGATTCTTCTCATGCTGCTTCTCAAAGGAGTTTTAAGTCCACCTGATCACATTCATTTTTTCACTTATTACATGGGCCAGGTAGCGTTTCGGGTGGTGAAGGTGGGTCCAAGCAAAGCACCATCCTGAGGCAACACTTTAGTGGTGGGGGACAACAAAGTAGTGAGTGGGTGCTGGGGGAGGGGTGTCAGTGCTGTGCATAACAGTGGAGAGACAGGGGTCCAGAGGAAGTTGCTGGGGCAGATGGGCTGCTGTCTCTAAAGAGTACTAGGGACAGGGTCTTAGGAAAGGAGGAGTAAATCGGGACATGGGCCATTTGGGGAAAAGCCCACAGACAGGATCTTAGAAAGTGGCTTGGTTAGGGAATTGGGGAAGGGTGAGGGGAGAGGGTAGGGAGGGCAACCCACAGGGCGACTGACTTCTAGTTTCTACCCAAGGGCTGGGCTGGGAGATGCAGACTGAGGGGCAGCAAGGGTAGAAGGGTGTTTGGTGGAGATGACAGTGACCTGAAGGTGATGGGGGGAGGGGGAGGTGTCAGACCCTGGGTGCATCTGCTGAAGGCTGACAGTTCACTGAGAGCGGAAGGTAACAGGGAAACCGTAGTCTGTTACACATATTCTAGTTGGTATATTAGGAAAACTGGAGCAAGATGCTGGGGGAAGCCATAATATCAGAGAGAGGAAACAGTCACTCTCACCCAGACACTTCACAGGCTGAACAGGGTAAATGCTGCCTTCATGGGTCCTCCGCCGGGCTGGTCACTTCTAAAGAATGAATGAATCTCTGATTCTCCTGCTTTAAATATCTTCCCTGCCCAGCTGTTTCACTTCCCATTCAACTCTGCATCATAATCCCGGAGTTAGGAGTAAAGGTGTGAGCTACTACTGCTTGGCTGTTAGGCCTTGAATTTGCAGAAATCCAGAAAGATCTGTCTCCTGAGTGATGAGATTAAAGGCGTGAGTCACCACTCTCTGACCTTCAAGGTTTGACTGTGGGTGATTCTGTCCTCTGATATTCCAGGCTGACTTTTCTATATAACTTGAAAACTGAGGCCCAAGTAGCCAGAAAAATTGAGTTGACCTGGAATGGGTGGAGGTGAGGACAGGGAAGGATGGATCTGAGATCAGTAAATTTCAAGTTTGGACAAGGGCGAGTTGGAGATCCCAGTACATGTGAGAGCTCCTGAGTTAGACCCTTGATTCTGGCTGGAGGCTGAACTGGGGTCAAGAGCAGAGGCAGGAGACTGTGGAGGGGAAAGGTAGATGGTGTTACAGACCACCCCCAGAGCACCAACAGCTGAAGTTGAGGGGTACATCTTCCTCCGTGCAGAGGTGACCTCCTGTTTGGTGTGGCCATAGGTTCAACAAGACCTATGGGTCCCAGGTTTCCCTCACCTTAGACACTGACCTTATGTACTATACCTGCAACAGATCCACTGTCTTCAACTTCCCAGAGCCTGGCAAAGTGCTGTCCCTCTGAGGTTTGGGGAGGCCAAGACTCCACCCTTGGCTCTTGCTCTGACTGGACAGGACAGCACAGAGGGCGATACCCTGTGGGGAGCAAGCCTCTATTCCAGGGATTGGCTGCCAATGGATATGTCTGGAAGGCATGGAGGCAAAAGGAACGTTTTATGGGGGAGCCAGCAACAGCAGCCATGTGCCCAGGCTACTGGAGGAAAAGCAGAGTTTTAATTTGGTTTTATTTTGTTTCTGAGATGGGGTCTTGCTACATGACCCAGTCTCCCAGGTACTGGGATTACAAGCATGCACCATCATGCCTGGCCTCACTTATACCTTGAAGTATATCTCAGATGAGATTTCCAAAGACCCAGAACCCCCTAGGCTCTCTTCCTCTTTGGTTCGGTGGGTTTTTGTTTTTCTTTTTGAGACACTCTCATTTTGTAACCCAGGCTTGCTTTAAACTTACAGTAAGCCTCCTGCCTCCACCTCCCAGGTGTTGGGATTGAAAGCATGAACCATTCCCCTGCCCACTGCTCCCCAGACCAAAACCAGTCTTTTGCAGAAGACAGAGGAAAAAATGATAGAGCCCTTACATCTTATGACAGGAAATAGAATCTGCCACAAGGCTTAAAATTCTTGAGAAAATGGATAAAGAGCTCAGGATGCTTTTTATATTCCATCTTTAATAGACACCCACTTCTGAGCAAAGAGCATCCCTGGAAACACCTAGTCAGTCCTAGAAACTAAATTTAGGGTGGGAGACCGCATTCCTCAGGCCTTCAGCTCCTGCTAACAGTTAATTGCCACCCAAGAAAGACAGAGGTGCTGTGTGTGTGTGTGTGTGTGTGTGACGCTTAGGGCTTGACTAATCCTTTGCTCAGATGTGCGTGCGTGTGTGTGTGTGTGTGTGTGTGTGTGTGTGTGTGTGTGTGTGTGTGGTTTGTAGTGTGTGTGTGTGGTTTGTAGTGTGTGTGTGGTGTGTGTTCATGTTTCTCCACATTGATCATCCATCTGAAGTTAGCTCAAAGCATCTTTTAAGAAGAGTGTACAGAATGACTGGAGAGATGACTCAGTAGATCAGAGCCCTGGGTTAAGTTCCTAACACTCACGTGGTCACAACTGTCTGTAACTCCAGTTCCCAGGAATCTGACACGGACATGTAGGCAAAATACCAATACACATAAAGTAAAAATTAAGTCATTTAAATAAAATAAGATAAATCTAAAAAAACAAATAAGAAGCAGACAGCGAAAATAGTGTATGAGGAAATGGCTCCTCAGGTAAAAAGTAATTGCTACATGAACCCAAGCATGGAGAACTGACCCCTGAAAGTTGTCCACATGTGTGTACTACTCACCCCCATCCTACATACACAATAGAAAAAAAGCAAAATTAAAAACAAAATAATTGCCATCACTTCTCAGCCTCCTGACTAAACTCAAGTGTAGGCAAGAACTTGGCAAGGTTGGAAGTCAAATGAAGGGGTCTATAGTGCTGCCTAACCGCTTCCTCCTCCCATAATTCCAGAACAATCCTGTCCTTCCAAAATAAGAGCTCCGTGTATCTGGCATCTCTTGAGTTAGACAAATACTAAGTCTGGTAACCACAGCTCAATTGGGGAGGCATTGCCTTCTCGTAATGAATCAAAAAAGAATTTTAAAATGCATTTAAAAACGTCTGAAAGGATACAGAAAGGCAGCTCACAGAAAAAGGCCAGTAACTACCCGGCAGATGCTCAGCAGCCTCTCAATGAGGCAGGCGAAAGCAAGACATCATTTTTTACAAATGGGATTAGTAAAGATAAAAGTGATTGATGGTGCTGAGCGTTGGCAAGGGTGTGGGGAAGCGGGCTTGCTCGTCCAACCACCAGTGGGGGTGTAAATTGGCGTAACCTTTGGGGAAAGCAATTTGTCACTCTCTGTTAAATTTTATACCCCCTGACTTCTAGGAATGGAGCCTGCAGAAGTGCCCGTGTGCTTACGCCAAGACATAAGTAAAAGGATCTCTTGTATGAAAATATGTTTTGAAATGGAAGCAGTTCAAATGTCCATTAATAGGGTGTTAGTTAAAAGATGTCTTGTCAGTACACCAGAACACAATGATGCTTTTAGCAGACGGGGGAAAAATAATGAGATGGTTGTCTATGCAGCACCATGGCAATGTCGTAGAGATGTAGTAAGAGATAAAGCAAATCTCCAAATAAGCATGGACAGTATAATTCTTTCTTCCTATGAAATCACCTATATGTAAGTTTTGATGACAATTGCCCGTGCCTTTCTTGAGACAGGATTCAGCATTGTAAAATGTTAATTTCTATTTTATGAATGTCTAAAGGTTTAACCAGTATTTTTGTTGTTTTTTTTAACAACAAATATGAAATGTCTGAGTCAGAATGAAGAGATAAGAATTTTGTAAAATTGGTATACAGGTTGACTGTGGATGGCTAATAGTTACGTACTCTATGCCAGAAACTGTTCTGAGCACTTTTTAAAAAACCGTATTCACTAAGTTGTCTAGTTCACAAAAGCATCCGTCACACCCAAAGGGTAACTGGTTCCTTGGCTAGTGATTTGGCTTTGTTTGTAGAATGGTTGCCTACCACGTACAGAGTTCTGGGGCGTATACCTAGCACCTGATAAGCCAGGCATTTGTACCTGAAGTTCCAGCGCTTGGGGTGAAGGCAGGGGGACGGGAAATTCAAAACTATATCCTTAGCTACATAGTGAGGCTGAGGCAAGCCTGGGCCACATGAAAAAGCAGAGTAACGCAAAACTAAACAGAAAGGCAAACTCTGGTTCCTGTCAGTAGACTCTCTCCAGCCCTGAACTCCTGTGTCCATGGAAACCACTGAGCTGCCTCTGTCTTACGAACTCATCTATTCTGCACATGTGAATGTAAGTTCATGTTCCTATAGATGGAGTCACACACAGCATGTGACCTTCTGTGTCTGGCTTCTTTCACTTAACGTCTTCTTGAGACTCACTCACTTTGTGAGGTGAACTAGTGCTTTGTTGTATGGCCAAGGGATCGGCCCTGTCCTGTCCATCTGTGCATCTGCTGATGGTGACACACATTTACATCGTTTCTGTTTTGTAGTGGTCATGGGGCTGTAGGGTTTGGTGTAGACAGACAAGTACAATTTCTTGAATGGCCCCAGGACTGGAGTCTCCACAGCCTCCGATCCCCACAAGTTCTCCAACCAGAGACAAAGGTCCCAGTCTTTTCATAGTTTATCCCTGGACTCTTAGCCCTGTTCTCCCGCCTTTGCCCACTTGCCAGCACGTGGAAGGGCCTCAGGAAAAGGCCTTAGCTGTCATGTTGTCTACCTGCTGGGAATTGCAGTGTTCCAAAGTGCCGAGCCTCCCACAGCCCAGCGGAGAAAGCTCGCCTTGAGAACTGTCCCTGTCCCCTTACTCCGCCTCCTGCCCCTTTCCCATCACTGTTTAAGCCTCTTAGGTCCATGTCCCCTGCCTTTGCCTCTTTCTTCCTGACGCTCATTGTCCTGCTAGTCAGTCTTCTCCCTCTGCCTCTGATCCATCATTCTGAACAAGCTCCCCCCCCACACACACACAATGTTTCGCTCCAGACCCTGGGACTCAGAGTCATCACTGTATGCCTCACTTCAAAACACTTTGTCTCTTATCCCTGGTAGTCTGTGGCCTCGGTAGCAGAGGCTAGACCTTGCGTATGTCTGCATCCTGCCTACCTTGCTTCATTCTTGTCATGAGGAGGTGCTCTCTCTCACAAGGCTGGTGTGATAGGATCAGTTCTTCTTATCCCACAAAGGGACATCACTTTCGAGCAAGGAAGCAGCTGGGATTAGAGAAATCCAAACTGGGTATAATGGCATGTGCCTGCAATTCTAGCTAGGCAGGAGGCACTTAGAGCGTAGAGGTTTGAAGCCAGCCTGAGAGAAATACCAAGATCTTAATAAATAAATAAATAAATAAATAAATAAATAAATAAATAAATAAATAAATAAACAAACAAACAAACAAACAAACAAACAAACAAACAAATAAATAAATAAATAAATAAATAAATAAAATGGAGCCAGTGAGACGGATCAGGGATAAATACTGCCAAGCCTGAGACCTGAGTTCAGTTCCTGGGATGGAAGGAGAGAATCACCTCCCATGAGTTGTGCACATCACCACACATGAACACAAAGAGATAATAAGAAATTTTAAAGTCGAACTAAAGAGGTCTGACCAGCGTCACTACAACTTGATATGTAGTCAGAAGTTTCTGTCCCACCTGGGCAGTCCCACAGCCATTTAGCCCCAATAATCACACAAAGTCTTATGTTAATTATCAACTGTTTGGTCTATGGCTCGGGTTTATTACTTGCTAACTCTTACTCTTAAACTAATCCATGATCCTTATCCATGTGTAGACACGTGGCTCGGTACCTTTTCTCAGGGCAGCGTTCTCGTCTTGCTTCCTATGCGTCTTCTCTTGGCTCTTCCCCTTCCCAGAATTCTCTTAGTTTGGTTGCCCCACCTGTACGTCCTGTTTGCCTAGCTTCTCGCTAATCAATGTTTTCTTAAAACCAATATTTACAGTGACAAATATTTATAGTGTGGAAGAGCACAGTCCCACAGCATTGATACACCGATGGATCTGGTGACCTGTATTCACACAGACCTGTATTTAGGGATGTCTGGAGCAGAGGCTGATGTCTCACTCCAGTCTGTGGACCCGACTGAGGAGTTGGGTGTTTGCTTGTATCCTGCCAAGGTGTGCCATTTCCTTGCATTCCTTTTTCTTGTCAGTTAATAGTGTCTTCGGGCATAATGTCAAGAGGGAAAGTCGGTGTCACAGCCACGGGAAGCCTTCTTCACACTCAGTTTCCCTAGAGCATGAAGAGGCTTTATTAGAGTGAGGGGAAAGGGGGAGGGGGAGAAAGGTCAGAGAGGCACACAGCCTCTGGCAGGCAGAGAGACTCCCTAGAGCATCTGCTATTAGGAGCCTATTCCTCTTATTTACAGCAGCCATAGGCAGCCCTTGGATGAGAGGTTCTTACATAGGGATTAGCCAAGTGACAAGGCAGGAAATTTAGAATCACAGAGATATAAGGAGTCCAGCGCCGTGGTGCATGCCCGTAATCCCAGCACTCAGGAGGCCGAGGCAAGGAGCATTCTGAATTCTTGGCCAGCCTAGACTACATAACAAGACTCTAGGTCTCAAACCAAACCCAAACCTCCCAAATCCCAGACCCTAAACAACACAAGTACTGTGGTACCAATTCTAGTCTTAAACATACATTGACATTTATAGCTTACATTTTTTTTTTTTCTGTACAGAAAGACACTTCTTGGACCGGCTTATGGGTCTCCTATTGAGCACACACAGGTGCTCCCTGTTAAATCCACATTTGAGCTGCAGAAACGGCACTTGGTGTTCATCAATAAGGACAAGGTAGCCTCCCCCTCCCTTCCCCTCCCCTCCCCTCCCCTCCCCTCCCCTGCAAGATGATTGTACTATGAGGCCAAAGGCCCCGAGATCCAGTGCCGGTGAGATGGCCAGCCAGGAAAGGTGCTTACCACTTCATCTGGTGGCCCAGTGAGACGAGACTGCCTTGGGGAAGTTGTTTTTTGACTCCAAACAGCTACTGTGGCATAAATGTCCTTTCCAAAATAAATACATTTAATAATAAAGCAGATGATAAGACGACCCCTGGATCCTTATTTCTGCTACAGAGAATTCTCTCTGTATGGGTCACTGGCCAAACTGAAATTGTTGTAGATTAGTGAGAATGTTTCTAGAAGGCCTTTCTCTTTTATTTTAATTTTTCAGTGTGTGTGTGTTATAGATACACACCTGTAATCCCAAGGGATGTGTGTGTTTATGTGTGTTATAGATACACACCTGTAATCCCAAGGGATGTGTGTGTGTTTGTGTGTGTTATAGATACACAGCTGTAATCCCCAGGGATGTGTGTGTGTGTGTTATATATACACACCTGTAATCCTAAGGGGTGTGTGTGTGTGTGATGACCATGTGCCACAGTGTACACATGGAGATCAAAGGACAACTTTCAGAAGTCAGTTCTCTCCTTCCACCCGCTAAGTCCTGGGGATAGGACCCAGTCAGACCTGGCAACAAGCCCTTTTACTCACTGAGCCATCTTACAGGCCCCTAGGAGACATTTTTGAATAGAGTTCTCACAGTCTCCCAGTGAAAACTCATAGCCTTTCAAATTACATTTTTCTTTCTTCTATTGACCTGGAAAAAAATCTGATTTACATGGAAGATCCCCAAATCAGTTGCACCTGATCATATATTAAACTTTGACTCTGGCAGATGGCTCCAGATGTGTGCATGCGTGGTACAAGTGTCTGGAGGTAAAGCTTAGATACGTCAGGCTAATTTGAGACTCAGGCACTCAAGTCTGAATATCTAATTACACTTGCCTCTCCAGGTCGGACTCCAGATCTTACCAGTTGATGGCAACCCGCATAAAACATTCGCTATCATTTGCCACCCAAGCGGGGTGGCTGGCATGGCCCTTTCCTATGATGGTCGCTATGCCTTCACAGCAGGAGGCCAGGACTGCTCAGTGGTACAGTGGGAAATCAATTTAAGGTACGTGAGCAGAGAACCTGTCTCCATAAGGAAGTGTAGACATCTTTTTTAAAAAAGGCGTATTGTGTGTGTGTTACTATGCACACTTATGCATGTGGGGGCCTGAGAATACCAGAAGAGGACATTGGGTCTCCTTTAGCTGGAGTTCACTCAGTGTGAATCACCTATGTCCAAGCATTTTTAACCACTGAGCCTGCTCCAGCCTGTGGACCCCTTTTTTCTCATTCAGTTGCAACAGATAGTCAGAGTGCCTGCTACATGCCCCATGCTGTGTTGGGGCCAAACAGTACCTAGCTCTCAGGATACTTCCTGGTGACATTATGTGCAGATCAAAGGCTGCTGTGCCGGCTCAGGGATCAGTATTTCTCAGTATCTATAATCTCCTGCTGGCTAGAGAGACCAAGGCCAAGCCTCCAAAGCGGGCATTACAGAGACAGTAAGGGTGAACTGAGAACCTGTTGTCAGTTAGCTGCTCTGCCACTTCCTGCCTTGAGAGGAGACCTGGGAAATGCTAGACTTGTACATCAGAGGAAGGATAAAGGTACTTTAAGATTGAAGAGATGAGAGTCTCAGTATAGCTTGGAATCTCTGCTCTGGAATCTAGGTGGTTTCCTTAATAATCCTTAGCTTCTATCTGTGACGTGGGAGTAATGACCTTTATAGGTCCCTGAACGGATCAGGCAGGTTGACAGAGATGAACGCAGTCACCAATTATTAGTTATGACGTTTTTCCTTTCTTTTCTTCCTGAAAAGGGCATTGGTGTGTAAGATGGGACAGGCGCTTAAGGTGATCCTCTCAACTCATCTAGATGCAATGATCTGAACCAGGGCAGAGCCAAGGAGTGGACAGCCAGATCATGTTTCTGATGACCCCGTTCATGCAAGCTTCAGGGGCAGACAGCGGAGGCACCTTCCTCCCTCACAAAGCAGCCTGATTCATGGCTCCCAGTACCGTCTGCCCCTGCCATCTGCCAAGCGTACATCTTTCTCTTTATGGCAGATGTTAATGCTTTGCTTCTTACCCTGAACTTGAGTGAAAATAGCTGGTGAAGTCTGTTTTGGTACCGAGATGGCTTCACAATCGCAGCTGCAACTCTGCCTTTTGCCTTTGCTATCCTGAGTGAGCTCATCAGGAAACTGGGGAACTTGGGAACTGGAGGTGAGCTAGGTCTCCATCCAGAAGCACTTCCCCAACAGGCCCAGTGTGTCACCCACTTGTCATCTGCAATCCTTGGGGCCATGGCGTGCTGGAGGGAGGTGAAGTCCCCCGTTTTGATTTTTGTCCTTGGTCATTGGGCGATCTGGTAGGGATTTCCAGTAGTTTCCCTGTGCTTGGCCAGAATCCAGGCTTCTGAGATTTTCAATTTAATCCACTGTGGGGACAAAGGATCATTATAAACTAATTAGCACTTTATTGCTGCTTCTGGTGACTTAATATGTTCAGCATTTCACTAATGGAAAGAAATATAAAAACCCCAAACAAGTAAACAATAGAGTCCTCAGCTGAAGCTGCAGCTCGGTTGGTAGAATGCTTGCCTAGTATGCAGAAAGCTTTGGCTTCCTTCTCATTACCACATAGGCGTGTGTGCTGGGTGGTTCTACATCAGCTTGACACAGGCTAAAGTCATCTGAGAGACGCCATCTCAATTGAGAAGGGACCTTCATAAGATCGTGCCTGGAGGACATTTTCTTAATTAGTGGTTGAGGAGGGAGGGGTCAGTGTGCATGGGGTCACCCCTGGGCTGATGGTCCTGGGTTCTTTTTTCTTCTTTCTTCCCCCCCCCACCTTTTAGACAGGGTCTCTCTGTGTAGTCCTGGCTGCTATTGGTCTCACTCTGTAGACTAGGATGACCTCAAACTCACAGTGATCCACCTGCCTCTGCTTCCCAAACGCTGGGACTAAAGGCTTACACTGCCGCTGTCCCGGGTCTATAAGAAAGCAGGCTGAGCAAGCCATGGAGAGCAAGCCTATAAGTAGCACCCCTCCGTGGCCTCTGCATCAGCTTCCTGCCCTGTTTGAGTTCCTGCTCTGACTTCCTTTGATGATGAACGGTGATATGGAAGTAGCTTTGGTCACTATGTTTCATCACAGCAATAGTAACCCCAAGACAACCCATCGTGGTGGCACATGCCGATAATCCCAGCACTTGGGAGGTGGAGGCAGGAAGATCTTGAATAGCAAGGTCACCCGCTGCTTTATATCAACTTTAAGGTTATCCTGGGCTACATAAGACCCTCCTAAAGAAAGTTTTGTACTAAATTTACTAATGATAAAGCTATAGAGTAACATGAAGTTGAAAAATCTCCTGCCTCCACCCTGCTCAAATCCCAGTTTGGTCAGACATAGAAGCTCACGACAGTAATTCTAGTGCTCAGGAAGTATGGGCAGGAGATAAGCCGTTTGAGGTCATCCTCAGCTGCATAGGAGGTCAAGGCTAACCTGGGGTACATAAACAGAAAATGCAAACAACAAAAATAATCCCATAGGAGGTCAAGGCTAACCTGGGGTACATAAACAGAAAATACAAACAACAAAAATAATCCCAGACTTTAACTCCTCTGAGCCCCAGCTTTCCAGTGATGGATAGGGTACCATCATCCTCCTTTGGAGAGCATCCCCCAGTCACGTGTCTGATGCTACTCATGATGTGTCTGGTGTTCCTACCTTGGATTCCTAAAAATGCCTACAATCACTGTGCTATTCCTGAGTACACAATATGTTCAACGAATGACACTTTCCAGCATTGGAGAGTTGGCTTAGGAGTTAAGAGCACTTAGTTTTCTTGCAAAGAACTGTGGGTTCTATTCTCAGCACCCACAAGGAGTCTCACCACTTCCTTAGGCACCAGGTGTTCGTGAGGTACATACACAAACATGCAGGCAAAGCACTTCTACACACAAAGTAAAACAAACCTAGAAAAATAAATAAATGCCATTTTCCTTCCATGCCTCAGTGATCTCTTTGTTTATTTACTTTTTTTTTTTTTTTTTTTAAGTGTGAGTATTGAGATCCCAATTTAGGCACAAGGAAGCTTTTGGGAAGGTGGCTGGAAACTCCCATGGCTGCTTGGCAGCAGAGCAGGATCTGCAGCACAGCCACCCCGTCCTGATCCCCACCTCCTCCTTGCCCAGCCCAGTCCTCTGCACTTTCCTCAGGTTGCAGCTCTTGCTACAGAGAGAATGAGTTGGAGAAATTTGGTCCCTCTAGGGTCATCAGACAAGTGGCAGAAACAGGATGCGTGTGGTACAAGGTTGACAGGAGAGCCCAGAGAGGTGGGCTGTCCTAGGCAGCCAAGGGCATTCTCAGCCTTACCCTTAGGGGGTCCTGGTGGTGACAGGCTCCCATCTTGCTTCTGGTCCTGATAGCCTGCTCTAGGGAGCTTGTTTAAAAGTGGCCTTGCTACCCTTTGGGTCAGAAGCAGGTCAAGTTTGTCCTGGGGCTACAGAGAAGGAACAGCTAGCTGATCACCTGTCAGAGCTAAGAGGTAGGGTGAAGACTGGTCTCTGTAGGAGAGGACCTAAGGTTTATGTGGAGAACATATGCATCAAGCCCTCCCCCGGACCCAGCAACAGGGCAGAGGACATTTTGTGGCTCTTATGAGAAGGGTAAGGGCATGTCAGAGCTCATCAGCCCTTGGTAGGGACAGAGCTGCATTTTGGGGTGTGTGCCTTTCCTGGGTGTTTCACACAGTCATCTCAACCTCATTCTCACAGCCATCTTGGTAGGCAAGTGCCATTCTTATCCCCACAAAGAAGTCACTGAACTTCCAAGAGGTGTATTGGTGGCTCAGATGATGGAATGGTACCCAGAAAATCCTTCATGTGTGTTTATTATTTACTTCATTCTTATGGCAGTCCTACCCATTTCGCAGATAAGGAAACTGAGCAGAGGTGCTCATTTCCCATGGTCTCACAGCTTGCAAATGGCATAGTCTGGGCTTGCATGCATGCCCCTATGACTCCAGTTCGGATGCTTCAATTCACTACCACAGGTCTTCACTGAAGTGGGTTCTAATTCATTGGACTAGCAAATCCAGCGAGTGGCTTTTTTTTTTTTTTTTTTTTTTTTTTTAACAGTGACTTTAGATTATTTGCCTTTTGTGTGAAGAAAAGTCGATTGGTCTCATGTACAAGTAGGGTTTTTTCCCCCTTACTTTCAAAGAGCCTATTTTTGGAGAATCTGACCCTGTGCTAGAGAGCAGAGAGTTATTTTTATCTGCTTGGCATGGGTCCCTGTGATCTCCCGGGATTTTCTGGAAGCAATTAGTACCGGCAGTGCACCTGCACAACACCCCATTCTTTTAGCGTTGGTAGGCTGTGCTCAGCTCTAGAGGAGGGGGAGTCTCAGACTGGAGCCCTCATCCCCCCCCCCAAGAGATGTGGTCCCCAAAGATTGCAGACAAATTGCTGGGCACCTGCCCTGTCATCAGATTGAGTATATCACGATAATTAAGGTGGGTGCCCTGTACGGCTGCGTCCCACGCTTGAAATTGAATTTTGTGTCGCAGACTCCATCTCTGAGGGACAGAGACACTGCAGAGGCCACCGTCTGTGCGACTCCATGTCTTCATGCATGAGTACTTCCTAATGGTGATGCTTTTCTGTTTTTCATTGTTCCAGTGCCCTGGAGGCAGCTGTTTCTCTTGGGGGTGAAGATTTGAGCCCCTTCTATGGTCTGGTGGCTGGTGGCAGAGAAGGAAAATTCTACAGGGTAATTGTCACCAAACATTTCCTGGGGACACCTAGTTAAGGAAATATTAGAGAGTAACCCTCTGTGCTTTTCCATAAAGTCCGCTCCCCCCACTGAGCTTAGAGTACACTTTCTAGAAAACGTTCCCTTCAAAAATGTGTCTGACTTCTGTGTGATGTTTCTATTTGGGTCCACACAGGAGCTGGAAGATTACTTCTACTATTCCCAGATCCGAAGTCAAGGCATCGATACAATGGAGACCAGGCAGGTGTCGGAACACATCTGCCTGTCGGAGCTCCCTTTTGTCATGAGAGCCATTGGCTTTTACCCATCCGAGGAAAAGGTAGGTAGAACGCACTCAAGATCACCACTGGGGTGGGCTATTTATATCAAGCGCCTCCGGGAACAGTCACTGCAGGCCAGCCTGGAAACACGCCATATTTTCTGAAGTAAATAGATCAGCAAGAAGATATTGAGGACTCCAGATGAACTGACTCACTGACTGGAGGTAAAGACGTGTCCGTTCCCTTGTGGATGTGTAGTGTTACATGCAGCGGGGCCCCCTAAACTTTGGCTGCCCACCCTCATTGCTTTTTTTTTCCCCCTTTGAGACAGGGTCTCTATGTAGACCTGTCTGTCCTAGAATCTGTAGACCAGGCTGGCCTCAGACTCACAGAGATCCTCCTGCCTCTGCCTCCTGAGTGTTGGGATTAAAAGTGTGTGCCACCCCCACCTGGCCTGCAAACACTTTTTTTGTCCAAGAATTTTTTTTTTTACACAATCCTGGGTATATTGGTGTATAAAATAGGTACACAAATCAAATATTTGCTAATAATAAACAACGAAGAAACTTATTTTAAAGAAATCTTGTGGTTTCCATACAGCTTTACCATTTGTTGAAGACAAAAACAAATTTGCATATTAGTGAGATGGTCATGCTCACTTCTTAAAGAATTGACTCTTAGCTGAATGTCCGATGCTGCAGGATATAGAGCACCTTCAGCGTTTTTCAGAGGTGACTGAGGTTTGATTTTGTAATTGTTAATACCAAGAATACTGCTTCACATAATGTGTGATATCAAAAAAGACAGGGTGTATTTAGGGCCATTCAGAAATGGTTGGAAATTCAATTTAATCCCGTCAAAATTTATTCAGTGATTTTTAAAAAAGTGAAACTCAAGCCAGCAACTCAAATAGCAATTCTTAAACATTTTGGTTTGAGAATTTAACAACAGAGCTCTTGCCTAGCATGCCTGAGGTCCCATGATCAATCCCCAGGACTGGGGGGAAAAAAGAAAAAAAAAAAGAGAGAGAGAGAGAAAAAAAAAATCAAACTTCTAACGGAGAACATTCCAAATCTATTCTGACACCGACATGCTGAGCAGCAATGGCAGGAAATATGGAAAGTATAATAAGAGGTTTCTGGCCCAGACTTTTGGGCCTTGCCTCAAGGTTTAGGCCCGCAGACTCGCATACTCAAAGACCTGCAGACCCACAGACCCGCAGACCCGCAGACCCACAGAGACACACAGATGCTTTCAATAGTTTTAGGCTGATCAGCCTCAGGCCCAGGCATATAGCTTGCTAGCTCTCTACCCTTCATCTAACCCTTGACTCATCCTGTTCAGCCATGGGGCTCGGTATCTTTCCTTAGAGCAGCATAGTTGTCCTCTGCTTCTTCCGGCTTCTCTCTGGCATTCTGCTCTGTGCTTCTTATTCTCAAGAGTTTTCTTAGTCTGGTAGCCCCGCCCACACTTCCTGCCTGCCTTTGACCAATCAGCGCTTTTTATTAAACCAGTGGGTGGGATAATTATTTACAATGAAACAACACAATCTTCCACAGGAAAATCTTTGTTTTCTATAGCTAAATGATCGTATTTCTGCAGTAAAAAACTGCAGTCTGCAGTATGTAGGCCTTGAATCCCAGCTGACATTTTCGATGGCACTCAGTGGTGTTTGTGGCATGTGTGTGTCCAGAACCAAGGCTGCAGGAGGTTGCCTGAGGCAGTGCGGGGTGATGAGTACTGCCATGAGCCCTCGGGATTGACTTTGAGCATATTTCCTTCAACCATTTGCTGTTGCTAGACATGTTGCAATCCCTCTTCTGCATTCATTGCATGACCCCATATGGGGGTTGCAACCCATAATTTTTTAAAGATTTATTTATTTTTATTTAATATATGTATGGGTGTTTTGCCTGCATGTATGCTTGTATACCAGGTGTTACCTGGTGCCCATGGAGGTCAAAAGAGGGTGCTAGATCCCCTGGAACTGGAGTTAGATATGAGCTGCTATGTGGTTGCTGAGAACTGAACCTGGATCCTCTGGAAGAGCAGCCAATGCTCTCTCACCACTGAGCAGCCTCTTTAGCCCTAAACCTACAATTAAGAAGCAAAGAGTCAGGGAATGAACTGATGAGCAGAACTGGGCATGTGAGGCCAGCCTACTTCTGCTCTCCCTGGGCAAGGACTAGAACCCGGGGCTTCAGGGGTAATATGGTCAAGGCAGGGAGCACATCCTCAGGCATGTAGAAAGAGCTCAGTAGCTGCGTTTTCTTCTGGATAGTCGCCATTAACCTAGCGTATATTCTTGGGGCAAGTCGGGGAGGTCGGTGGGTGCTGGTCCTGACTGTATCTCAGACATGAGTCCGACCACATGGCGGAAATCCCCAAACATGTATATTCCTCACATGAACTGTTGTAAATATAACTTACAGTTGAAATGTGATACATTATCACTGCAGAAAATTTGGGAAAGATATGCAAGTAGAATGAAGAAAAAGTTACTTATAACCCTACCACCCAGACTTGACAGTTACTATTATTTTCCTGATATTTATGCATTTATACAATGAATGGTCACTACACTGAATATATATGATTGTCTTGTATTCTTACATAGTATGATATATCATAAGCACTTTCATTTGGTTAGAAATCCTCTAGAAAAATAATATGTTCTTAAGATACTTATTCTGTGTTTGTGTGTAGTGTGTGAATGTGAGGGTGTTGAGTGTTGTCCTGTCTATCACTTGCCCTTTTTAAAGCTTTATTTATTGGTTTTTCAAGACAGGGTTTCTCTGTGTAGCCCAGGCTGTCCTGGATCTCTGTAGACCAGGCTGGCCTAGCACTCAGAGATCTGCCTGCCTCTGTCTCCTGAGTACTGGGATTAAAGGCGTGAGCCACCACTACCAGCTTAAATTTTTATTTCATTGGAGGTGCATACCGTGATACATGTGTGGGAGCCAGAGGACAACTTTGTGGAATCTGTTCTCTCATGGGTTCTAGGGACTGAACTCAAGTTGTTAGGCTCCTATTGTTGAGTGGTAATTACTTATACGCGTTGAGCCATTTCATCCGTCCCCAACCTAATTTGTTTATTATTTTAGTCTCTCACTGAGGCTGGAGCTCACTTTTCTGGCTTTATTGGCTGGCCAGTGAGCTCCCAGCATGCACCTGTCTCTGTGCTTGCCCAGAGGAGTTCCAGGTGCCATTGCTGCACCACCAGCTCTTAACCTGGGTCCTGGGATCTGAACTGGGGTCTTTATGCTTGCCTACACAGAAGGCTCTTTACCCACTGAACCATCTCAGTAACGGATCTATTTAGGGTTTGAGGTATAGAGCAATGCTAGTACACTTGCCTAGCACGTGTGAGGCCTTGAGCTCAATCCCAAATACAACACACACATAAAAAAATTAATTTGGCAGCTGGAGAAATGGTTCTGCACACATATGGTTCACAAGCATTTAGGCAAGCATTCATACACCTAAAAATAAATAAAATCTAAAAGCAAGCTTAAAAATAAAAATAAGTATTTGTGTATTTTTTTAATGTAGAAAATAGGACTATAGGCTGATGATGTTATTGCATGGTTGAATCCTGCCTTCCAGCACCGATCCATGGCTTCGTTCCCCAGCACCCTATAACCTGGGTGTGGTAGCTTGTATCTGAAATCTTAACCCTTAAGATGTGGAGGTAGGAGCTTCAGAAGTTCAGGATTATCCTCAACTACATAGCATATTTGATGCTAGCCTATCTTGAAAACCAAAACAACCAAAAAATCTAAGTTATTAGAGATAATAACTTTAATATTTTGGTGAATTATCTCCTATTGCTTATGTGTGATATGGTCATATCTGTATTTTTAAAGAATTGGCACTCTACAGTACATATATGTACATCAGCGTTAAACCGTGTGTACACAAATGTCGTTTAGTGAGGGTGTGTTATATGTATAACATCAACATTCTAAGTCTCCATTGTTTTGTGAGCTTGGTGATAAGAATTCCTCAGTGATGCGCCTTTAAGAGTCATGGACCCAACTGACTCCTCCCCAAGCTGATGATGCTGGGCTGTCTGGAGGATTTGGCTGTAGATGCACAGCTAGCTACTTTGAGCATCTCTCTGTGTCTTATATACTTTTCTGTTTCCATGGTTCAGAGTTCCTGTTTCCAGCCAGGTGGGGTAGCACTCACCTGTGATCATCAATGGTCATGAAAACATATACAGCCACGTAAAAGTGGGTTCCTTGACCCAGTGATACGCTATCCCACTGTTCTGAAGGCAAAGCCCAGGAGTTCAGGCTAATTTATCTTTTTTGTTTGTTTTTTTTATTTTTCCCCGAGACCTGTGTTTCTGTTTTGGCTTTGTTTTTTTGATAATGGGTCTCCCCATGCTACTCTGGTCTGAAGCTTGTTATGTAGACCACGTTGACTTCAGATTCATAGATATTCATCTGCCTCTGTAACCTGAGTGCTGGGATCGAAAGTATGAATGTCAAAGGTATGAATAACATCATACCCTACCCTCATAGTTGTATTTCATAAAGCAATATTCTTAGACATTGGTTCCCAATTTGTCAAGTAAGTGATATGGGATTCCTAGGTCTCACCACAAGCTGAGTACAATAACCAGCTAGGACAGAGGCCAGACAGTGTAGGGTCTCATCTATCCAGGGTCTTGATATGCAGCCATGTGGAAATCCCCTGCCGCAGACACTGGCTCCGAGTGGGATTTCCCAGGGCTACTCACCATCGAGGATGGGGGGCTTAGGACACACTGCAGGATTATTGGTCAGGAGTCCTCTTTGGCTGTAAGTCACAGGTACCTAAGTCATGCCAGGCTTTGGTTTGAAGAGTCCTGAGGTAGAGTCAGCGCACAGCCTAACTGAACAGGAGCCTCAAATGCAGCTCCAGAAAGCACCCTTCTCTCCGGGCCTCTCTCGCCTTTGTGTCCTCACACTCCTGCCCGTGCCTAGGAGGTCACAAACTCACATACTGGAAAGATCACGCCACCTGGTAACACTGGGCCTGACGTCATCCCTTTCCAGGAGCACATACTGCAAAGGCTGCCAGGTCTGAACACCCACCGTTCCTAGAGTCTGAGACAGGTTCAGTCCACTTTCACTGTGAGGACCTGAGCAGGGCAGAGTGGTTCCCAAATGAGAACTGGGCCCTGCGATGTAGCTCAGTGATGGAGCTTTTGCCTAGCATGTGGGTTTCATTCCCAGCTCTGTATTGAACAATTATATCACCCACATCCTGGGATTACTGTAAAGATTTTGTGGGTGACTAGCTGTTTAGCTCAGTCCACAGGGCATGGTAAGTGTCTGAAAAGCATCCAGTATCTTTTCATAGTCCTGCCTCTGGCTAAATGATTACAGGCTCCGAAATTCAAGGTTCCCTACCCTTTTCAGTTCAAGGGATAGAACATAGGGCTTGACTCGTGTTAAGTAAGCACACTAAGTTGCCTCTCCAGCCCTCAAAAGTTCAAGGTTATCCTCAGCAATGTAGATAATTCTAGGCTAGCCTGGGCTACATAAGATTCTGCCTCAAAAAACCTCAAAACATGAACAAAAAACATCTACTTGGGCTAGAGGTGTAGCTCACTGGTGTGGGTCTTGCTTTGCTGAGGTCCAGGTTCCACCCCAGCACCCCTTGTCCTCCTACCGTGCACACAGACATATTTATTCTTTGGAGATGTCTGAAGTTGCTGTGGTCCAGATGTGTCCCACACCAGCATGCAAACTTTGTTAGCAGCTGATGCACATGCTGCACAAGACGTTTCTGATCTATTGTTCTCATGTCAGATTTATAGTGATTTTAAAGATTTAAAAAAAAAAACCAACTTTTTTTTAAGAGATGAAAAAAATCTTTTCATGGCTTTTACATTTTTCAACCTGTCTCTGCCGAAGTTCATGGAACACTTTCTATGAAAACATCACTGTGCCTCCCTCACCCACCTACACCAAGACTGTGCAGTGTTGTGCAGTGTTCCTAGCTTCCTTAGGTCATTATAGCCACGTCTGAATTTGAAGACACTACAGTAAGCTGTAAGCTGAAGTCAGATTTCACAAGATACAACCTTTCCCCCAAAGAGTTCCTAGCCGCTTCCTTCTACAGAAAAGTGCACGTGCACAGAGCACTCCTAGAGCGATCTGCTGAAGAGGGGCTCTTCCAGGCCTTAACTTGGCTTGTTTGTTTTGAATCCCTAGATAGCCTGGGCTGGCAATCCTCCAGCCCTGGTCTCTGGAGTAGTGGAAAAGACAGGTGTGTGCCACACCCTATTTTAAACAAACATCGAGCAAAGCATATAAGATTATAGAAAGAGCTAGGATTAAGTGTCCAGCTTCTACCACTGGTTTCAAGAAAATTGCCTCTAATGCCCTTCTGACTGGGGTGTCCCCGTGTGGCTCTTGCTCCCGCTCTCCTGCAGCCCTCTGTTTGCTTACGCAGCACTGTTTAATCTGGGCTGGGTTTTGTAGTGAATTAACATCAGCGCAACCTCTTTGTTCCATAATTTAAGGCTAATCCTGGTGGAAACATATGTGCCCCCTGTAAGCGCCCCAGTAGCAAGGCACTCAGCAAATGTTAATTGAGTGAACGAGTAAATGAGCAAATGACGCCCAGTGGCCTCATTCAACTGCACAGACCAAGAGAAGAGTCACCGACGGTCCTGTTTGATCTCAGAATAATTGCCAGTTCCCTAATGTGGGCAAATCCAGGAGCGGCAGCCTTGTGCAGGAGTATTTAGAGAGAAAATAAATGATTGCTTGACTTTTTCAGTTGTGTGTGTGTGTCTCAGAAGTTAGGATCACCAACTACACTTCCCGGATACTCGAGATCAATTCCTGGCACCCACATGGTGGCTCATGACCATTTAGTAACTCTAGTTCCAGGGGATTTGGTACCCTCTTCTGGCCTCCATGGGCACCAGGCATGCAGGCAGTACATAGACATAAGTGGTGGCAAAATACCCGATCACATAAACTAATACATAAAAAAAAAAGGAAGAAGAATGTATCTTCCAAAGAAAGTTTCACACATATAAAATGATACACACAGGGAAGGGAGAGTTATTTCAGCAAAAACTGAATAAGATGGGGGCTTAGAGATGGCTCAGCAGTTAAGAGCATTGGCTCCTTCTCCAGAGGACCCCAAATCAATTCCCAGCACCCACCTGGCTCACAACTGTCTGTAACAACAGTCCCAGGGACCCAATGCCCTCTTCTGGCCTCTGAGGATACTAGGCACACACATGGTGTACAGGTATCAATGCACACAAAACACCATACACATTAATTTTTTTAGAAATTGAATGATTATAATGCCCAATGATGGGAGATAGAATCACAAAATGAGGCAGGTCTATACTCAGGAGTGATTGGAAAGTGAAATTGATTAGCAGGGCTGGGCCCAGTGGAGTGCTTGTGTGGCAAGCCCAAAGCTATGGGTTCTCAATACCCAGCACTGCATAAGCTCATGTCCATCACCATAACCTCAGGAGGGAGAGGCAGGTGGGTTAGAAAGGAATTTAGTGTTGACCTCAGCTACGTCAACTGAGGCCAGTCTGGGACACATCTTGAACTCTGTCTTGGAGAGACCAAGAGTAGGGTAGGTGGCTCTAGATTCTTCGATAATCACTTGTATGGCCAGAGCTGTAGTGTAGGCCTGTCATCCCAACTATTCAGAAAGCCAGGGCAGGAGAAATGGTAAGTTCAAGGCCTGTCTAGGGAACTTAGGGAAACTCTGTCTCAAAATGAACTTACTGGTGTCTCAGAGATAGAACAAGTGTGAGGATCCTGGGTTCAATCCCTAGCACCACCAAATAATTGTAATTATCGCCATTGCTTATATATTCCTGTGCCGTACCCTGGAGGAACCATTTCCAAGCCTATAATGACACTGGGGCCTGTGAGTTGGGGGATACACTCTTCCTACTTTGTACATATAGTCGGAGGTCAGCTGGGACCTTTGGGGTCAGCAGGAACCAGACCCAGGTCTTATCCACCAGGCTCAGGCCCTCCAGTCTCTGTCCTCAACATCACCTCAGGCCCGATGCTTGTCTCTTTCTCGCTTTGCACACTAACATGAAGCCCACTCCCTCAAGAGAACGTTCATGAAATCGCCAGAAAAGGTCCCACATAACCTCATTTCACAGCAATTTACCTCAAACTACATGTGACCAGCCACCATGAGGCTCGCTGACCAGTCTCCATCCATCCCACCTTCTGCCACCCCTAGCTATCCCCACCTCCTGTCATGGAGGCCCTGGGGACAACCTAATGCTCCTTGGCACTTCTCAGCTTCTATTTCCCAGCATGCCCTGTCAGTCCATCCAGGGTCTATATGTGAAAGCCTGCTTGCTTAACAGCTGTCCGTCCGTCTGTCCGTCCCCCCCCCACTCACAGGCAGTGTGGTTGTGAAGGGGGTGGTGGTGAGGCTAATCCTAGTACTCAAGTTTCCGTGCTAGTCTGTTTTTCTTAAACTATCAGCATAGAGTATTGCTTTTGTATTCAGAACAAAAGACCCAGGAGATAACCACATAGGATCCTCTGGAAGCTCTGTGCTGATCTGTTAGAACAGGTTCCAGCTGGTACAAGCTCACCCATATGGAGGTGGGAAACCAGAGAAAGAGGTCATGTGCCCAGCTTCCCCATCCGATGAAAGCTCCCAGTGTGTGTCCTTTTCTGAAAAGTAACTATCAGGTAATCCCTCTCATAAAGGTAAGAGAGATGGTCACTGCTCTAGGGGAAGCCTGACCAGCAAACTGAGAGAGGTCTAGAGCAGGACACTACCCATTGAGCTTCTGGCAGAAAGACTGCAAGGCAAAAGTATTTATGCATAAGTATTTAAATCCCAGAATACCTGAGAGCCATTGGATAAAACAAACAGGTGACACCGCTAACACCAGGTACAGAGCAGATGGGACTCTTCTCTATTGCCTACTCAGTGTGCATCTAGCACCTTGAAGGACACCCTGTGGGGTTTGGTCCTCTCAGCGGCCTCTGGAAGCGTGCAGGCCCTTGCTTTATTTGTTTTGCCCATTTTACAGGTGGTAACGGTGAGGCTTGGAGCAGGAAGGAGGCTTGTATTGCCACTCTACCTCTGAGGGCAAAGCCAGAGTTTGAACCACACAGGCTGAGCCTGGACCTGGTGTCCTGTGTTTACACATCTGCCCTGGGCACAAAGAAGGAAGACAGTCCCAGAAGTGGAGACGTTGATCCTTGCATGCCGCTGGAGTCCTGGGTGGTTTTTTGTTTGTTTGTTTCTGGGCTAGGCAAGCCCTTGACCACTAAGTCACACCCCACTCAGAGCATCTAGTTTGCTTTTATTTATGTCCCCAATGTTGGGTGATTTCACAAGTGCGAACCATTTTCTACCAGCTTTGTGATTATGAAAGACTGGTCATGGTGGGGAAAAAAATATATATATTTTACAATACCGATGTTCTAGAATCGAATGATTGTATTGTTTGCTTTTGCTATGGCTCTGCCTACATTAAAAAAAGTTCGCTGTAACGTAACACACACCATACACGTAACTGTTTCTGTGTGCAGTGCAA
Organism: Phyllotis vaccarum; assembly: GCA_033318265.1. NCBI lineage: Eukaryota > Metazoa > Chordata > Mammalia > Rodentia > Cricetidae > Phyllotis > Phyllotis vaccarum. The sequence continues at coordinate 48,913,081 of JARWLC010000017.1, read as the reverse complement.
TGGATTTGCGTTCTTCGCACAGTTTTGCAGTCATCATCTCAGTACAGTCCCAGGATAGTATCATCCCCCAGAGAAACCCTAGACCATTATCAGCCGCTTTCCACCCCTCCTCCTCCAGCCCTGGCAACTGCCGATCTGTCTTCCGTCTGTGCAGCCAGTCTCATCTATTCTTGATTGCATAAAAATAGATCATACAGTATGTGATATGCCCGGCTTAGTCCGCTCGGCCCGATGCATTCAGGATTCATTCAGAATGGATCATGCATTAGACCTTCATTCTTGGTTTGTTTTTTTGGTTTGGTTTATTTTTAAGATTTAATTTTTTTTTTTGTTCGTTTGAGACAAGCTCTCACTGTGTAGCTCTGGCTGTCCTGGCACTCACTCTGTAGACCAGGCTGGCCTCCAACTCACAGAAATCCTCCTTCTTCTGCCTCCAGAGTGCTGAGATTAAAAGTGCATGTCACTATGCCTGGCTAATATTTTTATGTTTGACTTATTTTTATGTGTATGAGTGTTTTGCCTGCATGCCCCCAGGGACAAGAAGAGGAAGGTCAAATCCCCTGGAACTGGAGTTTTGGACATTGTGAGCCACTATGTGGGTTCTGAGAGCTGAACCTGGACCTTCTGTAAGAAGATTAAAGATTTATTTATTTACCGCATATACAGCGTTCTGCCTGCATCTATCCCTGCAGGCCAGAAGAGGGCACCAGATCTCATTACAAATGGTTGTGATCCACCGTGTGGGTGCTAGTAATTGAACTCAGGACCTCTGGAAAAGCAGTCAGTACTCTTAACCACCGAGCCATCTCTCCAGCCCCCAAGAAATGTTTTTAACTGCTGAGAAATCCTCCAGCCACTTGTTGTTATTATTATTATTATTAGTTTGTTTGATTTTTTTCAAGGCTGGTTTTTCTCTGTGTAGCCCTGCTGTCCTGGAACTTGCCCCATCAACCAAGCTGGTCTCGAACTCTGGGATCTACCTCCCTCTGCCTCCCGAGTGCTGGGATTAAAGGCATGTGCCACCACTGCCTGGCTTCTTCTTTTTTGATTTTTTAATTACTTTTGTGCATGTGTGTCTCTGTGTGGGTTTGTGCACATGAGTGCAGTTGCTTACACAGGCCAGAAGGAGGCATATCCTTTGAAAGAGTAGCAACTACTTTTAACTTCTCTTCAGCTCCCTTGATGATGATGGTGGTGGTGGTAATGATGAATGGTTTTTCTTTTTAAATTTTTTTTTTTTTTTTACCTGAGTGAGTATTTTGCCTGCACGTATGCATGTGTACCACATGCCTGCCTGCCTGGTGTCTATGGAGGTCAGAAGAGGAGATTAAATCCACTGAATCTGGAATTACAGATTTTTATGAGCTACCATATGAGTGCTAGAATTCAAGTCCTCTGTAAAAGCAGTCAGTACTCCTAAAAGCTGAGCCATCTTTCAGATCCCCCTTCATTCTTTTTATTGCTGAATAATATTCTATTTAGTCCTGTGAATTTGCCATATTTTATTTGTCTATTCATGATTTGATGAGCATTTGGGTTGTTCCCACTGTTGTACTATTGTGAATGATGATATCATGAACACTCCTATGGATAGAACTTTCTATTTTTCTTGTGCATGTACTAAGGAGTGGAATTGCCTTGTCAAGTAGGAGTTTTGTATCTGTCTGTCAGGGGAATTTCTATCCATGATATTTCTTGACTGAAACCACTATGCTCCAGTGTCTGGGACCTGATCAGAATTTCTGAGAGTGGTGGGCACCTAATCAACTCCATGACTTTGGAGAAAGCTACAGGACTTGGCATTCAGGCAAGAGTATCTCTGGGAAACCTTTACAAACGTGCATGTTGTAAAGACTCCACCCACAACCAGTTACCTAGTAGCTGTATCTGCTATCTGATGGATTGTTGCAATACTGCAAGGTAGTTTGTAGCTCTCACATTACTGAAAGTCCCCACAGTGCACACACAGTGCTACTGAGAAGTGGCTTTGCCACAGAAGCCATAAAGTGCTTCTTTTAACAGAAAAGGTAAACATTTTCTGCTTAATAAGGATAGAAGGGTTGGGCAGAATGCTTACTGAGTATGTGTAATACCATAGGTTTGATGCCTGTGATGGCAGTTACAGTAACAACAAAGACAGAAAGACATGCTCCAAACTTTATAAGAACAAATCTTGTACCTGTGGGTTTTGAAGAGGACATTTGTGCTTGCACTGTTGTATGCTGAAGTGCATAAACTACAAGCATTCTGCACAAAAAGCGCCTCGTTAATATTAAAAAGGGTTGGCCATAGGAACTAGGTACAATGGTACCTGTCCTCCTAGCTTGAAGGTAGAAGCAAAAGGATCAGAAGTTCAAAGTCATCTCCAGCAACATAACAGAGTTTGAGGCTAGCCTGGGCTATGTGAGATCTTTTCTGTAAAAGAAAAACAGTGATTAGAGGGTTAGAATATAGGGGGATTATGTTGTTTCACTGTAAATAATTGTCCTACCCACTGGTTTAATAAAAAGCACCAATTGGCCAAAGGCAGACAGGAAGTATGGGTGGGGCTACCAGACTAAGAAAACTCTGGGAACAGGCAGAACAGAGCAGAATGTCAGACAAGCCAGAAGATGCAGAGGACAACTATGCTGCTCTGAGAAAAGGTACCGAGCCCCATGGCTGAACAGGATAAGAGTCATGGGTTATATTAAGGGTAAAGAGTTAGCAAGTTATATGCCTGGGCCTTAGGCCGATCAGCTTAAAACTATTGTAAGCATCTGTGTGTCTCTGCAGGTCTGTGGGTGTGCGGGTCCCAACCTTGAGGCTAGGTCCGAAAGTCCAGGCAGAAACCTCCTACTACATTAGCGTGCCCAGCAGTTCCTGTTCCAGTATCTGTTGAGGTCTTGGGTGACAGGTCTCCAGGATGAGAAGAGGCTGCTCTGAGATCTTAAGAGCACAGAGGAGCAGAGGTGTGCAGCGGAGTCTCCAGACACAGCCACACAGAGAATTTGCCTGGCTGCAATTCACTCTCTTGAGCACACTTGTTCTCTGACCCAGATCAGTATGAAAATGCTGGAGTGGGTAAATAGGATGTGCTGTGGTGAAGGGCCAACTCCCATGTCAAGGATGTTCTACAGAGTTATTTTGTGTCAGGAAGAGAGTGTGGGAGGTATGTAGAAGAGTCCTCCAGCCCTGTGAGCCTATGACACTATCACAGAAGGAAACATGCTGGCCACTCAGAGCAGCCTTCTAAAAACGGGAATAGCCTCGGTTCAAGTGTATCATGTTCCTTTCCATTTAATAAGGAGCTTCTAAAACTTAATTACAAAACATGATTCAAAAGCCCTCAGTGGTTTCCTGTTGCTGACAGCAGGAATTGCAAACCAAAGGCCTTCAAGGTTCAGTAACAGGCTGAAGGAAAGCTGTTCTGTGAGAGGGACTCAGGCCACCAACAAGGGCTGACACACTGCATGTCTAAATGTTTAAAATTATTTGCCAGATGGTGGCGGCAGGGGCAGGCTGATCTCTGTGAGTTTGAGGCCAGCCTGGTTTACAGAGCTAGTTTGGGACAGCCAGGGCTACACAGAGAAACCCTGTCTCCAAAAAAAAAAAAAAAAAAAAAAAATTGTCAGGTGAGAAATTGTACAATCATTCCGCAACTTACCTCAAATAAATGAGTGCTAAGTCAACATTAGAAGCTGAGCCACACAACCTAGGACAGGAGGTGGTTGGTTACTCCAAATGAGGCTTTTGTGTGTTTTGTTTGTTTGTTTGTTTGTTTTTGAGGTGGTCTTGTACTAAATATCCCTAGCTATCCAGAAACTCACTGTGTAGTCCAGGCTTGGCAAAACTTCTCAGAGATCTTCCTGTCTCTGCCTCTCCAGAGTGCTGGGATTAAAGACATGCACCACCAAGTCTGATTGATTTTTTTTAATTGTGTGTGTGTGTATGTGTGTGTATGTGTGTGCATGAACACAGGTGTCCTCAGAAGCCAAAAGAGGGTGCTAGGACCTTTGAAGCTGGAGCCATAGGCAGTTGTGAGCTGCCAGACGTGTGGGTCCTCTACCAGAGCAGCAAGCACTCTTAACTGAACCATCTTGGAAAGCTGTGAATTTCTGAGAGAAGTTCCCTCCTCACCCATCACTGTCTACTTCATCCCGTTCACTTATATGCCCATTCATACTTCTCTGAGCGACGATGACGTCAGTCTCTGTCCACACAAAGCAGCTGAGGAAGCACAGTTGAAAGTCGCTTGCTACAGCTTCCCCAGGGAAACAGATGCAAACTCAAACGACCAGCTCCCACACTGCAGCTGCCACCTGTCCTTGCTTTGCTGAAAGCCACAGGCTTGGTGCTGACTCTTCCCCACGAATGTCACCTTTGTCAACCTCCTCCCATACAGTCAAGAACAGTGCTTCTAAGCCTAGCTTCCCCTGAGGATGTATAAACAGTTCATGCTCATCCCCAACCCCTAACTCACTCTCCCTGAGTCTGACTCCCCCTTGTTAACAAGTCCTCCAGGCCATTTTTGGCCTGAGCAGTTTTAGAACCTCCCCTTAAAGCCAGGCAGGTTTCACAAAACCTCTGCCATACTTCAAACAGTGTGACTTTTAAATAATAGGACTGATTCGGTAGCCCCAAACTAATGAAATCAGGATCTATGGGCACAGAAGCTACCCTCGTAAGTAGGAAAACTCCCCAGGCTGATGGAATGGACCACTGCCTCAGCAGATGATGACTTAGGTGAGAATATCATAGAAGGCCTGGCTGATGATGGAAGAGCATTCTGTGCTGGCCATCCAGGCCCCCTGAATCTCCAGAGTCACCTTGACACCAGAGCATACAGAAGACACTGAATGAGCCGCATCCAGCCCCACAGTTCTCCTAAGTATGAATTTCATTTAGACATACAGCAGAACCTGGGCAGACAGGCTCAGGAAGGAGTTGTGGGGGTTGCCAAGCTGCCAACTTTATTTTTATTATTATTAATGTGTGTGGATGCGGAAGGCAGAGGACAGCTCTCTAGAGTCAGGCTCTCACCAGGGATTAAACTCCAGTAGCCAGTCTTCTGCAGCCGGCCCTTTTGCCCAATGAGCCATCTTGCCAGCCCAGGCAGGGGTTCTTAGAAAGAAAGAAGCAAATCACCTGCTGAGTGGTTTGTACCCCAAATGTTCGCTGAGGTCTTGGGACTGTCTGGGTATGATGAGCGCAGCCATTTCAATCCCCTTTGTTATCAAAGTCCCCTACTTAGGAATCAAGTTAAATCATATATTCCATCAGTAATGTGTATGTATTATAATTTATATACTTATTACTTATAAATTTGATCATATGTCATTAACATAGAATTATAATTTATATTGTAATTATATGAATCCTAATTAGCAAGCACGTAGAAAATATAATAATCACAGTATAATTACTGTCTGCTCAGTCCCTACCCTGTACAGATACTTTACTTGTATGCTTCAAAACAACCCAGTGTAGGCTGGGAATGCAGCTGAGCAGAGTGCTCACCTAGCTTGCAGGAAGGCCTGGGTGTCACCACAGGGCCACATAAACCAGGCATGCTGGCACAGCCCTGTGAGAGCAGAAGTTCAAGGTCGTGTACAGCTGCATAGCAAGATCCAGGCTAACTCTGCTGGCTACATGAGACCCTATCGCAAATCCACAAAAGTAAAACCCAGACTAAATAAAGTGAAAGCCACCCAAGTGCATATGTGTTATGCTTCACTCTACTTTCTCAATATAAGAAAGTTGGAGATAAGTAGTATTGTAAGTAATTCACTTAAGATCCCATACACAGAAAACAGCAGTGTCAGAATTTGAAGATAGATTTGTACTCAAAATCATAAGTAAGTAAATAAATAAATAAAATCATAGTAAAACTATACTCTCTACTAAGTAAGTAGTAGCATGTGTGTCTCTTAACAGTATTAACTATTAAAATTTTTACATTAAATAATTTTAAAATGTTTGTGTATATGCGTGTTTTACTTGCATATATAGTTGTAGACCTGTGTGTCTGGTGCCCACGGAAAAGGGCACTGGATCCCCTGGAACTGGAGTTACAGTCAGTTGTGAGTCACCATATGTGTTGTTAGGAATCAAACCTGGGTCCTCTGCAAGAGCAGCCAGTGCTCTTAGCCACTGAGCCATCTCTCCAGCCCCAGTATTATTAAAATTGGAACTGGAGAGTCGGCTCAGTGACTAAGAGTTTACAGTTAAGAGTTATTGCTCCTGGGGCTGGAGAGATGGCTCAGTGGTTAAGATTACTGACTGGTCTTCCAGAGGACCATGGTTCAATTCCCAGCACCCATATGGCACCTCACAGCTGGCTGTAACTCTAGGATCTGACACCTTCACACAGACATATATGCAGGCAAAACACCAATGCACATAAAATAAAATAGTTTTTTAAAAATAAGAGTTACTGCACCAGCTGTGGTGGTGCACGCCTTTAATCCTAGCACTTAGGAGGCAGAGGCAGGTGGAAGAGAAAAAGAAGAGTCACCACTCTTGCAGAGGATGCAGGCTCAGTTTCCAGCACCACATGACAGCTCACAACCCTCAGTAACTGCAGTTTCAGGGGACCTGGCACCCCCTTCCTGCCCTCTCAGTCACCAGTCACATGGTGCACCTACTTAATGCAAGCAAACATTCACACACACAAACCCAAAATAAATCTCTAAAATTGTTAAAATGAAAAGTTTCTCTTCAGATAGTACACCTTTTGCCTTGTACTATTCATATAGCATAACTTGTCAGTATGTTGTTTTTATATGCATACCATTTCATATATAGCCTAACACAGAGCAGTGCCTTTGTGTCAGCTGCAAACCCTGTCAATGCTAACAGTGTCCTCACACACAACACGCACACAGTTTCAGTTATAGTTCCTCATAACCAATAATGCTGTTTCCTGAGAGCTCAGGCTGCCAGCATCTAGCAGTTCTGCTTCACACATAGGGAAACATGGTCACACCTTTTCCCCTCCAACACAACACATGTATCTAAGCAGCCAAATTCCTCAGGGGAGAGGATGAGGAGGGAGGCCCCAGTGGGCTACGGTTGTGCAGGGAACAGCTTGGGTGCAAAAGATTTGAAACAATCTCTGTTGGTTGAAGTTTCCTTAAAGTGAAAGTAAGTAGCCCCTGGTTCAGAGACACCTGCTCAAGTAACCAAACCATAAAAGCCAGTGATGTGACAAGAAAAAGTTGAGGATCTCACGAAGCATGAAGTCCATGATGTCTCAGGAAAGTGGCACGTGAAGGCATAAAGACTTGCTGATGGTTTTTCTTCTTTGGTTAGTTGGTGACTTTACAAATAATAATTAGAAAAATGGGCAACTAGCTTGAGGCAATTGGATTGCAAGCTAGGTCAGCAAAAATAAAAATTAAGTCAAAAATGGTGGCTCATGTCTTTAATCTTAGTACTCTGGAGACACAGGCAGGTGGATCTCTGGGAGTTTCAGGCCAGCTTGGTCTACAGAGTGAATTATGGGCAAGTCAGGGCAATTCAGTGAGACCCTGTCTCAAGTAGGATATTAAAAAGTAAAATTAAGATTAAAAACAGTAGAATGTCTGTGGCTGGCAAGATGGCTCAGTGAGCAGAGGTGCTTACTTACTTGATCTAAGTTCAATATCCAAGATCCAGGAGGTAGAAGCAGGGATTTAATGCCAGCAAGTTGTACCTGGGTCCTCAATATATGTACCATGTTGTGTGTGTGTGTGTGTGTGTGTGTGTGTGTGTGTGTGTGTGTGTGTGTGTGTATGTGTGTGTTCACAGAGGCCAGAAGAGGGCATTGGGTCCCCTTGGTCTGGAATGACAGGGCTGCGAACCGACAAATGTAGTGCTGGAACCGAACTCAGGCCCTCTGCAAGAGCAGCGAGCAGTCTTAACCCGTGAGCCGTCTCGCCAATGCTTTTCATTCTCTTGATCCTTCCTCAGTGTGCTGTCTGTCTGCCATTGCGCCAGAGGCACAGCACGTTGATGGCTGCAGGGTGGCAGTGAGCTTTGATGCAGGGAGTATTGCTCCTTAAGCTTTAAAGTCCATTGCATCCTACAATTTCGTCTGTTCTGCTTTTTTTTCCCTACTATTTTGCAAATTCTTGAGTATTCACTTCAGAATCAGCGTGTCATTTTCCATAATAAAAAAAAGCTAGCTGGGGTCCGGGATTCTGTCAGCACTCTGGTGCTGTGGGTGGAGCTCCAGGTCTGGGACATGCTGGGACCAGTCATCAGCCTGCAGTGTAGTCATCTTAACAGTATTGAGTCTTCCAAGCTCCGAATAAGGAAATATCTTCATTAATGTAGGTTTCTCTTAAATGTCAACATTATTTCATAGTTTTTAAAGATTAAGCCTTTTTTGTTAAAATTATCACTAAGTACTTATTGAATTTGATGCTACTAGAAATAAAATTATTGGGCTGGTGAGATGGCTCCTCAGATATGCCAAACCCACATGATGTCCTCTGTTCTCATATGTGCCCTGTGGCACACATGAACCTATACATTATATTACACACACATGCACAATGCGCACACATGTATACATTTTTTTAAAAAATAGATTTTCTTAATCTTCATGATGTTGACTGCATAACAATACAATTGCTTTTCATATGTTGAACTTTTTAATTTATGTCCGTGTGTTTACCTTCATGTTTGTATGTGCACCATGTGTGTGCAGTGCCTTCTGAGGTCAGAAGAGGGTGTCAGAACGGGAGTTATGGGTGGTTATAAGCTTTCATGTGGGTGCTGGGAACCAAACCCTTGGTCCTCTGCAAGAGCATTTATTGGGCCGTCTCTCCAGCTTGAAGCTTCACATTTTGATATCATACCCTGACATATCACTGAAATTTTTTTTACCGGATCTTGTTGCTTGAATCTTAATTGGTCTTGGGAGCCAGATATTGGGGTAAATGCTGAAAGTTCAGAGAAGCAGAGGAACAAGCCATTAGAAAAACTTCTTACCACTACTGCATCCTTAGACTGAAAAGGGTAGATCCTGTCTCCACGAATCCTCAGACTGAATGCTCTGGGTCCTCAGTCGTAAAGGGAAGGGAAGCACAGGGCCCAACTCCTGTCTCCTCCAACCTTATATTCCTCTCTCTGCCCAGCCATATCACTTCCTGTCTCAACCTTCCTAGTGCTGGATTAAAGGTCTGTGTTTTCCAAGTACTGGGAGCAGAGGCATGGGATCCCAAGTGCTGGGATTAAAGGTGTGTGCCACCACTGCCTGGCTCTGTTTCTCTTTTGGACTGATTAATCTCATGTAGTCCAGGCTAACCTTGAGCTCATAGAGATCCAGACATATCTCTGCCTCCTGAATGCTAGGATTAAGGGTGTGTGACACCACTGCCTGACCTCTGTGGCTAACTGTGGCTGGCTCTGTCCTCTGATCTTCAGACCAGCTTTGTTTCTTAGATCATAAACAATATATCACCACAAGTTCCAGTAGGTTTTTGTGAATTTCTTAGAATTCTTTTTTCTTTTATGAGACGAGGTCTCACTATGCAGCTCTGGCTGGCCAATACTCAACTGTGCAGACCAGGCTGGCCTCTAAATTCACAGAGGTCCACCTGCCTCTGTTTCTGCCTCCTAATTGCTGTAATTAAAGGCATGCATTACCGCAGCAGGCTATTTACTAACTTAAAAAATTAATTAAAAAAAGAAATTTACTAGGGTAAAAGTCACATACTTGTGTTTCTCATTGAAATATGTATTCAGCCAAACTTAGTTTTAAATTCTGTTTTAAATTCTTGTAGATTCTCTCTTCATACTGTAGCAAGTACTTTTTTGTTTGTTTATCTAAACAGCATCTCAATATCTAGCCCTTGCTAACTTAGAAGTTGCTATGAGGACATAGATTGGTCTTGAATCTATGATGTAATGTCACTGCCTCTGTTTGCTGACCACAAAGAAGCAAGTGTGTAGCACCAAGCTTGGCTAGGGTCCACCTTAAACTGACACATATCTCAGAATGAGGAAGTAGTTGATGGCTGTGAGATCCTCAGGTCAAAAAGTGACATTGTAGAATAGTATTTGTGACACTCCACAGTGTGACATCATCAGGGCAGAACAATGCACCACAGACTGGCTGGCTTAAAAACAAAAGAACTTCAGTACTGGGGAGATGGCTCAGAGGTTAAGAGTACCCTCTGTTCTTGCAGAGGACCAGAATTTGGTTCCCGTACCCACACATCAGGCGGCCTCACAACTACCCGTGATTCTAGCTCCACGCCCTCTTCTGGCATACACAGGCACCTGCACTCACATCTGTGTATACATGCATAGACATGATTTTAAAAAGTTAAAAAGTTAGTCTTAAAAAAATATTTATTTATTAGTTTGTTTTATTCCAATGCTAAGGATTGAGTCGAGGGCCAAGAATGTGCTAAAACAACGAAGTTTTATCCTCTGACGGAATCTAAAATCAGTGCCATCAGTGCCATCTGCTCCCTGTGTCAGCTGTCAGGTCAGCTCCTTTGGGGGCTCCTCCTACACTTGCGTCCTGTTTCCTGACCACAAGGAAACAGGAGTGCATGCTGTCATACTGTGTTCGGCTCCAAGCTTTACAGTATAATGATGGATCTATTGCATTGACAGCCACCCTACTCCAGCATGACCTCCTTTTACAATGATATGTGCAGTGACCCCGTTTCTAATAGGGTCCCCCAGATTAGGACTTTAGCATCCTTCCTGGGGGTGGGTATAACACAACCCCAAAACACGCGTTCCTCTTCAGTTTGCACGAGTGGAATAATCAAGTATCTTTTGGGTTGACCATAGTCGTCTTTTTTTTTTTTTTCTTGTCTCTAGATTGATGACATGTTCAATGAGATTAAGTTTGGTGAATACGTGGACACTGGGAAGCTGATCGACAAAATCAACTTACCGGATTTCCTCAAAGTTTACCTAAATCATAGGCCACCTTTTGGTAACACCATGGCTGGCATCCAGGAGAGCTTTAACTTGCTGGGTTTCACAAATTCTGAAGGGAAAAAGGCTATTCGGAGAGAAGATTTCTTGAACTTGCTCCTCACTAAAGGTAACACGTAAGCAAGGACATCTGATAGCATCCTCAAGCCATTCTTAGTAGGGGGAAAAAGCCTCTTTAGGACAGGCAGACAAATTGGGGTCTCCATCTGTCGTGATGAGCAGCCATGTGACATGGCTTCACCCTCCAGGGTCATCTTGTACTGTCTTGCATATCTGACAGTGTAGGTTAATGAGAAGGTCCCTGACCTAGAAATGAGAAACGGCCTGTGAAGATGACAGTGTTTGCCATGAAGCTCAGTGACCTCAGTTCAACCCCCAGAGCTCACACGGTGGGAAAAATTGTACCCTGACCTCCAAGCACAGACCATGGCATATGCTCCTTTTCTCCACCCACAGAATAAATTAATAAAAGTGATATATATATATATGTGTGTGTGTGTGTGTGTGTGTGTGTGTGTGTGCTTTGCATACAGCTTCCCAAGACTTTCAGTCTCAGTATGTCCACATTCTGTTTTGTTGTTTTGTAGCCCAGGCTAACTCTCCATCTTCTGTGTTCACCCTCTCTAGTTCTGGGATTGGAGGCATACACCACCATGCCCAGCTTGGCTTGTAACATGGGGAGGTGCAGGCCAGTTTATCAATTTTCTTGGGCTACAACAAGGTCATGATGGGTTTATGATGTCAAAACCACACTCCAGTGAACTTTAATTTGTACCTACAATGTGAGGGTCATCCCGTGCTGCCTTCCATATCTGATGAGTATTGCTTTTGAAATAAAATTTTTTTTAAATCTCAATCAACCTAAGACGTCTCTGTGAAGAAACTTGAAAGCAGAGCCCAACCTTCATTACCAGGTTGCCTTGCCTCTTTCTACAAGCCCCAACTGCTTCTCCCTAGCTTTGCAATACCATATAAGGAAGTATACCAACAGAGTAAGACTCTGAGGGTCATCTTTCTATCTAAGGAAATGGCATATTATATCTCTTTAAACTCTCTGGGCCAGTGAGATGGCTCAGTGGGTAAATGTGCTTACTGCTAAGGCCAAGGATCCAAGTTCAATCTCTAGGATCCACAGAATGGCAGGAGAGAACAGAAGCTGTCCTCTGACCTCTGAACATCACCATGTCGGGTACACACACACACCACACACACACACACAAATGTAAAATGAGAGATCTCTAGTCAGAGGTGGCACACAGCGGTAATCCCAGCACTTGGGAAGTAGACATAGGAAGTTGGAAAGTTCCTAGCAGAGCTGGAGATGTAGCTCAGTTGAGCAGTGTTTGCCTAGCTTGCTCAAAATCCTGAGTTCAATCTCCTTTACCACATAAACCAGATCTGGTGGCCCCAATCTGTAATCCTAGCACTTGGGAGATGGAAGTGCTAGAGTACAGAGAGTTTGAGGCCAGACTGTGACACAGGAGACCCAGCCTCAAAACAAAAGACCGTCTCACTTCTCAACCCCCACGTGAGATGAAGCCCCAGAGTTAACCAGACTCCTTTTACCCCACATGCCCAGGCGAGCACATGACAGAGGAGGAGATGTATGACTGCTTCGCAACGCTGTTCGGCCTGAATCCTGAGGGATGGAAATCGGAGCCCTCAGCCATCTCCGTCAGAGGTACTTGGCCTTTGTCTGGCCGCATAGCCGCCCGCTCACTAACTTGTTATAGTCTTGAGTGCATTTGTTCCTGGTGCAAGCCACTCCTTAAGCCCTGCAAACAACAGAATCAGTCTTCTGGGAATCCCATGAATAGGTGATAACTGAGCAAGTGAGCCATGACTGTGTCTGTCAGATGAGAGCCCTCACCCCTGCTCTGCCTGTCCTGTGGGGTCTTCCTCCCTCCCTCCCTCCCTCCCTCCCTCCCTTTCTTTCTTCCTTCTTCCTGAGGGGGGAGTTATGTTTTGAGACAGGGTTTCCCTGTAAAACCCTGGCTGACCTGGAACTCAGAGATCTGCCTGTCACTGCCTCTGCCTCCTGAGTGCCACCACCACCCCAGCCCTTTTTCTTTCTTTGCTATACTGGGTTCATCTTTCTGGCTTGGATGGATGAACACTAAAACACTCCTGGAGGGTAGCTGTAACTGAGTAGGTGTACAAACTCAGCTCCTAGCTGCCAGGACGTTAAAGCGCTCGCTCTCTCTCTCTCTCTCTCTCTCTCTCTCTCTCTCTCTCTCTCTCTCTCTCTCTCTCTCTCTTGTCTGTGTGAGGGTGACTGGAATTACAATTACAGTTATGAGCTGCCATATGGGTGCTGGGAACAGAACCTGGGTCCTCACTATGTAGCCTAGGGTGGCCTGGAATTCACTATGTTCAAACTCACAAGAGGCCCACCTGCTGCCTTCTGAGTGCCGGAATTAAAGGCACGTTCAACCATGCCTGGCTTTTAATTTTTTTTTTTTTAATTTGAGATTGGTCTCTTCTGTAGCCTGGGCTAGCCTTGGACTCCTGAATCTCCTGCCTTCACCTCCCAAGTGCCAGGATTACAGGTGTATAGTATTATGTCTGGCTTCAAGTTCTTTTACTTAAAAGTTTTCTTTTATGTCTTTTTATATTTCTCTCTCTCTCTCTCTCTCTCTCTCTCTCTCTCTCTCTCTCTCTCTCTCTCTCTCTCTCTCTCTCTTTCTCCTCCTTCTCCCTCTCTCTCTGTGTTATCTCCTTCCACCATGCGGTCCTGATGATGGAACCCAAGGTCTATTTAACCACTGAGCCACCTCAACGACCTCTGTAGTTCTTCTATTTTTCTTGCATGTGTACATGTTTATGATGTGCAGGTGTGTGTTCTTGTTTGTATGTGTATGTGAATAGTTATACATACATACATACATACATATGTGTCTGTATAGGAGTGTGGAGGACAGAAGTGAAAACCATGTATCTTCCTTGACCATTTTCTACTATATTCATGAAGGCAGGGACTCTCATCAAATCTGGGGTTCTGTTATGAAAAGCCCACTTGGCTGTCCCCTAAACCGCCTGGCTGCCTACCTGATCCTGGCTGTCAGAGTCCTCTCTGTTGATGGGCTTCTATGCAGGTTCTGTAATGTCCACTACTTTATTCTCCATGATGTGTCTCCCCATAAACTTCAAGCTCTCCAAAGGGTGTGCTTGGTGACAGAGGGTTTTCCTCACATCCTCAAAGTCCCGAATTCCATCCCCAGCACCAAATGAATGAAAACTTCTCTTGGCCTTCTTGCTGTACCCTGAGAGTGTCCCACCTCTGCCACTTGTCACTAACTCCAATCCAAACAGCTCTTCCAGGCCTGCTTGGGCTGGAAAATCACTATCCACAAGGCCTGGGGTGGCTGGTGGTCAGCCCCGCAGCCCCTGAGAGAATGGGAGCAGAGATTCCTGGCCTGTCACCCTGCCACCTCTTTCTTTTATTGCAGGGTTGTCAGGGCCTTGGTTAACAGGGCTCCACTCCATGATGAACTAGTTTGAGCATTTATTTTATGTGTACAGGAGTTTTGCTTGCATGCATGTCTGTGTGCCATGTGCATGTCCGGTGCCCAGGGAGGCCAGAAGAGAGCATGGGATCCGCTAGAACGGGAGTCACCGATGGTTGTGAGCTGCTTTGTGGATGTTGGGAAAGCCAACCCGGGTCCTCTGAAAGAGCAGTGTTCTTAGCGGCAGTCACCACTCCCGCCCGTCTTCTGCTTTTGCTGAGTGTCGTTCCCTTGGGTTGTTGAGAACGCTCCCTTGTTAGCAACTTCATCACTGGAAAGGCATTCACTTTTTCTCTTCTTGCCCATCTAGATCCAGAAATCTGCCTCGAAGAAGAACTTCCAGAGGAAATCACTGCAGAAATATTCGCGACTGAAATTCTTGGCTTAACCATCTCTGACAGTTCCGGACAGCTGGAGCAATAGGATGTTGTTGGCAGCACTAAGGACTTGGTGTGTGCTTGCACACGCATGTTCCCTTTTCTGCCCTTGCCTGCCCAAACCCTAATTTTTAGAGCATTTAAACATTAAAAGCAAGTTTCTCTAGGGTGATGGAATTCACAAACTTGGACACTGTACTGTCTGTCAAAAAAAAAAAGTGGATGAAGGCGGGAACAGGCCTGACAGCTGGATCCCCAGGCCTGATGGGGTGGGGGTAGGGATGCTCAGCCAGTGGCGGGCCTTCCTCGTGACATGTATGCTTCATGGAAGTCACAGTCAGCCGCTCATGCCCTCCCTTTGGATTGCTGTCTGGACTGCTGGCCTCTGTGTCTGGAAGGAGGTGTTCTGGCTCCTGAGAGTGCCAGCCTATTTTCTTTCTCAGCAAGACACCCAAGCAGTTGTGTGTGGCCATTCCAGTGAGCACCACTGGCCATGCTTAACTCTGGTGGCAGCTGCCAAAGAAAATGCAGAAGCAACCTAAGCCCGAGGGCCAGAAGCCTCAGAGCCCCGCTCCTTCATGATACAACCGACAAGCTTCACCACCTCACCTTCTGCTGGGCTGCAGTGTACTCACCCGGCAAAAACAGGGACATCAAGGGACATATTTACGTTTGCAGTGATGTTTTGTTCCTGGCCTCTGGCTATGGTCTGCTTTTTGAGTATGCCCTCAGTTCTAAGGTCTAGTTCCAGCAAGTGTCTCCAGTGTTAACCTCTATCACATTCAGTTCAGTGTACCCACCCACCCCTACCAGGGTCTTCTCCTTAGATGGAAGCTTTAAGGAAACATTTCTCTTTTTTGGGAGGGATAAATATGTTCTTTTCTTTTTTTTAATGCATCAGTGTTTTGCCTGCATGTGTGTCTGTGTAAGGGTGTCAGATCCCCTGGAACTGGAGTTATAGACAGTTGTGAGCTGCCATGTGTGATGTGGGACTTGAACCTCTAGACGAGCAGACAGTGCTCTTAACCACTGAGCCTTCATTACTCTCCAGCCCCGAGGAAACATTTCTGATCCTTTAAAAAGCCCTTTCCCCACAGAACATGAAACAGCACTGGATCTATACAGGGCACCGAGCCCTCCTCATGATGTGCACTTGCAAGTGTGAGAGTCTTTTGGAATAGTCTGGAATGAGGAACAGAACCACGAACCCCAAACCAGGCTCTGTCCTGGAGACCTCGGTTCATGGAGCCAAGGTTCTGTGGGCACCTGCTTGTTGGAGCGTGTCACTAGGGCTCTGCAACCTGGTCTGTGTTTTGTTCTTTAAAAAAAAAAAAAAATCATGGAAAAGAAACACAAGCTTTATGAATGGATTTTGGCCCTGAAAGGGCCTAAGAGATACATTACCAAGCTAGTTAAAGAGTTCCTGGGGACATTTTAGAGGACAGGAAGCTGGCAAATAGCTTGTTCTCTTAAAAACAAAACACGAGGCTTGAGCAGCCTAGACAGAAGACATGACTTCCTTCTTCCAAATCTGGCGCCTTTAAATTTTTATATCCTGACTACGTGTATTACAATGATTGTCATGAACAAAGTCGCCGGTGCCACTTGACCCCACCAGGGTTGGTGTTGGCCTCAGAGGCAAGTTGGGATGATCTCTCCATGCTCATCCAGACAGTGAAGGCAGGCCAAGGTCCTGGTTATGGACACTCCTCCAGGAAAGACCAATATCGCCAGGGCAGTGGAACTGGCCGAAGTGCTCTGCTCCTCCCTTCCCAGCCTGCCTGGGAGACCTTTCTACCCAGGACACGCTCAGCAGATGACTTGGCTTTGTTGTCTCTTGGTATGTTTGACCGAGGCAGGTTCAGTCTGCAGCTTCAGGGCACTTGAGTAAAGGACAGGACAGGCCAGTACCATCACCCTGGCCCGTTGGTCCTGGAGATGGGGGCAGCATGAGAGGCTCAGAGTCATAGCGTTTGTCTACTGAGATCAAAAGAACAGAAACCCGAACACAAAAACCTTACCGGAGTGTTCCTTTGAAAAAAAACGAGGCTTCTGGCTAGGAGGTTGTATGTTACTATTGAGATTGTGAACTCACAGACCAATAGTGAGTGACCTTCCAGAACCACCTCTCCTCCCCACTGCCCACCCCTCCTCTCCACCCATCCTCCCATCTCCAACGAGCTCTGAGAACTGTGAGTGCTGGAAACCCAGGGACTAGGTCCCTGGTCGGCTTCTGATATTTTGCGACCTGTGTGTCCTTAGGTGTGGCTAAGCCCATAAACCTTAGTTTGTCCTGGAATAGGGAAGTTTTGAGGATGGAAAGAGAACAAGTAAAGCATCCATGGCACAGGGTACCGCTCCCTGTGTGACAGCAGCCATTGATATCACAGGCAGAGACTGTACTGGAGAACCAAGAAGTTGCCTGATAGGACCTAACTTCTGGGATTATGGTTTGAGCATCATAACACACATCAGGAGGGGATCTCTCTTAGGTTAGAGCCTGGGTCGGCATATTTGTAGAGTGACTGAGTATACCAGAAACTTTGGTGTCCTTTACTGTCTATTTATTAATGGCTTTTAGGTAGACAGTGATGTAGATGAGAATGGCTTCTAACTTGTCATGTAGCTGAGGATGACCCTGAACTCCTGACCCTGCTGTCAGTGTGTCATGTGACACTTCTGGGGAGATGTGGTCAGACATCAACTCAACCCAAACAGGGACCAAACAGGAAAACACCAAAGCCCAACTAGGTGAACCGATGAGTTTTATTGGGATTACTTACAGGAAGAGAAATGACTCAAAGACAGCTGCATCACCAAAGCCCACTCCAGCATGGGTGACAGCTCACGAAAGCTGGGAACCTGGAGCCCACTGCACAGCCTGCAGGCCACTCAACCAGCTGGAGTGTGTAAATTGGTCTAGACCTCTTTCAGATAGCTCTGTTTGTCTTAGAGTTTCTCTCAGTAGTCTCTATTGTTCACATAATCTTGTGGAGGGAGGAGCCTATGAATCTGATCAGTTTCAGGAACTAGCTAAACTCTTTGCGTTGTTTTCTTCCCAAGCCTACGGCTTCCCAGCAGGATTGATGGAAAGTCTCACTTCCCATTAGAACATCTGTGTCCCGGTGAACTTTCCTCCATGGGGAAAGGTTTTATGTTGCAGAAAGTTGCTACACAGCAAGCTGGGATTACTGTCAAGTGCCAGCCGTACCTGGTTCCTCCCTTCCACTTTAAGAGCTTTTGACCTGAAGTGAATGCTCTGTCATCTTAACTCTCCACCTCAGGGTTGGCAAATTCTTCAAAGGGACCCAAGT
Organism: Phyllotis vaccarum; assembly: GCA_033318265.1. Taxonomy (NCBI): domain Eukaryota; kingdom Metazoa; phylum Chordata; class Mammalia; order Rodentia; family Cricetidae; genus Phyllotis; species Phyllotis vaccarum. The sequence continues at coordinate 48,894,958 of JARWLC010000017.1, read as the reverse complement.
AAATACTGAGCCCTTCAAGGCCAGTGGTCTCTGTCTCAGACCCCAAACCTTAGGTTGTAGGGCAATGTAAATATGGACATTGTAGAAAGAGTGGCCATGCCAGTGAACCAACCCAGCCGGAATTTGGACTCTGTGACTCCCACTTGTGACATTATTCTCCTCCTAATGTTTTTGTTTTTTTTTTTAACCATTTTAAAAATGAAATATTTCTTAGCTTGCAGATCGGACAACAGCAGATAGTAGTCTTGGTTTGCCCAAAGGCTGTAATCTCATCACTTCTGTGTTAAGTCACTCCTTACTCTAACAGATTACAGAACTCTAATGGGTCTATACAAGATACCTGATAGCCTAGTGTGGTGCTGCAGGCCTATAATCAATTAGGACTCCAAGGTTAACCTTGGCTGCATAGTGAGTTTGAGGCCAGCCTGTGCTACATAAGACCCTGTCTTTAAAATAGTAGTAATAATAATAATATACTTGCCCATATCCTTCAAAAGATGTTAAGGTCATGACAGACACAAAGCCCAGGTGTAGCTTGGTGGCCTAGATTTGTCTGCTGATGTAACCGGGAGAACCAGGCAGTTGAAAGAGCTCAGCGCTTAGTAAATGTACCAGCAGTCATTTTGTGGCTTTCACTAACCTACTGTGGTCTCCTCTGTAAGACACACGTTGGGAAAGCTGGCAAAGGGTCTGTGGGGACCCTCTGTACTGTCTTCCAAATGATTTTTAAAAGGGGGAAGTATTTTGTTTTTGCTAAGCAAATGCTTTGCCACTGAGCTGCAATCCCAGCATCTACAGAAGCTGCCTTTTAGAAGGTGGGGTATACACCACCGCCTGCCTTTGCTGCTTTGTCCTGTGTCTTCAGTGAACTTCCCTGGGACCACTAGCAGCCACCACCCGAGACATCTCTACTCTGACTATCCTAACCCATCCTAAGCAGGCAAACCTAATGGGTTTCCTTTGAGACATTTGCATCCCGGAGCTGGAGCACCTGGAGTCACAGGTGCTTTTGGCGAGAGCATGCTCTCTAAGGGTTTGGCCAGCAGGTCCCAATAGGCAGCTGTTTCACAACTGACTGCAGTAAACAGGGGGCCTTGGGAGCTAGTATCAAGTCTCCATCCTATGCTTCTGTCATTTAATTACCTCTGCTATCTCTGCTTGCAGGAATATGAAGAAGAAATGAGAGGTGAGGGAACTGGCATTGGGGTACACACCTGTAACCCCAGCAGTCAGGAGACAGAGGCAGCATTGGCACAAGTGCCCCACATCAGATTTGCCTGGAGCTGGAGTTGCAGATGGTGTGACCCACCATGTGGGTTCTGGGAACTGAACCCTCAACTTTTGGATGAGCAGCAGCCAGTGCTCTCAACCACTGAGCCATCTCTCCAGCCCAAACCTAAGGCTCTTATGCATGCCAGGCAGACTCTTTACAGCTTAACTGCACCACAAATCCCCCTGGTCTTCATTCATAAACCAAGAACAAAGAACTTCATCTGTTTACCTAATCCCGGTGCTACATGCTAGAGACTATGCCAGAGTTAGCTATCCCCTGTGAAGTGCCTGTCCTCTGTGAATAAGACAGGTGTGGCTTTTACCTCCTAGGGATATGTGTTGAACAAATCATCCCTCTGTTCTGAGAGACTGGAGGGGAGGCCAGGGCCCCTGGAGACAGACATCAGAAAGAACTGTGCTCTGAAGAAATAGTCAGGGTGAACCATGCAGAAAGGGAGAGTATTCCAGACTATGTGTACCAAAGCCAGGAGCTTGGGAAGTGTGTGTGTGTGTGTGTGTGTGTGTGTGTGTGTGTGTGTGTGTGTGTGTACTCCCTGGGATGCAATATACATGGTCAGCTCTGATTTCCTTCCTTGGTTTCTTGGCCTTTCACACGCCATTCTTCCTCCTGTGTTTTCATACACAGAAGGAAAACAGAGACTCCCAAACGTTTAATATGGAAGCTCTCAATCTCTCTCTCTCTCCCCCAATTTTATTGCATTTATCTTCTGATTTTCTGAGAGAAGAGACACATCATGCTGAGGTATACATACGGCCTGCAGAGTTGGTTCTTGACTTCTACCATGTGGGTTTAGGGGATCTAAATTGGGTCATGAGCTTTGGCAGTGAACACCTTTACCCGGTGAGCCATCTTTTGGGTCCTATACTTATTTCTTCATAAGCAAAAAGCCTTCGTGTAGAACAAGGAGTTATCTAGAAAACACACATATATACATATATAATATATACATATATACAAATATAATATATACATTATATATATATATAAAATGTGTGATACATATATAATGTGCTGCAAGTAGTACATACAACCCTGAAGCTAATGTGGTCCCCCCCCAAGACAGGGTTTCACTGTGTAGCTCTGGTGGTCCTGGAACTCACTCTGTAGACCAGGCAGGTGTCAAACTCATAGAGATCTGCCTGCCTCTGCCTCCCCAGTGCTGGGATTAAAGGTGTGTGTCACTGACACTACCACCGAGCACACTAATGTGTTCTTTCATGAAACTAAGGTCAAAATTGGAAGAGTATTTCAGTCCCACAGGTCTTGAGTCCTTGAGAGGCACTCATTCATCCTTTAAAGGTTTCCAGGCATACCAACATTGAACCTGGGGCCTTGAACATGCCGGGGCCACACCCTTCGCTGAAAACTTTTTTTAAAAAATTGTTTTCTGTTTGTTCCATGTTGTTTCCCATGCTGGGAATAGAACCAGGGCAGAGTTTGCTACCTCAGATGCCCAAGCTAACAAAGGCCTAGTGTCAACCATATGTGCTACTCTGGGCTACATTGTGTCAGAAAGCCTGGTCCTTGTCTTAACAAGGTTACATTGCAGAGAAAGAGGCCTGTGAGAGACCTGGAGTCAGTACAGAGGAGGGAGGGGCCAGAGAAGGAGAAATTACATAAATACAGCAAGATATCCCAGGAGGTGAGCAAGTGGGAGTAACAGGAAACTGAAGGATTCCAAGGGTGCCAGGGATGGGCGCAGGGGCAGAAGACCGGTCCAGAGGAGACAGTGTAATATAACAGCAAGTCTGCAGTACTAAATCAAGAAGGCTAAGCCAGTGTGGGAGGTGGAGGTGGTAATGGCACATGCCTTTTCCCCCAGCACTTGGGAGGCTGAGGCAGGTGAATTTCTCTGTGTTCCAGCCTGGTCTACAGATGAAGGTCCAGGACAACAGCGCTATACAGAGAAAGCCAGTCTTGAAAACCAAAAATCAAACAAAAAGGCCAGCTTGGATTAAAATGGAGGGGAGAGAGGATCAAATTTGCATCTTGGAGGCAGAGGGATACATGGGAAAAGGGAAAGTGAAGAATTTTCTTCCGTAGTTCAGAAAAGCAAAGGACTGTGCTGGAGGTAGTGCTCAGAAAGAGTAAACGAGGCTGTAATAAGGTGAAGGGGAAGCTGAGTGTGTATCGATCATGACCTTTGATTTGTAATAATAGAAGGTGGCCCTGGTTAGTTTAAGTGGACAGGGCTTTATTGGAAAACCAGCGGGTAATTGAGAGACTCTGTGGAGAAGCAAGCTCTGAAAACGGGCAGGACCATCACCGTGCACGTCACCTTCCTGTCCTCACAGCAAAGGCCATGTCTCCCTCATGCTTTTTCTCTTCTGTCTCTATATATCTTCTAAAGTGAAAGTCAAAAGCTAAGCGTGGGCCAGCAAGTTGGCTCAGCAGGTAACGGTGCCTATCGACAAGGCTGATGATCCAAGGGGAGCCCTGTAACCCAGGATAGAGAGGACAGTTCTGACCTCCACACATACACCATGACACATGTACACACACACACACACACACACACACACACACACACACACACACACACACACACGATGTTTAAAACAACATGAAAAACACTGAGATGGAGGTTCAAGACTCTAATCCCAGCACTCAGAAGACAGAGGCAGCAGAATGGCCTCAAGTTGGAGGTCAGCCAGGGCTACAGAGCAGGACCTTGTCTCAAAAATAAGTAAATGAAGTAAATAAATCAAGACAAATCAAAACCACAGTGTCACACCACTTCACTAACCAAGCTGGCAAAATAAAAAAGGCTGCCAATAACAAGTGTCGGTTAGGAGCTGTCGAAAGTGAACTCTTCCCACACTGCTGATGGAATATTAAAAAGGTCCTGCTTTGGAAAGTGGTTTGGAAGTTCCTGGAAATATTTAGCATAGACTTTCCGTCTGACCGAGTCTTTTTTTTTCCCCCCTTAGGCATACAGCCAAACAAAAGGGAATTATCCACACAAAACCCACATGCTAACATTCATAGCAGCATCTTTCATAATAAACAAAAGGTAGACGCAAAGCAGCTTGTAACAAATGAAAGGCCAAACGGGCATAGCTACATAATCAAATACTGTTTAGCAATAGTTTTAATTTTTTTATGTCAGCTGTAAAAAGAAATATTAGTACATGCTACAATACGGATAAGCGTTGAGCACACGCTAATTGAAATCACACACACACACACACACAGGGCACACATTCAATTATTCTTCTTTTGCAAAGCATACATGCTACAGTTTGAATCTGGACTGTACCCCCGTAGGCCTAGTGTTAACGGTTTGCCCTCCAGCCTTTAAGAGCCAGGCTGAGTGGAAGTTAGGTTATTGGGGTCTACTCTTAAAGGGTCTATAGGAATTCCTCCTCACCTCCTCTCCCCAACTTCCCTGCCCTCCCTTCTCCTCTCCCTGTTTCCCTCCTCTGCATCCTGGCTACCATAAAATGAGCATCTCTGCTCCCTAGCTACCTTGCCACATACCAACCATGCAGTGCAAAATAAACCAGTGAGCCAAAATAAACTCCCTGCCTATTGTATACGAGCTGGGCATGGTGGTGCACACTTTTGATCCCAGCACTCAGGAGGTAGAGGCAAGCAGATCTGAGTTCAAGGCCCAGGCCGGCCTTCAACTCACAGAGATCTGTCTGCCTCTACTTCCTAAATGCTGGGACTAAAAGCCTGCATCACCATGTCTGGGTAGAGTAGCAGAACATTTATTTACTGATATAGGCTAGGTATTATGGGGTCATACAAGGACCAGGCCAGCCTGAGCTATGGACTCTGTATCTGAGAGGCGGGGAATAAACTCATGAACAAGGCTGGGTGAGGGCTCCCCACCCAGAACCAGGGAGGATGTTCAGATGCAGAAAAGCCACACCTGAGAGACTCTAGGAGAAGGGTTTGGGGTGGTGTTTTTTGTTTTTTCGAGACAGGGTTTCTCTGTGTAGCCCTAGATGTCCTGAAACTCACTCTGTAGACCAGGCTGTCCTTGGACTCACAGAGATTCACTGGCCTCTGCCTCTCAGAGTGCTGGGACTAAAGGCATGTGCCACCACTGCCTAGCTTGGGGCAGTTTTCTAGATTTGTGACTTTAGAATGTACTGATCCTAGTGGAGCACTAGCCTAGCTACTGAGAAGCCCCGGTTCAGCCCATAATCCTGTAAATCAATATAAAAACCGAAACTGTCTCACCATGTAGACCAGGCTGGTTTCAGACTCATAGAGACCCACCTTTGTTGCATGAAAGAATGAGACTCAGGGATAGATCTCTGAAGAAGCTGGAGATACTAGAGGGAATAAACACCACAGTCAAATCTTACCCAGCTGTCTTCTAGCTTCCTCAACCTCGCTTCCCTTGGAATGGCTTCTTCCTGTGTTTCTATCCTCTCTTAAGTATCCTTTCGGTAATTAAGGCGTGGCCCCACCACACCTGCTTAGGAGCCTGGAATTCCTTCTATAATCTGAAGTGACCTTGACTCAGTTAGGATTAAGGGTGTAGGTCACCACTCCCAGGATATTCCCTGTGCTGGGATTAAAAGTTTGAATCACCACTCTCTGATTTTCCTAGACTGACGGTGGTTAGAGCTCTGGGACTTCTGGAGCTTTTACTAACCCCCCACATAGACTGTGGGTAGATTCCCTCTGATAGCTCCAAAACTTCTGAAACTTTTATTGAATCCCCACACACCTGCTTCTGCCTTTTAGTTTAGAGGATCCAAGGTGTGCAACGCCATGCCTGGTAACACTGAGTCTGTTTGTGTTCATCCAGGTCACTAGGTCATGACCAGACTGCCTAAGTTTAGTAATACTTCAATGTTAGAGGAGAATTTGGATATTATCTCACCTTGAATATATTAACCCCCCCCACACACACCTTTGACAGAATGTCATGTAGCCCAGGCTAGCCTCTAACTCATTATACAAATCCATCATGACTTTGGACTTCTGATCCTTCTACCTCCATTCCAAGTGCTAGGATTACAGGCTTTGCTGTGGAATATCACTTTACGCATGTGAAGATGTGTTACATTTGTTTCTGCTGCGTTTGTTAAAGGATGTAAAGATGTGTTGCATTTGCTTCACCTTGCCTGCCTAAGGCACCTGATTGGTCTAATAAAGAGCCGAATGGCCAATAGCTGGGCAGCAAGGGGTAGGCGGGGCTGGCAGGCAGAGGGAATAAGTAGGAGGTTGAATCTGGGTTTAAGACGAGAAGGAGAGAACAAGGGAGAGAGGAAGGTGCCCAGGGCCAGTAGCTGCCAGACAGACAGACAGACAGACAGACAGACAGACAGACAGACATATCGGATGAAAGAAGAGGCAAAAAGCCCCAAGGCAAAATGTAGGCGAAGAGAAACTAGTTAAGTTATAAGAGCTAGTGAGACAAGCATAAGATAAGGCTGAACATTCATGACTAATAAGTCTCTGTGCCATGATTTGGGAGCTGGTTGGTGGCCCCAAAGAAATCTCGCCACACAGCTTAGGTGTTTGCTTTCTGTGAAAGGAGGGAGATTGTCTCAACTGGGTCAGCCGTATATCCTTTCTGTTCCGGTTTCAGAGGAAGGGACAATATTGCATTATGTGGCTGGAACTTTCTCCCCCCCTCCACCCCCCCTCATCCCCACACATATTTTCCTGGGCCTGGCTAACGTCCTAAACCACAGAGTACCTCTGTGACCGCCACACTGGTGAGTTGCTAAGCTGCAGAGAACACGGAGGAGAGGCCTGCAGTTCCCTTCCAATTACACATCTCTGTTCCACAGATGGCAGCCTCCTCCACCCTGCAGCGGTGAACCAGCCTCCACCCTGGAGGTATGCCTAACAGCAGGCCTGGAGAGTTGAATTTAGCAACCCAGGAAAAGGGAGAGTTCAACTTCAGTCTCCTGGGTGGGGCTTCATGATGCCAGTGATCTTATGGGTTCCGTATTTAGTAAATGCTTTCTGGTACACACAAGCACTTAAACAAAACAGAACTGTTTCACCCTCATAAGAACCCCATGAGGTGAGATGTATTAGTGTATCTTCATTTTAAAGACAAGGCTCAGATTTTGACACCGGCAGTAACAAACTTGTTATCCTGAGATCACCTTGTGTTCTTAACCTGTCTGGGAGGTTGAAGTTTTTGGAGAACTTCACTTTGTAGTTTCTGCTCCACAGTTAGACTGACCCTCGCGCTGAAGGCTTCCAAGGAGCCGAGAGGAGAACCCAGGCACTGTGGCACATCTGTGTCATCCCTCTACTCCATACACTAAGACGGGAAGATCACAGGTTCCAGACCAGCCCCAGCTATATAGTGAGTCCCTGTTTCTAAGAGCAAGTATTTGAGAGTCATCAAGAGGCCTCAGCAAGCAAAACCACCTGTTAACAAGCCAGACAACCTGAATTTGATTCCCAGAACCCATTGGCAGGAGAGAACCAACATGGTATGTGTGTTTTCCCCTCTATAAGTAAGGTAAAAATGTAAAAAAAAGCATTTGTCAACATCTTGAGGGCAGAACAAGGTAGGCTGCCGCTGAGATGGTAGATGGCACTCCAGCAAGGGAGCCAACTCCTTACGCCTGTTCATTCTGGCATGTTTCTTTTTTGTTTAGAAACCATTAATTTCTGTAATTAAGCCCATATACATAAGACCTTACATTTTTAATATCATGCTGCCCCTGTACAAATGGGAAAAAAGATTAAGTTCAACATTCCTACCCCAACATGGCTGTTCATTTCTGTAATGACATCTCAACAGGTAAACTGGGATACTTTCTTTCCAAAGTCGACAGCTAAAAGTTTCCAAGAATTTTATCTATGTGTGTGTGTAACTGTGTGTATGAATATATATTTCTGTTTGTATAAAAAGATCAGTGATAGCAGTATGTTAGGCATCGGTGGCAGCAACAGCTTTTCTGGGATCTGCAGTCATTTGAACAAAATTGTAAAGATACCCAGCCCACTCCATTAAAAAGGGGGGGGGGCGGGAATTCTCAGGAAACAGCAGTTTAGTTACTGTTGTGGGAGTTTGGGCACATTTGAACTTCACTGTGAATGCTTTTGTGGGGCAAGAGACCAGAAAATTAAAATCTAAATCCTACTTGGCATGGTGGCTCATGCTTGTATTTCCAGTGGATAGGAGGTGAAGGCACAAGGGTCAGGAGTTCAAGGCTATCTTAAGCTACTTGGTGAGTTACAGGCTAGGCTGGCCTATATGAGACCCAGTAAGGGGAGGGAGGAAGAAGAGGATGATTGAGAGGAGGAGGAGAAGAAGCAGCAGCAATAAAACAGAGTCTGACCTAGTTGAAGAGAGCTAGGCATATAACCAGGAAATGTAACACCATGAGCAGCGAGACCTAGCAGAAACATTAGAGTTGTCAGACACATACTATAAAACAACCAAGTTCTGTTGAAAGAAAGAAGCTTAAGAATATCTTCAGGGACAGGAAACTATAAAAAATGACATTCCATATTTAAAAAGAACATTTGTATCAAGCTTTATGGTTTAATCAGGGAATCAAACCTACAAATAACTCCAGGGGCTAGACAGTAAACAGACGTGAGTCAGGTGGCTGGCTGGGTGAGCAGACTGGTCACCTGAGCAGTTTGGAGGGCAAGGGCTGCTCAGCTCTAGCGGCTTGAACACTGCACCCAGTTTGCAGACTTCAGCTGAATCTAACGAGAGTCAAATTTATGTAACATCTCACTGACCATTATAACCACTTTTCCCCGTTTCCATTTTCATGAGTGTGTGTGTGTTCAGCATGTGTGTGTTGTGTATGTTTACATGTACGGTATGGATGCACATGCACATACATGGGTGTGCATGCATGAGGAAGCCAGAAGTTGAAGATAGGAATCATCCTCTATCAACCTTATTTATTGAGGCAGGCTCTCTCAATCAAACCCAGAGCTTGCCAGTATTTTTTCTTTTTATTATTCATGGGTAAATAATCCCACTGTGTGAAAAGACATCCATTCATCAACTGGTATTTGGATTTAAAAATTGTTTACATTTCATTTTGTGTGTCTGTGTGCGTGTCTGTGTGTGTTGTGTCTGTATGTGTGCTTATCATGTCTGTGTGTCTGTCTGTCTCTCTGTGTGTGTGTCTTTGTGTGAGTGTCTGTAAATGTGGCAATCAGAACGGCTTTCATCGAGTCAGTTCCCTTTTCTACAACGTGTGTTCTGGGAATCAATCTCTTGTCTTCAGATTGGCTACAAGTACATTTAGTAAGCCATCTTTCTAACCTAATATTCGGATTTTTAAATATATCTTATTTTTAAATTATATACATATGTACATACATGTACACACATGTTCTGTGTGGGAACTGTGCTATAGCGCTTGTCTAGCACAATGCCTAGCACTAAACAAAAATTAATTCCCAGGGCCCAAGCATGTATCTGATGGTCAGGCACAGAGAGCTCAGACTTCTGATTTATGATATATTTTCCAATCCAGCACTCAGAATGGTTCTCTAACATAATTGTTCTTTTCGGGGAGCAGGGGTCTCAAGATAGAGTTTCTCTGTGTAGTTTTGAAACCTGTCCAGGAACTCGATCTGTAGAGCAGGCTGCCTCTCGAATGTTGGGATTAAAGGCATGTATGTAACACCACCACCCAGCCTTCTAACGTAATTGTTTTAATTTTTTGAGACAAGTTTTTTCCGTTCTGGAACTCACTCTGTAGACCAGGCTGGCCTTGAACTCACAGAGATCTGCCTGCCTCTGCTTCTTGAGTGCGGGGATTAAAAAGGTACACCATCATACCCTGGGTGTTAGATTTTTGTTTTTGAGACCGGGTCTCACTGTGTAGTCCCTGGCTAGCCTGGAACTCCTTACATAAAGCAGGCTGGCCTTGAACTCGGATATCTGCTTGCTTCTGCCTCCCAAGTGCTGGGATTAAAGGAGTGGACCATCACCCCTAGCTATTGTTTTTGTGTTTAGTTTTCACACCAAGACAGTGTGTTTAAAATGGTAAAATGACATGCCTGGGGGAAAGCCCACAATTTTCCCACTACCCCTGCAACGCCTCCAACTTCAGGGGAGATGCTTGGTAAAACAATGTCACAGATGAAGTTCATGGCTGCAACCTGGAATTACTCCTTGACTCAGTTTCCCCATCTGTGAAATGACTGGTGTTGGGTTAGTTCTTCTCCAGGCACTGGCTTGCCCACATTAGGTCATCTCTTTTCCCAGCATCCACCTGGGCAAGCGTTCGCTCTGGTCCAGTCGGTTTAGCCGCAGCTGCACACCCACCTGTCCCTGTCCTGATTTACCGCGGTAGATTCTGCCACTCAGCTCTGTCCTGGGAACGGTGGACAGCCTCTCAAAAGTATTTTTGGTTTGGACCAGTCCAGTTTATCTGCTGCTCCTGGTCAGTACACCGCGCTTCCAGCAGGAGCCGTTTACGATTAATGATATGTGTTCCTCTGACATACCCCAGGGAGGTCTATCCGTGACTGGGGCAACTTATCTCCCAGGGAAAAGAAGCCTTGCGCTCATGCCAATTGCCACCGGGCTCGGGCACAATAAACTACAAGCCTAGTTTTAAGTATGGTGAGGCAGACGTCCTAGCTCGCACATTTTAACAAGGCAGCTAGCTGATAAGAGACCTCAATTCTTTCCAAGATCACGAGTACCGGAACCGCCGTCTCCAACTCCGAGAAGTCAAGCGCCCGACAAGAAACTTGCACGATCGCGCCCGCGGCCACTAACCTAAGGCCGGGACACCCAGGGCCTCCAGTCGGCCATCCCCAGGGTGTGTGTCTTGGGGGGAGGGGTCCCCATCGCACCTGCGGCCTCCGGGGGAGTCCGCGCGCGGGCCAGTCCTGCGAGACGGGAGGTCGGGATTACCCCCGATCGTTTCCCCGGACGAGGTCCCCTGGGCTCCCCAGGGAGGGCGGCGGCGCCCGGAGGCCGCACTACTGGCGGCCGCGCCGCTCCCCCTCGTTCTGTGCAGCTGCCGCCCAGCGCTTGCGCACTGGGCCCCGGGCGCGCGGCGGCACCAGGCTTTGTGTGTGCGCGTATGTGTGTGAGTGTGTGTCTGTGCGCGAGTGAGAGAGCGGGCGAGTGTGGCGAGCAGGACCCGGCGGGCGCGCTCCCCTAGCCTCTCTCTCTCTCTCCCTCTCTCTCTCCTCTCTCTCTCCCTCCCCGCCAGAACCATGTCGGGCAGGTCGGTTCGAGCCGAGACCAGGAGCCGGGCCAAAGATGATATCAAGAGGGTCATGGCGGCTATCGAGAAAGTGCGCAAATGGTAAGCCGAGGCGCCTGCTCGCTCTCTCGCTCGCCCCGACTCGCTGCACCGCGTCGCGGCCGCCAGCAAGCCCGGACCCAGCGCGCAGAGCCGCGGGGCGCAGCGGCCCCGGGCCCGGAGTTGGCGAGGACGCGCGGCCCGGGTCACCTGCGCCCCGCGGGGGCTGCGTCCGCTGCCTAGGTGTGCTTGGCGCGGGTCGCCCACCTGGCGCAACGGCGGCAGCGGCGGCGAAGGCGACGGCGGCTGCAACCCGGAGCTTGGAGCTCGGGAGAGGGGGGTTCGCAGCCGGCCCCAGAAGCCATTTCGTTTTTTTGTGCAAGTCACATGAAAGCAGCTTCCCGCGCGCCCGGGCCGTGATGCCGGCGGCGGCGGGCAGAGCGCGAGCTCCATTGTGCAGCGCGGAGCGGGCCGCCGTCTCCTCCCGGGGCGGCGCGGCGCCGGTGTCCCCCCAACACACACACACACACCCCACGCCCCGACCCGCCCGCAGCTCCCCGCCTCCCAGGCCTCGGCGCCCTCGAGTCTGCGGAGTTTGCAGAGCGCGAGCCGTTTAAATTTAGCGCTTTGGGCAGCCTGGAGCGAGGGCTCCGGGCGAGGAAGGAAGATGGGGGCGAGCGCTGAGAAGGTGGTGGCGCGGCTGGGGAGCGGGGCACCCACGGCTCCCACCGGCTCCGCACGGTACCGGGAGCTCGGGGGATGCGATGTTTGCTGCCAGAAGCCAAGTCCTGGGCCGTGTCTGCCTTCTCTAAGCTGGAGCTGGTGTTTGTTTTGCGGAGAGAGCGAGCGACCGTTGTTTTTGTTCTCTGCACTGGGGGAGGAGGAGGGGACCGCGAGATTCGGTGTGGGCCGTGCGTGTTTTTCAAGCTTAAATTAGATCGTGCCCGGCGTGGCCTCGTTATAATTAGTAGGATGGAACGTTTTCACGGGCCTCGTCGGGATCTGACTCCGAGGCGGCCCCAGAGGCCAGGCCTGAGGCGTTAGTAGTCCACCACCAGGTCGGGTCAGACTTGTTGAAAACTCCCTGCTCCCTGATTTCAACTTTATTATGGTTTTTTTCCCCCCTCACGGCTTCGTCGGGGTCCGAGAGGGAGACGAGCAGCCGAGAGGGTGTCCCCAAGTGTCAGCGGCCGCGGGCTGGTCCTGCCCTTTATAGGAACTAGCCAGGCCCCATTGCAGGCTGCTTCTTTTGGGGGGTGTCATTTCTTGAGTAACGTCTCTGTTGCTGTCTTTAAAAAAATTTTTTGACACTGCTTGGGGGCCTGTCTCAGGTCTGATGGTGTCACAAGTTAGCTGTCCTTTCAGAGTGAAACCCAACAGAAAAAGACAAGGAGAAAAATCAATAAAGTCCACGTGCTCCCGGGCCTCCTATGGAAAGGGCTGTCTGCGGATGGCCGGATGCCCGCCGTGGGCTGGGTTTGGCTCCAGTGGGACAAAGAATTTTCACAACCGTGAGTAGGGGAGGCTTTCCAAAGTTGAGATCCAAGTCCTAGGTGCCGGGAGCTCCCCTGCTGAGCAAGGCGCCCAGTGCCCAACTGGAGCCATTTAAAAATGGCAGAAACAGCCGCAGGCCAAAACACAGAGGAAAACAACCCAGTACCCCCTCTCCTGTGGGACTCCTAAGGGAAGGCTGGGGCGGCACCCCTCCCCTGCTTCTGTCCCGGTGCAAAGAAAGAACTGATATCAGGGCGTGAGTCCCTTCTGTCTGTCACCCGCCCTGTAGGGTAGAAAGGGGCCGGTGTAAGCTGCCTTTCTGGTCCTGGAGCTGTGACAGCTGCGCCTGGGTTTGCCAGCTGCTCTGCAGGGCAGGCAGATGGAGGGATGGGGCTTTCCACCCCGTGGGCCCCAGAGCAGCAGGCCTGGAGGCTTCCATTCTGGCCGGTTCGCAGCCTGCCAAGCCTCCGATTGGAGTGAGGGATGGGGCTGCCTTCTTCCCTATGTTTTGGGGAAATAAGCACATCTTGACCTCTAAAGACCTCAGGCTTTGGAATCTTTTAGTTAGCTAAGTTTATTCTTCACTTCCTTGCTGTGACCTTGGACAGAATATGAAACTCACTTCTCTAACCCTGGTGACCCCGGGGATTTGGTGTCCCCTTGACTTCTTGAATTGTTCAGGACTGACATAGTCAGGTGGAGTCCCCAGAGTACACAGGATCCCTTATAAATATCCTTATGTAAGGTGGATTTTGTGGAAATTTTGGTTTTGCTTCCCTCTCTATTTTAAACAAAAATGGAGGGGGGCTTCCTTGAGGCAACAAATCTGGTCTGTCCCTGTCTGTACAACAGTCTTGAGTTCAACCCTGAAGGCTTTGGGGCTGTTTATTAACTCTGGCCACCAACCATGCATTTCACCACTGGCTGAGACACCGGGTTGCCAGAATTAGCAAGTGAAAATACAGAACACCCAACTAAATTTGAATTTCAGATAAATAGCAAAATGACTTTTTAAAAAATAAACCTTTCTTCCTGGGTATGGTAGTGTATGCCTAAAATCTCAGCCCTTTTGAGGTAGAGGCAGGAGAATAAAGGAGGCCAGCCTCAAAGTGAGTTTAATCATAATTGAGCTACATTCACACTTCTCTCAAAAAAAAGCAAAAGTAAATGAAATTTTCTGGTGAGGCCAATGCTTTAGTGGTAGAATTTGAGCTTAATATGCACAGGACTCTGGGTTTTGTCTTCAGCCTATACAGACACACACACACACACACACACACACACACACACACACACACAGATACACCCCTTGTGTATGTATCCCATGAAATACACATACTGACACATACCAAAAAGTTATCCATTTATCTGAAAACAATCAGAATCAGTGAGTCATTTCGTGTTTTAACCAGAGAGCTGAGATGCTTGGCATTCTATTCAGTCCGAAAGCCTTGGGTGGTATTTCTTCTCACATCCTCTTGGCCAGCTCTATCCTTCCCTTGTCCTGCAGAAGAAGCCAGTGTGAGCTATGGCCTCCTTATCCACAACTTCTGTCTACTGTCCCAGCAGAGCAGGTTGGTGGGGTGTGAGGTGGCCTGGAGATGGCTGAAGGAGAACAAAATGGTTGGTCCCTTTTTGGGAAATTAGGCCAGGCTTAGGGGGTCCCTAAGTGAGTGGAAAAGAGCTACATAGGCATTGGACTAGAGCTTTTTAGCCTTTGGTTCAAAGGACCCTTTAGCAACTTGCCATAAAGACAGGGGCCAGTTTATTGGGGGCTTGAGAGAGACCCATCTGAGGGACATCCAGACCTACCTGATTAGGATGAGGACAGGTCTCCCAAGGTGACAAAGACCAGTCCTGTAGTGAACCTCAAAAGACAGATATACAACTCTTTGGAGTCAGCAGGGACCCCTGATGCACATTGGACCTAAACCCAGTAGAACATGGAAATTTACCGTGGCCTGAGAATCTGAAGTGGACTCTTGTAGTTTATGTAAGAGCCTGAGCCTGGGGAGAACTTTGGAGATATATTTCCACATCTGGGACTTCTTTCATCCTTTTATGTCAGTTCTGGTAGACAGCAGAGGGAAGCTGGTGTTCAGGGCCTGTGGCAGCAAGAGGGCTCTATGCACAGTACTTTTGTGGCTAGGTTGAGCTGCAGCCTGGTGGTCCATGTGAATGCCTCTTGGAGATGGGAGATGGGGGCTGGGAGGGAGTCCTGTGTGTCATCAGGAGCAAGCTGCGGCTTCCAGGGGCATGTGGGCCCCAGATCATGTTTTGAGAGTAGCCAAAAATCTGGATTTTTATGATTCCCTCTTTTTCTTTTTTTTTCTTTGGCAATTGAGTCAGCTTTTGGAAAGTACTATTTATGAAAGTCAAACAAGACACGTCTGTTGGCCATTCGCTTGCCACCCTTGCTGTAAGGCAGTGGGAAGGGAACTAACTGTTAGTTCTGTAGCATGGGAGTAGCCAGTCCCCTGCTATCTGTAGATGGCCTTGGGGTGCTTGTAGGACATCTCAACCATTCCCCCAGCCAGTGCCTATATGAGAGCTCTGTCTGCTTCCTGGGAGACCAAACCCCAGGTCAGAGGTCAAAGGTCAATTCCAAGGTCGGCTTCTACTTTTTTGTTGTTGTTTTCTGTGTTTTTGAGACAGGGTTTTTCTGTGTAACCCTGACTGTCCTGGAACTCGCTCTGTAGACCAGGCTGGCCCTGAACTCACAGGGATCCCCCTGCCTCTGCCTCCCAACTGCTGTTTGTTTTTTCAAATTCTTTTATATTTTATTTATTTTGTGTCAGTGCTTGTACACTGAGAGAGGGAAAGAGGAGGAGAGAGAGAGCATGAGCGAGCGAGCAAGCGCTCACCTATCTATCCTATGATGCCCTTGTAGAAGTCACAGGGCCACTTTTGGGGTAGGTCATCTTCCACCTCGTCAGTTCTGAGGAGCTAACCCAGATCATCAGGCACCTTTACCTATGACCTACTGAACCATCTTACCAGACCCTGTTGTTGTCATTGTTATTATTATTATTATTATTGATCTCACCATGTAGCTTAGAGCCACCTAGGACCTAGAGTTAGCAACCATCTTGCCTCTGCCTCCCAAGTGCTGGGATTTCAGGTCCCAAGCTCCAAGGTCAAGTTCAGAACTCTCCCCTCTCTCCCACAGCCCTCAGTTTCCACGCCTAGTAATAGTGCTACACAGACTGTTTGCTGTCTCTGGGGTGACCTGAGTACTCTAATGAAGAGGTCATCAGTGGAGGAAGAAGGATCCAGTGAGCAGCTGGTGGCCTATAATGCCTGATAACTTCAGACATTCACCCCTGGTTCCAGTCATCTTGGGAAGCCCAGGGCTCTGCCGTACTTCCCAACCTGAGCCATGGCCTCTGTGTTACAAGTTAATTAATTAAAACAAAACAAAACACAGTCCAGCCTTGAACTGAATTGGTTGATTTACTAAGTTTTGGGCCAAGGAAGCTAGCCAAGGGCTTGTGAGTACTGATCGGGTGACTTAGACCTTTTGATTCTAGAAACTTCTGTTCCCGTGGTCTCTAGAAAGGGCTTTTTCTGTCCATGGGCAGCAGAAAAGCTAAAGGTGTGAAGGTGGACTCTGGCATCAAGATCTCTATTCACTCTGTGTTTTTGCTTGTGTTGTCTCTGTGACCGTGACTGTAGTAAAGGTTTCCTGACTGCTTGTTTGCTCATCCCTAAATCTCAGAGAAAGGAGAGAGAGGACAGGGGTCGTATGTCTTGGCTCTGTCCCTCCACCTACCTTCTGAGTATTCTGAGTGGAGAGTGAACGGACCTTCTGAGTATTCTGAGTGGATGGTGAACGATGGGGCCTGTGGCTTATGCACTCTGCCTCCAGGAGGCAGGAGAGAGATAAATGATAGACATCTGTCTTCATGCTTTCCCTGCTAAAAGGAGCCTGGGCGGGGCATGACAGATGTTCTAGAAAGCGCATCTGGTGCCAAGGGTTTGGATTCTCACTATGGAGTTATGAGTTCACCTCCTCAGGTCTCACTTCCTTGATCTGTAAAGTGGGAAGGTGACACCTGCTGCCACACATGGCCGTGTAAACATCAGAGTATGTGAGTGCAGTGCTTAGCACATAGAAACAATTAGAAATGGTGTCCTTTAACACTCGAAGCCAGGCCATTGCTGACAGGAACTTGGAGTCCTGAGTGGGCAGTTTGTGGATGGAGGTGTGTGGTTTGGTTGGCACCCCTCCCCCACCGCCACCCAAAGCCTCAGTAGTGACATGGCAGAGACTGCAGTGTGTCACAGTAGCTTATGAGGGGGAAGTATGGGTGGAGAACCCAAGGTCTTCATATCACCTAGGTCGCAGTGGGTCTGATGTCATTGAAATTGCTGCTGCGCCTCTTCCCCTGACCCTGTCCTCTCATCTCATTGTGGGTTCCTTTCTGTACTCAAGGGAACTTCAGGCTGCCTCCCTGAGATGGCCAATCTGGAACCCAGACTGTTGGGGTTCAAGCCCCATTTCTGCCTCTGGTGACTCTCCCCCAGTTGTGCCTACTCCTGCCCAGGTATATGGCTTCTGAATATATAGAGTAAGAAACGACACCACCTAACAGTAATAGTCTAGCAAGTGGCGGAGGCTTGGAGAGGTCATAATTATTATCCTTGTTGACACAAGTCACCCCCTTCCCTTCTGACAGCCTGTAATTTTCTCCGTCTCATCTCTACGCCCATCTCTCTCAGCTGAGCACTTGGATTCTGTCCTGTGGGAATTTAGAACCCAGGTGATCAGGGGTCACGTGGGTCCTCAGCTGAAGAATAGGTGCAAGGATCTGCCCCCACAAGGCAGGGCAGTTGCTTGCTTTCTTGGTGTCAAGAGGGTAGACAGCGCTAGGCTTACATAAAGCCAGGGGCTTTCCCAGAGGCTCCAGCCGCCAACCGAGCTGGGATTCCAGCCATATCTGTGTGATCAAAGCTTGCTGTCTCAGCCCCTAGGCTATACAGACATCTCTTTGTAACCCTGACCTCTGCCACCAGCCACCTATAAGCGGTCCTTTCCAAAGCTCCCTGGTTATGGGCTCTTCCTCATTTCCTGCAGGGAGAAGAAATGGGTGACTGTTGGTGATACATCCCTACGAATCTACAAGTGGGTTCCTGTGACAGAGCCAAAAGTTGATGACGTGAGTACACAGAGATGTCCTGTCTTCACTCCCTACCCAAGGTGGTCTCCACACTATAGGGAGAAGAGGGTATCTCTCTCTCCACTGACTTGGGGACCTAAAGACAAACTACTTGGAATGCACAGAGCCCAGCCTAGGCCTAGAAAGCTCACTGGACCTGTGTCGTTTAGCCCCCTACAGCCCTATCCCAGAATCTGGCCCTCAGTGACAGATGGGGGGAATGTCCCTTCAAAGTTGTCCTCTGAATTCAGAGCCCCAGAGTCAGTGGAGGCATGCTTTTGTATAGGGCTCACTCCCCCCAGAACACTGTACACTATGTGTAGGAACAGGCAGTGTGGTACTCAGTTATACCAAGCCTCTGCCTTCACTGTAGCCCCATTTCTGAATAACCATCCACCTGCCAGGTCCTGTGCTCATGCTTCATACCATCATCCTGCTTACTATCTTTTTAAATTCTTTCACAAGGGGAAGACGTGATCTCTAGGAGATATAACCGCTTACCCAGAGTCATGCAGTTATGTCAAAGTGGAGACTCGGAAAGCCTCTGTGATTTTGAGATGTATGTGTTCTCTGTTCATGGAGAGCCTTCTAATGGTTGGGGCTATTGGTAGACCATGAATGAGAGAGCCTGATGTAGGGATGCCTGCACCACTCCCTAGAGGAGCTACAGAGGTGGGACAGTGTCAACTGTGGTGACCATGTTGTGTCCTGGAGAAGGATGATTACAAGCAGCCAACCCGTTTCCCATCAAAAGGCCTTTCTTTGCAGTACTGGCCCTACCCAGCTTACCCTTACTTGGTTCCCTACTCTGAGAAGATGAGGGCTTGGCCTCAGCTGCTTCTGAGAGCAACATGGCCATGGCTGTTAAGTTTTATTATGAGGCAGCAGCTTCCTTGGTAAAGATGGAGGCTAAGCTTCCCTTCTAAGGGGTTTATCTCTCTGACCCATCTTCAGTGACCTGCCCCTTGAGTGTAGGGACTCTAGTCAGGGCTGAGATCACATGCTGAGGGGTGGGGGAAGCTGACATTGGGCTGGGAATTTAGGAGATTGGCAACCCTTCTCATTTTAACCTGGGTTTCTGAAGCCACCAAGACCCCTCTTACCATAAAGGGACCAAGACTTAGCTCATCCACATGTAACTGGACAAAGAGCAGGGCAGCCATAGTCCTCGGAGGCAGTTCCTGGCTCCATCCCCTGCCTGGGCCTTACACATCATTAGATGGTATAGAAATGCTGACTGTATCTGAGGAAACGTGGTCCCTGCTCTCAAGGAATTTCTAATCTCATTGGCAGAAGATAATTATAGAATAGCATGAAACAGACATCATGGGAGTTGCCAAGTGGGATATGGTCAAGGGAAACATGTAATATATGGGCCGTGGGAAGGATGGGACAGCTCTAGGCTGGACAAAGAAACTGGATATAGATAGTCAGACAGACAAGGCCTGGTTAACCTGTGAGGCCGGATATATCACCTCACTGTGGGGCCTCCTGCCCTCTCCCTTGTACATGCCTAGCTTGTGATTTCTGTACCCAGAATGTACACTGTGTCTCCTGGACAATACTTAGCATAGCATAGGCTTCCAGAAATCCAAAGTTCCTTTCATCTCTGAGCCATGACAGGAGTGTGCTGCCTAACCCCTCTGTCTCTAGGGCTGAGCATCTGGGTAAGATGCAGATTCCTGGGTCCCACCCCGAAAGCTATATTAGAATCTCTGAAGGTTGTGTCAAGAATCTGCATGGGGTGGGGACAGGTCAGCTCTATGTTTTAGAGGATTTTCAGTTAGGAGCTGGGTGATGGTGGCACATGAATCCCAACACTTGGGAAGCAGAGACAGATGGATGTCTGTGAGTTCAAGGCCAGCCTGGTCTATAGAGTCAGTTCCAGGATAGCCAGGGCTACACGGAGAATAAAATAGAATAGGAAAATAAAGCACTCAATTAGGGCACAGGTATATCATCTTTTTTTTTTTTTTTTTTTTTTTTTAAAGAAACAGTGTTTTTAAAGTTTTCGTTCTTTCTAATAAGCAAACTAGGTATTAAAATTCAAATATTTTTTCTTTTTATTTGGTTTATGTGTGCATGCATGACATATCACTGGAAGTCAGGAGACAATTTGTGGTGATCAGTTCTCTCTACCATGTGGATTTTAGGGATGCAACTTATGTCTTTGGGCTTGGCAGCAAGTGCCTATGTTACCAAGCATCTCTTCAGCTCCTATTATAAAATTATAGCTGAGAAATCTGAATGACTATGGCCCTAGTAACTCTGAAGTGTACATTCATTGTTTAATTTTATTTCATACTTTTTGAGACAGAGTCTTGCCCTACAGCCCAGACTGGTCTTGAATTTACTCTCCCCCTGCAGAATCCTGTCATACTAGGATTCCAGGCTGAAGTGCATTCTTTGAAAGAGTGAATTTTGCATTGAGGGTTAGCTCAGTGGTAGAATGTTTGCCTACCTCTGTGTTCTGCAGACCCCAGGATTCTGGGATTGAAAGTGTCTACAATGGCTCAGTAGTAAAGGCACTTGCCACCAAGTGCCTGATAACCCAAGTTTGATGCCTGAAACCCACATGGTAGAATGAGAGAACCAATTCTGGAAAGTTTCCTCTGCTCTTCACATATACACTATACAACCACCTACACACACACACACACACACACACACACACACACACACACACACACACACACACACATATACAAGTAAAATATAAAGTAAAAATTAGTAATTCTACATCATTTTCATCAGGACCTACTAGCAGTTGCCCATGCAACCGGTAATCATAATTATGTTCTGTCTCTGTTCATTTGTACCTTCTTTAAATATTACTTTAAAAGAAAACAGCTTATTACATGCATGAATACTTTGTTTCTATATGTGCATCCTGTGCATCCCGTTCCCTCAGAGACGAGAATTGGCCATTGGATCTCCCAGTACTAGGGTCACAGATGGTGTGAGCCACTATATGGGTGCTGGGAACTGAACCTGGGTCCTCTGTAGGAGCAGCCAGAGTCCCTAACACCTGGGCCATCTCTCCAGACCTATTTAAATATTAATTTTGCATCATACCTCTTCCTAAATCTGCCTTTTACCCTGCATGCACACACCCTCTTGAATTTACCTCCCTGTAGATACAGTGCACCCACTTTTACCCTTCCAGAGTGCCTGTGCTCACCAGTGCACACATAAATTCAATCCCCTCAACACGCTCCAACTGCTGGCAGTTGCATGCTCTGTTCCTCTATGTCTTGGGGAGATGGAGGTATTTTAACATGCTCATGCCTCACAGATCTTTCTGATTAAAATCCAAAGAGAGCTGCCCCAGTCTCTGTGATTGTTACATTGAACAATCAGACCATCCATGGTTTATTTTAGAAGTCTTTAACCATCACTCACAGAAACTAACATCGCTCTCTGTTCCCTTGAGAGCTGAGGGTGCAGCTCATGCTCAGAGCACTCATCTAATATGTGTGCGGTTTGGTCCCCAGCACCCCAAAACATCAGCTCCACCCCCCCCCCACTGCCTCTTTGAGTTTTCCATTCTTCCCAACACATAGAGAAAGGCAGCCCCAAGGGGCTCGAGAGTGACTATGGCCTTTCCCATAGCTTCCTCCTCTAGATGAAGTTCCCACTAGCCAGGGTGTTTACATGACGACCCCACAGACAGGTGAGATTAGGTCTCAGAATCGTCCCCTCTGTGAGACTCTTTGATTCCAAGGTGGGCACAAACACCTGTGGGCCACATTCATTTGCAGGCACAACCTGCCAAGGCTTGGGGGCTCTGACTATTTGATGGAATTAAATATTCATGCCACACCTTGGAGCTGCTTGTGCACACACACACACACACACACACACACACACACACACACATACACACACGATTGACTGACTGGGTTTCTGCTTTATTTTTCTCCTCCAGAAAAACAAGAATAAGAAAAAAGGCAAGGATGAGAAGTGTGCCTCAGAGGTGACCACCCCAGAGAACAGCTCGTCTCCAGGAATGATGGACATGCACGGTGAGCACCCCCACAGCCAGTCTCCCTGCCTGGGCCTCAGGAAGGCCTGGGTTGTGTTTTTCTTTCTCTGGCAGGTTGGTTCACATTCCAGGCAAAGGGTAGGAGGGCTGGGCAGGACTGCCAGGCCTCTGTGCCAAGGAGGAGCTCTTCAGAGGAGACATTTCTTTCCCTGGTATACCTAGCCAAGAAACAAAACAGAGGTATAGAAATCACACCCTTTCCCACCCAGGGGCACGGTCTCACAGGCATCCCAGCAGCCCTGCCTGCCCAGGAAGACCTGGGGATGTGACGGGCCAGACCCACGGCTGTATTTCCTATTCTCTGTTTTTGCTTTTCTCTTGGGAAACTCAAGAATGGGTTTTGGAGTCGTTCATGGTCACCATAGGAACCTAGGCACTGCCCTTTCTTGACAGCCTAACAGTGTTGGGATTGAAACTGTGCGCCACCTCACTCTGATCCATTTTTTCATTATATGGGCACATGCAGTAGCACACATGTGGAAGGCCAGAAGATACATTGTGGGAGACATACCTCTCCCTCCATCATGTGGGTCCTGAGGATTGAACTCAGGTACCAGGTTTGGTGGCAAGCACCATTTTGCCAGCCTTGTATTAGGATTATTTTTTTTAGACAAGTGTTTTTGCTCTACAGTCAAGGCTGGCCAAAATTTATTATGTAGCCCAGACTGTCTGTCCTTAGGCTTGTAATGATCTTGTCTCTGCCTCCCAGGTACTAGATATGTATCTAGTTTTTGATCCTAATTTTAATATTTTTACTTTTGAGGGTTTTTTTAATTGCGCTTATTTATTTTTTGTGTGAGCCAGGGAGATCTGCACACTACAGTGTCAGAGGACAGCTTGGGGGAGTTGGTTCTCTCCTTCCACCAAATACGTTCCAGGGATCAAATTCAGGTCATCAAGTTTGGTGACCAGCTCTATTAGCCAATGAACCAGCTCGAAGGAGCAAGAAAATCAGAAGTTCAAGGTCGTCATCCTAGAATTCATTTCCTTTTCAGGGTGAGATATGGAATATGGCCTGCTTCCTTGATGTTCCGAAGCAGCCCCTCTCTGACTTTTCCGGACCTCCCCTAACTGTCATTTGAGTTAGTGATGTGGCCCAGCCTCCGGCTTGGTTTTAAGCTGTAGAATGCTGTGACAGTGCCTGCTTCATGAAGCCCTTGTGGGGATTAGATGAGACAGTCTCTGAAGAGCCTCAGCATGTTAACGGCTGCCGTTTAGGAAGCCGACACAATGTGCCACAGTGTCTGGTGACAAGGCACATCTCCCAGGTGAAGAACTAAGGTTCAGAGAAGGAGGAGTCAACCCCATTAGCAAGCTGTTGACTTCCGGTGCTGGAGTTGACATGTGTGAGCTTTCCTGGGCAGAATCTAGATATGGGTGCTGCCTGGGCTGGTGCGGAGAGAGCCAGCTCCCGGACAGAAGCAACATATCCACATTTTCTCATCATTTTCCTTTTAGCTCAGAAACAACCAAGACCAAAGCGGGGGGCACAGGCTTGGGGACAAATGCTGGGGAAGGACACAGCAGGACTGGGAAGTCACCTGCACTGGTGTCTGTGGTCTACAGATTCAGCCATGTCAGCTGTGGGTCACGGTGCCCAGGCCCAGGCCCAGCATCCGCCTGGTTAGACATTAATGTTCATTGCCGTTTATTAACAGAGTTTTCATCACATGCGCGTTTGGGTCTTGACCTAGGAAGATCTAGACTTTCTTGAAAGTAAATGAGGAGAGTATATATTTCAAGTCAAAAATTCACAAGAAAAATGCTTTTATGTAACTAGCTTTTCAGAGTGTGGTTAATGAGCTGGGTGACTTCCTGGTGCTCCCTCCAGGTGGAAGTAAAGGAGAGACTAGGGGTTTAGAGTTGTTCCACATGGATGGGATGTAATCCCAGCACTGGAGAGAGAGGGAGTGTGATCACAAGGTCATCCCCAGTGTCATAATGAGTTTGAGGCCAGCAGGAGCTACATGAGATTCTGTCTTTAAAAAAACCAAACCAAAACGAAGCAAAAAGCCAGATCTGAGGGATCAGTTCTCCCATCTGTAAAAATTTTGGTATTAATATCAGGTAGGTAGGTGCCCGTCAGTAAGTTGTTGATTAAAAGCATTGTCTGGGCATGGCAGTACACCTGTAGTCCCCAGCTACTTGGAAGCTGAAGCCAGAGGATTGCTCAAGACTGAATTTGGGGCTAGCCTGTACCCCATGGCAAGGGGTGGTTGTAAATGTTCTTTCTCAGTGCATAGCACATAGTAGGGACTCAGAGCTCCTGGAGTACCTCTGCCCACTTCTTTCTACAGGGTCCTACATATAGCATCGCCTACAAAGACAGCCTCAGATGATAATGTTATTTTATTTCTCAATTTGAAGTCCTTGCTGGCCTGAACTAACTGTGTATAGTGGCAAGATGATCTCTAATTTTCAGTAATTCTTCTGGCTCTACTCCTGAATGCTAGGATTATAAGCATGTTATAGTGTTTCTGTAAGATTAGGAGAGGTGGCTCAGAGGTTAAGAGCACTAGCTGCTCTTCCAGAGGTCCTGAGTTCAATTTCCAGCAACCACATGGCTGATATTGCTTCTTTTTCTGGTATGCAGGCAGAACACTGTATATACATAATAAATAAACAAATCTTTAAAAAAAAAAAAAAAAAAAAGATTGGCACTTGGGTATCTTTGGTCTAAAATCACTATATTATGCTTACCTAGATCAGGGCCCAGAAGGTGGTTTCCAAAGGCGAGGCTCCTCCTTTACTCTTGTCATTTGCTGATGCACACACACATCACCCCTATGCTTCTTCCCAATGTGGGAAATGTGTAATTTGTGTGAGTTGGGGGATGCTTTTATGCTTTCTTATAAAAACTAAAAATAAAGTAAATGGCTGTACCCATGAAGGGGGTTAAGGGTAAGGGAAGGTGTACCCAAATCTGTGTCCAGCTGAACAATTAATGCTACTGTCATGACCTCTCAACTCTTATCTGTCTCATTGTAGAGAAAACCGTGTGACAAGCCCCACTGACTCCCTGCTCCAGTTTTTATGAACACTAGGCTATATTTGCCACATGTTTTTTAATGTATCGTTTGTGATTGACTTTTAATTTGCATAAAAAAATACTTGGCTCTTGGGTGTGAAGTCTGTGGAGCCCTGCCAGCTGTCTGCAGTTTGAGCTTAAGTAACATTTCCTCACTTAGCCATGTTTAATCTGTACCTACCCATTTCAGCATATATTGCCAAAGGGTGACATTTTCCCAGGCCCACTGTGCCATTATCTCTTCTAACAAAATTAACAATAATCCCTTAATAACTTTAAGAATCCAGACCATATGCAAATTCCCCAATTGTTCCAAAATGTGTTATAGTTGGCACATTCCAAATTAGATTCAAATAATTGGGCAGGCATCATTTTTACTGGTTAGGTTTCTTACATTTCTTTCATCTTTAGCATTCTCCCCTTTTCTCCTTCCTTAGGTTTCCCTTCACCCCATGATGGGGATGGGACCCAGGGCATGGGGAAGTAGGGAAGTGTTTTATCATGAGCCATATGCCAGTCCTGAGCTAAAAAGGAAATGCCTTATTGTGTGAGAGCACTTTCAGGGAAAGCCTGAAGATACCAGGTCAGATTCCTGGAAAATTGGTAAACGCCAGACTGTTCTCTGACCTCCACACAGGTGTGTGTCCCTGCATACAAAATATATACACAGCAAAAGAAAGAAGTGTAAGAACACTTTTTGTTTGTTTTGGGGACAGGATCTTACTAGGCAGGTCTAGCTTTGCCTGGCCTGGAATTCAAGAGATTCATCTGCCTCTGCTTTGAGTGCCAGGATTAAAGGCATGTTGCTACCATGTCTGCCATAAAGCAAAGTTTTTAAAAAGTTATTGATGGGGTTGGGGTGGGAGCTAGGGAGATGGTTTAGTGGTTAAGAGCATTTGTTGCTGTTCCAGAGGACCTGAGTTCAGGAACCAGCACTAGTCGGGTGGCTTATAACTCCAGCTCCAGGTGATCCAAAACCTCCAATGGGCACCTCCCTCATGTGTACACATCCACACGTACACACACAGACATACTACATAATTAAAATGAGGGCTGTGCAGTGGTGGGGTATGCCTTTAGTCCCAGCAGTCAGGAGGCAGAGGCAGGTGGATCTCTGAGTTCAAGGCCAGCCTGGTTTACAAAGTGAGTTCCAGGACAGCAAGGGCTACACAGAGAAACCCTGTTTCAAAAACAAAAGAAATTTTAAAATAAATCATATAAAAAAAATGATTCCTGGGGCTGGAGAGGTGGGTGAGTGGCTAAAGCACTTCTTTTTCTTGTAGAGGACCTGGGTTCTGTTTCCAGCACCACTTTAAATACCTCTAAGTTCCAGTTCCCGGGGAACTTTGCCCTCCACAAGCACCTGTGTGTGATGGTGCGCAGAATTGCCTACAGACACAAGAAAAAAGTGATGATTTCTGGTGCTCTAGCTGCCTCTACATAGCCCTGTCTGGCCTATCACAGAGATCCACCTGCCTCTTCCTACCAAGTGCTGGGATTTAAGGCCTGTGCCACCATGCCTGGCTCCCCTTTTATTTTGCAGCAACAAGAGTCCAGTCTGGAGCTTTAGGAAATGAGGAGTGTTGTAGTAATACTATTTCATGGCTAGACACCCAAAATGCCTGGTTTTCTCCACCTAGGTTAGGTCTCATGACCCCAACTTGTTTTATTCTTTGAGAATTTTATATATAAATAATATATATAAAATATATATAAAATAATAAATAAATAATATGCTTTGATCATATTCACCCCCAAGACCTCCCAGATCTACTCCCTCCCCATTCATCTTCCTATTTTCCCTGTTTCCATATTTTAAAAAGTTAAAAAAAAAATTGTTTCTTATTCTATCAAGACAGAATTTCCCTTTGCTGTACTGGAACTTACTCTGTAGACCAGGCTGGCCTCAAACTCACAGAGATCTGCCTCTCAAGTGCTGGGATCAAAGGTATGCACCACCACCCAACAAGGCTAATTATATTATCTGGGCATTGGGGCATACACCTTTAGTCTCAGCATTTGGGAAGCAGAGGCAGGTGGATCTCTTGAGTTTGAGGACAGCCTGATCTGCATAGGAAGTTCAAATCAGCTAGAGGTACATAGTGAAACCATGTCTAAAGAAAAATTTATTTTTATTTCATGTATGCCACATGTATGGAGGCCAGTAGAGGATCAGATCTGCTGGGACTGGAATTATGGATGTGTATGAGCTGCCAAGTGGGTGCTGACAATAGCCTCTGCAAGAGCAGCAAGTGTTCTTCACTGCAGAATCATCTCCCTAGCCCTGTATGCCCCTTTTTTTGATAACCCACTGAATCTAATTTGTGCTGCTCATAAATTTATAGGTGTGGCCCAGTTCACTGGAGCATGGTCAGCCAACCAAAGTCAACACTCTTAATGAAAACAGACTCTCCCCCAGAAGAATTGGTAGCCCCTCCTTGTATGCTGGGATATTGACTGGCTTGATTTTCAAAGGCTAAAGCTACTGTATCTTCCTGAGCAGCTGTGGCCCTGTCAAGGCCAGGAGTATTCATTGTTCTGTCTGGTCCTTTCAAGCCTCTAGGTCTTTCCAATCTGCCACCATCTCTGAAAGGCTCCAGATACAAGGACCTCCTTAGTTAACCAGGGGCTATGGAGGAGCTATCGAAAGGAAGTGATTAGGCTAGCTCGGAGACTTCTTGACGGTACAGGATATGAAGCCAAAGGTGTTGAGGCATAGGAACACTGAGCTCCGGGTACATACCCACATGCATGCACATACTCCTGGACACACACACATGTGCACAAGCATGCACCCTTCTTTTCTCAGCGGTTATAAGATGTCAACTGTGCTCTGTTCCTGTGCAGATGATAACAGCAACCAGAGCTCCATAGCAGATGCCTCTCCCATCAAACAAGAGAACAGCAGCAACTCCAGCCCTGCCCCAGAACCCAATGCGCCTGTGTCCAGTGACGGCCCTGAAGCCAAGACTGATGAAGCACAGGCCGATGGGAAAGAGCACCCTGGAGCTGAAGGTACTTGCCATCCAGGGGCGTAACACAGAGGGGCTGCTACTCAGCAGCTTGCAGCCAGACAAACCACAAATATTTTAAGGAATCCTTTGCCATATGCCAAGCCCAGACCATGACCTTAGAAGAAAACTAAAACCTGTTTAGAGCCATTAAAAAAGGAGAGATCAGCGTGCAATGGTGGTGTACACCTTTAATCCCAGTACTTGGGAGTCAGAGACAGATCTCTTGAGTTCAAGGCCAGGATGGTTTACAGAGCAAGTTCCTAGGACTACACAGAGAAACCCTATCAAAAAAAAAAAAAAAAAACTAAAAAAAGGAGAAATCAGACAATTGAGCTGGGGTCCCATCCCCAACACCATATAGGCTGAATATATGTGGTACATGTCTGTGATCCTAGCACTTGGGAGGTAGAGGCAAGATGATCAGGTGTTTGGGGCCAGCCTGGATTGCAGGAGATAATATTTTTAGAAAGATACGTTCTGTGGGAGTTGGGGGGCACATACCTTTAATCCCAGCACTTGGGAGGCAGAGGCAGACTGATCTCTGAGTTTGAGACTAGTCTGGTCTACAGAGTAAGTTCCAGGACACCCAGAGCTTTTACATAGAGAAACCCTGTCTAGAAAGCAAATAAACATAGATAATAAATAAACAAATAGTAAAATTAAATATCAACCACTAGAATTAGAAAAGGAAGTAAAAGTCTTGTTGAATTATGAAAGTAGTTAGGAAAGGCTTCCTTGTGACATAAAGCAGGTAAAGGTGGAGTTGGGCAAGTAAGCAAATCAGGGGGTTATCCAGGAAAAGAGCGCTGGGCAGACAAGCAGGTGGTACAAATGTTCTGAGGCAGAGGCAAAGTCAGTGTGACAAGAGAAGTGAAGGACTAGAAAAGTATAGAGCCGAGAGAAGGCCTGGGCTCAGATGGTGGTGAGCTCATAAGGCCACTGTCCCTGGGCTTTTTATGAACAGTGAAACAAGAGGCATGGGTTGACAAGACTAAAGAACTGAGAAAAGGTGATGTGGTGCTTACGGTGGAGGTGGCATCACCTTTGTTAGACTGCAGTCATTGTCTATATGAGGGAAGGTGGTAGCTAGGCCAGAGTAGGAGCAGAGGGGGCTGTACAAGGTCTGATAACCGGTGGGTGGTATAGAACTGTCATCCCAGCCCAATGGAGGCTGGACAAGGTGACCGGTATGAGGCCAGCCTGAGCTACAGAGCATATCTGAGGCCAACATAGAACAAAACAAAGGATATAGTGGAGAGTAAATACTATCACCTTGACCTAGCTCAGTCAGTAGAGCATGACTCTTAATCTCAGAGTCATGGATTCATGCCCCATGTTGGGTGCCATTTGTAACCAGAAGTTTTCTGACCCAAATCTCTTTCATCCATGGTCCTGTTGCCACTTATAAAATAATTATTCAGAGGCTTATTTTAACTGTTTCACCTATGGCTCAGATTCATTATCAACTAGCTCTTATAACTTAACTCAATCCATTTCTATTAATCTATGTATTGCCATGTCTTCTATGGCTTTACCCATGTTTTATTACATCTTGCTTCCTTGGGCGGCAGTTTGGATTTCTAGCCTGCCTCCAAGTTTCCCTTACAATAGACCAAAACAGCTTTTTTATTAACCACATCACTTTGGAGATAAGCTCAGCAGTTAAAAGTATTGGTTGCTGGGCTGAAGAAATGGCTCAGCGGTTAAAAGTATTGGTTGCTCTTACAGAGGACCCATGTTCACTTCCCAGCTACCACATGGTAGCTCATACCTGTCTGTAACTCCAGTTCTAAGGGATACAACCCAGTGCCCTCTTCTAGACTCCAAGGTGCCTGTAGGTGGTGCACTTATATACACAAATAAATAGATAAAAAGCCTAAAGATATAGGTTAATGGTGGAACTCTTAGTAGGCATGCCTAAGTTTAATTCCTGGCTGTTTTCTCTGTCTCTTTCTGTCTGTCTGTCAGTCTCTCTGTCTCTCTCTGTCAGTCAGTCAGTCTGTCTGTCTCTCTGTCTCTGTCTCTCTCTAACACACACACATACACAAAGGGAGAAAGGCCTGGGGGTACAGCTTGGTTGGTAGAGCACTTGCCTAGCATACAGGAAGCCCTAGATTCTATTACTATTCTATTCTATTACTAGTAACTGTGGTGCATACCTGTAATCCTAGAACTTGAAAGATGGAGGCAGGAGGACCAGAAAGAAGTTCAAGATCATCTTTAGCCACATACTGGAGAAGTGCTTATTTCTTTAAAGAAAAGTTTATTTTTACAATTTTTTTTCCCACTTGACTCATGCGTGGAGCTGTCTGGCCCCTATGCCGGGACTTTTAAGGTCATGGTCATAGTAAAGAAAGGGAGTCTGGAGGCCTCAAAAGACTTCTTGGTGGTGGTGCCAGCTGACCCAGGCTTCAGGAATGAGATGATGTTCCAGAACAGCCGCTATTCCAGTCAGAGAGACCAAGAGGGAATTGTGGGACATTGATGTGACTGACTTGAGCACAGAGCTGGAGAGGGAGTGCTGGGGGAGCCTGGGAACTGGAGTTTAGAAGGCCTGTTTGACTGACCGTTAGACCAAGCTGGGGAGTGTGCAGCCCAGACCTCAGCTAGAGGAGTTCCGAAGGGCAAGAGGGTTCTCAGGACGGCCTGAGAGCAGGTAGAGAAGTCCAGCTGGGCACTAGGGTTTCAGATTCAGTTGTGGCTACCCTTTTTTAAGCATGTGGGGGAGTGCCCATATGCAAGGATGGCCCTTAGGAAGGACAGAAGTGGTGTGTAGGTCACTTTACTGAGGGTCTTGCTTGAGTTCTGATTGCTATGATAAAACACCATTACCAAAACAACTTGGGAAGAAAAAGACTTATTTTAGCTTATAGTTCATATCACAGTCTGTCACTGAAGGAATTCAGAGCAGGAACCTGGAGGTAGGTAATGAACCAGAGGCCATGAAGGGGCACTGCTCACCGGCTTGTACTTAACCGGCCCAGCCTGCTTCCTTACAGCACCCAGGACCACCACCCAAGAGGTGGCTGGGTCGCCCATCAATCAAGAAAATGCCCTATAGCTTGTCCATAGGCCATTCTGATGGAGCGTTTTCTCAATTAAGGTTCCCTCTGCCCAAAGTCATCACTTGGGGAATGGTTTAGATATTAGGGTGTAGACAGAGCTGAGTCTCTGCTATCCCAGGTTTCCTGTAATTGTATTCCTCTGCTCCATGAGGCAGTAGCAGAGTGCCTGCCTGAGGTGCATGAGGCTCTGGGTCCTGACCCTACCAACACACACAGGCACGCACACACACACACACACACACACACACACACACACACACACACACACACACACACACACACACTTCCTTATAATTGCCCTGGTGACTTTGCTAATGCCCTCTGCCATTTACATCTGTGAGCATGACCCCTCATCTCCCCCCTTCGAGCCCTTATAGTCAGGGCAAGCCCACTAAGTTTCCCAGCATCATGCTGGTTAGACAACACTTAAGACAGAAGCGGGGGGGGGGGGGGAGGGGGGGGGTATGTGGCAAACAGGGATGGGCAATAGCCACAGCCAAGCTGCTGTTTACTACAGAGTGGCCTTAGACAGGCAGCATGACTCCCATGCACCCACCTGTTTTCCTGTTTCTAAAATGCCGCCCATGAAAATGGCTTCCCTTGTCAGAGTGTAGCAAGGAATGAAGGAGGTGGGATACCAACAAACTGCTCAGCAAAATTCTGGGGTGGAGGAAGGGGCTGAGGAGCTGTGGAGATCCCCCATCTCCCTAGGCTTCACTCCCATCCTGCCGGCCGACTGTGGCCTTATTTCCCATCTGTGTCTGGGTTCCCTTCCACTAACAGACCAGTTAGGCTCAGCCCTAAGAGTTACATTGTCTGTGACTGCTTTTATACCCCCACATCCCAACTGCAGGACCCTGGTGGGAATCATTCCTGGCTCCTCTTCCAGTCACCCCAGGCCACTGAGCTTATACCCACCTGCCCCAGATCCCCCTGAGAAGGGCATAAGCCCAGGACCCACATGACCTCCCCACAGGTGGGTGAACTGGGACAGAGTGAACTGGCCACCAGCTGTGGACTTTGCCTTGAACTTGTTTACTGCTGGGTAAGCTCAGGGAATGACATCATGTCCAAGCTCCATGGACTAAATTTAGGCCCCAGGAAAATAATTTCCCCTGGGTGAGTTCCAGAAGTACTAGGACGCTCAGAGAACAGGCTGCTGCCCTGAGCCCTGGCTCACTGCGGCAAGCTGCACCATTGGCTCTCTCTGAGCTCTCTCAGGGAATCCTCGAGCCTGGGCATGCCTCTGCCTGCAAACAGGCAGCATGAATATCCAAATCTCCTGTTACTGGCTGCCTGGGGAGTGTTAAACCCTCCCCCCCCTCCATCTACAGAGCCCGATGCATGCAGCAAGCAAACTGTAGTCATGGAGGCAAAGCCACCAATAAGGTAGACTTTTTAGGTCAGTTACAAATGTGTTTTGTTAAAGCAAACAGATAATAGAATACAAAATTAATGTGTGGTTTTGTTTTTTTTTCCTTCAAGCAGAGTATCAAGTAGCAGCCAAGGCTGGTGTTGAATTCCTGACCTCCACCTCCCAAGTGCTGAGATGACAAATATGCACTGCCATGCCTACCTGTTCATTGTATTCTTATCCCTCCCTTTATTTTTGAGTGGGCTAACCTGGAAGGTTTTTTTGTTTTTAGCCTGGGCTAACTTGGAAGTCATACAAATCCTTTTGCCTCTACCTCCTCTAGTACCTCCTGGGTGCTAGAATTAAAAGGCCCTCTAACTTTTCCCCTTTTTTTAAAAAATACATTTTTTATGTGTGTAGTATTTTGCCTGTAGGTATGTATTTGTGCCATGGGTGTGCCTGATATTCTCAAAGATCACAAGAGGGTCGTAGATCCCCTAGAACTGATATTGCCAGTGCTTGTGAGCCAGCGAATGGGCACTGGGAACCAAACCCAGGTCCTCTGCAAGAGCAGTAGGTGCTTTAAACCACCGAGCCACCTCCCCAGCCCCATCTTCTATTTAGTAACTTGAAATTCATGCCCCAGGCCTGCTGCATGTAATCAGTCTCAGCACTTACGGGGCAGGAGAATCACAGACTTGAGGCTAGCCTGTGCTTCATAGCTTTGTTGGAAAACCTGTCTCCAAAAAGAAAAAAAAGTCATGTGAAATGAACCACTTTGGTGATGGTAAAGCTTAGCTGTAGACATGATATTTAGTTTATGAGAGCACCTGGGCGCAACACCCAGGACA
This sequence comes from Phyllotis vaccarum, assembly GCA_033318265.1. NCBI lineage: Eukaryota > Metazoa > Chordata > Mammalia > Rodentia > Cricetidae > Phyllotis > Phyllotis vaccarum. The sequence goes on along the minus strand of JARWLC010000017.1, from coordinate 48,861,485 downwards.
CCCCCCACAGCCCCAAAGAGATTGAACTGAACCCTTTCTAAATTAAAAATAATTCACCAATGTCTATAATATTCTGCCATTTCTGTCTTGTCCCAAAACATTTTCTTCAGCCCACAAAGAAACTGCATACTGGATAATCCCTCCTATGCCTTCCTTCACCATTTCCTTATAATGACCGATCTGCGGTGTGCGTGCATGCGTGCATGGACATTTTACATCAAGAATAGCACCTATCTTGCCTTCCAGCCTGTCGAGTGAGACTCTGGTTTCAGCTGCTGTGCTGTATAACCCAGGCTATCCAGCCCATGAACTTCAGAGGCAATCTGCTGTCCCCACCTCATTTGGCTGTAGCCTTAGGAGCGTGGTACTATAGATGTGTGCCACTGTGTCCTGATTTTTACACGGGTGGGAATAAATCTGGGTTTTTAGGGTTGTGTGGCTAGTACTGTCACCCTCTGAGTCATCTCCCTGACAGTCCACTGTGAGGAAGACCACATGTTGTTTCTCAGTTTGCCTGTTCCCATCGGTGTATTCACCATGTGAATAGTCTCTCTGAGGCATTCATAGTCAAGACTTTTTGAGTCTCTGGTTTTCAGTTCTTTTGAAAATAAATTTCTGGGTCAACTGTTTAAGTTTTTGAGGAACTGCCATTAACATGGATTTTCAAGGTGAATCTAAGTGGGGCATTCAGGTCACAGCATTCAGGGCCTGTGAGATTGCCACCGTTGAAGCCAGCCTGAGTTATACAGTGAGCTCCAGGCCAGCATATAGAGTAAACAGATAAGTAGACGATACTAAAATGTGAAAGAACCTTAAGGTTTACAGAGAGTTTTTGTCTGTGTTCTAGATAATCTACCAGTTACTCCCACCTGGGGTTAATTTGCAGTTGGGAGAAGGCAGTTATTTTTTGGACAGATTGTCACTATGTAGCCCAAATTGGCCAAATTGGCCTTGAATTCTTGATCGCTCTGATCTCAGCTTTCCAAATGCTAGGTTTACAGCCTTGTACCTCCGTGACTGGCCAGTTTGGGATCTGTCCATGCCATCGCAGACAGTCCTCACAGCCGCTGGACAGGGTGGCCATTGTCAACCTTGTTTCTATAGAGGAGGCAGGGATCTTGGACAGGTCACATGATTCACCAGGGGCAAAGGGATTGCTTGAGCTTAAATCTGCCTCAAAATTGAGTCTCTCTGAATAGTGGGTTGTAGGTGGAGCCCCACCCTGAGGCCATAAGAAAGCCCTGCACAGGAACTCTGATTGGCCATGTAAAGGGAGGCTACTGGTCTGGATAGTAGCAGAGGGCTGGCAGGGCCTTGGAGTGCCTACCCAGCCTGCACTGTAGCTATCTGCACCCCACGTGCCTCAGGCTCTAGACAGCTGCTGGCTGTATGCTCACGTTACTTTTATATTTTCTTAGTTCATACTTGATTTTGCTCTTTGTTATTCCTCTGCCTCAGAACGTAAGCCAAGGTTGCTTAGACAGTCAACAGTACTGTAGTAGGCTTTTTAAAACAGGAGTGAGGGTGGGTGGTGGTGGTGGTGCACACCTTTAATCCCAGCACTCAGGAGGCAGAGATAGATGGATCTCTGCTAAGTTCAAGTCCAACTTTCGGGCTAGGGATTTAGTTCAATTGGCCCAGTACTCAGTTGGCCAAGCACTCTCCGAAGTGTTGGGTTTGATCCTTAGCCCCAAACAAATCGGCTCTGGCAGTGTGCACTTGTGGGTCCTAGTGGTCAGAAGGTAGAGTCCATAGGACCACAAGTGTAAGGTAACTACATAAAGAGTCTGAGGCTGGTCTGGGGGGCTGGCTAGATGACTCAAGCAGGTAAAGGTGCTTGTCACTTGCCGACTTGAGTTCAGTCCCCAGAACTCGTGGTGGGAGAGAACTGATTCCATTAGGTTGGCGTCTGACATGTTCGCTATGGCATGCAAGCACCAACATTAAATAAACAAATGAGGTGTTTTTGTTTTTTTAAAGATTAGAGGCTCGAAAGATGGCTTAGTCATTAAGATCATTTGCCGCTCTTGCAGAGGACCCTGGTTTGGTTCCAAATTCCCCTTGGTGGGTCAGAACTATCTGTAACTCCAATTCCAGGGGATCAGACTTCCCTGGCCTCCAAAGGCAGTGGACACACGTGTGGTTCACAAGCGTACACGCAGACACAAAACCTATCCACATAAGAGAGAAATAAATAACTCTTGGAAATACTTGTTTAAAAGTAAGAAAGAGAATTGTTTGAAGAATCATCTCCCTCTCTACAAAAGCCTGCTGAAGCCAGGAGACAGCCATGGTTGCCATAGTTCGTGGTGCCCAGCAGAGGGCACCAGACACTAGCAGCATTGCATACAAAGCAGTCAGTCCTCTTTAGGCAGGAGGTATGCACGGAAGGAGGGTTGGAGACCACAAAGCCCAACTGTGGCCTGGCTGTTTATAGCTGCCTTGCTGATAGATAAATGAGAAACTTCCCAAGCTTTAGCCCATTTAGGTCTGTAAGCCCCCAGGCACAGAACTACCTAGATCCAGGTATTTTTAGTACTTGGCCCATCTGCTGATGCTTCTCGTGTGTCTGGAAACAGCTCCTGTTCTCTTAATCTTTGTGCAGATGCTTCTGATGAGCAGAATTCACAGTCTTCAGTGGAAAACTCAATGAACAGCTCAGAAAAAGCGGAACGGCAGCCATCTGCAGAGTCGGGGTTGGCAGCAGACACTTCAGCAGTCTCTCAGGTACCTGCAGCCAGCCCTTGGTGGGGCAGGGTTAGGGTTCTCCATGGTCTATTGAAAGCCCTTCTGCTTCACTGTCGGACAGCTGGAACACTGTTTGTTCATTGAGCAGCAGCTGAAAGTGTCAGCCTCTGTCGCCAGAGCCACTGTGAGGGGGGAACATGAGGTCTTGCTTTAAGAAGCCTCTGGGGTAGAGGGTGTTCACTCTATCATTCCAACCACAGCTTGGTGATATTATTTGGGTCCATGAAAGTATCTCCTCTTTCTAGTGACTCCACATCCTTCAAGGTTAAGGAAGACTCGACCTCAGAAACCTGAAGGCCAGATTATTCTTTGGAATTTTTGCTTCTGATCCAGGCCCTGCTCAGACCCCTTCTGTGTTGTAACTGAGCATCAACATCTTTCTTGGATTGTTCAGTGCAAACACAAGGCCTAGAGAGCAGGAGACAGATGTGATGGAGTCTAGCCCAGGTTCAAATCCAGCTCCAATCCACTGGCTATGGAGGCCCAAGCCAGTAATCTCAGTAGGAGAATCACAAGTTCAAAGCTAGGCTGGGAGACTTAATGAGAGTCCATTTGTTTCTGTCTGGCCTGCCCTGTGTCCTTACTACCTGGAATAAGACCAGATCTTTAGGAGGTACTTTACTAACCATGATGAAGAGGTGCTACTGTAGGTGTAACAAGGGCACTGGACCTGGAGAGAAGATTGTCTCAAATATAACAGGATGTGTAGGAAGGGGTTGGGGCTCAGTGACAGAGCACCTGCTGATCGTGTGTGGCGCCTCAGATGCTCTCCACAGCTGTATTAGCACCTGGGCGTCTGCCATTGCAGAGCCTCCATCTGTCACACTGCCAGTGAAGCGTACATGAGGAAATATGAATAAGATATCCAGCCAGAGCCTAGTGTAGACACACAGGTATCATCTGCCAGGTCTACTGTGGTGTGTTGATATAAGAAGGGCTGGAGAGATGCTCAGTGGTTAAGAGTACTTCCTGCTTGCAGAGGACTCACATAGGCACTCACAGGCACTCACAATCATCTGTAACTCCAATTCTGAGAGGTCTGGTGCACTTACATACATATATTCATATGCATAGAATAAGTAAACTTCTGAAAATAAAAATTTTAAAGATGTTAGATACAAGAGAAGCATGGGCTGGGTGTAATTCAGTGGCTGAGCACTTGCTTAACATGTACCATCATTAAAAAGGGAAAGAAAAAGGTTCATAGTCTACTCCCTCTGGGGTCAGAAAGACCCTTTTTGCTGGCCTGGGTCTCAAATGTCTTTCTCTTCCCCATTCCTCCTGAGAGCCCAGAGACTTGCCTCTTCCCTGTCTTGATGTGGAACAGCTCAAGCTAACCAACCCCTACTAGATCCTCAGCCCAGCTTCTTTGGACAGGAACCAGCAGCCCGGGAGCACCTTTGCCATTTTACCTCTTACATGTGTCTCCCTTTAAAAAGCAAACAGGAGAAGCCAGGTGTGATGGCACACGCCTTCGATCCCAGCATGCGGGAGGCAGAAGCAGTCCTGGTGACTTGAGTTTTTAAGGCTGGTCCAATCTAGATGTTGAGTTTCCAGCCAACTAGGCTGCCTAGTGATGTCCTTTCTCAAGGAAGGGGGAGGGTAGAGGAGGTAAAATGACTCCATTGATAAAGGTACTTGCACCAGGCCATATGACCTAAGTTTGAGATTTAGGACCCACATAGTGGAAAGAGAAAAATGACTCCCCTCAAGCTGTCCTCTGACCTCCACACATATGTGGTATATGAATATATATCCATGAGCATACACACAATACATATAAAGAATGAGTGTTTCAGGGGAGGGCACATGCCTTAGGAGGATCTCTGAGTTCAAGACCAGCCACTGCTACACAGAGAAAACATAAAAATCAAGAAAGAATGAATGTAATAAATCGTTAAATTCCAAAGACTAGTGAGGAAGAGAGCTGGCTTTCCTGATGCCAGGTCCTGCCCAGAGCCCTGGGAGAAAGCTCACTCAGCCTTCTCTTTAGTTCTGATGCCCAAGCTGGCGCCTCCTAATCACAGCTAACACAGCATGTGCTCCAGACCAAGCTCTATTTCAGGGCGGCTCAGGCAGAGAAATTTGATGGACCCAGGACACTGAGTCTCTGTCTTGAGGGATGGCAGGTTGCTGTGAAGAAGCATGAGTCGGGTGACTCGGGCCCTCTTTAGGTTGAGAGGAGTCTCCTTGCCTGAAGTTTGAGACCCATGAGCCCAGACAGAAGACAGACTTCACAGGGTAAGGTGGCTGGAAAGAGGAAGTTGTAGGATATTGTCCAGGCACAGGCTTTATTTCATGTCTGTGCCTGGACAAAGACACCACATAGGCCAGGGAGCCGCAGTTACATGGATACTGTCTGGAGTTTGTTCTTAGGTGGTGGTTGAGAAATGAGAGGCCAGAGGTGACTGCCAGTGAATAGGTAACCTTTAGGGTTGTCATGAGATGTCTTAGGAATTCAGTGACAAGAACAGACCACTTTCCCCAAAATATTGTTCATGTACCCATTCAGCAAACGCTGAACATTTGCACCAAGCCAGGTGCTATAGCCTGAGGGACAGCAGTCCACATGGCAGGGTAGCTCTGGCTCTTTTGGGAAGCCACATTAGAGGTAGAGATGGGGTTACCAAACGGAACTTTATGCTCTGGTACTTACATCAACAATGAATTACAGACAAGAAGACTAGTCATGAGGAAAACGTGATCTAGGCCATGTGTAGTCAAAGGCCAAGGACTAAAAATCCAAAGGGAACAGCCTGTGTGATGGTTCAGAGTGACTGGTCATTGAGGAGGTGGGTTTCACTCACTCTCCAAAACATTTGGATTTAATGTTCGCCATGTGTCTAGAACGTCGTGTTCCTCCCTCCCCCCACATAGTGCTCACGAGGTGTCGGAACCATGTAGTTCACTCTCAGTTCCCTCTGGAGCCAGCCTGCTGTCCCACCTGTGTCCTAACATCCCTCCCTACTAATACTGACCCCAGTCACTTCTCTTCTTACCCCAAAGGATTTGGAAGGAGTGCCGCCCTCCAAAAAGATGAAGCTGGAGTGCTCACAACAGAACTCTGAAGAGATGTAGATGCCCGGCGGAACCCTTTGGTCCATGTTTCATGGCAAGTACATCAGCAGGCTTAATTCTAGAACGTTGCCCAAGAGATTCCTCTTGGGTGTGAACAGAACTAACGTTTCAAGTTTACTAAGTGCAAATCCAAGAAAAACCTAGAGCGGCGGAACTTCTCAGACACTGACGATCTCTGCTGTGAAGTGAAACACTCGAACCTTCAAGTGACTGTCCTTGGGGAGGTGGGTCGACAGCTCAGGAGTGTCTGAACACTGTCTCGGAAGCCAAGATACATTTGTGTTGCTGCTGTATCCCCCCCTGCCCCCATGTCTCTATTTAATGATATAAGCTATTTGAGGGTGGTACCAATCAGGAATTTGCTTTTCATAGGGGCTTTTTCACTCTGCAATCGATTCCTTCCGCTTTCTTTTTCTGTGCCTTGTACCCTAGAGGTTACCTCTGGCATGCTTCCTGGTTTTTGCATCTCTCCTGGCAAAGTGCTCATTCATTCTGGTTGGTTGCTGCCCCTCCTCACTGTCTCTCTCCTTCCTGCCCCGAGACTGCTTTAGAGTAGGCAGGGCAGATCGGAGGGAGATCAGGCACCTTTCAGTGGCTCTTGGTTCAGGTGGGCGGTGTTTGGGCACACCCTGCACCCTACACGATGTCAGCCCCAATTTCCAGGGCCCCTGGGGCTATAAGTGTCAGCCTCTTTTCCTAAGGGCTGGCCTCCTTGGTTCAGGACTTGCCCTCGCCTCCTGGAGCCATGGAGGCTAGGGGTTTGCAAGCCACACTAGCCCAGATTGACATGCAAGCCTTTAGATTCTTCTGGCACTTGTACCCTATACCCTTCACCCTAGCCACCACCGGCACTGCTTTCTCCCAGCCCTAAGGATAAAATGACTGACTGTGAGCTTGTCTCCTTAGGATAGTACAGGGCTGAGGAGGTTGGGAGCAGGCGGCGGGAATAGCTGGTGCTGAACTCTTCCACGGGACGTTGCTTGGATTTCAAATCCATGGAAACCTGCTGCCCTCTGTCTCTGTCCCTTATCCCCCACCCCCACCCCAAATCCCAGGCACAATGCTCCTGGTATCATGTCTTGACTCTCAGAGGCAACAGGTGGATGGAGTCTCATTCCCACTGGGGAGCGGACCTTAATGATTGGGCCTCAAAGGCCAGAAGCAAGGCACCGAGGAACTGGGAAGATTTGCACACACCCCCAGAAAGGGGCCACGGAGGCTCCCCCTTGCCCTCAATTGCACCGAGACAGCTTTCTCTCACTCAGTGGAGGACCCCCCCCCCCCCCTCAATGAACTGCCCAATTGTTGAGTTCTGAGGCCTGGTTTGCTCTTAACTCCTCCTTGGACCCCTCGGACCTTAAAGCTTCCCTATGCTTTCTTACTGCACTGGAGTTCTGACTCCCTATGAGTTGTATGTTTGGGGGGGAGCGGGGTGTTTTGTTTTTGTTTTGTTTGCTAATTGGTGCATATTAAGGTACCACCTTTTGATGTGTGGATCTTTCTCCCAACCACCACGAGAAATGTCTGCCAGGCTCCATTTTCTAAGTTTCTGAGAGGATGCTCCTTTTTCTTTTTCTGTTTTCAAGGGAGCTGTCTTTCCTACACTTCACGAAGAATCAAAATGTTCCTGAATTTTAAATACCTCATGCAAAAGTATCTCCTGAAATAAGGGAAAAAAAAGAAACTTTGAAAATCTTAATGTTGAAGTTAGCAATGCTAAAAATGTTTCTGTCTTAAAAAAAAAAATTCTTGTACTTAGCAATTTTGCCCCTCAGGCGGTCAGTATGAAGAACTGTGATCTGTCTTTGCTGGAAAGCAACCAGATAGACGGATGACCTTCAACACATCTCAAGGTCAAGGCGGCTTTACCTCCAGAATCTAGAGTTAGGGCAACAGTTTTCTTTACAGCCAAACTCCATTTTGGTGAAAGATGAATTTGGATATTTATTTCTTTTCCTGGGAAATGAGAGGTTACAACATAATACAGCTGAAGGAGAACCCAACACAGGCATCCATGGAGCCAGCAGGACGGCCAGAGCCACTGTGCGCCTCTGTGCACTGCAGCCTCTCGGGACAGTCTAGAGGAGTTGACGCAGTCGGGGATGAAGTCAACGATGAGGTCCACGGTACCGAGCCTGTCATTAGTTTTTCTCAGAAGTGCCTGAAGGTAGGAATGGGCCGTTGATGGGGACCATTCGGATGCCCCCCCCCCCCCCAGACGGCCACGCCAGGCAAAGAGCCAGCAGCCCTGCACTCCACGCTGGCTTCAACGCGGAGCGGTCAGACTGCAAAATCCAATGTGCTTCCTTCCCGCCATGGTCCTCTCTCTGGAGCCGATGGTCCCCATTCCTGAACCCCTCGCCCTGATCCCCACCACAGAATCTAAGACCTTCCATCTGGCCGAGCCAGGGGCTGGGGATCCCAAGCAAATGCCTTCCGTGGACATCAGGCCCCTTGGCCTAAAGGGCTCCCAGGGCAAACTTCCCCCAAAACTTGAAGGTGGGGGAATGGCGGCTACACATTCCACAAAGTGCTGGCACTTACACCCACAACCGGAAGGCTATTGACCGATTCTCAGAGGGTGGTGACTGCCCTTCATCAGATGGTGTCATGGTTTGGAATGTTAATTATTGCCGAGGACCTGGTTAGAGTTATAAAGACCTTTTTTTTTTCACTGTTACCTTTTTTTCTCTTACAATTTTTTTTTGGAGTGTTGTACAGCAGTATAATTTTTCACTTATTTATTCCATCAGTAGGATATTGTTTGTACAGTGTACAATGGTTTCATTTCAGAAAATAAAAATAATTCAGATCATGAGTTCAGTGGTTTAATCCATTGTAACAAAGAATAAAATCAGGTGGATGAAGAGGATGACCTCCCCAGCTTCTCTGGCTTCTGCACGAGTCTGGAAAGTTCCTTTTAGGAGACTCTGCTGCTGACCAGAGTTATGCTGGTTGCCATTATTAAACACCAGGTGGGTGTCAGACAGCCACTAGACACTCCTTTTTGTGGGTGGATGTTGTCAATCACCTCATAGACCAGAATCAACAATGAGATTGTATTGTTCAGCTTATGCAGCCAGATAGGGCTCCAGTCTAAAAGCTGTACCTGGGAGTTGTGGTGTAGACCTTAATCCCAGCAGTTGGCAGGATGAGGCAGAAGGATTGCTGAGACCTGGCTTGCTTAACAAATAGCAGGCTAGCCGGGCTCCATAGCAAGACCCTGTCCTTTGGGTTCAATCCTCAGTACCAAGTCAAGCAGTCCCAGCATTTGGAAGGTGGGCAGGAGGGTTTAGAAGCTCAAGGATTTCCTAGCTACATAGCAAGTTCCAGGTGAGCCTGGGCTCCATGACCCAGAAGAGAAAAAAAATTCTCTCCTTCACGATGGCGATTCTGGTAGGCAAATAGGAGGAGGGTGAGGAGGAAGGATCAAGGATTGAGCCAGTTTGGACTGTCCTCTTTAAAGGGGGCTGGAGAGCTCTTGCAGCAGTGAGCATCTGTGAACCTTTTGAGACCATGGTTTTGTTCCTCAGACCCACACAGCAGTGCACAGCCATCAATGACTCCAGTTCCAGGGTATCCAACACACTCTCCTGGCCTCTTCAGGTACCAGGCATGCATGAGATGCACATACAACACTCATACACATAAGTCTAAAAATTTATAAATAAGTAAATAATTATGATGAGAGCCAGCTGGAGGACAAGATGGCCCAGTGGTTCTCACCTTCCGAATGCTGCAACCCTTTCATACAGCTCTTCATGTTGGGGTGACCCCAGACATACAATTATTTTTGTCGTCAGCCAAGTGGCTATGGTGGCAGCAGTACATGCCTTTAATCCCAGCACTTGGGAGACAGGGCAAATAGATTTCTGTGAGTTCAGGCCAGCCTGGTCTACATAGCGAATTCCAAAATAGCTAGGGCTACACAGAGAAAGCCTGTCTTGAAAAAAAAACCAAAATATTGAGTTGTTTGCTCCCCAAATGGTCATGACCCACCCACACATGGAGAACCTCTGACTTAGGGGCTAAAGGCCCTTATCACCAAGCCTAGTGAGTTTGATTCCCAGGCCCCACATGGTAGGAGAGAACTGGCTTCTAAAAGCTGTCCACTGAGTTCCACACATCCACCAAGGCACATGCATGTATGCACACAATAAATATAGTAAAAGGGCCGGAAATATAGCTTGACTTGTAGAGTGCCTGCCTAACATGCTTGAAGCTGGGTTTGAGTCTCAGCACCACATACACAAGAGTGGTGCAGCCCTGTAATTCCAGAGGTAGGACCAGAAATTGAAGGTCATCCTCAGTTAATACTGTGTTTTGAGTCAGCCTGGGCTAAGGACCCCCCTCCCCCATTGAATCTCCAGCATCCAGATACGCTGTTTTCTCTTGGGGGGGGGGTTCTCTCTTTGGTATTTGCATTTTTGTTATGGAGTTCATTTTGTTTTGCTTCAGGTTTTTTTAAGAAAGGGTTCACTCTCCAGCCAGGACTAGCCATGCACTGCTCTCCCTGTTTCTAAGGGTGCTTCGCACCCGAATTGCTTGTTTTTGTTTTAAGGCAGGGTCTTGCTGTGTAGCCTAAATCAGCTTAGAAGCTGTAACCCTCCTGTCTCAGCCTCTAAAGTGTTAGGGTTATATGTCTATATATAGTATGTACCACCATGCCTGCCTCAAAAAAACAAACCAAAAAAACCTCCCCTCCAGATCTGTGTTTCATCACGGAGATTACTGCTGCTTCCTCTGCTGTAAGAGGCTCTGGCCTACAGGAGGAACACAATTGGATCGTAACCTCCTCTTGACTGTAACTGGGCATCTAGTCACTAGTGGTCAGGCCCAAACCAGAACCATCCCGCTTCTTCTCAGCACTCCATCATGGACTTTTCCCTGCCCGTGCAATCTCACTTCTTGAAGCTGAAACTTGGCACTTGTCCCAGGTGGTGAGCGAGCCTAGGACGTTTGTCCAAGAGGTCTGGAAAGACAGTATTTTCTCCTTGTAGCCCCTCCTTCCTGCTCCAGTCCTCTTCATTGAGTACCTGGGTTTTTACCAGAACTGGTCGCTCAGCTGAATCAACTCCCGCTAGAGAAGGCTCAGCTGTACAAAACGCAAACCACCAAATCACAGGACCTTGTTTACTTAATGGGGAAGGAGAGAGAGAGATCCATCCACTGGCACAGCTGATGCACATTCATGTGTTCCCGGCCTGCTCTCTCTCCCTGGATCCAGATTGTTCCCATGCTCACTCTGAGAATCTTGTTCTCTCTCGCTCCCTCCCGTCTGTCTTGGTGGCTCTGGACATCTCTTGACTACATAGAGCTGTTTCCTCTGATGTCTCCCGTCATCCAGGATAAGTCGTGTGGGGAACTGGCATTTCTTGAGCACCACCTGTGAGCAGGGCCTTAGGCAACTGTGACTCACACTTGGCAGAAAAGTGAGCCAGGCACTAAAGATGCCCAGTCTGGGTCAAGGGGATGTGTGTGTTCTGAAGGCAGGGGTCTAGGAGGAACCCCAGAGAGGGGGTTGAGACGCGCACTGTTGACAGGAAGGATTGGCTCTGGGACAGTGTTGCCAGTGAACAGTGTGGGCTGAAAAAGGCTGGCCAGAGGTGGAGACAGGAAAGACAGGAACCGAGGCAATAGGCCACGCATTGTTAAGACGGACGTGTGTATTCCTAGGTGAGCTGAAGACAGCCAATATTGCAGCTAAATAGCAGGGAGAGAGGAGTCAGTGGACTAAAGAAGGCAGACCAAAAATTAAAATATAAAAAGCTCAAGTCCATGGCAAACCAACAGTGTTATGGAGATTAGTGGATGATTTGAGGGTGGACTGGATTTTACAGGCCAAGTTTAACTTCCAAAGCTCACCACACTATTGTGTCCAGTTGCACTTCTCCATGCCTCCACCAGGGGACGCCCTTCAACACCGTCTAATGGTTTGGCTTGTCCAATTGACATAATCCCTCTACACTACAACTATTGTTGAGGAATGGATGCCAGTGTACAGATTGTTAAAGCTACTGGGGCCAACATAAAGTTGAGAGATTGTGAGGTTGAAGTTCACCATCATTTAGGAAAGAGTCCCAGTTGCCTCTCTCAGACCTATTGGTTCTATGAGCCAGTAAATGCCCCAGAAAGGTTAGGCCAGTTTGTGCCTTTCCACGGGTAAGACCTCAACCTCCATCCCAGGGCTCAGAGTGGTGACTCCAGTCTTGACTCCAAGTTCTCTTCGCTGAGTCTACAGGCCAAGACAATGGGGAGAATGTACTTGCAAGTTCCACAGCTGGGGACTAGAAAATAAACTCAGTAGTGTGATCCTAATTTGGACCACAAATACAGCCTCTTCTGGACTCTTCAGCCTTTTGGTGCTGTGTTTGAACTCCCTCAAGCCAGTCTCTTAAGTTTTCTCATTAGTAAAATGGGGAGAATAATAGGCCCTGCTGCTAACTTTTAAGAATTACATCATATATTTATTTGTGTGTGTGGGGGGGCGTGCTTGTGCCATAGCCCGTAAGGAGGGGAGAGGACAGTTTGCTGGGTGACTGACATTGGACTTGCTCAGCTACTGTGCTCCACCCATTGCAAAGCCTGAGGCTGCCCTTGTGAGATGAGTAGAACTTCCAGGAAGCCAGAAGAGATTTCAGGGCTGAGGAAAGAGAGTTTAGCCAGGTCAGATAAGATAATAGTTCCCAGCCCTAAGCACTGGGCTCAGGAAGGCAAACCCTCATAGAGATCCTTAGCAGACAGAGCCCCCTGGAGACCCATTCTTCTAGTACAGCCATCCTGCTGTTCTTCATTTGCTTACCAAAAGGGCCTCCAGGAAGCAAGATGAGGTAGTGATGCCAGGCCTTGGGTGCTGTCTCCCTCTGGGATATCCTTTGGGATACTGGTACCCACAGATGTGATTTCGCTTGAGAACAAGCCTTTCTCTCTCTAGACCTTGGAGGAAATAACAATGTGCTTTGCATCAAGGGACCTCGAGAGGCCCTCACACCCCCCCTCCCCTTGGGACTTCCTTAGTCATGAGCTCATCTGACCTCCTTGCAAAATGACAGTTTAGGATAGGGAATCAGCGGCTCCACTATTTGGCAAGGGAAACTCAGGTCAGGGACACAACTGAACAGGCCTCTATAGGAGCTCAGTGAGGAGACACTGAAACCTAGCATGTTATCTAGAGGCCAGAACTTCAGCTCACCGTCTGTTTTTTGTAAATAAAGTTTTTCTAATGACCATAGCCATACTTGCATACTGCCCCTGGTTGCTTTCACCATACAGTTGTGGAGCTGCAGAGACTCTGACTTCCAATGCTGGAAATAATCCCTGGCCCTTTATAGAAACAAAACCACAGTTTCCTGTAGAAACACTGTGTAGTTGAAAGAATAATAATATACAAGTTGGGGGTTGTGGAATATGCCTATAATCCCAGCAGTGGGGAGGGAGGGGGAGCCAAGCAGAAGAACCAAGAATTCATGGTCATCCTTGCTTACACCAAAAGTTGGAGGCCAGCCTGGCCTATAGGAGATCTTGTCTCAAGAAAAACAACAAAAACAAGGACTTCCTGCTTCCTGTGAGCCCTTGGGCTGAGGTTTGCAGCTGAGTGAAGATCCCTGGCGTGTCGAGAACGTTGTTTCAATGGCTTCCTGAAAAAGAAATGGGTTAAAATGTATCTATAGCTTGTTTTGAAACCTGGTTTCAGGTCACAGTGAAAAGAAAACCCACAGTGGATAAACCTACAACCTCAGCCAGTGAATTCTTCCTGGGCTCTGTCTGCCCCGTCCCACCAGGACTTGAATTAATTCATCCATACTCTTAATTTATTGTGATCAGGGTTCGTAAATTCCTATTAGCTATTTGCATTGAAAATTCAATCGTGTATGACCTGGTGCAGTTAGATTTTACTAGCCAGGCTATCTTTAAAGAAATTTTCTAATCCATTTGGCCATGAAAGAGAGAGAAACAGGCATGAACCTAGAAGGCCAATGGGACAGAAGTATTCAATGTCACTTCACTTGAATGTGTGAAGAAACCCACCGGGAGTGTTACCTACGGATAGTCTTACTCCTTATGGCTCAATGTGAGAACTAAGCTTTAAATTCTAAATCTGGCGGCGGTGACACACACCTTCGATCCCACTACTCAAGAGGCAAAGGGAGGCAGATCTCTTGAGTCTGAGGCCAGAGTGAGTTCCAGAACAGGGCTATACAGAGAAACCCTGTCTTGGAAGAAGAAGACGACAAAAAGGGGGAGTGATGTGGGATGTCTTTCTCTATACTGTGAATATCATTGGTTAATAAAGGGCCTATGGCAGAGCAGCTAAGAAACAAGCAGGAAATCCAGCACAGGGGAAGGAGGATGGAGTCTCGAGAGATGCAATCCAGCCACCCAAGGAGCAATATGTAAAGGAACTCAGGTAAACCATGAACCAGCAAATCAGATTAATAGAAATGGGTTAAGATGCGAGAGCTAGCTAACAATAAGCCTATAGTCGGAACAGTTTTTAATTACTATAAGTCTTTGTATGATTGATTATTTGGGACCAAGCAGGGCTGCATGTCTGAACCTAAGGGCTAGGTTGAAACAGACAGGCAGGAAACCTCTTAGGGGATGGGGAACAGTTTATATATTTTATGAGTGGTTAGAGGGGGAGGGTACATCCAGCCGGCGGCACAGACCTGCAATCCTAGCACATGAGAGATGAAGCCAGGTTGATCAGGAGTTCAAAGACATCTTCTGTTACATAACAAGTTGGAGGTCAGCCTCAGATACATAAAACCCTGTTTGAAAAGAAAAGAATTCTTTTATGTGTCTTTGTCTGTTTCTATGTATGTGTACTACGTGTGTGCCTGGTGCCTACAGAGGCCAGAAGAGGGCTTAGATGCCCTGGGACTGAAGTTATAGGCTGTTGTTGGCTGCTTTGTGGATGCTGGGAACAGAACCCAGATGCTCTGTAGAAGAGACAAGTGATGTGGGATGTCTTTCTGTATGCTGTGAATATGCTTTATTTCCATTGGCTACTGAAGAAGCTGGTTTGGCCTATGGCAAGGCATCTTAGAGGCAGGAGGGCGATCTGGGCAGATGAAAGAAGGGAACAAAGCCAGGAGATTTGATCCAGCCACCCAAGAAGCAAGAAGTGAAAGTCCGGTAAGCCACAAACCATGTGGCAAGACAGAGGTTAATAGAAACGGGTGAAGTTATAAGAGCGAGTTGGTAATGAGCCTGAAACATAGGCCTAAGAGTTTGTAATTAATATAAGCCTCTGAGTAATTATGTTATAAATGGCTGTGGGACCTCGGGTGGGAGAAATTAGTCCTGACTGCTGGCCTGGTTGAGACAGAAAAACTTGGGATTACACACATGTGTTCTTAAATGCTGAGCCACCTCTCCAACCCTGGATATACATTTCTAGTGAAGCTAGAAAAAAAATTAACAAGTTCAAGCTCATAGTTATTTATTTCTTCACCGCCTATACTTCTATTTCCCTGTCTGTAAGACTGGAGTGGCAGTTTACATCTCCTGTAATCCAGTTCCCCCAATCCCTCACCCCATGCCTGTCCGAGCCATCTCCCAGAGTTTTGTGTATGTATGTAGACACAGAAAATGAGGACATGGTAAGCTGTGTGAGTTACTGAAGTGAATTCTGCCACCGAATTCTTCCGGATCCTCCAAAAGTTGGTGTTTGCAGAGATGCCGTCTCTCTGGCCAGGGGTGACAACCGAAATGAGGAGATCCCATTTGGCTTAGTGTATCCAACCTGCCTGGGGCCTGGGCTGCCCAGGCACGCGCAGCGGATGCACCGGCCCTGAACTCTTTCTCCGAGTGGGTCCCCAGAGGCGACGGCTGACTTTCAGTTTCCTTGCCTGTTTATTTTTGAAGGGATGCTGCCAGACCACAAGGCCACCTCTGCCCTTTCATGGTTTGCTACGGAGATTTCAGGATGAGAAAGAAGTAAAGACCCAAAAACAAGTCCTCTGCCAGCAAAGAGTTGTTAGAAGCCTGGCTATTAGGTTGCAGGGGTTCATCCAGCAGGTAACTCAATTACAAAGCAGGATCAGAAGGTCCCCTAAAAACCAGGAACCTAAAGAATGCTGATAGTGTTAACAATGATTGTGAACATCTAATACGTGATGCTAAAATAATTGGATATCTGTGTGCAAAAATAACGACCCTGTACTTGTACCTTATCACAAAATTCACCAAAAATAACCCTCAGAAAAGGCCAGAGAGATGGCTCAGTGGTTAAGAGCATGTACTGACTGGCCATAATGGCCCACGCTTTTAATTCTGGCCTTTGGGAGGCAGAAGTAGGTGTAACTCTGTGAGTCTTCACAGCAAGTTCCTGGGAAGCCAGGACTAAATAATGAGACCATATTTTAAACAAACACAGAAAAAGGAGAGAGGGGCTGGAGTCTTAGCTCAGAGATGATTAAGAGCAACAACTGTCCTTGCAGAGGACCCGAGTTCAGTTTCCAGCATTCACATAGCAGCTCACAAACTTCTCTAACTCCAGTTCCAGGGTCTTTGTGGACATACACACTTGTGTGCACATGCACACAGACAAATAACCAAGTAAATCTTTAAAAATAGATAGAAAAAGAAAGACGAGAAGGAAAGAAGGAAGGTTTGTTCCTAAAGGAGGAAAGTGAGGAAAGGCAGTTGAAGCCAGCCAGCTCTGACAGAGTTCAGTCCCCAGACCCCACATGCTGGAAGGAGAGAAGGAACTGACTCCAAGTTGTACCCTGATCTCCATGCAGGTGCCTGGACACTCACACGCCCACACATGCATAAAAATAATGTTTAGAGAGAGAGGAGAGAAGAAAAGAGTTAAATTTTACTAGATGGGGGAACACCAGACCCAAGGGCCACAAAGTGAAATTCCCAGAGGAAGGTGACCAGTCTTCTCCCATGTTCTCAAGTGATCTTTGGAACTGGAGACACCATGGAGAGAAGAAAGCAAGAGACTACCAGGAAGGGGGTGTGGTCGGCAGTCTTCGTTGTTAACCTCCTATAGTTGGAATCTCTGGCTGGCTGTGGTAGAGAAGTTCAGAAGTTTAAGTAAGGGAGAGAGAACCATTCTGAATGTGGGTGAAGCTTTCTCATGGACTGTGAGCCCAGACCGAACATGAGAAAAAGATGAGCTGAGTATCACTCTTTCCTGACTTGAAAGGCAGCATGACCTGTAGTGGGATTTGTCCCGCCTACTGGTTTAATAAAAAGCTGATTGGCCAGAAGGCAGACAGGAAGTGTGGGTGGGGCTACCAGGCTAAGAAAACTCTGGGAACAGGAAGAGTAGAGCAGAGACACCAGGAGAGACATGTTCCGAGATGCCAGCAGAAGCAGAGGAAAGAAGACAGCCGTGCTGCTCTGAGAAAAGGTACCAAGCCATATAGCTAAACAGATTAATGGAAATAGATTGAGATAAGGTGAAAGAGCTAGCAATATGTCTGAGCCATAGGTCAATCAGCATGAAATTAATATAAGTTTCTGTGTGTTTCTGTGGGACTGCGAGTCTACAGGTCTGGACCACAGGCCAGGAACTTTCTATTACAGTGACCCTTCTCATGTTCCACCCACCTCACCCTCCTGCCGTGATGGACTGTGTCCCTTCAAACCATGAGTCCAAATAAACCTTTTTTTTCCCTTTGTTGTTGAGACACTATCTCCCGGGTAATTGGAACACACTATTTTGCCAAGGACAACCTTGAACTCCTAATCCCCCTGTCTCTGCCTCCCAAGTGTTAGAATGGCATGCATGCGCCACCACAATGCCAGGCTTAGGGTCTCTGTAAACCAAGCTGGCATGGAAGTAACTATGTTTCCCAGGCTGGCTACAAATGCATGGTAAGTCCCTAACCTCCTGAGTATTAGAATTACAGACAAATGCTAGGCTGAGTAAATGTTAGTGTGTATTTATTTATTTGTATTGGGGATTAGACCTAGGACTTTGTGTATGTTAGTCAAGGGCTCTCTACCACTGAACCATATTCCCACACCTCTTTTCGTTTATACCCCACATACTTTTTGTGGAATATATGTTTAACTATGCAAAGATGCGTTGCTGTTTTCACCTTGCCTGCCTAAGGCACCTAATTGGTTTAATAAAAAGCTGCACCACCAATAGCAGGGGAAGAGGTGGAGGTGGAACCTGTGGATAGGGAGAGTAAATAGGAGGAGGAATTTAGGCTGACAGAAGAGAAGAAAGGAAAGGGGACTCCTGGGAGATGTCAGGACAGACAGACAGACAAGCAGGAAAGTAGGACATACAGCTTGAAAGGAAGGAAAAAAAGCATCAGGTGAAAACAGAAAATTGTTAAAAGAGCTAGTGGGACAAGCCTAAACTAAGGCTGAGCCTCTATAATTAATAACAAATCTCTGTGTCTTTAGCTGGGAGCAGGTTGAAAGCTCAAAAAAGTCTACCTATAAAGTGGTTTAAATTACCTCCATGTAGTGCATAGGCCTGAGCCACCTCTGTGAGTTTGAAGCTAGTTTGAAGACAGGCTGGCGATGAATGAGTTCTGGGCACTAGAGAGATGGCTTCGTGGTTAAGATCACTGGCTGCTCTTCTAAGGGGCCCAAGTTAAACCCCCAACATTTACATAGCTTACATCTCCTGTAGTCCAGTTCCAGGAGATCTAACATCCTTATACTCATATTTTCAGATGAAACACCAATGCATACAAAATAAACATTGAAAAAAAAAAGTGAGTTCCTGGGCCAGCTTGGGCTACATACCAAAGCTCATCTCAAAAAAAGAAAAAGAGAGAGAAAAAAAAAGAGAGAGCAAGTGTGTTGGCACAAATCCTAGTACTCTGGAGGCAGAGGCAGGTGGATTTCTGTGAGTTTGTGAACAGTCTGCTTTACACAGTAAGTTCTGGACTAGCCAAGACTAAATAGGGAGACCCTGTCTCAAAAACAAAAAAAAAAAAAAAAGAAAGAAAGAAAGCAAAGAAAAAAATGAATTTGTACTGCATCATTCTCATATAAACGGACAGATGGCATGACCGCTCCATGGTATAGTTAAGGGGAAGGTTTTTATTGTAGATATAAGAGAGCGAACAGCCAGAGACATCTGAGTGGGGGTAGGGGAGATAGAGAAACAGAGTGAGAAAGCGGCTTGGAAGGAGAGGTGGAGGGAGACACAAGATAGCAGGAGAGTGATAGCTATGGGAGGGGAAGCCCAGGAGCTGAGTAGAGGGGAAGAGAAGAATTAGGGTACCAGCCCACATATTGAGGGAGCCTAGAGGCCCACTTTGGAATGCTAAGCACCATTTGGGATGCCTTTTGGGGAAATGGTATTTCCTTTTGGATCTGACTATACTACATTTAGAGAGCTACTACAAAGTAGTAATCCCAGCACTCAGGAGTTGGGGGCAAGAGGACCAGAAGTTCAAAGCCAGCCTCCATTATATGAGACTGCCCGCCCAGTCTTTTCAAGATTCATTTCTTTTATGTGTGTGAATGTTTTGTCTGTATGTCTGTCCGTGTACCACATGTATGGCTGGTGACTTTGGAGTTCAGAAGAAGATGTCAGTCTCCTGGAACTAGAGTTACAGATAATTGTGAGCCATTGTGTGGGTGCTGGGAATTGAACCCAGATCCTTTAGAAGAGCAGCCAGTGCTCTTAACCACTGAACCATCTTTCCAACACCAAAACTCTGTCTTGAAAAAACAAAAACAACAACAACAAAATGAGGGGCTGGAGAAACTGCTCAACAGATAAGAAATCTTGGTTGTCATTCCACACTCTGAAAAAGATGGAATCTCGTGGAGAAATTGTCTCTATCAGATTGGCCCGTGGGCATGTCTGTAGGGCGGAGGTCCCAGCCCACTTTGGGAGGCATCATCCCTAGGCAGGCAGGCAGGCCTGGGTTGTTTTAGAAAGAGAGCTAAGCAGGGCAGTGATGGCACACACTTTTAATCCCAAGGCAGGTGGATCTCTGTGAGCTGGAGGCCAGCCTGGTCTACAGAGTGAGATCCAGGACAGCCAAAGCTATACAGAAAAACCCTCTTCCCCACAAACAAACAAACAAACAAATTAATTAATTAATTAATTAATTAATGGTCAGGGGAAACAAGTCAGTGAGATGTGTCTCTCCATTGCCTGTATTTCAGTTCCTACCTTCTGGATCATGCCTCAGTGTCCCTTGATGATGAACCTGAAACCTTTAAGCCAAATAACCCTCCCTCACGTTGCTTTTATTCAGAGCTTTCTAACAACAGAAATTAAGACAGAGAACATGGAGTATCACTGCGATGGATCACATGGCTTTTATGCCTTGGACTATTTTGTGAGAGGAAGATGGAGGATTTGGGAGCTTTAGGTTAAAAAAAAAAAGTCATTGAGTGTTCAGAGGCTAGTGAGCCACTGTGGGAAGTTGGATAATGTTGACAGAAATGGAGGCCTGGCCTGTAATGTTTCAGAGGGAAGCAAAGACAATATCAGAACTGTTCATGTGATATCACAGAATCTGTGAGAGTGAATTTCTTTTTTTTAACCTGGGGCTGAAAAAAAATCAGCTTGTAGTTAATGAGAGAGCAGCTTCACGGAGGTGAGTGAGATTTAGGAAGTATTTCTTCAAGTTCAGATCGCAGAAGCTGACGTCTAGAGGAACCAAGGCTGCATCTCAAACTGGCAGCTGAACTTGGTAACGTGTCAGGATCCCCCAAATGATTACCATCAGAGTGGAAGTTGAAGGGTTATAGAGAGCAGCTGAGGCTTGACACCATGTGACATGGTTAGAGCCTGAAGAGGCCATTGGTGAAGAAAAAGCCTCTGTTTCAGTGGAGACCTCAGGATCCTGTAGGTGACAGGACTGTGAAATGTCTACCAAAGACAATGGCACATATGCTGACGACATGATGGCTCCATGGTGTGGTGGAGGGGAAGGCTGTTATTGTAGATATAGGAAGCCAGAGGCTTCCGGAAGAGTCTGGAGCAGAGAGAAA
This sequence comes from Phyllotis vaccarum, assembly GCA_033318265.1. Taxonomy (NCBI): domain Eukaryota; kingdom Metazoa; phylum Chordata; class Mammalia; order Rodentia; family Cricetidae; genus Phyllotis; species Phyllotis vaccarum. The sequence goes on along the minus strand of JARWLC010000017.1, from coordinate 48,840,719 downwards.
GTAGTAGACTGAACATGGGCAGCAGACAGGACCTAGTCATAAGAGAAGCAGAATCAGAGCATAAAGGGGTGTGGAGAGGTGAAAAGGGGGAGATAGAGAGATGGAGATGAAGAGAGAGAGAGAGGAGAGAGAGAGAGAGAGATCATAGCCCATAGCCCGAATAACAGGGTTATAAGGAAAATGAGTATGAATAGCTTGGGGCAGGGAACTTGAGAGCTGGGGGAGCTCAGGGTATTGGAGGAGAAAGCTAAGGATGCTGGCGTGGACGATGAAATGTGTAACAGGCACTTGTGATACCCAGGGGGCCAGGAGGTCAGTCAGAATGTACATCAGTGTGTGCTAATAGGCACCACAGATACTATTTGTACTTTCAGCCAGTGATAAGGGAAGTGGTTGCTTTTGGTAGAGGGGAACTAGCTTCACAAGTTCCTGAGGAAGAGTGGCTTTTGTCTAGTCCCTGGAATTTGGGAAGATAGAGTTTCCTTTGGACTTGACACCATGGAGCCAGCCTGTGCCTATGAGACACACCATGGGCGCTGAGAATGCAGAGCCAGAGAGCTGGGATTTCCCAAGCTTCTTGGAGCCTTGAAGATCATGAATCCCAAATGTCAGACATTGAAATTATACTGTTTTATGCTTGCTTTGATATGATTGTCAATGTGCCCTTGTTCTTGTCTATTGGAATAAGAAAATATTTAGCATTTTCTAAAAACAGTAGTCTCCAGCTTGGAGACTTTGGACTTACAAAGAAACTTCGAACTTTTAAGTTACTAAACTATTTTTCTTTTTAAAGATTTCATTATGTTTACAGTGTTCTGCCTGCATGTGTGCCAGAAGAGGCACCAGATCTTATTGTAGAGGGTTGTGAGCCACCAAGTGGTTGCTGGGAATTGCTCCAGACCTCAGTACCATCTCTCCAGCCCAAATTCCTAAACTTTTTTTAAAAGTGTGACTTTTAAGGTTGTACTGTGTACATATGATCTTTGGGACAAGATAAGAAAAGTGATGGTTTTTTTTAATGTTGTTTGTTTTAATTTTTATTTATTTATTTTGAGACACTGGCCTACAAAGGTCATGATTTAACAGTCTCACATATCAAACTGACAAGTGGTGACTTCATGTTGACCTGGGAAGAGAGAAACTCAACTGAAAAATTAGCTCCCTCAGACTGGCCTTTCTTTTTCTTTCATTTTCTTTCTTTTTTGAATTTTTTTTTTTTTTTTTTTTTGCCAGGCTCCATATCACACACATCTTTAATCCCAGCACTTGGGAAGCAAAGGCAGGTGATCTCTGTGGGTTGAAAGCCAGCCATCTCTACATAGTGAATTCTAGGCTGTGTTACAAACAAGCACAAAGCAAAACCCCCCAACCTTTATTTTATTTATTCTTAGTGTGTGTTCACCTAAAGGTGGGCACGTACGTACGCCACAATGTGCATTCGGAGGTCAATTTGTTCCTTTTCTTCCTGGGATCCAGGAATCAAACTCAGCTCTGCAGGCCTGTTAGGCAAGTGCCTCTACCTTTGCTTTTAATTTCCTCCGTTCTCACCCCCCACCTCTTCCGTCTTTTGATAAGGTCTTTTGTACCCAGGCAGGTTTAGAATTCACTGTGTAGCTGAGGCTGCCCGGGAGTGCCTGATCCCCCAACCTCCACTTCCAAAGTGCTGGAGTTACAGAAATAGCTAAGACTATCATCTCGTACCCACAATTATATTTTTATAACATCGTTATAATGTGTAGTGTTCCACTATATAAGTAACTATAACATGTCTAAAACATTCCTGCCTTCTAGACACTGCATTGTTTCTAATCTCACAAGAGCCTTTAGCACAAGAGCAGGACTCTAGCAGCCCCAACAGGCTATGCTCTGCCACCCGTCCCAGGATGCTAATTAAAGACTATGATGAAAGGCAGAGAGATTTAAATATATGTAATCACGCTGTAAGGAACTTCAGTGACCCCTGAATCAGTTCATGATACTTAATATAAGCTTAACTTTTTTCTTTTTTTAAAGCTGAGCAGTGGTTATACACCTTTAATATCAGTACTTAGGAGTCAGAGGTAGGGACATCTCTGAGTTCAAGGACAGTCTGGTCTACAGAGTGAGCTCCAGAACAGCCAGAGCTACACAGAGAAACCCTGTCTCAGGGGGAAGAAAAAGAAAGAGAGAGAGAGAGAGAGAGAGAGAGAGAGAGAGAGAGAGAGAGAGAGAGAGAGAAGGAAAGAAAGAAAGAAAGAAAGAGAAAAAAGATTTATTGTTTATTTTTGTGTGTATGAATGTTTTGCCTACATGTGTGCGTGTGAAGCGTCATATGCATACCTGGCACCTGAGGAGGACAGAAGAAGCATTGAATCCACTGGAGCTGCAGTTAGGCGTGGCCATGAGCCACTGTGTAGGGGCTGGGAATCAAACCCAGGCCCTCTGCAAGACAAGTACTCTAAACTGCCGAGCCATCCCTATAGCCCTTAAATGAACTTCACATACAGTATTTGGAGGAGGGGACAAAGATCTACCCAATTAAATAGTGCCACTAGAGTTGCAGCTTGAGCATTGTCTCAGTTCAGTTTCTGTCAGGGGTTCTGAAGAGGCTATTACAACTGCCATCACCCATGGGGCCAATAAGAAGACCTGCTCCCAGGTGTAGCCTCCCCGTCCGAGACTAGGTGGATGTTTTAGAGTGTATACAGGAGAAGATGCTGTCACTGAACTTTGTTCTGGAACCTGAGGTGACTACCACTTAGGGAAATAACTTGCTTTTGTGTCTTTTGTTTTGTAGAGAGGTGAGGAAGGTTAGGGAGGCACCCCTAGGATGCTTAATGTACCTCTGCAAAGTCAAGTGGTCACAGAATGGAAGCAGAGATGCTAGGCTTTTATTTGGTTCTCATGTCATGGGCCAAAGTGAGGAGTTGACCCCCCCCCCAATCAGCTTGTAAATGCTGGTGACTTGCACCTACATCCAAAGCTTTCTCCTTATTTTTAATTATATGTATGTGTGTTGATATGTGGGTATTGCACATGAGTACAGGTGCCTGTGGATTTATGTAAGAAGTTATTCTTAGAAATGTTAAAACATGCAAGCAAACTAACAAGGCTCATAGCTAGCTCCCATCTGCTAAGAAGGCTGAGGCAGGGGATCATCTGTAGCCAGTAGTTCAAGACTAGCTTGGTGCACTGGCTAGTTTTATGTCAGCTTGACACCAGCTAAGAGTCATTTTGGAAGAGAGAATCTCAGCTGTGAAAATGCTCCTATTAGCCTGTGGTGCATTTTCTTGATTGATGAATGATGTGGGAGGGTCCAGCTCACTGTGAGTGGTACCAGCTCTGGGTGGGTGGTCCTGCATGCTATACAAAAGTAGGCTGAGCAATGGAGGAGAGTCAGCCAGTAAACGGTACTTCTCCATGAAGTCTGCATGAACTCCTGCCTCCAGGTTCCTGTCTTGAGTTTCTGCCCTGACTTCCCTAAGTGATGGACTGTGCTGTGGAAGTGTAAGCTGAAGTAAATTCTTTCCTCCTCAAGTTTATTTTGGTCACCGTGTTTATCACAGCTGTAGACAACTTGAGAGCCCTGGGCAATAGAGAAAACATTGTATCCTTTATTTATTGAGATACGGTCTCACTATGTAGTTCTGGCTGTCATATGTAGACCTGGCTAGCTTCGAACTCCTGGAGATCTGCCTGCCTCTGCTTTTCAAGTGCTGGAATTAAAGGCATACACTACTATACCTGGCACCTAGGCTAGTCTTGCAAGCTTGCCTCAGTCTTCCTGGTAGCTAGGGGACTACCTGTGCCAACCGTAACCCCCACTGCTGTTTTCTGATTTTTGCCATTTCTCTTCCTTCCTTCCTTCCCTCCCTCCCTCCCTCCTTCCCTCCCTCCCTTTCTTTCTTTCTTTCTGTCTCTGTCTCTGTCTCTGTCTCTGTCTCTCTCTCTCTCTCTCTCTCTCTCTCTCTTTCTTATGTTTGTTTATGTGAGGGCTCTGTCTGTTCGAGTGCCTGCAGGCCAGAAAAGGACATTGGATCCTGTTATATAAGGTTGTGAGACACCACCATGTGGGTGCTGGGAATTGAATTCAGAACCTCTGTAAGAACAACCTTAACCACTCTTAACCACTGAACCATCTCCCCAGCCCCCAAATTTTATGCATATGGATGTTTATTGTTTGCCTTTTTTGTTGTTTTTTTGAGACAGGGTTTCTCTGTGTAGCGCTGGCTGTTCTGGAACCCACTCTGTAGACCAGGCTGGCCTCAAACTCACATGGATCCACATGTCTCTGCCTCCCAAGTGCTGGCACTAAAGGTGTGAGCCACCATGATTTGATTTTTTACTCTTTTAAATATAATTTAATACATAAGTACTGCATTTACATCACCTGTACCCCACTCTCTTCCCCTCCAACTCCTCTGTTTTCTCACTCTTCCTGAAATAGGGCCCCTTCTTTAATTCTTATTTTTAAACATGCAGGCACACACATGCATATATAAATATGGCCCGCCGGTCCATTTAGTGTTGCTCTGTGTATTTAGTGGTGACTGTCTGGATAGCCTACCTATCTTCTCCCTGGAGAAGACTGATTCTTCCTCTCTGAGAAACCATTCGTTGCCTGTAACTGTACATTTCAGAGAGGGGCCTTGTGATGATTCCCTCATTCATGTTGGGATGTCAGCTGGTGCTGCCATTATATAGGCCTTGTTTAGGCCTTGGGGTTAGCGTCCCTGTCATATACAGAATCCATCCTGTTTCTCTCCTTCCTATAATCTCCCAGCTTCCACTTTTAAAAAGGTGGATATCTCCATATATAGTCCTGGCTGGCCTGGAACTCCCTTTATAGACCAGGTTGGTCCTGAATTTGGATTGATCCTCTCGAGCACTAGGATTACTGGCCCTATTCTTTATTTAATTTTTTTTTTTTTACAGGAGGCAGAGGCAGGAGGATCTTGGAGTTCAAGGCCAGCCTTGACTACATAAGGACTACATAGAGACTCTGTCTCAATTTTTTTTTTTAAACATTTATTTATTGTGGGAGGCACAGATGCCACAGCATGGAGGTCTAAGGGCAGTGTGCTGGACTCTTTTTGTATTATGTGGGGGGTCCAGCATAGAGGGGACAGAGCAAGCTCTGCATCAGACTTGGCAGCAAGTGCCTTTACCATTTCTCTGGACTTCTTTAACAATTTTTTTCTTTCTTTTTTCTTTCCTTTTTTTCTTTTTCTTAAGACAGGGTTTCATGTAGTCCAAGCTAACCCAGGGTTTCGGGAACTTCTAATCCTCCTGCCTGCCTCTGCTTCCCTCTTGTTGGGATTGCAGGCGTGCGCATGCGTTACCATGACTGGCTCATTGCTATTTTTAGGTTGATACAACTTTCGGAGGCATAGGAATTGCAGTGAAGAAAGCTCAGAACTTCCCCCTTTGGAATCTGGTTTCTGCGCCAAACTTGAAAACAATAGCGACAGTATGTCGATTTGTAGCTGAAGCCCCTGGGTCTGGAGGCAGACAACTGGGCAGCCACAGCTACCCCTTAAAAGCAATGGTGCCCAGAGGACAAGTCTTAACCCGTGAGTGTCAGTTTCCGCCCCTAAGGAGGTGAAGACTCCACGAGCTGGTCTTGTTGGAACCTTAGGAACATCCCTTAGGGTCCCGGCGACTCGCTCTTCGCATCAACAAAATGGGAACGGTAGTCTTAACGCCTCACAAAATCAAGAAGGCTTTTGAGGACTCAGTTCCGGGTATGAGGGAGAAAGCAGGCCAGTGAGGGTAAGGAGCCCCACCCCTACCCACCACGTGGAGTGCCCTCCTCGCCCGCAGTGAGGCCTCAGGGCGATTCCCGAGCTCCGGGCGTGGCGGAGGCGGGGCAGGGGCTGGGGCCTGACTTATGGCAGAGAGATCCAATACCTCCCTGGGCCCAGACACTGGGAGGGGCGAGGCCTGGCTTTCTCGTCCCTCTGCTCCCTGGCCAGCCCGAAGGGGAAAAGAGGACAGCCAGGGGCTGGGCCTGGGGGCGTGGCCTCCAGCTTTTTTTTTTTTTTTTTTGTCCGCCTAGATAAGAAAAGGTTGTCCTGCGCCTTTAAGAGGTAGATGCTGGCATCCGATTGGCTGAGACGAGCTGTGACATCACGAAGAGGCCGGCGCCCTCCCCCTCGGGCCGCGCGTTCCGGGGCAGTCTGTGCGAGGGCCGGGCCCGGCCGGCTGCCCCTAAGTCCCCTCGTCCTCTTCCCTCCACGTCGTCCCGGCTCCCGGGGGATGCCCCGGATCAGGTTCTCTTCATGGCTGCCGACGTTTTCATGTGTTCGCCGCGTCGGCCCCGCAGTCGGGGCCGCTCCGTGCTGCTCAAGCCTCAGGTGCCGGAGGACGACGACGACTCGGACACCGACGAGCCGTCTCCGCCGCCCCCCTCCGGTGTGGCCACCCGGGCCCACGCGAGCACCGCACTGCTGCCGCCCCGGGCCGGACCGGGCCGCGAGGAACCTCCGCGCCGACAGCAGATCATCCACAGCGGCCACTTCATGGTGTCCTCTCCTCACCGCGAGCACCCGCCCAAGAAGGGCTATGATTTCGACACGGTCAACAAGCAGACGTGCCAGACCTATAGTTTCGGCAAGACCAGCTCCTGCCATCTGTCCATTGATGCTTCGCTCACCAAGCTCTTCGAGTGCATGACCCTGGCCTACAGGTAGAGACCCGGTGACACCCCCCCCCCGATCTGGCCGAGCCCCCCCTTCTTCACTCCAGCTTCTCTTTGACAAAAACATCGTGACCAGTTTGGCTTCACGTTGTCCCTTTGGGGGATGCTTCTAGGGGTATTTGTGGGTCTGGGGTCTCCACGGTTGGGAGAGACGCCAGAGTTCTGGCCTGTAGTCGTCCTGTCAGCAGTGCATGGGTTCTTCCGGCTTCGTGTTCTCCATCCAACCCCACAACCCCACCCCCGTGCCCGTGGGTCCGGTTTTGGACAAGATTTAGGTTGCAGTTAGTTTACGTGTTGTTTTACCTGGCACTGTGGACCCCGTCTCTCTACTGCTTTGTTACCAACACCACCCAATGGTTAAGATTACCTGTCCAGGGTGTCTAGGGCGCTGGCTGCACTAAATGATTGTGTAACGCCTTGGAACCTATTTCCTCGTTTATAAAGACGGGGTGACAGTGGTATGGACCTCCAGAGGGCTGTTCCAGAGATGGAGTGAGATAGGTGGAGTGTCTATCAGGCACTCCTTAAGTGTTAGTGACTTTTTCCAATTGTCCATGCGGCTGTAACTGGGTTCTTCCACATCTCATGACCTGGGAAGTTCTGAGGCAAGGTTCCTTGCTGTACTTAGAAGGACTTGTGGAGTCCCAACTGCGGGGGAGCAGTCTAAGTCTCTGACAAGTTGGAAGGCTTTTCTTTTTGTTTTCTTTCTGAGCCAGGATCTCATGTAGCCTCTCCAACTTGGTTTTGTAGCAGAGGCTGGCCTTGAACTCCTGACCTTCCTGCCTCCACTTCCCAGGTTCTAGGATCACAAGCATATGCCTCTCATGCCCAGGTCTAGCTACAGGGTTTTCTGGTTGGCTCTAAAATGATGTATGTGTGAAATGTCAGTTTGTAAGGCTGACATCCAGACACTGCCCTGAAATGGGGATTCAGCTTTGGACAGAGATCTTTCAGAGTCACAGAAATGCCTTTCCCTGGAGGGTTAACCTTTCTTTCCACCCTCTCATGCTTCCCTAGGGTGTCTGTTAGGCATTCACTTGAGGTAGTTCTTCTCCTTCAGCCACAGGCCTTCTTGGAACTCCTGCTAGTGGTGAAGCTGCCCAGTGTGTAATAGTGTCTGTTGAGACCCTTGCTGTTTGGGCTGCTTGCTTCAGCAATTGTAGTAGCTCTGGCTTTGTGGAATCCTGTGCAGCTGGCAGCAGAGGAAAAGGTTCCCAGGTGGTTCCAGAGACGGTGGAAGGAAGAACAGGACTGTTCCTAGTCTTTTTTTATCTCTAGACCTGGGTATCCAGGAACCCACTATATAACCGAGATTGGCCACAACCTTGCTGTAAGCCAAGGCTGGGATTACAGGCATGTGCTGCCATGCCAGCCCTGTTTTGGTTTTGTTTTTAAATTAATTTTTTAAAGTTAGCCTGCATAACAGTAGGTTTAGTATGACATTTTCATAAATAAGTGTCGCACTTTATGGTTTTTATTATTGTTTTGATTTTTGAGATCGATCATATTTCCAGAGGCTAGCCTTAAATGCGTGGGTTCTTCCCCCCACCCCTTGTTCTCCTTCCCTCTCTCTCAGAGGTAGATAATGAGCCCTGATAAATCTAAATTAAAAGCATTACTCAATTGCCTGGAGTTAAAGTAGTAGATAGTTGGCTCTGGATGGCATTTTCCCCTCCGGAATAAATGATTAGTCAACTTATTCCTTTGTCGTTTCTGAAATGCACCCCCACCCCTGTTTCCTCTTGGTGAGGTTTCCCTGATGCCTTATTCCTGTAGCCTAGCTCTTCCTTCTACCGTCCTTATATGGCACATTGGTAAGTCTTTGCTCTGATTCTTAGATCTTGCCAGTATGAGCTGGCACTGAGCCTGTGAAGACATTCTGTTTTTAAACAGATGACAGTGGCGTTGCAGCCTTGTGCACCCTGCAGTCTCCTATGTTGAGCACTTATATTGGAATCAGACTCAATTAGTTTACAGCACAAGCTATTCTTTGAGAAAGGCCTTTCAAACCAAACCAGAGGCAGAAGACAGGAATGTGTTTATTAAAAGAATGTAATCCTCTTTTTTAACTTTAATATAAACTTCTGCATGTGTAGGGAGAGAAAGCTGCTTGAGCTAGTGGAGGCTGGGATGGAAAGGTCTCAGCAAGCTCTGTCCAAGGAAAAATAAGCCAGTCTCCCTTTGCACTCTGTTTGAATAACCTAAAGGATTATCCAGTAGCACCAGCAGAGTAAGCCCACCTCCCATTTCTTTTAGAAATATTTTGGCACCTGGCCATTACTCAGTTAATTTTCTTGATTGCAAAATAAATGTATTACTAGTTTGGTGCAAGAAGCTTACCTTGCTCTCTGTTAACTCCAGCCTCGTGGGCTCACTTGCTTTTGTTTTCATCCTTATGCCCAGTACTAGTCCCCAGGCTTTCCACGGAAGGATCCTGGATGAGCACCTGCTATCAGCTTCCTGTGAAGATGCTCTCTGTGTAAATCTAAGGCTGATGTGGCATTCACTGAGTTTAACTGGCAGTGTGGACATTTGGTACAGGTTTAACTGAGAAACTAGAGAAAGCTGGGTTTCTGAATTCAGCTTACCTGGCATGGCACCAGCTGCTTTCAGAGAAGTGAGCTCCCGGTGGGGGAGGAAAGCAGACCCAGTGCAGAGCTGCTTTGGCTTGCCCTTGTGTAGGGTCAGAGCCTTCACTTGTCCAGGTTTCTTCTGCCTGGTCTGGGAGGGAGACCAGCTGGGTCTTCTGTGTGACTGCTTATGGCCTAATTCTTTCTGACTCCAGCTTCTAGTTAGTTCCATGGGCTCTTGGTTCTACTGCCTAACTGTGGTACACTCTGTGCTTTTTTTTGTTGTTTGTTTGGTTGGTTTCCTGTTAACTGCTGCCTCCCAGCTGTGTCCAGATGAGGCCCAAAAGCTTTTTGGAGGAGGAACCAGGTCCAGGGGAAGTTGTTATTTTTTTAACCAATCCTGAGAAATGGCCTAGGAATCATGAGCAGGACCAAGCAAAAGCTGCTCCCACCCCCCTTTTGGAGATAGACTTGGATTTGCTTTGTAGGTGAGGCTGGCCTGAAACTCACTGAAATCCTCCTGCCTCACCGTCCCTAATTCTGGGATTACAGAGGTAGCTGAACTGTTTGACCAGACTCTGGCAATGAAGTAGGTTTGGGGTTACTGGGGACTGTGAATATTGGTCTGCTTGATAAGTGGGATTCCAATCTCCTCAGGGCTAGCTCTTTAAAAACCCATGTCCTTTCCATATTGGTAAGTATCCCTTGAGGGAAGCGTTTTGATTTGGTTCTAAAACATGTGCTCAATTTCTGGGACATCTTAGAGGGAAAGAAATTGTCTTTCTTCAAGGCAAACTTGTGTGACAGATGAAGGGGAGAGCAGCCTGGCTTACCTTTCCTAAACCATCCTGTCATTGCTCTCGAATGAAGTGGATAAAACGTCCCTGACGGGTGGAAATGAGGATTAACTGATAATGTCTGTGACTGTGTCTGGTATCTGGCAAATTACAGGCAAAGGGAAGTTTATAAAATTGAGTGTAAAGGGTGGACAATGTAGAATTTAAACTCTGTTCTCAGTCAGCTGATAGTTGAGCTAGGCTGGTGGTACATGTCAGTTACAACATATAGAAGACTAAGACAGGAACTTCATGAGTTCAAGGCTAGCCCGGGTGTCCAGGGCAACCCAATCTTCAAACAAACAACACCACCCAGACATCTATCAACACAGAAGTTTCTCATCTACAAACCGAAGAAAACAATGTGTCTAATTGGAGCCTTTCAGTGAAGCTTTCATAGGCCTACCTGACAAATACCACACAGAAGCATTCTTGATTTGGCTGGCCTTATCCAAGGCCTCTATAGTGGAGCTATACACTTTATAACATAGTTCATGGTTCTTCCTTTTAGCATTTTAAGTACTGACATGCGTGTCCACCCCCCACAGATTCTGAGCACATCCAATGGCTGGTTTTGGTTTCACTTCTCTTTTGATTAACTTTTTGGTGTATATCAGAGGGTAGCAAGTGGTCTTTTGAAGAAAAAATGTTACATTTATTTATTTAGTGTGTATGTTGAGATCAGAGAGCAACTTGTAAGTTTTCTCCATTACAGATCCCAGATATCAAACTCAGATTGTCAGGCGTGGCAGCAAGCCCCTTCTATCTGCAAAGCCGTTTGCTGAGCCTAGATATGGTCTTTTGCGTTTAGGCAGAAGTAGCAGTTTTTTGGCAAGTGGCTATTTAAATGGATATTTGAAGAGACATTTTTCTTTTTACACATTTATTTGTGTGTGTGTGTGTCTGTGTAGGTCAGATAACAACCACTCGAGCTGGATTCTCTCTGTCAGAGGTTTTGTAACTTTCTGAGCCATCTTGCCCAGCCCTTGAGAATTTTAAATTAGGAACGATAAGAGTCTAGGATATGCTTTCAGGATGTAGCCCCCATGTGTATGCTCTGTCCAGGGTGGAAAGCTATGCCAGATTTGAGGAGTAGCCAAGGACTAAAGACTTAGCCCTCCATGTCCTGCAAATTTTTAGGTGTCCGGTAGAGAAATCTTTTCTTTTCTCTTTGAGGCAAGTTTTCATATATACCAGGCTGGCCTTGAACTCATGTATGTAGCTGAGGGGAAAAAAGAACTATCATTTCTTTTTTTTTCTTCTCTGTGTGTGTGGTGTGTGGGTGTACACATGCAAGTGTTTTGTGTACATGTTGATATGTGTGTGTGGCTGCCAGTGCACTTGAATCGTGGTTCATATGTGGAAGTCGGCAGCTTTTGGTGTCTGTCCCTCACCCTTCTGTCTTAAGACAGGTCTTCTTGTTTGCCACTGAATACACCAGGCTAGCTGGCTGTTGAGCTACTGGGGATTTTCCTGTGCCCCTGTAGCAGTACCAGGACCCGCCTCAGAATGCTGAGATTACAGGTTTGTGTTACCTGTTTTTGTTTTGGTTTTTTAATGTGGTACTGGAGATGAAAGCCTGGGCCTTGTGCCTGGAATGTAAGTACTTTACCAACTGAGCTGCAAGTTTCACTAGAGCAGTGGTTCTCAACCTGTGGGTCCTGCATATCAGATATTTATATTAGGTAGCAAATTACAGTTATAAAGGAGCAATGAAATAATTTTATCATGGGGGGGGTCACTACAAGATGAGGAACTGTATTAAAGGGTCACAGCATTAGGACGGGTGAGAAACCCTGCTCTAGAAGAATCCACAGCAGGCTTGGTAACAGGAATCATTTGCAGAAATAGACTTACATTCTGCCCCCATATCATCGATGAGCTGTTTTCTTCTTTCTCTTAGCCTTTAATCATTAGACAGTGTACCTGCTAGTACAGAATGTGTACTGGCGTTGGCTACAGACACAGTAATGTGAAATAGCTCAGAAACCAGGAATGAGGGAACAGACATGGTTAGTCACAGGATAGATGGTAAGGGCTGTGATAACAGTGAAGATTTAAGGGCAGTATTGGGAGGTGTGTTCACACAAGGTCAGTGCGTCTGTTTATAACCAGTGTGTGGATGGCTTTGCTAACGTCAGCTTCAGTGCTTTATCCCTTTTCCCCCGTGTTAATTATCAGAAATCAAATTCTCTTCCCTAAATAGAAGCCTATGTTCCTCTTAGTCCACGACCAAATTTCCATTTTAAATAGTGTCTAATGATGAATTGCCAGCACAGTAGAAGAAGAAAGCCGAGGATGTAACTCATCCTGCATAAATGAGTGGAATGGCGATAGATACCCGTAGACACAGTACTCCTAGGAAATGGAATTCAGGGTCACCTACAGATATATATTGACTTCAGCCTAATTGCCATGAGATCTTGCCTCAAAAACAAATAAATAAATACATTTGGACTTATAAGAATTACATTTGTGTGTATGTATAAATGTACATGTACATGTATGTGTAGGCATGCAAAAGCCAGAGGTCAGAGATTATCTATTATCTTCCTCTGTTTCTCTCTGCCTTATTTTATTTTTACCCCCCCTTTAGTTTTTGAGATACTGTTTCAGAGAGACCATTGGCTAGGCTGGCTGGCCAGTGAGCTCCAGGGATATGCCTACCCTTGTTTCCTGTGCACTATAGTCACAGGTGTCAGAAGGCAGCTTCTAGAAGTAATTTCTCTACTTCCATCATGTGGGTCTTAGGGTTTAAACTCAGCTGCTCAGACTGGGCGGCAAGCTCCTTTATCCAATGAAGCATCTTGCTAGCCCTGATTCCCAGGATCTTACTGTATTTTAAATGGCTACCTTACTGCTGAGCTACACCCTCTCTAATTCCATGGTAGAGGAAATGGAGGTGCCAGTTCCTGTATTGCCCTAAGGCGCCTGGGGCAACCTGGGTGGGAAGGTGGATGTCTTGGGCTACTTAGAATCCTATCCCCACTGGCTAAATCCTATGCTTCCTTCAATCTGAGCTACCGCATCAGGTTTTGGGGTGTTCGAGTCTTGTCCAGGTGAGGGGCATCGAGGTTAAATAATCTGTACTCTGGAGTCATTTAGGTTCCATCATTCAGGATCACAATGAGAGACCCGAGCTTTATTCAGTACATCTTATATCTTAAACCTGTTTCTCCCCCTGCCATGCTTCTCTCCTGCCATGCATCTCGCCTAGCTTTTTTCCCTCTGGCTTCCGGCCATGTTGGATTCCTTCTTCTCCTTCCACTGACTCTACTCTCTCCCCTCCATGCTTGTCTCCCGCTCCATGCTTGTCTCCAGCTTCTCCCCTTGTGTCTCCAGCTTCTCCCCCCACTCTCTGGTTCCTTCTTAACTCTCTCACACCCTGCCCCTTGTCCGGGCACACCCAAGGTCTTGGAAGATCCCAAAAGACTAGCACTCAGCAGGTGGCAGCGATGAGGAGACTGTAGAGCAGGAAAGCATGTTTTTCTTAATCCCCCTATTTAACATAAGGTTTAGTCTTTTGGGGAGGAGGAGGGGCCATAAGGGCCAGAATGGCACTATTCAGGAATCAACACTGAGCCTTTCCCAAGTGACTGAACCTTACAGCGTTTGGAAAGCCACCATCCTTACTTGATGATGTGGTCCTGAGAAAACTGACTTCACCTTTGAGTTCCCTGTGGAGCCTATAGTGCCTCTAACTGAGACTGTTTGGTTAAGAGATGTATGTTGAATTGAGACAGGATTCTCCAGAATCTGAACCAACTTTATAAACTCACCTTTGTCAAGTCTTGCTTATCTTCCTTTGAGTTCTTTGAAGATAACTGTATGGGTTGGTGCCTTGGGGTGTGTTGTGTGCTGAAACAGTAGGATGAGCCTTTGCTGGGGGACATTTGTATTGTTGCCCACTTTGATGGGGTGGTAGGAGGTTAACAGTACCCTTAAAGATGTCTGTGTTGGGCTGATGAGACAGCTTGGGAGAACAGACCCCCAGAAGAAAGAACCAGCACACAGACACATACAGACAGATGCACACAGACAGATACACACATACTTAGACACATGCACATAGGCACACGCATACACTCACACAGATGCACACTGACACAGATGCACACAGACACACACACAGACAGATACACACTGACACAGACACATACAGACATACACACACAGACACACACACACGCAGACACACACATATGCACACAGACACACACAGACACATGCACATAGACACACACAGAGACAGATACACACAGACAGATACACACAGACACACACACACAGACATACTCACACAGACACATGTACGTAGACACACACAGACAGATGCACACAAACGCACACATGCACACAGACACGCACATAGACACACACACACTTAGACACACGAACACAGACACAGACAGATGGCACACTGACACAGATGCACATAGACACACACAGACACACGCACACAGACACATACATACACACACACAAAGTAAATAAGTAAATGAATGTAACAACAAAAAGATGGTTATATTCCAGTTTCTGAATCCTGTGAATATGCTGTTACACAGCAAAGTGGATTTAAGGCTGCAGATGGAATTACGTTTGCTGATCAGCTAAGATTATCCTGGCTTATCTGAGGGGGCCAGTGTAATCACAAGGGTCCTTAACAAGTAGAAGAGGGATCTGGAGAGATCACAGCAGGAAAAGACTTATCCAGATGCAGCTAACTTTGAAGAACAGGAGAAAAGAGACTGTGAGCTGAGGGATGTGGGTGGCTGTACGACAGGCCACAAGGAAGCAGCATCTCTCCCAGCGTTCTAGGAGAGATACAGGCTTGCTGAGTTGTGGTTTTAGAAACTAAATCTGATTTTGGACTTTGAGGATTATGAAGTAATAAATTCATTTCTGTATCACTAAGTTATAGCACCAATAGGAAACTATGGCATGTTGGTTTAAAAAGTTTCTTTTCCTTTTCTCTTTTTGGGGGGTAGGGTGGGGTGGAGAAGGGTCTTTCTACATAGCCCTGGCTGTTCTGGAGCTCACTACACAGAGGTTTACCTCTGCCTCCCAAGTGCTGGAATTACAGATGTGCACCACTATGCCCAGCTTTCTTCCCCCTCTTTTTTAAGTGTGTAAGTATGTGTGCATGTGTATGTGTGGGGTGTGAGGAGGCCAGGGAAGGATGTTGGGTGCCCTGCTGAAGAGAGAAGTCTGTCAGTAACTTGGAGCTGAGCCGGAGGCCAGAGAACCTTACTGATGTCCCTGTCTCTGCACTTGACTGTGCAGGAATTGATTGCATATACAGCTCCACCCAGCTTTTTATGTGGGTGCTGGGATCTGAACTCTCAGGTCCCTGTGCTTGCTGTGCAAGTACTTACCCTTTTAGCCACTAGGCCACCTTTCTAACATCCTTTTTTCTTTTCTCCTATTGATAACTCTTCACAGAACTTATGACCCTCTTGTCCTAGCCTCTCAAGTGTAAATGTATAATTGTTCAGCACTGAGTCTGACCTAAGTTTCTAAGTGCTTGACCTCTCTCTCTCTCTCTCTCTTTCTCTCTTTCTCTCTCTTTTTTTTCCTCACTGAACTTGGTGAGGGTATCTTTAGAACTTTCTCCACAGAGGAGCATGCAGCCCACCATGGAATGATAGTTATGTTGAATGCGTTGGGCCTTGGTTCAAGGGTCTCTAGTGACAGGGAAATGCCTGCAATGGCGTGTCCTCATTCTCTGCCTGGTACAATTTCTGTAACGTTATTAGAGAGTCAGCCTAGGGCTCAGTGCACTCTGGGAAACATCTCCAATCTTTTTACCTTCTATTTCGAGACAGAATCTAAGTTACCCAAACTGGCCTGAAGTGTGGCTCACCTGTCTCAGCTTTTCAGGTGGCCGAGGTCATAAGTCCAAGCCACCATGTCTAGCTTCAGTTTTTCATCTTGTTTTGTTATGTTTTTGAGACAGGGTCTCATGAATCCCTAAATGTGTGTGTGTGTGTGTGTGTGTGTGTGTGTGTGTGTGTGTGTGAGAGAGAGAGAGAGAGAGAGAGAGAGAGACAGAGACAGAGACAGAGACAGAGAGACAGAGAGAGACAGAGAGCAAGCACATGTGTGTACACTAACGCCATGTGGAGGCAGCAGCCGCCCTTTGGTGTGTTCTTGCCTTGCAGCTTGTGTGGGGCAGGATCTCTTGTCTGCCACTGCATGTGTTGGGCTCTCTGCCTCTTAAGCTGCTAGGATTTGCCTGTCACTGCCTCATATCGTTCTGTAGAAGTGCTGGAATTACAGATGCCACTTTTGTATCCAGCTTCATGGAGATCCTCATTTTACCCATTGAAGCATCTCCCCAGCCTGACCTTTAACTATTTTAAAATTCATACTTTGACTTCAGATCTTTTATTCTTTTAGATTTGTTAACGTGCATGTATGTCTGTGGACTCTGTCATGCCTGGTGCCCATGTAGGTGAGAAGAGTTAAGATCCCTTAAAGCTGAAGCAGTTTATGAGCAGTTGTGAGCTGCCATGTGCGTTCTGGGAATAGAGGCTTGATTATCTGGAAGAACACATGTCTTAAGCACTGAGCATCTCACCAAACTCTGTTTTGACGTCTTTCTTCTTCTTCCACACAGTCTCACTTTGTAGCCCTGGCTATCTTGGAATTCACTACGTAGACCAGGCTGGCCTCAAACCCACAGAAATCCACCTGTCTCTTCCTCTTGAGCACTGGGACTAAAGGCATTGGCTTCTATGCCTGGTTAACTTAATCTTCCTAGTTAACTTATAATCTTCCTGTTTCTGTGTCTCAAGTATTTGGGTTACTAGCATGGGCCACCACAGCCCAATGGATTTGACTTGTTTTGAAAGATTCCTATAATGGCCCATGAAAGATCTAGATTATTCCTTCTCCAGAAGCAAGTTACTTAGTATAAAATGTGCAGTTCTGGTAACCAGTGTCCATGGTCATCTTCTGTCTTCTCTTGAAACTGTGGTTAGAATTGCAGGTCACAGGGACTTGTGTTTCAGGTTGAGCTCTTTAGACTGCAGGCTCCCCTAATGCCAGCCTATGAAGGGTGCTTGTTAGGCCATACCAATTCTAGCACCTCCTGGACTACCAGAGGGCTGTGGAGACAGTGGCCGTCATTCTCAACAGGAGAGAGAACCTTCCTTACTGGTCTATCAAGAAGTGACTTTCCAGCAGGGATGGCTATGCCTTTAATCTCAGCACCTCGGGCAGAGGCAGGTGGATCTCTGAGTTCCAAGGCTAGCCAGATCTACAGAGTGGATTCCAGGACAGCCAGGGCTCCACAGGAAAACCCTGTGTGTGTGTGTGTGTGTGTGTGTGTGTGTGTGTGTGTGTGTGCGCGCGCGCGCGCGCGCGCATCCTTGAGCTTGCATGGCCAGTGTTTCCATGCAGATTTGCTAAACTTCCTGTTACCATGAGTGAATGCTCTTTGCCTTATTAACCTTATTAACCTTATTAACCCTGCAGTCTCCAATCTCATTGTTTGAGAAGGAGGCAGAGATGGAGGCTGGGTGGTTCTCTTTTACTAATCAGAACGTCTCCAGCTACAGAGCTGGAGTCTAGCTGTGATTTTGTTTTGTTTGCTGACAAATCAAGTGCTGGTTTCCTAACATGAATTCATGTGGTCATCTTGTGTCACAGGGTACAAGTCAGGCTTTTGAAGTACAGTAGACGAACTAACTATCTTTCTCCATCGTGAAACTTCCTTTCTGACAAGAGTCAGTAGGCAAATTGGGTTTTTGTATTTGAGTGCCATGAGGAAATGAAACAAAGGATCATAAAACGGGTTTGGGAAGGGTGGGCAGAGCTGATCAGAGAAGTGTTCTGAGGAGGTGTCTTTTCACATTAACCTGATTGGAAAGTAAAAACCAGACGTGGATTGTGGAAGAGGCCTGAAGTGGAGTGAGCATGGCATTTCAGCATCAGAAAGACCAACAGGACGAGTTGTTGGGCCTAGACAGTGGGAATGAAGACGTTTTACTGAGTTAGGAACACTGATTCACCTCCACAGGCAGTTCACTGTAGGGATATGTTTCAAATATAATAAAAACAGAGTTTTTTGTGTAACAGTCCTGGCTGTCCTGGAACTTGCTTTGAAGACCAGGCTGGCTTTGAACTCACAGAGATTCTCTTGCCTCTGCTTCCCAAGTGCTGGGACCAACAGTGTGAGCCATGGCTTCTACTGCCTTCTCTGTCTTTCTAGCCTGCCTTAAATACCTTCTTTGCTCAGTTAAGGTGTGGCCCCACCACTGCCTGCCTGGGAGCCAGGAACTTCTTCAGTAAACTAAGATGACTCAGATTTGATTGGATTAAGGGCATAGGTCACCACTCCCGGGATATTCCCTGTGCTGGGATTAAAGGTGTGAGTTACCACTGTCTGATCCTCCTAGACTGACTGTGGGTAGATCCCTCTGATATCTCCAACTGTTTTTATTATATTTGAAACATATCCCTACAGCTCACTGTGGCTGTCTGCTGGGGATTACTCCATAGGCAACTGGACTGTGGCGGCCAGGGAAGAAGTAAGCATCCCTCTTTTTTATGAATCCCATTCCCCACCACAGCTCCAGGACACTGCTAGTCTTTCTCTGTGGATTGTCTTTCCTAGGAATCTCATAACTATGTGATCATATAATAGGTGGCCTGAGTCTGGCTTCTTTGACTCCCTTTAGTTTCAGACACACTCTTATGTAGCCCAGTTTGGACTTAATCTCAGTACGTATATCACACAAGGATAACCTTGAACTTCTGATCTCCTGTACTCGCCTACCAAGTGCTGAGATTACAAGGAAATGTGGCCATACTTGGATTAACATGTTTTCAAAGTTTGTCTGTGTTGTAGATGTGCAATGGTTTATTCTTTCTTATTGCTAAATAGAATTTAATTCATAGATATACTACTTTTAAAATTTTTTTATATGTCTGACTGTTGGCATGTATGTCCATGTACCACTTGTATACCTGGTCCCCACGGAGATCAGAAGAAAATTGGATCCCTTGGAATTGCAGTTACAGGAGATTGTTAGCCATCATGTGGGTGCCATCATGTGGGTGCTAGGAATTGAACCTGGGTCTTTGGAAGAGCAGGTAGTGCTTTTAACTGCTAAGCCATCTCTTCCCCCAGTATATACCACTTTTTGTTTATTTATTCATAGACACAATTCTCTTCCTCTGAAACAGTGTTTCACTGTATGTCCTAGACTGGCTTGAACTTGCCTCCTAAGTACTGGGACTGTAGACATAAGCTTCCCTGATAGACTTGTATGTTGTTATTGTTAGATGAGTGTCAGTGTCAACTATGCAGCTCTGTCTAGCCTAGAATTCATTATGTAGACCTGACTGTCTTCAGACTCTCAGAGATCCTCTGCCTCCTTTGTACCGAGACTAAAGGCATGTGCCATCTCACCTAGATACAGACATACTTTTTTTTAAAATTTTATTTTGTATGTGGACATGTGTTTGTGCACATGCATAGAGGAAGTCAGAGGTGGACGTCACGTGTGTGCCTTTATTGCTCTCTACCATCATTTTTGAGAAAGGATATTTCTCTGAACCTAGAATTTGTGTGGATAGACTAGCTGGTCTCTGAGCACCAGAGTTCCTGTTGCCTTTTCCTCAAGGCTGTGATTATAGGTGTGTGGTGCCCTTGCCCAGCCTTTTTATATGGGTTTTGGGAATCAAGCTCAACCCCTCACCTTTCATGTGGCAGGCACCAGATGAACCATCTCCCCAGACCTCAAGAAACATGTTTTTGAGGAGATTTGGAAGTATTTCAGTGGTTGGATATTGACTTTCCATATTCTGTAACATGATTCTCTTATGGAATCAAGTTGGAACTTTCTTACAAGATATGATGGTCTGAAAAAAAAAATGGCCCCTAGAAGGAGTGGCACTGTTAGGAGGTGTGGCCTTGTTGGAGGAAGTGTGTCACTGTGGGGGCGGGCTTTGAGGTCTCTTTTGTCCAAGCTTCCCTCAGTGGGACAATCAGCTGACTTCCTGTTACCTGGAAGATATAGGACTGTCAGCTCCAGCAGGATATCTGCCTGCTCTCTGCTGTGCTCCCCACTGTGATGATAATGGACTGAACCTCTGCAGCAGTAAGCAAGCCCAATTAAATGTCTTCCTTATAAGAGTTGCCATGGCTATGGTGTCTTTTCACAGCAATAGAAACCCCAACTAAGACACAGGGCAAATATAAAGGATCTGTCTATGAAGCATGTGAAACGACATGGGCCTAAAAGCCATAGGTCAGTGTGGCCCTGGGTAGGGACTTGTTACTTGGCTCCTCTAGGTCATGATGTCCAGGGATAAGCTAGAGTCATGGTTACCACACTGATTCTTCTTCCACGGATATTAATTTTTGAGTGATATTGTCGTAGGAACAGATTGCATTCAATAATAAAAAATAAAAATTATCGAAAAACAAATAAAAAAGCTGGGCAGTAGTGGTGCACACCTTCAATCCCAGCACTCAGAAGGCCAAGGCATGTGGATCTCTTGAGTTCAAGGCCAGCTTGGCCTACAGACTGAGTTCCAGAACAGCCAGGACTACACAGAGAAACTATGTCTCTAAAATCCAAACCAACCAACCAAAAAAAAAAAAAAAAAAAAAAAAAAAAAAAAAAAAAAAAAAAGAAAACAGGTAGGGCTGGAGAGTTGCTCAGTGGTTGAACACTTGCTATTCTTCCAGAGGACCTGGGTTTGATTCCCAACACCCACAGGCAGCTTATAGCTGTCCATAACTCTAGTTCCAGGGGATCTGATACCCTCTTTTGGCCTCCTCAGATACCTGTACACACATGGTATATAGATATAAAATAAAATGAATTAAAATGTAAACAAGTCTATAAAAATAAGTAACTACTGTTGAATAAAATGAGTTGAAGGGACTAAGGATTTAGCTTGGTTGGTCGTGCTTACCCTGGCATTCATTAGGCCCTTAGTTTGATTTCCAGCACTGTATACACTGGACATGGGCAAATGCCTCTAATCTTAGCACTTAGGGAATGGAGGCAGAAGGATCAGAAGTTTAAGGTCATCCTTGGCTACATGGCAAGTTTGGAATCAGCCTGGACTCATGAGAACCTGCCTTAAAAAAAAAAAAAAAGCTTTACGTATTTGATGCAACATAATGAAGTAACTCAGAAGAGTATCATTTCCATATCTATGCAATTCTAAAGTGGCTAAACTAAAGAAGTACAGTATTTGTGAATCAGGTATGATAGCATAGGCCTGTAGTACCTGTGCTCTGGAGGAGCCAGAGTTCAAGGCCAGCCTAAACCACACAGGCTGTGGGGCAGCTAGGGTATCCTGTGCTACAGGAAACCCTCTCAAAGGAAAAGAAAAAAGAACTAGAGCAGAACTGACTGGGAACTTCTGGATGATGCTGCCCAACTTTTTAAATTTTGTGGGAGTGCACGTGCAGCACCCCCCATCTGTGTGTGGTGTGTGTGTTGTGTGTCTGTGTGTGGTGTGTGTCTGTGTCTGTGTGTGGTGTGTCTGTGTGTGGTGTGTGTCTGTGTATATGTGCATGTGTGTTTGTCTGCATGTGTGCTGTGTGTGCATTTTTGCAGGTCACATGTGGAGCTCAGAGGAAGGCTTTGTGTGGAGTCAGTTCTCTCCTTCCAGGAATTGAACTCGCATCACAGGGCTTGCACGGCCAGAGCCTTTACCCATGGAGTTATCTCTCCAACTCTCTTTGTTTGTGAGACTGGGTCTCACTTTAGCCCAGGTTGATCTGAAGCTCACTCTGTAACCCAGGCTAGCCCCAAACTCAGAGAGAAACTTGGTCTTTGTATTTCTGGAATGAACCCAGGGTCTCATGAGTGATAGGTGAGCACTGTACCACTAAGTTATACCCCCAGCCCTATTTGCTGTTTTTGAGACAAGATCTCTCTGAAGCCTAGGCTGGCCTTGAACTCATGCACCTTCCTTCTGTCTCACAGGTGCTGGGATGTGCTTGGCCTTTCAGGAGGAAAATAAACAGTTCAGATGCTTCTGCATATTTTAGTATTATCTCTATGGAATCTTTCTTGGACCGTGCAGGACTAGATGTCCTCAATATGTCAGTAACTAGAAATTTCATTATTCTGTTTTCAGTGTATGTAGTAAGTGCAGAAATAGTTGGGAGGTGACCTTGTCTGAGGCTTCCCCTAGAACCGTCATGGGAATTGCTTTCTACATCTTGCACAGGAGTTTGCCAAATTACTGTCTGTAAAATTATTCCTTTTTGACCTTTATCTTAATATTGTTTACCTGGGTCAGAAGTCACAAACTGAAATGTCCACAAGGGTCAGGATATAAAGCAGGCCATCTCTAAGACCAAGAGGCCCTCTGGTGTTTTCTTGCCCTCTTTTGGAAGCCATAGTACAGGGAAATGTTTATTAAGAAAGTATATAAGCTGCAGTAGACTCGGTCAGTGATAAGAAGGCTAAGAAGTGGTAGTAGCTGTTGTAAAGAATCTTGTCCTAAGAAGCAGTTGCCACTTAGTTCCAGGTGACACTCGCTGTTTGGGGATATGAGCTCAGTGTTAAATCTGCCATGTTTGAAAAGCTGGAAGGGTAAATCTGGACTAAAGGGCTCCCACGCCCAGAAATCTAGGCTTTTTGAGACTCTACTTTTACTTTTGACTTTGTAATTCAAGGCTTAAGCTTAGTTATCAGACATTAGGTACTTTTGAGGGACTGAGTTTCATCTAGGCAAATCTAGGTTAGATTAAATTTTTGAGTCTTGACCTAAATGATAAAGGAAGTGTGTTGTTTACCACTGTTTGGTTTTGGAACAAGGACCATTCCATGGGGTCCTGACTGTTTTATCTACCTTCTTGCTCTGTGAAGTTAAGGGATCATAATTCCCTGATAATAAATCTAAGGCTGTCTAGTGAACCCCAAAGATATGCACGGTTCTTGGAGGCCCTTATTACACTGAGTTAGGAGGTGCTGAAGCCGTGGACTTGTCCTAGAGACAGAAGCTTCGTCCATTCTTGTCACATTCTTGGACTCTATGTTAATCTTAGATTTCCATTATCACTGTGTCATTGCCATCTAGAGTGGGTGGTCAGACTCCCCTTTGCTCACACTTGAAACAAAGCTATAACTTTTAAATTAGACTGTGATGGCCTCCTGCTTAGTTCCCAGCCCACATACTTTATAATAGTACATGGTGCTGGCCATATGTGCATGTGTGTTTACAGAGCAGTGGGCACACCCTCTCTGAGTCCCCTCAACATGTACCTGACTGACTGTACATTCACTTGTGCAGCGCACCTTGGAGAAGTTCCTCAGGCTTTCCAGCTATTTGTTTTTTATCTCTTCGATCTGATTTATAATGATGTTGGCAAATAGCTTTATGATTTATAAGTGCCATTGCTTCTGCTTCTGAGAAGATTAAAATAGAATTTGTTTTTATCAGAGATGTTGAGACATGTTCACTGGATAGCTTTTCTCAGCCTAGACCCTTTGGAGTTCAGCTCCATTTACCTCATTGTTATCTCTCTGTGTCCATAGAACCACTTTTTATTTATTTATTTATTTATTTAGTGAATCGAGATCTTAACATTGTAACCCATACTAGTCTGAAATTTACTGTGTAGCCCAGACCTGTCTTAAACTTGTGGCCATCCTCCTACCTCAGCCTCCTCACTGTTGAGATTATAGGTGTGGGCTATCAACCCAATCCTTGCAATTTTGAACATTATATTTAACATTTTAACTTTAAGAGATGGCTCAGTGGGTAAATACACTTGCTGCCAAGCCCGACAAGCTGAACTGACTTCCCGGGGTTGCCCTCCCCTCTGTATGCTTTCTGTGGCATGTGAATGAGTAGATGAAAGTGAATGAATTAAAAAGTTATAAACCCACCTTTTAAGCTGCACTGCTATTATCTATAAAAGTTTAGGAACTATAGATAAATGAAAAGCTAAAGTTGGAGTCCTCAGGGATAGTCTCTTAGCTCCTCAGTATTTATCCTTCTGCAGTTTGTTTTTACTCTTTTTCCTCTTCAGCTGATTGTGGATACCTCTCCAAGTCCCCAAATGCTCATGAGCAGTGTTTTCAGTGGCTCAATAGAATCTCATTGTGGGATATATTACTATTTAATCTCTCTGTTGTCCTTGGGAATATTTTCATGGTAATTTTTGTAGTGCCCCAGGGCTCCTGGTATTTTGTTTAGTTTTGGTTTCTGGAGAAAGGGTATCTTGTAGCCCAGGCTGGCCTTGAACTCACTACATAGCCAAGGATGGCCTGGAGCCTCCTGCCTCTTTCTTTTTAGTGCTTGAATTATAGGCATTTGCCACCATTCTGAGCTAGGCCCTGTTTTGTTCATCCTTGTCATATATTCTGAATTGGCTCCATTCTCTGAAATGCCTCTCCGCCTCCCCTTCCTTACTGATATGATCCTTTACCTTGAGACCATTGTTGGCAGTATCCTGTATCACTACAATACACACTTTCACCTTGTCACTAGACCTTCATTTGCACGTGTGAGCCTATGTGTGTGAGGTGTGCAGTGTGTAGTGTGTGCATGTGTGTGTTCATGTGGGTGTGGTATGTGTGTGCATGTGTGCATTCATGTGTGTGTGTAGTGTGTGTGTGGTCGTGGGCTCAGTTGCACAGCTGAACAGTGTGGCTTCTTCTGTGCTCTATGTTGCTTCTTTGAAAGCTTCTTGTGTTTTCATATATGTCCCTGCAGTTGGCAGAGGAGCTGGAGACAGTGGCTGGTCAGCATCTTTCATGTCCCTGTTGTGATCTGATGACTGACAGACCCTGGACATTTGGAAGCAATGTCCTTGGCCTTGAGTACTGTCCCTTGACCTTTCATTGTTCTAGAGGTAGGGAGGAGGGCAGGGCTTGATGAAGAGTGTAGTCCCACAGTGGGTGCCCAGCAGCTAGCTGACCTGTGCTTTTGGCTTGCTGTAGATTCTTGTTTTGGAGAGTTCCAGGCTGCACTATGGCTGAATCAGGAAAGAAAGAGCTGACTGAACTCTGAAACTCTATTTAAACACTTTGTCAGGAGGAGTCCTGAAATGCTGACTGGCAGCCATCTTTAGAGCTGCTTAAAGAGTTTCTGTGGTATTGACTGTCCTACCAGCAGCACTTTGTGGGGAGTGCTGGGCAGAAGGCCTACTGAGCAGACTGGTTGTCCGGCTTGCCCTGTATTGAGGTGGGGAACCAGGGGAAAGGTTCAGAGCCCACGTGTCCATGTCCTGCTGTTCTTGGCCTGACTTCTTTCTGAGGGCTCAGTGATTGCTGGTCTACTAGACAAGTTTCTATTACCCTTTAATTTTGAGTGTGAATGTTGTTTGTGATGCTAGTGATCAAACCTGGAGCCTCATACATGCTAAGGGCACAATCTACTGCTGTGCTCTAGCCCCAGTGCCCACTGTTGAAATCCATCGGTTTTTCCCAGTGAGAAGCACTAACAGAGATCAGTGGAGCAGACCTTTAGTCCCAGCACTCGGGAGGCAGAGACAAGTAGATCTCTGTGAGTTCAAGGTCAGCTCCCGGCCAGCCAAGACTACATACCTAGTGAGAAGAAAAGAAAGAAAAAGGGAAGGTAGGGAGACCAACCCTGACAGAAAGCTGAGCAACAGGAAAATCGGCATCACAAAAGCAGAGAACCTCTTATCAAGTCAGCTGTCTATTGTCCTGATGTCCTTGCACAGGACCCCAGCGTAGACAGGCAGGTGAAGCTTACCTGTGCCATGCACAGCCTCCTCTGGCTACCAGAGACCTGTAGATTGCAGTGGAGCAGGTGCAAACCCATGTGTGGCCACCTGCGTCTTCCCAGATAAGTCTGTTTGCTTATCTTTGATGTTGTGCCCGTTGCTGGTTCCTTTGGTGCTCTGGGTGTATGTGAGGTACAGGAGGTGACGATCTCAATGGTAAAGTGGGGACACAGTGAGCAGAACAGGGTGCGGTGTGAGAAATACTGTAGTTTGCTTTTCCTCCCAGTCTCCGGAGGGAATGTTCTGTCTTGTGTCTTAGCAAACCCCACTGCAGAGCTTTTTGGGCCTTACAGAGATGGGAGCAGCCACCCTAACTTGAGAGCGCACATCAAGGTCTTGAGGGTGTCTCCCTCCCAAGCACTCATAACAAGGTGGTAGCACTGTGGGGACAATAAGGTTTCAGCCTTTGGCTCCCTCTTGGCTAGGATTACAGAGAATTTATCAGCACGTCAGATTTAAAAGTGTCCTGGGAGCCTGAGGAGGGCTTCTGAGGTAGGAGATAGTGATAACAGCTGGCTGTGGTGATGTGTCATCTCCAAAGGGCAGTTGGAGGCCTCCTCCTGTGGGTTGGCTAATGTTAGTTTATGTGCATAATTTGTTTTCCTCCTTTAGCAAGATGTCTCAGAGTCACAGGGACTAGAGGACAGACATTAGGAGGGAGGGCAGGTTTTTCAACCAGCTCTTGTGCTGTTGCAATCTCCTGACAAAGCCACCATTGTTTTAAATCAAGTGCCAGTTGGTTTGGTTTGAATCCCTCTGGTGCCCTGAAACTGGTTTCTTTTTTCCTACCTCTGCCCGTGCTCTTCCCGGGAGGCCTGGAGGAGAGAGGACCTCCAGGCCCATGGGGGAGGACACCATTTCCTTAGCCATCCTACAGCAGACAGCTGGGGCTAGTCCCCATGGCCATCCCAGTCTCGTACTGTACCTTGGCTGGCTATAGCCGGTGTTGCCCATTATTAATGCCCCAAAGCATCGAGTGTCCAGGAATCATGCTCCTGATGATGGCCTTGGCCTTCCTTGGCACTGGCCTGCTTCATGCAAGGACCACCTGCTCGGGCACGGCTGTGTTCTCACTGTGACTGCTGCCGTCACTCACCTCCCAACCAACGTTTTGGCCTGATGCCTGTCCCTATCTTGTATACATGCTACAGAAATAAGCAGCAAAAGCCAGGAATTCCTCTGGCTGAGCTCCCAAAAGGCAAAGAATGAGAGCCTCAGAGCCTCCTTTGGTTCTGAGCTAACTTCAGAATGCAGTTTCCTATCTCCAATCTGCCTCCAGATGGGAGTGCCTAGCCCCAAAGGAGGCTAGGCTGAGTGGAGGTAGACTCCTAGGACAGTGTCGGTAGTGACCAGGTTAAGATGTTCTCGGTGCATTAGAATTATTTGCTCTTCTAGTGTGGAATGTTTGCACACTGACTTCTGAACAGCTAAGAAAAAGGTGCATTGTGGGAAACATTGTATTAAACACTTTTGTCTCAGACAGCCAAATTAACAGTTTTTTTCAAGGCTCTCAAAGCCCCAGAGGCAGGAGTAGAGTACACAGTAGCAGAGCTGGGTGGTAGGAGGGAGCATAAAAAGGGGTCTCACTATTGTTCTGAGATAGTTTTTGGAATCTAAATAGTTTGGTCTGAGGGATACATTACAATCTTAAAAATAGATTACAAATGCTTAACCTGGGTGTGTTGGAACATGCTTAGGCCCAAGCTGGTGGGAGGTCGAGGCAGGAGTTCACTATGCTTAGGAGTTTGAGGCCATTTTAAAAAATAAATTAAAAAAAAAAATAAAGAAGTTGCTGGGCAGTGGTGGCACTCGGGAGACAGGCAGGTGGATCTCTGGGTTCCAAGACAGTCACAACTACTCAGAGAAATCCTGTCTCGAAATACAGAAAGAAAGAAGGAAAAAGGGAAAGAAAAGAAATAAGAACAGCAAATAAAGACAAAGATAAGAAACTCAAGTTAAATAATACCTAGTGGGGTGACTCATGTCTGTAATCCAGGAGGATCAGGAATTCAAAGTCATCCTCCACTACACAGCAAGCCTGGGACATGAAGTCCTACTCAAAACATCCACCACCAGCTAACAAAAAGAAGTTTTTCCTAGGTCAGTGCTTTGAGTTTTGTGGAATTAAAGCTGGGTGACTATTAAAATATGTTTGCAAGGGCCTGAGAGAGGGTTCAGTGGGTGAGAGTGCTTGTCCCGTTTCTTAGCCACTGTTCTATTGTTGTGAGGAGAGACCCTGACCGCAGCAACTCTTATAAAGGACAGTGTTTAATTGAGGACGTGCTAACAGTTTTGGAGGCTTAGTCCATTATCATCATGGCCCAGAGCATGGTGGCAGGCAGGTGCTGGACAAGTATCAGAGCTACATCTCATCTGCAGACAGAGGGGGTCACTTGGGTCCTGGTTGGGCTTTTGAAATCCCAAAGCCCATTCCCAGTGGCAACACTGCTTCCAAAAAGGCCACACCTCCTGACCTTCCTAAACAGTTCAGGAGCTAGGGACCGGCCATTCTCATTTAAACTACCACAGCCAGTTTCACATTACTGCTGTTTATTTCTTTAGTTAAAATCATTCCTTTTTCTTTGTTTTTCATTTTTTAACTAGGTTCTTACTCTGTAATCGTGGCCAACTTCAAACTCCTGGTCTTTATGTCTCTGTCTCCCAAGTTTTGGGATTACCTACATGTCTGGTGTACTTTTAGTTTTATTTGCTTAATTTTTATTTTATTTTTGAGACAGTCTAACAATGTAGCCTTGGTGGGCCTGGAACTCACTATTTAGACCAGTCTAGCCTCAGACCCACAGACATCCTCCTGCTCTGCCACCATGCCTGGATAACTATTTTTTGAGGCAGGGTTGAGTCTCACATATCCAAGACTGATCTTGAACTTACACAAGGCTGAAGATGATCTTGACTTTATGATCTTCATGTCTCTACCTGCCAAGTGCTGGGATTATAGGTGTGTACCGTTACGCCTGGGGGTCAAACCTAGAACTCTAGCACTCCACTGGTTGAGCTACGCTCCAACCACAACAAACTGTTTGACACGGAAGTCTCTCATGCTTAATAGTCTTCACTGCTTTCTTCAACACATTGAGTGTAGTTATTTTTGTGTACCACCGTGTGTGTGTGTGTGTGTGTGTGTGTGTGTGTGTGTGTGTGTGTGTGTGTGTGTGTATGTGTGTGTGTATGTGTGTGTGTGTATATGTGGAGGGTATGTGTGTGTGTATGAGTGTGTGTGTGTAGGCCAGCACTTTCATTAGCTGCACCATTTCAACAGTCTCACAAGTTAGTTTTAAAATGTTGTGGTGCTGAGGATAGAGCCCAGGATCTCACACAGACTAGGCAGGCACTCTTACAACTTGGGCTTTTGTTTGTTTGCTTTTTGTTTTGTTTTGTTTCCCTGAGTTTTTCTCTGTGTGGCCCTGGCTGTCCTGGAACTCACTTTGTAGACCAGGCTGACCTTGAACTCACTGAGATCTGCCTGTCTCTAGAGCTGGGATTAAAGTTAGGTGAGCCACTATCACCTAACTGCTGAGGATTATTTTAATTGATTCTTCCTCTACCTCCCAGATGCTAGAATTGTAGGCATTTTTCTAGTAAAACTGAGTTTATTTGTGAATATTGTTTCCCTTATTCTTCCTGTCTGTAAATCGGAAGTTTGTGTATCCATGTTCATGTGTTTATACCCATGTGTGGAAGCCTGGGGTTGACCCAGGTCATTATATATGTGCCTATGGTTTGTATGTGTGAGTACAGATACACATGCTATGGTGCATATGTGCAAGTGGGAAGGCAGCTTGTGGGAGTTAGTTCTTGCTTTCCACCATGAGTTTCAAGGGTCAAATTCAGCTTGTCAGGCTTTTGTGGTAAGTATTTACTCTGTTGAGCCATCTCTCAGAACCTCTGTATTTTTGAGTAGGGTCTGTCATTGAACCTAGAGGTCAATAGTTGATTGAGGTAGGCTGGCTAGCTGGTGATCTCTGTTCCCTCTGAGCTGGGATTTCAGGCATGTACTATCATGATGGCTTTTTTATGTATATGTTGGGCATCTACTTGTATTCCACATGTCTTCATATACATACGGCAAGTACTTTATAAGGGAACCATCTCCTTAATTCCCTAATAGAGTAATTTCTAATAATTTTTCTCTGTTAAAATGTATGTGCTTCTATGTGCAGTACTCCTGGACTCTTCAGGAGTTGGGGTTTTGCACATGTCGAACATAAGCATTCACTGTACTCCGAGTCACACCCAGCTCCTGGCTTTCAGATGCCTGTCCCTCCACTGTAGTGAGCTCACAGCTTATTTTCTTTGTCTAGAGTCAGCCATATTCTACTGCTTTGCACAACTTGTTAAGTTGAATGTAAAAGAGGGATAATTAATATATCGACTTAGAAACTCTGAGTCAAGTGTACAGACCTTGATCATCATCTTGATGCCTGTGAGACAATGCTTCTTTTCTGTAATAATTCAAAGCCACTACTATCCACACACATCATTCAGAGTATTGACCTGACAGTGTCTGGGTGGTAGAGATGATAAACATGAGCAAGACAACAAAACCACACACATGGGAAAGGGCGATAACACTGAAGACCCGAGACTTAGGTGCTAGGTGAGGGGCATCACAGAGGTCTACCTCTGTCTGACATTTTCTTGCCACAAAAACTAAGATAGTGCTGATGGTAGGGGTACAGTGCTAGGAAACCCTCTCTGTCAGGTCCTGCCAAAGACAAGCGGCTCTTTGTCCTGTGGGCATTCCTTTTCCATGTTGCCTGCTGTGGCCCAAATGCCTTTTAATTGTCCCAACAGTTCTGGAGGGCACAAGAAATATCTCCTGAGTGCATAAATCCTTGCCCCGAGACACTGGTGTGTTCCAGATGGAACAGCCAGTTTGCTCTAGCCATCAACATTTGTGGAATCTGGCTCTCACAATCTCAAAGAAAGTGAAATCTGGAAAGGTTAGCCATATGCCCAGACCCCAGAGCTACAGTGGGGACACTGATGATCCCTCCCCTCTATTCTCTGGCCACAGAAGACAGCAGGATACTGAAGTGTCTCTGATTAGAAAAGCTGCCTCTTGATCCTGGCTACAGATATGCTGTGTTTCCGAGAGTGAAGGCTGCCCTGGCTGAGGTTTTGCTGAAAGGGGAGGTGGATTTTCAGGATGGCCTCAGCAGACTAGAGCAGGTCCCTGCTGGGTCTGGGATTGTGATGTCAGAGTTGTCAGATAAGCTCCTTTGTAGGCTGAGGGAATGCCACAGAAGCTGTAGTCAAAACTTTCACTTACCATTAGACGTAATGGTTCATACCCATATTCCCAGGACCAGAGAGAGAGAGGCAGGAGGATTGCCGCAAGTGATGCCAGCCTGGTCTCCGCACAGCAAATTCTAGTGTAGCCACATCTACATCCTGAGATCCTGTCTTAAAGCAAACAGATGGGAGATGGCTTAGTTGGTGACAGGCTTTCTGGACAAGCCTGAGGATGTGATTTCAGACCCACAGCACTCACTTAAAAGTCTGGGTGTAGCTGTGTGCATCTGGGAAGGCGAGGGTTCCTGGAATCTATGGCCAGCCAGTCTGGCTGAATTGATAAACCCCAGGCTCAGTGGATACTGTCTCCAAAAATAAACTTTTCTTACGTGTTTGCATTATCTGTTAAGATGGGAAATACCTATCATGGTTAATAATATTGAAAGGGCTCAGGTTATAATTGGGATGTGATGATTAAACTGGACCTCAGTTTACCTCCTAACAGCTGTTTGGAATTTGTTGAGAAGGAAGGAGTTTCAGAATGCAGCCAGTTTCTAGAGGCATGTGGGAGAGAAGCCATTTGTGACAGGCTCTAGAGGACTGATTTGGTGGTGGGATGATGTCTTAATGATGTTTTAAGATGTTTACTCCAGGATGGCCGTGGACACCTCATCCTCCAGCCTCTACCTCCTAAGAGCTTGGGTTATAGGTTTGTGCCACCACGCCTGACTAGGAAGGACAGATCTTACTGGAATTTTGGATTGTATGAAAAAGGCGGTACAAGTTGTATGGCTGTTGGCTTTGCTGAATTGCTTTCCTCAGAGATAGTCTCACAGCTGTGGTCAGGGTGTTACATACCCATCTAATACTTTTTTGTTTAGCTGTGTGATCTACTCAGCCACCTCTGCTTTGGGCACCTCTTGTTTGGGAGGTATCTTTTGTTGATTTGGGGGTTTTTTACTTTTGTTTTTGAGGAATTCTTCCCATGTATTTTGGGCTAGCCTGCAACTTTCTAAGTTCACCAGACTAGCTTTGAGCTTGGTATCTGGCTTGAGTACTGAGATCACAGGGTGTGCCCCCATGTTTGGCTCATTTGTGTTTCTTCTATCTAGCATCTCTCTGTGGAGTGTATCTTTCCAGATTCTTAAGGCTGGAAAGCAAATTGAATTCTTTCTTGTCTAAAGTGAGAAAAGCCATTTGAAGCCTATTTATAGGTTTTGGCCACCTGGGGAATGTTACTTTATCCTTGAGACTGATCAGTCGGCTTCAGATTTCCCTGACTGCTAAGTAGGTTATGGAGCTGGCAGCCCTCTGAAATGGCTGATGGTGATAAAGACATGCTGGCTTCATGGGAGCTTTGTATTAGTGTGGTCGGTACCCTAGAGAAGCAGAACTTAACAGTGAATATATTAGAACAGTAGTAGTCCAGCTAGTCCAACAGGGCCTGTCTACCAACGGAAGGTTCAAGACTCCAGTAATGGCTCAGTCCACAAGGCTGGATGTCTCAGGTCGTCTTCAGTAGAAGGCAGGATCCTGAAGAAGTAAGTTCTAATGCCAGTGAGAGTAAGCGGGTTGAGAAAGTCCTTTATGTGGGCTGCCAGGAGAAGGTGTGGCCCAGATAAATGTGGGCCTTACCACTTGCATTGATTTAATTAAGGAAAACAAAACAAAACAAAAAATAAATAAATTTCCTTCATGGGAGTATCCAGCCACTTGGGTTTTAGTTACTTATAAATGTATTCAAATTGACAACCAAGAACAGTCATCACAGTTTCCATGCGTGATTTCTGCCTGTTGTTTTTCAGAGCTTCCTCTAAAGCCTTCTCTCTGCAGTGTGCTCTATTCCTGGA
Organism: Phyllotis vaccarum; assembly: GCA_033318265.1. Lineage (NCBI taxonomy): Eukaryota > Metazoa > Chordata > Mammalia > Rodentia > Cricetidae > Phyllotis > Phyllotis vaccarum. The sequence goes on along the minus strand of JARWLC010000017.1, from coordinate 48,807,792 downwards.
CTCACTCACTGCCTCTATGAGCCAGGTGTCTGGCACTGGGTAGAAGTTTTTATTTTTACCTAAAACCTTGACTTTCCCTCATTGGAGAAGTCACTTCAGCCTTATCATCTATGTGGGGCTGTATTGAACATAATAAAACGGGATGGTCCTTCACTTTGACCAGGTGATTTGATTTTTGTTTTACTAATTTCACTTACTGACTTTGTTTTTTATATTTTATCTGAAAGTAATTGTGTTCATAAGAGTGAAGTGCATGCATGAAAATTTTTTAGCAAACCAAACATATGTAGATATGACATGGAGACAGAATCAAAACTGACTTGGGGTCAGAAGGGAGTGATGGGACTGGAGAGGATGAGAGGGGGAACCTGTTCAAAGTACGTTGCACGTGGACATGAAAGTATCCTTCCAAACAGCTTCAGAGCCTCCCTCTTGCCCCCCTCCTCCCTTCCCTATACACACGCCAAGCAGGTGCTGTACCACTAAGCCATGTCTTCATTTTCTCTTGAGACACCACAAAGCCCAGCAAGAATTTTCTTTCTTTCTTTTTTAAAAGTTTCTATATGTAAGTGTATAGATAGCATAAGTTTGAGTGTATGTTTGTTTGAATATGTGAGTTTGGAACCTAGAGGTCACTGTCAGGTTCTTTCCCACGGTGTTTAGACAGCAGGTTCCACACTTTATGTGATTGCTGGAGATCTGAATATAGGTCCACATGTTTGTACAGTAGGCGCTTTGCTGGTGGAACCATCTCCTATTCCACCCCCCGCCCTTGCAGGATGAGTTTTCTTTTGAGATTTGACAATATGAACCACATGTTCAAATAGAAAAATACATAGTCAAGAATTCTAAATTTAATTCTTAATATAATCCACGTTACAGTGTTAACAGTAGGAGAATAGACACACATCAATTCTGTAAAAGCCTGAGCTGGTGTCTTGGTCAGTGTTCTATTGCTGTGAAGAGACACCATGACCACATCAACTCTTAAAGGAATGGGTTAAATTGGGTCTCTCTTACAGTTTCAGAGGATTAGTCCATTGTCAGCATGGTAGCAAGCACGGCAGCATGCAGCAGACATGGCGGTGGAGAGGTTGCTGAGATCTACATCTGTATCCTGCGGGGAGTGCAAGCCCACCCCCAGTGACATCCTTCTTCCAACAAGGCCACATCTCTTAATCCTTCCAAGTAGTGCTATTTCCTGATGGAGACCATTTCTATTCAAAGCACCACAGATGGTATCTATGGTAGGGTTTTATATGTGTTTGTGGAAGTGCTATGAATTAGTAGGGATAATTGAGAAGGTCTGACTAGATGCTCAGAATTTATTTTGTGAACTCTATTATAAGGAACTGTGTTGAAGTGGGCATGTTGTGCATGTCTGTATTCTCAAGCACTCAAAAAACTAGGCAGTAGAATGACCACAATTCCAAGAGCAGCTTAGGCTCCTGAGGGAGACACTGGCCTAAACAAACAAGAACAGAAGAAAGAACCACAGTGATTTTCCCTTCTTTCCATTAAGAATTAAATGTAAAAATTGAAATCACTAAAACCATGTTCAACAGGGCACAATGGTTCACACTTTTAGTCCCAGCACCCTGGAAGCAGAGGCAGGAGGATCTGTGAGTTTCAGGCAGCTTGGTTTTCATAATGAGTTTCAGGCCACCCAAAGGCTGCATAGAAAGACTGATTCAAAATTACAGCGGAAACAACCCATATGTTCAATTGTCATAAGCAGTGGAGCAGTCCAGAAACGGGCCCAGTACATATGTGGGGAGGTGATGTGTATGAGGGTGAAATGTTGAATTGAGAAGGGAATCTCCAAGATTCAGGCATGATCCCTTTCTTAGTCTTCCCAATAACTAAGTTCTATCTGCATCCATACTTAATATAAAAAAATCAAGGTATGAAATTAGTAAAAGGAAGCTCACACATATAATCACAGTACTTGGGAGGACAATCTGGAGTTTAGGGTCATCTTCAGTTATATAATGAGTTTGAGACTTGCCTGGGCTACATGAGACCCTCTCTTAAAACAAAACAGAACAAAACAACAACCCAAAATAGGAAGTACTAAGTAATAGGTTTTCTGTTCCTCAATAATAGTCTCTCCACCTAAGCAGTAAGCCTGATCAAGCAGAATTGAAAAAGTATAACAATAGCTGTATTTGAGCAAAGCAACTCCAGGGTGTGTTCTCCAGTCCCAGAGATTGAGGCTGGAGAAGCTGTACACCTTAACTAAAGAAAGAGATTATACAGGTTGTAGGTGAGGGGTGATGACGTGTCCGCCACAGGCTAGGTTTGTGCCCAAATTTGAGTACTTTAGGTGGGAACGGGGCAGCTTGGCAATTTCAGGGAAAGAAGCAGCAGGAGCTTCCAAGAAAGCAAAACTGGGTTTTTTGACGCCATTCCTTTGTTCACAGATCCTTGAGCAGTTGAGATTGGGGGGTGGGGGTGGGGGCGGGGAGACAGACAGAGACGGGGCTTCCCAGACTGAATACTAAAAAGTAGGAAAAGTAAGTCATACAGTCTCATACAGGTATAAATACTGGAATATTCACCACAGCATTGCTATAACAGCAAAATCTGTTCATGTAAGTCTCTGTCTATGGGGAGTTGTTAAATAGACTGTGGCAAATACATAGGCAGGAATATTCTATAACCAGTAAAAAGAATATTTATTGGCAAAGTAAGATGTGACATACAAGTGAAAATTGGGTCATGAAACAAATGTATAAACTGAGCGTTATGGTCCTCATCAGGAGGATTGCCAAAATTGAGGCCAGCCAACCTTGTCTCAAAAGCCAAACAAGATAAAAAGCCCAAACTAACACCCCCCCACTCAAATATAACAAAAATAAAACCTTATTTCATTTGCTTAAACAAGTTTGTTCATATATTATATACCTTTATCTGAATATATGCAACCCAATAAATATGCAAAATTAGAGGGAACAGTTCATAAGGCCAACTTTAATAATGCCTAATCAACAGTGCAGAACTTGCAAAACTATCCTGATGTTTGGTTCTTTAGAAGGACCCAGAGAATGCACTGAGAACTATTCTTGTTAGAGTTTGTTGCTGGGAAAAGAATGCAGATTATCAGACAGTTGGGAAGCTCTGGCAGGAATTTCAGGCTAGTTATAATTAGTAGCAATGACCCTGTCCAAAGTAGAGCAAAACCCAGAGTCATCAACGAACAGTTTTTCTGGGACGGCATCACTACTAGTGCTGACCTTTCACCTCCAGGCCTCCAGTGGTGTGACTAATCCTTTCATTTATTTGAGCCTCCCTCCATGGCAAGCCAGTTATACAGTCCTGTGGCTAAAGCCTCAGGCAGACACAGCACGCATCAACCAGATCACTCCAAGGGCCTGGAACTCACTACCCAAAGCCCAACCTTCTTTACTAGGAAAGTTGGGGTCTTGTTTGTTTGTTTGTTTGCTTGTCTTCCTTTTTGAGGCTGGATCTTGCTATGTCTTAGGCTATTCTAGAACTCACACTGTAGCCCAGGCTGACTCTGAATTTAGGATGATCCTCCTACCCAAGTTCATTTTAGCTCTTTTGCCTTGCCTTGCTTCTCTCTAAAATTTTAACAATGTTATTTCTAGGTGGTAAAACTGCCCAGTGTGCTTATCTTTCTTACAGTATCCACTGCTGTTTGACATTTCATTTGATGTGGGGATACAGAATGGGAAAGATTTAAGAGATAAAGGTGAAAACTAATCTCTGGGCTAGAAGATGGGTCAGTGGATGGAGGTGCTTGTGCTTGCTGCCTGAGCCTAGTGACTCCAGACTGATTCCTGGGTCCCACATAGATGAAGGAGAGAAGAACTGAGTCGACAGGAGAATGCCATGGCACACGCAGATCCACCTACACACTTATGCTGTGCCACACACAATAGTAAAATTTATTAGAAACAAAAAGCAAGCTGGGTAGTGGTGGCACTTACTTTTAATCTCAGCATTTAAGAGGCAGAGGCAGGCAGATTTCTGTTGAGTTGGAGGCCAGCCTGGTCTACAGAATGAGTTCTAGGACAGCCAGGGCTACTCAGAGAAGCCTTATCTTGAAAACCCAAAATAAGAAAGAAAGAAAAAAAAAAAACAAATAAGAGGGTTATCAAGATGGCAGGTGTAAAAAAATGGACAAGTAAATCTCTGAAGGGAGCAGGTGAGCAGGAAGGGAAGCCATAAAAGAAGTGATAATGACCATTAGATCTAACTATACAAATGTGTAGCTCTTTAAAGACTGCTTTGAAATCAGAAGACAGGGACAGTGTGTGGTTAGCTCAGTGGGACAAATTTCCCTGCTGTGCATAAAGACTTTGTTAAACTGCCATCTCAGAATAAAAGAGAAAGGGGAAGGGGGGGGGGGCGCTAGCTGGAACAGCATAGAAACCTTACAAATGGTAATTATTACTATAATTTTACAAATAGAAAAAACGACTAACATCTCAGTGGATGGTGGGAAGTTGAATAAGACAGTAGGGCTGGCAAGATAGCTCACATACACTTATACACGTGTGTGCACACACACCTTACTCCTTCCTCACCCACTTAAAAAAAGACAGAGAGCCTGAAAAGGCTGTTCATAAAAGAAACATACACAGCTAAGTACTCAAATATGGCAAATATTAAGATTTAAAAAAAATGCATTATTATGTGTATGAGGTTGGGGTATGTATATGTGTGTGTGTGTGTGTGTGTGTGGGTGGGTGGGTGGGTGGGTGCGTGTGTGTATGGGGTTGGGTGTGTGTGCATGTGCCATGACGAAGTGGGGACAGAAGACAACTTTCAGGATTCAGTTCTCTTACTCACCTATGTGAGACCCAAAGATGAAACCCAGGTCCTTTGTGGTAGCAAACTGTAGTTGGAAGTGTCTGTCCCACCAGAAACTCTCAAACACCCAGCAGCTGCTTCCCAAGTAATTGACTCAGAGGCTTAATATTACAGTAACTGCTGGGCTAGTAGCTCAAGCATATTACTAACTAGCTCTTATGTGGGGATATTTTCAAATACAATAAAAACAATGGAGAAATCAGAGGGATCAGTCAGTCTAGGAGGATCAGACAGTGGTAACTCACACCTTTAATCCCAGCACAGAATATCCGGGAGTGGTGACCTACGCCCTTAATCCAATCTGAGTTCAGGTCATTTTAGTTTACAGAAGGAGTTCCAGGCTCCCAGGTAGGCAGTGGTGGTGCCACGCCTTAACTGAGTGAAGAGAGTATTTAAGACAGGCATAGAAAGACAGAGCAGGCAGAAGAAGCCAGGAGGAGTGAGGCTGAGGAAGCTGGAAGACAGCTGGGTGAGATCTGACTGTGGTGTTTACTCTCTCTGGTATCTCCACCTTTCCCAGAGATCTGGCCCTGAGTTTCCTTTATTCGTGCAACACTCTTACACTTATATTAACCCAAAATAAGAATTTTTATTGTCCGGTTAGCCAATGGCTTGGTATCTTTTCTTAATGCGGCATTCTTATCTTGCTTTCTCTGCATCTGGCTTGAGAGCGCTCCTAAACCGTTACTCTTCCCAGAATCCTCCTAGTCTGGTTGCCCTGCTCTACTTCCTGCCTAGCTGCTGGCCAGTCAGCGTTTTGTTAAACGAATAAAAGTAAATTTCTACAGTGTACAAGAGCACTGTCCCATAGCCAACGCCTTTATCTTCTGAGGCAGCCTTAAAAAAACCTCAAGGTGGGCTTTTTGGTTTGTGAGAGGGTCTTGTTGTGTGCCCGTCTGGCTTGCTAGTTGCTTTATGTGGCCTATGCTGACCTCACTCATGGTCATTTTCCTGCTTGAACATCTGAGTGCTTGGTTTACAGGAACTCATGTCACACTCAGTCTTACAGAGATTGAATTAATTATTAAACTCTCTAACAAATGATGCAGATTGAGCTCCTCACCCCAAGACTGGTTCTATTCCCCTATTCCAGAGGAATTAGGACACCCAGGGCCCTAGGTTCAAATTTATTTTCCTAGCACATAAGCCCCCCAAACCTTCTTAGTAGGAGCTGAACCTAGTCTTGCACATGCTGAAAGCATGCTCCCTCACTGAACAACACCTGTAGCATGAACATTGGACTGTGGCTTTAAGTGGTGCTAAGTTGTGAGTCCAGTAAGGGTCAGTAATGTGCCCAGAAATGCCAACAGCCCTTATTCTGTGCCAAACCCAGATCCTCACACCTGCTTGTGATCCACCAAGTGCTCCCACTCAGGATAGACTCACCATTTCATAGAAGGCGGGCAGCTCATAGGACTTGTTCATAAATGGACTGTCTGCTTTCTAGGCCCATACTCTACCACTGGCTACACTTCCTGCTCCTCAAGCCACTCTGTTCTCTGCAAGTGATGACAAGACCACAGGTCAGTAAAAATGACAGGATGAGAGCTGTAAGTGAGATGCCCTTAGCTAGCAAATTGTCTACTTTCACTCAGATTGCTACTTTTTTGCCCTTTCTGAGGACAAACAAATCCACAGGTCTGGAATGGGGACCTAAGGCCTGTGCTCCTGCCCTCCTGCCTCAGTCCTCAAAGCCAACTCCTTCATAGCACTTGGACCTCATTAGTAAAAGTAAAAATTCAAGTGGTCTCAAAAGATGAGTCTCAGACACCCACACAGGTTCCGGAAATCTCCCTGGTTGCTTTGGGGGGTGCCTCTGCTGGAGAGGTGGTTACAAGGTGCCAGGATGATTTGATTCTTGCTTCGTACTCATGGTGACTGGTCCCCATGTCCTGGCTCCTCAATGAGCCTTTGTCCCTCTGCAGCCTGTTGGTTTTGGCTCTAATAGCCTCTGGAACAAGCCCAGATCCTAGGACAAACCAACAGAAACGGCTCTTTGAAGAAAAAGAGTTGGAGTATTGGAGGAGAGACAAGATGGAACATTACCCCCCAGCTCACTCCTTAAAGGCAGCGCTTAATAACCACCGTCTGCCATCTGCGCTGGTGACAGACTCATTCACAAGTTTATCCTGTGTGTGGCTAATTGCCGGCAAGATCATGGCAGTACCTGGATTTTTATCCTTATTAAGAAAACAGTGCATTCCTATGTTTAATTAATTAACCCCCCCCCCCCCAGTATAAGGAGACCTAGAGAGATGGCTCAGTAGTTCAGAGTGTCTGCTGCTCTTTCAAGAGGACCTGAGCTCTTCCAGCAGACCTGAGTTCACTAATCAGCGTCCTCTGGAGGCAGCTCCTGAGAATCTGACTCCCTCTTCTACTTTTCTAACCTTTGCAGGCCGTGTGAGTGTATGCGTGTGTGTGGATGTGGGTGTGGGTGTGCCTGTGTGTGCATGCCTGTGTGTGTTAAATAAATCTTAAAAAACAAAAACAAATGGAGCCATGGTGTAGTTCAGGGGAATTGCACCTGCATAAGGTCATGGGGTCAATACCCAGCATGGTTTAAAAAACAAAAGGAAGCCGTACTGTATTATTCATTGCTAGTTTTGTTTTTGGCTGTATACTGGCACTATATATCATCAGTACATGTGTTTTTTAGGTTACCTCAGAATGTTCAACTATGTAGATACACTAGTATTTTAATTAATCTCTTTTATTGAACATGTACTTTATTTTCACCCTCTTCCCAGAATTTAATATTCCTTTACTTATGGCTTGGTGCCCATGTTTAAATGGATCCACAGAATTAGTTCCTGCAGAAGAGATTTTGGCTTAAAGGAATGTACATTTAAAGAATAAATAGACAGTTGTCAGCTTGCACTTCAAGAAGACGCGGGTGTTTTTGCCCACTGTTCTCAATGGCAGCTCAATGCTGAGACCCCTTGTCCCTGTCCTGAACTGCTTTGGAAATGCTGTTAGCTAGGATTTATCTTGGTGCATGTTTTCCAGAGGTTTTGAAGGACATAGTGGAGTGAAGTTTACCTCATGGTGGCCAGAAGACAAAAGGAGACTTGGAACAGGGTCTTTCTGGGGTGTTTCTTCAGACCACTTTCCTCCATCTGTGGAGTCCTGACCCCTTTGGAGGCTGAATGATCCTTTCGCAGGGGTCACCTGAGACCATGGGAAAGCACAAATACTTGCATTGTAGTTCATCACAGTAGCACAGTGGCACAGTTACAGTTACGAAGCAGCCACAAGATGAATGCTATGCTTGGGGTCAGCACAGCATGAAGAACTGGGTTAAAGGATTCCAGCATTAGCAAGGTGGAGAAGCACTGCTCTAGGTACTTCCTTATTTTTGTACCAGATGTGTGCCTGGTGCCCTTGAAGGCCAGTAGAGGGCATCAGATCCCTTGGAACAGAGTTACAACTGGTTGTGAACCATCTTGTGGGTGCTGGGAAACAAACTCACGACCTCTGGAACAGCAGCAAGTGCCCTTAACCTCTGAGCTATATCTCCAGCCCCTAGATACCCCCTCTGTTAGTTTTCACCAACTCCCAACAATGCCATCAGAGTCTTTATTTATTAATGAATTCATCCAGTGATGGAGACCCAGTCATTTGCACCAAAGCCCAGCTCTGACCGTGCTGTATTGGGCAGCTGGACTTCAACACTTGAGTCTTCAGGGGAGACACCTCATACTTTATCTGTTTCTGGCAACACTAGCTACTATATTTCAAAGGTCAATTGAGATATCCACTCACTAGAAGGTGAATCCATAAACAGAATGCAGTCTGTTCGTATGTTGCATGGCTTTTCCTGGGAGATGTAAGCAAGTGTTTTTCATCTTAGATACGGCACTGATGGCAGAGCAGATGATGTGATTCCACTTACATCAGCATTGTCAAGCTGATGAGTTTAATGGGGATACTTAGAGTGGCCATACCACCAAAGAGTTGTCTAGTTCCCCACCTCATTCCTTAGGGAGTGTAAGGGACTTGTGGGTCTACAGTGCACCTTGTGAGCCCTCCATTGGCCCTTAGGGCACTGCCTTGTGGGCCTCCTCAACTTGCCCTTTCTTTAAAGGGGATGTTAATGGGCTTGATCTTGTGAGGACCTTGTGCAAATATCACAGCTACTTAGATTTCAAAGAGCCATGCTGTGCCCAGAGGACAGCATTCTACAACAAGAAAGGTTGGAAACCTCTTCCTGCCCCCTGTGGTAGTTGTAGGAACCAAGGTCTTGAGTACACTAGGTAAGTTCTCTACTACTGAGCTACACCCTCTACAGTTGGCTGCAGTGTAGGTAAACTATGAGAATGGTTTCTTAAAAGAATTCAGAGATTGTGGACTATATACTGAACAATCCTATTTATACAAACGCCCAGAATAGACAAGTGTGTGGAAACAGGGAACAGACTAGTGCTTGCCAGTTGCTGAGAGAAGTGATGGGGACTTTGGTAGTCTGAATAAAAATGTCCCCTTAGGCTCATAGAGAATGGCACTATTAGAAGGTATGTCCTTGATGGAGGAAGTGTGCAGTGGGGCGGCTCTGAGGTCTCAGATGCTCAAGCCAGGCCCAGTATCATTTTCTTCCTGCTGTCTGCCTATCCAGATGTAGAACTCTCATCTACCTCTCCAGAACCATGTCTGCTTGGCATACCAGAATGCTTCCCACCGTGATAATAGATTAAACCTCTGAACCATAAACGAGCTTCGATTAAATGCTTCCTTTATAAGAGCTGCTGTGGTCATAGTGTCTCTTCACAGCAACAGAAACCCTAAGACAGGGACTGCTAAACAGGTACAGCAGTTTGAGGATGGCAGGGAAGGTTCTAAAACTAGATAGTAATGATGACTGCACAGGGGTGTGAATGTTATTAGTGACACTAAACACTTTACAATTGTTAAAATTACAAATTTTGTTTTGTGTTTTAGCACACATAAAACAGAAAAAAAAACCTTTTTTTCAAAGCTCACTTTCCCTATACCCCCACACCCATATGCTGCTGCTTTGAAAAATCGTATTTATTACTTTTCTTCTGACCCTTTGTGTATACTGTCTTTTTCTGTAAAGTTTGAAGATCCTGTTTTATCTCTTGTAGTTGGAAATCATATCATTAAGAACATAACAAGGATTTTTCATCTGCTTGTGATACTCTTTCTGCATGTTTTGTCTTTGGTGAGTCTTAGAAATATGTTCACACTGGGTGTTTTACCCTGACCACCTGGGAACTGGTCAGAAGTAGGCTTAGGGTAACAGGCAGAACAGGCAATAACTCATTCCTGGGGTTGAGTCAGGTAACAAATTGTGCAGGACTCTTCCTCTGGAAACACCCAGCTTCTCCAGAGCAGCATGTGTTAGTGAGGACTGCTCATGGATATTTAGGAAGATAGAAAGAGATGGGAACTGGAAATCTTATAGGGAGTATTCAGACTTATGTTTAATTCTCCAAGACATCAAAGAAAAAACTAGTGAATAAGTAAATAAAATGAGCTACCAGATGATGGTCAAAGTGTTGTAACCTTTATTGCTAATCATACTGAGGATGGGATTGTGAGTCACTAGCTGTTTTTGTTTTCATTTGTGTGTGTGTGTCCAGTAGCCTAGCAGAGTAAGCATGGGTAGAAAAGAGTTCAGACCTTACCATCTGTGTCTGGCTCCTTTATACTGGTGATGCCCACTCCACTTGCCTGTGAGGCAGAGGACAGGCAGGGCTGGGAGTTTCCTCCTGGAAACATCGGAACAGTGAAGAAATGTAAGCAGATGAATGGACCCAGAACTGTAATTGGTAGCCTCTGCTCCTGCTTGCTTCCTTTTGGAGAGAAGGCTTGAGCAGGAGTCAGTGTCTAATTCTACCCCTGCAGCTGAGTCCCCGACCTACTCCTGCCCTCCTGTTCCTTCTTTTGAGGCTAGCACTTCAGTGTTCATTCATTTCCATCTCTTCCAGACCTCTCAAGAGTCCACGGTTTGCTAGCTCCATACAACAAAAGTTTAAGAGGGACTTTTGTTGTCCTGTGAACTTTCTTTTTTGTATCAGGAACCCTCCTCCTAGGAAGGAGACTTCTTCATGGAAACATTAAGCATTTGTTGACTAACTGGGTTTAAAAGCACCTTCTATGCCTGCACCGGGTCAGCAGCCCCAAGATGAGTCAGAGCTAGTCCAGCTAGTCTGTGGCTTTTTTGTAGGTTGAGGCGGGGCTAAGTTCCTGGAAGTGGTCCTTGGAATCATTGCTGGGACATGAGAAGGGCAAAGTTCAGAAACTTCCAGAGACTGGGGAGAGGCCAGTGATCTTACAAATTTTCTTTAGTATTTCTGGTTATGTTTTTAAGGAAGACTTATGCTTGGACTGTCTGAAAGATGAGTCCTTGCAGGTCACTGTGAGAAGCAGTTTGATCAGAGACGCTTCTGGGCACCCTGCTTTTGGTGTTCTGCAGCTGCCTTGGGGAGTCTTTTAAAGCAGCCTTTCCTAGATTTTTGGGAAACCAGACTGTAGTATAATTAGAAGGGTTCCTGCTTAGATAACTCCTCGAGGTGCCAAAGAGCCCAGGAGGAAAGAAGCTGACAGAGACTTATACTTCTATCACTGAGCTGTATTCCCACTTTTTCTTCACTGTTTGGAACCTTTGATACTGTATAATGAGTAAAGGCTCCGTGACTAGCCAGTCACCCATTCTGTGGCCCAGACAGGTTTGAGGTTTGGTTTTTGATCAGTTTCTTTATGTATCTATAGCTCCATCTGCTGGCTGCATAGGTATTACAAAACCGTGATGATGGAAGTTCAGAAACTTGTGTTCCTGCTGAAGTTTGACTGTATTTTCCATAAGTGTCCTGAACAAGAGAAACATCTCAGAAAGCAGTGGGGGAGAATCAAGGAACCCTCGCACTTTATAGCTTAATATTTCTCTAATCTTCTGCTCCCTTCACGATACCTAAGGTGCTGTGTCTGATGGAGGAGAGGTTGTCATAGCACACAGGCCCTTTTTCATAGGTGCACAGCAGAGGCAAGATTGGCATGGTCAGCCTGTGGTTAACTCATCACAGATATTGGCAGGTCCCTGGCATCTGTTTCTTCCTGGGACCCTAGGTCCATCACAGCTGTAGGTCCTTTGCAGTCATCTCTGAGGTAGTTGGTACTCAGTCAGTTCTGGTACTGCTGAACATATGGAGCAGCCATGGAGTCCTGGGCTTCACCAGAAGGAGTTTCAGTTGTAGAAAAGAAGTTTTTCGTTTAGTTTACTTCCCTGGTTTCATCTGAATAATAGAACTAACTATATGCCAGCCAGGCCTGGAATAGTTGGAGGACTCAGCACAGGATGGGAAGGAGGATTGACTTTGATGAAGACAGGAGTCTGCAGCCTTATCTGGACTGGCCCCACCGGGTCTTCTATCTCTGACTAGCCCCATTTGTGTTACGTCAGCGTAGCTGCAAGCCAGGCAGGAGCAATGGGGACCTTCCCTCTTCTCCATGGCCTCAGGTTAGGCTTTAGCCTCTGCATTGATGTTCTTTCACACAGAACCTGGAATGGCATGGAGCTATGTCTCATCCATAGCCTTAAGTTCTTAAATCTTTACTTACAGTGTAGGAGCTTAATGTGGGGATATGTTTCAAATTTATTAAAAACCAGTCTGAGATATCAGAGGGATCTATCTACCTACAGTCAGTGTAGGAGGATCAGAGTGGTAACTCACACCTCTAATCCCAGCACAGGGAATATCCAGGAGTGGTGACCTGTACCCTTAATCCCAGCAAATCTGAGTTTGAGGTCATCTTAGTTTACAGAGGGAGTTCCAGGCTCCCAGGCAGGCACTGGTGGTGTGTGCAGTTAGTCTCAGCACTTGAAAGGCATTAGAAGCCATAGCTCACACTGTTATTTTCAGCACTTGGGAAGCAGAGGCAAGAGAATCTCTGTGAGTTCAAAGCCAGCCTAGTCTTCAAAGCAAATTCCAGGACAGCCAGGACTGTTACACAAAAAACTCTGAAAAAACAAAAAACAAAAATAAAAACAGCAAAGACTGGAAGAGATGGCTCTGTCCTCTGATATTCCAGACTAGTTTTTGTTAAATTTGGAACATATCCCCCCAGCTTAATGCTTGCTGGGTAAGTAATTGGAAAAGCCCATGACTCTGTAACTGCTTCCCTGTACAGTAGGGCGACCTTCCTTGGGTATCTGTTCCTGGGCAGAAGTAAGCATAAAGCATCTTCCTTAGCCACATGCACACATACATGTACAGACACCCTCATCCCTACCTTCTTAAAAATACTGTGGAGGAGGGGCATTATCGTGTTTTTACTCAGCAAACAGAAGCAGCAGAGCACCTCTTTGCCACCATAGAGATGCTTAGCTGTGGGCCAGAGGGACTGGAGGCTCAGCTTTGGACTTATGATCACAGATGGAGCTTAGCAGTCATGGGGTGAGTTAGACATGCCTTGGAGGGGCAAGAAGAGGAAGTGGAGACTCTTTAGAGGCTCTTGACCCTGCGGGAGAGACTTCTGTCACTATGTCTCCCAGATACTAAGAGGATGTGCTTTATGGGCAGTGGAGGCACAGCCTTTAACCCCAGCACTCAGGAGACGGAGGCAGGAGGATCTCTGAGTTTGAGGCCAGCCTGGTCTACAGAGTGAGTTTTAGGACAGACAGTGCTATACAGAGAAACTCTATCTTGAAAAATCAAAAAAGAAAAAGGAAAGGGGGGGGGAGAGGAAGGGAGAGAGAGAGAGAGAGAGAGAGAGAGAGAGAGAGAGAGAGAGAGAGAGAGAGAGAGAGAGAGAGAGAGAAAGGCTGGGCTGTGAGACTTTCTAGCAGTGGGTCACAACTCTTTTTTCTTTTTAAAAAATATTTACTTATTTTTATGTATTTTATGTGTACCTTTGCAAATGCATTGCATGTCTGCTGTCTGTGGAAGCCAGAAGGAGGCATACAATGTCCTGAAACTGGAATTACAGGCTGTTGTAAGCCGCCACGTGGTCCCATAAACTAACACTGGTTTTCTGCAGGAACAGCCGTAATTACTCCTAAGTGGCTGAACTATCTTTGAGCTCCCAGGCCCTGATGGTATGGTTGGAAAGAGATAAAAAGTTCTGCCAGGGAACTTTCCTCACACATGAAGCTTTTAGATTCGCTTATGTCTTGCTCAGACACCTCTTTAAATACTTGAGCTTCCAATACTGAGCACATCCTTGCCGCTCATGTGCTCTTTCTAAGTTAGTTTTGGGAGGGGGCAGGGCTGTGACCTGTCATCAGATAGATGCTTTCAGCACCCATGTAAACGAAAGATAGTGCCTTACTGTCTCAAGTCATCAGAAGGAACAGCGTAGGAGAGGCCAGCACTAGCCCAGAGCAGATGGAATTAACAGTGTCTGAAGGTAGAGCAAGGCCCGAGTGGGAAGAGGTTTTTAAAGAGGAAGAAGCGTGTGTCAGATACAGTGCAGAAAGGGTGTGGATTCTTAAGACTAGTCTCAAAGTCCCCATCAGTGTTATCTTTAGCTGTAAAAGTATGCCTCAAAATCCTTCCAGACTTGGATACTGGAGACTTGACTCAGTGGTTAAGAGCATCTGATGCTCTTTCGGAGGACCCATGTACCCATATCAAATAGCTCATAACTACCTGTAACTCCAGCTCCAGAAGATCTAAAGCCCTCTTCTGGCCTCCATGGGTACCCATACACACACACACGCACACCCCCCACACACACACTTAAAAATAAATTAAAGGAAGTTTTCATACAGTAAGTTGAAGGCACTCACAGACTATGTTAATAACAGGAAACCTGAGCTCCTTGGCTACACAGCCATCATGATAGTTCAGGTTCCCAGGTGCTGTGCTCACATTCCCCTCTGAGCAGCTGAGAAGAATCACTTTCTCAGGTAGCTTGAGATGGGCAGTGGTCTCTGAGAAAAGACCTGGTTAAAGGTGCCTGGTTTCCATACTCAGCCGATACTAGTCTAGGCTGGCTCTGAATTCACAGTCCTCTGCTTCTACCTCCTGTGTGTTGGGATTAAGGATGTATGCCACCACACCTGGTGACATGTGTTTTAAAGGTTTAATTATGAGAAACTTTAAGGGTAAGTATGAGCCCAGCGTATACACACACCCATGTCTGATCACCCATTGCAGCATGCCCTCTAAGCCTGAGTTTTGTCACGCCCCTCTCTCCCCATATGCTCTAAAGGAATCCTGGAGTGACTGTCCATTCAGGCCTACCCTGTAATGCCTCAGCCCAGAGTTCTGGAGTCTGGACTGATTGAGTCTCACTTTACTTTCTGAAGAGCTACTGAACTCTTCCGTCTTTGTTTTGCTTTCCAGTGGGAAATTAGTGTCTCCAAAGTGGAAAAACTTCAAGGGTCTGAAGCTCCAGTGGCGGGACAAGATCCGGCTCAACAACGCCATCTGGCGGGCATGGTACATCCAGTGTAAGTGTGCTGCCAGCCTGGCAGTGAGTGTGCTATGCCACAAGGCATAATTCTGTAGTGTCAGAATTCTGCATCTTGAAAGACCTGAGCACCTTGAATCTACAGTCTGCTCTTAAAAGATGTTTGCAGCAAAAATATGTCCTGAGCAGTCTGTGATAGGAAGCCAAGTGATAGTGCATCCGAGGAGCCAGGACATTCACCAGCCATGAGAAGAGTCAGCCGACAGAGCCCATGAGGATGAGCAGCTTTATTTCCTACTCAGGCATTACTGGCATCCTTTGTCTTGGGCCTGCACTCTTTTGTTTCTCAGAACTCTACATTTCTTCATGGAAGAAGGGAAGGCCACTTTGGGTATAGCAGTCTGGGGGGAGCTCCTCAGGCATCTTGGTACAGTTACGGCGTCTCTCTTCTCCCAACCCAGATTTGGAGAAACGCAAAAATCCTGTGTGCCACTTTGTCACCCCACTAGATGGCTCTGTTGATGTAGATGAACACCGTCGGCCAGAGGTACCTAACCAGCAAGTGATTGAATCGAGGGAAGGAGGGAGGGTCTTGGGGGAAGGAAACATGCCTTCATTTCTCAAGAAACAACCCACCAAAGGGCCAGATTCTACAGGAGAAACTTGAGGGAATAGGAGCCTGTGCCGTGCTGTGCTGTTAGTGGATGTGACCTTGAGGAGGCGTGGAAGCCTCAGTTTTTGCTTTCCCCTAGATTTGGTATTTCTTTTGAAAGTCACTCAGGGCAGTCTGGCCCTGAGGCAGGTAAAGAAGAGCACACACTTATGCTCTAGGTTCCGTCTCTAGTACCAGAAGCAGGACAGGCCCAGCTCAGAGGCAGAGGACTCTGCTGCCTGTACCAAGCCCTGACTTCTGTCTCCAGTACCACATAGACTGGGCATGGTGTCTAAAACCCACAATCCCAGCACATGGGAGATAGAGCAGAGGAGGAAGGCAGTTGTTTAAGGTCATTCTTGATATATATATATATATGTATATATATATATATATATATGTGTGTGTGTGTGTGTGTGTGTATACATATATATATAGATGCATATACACATATATACATATATATACACATACATATATACACACACGTATATACATATATACACACACATATATACATATACGCACACATTTATATACACACACACACACACACACACATACATATATATGGAGTTAGAGGACAGCCTGAGCTACATGAGACCCTATCTGAAAAAATAGAACAACTTAAGATAGGGCATAGAAAGAGTGTCTTGTTTTTATATTTTGTTTTATTATAAGGATAGAATCAAGGTCTTCTTACATGCCTAGTTTATACCATTGTGCTATATACCTCTTGGCCTAAAAGACTAAATTAAAAATAAAAATAAATTTTTTAATTAGCCAGGCGGTGGTGACGCACACCTTTAATCCCAGTACTTAGGAGACAGAGGAGAGGCAGGTGGATCTCTGTGAATTTGAGTCCAGCCTGGTCTACAGAGCAAGTTCCCAGATAGCAAAGCTACACACAAAGAGAAACTCTGTCTCAAAAAAACAAACAAACAAAAAAATTTTTTACTTGTGTGTATATGTATGCGCATGTCACAGCATATGTGGGGGTCAGAGGACAACTTTCACCGTGTGGATGCCCAGGATTGAACTCGGGTCCTCA
Organism: Phyllotis vaccarum; assembly: GCA_033318265.1. Classification (NCBI taxonomy): domain Eukaryota; kingdom Metazoa; phylum Chordata; class Mammalia; order Rodentia; family Cricetidae; genus Phyllotis; species Phyllotis vaccarum. The sequence continues at coordinate 48,790,876 of JARWLC010000017.1, read as the reverse complement.
GGCTTGGTGGCAGGCGCCTTTACCCACTGAGCTGTCTCACCAGCCCTCACTTTGGCTCCTTGAGAGCATGGCAGATGCTGCTGGGAAGGGGCTTTTGTGGGCCACTCATGAGTTTCCTTAGCATCCTCAGGCAAGAAGGAAGCAGCTCTGCCTCCTCTCTGAGGCCGTGTACCTACCCTGTACCCAGCGCGTCAGCCTTGGTGTCTTGGGTGTTGAAGATACATTTTTAGTTCAAGTCCAAGTTGAAGCTCAGAAGAGGAGGCGTGCCCAGTGAGGAGCTGTAGTCTCTCAAGTAACGTTGGGGGTTTCTGACCAGAGAACCAACGGAGGCCACTTGAGTGACGGATACTGGGTGTGTTCATGGGCTGAGATTTGATCATCACCCGAGACCTGCTTTTCATTTTGGCCTCTCGGTTGTAGGCCATCACCACAGAGGGCAAATACTGGAAAAGTCGCATTGAGATTGTGATCCGGGAATATCACAAGTGGAGAACCTACTTCAAGAAAAGGGTATATATTGCCAAAGACTCTCAAAAGACCATGCTCTGGAAACCCCGGGGCAGGGGCTGGGGTTAAATAGGTGGGTGATGGAACTATTCCACGTGTGACCTGAGGCCCTAGGCTCCACAGCTGCCCGAAGAGTCACGGAACATAATGTGGGAATACTATAGTCAACACCAAGCCGTGGGTCTGGTTGCCTCCGCCATGAATAGGGCTGTTTCCTTCTTTGGGTACATGCATGGAATGGCAGCCAGCAGGATCCCATTCCCCAACTTGCTTCCGTATAGTTTACTCACATGTAAGGAGGTGAAGTTGGGGCATCAGGGCTCTGGGTGGCTGCCTCATCTTGCTCCCTTTGCCCACAGCTACAACAGCACAAGGATGAGGATCTGTCTAGTTTGGCCCAGGTAAGTGAGCTTGAGGGTGACTTCTGTGCCCCTAGAGAGTTCTGTAGTGGAAGGCCAGACACAGGAGCAGCTCCTTCTCACATGGAGGTCCTGCAGGTGGCCAAGGAAGCAGGTGCACTCTCTGTTGGGCCAGCTAAGGGAATAGCTCTGAATGCCTCTGCTCTCTTGCCCCTTCTGAAGCAACTATTCAATGCATGCCAGAACTGGGGATACTAAATCCAGCTGCCTTATAACTCTTCTTCCCCCGTTGGCTAGGATGATGACACACTCTATTGGCATAAACATGGAGATGGCTGGAAAACCCCAGTCCCCATGGAGGAAGACTCTCTATTGGACACAGACATGCTCATGTCTGAATTCAGTGACACTCTCTTCTCTACACTTTCTTCACACCAACCGGTGGCGTGGCCCAACCCACGGGAAATAGGTACTTAGTCTCTATCCTTAGGCAACTGGCTTTCTTCTCTGAAGATTTCTCCAGGCCAAGCTTTGCTTCAGGGCACGTCTGAGCTCTTGGTTGGCACTTACTTAGGCTAGGCAAGGAGCAAAGGAGGAATGCCCAAGCTCCTTCCTTATCTGAGGTCCTGTGCAGTTGCATGGGAGGAGACTGGAAATGGAGCCTTACAGGGGTGGCTATTGTTCTTTTAGCCCCACTGAGAAAGCAGCAGGTTCTGATCTGGACTCATTTATGTTTCTGCTACTGTTCTTGTAGTGTGGGATGTGTCCGGCGAGTACTACACTCGTGACATCCCACCTAGAGGCCTTTAGTCTTCCAGGTCCTCAGGGCAGAGGGCTGTGGGGATGTGGAGTGGGGTGGGAGGTTGGGCTGCTCAGAGATCAGAGCTCATGGTAGCACTGCCTGTCTTTTCCTGTCTTCTGAGGGTGGAGAGGACATAGCAGTCTAAGCATAGGCATGAACTCCCAGGAATATAGAAATCCCAGGCAGCTTCCTATAGTTCTTAGAAGATTCTAGAATGGTAGGGCCAGGAGGAACTGTTCCGTAACTATAATGGTGTGTTTTCCTTTGACCTTGAGGTAAAATCATTGCCCTCTCACTTGTCATTTTCACAGCACATTTGGGAAATGCAGACATGATCCAGCCAGGCCTGATCCCTTTGCAACCCAACCTGGACTTCATGGACACCTTTGAACCTTTCCAGGGTGAGGGCAGAGGGTAGCATGATACTTGGATTTCCCTTGCCCCTTTTGTAGAAAGGAAAAATTGAAAATGGGTGTAAAGAAAAGGGTTAGGATTTTTTAAAACTAAAAACAAAATTTGATAGTAACTTCAACAAAGTCTTGAAAAGTGTCCTGGGACATTGGAAGGAAGCTGGCGTTCTCAGAGTGAGCGCTTTTTCCTGCTGGGAGCAGCTACTGGGCCTTGACTATGAGCAGTTCCTTCTTTAGGCAGCAGAGGGTGCTGTGACACAGTCATTTCCCAGTAAAGCTCCTTTGTCCAGCCCTGAAACACTCTGTATTTCAAATGGTCCAATCAGAATCCTTTTACTAAAGAGAGGGATGGTGTGGGGTCAGGCCCCTGCTTGTGTGTCACAATTTCAGAAGATGATAGCTCATGAACTTCAAAAGACTCCCATGTTCTCTTTCAGATCTCTTCTCTTCCAGCCGATCCATTTTTGGCTCCATGCTGCCTACACCTACATCAGTACCTGCCCCAGATCCCAGTAGCCCACCTTCTCAGGTAGAGGAAACTAGGGGAACAGGCATGGCAGGTGCGGGACTACCCTCAGACCTCACAGCCAGAGCTAGGCTAATGCTGTGACCATGACCACATCTGGGGCCACTGCTGAGTGCATGTGGATATGCAAAGAAGTGTGGAACCCTCTTTGAAAGGCCTCATGTGGTCTTTGTTCAGCCATTCTCTCTCTGTTGTTTGGTTGGTTTTTTTTTTTTTTTTTGGTTCGGTTGTTTTTTTATGTTCATTGGTGTTTTGCCTGTCTGTATGCCTGTGTGAGGATGTGAGAAGCCCTGGAGCTGGAGTTACAGACAAGTGTGAGCTGCCATGTGGGTGCTGGGGATTGAACCCTGGTCCTCTGGAAAAGCGGTCAGCACTCTAAACCACTGAACCATCTTTCCAGCCTCCAGCCAGCTCTTTTCTAAGACAAGATTAGTTGCAGAAGAAAAGCCTGGATCACCAATAAAATATATATTGGTGTTGGGGCTACAGAGCCAAGTGAGGCATAGTTCTCTGCCCTGGGGGAGCTCTCAAATTGGTGCTACATTCAGTTAGTCACCCGGTAACCTGGCACCTTCCCACCTAGCTCAGATAATCATTTCTTCTGTAGAGACTCAGATCTGCACAGGTGATTCCTCACAGCTTTTCCACTCAAGAAGAGCTAGCCTGACTGGAAGTTGATACTTGAAGCTATCCTGGGGGAACCATGAGCAGCTGTGGTCTAGGCTGCTTCTGCTTTGTAACAGAAGATGGCAGGGACTGTGGGTAGACCTGGACCAGACTCTGGAAACCAGATATTCTTAGGCTTCTGTCCAGCTCTGTCTAAGCTCTGTGTTATCATTAGTTTCTAATGGAAACAAGACCCCTGCTGACACCCAGGGAACACAGATCCATTTCCCCAGCAGAGCAATGTTTTGGGCCTAGGAAATAGCGCTCTGTCCCTTGGTACCTCAGTCTCCATGTTTGTGGAGAGTCTGTTATGTAGCCTGACAGTGGGAGCTGATTGTCCATGTCATGTTTCATGTCTCCTCCTTCCTCAGGGGAACATCTTGCCAAATACTGCTCTTCCCACCGTGAACCTTCCCAGCAGCCTCATCACATCTTCTGCAACCCCCTCCCTGGATTCCACAGATGAGCAGGGCTGTGAACGCGCTTCCCAGACTGTGGCCCCGTTTCTTCAGCCTGCAGACTTTGGTCCCTCTGAGCCACAGCCCTTCCCCGTCTTCACTATGACCTTACTTTCCCCTAGCCCTGCCCCAGCCCCTACTCCACCGGCTTTCCTGCAGCCTCAGAAGTTTGCTGGAGTCAGCAAATCGACCCCTGTGATTACCCACACAGCTTCTGCTACTCTTACACATGATGCTTCTGCCACCACCTTCAGCCAGAGCCAGGGACTTCTCATCACAGCTCACCACCCAGCCCCCTCACCATCCCCCTGTGCGCTGGCACTGTCACCTGTACCCCAGCCACCACCTGTGGGACCCCCCCAGCCTCATTTAACTTTTATACACCCCAAACCTATGTCTTTGACTGGAGTGAGACCCAAGCAACCCCCCAAAATAGTGCCTGCTCCTAAACCTGAGCCTGTGTCCTTGGTGTTGACAAATGCCTGCATTGCTCCAGGTGAGTTGGATCAGGCTTGTAGCCGCCAAGACTGTCCAGGGAGTGATGGCCTCCTCTCTCCAGGCTTTAATACCTGATGCCTCCCTCCCCATTTAAATGGAACAGAGTAATATGGATCATTCATATGTGCAATCTGTCTTTCTGTTCTGTATGTTTAAACATTACTTTAGTCTTGACATACCTGCACACATATACACACCACACAAAATGAATAAACACAATTTAAAACATAAAAGTAAATAAAGATAAGGATCAGGTTTGGAAATGTGGTCTGAGAATACATGGTCATAGGCCTCTCTTTCTAGGGCTATATAGTAGGACTCTTTCAAGTAAAAGGTACAAAAATATTTCACATGTCCTGGGGCTTTGTCTCCCTGCCCTCTCGGTAAGGAGCCTGGTGCTTCACTAACAGGGTACGTGATGCCCTGGTTGTCCTGGCCGTCTGCAGCTCAGGTTTTGATAGTAGCAGCGAGGCCTCTCGAGGGTCAGGGCCTCACATTCACTTCTCTTCATCCCTAAAGCTGCCTTCTCAGGCCAACCACAAAAGGTTATCATGACATCGGCCCCTCTGAAGAGAGAAGGGATTCTGGCATCTACTGTGTCCCCATCCAACGTGGTTATTGCTTCTGCTGCCATCACCAGGGTAAGGAGAACTAGCCTAGGCAGACCTCTAGTACCCTTGCCTTCCTAGAGTGGCCTGTTTTTGTGTGGCTCTTGGCAAGTATAGCTGCTCTGCTCTGCATCAGGGGTATGTGACTTCCCTCCTGTGTCTCCACAGGCTTCTGGAGTCACAGAGTTCCTCAGCCACAGCACGAGCAGCCAGCCTACCCCTGTCTCTCGGCTCTTCTCTCCAAGTAAAGTGCAAGACTCCATGGTGAAGGGCGAGCAGGTCCCACTGCATGGGGGTTCCCAGATCCCTGCCACGGGCTCTAGTACGTGTTCTTCTGAGTGGGGCAGTTGGGGCTTTGTGGGGGAAGTAAGCAGCTTGCTCCAGGTGGGGAGGCCATTCACAGGCTCCATAGTCAAGCCTGACCTACAGAACCTCCAGTCTGCTCATTTGGGGAAATACTTACTGGGCATCAGGGTAGCTGCAGTCACACCAGCAGAACAGGTACAAGGGGTGGTAGACGTTCACCTAGTACACACAGGAAACCACACTCAAGACCTGGCTCAGAGCTGCCAGGTCCATCCAGAGAGGATTGAAGAGTCTCGTCAGCAGTCTGGAAAACCTGAGCCTAGAGTTGCTGTAGCTACAAAGCCAACAGTAGGCTGTCACAGCACCTAGCTTCTAAACCACTGCAAGTCTGTGACCATTTTCATATCTTACAATGAGGACAGTCAGGAGAGAGCTGAACTGGTTTTGCCTGGTGACTTGTGGAGTCAGAAGGTCAAGGGCTAAAGGTCTGCTGACATCGGTGTTGGGCTGCAGGTAGATTTTGGGCTCCTTCCAGTGCCGCACTGGGAAAGGAACTAGAAACGCTGCTCAGCTCTGGCAAGCATCTCATTGTACTATTCCTCAATGCCTCCTCTCTGCTAGAACCAGGGTTCTGAGCAGCTTACCTGGGAGGGGCCCAGAGGAGAGGGGTGCACTTGTCCACCTTCAGTCTGGAAAGACTCAAGAAACAGGAGTCAAGTTGCTCAAATTATCCAGGGAAGGAAAGCTGGCGTTGCTTGTGGGACCGCAGAGCGCAACATTTAGAACTGTGCATGGAAGCCTGGCAGTCTAGGAGAAAGTAACTGGAAACATTAGTTAGAATAAAAGAAAACGGGGCAGAGATGTTCTAAAGGGACCTAGAAAATGGCTCCCAAGGGACAACAGTGAGTGGGACATGAACCTGTGTGGGTCACCGCAATACCCTGGTCTATTCTGGCTGGGTCAGGAGGTGGTAGTACTTTTTATTTATCATTTTCAGAGTAAGTGAGCAAAACAGAAGTATATATATGTGTGTGTGTGTGTGTGTGTGTGTAGAATTTAAAGAACAAAATAAAGCATTTACCAGTGTGCTGAGCACGTGGGTTAGGAGCTATTGTCTTACAAACTTGTAAGGGACCCTGGCTGCCTTGAGGGAGCGTTTTAGGGATTGAGTTAGAAGTTCAACCTTTCCTCTGAGCAGTTGTTGACACCTGCGATGGGGTAGCATTCAGGCCATATTCCACATCTTACTTGCCTACCTCAGGGAAACAAGAAATCCCCTTTGGGGTATAGGCAAGGGCTTCTCCAGTATTTTCTCTGAGGGCCATAGAAGGTTAAAAATAGACTTTCAAGCCTGAGGACTTGCGGGAGTCCCTCTGGTTGGTGAGGACCTGCCGTGGGACCAGGACAGGGAAGCTTCGTGCCTTATTTCTCCAGTTCCCTTCTCAAGTATTTGCCTGTTAAGAGAATTGTCTCTCTCAGGCCGCGACTGCCCCAACTCAGGGCAAGCCTCTCCGTGCCCATCAGAACAAAGTCCCAGTCCCCAGTCTCCCCAGAACAACTGCTCAGGGAAATCTACAGACCCCAAAAATGTGGCTGCATTGAAGGTATGGCTTATTTCTCTTGGAACTTGATTCTCTTGCTGGATTGGGGGTGGGGGTGATGGGCCAGGAAAGGAGAACCACAGATCCAGCTGCTATTGCAAACCCAGAAACACCAAGATTAATTGACTCCAACCATTTCCCATTCCACAAGTCAGAACTTGTGCAGAACTCTGGATGGGCCTCCTGGGCCCAGGGACCAGCACGTGTTGGTCCTCATGACATTGTAGGGTGCACACAACCTTGGCACAGGAGCTGCAAGGAGGAAGTGAGGCTGTAAGCCCTGGGCTGTAGGGCAGCAGTAAGTCTGGCTGCCAGCGACCAGAGCACATGCTGCTTCCTGCCCACACTCCCTGCTGCCTCCCCTAGAGCTTTGTAACTGTTTGCGCCTCTTGCATAGCTTTCCGACCCTGGCTTGTCATGTGCCCCAAGACACTAGGTCTTCCTCTAGCTACTCGGCATTATCTTGGGTGGTAGGAGGAACAAGTTGATTGCCTAAGGCCTGGCCTGTGTCTCAGTGACCAGTTGATTCCCCAACAGAACCGGCAGAAGCACATTTCAGCTGAACAGAAAAGGCGTTTCAATATCAGGATGGGCTTTAACACCCTCAACAGTTTGATCTCCAATAATTCTAAGCAGGTAAGTTGCCTGAGAGTGTCGAGGTGGCATGATAGTGCATCTTCCCTGTGTGCTCCTGGCCAGCTAAGCACTGCCATCTGCCCTCCACAGACCAGTCATGCCGTCACACTGCAGAAGACCATGGAGTACATCACCAAGCTGCAGCAGGAGCGGATGCAGATGCAAGAGGAGGCCCGGAGGCTTCGGGAGGAAATTGAGGAGCTCAACACCGCCATCATGTGAGGTTCCCTTGGAGTGTTCCTGCCTCTCAAAAGCAGAGGGCCCTGGAGGCCTTTGCTGCCTCTGTTGCTGCAGTTCAGCTTCTCGTCTTGCTCTCACAGGCCTCTGCCTGTCGTCCCAGGGTCCTCCTCTCCATCACCTTCCCCAAAGCATACCCTCATCCTGTTGTTTCAGCTCCTGCCAGCAGCTGCTGCCTGCCACAGGAGTCCCTGTCAACTGCCGCCAGTCTGACCACATGAAAGACATGTTCGATGAATATGTGAAAAGCAGGATCCTGCAGAATTGGAAATTCTGGATTGTATCCTTGGGTTTTCCTTGCTCTCTTCCTCTCTAACAGTAGACCATACTCTCCGGTACCCCTGGAAGTTGTCAGAGTTCAGGACTAGCAATGTTATTTTCTGTCTCAGGGAGGGAAGGCTCTGGGGCTGGCCCTAGGACCTGAGAGACCACATCCAAGAGGCTTTGCGGGCAGGGGCAGGGCTGCGGATGGCCTGCTTTACTCTCCAGTGTTTGGCAAACAAAGGCAGCTAGATAACTGAAGAGGCGACCCTGACAGCCAACTCAGTCCCCTCAGTGACAGGGAGGGTGAGCCCCGCCTGCTGTGACAGGTGAAACCAGGGCTTACTGAATTACTGAGTGAACGGGCAAACCCCATGTGGTAGCTGCTGCTGCCGCCTCCTCGGCCTCCTTCCTTTTTCTTCTTCTCTTCCATCATCAGATGTGTGGGGTTCTTAATTATTATTATTTTGTGTGTGTGTGTGTGTGTGCGCGTGCGCGGGCAGTGCAAGTACCTGTAGAATCTAAAGAAGGTGCTGGGTTCCTTGGAGCTGGACTCATAAGCTGTTGTGAGCCTCTTGACATGAGTGCTGGGAACTGGAGTCCTGTAAGACCAGTACACAGGCTCTTAACTGCCAAGCCACATAGTTCTGTTCTGTTTCTTGAGAGAAGAGTCTTTGTTGCCCAGGGTGGTCTTCAGTTCCTGAGCTCAAATGATCCTCCTGCCTCCTCCCAAGTAGTTACAGGCAGGGTTTGAAACCTGTTCCTCAGATTTTTCTCTGCCTTTGTGTCCCCTGGTCTCGAGTGTCATAATAAATCATGTCCACCCAGGTGCCAGGACCCGTCTTCTGGCCAAGGCTGCTCTGATCTCAGTCCCCGAGATGGCAGCATTGTGGTTATGGGATGACACCTGCCTATCTGGTCCACAACTTGAACATGGTCGGCGTGTATGACAGGACAGTCATTGGAAAAAGACAGTTGTATGGAAAGAGAAGGTACAGTGAGGGAGTGTGTGTGTGTTCTGCACTTCAGGTTGTTTATATTTTATTTGCGTATTGGTTTTCGGAAGTCTCCAGTGTAGCTAGTCTGGAACTCGCATGGTAGGACAGTAACTCCATATCCTGTTCCTCTCAAGTGTGCCACCATGCCTGTCATGTTTATACCTTTATTAGCATTGAGGACGAGACTCAGGCTTCACATATACTATCTAGGTGAGAACTCTGAACAGTGGACCCACTGACTCAAGGGGGCTGGTAGCACGCTGTGTGTGTCCCCTGACTTGACACAGGCCAGAACAGCTTCTGTGTTAACCAGTGGTAGTGACACATATTCAGAGCATATAGAAAGACCATTCCAAAGCACTTACCCCTGTACTAGGCTAAAGAAACTAGTTTCTCTGTCTCCCAGCTACTCAAAGGTCAGTCATAATAAGAGCAAACTGTTAAATCTCATGGTGGGCACACCTTGCCTATTGATAACTAACCTGTCTCTTCCTCTCTTTGGTCAGTTTTCTGTAGGCAGTTATTTGCCATTTCTGAGGGAAGTCAGCAGGGAAGCCGGGCTTGCTGGACCCTTCTTTCTTTTTCTGTGTGCTCCTTAGCCCCCCTCAGTGTTCAGTTTTTCCTTAATAGAAGTCCTGTAGTTCAGCATGATCATCAGGCCGCTGTTTGAGTCTTTCAAAGGGATGGTGTCCACTAGCAGCTTGGAGGAGTTTCACCGGACAGCACTTTCCTGGCTGGACCAGCACTGCTCTCTGCCTGTCCTCAGGCCAAGTGAGTGTGGAAGACCAGAGTTAGGACTCAAACTCTACCTGGGCGGTGCTTAGGAAAGTGGAAACTATTGTACAAAGCCAGGCCAGAGGCCCAAGGACCACACTGAGGGCGCTCAGTTCCTATCAGCAGGTCCCAGTCCAATCAGTCCAACTTTAGTGAATATTCACTATTTGCCAGACTCTGTTTTAGGTGAATTTGGTATTTCATTACTTAATCTCTTACTTAGTTCTAAAGCTACAACCGTGTAATATAGAAATTCAGTAGTAAAGCAAGAGCAACACCCTGGCAGCAGGATTGGCTTAGAACCCTGCTAAGATCTGCCTAGGGAGGATGTGAGACTGGGAGCAATCACTTTCCCTGCAGTTCAGCTCTGGTCATCATCCTTGGTACTCGGGAACCACTACATAGGGCTGCATGTGTGAAGATTGTTCCCTGTCATTCTGAGTCTTATGTTCCAGGCTAACTACTGCCTCCTTCCCCTACAGTGGTACTGAGTACCCTGCGACAGCTGAGCACCACCACCTCCATCCTGACAGACCCATCCCAGCTGCCAGAGCAGGCATCAGAGGCTGTTTCCAGGATTGGCAAAAGACTGGGGGAATCCTAAGCTTGTTGGCATGTGGCTGCATGAGATGCCTGAAGATCCCCTGTACCCTTCCTGATGCACGGCCGCAGGGCTGCCCTTGACTCCAGTAGCCCACTGCACCTGTCAGGATGCTGTGCTCAGGTCTGAGGCAGGTTTGGGGCCTGCTCACAGCAGTATCCCATCTTGGGAACCCTTGCTGTGACCTCTCACTCAGTGACCTCAAACACCAGTCTCCCCTGCACTTGGGGTGTCGCAGACAAAGGGAAACATCAGCTGTTCTGCTCCTGCCTTCCTGGTGGCCTATTGGAGTACAGGGCCAGCAAGTGCGAGACAGAGATGAGGCATGCTCCTGCAGGTGGGATCATCCAGGGTCCCTCAGAATTCCTTCTTGAGACCTAGAGACTTGGCCCTGTCACATCGTTATCTACTGTGCTTCTCTGGCAGTCCCTGCACGCTTTCTGGCCCCTGGAGCAGCAGTGAAGTCTCTCCAACTCCTGCGACCCTGGCAGCACCCGAGCCTCTGGGCTACCATAATGACCTCTGCAGAGAGGAACGTGCCTCCTTCCTGGTGCATTCTGTTGAAGGAGGAAATGTCCACAAACCCTTGAGCACACATGGAAAATGATGGATGTGGAGGCTGGCTGGACTGGGTGACAGCACAGGCTATTCAGAGCTGCTCTTCTGGTTTGGAAACCCTCCAAGAGTATCCCTCCAGTATGTCTCAGTTCTGCCTGGCATTGCAGTCACCATGACATTCCCAACATTGCCAGGGACTTGGCCTAGAGCCTCTCAGGCCTTGCCTCAAGTCAAGGCCCTTCCGTGCCTGTTCTCCCTCCACTTCTACTCTGCAGTTGTGGAAGAGCCAAATACACTCCAGGGACAGTCTCTCCTTTGGTTCTAGCATTCAGCAGCCATGATACTGCTGTCATCCTGGTCATTTTATCTGAAGTTTAGCTGGGAGCTCCAAACCAGGACAGTTCTCAGACCAAAGATGTCATCATACTAAAGAACTCTGACTCATCTTGTGTTAGGAGAAGAAACCGAAAGCTGACAGGCAGGATGCCAAGGGGTCAGCCCTTGAAGCTGTCTCCAGGAGGATGGTAAAGACTTGTGCTCAGATCTGGACCCATGAAGTTTGGAGGGTGACGTGTGTCTAAAGGGTCAAATGCCCCAATGTGTGTCTCACAGTTTGAGAGACAGAGAAGGGTTGAGGGAGGGAGCATTCTTCTCTTTGCTGCCTCTGAGGTACTCCAGGTGGTGAGGCACTCTTCTCCAGTACTCAGGGAGCCCAGTCAAGGGCACCTTCAGGAAGAATGTGCTCTCTTGTCCTGCTGTGACATCTAGAGCAGGTGGCAGGCTTTTTCTTGGACTCTGTCCTGGCCCCTCTTCACCATGCTGCCTGTCCTTGAGGGGAGCCCAGGATGTCCTCTGAAGTTCTGATTCATCCGAAGCTCCTGCTGAGGCCTGAGGCCTGCCCTGAACTAAGTGGGTAGAACAAAGAAAGGGTGGGGCTGCTGGCCGGGCCACCACTGATGCCGTGAGCTCCTGACCTGACCACAAGCTTCTCCGTTGTCTAAGTTCTGTTCTGTTTGCAAATAGCTTTGTGGCCCTACTCAGCCATCCCCCAAAACACGTTTACAGGTTGAGGGATGAAACCAGGCCACATAGGCTGGACCTTGGAATTTCCACTGGGTACCCCATCCTTTCCCAAAAATGAGGTGAAATTGTTCTTCAGAAAGTGAAGGCCACTGTGGTAGAAGGAAACCTAAGCCGCTGCTGTGAGGGCCTCAAGAAGCCCAGCCTTTCCCCTCCCATGCCACGTGACATGGGCACACTGTGGCCGTGAGGACTCCTGGTTCTCTCCACCTTTGCTGGGGAGTAACCTTGCTTTTCAAACTTTGTGGGTGTAAGATTGGCACTTTGCTTCTCTTGCCTACCTCTCCATTTTGCTGAGTTAATCTCATCCTGTTTCATCAGATGTGTAAGGCTGTTAGATTGTAGGAGGGGAGAGAAGAGGAAAGGAGAGAGAGAGACTGGTGTGTGTGTGGGTGTATGTGTGTGTGTGTGTGTGTGTGTGTGTGTGTGTGTGTGTGTGTGTGTGTTCTGGCACACTTTTATTAGGTGCATGTTTTGTTTTGAGTGACTTCATTTCCCTTTCTCGGTGCTTACCTTTGCCGTGGCTGTGAAGTCACAATGCTTTAAAATCTCCAGGAGTGATTCTACCTTGGAGATTTTCTGGTTTTGAATCTTGCCTGATGAACCTGGCCAACCTTGACTTATGTCCTGGACACCAAGGTCAACACTTAAGAATAGCCAAGGCCACTCTGCTGGGGTCTCTCTCCACTGGGCACTGACCACACTGTCAGGCTGGGGTTTGTTTACAGTTACTTTTACTCCATTCCTGTCCCCACTCACATAGAAGAAGCTTCAGAATGTTGGCACTTTGGAGAATGAGAGTATCAGTCTCAGTAGATAAACCACAAAGCCACTTGGGAAATCTCTGCAAGTGTTTCTGTGAAATCTTCACAAACCATCAGCTCGAGTTCTGTCTGTTCTTTCACTATGAGTGGGTGCTGCAGAGGCAGGGGAGCTCTGGCTGAGGGGCTTCCTCAAAGTTAACAGAAGGTTACACACAAGTTGTCACCCTCAGGAGAGGCTAGCCTCTGGAAGTGGTCAGCCAGCACGAGTCTCCTGTGGTCCAGGCATAACCCTGAATCTTGTCTACCTTTAATCCTCCTATCATATATACTTTAGAGATCTGTCCTCGGAGTGACATCCCTGTAGATTCTTGGAGGACATGGCTCCCATTCCCTGGTACAGGCCAGTGGCAGGTGGCACCAGACCTGCAACGCCTGCTTGGGTGTGTTGGCTGCTATGGCTGAGTGCTGGACCAGCTGGCCTCGGCTCCATTCACTTCCTGGCTCTTCCTTCCACACTGTCAGAATCCCTCTCTGTTCATTCTGACCTGACTCCTCAAGGCTCTGTGTTCCTCTCCTGAGTGTAGAAATGGTCTCTTCCTAGACACCTAGATCCCAGGGCTCAGGTGAAGCCCGCCAGTGTGTTTGGAATCTGGTTTTTCAATGTCATCTTGTGGACCTGTTGACAATGATTCAGGAATAGTCACCTAGGATGTCACTCTTGCCAAGAAGTGCAGCTTTGGCCTTGGTCCCTTGATGCCTTGCGTGTCAGAGGGTCTGTTCTGGGTCTGCATGTCTAAAGGAGAGGGCGAGCCTGAAGCTCAGGGCTGTGTGAAGTGCATTCCTGCAGCGTGCATCTTGAGCGGGATCCACTTAACAGGTTTGGAGACTGGTCGGTTTCTTTTGAGTTGTTTGTTGTTGTTTTTTCCTGGAACTCCCTCTGTAGACCAGGCTAGCCTTGAAGATCCACCTGCCTCTGCCTCCTGAGAGCTGGGACTAAAGGCATGCACCACCACTGTCTGGCCAGGTTTTGTGATTTTAAGACAATGGACAGCTGGTGGGAGACACCAGGAAAGTGAGAGAAGCCTTAGGAAACAGCCCCCACCCCGTGCCTCTTCAAATATGGGCAGGAACAGGTCAGCTCCAAGCTCTTTCTGAGGAATAGCCTTCCTTTCATTAGACAGGACTGTCTGCTTGTCAGAGCTTGTAAGACTCAACCTTCTGGAAAGAAAAAGGAACTTTCCAAAGTGAATGGTAACTTGTGTGTGCACGCACACTTGCTTAAGCTTGTGTGTGTGTGCATGTATGTTTACTGTGTGGAAATTTATTTTTGTGAAATTCCTTTCCAGTTATTTCACCTATATCTCCCTGCCAGACTTTGATTCCACAGTTATAACCCTGGGCATAGTGAATTTGGAATTCCTTTGGGATTTCTGGCATGGCGTTCTCAAGAGCTGGGATCGCACAAGTGGGGGACACTCACATTTTGTACATTTCCTAGTTTACATCCTGGCCTCAGCCAGGCTGTGTCTCTCTTGGGAGAGTGCAGTTCCCACCCCCAGGCCCTTCATCACCTGGATCTCACTCTGTAAAGGGAAAGCAGGCTGTTTGCCTGCTCTGAGGTGCCCCAGCTGAAGTGGCATATTCTCCTACAAGTTCTTCAAGTTTCAGCTTCTGTACCCAGGCTAAGTGTCTGTTGTGTGCTTTGGTGATGGTATAGGGCTCCTTTGAGGAGGCAGCTATACCTGGAGCAGGGTGGGTTTCACTTATGCCAGAGATCCCTGGGACTGCTCACCTGAGCCTGGTCCTTTTGATGCTCCTGCTATTGACAAGCACGTTTCCACCAGCTGTACCCAACACTACAATGCATTTTTAAAACTATATTTGCATCTAAGACAATAAAAAAAAACCTATTTTTTTGGAAAGCTTGTTCTGTGTGACTTTCAGTGCTACCCATGGAGCGGTGGGAGGGGTGAAGTGAGGAGATTAGAGCTATGTGATGCCCTGGCTGGCTCTCTGCAACCTGAGGAGGTGAAAGCTCAGCCCAGAATGTAGGTATATGGAGTGGGTGGGCAGGAGAATTGTGGAGGTGTGTACAGGACGATGTCCCTAGAAGCCTGCACGCAGAGAGCCAGTAGCAAATACTGGAAACGGTGAGTGCCACCTACAAACTCTTACACCCAATGGCTTGCCCATAACACACATCACTGTTAGCATGCCCTACACTGGCCCAACAGCCTTAAAAGGGTTCTAAGCTACAGTAACGACCAAGAACTTAGTGGATTCCCTTGCTAACTGTTGACCCAGCATCCTAGACAGAATACTGAAACGTTGGCCAATAGAGATGTCCCTTTGTTCAGAGCTGAGAGGGGTCTGATCATCTCCGTTTAAATTGGAAGCTTTCTTTGCTTCCACACCATCTTTAAGTTGCCCACCTCTCCCTGACCCCTCGGACCTGGACAGAGGGGCCAGCAAGAGCCAGCCTTTATGGGAACCACTGGCTTTTTCATGAGATAACGGCCTAGATCTAAATCTCTTTACCTGAAACTCTCTGAGCTAATAGCACTCTTATCTTGTCAAAACATCACACTTCCAAGAAAAAAATTTGAAGCCAGATATTGGGTCTTGAGAACTGGAATCCCTCCAGAGAAAGGTGAGTGGGTCACAGCCTTGTTAGCTAGAAGGACCTGGGTCTCCACTATGATAAACAAGGGTGTCTGCTCTGTTCTTTTCAAAGTTTTGAGCTCATCTCTATGTGTCTGTGAGATTTTAAAACATGCTACAAGAGGCAGAATTTGAAGAAAGCCAAGTTTAGGGAGACTGGAGAGCCAATAACAGTAGTTAAAGTACCCAAGGTTCGAGTAGACTGAGGGGTCTGGTCTGTTCCAGAGAGCCCAGTTCCTAGGTGAGTACTGAGCCCTGCTGTGGTCAGACTTAAAAGATGTATATAGCTCTGAACAGTATATAGTTCTCAAGTTGACAGGATGCTTCTTCCCATGTAACGGGGAGGCCAAGGCTGCACGGGTCTGGGAAGGTCATTATCTTATAAATGACCTCCTTGTCCTTTAACACCAGACTGGTCAGGTCACCTCAATTCGGGATTATCTGCTTTTCCCACTCTGCTGCCATCATTCCATGCTCGCTCACATCATTTCCTAGCTGACACAAAATAAATCCCAGTCTGTCTGTCTCTGCCTCACAGTGGAACTTTCAGGGACCCAGGTCTAGTCATGTCATGCGATGTCCAGCTTTCCAGTTAAAGCTCCTGATCCTAACGTAAGCCCTGTCCCTGTCTGAGCCATCTGGCATTTGCTTGCCTTTATAACACATCTTTGTTCTTGGTGGTTCTGTGCACAGACCTAGCATCTAGGGACCTAGATAACCAGTGGATGAACTCTAGCCTCAGTCAGACCCACTGGTCACCCCAGCTGCCATTCCCAGAAATGGAGAAAGAAGAAAGATTTCTGAGAATTCCTGAAGGGGGGATGGGGGCTACAGTTAGCAACTATAAATGTCAGGTTAAAGAGGATATCAATTATGATTATATAGGAAATTTTAAAACATTGATTATTTGGGCTGGAGAGTTGCCTCAGTGGTTAAGAACACTTGCTTTTGCAGAGGACCTTAGTTTGATATCCAGCACCCACATAACAGCTCATAACCTCTGAGGGTACCAGGCATGCACGTGGTGCACAGACAGAAGAAAAACACCCATACATTTAGAATAAATGTTTTAAAAGTTATTTCATTTAATGTGTATCTGTATGTACTGCCTACATGCCTGGTGCCCAAGGAGGCAAGAAGAGGGCATTTGATCTGGAGTTACAGATGGCTGTGAGTTACCACGTGGTTGCTGGGAATCAAACCCAGGTCCTCCTGAAGAGCAATCAGTGCTCTTAATCTTGGAGTCTTTAGCTTCAGGATTCTTAAAACCTTAATGAGTAATTTATGTTAAAGATATAAAAATGAAACAAATGTCATTACAAGCATCATTTTGGTACAAACTCTTCCCTGCAGGACTGGTGATCAAACTCAGTCCTGAGCATGCTAGACAAATGCTTTACCACTGAGCTAAAACATCCTTCTGCCTTGGCCTACCAAGTGCTGAGGTCAAGCCTAAGGCACCACCCTTGGCTTTGGATTTGTGGTTCCATAGACTGCTGTTAAGTTTCTTGGGTTGCGGTAGACAACCCCCCCCCCCCCACATAGGGTCTCACTATGTAGCTCTGATTATCCTGGAATTCACTAATTAGACCAGGATGGTCTTGGTCTTGGATTCATGGAGATCTGGCTATGTCTGCTTCCCAAGTGCCTGGATTAAAGGTGTGCATCACCACCGCCCAGCCCATGAACAAGACGTTTTAGATAAGGTTTCCCATCCTTAGGTGTCCTAATGACCCTCTCCATGGTCAGCTCAGGGCCAATTTGCTTTCTACCCACCTAATCCTTATTCTTTTGAAGCAAATCCAGACACCATGTGGATTTCAACTGTTAATAGGTTTTGTTTTTGTTTTTTTAATTAGTGGAGCATAGTGGCATATGTTTGACATCTCAGCACTTGGGAGGCCAGGGCAAGAGTTCAGGCCCAGCTTGATCTACACAGCAAATTTTAGGTTAGTCAGGGCTACATGTAAGACTCTGTCTTAAACATGCAAACTAAGAAAAATTCCCTCAAATCCCCCACATTTCCAGAAATGCATTAATATGCGTTAAGTCATTCAGAAGCTCCTGACAGGTTACAGTAGATAAAGAACCTGGAGAACAGAGCTCTGTAACTAATCAGATTTCTCTTTCACTGAATCATTAGCTAGACAACCCTTATTTAGAAAAGGGAAGAGCTTTCGAAGATAAGAGTTTACTTTCCGCCAGAATGGGTATGCTACAGCAGGCTGCCTAATCTTTTGATGGAGTCTGATTGGGTACAGCTTCTGGGCTGGCGGGTTCCATTACAATTGTAGTGAGAGTAGGCCTGAGCCATCAGAGACTGCCCCCCCCCCCCCCGCCGCCGCCGCCGCCCCGCCACCCACTCAACCAACCAGCCCCATTGCTGTCTCCTGAGTTACCCATGCCACCCATCAGTGGGGGTGTGAATGACTTTCACTTGGAGGCTTACAAGTGCCTCCAGCATCTCCCCCTCCATCCCTGAATAACCATAGCTACCCAACGTCTGCCCCTCTCTTCTGGTTCCCAGTATCAGTATCTGTACACTGAAGCCTAGACTTGAGCTGAGTGTGGGGAGTTCTTTAGTAACTTTCCTGGAGATTAAGCAAAATAGACATTGACTCCAAGTGATGGGGGTCAACATATGGGGCTCTGAGGTAGTATCTGGGCCAGGAGCCACCTCCTAAGCAAACTAGCCAGGCTGAGGAAGGATCTCACAGGAGGAGAGCTTGTGGAGACAGAATGAATTTCTAAGGAAGGAATGGTTACCAAATCTTAATAACTTAATCCTTAGATTTTCAAGAGTTTTGCCGGCCCCAGGGCTTTTTCTAGTCACCTCCTCTGACTTTTGCATTTATCTGCTTTGTCACTGACGCATTCCTTTCACAAGTTTCTCAACTCTCTACTTCTCACCAACCTTTCTGTAACTTTCAATTTCACCTGCCAAAATGCCTGGCGCCACAGCCCTGCCATCACTGCCTTTGGCCAAAGCTTGGGCCTCCACCTCAAGTCTTTGGTCTCTTCCACTTACAGTTAAGTTCTCCAAAACACACAGATCCATTCCCCATTCTTCCAGAACAGAGCCCACACCCTGCTGGACATTTACCACACACAAGCTGTATCTCACACTGCCTGCCTGTGACGTGGCCCAGCAGAGAAGCACCTGTGGCTTGCCAGCCATGCGTCCTTTGCCAGCATTTCTTTCCCAACTCCACTGCCGCCTCCTTCCATGGTCTGCCCTGGCCTGGCTCAGCCCACTTTGGCTTTCGAACTCCACCATGATTCCACTTCCGTCAGTCACTCACGTCACAGGCCACCCTCTATTTGGTCCTGTAACCCTCAGTACCACAGCCACGTCATTACTGTGGCTCGAGGGCAAGGACCACATCTCATATTATCTGACATCTGTCATGCATATAGCTTCTATACCCAGAGTACTTAGTAAGGTCATGATTTAAATCACATCTACCACTACCTGTTAGCATAATGCAGCAGCCTGTGAAATAGGTATTATTATTACCCCTACTTTAGAGATAAGGAAATTGAGGCTTAGAGAGGCTTATGTAACACCCAGCCCCAAATGCCAATCTGAGCTGTAGGCCTGGGTGTGTCTGGCTATACTGCACAGTCAGGGATTCCCCTGAACCGGTAGCAGGTGTAAGCTGGGCCCCTCTGCTGAACTGTTACATTAGCTCCTTTTGTCTTCAGGGTCTGAACATAGGACAAATGAGCACAGGGAACCACTTCAACTTGATAAAGGACATCTGTGAAAGGTCCACAGCTAGTGTATTGAGTAGTGACAGACAAAGTCTCTTTGGGGATTGGGAACAAGATTGGGATGCCACTTTGTGCCACCTCTATTTAGCATTGTTTTGGAGCTTCTATCTGGCTGGGACAGTTGGACAAGAAAGAGTAATACATGGTGTTCAAGTTCAGAAAGGAAGAAGGAAAACTGTTTCTTGCAGCTAAGTGCTAATGAGAATCTTGTTTAGCTTCTGTGACCAGATGAGACCAAGTGTGTTTACCATGGTATATCCGTAAGCAACAAAACTATGTATAGATGACATGATGCTATACATAGAAAAATCCAAAAGGATACGTGCACGCATACCCCTGTTGGAGCCAGTATGTGAGGTCAAGAAGGTTACAAGAAGCAAGATTAGTGCACAAAACTCAGCTGCATTCATGTACACAAATAAACAGCCTGAAGGCAAAATGAACATTCTAGGGGTAGAGAAATGGTTCAATGAGCAAAGGCACTTACCATGTAAACCTGATGACCTGAGTTCAACTCCTGGAACCCACATAAAGGTGGGATGAGAGAAAACAGTTTGTACAGTTGTCCTGTACACACATACTGTGGTTCTGGCATATGCACATACATGTTATACACACATATACACTAATAAAATAACCCTATGTAGTGTACCACCAAGAACAAAATTCTGCCAGGCAATGATGGTGCATGCCTCTAACCCTAGCACTCAGAAGGCAGAGATAGGTGGATCTCTGTGAGTTCAAGGCCAGCCTGGTCTATAAAGTGAGTTCCAGGACAAAGCTACACAGAAATCCTGTCTCAAGAAAACCACCCCCCCAAAAAAAGAAGAAGAAAAATTCCTAAGAAAGAAATCTAATCAAGAAAATGCAAGAAGAGTATTAGACTGGAAATTTAAGACAGGTTGGGTACATGCCTTTAGTCTGTACACACAGGAGCCAGACACAGGTGAATCTCTGAATTTGAGGTTAGCCTGGACTACACAGGGGAACTCTGTCTCAAACAATATTTACAATATTGTTGAGAAATATTACTAACAAAAAATGAGCTGCTTATATGTGATACAATATATATTCCGTGGTATGTGGAATTGCAGGAGGAAACCACAGCACCCCACAAACAAACCTCAAAAGCATGGCAACTGAAAGGAGCATTGTACAGTTACATACAGATGAGGGTCCTGGGTGGCATGCATAACATTCAAGGAGACAATGCATATCGCCAAAAGCAGTGGAAGGTGACATTGTTTTAGAATCTGTTGGTAGTGGTTATACAACTTGTGGGCATACCAAATGCTATCAGATTGTGTGCTTTAATATTGCTAACTTTATGTTGTATTAATTCCTTTTTGTATTGGGGTGTTTTTTTTTTCCTTTTGAGGCATGGTTTCTTTGTATAGCTCTCTGTCCTGGAACCTGCTGTGTAGATCATGTTAACCTTAAACTCAGAGATACACTTGCCTCTGTCTCTCGAGTACTAAAATTAAAGGGGTGCCACCATATCTGGCTGTGAACTTTTTTCAATTAAAAAAAAATGTTGAAAGAAATTATCCCAGAGCATGAAAGGTTGAGTGGAGCAGGGGAATCATGAGTTTGAGGCTAGCCTGCTGTAAGACTATGCTCTTGTACACTGTAGAGACTGGCCACTGTACACTGATTGGCCAGAAGCTAGGCAGGTAGAAAGGATAGGCAGGGTGACCAGACAAGGAGAATTCTGGGAAGAGGAAGAGACAAGCAGTCTCCAGCGAGACACACAGGAAGGAGAACGTTGCACTGGGAAAAGGTACCAAGCCACATGGCTAAACATCAATAGATATGGGTTAATTTAAAGTGTAAGAGTCAGCAAGTAATAAGCCTGCACCATAGGTCAAACAGCTTGTAATTAATATAAGCCTTTGTGTGATTATTTGGGACTAAATGGGTGGGAAGGAGAGAAATTTTTGACTACACAAGCATATTACACACTGACCCTGTCTCAAGGCATTCTGTGCTCATGGTTTAAAAAGACTTGCCCCTGTTATGAACTAGACACCTCAATGTGACCTGTAGACTAAGTGCAGGCCCCATGAAACATCCGCTTGCCTTCTGCAGAAGCGGACAGGCCAGTCCCAGAATCCATCTGTAAGGCAAGGAACCAAGAATACCCAAAACAATCTTGAAAAAGAACAAACCTTAAATCCCAATTTTAAAATACTGTAAGCTGTGTCTCCTGGCCTCCTTGTACCAGCACTTAGGAGCAGAAGTAGAAGGACTTCAGCAAGTTCAAGGTCATCCTTGAAGATGTAAGGCCCTGTCTCAAAAGACTAACAAAAATCCCACTTACTGTTTTCCTAGAATTTGAGCAAGAGGATCTGGCGTTCCAAGCCAGTCTGGGCTACCTGAAGGCCCTGTCTCAAACAAAACTAAAACAAGACGAAGCAAAAGAGAACCAGGGAGATATAAAACACACACACACACACACACACACACACACACACACACACACACACACACACACGGATCCTATCATATTCTTATGAGGTGCTTATGCCTAGACCAATATTGCAGTCACATATGGAAGCAGCCTTTGAATTGTTGACTATATTAAGCTGAATTGGATCTGTTTACATCAGGGAATGTTACTCTGTCGAGAGCAATGACGTACTAACATATGCTTCAATGTGGAACTTGAAAGCATTGTGCCAAACAGAAGAAGCCAGGCCCATCTCCCCACATACCGAGTGATTGTGTGTGAGATGACAAATCCATAGATGGAATACAGGTTGGTGCCAGGGACTGCAGCAGGTATAGAGAGTGACTGCTCACTTGGGGTTAACGTGCTCTGGAATTGGATCATGATGACTGAATATTCACTGTAGTGGTGTTTTAACTGATGACTTGACACAAACTAGGATGAAAGACTTGTCTAGGTCAGGTTGGCCTTCGGGAATGCCTGCGACCGGGGAAGTATACTACCGAGTGGATCTCGGTGATGACTTCCACTTACCGCGTCCGGTTTCTTTGTGGTCCGAGTTTTGTCCCAGGCGAGGAGCGTCAAGATTAATTAAGTCTACACTCAGGAGTCGTTTAGGTTCCATCATTCAGGCTCTCCATACACTGAGAGACCTGAGCTTTATTCAGTACATGTTATCTCTTAGACCTGTCTGTCCCTTAGCCATGCTTCTGTCTTGCCACTGCATCTCGCCTAGCTTTTTCCCCTCTAGCTTCCCGCCATGCTGGATTCCTTCTGCTCCTGCTCACACACACTGACTCTAATCCATGCTTGTCCCCAGCTTCTGCCTCTTCTCCCGCTTCTGCCTGAGTCCCTCCTCGTGCCTCTTTTGTCTCAGCTCTCTGTCACCTTAACTCTCTTACACACCCTGCCTCCTCATCCGGGCACGCCCAAGGTCATAGAGGATCCCAAGAGACTAGCACTCAGCAGGTGGCAGCGATAAGGAGATTTGTAGTTCCTTTTTCCCCCTGTAAACAAGGTTTTAGTCCTTAGGGGAAGAGGATGGGCCATAAGGCCCAGAATGGCACTTATTCGGGAGACAACAGTATACTGATTGGCTTAATTGATAGGAGAAACCCAGCTGGAAGGTGTGTGGTACCATTCCCTGGTGTGGAAGCTGGCTGAGCATCAGTGTTTCCGTGTATACATTCATCTTCTCTGTGCTCTTGACTATGGATGTGGTGTGACATCAAGCCCCTAGGCTGGGACTTCTCTATAATGCTAGACTGTACCCCAAATTGTGAGCCAAAATAAACCACCCCCCCACACACATTGCTTTTCTATCTTCAATTTTGAGACTAGGTTTCGCTATATATCCCTGGCTCACTCGATAGTCCAGAATGGCCTTGGACTCATCACCTTCCTGACTCAGCTTCCTGAGGACTAGGACTATAAGCATATGACACGACTTCCTGCCCTAAATGCTGTTCTTTAGAAAAAGAAAAGTATCTCTCTAAAGTTACATTGCACAGTAAATGGTAGCCCAGAAGCAAATCCAAGAATATCTTGTGTTTACACTGCCGCTGGGAACAAGATTTCTGGGGCCCTTGCATTAGTCAGTTGATGACCTTGAGACTCAGGAGGCTCAGAACTGGGATTGAGAGTTTTCATTATAAAGGGCTGTCATCTGAGACAAACTATTAAAGGGCTGAGAGATGCCACAGGGCATTGGTCATACTATATACTGGTTATACAAGGAGCCATCTCCCCTAACAAGCTTTGATTGTTCTATGCAGCTGCAGGACCTGGGAAGCAGAAGAGAAATGTGAACAGCAGATTGCCTTGTCTTGGAGATCCGTGAGGAGAAACTCCCATGTCCCTAAAACACTGCTAGGGTGAGAAGCCTCGGGAGCATTATTTACCTTCACTGATAATGTTCTTCAGGTCCATTCATCATCTTTTAACTATTTCATTTTAAAATCTGAAATCACATTTATTTAATCTTACCAACTTCAAAAATAATACTAGTTAAGCGGAGTGTGGTGTGTGGCTCACACCCATAATCCTAACTCTCAGGAAATTGCCTCAAATCCAGAGCCAGCCTATATCGTGAGCTCCAAGCCAGCCAAGGTTACAGAGTAAGACTGTCTCAAAAACTATTGCAAGACAGGTTTGAAGGGGTGTCTCAGCAGGTAGAGAGAGGCAAGCCTTATGGCCCAAATTCAATCCTCAGAACCATGTAACAGAAGAGAGAAATGGCCTCACACAGTTGAACCCTGCCCTCCATATGCACATTGTGATACGTATGTGTACACATACACACACATCCATATACACACATCATTCTCACATAGTAATGACAATAGATGCTTTAACAAGAAAATCTGCAATCTGGATAAGTATATGAAGGAACTGAGTCTCCTCCGTAAAGATGCTCTCCAGTCTTGCTTTCTGTCCTTCAAGACAAATACACACAGACCTGCATGGCTCTAGCTCAGGAAGAGAAGAACATTACATAAGTGTTTTGATATTTTGAGCTAGGTCTCTTGTTGTGTAGCTTGGGCTCCAACTCCACGTAGCACAGGCTGGCCATTAAACTTAGGATCCTCCTGCCTCCACCACCCCGGTGCTAAGATTAGCGGTGTGTGCCACCATGTTCTGTACTGGGCACAGCGTATCCCACCTGCAGTCCTAGCCCTTGGGTACAAGAAGATTGCTATATGCTTATAGTCAGCCTGGGCTACAGAGTGGTTTCCAGGACAGCCTGAGCTAGGGATTTTGTCCCAAATTTTTATATCCTGCTTTTTATACATTAACCTGGTATTTTACCTGCTATTAGATATTTTTTGAGGAGTGGTATGAAAGGTCTATGGTTCTATCACATAAAGAGGAACCTAGTTTTTTCTATTCATCACCTTATGTTGAGCTGTTTGGGCTGAATGGTGGCCATGCGAATGTGCCTCTCACATCCCTTACTTTGGGAAGTGCGATTGGCTGAGAGCCTCAAAGCCATGCCATCAGGCCTTACTTTTTACCAACTACCCCTGGACAGGGACCGTGTAGCAGGGACTGGAGTGGCTTGTCCTTGGGAGACACGGGATCCTCTGATAATCAGCTTTAGCTTCTTCACAGCAGCTTAGTTCAACGCTGTTAGTAGAAGCCACATGTGGGAGGGCGCCCATGCCTACGATCCCCGGACTCCGTGGGTGGAGGCAGGCTGAACAGGGGCTCACAGCTGATTTGAACAACATGGAACATTTGAGCTTTGTGTCCTGTCTTTAAAAAAGAAAATCAAAACAAAAAAGGTGCCTTACACAGCCTCCACATCCCCTTCACTTCTTCCTTCTTCTTCAGCAAGGATGTGACTTCTATGGTGATATCTTGTATACTTAATAAAATCAGCCTGGAATATCAGAGAGGAAACAGAGCACAGTCAATTGTCACCCAGCCAACTTCTCAGGCAGATTCTGTCTTCAAGGGTCCTCAGCCTGGCTGGTTGCTCCTACAGAATGAATGAATCTCTGCTCCTCCTGCCTTAAATATCTTCTCTGCCCAGCTGTTTTACTTCCTGGTTCAACTCTGTATCATAATCCCGGAGTCAGGATTAAAGGTGTGAGCTACTACTGCTTGGCTGTTAGGCCTTGAACTCACAGAAATCCAGAAAGATCTGTCTCCCGATGGGATTAAAGGTGTGGGTCACCATTCTCTGACCTTCCTGGTTTGGCTGTGGGTGATTCTGCCCTCTGATATTCCAAGCTTATTTTATTAAATGTAGATTATATCACCACAGACTCCCCTGGGGTCAGAAAACTTCCAGTGCTCCCAGCAACTCCCCGTTTTCCCTCACAGGCTCCTGCTTCTAATCTCTGAGAAGATTCCTGCAGACACAGTCGTCTTCCCTTCTTTGCGCCAGTTTGTCTGAGTGTTTTCCTAGCGCTGGTGTGAACGTTAGTGTGCGCACACCATGTGCAGTTTCCCTAGCGCTGGTGTGAATGTTAGTGTGCACACACTGTGTGCAGTTTCCCTAGTGTTGGTGTGAATGTTAGTGTGCACACCGTGTGTAGTTTCCCTAGTGCTGGTGTGAATGTTAGTGTGTGCACACCGTGTGCAGGTTCCTGAGTGCTGGTGTGAACGTTAGTGTGCGCACACAGTGTGCAGTTTTCCTAGAGCTGGTGTGAACATTAGTGTGCGCACACAGTGTGCAGTTTTCCTAGAGCTGGTGTGAACATTAGTGTGCGCACACTGTGTGCAGGTTCCCTAGCGCTGGTGTGAACATTAGTGTGCACACACTGTGTGCAGTTTCCCTAGCACTGGTGTGAACATTCGTGTGAGCACACTGTGTGCAGTTTCCCTAGCACTGGTGTGAACGTTAGTGTACGCACACAGTGTGCAGTTTTCCTAGCACTGGTGTGAACGTTAGTGTGAGCACACTGTGTGCAGTTTCCCTAGCACTGGTGTGAACGTTAGTGTGAGCACACTGTGTGCAGTTTGAGACCAGGTTAGATTAGGATGCCAGGAAAGCCCCGGCTGAGAGCACAGACCTTCCAGAAGACTGGTGTCTGTTTCTGGAGGTGGCTAGCAGGACTTGTGTGACCATATCCCTTTAGACGAACCTTGACTGGCAGAAGCCACGCCTCCTGTTCCTTTGCCTTTCTGGGGCTCATGTTTGATTTATTGTTTGACATTTGACTTCTCCATGAGCTCGTGGTTCAGAGGCCTATTGAGTTTATTCTCTTCTCTGTCTCCCCCCACACTCCTCTGTCTCCCCCCACACTCCTCTCCTCTGTCTCCCCCCACACTCCTCTCCTCTGTCTCCCCCCACACTCCTCTGTCTCCCCCCACACTCCTCTCCTCTGTCTCCCCTACACTCCTCTGTCTCCCCCCACACTCCTCTCCTCTGTCTCCCCCACACTCCTCTTTAATCTCTTCTACCTACTTAATCTTCTAATTCTCTTTTGCTTTTCCTTATGTATCTTAATTCTCTAGAATAAGAAATGACATCATTCAAATATCATTTTATTGGGGCTGGAGGGATGGCTGAGCAGTACAAGAGCCCTGGCTGCTCTTCCAAAGGGCCTGAGTTAGTTCCCAGCAGCCATGCCACACAGCTTGTAAACATCTGTAACTCTGGCTTCGAGGGATCCAACGCCCTCTTCTGGTCTC
The DNA here is from genome assembly GCA_033318265.1 of Phyllotis vaccarum. NCBI lineage: Eukaryota > Metazoa > Chordata > Mammalia > Rodentia > Cricetidae > Phyllotis > Phyllotis vaccarum. The sequence goes on along the minus strand of JARWLC010000017.1, from coordinate 48,764,200 downwards.
CATAGGCACCAGCTCACATGTGGCATAAACTCACAGGGCACACACACATACATGGATAAAAATCAAGTCTTGTTCTTGCTACCCACTGTGGAACACACCTATTCTCCAGCTACCCTGGAGTCTGAGGCAGGAAAATCACTTAAGCTCACAAAGTCAAGGCCACATTGGGTGGCAAAGTTTGGCCTAGGTTTTTGCTTGTTTGCTTTTCCTCACGGCTCTGTATTCCATGACTTCCTTTATAAAGTAGGCAAGCATGTGCCTTGCTCTCACAGACTCCCTCTGTATTAAGTCAGTCATATTATTATTATTTATTACTTCTCTGTGACTCGGATTATTTGGTTACTTTTTTCCTTCTTCTCCGAGACTGTGGCACATGAATATCCTTTGTTATTTATTTGTTATCTTATTTGTTCTTTGTGGTAACATTTCATTACATAGCTCTAGCTGACCTAGAACTCAGTTTGTAGAGCAGGCTGACCTGGAATGCATGGAGATCTGCCTGCCCCTGCCTTTGGGTTGCTGGTACTAACAGCCTGCACCACCACATTCAGTAGCATTGACTTTTAACAGTCATTATTATGGCCTGTTAGACCTGAAAACCATACCGTGAAAGATGTTTGGGATATTTAGTTTTCCACAAATCGCTAATGTCTGCTTAAGTAAGTAATGTCTGCTTCTTTAAGCTCTTTCTAGGTTATGGTTGATCGTGACCCAAAGAAAGTATAGTTACTTGAGAGTATTTTTCTAGTTGAGTTCCAGTTAACTTGGTTTATCATGCTTGCTATCTGTGGTTGGTTCTATCCAATTTCACCGCTTCTAGAGGAGGCAAATATGAGTGAAATTTCCCTCTTGCATAATGCTGTGGAAGGTGGTCTTGATTTCCAGTGAATTTCTAATCTCTCCTTTCTTTCTTCTACATTTTTTCTTGTTTCTTAGAATCTGTGGGGCAAAGTGGGCATCCGGATAAATGTCACCGTAGTAGTGGGCCACCTACAGCAGGCCTCGGGGCTTACATCAAAAGTACTGATCCCAGTATGAAAGCCTCTGGGCCTCTGAAGAATGGTGGGTGAAGGCACATGCTACCAGCTTGCTACTGAGATGGGCCAGCTAGGATTCAAACAAGCAAACAACGGCAGGTATACAGATGCCTGTTCCAATACCAACGAACCTTAAAAGCATGATGCTGTGTGATAGGGGCCAGACAAGGACACGCAGCATATGATGCTGCCTACAGGACAGTCTAGATGGGCAAATCCATACAGGCAGAAAGATTAGTGCTTATGAGGGGTGGAGAGGAAAGGGGGCTTGGAGGGGCTGCTAATATAAGAGATAAGGCCTTTCTTTTGGGAATAATAAAAATGCTTTGGGATTGGATGTTGGTTATGGTTGCATGACTCTATAAGAATACAGTGTTTCACCAGTTCAGAACACAGCTGCTTTCTGAGAGATGTGTCATCTGGTACTTTGTCTGTATGTGGACACCATAGGGTATACTTGGACAAACCTGGAGGAACGGTTCAGTCACTAGGCTTAGCTCAACAGATGGGAAACATGAGGTGCAGGATGAGTTGCCAGCATACACAGCCTATTACTTCATTGTGTTTTCTATTAGCAAGTAGGTGTGCATGCTAAGATAATGATAAAGGCATATAGGGCTGGGAGTGGGGTTCGGTGGTAGAGTGTTCCCTAGCAACATCCATCATTGAAAAACAAAAAAGGAGAAACCTAGATATGGTGATACATGTCTGTCTTCTCAGCACTCTCAAGGCATGGGCAAGAGAATCACCTGGCAGTTCCAGGCCAGCCTAGTCTATATTGGGAATTCCAGACCAGCCAGGGCTACTTAGACCCTATCTAAAAAACCCACCACCACCAACAATGTAGTATAGGATAGGACAGGATTGGATTGGATTGTGTATATAGTATTGTTGTATAAGGTCTTATGTAGGGGTATTGTGTTGTTTCATGGTAAATAATTGTCCCACCCACTGGTTTAATAAAAAGAGCTGATTGGCCAAAGGCAGGCAGGAAGTATAGGTGGGGCTACTAGACTAAGAAAATCTCTGAGAGCAGAATGCCAGAAGAGCACCAGAGAGAAGCCAGAGGAAGCCGAGGACAACTATGCTGCTCTAAAGAAAGGTACTGAGCTGCATGGCTGAACAAGAGACATGGGTTAGATGAAGGGTAGAGAGCTAGCAAGTGATTTGCCTGGGCCTAAGGCTGATCAGCCAAAAACTAATGAAAGCGTCTATGTGTCTCTGTAGGACTGTGGGACTGCAGGACTGCGGGTCTGAGGGTCTGTGGACCTAAACTTTGAGGTTAGGCCCGAAAGTCTGGGCCAGAAACCTCATACTACAGTCTTAAGTACTTTTCTATTGCTGTAATAAAACACATGACCAAGGCAACTTATAAAAGAAAGCATTTAATTTGGGAACTCCACAATTCTAGACCATCATGGCAGGAAGCGTGGCAGCAAGCAGGCAGGTAGGCACACCAGAGCTGAGGGCTTGTGCCTGGTCCACAAGCACAAGGCAGAGAGAAAGAAAAAACTGACTCTGAATGGTATGGGCTATTGAAACATCAGAGCCCACCCCCAGTGAACCTCTTTAACAAGGCCACACCTTCTGATCCTTCCCAAATAGGTCCACAAGTTAGGAAGGAAGCATATATAGTATAATATTACATAGCATAGCATAGCACTTTACAGTATAGTATAGTGTAGTATATTACTATGTAGTATAGGACAGTACAGTGTAGTACAGTACAGTATAGTATATTATATTATGTAATAATATTGTACTACATTATATAATACTAGACCATAAATACCATATTATATTATATTATTATGTAGCATTGTATAATATAATATAGTGCTATAATTTGTATCTGGAATATCCTCAAAGTCTATGTGTTAGAAACCTGGTCACCAGCCAACGGAACTACTGTGAAGTAGTGGAATGTTTAATAGGTGGGGCCTAGAAGAAGGAAGCTAGGTCATTGGGGTCATCTGATTTTCTAGACTTAAGTGGGGTGAATAGATTTCCTCCACCACGTGTTTTTGATATGATGAGCAGCAGCCAAAATCAGTGGGGCCAGTGACTGAAAACAAAGATGTCTTACTGTGAGTGAGGCCTAACATGCCTGCCTTTCTTGCCCCTTCTCCTTTCATCCAAGAGAATAAGAGGGAGTTTATTCTGAGCCACATCTCAGTGGCTTCTGCCTAGAAACATAGATTCAGGTTTCCCTGAGTTTCATCTCAGTTCCTGGCACTTTTTTTACACAACAAAGAAAGTCATGGGTTGCTGTGCTGCCCCAGTGCTACCAAGCCTGATGACCTGAGTGCAGTTTCTGGGGCCCTCGTGTTGGAAGGAGAGAACTTAACTTGTGAAAACTGTCCTCTGACTTCTACATGAGTACTTAAACACCATGCACATAAGTAAAGGAATAAATGTAAATTAAAAGCCTTTAGAAGAAAGTAATAAGTCAATGCATTTGCCATATACGTGGGTGGGGACTTTGGTTCTTTGGTTAGCAGGGTGTTTCGGTTCTTGTTCTATTACCGTGAAAAGGCACCATGACCACAGCAGGCATTTACGTGGGGAGGGGGTCTTACAGTTTCTGGGATTAGTCCATGATCATTTTAGTGGGAAGCATGGTGGCAAGCGGGCAGGTATGGGGCTAAGGCGGCTGAAAGTTTCATGCAAAGAGAGAAGGTGGGGACTGGGCCTGGCCTGTGGACTTTGGTAACCTCCACGCCCATCCCCAGTTACACACCCCCACCCTACAAGGCCACATGTCCTGATCCTTCCTAAACAGTCCACCAAGCAGCAATCAAATATTCAAATGTGTTTGAGCCTGTAGAGGTCATTCCTATTCAAACTGCCAAAGTCTGTTAGAGCAAAGTGAGGAAAACCCAGACATGGGCCTCAGATGTTATCTGATGACTTTTTTGAGATCTATTGATTTTGCTTTATATGCATGAGTGTTTTTCCGGCTTGTATGCATGTATGCCACATGTGTGTCCAGTGCCACAAAGGCCAGAAATCCCCTATAACTGCAGTTACAGATGGTGGGTTCTGGAAATTGATCCCAGGTCCTCTGCAAGAGCCCTTAACAGCTGAGCCATCTCTCCATCTTCCCAGCTTCCGATGATATTTTAAAATATTTATTTATTCTGATAATTGCACCCATATTTATAATGTATTTTGTTCCTGTTCAGCCCATTCTCATGTCCCCCACTACCGTCCTTGGAATATCTTCCCAACAAAGCCTCTCCTACTTTTATATCATATTTCATACCATGTGTGTGTGTGTCTGTCTGTATGTATGTTTGTGTATTTCTGTGTGTGTCTCTATGTGTGTCTATGTATATCTCTGTATATCTGTGTATGTATATGTGTATATGTGTGCCTGTGTGTGTCTATGTGCATATGTGTGTTTGTGTATGTGTTGTGTCTGTATGTGTGTCTGTGTGCGTGCCTATGCCCATTTCTGTGTGTAGAGACCCACAAGTGTGGAAAAGACTTCACTTCCTTCTTCTTAGCCTGTTGAATTATTTTCTGAACCAGGAGGTTCTCTCCCAGGCATGAATGATATATTTTGTGGCTCCTTGTGGTCCTGGCCACCATGCCATGATGCACACTTGGTTCTTTCTGCACAATGACTGACCCCCTGCTTTTGGTTACTGTTACTATTTCCTTGTAGTGCAGCCAGTAGGCAGGGAGCTACCTCCCTGGATGGTGATGTAACCAGCAGGTGGGGAGCTGCCTCCCTCAAATATTTATATACTGTACCAAGCTATAATAAACTCTAAGACTTGAGAAGACTTTCCAGCCTTGTCTCCATTCTTCCCGTCTCCTCCCATTCTTTGTCCCACTCCCTCTCTTCCAGACCCTCCGTTGACTGATTCCATGGACCAGGGCAAGTGGCGCCCAATGTGGGGCTGGAAGTACAAGAGACCCTCAGTGAGGACGCTGCCGGTAGTCGGCATATGATGGTAAGTACCATTTAGAACATAAGCTGAGAAATGATTACCTGTCATTTTCAATAAGCTTAGGAAGGACAGTTTTTCCAAGATGGGTCAGGAAATAAGTCAGCAGAAACTTTTTATTGATGGGCTGACACAGACATTAAAGGTGCGAGGAGTAAATGTGACAGAAAAACAGTTGACTGAATTTTTAAATTTTATACAAGAGGTCTGTCCATGGTTTCCAGCTGAAAAAAACATTAGATGAAAGACGCTGGAAGTGTGTCGGAGACGCTCGAAGACAGAAAGGGTTCCTGTTACAGCTTATTCTTATTGGGGTTTGATTAATGAAATATTAAGCCAACGACACATTGACCCAGTCATGGTGAATGTTCTTAATGATGGGGAGAAATTTTTAAACAGAAAATGCCTCTCCTGCCTCATTTAAAAATGAAAGTAAAAAATCCGAAGGAATGGAGGACTTAGTGTCTTTTGACAGTGATGAAGATATGAATACTGAAACCTCAATTAAATATAAAAAGAAACCTAATAATCAGAAAAAATAAAGTCGATAAAAAGAGAGACGGGAGAAAGACTGGTGGATGATCCTTAGAATTCAACAAAAGGGCAGAGGGCTCTGGTGAGGATATCGATTTGACTGATGTAGAAGGAAGCAGCCAAATATCACAGTCCAGAGTGGCCTCCTCCTGTACAGCCCTCAGCTCCTACTTCTACTGTTTGCCCTGTACTAGATCCCAGGCAGGAATTAAGGAATAAAATAGAATTTGTTACAGAGCAAATGAAACTTGAGGAAGAGTATTGTCAGCATATTTCCCACTTAGAATGCCTGAAAGCGGGCAAACGTGGAGAGGGTTTTGGGCTTCAGGCACCCCACCATCTCAGTCATCACTTCTCCCAAATAAAGAAAAGGTGTCTCCAGGATTGATTCAGACTGTCACAGAAACGAGGGATGCTCAGGGTGTTGCCTGGCTCACTCATCAAGGATTTGACTTTAAAGTTAATAAAGAACTGAAAGCTGCTGTTGCTCAAGATGGTGCTACTGCGCCCTATACCACAGCAGTTGTGGAATCTGTGGCAGATAATTGGCTGATTCCTTCTGATTGGCAGACTCTGACTAGAGCCATCCTGAAAGGAGTTCTAAGAACCTGACTTGGTGAGATAAAGATGGAAATCAAGGAACTATTCAACCATATATTATCCCAGGATTACCTATTAACTTATGGGGAAGAGATTCACTTTCTCAAATGAGCCTTATCATATGTAGTCCAAATAAAGTAGTGACAGCTCAAATGTTGAATAGTGGATTTTTACCAGGAAAAGGACTAGGAAAAAATGAAGGAGGCAGATGAGAAACTTTAACTATGCAACCTCAACTTTCCCATGCAAAATTAGGGTATTTTTCTTAGAGACCACTGATACTCCTGTAACTCATGCAGATAAGATTACCTGGTTATCTGAAGACCCTGTATGGGTTGATCAGTGGCCTCTCAGTTCTGAAAAACTTTCAGCCGCAAAACAGCTGGTGCAGGAGCAACTGGAGGCTGGTCATATTGTTCCCAGTAATTCTCCATGGAACACACCCATTTTTGTCATTAAGAAAAAATCAGGCACATGAAGGTTGCTACAAGATCTAAGAGCAGTCCATAAAACCATGGTTGTTATGGGTGCCCTCCAACTAGGGCTTCCATCACCTGTAGCCATTCCTTTGGGATATTTTAAGATTGTGATTGATTTGAAAGATTGTTTCTTCACTATTCCTTTACACCCTGAAGATCAGAAGCTCTTTGCTTTTAGCTTGCCTGCTATTAATTTTAAAGAACCTATGCAGAGGTTTCAATGGCGTGTTTTGGCACAGGGCATGGCAAATAGTCCTACCCTCTGTCAGCCTTTTGTTGTCTCTGCCTTGCATGCAGTTAGGCAAGCATAGCCTTGTATATATTTGATTCATTATATGGATGATATTTTGATTGCAGGTAAGAATGGACAAGAAGTCCTGAAATGTTATGCAGATGTGAAAGAAGCCTTGAATTCTAGAGGCTTAGAAATCGTTCCTGATAAGGTTCAATTAAAAGATCCTTATACTTATTTAGGATTTCAGTTGAGGGGCTCTAGTGTATTTTCACAAAAATTAAAACTTAGACAATCTTAAAACTTTAAATGATTTTCAAAAGCTTCTAGGAGACATAAATTGGCTTGTTCCGTACCTTAAGATTAGCAAAGGAGACTTGAAACCTTTGTATGATATTTTGCATGGGGATCCTAAACCTACTTCACCTGGAATGCTTACTCCTGAAGGAAGAGAAGCTCTTAAAGAAGTAGAGGAAGCCATTTGCAGTCAGGTTATTATTTTTATGGATTATGATCAACCTTTGAAGTTTGTCATTTGCAAGACAGCTTTGTCACCTACTGCAGTTTTTTGGCAGACTGCTCCACTTATGTGGCCTCATTTACAATCTACTAAACAAGTTATAGGCATGTATTATATGGCTGTGTCTGACCTTATTATGCAAGGAAGAAAGCTAGGAAGACAATACTTCGGCAAAGAACCTGATACTATTATTCAGCCTTATACTCAGGCACAAATTAATTGGCTCATGAAAACTACTGAATTTTGGCCTATAGCACTTTCTTCTTTTACTGGTGTCATAGATAATCACTACCCATCAGATAGACTTCTTGATTTTGCAAATAGGCATGATTTTGTGTTTCCCAAAGTAACTTCCTTTTCTCCATTGGAGGATGCCTTGGTGATTTTTACAGATAGCTCCTCCACAGGAAAAGCTGCTTATGTGTGTGGTGACGTTACTGTTAGCTTTGAAACAGTATCCACTTCTGCTCAGTTATCTGAGTTACAGGCCATTGTTGCAGTTTTCTCTGACTTTTTAAGTCAACCCTTAGACATTTATACTGATAGTGCTTATATTGCCTATTCTGTTCCTTTGTCAGAGACAGCAGGTGTAATAAAGAGTGCATCTGAGGCTGGTAAATATTTTTCACAGCTTCAGTCTCTCATTTGCAAGTGCACTCATTCATTTTTTTCTAGGACATCTTAGAGCTCCCTCTGGCCTTCCTGGACCCCTGTAAAAGGGAACGAGTTAGCTGATTTAGCCACTCGTTCTACTGCTTTTCCTATACAGGCTTGTCCACTTATGGTTGTTGATGATATTTCTGCTGCTCAGAATACTCACAAATTACATCACCTCAATGCTAGGACTTTACGTCTCCTACATAAGATTACCAGAGAACAAGCCAGACAGATTGTAAAAGACTGACCTTCCTGTGCTATTCACTTACCTACTCCTCACTATGGAATAAACCCCAGAGGACTGGTACCTAATGCCTTATGGCAAATGGATGGGACACATTTCCCAGAATTTGGTAATTTGAAATATATTCATGTTATTGTGGATACCTTTAGTGGTTTCATTTATGCATCCCTACAAACAGGGGAGGCTACAAAACATGTTATCAATCACATGCTGACTGCAATTTCAGTGTTGGGATATCCACAACAAATTAAGACTGATAATGGCCCTGGATACAACAGTTTGAGTTTTGCTCAATTTTGTGCTCACTTGAACATTCAGCACATAACTGGCATTCCTTACAATCCACAGGGTCAAGGCATAGTGGAAAGAGCCCACCAGTCATTAAAAATTAACACTGATAAAATTAAAAGGGGGGAATGGTACCCTACCAAAGGCTCACCAAGAAATATTTTACATCATGCCTTATTTATTTTGAATTTTTAAAATTTGGATGCTAAAGGAGAATCTGCGGCTACTCGATTTTGGCACACTAAGACAAAAGATCATTTTGCCATGGTTCTCTGGAAAGATCCACTGGACAATTCTTGGCATGGACCACATCCAGTTCTTATTTGGGGACGTGGATCTGTATGCATTTATTCAAAACAAGCAAAGTCAGCCAGATGGTTGCCTGAGAGATTAGTAAAGCAGATAAATGATCCACCCAGGGAGGGGGCAGCTCCCCCTGAGGATGATTCTTCTTGCAGGTCCTGACTCCACGGATCCTGAGATCGAGAAAGATGGTGACAACCCTCCTGATGCTGCTCTGCATCTCACAAATTTTTGTGAAGACTCCTCAGAATCTCCACCAACCTCTTAATTTTATTGGCAGATAATTTCTGGTAGAGGGGATGTAATTTGGTCCACCTCTAAAGCTGGTCATAAAAATTGGTGGCCTGATTTGACTCCTGATTTATGTAAACTAGCCCTAGGAGCAGAAGCCCCTTGGGATTAGAAAATATTTTGCCTCCTATTGATTTGGCTCCAGAAATTACTCCTGTGGAAGGAGGAATTTTTTATTATATTCCCAGACCTAAAGTTCCTAGATGTGAAATGCCATTGTAATATAAACCTACCTCATCTTGGGATTATATTACTGTTTCTTCTGACTATGACTATAGTTCTGAAAACACCCCAGTTGATGGATTTTCAGCCTGTAAATCCTCTAATACCATGGGCTGGTGCACTCCCTTAAGGATACAATTTACTTCTCATGGTAAACAGCTGTTTCACTCATCTTGGTAACAAGGCCTTACTTGGGGTCGTCACCTGTATCAGATGGCACCGATATAGGAGTTATGTTTAAAATTAAACTTGTAAAAAAAAAACCTCTTTATTATGATAAACCTGTACACATTGGACCTAATGTGTTGATACATGTACCCCATAAATCTATACCTGTGCCTCAACCTACGAAGGCAGGCATTTTGACTACTCCTTCTCAAGATATTTTTCAACCAACCTTGTAGGGGTATTGTGTTGTTTCATGGTAAATAATTGTCCCACCCACTGGTTTAATAAAAAGCGCTGATTGGCCAAAGGCAGGCAGGAAGTGTGGGCGGGGCTACCAGACTAAGAAAACTCTTGAGAACAGGCAGAAACAGAGCGGAATGCCAGAGAGAAGCCGGAAGAAGCAGAGGACAACTATGCTGCTGTGAGAAAAGGTACCGAGCCTCATGGCTGAACAGGAAGAGTCATGGGTTAGATGAAGGGTAGAGAGCTAGCAAGCTATATGCCTGAGCCTTAGGCTGATCAGCCTAAAGCTATAGTAAGCCTCTGCGTGTCTCTGTGGGTCTGTGGGTCCAAAACCTTGAGGTTAGGCCGGAAAGTCCAGGCAAGAAACCTCCTACTACACAACCTCTACACAAAATATTCTTACCATAATTAATCAGACATTTTTTGCCTTGAACAGCAGTCAGCCAGATTTGGTTGATTCTTGCTGGCTGTGTTATCATTCCTCACCATTTTTTTATGAGGGTATAGCTGTTATTAATAGTTATACTGAGACCACTGAGGCTTCTTCATGTAGGTGGGCTCAAGAACCCACTCACAAGATGTCTTTAGCACAGATAACTGGTCAAGGACTTTGCCTCGTGGACACAGGACAAACTGTGCCATCTGAGTTTAGTCATTTATGCAATATGACTCATTTTATTAACACTTCTGCATCAACTTATTTGATTCCTGCTGTGGACACCTGGTGGGCTTGTATGGAAAGTCTCACTACTTGTATATATTCAGACTTAACCACATCCAGCTTTAAATTTTGCATTATGACTCAAGTTGTTCCTAGACTTACTTATTACACACAAGAGCAATTTTCCACCTATTGAGCAATTCCCTTGATTTGCCTGTTCGCGCTCGTAGAGAGCCCATTTCTACTGTTACCCTTGCAGTTTTGCTTGGATTAGGCACTGCTGGAGCAGGCACAGGAGTTGCTTCCCTAGTTCTTCCCAATCAACATGATTCTGAACTTCGTTCCACCATAGATGAAGACTTGAAAAATTTAGAAAGAGGAATTTCAGCCTTAGAAAATTCTCTAGTTTCCTTATCTGAAGTTGTTTTACAGAATAGGAGAGGACTTGACTTACTTTTCCTTCAACAGGGAGGGCTGTGTGCAGCCCTCAGAGAAGAATGCTGTTTTTACACTGATAGTACCGGAATTGCTTGAGATAGTATGGCTACAGTTAGAGAGGGGTTGGAGAAAAGAAGAAAAGAAAGGGAAAAAGAGACGGGATGGTTTGAGAATTGGTTTTCAGCCTCTCTGTGGCTGACTACCTTGCTTCCCTCTATTTTGGGACCCTTGCTTGGCTTATTAATACTTCTATCACTAGGACCTGTTCTGTTCAATAAGCTCATGACTTTTATAAAACAACAAGTAAATTCTTTAAGAATGCAGGCTATACAAGTTCATTATCACAGACTGGACATGGCTGACAGAGAGAGTAACTATTTACGTCCTTAGTGAGCTAGACTGGTTAGTCAATGATGGGCAACTGGAATCAGTGCTCCTTGATTAAAAAACATGTTATGGGCCTAAGACAGAGATGGATCTACTGCTATTCCATTCTCCACGACAGACATTCCATTGCTTTTTAGCACTTAAGATTCCTGACCTAAGACAGGCACAGCCTCCGTAAGGACAGCCATGTCTGTGTTTCCCTTGTTCTTTAAAGAAAAAAGGGGGATCTGTGGAGACCCACAAGTGTGGGAAAGACTTCACTTCCTTCTCTCAGCCTGTTGAACTGTTCTCTGAACCAGGAGGTTCTCTCCCAGGCATGAACGATATATTTTGTGGCTCCTTGTGGTCCTGGCCACCATGCCATGATGCACAATGACTGACCCCCTGCTTTTGGTTACTGTTACTATTTCCTTGTAGTGCAGCCAGCAGGTGGGGGGCTGCCTCCCTGGATGGTGATGTAACCAGCAGGTGGGGGGCTGCCTCCCTGGATGGTGATGTAACCAGCAGGTGGGGGTCTGCCTCTCTGGATGGTGATGTAACCAGCAGGTGGGGGGCTGCCTCTCTGGATGGTGATGTAACCAGCAGGTGGGGGGCTGCCTCCCTGGATGGTGATGTAACCAGCAGGTGGGGGGCTGCCTCCCTGGATGGTGATGTAACCAGCAGGTGGGGGGCTGCCTCCCTGAAATATTTATATACTGTACCAAGCTACAATAAACTCTGAGACTTGAGCAGACTTTCCAGCCTTGTCTCCATTCTTTGCGTCTCCTCCCATTCTTTGTCCCACTCTCTCTCTTCCAGACCCTCCATTGACTGATCCCGAGGGCTGGGCATCTGTGTATGTCAGAAGGGGATGGGGATTGGGGGAGGGGGAGGGAGGCCGAGACTTTAATTAGTGCTGCTTGTACAATCATGGGTGTGAAGTTTATCCTGAATTGTGGACAGCTTACCAAATGGTTACAGCACTGATGAATAACGATGCCCCTCCCCCTGCAGCCATGAACTAGGTCCTCGGGTGAGGGGGAGGGCTTTCTTCCTTTTAAGTTGACTGTCTCGGGTGTTCTGTAATGGCAATGGAAAGAGAACAGGTATTGTAATTATACAGACTAGTAACCTAGTTTATTTAAGGACCATTTGCTGTACCTAAATTTATAGGCTGTACGTACCTTTTTGGTTTGGGTATTAATGACTGAGCTAAGGTTCTTGTCTATACAGACAAGTGCTCTGCCACTAAGTTCTGTTCCAGTTCCTGTGCTGTCCTTTCATGTGATGGTAGCACAGTAGGCTTGTTTACACCTGTGTCAGCACATGCTCACATGAATGATAGCAGTCAGTGGGAACACATTATATATACTCACAGAAGCATTGATGAGTCCTGAAGAATCATGCACATTCAACACATTAACAAGTGGTGCTTATAGTATGTAAATTATAGATCAATAAAGCTATTAATATGCATTCCAGAGACCTACCTCGACCTATCAATTCAAAATCTCCAGATATAAAATCCAGGAATTTGGTTTTTGTTTAAACACTCCAGTAGGACCAGCTATATACTTTGTTCAGAACACATGAAGGATTTTGAGACAGTGACAGGAACAGAGACTTAGTCATGCCTGGTACATGCTTATAATCCCAGCCCTCAGGAGTTTGTCAGGAAGACTGCAGCATGGCCCTCTCTCAAAAACAGAGCTGTAGTTGAATGTTTCTGTCCCATTAGGGCCTGAGATCCAGACAAATCTCTCCTACTTGAGGTCTGGCAGCTGCTTGTAAAATAATTAACTCGGAGGCTTAATACTATCGTAACTGCTGGGTCAGTAGTTCAGGCTTATTGCTATCTAGCTCTTTCTCTTAAATTAACCAGGATTCTATTTGTTTAGTCACGTGTCTTGGTACTTTTTTCTCAGCGCAGCCTTCTCATCTTGCTTCCTGAGTCTGGCTGGCGTTCTTCCTCTTCCCAGAATTCTCCCTGTCTGGTCGCTCTGCCTATACCTCCTGTCTGCCTAGCTTCTGGCTGATCAACATTGTATTAAGCCAATATTTGCAGTGACAGATATTTACAGCACAGAGTAAATCAGGATGCACAAGGACCCCTCTGGATGTGGAGCCTTATGATTGCACACAGGCTGTGCCACCACGGGTCTCGTTCCCCAAAGTTTGGGATGCTCCACCTGAAGGAACAGTCCATAAAGTGGAATTATAAAATGTATTGTTAGGAGGAGTAGTATATGTATATGGTATGTGTGTGAATGCAGATACATGCACACTGCAGCCCTCGTGTGGAAGTCAGGACAGCTTCCACACGTCAGTTTTTGTCTTCCACCTTGTGTTTGAGATGAGTCTCTTGTTTCTGCTCTGCACCTGCTCTGTGCTGGCTGGCCTACGGTCATCTTCTCCCATCTCCACCTCTCATCTTTGCTGTAGGAGTGCTGGGATTCCAGATGTGTGCCACCACATCTGGCTTTTACCTGAGCTCCCAGAATCAAACTCAGATCTTAAGACTTGTGTGACGAGTGCTTTTCCCCTGAAACAGCTCATGTCTAGTCAAGCAAGAAATTTAAGAGGAGAATTGAACATGTCATAAGATGTCTTATTCCTGCAAGAGCAACTAAGTGGTTTTTCAAATGTGTCTGTGTATGATGTGTGTACATGTGTGTGTACATGTGTGCAGGTGTGTGGCAGTCAGAGGACAGCCCCCATGTTAATAATAGCCTTCTACCTCATTTGAGATAAGGTCTCTCATTCACCACTGTGTGTGCCAGGATAGCTGGCCTGTGACTGTCCGGGGATTCTCCTGTCTCCATATTCTGTTTCATCGATAGGTGTGCTGGAATTATAGGCATTTGCAGGGCTCTGGGGAGCTGAATTCAGGTCCTTATGCTTACACAGTGAGCCATCTCCCCAGCCCAACAATGTAGATTTAATCAGAAAACTACTGTGGAGTGCCCCAGCCTGGAGCCGAGTCATCTCTGGAGCTGTGGGTTTCAGTGGCAGGATGAGAGACCCTAGTTCGGTCCCTCTTCTGACTGATTCCTGTTAAACTAGAAGTTAAAGACACTAGGTGGAGATAGGCTGTGGCCCCTCAGCATCTCTGTATGCTCATTGCTTGTCACCCCCTAAATCTGGGGCACTATGCAGCTGCTGAGACCTTAGCCTTTCTGCTCCCAGGCAATGACGACCCTGTGGTTCCCGTCTCTACCTGTGAGGATTCATTTCCTACCATCTCCGCTGCTCTGCATCATACACAGGCTCCTTATACAGTGTCTGGCCTTTTTTTGTCCTGATTACTGAGAAGACTTCACATTTCCAGGTATCACGTTCTGCTTGCCATCATACACACATCTCAAATTATCGAAACAGTCTTCAAGCAGAGCCGGGGCATTCTCATGAGAGAAGCTCAGGCTGGAAAGGAATGGATCAAGTGCAGCGCCCACCTGGCCACTTGACCCTGACCTTTACAACCAGCTTCCCACCCATAGAAATCCTTCAGTTCTCGTCTTGGATTTAATTGGTAGTAGACTGTGTCAATCAAATGCAGTCCACCACGAGCAGTGCTGCTCATCGAATTTGCTATGTTGACAGGAATGTTCTGCATCTGCGTTGCTCACTGTAGGAGAGCATGGCCATTAAGCCACTTGGACTGTGGTCAGTATGACTGAGGAATGAAATTTTTAAAAACAAACCATGTTTCAGAGGCTGGTTGTGAAGTTCAGTAACACATCAGGAGTGCAGCAGGTGAAAGCCTCCAGCTTGACCCCAGGACAAAAACAATGTAAACCAGGGAGGTGGGCTGTGGTGGCGAACACCTTGCACACCTTTATCCCAGAACTCAGGAGGCCCAGACAAGCAGGTCTTTGGGTTCAAGACCAGTTTGGTCTATAGAGCAAGTTTCAAGACAGCCAAGGCTACTCGAGGAAACCTTGTCTTGAAAACCCAAAATAATAATAATTACTAAGTAAATAACAAATATAGAATAAGCCCAGGGGCTCAGCAGGTAGCACAGGTCTGTCTCTCATCATGCAGGAGCTGTGGCAACAGGAAGGTCACCAGCTCCAGGCCAGCCAGGGCTACATATAAGAGGAGGGCGTAGTCTTAAAACAGTCCCCGCCCTCAGGAGGCAAGGACAGGCGTCTCTCCATGAGTTCAAGGCCAGTTGGGTCTAATTATTGAGATCCAGGACAGCCAGGGCCATGCCCCACAAGGGAGAATTTGCGTTCTTAGACCAAATAAAGATACAAGAAGATTTCAGTGAGCTGAAGAAAAAACAGTTCATAAATAATAAAGCTATGATCCCTCTCAAGTTAATTCCTAAAAGGAAAAAAGATGTGAATCCTCTAATCTGTCTTGTCTGCCAGAAGGAGGCATAAACAAGAATTTTTGAACGTTTTTGAAAACCATCAGATTTTAAAATGCTCATTAGAGAGAAGATATGCCAGCTTTCTCTAATTTTTAATTTTTCTGAGAATGACTGCAGCATTTTGATGATTTTTGTCCCTTCCTCCCCTCTGTGTGTGTGTGTGTGTGTGTAAGAGAGAGAGAGAGAGAGAGAGAGAGAGAGAGAGAGAGAGAGAGAGAGAGAGAGAGTGTGTGTGTGTGTGTTGGTTTGTCGAGGCAGGTTTCTCTGTGTAGCCCTGGCTGTCCTAGAACTTACTCTGTAGACCAGGCTGGTCTTGAACTCAGAGATCCACCTGCCTCTGCCTCCCACGTGCTGGATTTAATGGTGTATACTACCACTGCCCTGCTACTGTTTATGCTTTTAATTAGACTTCTCTAAGGAACATTTGTATGCCTCACCTGTGTCTCTGTTCCTTCATGATGGTCTCATGTCTGCCTATGTTTTCTCTGAAAGGACATAGAGATTTGTTCTGTCCTTACTTCCCAGTTTTGGATAGCTTTTCTAATAACAAAGGTGACCTGAGTCATCTAAAGAAGTGACGGCCTTCAACACAGGAGAAGGGCTTCTGCCTCAGGTTCCCAGTATACATACCAAAAGGACAACAATTATGCTTATGACCTGGAGTGAAGGAGATTTTAACAGACACCTGATGCTGCTGGGGTTATTTGTCCATAAGTCTGTCTAGTGGGGGGACATGACAGTGAGAAGCACTAGCTATTCCCAGAACATTCCCATTCAGAAATGCCATCCAGTCTGGATAGATTCCCAACCTCAGATTTCAGTGCTGTCACAAACTCCAAACCAGATTATGAGATCATGTCAATATAATTTATTAAATAGATTCTGAGGGCTCCTCCAAGGAGCGTTAACAACTCAGTACATAAATACCAATAAATAAATATAGCTGCCACTTCCAGCCCCAGCAAGGGTGTAAGGACAAGGTTTCAGTGGACAGAATAAAAACATCATAAATAACAAGGCTTGTTGCAATGGCACAATCTCTGGGCTTGCAATCCCTGCATTGCCCTCTGAGGACAGATGCTGCTGAGGACACTAGGATTCTTCTCAGAGCTCTACCCCGTCACTCAGCATATCTTATCCTTAACCTCCAGTTCTGCTGCACAGTCTGAGAACCTTTTTAAAACAGTTAGTGTAAATCTTTTACGTGCATATAAATTTGCAGGATCAGAAATGCTTGGTTTCAGTGGTTTGGAACACCTGATGTCAGAGCAGCTGATGTCGTCCAGCCGTTTTGTAATGTTAACAGTGTTTGCTCTGTTCTCGCTCAGCGTTTTGGCCTTCTCCAGATAGGCTTGGATGGTTGAGATGTTGGCTGATGCTTCGCAGCCCAGGACGAAGCACGGCAGCTGGAGGGACTCATCTATTGGTATCCCACCTGCCTCGGTTTTGCGCTGTAAAAAGAGGAAAAGGCCATTTTCAGTGCATCCCCTGTGTCTGGCCTGACTCAGCCCTTACCTAATAGGGACAGCAACCCTGAGAGGCTGGGTCCATCACTAACCCCGCGTCTGCAGGAATCTAAGGCACCATTGGTTTATGAACTAGCAGACGTAGCATACCCACCCAGATAAGCCATGTTAATGTTTCCTAAGGATGTTCATAGCTGCTCTTCGCTCCTGTTCCTATACCCATCTGGCTGAGGCCGTTCAAACCTTCTGCAGCTGTTCTCAGATGCTGAGGCTGGGGAACGTGAGGGAAAGAGCCCCATCAGAGTTTCCATGCAGCTCCCACTCTTTATGCCTCTGTATGAAGCACTGCTAGTGCTGCCTGCTAGAGAATGGTTTACGTGTGCCTGCTAAGGCCTCTGAGATGCTAGGGAGAGTTTCTTAAACAAACGAAAGACTCGAGGTCCTTCCTTACCCTTCCTCTTCCTCAATATAGACAGCTTTTGGGCGAGACCAAATTGCTAAGACCACATCAGCCTCAGCTAGCTGGGCACTTCTACCTTTGACTCCATTAAAGCCAAGGATAAAGCTTACATGCCGGGGGGGGGGGGGGGGGGGGGGTGCCGACAAGGTTGATGCTAACATCACTGGCATTTCCAGCTGGGTGTTATTCATTGCATTATATAAGAAGTCCCAAGGAAGTGAAGTATTCGTGCTTACTGGTTCTTGTGCTACAGTTCTGCCAGAGTCTGCCAGAGCAGAGAGATTTCTACTAAGCTCCAACATCATGCACCATGCACAGATAGCTGCCTAGTTAGTTAACTGACTTGAACTAGCCAGAGGCACCAGAGACCCAAGGGAGGATTTTCTTGACCTGCTTTCTCTAAGGTATCTTTTGCTCTCAGGGGATTCCTGACTCAAGCTTGCCCATCTCTAAAGATGCTCTTCCACCAAGAATGTGAGCCAGGGAGATTTGAGATAAAGGCTTGGAGCATACATCCTGCAGTCTTTGGTGTTAGGTCCCTGGGCTAGTCTGCCTCTGCCTACCCTTTCATAAACATCCCACCCCAGCCTATCCGGATCCTCCACATTCTTCTCTGGATTCCATAGCTGGTTTCACATCGAGAAAGAATAGCTGTCAGGAAAGCAAAATAAGGCATTTTAAAGAAGTGGTTTGGAAAAGAAATCTCAAGGACACTTACATAGTTTTCATAAAGTTCCTTAGAGTCGTGTCTCAAGAGGTGAAGTATAGTTTTGATCATATTTTTTGTTGGTGCACCAAAAGATGAGCCGCAGATAGCCAGCCAGGTTCCTATACAGCAGAACAGCACCAGGGCAGGCTTTGTTGATCCTGGAAAAAGAGAAGGATTCCATGAGGCTCATGGGTCAGTTATGCCTGCTTAGCTGTTCCTATCTCCTTTCCCTGGTATAACAGCCATGGAGCTGAAGCCATGGTGAGCTACAGAGCCAGTGGTACCTGTGTGCAAGATCATAGTGATGATGAGACAGAGTTGAGTAAAATCTGCTTTGCTGGTGTCCTCTGGAGCTTGATGTGTTCGCCATGGCCACCAGGCAATATATATAGGGCCAGTGTGAGGGGAAAGATCAAAGACCCCGCCCATGACAAAACCATTGCTCAGCTTTTCTCCAGAAAACATTTTCAAAATGCTGCCAGCCACGGCTCGGGGAAAGCAGGGGCTGGAAGGAAATGCTGAGGTTACCCTCAAGGCAGGCAGAGGCTTGAGTCACAATCATATACGTGCACACACAGAGAGAGAGACACATATACATACCACACAGGAAGGCACATGCATCTTGGGCATCTCTTTTTTCTTGGAAAGTACTTGTTGACTTCATGAGAGGAAATTTTGAAGCCCAGAATTGAAGAGTGTACAATGGAGGGATAAGTGACTTAGCGGGGGCTGAGGGTCAGTGCCCTGCAGGACATTTCTGGGAGGCCATGTGCAGGCACGGAGGCACTGTGATCCATCTGTGGGCATTCCTGACGCACACCCATGCCAGTGAATGGGGATGACTCTGATGAGCACTGTGTCAATGTGAATACTATGGATTCTTGCCTGTGTCCTGGGACCAGAATCAGGGCTCAAGAGTGATTTGGTGATGTGTCTTCCATTTCCCAGGTGGTGGGAGTGAGAGGGTGTTAGTTGATGGAACAATGAGGGGTGGTATACACCTCTAATCTTAGCACTCAGGAGGCTGACACAGGGAAGTCACAAATTCAAAGCCAGTTTGGGCCATATGAAAAATCACTGTCTGAAAAATAAACTAATTTTTTTTTAGCTTTGAAAAAGCATTTACTACTGAATTTCAAATCACACACATACAAAGTAGGTGAGACATTCTTTTATTGTCTTTAGAATCAAAATATCCTTTAGGTATTTTTAAAAATTAAAAAGAATTGTTCTGGTTTGGAGAGATGGCTCAATGGTTATGAGGCCACTGGCTGCTCTTCCAGAGGACCCAGGTTGATTCTCAGTAACCAGATGGCAGCTCACAGCCGTCTGTAACTCCAGAGGATCCCACGCCCTCTTCTGGCCTCCGTGGGCACCAGGCATGCACAGGGTGTACAGACATGCATGCAGGTAAAGCACCCATACACATAAAATAAATTTAAATTAAAAAAGAGTTATTCAGCAAGGCACAGTAGCTCATGTTTGTAATCCCAGCATTCAGGAGTCAGAAGATACAAATTTTGGGCCAGCCTTGCCTATACAGTGAGCTACAGCCCAAGTAGGGCTCAGAGTGAGGCTGTATATCAGAGAAGAAAACTAATTTGTTCATCCAGGTTTATTGATCACTGGTGGACATTTCCATCACATGCCGAAAGCCCTACATTCAATGCCCTGTGTTTCAAAAAATATTTTATTGAAATAATTTATTCTTTTTGTTAAGATTTATTTCTGGTGTGTTTTTATGTTGCCAATGCCTGTGGAGCTAGAGTTACTCATGATTGTGAGCTACCCAGTGATTGTACTGGGAACTGAACTCAGATCCTCTATGAGCAGCAAATCCCATCTCTCTAGAAGTCCATTTATTCTTTTGTGTTTGTTTACTTGAAGATTTGGGGTCTGATCATGTATTTGTTATGCTTTTAAAGGTTTGGTTGGGTTTTTTGATGGTTTGGGTTTGGGGTTTGGGGGGAGGTCTTTTTGTTTTTGAGACAGAGTCTATGTAGCCCTGGCTCAAAGACTTATTTTTGACTAGACTCAGACTCAGAAGTAGAAGCGCTCAGCAAGAACAGTCTACATCTCTTGGTAATCTGTTCCTGGAGTTTTTCTCTGGCTTCCTTCATTCTCTTGGCCAAAGTTTAGCATCTTCTGCGGCCCTGTCCTTTTCCTTAGCATCTTATTTCTTCAGAGCACTATGTCAGCATTTGTGTTACAGGACACATGAAGGAACAAGATGCAAGAACCTGGGTGCATTGGTCCTGGGCTTCTAACTTTCTTTAAGGGCTCTGACAACATATTAGTGCACACTGTCTTCTTTAGAGAGATGGAAAAGTTTTTGAATTCCGTTGGCTCTTTAGAACCACAGCCACCAAGGCACAGGATTATGTGTCAGTTCAGGAATATTCTACCTCCCTTTTGTTTTAAAGTAACCAAGGTGAGAACACTCAGATTGACACCCACAAATGTGTCCTTAACAGACTTGTGCTTCTACACTCCAGTTCTCCTCCGTCCATAACAAGAACGCTCCTCACTCACCAGGCAGTAGGGGCACATGTCTTTAATCCCAGCAGAATCAGGCAGAGGCCGGTGGATCTCTGAGTTCCAGGCTAGTGTGGTCTACAGAGCAGCTTCTGGGATAGCTGGGGCTACACAGAGAAATCCATCTTGAAAAAAACAAGAAAGAATAAAGGATAAAGAGGGGAGAAGAAGGCCCTTCGCTCAGCAGCAGGAGCACTCTGCCATGGGCTAAGACACCTTGCTTCATGAGAAAACCTTTTCATGGCTCCCACCACTGATTTGGACCACATGACCCTTCCTCTCTTCACCTAGAGCAACAGCAGCTACTGTGGCTGTGAGCTTCTCACAGAGAGTACAAAGTTCACGTTTACCATCTGTGTGAGTGAGTTTCTGACAGCCAGTGGCTGGGAAGGAGATGCTCAGGTTCACTTGACACAGCCGACCACCAGGGTGCCATGAAAGAGAGCCTAGAGAGTTCCCAACTTGCTTGTCTCCATGTCTTTTTGAAACCTTGTTTTTCTGCATATCCCTGGCTGTTCTGGAGCTCACTCTGTAGACCAGGCTGGCCTTGAACTCAGAAACCTACCTACGTCTGCCTCCCAAGTGCTGGGATTAAAGGTGTGTGCATCATCACCACCACCTGGCCCCAATTTAGTTTTATTTTGAGTGTCCTCCTCTAGGTCCTCAGGAAGAGTGACAAACAAGTTCAGCAAAGTCCCTGTCCTTAAGGACCTAGTGTTGACAAGTAAGAAAAGAGCCAGCAATGATAAGACGTGACTAACTCCAGAGAGTGGTGTGTAAAATACCTTAAGTCAAGGGATTGGACATTTAAACTGAGACCTGGAGTCAGGCATGATGGCTCACAGGAAGTTTGAAGCCAACCTGTATCATATAGTATGTTTCAGGACAGCCTGGGCTACCGTGTGAGATCATCTTTAAAAAAAAAAAACTTACTTAGCAATTAATTGATTGGTTGATTAAGACCAAGACCTGGAGGATAAGATTGGCCCTGAACCCATCTGGGAAAGTGTTCCAAGAGAGAGGATTAGACCGCTGTGGAGATGAGGTCGGTATTCTTCCACAGACAGGAAGAAGGCCGTGGTACCTGGAGAGAAGAGAGAGAAGGAGAGGGGTGGAAATGTGGGCAGAAGCCCAGCATGGAGGACATTGATAAAGAACTTGGGTTTTCTTCTGAGTATGATGAGGACACCACCAGAGAGTTTTAGATAGGGATGCATCGGATCTGGTGTACTTCTGAAAAAAAGAGAAAAAGAATAGGCTGCTGAGTAAAGAAGGGGAGCCGAAGAGAAACTACACAGGAACGCAGGTGAGAGGGTAGAGCAACTCCGACGGGAGCAAGGTTGACAGAGTCACGGGTACCAGAACTGGTGACTGATGCAGAATCAAAGGGATGGACCAAAAGGTTGACAGAGACACGGGTACCAGAACTGGTGACTGATGCAGAATCAAAGGGATGGACCAAAAGGTTGACAGAGACACGGGTACCAGAACTGGTGACTGATGCAGAATCAAAGGGATGGACCAAAAGGTTGACAGAGTCACGGGTACCAGAACTGGTGACTGATGCAGAATCAAAGGGATGGACCAAGGATAACTTCCGGGTGTGTGAGGAAGTGGCCAGGTGGATGGCTGGAGGTGAGGAAAGAGAAATCTGCAGAGAGGAAATTGAGAGTCAGCTAGGAAGAGTTCACTTGGACGCTGTTGGACATCTATCTGTTGATGACAAATGAGCCATGACACTGGAGTCCAGAGCCCAAAACTGAGATCAGGCGTGGGTGGTTCTTAGCCCCCAAGATGTACAACATAGGGCACACAGCCAGGAACTCCCGGTGTCCCCTCTCTGCTTACAGTCTCTCTCTCTCTCTCTCTCTCTCTCTCTCTCTCTCTCTCTCTCTCTCTTTTTTCCCCTCACTTATGATTCTTTTGGCTTTGGATTTTGGAAGTGTTTTAGCCTGTCTTGAAATTCTCCATGTAGTTAAGGCTGGCCTCTAAATCACAGGGATCCTCCTGCCTCCCGAGTCCTGGGATTACATGCATACAACACCAACTCCAGCTTCTTCATAGAGTGGTTATCCCTTGTTAACCACTTCCCAAAACCTAACTCACTCTAATCCTCTGGTAAAGCTGGCAGAAGGCAGGACTTTGGGCCATTGCTGTTTACCCACATTATGTTATATTACATGGCAAAAGGGGCCCTGGAGAGGAGATCAGGTTTAGTAATCCATTTGCTTGAAGATGCAGAAATTATCTAGACCCTTGGGTTGGTTTAGTGCAATCACATGAGCCCTAATTATTAGATGTAGTCCCATGATATAGGGCTTGCCTACCTTATTCTGAGGCCCCGTGGATCCATCCAAGAAGTCAGCTGCTAACAGGGCTGAAGGAAGGCAGGTATGGTGGTGCTCACTTATAACCCCAGAACTTGGGAGATAGGCAGACCAGAGGATCAGAAGGTCAAGGTCACTATGTGTCAGGTTCCAAACCAGCCTGGTTTAGAGACCCTTGTCTCAAAGAATACATAGAGTGTGACAGACAGGCACCCCAAAATAAGGACAGAAGGGAAAGGCAGAGATTCCATTGAGGAATGGTGATTTGAAGAGAGATCTATTTCAGTGGAACATAGGAAAGCATGCAGATTTGACTTAAACTTGGTACAAGACCTTGAGCCCAGATGAGAGCCGGAGTCCTAGCCAACAGCTTCCTCTTTGGTCTATAAAAGACAGATCAGAAGATCTACAGATAGCACACTGGACTTCTGTTTGCTCTGTTTTTCAGATCAGGCTCTCACCTTGTAACCCCAGCTAACCTGAAACTCACTGTGTGGGCCAGGCTGTGAACTTACAATAGTTCTCCTGCCTCATCCTTCCAAGAACAGATTGTTTTTATTAGCATATATTAATTTTACATAATACTAGGTTTCATTATGAGATTTTCACGTGTAATGTATGTTTATCATAGCCGCTCACGTGTGCACGTGCACACAGACTCACACAGACTCACACACACACACACACTGCCCCTGTGTCTTCCTTCCTCCCTCCACCCAGTGTTACCTTCTGTTTGCATGTCCTATTTATTTGAATGACCCAGTAACTTTCAGTAGGGCTTCTTACAGGACAGAGTAAAACGTTCCCAACCGCATGGGCACCTAACCAGCAGCTACACCACTGAGGAGTGCCTCAGCCATTGAATTTACATAAATCCTCAGGGTGCCGGGCATAGGTCCTCCTCCCTCCATGACCTGTGTCAACAGGCCCAGCCTTGTAGATAATTGTTTTTATGAGAAGGGGGTCTCACTATGTAACCCATACTGGTGATCCTCCTGCCTCCACCTCCCTAGAGTTCACTATGCCCAGCAGACTTATGGTTAACAGAAGAGAACTAATACGGTCCCCAGTGACCTCCTGTCGTCAGCCTCATGGTTTGTTTTCTGCTTTCCTTTCTCATGATGCCCTCCATAAAATGCCAGAATTCCGATCATTATTACGCCATATAATGGCGCTCATTTCACTTCTTTTTGTGGAGACTGGAGAATACAAATCAAACTCTCTCAAATGAGCTACAGCTTATTGCAAGAATCAAGAAAGCCTGGAGCCAGACATGGGAGAAAAGCTGGATTATCAGAGAGATAGACCACGGCTGCTTCTCACCCAGCCAACTTTTCTGCAGAGAGCAGGGTAGATTCCTCTGGACTCTCTCTTTTAATCCTCCAACTGCCCGACAGTCTCTCTGTCCCCGGCTTGGTCTAACTGACCTTTCTGGCTTGCCTCTGTGGTTGACTCTGATATTCCAGGCTACTTTTATTGAATATATCACCACATATCCCCTTTTAAAATAAATAAAAAAGTTATAACTATTATAAGAAAAACCATATGCAACAGGTACAATAACTATATACAATGTATTCAAGCAATAATTATATACAGTAATGTTCGGTCCAGAAAAAAATTGACAAATTCAAAGAAAATATTCCATTATTTATCCTATTTTGGGGAGTCCAAAGGATTGTACCTAATCCACTCCTATCTAACTGGTATTACTAACTGACAACTATCTTTTAATGTCTATAAATTTATACACTTTAACCTTTCTAGGTTTCTTTTCTAAAACTGTCACTAGAAAACTATAACCATTTCATCTTCAACTCCCACAGAGACCCAGGAGGAAATATCAATGAAGTAAACAGGAAGTACATGCAAGTGACTTCCAAAAATGGGGAAATGGAACAGCTGGCTGCCTGGACGGTCACCCAAGGTTGCTCTGCAGCGCTGGAGCATCTATCTTCAGCCTACAGGACCAGCCCCATTTCTTCTTTCTTTAAACCCCACTTTGGGGATGCAGAGATTGTTCAGTGGGTAAGTGACTGCCATCTAAACGTGAGGACAAGTCCTCAGAGTCCACATAAAGCTGGGCACAGTATTACATGTCCAAAATCCTAGCTCTGCTCCTAAGAGCCGGAAGATGGAGACAAGAGGGTCTCTGAAGCCTGTAGACCAGCTAGTATGGTGTATGCAGCTGTGAACAGTAAGTAAGGGGACCTTGTCTAAACCAAGGTGGAAAATGGGGACCCAAAGTTGTTCCACATGGGGTACTCCCACTCACACACAACATTAACACACCCAATAAAATACACTCCGAGCCAGGCATGATTGTACACACCTTTAATTCCAGCACTCAGGGTTTGAGGCCAGCCTGAGCTACACATGAGACCCTGTCTCCAAAAACAAACAAAAATCCAGTCTGGCAGAGCCATGGTAAACACAGCTGCCTCCCATCACTCTCTCTTCTTCCTTCTGACTATACCTTCTCAGAGTTCTAGGCTAAGCACCCGCCTGCTTGGCACTTTTCTTCATGGACGTATCTCCAAGGCTTCCATCTTTGACCTATATTCTATACCCCTTAATGACCCCAAGAATGTCTTGACTGGATGTCAAACAGAAAATTTTTACAGATGAACCAGGGCAATTTGTCAGGTGGATGCAAAGAGATGTGGACTGGGAAACTGTAGAAAATGTAAAACTCAGAAAAGATGGCTGGCTGTGGGGATGGAAGAGTAGGAGATATTGAAAGGTTTCTGGAGTAGCCACATGGATGCGTCACAGTGATGAAGAAGAACACGGAGAGAAGAGAATATTCGGGGCTTGGGGAGAGCAGCTAATTCTGTTTTGGCACTGGGAGGTGATGGAGCATGTAAAACACAGCTAGAGATGGTTAGTTGGGCACCGGACTTGGCTTTGCCACATAAAGGAAGGAAGGAACTGGAAATGCCCACATGGAAGCCATCGGTATACTATGGTTGACACAGCTGCAAGCCTACAGCAGATGACCGTCTGTAAGAGGTGGCTGTCACTTGTGTAGAGTCCTGGGACCTGAGTCATCTGCAGAAGAAAAAAAAGAAAAGAAACCTAAAAAGATGACCTGTACGAATCAAGAGGTTACACTGAGAAGTAAAGAAAAGGAAGCCGTCACGGAACAGGATAAGATGCTTGTTCAAGTCAAGAGGAAATGATCAGCATCCTCATAAGTCATGGAAAGGTCAGAAAGATAAGCCTGGACAGATCTGTAGGTTTGTAAACTTGAGGTCACAGGAATTTTGGGAGGGAATTTTGAATACGTTGCTGGGGTAGAAGCCTCACTGTGGCATGGAGGAAAAAGTGAGATTGCCCGATCATGAAATACGTGCTAGAAGGAAGACAGTGACAGGGAAAAGTGGAACGCTGGGGGAGTCTTTAATGTGATGCTTTTGTCACAAATCTTCAGGTCACTGGACCATCCAGGACTGACCACATCCTGAAGCCGAGGAGAGATCCAAACATCTCAGATGTTTACCTTGAGTTATTTGTTACTTGGTTTTAGTTGAAATTTAAAACCATGAATTGGGGGAGTGGAGATGTGTTCTAAAGTTATGAGCACAGGCTGAGCTTCCAGAGGACCCCAGTTTAATCACAGACAGACAGACTGGCAGCTTGTAACTGTCTATGACTCCAGTCCTAAGGGATCCAGTACCCTCTTCAGACTTTATAGACACCAGGCTTGTTCATGGTATACAAACTTACTACATGCAGACAAAATACTCACACACAAACTAAATATTTTAAAGACTATAGTGACGCCTGATGGAGGTGGGGTGGAAGGGTCAGACCAAGACACTCCTCAGCTGCCTAGTGAGTGGGAGGCCAGCCTGGGCTCCGTGGATGACTCTTGAAAACATCACAAATAAATCAAAAAGACATTTAAAAAAATCTTGCATATGGCTCCACCTTTGGAAGAAGGCACCAAATTCATAGATACCCAAAGTGAGCCACTGTTTGCCATTAGCTGAGCGGACGGTAGATTGACCGTTTGTTTCATGGTTTGTAACCTGAGGGAAAATGGTTAGATCACAGTGGTAAAAACTACAGTTGCACTATGACTACACCAAAAAAATCACATAAGTGTGAGGTACATAAGTCATACCTCAACAAAGATGTTGCATTTCCCAGTTAGAGTCATCCCAACCCAATACAGAGACCTGAGGCGGAGAGTCCCTACAATGGAGGTGCTTCGGGGGATGGGAAGATAAGATTGGATGAATCTAAAAAGGACTGGCGCCCAGTTTACAGATAGAACCACACTTCGATCCCCTTTTTAGAGTGCTAAAATGTTTAAGCTTGGACTATTTTTTTTTTTTTTCTGCTGAATGAGGAAAACAGTGCACGCTTTCCACAGACAATCTTTGGGAGGCACCCACCACTTGCTGTTGCTGGTAGAAGCTTAGCGGGGGTGGTGGGGTGGTGGGGGGGTGGCGGCTTTGACTTTCACTTGCTCTTTGCACCCAAGGTAACGCGTCTGGTGGTTGCCTAGCAACGAGCCTATCTCACGCAGCATGGCCACCGGTGACTCCAGCGACTCCAGCTCCAGCGCAAGTGACAGGTTGAGCGACAGGAAAACCGAGGGCATACCCGGGACCTTGAGCACCGCTGTGCGTGAGCACTTGCGGAAGCTGTGTCTGCGTGAATTCCCCTGTGGCACCGGGAGCTGGGTGCGTGCTTTCCCCTTTCGGGGGCGGGGTGAGGGAGGGGAGGATTCAGCAGGGGTGGACCTGGGACTGGGCCAGAGTGACCACAGGGTGGATGGAAGTCCGCGGTAGCTAGCTGGGAACTAGCTGCCCTAGGCTTCTAGAGATGCTCAAATAGTAGTTTGAGGCCCGAGGGGAGGTTTGGATATGATTGGTTTGACTCTGGTTGATTTGGGAAGTTTCTGCACCTTGATAAGCCTCTTCCGTAGACCAAATCAGACCACATTAGAAAAAGCCCCGGTTTAATGAGTAAAGCATTTAATGGGTAAGGTATTTTCCCCACCTCCCAAGATGGGGAAGAGAGACCAAAAACTACGTGTTTGTTTTCTGGGGTGTAGATTAAATATCTTACGGAAATGGTCTTGAACATCTCTGGGGGAAGAGCGGTGTTTGGAGAGACTTTCTGAGGGATGGTGTCTGGGCAGAAAGAGATAAGGCTTCCACCAGAACATTTCCAGCTCTTTGGGTATGTGGATGACATATGGATGACATATGGATGTCACCAGAACAGGGTGACCTGTGGGGACTGGAACACTAAAGGAGTTCAGGGACCAAGTGTCCACCTTGCCATGGGACACCGACCCAGAGTGGACTGACCTTTGTACTCACATTAGCCTACAGAACCTGGCTGGTTTTGGTCTTGAATTCTGCTGTTTATCTCCTCATGAGAAGATGTGGAGAAAATGGCTTCCCTGTACTCTGGAACAACAGGGCTAGCTTTCCCCTTTCTGAGGACTCCTGTGGGAAGAGTCTTCTGCCCCTCCATCCCTGACCCCTTTCCTACTGTAGCTGTGCTGGACCTGGGAAGCTAAGGTGCTACATGACTTCTGCCCTCTATCCAGACTGAAGAAACACAGCCAAGGGGAAAGAGAAATCTGCTCCAACAGGACAGGAAGGTCCTTCCCCTATGATTCCAGCCTGTGCTTCATCCTGCTCAGAATGCAGGTGAACCATTATCATGGGTGCACAGGGTGGGGATAAGGAGCATGTAGACATCCATCAACTGTGTCTTCAGAGGTCAGAATCAGCCTGATGGAGTCTTGGCTGTCAGCTGGGTCTCCCCGGCACTCTACCCTAAGTAAAACAGCCAAACTGGCCTTCCCTCTGGAGAGGAAGACAGACAGCCTTGGGGACACACTCTGTTTATTTAGTCGACAGATGCAGGCTGAATGCCTCCTCTGTGTTAGGCACTGTCCTAAGCTTTGGAACTTCAGAGATGGATCTAGGGGGAGACGTAGCTAAGTGGCTGTGCTTTGGGTGTTTGGTCAGAGTGAGGCCTTCAGTCCCACCCCCAGCACCAAATCAAACAAAATAAAACAAGCCCATAAAATCTGAAGAACTGTGTTTCAACAGTTGCCGGGAGGGAGGAAATCATCTTTTACTCACCAAAGCTCAGATTTCACCTTTCACCTTGCCTTCCCTCTGTGAATTCTCAGCTTCCCAGATTCCCGCCGAGCCTCCTGTACACACTTGTATTAAGTGCTGTGTTAAACATGAAATCTTCTTCCACTGTATTTATAAATTACCCTATGTTTAATCGCATGTCTCTGTGGGTATGTGCATGTTAAGGCAGATGCTCTCCGACCAGAAGCATGCATTGGAGCTGCCTGACATGGCCCAGAACTGAACTTGAGTCTTCTGGAAGAGCAGCAAATACTCTTAACTACTGACAGAGCCCCTTCCCCAGCCCTCAAATATTCTGTTTAGCACCTTCAAAGTTCCCAATTCCCAAGTGTAAAAACAGGAACTTGGTCTTTGGACTGTTCTGTGCCTTGCTAGGTGTGGTAGCAAACATCAGTAATCCCAGCACTAGGGATGCGAAGGCAGGAGCCAGCCAGGGCTACACCACAACTCTGCCCTCATAAATAATTATCTTGTGCCTGGCATGTAGCCCAGCTGGGAGAGTCTTTTCTAGCATTCACAAAGCCCTGGCTTTGAGCTTCTACATCTCATCACACCTAGTGTGGGGATGCATGCCCACAGAAGGATCATGGGATTCAAGGTCACCAGTGAACTCAGTGAGTTCGAAGCCAGCCTGGTCTACATAAGACCCTGTCTCAGATGGGCAGTACCAGTGCAATGGCTCAGTATTTACAGTGTACTCTCTGTCAGCACTGATGAACCCTGGGATCCACGTGCTGGTAGAAACAAGCAACTCCTGGGATTGTTCTCTGAGTCCATGATGGCTATTCTTGATTACATCCAGAGTCGACTAAAATCCAAGTCTCAGGGTACATCTGTGAGGGCTTTTTTTCTTAAATAAGTCACCTGAAGTGAGAAGGCGCACGTTTTTGTTTTTTGAGACAGGGTTTCTCGGTGTAACCCTGGCTGTCTTAGAACTCACTCTGTAGACCTGCCTCTGCCTCCTGAGTCCTGGAATTAAAGGTGTGTCTTACCACTGTCTGGCAAGAATACTCACTTTTAATCTGAATTTTGAGGTGAGAAGACCCACTTCTAATGTGGGCCACGCCTTCTCCTGGCAGCCCACATAAAGGACTTTCTCAACCCGCTTACTCTCACTGGCATTAGAACTTACTTCTTCAGGATCCTGCCTTCTACTGAAGACGACCTGAGATATCCAGCCTTGTGGACTGAGCCATTGCTGGAGTCTTGAACCTTCCGTTGGTAGACAGGCCCTGTTGGACTAGCTGGACTACAGCCTGTAAGCTGTTCTGATAAGTCCTCTTTAATCCTGTGGGTATGTGGTTTCATATTCTCTAAATCCTGCTGCTCTAGAGAACCCTGACCAACACAGAGCTCCAGAGGCGCTTGCTGTGGTAAACATACAGAAACAAACCCAGGCACAATACAATAATTCAATGTAAAAGGCTCCTTTCTCTGCCTCTGCAGAATAAGTCACGCTTTCTTCCTCAAACATGGCGAACCTGGAGGGAACTGGTCCCCAAGGAGGAGGAGACAGTGAGTGCTGGGGAGGAGACTGTGGAGGCCCTGCTGGGCTTGGTACGAAGCAACCACTCTCCTTGGGCTTTGCTCAAGGACTCCAGCGCTGAGGACCATTTCCTGAGAGAACTGGCCATCCAGAATCCACTGATGATCAAAGACACTTTCTTCTACTCCTACTTCCGGTGCCTGAGAGTGGTGGACAAGGGGGTAAGTCCTGGGCATGCGCACTGGAACAGGGAGGGCAGCCAGGGCGCTGGTGCTGCGGACCCTGCCCTTTAGAACGTTCCTTAGACCACAGGAGAGGCCCAGTGACCTTGGTTGTGCGCCCAGTGACCTTAGTTGTGCATCTCTCTTCCTCTATCCAAGTGTGTTGTGTATCTCTGGAGCTCAGTCTTGTATCCCTCTTTGGCTGATTGATTGCTTGCACATTCTGCAGTGAGCCTGCCTAGTAAAGACCTTTCAAGGGATCATAGTGGTTGTTTTTTTACTTGAAAGTGTGAAGAGGAGAAAGCCTGGAGAGGGCTGGCTAACATCAAACAGGTCTGCTTTTGAGAAGCTGTCATTTTAATAAGCCATGGAAGTGGCGAGGACACTTAGCTTCCCTGAGTTTTTCCTTCCTTCTCCTGTGACCCACACCCATCATTTTTTCTGGAACTTTCTGAGCCATGGGGAAGGAACACCCCAATCCTGGGAAAACTGGTAGACTTGGTCACTGTAAGAAAGGGAAGCTCAGCCTGGAAGGGCTTCTGATGTCCTCGAGGCCACAGGAAATTGGGATTCATGGGTAGGGTGAAGAGATAGCTGGTAGGCCAGGCTCTGTCTGACTCACAGTAATTCTGGAAGACCAGGCAGGCCAACTGTTATATGATTTTCTTGGGAAGATGTAAAATTTAACAGGAAATTGCCACAGCCCTGGGCATGACTCGCTGAGGTTCATGTGTATAATGTGTTTATTGGGTTGCTTTAAAAGTGATGGATTCAAAGACTCCCCTCCCTCCCACACCTCCCCACATCCGTCCATCCTTCCATTTACCAAAATCCTGTTTCCTGTTTTGTTTGACTCTTGAGTTCACAGAGGGACCTATGCATGCTACCTAGAGCTGTAGCAATAGAGGTGACTGCAAGACATCAGAGTGAAGACAAACCCAGACCATGCCAATGATGTTTATTGGGACCTCGGCTGTCCTGCCAGGGGAAGGGATGGTCTAAAGAACTCCAAAATGGCAACTTACAGCCAGATGGAAAGACCTTGAGGGCTGGTCCTCTTACAATAGTACGTCCTTAGGCTGGCTTTGCTGTGGCTTGTTCTCACAAAAGTCCCGTGACCCAGCATAGGAAGGACACAGGACATGAGCCTAGAGATCAAAGCCTGCTTTCAGAGTCAGGGTTGGGGTGGAGGAGGCCCTTAACCCTCAAAGCCATGCTATGCTGGCTGTGATGTAGGATGGGAAAGGGCGGGAAGTTGGTAGACCTGGGGCTTAATTTGGAATGGATGACCAGTTGAGGTGCTGCAATTGAGACATGGTCACTGACTTGGTCCCCCACAGACTCAGGTATCTGAACACTTGTCACCAAGTTCTTTGGAGAGGTAGTGGGACCTTTGGGAGACACAGCCTTGTTGGAAGACTCTGAGGGTGGACTTAGAGCTTCACCCCTTCCGTGTTCACTCTACTTCCTGTGTGTGGTTGGAGTGTGATCACTCAGATTCCTGTTCCTGTTGGCTTCCCCTCCATGATGGACTCTAACCCTACGGAGCCATAAGCCAAATAAACTCTTCCGTAAGCAGCAGAACAGTCGCTAACATGGCTGTTACTCTCCTTATGTGAAGATACATGCTTTCTGTTCCATGCCTGGCTCGCCACAGTCCTCAGTTTGCCCTTTTTTCCTTCCAGGTGACTCTGGTGGATAAAGACCTCTTGAAATTTCTAAAGCTGGAGGAGTTGATTCTGAGTGCCAATAAAATTGAGAAAATCAATGCTGACCATCTGCCCCCAACACTGAAGGTACAGGTTCTGTATGAGGTCTTAGAGCCAGCAGCTCTAGAGGTTCTGCCCATAACCTGTCCTGCATAGCTCTGGTTAGGGTGGCTATGTGCTAAGACCCAGCCCTAGACTTTTAAAACATGGGTCATGTGTCTCAAAAAGTTATATAACCTTACTGGACTCAGTGGTTCCCACTCTTCCATGGCTCATGCCCACAAGAACGAAACCCTTGGAGGTTCATGTTTACCAGTCATGCTATTCACAACAGCCAGAAAGTTGGAATGACCTAAGACCTGTGGCCCGATGAACAGATAAACACAATGTGGTCTCTCCATGCAATGGAAAATTGTTCAGTTATAAAAAAGGAAGGACATGAGTAGTCACCTATACAACATCACACTAGATGAAGACACCAGATTTAAAGAGAGAGATCTTTTTTTAAAAAAATTACTTATTTGACTTTATGTACATTGGTGTTTTGCCTGCATGCATGTGTGGGTAAGGGTATTGAGTCCTCTGGAACAGGAGTTATAGACAGTTATGAGCTGCCATGTGGGTCCTGGGAGTTGAACCCGGGTCCTCTGGAAGAGCAGCCAGTACTCTTAACTACAGACCCATCTTTCCAGCCTCGAGAAAGATCTTATGTATAATTTTGCACTTAATGAAATATGTAGAAATCCGCAGAAACAGAAGCCGGCGGGGGTCACAGAGCCAGGCAGGGCCAGGAGAACGTACTGCTTGGTGGGGTTTAAGCCTGTTCAGCTTTGCTTCCTTAAACATCTGATTAAGTAATGACAGAACCTGCTGTTGGAAATGTAATTAAAGCCTGTGAACTGTACACTTGAAACGTCAGATTTGCATGGTATAAAATTCACCATGCTAAAGCAATAGGTTAGGGGCCAGGAAAATAGCCGTGAGGAAAGGCATCACCTTGTAAGTATGAACACTTGAGTTGGGTCTCCAGAACCCATGTGAAAAATGTGAGGTATGCTTTTAATCTCACTGTTGAGGAGGCCGAGACAGGGGAATCACTGAGAC
The DNA here is from genome assembly GCA_033318265.1 of Phyllotis vaccarum. Taxonomy (NCBI): domain Eukaryota; kingdom Metazoa; phylum Chordata; class Mammalia; order Rodentia; family Cricetidae; genus Phyllotis; species Phyllotis vaccarum. The sequence goes on along the minus strand of JARWLC010000017.1, from coordinate 48,730,435 downwards.
CCTTTGGCCAGCTAGCCATCTATATAGTAAGTTCCAGGTCAGCAGGAGACTATCTCAGAACACAGGGGAATTGGCTTCTGAGGAAGCTGACGCTGTCTTCTGGCTTCTGTACTTGAGTGCTTACACACATACATACAGCACACACACACACACACACACACACACACACACACACACACACACACAAATACACTCACATATATACATAAAACAGCTAAGACCAGACTTTCTCATGAATCTTCAGCTGAGCATATCAAAATGGCCCCATTGAAGTTCAGTGCTAAGAACAGCAGACAGACTTAATGCCTTGTATCCGGCTCATGCTCAAGACAGTACAGATGGGCCTTAGCCAAGAAGTGCATGTGAAGGAAGGGATGCATCTAAATCAGGGCTTCTTCTCTGCTCCACCCTGTCCCTGTGTATTCCCATGGCATAAGAAGGTACTAGGGTGGTCTCACATATCTTTAATCCCAGCACTCGGAGGCAGAAGCAGGTAGATCTTTGTGAGTTCAAGGCCAGCCTGATCTACAGAGAGAGTTCCATGACAGCCAGGGATACACAGACAAACCCTGTCTTGAAAAACAAAACAAGTTGATTCTAGGCTGTAGGCATCTGATCCCCAACCATTCCCTGCTACCTCTGCTTCCAAACTGTGAAGAACCTTCCCCTTATGCTGTGCCCACCTCCTCCTCTTTCTTTTTGGAAACAAGGTCTTGGTGTGTAGGCTAGGCTGACTTGGGATTGGCTGTGAAGCCCCAGGAACTCGAGAACCTTCTGTTTCAGAATCCTGAGAGTTGGGGTTATAGGTACCTGCCACCTCATCTTTCTACATTAATATTTTGTTGTTTTGAATTTTATTATTTTGTTAGGGGTGCACATGTGAGGTCAGAGGATGGCTTTACAGTTATTTCTTTTCTTCCTCCTTGGGATTTTTAATGAAGTTGGGTCAGCAGGCTTATGCAGCAAGTGTTTGAACTGGTTCCCAGCCTTTCCCCGTTTGTTATTTTGAGACAGGGTCTCGTGTATTCTAGGCGGGACTCAAACTCAATATGTACTTCAGGATGACCTTAAATACTTTTCTTTTTTCTTTTCTCAAGACATGGTTTCTTTATGTAGCCCTGGCTTTCCTCAAATTCACCAGGCTGGCCTCGAACTCATAGAGATCTGCCTGCCTCTGCCTCCACCTCTCAGATATTGAAATTACAGGAGCATGCCACCACGCTGGGGGTCATTCTGAATAGAGATAGCACTCAGGGTCCTGCCCACGCTAGGTAAGGTCTCTACCAGCCGAGCTACAGCCCATCTCTTGCCGTATTTTTTAAAGCAAGTTGGCAACCCAAAATCCCTTTTGCCTTTCTCAGGGTAGGAGTCATGGTTGACGCTGTTCCTTCTCAGGTGCTGGAGCTATATGGCAACTTGATCACCAGAATGGAGTGTCTGTGCTCGCCGGCACCCCCGAACCTGCAGCATTTGGGACTAGGCCACAACAAACTGCTGGGCCCTTTGCAGAGTCTGCATGTCACATCCAGCAACTGGTAACTCGGGAGCCTGAATGAAAGGAGGGAGAGGTACAGGTGTGGGTGACTCAACTCTGGAGGACTTGGTTTTGCTGGTTCTGTGACTTCTGCATGGATGCTAAATCCACTCTAGGATTTTATTGTCAGTCAATCACAATATCCCACTGAAGCTTCCGGGAAGGATAGAAGGATGCTGGGAGCTGAGAGGAATGATTATGACAGGGGTCCTCAGTTTTCTGTCTGGGAACAGTTAGCAGCACACTGGCCTCCAGCTGCTAGGTTCTAGTAGCCTCTAACTCTCCTTGCCCTTCCTTGTGGTAATCAAAAATATCTCCAGTCAGAGCCCAAAGTTCTCTGAGAAGCAAACCATCCTAGGCCTAGAGCCACTGACCTAGAGACAACTTTTGGGGTGCTCCATTGTTGCTAAACATCCTCCGTGCTTGTGAAGGGCACTCCCTCCCCACCCCCCAGTTTTTGTCTCCCTGGTTGATGAACAGTGGAAAACTTCAGGATGTAAGAAGTATGAAGAGATCAGAAGTCATTTATAAAAGGCCATCCCAGGGAGTCTGCGCAGAAGGACCAGAATTTCCGCCCCGAGGGCATTTCCAGTCCCTCCAGTACCCTTCCACTTCCTCCCCTTTCTTGTGAAGACAGGATCTAATATAGCCCAGGCTGGCCTCGAACTCAGTATGTAACTGAAGATATGGTAGATCTCCTGATCCCCCTCCTTTGCCCCTGCCCCAGATTCTCACAGTCCACCCATGCCTCTTGGAGACCGAGAGTGCCCTGGAAAGGGACGATCCTCTCTGGCTGACCTTAGGCTTCCTCCCTTCTCTGCTCTTCTCACCCAGTCTGTCTTTAGGCTTCACTGGGATTCCTTCCCTTGTTTGCTGCCTTCAGCAAACACACAGACAGGAGTCCCCACCACACCACACCACACCACACCACACCATACCACACCACACCACACCACACCACACCACACCACACCACACCACACCACACACACACAACACACACAACACACACACATTATACAACACCACACACATACACATACAAACACACACACACACACACAGACAGGAGTCCCCACCACACCACACCACACCACACCACACCACACCACACCACACCACACCACACACACAACACACACACATCATACCACACCACACACATACATACACATACAAACACACACACACACACACAGAGACAGGATTCCCCACCACACACACACCATGCGTGCACACGCGTACACACACACACACATACACACACACACCTCATACATATACACACACATTCACACACACACACACACACACACATACACACTTAATCTTCCTGGGACAGCCAATTTAGGCTCATGCCGTTGACTGAGAGCAAGTATCTGGCTTTTCTTTCAAAATATATACCATAACCTTGGGCTTGATTTCATAAAAAGCTTGCATGAAGCCCGCCACTCACTGTTAGTTAAAGGGGAGAGTCTTTTCTAGGACTCTGTCTCACCTCCGCTCTCTTGAGGAAGGATGACACTGTGTAAGGCCTATGATGATTCCAGGCTGTCTTCTTGCCATTGGCCAGTGACCATCACAGCAGAACAGGCCAGGGGAAGACCGAGGAGAGAGAGCCAAGAGGCTGGATTCAGCCTGTGGTTTCCCACAGACATTGGGGCGAACATGACAGTTGGTGTGACAATGTTCTCTGGCCTCTGACCTCGGACCAGCTCTGCCTATTCCTGTGTCCTGGTTCCTTCCTCTTTGCCTCCAGGCTCACTTGCTCAAGCAGCATATTCTTTCTTCTCTCTCCTAAACCCTAGAAAATAAGCTGTGCTCATGGCCCATTATGGCATTTAAGAGAGGTTTCCAGCTCAATATCTCTGGATGCCGCAGCCTATAGTGCACCCTCCTTCCAGACCCCCCACACACACACCTTACCCACCCTCCTGTAGTGACTTGAAGGACAGTCCAGAGGCACAGCGCTAGGCTGCTGTTTAGCAGAGAGAAGGTATAGATGAAGGGAGGTAGGGAAGGAGACCCAGACTCAAGAACTAATCTGGGTCCAGGACAGAATGAGGTATATGACCCAGAGTGCTGTACACCCCTTCTCTCTGAGCTTCCTAACCAGCATGTTGGCCAACCTTCCAGGCCCAAACTTGTCTCCTTGGACCTGAGCTTCAACGATTTGACGGACCTGCAGGGCATGATAGTGGGTCTCTGCACCTTGGAGCACCTGAGGTTGCTGGTGCTGCAGGGAAACCCACTGGCCCTGGTGCCTTACTACCGTGGCTTTACCGTGGACAGCCTGGCACGCCTCTGTGTGCTAGATGACATCATTGTGTCTCCCAGTGAGAAGCACCAGTTCCGGGGTCTCAGCGTCCATGGTGGTAGGTGCATCACGCATCTGGGCCTCTGCCTTACCCACCTCAGTCCTATAAGCTAGCCAGCAGCTCTCTCCACGAGCCCTTGAATCTGGTCAGGTACACTAAGCTACCTCGGTTGGGCTTTCTCAGTGTGGGACCCCTGTGGTTGGGACTTGGGTTCTATGTGGATCTTGTTTCTGTGGTGGCTTGACATCACCCCCTTGTGGCTCCTGCTATAAGGTGCATCAGAGCCTTATGACAGGCCGCTGTCACAGACAGCGGCTGAGGGAGCTGATGTCTATCTCTCCCTCTCTCAGAACTGTCCCTGCCACGCACCTCTCAGCACCCCCATTTGGCAAATAGGAAGACGAGGCCTCAGAGTATCTTATGGCTTATCCCCAACTCACCTCTGCTGAACTTGGCAGAGTTGGGGCTCTAAAACTCTGCGAGGGGGTCACCAGACCTGTTTCTTCGCTTTCCCTCTCCAGCCTGTCTCTCAGCCCTGCCATTATCTCTTTGCAGACATGTTGGCACATGAGGCACAGTTTGTGGTGACCATTGGCAATGTCAGGGGGGTTATGGACAGCTCTGTCTTGGACCCAGAGCCAGGGCCTGAAGGCCCTTTCATCAGCTACAGCTATTATGTGACCTATGACTTTGTAGAAGACGAAGATGGTGAAGGCAATGCATTCACCTGTGGGATGACTGAGGCACAGCCTGACAGTGTCCTGGCTGAGGTACGTCCTGCCCAATCTAGAGAGCAAAGCGGGCTTCACACAGGTCCGTGGCCTTTAGTATGCTCACAGCTTTTTAGCGCCCCCACCCAAAAATCACCACAGAGTCATGCCCCTCCTCCATTCAGCGACCTGGTTTCCGCCTGATATCCCCTTCCCTAGGCAGAGTGAGTCTCAGCCACACTCACCTCCTGTCCCTGTAACACCTGAGGAAGCAGAGTGAATGTTACCCTCAGGCCTACAGGCTCCACAATGTCTCCTGCATCTCAGGCAAACCCAAGAACACCACAGGGGTGGAGATGTGTGTCATCTGTGTTCCGATGGCCTTTGTTTTTGCCTCCTAAGTTGGTGTGTCGGCTCATGCTTTAAGTATAGGGCTAGGATGTGGCTCAGTGGCAGAATGCCTGCCCAGCCTGCACGAGGCCTTGCGTTCCATCTCCAGCACCACAAATTCTTAAAGTGTCCAGATGTTTGCCTGAGTCAACAAACACTGGAATAACCGTCTGAGGTGTGTTTGTCTTTGCTGGCAGATTGTGGAGCCTTCCTCCAGCGTGGGGCAGTTAGACGAGGAGGAGGAAGGCGAGGATGACCAACAGGAGGTGCCCCAGCGCCAGGCCCGCCAGCCCCGCCAAACCCGACAGGGTGGCCGGCAAAGGATTCACCCCGAGCCTCCTGGGAATGTGTCTAAGGAGATGTCTGAGTTCATAGCCGAGATCAATCAGATGGCTGAGGACTCTGGAGAGTCTGGGATAACAGATATGGAAGAGTCGGAGACAAGCATTTCCATCCGCTCGGCCCCCCTGCCACAGTCAATTGACTCCTCAGAAGAATTGTCAAAGCTGCGGCCACGCATAGACACACGGCTCTGCCCATCCCCAGGGTAAGGGGGGCAGGCGGCTGGGGGCACACGGAGGGTCTGTGGTTTCCACAAGCCAGGGCTGCGCTTGAGCCTCCTCTGAGCTCTTCTGACCACTGAACCACAAAGAACTACCAAGGCTGTGGCCTCTCCTTCGCTGGCCTGTAGGCTGTGAGCTAAGGGCAGGTTTGGCCTTAGCCACAGACCCTTCTTTTCTGGGTCTTTCTTTTCACTCAGTACAACGGAGGCCCTGAGGCCTGGGGTTGAGGAGCAAAATTCTCTGAAAGACCGACTCTCTTGTCAATAGAGAGGACAGGGGACAGACTCCATCTCAGTATTAGAATTGGATTCTTATGGCTCTTCTTTTACAAACACACCCCATGTGCTTTCTTTCTGTAGATGAGGGTTTTGCCTGCATGTACGTAAGTGTACTGCGTATGTGTTAGCCCTAGAAGGCCGAAAGGGTACAGGATCTTCTGGAACTGGAGTTATAGCTGGTTGTAAACTGCCTTGTGGGTGCCGGGAACTGAACCTGGGCCTTCTGTAAGAACAGCAGCAGGTGCTCCTAATCTCTGCACCCTCTCTCCAACCACTTTGAGTTTTTGATCCATCTGAGATATGTTTAAATAAAATGTAGCAGGCACAAGGTTCAAGACAGTAGGTTGTTTTGTTTGCGGTGCTGGAGGCTAAAGCAATGGCCTCCTCCTAGGCAAGTACTCTATGGCAGAGCCCCCAGTCCCAGCCCTTTTCACTTTGTGCTTGGATACAAGGATTAAGTTTCCTAGGCCAGCCTTGAACTTGTGTCCTCCTGGCTCAGCCCCCTAAATTTGAGTAGCTTTAATTCCAGGCCACTACTAGGCCTACCAACTCAGGATTTGTTGCCTAGCAAATCCTTTTCCATGTGTGAGCATGCATACACACACACATATTTTTGTTTGTATTGAGTGATAATTTTCCTGCTGACTTTCATAAGAATGCAGGAAACAATGTGTCTATTTAAACATAATGTGTCTAAGCTCTGAGCATTCTCCTTTCCTTGGCTTTGCCCTCCTGGGGTGTGTGAGAGGTTAGCTTCTTTTGCCAGGGGCTGTAGGAGTTGTTGGGTTTATTCATGGTGCTGAGGGGGACCCCAGTTTCAGTGTCTGCAGAGCATCACTAGGACTATGCTGCATCCCGCGATGTTAGTTTAAACCTCTGATGAGCACATGATTTAAGTTTGCTGAGACCCAGGAGCTGCTGTTTCCTGGACTCTGGGCTTCCACTGACAGACAGATGACAGACAGGGAAGCAACTGTCCTGTTACCACAGCCAGAGAGAAGCAGGGATGGGAGACAACTGACTCTGTCAAGAGCTGAGGCAGGTCCTGGCTGAGCTTTCTGTTTCTATTCTTTTTAGTTTTAATGCTGGGAATTGAGCCAGGATCTCCTGCACTCTGTGCAGCTCTGCAGTTTCCTCTGCCACTGAACTACACCAGGGCTCAAGCTGAGGAATTTTACCATTGCTTTTTAATTGGGGGAAAATTAATAAGAGAGGGTGAGCGGCTGAGTGTGTTGGTGTGCTCCCTTAATCCCAGAACTCAGGAGGCAGAGGCAGGCAGATCTCAAGGCCATCCTGGTCTATAGGGTGAGGTCTAGGACAGAGAAACTCTGTCTCAGAAACAAAGGGTAAAGAAGAGGAAGAGAGAGAGATGAAGACAGAGACAGAGAGAGACAGAGAGAGAGTATGGTGGTGCATGCTTGTAATCCTAGTTTAGGAAGCTGAGGCAGGAGGATTGTGAGTTTAAGGTCTTCTTGGGCTATATAATGAGTGTCTATGAATGAATGAATGAATGAATGAATGAATGAATGAATGAATGAATGAATGAATGAATGAATGGACATGTTGGGAAAGTCCAGAGGAAATCAGGCACAGGTGTAACAAGAAGTTTCTGGCTCATCTGGCCCCAAGACCTGGACCTGCAGTCTTGAAGCTGCTTAGCTCCAAATAGTCACACAAAGGCTTATTATATTAATTACAAACTATTTGGCCTATGGCTCAGGCTCATTACCGACTAGCTCTTACAACTTAACACATTTTTATTAATCTATGTTTTGCCACGTGCCTTGTGGCTTACCCGTACTTTGATATCTTACTCTCTGGGTGGCAGCTTGCAGCATCTCTCTTGACTCTTCCTGCCTCTAAACTGGCCTGCCAGAGGCTGAACAGCCTGTTTATTAACCAGGCTTTTAATATTTATAACATACATAAAAACATCACACAGGCTTTAAGCTTCTGAGAGTCCAGTCTTAGAGTCATGCTGGGGTCACATAGTAGGTCAACAAGCTGTGACAATTCTTAAAAAATAGTGTCTGCTGGAGAAGTTTGCCTAAGCTCAGCGGTTCTGTTTTTACTGGAATCTGGTCAGATAGGCATCCATTGCCTGACAATTCCACACTGTTCAGACAGACGAGACCCAGTGAACTCTGACCGGTCAGAGAGTGATGAGAACCTTTCAAAGCCCAAGTGCTTGGGTTAGGGAGATGGCTTAGTGGGTGAAGTGTTTGCTACATAAGCACGTGACCACATGTGTTGTATGGGTATCCAGAGAAGTCAGATGGGGGGAGTTGCATGCCTTGAAGCTATAGTTATGAGTATTTTCGAGCCATCCAATTATGGGGTGAGGATCTGAACTCTGGTCCTCTGATAGAGCAGTAAGTGCTCACGTGTGGAGTAAATCAACTCCCTAGTCAATGAGTACATCCTTTGATAAAAGGAAGGGTTTTCTTATTGTTTTTGTTTGTCTGTCTGTTTTGTTTTTCAAGACAGGGTTTCTCTGTGGAGCCCCGTCTGCCTTGGAACTCACTCTGTAGACCAGGCTAGCCTTGAACTCAGAGACCTGCCTGCCTCTGCCTCTCAAGTGCTGGGATTAAAGGCATGGGTCATACACTGGCTATACTGGTAAATCTGGAGGACATTGTGCTTAATGAAATGAAATAAGCCAATCACAAATAATTGGGATTGCATGTTTCCATTCTTATGATTTTTAGTCAAACTCACAGAGATTGGCCAAAAAAAAAAAAAAAAAAAAAAAAAAAAAAAAAAAAAAAAAAAAAAAAAAAAAAAAAAAAAGATAGCAATTCCCAAGGGCTGAGGGACATGAGTGAGGATTATTATTTGATACTATCGAGCTTCACTGTACAAGAGTCAAGGAAGCAAGTTAGGAATGCACACCAGTGAAGTGTGTACTGAAAGACTATGAACCACGGGGGATGGGCGCTACTGCTGCACTTGTTCTAAACGTACAAGATCCTGGGTTCGATCCCCAGTAGTGAAGAACAGAGGAAGAAGAGGAGAGAGCAAACAGCGAAGATGGTGACAACCTTTTTTGAGTCCTGTGCATGTCGTCTCAGCTTCACAGGAAGCCGAGGCCAGAGGATTGCTTGAGCCCAGGAATCTGGGAAGAGCCACAGCAACATGTCAAGGCTGGGTGTTAGGTCCACCTAGTTTACAGGGTTGTTCAAGTTTCTGTCTACCTACTATGGAAATGAAGGTTTGTTACTTTATGTATTTATTTATGTGAGGATGTGACAAGCCATGGAGCACATATGAGATTAGAGGACAGCTGTTAGAAGTCTGTTCTGTCTAGAATGTGGGTCCCAGAGGTAGAACTCGGGTACTTAGGCCTGGTGGCAAAGCCCCTTTACTCACTGGGCCATAGTGTCGGTCTGGAAATACAGTTTTGAAGTCTGCCCCAATATTGTTAAATTGTCTATTTCTCACTTCAATATTTTTGTCTTTTTTTTTTTTTTTAAGACAGTCTCATGTCTTAAAGTAAGCCTTGAATTTACTTTGTAGTTGACGCTGGCCTTGAAATTCCTAATCTTCCTCCTTCTGCCTCCCAGATGCTGGAATTACAGGCATGTGCCACCACATCTGGTTTGATGCAAGCTGGAGACGGTGGACCCAGGCTTTGTGCATATGGTGGAGCATTCTTGTTAGGATTTTGTGCATATTTTGGCAAGGTTCGCATATACCCTGCTATCTGATGGCAGATTTCTATGGATGCTTATGGGAACTTGGGGACATGGCAGAAGGCAGCAGCGGGTAGCAGGAGACTCTTAATGTTATTTCTGTGTAGAAAAGAGCTTTACTGTCGGGCAAGTATGGTTATGATTGACAGAAAGGTTATGGTTATAATAGCAGAGAAGGCAAGGAGGGAGCTACCAACTCTACTTGAACCACATGCTCTTGGGCCATGTGCTCACCCCTCTGTGTCACGACATGTACTCACATTTTATTTTAAAATATTTGTCTTCTATTTACTTGGTCACATGTACAGACAAAAGCTGGCAGAGTTTTGTCTTTGACAAAAAGCCTAATTGTAAGGTTTGCTGGTTTCTGAAGCTATCTCCCCACCCCTCCCGCAAGATTATCACTCTCTTTAACCCTACACGAGAATGTAGCCCAGCCAGGGCTGGGTGACTGGGAGACTGAGCTCCTTTGTCATCATCTCAATAACATGTGTTCTGCGGTCGACACCCCACCCCTCCCATCCCTTCCTCTCTATCGATCTGATGTGATTCAGCTTCTATACTCAATCGCTTTCGCCTTTCCATGCCATGTGTTTGGTGCAGTTTCAAGGTTCACGTATGCCACAGCATGAGTCAGATTTTTCTTGCCTGTGGTCTTCCATTGATGAAGAGGTCTTTTGCTCATCTATCCGCTCAGCCATGCATGAATGGCTAGCTCCCACCCCTGATTATGAGCGATGCTGCTGAGGACACTGGCCTATGAACACCTATAGGAAACCCTTTCTACTCTTTTATTACGTGTTCTTGGGAATTCTTGCTTTCCCACACCTGGCTTATCACGCCCACCAACATGTCGCCAGAGAGCTATTAAAGCGTCACTTTGTGATGACTTGTATTTATGATTTTTTTTCCCACTTTGCTGATTTTTTTTTTAAACTTTGGAGTTGAGCATAGTGGTACAAGCCTACAATTCCAGCATTTAGGAAGTTGAGACAGGGGGATTACTTCAAGTCTGAGGCCAACATGAGCTATTTTGTGGGTTCCAGGCCAGCTAGGATCACAGAGTGAAAATTTCTTTCAAAAACAAAGCCAAACAAAACTCTTTCTGGACTCAAGCTGGTATGCATTAGCACACAGAGCATGCCCAGAAGAGCACCTCTGCTCCGTCTTTTGTTTCTTTGCTAGTGTTTCTTCCTGGCTTTCTGGTTCCTTTGCCCTGCTCCGGTCTTGGATCCTCGCCATTTGTGGATGCCCGCTGTCTTCCTGGGCGTCCCTTGACAGCCTTGCCCCAGGTCGCCAGGGCAGCCCCTGACACGTGTCTCTCATTCCCAAGGACAGTCCTCTTCAGCACTGTCCGAAAGCCTTGGACTGATGTCATTCCCTGTAACTATGAGATGAGACACAACCTCAAGGAGCTGATACGGGTCAAGGCCTTCCTGCTGGCGGGGACCACCGTGACCATCGTAGAGGAGAAGGTGCGCAGAGCAGGGGCTGGAGTGTTCTATGTCCCCATCCTTCCAATGACCCTTTCCTCATGCCATATCCCTGCTCTCTCCAAACTAAACGCAGGAGGGGCCCCAGTAGCCAGCCTTTCCTGCTCTCCTGAGGCTGGATCTTGTCTCTCTAGATCCTCTCCTGGCCAGTGTTGCCAACTCCGGTGGAGAGTCCCTTGCCTGCCAAGAAGGGGAAAGGAGACAAGAAGGAGAAAGAAAAAAAACAGAAAGCAGACTTGGTGGCCAAGGTAATGGCAAGGCCTGCTAGAGTCACCTTGGCGCAGGGAGGGGAATGTGGCCCAGGCCTGCTCACACCTTGCTCATGACCTTGCCCACAGGAGAAAACTATGCCCAAGAAGAAAAAGGAGCCACCCAAAGAGTTACGCCAGGACCCACCAGTGCTGCGAGTGCTGGGCAGCGGCCTGGTATACCTGGAGCCCTTGCTGGCAGGGGAGCCAGCGGTGACCACTGTGTGTAACTTTGGGGTGATTCGCACCCTGGAGTCTGACAAGCTGACTCATGCCAGGGTACTAAGGGGCCCTTGGTCTTGCCCTTTGGTCTCTGCCTCCCCTCTTCCTTCCTTATGGACAGCTTGCTAGGCCAGGCAGGGATGGGGTAAGGTCAGAGGTGCTGAGGTTGTGAAAAGGCCCTGGTTGTATGTCAGGTTTGCTGGGCATCTTTGATGGTCAATGCTGTGGTGATAGCTCCTCCTCAAGTGTGGCCTAGTTCCTGGATGAATCCAAGGCCCAGGGAAGGGTGGGTGTCCCCCAGAGTCAATCTCAGGGTCAGCATCTGTCCTAGCAAGCACCTGGCTTTTTGGTTCTTTCTCTCAGGATTCAAAGAAGACAAAGAAAGTTCCCAAAAAAGGTAAGACTCACCAGGGGCCACTGAGCACAAGGTGGGGACAAGGGGCTATCCTGGGTATAGAGCCACAGGAACGAAACATGAAACTGTTTCAAGGAAGAAAGAGGTCAGTCAGTGATGGCACACGCCTTTAATCCCAGCATTTGGGAGGCAGAGGCAGGTGGATCTCTGTGAATTTGGGGCCAACCTGGTCTACAAGGAGCGTTCCAGGCCAGGCAGGCTTAAACGTTTTTGTTTCAAAAACAAACCAAACCACCACCAACAAAAAACACCTTGCAAAACATTCACAGCTTTTCTCTCTCTCATTCAGTGTCTAGGGCCACCAAAGCTCTCTATGAATTGAGTTACATCCTCAGTGTCTATTTTTTTCCTTTTTAATTGTTTATATTTTATGTATTTAGTTTGTGTGTGGGCCGTGACTTGCACGTGGAGGTCAGAGGGACAAGTGGGTCCTGGGGATGGAACTCAGGTCGTCCAGCTTGGCAGCAAAAAGCACCTAATTTCTTTTGCAACTCAAACAGCTGGGTCTTATTAAATGATCTCGATAGACGCCATTGAACTTATTTATTATGGCTAACATTCTAGGCCTGATCTTTTTCCGAAGCTGAATTCCTTTTGGTCGGAAACAGGACTTGAGTTTCGGAATGAGGGAGGAACAGGTCCAGCATCAGGGAGGGCTGCAGCCCATATGTCCCTTAGGACTCATCTGCACGCACTTTCATTTTCTCAGACAAGTCAAAAACAGCGGCTCCAACCTTCGAAAGCACGTACCAGCCGGAGCCCCTGACCGTGGAGGTCCAGATCCAGCTGCATCAGTACCGCTCGGTTGAGGAAGCATTCCTCAGCCTAATTGACTAGCCGGAAGAGTAAAGGTTGCTGTTAGAGCTTAGGTGTCCGTGTGGCCGCGGATCCAGAAAAAAAACGGGAGTGGGGAGGAGCTGCAACTGCGGGCAGAAAGCTTGGTGGGGTGGGGCTCCGCCCCCATCGGGAATCCCGCCCTTCCAGTGGCCCCGACCCCTGAAGTCCCGCCCGGATGCCCCGCCCCTCCCTAGAGCTCCGCCTTCTCCGGGGCCCCGCCCCTGACGCCACGCCTGCAGGGTTTCCTAGCCGGGCTGGACGCCGCGCTGGTTGCGCGGTCCTCACTGGAGCTTAGGTAGGTCTCGGGCGGGGAAGAGTTCACGCGGCCTGCGGCACCTGGATCCCGTAACCGGGAGGGACGGGGACCGCACCCTGCGGGCGCCTCGGCTGACCGGCTTTCTGTTGCTCTCCGTCCCGGGTCTGCTCTGGGCGGTTGCCCCAACGCTGACCGGGACCCTCTCCCCGGAGCCTGAGGCTGCCTGTGACACCCTCGGCGAGGGCGCTTAGCACGGTGGGGAATTCCGACAGGGAAGTGGGCTTTTCAGGGACTTTGGGTGGGTATGGGATGCTGCGGCATGGGAGGACTGCCTGGTCACGGGACAAACCAGAGCCCCCTCAAGGAGTGGTGCGGACGGCAGAGGACTTCGCACACCGGCGATTCATTTCTCACACCTGAGATCCAGGAGCAGTTTCAGCAACCCCCCCCCCCCCCGCCCGGCTCCGATTTGCAGCCTGAGAGCTTTCTAGAGCCTCAGTTCCCTCCTGCACCAAAAGTCTCATCCTGTTACCTAAGCCACAGCAAGAATGACATTAAAACCATAGACACATATTTAGTCCTGGGCTACACCTTCGGGTATTGCTTCTCAGCATATGGGGCGTTCCCAGTTCTAATGAGCAGCATTCTATCCCCCCCCCCCACCACCACCACCACACACACTCTCAATCTCACATTTGTCTTTTGTCTGCTTGGCTGTTCTCTCAGCCTGTCACTTTTTGTTCCCATGCTTCATGCAGTTGCTCCAATGTCCCAAAGTCCTACCATTTCCTCACTTAATTCTTAGTATTATGTGGTCTATGTCATGCCTATGAGAGTGTTCCTAGCAGCTTGGCTAACACTAGAGATGCTAGAAGAGATACTCTGGACATCTCTAGGAACAGCAGGGACAAGGCTGACCCAGCTAGACAGTTTTGAACCGAAGGATGGAAAAGAGATGCAGTGATGTGTCACACCTGTGACTCTACTCCGTGTGTTGGTGCTCCAGGGGAAGGAGGCGGGAGAGCTGCTAGGAAACTTACATTGGGGCTGGGGGTGTGGTTCAGTTGTGCTGGGTGTGCTATATAACCTATGATTCCAGCCCTGTTAAGGTGGAGGCAGGACAGATGTTTTAACATCTGTGGCTATACAAGTTTGTGATTATTTTGGGCATGGGATCCTGGGGGTGGGGTGGATCAGAAAGCTTATTAGGCTTGGATGCAAGACAAAGCTGAGCCACACCTGGAGGAGCAAATGGTAGTGAGGAAAGTAAGGTGAGCTGTTAGCACAGGCCATGGGCAGGCTACTCTGATGAATACCATTTGTCTTTGGGTAACTGTAAGATAAGACTTCATGAGCAGAACTCTAGAGACTCTGGACCCTTTCCCCAGAGCCTGAGGCTGCCGACACCCTCAGGGCGAGGGCATGTAGTATGGTGGTATGCAGTCAAAGCTGTGGTTCCTTGGATGAGAGCCTCCCCTTCCCCCAACCTCCTCTCAGGCAGTGAATTTTGTTCTGTGAACCACAACTGCCTGTTGCCCTGTTGTGAATTTCCCTCTCCCAAGAGACCTGGGACTCTGGTGTTACCAGGGCTGTATCCCCTGGCCAGGCTGACGCTAGGCTTTGGCTCCTTAGCTGTGAATCTAGAAAGCGTTTCCTTCTTATGTATGTGGTACAAGACCAAAGCTATGCTATTTGCTCTAAAATTCCATGTTTATTATGTCCCAGCTTTACAATAGTTACAAACCACATGGGAGGAAAATGTTGGTTGCTGAGCCCTGCCAAGTGGCAGAAAGCAGGTGTTTTTAGTCTTGCCTCCAGGGAAGACCTGTGCAAAGTGGCTCAAAGCTCAGCACTTAGAGAGGCCTAGACAAGACCACTCACAATAAGATTGTTTTGGAAAACCAAGACAAAAGTCCCAGAGTCGGGCACGGACTTAGCTGATGGGTTGCGGGTAATTCACTCTGTGAGCCACGCTCAGGTGCTCTCTCCCCACAGGGCCTCAACTATGCTGCCCAGGTTGGGCTCTGTGCTCCTCTGCAGTCTTGTGGCACTACTGCTTAGCTGCCTGCTCTTTCTGACGGAGCGCACACCGGCAGGGAGCTCCAAGGCCCACCAGCACTTAGGGGCACTGCCAAGGCCACAGCACAGCCAATGCTCACCCAACCTAGCAATTGCTAATACCTCCCTGTCCCTGCCCAGCCGCCATCGCCTCTTCTTAACCTATCAACACTGCCGAAACTTCTCCATCTTGCTGGAGCCTTCTGAGTGTGCCAGGGACACCTTCCTGCTTCTGGTCATCAAGTCACAGCCTGGTCACATTGAGCAGCGTGCAGCCATTAGAAGCACTTGGGGCCGGGCTGGGAGCTGGGTGAGGGGCCGGCAGCTGAAGCTGGTATTCCTCCTGGGGGTAGCAGGGCCTGTGCCCCCAGCCCAGGTGCTGGCCTATGAGAGTTGGCAGTTTGATGACATCCTACAGTGGGACTTTGCTGAGGACTTCTTCAACCTGACATTGAAGGAGCTACATGTGCAGCGCTGGATGGCAGCAGCCTGCACACAAGCCCACTTCATACTAAAGGGAGATGACGATGTCTTTATCCATGTCCCCAATGTGCTTGAGTTCCTGGAGGGCTGGGATCCTGCCCAGGACCTCTTAGTAGGAGATGTCATCCACCAGGCCCGGCCCAACAGGAACAGCAAAGTCAAATATTTCATCCCATTCTCCATGTATAGGGCCCGCCACTATCCACCTTATGCAGGAGGAGGCGGCTATGTCATGTCCCAGGCTACTGTGAGGCATCTTCACACAGCCATGGAGGAGGCAGAGCTCTTCCCCATTGATGATGTCTTCGTGGGGATGTGCCTGAAAACGCTGGGCTTGAGCCCCATACATCATTCCGGCTTCAAGACATTTGGAATCCAACAGCCCCTGAACCCCTGGGATCCTTGCCTCTACAGAGGGCTCCTCGTGGTGCACCGTCTAAGCCCCCTGGAGATATGGACCATGTGGGCACTGGTGACAGACGAGGGGCTCAAATGTGCAGCTACCCCCAACCCCTAGCCCTGATGGGTAGGTTGAGCACCAGCTTCAGTGACGGCTGGCTTCTATCACCAGGAGAAACAGGATAGTGCTGGTCAGTAGGAAACGCTCTCTTCATGTTTAAAAAAGGCTGGACCTGGCAAACTTGTTCAGCATGTGCTGAATGGAAGTGTATGCTGCCACGAAGGCCCAGGACCCCCAACTCCCACCACCTAGGCAGTTAAGGAAAGACACTGCATGAAAGCCCCAAAGACTTTTTTTTAATGCAAACACTAAACTTCTCTTCCTTTGGACACAGCAGAGAAACTGTGTAAGGAAGGAACGAACAGGAAGCATGTGTTGGAGAAGGCCCTGTGGAAGCACCAGGTGGATATTGTCATGCTCTGAGAGAGCTAAGCTGTGCTCACAGGAACAAAGGACATTATAAACACAAATCCTACAAACCAAACATTAAGTTATACTTGAAGATCTGAGTAACAGTAAAAACTGTAGTTACATAGCTAATGAACTTGGGGTGTAGCAGAAAAGGTCCCTCCTCTGGCCCAGGGTGGTGAAATGCTTTGGGGGTGAGGCAAAAAGATTGGCAGGAGGTGCTGAGTGGGACAGTGTTGGATGAACCAGGCTCTGGGGCTAAGAACCAGGCCCATAGAGACAGACCAGGGAAGGGTAGGCACAGCTCACAAAGGCCTCCAGTCTAACTGCTGTCTTTGCAGGGCTGGGGCTACACTGGGTGGATGCTATCACCCGCTTTCCCCGCTGAGTGGGCAGTCAGGGCAGTAGGCTCAAGCCCTCAATCTTCACGCAGGTAGGCCTCCTCTTCCTGGTCAGCCCTCTCATCACCAGCTTCCTGGGTTTTCTGGTGCAATTCTTTTGTCTGTGCCTCAGCCAGCTTGGTTTCTGCTTTCTGGGAGAGCTGGCGCACCTCCTGCACCTGCGACTTCACCAACTGGATGTGATTCCTGGCAGTTACAGAGGCCTGATCGGCTCCTGTCGAGAGAAGGGACAGTGCACTGAGCACCCCAGTAAGGCAGAGAAGTCAGACAGGAAGGCTGAGGCTGCAGCTCAGCCCCCACAGAGTTACCTTCCCTGACATCCTCTTTCTCTGAGTTCAGGTTTGCATCTTTCAGCTTTTCAAGAGATGGGGTATTGGATGCTGGGGAGATGACTCATTAGTCAAGAGTGCCTGCTGCTTCAGAGGACCCAACCACCTGTAACTTGAGCTCCAGGGATCTGATGCACTATTAACAACAACAAAAAAGGCAAAAATCTGGGGTCTCTCCAACAGCCAGACTGGCCTTGAATTTTTCTGTCATACCCATAAGGTGCACTATCATACCTAGGTAGGTGTTACATTTGGACATTTTGGGGGGTGTGTTCAGCTATCCCTGTATTTAAGAAAATGCCTGAATGTGATTTGAAGCTCAGTTTAGAAGTTAGTCCCATTCAACTGTTAGTTTGGTGCTCTGCTGACTCCATACAATTATCAGAGGCTTATCAGCACAATGGTATCATGGATTTTTTTTAAGGGTCTCTTGGCTAAGCTCTCAGGAGAGAAGAAGGTTCCTACTCCTAGAACAGTGTGCGCTGCAGTGTGTACCACCTCCAGCTTGTTTCTGCATGGGTGCTAGAGATCTGAACCGGGGGCCTCATATTTGCAGAAGCATGTTCACCATGGAGCAGTATCTCTCTAACCTGGAATTTTAGTTTTTGAAGATCTAACTCTTCCCCTCAAATAACCTGGGCCTGGTGTCCATCTTTGAATGTAATTTCAACTTTCATTATTAGTCATCTATGGATTCCTGAGTTCTTCAACCTACATTAGATTTTATGCAAAGATTTCTATGGTCTTTGGATGCTGTTTATATTTAACAGCTGTGTCTTAAGAGGAGAAACTCAACACTTATGTACCTAGATTATGTGTTAGGTGGAAATGCTGTCTATTATTGAGCTGTGCGATCTGTTAGGTGCTAGTTTCTCTATGTCAAGGAGGAGGATGTGCACGTGGAAGCCAGAAGACAACTAGTTAGTGCAAACAACCCAACCCAACCCAACCTGCACGCACGCACTCACAGAGATCCACCTGCCTTTGCCTCCAGAGTGCTGGGATTAGAGGCATGCACTACCATTGTCTGCACTAGGTCTCTCTTTAACACCATTTATGTCATAGGGACTGAATTCAGGAGCCTTTATTTGCTGAATCATCTCAACAGTCTAATTTCTTCATTTTCTATGGTGCCATGTAAACAGAACTCAATATCTAGCTAGATGCATAGGTAAATAGGTAAGTCCTAGGAAGGTCTGATCCTCCATTTCTGAGCTTTAGAGGGAAATACAAACCAGGGACAGAGTATGCTTTGCAAACCTAGGATTTTAAAAGCCTGATCCTTAAACCAAGAGTTATGGAGCTTTCCACGATCTTTTGGGCAATAATGATCTTTTAAATCCCAACACACACACCCACTATCCTCCTGCAGTGACTAGAACAGCTTGTAAACAGCACATCAGATCCCCTTGTGTTAGGTTTGGTGATGCTGGACCACAGTGCCTTTAGGAGACTAACCACCAAAAACCATCTACCTTTGTCTTTTCAGACTGGACCTAGTCAGTCTGACTAGAAAAATGTTTCCTTTTGACTTTTCACTAGTTTGTGGTTTTATTTTATTTGGTGACTGGGTGTGCCTGTGGGACAGCAGGAATCTCTTTTGTCCTGAGGCTCAAACTCAGGTCCTCAGGACTCTTATCTCACCAGCTCCTAAGACCAATGTTTTTATAAAAGTCTATTTTTGATGCCTACTCCAGCAAAGACAACCTGCAATTCACGTGTTTATAGGCATAACCACCCATGAACTATTTTGTGTTATCCAAGGGAAACAGAGTTTCACATAGCCCAGGCTAGCCTCAAACAACTGATCCTCCCAAGTCTACCTCTCAAGTGTTGGTGATTACAGGCATGTATCACTTTTATATTGATAGGGCCTCTCACTGGACCTGGTGCCCATTTAATTGGTTAGGCTGCTGGCAAGCTCCAAGGATTCTCCTGTGTACCTGCCTTCCTCTGGCCTCTGGGGAAGCAGGGGCAGGTCTTCGTGCTGTGTTGCAGGCACCTGAGGCAGCTCCCCAGCTTTCTAAACCCCTTGTTCTGTGACAGACTTGAACTTGTTCTCAGATTCTAAATACTTTCACATTTCTATGTATTCCTTTTTTAGCTTGGGAGTGTTCTTTAAATATTTTTGATTGTCTATGTGAGTGGAGGCCAGAAGAAGGCATCAGATCCCCTAAATCTGCAGCTACAGGCAGATGTGAATGGCCAGATGTAGGCCCTCTGCAATCTGCAAGCACTTTCCTGCCCCCTAGCAGGCTTCTTACTTTCTCTCTCTCTCTCTCTCTCTCTCTCTCTCTCTCTCTCTCTCTCTCTCTCTCTCTTTGAGGTGTTAAGAATCCCAGGACCTCAGCTGGGCTTGGTGGCACATGTCTTTAATCCCAGCAGAAGCAGGGGATCTCTGAGTTTAAGGACAGCCAGAGATACACAGAAAAATGGTCTCAAAGAACAACAAAACAAAAAACCAGGGCTTCCCACATGTCAAGGCACTACCATTGAGCTACATTCTCACCCCAGGAGCATATTTAAACTTTATAGAGCAGGAATACAGGGCTGAAGGACAGTGAGTGAAAATTTCAAGAAAGTGACATCATTGGTAGAAAAAATGGATTATGTATATTTTGGGAGGAAGGTCAACACTTTTATCTTTGTGAAAAGGGCATGAAAGGTAGCTTTAATTGCAGCCTTGGAAGACAGAGATGGGAGAGAACTCCAGAGCAAGCTGGCTAGTGACACTAAACACACAGGGGTCTAAGATGATGGAGAGCCCCTGCCCTGCTGAGTAAAGACAGGATAACACCATCTGTTGACCCGGGAGTCGCTTGTCATATGTTTCTGCCTTGTTGCTCTGCTCTTCCTTCCCTGACATCGTGGTTAACACTAAGTAGCTCCTTATTTTTCAGTTTTTCTTTTCATAATTTGCACCCCTTTGTGCTATACTGTTTTAGATGTGCTTGTGTAGAAGTTTTGCATACACATGGGAGCACATGTGTGATTCCACAGTGCACACAGGACTGTGTCCAGAGGACACTTTTAGGAATCCTTTACTATGGGCTTAGGTCATTGGTTTGGTGTCTAGTGCCTTAACCTGTTGAGCCATCTTCACTGGCCTGAGAATTATTTTTCTGGCACAGTCTATTAAGGTTTCTTTGTGTCACCACTGGCCTTGAACTCAGAGATCCTCCTGAGGGCTGGGATTAAAGGCCTGCACCACTACCTTCTACCTCGTCTGTACTTTCTAACAACAGACTTCTGTCATTTTCTGCCTCACTTCAATCTACCATGTTTTCTCTGTCCCCTCCTCCCAATTCTTTCTGTAGTGTGTGAAACCAGCACCTATTACTTCTCAAAAAAGTTTTGTTGCATACTTTCATTTCTCTACTACTTTTTACAGTTAGCTTTTCCAAGTTTTGTAACTGTTAAGTTTCATGAGTAGTATTTTCCAAAAGTGGAGCAGGTGGAAAAGTCCATTTAATCAAAAGTTTAGTCTGCTACTGATTACCTTGCATCTACTTTTGCAGGGTAAATCAACTACTACTTTCTGGTCCTTACAGGATTTTTCTCTGAGAAAGTTTTGGCCCACAGTTTAACATGCCTGAACAGAGATTTTTTTTTTTCCTCCCAGGAGTGCTCCTAATGATGAGTGGTGGAGGATCCCTAGGAGGCTCCTGATGCAGTTCCCAGCACTTCCTCAGATGCTGCCCACCATATCTGGTGAGCCATTCACTCCTACAATGCTGCTTTCACACTTCCACTTCTGGTGGTTCATGCCTACAGTCCTAGCACTTGGGAGGCTGAGGCAGGAGGATCAAACCTTGTAAGCTCAAGGTTGGCTTGGGCTGCAAAGTGAGACTCGGTCTCAATATTCCCCGCAAAATAAAATCACCCCCCTACTTAAAATATTTTTAAGACTTAATGCCTCAATCTGATATCCAGATAAAAGAAAAAGTACACATGTGGTTTGAGACTAGATCAGATTAGATGTTGACTATTTCTTTTAGGTCCACGGGAAAGGAAAACACCTCCATTTCCTGTGCAGGGCATTAACCTGCTTTTTGAGACAAGTCTTACTCTGTAGCACAGACATCCTTCTGCATGAGCCACCATATCCAGCTCTCACATTGTATACAAGGAAAAAGGAAGCAAAGGCTCAATTTCAGTTTGTCCGCTACCTGACTGTAGCCTGGAATGTTAAGAGCTAAAGTACCCAGAGGTGCCACCAATGACCCCAACAGGGAATACACTATTAGTTTCATCTCTATGGTTAATATTTAAGAGGTCCATACACTTTTGATCTCACGTCCTTTTCTGTAGTTATAGACACTTGCAGCCTGGCTTCATGAATGCAGGAAATGTTAAATAAAGCTTGATGTGGCATCCAGGCCTCCACTGGGGAGGCTGAGAGCAGCCTGTTGTACATATATTGAGTTTGAGGCTACCCAAGACTATATAATGACGCTATGTCCCAAAACAACAACATAGAAATGGAATGGGAAAAACCCTAAACCAGTGGTTCTCCACTCCTTTGGGGAGGTCACATGTCAGATATCCTGCATATCAAATATGGTTCTCATAATAGTAGCAAAAAATTTAAAATGTATGTTTGAGAGTCACCGTAGCATGAGGTACTGGACTAAAGGGTCATGGCATTAAGAAGGCTGAGAACCACTGCTCTAAAAGATTTTATCAATCAGACAGTCTAAAGTCCTCATTTAAAAATTAAATTAAAAGTAAAAACAAGACCCCCCCATCCTTTAACTACCAGTTTGATAGGCAGCCTCCGCAGCCATCTCTGAAAGGCCAACAGCAGTCATCCACGTGGTTTCCAGCTTCAAGTATTCCTGTTGTTTTGAAGTCATCTGTCAGTTCAAGAGACCATGAAGAGGTTAACATAGTTACTCTCAAGCTAACATTTTGGATACCATAATGACCACTGTTCTATGGAAATACTGGCAAGTTTGCTCACCTCAACTCTGGCTCCTATAATCACCTGCCATACTTCATCTTCCTCCTGTGAATTCATTTTCCCAAGTAAACTTGTATATTGTCGATACAGAGATGCTAACGTGTAAACAGCCTACAAACACAGAATAAATGAGTGTGAAGTGAGCGAGGTACTACGGAAGGACTAATGGCAGTCACACCTTGAAGAAGTCCTGGGGTGGTAGTGCTTACATGTAATCAACACACAGGACAATGCTAATTTCAAGGCAGCTTCAATTACATATTGAGACTGTCTCAAACATGGATCAGGGCTGGAGAGATGGCTTGGCAGTTAAGAGCACTGGCTGCTCTTCCAAAGGTCCCAGGTTCAACTCCCAGCACCCACATGGCCCAGCACCCACATGGCAGCTTTCAACTAGCTCTAACTATAGTTCCAGAGGATCCTATACCCTTACACAGACACATGGGCTACGGGGATCCCTTTCCTCAGCCAGCGCTAGTGGCCCTTGAGTGTCATGAATCACAGTCATCAGAACTGTTGTGAGCGGGCAGCCATTGCTTTCCTGCCCCAGACAGTCCAATGAAAGGGACGAGGAAGAGGCGGCTGACTCTGTTTCAAGCTCTTGCAGAGTTCAATTTCCAGGGCGCAGGCTGGGCAGCTCATAACCAACCTTACCAGTGATTTCAGCTCCAGAGGATCCACCCCACCCCCAGGCTTCCTGGATACCTGCATGCACTCCTACACATAAATAATCCCATTCAATAAATTGTCTCTTCATCCTTGCGCCTCACTGAGTTGTACCAGTGTAAGAAGTAGAGGCATCACAGGATATGAGTTTTAAAAAATGGGCTCTCACCATGTCAACTAGGCCAGTCTAGAATTCAGAGATCTGCCTCCTGAGTGCTTGAGTCATACACACCTATCTTTTAAAATTTTTGTTAGCAATAGAATCTGAGTTCGAGGCCAATCTGGTCTACATAGTGAGTTCCAGAGCTACACTGTGAAACACACACAAAGACTTTGTTTAAAGCCATGTCTTGCTTGCTATGCTGCCCAACACATGACTCCACAAACAATCCTCCTCCAGAGTATCCAGGACTGGAACCCGGAACCACTGCATAGTAACTGTTCTTGAGGACTGTAGGTATCATAGACCCTCTTTGAGCCCTACTGAACCAGATGAGCCCTTTTATATACTAGGTTATCAGTCTTGTCCTCCTCCTGCCTCCACCTCCCCAATGCTGGGATCATATGAATGCAATGTATACACCACCACATTGTTGAAAAAAACCAAGACAATCACTTTATAAAAACCCAGCTCTCAGCAGCATTTTTCTTTTTTAAAGGGCCATACTAAAAATATTTGAGGCTCAAGAGCCTTATGACCTTTGCTAAAGCTACTTAAACATAAGCCTGGCTAAGTTACAATAAAATACAAATACATCTATTAGACCAGATATGGTTGTGAGCCAGTTTGCAAACTGCTGGCTTAGCAAACAGTGCTTAAGTGGAGATGAGGACTGGAGCTCTGTAGTACAGTACTTTCCCGGCACCATCTCTTTACACTGGAAAAATAATAAATAAACTGCACAAAAGCAGCCATACCTTTGTATACTCGGTGATTGCTTCAATCAGAGCGTACGTGGTTTGGGACAGAAAGGTGGAGGTGCTATCCGTCACCAGAGACACAGCCCTCCTCATTAATGCTTCATTGCTAAGAGAGTGAGGCTCCGATTTCTGAAAGACAAACAAGTCACTCCAACCTGAATAAAGCTTAATGATCCCCCTGTACTTCATGTGCATGAAAAGCCACAGCAGTGGGTAACATTTTAGGCTTTATATTTGATGGTTTACGATATCATAGGGATGCGATCTCAGGGTAATGTTTCTCTCCACTTTCATGAGTGTCAAAGAAGCTGTGGTAGAGTCACACAGAAAACGACCAATCCTGTGTTGAGGTGTTACTAGCGATGTGATGTGAATGAACTGAGTCTGATGGTGGATGTGGGGAGACAATTTGAGCAGAGTGAGGGGAAGATCTAGTCAGTATAACGTCAGCTATTACACTGAAAAACAAAAACCACTCGAGCATCTAAATCATGGGATTTGGTCACTCCAATTAAAAACTGCCGTGACTAACATGCTTCCTTCCTACAGAGACCTTGCTGTATCGAGACCAACTGCTCAGTGGGCTACTTACTGTTGTTTTTGCTGTGGAGTGTAAGACTCCTGAATAACTGTTAAAAGCAGTATGACTATGAAATGTTTTAGATTTTCACCATATCTATATTTCATCCATTCCTCAAATGGAAGGGTACAAAGATGGACAAGTCTGCTCCTAAGAAAGGAGATGCTGACATAGCATCTTGAAAACCCGAGTGTAACCATGCTAACTTCACAATGGGATCTCATTCATTTCCAATGTGACCATCATTACTTTTTGTTTTACAGGTGACAAAATCCACATACAGAATAGCCAGGTAGCTTTCCCTAGAAATTGCATATCTAATTAAACCTCAAAGCAAACTCTGAAACCTGTTCTTTCTCTTATGTTCTGAAGGTCCAACACAGTGCCACACAGGTCATCATCAAACATCAAAACATATTTGTTTAGTAGTAGCCAGAAAGAGAAGGACAGTTGACCAGGAAACCTTTAAATGGATGTGACTTGGTACTGAAGAAGTGAAGACTGGAAGGAAATGAAAACCCGGAATGCAAATCTGGTGGGAATGAGAGAAATCAAACTGGTTAGGGACCAGTGCAGGCAGTAGATACAGTCAGCTCTGTCTGGAGCAGTCATGGAGTCGCAGTCTGAAGAGACAATACAGCACAAGTGACTGGCCCAGAATTGACAACAGCTGGGACTCAGAAAGCAGTGATCACCAGAGAAGACAAACCCCACAATTCTCAGGGAAAAACAAAGAACGTTGGGGCTGGCAAGACTTCAGCTGCTAAGCAGACAACCTGGTCAACACCCAGAACCAGCTCCTGCAGTCTTCTGATACCCACTCACCACACAAAATAAATGTAATTCTTAGAGGGCTGTCTTGTCATCGGGATGACACCTTAGAGCATGCAGAGAGAGGACAGCTGAAGTGAGATAGACAGGGTGTCAATGGGCCTCAGATCTTAAAAGTACTTGCAATAAATGCACACAAAAGTTATCAGGAAGATGTTGTTGAAGTGAGCTTGCTGTTTCTTCTCTAGCTCTTCTCCATAAAGCACATATCCAGTGATTTAATAAAAACACTTTCATATCAGCTGCTCACTGATAGCTCTCACTGACATGTTGTGAGTTTCTTCCTATGGAGATCCACTCCTCTGAGCAATGACAATTCTTCTCCCTCACGCCTCTGCTGCCTGCCAACCTACCTACCACCACACCTCATCTAGACCATCTCCCTAGATAAACAATAACTTTAAAATCTATACAAGATCATAGTAGTACAAGAAGAAATCCTTTGTGGCCCATTCAGAATAAAACCCAAAGCCCCACAATGACCCACACAAATCAAGCACAGCATCTGATCCCTGCTTACCTCTGTGGCCTCACCTAAACAGTTCCTCATCCACTAGCCCACCTTGCTTTGCTGCACACCACACAAGATTCAGCTTCCAGGCTTTTGCCCCTAATCCCTCTGCTGCAGGCTTCTCTCTCACTTAAGTCATTACCACATCTCAGAATCACATTACCCAGAGTAGCTTTCTCAAAGTGTCCTTACATGAAGCCGTCCCATCCGCTACACCCTATTTCCTTCAGATTACATCACCAGCTGACTTCTTTGGTTTTTTTTTTTTTTTTTTTGTTTCTCTGTGTAGCCATTCTGGATCTGGCTGGCCTCAAACTCAGATCCACCTGTTTCTGCCTCTGGGATTAAAGGCCTGTGACACCACTGCTGGGCTTTTCTTTCTTTTATCAGTGTACATTTTTGAGACATCTCAAGATGTGACCAACACAAGTTGACCTCAAGCTTTGATTTTCTTGCCTTAGCCTCCCTAATGCTGGGGTCACAGGAATGTACCACACTCAACTTACATTTGCTTATTTTCTACCCAAAATCTATGTTTTGTGACAGCAAGAATCTGTATTTTCTCTCTCTTCCCTTCCTAATGTATGGCACAAAAAAGTTGTTCAGTAAAGTTCTGCTGAAAGACTTCTTCCGACAGACTATGCTTATAACATTCTATCCTTTATGCAACCTAAAGTACTATTTCCCCGGTACTATGTATGTGACTGGAACTTGATTCCTGGTTAATTCTAGGGCCTCACCTACTAAACAGCAGCTCATTCCTCTACTAATCACACACACCCTTCCTAATCTTATCTCTGAAGACAGAATGCCTATACGAGTTCCTTCATAAATTAGTCTAAACTGGTGGGATCTAAGATGGTGGCCTGCAGCAGCCAAGCAACCTCTAACCTCGAATAGCCCTATGGAGGATCAAATGATGCCCTCCCAATGCCAGGACAGTTGGCGATTACCTCAGAGAAAACTAAAAAAGGCACAAGAATTGGCATACAAATTCCCGAAAATAACCACCCGTTCTCAGAAAAACACAATTACTCCTCCCCTGTTTTAGCCTACCCCTCCTTCAATTCTTTCGCAATATATTTTTAACCTCTGGACCCCCAAAAGTTGAGAACCTCATTTGCAAAGTTTATCTTCCATCTGTGGTCTACTTCGCATTCAATTGATGCCCAGCGTCCCTGGTTTCTCAATTTGAGGGTAGTGGAGTAGGGGTGAAAAGCAGTAACAGTGCTGTTTCTACACGAGACAATGAAAATGGGAAATCTGCTCAACTCTGAGAAGATGCTGGCATAGTGCAGTGCAAAGCATCATGGGAAGTGGCACTTCTGAAACTATGGCAGCTTCACTAAGACCATGAAGGAGTCGCATGATGTCCCTTACCTGAGCAATAGGAACTGCACATAGGGTCATGCCGAATCCAGCCAACACAGTTTTGTGCCATGGTCTTATCAATTCTGAGAAACAGCGTTTCTTAGCGTTAGCCACGACCGGGACACGCCGCCCATACCTGGAAACGTAAATCAAATTTTAAAAAGCACAATCTGTAAAAGGTTCTTGGGTCTGCAGAAGCTGGACCAAGCAGGAAACTAAATGCGGAGGTAGCAACGGTCTTCTAAAAAAAATAAACCACAGAGTGTCCTGTTGCATCCCAAACGGACAGGGGTGGTGGCAAGCCTGTAATCTCAGCACTCAGGAGTCAGAAGTAAGCGATTTGGGTTCCACTCGGTGAAGTGTAAAAGTTGCCTCAGGGCGGCTTAGCAACCTGACGCCAATATAAAGCTGCCCGCCGTAGTAGTTAGCGCCGGCTGGGATCCAGCTGTTTCTAAGGTTCTGCTAGCCAAGCCTGGGCGCCAGCAGCCGGAGAGCGCCACCGGCGGCGCGTGCCCGCCTTTCCCGGGACGTGTGCTACAACACGCTGCCAGCCCGGGCCTGCAGCCAACGCCGTGGCCTATCAGTCCCCCCGCGTCCTCGGGGCTCAAGGGCCCGTAAAGGCAGCCGACTTGGAGGACCCGCTCTCGGGAGCCCAGGACGGAGGCGGGGCCCTCCTCAAACTTCGGAGGGGTGCGGGACGCGGCGGCCCACGGCCTGCGGCCAACGCGCCGGCCGGAGCTGCGAACCCGGCTCCTCTCGCCCGCTTCCCGCCCTCCGCTGCCACTTGCCGTACCTGAACAGGGAGGCTACGCTCCGGCACGTCCAACTCCTCAGAGCCGCCATCCCGCGGCGGACGGACGCGGGACGCACACGCCGGAAGTGACGTAGCATAGTGAGCAGAGGGGCGAGCGCCACAGGCTCCAAGGAGCCCTGGGCTTCATGGCCACGCCCTCACCGGAGGACGCAATTGCGATTGGACAGGCGGAATGGGCGGGACCGAAGCTCTAGGAAACGGCTGTAACGGTCGCTCGGGGCGTTCAACCGCTCGGACCTCGGCGCAGAACGCGGCAGGCCCCGGGGCCAAGGGGGTGCTGAGCCGGGTCTCGCGCTCTAATGCGGGGGCCGTGGCCTGGGATCGGGGCGGGAACGCGCTTGGAGAGGGGAACGTGCTCCGCCGGGAGGTGCTGGGTCGGGCGGGGCGGGGCAAGCCGGAGCGCTGTCACTTCAGCACCAGGAAGTAGGTGGTCCAGCCGGCCAGCAGCAGAGCCCCGATGAGCACTGTGTAGCTGAGGAGCACGAAGGCCAGCAGCTCCCGTAGCAGCTGCAGCACGTGGACAGTGGACGAAGCCGGCATCGCCCTGCAAAGACCTAGGGTCTGAGCACGCGAAGGGTGCATGCCGCGGGACAGCACTCTTCCAAGACCAAGGAAGCGCGAAGTGCTGTTGTGCACTTTAAAAAAAAATAGTATCTTCTAAAGCAGAGTTGCCTGCAATCTTTCTCCCTGGCGGCTGAGCTCCAGAAGAGGAAAGGGTCTGGTCTTTTCAAGTCCTGACTTTGCACTAGACTCCAAACCGGCCCTCTCTTGCCACCATCTCTTGCATTTTTAATGCAGCTGTTGCCGCTAATGGTCTGGTGGAGGGCAGCTTTATTTTCCCTTCACTCAAGCTGCAGCCCTGTCTGTTATGTGGAGGAGAAGCAGCAGGCCATTGCTCATTTCTTCCATCATTTTCCTGACCCCAGGACTGTCAACAGTAGACTTTAAAAATTTGTGTGGGTGTGCCCCAGGATGCTAGCCTTATGGCCAATCAGGATTAAAACCGAAGGGCATCAAATGATAGGTACCAATTTGATCTTGGGTTCACATCCTTCCCAATATACTTTACACACCCCATCCCTGCAAATTTCACATCAGATGCTAAGAGTCACAAACCAGCCCATCTTTATTGCTGCCTTGCCTGGCAGATCCCCTCAATGCTAGCCTCTAGCTTCCCAGTCTTTCCCATTTACTCACTTGGCAAAGTTTCCACGACTTCACTGGTACAGCTCCCGAAGCCTCTCGGGTCTGTTGAAGGTAGACTTGTGCACACTCCAGCGATCTGGCAGAACTGAGAGGTCTTCAGGCAGCGGAAGCACTCAACAACTAGGTGTGGTCTAGCGACCAATTACAACCTCCATGTGGTTTCTGAGCTCCCGGAGAGCTGCGCACAAGCTAGCGTAGGCCGGGCGGGGAACTGGCAACCCTGCCCGCCCTCTGCCTGCGTCACCTCCATAGTCGGCAGGATGAGGCATCTGACTTAAATGGGCTGAACAAGGGGTACATTAGGGGGTATTTCAAGCCCCTTCTTGCCTTACTTGTCTAAACACTGCAGATGGGCTGTACTTGCAATATGTCTAAAACTGAGAGCATCCCTGTCAAGAATCTGGGACCTGGCATAAACAGTGCACATTCACTGCGACTGTCTTACCAATGGAAAAGCCACTGTCTTAAGAAAGGCAAGTGTGAACATGCACGTGTGTTTGTGAGAACAATATGATAGCCCCAGAGTGCGTGATCCTAATTTACAGAGTTTAGCAGCTGGTAAACGCATTTCCCAGACACCTTCCCAGTGAAGCTACTTCCAAGTTAACTACAGAAATGAGGCAACAAAAAAAAAAAATCCAGCTGGGAAAACACAGAACACATTTCCTATTCCCTGATGTAACAAGGAAAAGCAAGCACAAATATACAACTTATGCTGTTCGGCTTATACTAGATTATAAAGACTATTTTTTGACCTTTGGAAAAACAGGCAGTGTGGACATGAACCCTTTTATAACATCATCATCCAGAAGCAAATGGCCCCTTAATTTAATCAGGATCTCTTATTATTAAATCATGGCCTTGGTGAAGTTGCTTGAAAACAGGGGCAGAAAGAACATCACCGTGTGGCTCAGGAAGCTAGTGAGTAGTAATTGCTCCCCCAGAAGACTGGACATCTGGAGGGTTTCCATGTGCTGCCTCATCACAAGATGGGAAGGATGGTGAGATGTACGCCATCACCTATAATACCGGAGTGACAGCTCAAGAGGCCCAGTTGTTCTTCCCTCCTCACTGTCATTCCTCAAATGGGCCTCAGGGCAGTCGTTCGGACTATACTTTGTACCATCTACAAACTCGCCAAACTGGGGTATTTTATAGCAACAGAGTAATGAAAGCTAAGAAATGCTACACGGGGTGGGGGGTGGGTGGGGGGGCTGACACCCTGACAACCTGAATTTGATCCTCAGGACTCACGTTGTGGAAGGAAGGAATCAATTCCTTGAAAGCTGTCCTCTGGTTTCTGTGAACGTCAATGTGTACACACACTACACTACATAACATATAATAAAGAACCACAACATGGAATAAAATTCACATTAGTCCATTTATAAATAATGAGAAATTATACATCCTGTCTTTTCCTCTTCTGCCGGACAAGGCATCCAGTTATCCTAAGTTATGACTAAGTACATGAGATGCTAAAGTCCACGGACACCCAGAGACTGCACTCTGTATTTGCTATCTGTTATCACAGCCCCTCCCTTTTGCTTCAGATACTCAATTCATTTTGCTGTTTAAAACTTTTGGGGCATGTACATCTGATTGGGAAGTCTGTGTATGCTGTGAGTACCATTGGATAATAAAGGAATTGTTTTGGACTATATAGCAGGGCAGCTTAGAAGCAGGCAGGAAATCTAAGCCTAGAAGGATTGAATTCAAGGCCAGCCTGGGCTACAGAGGGAGGCCTTGTCTGAACAACAGAAGTATGTTTGCTTGGATTTAACTCCTCAGAACACAAACATTTCCTCTTAGGGTCAAGTTCCAGGGTCTTTTTCTTTTTCTCCATGTGGTTTTAAGGATTAAACCCAGGCCCTGTGTGTGCTCAGCAGCACTCTATCACAAGCATCCCCCCACTCACAACCAGATTCCAGTGCAAGTGGAGCAGGAGTGGGATATGCAGGCCTTCCTAGTCCTTCTTCCTAGTCCTTCCTAGTCCTCCTTCCTAGTCCTCCTCCTTAGTCCTCCTCCTTAGTCCTCCTCCCTAGTCCTCCTCCCTAGTCCTCCTCCCTAGACCTCCTCCTTAGTCCTCCTCCCTAGTCCTCCTCCTTAGTCCTCCTCCCTAGTCCTCCTCCCTAGTCCTCTCTAATCCTCCTCCCTAGTCCTCCTCCCTAGACCTCCTCCTTAGTCCTCCTCCCTAGTCCTCCTCCCTAGTCCTCCTCCCTAGTCCTCCTCCTTAGTCCTCCTCCCTAGTCCTTCTCCCTAGTCCTCCTCCCTAGTCCTCTCTAATCCTCCTCCCTAGTCCTCCTCCCTAGTCCTCCTCCCTAATCCTCCTCCCTAGTCCTCCTCTCTAGTCCTCCTGTCTCACTCCCTTGACCATTTCTCTTTTGCTCTATAATCAATCCAGTTAAAAGGTTTAGTTTCTGGATTTGAGGCAACAGGAGATGTGTAAATTAATAGCAGCTATGTAGATGTCTTTAATAAGCAGAATGGTCCATCAAACCAACTCAACAAAGTGCAGACAAGGTGTAAACAATCCACCCTAAGTGTTCTGATCCCACGCTGTTAGAGCACACTCTTAAGAGACAAAAAGAGCTCTGAGTGCTAAATGAACTTACATTAAAAGGCAGAATATATGCTTACCACCATTTTCTATTTGTACACACATAAAGAAAGTTTGTGGTTTTTAAAAATAAGTTTTCTGCTGAGTACATTATTGGAGCTGACCTTGCTAAGCTCTGAGCAAGCAAATATAGATTCAGAAACAAATGCAGACACATGAGATTACAATGGGGTATCTGTTCACCAAACACCCCAGCCAAGGAGGCCTGACTAGACTTGAACTGAATCCCAGGAGTAGAAAACACTGTGGACAAGGTGGATTGCATTCCCTGGCAGCTGAGACTAGCCACTGCTGGGGTTTGAAGAAAAAAAACAACTTCCTGGGAGAAGAGCCTGAAAGAGTGTTCTGAGCCAAGAATGTTTTCCCATTTGGGAATCACACTGCCCCTCACCCCATGCACACTCCAAATACTGAATATCAAGGCTAAATTATCTCCATGAGAAACAAACATTATCTTTGCCAGAATTCAAAAAACATTCCTGTTTTTTTCTTTCACTTAAAATATGCAGCATATTGTTGTTAATTCTACATGGAAAGAACGAGAAGAAAACTTGTAGTTAGTAATTAAAGACACCACCCCTAGGATGGACCTGGACAGTGCAGAGACAGGCTATTTTTCATAAGGCTTGGGTAATGACAAAAGCCATCACGTGGACGCCATGCTTGGTGCCCTTAACTTCTCCAGATGCTGAAATGAGAAGGTGAGTGGACAGACATGCCTGCTCTTAGCTGTGGCTCACTTTCTGCAGCTGTCACCGCTGGACTCAGACTGATCGTAGTGGCTGTGGTCACCAAGCCAGGGACCGAGTAGCCGAGTATTTTCAAGCAAGAGGGATGTGTGAACTTGAGTACAGCCAGAGTACTAGAGAGGTGCATATGGCAGTTACCATGGTCACAGAGTGGCACAAACAAACTTAAGAGCTGTCACTGCACACAGTAGGGTCATGGATGCTGGACCCATAACAGACATGAAAAAAAAAAAAAAAAAAAAACTGAAGCCCCAGCACTGGGATCTACATTGGCATGTCCTGGAGTTAGCATGAGTACTCAGAAGTGCCTGTGGACAGCTAATTTGTAGAAGCTGCCCTGTAATCAGCTCCATCTTCAGCAAAGAGTCTTTCATAGGAAGAGAATCTGCACAGATGCAACTAAATCGAGAGGGTAGAAACTTTGTTACATCAGAAGCTCCTCCAAGCTTCTCAAATTTTCAGAAAGAAACAAAATTTGCCTTAGGAATCAAATTGGTAGTCTGGAGACAAAATGTGCTCTTTTCTGTAGGAAAGAACAAGCATTTAGACAAGGCTGGCTTAGTCCTCAACACAAAACCACTATCCTGGGTGTGATGTCTTCCTGACTTCCTGTGGACTTTCCATGAGAGCCTCTATCCAGCTGCTTCCATTCATCAGTTTAGTGGTTGCAATCACATACTCAGTGCCTCCATCTTCCAACTGGGAGAGAAAGCGCAGGGCGGCGATTTCAGCAAATGTGACACCCCCGAGGAAAAATATCAGCGTGACTCTGTTTTCTCCTGGTTGGCCTAAAATGTAAACAGTTCAGAATTCAAAATAGCTACTGCTGCTGCCTCTTGAAATATTTTTTTTTCATCCAAAAGTATATAAAGGGGCTGGAGAGACAATGGCTCAGCAGTCAAGTGTGCACTGTTCTCGCAAAGGAAGCGTTTAATTTCCCATGTCAGGCAGCTCACACCTGCCTGTAACTCTAGCTTCAGGAGATGCTTCAGCCTCTCCAGACACATACATGATAATCATAAATATATATAAAAAGGTCAAGTGTATTTTGGTATAGCTGGTTCCTTTGAGGCCCTGAAATGCCGATTTTGATTTTAATATTGAGTCCTGGGGGCCTCAGTGCAAACTGAAAGCTGCAGATTCCCAAGGGCACAGCACACCTTTGGACTTCCTATATCTATTACCATCTAACTCCACTCTGATTTGTAGAAACTTTACAAAGCAATTTCACAACACAAGCCAACTGAGCAGCACACTGACTATGGATGGGAGAGAAAACTTACGTTTCTTCTGCAGCCCGGTGGGCAGTGGCTGCCGTTCTTCAAAGTGAGGCCCTGGGAGAATGCGGAGAACCTCCTCGATGCTCCGCCAACCTGGCCGGGAAAGAAGCTGAGCAAGTCGTACACTGAGTGGTGCATAACCACTGTAGACATAGGATATGTCTGTGGGGTTCTGTCAACAGTTAGAGAAGAAAATAGAGAGACTGAGAGCCACCGCGCTATTGTGGTAATTGAAGTTATCTGACTGGGAGAGACAGAAACTCAAAATACCTCTTGCCTGTGTCTTGCTCCAATCTACTTTGGATGGGCTCTATGCTTAGTACTCAGTGTTTTACATTTTTGTTTATTTTTATTTATGTGTACAGCATGTATCCATTTGTGAGTATGTTAATGTAAGTGTACAGGCACCGGCGGAGTTCAGAAGGTGCTGGAGTTACAAGAACTCATGAATCACATGTATTGGTACTGGGAACTGTACTTGTGTCCTCTGGAAGAGCAACAAATGCTGAGCTATTGCACAAATTCTACTTGGTATTTTTAATAAAAACCTTGATCCAGATACGGGTGGGGGGTGGGGGGAGCTGAAAGATCAGAAAGACGGGGCAAGCCACAGCCACTTCTCACCCAGACACTCCTTATGAATCCTCAGATTCAATGCCTGAGTCCTCAGCGGAAGAGGAATGAGGTCACAGGCCAACTTCAGCTATCTCCCAGCTATCTCCCAGCTATCTCCCTTCCTGGTCCAAACTTTCTAGTGCAGGACTAAAGGTGTGGTCACCACTCCCTGACTTCATGGCTAAATCTGTGAGTGGCTTTGTCCCCTGATTTTTCAGGCGTGCTTTATTAGATACACAAAATATCACCACTGAGCCTTCTCTCCACCTGGATTCACTTTTTCCATTTGTTTGTTGGTTTGAGACGGGATCTCACTATGTAGGCCAAGCCTGTCTCAGACTTATGATCCTCCTGCCTCAGCCTCTGGAATGCTGGGAATACAGGTGTGCACTTGGGAGACTGAGGCTAGAGGTTCAAGGAGTTCAAGGTCATCTGTTTTGTAGGGAGTTAGAAGCCTGGACTTAGATCGATCTCTCTCTCTCTCTCTCTCTCTCTCTCTCTCTCTCTCTCTCTCTCTCTCTCTCACACACACACACACACACACACACACACACACACACACACAGCTTAGTGTTAGAGTGCTTGAGCCTGTGTGAGGCTTGGGTTTAGTTTCCAGGACCAATAAAACAAACAAAAGACCATCCATCGCTAAGTAGGACTAAAAAGAATCAGAATGGGTACCAGGAAGGCTCTCAGAGCCCTTGCTAGGCAGCAGGTGGGTTTGAGAAGAAGAAAGTCTGAAAAGTGGTGAACTAACACTGCCTATGTGATAAAATACAAACATGGCAGGATCACACTAAGCAATGAGTGTAAAGCCCAGAGAATCATACAGACCAAGGGCACAGGCTATGTGGTGTAATGCTGCTAGACGCCTAGATGCCCTCTGTAAGGACTAAAATCAGGCCACACTGGTGGCCTCTGTGAGGAACACCTTAGATGTGGCAGGAGCTGCTTCCCACATAAGGGATGTTTCTGTGAACTACTCTTCCTGATGTCCCCACACCTCTCCCCAGGGCCCTGTGCCCAGAAGCCTGGAGGTACGGTGCCAACACTCCCATGACTTCTGTTTATGTCATGGGACAACTGGAGGGTGGACAGCAGCCTGTGGCCTGGCTTGTTTTGCCCTGCCCTCTGGTATCTGGCACACATGGAGGTCAGAAGCCCTCAGGCCACAAAGTTCTCTCTGGTTTCCATGACAAGTTTCTCTAATAACTACTTATTACCTGTCCTTCAGGCCTCAGCTGGTGTGATGGATGCTAATTGCAGAATGGGCCTCTGAACATGACTGATTACATTAGGCACCATCCCCATGGGAAGGGCTTCTTGACTAGTAAGTGTGAAGAAACACAGGTGTATTCGTCCTCTCTGTTCCCGACTGGATGTGATGTGCCCGGCCCCGGCCCCCTCAAGCTCCTGCTGCTGTTAACTCCCCAGCTATGATGGTCTGCAGTGACAATAGTTGGTGAGCGTTCCACATGGCATCACCCCTTGCTGACAGCATTCCGTTTGCTGCTGAGACGGGGGTGGGCACAGCACACACATGCACTGCTTTTTCCAGAAGCATGATGAGATGGTTAGAAAAGAGCTGAAAGAGGACGGGGAACTTGCTGCCAAGCCTGGCAGCCAGAGTTCAAGGCCCAGAACTGACACCGTACAAGGAAAGAACTA
Organism: Phyllotis vaccarum; assembly: GCA_033318265.1. Classification (NCBI taxonomy): domain Eukaryota; kingdom Metazoa; phylum Chordata; class Mammalia; order Rodentia; family Cricetidae; genus Phyllotis; species Phyllotis vaccarum. The sequence continues at coordinate 48,694,545 of JARWLC010000017.1, read as the reverse complement.
ATTCTTTCAAGCTGCCCCCCACCACACACACACAATACATGAATGTGAAGAGAGATTTAGGAAGCTGTGCAGGTGTACAGATTATGATGTGCATGCTGCCTCAGTGAACTACTAGAATCAAGCACAGGAACACTTCTTACTTGTTCATTGACATCGTCCATCCAGAGCCGTAACGTTTTCCGAATCGTTGGGTAATTGTTTCTGCCCCCTGTCTGAGCCTTAAGTAGGCCAGCCTTCTCCAGGTTGTTCAAGGTCAGTATGTGCTCAAAGCCATAGGTCTGAAGGAGAAGGCATTTGGCAGTGATGTTAGGTAAGGAAAAGGGCTTCTGCAGACTTCCAAAGAGGAACACTCCAGCAAATCAATGTCATTTGTACCCAGGACTGGCTAGCACAGTCAGGACTGAGTGTGGAGAGCACAGGGGACAGGGCAGAGGGGCGCTCACACCAATATTAACCCTGCTCTTTGTTTCATGAATGATTTAAGATTTTTACTTTAAAGTCATCGTTTATGGCCCAAACTGAGCATTAAAGAAATTATATCTACACACAGTGTATACTTAGCTCTCAAAAGACTTATCTGTACACTGATAAGACCTCTAGACATACTTAAGAACACAAAATAGTTAATACTAAAATGTTACACATAGAATCTTATTTCTGCTTTTTAAAAGAACAAGTAATCACTAACCCCTGTGGAACGCCCTGAGGTGCTTTACAATCACCATGTCAGCTCTCCTAGATGGCTGCATCCAGCCATGCTAACCCTGAGGCACACACTGACTGGAAATCTGTGTACATAACTTGCTATGTGCAAAGAATCATGGGAGTGGGAAGGGAACAAACGAAAGTGCTGGCCTATGTGCGTCTGGAGAGAGGAAGAGGAACAGTGGGTTTGCCCCATGCATTCCTGCACTACTGGAATCTCATGACAATTCCTGTCATTTCTATAACTAAAGAGAGGGAAAACCAAAATTCTCCAAACTAACAACATATTGAGCACTGACTGCCAATAACAGGTAAATACTGTCCAAGACATTCAAATGGGAGAATCTTTTTTCTTCAGATGGGTCTCACAGCACAGCCCTAGCTGGCCTGGAACTCATCTGCCTCTGCCTCCCAAGTGCATGTGTGTGGCATGCTGTCAGATTATAGGGAAAAAAAATTAACAGTAGTGGGCTTCTCCTTACTATAGCATCCAACAAGCTAAGCCTGTTAAAGAACAATCAGAAATTTGTCCTGTACGGAGGCCCATACACACACCCATATGCAAATCAATCAAAGAATTCAACAAAACTTTTTACAGAGGCCAGACAGATGCCTTATGGGTAAAGATGGCTGCTGTCAAGCCTGATGGCCTGAGTTCTCTCCTTGGGTCCACGTGGTAGAAGGAAAGAGCTTACTACCGAAAGTTGGCCTCTGTCCTCCACAGGTGTGTATCCATACATATGCACATGTGCAAACACAAATTTAGATTAAAAGGACAGTGGTGGTAGACAGGGCTGGTAAGAAGGCCCAGAGGGTGAAGCACCCGCTGCACCTCCTGGTGAGACACATGGAAGTGGAAGGGGATCAGACTCTGAAGCTGACCCCCAGCCTGCCCCAGTGTGCGGGCCACAGCATGTACACACACAATAACAACAGGTTCTAAAAACAAACAAGACCATCTTCACAATCCACTAAAAGAGCAGTTGTGACAGCTGTATTATTAAACATCTGATCTTCAGTTTACCACCTGGAGAATTTCCCTTTTGTAGTAGTCCAGAACCTTCTGCTTAAGGCCACTATTGCACACAGACTGAAGGCAGACCAGTCTCAGCACCTTGATGAGCGGATGCTTTTGGGCAATACAGTCCTCAATGTAATTGTTGACCTAGAAATGAAATAAAAACAGACTAATTTGTCAAGAACTTAAAATAATTTGGTATCTACAACATTCCCCTAAGGCAGTGGTTCTGTGAACCTCTTCGGGGGTCGAATGACCCTTTTCACAGGGGTCATCTAAGACCACCTGCAAATACTCACATCAACTCATGAACACTGCTGTGGCTGGGTCACCACAGGAGGACCTGCATTTAAGGGCTGCAGCCTGAGCAAGGCAGAGAAGTACTGCTCAGTAAAGAAAGGTAACATGAGGGAGGAAGGCTGTTTCCTTCTCCTAACACCTGAGAAAGGTAGCTCCCCTTCCTTAAGCCCCCAACCCAAACACCAGCATACAGCGGTGAGCATCAAATCCCTTGTGTGGACACATCTACTTCATGGACAACCAGCTTAGTGGCTGCCAAATGCTTGGAGTGTATATGACTTGGTTTACCTTAAAAAAGAAAAAACTAGATACCAACAATTTACCTAGAATGGAACTGATAGGGATACTTAAAAAAAAAAAGGAACCTTTACAAATTGAATAATTATTTTTAACAGTGATGCACATTAAAAAAATATGTAACAAATTAAAAAAAAAGTAACCTGGGTTTCTTGTTGTTTTGAGAGATGGTCTCTTATAATGCAGGTTGACCTCAAACTTGCTATGGAGCCAATATTGGTCTTAAATGCTTCAATCTCTCAAGAGCTAGTATTACAGGTGTGGACCAACATGCTCACTTGGGAGAGGGGTTCATGGCAATGTTGTTATTTGCTTTAGGAGTATTAGGTCTGAACCCAAGATTTCTAGGCATGTTAGACAGTAGTGTCTTATCAATAGCCTACACCTATATCCCCAAAAGGCAAATACCCTTTTACACACACACACACACACACACACACACACACACACACACGGGGGGGGGGGGTGTCACAAAGAGAACCACAACAATGGTTGAAGGATAGGTAAAGTGGTGTTCACCTTCAGTCTGAGCACTCAGGAGGCAGAGGCAAGCCTCTAAGTTCAAGGCTAGCCTGATCTCGAGAACAGGTTCTCACGTACCTTATCAGTATCTATCCCGGACATGAACTCTTGCTCCACGGTCAACTTATCAAAGAAGTCCTCAGAAGCTAAAATGCAATCATTGTATGTTTTACTTAGCATGCTTGCCTGTGCACACTAGCCCTTTGAGGTCCCCTGCTTCACATGCACAAGGCAGAGCTCGGCAGGAGTCTCAGTGTCAGTGAGCACTCACTTCCCCAGAGCACCTCTGTCAACTGGTTCCTACTCTTGTCACCAGCAGGCAAAGCATCAATTTTCCAACACTGAACTAAGATTCAAAACATCTTTCTTAATATGTGGTACCAAACAAATGCCATTCGGTACTGAACAAACACCTCAACGTCTCCTCTCCATCTGAGTCAGAGACTTGCATTAGGATTTAATACATCTCATAAGGCTCTTTGTGACAATTCTGTAGGAATTTTTTTTTTTTTTTTTGAGACAGGGTTTCTCTGTATAGTCCAGGCTATCCCAGAACTCACTCTGTAGACCAGGCTGACCTCAAACTTAGAGATCTCCTGCTTCTGCCCCCTAAGTGCTGGGATTAAAAGCATATATCACTGGCTTAGTTGTTTTTGAGGTAAGGTTTAATGTAGCCCAGGCTGATCCGGAACTCCTGAGCTTCAGACCCTCCTACCTTCCCCCCTTTGCTGGTATGACAGCTCAGACCCCCAGGCCTGCACACTACTAACGGCCTCATTCCCAGGCCCTTTGCTTTCTTGTCTGAGTCTTACATTGTAGCTCAAGCTGTCCTTGCATTCATGACCTGACCGTTTCAGTCTTCCAAGGGCTCTGCACGGTTCTTTTTCTTTTTAATTAAATGTTTTCATTTATTTTACATCCCAACTACGGTTTCCCCTCCCCCATCCACTCCTCTGTTTCTGTTCAGAAGGGGGCAGGCCTCCCATGGGTGTCAAAAGCATGGCCTATCAAGCTGAGATAGGATTACTTTGTTTTAAGGCTGGGAGAGGAAACCCAGTAGGAAATAGGTTCCCAGAAGGCAGCTCAAGTGTTAGAGACAGGCCGTGATTTCACTGCTAGGAGTCCCACAAACAGACCTAGCTACCCAGCTGCCACATCCACGTGGAGGACCTGGGTCGGTCCCATGCAGCTCCCCCCCCCCCCCCCCCAGCTGTCAGTCCAGAGTCTGTGACCCCCGCTGAGCCCAGGATAGATGTCTCTGTGGGTGGGTTCCCTTGCAATGACCTTGACCCCACTTGCTCATATAATCCTTCCTCCCTCTTTCTACAGGATTCCTGGAGCTCAGCACGGTGCTTGGCTGTGGATCTCTGCATCTGCTCCCATCAGTTGCTGGATGACAGCTCTTTGATGACAATTAGGATGTCACCTATCTGACTTCAGTGGACAGCCAGAGGCACCCTCTCCTCTGGGGTCATCCTTGTGGACTCCTGGGAGTTCCCCTGGCACCAGGTTTCTCCCTAACTCCAAAATGCCCCCATCAGTCATCTCTTTCATTATTCTCCCCCTCCATCCCACCCCCAACCTGCCCAACCTGATCCCTCACGTTCCCATCCTCTTCTCCACCCTTCCCCAGTACACCCAGGAGATCTCTTCTATTTCCCTTTCCCAAGGAAACCATGTGTCCCTCTTTGGGCCTATCAAGGGCTGTGGATTGTAGCCTGGTTATCCTGTACATTGCTCCTAATATCCACTTATGAGAGAGTACACACCATGTCTGTCTTTCTGGGTCTAGGTTACCTCACTTAGGATGATTTTTTTCTAGTTCTATTCATTTGCCTGCAAATTTCATGAGGTTGTTGCTTCTTAAGGTCAATTATACTCCATTGTATAAGTGCACCACATTTTTTAAATCCATTCTTCAGCTGAGGGACACTTAGGTTGATTCTAGGTTCTGGCTATCATAAATAATGCTGCTATGCAAGTGTCCTTGTGGTCTGATCGAGCATCCTTTGGGTATATGCCTAAGATTGGTACAGCTGGATCTTGAGGTAGAATGATTCCCAACTTTCTGAGAAATTGCCTAAGTGGCTGTACAAGTTCACATTGCCCTGGCAGTGGAGGAGTGTCCCCTTGCTCCATGTCCCCTCCAGCACAGGCTGTCGTCAGTGTTTCTGATCCTAGCCATTCCAACAGGTCTAAGATGGTGTCTCGGGTCATTTTTATTTGCATTTCCCTGATGGCTAAAGACAATTCTTTATGTCTTTCTCAGCCATTTGAGATTCTTCTATTAAGAATTCTCTACTTAAATCCATTTTTGATTGGATTATTTGGTGTTTTGGTGTCTAATTTCTTGAATTCTGTATATTTTGAAGATCATCCCTCTGTCAGATGTGGAGTTGGCTAAGATCTTTTCCCATTTCATAGGCTGCTGTTTTGTCTCACTGACAGTGTTCCTTGCGTTACAGAAGTGTCTCAGTTTTAGAAGGTCCATTTATTGTCAATCTTGGTGTCTGTGCTACTGATGTTCAGTTGTCTCCTGTGCCACTGCGTTCAAGGTTACTTCCCACTTTCTCTTCTGTCTGGTTCAGAGTAACTGGGTTTATGTTGAGGTCTTTTATCTACTTAGACTTTTTAGTTTTTCTGTACCATTCTTAAGGGGACCAAAGCTAGAGTCCCAGAAAACCCCCAGAACATACTGTTCTAGTTAAATAATCCTCACATAGGAAAACATGGGAACAAAACATTTACTGCTTTATATGATTGCTGGGGCAATCTTCTTGATGAGAACTTTTTTCTTATCCATATTCCATGGATTTTACCTCATAATTAGTATATCAGCTGAGTTCATCACAAATGGAACTTTTTAAGAGATTTGTGCACCTGCATGCATCTGTGCAAGAGTATGTGCGTGTGAGTACAGGTGCCCTCAGAGGTCAGGGGGATGCCCTAGGGTGCAGCTATAGGCAGCTGTGGGTTACTTCCTGTGGTCTGGGACCTGAGCTGGAATTCACTGCAAGTGCACCAAAAGTTCCTAACTGTTGAGCTGCAGCTTCAGTCTGGACAAATGCTCCTGTTAACAGTCGGGCAAAGTGGCCCAAACTTTTCAATCTCTTTCCAGAGAGGTGCAGGCAAGAAGATCAAGAGTTCATGCCAGACATGGCTGTATAGCAAATTTAAGGCCAACCTGGGCTACATGAGACTCTACCTAAAAAAGTCATACACTATGTCTCCTACAACACGTTCATGATGCTAAAATGGAACAGACTGTGGGAGGCTCAGTGGTTAAACACTTGCTTCACATCTACAAGCCCTGGTTTGGTCCCTAGCACTAAAATAAAATAAATACATAAAACACAGGTAACCTCCCCAAGGAAGGACCAAGGTGCTAATGGCCAGGATGTTGGACAATACGATGTATACACAAGCCAGCCCCAGGTGAAAAGAGCCACAAGAAAGATACTTACTGGTGACATCTTTGATCAACTCTGCAATTGAGGTGTGGTTGGCAAGCGATCCCCTGGCAGCCTGCATGTGGGGCAGCTGGGAAACGAACTGCTTAATCTCCCCCACTGTCTTGGCATTGTGCCTCTCCTGCAACAGAATGGGCAGCGGCACCATGAGGCAGGAGCACACCCTAGAGATGCTCATCAATATCACCATGAAAGGGAAAGTGCAATCAGGTTAAACCCAGCTAAAAAGTCATGGCGTGACACGGTGCAGCTCCATCTCAGGACCCACAGGGGAGAACTCTCTTGTCCTCTCATCCCCATACACAGTGGCTGCTCTTCCAGAGGTCTTGAGTTCAATTCCCAGCAACTGCATAGTGCTTCAGGACCATCAGTAATGAGATCTGTTGCCCTCTGCTGGCATGTAGGTGGAACAGTGTATACATAATAAATAAACAAACCTTTAAAATTAAAAAAAATAAGTTCTACACGGAGGAAACCATGAACAGCAGAAAGTATCTAGGTCAGGCATGCCAGAGTTGACTTTAACCCCAGCACTTGGGAAGACAGAAGGATCAGAAGTTCAAGGTCATCCTCAGCCATGAGACCATTTCAAAAATTAAAAATAAACAGCAAAAAATTTTCCTGTGGAATGGAAATAAATCCCATCTTTATGTGGCATTATGCTTTTGTACACTGTAAATATTTGACAGAATCTCAATAGTGAATCCAGCCTATGAACAAAGTGAACCTTCATTATTGACAAGAACATTTTAATAACGTTATCCAAACTGTCTAAAGGAACATGGAGTTAACATGCAGATAGAATCCCTAAGAGATGTGATACCCGAAAGCAGAAGCACAATAGCAAAACCAAAAGGCCCTTTTCAAAAACTTTCCCAGTTTCTGTCTCCAGAGTCTAAACAGTCATTTTGTAAGTCTACTGAGTCCCCACTTTTCAAAATCACCTCAACAAGACAAGCCAGGTCAAAGACAAGAGGAGGCAGGAAGGTGGTAATGAAGCTCTAGGTGGCTGGGGATTTAGACCTCATTATCATTTATCACACATGTGGGCTCCCCTGCCACTGCTGAGCTGGCGAGACCTCAAGAGCACTCTATGCCTACATCAGGTACAGCTGACATCCTCTAGGGGGGGGGGGAGGGGGGAAGGATATAACAGATCATGAGGACTTGTTTGTGAAAACATTAACACTCATGCTTTCACATCCCCTAAAGAGAGGCCCTTAAAACAGCGCTGCGGTTACAGACCTGAGAAAAAGTTTTAAACGATAAAATCCTAGGCTGGTGATGCAGCTCAAGGGCAAAGAGCTGCCCAGCATGACCAAGGCCCTAGGTACAGTCCTTAGTACCAGAAAAGAAAGAAAACCTTAGGTCCTCTCGAATCTGCAGGTATTAGAATGAGCCAGATATACCACTCAAGACTGTGTATGTCTATGTGTGGGTATGTCCATGTGAGCTCAGGTACTGGAGAGGGCTGGAAGGAGGCCTCAGATGCCCTGGAATTTGAGCTGTTAAGTGTGAGTGCTGGGAATTGAACTTGGGTCTTCTGCAAGAGTGGCACTCTCCATTGCTGAGCCACCTTTCCAGTCCTAGCCCAGCTCCTAAACTGGGTCACAGTCCATTCAGGGCTGTGTAAATGAACATCGAAGTGACAAAAAGTTAGTTGCTGAATGTGCATGTCCAAAAATTAGCTGGAATACATACATGTCTGTCAGTGTTCACTAAAGCTGTGGCCCTGAACACGGCATGGAGCCTTTGTTGGTGTGTGTCCTCACCAGGCCTCAGCTGCTGCTCAAACACTGAGGCTCAGACTCAGCGCTGCTTCGTACCACGAATTACGATGTTTTCACTATGTAAAAATCTTTGCTCTCATAGAAATACAATGGTTTAATTACAGAAAGCTTACTGTTTTCCTCTAGGAGTTCTAGGTCAGCCAAGGCTATATAGTGAGACTCTGTCTAAAAAAACAAAAACAGAACAAAAACATATGACTTTGAAAATGCTTAGCTGAGCATGGTGCTGCATGCCTTTGGAGATCTCTGTGAGTTCAAGGCCAGTCTGATTTAGAGATAGCGTTTCAAGACAGCCAGGGCCACACAAAGAAATTATATCTCAAAAAATTAAAACAAAAACCAAAACCCTAAATCCAAAAGCCAAAGTGAATACTTTCAGAGAAAAGTTACCTGAGGGTGAGCTGATTTTGGCTTACATGTGCGTGCGCGCACGCACACACACACACACACACAGAGTGAGAGGAACCTTAAGTTTTTTCCTTCCTTCCTCATCCACTCACTTTATTGGGGGGGGGGGGGGCAGAGTCTCACTTATAGCCCTGGCTGGCAGAGCTCCATCTGCCTTTGCCTATCAAGTGCTGAGATTAAAGTGGTGTATAACCATGCCCAGTCTCAATCATTTCTGAACACACCCCTGTCATTCTTTATTGTATATTATAAGGTAACGGGCAGTCTCAGCATTCACCATTATAAAATCATATTGATCCACTCTTCAAAACCAATGAAGATGCCCTATGCTCCGAGTATCAAATATTCAGCCAAGATTCAACGCTTTACATAAAAGTCAGCAAGCACAGGAACCTCTCTTGCATGCGAATTTGCTTTTGTCTTTAATAGTTGGTGAAATTATGAGCACATCAAGGAATTATTTCCACGTAAATGTCCCTACACTTTACTAGTTTTATGTGTACCTATCTTACAAGAACCAAGTATCTCAGGCAAATAAAAATCTGAGCTGGAAACACTCCCACTGTGACCAGAACCACTGTCCCGCGCACTCCCGGGGGCAGTGTCAGCCAAGGCTTGCCTCACCTCACCTCAAAGGCTGCGGAGATGATCTTTGCCTTCTTGCTGAGCACAGAGCCCACAGCATTGAAGTTCTTGTCTCGGATCTCGGCATAAAGCTCCTCTGCAGAATTCAGCTGAAGCTTCTTTGCCTCCGTGGGAAGCTCCTTCCCGCCACCGCCGCCCTGCTTCTTGGGTGCAAATTTCTCAGGTGGTAACTTCACATAACCTGAAGTTGGAAGGGACACACATGTGAGTAGTTACTGTAAGACCAAGAGACAAATGACTAGGCCCAAAATGCCACCAGTAACTCACTGCAGAACAGCAGACGGTTTACTTGCCAACGGCAAGCTGAGAGTGACTGGGCACTGAGAATGTGTTCTCAGTTGTGTTTCCACTCTCCACGGCTCATGCCCAGCCACAGTGGCTCCTCAACACCCACCCCATGGCTCTAACTGTAATTCGACAGATATAGACCAATGCCAAGTTTGTACAAAGAAATCTCATGAGCATTGCCATGTCCTAGGTGAGTCCTAGCTCTCTGAAGGCAGAGGCAGAAACTGTTTTGAGTTTGAGGCTAACCTGCACCATATATCCACAGAACAGCAGGAAACAAGGTAGAAAATTCCAGAGTGTTCATAGAAAGAAAAGGTGGTGGGGATTTTAAAAAATAATTCATTATTTATATGTGAATGGATGTCTTGCCTGGTGTGTATGATTATACACTGTGTGTATGTGATACTAAGGAGACCAGAAGTGAGCATTGAATCCACAGGACTGCAGTTACAGACAGTTTTAAGTCACCATGTGAGTGCTGGGAACCAAACCTGGGTCCTATAAGAGCAGTCAGTACTCAGAACTACTAGCCCAAAGATGAGGACTTATGAAACTTCTGTTTCAGTTACACACACACACACCCCACATGTAGGGGGAAGAGCCAGAAACTATGCCCTCAGGGACAAATACACCCACTTTGTTTAGTTTTTTATTTGTGGTTAGGGAGATGATAAATTCAATGCCTCCAACACACACTTCTTGTTTCTGTACATAAAGTTTTATTGGCACAGATGCCCATTCTTTACCTATTGTGCATGGCAGAAATTTTGAGAGTCCAGATACTATATAGTCCAGCTATATAATTTGCATCTAAAACATCTATGTGGGATAGCGCTCTTGTACACTGTAAAGATGTATTACTTGTACTAGTTTAATAAAACACTGATTGGCCAGAAGCTAGGCAATGCTGTGGGATTGTGCTTTTGTACACTGTAAATGTTTGTCATTGTAAATATTGGTTTAATAAAATGCTGATTGGTCAGTAGCTAGACAGGAAGTAGAAGGGCAAGCAGACTAAGAGAATTCTGGGAAGCAGAGGAGCAGAAAAACATACAAGGGTACCAAGCTAAGTGACTAAACATAAATAAGAATTATGGATTAATTTAAGACGTAAGAACTAGTTAATAATAAGCCTAAACTACCGACCCAGCAGTCAGTATAATATTAAGCCTCCAAGTCAATTGTTTAGGACGCAGCTACTGGATATTTGTCTCTGGCCAGGACAGAAACTTGTGACTACATCTCCTTCCTGGTCTCCACCGAGATCTGGAATAAACTCCATGTTCTGCATACTCTTCAGGTCCTCACAAAGGAGCTGCAGGCCACTTCTCCCTCCTCTGTCCCTACAAAGCAATTCAGTCACTGCCACCTTGTGAGATGTCCTCAAGAGCTGCCCATGGCTTTCATGACTGCACCAAGCTTCTCACAACGTCAACATGTTCTTTAAATGTTTTTGGTCACTGTGTGTGCAGCTTGTGGAAGTCAGTGCTCTCCCCCCACTGTGTGGGCCCCAGGATCACTCTGGCCATCAGGCTTGGCAGCAAGCACCTTTACTAGCCAAGTCATCTTGTCAGCCACATGATATTAAGACTTTTTGACCCTTAAAAACCCTGTATCGTGGGATCTGGGTACAGAAGGTTCTGATCTATATGGTAAGAGGGTCTATGTACAGTGTGTTGATGACTGTGGAAAGCAGACGGACACTGTGAATTTTAATATTGTATGTATAACACATGTATTGAGAGAATATTCATCATTATGTCAGATCAAGTGAAGTTTAAAGCCAGCAAAATGGTCCAGTGGGTGACCTGAGTTCTATCCCTGTAACTTAGGTGGAGGGAGAATCAATGACACAGTTGTCCTCTGTACCTCACATGAGACTTAAGACAATTTGTACAGTTTGATTCCCTTCTTCCTGTAAAATACAGTCTGCAGAGAACTTCTGAGAAGAACCGAATGGTGCTGTGGCTTGGGCCACGGGAGGGTTATGTCTTTGCTGTTTCCCAGCTTCTCCTTAATCAGAACTTTAGTGATGAAAACCTACAATGAAGAGACTGGGCTCAGACATATTCTCTCTCTTCTTGGACAGTCCCTACCTGCCCCTCACCATCCTAAGGCCCACTCCCCACTCCAAGGCCACCCCTGCCCAGACCCTTCCTTGCCCTAAACTCCAAGCTCTCCTTTGTCTATCTCCTGGCTGTGCTCTACAGAGGCCTACCCTTTATTCTGATTCCCACCTATGATCCAGAATCTTGGAATGGACACTTCTGCCAATTAAGAATGGCTATTTTACACTTAACAATTGACAGGCATTTAGCGCACAGGTTTAAGGCTACAGCACCTAGTTTTAAACTTTCTCATTCCAAAGGAACAAGCAGCTCCATATCACGCATCCCAGTCTCTGTACTTCACAACTATCCACAGTTCCAGAATGTCAACAGAGATCTGGGTGACACAGACAGAAGCCTGAGTGTTTGTATGTGTCTGACATGGGAAGGGGCAGAAGAGACCTTGCCTAAAGGAACTGTTGCCTCTGGACACTGTCTGCTGGGTGGGAATGAGGTCTAGGGACTGCCAGAACATAGATGTTTTAAGACATGGCATGAATCAAGACTATTAATAATTTCTCACATTTTAAATTCTAACAGAATCAGATATGTTGGCCAAGACCAAACAAACAGGCTGTGACCTCTGGACTAATCACTGGTCTTCCAAGATTTCTCCCTAGTGACCCTGACCTCCTGAGCAGTTGCTAAGGATTTCACCATCTGTGCATATCAACTTCAGGCAAGCTGGCTGCCCCCAACACCCAGCATTTACCACACTGTCTGTATGTTCCTCTTCTGAACCTACATCTGAATTTTGTTTTTCCTTCCAAACCCAGAAGTTCTCCTATTCTCCACCATCCACACAGGGATTAGCCACAGATTTAGCCATGAAGGTCAGGGCATGGTGACACACACCTTCGATGTTAGCATTCCTAGGAAGCAGAGGCATATCCTCTGGATCTCTCTGAGTTCAAGGCCAAACAGAGCCCAGCAGTGGTGGTACACACCTTTAATTCCAGCACTTGGGATCCCACATCTCAGCCTCTGCTCCTAGGACTTGGAAACATATACACCCCTTTAATCCCAGCACTAGGAAGTTTGAACCTGGAAGTGAAATGGCTGGGCAGAGAAAGAGATGTCAGGAGGGAGGAGACTTGAGTTAAACCCTTCCCTTCTGGCTGAGGACTCAGGCATTCAGTCTGAGGATTCCTGAGGAGTGGCTGGGTGAGAAGTGGCTGTGGCTTGCTCACTACTTCTCTCATCTTTCAGCTTTTCCCCAATATCTGGCTCCAGGTTTTTATTATAAGACCAAGTAGGGCTTGTGCAATAATTTGAATTTTTTAAAAACATCCTTTTAAAATTTTTATTTCATGTTCATTGGTATTCTGACTGCTTATATGTCTGTGTGAAGGTGTTAGATTCCTGAAACTAGAGTTACAGACAGGTGTGAGCTCCCATGTGGTGCTGGGAATTGAACTCCAGTCCTCTGGAAGAGCAGCCAGGGCTCTTAACCACAGAGCCATCTCTCCAGCCCCAAAGAATATTCTTAAAAGATAATAAATGAGGTGGGTGTTGTGACACACATCTTAAATCTCAGTTCTGGGGAGATAGAAGCAGGTGGATGAGTTTCAGGCCAGCTTGGACCACCTAGTGAAACCCAGTCTCAAACTAAAATAAATAATAAACAAACGCTAAAGAGTCACAGCACAGGCCCGTGGAAGCCTCACTTTCCTTTCGGCCACTCCCTGTCCTGCGTGTCCTATCTGGCCATTTGTTCACTGTACATCAAAGATACATATACAAACATGAACACAGTTTATAACAGGAACACACGTACAGTTTCTCATGGTCCACATCTGTTACTTTCCTGGCTCCACAACACTGTATAATGTTCTCACCTATTTAGAACAGTCTGGAAAATAAACAGCAACACAAAGTTTCACACAAACCTCCTTGTGTTTTCTGGATTGATGACCCCTCCTGTAACACTCCTCCTGGGTTTTTTACAGGCCAAGAACTAATAGCATTTTTTGTTTGTTGTTTGATTTTTGAGGCAGGGTTTCTCTGTGTAGGCCTGGCTGTCCTGGAATTTTCTCTGAAGGTCAGTCAGGCTGGCTTCAAACTCAGAGATTCATCTGCCTCTGCCTTCCAAGTGCTGGAACTAAAGATGTGTACCACCATCACCCAGCTCAAGAATTAATAGCTTTATATGCTGTCAACTTGCTTAAAAAAATAAATAATAATTTGTACTAGCCTCTGCTTTTAAACCATCATTAGAAAATGGATCTTTACTTAGGTCTGCTAATTCACATGACACTAGGGAGGCAAAGGCCAGCTGGGACTACATAGTGGACTGTGTGTTAGCTTGGGCTACACTCTGTTTCAAAACATAAGGGGAGAAGGAAAAAAAGAAGCAAATAGAACCCTTGGACCTTTCCACTGAAACAATGCTTGAACACGGACCATTAAGCAGCAGCCTCTGGACAACGAGGGCTCCTATCCTACTAGCGGCCAGTGAAAGCTGACGTCATTTCACTTACTATTCTGAATGCCATAAATCTCATCGATGAGTCCTTCGTACGTGAGCTGGGTGGCGAGTGGTGTTAATAAATCCACGTTCCGATCAAGCAGTAGGAGGTTATCAAACACAGGGAACACTGAGTTTTGGCTTCCGGTAAACTCCCTTTTCATCCTGACCATCATATTGGCCACTTGCTGGAAATAAAACATGGGATCAAGTGGAGCCTCCCGGGGACTAGCAGAGTTTGGGATTCTGCTACAAACAAAACAACCAAAGGTAAAAAAAAGGGGGGGGGGGGGGGGAGAAAGGCTGCTGGGGCCAGTCAGACAATGAAATAAACAGCTATCACAGAAATACGGTAACCACCATCCCAACTTGGAGCCAAGAGTGGCCCCCACTGTATCAGACACACTGATGCCTCCTACGTGAGAGACTTTACATTCTTCTGTCTCAGGAGATGGTGAGGTAAGCAGCTGCTGTTCCTAAGAGAAGCACAACTACCTGACAACTGTCATACATCTGGTCAGAGCTTTAATTTTTTTTTTTTTTTTTTTTTTTTTAAGATTTAGTTGTTTTTAGAGCATAAGTGACAGCTGAGTGGTTAAGAGCATTTACTGGTATTGCAGAGGGCCAGGGTTCAGTTCCCAGCCCCCACCTCTGGTGGCTCACAACTATGTTTAACTCCAGTTTCAGAGAATCCATCCAGATAACCTCTGGCCTCCATGAGCACCTGCACCCAAGTGGTACGCATAAACTCACAAGACGCACATAAATCCCTCCTATTCCAAATAAAGCAAAGTAAATTTAAAGAAGACTTACTTATTTTCATTTGCGGGTATGTGTGTGTCTGGGTGTGGCTTTGCGTGTATGAATGCAGTGCAAGTCGGTCATAAGAGGGTACTGGATCCCCTGAATCTAGAAGTACAGGTGACTTGTTTGATGTGGGTGCTGGGAACTGAACCTGCTCCTTTAAAAGAGCAGAAAGAGCTTGCTCTTAACCGCTGAGCCATCTCTCCAGGTCCTGTCAAGGCTGTCGATCAATACTAAACCTTCTGTCACGTGTTTGGTCACTGAGTCACTCATACAGGACAGAAGGCCAAGAGCTGTGACTCTGGCCCAGAAGGAACTTATCTGGTGCATGGCATTTACTGTAAGTCACACTACACAACTCACACCATGTTTAGGATGCATTTAAACAGCAAAACCATCCAAGTGCAAACATGTGAAAAGTGGACTCTAAGTGGACTGTGAAAGAGACACTTGTCACCTTGGTCTCCTCTGTGAACATGTCCAGTGGGCGAATACAGACTGGAGAGAGAAGTATGAACCATAGAGAGGAGACAACGTCCTGTACATGGAATGCTAGAGTAACAGGATGTCGTCTCTGGGGTTCCCTCATCGACCATTATTTTGGATAAAACCAGAAAACAGGCTTCTTACCCGAGCACATTCTCCTTTCCCAAAGATTTGGGGGATGGTTCCATACAGTGCCTGCAGAGTCATCAGCCCCTTGGCTGCATGGTACAGGCTCGTCTGGTCACCCTCCAGGTAGCACTCCTGTGGAGACAAAGGCCAGTTACTGTGGGCCTTCACTTCCTTTGGGCTGTCTTACAATCACTATCCACTTACAGGTCAAAATGGCGGCTGGGGTATTGGTACTGGAGGATGAGCAAGGGGACAGGAATCCCAGGCCACCCTAGGCTACGAGAGACCCCATTCGAGATAAACAAAAGATAAAAACAAAAAGCATGAATTGAAAAAGCCAAAATGGTTTTGTTTATTTTATTTATTTATTTATTTATTTATTTATTTATTTATTTATTTATTTATTTATTTATTTATTTATTTATTTATTTATTTATTTATTTATTTATTTATTTATTTATTTATTTATTTATTTATTTATTTATTTATTTATTTATTTATTTATTTATTTATTTATTTATTTATTTATTTATTTATTTATTTATTTATTTATTTATTTATTTATTTATTTATTTATTTATTTATTTATTTATTTATTTATTTATTTATTTATTTTGTAGTCCAGCTTCAAGGCATACATACATCTTTAAGCCCAGGACTCAGGAGGAGAGGCAAATAGATCCCCTAGTTCAAGGCCAGCCTGGATATATGGTGAGACCTTGTCTCAAGAAACACAAAACAAAAAAATAGTACCTCTTGACCCAAGACCCCCACTGCTACCACCTCAGCCTCTCTTCAGTACTCAAGTCCAGGAGCAAGAGAAGAGCAAGAGTCAGGGCTGAGGAAGGGATGCTGGAGTTCCGGCCAGGAGAGGGGGGGCCGTCTCCACAATGACATCACAGGAGCCTGTGCCTCACACCCAAAGCCTTGGCTGTGACTCTTCCGAGCTGCTGTTCCCCTTCCCCAGCACAAGAGCGGGACAAGAATGCCATGGGATGTATGCTCTGGAACACATTGGGTGAGAGAGCTGCAACAGGAGCTGTATTACTATAAATGCTCTCCTTTCATGATGCCATATTTAAAAACCTCCAAACGACGGGCTTTCAGTTGTCTTTCTGTTGTTCTGTCACTGTTATTGGGATTTTGAAGACAGGGTAGTCTTGACTGTCCTAGACCTCACTCAGAGCTCCACCTGCCCCTGCCTCCAAGTGCTGGGATTAAAGGTGTGCGCCACCAAGCCTGGCATTACTGATTTGTTTTGTTTTGTTTTTGGTAGTTCTAGGAATCAAACCCAGGGCCTCAAGCACATTGTTCCACTTCTGAGCTACACTCTCAGTAACAACAGATTTAACCCCAAATGGTGATCATATTGGCTACTCTGGAAGCAATACTGGATCAGTTGGGGCCCCTGCCTACCAGAACAGTCAGTGAGGGAATTGTATGCATTAACACCCACTCCTTGCATAGGGAATCCCACGTGGCATTTCAAGCTACAAGGACATTTTAGGATGGATGCTACTACACATTAATATTTAAAAGCTCATACTTTGGGCTCCAAATGTACTCACCCACACACCAGAAGCCCTGTAGACTAGGCTGTCTGGCTTTCCATATACCAGTTTTCACCTACTACAATGAAGGTGCTAACACTGCAAACACTCAGTGGGGTGAGCAGCACTTCAGATTTCATACAATACACAGTAAAGCCAGAAGCACAAAAAGATCTAGACGTCACTCCAGGAGCTATAAAACACCAAACTGTGCTCAACTATTTGTGTTCAGGTAAAGTCCATCAGAACTGGGGCTGCCATTAACTCCAACCACAGCTCAGCTCTCAGTCCTAAAACCCAGGGAATATACAAACAGAATATTATATGGGCTATGAGTGAGGGCTGCAGACTGCCTGTCCGGAAAAGAACTTAAAGGAATTCTTAAAGCCCATTAACGCAGAAGAATGAGAGGTGAGCCTGGTATGGCTCTGCAAAGGAGTCTGAGACCCAGGGGAAAATGGCCTCATCACTCTGTGCCCATTCTACCTAAAAAGTACTATGTGAGTGACTTATGTTTATAAATTTGGGGGGCGGGGCAAGGAAGGTTGAGACAGGATCTCACTATAGTCTTGGCTGTCCTGATTATGCAGAACCAGGCAAGGAGAGCCACTGCATCTGTCGGTTAGGATTAAAGGTATGTGCCACCATGCCCAGCTATTTATAAAACTTTCAAATTACTTCTTTAATTATTGTGATTTTTATTTTACTTGTTTGTTTTAAAGTTTCCCTATTATGGTCAAGCTAGTCTGAGCATCTCAAACCTTATGCCTCAACATCCCAGGTGCTGGAATAGTAGGTGTCTAACTGAAGACTTTAAAGGGGGTGAATTTGGGACAGGAGAGAAGGCTCAGTGGTTAAGAGGGCTGGCTGCTTTTCTAGAAGACCTGGATTTAATTCTCAGCATCCACACAGCAGCTCCCAATCATTGATAACTTTGACCAATTCTTTGGCTTCTGAGGACACCAGAAAGAAATGTGGTACACCCCCATACTTGCAGATAGAATATCTATTACACATAAAAAATAAACCACCAAAAAAAAAAAATCTTTAAAAATAAAGGAGTGGATTTTACAGCATGTGGATAAAAATAAAACTACAGTATTATATAAAGAATTCCTGGCGAGGTGTGGTGATGCACACTTTTCATTGCAGCCCTCGGGAGGCAGAGGCAGGCAGAGCTCTGTGAGTTCAAGGCCAGCCAGGGATACAGAGAAACTGTCTCAGAAAACCATAAACAAACAAACAATTCCGGGGATAAAAACTGGGAGCTAAGCCAGGTACAGTTACACACATGTGCAATCCCAGCACTTGGGAAGTGGGAACAGGAAGATCAGGAGTTCAAGCCTGGGCTACATGAGACCTTCTCTTAAAATAGCAGAATAGCTTTGAGCCGAATATATTGTATCCATGAATGAACATTAAACAAGATATCAAAAACAAACCAAAAGACCAACGGGAGCCAGCAGGTCCATAGTCTGGACGCTTAGAAGGCTAAGGATGGCATGTAAGGAGTTCACAGGGCACAGAGCACAGCCACCTTTATATAAATGGGCGGGAGGCGCTGTCTGGAGAGAAGGCTAAGCCTAAGTACCTGAGTTCACATCCCCACACACGTAAAAATGATGGAGCAGGCACTTGTGTAGCCCCAGCTGTCGGGACCTGCTGGCCACCAGTCTCCCAGTTCAGGGAGAGACCCTGTCTCAAGGTAGTAAGAGGGACAGCGACTGTGCAGGATGTCCTCTTCTGCACATACACATGCCACATACACAGGAAAAGGAAGGGAAGGAGAAAAGGAAATAGGCAGAAAAAAATGAGCAAGCAATTTGCCAAGGAGAACACATTGGACATCAGTAAACATGTGAGATGATGGACCCCACCACAGAGGCCAATGTAACCAGTACCACGACACTTGTGGTACTAAGCCCAACAAAAATGGAAATCTGAAGGCCAGCCATGGTGGTGCTCAACTTTAACCCCAGCACTCAGGAGACAGAAGCAGGTGAAATAATCCGGAGTTCCAGGTCAGTCTGGTCTGTATAGTGAGTTCTAGGCTGCCAGAGCCATATTATAACACCCTGCCTTTAAAAAATAAGTTTGATGTTAAGAAAATGTCCTTACCTTGAACGCACTCTCTGATTCCATGGATAAGAGGTCCCCATCAAATGGAATGAGATCTAAGCTGTATTCCTCTAGATGGATAATGGATCCCAAAACACCCAGGTCCTTCAACCGTTGCTCACACAGCAAGCTGCGGCGTGGCACAAACAAGATATGAAAGTCCCTGGTAGGGCCACGTCTGTCTTCACTGCAAACAAAGAAAGTAACATTATTAGCTTATGAGCTCCTTAGGGTCAGAGGTTTTCCTACTTCATCCCCACTACCTGGCAGGCACTACACAAACATTGCTTAAGTCAACACATACCAAATAAACTCTCAAGGGGCTAGGGATGTGGAGCAGAGGGTAAGAACACTTTCTGCTCTTCCAGAGGACACCAGTTTGGTTCTCAGCACCCACATGGCAATTCACAACTAGCTACAATTTCAGTTTAAAGGTATCCAGCGCCCTCTTCTGGCCTCCATAGGCACCAGGTATATACACAGTGCACATATATATGTGTGCAGGTGAATACTCATATACATAAAATAAAAACGTCTTAAAAAAAAAAAATGCCAGTCTCTCATACCCAAATTGTTAATCAAACTTTGATTCTAGAACGCACATCACGTGACTCATAAGTGCCTCCAACTCCAGGGGATCTAACACCATTTTCTGGCCTCTACACACACACAGAGAGAGACAGAGACAGAAAAGGACACAGAGACAGAGAGACAAACAGAGAGAACTAAAAACCCCAGATCTCACAACAGGACCTCTATGTTTTGTTGAAGACAAACCAGTTTAACACAACAATCCTCTATTAAAATGAGACTAACTCCAACTCCCACTTTCTATTCTTGTTTGTGGGGTTTAAAATTAGCCCATATGTGGCCACAATTGTATAGGGTTTGTATCAATCAGCTGTCCCAGAGTGCAGCCTGCGCTGAGAACGTCCTCTATAGATTGGATTCAACATTAAACTTTAATCAGTGCTTACTTACTTTGCTTATGAAATTCAAGCACACTACATCTGGCATTAAAAAAAAAAAAAAAAAAAAAAGGCCATTAGAGGTTTTTGTTGCTGTGTTTTTTTAAGGCAGGGTTCTCTCTGCTGATACAGGTTTGAACTTTTAGCTATCCCGAGAGAGGAAACTTATTTCCTTCAGGCTATTCAGAGCCCTCTCACAAGCATCCCTCCTCTCCCTATTAACATTTTTCTATGTCTGGACCTACTCTTCCAAAAGATGGCCTTCCAACACTCTGGCAAGAGGGTACTACACGGCAAGATACTCAGAACATTAAAGCCACTAGAAAAACAACTTCTGGGCAGAAGAAATTCAGCAGGGGAAATCACCTACTGCCAAAGCTGATGGCCTGAGTCCCAATCCCTGGAACTTACATGGAGGAAGAGAGCCTTTCCCCACCAGTTCTGTTCTGACTGCCACACAGGCACCATGGTGAATACCCACACTCCAAAATAAATATACAAATACATAAAAATAAAAATAAAAAGCAAAAACAACTCCTTTTGAAACACAAATCTCTGCGGTACCTGAGCACATTCTCAGCGATTATATCCATCAACTCTAGCCTGGGTCTGACCAAAAAAATGATATTCTTGACATCAGCTGCGGGCAAACGACTTCCTTTAAGTGTGAACATTTTTTCCACTTCATGTTCCTAGGGAAGCATACACAAAAGGTCAGTAAAAACCCTGACCTCTATCATTTGTAAATAATTCAATCACATAAAAGACCAAGCTTCAAGATAAAGTCATTGTTTCTGCACGGCTATCAAACTACTAACACAGCAAGCCTCATCTAAGGTACCAGGTCACAGTCACACTAGACAGTACTGTGTTCAAAATGTTTGTTTTTGTTTCTTCTCTGTGATGTCAGACATCAGTTCCAGGGCCTTGTGTGTGCTACGAAAGTATACTACAAAGTGGCACCCTCTACAAAGAGTGTTAATCATGTATTAATATTGGTGCTTGTACAAATCAAATAGCTTTGTAAGTGGTTATTCAGGAAGATATGTAAAAATCCCATTACCTAAACTTGTCAGGAGTCGGTTCATTAGCCAAGAGTGGACTAAAGAATTCCCTCCTTGTCATTCTTTAGATTAGGACAGCATTCTTTAGATTAAGACAGTCCTTGGAAAAGCCACAAGGGAACACACTGACCTTGGCTCATAACCGCCTAACACTAAGCCAAGTTTTGCCCCTCGCTAACCCTCCCTTCTCCTTGCACCTGCAGCCCTGCAAAAGCAGCTCGGAAATAATAAAGACTGGCCACTCGAACAGCAATTTCTGGCCTGTGGTCCTTCTTCACATCTCCTGTCCTTAATCATTCCTTCCCTACAGGTGACTGGGACCCCGTTGAAGTCCCTCGGGTCGGGACAAAAACTGAGTTTAATTAATTACTAATTCTTGAACAAAATCCATATGGTACATTACCTTAAGTAGCGAATACTGTGCAATCAATCCAAAGGGTCCTGTTAAGTATTCATCCCACACAATTGCCTGTAAGAGAGGAGATACTCCCTTATTCCAGATATCCTTCGGAATTCCAACAATAGCAACAGAAAATGGCAGTTATACACAATAGGAATATATATATATTAAAATTTATTTATTTATTATAGGTATAAGTGCTCTGTCTGCATGCACTCCAGAGAGAGCTTTAGATCCTATTGTAGATGGTTGTAAGCCACCATGTGGTTGCTGGGAATTGAACTCAGGTCCTTTAGAAGAGCAGCCTGTGCTCTTAATAGATAAGCCATCTCTCCAGCCCCAGGAATATATTTTTTTTAAGGTTTATTTTCCCCTGTGCCCCACTCCCATTTTATTTTATTTTAATTATATGCAGTTGTGTGCATCTGTCCTTGGGTATGTACATGTGAATGTAGTTCCTTCAGAGTCCAGAAGGGTCAGACCCCCTGGATCTGGAGTTACAGGTGGATATCAGTAGCCCATTGTAGATGCTCAGAACTGAACTGCCTCCCCTGGAAGAGTAACATTCTCTCTTCACTGCTTAGCCACCTCTTCAGCTCCAAGGAATATTCTCCTAAAATTTGGAGTTAAAATTTTTACAGGCTCTGATCACATTCATAGCATAAGGGTCTAAATAAAATTTTCTTGAGGGGCAGATGTGATACTGGGGTCAGTAATCCCCACTTCCTCCAGGAATGGCACTTAGTAAAATTATAATACAATCCTACAGACATAATACTGTATGGGCACCATAAAATCTATTATATCTGTCTGATTTCAGTATCGTTTTCCATCTAACCTGGGACCCTGTGATTTAATCTGCCTTGCTGACTGAATGACAAAAACAACCATCTTACTTGGGACCCCATTTTTTTTTCTTCCAAAACTGGTAAAAACTGGTTCTTTAAGGGTCTCCGTTTTATTACTCTATTCAGATTACTGACAGAATAATGCTTAAAAGAAAATGTTTACAGCTAGGCAGTGACGTTTGTACTGTCAGCACTTAGTAGGCTGAGGCAAGGGAATGAGGAATTGGAGGTTAACCTGGGTTACACAACCAGGAACAGTCTATACTGGTAGGGACTGACTCAAAAATAAAAATGGAGAGCCGTGCACTCGCCTTAAATTCCAGCACTCACAGGCAGACCAGGGGGATCTGGTGGAGCTCAGGCCAGCCAGAGCTACAGAATGAGAAAAAAAGGGGAGCGGGTTGGAAATTCTATGAACCCCCGATCTGTCCCGCCTCCCTTGTAAACTGGGAGGTAAAATAACCCGTGTTAAAGACGAAGTTAAGGCTTCGAGTCACTCCATCCTCCCTCTCAATTGTGTGCAGAGAGCTGTGGACTGCAGGGAGACCTGGGGCTTGGCTGTCACAGCGCAGGGCCTGCTCGCCCCCGCGGCCTCGCACAGCCGCGCCAGGCTCGGCAGGGTGACGCGGAGCCTCGTCCCTCACCTTGCTCCCAGCGCACTTGTCCAGAAACTCGCGCAGCTCGCGACGCACCGCCTCGCGCAGCAGGTTCAGGTTCACTCGCCCGTACGACAGGTGCGCGGCCATCTTGCCTGGCCACCGGCGGTTCCCAGGCGGCGCCGCGGTCACGTGACGGCGCGTCCACGTGACCGGGCGTGCTGGCGTAGGTTTACCGGGGAAGCAGGATTTCTTTGCTAGGCTCCCGGAGGTCCTAGAGTGCGCTCCCACCGTGCCTTTGTGAAGGTGGGCACTGAAAAGTGCGAGCGAGCTTTTTTTTTTTTTTTTTTTAAGTGCCTCTGGACAGGGTTTCTCTGTGTAACAGCCCTGACTGTCCTGGAACTTGCTCTGTAGACCAGGCTGGCCTCCAACTCCAGGCTAACCTCCAACTCACAGAAATCGGCCTGTTCTGAGATTAAGCCACTTTTAATACTAGACAGGGAGTGGTAATACACACTTTGTAGTTCACCCTCAATCACCATTTTATACCAGTATTTTGCTCACAAAGACATAAGTGTGGTGCATTTTAAACATGACAAATAACATCTAATTATTAAGACATTTTTCACCAGTGTGGTGGCGCAGGCCTTTAATCCCTGCACTTGGGAGTTTAGAGTTACTAAATGTCGAAGTCAGGAACTCTGTAAGAGCAGCAAGTGTACTTGATCGCTTTGACAGCTCTCGAGCCCCCACAATCGCCCAGTCACCTCAAGTTAATACTAAAGTTGAGAATTTCTGTTGCAGGGTATTATTTACTAAGATGGTGTTTTTGAAAAAACTGTGTGTGGGAAGTAGTCACATAGCAGATGTTCAAAGGTGAGCACTCAACTGGTCCAGTAGCTTTCCTTACAATTTTGAGAACTTATAAAGGTACGTGGATTACTAATCCGAAGACAGTAGCACATGCCTATAATCATTTGGGAGGCAGAGGAGGATAGTAAATTCTGGGCCCGTCTGATCTACATAGCAAGGCCCAGACCAACCTGAGCTACATAGTAAGATCTTAATCTCAAAGTCAAGGTCTGGGAATGCAGCTCAACAGTAGAGTGCTTGCCTAGGACTCCAAGGCCTGAGGATCAACCCCAAGCACTACAAAGTAAATGGAATTATATGTTTCTATCACCGGAATACTGAAGCTTGTTTCATGTCCCCATAAAAGGCAATAAAAAGGAACAAGAATGAAATATTAAGAATGTACTTTTCAAAAAAAAAAGTCAGGTATCATAGTGAGCACCTTTAATCCCAGCACTCAAGAGGTAGAGGCAGGTGGATCTCTGTGAGTTGGAGGCCAGCCAGGTCTATAGAACTAGTTCCAGGACAGTTAAGACTACACAGAGAAACCCTGTATGTCTTCCAAAAAAATTTTTTTTAATTACGTGTAGGTATGTGTGTGTATTTGGATATTTGGATATGTGCACATGAGTACAGGTACCCACAGAGGCATCACATCCCCTGGAACTGGGTTTTCAGGCAATTGTAAGTTGCCACATGGGTGCTGGGAAACCAACACCAGTCTGTGGTGGGATTCAGCTGTCAGCTTATAAGGTCCGAAGACGCCTTGCCTATCCAGGGTCCCGGGCTCCGGAAGGGGGAGTGATCAACCCTATTCATAGGGGGCTGCTGGCATCTTGGGGCCCTTTCTCTCTCTCTTTTTTTAAAACCAGGAATCGAACCCAGGCCACAATGGCGAGAAAGCAGAACCTTAACCACTAGACCAAGCCAGCCATCCCAAGATCCCAGCAGCCCCTTATGAATAGGGTTGGCCACTCCCCCTTCCGGATCCCCAGACCCTGGATAGCCAACTTCGGACCTTATCAGCTGACACCTGAATCCCTCCACACCAGGTCCTCTGTTAAGAGCAGCAAATATTCTTAACCACTGAGCCATCCTCTAGCCCAGGAATTGTGCTCTGAATAATCAGTCAGCAATCTGAGAAGACCTGTTGGTGGCAGGGGGCGGAGGAAGGGCAGAGGGATGTCCATTGTTTGAGAATTCAGTGTTATCTTTTGGTTAGGTGGTCAATCATGTTACCCTTAACATCTGGAGGCCTGATCTGAGTCAGCCAATATTGATTTTCTGTTCCTTCAAGGCCATCTGGAGAGTTATGTCAAAGCAAGCAAGCTGTTAATAGTGTGTGCAAAGCTAGCAAAAACTTGTATGTGTTTCTGCTATGGAGTGATGTGGTGGGCAAATAAAATTTATTGCCATAGAGTATAGAGTATCTGTTCTCATACCCCACCCTGTCAGTCCCACTCAAAAAAAAAAATGCTGTGATAAAGCAATGGATTGCCCAAGACATTTAATTTTTGAATGGTTCACAAAATAAGATAAGATCAATTATATCTTTACCAGCTTCTAACTGGGCCTCATTTAGTCCAGGCTGGTGTTGAACTCACTAAGTAGCTGAGAATGACCTTAAACTCTTGATCCACCTCCCAAGTATCAGGGTGAAAAATGTACACCACACATGGCATCTTTAAAAAGAAAAAAAAATGTCTCTTATGTTCTGGTATGAACAGAATTGGTTGGTGATGTTTCAAGAAGTCACTTGGAAGTCCAGGATTCTTTGAAGAGTTGTGTGATCTTCTAGGACACTCTCCCTGTTAGGTTGGAACAATTTTCAATCTTTATACACCTCAGCCCCACCTTGAGAGAGGATCTCATCATATAGGCTGGTCTTGAACTGGTATCAATTTACTGTCTCCATCTGTTTCTCCCCAATTCCCCAAATCCACTATATCACTTGAATGTGTAGCATCCTATCTTCAGTGGTATTTATGTGTGTGCACAGGCAGGTGCAGGCACATGCTCAGGACAGAGACAAACTCAGTTGTTATTAAGGTGCCATCTACCTTTATAAAATTCTTTCACTAAGTGAAATTCCTTCACCTAGGGGCCTGTCTCCTCTGTGACTCTGGGATCAAATTCATGTCCCGACTGAGCTCTCTCCCCAGGTTCTTTTCTTTGCTGACAGACTGTTTTTCATGTATCCCTGCCCAGCCTGAACTTGCTATATGGCCAAGGAAGACCTTGAACTTTTGATCATCCCCTCCCCCCCTTGTCTCAGTGATTGGCAGCATCATTTCCACCTGATGCCCAAATCTGTGAACTCAGAAAGCTGCTGTTGGCATTTGTGTGTATGTGTTAGTGCTAAGGACTAAACCCAGGTCTTTGGGTATGTTGTACAAGCACTGTAACACTGAACTATACATCCAGTTCCTGCTGACATTTTTGGTTTTGTATGTTTCTTGAGACAGGGTTTCTCTGTGTAGCCTAGGCTGTCCTGGAGCTCACTCTCTACAGAGATCCACCTGCCTCTGCCTCCCAAGAGCTGGGATTAATGGCGTGTGCCACCACCATCCAGTATACAGGGCTTTCTTACTTGAAGAAAAAAACATGACAAATAATCCCAAGAACATGTGCTAACTACCACTGGCAGAAAAACAAAACAAAGAACCCATTTATTAAAGTTGATACATAACTCAGATTTTAATACTGCTTTACATATTTATTTGTGAAGTTAATTCCTATGGTTTTATTAACCAGAAATGTCAACTGGTAACAGATTTGTTTAATGTTCATTTGTCAAGCACAATGGATAATCTCGAGGGGGAATATGGCAAAGGTTTATATACAATGATGGAAGTTCTTATCATGCAGTCTGCATGAAGGTGCATTTAATTTCTTTTTACATAGTCTCAAAAACATTCAAGTGAAGACAGACTCAGACTGACTTATAAACTCTTGTATGTTGAGGTCCTTCGTT
The DNA here is from genome assembly GCA_033318265.1 of Phyllotis vaccarum. Lineage (NCBI taxonomy): Eukaryota > Metazoa > Chordata > Mammalia > Rodentia > Cricetidae > Phyllotis > Phyllotis vaccarum. The sequence continues at coordinate 48,667,738 of JARWLC010000017.1, read as the reverse complement.
TTATCTTTTTGTGATAAGAAAATTCAAAATTATTAATGTTGAATTTCTCATCATACATTCATTAAAAATACAGTAAAAAACCACAAAGGTATAAAGGAGGGCTGTAGATCAGTTAGGTTAGCTGTGGTAGAGTGGCTTAGTTCACTACTGGGATCCAGAACCAAACAGCTGGAGGCAGCTCATCTAGACACTAAGAAACAAGGAGAGAATGAAGACAACAAACCTGATGCCACAGATGCTGTTTCTGGCCTATTCAGTCACATCCTGATGAGCCTTTTAGGTGTTTTCTTTGTCATAATGGTAAAAAAATTGGAAAAGAAGACACATTGTATATACTTTTTTCCCAAAATATAATTTTTAAATATATATATATATACATATAATATATAGAGGTTGAAATTATGTAAAAACCAATAAAGAAAACACCACTGCTGGGTCCGTGGGTGCAGCATATAGATTATAAAATGTCCCCACAGCAGTTTGGGGCTTTCCCCTCCCTTTTTCCTGTTTCATGATTTATAACCACACCTATGTATTATCAAGCCTGGAAAAGGCACTACTGAGAGCAGGTAGTGCAGAGAGCGTGGATATGTAGGAATAAAATTATTTAAATGATTACATAAAAATGCAAAGTGGCACATTTTTTGCAACTCATTCCAGTGTCAAAGCATAACAAGTACAACAAAACCTAAATATACAGATGTCCCAGGAAATATGTTAGTGCAAATAAGAAGTAACGGCATAATTTAAAGTTTCTTAAATAAGATATTGTCACGGTCCAGATTGTCCCACGATGTTTCTTTAGGAACAAAAAGTAATGGCACCTGGTGCAATGTCTTAAATCTTAAAAATCCAGAAAATGAAGATGGAAGTGAAAGCCCACCTATCAAATATTTATTATTTTAACTTATGTGGGGAAATGTGTTGAAGATCAAAATATTTTCTTAGATTTGTCGACAGGGGTCAAAAAATACGGAGTTCTTCTGCAGTTGCACACACATGCTGGTGGAAAGCCGAGTAGACCAGGGTCCGAGGAAGCCCCGCCCTGCCCTTGAGACCCCCTCAGAAGGTCTCATCATCATTGCAGTTGGTTGCCCAATGCCCAAACATCTCACAGATCTCACAGTATGGTCGCTCCTCGCTCCGGTTACCGTGGTGTGTAGAATGTGGAGGGTCTTCTGACATCTGTGTCTGGGTGGGGCAGTCCTCTGTATCATGGAGATCAAAGCAGTCACAAATGTCACAGAAGAGTCGGGGTTTCTTCTTGGCTTGTTTCTCCTGGTCATCGCTACAATGTCAACATAGAAAATAAGGAAGTTGGTCAGAAAAAGTTCAGAAGGTCCCAGTACTCAGAGAATTTAAAGCTGCATAAGGACTAATGACAGCCACATCTAGGGTTTCTAGGAATGGCAGGACTAAGCTTTGAAAATGTGCAGTTTAGGCTGCAGAGATGGCTCAACTGTTAAGAACAGACTTCCCAGGACCAACATGGTGCCTCTCAGTTGTCTATTAATTACAATTCCAGGGCATTTGATGTCCTCTTCTGGCCTCCAAGGGCATCAGGCACATATGTGGCGCATATATACATGCACTTCTCTCTCTCTCTGCCACGCGCGCGCGCGCGCACACACACACACACACACACACACACACACACACACACACACACACACACAATCTAATAAAACGAGCAAGTCGGACTGCTGTGCTCTGTCACTCTTGCCGGATGTATGGTGGTTTGTCCTGGCAAAGTGCACAGCAACCAATTATCTGACAAGTGCTGAAGAGTCTGACAATTGATATTCAAATCTCTTCTGATAGACTGAGCTGTCATACCTATCATAACTGTTCAGATCATCCCCGTTGCCATTCAGTGCAGCTTCAGACATCATCTCCACCTTCATCTTGAGATCTTGATTCTTTCTTTGAAGGTCCACAATTACCGAATTGAGGAAATCAATCTGATTTTTTAAAAGAAAAAAAATTAGTGAGATATATAAATGCCCATGCCACATAGAGCTAGAGTCTAGAAATTAGGAAGTATGTGCTCTCAAAACATGTGCAAACATATGTCACAGCATGACCAACTGTGCCTGCTACAGAGGCTGTGCTTTCCAGTGTCACCATGAAACAGGCTGAGAGTGCAGGGTAAACTACAGCTAACTGGAATGAGACCACAGCTAGTTCAAGTGGGCAAGGAAGGAAGTGTCTTCTCTTTTCCATCTCTCAGGGTTTGCTACTAAGGAGCTATTTGTGTGTGTGTGTGTGTGTGTGGTGTATATAAATTCATGTCATTGAATCTGAAGCTGTGAACGGATAAACTTCACTTGTCATTCAGAAAAATGACATTACACTTAAATCACTAATTTCTGGATTGATGAAATGCTATGTGGGGATATGTTTCAAATTTAATAAAAACTAGTTTGAGATATCAGAGGGATCTACCCACAGTCAGTCTAGGAGGATCAGAGAGTGGTAACTCACACTTTTAATCCCAGAACAAGGAAAATCTGGGAGTGGTGACCTATGCCCTTAATCCCAGCAAATCTGAGTTTGAGGTCATCTTAGTTTACAGAAAGAGTTCCAAGCTCCCAGGCAGGCAGTGGTAGTGCCACACCTTTAATCTTAACCTGGATGTGAAACAACTGAGTGAAGAGGGTATTAAAGGCAGACACAGAAAGACAGAGCTGGCAATAGAAGCCACGAGGAGCTAGGCTGAGGCTGAGGAAGCTGGAAGACAGCTGGGTGAGATTTGACTGTGGTATTTCCTCTCTTTGATATCTCAGCCTTTCCCTGAGATTTGGCTCTGAGTTTCCTTTATTCATGCAACAATGTTACTAATATTTTTCAACAAAACAAAATACCTATACTGTTCACAGTCAAAATTTCTCATTTCTAATACAAAGGCATGGTTTATTTTTCCTTTGTGTGTGTGTGTCTGTGTGTTAATCCAGGGCTGAAAATACAGTTCAGTGGCAAAGCTCTGCCTGGTATGTGTGAGGTCCTGGTCCATTTCCTAGATTCATAAATAAATTAATGAGTAAATAAGCATTAGAATTGTCTAAATTCTAGAACTGACTCAGGACTTTTCTGATATGTAGATTTGGTAAAGTGATCTGGAACTTTTATTCGGGTCACTTGACAGCAACAGGACAGCAGTTTCCTTTCTGCTGAGGAGAGAGGTGACGTGTTTGACATACAAGAAGGGCTGTTCCAAGGACAACAAAGCGAACATGAGGTGACATACACTGAGCACCGAGGTACTCTAAAAAACAAAGTAACAGATTTCATCTAAGTTGAACTCTCCCTCACACACTACTTGTTCTTCCTTATTGTCTTCTGTAGATACTCTTGCTGCTATCTCAGGCTAGCCTTAAACTCACCATGTAAACTGGGAATGATGCACACCTTTAACCTCAGCACTCAAAAGGCAGAGGCCGGCCTGGCCTGTACAAGTTAGTCCCTATTGAAACAGACAGACAAAGACCCCAAACCCAATTCACTTTAATTGGTTTTGTTTCTTTCTAAGATAGGATCCCACATCGCAACCAGCCTCAAGCTAACAGAGATCTTGTGTCTGCTCTTGAGTGCTGGGACTACATGGACGTGCTCCCACACCCGACTTCCTTTATGCTAGACTGATTTGAGTATGTGAGTGTTGTGAGGTCAGAAGGGGTCACTGGATTCCCTGGACCTGGAGTTAAGGATGGTTGTGAGCACCATGTGAGAGCTCTGAACTGAACCTGGTCCTCTGTAAGAGGAGCTGCTGCTCTTAACCACTGAGCCATCTCTCGGCCTCCATACTTGTCTTTCAAGTTGCATTGAATCTTCTAAGTCATTCTATTCAGAGCTCCATTTCAAGGACACAAAAACCATACACACAATCACACATACATGTGTACATAAATAAGGAAGCGTAAAACAAACCATTTGCTGATGGGAAGGAAAGTGGTGGCGGCAGCGGCAGAAACAAATGGAAGCGGAAAGGAAAGGGGGAGGGAGAAAAAAATGTTAATTTTGTATTATGCTTGTGAGTTCCACTAAGAGATAACGATAATTCTGAGTCAGTTTGAGTCTGATAGCTGTTTAAGGGAATTTCTTGCAGCACTGTTTATTATAAAATATTATATACAGCCAGCCTTAGAAAGATCAGTGTCCTACCACCAAGGAAACTGACTAAAGTATGGCACACTAGGACAATGGAATAGTATACAGCTGAAGAAAAGACAAGCACAGAGTGGTTTATGTGGTGTGCTACTACTGCTAAAAACAAACTGTCGAGGGGCCTGCTATGCTGGAGCTGCACACCTGTGATCCAGCAACTGGGAACTGGAGAAGCCCCAAAAGTTCAAGGCCAGTTAGGCCTACACAAAAACTTTATGGGAAAAGGGGGTGGGATGAAAGTGTGGCACACCTTTAATCCCAACATTCTGGAGGCAGGTGGATCATGAGTTTTGAGGCCAGCCTGGTCTACACGGAGAAGCCAAGTCTCAAAAGAAAGGAGGAGAGAAAGAAAAAAAGCAAGCAAGGAGGGAAGGAACTAAAGTAGAGTGAGGGTGTGTGTCATACAGGCTGGCCTCAAACTTCATGGTTCTAATGATCCTCTCATCTCAGCCTTCCAAGTGCTGGAGCTATAGATGTGTGCCGTTACATACTACATTAAAACCTGTGCAAAGGTAAGATGTGGGTAACAGTGTCAGGGTTGTGGGGAACTTAACAGCAGGGACCCAAAGACATCTCACTGAAACCATTTAAAACTTTCAGCATTTACCTTATAGGAATGTATTACACTCTTAAGATATCAAATGTATCTGAGGAACAGGCAGACAATAAAAGCACTAATGGAGGAGCGTTACCTGACTCTCCTGGGCTCTCTCATCTTCTTCTGCTTGGGCGTCAGTATTTCCTTATATTAAAAAACAACAAGATCAGAGGGTTCACTGGAAAACTTTCCAAGTCAGTTCCTTGCTGCTTGAGGGATGGGCTGCCCTGGGATGCTCATTTTCAAGTGTCTCAGAGAATGGGGAAAAGTCCTTGCTTGCTCTCCGGCCCCTACTGGGTCTCACAGATTCTAGCCCTGCTCCTTCAATGATTCTTTCTCAAGATGGCCACCTATGGAACTGATGCCTGGTTTTTAAGAATGCAGTGATTTCTGTTCTCCACTGCTGCCTTGCACTCTGAGACCTCATAGCTGCTTGTATGACAGAAGCTGTCATGTTCACATACTGCCTTCTGTGTGTTATAGCAGTAAGACTGCATGAGAAGACCCAACACCAAGCATACTTGTGACCATCCCCTGCTTGACACAACAGTGGGGGAAGGATGGCTGGGGGCAGGAGCTGCACAGCACATTGAAAGGGCACCTCTACTAGAAGAGCCCCCTGGAGGAGGCACAGTATGGGAATGGGAGGAGAGTGGAGTGAGGAGGCGGCCCACAGGTGTCCTGGCATGCCACATGGGCATCCTTGTACCTGAGGAGCTGCTGAGCTGTCTCTTATTCTCTTTAAGTTGAAGCTCCAAGTTCTTGACCTTGAGCTCAAGCTTCACTTTATCAGACTCCAGCGTCTGCACAACTGAATGCAGGGACTTGGCTGAGGCATTCTCTCCCCGGAGCACCGTGACCTGCAGCACAGATGTTGGGCTCAGGCTGGGACGTGGAGGGGTAGAAGATGATGACAGGACCATTCCCCACAGCACAGTACCTCATTCCTCAGCTTTTCCAGCTCTGCATCCTTCTCTGTGAGTAAGGCACTGGTGAGTCTGATGGATTTCTGCAAAGAAGCTTTCTCTTCATCAGCATCTTTTATGTACTCGGATTCTCTAAAAGATCAGAGAGTTAAAAGTTCCAGAAATCAACGGAGGGTGTGGTCAGCAAGAAACTGTTTCTGAATAGACTTGAGAGTAACTTTAATTAATATTGTAAAAAAGGTGTAACAGGGAAGTTGCATAGGGATCAAGGCTGTTATGCCTGTAAATTTTACTTACTGCGAGGGAGAAAAGGTTTAGCTATGCATAGGCATGCAGAACTTGCTGCATGTCATTGTGTCCATTTGAACTCAAAAAGACAAGTTAATACTGTTGGAAGATGTAGATTTTTAAAAGAAAATTGTTGCACCCTCCCAAAAAATTACAGCAAAATAGAACCCCACGTTGAATATTGTTACTTCCGGAATAAATAATTACCAAGCAATGACAATTAAAATACATACATGCAAAGCAATTATACAGATGTCATGCAGAGCAGTTTGATGCTGGAAATATCGGTTGGTTCTCACTAATTTCAGTAACTTTTCAGTAAGTTCTCAGGTTGGGTGCTTAAGATTGTGTGAGCCAAAACAGTAGCAAAGATTGTTATTCAAACTGAAAGATAACTGTTTTCCAGCCAATCTGAAGAAGGCCCTGGGCTGCTTCTAAAATTGAACTGCAGAAAGAAAGGGGCAAGCCAGAAGTGAGGCTTTTCCCAGAGCCTAGCTCCTGTTCTCTGCTGGCTCACTAGAGGGCAGCATAGGCCTCTGGAGAAACTGTCCACTGTGACGTCCAGGTGGAGAGAGGCAAGGATGAAGGGGACCCATGGAAGCTAGGCAAGACACAAGGGAGTAAGCCCCAAAAGAGGGCAGGTGGAGTGTGCACATGTATGAGTGTGCACAGGCATCTTTAAAGTTGTGCTGCAAAACACAAGCATGCTGGAGTCATGAAGGGGATGACTTAGTAAGGGCTGTCACAGATCTGAAGAGACTTTGGAAACTGGGCCACACACGTGCAGTGCTACTTCCTAGCTTAGATGCTGGATGAGAAAAATAACTGTGATGGACAGCTGCAGAGAGCTGAGGAGTCATGACTCTGTGGTTTGGGCACTGGCACGCTGAGGCAATGTGTCATAGTGGGGCAGCTAATTGGGGAAACAAATTGGTTGTACCACCTAAAAACCTAAAACCAGCTTTTAAAATAAAATGGTCTTAAATTTTAATAAACAGATCTTGTGTCACCAAATTACTTTAGGGAAAATAAAACAAGAAAAAAGTGTCTCAGGCTAGCTCAGTCCACACCATCTCAGACACTGCGTCAGTGGAGGCGGTCTCCAGCAAGAGTCTGTAACTAGGAATCAAGTCACCGCTAGTTCTATGAGAAGCGGGTGGGTAAATGTAGAGCAAGTGGCATTTAGTCTATTTTCAAATCAACTGAGGAATAGGAAACGGAGGTCCAAGTTAGAGATGGCAGAGGAATGACTGGTTAGTGAGACCCAAGATATCCGGCACATGAATCACAAACTTCTCATGGCTCATAGTAAACTGAAATTCTACACAAAGGTGGAAGTAAATGTGTTGTATTTATCTCGTTGTGTGGCTTACACCTTTACACTCCAGAATGATAAGTAGGAAGAGAAGAATCTGAGACCTTACAGAAGTGTTCGAAAGAAGGCACATTGGTGTGTCACGGCAGTCCTGTGTGAGTGCTGGGACATGGGGCCATCTTAGCGTCAAAACAGGGCTTCTAGTGGCAGGGATGAACAGACATTTCACAATGTGGAAAGTAAGACTCTGGGGCTAACTAAAGATGCTGTAAATTTGGGCTCCTTGGATTTCTCTGAAACATATTTGATATTTTGTTCTACTGTAAAAATGAATTCTTGAACTTCCTTTATTTTAAGTAGCACTCAGATTTGGGAATAAATAAGTTTTAACTAAAAATTAGCAGGACTAGAGTTTGGTGAAGGCAGATGTGAATTCTCCTACATCCAAAGACCTAGTTGGCTCAGACCCCATGGACACTTAGCATTGTGGAGGGACAGTCACGAGTAACGAGCCAAAAGGTCACCAACCCAACTTTGTGCTTACCCTGTTTATATACAGCCCCACGCCATGCACTTTGCTAAGATGGAGAGAGGATGTTTCTATACAAACCAACCAAAGGGCAAGTGCTGAGGAGACATGAGTCAGTGGTGAAGCCACTGCCACCAAGCCTGATCAATTTGACCCTGAGAACGAATATGGTGTAAGAATCCCCCTCCCCCTTAACAGGCAGCAAAGAAGAAAAGGGAAAGAAAAAAAGAGAAAGAGGAAGAGAGAAAGCAGGGGTCTACAGATGACAGGGCACACAGGCTTGGCAGCTCATCATTGTGACAGATCTTCAGTGCCAGCTTCTTAGGTGGTCTCTATGCCCTAATTCTTCTGAATTAAACCATCTATGCCAACATTACTGATGTATGAGAAGCAAACAGCTTAAGCCATGATGGTAGAAGAGTTTCCTCATCCTAGCAATACCAAGAAGGAAAGAAGAGCTTCAGGGCCAGAAACTCTTGTTCCATCCCCCAAGGGAATGTGTCACTCAGATTCTTTTCTTACTACTTACGTAAGAAATAAAGTCCAGTAATGAAGCAAATACCTTAAAGTGTTACTGGGCAAGCTTTAAAATGCAAGATAATAAGAACCAAATATTAGAAACATGAAGAAAAATGCAAATACAGTAAGGAGAACTAAATTTGCACCCAAGTTCTTTGCTGTATATCAATATTAAAAAGAAGTATGTGTGTGTGTGTGTGTGTGTGTGTGTGTGTGTGTGTGTGTGTATGTATGTGTGTGTACATTGCTGAGCATATTTTACAAAACAAAAGCAAGACACAGAGGGACAAAGGCAGCCAAAAATATATACAACAATTTGATTTACTAAAAATATATGAGGTTTATTTATTATAGCGTGGATAGACTTTCTTTAGTCTTACCATGAAAGACACACAGATATAGCAAAGGAAGCAAGAGTAGGAAGGGAAAAGAGAGGATGAGGTGAGCATTGGTAAGTAGCGCAAGCTCGGAGACAGTCAGACAGTTACAACCCACAGGGAGCTGAACAAGCTGGGGCCGTGCAGGCCGCCTCAGAAGTGGAGGTGGTAATCTCACTCATCACAGGGCTTACATCCTGTACTACCAGCTGAATTTAGACCCCCCCCCCATAAACCCGTGTCTAAAATTCTGGATTTGATGCTCCTTCTTTGACATTAAAATGCCCAAAGCAAAAAAGGAAGCCAAGCTAGCTCTGCAGTGTGTATCAGCCTGAGCAGCTGTGGAAGAGCAGACGCCTCCAGTTACAGCAGTTAGACAACTCCGCCTTACCAGCCAAATCCCTGGGAACCCGTTTTTCCTCCTCGCCTGTTTTTGTTTTAAGACAGGGTCACTATATAACCCTGACTGGCCTAAAACTCACAGTGTAGACCAGTCTGGCCTCAAACTCAGAGATCTTCCTGCCTCTGCCTCCCTAGTGATGGGATTAAATGTATGAAACATACACTGCTAGAACCTGTTCTTAAAGACATGTTGTGTTGTCCAACTGTACCCAAATTTTCAAATGATTAGTTTTAAATTCAGAGAAAAATGTTCACTACATATTGCATGCAATACAATGTTTACAGATATCAAAATCAAAAGGCAAATACAGGAGGATGCTACTGATCTCTTTAGGATAGTCTCATGTAGCCAGCTTGGCCTTCTACGTCTTAAGTGCTGGGATTGCAGGCATAATCTACCATGCTTGGTTTATAATTTAAAGTTATTCTATTTATTCATTAACTCATTTATTCATGTATTGTGTAAATGTGTGTATGCCATGGGTGTAGAGGTCAAAAAACAACTTTCTGGAATCAGTTCTTACCATGTGGGTCTGAAGGATGGAACTCGGATTATCAGGCTTGGTGGCTAGCCTCTTACCCACTGAGCCACCTCACCCACCTTTAGTCTACAGTTTAAATTTCCTCCTTGGGGCAGGGCAGCTTTGAGACTCTAAGATCCCACAGAAGGCTTTTCCTAGGGTAGTGGTGCTGTATAGAACCCAGGACCTTACACAAGCTGGGCTGGAGCTCACACTGATCCTCAGTGACTGCTTCACCTTGATGGTGGGGAGTCCTGCAAGTCCCTATCATGACCATGAGGAACAGTCATTTCCTGCTTTCACTTCCCATTTAACCACAGACTGGCTATTGACTCTTTGCACCAACAAAGGACTTGTGTATCTGGAAGGTATTTACGTCAAGATCATAGAAAATCTTTCTTCCTCCATGCAGAGTAGAGTTAACCATCACAAACATACATCCACAGAGGACTGCTCATCAGACTAACATTTGGGAGGCATTTCAGGGTCTAACTTGCTGCTATTTTTAAATACATTCATTCAATCTTACAAAATAGTAGCAATTATCCATTAGAGTTGATTAACAAGAGAAAAACAGCTTAAATACAGAAGCTAAAATCATAACTTTTTTGATTTCAGAAAATTATCTTTATTTCTGATAATCAAAATTAGCAGGAGTCCTTTTAGTGTTTGGTTTTGGTGGCAGAAGACTGAAACTGGGGCCTCACATGTGTGTGCAAGTTCCTATCATTGACTCTGTGTAGCCTTCCAGTGTTTTTACCTCCTGAGACAGTCCTCTTAAAAGTTGCTTAGGGATATCCTTGAACTTGTGACCCTCTTACCTCAGCCTCCCCAACAGATACTGGGCCTGGCTTAAATTAGCAACAATTTTTGAGAGACACTTTGCTAAATATATAATTTGTCAGTCACATGATAAATAAGGGCTCATGAAGCACACAATCTTGTAAAAATCAGTGATAAAAACAAGGCATACAGGGAAAACACAAAAACCTGAAGCTCCAGGTCTCAAGTTTGTACCCATTACTAATGGGCCTGAGTTCTTAGCTAACTTCTGGTCTGGGGGCTTCTGATTCATCTTTAAAAAATGCACACCCCAGCACATCATCCACTGGGGTGTTTTAAGATTCTATTAATTTGTGAATTAAAAAGTGTTACGTAAATGTAAAGTGTTACATCAGCCCATTGTCATTCATTTGTCCCCTTTTGAGAAAACTAACAGGAACAAGCTTCATTATTAGTGTGTCCAGTGAACAAGGCCATGGTGAGAACATATACATTCTAGAATGTGAAGACCCCAGAGAAACTCAACAAAGGGACCCGAGTACTTCTTGTGTGTGTGTGTGTGTGTGTGTGTGTGTGTGTATATATATATGTGGGAGGGTTTCCTGGATGTCCTGGAACTCACTCAGTAGGCCAGGCTGGCCTTGAACTCACAGAGATCTACCTGCTTAAAAGTGTGCGCCACCACCGCCTGGTTAATTTTAAATACTTCTCAATTAAATCCAGAGGTAAGGAAAAGATTCCCCTGGGCCAAGACCCAACAGCCTCTAAAATAGAGCAATCTACATTGTGCAATTCAAAATGTTTTTGTAGGCTAAATAAAACTTTGAATTCCCAAGTGTGAGACACATCTGTCAGACATCAGTGGGACAGCAAAACCTCTGCTCTGATAAGAAAAGCACTTCCCAAGAGCATGGGAAAATTTGGGGATAGGCTGAATTTCTTTTCTCTCTTTCATTTCTTCTTCTTTATTTTTTAAAAAAGCAAAGGGTCTTCAAACTTGAGATGTACCTGGGGATAACCCTGAACTACTGATTCCCTCATGCCAAAAGATTATATATGGTTTTTTTGTTTGCTTGTTTTTGGTTGGGTATGAACACAGGAGCTCATACATATGAAGCAAGATCTCTATTGCTAAGTTATATTATTAATTCCTACTTTGATTAAATTAATTAGTTGATTAAATTGTTTATTTGTGATAAGGTCTTATTCTATAGCCCTGGCTGTCCTGGAACTTACTCTGTAGACCAGGCTGGCCTCAAATTCAGAGATCTGTCTGCCTTTGTTTTCTAAATGCTAGCATTAAAGGCGTGCATCACCACTACCTTGCTTTTATTTTAGTTTTTTAAAGCAGGATTTTGCAATGTAGCACAGGTTGGATATAAATTTATGACCCTCCAGAATCAGCCTCTTGCATGCTGGAATAATAGGCATTATTTTACCCTGATCTGGCCTAAATATTTCATTTCTATGGACTTTATTTACCTCTACTCAAAAGAGTGTGGGAAGTTAAAAAATATTATGGAGGGATAATGAATAACAGAAACAAGGTAGTATTAGTTATTATTAAAAATCAAGTTTTCCCATAATTAAAATCAGTATTATATCTAAAATGATTACTGTATATACAATTATAATAATGTTCACTACTAAAACCATCATTATGAGGCAATCTGAATTTAGTAGAGCACTTCTGAATAAATGCAATTGAAAATGGCCTAAGAGCTTTAAATTTCTGAAACTTTCACAGATGGATCTTTATAATGTCAACTGTAAGCACTAAAATACCAAAATGCCATTTTCTGAATATAAGTTGACTGTTTTCTACAAGCTAGCATACACAGCATGTTCTGAAGCTTTTCTTGTTAAACACATACATCAGTAAACATACAGAGAACCTACCTCTTTTTCATTTCTAACAACTGATTATTGAGTACAGATCTTTCTTCTTCCAGCTGAAAAACAAAAACAGAAAGAATTCGGTTGATAGCAAGTCCACTGCTCCTTCACACAACCCATTCCAGGGCAGCAGATGCTACCAGCTTCTCTCAAGCAGTGACTTTGGCAAGAAATCACCACCAAGAGGATAGCTACTACTCTAAGAACTGCTGATGATCTGATGGCTCACCCCTTCCTGACAAGCCCTAGAATCAGAAATATTTAATAATAGCACTTTGAACAGAATAAAGCAATTTTTTTGAGACAGGGTCTCGTCATGTAACCCATGCTGAACTGGAACTTACTGCCTCTCAAATGTTGAGGTTGAAGTTGTACACCACCACACCTACTTCTTTTTTTTACAGAGTCTCATGTAGCCCAGGCTGGCCCACAATCTATTATGTGGCCAACAATGGCTTTGAAGTCTTTGCCCTGTCCAGCTTCCGCTTCCTGAAATATAGGGACATATATGCTGGAATATATGTGATGGTTACCACATTCAGCCCTCTACAGTAGATGTTAAGCTTTCAATAAATGTTTGTTCACTGAATGGCATCTCCAACATTAGTGTTCTGGCTGCTTTATTTAGATCACAGGGGTCAGTGTCAGGAACTTGCAGAAGACAGGAAAGAGGCCACCTGTTCTTAGCAGAACTCCTGTGACTCATCTACTGATTCACCAAATGCCTAGCAAAGACACTTGCCTGTCATCTACAAAACAAGGTTACATAAGATCTCCCTGCAGTTCTTTTATTCTGTTATAAAATCCTGTTGTTGTTATTATTATTCCATAATATCATAAACAAGGGCCAGGGAGATGTCTCAGCAGGTAAAGACACTTGCTGCTGTTATACAGGCATAAACCAAAATATTAAGTGTGCATGCTTATGTGTGTTGAATGTGAGAATACATTTATAACGAAATCTAAAAGGTTTACCATCCAAGTCTTCCCCTGCAGCCTCTCTGCTTTCTAGTTCCTACTACAGGATTGGAGGCTGGAAAGTGGCTAAGAAGCACTACCGCTAAGCCTGATGGCCTGAGTTCAATCCCCAGAAACCACAGGGTGGAAGAAGAGAACCAACTGCTCAAGTTGTCCTCTGACTTCTATACATCATTATGGCACATGGACACACACACACCCACTCTCTCTAAAAATAATAAAAATCATACTTTTATGCTGTATAATTCATAGAAATATGCTTTAAAGTTTTTAAGAGCAAAAGGAGCAAAAGCAAAGGGACACAACTTTGAAAATTAAAGAAGGGAGGGTAACGTCTGGAGTGAAAGACACGGAGCTGGGAAAGGCTCCCATCTTCCTTTCCTCTCCCCTTCCTTCCCCTCCCCCTCTCCCTTTGCTGCTTTTGAGGCAGGGTTTTATGTTCTAGCCCCAAACAATAATCCTGCCTCAGCTGTCCCTATGCTAGGAATAGAGGTATGTGCCATTGTGTCCATTTAATAATTTATATGCAATTTATAAAAATTTATATATTTCTACAATAGTCGAATGTATTTTAAAAATTTATATATTTCTACAATAGTCAAATGTATTTAAAAAATTTATATATTTCTACAATGGTGGCACATGCAGCAGCAGGAGGGTCACACAGGAGTTTGAGTCCAGCCTGATCTATCCAGTGAATTTCAGGCCAGCAAGGGAAACATAGCAAGACCCTATCTCAACACACCACAAAATAAACAAAAGACCTGAACTATTATAGAACATGCTTCTCATAAGAGTTTCAACACACACACATTGAAATACAATATTTTTTAAAGAATCAACAAAAATTTACAAAATTGTTTTTTGTTGCTGTTTGTGGTTGTTTTTCAAGACAGAGTTTCTCTGTGTAGCCCTGACTGTCCAGGGCTCTGTAGACCAGGCTGGCCTCAAATTCAGAGACCTGCCTGTGGCTGCCTCTTAGGTGCTGAAATTAAAAGGTGAACACTACTATCATCCATCTGATAATCAAGTTCATATTTGGTCTAATATGCTTTTGACAAATCCTCATTATTCTTTGAACATTTTCTTGCTGTCTCATAAACAAAATATTTCAGGTTTGCCTACCTAAATTATCTACCTAAATGTTTCTACTACCCTACCCTAAAATCAGCCACTTATCCAAGAGCGATTGCTTCCTTTTAGTGAAGAGCATGTGGGTCAGGGGTGAAATTCAGTTTATTAGGCTTGGTAGAAAGCACTTTTACCCACTGAGCCATTTCACTGGCCTGTTCCTTTTGGAAAAAATAATTTTTATTTTATATATGTTCTAATATATGCATTAGGAAGTATATATACTTACACATGCATATATACATACATACATTATACACACAAACACAAAGTCATCTCTCCAGCCATACTGGCCTTTTCCTTTTTAAATTGCTAGTTTTTACTGGGGGGGGGGCTCCATTGTGAAGTGGATATGCATTTATAACTATTATATCATCATTAACAGTTGAGAGATTTCTTTCTCTGTATCTAGTAACAGTTTTTGCCTTAGAATATATTTTGTCTGAACCTGGTATATCCTCTTCAGTGTACCTTTCGTTACTATTTTCATGTTATATCAACTTCCATTTCTTTCAACTGCTTTGCGTTTCTGAAAGTAAACTTTGTTTCTTATAGGTATTATATAGTTAGATCACACTTTAAAAAATTAAATCAGATCTATTGTTTAACTGGAGTATTTTAGGTCCTGTATTATTTGATTACATTTATATGGCCTAACAGTAATATTAAAAACATGCGACTAAAATAAATTAAGGAATTTTTCAGAGATTAGGTGGTGACTGATTATTTAAAGGAACCATTTTAATAAAGGAAATCTATTTTTTTTTTTTTAAGATAAGGTCTTGCTATCAAGCACAGGCTTATCTTAAATTCATGATCCTTTTGTCTTGGCCTCTCAAGTGCTGAGATTGTAGACTTATGCCTCTGCATTTGCTGTAGTAATTGACATGTATTTACCAAAAGTCACCAAGATAGGCTGGGTGTCCTGGCACATGCCTTTAATCCAGCATACAGAAGGCAGAGGTAGGTGGGCCTATGTGATTTCTAAGCAATCCTGGTTTACATAGTGAGTACCAGGGCTACACAGTAAGACCAAAACAAAATACTCACCAAGCCATATATGTATAAATTTTATTTTATGTAAATCAGACCTCCATAGCAGGGCTGGGAGGTTGAATGCCTTTATTCTTAGCACCTAGGAGGCAGAGGCAGGTGAATCTCTATGAGTCCGAGTCCAGCCTGGTCTGCAGAGGGAGTTAGTTCAAGGACAGCCAGAGCCAAACAGAGAAACTGTCTTGAAAACAAAACAAAATAAAAATTAGACCTCAATAAAGATGACTCAAGAGAGAAGCAAGTTTAAGAAATCTGTACAATATTTTCCTAATATAATTTCTGTAGAAAATAATAAAACCTGTGCCTGCATCTACCCACTTGTAAATGCTGTTATACATATAAATAACTGTAAGGAAAGACACACCAAACAATTTACAATGTTTCATGAAACTCAATAGGATAAGGAACCATTTTTAAATCGCACTTTTCTAAATTGGTTCTATATTGGTTTCTATATTACAAATACCAAGACAGACAGACAGATGGGGGGGGGGGGTGAAACAGAGTCATGATATGTACCTCAGGCTGCTTCTGCCTTCAAACTAGTGTTCTTTTTTTTCTTTTTTGTCTTTTTTTGTTTCAGCCTCCTGAATGCTGAATCATAGGCATGTGCCACTATGCCTAGATACAGCATGTATTAAATGTTTGACTTTAAAAATAACATTTCAACTTATAAGAAATAATAGTGATTAATTTTTTCAGATTAAAAATGATTTACAAGCCAGGCATGTTAGTACATAGTACCAGTCATCCAGAAGGCTGAGGCAAGGGGATCATTGGAGTTCAGTTCAGGACTAGCCTGGGTAATACAGTAAACCAGTTCTGAAACAAAAACAAAAATGGAAAGGAAAAGAAAATTTTATAAATTTGCTTTAAAATACTACTCAGGGCATCAGGAATGGCGGCACACACCCTAACCCTAGCACTCACTGAGTGGGCAGAAGAATGATGAGTGGGAGCTTGAAACCCAGTCATCTCAAAAAAAAAGCCAAACCAAACCTAGCAATTTGGGATATCCAGGCATAGTAGTCTAGGTTTATAATCTCCAAACTCAGGAGACTAAGACAGGCAAACAGAGTTTGGGAAAAGTCTGGGCTGCATAGCAAGACCCTGTCTGGAAAACAAAAGCCACTTGGGAAAAACTCTAGAAGGTGCAGAGCATTGCTGAAAGGGGCAGCCAAGGACACATTACTAGGGGTATTTAATAGAGGAGCACTGCACCGGATGGTCCCTGCCCCTGCATATGCTGGACATTTTGCTGAAGAAGAAAATGGAAGGCATTATTAAGAGAAAAGGCCTACTGTGTGATCACAGTTCGGGAACACTAAGGCAGAAGAAGATCCAAGAGCCCACACCGGAACAAGAGGAGGAGCTAGAGATGGCTCAGCAGTTAAGAGCACTGGCTGCTCTTGTAGGGAGCTGGGTTCAGTTCCCAGTGCCCACGTGTGCTCACAACTGCCTCTAACTCCAGTTCCAAAGATCCACAGGCACTACACGCACATGCTGACTAATATACAATCAGCAAAATACTCATACATGTAAAGTAAAAATAAATCTTTAAAAAACAAAACCAACGAAGTGGGGAAGGCAAGACAAGTGAACAAAAAGCATACTAGGTGCTTTGTAGAGCTTTCACACGCTGGGTGAAATGAGGCTCAGTGAAGACACTTCAATATCACGGCCATGGCCCTTTCCATTTTGCTCCCTGCTGTAATTTAAAACACACATGCAGTAGGTGCTCAGTAACTGCACAGAGTGAATGAACATCAGAATGCTGTGCTCTCAGTGAGTATGATAGTAGCACACTTGGAAGCCCAGCTTCTCACAGGATCAGCTCCCCACTGAGCGTCTAAGCTGAATCTTTTCCACCAGTTTCTGCAGTGAGGTGGTTCATTTGGGTTATTTCGGTCTCTTTTCCAATCCAGTGTTCTGAAGTCCAAAATAGCAATTCTACCTTGACGGCACAAATCCTCTGTGTCTGAGGATTTCTTGTCTCACCTCCCACACACACACACAGACAGACTTCTGCTCTTAGAAGAACAGATGGGATGCAAAGGAAGGAAAGATCCAGTGGGTCTGTCTGTGACAAACTGCTTCCAGAAATGAAAGGATGGGGCCCTCTCAAGACAAAACTGATCACCAGCTTCTAGGAGCAGGGTCAGGAGATAGATAGTCCAAGCTGTTCATACGTGTTAAGTGGCATACACGTGCCCCTCACTCTAATAAATAAATAAAATGTAATTTTAAAACTGAGTAAAGAAAAGAAAAGAAAAAACCTAGACATTTCATTCTAATTTGGGGCAAATCTGGAGTCACCCCAACTCTAGCATGCCAGTGGAGTGAGCCAAGGCCACTCGTAGGCTGGCAGGGCAGCTTTCTTCTCCTTTTATAGATGCTGCTGGGGCTACATTCCTAAACACTGTGCACCACACATACCCTCAACCCTACTGCCCAGGGAAGCTGGCCTTACACAGTGATACACATTCAGTTACCAATTTAAGTTACATAAGCTCTCAAGAGCTTTTCCAGCGATGCATCTACATGTGTCTCAAGAGATGCATGAAGAGATAACATACCTTAAAAGCTGGTTGAGTTTATAGGAATACATACACACCCTGCCTTCTCAAACACATACATTTATAGCTATCAACAGCTGTTCAAAGAATGCTGTTGTATGCATAGGATGAGAGGACTGTAAGTGACTGAGGCCAATACATACAAAGCAGGTCTTACTGCACATATATCTTACTCTGGGGGCTGAAGATAGCTACTTTCCTCTCAGTCCCCTGGTATTTCCGCCATACTCTCTGACCAGCCGCAAATAACCTTCATTGCACAGGCAAAGTGGAAAAGAACCATCCCTTCAGCCCTAATGTCCAGGCAGCCATTCACAGCTGAAACATTCGTCAGGTCCTGGGAACAGCTCTCTAAAATTTTCCTCAAAAGCCAGAGAGGTGAGCAGGACACTGAAGAAGTCTAAAGGGAGATCTCAAGCAGGAATTTAAAACATGTCTGCTCAGGGAAGACAGTGAGTAGGTGAACATGTCCCATGACCTATCCTAATGTAGTGCCTGACAAGTGAAAGACTCCCCAAACAGGAGAGGTCGCTGGCCTCAGGCATACTGCATACAAAATTACTATTTCTCAAAGAACAACTTCTTTTTATTTTAATTAAGCACATTCTTTTTAAAGATATTTAGCAATACTGCATAGAAACAAAATCAAAAGGAGGAAAATATTCCTTCAGAGATAACTCAAAATACCATCAGCTGAATGGAACTGGGGCCAGACAGGCTGTTCTTATTTCAGTTGGTGTGCCAAAGTGCTTGGGCACCTGTGTGCTGAGCTCAGAGGGCTGCTGGGAGTTGGTCTCTGCTTCCCACTCACTGAGGCAGCCAAGGCTCTCCTGCTTCTGCTGCTGCACTGCACTGTGGACTCCAGGAAGCCTGGCCTGAGCTTCGAGGCTCTTGTCTCTGCCTCCCATCTTGCTTTACATGTTGCACACCTCCCGTTCAACTTTTTTTGTTTGCTTGTTTGTGTTATTCAGCCAGGCTTTCTCTCTGCAGCCTGAGCTGGCTGGGAATCTATTGTGCAGACCAGATTGTCCTGGAATTCATGGAGATGGACCTGCCTCTGCCTCCCAGTGCTTGGATCACAGACATATGTGATCATGCCCTGCCTCATGTAACTTTTTACACAAGTACTGGAGACCTAACTCAGGTTGTGAGGCTTGTGTGTAGGCTTTAGTTCCTTTACCAGATGAGCCATGTCTTTTGTTGTTTTAGGGTTCTTTTTTTCCTTTCCTTTTCTTTTTCCCCTTTTAGTTTTTCAAGACAGGGTTTCTTGTGTAATCCTGGCTGTCCTGAAACTCGCTCTGTAGACCAGGCTGATCTCAAACTCAGAGATCCCCCTGCCTCTGCCTCCTGAGTGCTGGGGTTAAAGGTGAGCACCAACCACCACTTGGTTTATGAAGGGACTCTGCCCAGCTCAACCCTGGCGAGCAGGGTTCAGTGTTCGGGAAGGCCTTGCCCTTCTCCCACCATTCCTTCTTCCTCGTTAAGAACCCACTAACATTACTAAAGCTAGCCATCAAGGCCTAGTCCCTTATTTGGCCACTTCCTCCTCCTGAGGCCAACCACCAGTAATCAAAAGCCTCCTTAGGTTTGCTTAATTAATATGCCAATAAAATTAAACATCTCATCCTAACTGGGGTTTCCCTTCTACCTCTACAAACTGTCGTTTTCTTATGTCACTCTGTCTCAGGCTTCTGTCCCATTCAGGGACAAATATCCCTGCCCCCTCTCCCTTGTCCTCTATTCCCTGCCTTCTGTCCCTTGAGGCAAATAAATCTCCTTTGTGCTGAGAACTTGGTCTTGAGGTGCTCTGAGCTGATACTTTTCCTTTCTGTTTAAAATTTTTGTTTTAATAATTTTAGTAGGTATTTGCTTTTTCTGCCTATGTACTAAAACCTTTCTAAATTTTTGAGTTTCAATACTAACTTTAATTATTATTGTATGTGATGATGTGTATGGGGCTTATTGGCACACACATGACAATCACATGCACAATTAAAAAAAAACAACACAATAACAAAATATTGGATGAGTTTTGACTGGGATTAGGACAGACCTTCCAGCATTCCTGAAATGGCTGTAGACATACTTCTGCCATCTTGTATTACATATTTATATGAAGCACTGTTCTCAGCTTTGACAGCTATAAAATCATTGTTTGTTTTTAGACAAGGGCTTAGAAGTCACTATGTAGAGACCAGGCTGACTCAAACTCACAGATTCACCTGCTTCTACTTCCCAAGTGCTGAGAGTAAAGGTGAAGTAAAAACACTGACCTGCTTTGAAGAGTGTTGAAGACATCCTGCATTCTAAATGTTTAGTTAGCACACAACTGTTTGTAGACTGCTTGGGAGGTGGGGGCAGGAAGATGAGGAGTTCAGAGCGGGCCTCGGCTACATCAGTGAGTCTGAAGCTACCCTGACCACACTGTGCTACGTGGGACCCCGTCTCAAACAAAACAAGAGTAGCAAGGACAGCAGCTCATAGTTAAAGTGACACTCAAGGGAGAGATGCATGGTCCCTCTTTAAACAGTCCTATTCTAGTGTTTCCTAATGGCTGCTGTTCACCATTGTTACAGAATAATGCATAACAGGTTGAAATTAGCTTTCTTTCTCTGATCTGTGTCTGTGAATTTAGGCCTATTTAAAAAGTAGACAAAATCTCATGGATCAACTTGATGTCAATGCCAGTTCTTGCACATTCTCTGCCATAACTTCACAGAAATGACTTCTTACAAAACAGCTATTGGCCCATCTCATCTTTGTTAAATTTCCAAAATTACGCCATAGCCTCATTTTGCAAATACCCCTGGGAAAAGCTGCTGTTTCCATGGTGACAACTCAGTGTACCTGCTGTCTTTATTAGACAGAATATATGTGAGGTTTGTAAATAATAAAGCAGACATTCATCTCAAAGGTGTTCACTTCTACTGAAGACTTCACATCACTGTATATAAACTTTTTGTTGCTGTTCTGAATATATCTGAGGAAATAACAGAACAGATATCTATCTCAACACTGACCATCTGAGGTGCTTTCTTGAGTTGTAGAACTCATGCGGTTATTTCTAGAATTCTATATAAAAGAAATAATGCTCTGCACAGTTTCCACTTATGTGACTGCCTGAATTCAGTCTGAGTGCCTCCCCATCCACACACAGAAAATCCCAGGTGGAGAGAATTAGAGTTTATCTAGCCAGGCAGTGGTGGTGCACACCTTTAATCCAGCACTGGGAGGCAGAAGCAGATGGATCTTTGAGTTCAAGGCCAGCCTGGTCTACATAGTGAGTTCCGGGACAGCAAGGACTACACAGAGAGACCCTGTCTCAGAAAAAGAAAGAGGAAAGAGTGAGAGAAGTGTCGGTGTCGGTGTGGACCATGTTTTAGAACTACCACTGAGGAGAAAAGGGAGTCCCCCTCACAGAACATTCCAGGGGGATTTAGAGGAAGCCACCACAGACAGGGTTGTAGAACTCCAGGGACAGGTACAAATGGAAAAAGAATGCATATAACAGCCAAAAAAATGGGTAAATAAACATTAATACCTAACTATCAGTGGGAATAAAATTCAGCAGTGAAAATAATTACCCACTCCTAAAAACAGGTGTTAAGTGAAGAAGCCATACAGTATTTGATTCCAATGACATGCAATGTCCAGAATAGACAAATCCCTAGGAAAAAGAGTGGTTACCAAGAACTAGGAGAAGGGTATGTGAGTGACTGCCTAAAATAGTCATGAAGTTTCCCCTTAAAGTTTTCTTGTTTGTTTGTTTTGTTTTTTGAGGCAGTTTCTCTGTATTTCAGCTCTGGCTGTCCTGGAACTCACCAAGATCCACCTGCCTCTGTCTCCTGAGTGCTGGGATTAAAGGCCTGCACCACTGCCCAGCCCTCCCACCCCACTAGACAAAGGTAGTAATTTATAACACGGGCACTATAAAATTCATCATCATGGCATTGCATACTGTAATATGTTTAAAACAGAAACTGACTTACATACATGCAGTCCACACATGTGCACGCACACACACAGAAACACACAGGCACCAACATGAACAAGAAATTACTCAGGGCATCAGGCAGAAAACTTGCTGTGAGCACAGTCTGTCCATACTGCTGCACTAACAGTCATAACTTCAGACTGATAAATAAGTGGTTTTTTTCCTACCTAATATATTCCATTTTAAAAGACAACACAAGGCTGGTGAGATGGCTCATAGGGTGAATACCTGCATAAGCCTAGCAACCTGGGTTTCATCCTTGGAATCCTCATAAAGGTAGAAGGAAAGAATCAACCAGAGTTGTCCTCTGACCTCCATATGTGTGCACACTTGCAAACACACATATACATGCAATAGTATTTTTATGTACATGCAAATAATAATAATTTTAAAAGCATAAAAGATAATGCACTTTGCATACAGATGCCAGATAATGACTTTGGTCCCTCGAAATCCTAACTGACCCTGGCTGTTGCCCCTCTTCTCACTTACAACAAAAGATCTCCATAAAGAAGACTTAGCTTTAGTTAAGCTAGCTCAGTGGGTAAAGGCACTTGCCATCCAGCCTGATAACCTGATGAGAGCTGATAAATGACTCCCTCAAATTGTCCTTTGACTTCTACATGGGCACTGTGGCAAGTGGGAATCCACACACATAAATAATAAGTGTAATATTTTTTAATTTAAGGATTATTTATTTTATATGTATGAGTATTTTGTCTGCATGTTTGTCTATGCATCACACTCATGACTGGTGCCCACAGAGTTTGCAAGAGGGCATCAGATCTCCTGGAACTGGAATTGTGGATAGCTACAAGCCACTATGTGGGCACTGAGCAAGAGCAACAAGTGCTCTAAAAACTGCTGAGTTTGCTCCCCGGCCCCGCCCCCGCCCCCCAATGTAAGAATCTTAGTTGGAGAAAACTATCTAATAGCACTGGCAATGTAAGCTACAGACAGGGGAGGGGACTCTGTAAGTAAGCATAGGCTCCTTCTGGTTGTTAGGATTTCTCCTTCACACTTCCTCAACTTACTGCACCATGGGCAGGCCAATCAAACAGGTCTTCCAAGGAAGAGCAGTTTCTAGTACCACCCACACCCACAGTCATGTGCTGCTCAATATTATTTTCTCCCTGGTTGCTTCCTAGTTTTTTGAGTCTCATGTAGCTCAGGTTGGCCTTGAAGTCACTATATACAGGAGGATGAGCTTGAGCTCCTGACCCTCCTGCTTCCACATTCCCAGTGCCATGATCACGGCATGTACCACTGCACCCAGCTTCAAAATGTCTTCACTGCTTTTAAGAGAATAAAGAGAAAATATTCCACAAAACCACTGTCATAGGGAGACAAGGAGTCCTCTAATTCAACAGCCTTTTTTGAAGCCTCTTGAGAACAGGGTTTAAAAATTCTGACAATGACTCATCCTGGTAAGATGAAAAGGACAAGCAGGAAGTAAACAGTCCTCAAATAAAGAAGGATCTCCAGAGGAAGTAGAGCTTCCTTCCCCCTAAGTGAGAACCTTAGGATGCAGACATAGTTTGGGGTATCTTGGGATTTATAAGCAAATAAACATTTGAAAAAGAAAAAATACAGCAGCAAATTTCAGAGTGCACCAACAAACACATACACACTATGGTGCTGGGCTTAAATGCAGAGTCTCCTGTATTTGAGGGGTGTGTTTTGCCACTGAGCAATAGTACCCTGGCCTACAAATACATTGGTACAGCACTGTTTGGCCTCACCTACCCCATATTCCTGTCACGGTGTTGTTTGCTTTGTTCCAAGTCTTTAAACAGTGGTTACTAAATAAGTAAAGAGCTTTCATTCTCAGTAGGACAGCAGCAGGGAACACTGTCCTGTTTCACATCTCACTTCCACTGGGGGGTATCCTCAGCTAGCTGTCCCTGTGGAGCCTCTGCTTCCTCTCCTGTAAGACTATCTGAGTTTCAGAGGAAGGGCAGTGAGTGGTAAGGCTTCTCAATGAATACCCAAGGAGTAACAATGTTGCTAAATAAAGCAACCGAAGCCTGGGTCAGGATTTACCTAACCCTATCAATCAGGTCTTTGCCATTTTAATTTTATTATGAAACACTAACTATATTAATACAATTGAAGTTCTATTTTTAAAAATAACATTTCTGTCAAACACTATAGCTCTATAATGTAGTTGGTCTTTTCTTGGGTCACCAATCAGCTCCCAAATAAAGACACAAAGACTTATTATGAGTGCTCAGCCTTAGCTTAGGCTGGTCCCACTAGCTCTTTTAATTTAACCTGTTTCTACATCTTACCTTTCTTTCATTTTGTATGTCCTACTTTCCTGCTTCCTCCACATCCATCTGGCCTCTGGTATCTCCCTGGCACCTCTCTTTCTTCTCCTGAGCCTAAATTCCTCAGACCAGAAGTCCTGCCTATACATTCTCCCTTGCTACTGGCTAGTCAGCTTTTTATTAGACCAATCAACTGTCTTAGGAAGGCAAGGTAAAACAGGAACAGGCTGTCTTTACACAGTTGAACAAATACAACACATCTTTACATAGTTAAATATTCCCAAAATAAACTGCAATGTAGTTCCTCTCTCTCCTTCCTTTGTGGTACTAGAGACTAAGCTCAGGATCTCAGGCAAATCAGGCAAACACTCTATTACTGACCTACAGTCCTAGTCCATTTATATTATATTTCTAACAGTTTATAACAACCAATAGCTTAACTAATGCAAAAAAGATCTAGGTTTTATCCCCAACACTTCAAAAAGATAAAAAACCAAAAAAACTCGCTTAACTCCAGGAAGTTAACTAAAGAGAATTCATAATTTTATAGAATTAATTAGTACAACAGGTTCTTAGAGATAATACAACAAGAGTCAGATAAGTTAATTTATCTTCTTTAAAATAAGGTTAATTGTAAGCCATTTTATATACATATAGATATATGTATGTAAGTATGCATGGGTAGATGAATAGTTTACTGAGAGAGGATCTTGCTGTGTAGTTCAAGGTGACCTGGAACCATGTGACCTGGGCTAGCCTCAAACTTGCAAACCTCCTGCTTCAGCCTCCCAAGTTCTAGGATTAATAGGGTTACATATCCAGCTAGGTTATTTTAAGTAGATAGTTTTCTCCAAATTTTTTTGGGGTGTACTTATCAAGACAAGGATGATCTATAATTTTTCTTGGTTATTATTATTACTTTTATTTTTTATCTTATTTTAGTTATTTATTTTAGGTTTTGCAACAGGGTTTCTCCAGTGTAGTCCTAGCTGTTCTGAAACTCCCTCTGTAGACCAGGCTGGCCTCAAACTCAGAGATTCACCTGCCTCTGCCTCTCAAGTGCTGAGATTAAAGATGTGCACCACCACTGGCTAGTATCACTTTTAACAATCCCCATAGTCAGGGATGGGGATATAGCTCATTTGATACAGTGCTTGTCTTATATGTATGAGGCCCTAGGTTTGACCCCAAATTTAAAAAACAAAAACTAGGAAAGTGTCCATTACCAAAGTTATCGTGTTTTTGTTGACATTTACTTCATTTCTCAATAAAAAACAAACAATCTAAAAATGACATAAAAATAACTTTTTGGTTGTTTGTTTGTTTGTTTCATAGAGCCCACATTAGCACTGGACTGGCCATTGTAGCCTGGGTGGTCTCAAACTCACAGTGTAGCCAAGGCTGGCCTTGAACTTCTGACCCTCGTGCTTCTATGACAGGGTCATCCACCATTTCCAGCTTCTACTCTTTAAAAGGAAGTTTCTTTCATAGCTGGAGCTGCTATTCTCTAACACCCAGCAAAATGACTTTTCAGTAGAAAGCTAAGTAAAGAGCTGCTAAGACAGAGAAGGGCCAGGAGTCGGGAGCCCTCCTCAGCCCCTTCTAGCTGAGCAAGACACAGGAATATAAATAGTCCAGTTTAGATCACAGCATAAGAGGACAGCGCAACCCCTGCTCATTCTATAGATGAAGTCCACTGTCTCTACCAGAAATAGTCAAAGAAATGGAGAAAAATCAAAAAGAAAAAGAAAAGCCAGTGAGACAGATTGAGTACTTAACCCTGGTATTCGACATCCCAGATAACACAGATATTCCAGCAGTATCAGAAATGAAAACCTTCTCAGGTCATGAACTCAAATCTCTCACAAGCTGATCAAAGAAGAGTGTAGTGACCCACTTAAGTCAACTCACTTTGATTCTATTCCAAGCCAAAGCAAGTGGTGCCTGCCAGAGGATCCTGAGGACTGCACAGGGACAGTCCCACTTTGAGAACCAATGAGCCTGCTTCTGTCAGCCCACAGCAGCTGAGCTGGGAGACTGAAGTACTTCCTCCATGAAATGAGGAAAGTGGGGACTTTCCCAGTACTTGGGAGGTAGAAGCAGGAGGCTTGCTCGAGTTTGAAGCCAACCTGTACTATCCGATGAGTTCCAGGTCAACAGTGATACCCTGTCCTAAAAACAAAACGAAAAAGTGAAGTGTTTCCCCACTCACTGTACCATCTTGATGAAACGCAGTGCAGCGGCTCCAAACTGCTCTCCCTAGTCAGAACCAATGCTCGAAGCACGTACAGAGCACACATAAACAGTAAAAATTCCAGCAGCTGCTCTGGTCATATGTGACTAACATTTTGATTCAAATGTTAGAGAAGAATTCAAAGCAGAACACAGCATCGCTTACAATAAGTTCCATTCCTATGTTTAAGTAACTTCAGAAAACTCTACAACACAGATCTCAGCAAGCAGGCTGTGTTGATACACTCTAGTTAGAACCCACATTCCACAAATCAACACACATATTTACAAAGACAACAGTAACCTTCACACCAAAACCACATTCTTAGAACTTACATCCTTAGGAGAAATTTCAATGAAAGCAAGAAAAAAATCTTATGAGAAAAATAATTTTGGAATCAAAGTTGTGGTACGGAGAAAAGAATGATTGTTCATATTTAAGTGTACTGCTAGAAGACCATCTAATAAGGACCTTTTCTTGTTGTTTATAAGGTCTGGCTTGAGGGCTGCTAGTGTATGTTAGTGGAACTGTCAATTCCCTGTGACCCCAAGTTCTATAGCAGTGTGCCTCTCTGAAAGCAAGGAGCCGTGTAACACAGGAAAACAAGCCATCTCATTGGAAACAACCTAGCGGCAGGGAGCAAGTCTGAGTAGCCTCGAGGAACACTGCAAGAACAGCAGATGCTAGCACCCCAGATCTGAAACCCCCACTCAAGGGCCACTGACCTTGTGGTGGCTTGTGACTTCGTCCCTTGTTCTCCCTAGCTCCTCGGCAAGTTTGACGTTCTCTTCTTGCAGTGCTGAAAGCTGCTGGGACTTCTGAGCTGCTGCCTGCTTCAGGGTTTCTCTGCAAGGACAGTGAGTGCGGGGTTACCATGGAAACAAGACACTGAGTAAAATAGATCTGGGTCACGTGCCTGATAAGATCTATAATAACAAGAGAGTTAACTACATGAAAGAGAGGTCATATTTTAATCTCTCGAAAAGAGATTGCCTGCCCACAATTATGACATTTTAAAAGACCTAACAAACACCATCTCTACCCTATTACCACCCACACCCCACACAAAAGCAAATTTTGCTGTAAAATAGATGACAAATGACATGTCAGTATAGCCTTCATCCTTAAAAAAAATTCCTGTTAGAT
Organism: Phyllotis vaccarum; assembly: GCA_033318265.1. Taxonomy (NCBI): domain Eukaryota; kingdom Metazoa; phylum Chordata; class Mammalia; order Rodentia; family Cricetidae; genus Phyllotis; species Phyllotis vaccarum. Next base: position 48,640,039 of record JARWLC010000017.1, on the reverse strand, counting down.
AATTATACTAAAAACCACTATGGTGATAGTGATTTAACGGGCTGCCAAGGCACTCTGTTCCAGAGGCATAGATCTTTCCATCTATTTTTCTCTTTGCTGAAATAAAAATCCAATGGTCCCATTTACCAATGTCCATCAGAGTCAGGTGCTGTTGTGAATCTGAGTATATTTTTTGGACAATGGGAAGTGAAATGCTCAAAGGACTTTTTTCCTAAGTAAATAGCAGTCATTTGATAGTATTCTTTTTCTACAATACTAACTGTTGATTAAAAGAAACAAATAAAAATATAACACAGCCTGTGAGCTAATGCATATCATAAACGCCAATGCAACCAATAGGGTAAACATTATTAGACATTTTATCAGTTTTAAAATTAACCTAAACATAAATTCTGAACTATTTCCCTCTACATATGGCTATTCAAAATATTTTTACTTAATCACTAGATCTTAGTTTTATGCCATAGAAATTTTTGAAGCAATTTTGAAGTAGGTTTATGCTGGGCAAAGTCTACTTAGCAAGTTGTCATACGTGGCTGTATTCTGAATCCAGTCATCTGGGTATGAATCCATCTGCTGATGCATGAACACATCTATTTATAACTTCAATTGTCTAGTGGGTGGCATTACTTGGCATCTTCAATTTTCTCAATTTTGAATTCTCCACCTACCTATATAATACATACTCTATGATGACCTCATGAAGATTTAGGAGAATAAACCTATACAAAAATTCTCTTAGCACACTAAATTAGAACTTTTACAAAGATGTGTATTTATTAAGTACAAAAAAACTAAGAAAAAATTATTTTAATTGTGAATCTATCAACCCATCTACCCACTTGAGTATATAGGTATTGTCAGTTTTTGTCAACTTGACATAAACTTAAGCACGCCTGCGAAGAGGGGAGCCCAGAAACTGCCTCTACCAAAGTGGTCAATGGGCGTGCTGCAGGACATTACTAATTGCTGGCTGAAGTAAGTAGGAGTGGCTGCCTACCAGGGGCAGCACTAGGCAGGTGGTCATCAGTTGTATAAGAAAGGAAGCAGAACACGGCCTGAGCATGAGCCAGTAAGCAGCGTTCCTCATTGCTTTCTGCTTTGCTTCCTGCCTTGGGTCCTACTCTGGCTTCCCTCAATGATAAATTGTAACCTACAAGCCAAATAAGCCCTTTCTTCCCCAAGTTCTTTTGGTTGTTGTGATATTTATCACAGCAACAGGAAATCAAATGAAGATATACCATGTGCCCCAAAACACACACACACACACACACACACACACACAGAGAGAGAGAGAGAGAGAGAGAGAGAGAGAGAGAGAGAGAGAGAGAGAGAGAGAGAGAGAGAGAGAGAGAGAGAGAGAGAGAGAGAGAGAGAGAGAGAGAGAGCGCTTGTGCATTGTATTTATCACAGCAATAGGGAAGAAAACTAAGACTAAGACAAACACACTCACCCCATTCATTTCCCTGACTGGCTAAAGTCCATTAACACTTGACAAATCAGAAGATTTTTACTTATGATGAAACCATCATAAACTAACTACTGTAGTTCTCAGGTTGTCACTGACTTCATAGGAACTTTTTTATTAACCAGGCTGTGGTAAGGCATGCTGTTGTAGAATATTATTTTAAGGTGTGTTACATTTGTTTACGCTCTGGAACATTTGTTTAATGATGCAAAGATGTATTATATTTGTTTGATTAAATGAAATTCACCTGTGGTCAGGAGGCTGTGTCAGCAACTAGCTGACTGAAGTGGCTGGAAGTAGCCAGGTGGGGAGGGCCATTTAAGTAGGGATGAGGAAAACAGCCAGGACTTTTGGGGAGATGTGAGCAAGGAGAGGAGGTGAGCTACTTGCTATTCAGCCTCTCTGAGGAGTAGAATTCCACCTCAACCTTTGACTCTTGAGTTCTTTAGAAGAACAGAGATTTAGATAAGGTCCCTTCTAGCTTTCAAAGAGCTGCTGGTGGTAGCAGTTACTGATTAGGACAGCAGTGGCTTAAAAGGCAACAGTTTAAAAAGAGTACAACAGCATGCCTTTAATCCCAGCACTTGGGAGGCAGAGGCAGGTAGATCTCTGTGAGTCCAAGGACAGCCATAGCTACACAGAGAAACCCTGTCTTAGAGAAAGAAAAAAAAAGGAGAGAAAGGAACTTTTCTGTTTATTGATACATGGTCTTGCTATGTCTGAAAAGCTAGCCTTGACCGTGAACTCTTCTGCCTTGGTGTCCTGTGTGCTGAGATCACAGTGTATGCCACCATACCTGGTCAGCAATGAAGCTTGTGTTCCTCTTCTGCCTCTTTAACTTTTTCCTCTCATCATACATACACAAAGTTTTGGTCTTACAAAGTTTTTGAAAACACTGTTTTAAAGAACCTACAGTGAGGTCTTATGTAGCAGCACATGCCTTTAATCCCAGCACTAAGGAAGCTGAGAAAGGTGGATCTCTGCAAGCCTGATGCCAGCCTGATCTATTTAACAAGCTCTAGGACAGTCATGGCTGGAGAGAGATCTTGTCTCAAAAGAACAGACAAATGTGCATCCTGTGGGCTGGAGGAGTGGCTCAGTGGTACAGCAATGCTTAGCAGCCCCCCTCCCCCTAAAAAGAAAGAGCTAGCAGTAAAAAAATTCAAACAAGAAACCAAAGTTATTTAAAAACTGGCCACTGGCACTCACCAGGAAAAACACTTACCACATAAACCTGATGACCATCCCCCAAACTGATGTAAAGATGGAAAAGAAGCAAGTCGACAGAGCTGGGTTCTATCTCTAGTACCTCAAGAAATAACGAAAACTTCTACCAACGTTGTGTGTGGTCCGCACTGGGTGTCTTTTTCAGCCCCTTTCCTTCTTATTAGAAGACAGACCCTCTCACTGAGGGTGGAGCCCACGGGTCAGCTAGACCGCACCAGCGTCCCAGGAATTTTCCTATTGCTGTCTCCCCAGCCGTGGCACTGCAGGTGCCAGGCACCAGCCAGCTCCAGCTTCTTATTAGGGGTTCAAAGCCAGCCTCCATGCCAGCTCCCAGGCAATTTCAAAGCTACTTTTCTTTTTTACAGGACAAAACAGAAAATATTCCCTAGCTTTAAAATGAGAGACAAAACAAACATTGTTGATATTGAATTACGTTTTACTCTTAATTAATTATGGTTTTTTAAGATAGATTATGAAGTTAAATACACTCTAGATTTCTTACTAAACCAGCTATGCAGAGATAGAATTGGATTGTTTTGTCACTTCTAGGAGGTCACAGAGCAATGGGAAGCCACTTCCTTGTTGTTTTGCTGAAATTAAGAGCTGACTAACCGAAGTCAAGGCTCTCCTGAAGCAACTCTAGTTGGAGCAGGAAGGAAAAGAATCCTGCATCACAAGGGCTGGTCCCCAGTTGTCAGAGCAGTGGTCACGGCTGAGACGAGGACAAACCCTGCCCTGGAGGATGTGGCCACTGTGTGCTTGGTAAGAACTTAGCTTTAGGCACCCAAGACTGCAACTAAGGAAGTACTGTTCCCATCACAGTCCTCTGAAAGCCCAAGTTCTTGCCTTGAAGGGTAGCCAACACAAGGGCAGAGTCACAGGCAAGGCTTTTCACCAACTCCCCAGGCTACTTCCACAAGTTTCCACGCAAAGTTAAGATCTAGCTATAGGGGGCCTTGTCACGGACAGGAAGAGAGAGTTCCCTTAGGCCTGGTGGGCAGAGAGAATCTAAAACAGCCTTGACAGGAGGCCTGTTTCTCTCTCTTCTTAGCAACTTCCTCGGGGCAGTGTGAGAAGAAGGATAGGCTCCTATTACTATGGCAGCAGCCGGTCTTTTACTCACTTCTTCCACAGGCAGGACACAGGACACAAAAACAGACTGGGGGTAGAGGTGAGATAGGTTCTCACTGGATAGCACTAGCTGACCTGATTGCAGGGATCACAGGCATGCACTACACATCCAGCTTTAAGAGCAACCTTCCAGTCCCACCTCATCTTTGCCTCAAGACTCAGGCCCTCCCACATGCTAAAATGCAATCTACAACTGCACTGAGCCACCGTCTCTCTAAAGAAGGACACAATGGAGGCATCTGGTGGGCAGATTCACTGAAGGACTAGTCCTATGTAAGGATCAGTGTGAAGTGAGAATGCCATTTCACAGAGCTCTCTTGTTTGATCCACTGTGGCTCTGCCCCTCCAATACCTAATGTGGCCTAGAGAGAGTTCAAGAGTAGGACTATAGATAGCAATGGGAGACCAGTAACCCTCAGTGTCCCACACACACCCCAGGTACCAGAACTACTTGTGTCACAGAGGTAATTTGCCAAACTATACTTGAATCCACCCTCTCTGAATGTAACTGCTAGTTTCCTTATATATGGTATATGTGTTCTTATTTATATGGGAATGTGTGTGTGCAAGAGTGCATCTGAGTATATATGCCATGGGCAGATGTTAGAATTAGACATTAGGTTTCTTCAATCACCCTCCACTTTATGTTTTGAAATATGGTCCCTCCCTGGGTGGTTTGAATAAAAACGGTCCCCCTAGGCCCCACAGGGAGTGGCATGATGTGGGATGTCTTTCTGTATGCTGTGAATATCATTCGTTAATAAAGGAACTGTCTTGGTCTATGGCAGGCATCTTGGAAGTAAGTGGGGAAATCAGAGCATAGATAGGGGAAGGAGGGCAGAGTCAATACAGACAAGATCGAGCAGCCCAAGACGCAAGATGTAAAGAAATAATAGGTAAGCCACACCCTATGTGGCAAGCAGACTAATGGAAATGGGTTGAGTTAACATATAAGAGCTAGCAATATGCCTGAGCTTAGGGCCAAGCAGCATGTAATTAATATAAGTGTCTGAGTCATTTTGGGGGGCTAAGCAGTGGTGGGCAAGTCCGGACCTTGAGACTAGACCGGGCCAGAAACCTATTTCAGTGGCACTATTAGGAGGTGTGGTCTTGTTGGAGGAAGTATCATTGGGGTGGTCTTTGAGGTTCCAGATGCTTGAACTACGGCCAGTGTGGCATTCTCTTCCTGCTGCCTGCTGATTTAGATGTTCAACTACCTCTCCATCACCATGTTCACCTGAATGCCACCATGCTTCCAACTATAATGATAACATACTATACCTCTGAAGCATTAGCCAGCTCCAATTAAATGTTTTCCTTTATAAGAATTGCTGTGGCCATGGTGTCTCTTCACAGCAATAAAACTCTAAGACACTCCCTGAACCTGAATCCTACCATTTCAGCTATACTAGATATTCAGCAAACTCCAAGGATCTTCCTGTCCCTGCCCCACAGCACTGAAGTATTGTGGAATATCTGATGGCACCGTGAAACTCCAAGACAGTGTTAATAAAAATTAACCTTGGATCAAGGGTCAGAGCCAACAACTGGTTGAAAAGCATTAACCATAGAAAATATGGAGGACCCATGAAGACAGAGAGATGCACAGAAAGGGGTAGGACAATGTGGAGAGATGCTCTGTGGCTGGGTCCCCAGCCAGGAAAAAGAGGCCAGTTGGTTGTTGTTGTTTTTTTTCAGACAGAGTTTCTCTATGAGACAGCTCTGGCTGCCCTTGGAAGTAGATCTGCAGACCAGGCTGGCCTTGAACTCACAGAGATCCCCCTGCCTCTGCCTCCCAAGTGCTGGGATTAAAGGAGTGAGCCACCATTGCTTGACAGTTGGTCACTTCTTGTCCTCTCTGATCTAGAAGGATTTCTCCCCAACACCCGACTTCTGAGTCTTTATTTTTAAATAAAACTTAGATAAAGCACTGGAGTTACAGATGTGCACCACAATAGTCAGCTTTTTATGTAGGTATTTGGGATTTCAACTCAGGTCATCATTTTTGCCCAGCAAGCACTTGATAAATGGAACTAACTCCCGGCTATGAAACTGTTATCTTTCTTTTCTTTTTCTGAGATGAGTCTTACTATGTAGGCGTGGCTGTCCAAGAATTTACTATGTTAACCACGCTGGCCTCCAATTCACAGCGATCTGTCTGCCTCTACCTCCCAAATGCTAGAATTAAAGGTGTGACCCACCATACCTGGCCCTAAACTGTTATTTTTCAACAAATGAATTAATTTTTCTTGTCTCCGTGATAAGTTTCCCATTTGTGTTATTTATCTCTGGCAGACTAAAGAAATTTGACTCTCCTGGTGACTAATCACAGCTGGATTGTTGGCAACTGCTAAAGAGACAAAAGGAATTAGTCAAGACATCAAATAGAAATCTTCTTACCAGAGTAGCTCAGATCAAACCATTCCAGAGAGAATTTATTTCACTCATTTATTCTGAGACTGGGCTTCATGGTCCAGGTCTAGCTGGCCTGAAACTTACTATGTAGATCAGGCTGGCCTTACAATCACAGAGACTCACCTCCACCTTCACCTACTGAACCATCTCAACAGCCTGCTTCCTGAAAGAATTTAAAGACCTCTCAGCAGAGGCAATGCATATACTAATTTCCATGTTTTTAGGCTTTTTAAAGAGACAATCTCTGTAAGCTGACCTCATTATAAACCTAGTGTCTAACCCGAGACTGAAGAACAACTGGCTGAGACTGACGGCACTGTAACGGAAGCTTGGAACTGACACCTTCAATTCTGCACGAATACCGTCTATTTATTAGAATTATAAATGATATAAAGCCTGAGGGCAGGAATCATATAATCTTAGCCTACTTGTCCTGCTGTGAAGGACGCATGGTCTCACCAGATTTAACTGGCTCTGTATGTCCAGGTTCACAGTGGATTTGTGCAGTTATTAACTGGAAGCATCACTTACAGTGCCACGTGGGAAACCTCTGGCAAATGTAAACAATCAAGCTGGACAGCAAGGGCTTAGCTGGTGACACTGAAGGAAGCAAGCTTGAAGCTAAGCAGCAGGTTGATGGGAAAATCCCAAGAGAAAGTTTTCCAAATTACTGTTCGTGTCAGAAAACTTGATTCCATTATAATCAAGTATTGAGGATAAAAAGACTCGTGACACTGAACATTTTGAAAATAATATGCTGGGGGTTTTCTGTTATCTGTTTGTTTGTTTTGAGACAGGCCAGGCTGGCCTGTAACTCACAACAATCATACTGTCTGAGATTCTTAAGTTACTTGGGATTATAGGCATATACCACCATATCTGACTTCTTTTCCATTATTAAAAAAAAGTTTTGAAGGATTCATTTTTACTTAGTTACTTTTGAGACAGGGTTTCTCTATTTAACAGCCCTGACTGTCCTGGAACTCACTGTGTAGACCAGGATAGCCAGCCTTGAACTCACAGAGATTCACTTGCCTCTGCCTTCCAAGTACCAGGATTAAAGGTGTGCACCATCATGCCTGACTTTTGAAGGATTTACTAATAAAAAGACCTTAGAGTTCTACATGTCACGGCCAGCCATGGATCTGTATAGCTTACAGAGTCCCATTCAAACTCCACGTTTCTTACTTCAGCAGCTAGCCCAGTTCTCTTTGGTCTGCAGCTTAGCTGTGGTTCCAGTGGTGACTACTGCATCTGCTTGTGAGAAATGCATTTTGGGAAACAGACAACTACTTTACAAACCTTTCAAGTAATTTAAAAATAGTTAGCACTGCTTTCCTTTTTAAAATATAGAACAGTTCTGCTCAAAGGAGATAAACTTACATTTCTTTCTTAAACTCTTCCATTTTCTGATTCTCCACATTCAGAAGCTCTTTTGATTTGTTCAGCTCCTCCACATTTCTCAAGTTGTTTTCTTTAAGTGTGTCCAACTTAAAGGAAAAGAGAAAAAAAATTGATGAAATTATTTCATTTTTCAATGACACGGCTGGATAAATGATTCACAAAAACACATATTTAAAAATAGCTGAAATTAGTCATTTGTAATAAGTGACATGGAGTCATCTGGGGAAGTGATTGCAAATGCCAAGGTGATTACAGACTTGCTCAATCCTTCAGTTCCTGTACACCCGGCTGCTAGTGTATATTAAAAAGCTCTCCTTAGTCTTCTGTGCTTTTAGTTGGTCCTCAGTACTTGCCACTGAGGCTGTCATTCAAATCAATCCATCTTTAAGCTAGACTGCCAAACAGCGGCATTAGCAAGCAAAACTCCTTTTCCCCTCATTAATGTAGGAGATACTTCCCAGTCAATGTCAGTTCTAAACCTGCACAATTCTCATTACAAAACTTACTAATTTGAATCAACCCTCTGTCAACTGGAAGGGAGGGATTATTATTCATCCTCAATTTCTTTGAGGAAGAAGCCATGCAGTGAGACTGAAGGGCGCTCACGTGTATTCCATCCTACCCCTGTCCAGCAGCCCTCTTAGCACCTGTCTGCCCCCTAGTGGAAAAGCTAGGCATTTCATGAGTGAGCTGTGATGATCAGAAGCTCTGGCAGGTGGCTGGAGTTCTAGGAATGGGCTATCCATCATGGCTGGAGCTTGTTCTATCCATCCACCATACGAGGTGTGATTCTGGGGACAGGCTGGCCATCTGGGCTTCATGACCTTATCTCTTATAGACAAAGGAGGGAGTTGTCTCCCTTTGTCATGGCACATGATCAACCAGAAATCCACAAAGTATCATGCCAATTTTAGCATCACCACCTTCCTTTTAATGTTCTTTAACATCCTAGCTTTCTGAAGGAAGGAGATAAAGCACTGTAATTGGCCCAAGAAACAGCTGGTCTGTCTTGTGGTCTGGCAATAACAGACACACTGAGGGAAGACACAATTCTGCCTGATCCCATCCCCTAAGAGAATCTTCTTTTTCAGGCTTCTAATTTTAATTTTCATCCGTGTGCACTCTCTGGAAGCTTTTATTTACCCTAATTAGCTCAAAATCCATTTTAGAAGGTCGTGATCTTTAGCCTTGCATGAGGAGGCCTGGTCTTCACAACCTCTTCCTTTGAACAACTTTCTGAATGTCTTACCTGCCTGTGACTTTATAAAGCACCAGAAGCCATACAGAACTTCATATCCACTCTAGTGAAGCAATTAGCTATTCTGATAGTAGCTTTTCAGAAAGGATTTTTATGAGCTGGGAAAATGCAAACAGAGCATCAGCCAAAGGTCCAAAGTGAAATGATACTTGTAGATAGAACAGAAATAACCTGATGTCATAAATTTGTCCCAGCTCTAGAAATGACTCATTTAAGATAACACAAAAGGATGTAAATACTGAACTATGTCAAGAAAAAGCCTATACTGGGGCTGGGGAATGAGGAATTTGGTGGCTCCAAATTAGAAGAAAGTTGAGGGAGGAAATATGTAGGATAAAAAGGAAGGATCTGAATGAAAACTTAGAAAGTGGCAGCACTAAGTAGTTGTCTAAGAACACCGCAGTATTAGAGCTTCCTTTTCATTTGGGGGCTATTTGTTTAGAAAGAACCTCATGTACCCAGACTAGCCTTGAATTCCTAATTCTTCTCCCAAGTACTGTATTACCAGACCTAGTGTCACCTTGAATCCATGAAATTTAGTACTATTAAGTAAGTAATGAAGTAATATGTTTTATTCAACATCATCATGGCATGGTGCACATTCTCTAAGTCCACACTTCAAAAAGACATACTTTTGAGCTAAGAAAGCAAACATTACATGAAGTCGGTAAGCAGGTAAGCTGCTCTGTGAACAAACAAACAAAACTGAAAACTGATTACTTCGTTCTGTAGTTTTGCGTTTGTTTGTTTGGTGTCCTCTAAGGAGGCCAGCGTTTCCGTCTTCTCTTTGGTCATCTGTTCCATGATCTGCATGGTGTCTTCCGCAGTCTGAACAGCCTAAGCAGAAGGAGACAGAGTGAGAAAGCAGAAAGGGCACACTCTCCTGGCACCACCAGGAGCATTCAGAAGGCAGCTCTCAGAGTCTGTGTGTCTGAGCAGCACACAGAGGATGAGAGTCATCATCCCTAAAGCAAACAAACCGAGACAGGAAGGGTGTGTACTGTGAAGGAGAACAAGGTAATGGGCTCTTCCCATGGCATTTTTCATGAAGTTCATTCTGACTTATACTTAGCAGTCTACTTGGTGATGATGAAGAGTAACAACCCGAGATAACTGAATGGCTCTTAAATTTATTGGTGTAAATGTAGAATATTTTTTCTGGCTATTTCAATTTGGAGCTTTTGAAATCACTCAATTTAAGCTAAGAATTTTTCATATAATAATATAAATTATTTGGGCAATTATAACTTAAGGCTCAAGTGTTCCTTCCATGAGAAGCACTGAATGGGAAAATCTATGAAAGAAACTGAGTAATGAATTTAATTGTGTCTGTGAATAAAAAAGATAGATAGATATATATGTGAATACAAATTCTTAGCCACTAAATATCAGAAACAATCATAAAACTACTTTAAGGCATTTGATTACAATTTCATTTGGTGGGTTTAATAATGTTCATGAGAATTTTGTATTATACATGCTCTACTATTAGCCACAGAGATTTCTGTGGGAGTTTCCACCTCCAAATGCACAGACATAATGAATAAAAGTCAAATAGCAGATTGTATTTCAGTGTGTGCACATTCTAATACCGTTCTGAAACCTCCACAAAACAGTTAACTTTTACAGTTAACAAAGTCACCCTTAAATTCGAGGGAAAAGATGAATCTTTTTTATTCACAGTTTCCAGGCCTTTTTGAAATGAGGAGAGACTGCAATTAGACATTCAGTAATGAACCAGCCTTCCCAGCTGGCTGACTCAGGTGCAAAGGGGAATCACCTAAGTCACTAATGTTAGTGCAGTTAGTGAGGAGTCTGGGTGCTCAATATCCGAACCTCTCACTTTACCGTGAATGAATGAAGGGTCTCAAGCTCTCTAATTTTAAGGGTAAGCTTGCTCCTATCTTTTCTCAGAGTACGGTTTTCACTTTGAGATTCTAGGAGGTTGGCTGAAATGTGGCTGTTGGTTTGGGCCAGCTGGCTAATCTCTTTCTGGAGGGTGAAGTAGCTTTCTTCCAGCTTTTCCTTCTCCTTCAGGACCTCTTCATTTCTCAGCATCATTTCTCGTTTCTCGGCCAGGAGGTTCTTGTTGTCCTGAAGCACCTCAGCTCGCTCGGTCATGGCCACCTCATGGTTCAGCCGCAGGTCATCCAGGATCTTGGTGAGGTAGCTGTGTAGTTCTTGCAGTTCCAACTTGGACTTGGAGAGGGCAGCAAAGTCACTTTTGAGGGTGTCAATGTTGGCAGCAAGCTGAGCTGTTTCTGCACTCAGGAGCTCCTTCTCCTTAATGATCTCCACCACTTTTTGCTCTGAGTTGGTCTTCTCTTGGACAAGTGTAAAATTCTCGGTCTGGAGCTGCTCACTACCTGTCCTCAATCCCTGTATCTCCTCCTCCAGGAGCACCATTCTCCCACAAAGCTTGCTGTTTTCATATAAAGAGGCCTCATGTTCCTTTGCCCTGGCTTCCTTCTCCAGGAGTAACGTCTGCTGAAGTTCTCGAATCTCCTCCTTTAACTTCTTGCACTCTTCCTGCAGGGTCAAGCCATCCCTCAGCAAGATGTTCTTCTCGCAGCAGCAAGTCTCCAGCTCGGTGTTCAAGTCCTCCTTGGCTTGCATCATGCTAGCATGCTCTTTTTCAAGATTCTCTTTGGCATTCTGAGCCTCTTGCAGCATCAAGGAGAGGTCATACTTGCTGTTTGCCAGCTCTTGGTTTTCCTTCTTTCTTTCCTGAAGCTCTTTCTTCAGAGCATCGATATTACTAAGCAGTTTCATCTTCTCCTGCACAACTATTCGTCTGTTTGAAGCCTCTTGGTCACACTTCCTTTTAAGATCTCCTATGGTTTTGATAGAATTTTCCCTCTCAGCAAGTAAATCTCCATTTTGCATCTCTAGTGCTGATTTTTCTTTCAAGAGGCTATCCTGCTGTTTTTTAAGCCTAGTGATTTTCTGGCAAGCCATCTCCTTCTCAGAAGTTATGTACGTGATCTTCTCATTTAGGCCCATCTCCAGATGTGTGGCCTCTTCCGAGTGCTTATTGAGTTTTTCAGTGATGATTCTATTTTCACTTAACAGCTCCTCTTTCTCCGCTAGGAGCTTCCTCTCAGAGGCTGCCAAGCTCTCCTTCTCATGGAGAAGCTGGATACACTCTGAGTCTGTGATTGCCCGACAGGTCTTAATCTCGTCCAGGAGCTTTGTGAGGCTTTCGTTTGTGGTCTGGAGCTGTCTTGTGTCCAGCTCCGCCTTCCTCAGCGCTTTCGTGGCACAGTCCAGCTGTGTGCGTAGGGTCTCAGCCTCCGTGCTGAGCAGCTGTTTGACCTGAAGGGTGGCCTCCAGGCTAGCACTCAGCTTCTCCTGGCCCTGGCGAAGCGTGTCCTTCTCAAACTGCAGGTCTCTGTTGCTCTGGAGAAGGTTCTCCCGCTCTGCCTTTAGGGTGAGACAGGTGTTATCGAGGCTCATCTGCTTCTCTGCGGCAGACTTCTTTTCACTCGTGAGCTCCTCGATCTCCTGTACCAGGGCCTTCTGGTCCTTGACAAGCTCCTCGTAAGCGCTCTGGAGTTTCTGAATGACATCATCTTTGTCTTTGGACAAGAACATGTTCTCGGCAGTGAGCTTCCTGACCTGCCCTTCCAGGTGCTCCTTCTCGGCCCGGGCCTTCTCCGACATGGCCATCAGCTTACTCTTGCAGAAGCGGAGCTCCTCAATGAGCACCTGCATGCTCACCCTGGAGGCTTCCAGGGTGTCCTTCTCCATGTGTATCTTCAGGAGCTCTTCCTGCACGACACTCATCTCCTTAAGTAGCTTCTCTCTTTCAACCACCAGGGACTCTTTATCTCGATGCTCCTGGTGATAACGCTTTTCAGCAACTTGCTTTTCTTCGGAGACTTTCTCCTTCTCTAAATGTAGGGATTCATTTACTGTCCACAGTTTCTGTTGGTCTTCCTGAAGCAAAGTTATCTTGGTCTCCACTTCTACAAGCTTTGATAAGAGTGAACCCTTCTCTAACTGTAAAGCATCTGCCTCCTGCACAAGAAGTTGCTTCTCTGACTTCAGACCCCTCAGCTCTTCTGACATTACTTCAATCTCTTTTTTGGCTGATGTTAACAAAAAAGTTAGCGACTACAGGGACAAAAGATGGAAAGAATGGGAACAAAATGAAATCAAGCAGACAAATGCAAGCCCAAATAACTTAACTTGGCCTAAAACATAAAGTTTAAAATTTTCTACAATAAGCTTCATAAAAACTATCTGAATAACCAAGGGATAAAACTAGAAAAGCACTGCATAAGGAATAGTACAAAGCAAAATTAGTGCAAAGTGCCAACTAGCTCTTTCTCTTTGAAATTATGTGGGAAATCATTTCTGAAAACTTGTTTGGTTTTTACACCAGAGATAAGACTTTCCTACTGTTCTGTCCAGTTATTTATATCTCAGAAAAGATTCATAAAAGAATTTTCAAAATTGTAAGTCGGGGCAAAAAAAAAGTCAGTAAACTCTATTTTAATAAAAATGAGAAGTAGCAAGGGAAACTGGATCAGTGTCTAAGCCCCTCCTCAGGAGGAAGGGAGTCAAGGGCTAAGAGTGTCAGTCCCAGAATCATATATATGTTATGCAAACGCAGGATGATTTCTAGGCTTTGATGGCTACAATGAAATGTTTTTTAAATGTATTATTTATAAAATAAATTAATGATGCCTATATTGGCACTACCCAGAATTTTCAGTGATGAAATAAGTGTTAACACATTATTGATGCTCCTGTATGTGGTAGACATGTGACCAGTGAGCTCCTGAAATACACTGAATACACACAGAGAGCTGATTTTCTGCTGTACAAATTTAACTTTACACAGCCTCATCTAGCTAGTGGATAAACACCGGAGTTTTGGGTCACTGGCTTACTGGCTCTGAGGCCACCTGAAAGCTTATTGACTACATATATAAATTTCTTGGGGTGACACACTTAGAGTTGTAACTCATAAAGTCAAATATCCAAATAACAAATTTGGAAAAGGAATAATCCTGGTATTTTTAACCAGAAAGTTTTTTTGTTTTGTTTTGTTTTGTTTTTAAGTATATAAAACTGCCAAAGTCAGTGCAGCTTCACACAAACCACTAGAATGCTGTGGTGTAGTCTACAAAACTGAAGCCCTCAGGGTAGCATCAAACATGGGAATCATGGTGTACTCAGATTTGGGGGAGGGTGAGGAAAGAGGGCATAGGAGAAAGCTCTGTCAGTGGGTAGAAGAGGGAAAGCTTCACCCCTGTACTTGACAGGTGCATCATCATGTCTCTTGAGTAACAGAAGGTCATGAAAGGGTTATGTTGCTATTCTGTTTTGATCCTGGGGTTTAATACTAGGGCAGGGTAGGTTGGCACTCTACAACCTAGCCCTAACAAAAGGTTTTAAATCGTTCCAGGTTCTCTTTCATAATTTCTTTCTAGTAAACTCATATATAAACATTTCTCTAATGCATTAAAAGTAAACACTTAAGGGGTTGGAGAGATGGCTCAGAGCTTAAGAGCACTGGCTGCTCTTCCAGAGGTTCTGAGTTCAATTCCCAGCAACCACATGGTGGCTCACAACAGTCTGTAATGAAATCTGGTGCCTTCCTCTGCTGTGGAGGCATATATGCAGACAGAACATTATATAGATAATAAATAAATAAATCTTTTAAAAAATTTAAGACAAAAATAATTTCTGAGCAATAAAAAAAGTTAAATAATAGTAGAAAGGATAAATTTTACTAAGTTACCAAAGTCAAAAACATATTGGGGCGCAGATATATAATTCTGACACCATAAACTAAAATTCAATATACCAACTTCTAACTATTCCTAATAAGATATTTTCTTGATTTACTTGAACCCAGCTTCCTTGTCAACAAGTTCACAGAGCCCTCTCCAGAGTTCTAATTCTTCCTCTAAGACTCTGCTTGCCAGCTGTGCTCCTTCAGTTCCAACATAACTCCCACTTGCTTTCCTAGGCCTCTGCCTCCTGCTTTTCCAACATTTGTCTATCTTAACCCGAGTGCAAGATGGAGCAGGCTCGGCCAAGTTCTGAGGAAGATGCTTTCCCAAACAAAGAATCTACTACAAGCAAGCAGACAGAGCCCAGGCAACAGTAAGAGGTTGTAACCACTAGGGACAAGCAGCACAGGGGGTGGTGATGGCTACACAGTACATTTAGACTATAGCCATTACCCTCCCCTACAAGGATGAACAGCCACTCTGCCATGCATGCAGAGTTTAACAGGCACACATGCCCTGAGCTCTCCTGCAGCCTCCACATGGACATAGCTAAGATATAACACAGGGGCACTATTCGTGCCCCAGAACATACTTTGGCTTTGCTGGCCTGTGTTTTCAATTCCTCCATGTCCTGCATCAGGCCTCTGTTCTCCTCTTGAGCAGCCTTCAGTTTCTCCTCTGTGTCCACCAGCATCTTCTGTAGGTTCTGCAAGATTTCTTCATGCTTTGTTTTTGCCTCAGAACTGGCTTTTTCATACTTGGCTCTCAGCTCCTGACACTGGTTGTGGCTTGTTTCCATCTTCTTTTCCTGAAGAACCCAAAGAAGGGGTAAGGCATCTGGCCACACAGTGGCACCCACCCGCTTTACCAGCAGTCCCCCTCACTTCTCCATACCAGTTCCAACAATTTTTCTTCCAATTCTTTCTTTTCTTCTTCATGCTTTTTAGCTGCTTCCTGCTGGCTCTGTTCAGCTTTAAGAGTTACTTCCCCAATACTTTTCTGCAAAACTCTTGCATTTTCATCAGCCTTTGTAAGTTTTAGCTGTAGTTCTTCCATAGATCTAGAATAAGTTTCAATACAAGGTGTCAGTTCTTAATATGTATGCATATGCTATGTGCATGCGTGCATGTATTGTGTGGTCACTGTGAGTATATGTTCAAATGTAAATCCAAGTATACATATACCACAGCACAGCACATGGAGACCAAAAAACCTTGGGTTCCAGTCTTCACTTTCCACTGTGTCTGAAGTAGGATTTTTTGTTCACTTCCTCTCAGTTTATCACAGGCACTTTGGGATTACCTGGATTCTTGGGGTCTGAACCTCATTCTCATTCATCAAACACTATCTACTGAGCTGGCTTGTTAGACAGAATTATCATGTTTAAACTGAATAAATATACTATAAAAAACCCAACTATATCAGATTGCAAAATTTATGAATAATTATACCTGAAATCGAGACAAATTTAAAAATGACTTGCCTGAAGAATTTTAACAACTGTGATTGTTATAAATACATTTAGAGTAACAACTCCTATAATTCCAGGAATTTACTACTCTATATTAATAGAGCAATAAAAAAATATGAGTTGAGATAAATATAGGCCAGGTGTGGTAGTACATGCCTCCATCCCAGCACTTGGGAGACAGCGGTCAGTGTGGTCTACACAGAAAGTTCCAGGACAGTTAGGGTTTGACAGACACCTTGACTCAAAGCAGATAAATTAGCTCACAACCATCCCAACCGTCCATAACTCCAATTTGTGGGTTCTGACACCTCTTCTGAAATCTGCACACACAGTGCACTTAAATATATGCAGGCAAAGGACACATATACATAAAGATAAATGATCTTATATTTTTATTAAAGGCTTTTTAATCTAAAATTTTTTAAAGAAAAATATTAAAGGAAGTAAGTTTCAAATGTTCAGCACACTGGGTAACCAGAAGTCATTGAAGTGCTTCTTAGGAAAAGAAAATATGTAACTACCATAAATAATTCTTGCTTAAAGGGAACCAAGTAGGTTCTGGGGAGATAGTAAAGTATTTGCTCTGTAAGCACGTGAACCTGAGTTCAATCCCCAAAACTCATGTTTAAAAAAAAAAAAAAATCCAGGTGTGGTGGCACACACTTAAAATCGCAGCACTGGGGAGGCAAAGACAGGCCAATCTCTGGGGCTCTCTGGTCAGTTAGTGTAGCTTAATGAGTTCCAAGCCACTGAGAGACTCTGTCTTTAAAGGGGGTTGGTGATGCTTGAGGAATGATTTTGGAAGCTGTCTTGCACTTAGACACACACACACACACAGAATCATGCAGCTCCTCATGGACATAGGGATAGAGTGAAAGCCTGGGACATTAGCTTAGAATCAGGGCCATCAAGTGCATCACCCTGTATAGGAAGAAGCATCTGAGATGGTTACGGCTGTATCTATTAAATACCTTCTGGACGCCCTGCAAACCTGTGCAGCTGCCTCAGAGCAAAGAGGACCAAAGCTGCTACTGCAATCTCCCAGTGACCTTGAACAAATGCTATCTGGGTAAAATACTAGTTAGTGGTGTAATTTTACAAGTATTAATACTTTACAAAGTAAAATTCTAATGCTTCTAATGTTCTCTAAAATTTTTTGCCATTAATTATCTAATTTCTACATGACTACTATAAAAAGAAAGAGAAAAAGCCTACAATAGCCTCAGAGTTATCTGGGCATTTGGCACACAACTTAAACCCAACACTTAGGAGACAGAGACAAGAAGATCTCTGTGAGTTTAAGGATAGCTTGATCTATATATCAAGTTCCAGGACAACCAGAACTACATAGAACTACATTGTCAAAAACCAAACTAACTAACAAAAAGAACCCAAGGTGACAGACGTTACTATTATTGGCAGATCTTGAGAGAGAAGTTTTAAACTCTAAGGAAACCTAAGTTGGTGAAATGATTACGGACACCAAGACGAGGAGGCTCAGCTGTGAAACCTCACAAGCCTTGGTGCTTTTTCTTAAAAATATACACTATATATCCGTTAGCACAGTGCACAGCCACATTAAGCCCTTGATAGTTGTGTTTCCTGTCACTGCAGTGAAGGAAGTTACAAAACACCTTTAAGGTCTTGCCTTAAGCGACGTTACTGTACTATTAAACAGGTGCCTTGTGTTCTTAAGTCACTGGAAGATCTATGAATCCTACTATATTCCTTAACTCTGACAGACCTCATTCTAGGTCAAACAAGGACTGGCAAGCTGGTAAAAGCTGCTTATTTGGTCCTAGCACTCGGGAGGCAGAGGCAGGTCGATATCTGTGAGTTTGAGGCCAGCCTGGTCTACAAGCTGAGTTCTAGGACAACAGTCTCCAAAGCTACAGAGAAACAGCATCTTAAAAAAAAAAAAAAAAAAAAAAAAAGCTGTCTGCTGGCTAACCAAGTCTGAAATGACACAGGTGATTCAAGATGCATGAAGGCAATAACAGAAAAGAGCAGAAAGTAGGAAGTGTAGCTATAACTGACTTCAGTCATCCAGAAATACACATAGCACAAAAGGAGGGAAAACCAGAAACAGGAAACATACAAAGAAAAGGAAGAGCCAGGAAGCCTTAAAACCTTGAGCCTTTTGTTTTTCTCGGTTTTACTTCTGTGTTAAGATGGGAGTCTCACAAGGTGGTGGTGATGCATATCTTTGATCCCAGGAAAGGTATGAGGATCTTTGTGAGTTCAAGGCTAGCCTAGTCTACAAAGTGAGTTCTAGGACAGCCACAGAGCTACACAGAGAAACCCTGTGTGTGTGTGGGGGGGGGGGGGGCGGCGATGATGACGATGATGATGATGATGACGATGATGATGATGACGATGACAACAGTTCTTATGGGCTGTCCTGGAACTCACTCTATAGACCAGACTGGTCTCAAACTCCACTTGCCTCTGCCTCCCCAGTGCTGGGATTATGCCCACCCAGTAGCCCCGAGCTCACTCTCCAGCACAGTCAGACGTACCTTTCCTTCAGACGTAATTCATCATTCATCTTTGTCAGCTGAGAGGAGTTATCCCCTGACATCTTCATTATTTCTGCAATGTCATTTTCTAACTTTTCCTTCGCCTTTACCAGCTGCTCTTCTCTTTCATCCTTCTCTCTAAATTTTGCCTCCATATCTGAATATATACAGAAAAGGAAACAGCACTGCCATGTTAAGAACAAGAAAACAGTCACTGAATGCACATGTATCCTGGGGTATTTGCAGACAGCCATCTCTGCCTACGCCGAAGTCACAGTCTAGCAGAGACAGTAAGTGGAATAAAGAAGGGAACAATAGGATGGAAAGAGACGAGTGGTAAGGGGGAAACTGGAAAGAGTGAAACATTACATGGAACCCTCTGAATTGGTGACATTTAAGTAAAGACCTGAAGGAAGGAGGAAACGGGAAGCAAGTGTTCTGACATGTCCAACCAGAGGAGGCTGATGTGGGCAAGGGGAGGAAGAGTCTGAAACCCCTAGAGACACAGGGTTTGATGGGCAAGGACTGTCCCTCTAGTGGGTAAGATGGCAGGAAGAGAGGCAGGGAGACTCACTGAGCTAGGACAGCAGCACAGCAGTGCAGTGCTAGATACTGTTTCTTATACAACAGAGAAGAGAGGAAATGCTCAGGGTTGTGGGTCTCAAGTAATCTCAGGCACACACAGTAATGCCGGGTCTGAGTGGCAGGTCTATTACTGTAACGTAAACTCTCATCTTCAACACTCTATTTACTGGCTTGTCACCAGACCATTACCTTACCTGTTAGATTTTTTCTCAACTTCTCCAGTTCAGAAGACAACATATTAAACTCTTCCTCCTTCTGGTGCAGTTTACTTACAGTATCTATTAGGTAAAGTTAAAAGTTTAATATGTATCACACTGAATAGGTCACCCAAAGAGTAGCAGACTTATAACCCAATCAAGCATATGCCCATGAGCTCTGAGAATATGAAGATACTAAGAGCTTCACTGCCAATCACACACTGTCATGACAGGGAAGCATGAAGCTCTGCTGCCTCCCCACATTTGCACATCAAGAGGCCTCAGGACTTTCCTAAGCATCTCTTTCTTGTTCTAGTCAAAACCCAAAATTTATCAATAACAAAAGCTCAGATAAGATCATCCTTCTCAGGAACACACAGATTTTAATATGAAACACGCCTTAGGTCAAAAGAAGAAATGATTATTTCTGGAGTTTGAAGATTTGGGAAACCAATGGAATGCAGTTTTTCTGCGCATTGTATAATTTCTAAAATGACACTAAACTACATTGTGCACTCTCAACGCCAGCCACTAGCCCTCTAATGACACACCCTAAAACTGTCTCCTCACACTTGAGTGAGACATACCTTGCATACTTTTCTGAACAGAGACTGCCTCCTCTGAAGCACCAGAAAACTTTTCTTTCTGAAGAAAAAGAATGAGATATTCATCATACAAGGATTTCAGATGACAAAGACTAAAAGTGTCTATCAGTTACAATAACATTTTTGTAGCTTGTTTCATCAATACTGTGCACTTAAAATACGTAGGCATCAATGAACCACCAACTGTGTATCCTGTACATATGCCCACACACAAGTGGGTTTATACATGTACTCATGCATAGATATCTGCACACAAGTGTATGACTGAGCAAATAAATGTAAGTATATATATATGCTTATATATATATGTATGCACATTTATATATGTGCTGAAGGAACATGCTTTGTCATGGCTAACCCTCCAAGATCTGCCTTCTCTGAAATCTGTCTGAGGGGTGGGGATATAGCTCAATGGAATTGCTTTTGCCAAGGTTGAATCCCTCATACAAAAGATGAAGAAAAAAGAAAACACAAAGGGAAAGAAAGAAAATCTACCTGAACAATAAGTAGAGTTCTGGGTTTCTTCCTTCTGAGAGTATCCAGAAGAACATGAACTAGATTCAAGACTAATATCTGTGTCTTCAGCTGTCTAAGCAGAATTGCTCCATTTGTCACCTACTGTAGACAGTCTCTCCTGCTCTAAACATGATGACAAGCTAAGATAAAAGAACTTCTCTGGTTTTGCTGAAATAAATTTTGAAGTATATAACAAGGGATCTTTAAAAATATTTATTTATTTGACTTTATATGTATCAGTGTTTTGCCTGGATGTATGTCTGAGCACTGCATGCACGCCTGGTGACCACAGCAGCTAGAAAGAGGAGATCAGCTCCCCCGGAGCTGGAATTATGAATGGTTGTGAGCCACCCTATGGGTGCTAGGAACAGAATCTGACTCCTCTAAAAGAGCAGCCAGTGCTCTTAAAGACTGAGCACTCTCCAGCATCCCAAAGACATTTTTGACAGCTAGAGCTACAAAAAGAAACCCTGTCTCAAAAAAACTCAAAATACAAATCATAAAATAATGATGGGGAGAACACCTTTTTAAATGTAGCATATATATTATATATCAGGACTATCCAACAGAACTTTCTGCAATGTGGCCACTAAAAACTTAAAACGCAACAGAGAAACCAAACTGTACTAAATGTAGCAACTTAAATTCACAAGGCTATAAACAATATAGCTATTTTTAAAAGTAGAGATTTGGGACTAAAGAGATGATCTAGTGGTCAAGACTGCTAGTGCTCACTGCTTTCACAGAGGATCCAAGTTTAGATCCCAGCAACCACAGCTGGCCACGCACAGCCACCTTTAACTCCCAACTCTAGGAAAACTAATGCCCTCTTCTGACTTCCACGGGTACTGCACCCAATGTACACATACCATCCATGAATGTGCGTGCAAACACATAATTAAAAATAAAACAAAATCTTTGTTTTAAGGAGAACTTTGAGTTTATGGCTATAATTCTAGCAGTCAAAAGGCTGTAGGAGTGCTGTGAGTTTGAGGACAGCCTGGGCTATATAGTTGGATAGTTCAGATCAGCCTGCTACAAAGTGAGACTAGAAAAATAAAAAAAAATTGTAACACAGACATTTATATAAGAAGCAATACTTCACTGCCATGATCGGAAAAGTAGCACAGTAGGGAGGCATATGGAGCAGCTGCCCCAGCTACCTAAGTTCTCTTCAAGTTTGGCCCACAATTATCAGCCTCAAGTAAGATCAAATTATGATGTAGCAAAGAAAGAAAGAAAGTATCAAAAGTTGTTTATTTAGAAAGTCTTACAATTTGGTGGAGTGTCACCTTTGGCTGGTTTTGTTTTGTTTTGAGACAGGGTCTCACTATGTAGCCTTGGCTGATCTGGACTTTGCTGTGGACACAAGACTGGCCTGGAACTCATAGTCAACAGTCTCTGCCTCCCAAGTGCTAGGATCAAAGCCTTGCACCACTATATAATTCGGGATTAAGAGGAAAGATGCAAAAAGAAATATAATTTCCTAAGGCAAAATACAACCCAGTGGCAATTTGATTAGATAGTGCTAATAGAGGGCACTGAAGACCCGGACAGCTGCTGCCCACAGTCAGAAAGGAGATGCTGAAGGCAGCATGGTACAGGGAAGAATCTCAGTCAGTGAAACCTGACACTGCTGGATGTGTGAATGGGAAGATCTATCTCTGTATTTTGTAAAACTAAGCTGCCAACAGCCATCCCACTGCTTTACCAAAGGAAAAGAACATTTTTTTGAAAAGAAAAATTAATACCTACCTTACTGCTAGTTTGATTTGATCCAGCTCCTCAGCTGCTAACATACTCAATTTAAGTCCGTAGTTTTGAAGAAGTAAAGACATAGCTGCAGTATTTATTTTTTTTAATGGAGAATGTTCTTTTAAATAGGAAAGGCTGGAAACTTGGCGGTTCAGATTCCCATCAACAGGTACTTACCAAAGTCTGCAGTTCTTTTTCCAGAGTCTCCTTCACTTGACTGACTTCATTCAAAGTGTCCTGCAGGTTACTGAGCATTAGCTCTTTTCCCTGGAGTTCTTTGGTAATGCTATTAGCCTAACACATTGAGTTATATGGTACAGAAGCAAATGAACAAAAGGAAACAAAAAAAGAATAAGAAAAAAATGAAATGCAAAAAAAAAAGAGAAACATAACAAAACAATAATGCTGGAAAGAGTTCTTTTTTGATTATTTGTTTTAATTCTAAGGAGCCAGTGACTTTAAATAAATCAGTTCTAGGTAGTAATACCTCATCTTTTTTTAAAGACAGGGTTTCTGTCTACTCCTGGCTGTCCTTGAACTCTCTAAGTTGACCAGCCTAGCTTCAGACTCAGTGTGTGCCAATATGGCTATCATCTATGTGTATGTTTGAGTTTATATGACCATGTATGTGCATAGGCCTGCCAGAAGACAGCATCAGATCCCCTGGAACTAGAAACCAAGCCTGGGTCCTCTACAAGAAAAGTAAATACTTTTGACCGCTGAGCTACCGATCTAGTCTAATGTTGCTTTTTTCTTATTTTTTATATTTTATTTATTTATTTATTTGGCTTTTCAAAACAAGGGTTTGTTTATGTAGCCCTGACTTTCCTAGAGCTTGCTCTGTAGACTAGGCTGGCCTCATACAGAGATCCTCCTGCCTCTGCCTCCCAAGTGCTGGGATTGGGTTGGTGTGCACCACCAACCACTACCTTTAATAGCTATTTTTAAAAAGTCAAAATATATTACTTTCCTATGCCTAAATTTGAACACCAGCATTGTCTAAAGCAGGAAGTGATGGTATTTACCTCCTAGATAAACTACCTGATCAAGTTCATCTCTGAGCTTTAAAAACCCTAGTGCTGGGTATGTAGCTCAGTGGTAGAGCCCTTAAGCACATTGTAATGGCAGTTTGTATTATTCTGTATATCTGTATGCTTAAAATATTTCAACACTTAAGTTATATTTAAAGATCCACTCGACATTAGCAATCAGAACTTAGTTTTCATGAAATCCTTATGTGTAACCCAACTAGTTAGCCACATATTCTTTTCTACTTAGCTCATTTTTATTGCTATTTCAGAATCACATGGATTAGAGAAAACTCCTGTAGCTATTTTATTTTCAAGTATGGTAGCAACTTTTGTTGTTTGTCTTCATTCTCCCCATTTGGTCATCACAACACTTTCTTCTTTGCTATAAGAACCAGAGCCCACTGTGGCAGGACTGCAGGGCTGACCTTCAGTTTCCTGATCCTTGACAAGGAGCACATTTGTCTAGTCTCATCTCCTCAAACAAAACACACAAAAAAGAAAAGCCACAAGAATAGAGGCCTCAGTCTCTTGTAATCCCAGTACTTGGAAGACCAAAGCAGTCAGACCACTGAGAACTCAAGGCCAGTGTGGGCTACAAAGCCAGTCCTAGGCCAAACTGGGCTACAAAGTGAGACCTTATCCCAAAACAAAGCCAAAACAAAAAAACACAAGGAACAGAAATATAGTGGTACATGGTGTGACCTCAGCACTTGAGAGGGAGGGGAAGGATCATGAATTCAAGGATAGCCTGGGGTGTACAGTAAGACCTAGTCTCAGTTTTCCCCCACCTCCAAAAAGCAAAGGTTAGATGGCATGGGGATTTCAATGATACAATCCCATAGGACTGTATATTTGAATATCTGATATACTGTTGGGAAGTATTAGGATGTCTGGCCTTGCTGGAGGAGGTATGTATAATACTGCGGACAGGCTTTGAGGTTTCAGAAACCTACATTGTTCCCAGAGTCTCTCACTCCACCCCCATGCTTGTAGATGAAGGTGTTTACTGCTCCAGCACCATGCCTGCCTGCCTGCCTGCTGCTTCGCCCCTGGCCACAATGACCACCAACTCACCCTCTGAACTGTGATTCCCTCTATAGGTTGCTTTGGTCATGGTGTCTTTGTGGCACACACCATGGTAAGAACGCAGGCGGCTCTGGCCTCCTTGCTCTGTTGTGAGCATCACTTATAGCATGCTAACTTGAGTTCAGGTTCTACCTTTATGCATAACCCTATAAACAAGGGAGTGATGTGGGCAGAAAGGGAAGAGATGAACTTATAAAGTGTTTTTTGACAGGGTCTCTTTATGTGGTCCAGGCTGACCTGGAACTGAACAGCAAACCTCTCATCATCCTAAGTATTACAGGCCTGTACTGTCATGCCCAGCCTGAACTAATCAATTAATCTCTCCTCTCTCACTCTCCTTCATATTCACCTTGCACCACTGTTTCAGGGATTAGCTGTATTTTAAAGAGTGTTTTGTTTTGTTTTGTTTTGGTTTGGTTTTTGTTAATTTAGCAGCTCTATTTCTAAACAGCCTAGAATTAAACTTAAATGGGAGTTTATATCATGGCCAGGAGATAAAGTAGCAGATACAGTTTCCAGATGATAGGAAACCAAAATCCACAAGGCTGGTCATCATTTGCTCTGATCTCAGATGAAGCCGTACTTGAAAGCCGCAGAAGGTATTCTGTTATACTCAAGTGGGATTTTGAAGATGAGTGACCGTAACTTAACATAACACACGATGCAAAATAACAAATGAAAAGAGTAAAAGAAAATGATGGGAGATGTCGGTACAAACCTTGCTGCTTTCAGCGCTCTTTTCCATCTCTAAATTTTTAATCTGCTTTTCAGCTCCCTCGAGCTGCTGTCTAAGTGTCTCCATTTCCAATTTACCTTCGGAATTGGCTTTCCGAAGTGCATCAAGATCCAAGAGCTTTTCTTCGACAACCTTGAGCTGTGATGTGAAATTATCAATGACCTTGGTTTGCTCATTGTACTTGGCTTGCAGAATCTCTAGCTCCTTTACCTTTATCTCGGCTTCCTGCAGCTTGTTTAACGTGTCCTCCATCTCCACTAGGTGCTGGTCTTCTGCACCGTCCAGTCTGGCTTTGATGGCCTCCAGGCTGTCCTCCTTCTCTTTAATGACTTGCATCAGCTTGGTCCTCAGGCTCTCCATCTCTCTGGCGTGAGCAGACCGCTCAGAGTCCTGTTCACTCTGTAAAGTTTCTATTTCATGCTGATAATCTAGCCTCAGTCTCTCTATTTGTGTCTTTAACTCAGCGAATTCGGCTGAGTCTGTTCCAATTCCTTTGCTGAAAGACACCTTCAGCTCCTCCATTGCCTGCTGGTGGGATCCTATGGCGGTCTCCAGCTTAGACTTCCACAGAGCTATCACATCTGAATTTTCCTTGTTGGCATGGTCAAGTTTGTTTCTCAAGGACTCGTTCTCTTTGGAAAGCTTTTCAATGGCAGTGTGCAGAGCCTTGATCTCCTTCTGAAATATCTCTTCCCGAGCTCCAAAGCAGTCCTTCAGAGAAGTCACCTCGCTCTGGTGGTCAGTACGTGTGGCTTCTAGCTTTTCTTGCAAAGCACTTATTTCTTGCAAAAGAGAAAGAGACATATCCACATCCCCGGGAGGTTTACTGGACTCTAGCCTTCTTCGGAGCTCAGCTACTTCTTGGACTCTCAATGCTAGGTCTTTCTCTAGTTCCATTATTCGTGACTTTTCTGATACTGTAGCCACCTATTAACAGCGGTCATAAGAAACAGAGAGCACTGAAATAACAGATCACTGATAATTCCTTATTTCTGAAACTGTTTACAAACCACCCAGAATCAAGCAAAGTGAAGCTATTATATGTAGGGGGTTAATGTCTCTCTGACTGAGATAATGGCTTAAATTCAATTCTGGATGCTCTAATATGGAATTAAAATCTTTGGCAGGCTTCCACCATTATAAAATCTCAAACAGATATGGAGCTTACCTCATTCCAAGAACATCTGTTTCTCCTCTAAAGACACTTAATCCAGGAAGCACTCATTAACTAATAAGTTAACAGAAACAGTAGCTTCCAATGTGCTCAATAATCTGTCTCCTGGAAGAAATTAAGCTCATTTGGCCAGTTTTTCTTCCTTCCTTCACCCAGACTGCATTCAGTAGCAGTTCAGGTGTTAATCCACATGATGCTGGCGATTAAAGCCTGAACTGTCCATTAAACCATGTACTGTCTAGCCACATACGGCTGAGCACTGAAATGTGGCTCATTCGAGGCAGGATGTGCTGAGACACACACATCAGGATTTAAAGACAGAGAAAAACAGACATAAAATATCTTAGTGATTTTAATTGTTATTGTATGATGAAATAACATTTTAGATGTACTGATTTTTATATATTATTCAAATTAATTTCACCTGTAACTTACTAAACAGTTCATGTGGATATTAGAAAATTAAAACTCTGTAAACGTGGCTTGCACTCTACTTCTATTAGATATAGCAGATATACAAGATCTAAAATTACTCATGTTTCAGTGAGAAATGCATCATCTGGATTATAAAAGCCTCAGTTTGATAATGAAGAATTTACTAGGTTTTAAAAAATAACATTAAAAGATCACTTACCTGCAATTATACATTAGACTCTCACAGAAAGACCCCTTTCTGGCCTTTGTAACTCTGTCAACACTCTGGCGTTCGCATCTTGTTCCCCTAACCCAGTGGTTCTCAACATTGTTATGTACAAAAGTGATATGATTAAAATGCAAGACTATTACTACCTCCGCACGCTCTGGTTGTATCAGAGCTCTGGAGTTTTAAGGGGGAAAAAAATCCTTTCTCAACTTGTGCTTTTTACTCTTAGAAAACTTTTCTCCATTGCTTCTTTCTAGGCTCTCATTTTGGTACAAAGAATATATGGAAAATAGTATTTTATAACATAAAAATCATTTAACTAACCTGGGAACTAGAAAGGATTACAAGTAGTTTTAAATTCCCAGAGATCCCAGATTTCAATAATGAAACTTTTCCTAATTTTAGAGTTAGTCCATGTTGCTTTACAGGGACAGAGAACACAGGGACAAGTATCTTCACTTCTGCTTCCTCTGCTCACTACAGCATGCTATGGTGCTCAGAAGGTCGATGTCCATTAGAAAATCACTGACTGTTCTGGAACTGACTAAAATTGTAGAACTCTGTGGTTATATACAGTCTTCTGATTAATCATGTTTAATTAATTTACATTCTGTTCTCTAGAGAGGGGAGGGTCCATCAATTTCTTACCTACAACTAAGATATAAAGCATCAATGAACCCCTTGTTACAAAGTTATAGCAAAGATAAACCAAATTCAACAGGTTACAGTTCTTAGTCACAACAGAACTGTCAAATTGAGAGGATGCCAGGTGACAAGCACATGGAAACAGTAGGAGGATGGTTCTCTATGTGACATTCTGTCACATCTATCTTAAATTTCATTTTACAAGGTCTAACCTGGGTCGCAGTTCTCCTGCTAGTTTATGGCCATAAAGTCAGGAGCTGTTTCTTCTTCCTGCTCACATTTCTACAGCAGCAGGTGAGCTGGTAGACTACAGGTGGCCTGGGGATTCACTGGACTGCTGGTTATTTCCACACTTGGCAAACCAAGAGTAAGGACCAATGGAAGACACTGTTTGTTATATAAAGTTGTAAAGTCTTAACTCGAAATAGCTGCAAGTTCATTTGCAAATGGATTCCTTACTATCCAGCAAAAAATCAGAAAACAGTAAATTTCTATGCTGACAAAACTAAGCCATGGGAGGAGAGTTTAGAAGCAAGAACTGTATGTCCTTACTTGAGTCACACCAAAGGACCTTTATCCCCTCAGCCCCAAGTGTCTCCCTGGTGAAGTCTTGCATCCTCAGGTTGTAAGGAAATGATACCAAATTATCACTTATTCTTTCTTTTTTCTTTCCTTAGCAAATACATTCTGGAAATCTTTTATTAATTTGAGATCAATTGAAACCCTTTCTTTCTTCGTCTCTTTTTTGCTTCTGTTTATTTTCAGATAGGGTCTTGCCCTATACTGAGGTTGACTTTGCTCTCTATGGCCCAGGCTAACCCTGAACTTATGGTAATACTCTTGTCTCAGCCTCCCAAGTGCTGGGATTACAAGCATGAGCCATTGTGCCCAGCTTTATTTATTTATTCATTTATTATTTTATACGTATGCATAATGTGCACAAGTGCACATAGAAGCCAGACAGTCTCAAGTGTCTTTCCTTGGGCTCTGTCCACTTTGGTTTTTGAAGTGTCTCTCATTACCTTGAAGTTTGCCAAGTGGATCAGTCTGGCTAGCTGGCAAGTAAGCTTTAGGAATCCTATCTCTACCTCCCCAGAGCTGGAATTACAAGCATGCAACACCATGCCTGGATTTTTTTCCCTTGGGTTCTGAGAACTAACCTCAGATCCTCATGTTTGCAAACACCTTACCAAATGAGCTATCTCCCTACCCCTTTTCCTTTATTAGGAAACAAAAACTTATGATTGAGAATATAAAAAAAAAATTTGTCTAGACTTTATATCTATGATTTCACACTGAAAGAATTCATACAAACTCTATTGATTCAAAAGGAAAGTCAAGGTAACAAATTTCATTGAATAGATACAAAATAATTTTTGAAAATTTAAAGTTAAGGCCAATCACAATCAAACATGATTTAAAAGATACCTACATGAATATATATTTTTAGATGTGTGTGATTCTGATTATTTCTTTTAGCATAAATTAAAAGATTCCATCCTGTAATGATTAGGAGTACAGACTCTGGAGCCAAATTACCTAGAAGGAAATTCTGGCTCCAGTATGTGCTGTGTAACCTTAATAAAAAATGTAACATCATCGTGCTTAGTGTCTTTGTCTTGTAAAAGCCTATAGAAAGGCTGAGGGTCATGAAAAAGCAGGCATTTAGAGTGTGTGGATGACACCTCTGGCTGTGCTTTAATGCCCTGCCCCCACTCCCCACCCCACAAAAGTCATTTTTCCCAACACACCTGTCCTTCCTAACCGCTGAGGTTTTTAACCTTGGTGACAGAAATAAGGGAGATGTGAGCTCAACCATCAAGAGGAAAAAAAGAAAAGAAAAGAAAGAAAAGAAAATTGGGGTCAAAGTCTTTCATTCTCACCAAAAAGAGCTAATGTTTCCATTTCTTTTTCCCAACAGGCCAGAACAAGGGCAGGGAGTAGCAAGCTATTTGGAAGAGCCTGTAATTGGAAGACAACTGGCTGCTCTGGGGACTGGAGAGGAGTCATTCAAAGTATCACTACAAGAACGTGAAACACAGTTTTGGGTAACCATGGAGGTTTTATAGTTATAAGGTTTCTAATCTTGATTTTGGTTGATGTGGTGATACTTTACATAAAACACCAGTACCTACTCATCACTCTGTGCTCATGAATACCTGAGCGCTACCAAGACCAAACTCAGGCTGAACCACTGGGTCAAGCTCAGGCCAAGAGCAGACATGTCACCCGATGTGTCCACCATTCACACGCGTGAAGCTGCTTCATTAAATAGAGAAAACCATTACCCTAGTGTCTTCTAACTCCCTCTGGAGTTTGTCAGCTTTGGTCTTTTCAAAGAGCAGGCTCTGTTCAAGCTCCTTAATGCGGGCATGCTCCAGTTTGGTCTGCGTCTGTTAGTAAAAGGGAAGAGGAAAAGAACACAACAGTGCCACCATGACATGCCAGCACAAGAGGAGAGAGCCACATGCAGGCCGAGCCACCAGTACTTTCTGCCAAAGGACGAACATACAGAGGAACTGAGAAAGAAACAGGATGGAGCTGCGAGGGGAAGGAGGGAGTGAGCTAGTCGGCTGAGAGGAGACTGGAAAAGACATGAGGTAAGGTGAGGTTTCAGGTGCATGCAGCCAAAAGTATGTTATCTCATAAGTGAAGTTTATCAGCACAAATTAGAATAGTCAATACTCCTCCAACTATCACCTCCCTCCCCTGCCCAGTGTGTATGTAACTGACTCAGGGACCCACAAGGTTGTGTGACCCTCAGAAAGATCATCACTTTCACCTCTATGTGGAGAAAGACAATGTCACAAATCTTGAAGCAATCAGTAGGCCCCCAGAGCAGACTGTTGGATCTGTCAAACAACTTGTAATAACAAGAGGTGTAGAAGTCATCTTAGTAAGAATAATCCAGGCTGAGTGTGGTGACTTAGGCCTATAATCCTAGGACTTGGGAGGCTGAGGCACGAGGACTGTTGCAAGTATAAGGCTAGCCTGGGCTAACATAGTGAGTTCGAGCAGTGGGCTATAGTGTAAAACCTTGTAAATGAACAAATAAAATAGGCTTCAGAAGCCAGAGCCTTGGGGCCCAGGCCAGTTGTGTCTAGCTGAGGTTCTCTACAGCTGAATAAGGGCTGCAGAGGCTCTAATTTCCTCTCAATCAGGATTTTTCAAAGGGGAGTATTCAAGATTACAAAGACAATACCCACCACTGCCTCTTCCTCTGAAAAAGCCACATCAGAACAAAAGAAAAGCTACACTCCAGATGTAAGGGACTAATTTTTATCCTACAATGAAGTCACTCTTTACTAGCTCAGGATCCAGGGAAGGATGACAATGCTCTCGTGCACTCGTGCTGAAAGAACTCTTAAGATCCTAGCATGAGTGGAACCCTTGAACCTCAGGGTTGCTATGACTCCCTTTCCACAAATCCAGTTACCTGACTGAGACCCAGAAGGCTCTGTCTAAGAGACTCAAGCATCGCTCAGTCTGGCTTCACTGGTCTTCCCTCATCATCTCTCCTACCCAACTGGCCACTGGAACACTGACTGACAATATTAGGATTAACCTAAGGTATCAGTCTAAACAATTATGGGCAACAGAGGTCCTAACAAAGTGACCCCATGTGTATAGAGCCTAAGTAGGAAGTCAGAGTTATAAACGAACACCTTCACTGGTATTCTGGTGACTGTGAGGCCCTCGAGGGTTACTGTGCTTATAAACCTGCCATAAACAACTATCATAGGATATTTAAAAAGTGAACAGAAAACATTTTTTTGAAATAAGATCTCATTATATACTCCTGGCTGGCCGAGAACTCCACATAGAGCAGACTGGTCTAGATCTCAGAGAGATCCATCTGCCACTATATCTAGTAGGAAGGTATACACCACCAGACTCAGAAGGCTTTAAAAAAAAAAATTCTTCACTTGCACCCTATATTTTGTTGTCTGGATAGTCCCTGCATTGACATGTGCTTCAGAGCTGTTCAATACTCTCCTTTTACAAAAACAAAACAAAATTAATCCGGATCTACATAAATAAGGTTACAGTTTCAAGAATTCAAGCTAAAGAAAAGTCATTCAGTATGTGCAGATAAAAACAAATATCTAGTCAGGAATGGTGATGCAAGCCTGTATAGTCCCAGCACCTGAGGAAGCAGAGACACGGTGTTCACAAGGCAGAGGCCAGGTTATTGTGCAAGATCTAGGCCAGCCTATTAATCTA
This sequence comes from Phyllotis vaccarum, assembly GCA_033318265.1. Lineage (NCBI taxonomy): Eukaryota > Metazoa > Chordata > Mammalia > Rodentia > Cricetidae > Phyllotis > Phyllotis vaccarum. The sequence goes on along the minus strand of JARWLC010000017.1, from coordinate 48,608,202 downwards.
CGGTCAGATCCTATTTTAAAATAAAAAGTCAAGAGAGGTGGCTCTCACTCGCAATTCCAGCACTGAGCAGCTTGAGGTAGAAGGATCACCACAGGTGATCCTGGGCTACAGAGTAAAATTTATTTTTTAGAAAAAGAAAAGAGAGCCAGGTGGTGGTAGTGGGGTGCACACCTTTAGTTCCAGCCCTTGGTAGGGGGGAAATGGGAGGAAAGCAGGTGGATCTCTGTGAGTTCGAGGCCAGCCTGGTCTACAAGAGTGAATTCCAGGAAACCCAGAGCTATGCAGAAGACTGTCTCCAAAACCCCAAAAGAAAGGAAATTAAAAAAAAAAAAATTCATGTACTACTCAGATCTTCTTCCAGTTGAAAGAATCAAAGCATCCTTCCTCCTCCCCCTTATAAAGGGATGCTCCACAGTGGACTTTTACCAGTCAGCAGCATCCACCTCCATGCCACAGCCTGTGGTAAAAGTGTGACACTGAACAGGACAGCTCTTTTAAATGATTGCTTTCTGAGACTAAAATGTGGTGTCCCAAGAGGAAAATCTTGGGACAGAGAGACTTGGAAGGGAAGCAAAAGCCTTGCAAGAAGCACACAGAGAGGCAGGAGGGAGGTCCCATGCACACTGACACTGGATGCAGCAAAACCTGTTCTGAATGGAGAGAAGAGAGAGACCCAGATCACTGAGTAGCTTCGCAAAAAGGAACCCCTCTGAAAATGTCAATGTGAGGTCTCTATTTCAGTTCAATAGGTGGTAAGAAGAAAAATGTTCTTAGCTTTGATTTTGTCCCTTTGAGCTGGCAAATCAAAGGGAAAGGTTTTGGGTCTTCTCCATTGGTTGCATGGCTGGCAGTGTGTACAAGATGTTCCGGAGGCCACCTTGGTAGACTGTGCTGGGTACTGAATCTCACTAAGAAGAGGGAGAAATGTACCACAGCTGGTGGCACTGCTGCCAACAAGAGCTCCCTTCATTAAGGGAGCAAACTTAAAATATCCTGCCTATTTAGGACAAAAAACTGGCCTCGTCTTGCAGAAAGGAGGGGTAAATACAAGCCTGGATTTCTTATCAGCTACACTGGCTTGCAGTGGGACCTCCTACAAAAGCAACTGGAAACATTCAGGTTGGAAACTCATGTCAGACTACTTTATCTCCCAGCACTTCTGCAGCTTCCCATCTTGGGTGTTTATGCTCCCCTCGCCTGTCATTCCTTTTGAAGTAATTCTAGCAAAATTAGAAAACATAATGAATGAGGTGAAGGAGGCCATGCCCTCAGACATTTTCTATCCTTTTTAGCAAAAGTTCTTTAAAAAGCAAACAGTTACCTATCACTAGACAAACGAACCAACAGAGCTTAGTCATTATATACAGTTTCTTAAAGATACATGCACAGAAACGCTGAGGGAAAGTCCCAAGGTCGGATTATGAAGTTAGTATTTGAGTGTATCAATAAGCATTTTAATCTGGAACCAATCTGTGTTAAGAGAAATATCCACACAGTTAAGTGCCCTCTTACATTCTCAGGATCTTCAGAAATCTGGCTCTTTTGCTATCAGTAAAAAAAATTTTTAAAGTAAATAACAATAAACGAGATTCAACTAAAGTTTCAATCTGTGTTAGGGTTTCAATACAACTTTATCTGATTAATTACAAGTAAGTTTATCAAACAGACTATACTAGCCTACTGCTAATGGTAAATATTTTAACTCAACCTTTCCCAAACTCCAGAGGTGGTAATCCTCATGAATTAGATGATGTTATGAAACTTCTAATGAGACTTTGGGGTGTTTTTAATGGATGACAACAAAATAAAGCCAACTAAAGGATGTGACTACATATGAAGTGAGTGAAGAAGGTTTCTATTAAAGTATTAAGCCATTAAATTCTAGAACTTTTAAAATCAGAACTCAGAAAATGTTCTCTTTATTATTCATTAACTGAAAATATATTTATTTCCAAGGAAATCAGAGTTTCTGTTTGGAAGGACTCCTGAAATTTAAGCCAACAGACTCTACAATCCTGATGGTGGTGAAAAAAAAAAAAAAAAAAAACCAACACACACACTCTCTCCCACACACACACACACATACTCACACACAGACACACATACACACTCACACATACATAAACACACACTCATACATACACTCACACACATGTACTCACACACATACTCTCACACACACAAACACACACACTTCTCTTGCTAGGCCTGGTGTGCACGACTGTAATCTCAGCACTTGGGAGACAAAGGCAGAATTACTACAAATCTGAGGCAGCCAGATTTGAATTGTGAGTTCCAGAGCACCCAGCTACATAGTGAGGCCACGTCTCTAGCTCGGCCTAATATCCAAAAACTGTATAGACAAGTGCAATTTTTACTAAAATGTTATGAAGAATATTACAAATTTTCAAATTTTGAAAAAGCTAATAATTTATATTTGTCATATATGTGGCAGTGGTTTAGAAAGCACCAAAACCATTTAAGAACAGTATCTAATTCAAAACTAATATGAGCAATTGTTAAGAAGATAAGAAACTTACTATCATAGGAAAATGGGTGGCTTTTAGGAATGCCATAGAAGTGGCTAACTTGCTCCTGGAAGCTACATTATTTTAAAAAGAGACTATCTAGTCCTTGGCACTAGAAGAATACACCAATTATGAGAGCACACCGTTGGCTTGTATTGGGTTATAGAGGACTTACTCTGCTTCACTAAAGAACAAATGCTTTGTTAGGTACTATGGTGTTGGAATTCAGCTCTTTTAAATACCATTTCCAACACCAGAGGAACAAGCCGAATAGGACACACTGCCAGATTTATGACTTGATTAGACCCAATTCATTAGCTTCTAATTTTGAAGCACGAGAAGAGTTCTGAACATTTTATTTTGTCACATGAATTAGGGTACCACACTCACAGACACAAGAACCAACCACTGCCTCAGCACAACCCAAGTGGCCAGAGGTGGGGTGCCCACCATCCTCTTGACTGGCCCAGTGTGACACCCACATTTCTCAATACTGACATCCCTAAAAGCTTACCTCCAGATCACCTTTGGTAATTGACTCTTCTTCCACTCGGAACTGAAGGTCCTCAACCTTCCTGTGGGGTGAAACCAAAACAAACCACTGAGGAAAGTACTAAGGAGACCTTAGCCCACAGCAGCACCCTGGTGACGTCAGTGCCCTCTGATGGAAACAAACACCTTAGAGACACAGAAAATAAAGGCATGCATCTTTAGGGCACTACTCTACAAAAGCGGGGCTGTAATCACTTAGAAGGCATTAGGCAAAAAAAAGAAAGAAATCGGTTGCTTCCCTTTAGTTGGTTACTCCTGGCATATACACGAGAATGGATCCACCTATCAAGATAAGATCAGTCAGGGAGCTGGGGAGATGGCTCAGCAGTTAAGAGCACTAGCTGCTCTTCTAGAGGAGTTCAGTTCCTGGGCAGCTTATAACTCCAGTTCTAGAGAATCTGGCACCTCACTCAGACACATATGTAGGCAGAACACCAATGCACATACAAAAAAGAAAGAAAGAAAGAAAGAAAGAAGGAAGGAAGGAAGGAAGGAAGGAAGGAAGGAAGGAAGGAAGGAAGGAAGGAAGGAAGGAAGGAAGGAAGGAAGGAAGGAAGGAAGGAAGGAAGGAAGGAAGGAAGGAAGGAAGGAAGGAAAGAAAGAAAGAAAGAAAGAAAGAAAGAAAGAAAGAAAGAAAGAAAGAAAGAAAGAAAGAAAGAAAGAAAGAAAGGAAGAAAGAAAGAAAGAAAGAAAAAAATGAAGTCTTAGCCAGCCTAGTAGCAGACACCTTTAATCCCAGCACTTGAGAGTCAGAGGCAGGTGGATCTCTGTAAGTTCAAAACCAGCCTGGTCTACGGAGCGAGTTCCAGGACAGGTTCCAAAGCTACAAGAGAAACTTGTCTTGAAAAATAAATAAATGAATGAATGAATAAATGAATAAATAAATAAATAAATTTTAAAAAGGATTAAATTTCTTTATAAAGGCAAGTAAATGAAACTGGGCTGGAATTCCCTTTAGTAATGCTGACTAAAGCTGTCCTCTGGAGGTTTGCTGTTCAGTGACAATGAGTATCTGTTAAGTCCGGGTTTCCTGGAAAAACTACATCAATGCCCACTCTCTCATAGCAGAGTTCAGTTTCTGCTGAACACAGTGATTCCCTTGGTTTTGTCAACAAAGTTGTGGAAAGTAAATTTCTTGCTAAGACATCATTGAAAAGGAAAAGATTACACTCAAGGATCACCTTTTCTCCTCTTCTAGCTGGTTGAGAAGCTCCACTTTCTCCCTGTCAGCAGCTTCTACCATTGTTCGAAGCTGGTCCATCTTGGCCTCCAGTTCCAGGACATGCTGGGAAAGCAAGGATGTCAGTGAGTAGCCCAGGGATACTTCCCAATGGGTATGGCTAAGTGTGACCGTGATGGGTGGGCATGAGTCTTGATACATTCTAATACTTTCTACTTTAGTAGGTTACTCCTGGCAACTTTCCTGGAAACAAGATGACAAAAAACTCCACATCATATTGCAACAGAGGGCAACAGTAAAACAAGTCTCAGATTTTCCAATATGAAACATACGTCAGTAATAAACTACAAACAACATCTGTGATCACTAAGTCCCTAGTCATGATCAGTTAATGCAGACAGACTCAAAGCTTAGACATAAAGACCAAATGGCTAAGGTAAAATCAAGAAGAACAAAACTGTATGGTGATGGAAACTGGCACCCAGAGCACAGCTTTCCAACAAGCTCAGAAGAGAAGCTGTTACTCATCTCCTATGTTCAGATCAACTCCCTGGCTCCAGACACCAGGCACTCTTCATAGCCTCCTCACTCAGTTTAGAAGCCACCACCACGTCCACAAGGTCAACAACAGACTTCACCTGGTCATGCCCATCCCGGGCCAGGGCTAGCTCCTGCTCTATCTCCCCCACGTGGCTAGTAGCCTTGGCCACTTCAGCCCGCTCCAGGTCCCGCTCAGCCAGCAGCTGTTCAATGTGCTGCTGCTTCTCCTTCAATGCCTCCTGGAGAGCAGTGGTGCCCGAGATCTTGCGGGCGTAACGGGAGGAGGTTTCAGTCAACTGCAAAGGAAAGTCAGAGAAGTGAAGGGCGATGGTGCTACTAAGGAGGAGTGAGCAATGCATGCATAGCAGGCATCTCCTCGGCAAAGCGAAAGTGCTGCCCCAGCTTGTAGGTTTGCAAAATATTAGGCAAAATTCTCACCAAGAAAAGAGGACTACTTAAAAAAAAGATAAACAAGCTCCCAGCAATGCTCAGAAGATGTTTAGAAGATGAATATGTAGTTCAAACATGGGCACTTTGAGCTCAGTTGACAGGGCCTTTAGGAATCTAGACAGTTCTCACAAAACCATCTTAAAAGTTTCTCTAAAGCTAGATATAGTGGCTCACACCTGTAATCCAGGACTCTGGACGCTGAGGCAGAGGGACTGCAAATGAGCTCCAGGCCAGCCTAGGCTACTGAGTAACGCCCTGTCTCAAATCAAAACAAAATATTGTGAGGTTCTTTCAACTACTTCAGCCTGAGCTACAGTAATCTTCTGATGACATCTGTCACCTTTTGATTTTGTTCTTAAGGCTGAGAGTTTCTAAAGCTTCCAAACATCATTAGGAAATGAGACGTCGCCCTCAGAATTACGTATTTTCAACTGATGAAATAGATTTTTGTCAGGATTTCCTTCATCTTTCTTTGCAAAGGAAAAACCTGGGAGATAGCATGCTGGAACCTGGCCTCTAGGACTTGGATCCCAATCACTAGATATTTATAAGATTTAAGAGAAGTCTGGGTAAAGACAGATAGACACACAGGAGAAAAAGAAAATGAGAAGATGGGAAGAAAGAAAAAAGAGAATCCTATGAAGAAGAGTGAGGACACAGGGAATAGGAAGTGCCAGAGACAAGGGCTGGGAGACCCTGAGAAACAAGGTGTTTCCTCGTCATCTATTGATCTCTGTTGTTTCACCTAAACATAGAACCTGGAGGAAATGACCTGCATAAGTGCCGGCAGGTAACTGGGCCAAGTGAAGCACATTCCTCTCTGCAGGCTTCCACAGGCTCTGCAGGCTGGGAGGGTGTGGCCCCATCCTTAGCAAGCATTTGTCCATGGCCTTGACTTGGCAGTTGTTGGCTCCAGATCAACTCAGCCTTTGCTTCTTCTTCAAACAAAGAGTGCTCTCAGTCAGCTGAGCCCTCTTCTCAGGGAGCAGACAGGGGGTCTTCATCAATTAATAATCCAGCAATTAGACGACAGTGAAAGCAAAGGAATCCAATCAAACACACACAGCCTTTTGCTGCTCATTTTGTGGAATTTCTTGAATTATTTAAACATATTGAGGGCAAACTCCATTTCTCTCTTTTTTACCTTGGACCAGCTTCCCCTCCTTGCTGCATGGTTGTTATATTTCTCACTAGCATCTCCTTGAATACATTAAGTGTGAGGTAACCAAACCATGTACAGAGATTTGCCTCAAGGGCCCATAAAAACTCATGGGGCACTGTTGAACGGCGTTCACACGGCGAGGTCAGGCGCTTCACTTTAGTACAAGATTGTTGGCAACTGTGACGACAGAAACAAGCACTATGCACAAAAGAAGCACAGGAAGCAAAGGCTCCAGTGATAAATACGATTCCAAGGTTGACAAGATGCGCAGTGCCCAAGAGGAACATCTTCCCTGATGGTTAAGACACCATAGCAACTGAAGACTTAACTTAAAATACTAACTTTTCTGGGGGTTGTGGAGGTGGCTCAGTGGCTAAGAGTGTTTGCTGTGAAATGATAAGGACCAGAGTTCTGATTCTAGCACTCACCTAAGAAACCAGGTGTCCCATAGATGCCAGCTCCACAGTGTCTGACAAATACCAACATGCACGCACACACACACATATACAGATCAATCATTCAAAAATAACTTTTCAATGTCTATATTCCAAGGACAGAAATATAGCTCTCAAGGAAAAGTTAAAATCACACTATTTTGTGTTCCCACTACATTCTTTCAGTCATTTTTACCAGAAACTCTAGCTGCCCCACAGAAACATGAGAAACAAAGCCATCTTACAAGACAAGGAGATTTGTTTTCTCCAATAAATGAAGTGAGCTATGAGAAATCAAAACTTGTCAGCTAAATGTTAGGAAGAGAGACTAAAGGATGCTGGGAGGGCTTGGTATCCCCTAAAGAACTGAACATACTTTACAAGATGGTAAAAGTCACTCAAGGAAAGGACTCCCCAGAGCAAACACATCCATTGATTTGTTCCTAGAACAGTAGAGTAGATGTCCGTCTTGGGATGCACTGAGCCTTTTGGTCTTCACCTCCACTCTTTTGGTCCTGTGACATTTTTCTTCTGAGAATCATTTTTAATTGTACTGCTTAGGATGCAAACTAAAACAGTCTAAGATAATTAATTAATTAACTAAGATAATTTCACCTGTACAAAAAAGGAAGAAACTCGAGCTGGCTGCAGAGAAGCATCACAGCCACCTCATAGACTTCACGGCCCCTCCTTTCTCTTCCTGAGTAAAAGTAAATGAGATGAAGGACTGGACCCTAGAGCTAGAACCATCTAACTTCTTGTGGCCTCAAGTTCACTTCAGAATCCGAGGTCCTGGATTCAGGTGGGAGCAGACAGACTCTTGCTGCCATTTCTGATGTAAACAGCATCTGCATCCTCACTTCCAAAAAATGAAATTTAGGGCAGGGAATGACATCAAAATATTCTGAATAATACGCCATTAGCAAAAAGAGTTACTTTAACTCCAGTGATTCAACTTTCAATGCTCTGAGTGGGAAAAGGAGAGCAGAAGAAGGGACCGAGAGAGAGACATGGAGAGGGAACAAAACTAACATGGCTCTTCCTGGCTTCTCCAAGTTCCAAAAGGTCACTCTGAAACACCTGGTCCACACAAGAGCTGTGGGTTAGACTACACTAAAATTATACAGCATTAAGTTCTCTAAAAACACATTAGTCCCTAAAATTGTTAGAAGTCAAAGAGAAAGAGCCCTACAGCCACGACAAATGAGATCCCTCTAATTTCCCTGCCATTTAGGCCAAATAACTTCAAAGAATAAACAGTAGTTTCTACAGATTTCCCAGGAACTAGCATAAATTAAAGCTACTATGAATAAAAATGCCACTAGAAATTCTTCCTCCAAAGCTCATGTACTGGCTGGAGTCACCACTCCAGACTGCCTTGCAGGACTTTCACAAGCTACAGCCAACACTTAGAACACACAAGCAAAGCAGGCATGGCTGTGGCCAATGGTGTCTCAAGAAGAGGAGGCTTACCAGTCCTGTGCGGCTAGGCTTGCTGCTCACTGAGGAGGCCACAGAGCTCACGGAGCTGAGAGAGGAGGCTGAAGGGCTGCGCTTCAGGTTAGCAGGCGTGGTGGCCATCACTCGCCTCACAGCAGCTGCTTTGGCTTTGGCTGGTGTAGTAGAAGGGAAGCCAATCTTTGTCACTTTGTGGACAGGAGCAAACAATCCGTATTTGGGTTGACACTGAAAATACCTTAAGAGAACAATAAAAGGAGGAACAAACACAACTGAATTAGAAAAGCAACAATGCTCACCAAACAGTCTTCCAACTCAAAATGTGTGAATTATGAAGGACTACGTAATAAATGTAAAGAGGAGTTGAGAGACACAGGGATCCCACTTAATAAAGCCACAACAATCAGACAAGCCCCGGACTCTGGCAGGTCCAAAGAAAACTAGAAATGTCAGTTATCTGAGGACATTAGAGATTGTGGCAATTACAAGGTTTCAGTAACAGGAAAAGTTGGCTCAGGGGCTTGGATGTGGTTCAGTGGTAAAGGCTTGCCTTCATGTGAGAGACCTAGTGTTTGGTTTTCAACACATAGGACACACACTAAAGTGTGAGAAGACTCGATGGCTTCACAACTGTTTTACTAAGCGATGATGTTTGGTGGGTTAAAGCTCATGTGCTTATATATGATTTATAGATGAATGTGAACTAGGTCATGTCAAGATCTACATACTGCATACCAATAATAATATATCATCTCCCACAGCTGCATCCAAGGTTGCCAAAATATTTAAAGAGGAAACATTCTAAGCCAGGCATGACTCCATATACTAAAATCCAAGCACTTGGGAGATGAAGAGGATCAGGAACAGCCTTGGCTACTTGAGGAATTTGAGGCCAGCTTGAGCTTTATGAGGCCAAAAAGAATATTGGAAATCCTTGTACACCCCTCTGCACCATTTGAGTCCCATCCAAGGGCAGAGTAGAGATGCTCTTCCAACGGGATGGGGGGGGCACTTTGCAGTTAATCGCTGAGCACAAGATGGAATTCTTATCAGAAATAAAGACACATTTTACATTCTTTTCCTGACAAAGGCAGTTACCTTCTCTTTGTCCCAACTCTATCCCTGATTCCCACGAACTTGCAGAGGCCCACTACTTTCAAAAAAGCAAGCCAGAAGGAAAACGCTCTTTGCTGGGCAGAGTAGTGCTCAATGGTCAGCTGGTCTAGCCTAAACTGGTAAACTCCAGGCCAATGAGAGATCTTGGAGCTGACACACAAAATTGTCCTCTGGCATGTACAAATGTGCATATGCATTAAAAACAAAAACAAATAAAAAATAATTTCTATCTAGGTCTCAGGAATAAAAAAGTCTAGATGTGGTGGTATATGCCTTTAATCTCAGCATTGGGAGGCAAAAGCAGGTAGATCTCTGTGAGATAGAGGCCACTGGTCTACATAGCAAGTTCCAGGACAGTCACAACTACATAGAGAGACCCTAAATCAATCAACTAATCAAAGTATAGTTCCTAGTCAGTCACAGTAGCTCATATCTTTAGTCCTGATACATGGGAGACTGAGTTGGGCAGGAAGATTGCCACAAGTCCCAGACTAGCCTGTTCCAAAGAGTAACAGTGCCTCACAAAGCAAAACAAAAAGTATAGATCCTCAGACACCCATTTTTACTTTATTACACATGCATGTTGAGTTCTGCTAGAGCACACTTTTAAGTAAAAGGGAGACACAGTATCACACAATTCTAAACCAACCTTGTTCCAGCAACCGCACCATCATTCTTCCCCAAAGGTTCATCTAACTCCACACCACACCATTCCCCCTTGGCAAAGTCGGTCTCTCCAAGAAACCGGACTACACCAGCCTTAGTGCCACCAACCTACAAGAAGAATAAAAGGCAAAACTTAAGATGGAAAGAATTAAAAAGTTACTCCTTTGTGGCCCTAACAAATGACAGGTAGTGCAGTCCATCATCCCATCAGTAACTTCTTTGTCTACTCAACTCTTCTCATGTTACCCCAAAGTTACCTGAGTGACACACTACTAGACTGACCTTATATCTGGCATAGTCCAATAATGAAACATTCTATATAATATGTAATCGTTAAGGCCTCTTACCAAAACAGTCTCTTACTTAGAAAAAGTTATAGGCCAGCAGAGTGGCTCCAGCATGTGAGCCCAATGACTGGCATCCAGCCCCCGGTGCTCACATAAATGTAGAAGAAAAGAACTGACTTCACAAAATGTGTGCCCACAAATACACATACACAATAATAGTGAATAATATAAATTTTAGAAAAATATTTGATTATTTCAGAGCAAGTTTCCTGGTTGGAAATAAATTATTTGCTATGAAAGTAAAAGCCCAGCAACATCAAGCAAAAGTATAACTCATCTCTGACTCTACATTCTTGTGCTTCCTTTGCCTCAGCACAGTGACAGATGAGTATTAAAGACACAATCTACATGTATGGTAAATGAAAACTCAAGTACTTTATGCTAGGCAGTGGTAGCATTCTAGCTCTCAGGAAGTGGAGGCCAGAGGCTGAGGAGTTCAAAGTCACCCAGGGTTACATAGTGAGTCTAAGGCAGAGGCAGGTGGGTCTGTGAGTTCCAGGACAGCCAGGGCTAACAGAGAAACTGTCTCAAAAAAAAATCACAAAAGACAACTTAAGTACTGTGATGATTCTACTGTGAAGGTTCTGTTTCCTCACAACTGTTAAAAAAAAATACCACTCCTCACCATCTTATTCACATGAAGTGCTTAAAACTAAGATTCTCTTTAAATATTTCCCATCCATTTTCAATACATACATTAACATTTGTTATCACCAAAATTATCCCATCAGCACTATTATGTTTTCCTTCAGACATACCTGAGGATGCACATTTGTGTCTTGGTCCAGGTCATACCTGGCAAAAGCATTTCAATCCCTGCTACTTAACAACCTGCATCACTTGCCTCACCACAACACTTCTTCAGAACATGCTTTCCATTTTCTCATCTTCCTCCTAAGCTTACTGTCATTCTCCCACCTCAAAATGGAAAAACTGAACACAGTGCCCAGGGCGTGCTGGGTAAGTGCTCTATGGCTGGGCTCTAGCTCCAACAGGTTCTCAGGTGTCAGTCTGTACAGAATTCATCTGTACCACAGGCAAGTCTTGAACTTTTTTTGAGACAGGGCATCACTATGTAGCTCTGGCTGTCCTGTGACTCACTATGTAGACCAGGCTGGCCCCAATCTCACAAAGATTCACCTGCCTCTGCCTTCTGGATGCGAGGACTAAAGAGGTATACCATCATGCCTGGGTAGGCTTTGAACTTTCTGCTTTGGTTTCCTAAATAGCCAGAATTACAAATCTGTACTATTAGGCCTGACTTCAGCTTCTGTTTTTCTTAATTTCTTTTCAATAATTTCATTGTAGTGGCTGAAAAGATAGCCCAGTGTTTAAGAGCACTTGCTCTTATAGAAGATCTGGGTTTGGTTCTAACATGGTAGCTAACAAACATCTGTAAATTCAGTTTCAGAGGATCCAATGCCCTGTACTCATATATACATGCAGACAAAAAATTCATACACATAAAATTAATGAATGTAATTTTTCATTGAGAAACAAATAATAAATATATTTTTCATAGCTAGTGATAGTCAATGCTGACATCTAGGTTCACTTCCTATTCTCTATTGCTATGGTTCCAATATGTCTGACCCCACTAACACTCACACTGAAGGCCAGGGGTGTATGTAGCTCAGTTGGCAGAATGTTTGCCTAGCACACATAAATCCTTGAGTGTGGTCCTCAGTATCACATATATCAGGCCTGGTGGCAACATCTGTAATCCCAGTACTCAGAAAGTAGAGGCTAGAAGCTTAGGCGTTCAGAGTCCTCCTGAATTACCTAAGTTTAAGGACGACCCAAGATATATGAGACCCTTTCTCAAAAACAAAACAAAATCCTCACATTGAGGCTTAGTTTCCAGTGCTACAGTGTCAGAAAGTGGGGTCTAATAGGAGGTATGTAGTTTAAGGGTAGAGGAACAGAACCCTCATAAAGATACTGATGTCTTCTGCTAACTGAGTTAAGCCCTGACAGGTTTAGACACTATGAGCACAGTTGACATAAAGCAAGACTGGCTTCTCTGAGCTCCTCTCTGGACATGCACATTGATTGTTCTGCCACAGAAACAGGAGATTTGAGGCTTGCTGATCAGGCTAAATTAGACAGCATCTGAGCCAGAGTCTCCCTATTTCCATTTCCCCAGCCCTGGCTATCTATAAATATGTGTTGGCAGTGGTGTGTGCCACCATGCTCAGCATTTATATAGATGCTGGAGATCAGACTCAAGTCCTCGTGTTTGCAAGACAAATGCATTACTGAACTATCTCCGCAACCTCCCGGCCTCTACTCAACTATTTCTTTGTTTTGTCTTGTTTGGTTTTTGTTTTTAGAAGTAGGATCTTACTATGTAGCATAGCCAGGCTTTGAACACTCAGTGGCCTCTGTCTCAAAGCTGAGACTGAAGGCATGCACTTACCATGCCTGGCAATTTTATTAACTATTAAAATTGTAAATCAAACATTACAGACTTCTAAGTCCCTCTCTGTGTGTCCACCTGAGATACATTTGTTCTCCACCACGACCCCTCTCTCTTCATTTTTTGAGACAGGGTTTCTCTATGTAGCCATGGCTGTCTGTCCTGTATTTCACTCTGAACTCTGAGCTCTGCCTGCCTCTGTCACCCTAGTGCTAGGATAAAAGGTGTGCACCATCCAGCTATCATGCTTAGTTTCTAAATCTTATTTCTTTAACTAATTGATTTTCTAAATCAAAAATGTATGTATGAAACACAAATTTGTGTGGTGGAGGGAAGCATGATGAACAGAATTGCTGCAGCCTGGGCTACAAGGAAGCACCTTATCTAAAGAGAAGGGGAAATAATTAGAAGAGAAGAAGGAAAGTGTTAGAAACGGGAAAATGAAGGACCAGCAGCCACAGTGACTGTGCACACTGACTCACCAACACCCTGTCTCCGACCTTGAGCTCTCTCTCCCCTTTCTTGACAGAGCCAGCCTCTGATAGGTTGGAGACTGACTCACTGGCGGTCTTCGTTAGGTTGCTGATTTGAGATGGAGTTGAAGCTTCTTTTACTGTGGACTGGGACTGTTTGTGGGGAATATTTGAGGAGGAGGGCGAAGAGGAGGACACCATGGTGGCTGTAGCAGTGGACAGAGGTGAAGCAGCTCTCAAATGAGCAGTCTGCAGGCCATTGGCTTCATCTTCTCCTTGCACCTTCCTTGTTAACTTTGAAGGCCGGGTAAATATACCCTTTAAAGGTTCACACTGGAAATATCGAACTCCTGCCACGGAGCCATCATTCTTCCCAATGGGTTCATCTAAAACTATCCCAGCCCACTGGCCTGGTGCAAATTGAGTTTCCCCAAGAAACTGGATAAATCCAGGCTTATTCCCATTCACCCAAACACGTTCTCCAACTCGAAAATCATCCACAAATTCTTCTTGGGTCTCAGAGGACGGAGGGCCTGTGGCTTTTTCACTGGGTACCGTCTTCTCCACTGGAGCTGCAACTGAAAACAGAGGAGGGTCAGAAAGTCCAACATCATAGTCGAGCAGCTCTCTTCTGACTTAGAGAAAAACAGACAGTGGGCTGGAAAAATAAGCAGTAGCTGCTCTTCCAGGGGACCCAGGCTGAATCTCTAGCACTCACATGGTGGCTCACAACTGTCCACAACTCCAGTTCCAGAGATCTGACATGCTCTTCAGGCCCCAGCCAGCAACAGGCACACCCATGGTGCATAGACACATACCCAGACAAAACACTCATACACATAAATAATTTTTAAAACAACCTTAAATCTAAAAAGAGAAAACAAAAACAATATGAACAAACTATGACTTGTTGAACAAGTTTTGGGGTTTTTTTTGTCTTTAAGCAAGGAAGCGGAACACTGTCAAAACTCTGTGAGCTGGGGAATGAGATTTATTCTACTTTTTCAAGTAAAATTAGACTATTAATGCAAGAAACAAACATAATTCTTTCTCAGCCCTGTAGTTACAGTTCTGAGTCTGTGCCTACCCCCACTCCCTTCCTGAACATTTGAGGAATACCCAGTCAGATCCACTAGGACCTGCTCATTCCTATAGAAGAGGACATCGAGCTAACAAAACTTAGACACGTGGAGTCATGAATCGATGAGTGAAAGGACTCCAGGCTGAGGCCCCTGCTCGCTCTACTGCAACACTATTACAGAAAACCCACTCCCCTGATGGCAGGGATAGAATCACAGCAAAAACAAAGAGAGAGCCAAGTACCCAGGGAAGGCGAGATACCTTTGTGCAACCTCTATCCTATCATAAAGACAGTAGTGTATTTACACTGAAAACATCTATTCAGTCATCCAATATGGATTTATTAAATATTCAGTATAATTTGGAAAAGTGCACATTCCTAACCAGACTATCATTTATGAAGCATATCATGATCCAGGATGTGATACAACCTCCCTGAATTTAATTTCTTCCCCTGTGGGGAAGCAGTGACATCTCTCTTAAGAGCATTTAAAAAGAAAATTAAATGACTTAATGTATTTATCTATCCTTTACATGTTTGCAGAGCTCCTGCATCTCTAGGAGTAGTCCGAGGTATTATTCTATGCCAGGAACAAAGCAAGGCAGTACAGTCTGTGCCCCTGAACCAAAGAGGTCAGAGGGGAGAACCGGGAAGACAGACAAGAAGGCCCACACCATACCCAAGAGCTGACGTCTGGCCTGAAGCCGAGCTGCCAAGAAAGTATAAACAAAATTGGGAGAACACCACTCCTGTGGGCAGCACATGTCTTTTGTCTATAAATTTCCAGCCTAAGATAACTTGTTTTCCAGTGGTTCTCAACCTTTCTGAGGGGTCACCTGAGACACCAGAAAACACAGATACTTATACTACAATTCACAACAGAAGTAAAATTAATTATGAAGTAGCAACTAAAATAATTTTATGTTCCACAATATGAGGAACTATATTAAAGAGTTGCAGCACTCGGAATACTAAGAATCACTGTGTTAGAGCAACCTGAATGACTGAAGTCCATGCATAAAATGTCGGGGAAAGGTCTTCCTCATTGGTCTGAGAGCCAACTAGAGTTCAGTTAGTGTCATAAAATCTTTTAGACCAGACTAGTGTTTGTTTATTTCTAACTCCATGGGAAAAGATCTGAAAAAATTAAGGAAGAAAAATAAAAATACCTTCACACTATAGGGATCAAATAACTCAAGTGACTTAACTTGACAATTACTTTAACTACTCACACTAAATCAACTAAATTAAGAAAGAATAACAAACAAAATGTGACTCTTAAGAATTCTAGATGCCAGACAGTGGTGGCACACGCTTTAATCCCAGCATTTGGAAGGCAGAGGCAGGCCAATCTCTGTGAGTTCAAGGCCAGCCTCGTAACAGAGTGAGTTCCAAGACAGTCAGAGCTAAACAGAGAAACTCTGTCTTGGAAAAATAAATAAATAAATAATAGAATTCTAGATCTGAGTGGCTGTGTGTGTGGCTCAGTAGGTAAAGCGTTTGAAGGACTTTAGATAGCTGTGTCAGTGTAAAAAGCCAAGTGTAAGGCAAAGACAGGAAAATCCCTGGAGTTTACTGGCCAGCTAGCCTGGCCTAAATGTCAAGTTCCAGGTTTAGTGTCTCAAATATTGGATGGAGAACAATTGAAGAGGATACCTGACATCAACCCCTGACCTCTAGAGGGACATGAAAAGGCGGGGATGCATGCACACATGGACATAGAAGTTTTGTTCTTTTTTATTTTGTGTACACACACACACACACACACACACACACACACACACACACATGCCAAGACAGGGTTTCTCTGTCCTAGAAATCTCTGTAGACCAGGCTGGCCTCAAACTCACAAAGATCCACCTGCCTCTGCCTCCCAAGTGCTGAGATTAAAGGTGTTCCCCACCACACCCAGCTTGATTTTATTTTATTTTTTAAGAACTCCAAATATAAAACACTGCTTCTTCATCAAAACTTTTTCAAATCTTTATCTTTATAAAATCGTCTTTTCATAAAATAAAAAACATCTTCACATTTGATATCTTTCTATAGTATCACTCAGTGATTAAAAGTGCCTGCTGCTCTTCTAGACAACCTGAATTCAACTCCCAGCAGTCTTATCAGGAGGCTTACAACCACTTATAATTCCAGCTCTAGGGGATCTGAAACCCTCTTCTGGACTGTTCCAGCATCTGCATGCACACGCAAATATACCCATACAGACACATAAACAATAGAACAAATCTTTTTTTTAAACTAAAAGTAGCAGGGCATGGTGGCCACATCTTTAGTCCTACCTTTCAGGAGGCAGAGGCAGGTAAATCTCTTTGTTCCAGGCCATCCTGATCTACAGACTGAGTTTCAAGACACAGGGCTATGCAGAGAAACCCTCTCTCAAAATGAAATAAGGTTAAAAATAAATTTTTAAAAAATAAAGCATTACCAGTGGCAGATGTCTTCAAGGCTGTGCTTCCAGGCTTGAGGATCTTGGTAGGGGCCTTCAGCCCACTTGGTTTGAGCATACTCATCTTCACGGAAGTTCAGAGAGCTTTCCCTTGTTGGTTCCACTATCTTTCCCAAGTCATCCATACAAATGTGGGTGTTTCTATGGCGAACTCAGTCTCTCGATTAAATCTGAAAAAAGAAACATATCGAGAAAGAGGACAGGGACAATAGTTATCCCAAATTCCAAACTGGGCACCGTGGTAGCGCATGCTTTAGAAGTCATTGTTTGGTTTGTTGGGGTTTTTTTTTGGGGGGGGGGGGGCGGCTTTTGGAGAACGCAATCATTTTTAAGAATGTAAAGGAACTCTAAGAAAAGTGTTTCCCAACTGTTGCTATATTCATCTTTGTTTCCTACTTGGAGTTACGAGAGTGTTTTGTTTTGTTTGAGACAGGGTCTCACTATGTAGTGCTGGCTATCCTAGAATAATGTAGATCAGGCTGCTAGCTTCAAATGCACAAAGATCTGCCTGCCTCTCTAGTACCAGGATTAAACTCCCTGTTTTGGGGTTATATGCTTCTACCACCCACCACACTTGGCTAGGAGTTATGGAGATTTTAAATCTTCATTCCAGAGCCAAGTGCCTTTAGTTCACATATTTGAAGACTTGGGTGCTAGGGCTGGAGTTTGCTCGATGATTAAGAGCACTTGTTCTTGCAAAGGACTCAGTTTGATTCTCAGCACCCACAAGGAGGTTCACAGACATATGTGCAGGCAAAAATTCATATACACTAAATAAGGAAAGAATAGCAGAAGTTGGGGGGGAGAAACTGGGAGGAGAGATTGGAGGGAGGGAGGAAGGGAGAGCTGTGAGGCAGGAAAAAAATAATTTAATTTAAAAAAAAAAAAAAAAACAGCTTGGGTGCCAAGTAAGCATGTTCAGTATTTACTGTTCCCATTACTACTGTTCCAACACCACACTAAGGGTTATAAATACCAACATCTGATTTGCAGCCTATAGAAAGACCGGTCTATGCCCAGAGCAGCAACAATACCACTGTGTGTTAACACTGAGGGTTTATATACACAAAATAGGCCTCTCCACAGGCAATTATCAGACATGTTGGTGCTCATGGTGTGAAGTACCAGCACCACCCAGAACCTATGAGAGATGAGGACCTCAAACCTATGAAACAAACACTGAGTGGGCTGTTTTCTGTAGTTTAATGAACCATTTGGTTGATTTTGATAGAAGCATGTGAGACCTGCTACTAAATTATTGACCAAAAAATAATCGGAGGATCAATTTCTCAGTCACAAGCACATAAATCATCCACAACTGACTCTCAATACCTCTACAGCACCTCAGAACTTAGTCTCTTCTCTGGCTCTTTTTTAGGGGTTCTCACTGCCTGTAATGTCTTTCCAAGTCTTCCAGCTTAGCCTGCTGAAATCTGCACTCACTTGCCTTACAAAACCTACTCAACTCCTCACCAATAAAAATGTATTCAACTTTCTATTTTCCATATAGTGTCCATTTTGTTTGGTCTGTCTACTATTTGTGACACAGACTCATAGATCCAGGATAAATTAAAGTTTGCTAAGTACCTTAGGATGACTCTGAACTTCTGATCCCTTTGCCTCCATCTTCTGAGTGCTGGGATATACATTCAAAACCAGTTGGTTGGTTGGTTGTTTTCTGGTGTGTGTGTGTGTGTGTGTGTGTGTGTGTGTGTGTGTGTGTGTGTGTGTGTGTGTGTGTGTGTGTGTGTGTGTGTGTGTGTGTGTGTGTGTTTGTATGTATGTTTGTTTTCTTTCTTATACACATTTTCACATATGATGTGAGATGCAAGTGCCAGGGTGAGTAAATGGAGGTCAGAGGACAACTTTATTCTTCGGGACTCAAGGAGAAGCAACTAATGAACTGTACCGGAATGGGCAGAACAGTCCTTCAGATTTCCTGCTTCACTGAAATGTATGCCAGATATCCTGGGCCTGTAGGCTGAAGATGGATACCCCAATGTTACAAAGGAACTTTGGGTGACTGTCCAGGCAGACAGGTGTCATCTCTGTCATTTCTAGATTTTGGAAGTTGCTTTCACATCCTGTTTACTCAAATAATATTATATCCTTGTGTGGTCTTTGATGTAGTTGAAGATTACATAGTTATAGGTATAGTTTTTCTTAGTTATTTTAAAGAGTATATTAGATATGAAATTTTAGACTCACAAGGATAAGGTGGATGATAGAATATATTATTTAATTTTGTTAAATACAGTCTAGATATTGTAACTATAATTCTTGCATGAGAGCTGTTTTGAATATATAACTTTGCTATATTATAATTGAAACCTTCCTTTTTGATTCGACAGAAAAGGGGAAGTGATGTGGGAATGTCTTTCTGTATGCTGTGAATAAAGGACTGTTTTGGCCAAGGCAAGCACCATAGGAGTAGGCAGGGGAAATCGGAGCATAGGTAGAAGGAGGAGGGTGGAGTCAGACAGAGACACACAATCCAGATGTCCAGGAATCAAGATGTAAGGAAATAATAGGTAAGCCATGAGCCACATGTCAAGATAGAATGATGGAAACAGGTTGAATTCATATGAAAGAGCTAGCTAGCAATATGCCTAAGCCAAACAACATGAAATTAATATAAGGGTTTGTGTGTTTCTTTGGGATTTTGGGATAGCTGGTACATATAATAGGCAGCAGACAGATCCAAACTGTACACTAGGCCAACCAGAAACCTGTTACAGTCCGAGATGCTGTTGACAGCCTTCATTGCGCTAGTAGAATCTTGAAATAAGGCTTTGTATTTGAGGGGTAAGGTTCGTAAACTGATCAGTTTCTTAGATTGCTCTGAGGTTCTTGACCTATCCTTCAGTTTACCCTTCCCTCTTCCCTTCCTTCCTTCCTTCACTTTGGAACCATGAATCTATCACCCACATGTTAAATTAAATGCCTCAGTCACATTCAAATGCAGAATTAACTGGCCACAGTGGCACACAAAGAAGTTTTCATCATTGTACACAGGACAAATAGTTCTATTGGACAACAGCACTTGGCAGCCTCCTCCATCCAAGTGACTGAGTGACAAGGAAGCAATTAGGAGCACTTACTCCTCTTACAGAGGACCCAGTTTGGTTCCCTGTGCCCAGGTCAGGCAGCCACAACTACCTATAACTCCAACTCCAGGGGTTCTGTCACTCTCTCCTGACATACATACATGCAAAATGTTTAAACATGTAAAAATCAATTAAAAATTTAAAGTTATGGCCTCAGCCCAACATGATGGTGTAAGCTTTGATCCCAGCACTCAGGAGGCAGAAGCAGAAGGACCTCTGTGAGTTTGATCTACATAGAATGAGACCCTACTTTAAGAAAAACAAGTAAAGAGTGAGTGAAGTTCAGAGAACCTTGTTGGTTCAAGACATTAGTGGTGTGACTCAAAACACTATCAGCTATTTCCAAAACCTAGATCAAAGTATCTCAGAATTAAATGGATGTGCAGGTATCCAAGGCCCACAGAGAAAGTCCAACAATTTAATGGCTATGTCACCAAAATAAACAATTTCTCCCTGTAGATGTATGTAAGCTTCTAAATATATTTTCTCAATTAGTCACATCTGAGGCAGCTCAGACCTGTGATGCCAGAAAAACAGGTAGGACAGCCCCAAATCCTAAAGGGAAAAGTGAGACCCCTTTCCAAGAAAAAGGTGGCATTGCTATATATATAATACGTGTGTGTGTGAGTGCATAACCCAAGAATATTAGATTTATAACACTGAACAATGCCTTTTAATTTTTTTCAAGTCAAGAACTATTCATAAAACTTTTATCTTTAGAACTTACAGCACCTCTGAGAAGCTGAAAATAACTACTGTTTTGCTTGTATTCTTAAAAGGAAGAAGCAAAAAGACCATCTACTTCAAACAACGTGCAGTACCAGGAAGCAGAGCATGAAGAACTCTCGGCCACACAGTCCCTTCTTGAGCCTTCTCATTAAAAGGCTTACACTTCCGCCCCAAAACAGGAAGCTGTGTTGCTCAACATCAACACTAAAGAAACTGTTTTTCTGTCTGTCCTGTGTGCCCTTCTAAATTACTTGGAGTGAATGGCAGGCCTGAATTTTTTTTAAAGCTATATTAATATCTTAAGTTTGTAATTTAACTCAGGTCTGATCTAGAACCCAAGGCCAAAGAAACAAGATATTTATTTCAAAGAAGCAGATAACGTTAAATGACCTAAACTTGAGGTTTTTTTTAAAAGCGTATTTTATATTTCTTAAGCTTTGATTACAGCTATAATTCTAGAAAGTAGGATATTCTTCTATTCTAAAAAAAAGTGTTCATCCTCTATGAAGATATGGTTTAGTCCACATGTCTTGTGGGAGGGGAAGTGTTTTTTTTTTTTTTATTTGTTTTGTTTGCTTAGTTTTCAAATATTTCTTTTTTTTATTATTATTATTATTATTATTATTATTATTATTATTATTATTATTATTGTGTGTGTGTGTGTGTGTGTGTGTGTGTGTGTGTGTGTGTATGTGTGTGAATGTACCTTCAGAGATCAATGGTATCAGGTCCCCATGAAACTGGAATTACAGGCAGTTATAAGCTGGAATCAAACTCAAATTCCTCACAAGAAGAATGCATGCTCTTACCCACTAAGCTGTCTTACTAGTCCCTTTTTGGCTTTAAGAAAATATTTATTTATGGGGAAGGCACATGTATGTCACAGTGCATGTGTGGAAGTCAGAGAATTACTTGACAGAGTCAGCTCACTCTTTCTACCATACGAGTTAGTTCACTCAGGGTGGTAGCAAGCACCTTTACCTGCTGAGCCATCTCCATAGTCTCTGGTTTTTGCTCTGAGACAGGGTATGCTATGACCTAACCCTCCGCCAACTTCTGGCAATCTTCCTGCCTCAGCCTCCCACAGTGCAGGGAATACAGTTATATGATGTGGTATGTCTTTCTGTACGATATGAATTACCATTGGATAATAAAAGAACTGGTTTGGCTTACGGCAAAGCAGCTTATAAACAGGTGGGAAATCCAAGAATAAATAAAGGGGAAGGAGGGTGGAGTCACACAGAGATGGTGCAAACTGCTGCCCTACAAAGCAAGATGTAAAGAAACACAGGTAAGCCACAAGCCACGTGGCAATACACAGATTAATGAAAATGGGTTAAGTTGAAAGAGCTAGTAAGTGATAAGCCTGAGTCATAAGCCAGTTTGTAATTAATATAAGCCTTTGTGTGATTATTTGGGGCTAAGTAGCTGAAGAACTGCATGTCTGGACCTTGGGCTGGACAGGCCAGAAACCTCTGGCTACAGTTGTACACAACTACCCAGCCTTGATGTACATTGTACCAAATATAGTTACAATTCAATATCTAAAGAACAACACCTAGAATAGTGCTTCTCAACTTTTCCAATGCTGCAACTGTTCAATGTTGTGTTCCTCATGTTGTGCTGACTTCCAAGCATAAAATTATTTTTGTTGCTACTTCATAACTATAATTTTACTGCTGTTATGAATCATAATGTAAATATCTGTGTTTTCCAATGGTCTTAGGTAATCCCTAAGAAAGGGCCATTCAACTTCAAAAGGGTCAAGACCCACAGGCTGAGAACCACTGGCCCAGAGACTGCTTCTAACCATGAGAATGGTGCCCATGTTCAGCAAGCACCACCATGATTAGCTATCACTAGTTTCAAGAATTCAAGGTTCCCCTAGCCAGTGATGGTGCCACACGCCTTTAATCCAAGCACTTGGGAGGCAGAGGCAGACAGATCTGAGTTCAAGACAAGTAATCTATAGAGTGAGCTCTAGGACAGCCAGAACAACACAGAGAAACCCTGTCTCAAAAACAAACAAAAAATTCAAAGTCCCCATTTTCCTCAGATACAACCTCTCCCTCAAAGATTGAGCATACAGTTCAATATCACAATCTTCTCAAAATATACATCATCTCTTTGCTATGTACTCTTTTTAACAAGCAATCACCTAAAACCTGTCTCATATAAGTAAAAGTAGGAATACCAGAGTCTAGGGACATGATACAGCAGTTAAGAGTACTTAATTGCTCATGCAGAGGACATAGGTTTGGTTCCCAGAACCCATCTAGTGGCTCACAATGGTTTATAACTCCAGTCCCAAGGAATCCGACTCCCTCTTCTAACCTCCTTGGGCTCCTGTGCGTACATGTTATACATATATTCATGCAGGCTTATTGCACATACATAAAAAATGAAAATGAGAATATTCAAAATGTGTATATAAAAAATAATTTCTGTAGAAGAAAGAATGAGTGAGTTAGTGTTTTGTTTTGAAGGGCTATAACCATGCTAGGCAAGTGTTTACATCCCCAGCCCAACTATTTAGACTTTAAAAATAAAAAAATAACTAAAAACCCACCACCAACAACAAAAAACTATGGGATTCCATAATTACTACTTCTCCAAGTTTGGAGGTGAGATTAGTGTCATACAACATTTTAAAGCTGTCACTGTTCTAGCTACCAGCAAACTATCATTTCAAGACACCTTGGGGATTGTTCCCTTCAGCTCATACTTGGCACTATGTAAGACATCTTAACAACCACTCAAGGAACTCTTGTAAAGAGAAATTTAAAACCTAAAGTCAGTTCTATTCTTCCTGCGTAAAGAAATCTGCAAGATACAGCAATGCCTTTCATGATAAAAACTCATCTAGGGTTTGGAGAGATAGCCCAATGGTTAAGAACACTGGCTGCTTTTGCAGAAAACAGCAGAAGACCTGGACTCAGTTCCCAGAACCCACATGTTTACAAACATCAGTAATTCTAATTCCAGGGCATGTAAAGCTCTCTTCTGACCTCCAAAGGCATAAGGCACACATGAGGTGCACACACATACATGTGAGCAAAACACTTATGCACATAAAAAATGTAAATACTGATGTGGGAATGCCTTTCTGTATGCTATGAATCTCAATCTTTAAATAAAGGAGCTGTTTTGGGCCATGACAGGCACCATAGAAGAAGTAGGAGGAGAAATCAGAGCATAGGTAGGAAAGGAAGGGCGGAGTCAGGCAGATCGAGGCAGAAGCCCAAGGAGCAACATGTAAGGAACACAGGTGAGCCACGGGCCACGTGGCAGACAGATTAATAGAAATGGGTTGATTTAAGATGTAAGAGCTAGCTAGCAATGTACCTGAGCCATAGGCCAAACAGCATGAAGTTAATATAAGAGTCTGAGTCATTTCTGGGGGCCTGAGCAGCAGCAGCTGGTGGCTAAGGGGTCTGGGGCTGCAGGGTCTGGGCCTCTGGCTGCCCGGGACCAAGAAACCCCACTACAACAAAATACTCCTTAAAAAAAATATCTAAAGCAGTTAAATACTGCCCCCAAGTAAAAATTCACCTCTAATGGAAATTTCAGGGATTTTGCTTGCTTGCTTTCTTCCTGTTTTGTAACACTCTCACATAACCCTGTACTTAGCATGTACTTAAAATCGAACTCCTTACCCTTCTTATCTGATTCCCACATGCTGGAAGAAACAATTTCAAATTCCTACACTCTCTATACAAGTTATCTCATTCCTAAAATCTTCACGCTTAAGAAAACACATGTGACTGGGAAAAATGAGAGAGCACATAGGGCAGTGTTGTAAAAAGCACAGTCTACCAGATGTGAGTACAAAAGTTTAGGTCCAGTCTGGGCTATATCTCCTATCTCAAAACACAAATAGGGCTACAAACAGAGACCCTGTCTCAAACACACACATACACACAAGTCAAGCCAAGGATAGTGACACAAGCTTACAATGCCAGCACTTAGGAGGGAGACAAGATGATCATGAGTTCAAGTCCAGCCTGGGATATACATCAAGTTCAAAGTCAGCCAAGACTATGAGACCATGTCTCAAAATCAATAATAACAACAACAACTTGGATTAAAGTTCTTAATCTCTCCAATTAGAGCCAAACACTGAAGGCTATCACACTTATTTTATACTTTACTTTCTGTTTTTGTTTGATTTTTGAGACAGCATTTCTCTATGGTGTAGCTCTAGCTGTCCCAGAATTTGCTACATAGATCCACCTCCTCTGCACCTAAATAAAGTATAGGAAGTGACAATTTATCAAGTTCTTGTATCAGGCATCTGGGAACATAAAGGTCTCGAGAATGAAAGGAAAGCACTCTACCAATCAGACAGTTCCTATAACCCTGTGACATTTCTGTTTGCTTAAAGAACAAGCAAAGAAGTGTAGACCTGTATTTCCAGCACCAGAGAAGGAATGTCACAAGTCTAATGCCGGCATGAACAGCCAAGGTAAGACCTAAGAAATCCTATGTTAACCTTCAGAGACTACCTTCCAGTTATCTTCATGATCTCACACGGGCTCTTACAGGTCCCCCGTAAGACAACAGTCAACACTCAGTGCTGATAGCTTCTCAATTGTGATGTGTCTGAACTGAAGTCTGTAGGTCAAAAACTATTCATACTCCTGATAACTAGCTCTAACCATTCCAAATTGTTATTGCCTGATGTTAAAGACATATTTTCACAGAACTAAAAATGTCTATTTGCAGAGAAATGTGATGTAAATTATAACAGAGCACTGACAACCCAGAGTGAAGGCAGTGGCTGCTCATCCTCTGGGTATCTACTTTCAGCTCTCCTGCCAAGGATAGCTACAATGATTTTCTTACCATTATATAATTCTTCAAATTGTATAATTTGAATACATAAATATAAAAAACAGGAACTTTATCTATAGAACTGTAGAAAATTTAACCCAAATCAACTATCAATGCAGGACACAGACTGGTACCTCATGGTGTCTATAGAATCAGGCCAGGCCTCAGCTAACATCTTCCTAGAAGCTAAGAAACACTTTGAACTATTTGGCTGTGAGGTCATGGTGGTGACCTCACAAACAGGAATTCTGATGTTTGTCTGCCTCTCTAGCCTCACCACTTTAATGAAGAAAAAAGAGAAGGTTCTATATTCCTGAACCTGGAGTTGATGCCAAAAGTATATGTACTTTGTCTTAAGATATCCTCCTCCCACAAGACAGCAGGATCTTCTGCAGCTGAGTGGCAGAAGCAACACAGGTGAGCGTGTGCGCACACACACACACAACACACACAAACACACACGCACCCCTAAGAGCTCACACACACAAACACACACACCCCTAAGAGCTCACACACACACACACCCCTAAGAGCTCACACACACACACACACACACACAAACACACACAAACACACACACACACCTAAGAGCTCACACACAAACACACACACACACCTAAGAGCTCACACACACACAACACACACAAACACACCTAAGAGCTCACACACACACACACACACACACACACACACACACACACCACACACAAACACACACACACACACACCTCAGAGCTCAACTCCAGCAACATGGAGACACAGTCTTCCAGTTTGCACATTATTATTTTGGTTCAGCTACAAACACAGTTTTCTTTTTTGTCCTAGAAAATTAGGTTACAGTGAAGAATTCTGAAAACTGAGTAGGAAGTAAATCACAAGCTTAAAATAACCATTGCCTTTCCCTGCCACTCTGGTGCACAGAAAAGTCGCCGGCCCTAAAATTTACTGTTTCCTGAGCAAGTGGAGTAAATTAAAATGTGGGGCAGTTCAGTTTTTTTTGATTATTTATTTTACACCCCCACTGCAGTTTCCCCTCCCTCTTCTCCCAGTACTCATCTCTCCCTCTCTGCCCGACCCCCCCCCATCCACTTCCTCCTCCATTAGAAGTTCATTTTTGAAGTGCCAAAAGTTCCAGCAGCCTCGCTGTAGCTCTGGAATATCTTATCTCACTAGAAAAGGACAAAATGGCTAGCTGCTTGCTGCATTCCCTTCTGACTTTTGGAGCTTACACCCCACTACAGAATAAAGGTTATATGTCATCTTTTTGTTTTACTTTATGATTTTTTTCTAATGGACTCTTCTCCTACTCTATATTTTGTAACCTAGACCATCCTCAAACTTACCAACTTCATTCCAGAGTCCTGGGATTAAAGACATGAGTCACGCACGAGTCGCTAGACTCCATTCAAAAGTTATTACTTCTTTTTTTCTTGAAGCACAGAGGAACAAACCTAGACTCCCGTATAATAGGCAAACACTATCGCTAAGCTAACCCCAGACCTAAAAACTTAATTTTGTTTTCTTTTTCTCCCCCTCCCTCCCCATTCCCCACCTCCTCTCCTCTCGATAAGGACACATAACAGGGCTGGAGATGGCTCATTAGTTAAAAAGCATTGGCTGCTCTTCCAGAGGACCCAGTTTCAATTCCCAGCTCATAGCCATCTTTAACTTGCAGGGTATTCAATGCCTCCTTCTGGCCTCTGCAGTCACTACACACATGTGGTGCACAGGCACATACATACATGCAGGTAAAACACTCATTAAAATAAAAGTAAATCTTTTTTTTTAAAGGTCTCCAGGCTCCCTTCAAACTTACCATGTAACTAACAATGACCTTGAACTTCTGATCATTCCCTTTCCATCTCCTGAGTAGTGGAATTATAGATGTGCACCACCATGTTCCACTATTTTCTTATAGATTTGATTGTGTATGGGCATTTTGCCTGCAGGCATGTATGTGCAGCACCATGCACCATGTGCTTAGTACCCAAAGGGGTGAGAAGAGGATGTAAGATACCCTGGAACTAAAGTCAGAGATGGCTGTGAACCACCATGTGGGTGCCAGGAACCAAACCCCAGTCCTCTGAATGAGGATCTTAACCAATCACGTGATCGTGATCTTAACCAATGAGCCATCTCTCCTGCTCCTCTTTTTGTTATTTCTAAAATTCCTTATATTGGAAGGAACTCTAACAACAAATCAATAATAATTTCCAGATACTGATAGGTTATTGGTAGTTTTATTCTTTGTGGATTTGGGACTTCATATTTATTAAGTAGGTGGGGTGGGAAATACTGTTCAGTAGTAAAGCATATGCCTAGCTAGCATGTGTGAGGTCCCAGGTTCAATTCCCAGAGTTGCCCGGATTTAAAAAGGAGGAGGAGGAGAAGGAGGAAGAAGAGGACTTGGGAGAAGAGGTAGGCAGACCTCTGAGTTCAAGGCCAGCCTGTACTACAGACTAAGCTCTAGGATAAACCAGGACTACACAAAGAAACCCTGTTTAAAATAATAATAATTTTAAAAAGTAGATAAACTTCAAAGGCAGGGATAAAAATATCTAATGTTTTCTTACCCAAGGAAAATGAAAACAATTCTATTCAGTCCTGTTTTCATTTTAGTGTTTATTACATCTATCTGTGTATACGTGTGTCTCTCCACACACACCCATGGAAGCCCGAGGACAATTTGTGGGAGCCACTTCTCACCTTCCTTCCACCAGAGACTGAACTGAAATAAGGCTTGGGAGCAAGTGCCCTGTCCTCTGAGTATCCCTGCTGGCTCTGTTTTGTTCTTTCTATCCGAGACAGGACTCAAGACAAAGTGTGATCAATGGGCACCTAGGAGTTAGCACCTGGCCTGTCCTTCTTCCTCAACTCAGCATTTCCCAGCTTCCTTGTCATTTGAGTCAACCACATGACTGAATTATGGCCAACAGAATTAAAGAAGCATGAGAGCAGAGTGACATTTCTAGACCTGGACCACCTGCAATTGCCACAATCTCTGTCCCAATGGCTTGAGAGAGGTCATCCAGCACCCCTGGAATCGCCTGGTGAAAAGCCAGAGCAGTGGAAGGGGAAAGACCCACTCTGAATGGCTGCTCTTCACTTTCCTATCTAAATGTATCCATCCTGAGACTGGGGATGGAGCTGAGTTTGTAGAATCTGCCCACTACTTGTGAAACACACACCTGTTATTTCAGCACTCTGAGGGGAGAGGGGGTGGTGTCAGGAAACCAGAAGTTCCAGGTCACCCTCCTCAGCCCCAAGGCAAGCTCAAGGCCAGGCTAAGATACATAGTGAGACCCTGACTAAAAAAAATAAAAACAAAATAGAAAGAAGGAGGCGGCAGGGAAGGGAAATACTGATTTGGAAAGCATAAAACTATAAATAAAAGTATGCTATGTTCAGTAAAGCAAGAAGGCATTTTACTGGCAAGAATAAGATATGTGTGAAAAGAAGCCAGGCAACTTCGGTGACCAGCAAGACCAACATGGGCTACTCTCTGTTCAAGTCCAATGATGGTACTATTTCCTAAGTCTGAAGTTTTCATGATTAAAAGGTTTTATTATGTGAGATATCTGTTTTAGTAAAATCAGTGTCCCCCATTCTCTGTGACTTGAAACCATAAAAAGGGTTAAGAAATTTACAATTCATCAAAACAAACAGTACCCCAAAGAAGAATGAGGTAAATTATGGTCAAATCAAGGGGAAAAGAACCTTGGCAGTGACGGTAAACGCCTTTGATGCTAGCATTCAGAAGGCAGAGGCAGGAAAACCTTCCTTTTTTTTTCTTGAACGTTTTTTAGATTTATTTTATTATTTTTACATATGGTGTTTTGCCTGAATATATGTATGTACACCATGTGTGTGTTTGATGCCTAAGGAGGTCAGAAGAGATCTAGGACGAGAATTATACATGGTCACAAGCTGTCATGTGGGTGCTGGGAATTGAACCCAGGTCCTCTGCCAGAGCAACAAGTGCCCTTAACCTCAGAACCAGCTTTCCAGGCTTCCTAAAAGATCAACCTTTCTTTTGTAACAGGGCCTTGCTATGCAGTCCAGGAGTACTCGACTACAGGCATACCCCACCACATGAGTACTGAAAATCAAACAAAGCTTTAAGCATGCTAGGCAAACACTACCAACTAAACCATATCCCTAGCCCCAAACTCTCATTTTTAAAATGTCAGGCCTGACAGGGTTTGGTGGCACATGTCTTTAATCCCAACACTCAGGAGGCAGAGGCAGGTGGATCTCTTGAGTTCTAGGGCAGCCTGGACTACAGAGCTAGTTCCAAGGTAGCCAGGGCTATGCAGAGAAACCCTGTCTCAGAAAAACCAAAAAAGAAATAAAAAAACAAAGTCATGCCTCAAGCCAGGCATGGGTGGCTCATGCTTGTAACCCCAGCACACAGGAAGCTAAAACAGGAGGATCAGGAGTTCCAGGCCAGCCTGGGCTATCTGAAGGTCTGTCCTAAAACAAAAATAAAACAACAAAAACCCAAAGTCTTGACTCCGGGAAATAGAGTAGGAGAAGATAAATTGGGAAATGAGATGTGTGGTTTCTGTCTCAACTAACTGACCTGGAATAAAGTACCTAATCCTTACTAGACTTCAGAATTCCCATTTATAACCTGAGGCTATTAATCAATTAATATTCATTTCTAATTCTACCCTTTTGGATTTATACCCATGGTTTAGACGTCAGTTCTCAGCAAGAGAAGGGGAAAGGATTCAGAAGTGAAAGAAAAGTGATTTGGGCTCCATCTTTGCCAAAGTAAAACTACTCCGCCATGAGCAGAGTGATAAGATCACCCATGCCCTGCTGTAGCTCCTGGCACCGGAGTGAACTGCCCTGAGCAAATCACTTTCTACACTTCAGCTTAGATGCTTTGGAGGCTGCTCTTTCCCTCAGTAAACTGAAAACGCCTCTTTACTCTAAACCTGAGACTCTCGTAGGAGGAAAGCAAAAGACAGTTAAGAATCTGGGAAGAACTTTACCTACCAGGAGAGGGATTTTAAAACTAAGTTTCCAGAATCAGGCTAGTGTAGATGTGGCAGTCTCAACCTGAGCCCAACCAGAGAGCTGTACACAGCAGCAAAAGGGCTCATCCCCTTACCTGGAGACAGCTGTACCCTGAAGATTCTGTTCTAAATGATGCTAGCCATGAACTGAGGCTCTGAGGGTGACAGGGTCTAGCAGGAGAGAGTCCCACGAATGATTTTCACGTCAAGCTTGACAGAAGTCAGACTCTGTTCTAATACTGTCTTGTGGGTCCTGGGCAGCTCATTCACAGCTTAATTCTGTCCCCTAAGTCATGGTTATGTAAGTATGGTTACATGGTTATGCTGTGTCACTTGTCTCCCTCCCCCAACAGAGAAGAGGCAATGTAACCTGAGCTGCTGGGCCACGGCCACGGAACACACTGAGACAACACTGGTAGCTGTCAAAGCCTTGCGTCTCCCAGAAGAAAGGCAGCTTGCTTACTCCATTTGTTTTTCTACTTTTTGTTTTGTTCACTCTTAGTGGAAAGAAGACTGAAAGGCACTGTTACAGTTTACTTAGCTTCTGAGTGAATAACAAAGGTCAGTATTTTAGTTTCAGGGCAAGCTACCAAAGCCTAGTCAACAAGTGTATGCAGGTCTGCTTGGGACCAACTATAATCATCTCACTTCCTAGCTGAAAGGGCTTGAGGCCCAAGAATGAGAGATGCAGGGTCCCATCTCCCATATAAAACCCTTTACAAACCCCACCCACCCCTCTACTGCTGTGCAGACTTCTGGGGTAATCACAGGAGTGACTCTAAAAGAACAGACGGGATTGGAAAGATGGCTGAAGAGTTAAAGAGTTAAGAGTGCACACTGCAAAGACTTAAGTTCAATTTCCTGCACCCGTATCAGACAGTCAACTGCCTGTAATCTAGCTCCAGAGGATCTGATGCATCTAGACTTCAAGCACCTGAGCTCATGTGCTCATAGCCCTCCCCTGGCCCCCCCAAGCATTTTTTAAAATTAAAAAAAAAAAAAAAAAGGTCAGGTGTGGTGGCACACACGTCTAATCACAGTACTCCAGAGGCAGAGGCAAATACAGACCCCTATGAGTTCAAGACTGGTCCACCTATGGAATGAGGTCCCCAAGACAGCCAGGGCTATGTACAGAGAAAACTAAAGAGCAAAATAAAACACCAGACAACACATGCCAATAGCAACTGTCTCTTCTGACAATTCTCCAGCCCACCTCTTCCTTTGCTGAGCTGCTGGGACCACTGGGCAGTGCTGTGCTGCTCAGTGGCAAACCACATTCCCAGTCTTGCTTGCATTTCATCCAGTGACTAAGTTCCTCATGGCCAGGGAGATTTGGCTTGTCTTGCTTCCAAGTAAATTTATAAGATTATTTGATCTACAACCAATTTTTAAAAAGTATTGAATTGACTCGATATCAAAACAAAATCCCATAAAATAATGCCAAATGATGCAATTTTCAAACTAAAGCATCAAGTAGAACTAACTATATTTTACCTTTACCTCATGAGCTACTGATGAAGATGATGGCATTATTTTACCAAGTCTGGAGGCTCTTTTTACAACTAGGCCAAGGAAACCATGAGCAAATATTCAATTACTACCTCTTGTGTTATTTGAACTGGTTGAAGGTCTTAAGTCGGATAATTACATCTGTTCACACTGCTATACCTTCTAGAATATCAATTCAACCAGGAATATCTTGCAAGACAAATAAGTAATTCCAGATTTTCTAGTAACCAAATTATTTAAATTTAAACAAGCCATAGCCAGGCATGGTGATCCACACCTTTAATCCCAGGTAGAGACATGATCTCTATGAGCTAAAGACTAGCTGGTCTACCTAATGAGTTCCAAGACAGCCAACACACACAAAAAAATTTTACTTGTGTGAAATTAACTTTTTAGCCCAATATATCTAAGCTATTATTTCAAAACATAATCAAGGACCAACAAGATGGGCTCTGAGAGTAAAAGCACTTGTCACCAATCCTAGGACTTGAGCTGAATCCCCAGAACCCACAAAATAGAAAGAGAAAGAACAGACTTCTGAAAGTTGTCCTCTGCCCTTCACACATATATAAGTGTGGAAAAAATTAACATTTTTCTCATACTAGTTCCTTAAAATCAACTGTGTGTTTTATGTTTACAACACATTCCAATTTGAAGGTGGAATTTAAAATGCTTAAAAGACTCGTGTGTGGGTCATGCCTGTAATTCCTGATAAAGTGAAACCAGCGGATTGCTTGAGCCCTGGAGTTTATGGCTGACCTAGTCAACATAGCAAGATCACCTCAAACAAAACAGAACAGAATAAAAAAGGACAGAGGATATACAGAATTTATATCTAAGACCAAAAATAAGATAGTTCTGTTCTTGTCATCAGATCAGTAAGACCCCTGGGTATGCAGCATTCCTCTGTCCCACTCTACATGTGGGAAAGATGGGAAAATGTAAAACGCTTGAACATAAAACTCAATAATTTAATTGTTCTTAGGATTAAAAAAAGAAAAAGAAAACGGCACTCACAGTAAGAGGAACTTTAAAGTCTCTATTTGACAGGTGATATATAATGTATAAGGAAGCCCTGGAGGAAGCACAAGGCACTGCCCAGTAAAACTGACAGCTCAGCAGTGAGAGTCTGAAAACACAACCATAAAAAATTGAAGCAGAAGAGAGAGTGAATTACAAATGAAAAATTTATTAAGTATGTCTCATGATACAAGGAAGAAACCCAAAAGTGAGTGACCAGCAGAATTGAGGCAAACAGAGCAGAAAGCAGCATGTCAAGTTCAGAGAGAGGAGTGGGAGCACAATCCTACTGAAGCTATCTTATAAAGTCAAGGAATGTGCTAATAAAGCTGTGGAGAGCCCAGAGTGGTGGCACCTGCCCGTAAGCCTAACACGTGGGGCACTGTGGCAGGAAGACCCAACTTGTGGCCAGCCTAGTTCATGAGTATGAAACACTGTCTCAAAGAAAGGAAGGAGACTTAAGACTGCGGAAGAAACTAAATAAAAAGAAAGGTGAAGACCATTTCTTACTAATCTGTTCCCTCATCGCCCCTAACTCTTACAAATTGCCTTTGACTTCAGAACAGTCTACTAGCTATCATTTAAAATAAGTGTAATACCCAGCCCTGGATACAGCACACACCTGCAAGTCCATCATGGCAGAGGCTGGTTTACATAGGCCAGCATAGATTGCTATGGGAGTGACAACCCAGGGGGTTAAAGCTGCATCTATTCCATCTAGAGACTACTGGACTTCCAAATGGAGAAAGAACACTCCTCCCTATACACACTTAGCCAAAGAAGGCAAATGACATGACAGTGTGACTGGTCAATGATGTGGGATGTCCTTCTGTGCACTGTGAATTACCACTAGATAATAAAGGAACTGTTTTGGCCTAAAGCAAAGCAGCTTAAAGGCATTCGGGGATTCCAAGCATATATAAAGGAGAAAGATGGTGAAGTCACACAGAGATGTTACGAGCTGCCATCCAATGAAGCAAGATGAAAAGAAACACAGGTAAGCCACCAGTCATGTGGCAAAATGAAAATGGGTTGAGTTATGTTGAAAGAGCTAGCTGATAATGAGCCTGAGCCATAGGCCAAACAGCCTTTGTGTGATTATTTGGGGATCAGTGGCTGTGGGACCACAGGTCTGGACCTCAGGTCAGACAAGCCAGAACTTCTGACTACAAGCAAAATCACAAAATACAGAGAGAGCAGTGTCTACATGAGGTAGAGTATCTGGAGAGGGATCTCAGCCATCAAAAACCATAATGGGAGACAGCAAGCCACCTTAGGCCATCATTTACTCTGACCTCTCAGAGTAAATGTGTGATATCACCCAACACAATTACAGCACAAGTCACAAAAGAGCCACTGTTTCAAACCAACGTAATAGCCAGTGACATTGGCCAAGGAGAAGTATAAGCCTGAGTTTCAGCAGCAACCTAGAAGGTGTGCTGAGGATCATGGGAAAAACCTTAAATTTGGGTTGGATGGTCTTGATGGGACAAGAAATGACAAATTTCCATTCCTTTTTTTTAAAAGTAGCT
This sequence comes from Phyllotis vaccarum, assembly GCA_033318265.1. Taxonomy (NCBI): domain Eukaryota; kingdom Metazoa; phylum Chordata; class Mammalia; order Rodentia; family Cricetidae; genus Phyllotis; species Phyllotis vaccarum. Next base: position 48,573,581 of record JARWLC010000017.1, on the reverse strand, counting down.
CTTAAAAGATTATTTTATTTTATGATTATTGAGTGTTTTGCCTGAATATATGTATGTGTGCTACATGCAAGCCTAGTGCATGCAGAAATCAGAAGATGGGGTTGGAGCCCCTGAAACTGGACTTTTATATGGTTGTAAGCCACCTAATGAATTCTGGGAACTGAACCTGGGTCCTCTGCAAGAGTAGCAAGTACTCTTAACCATGGAGCCAACTCTCCAGCCCTTCTAGATATTTAACTCTCTATTTCTAGCAGAGCATTCCAAAACTCAGGAATTGGAAAAAAAAAAAAAAGATTAATAATCTGGGCATGATGGTACATGCCTGTAGTTCCACACTTAGGAAGCAGAGGTAGGAGAATTATGAACTTGAAAATTATTTTTATTAGCTGTGATGGTTTGAATAGGCTCATATGTTGGAATATTTGTTCCCAAGTTGATAGAACTGTTTGGGAAGGATTAGGAGATATGGCCTTGTTGGAGAAGGTGTGTTATTTGAGAACAAGCTCTGACATTTCAAAAGACTTGAGCCAGTCTCCGTCTGTCTCTCTCTCTGTCTCACAGTCTCACAGTCTCTCTCTCTCTCTCCCTCTCTCTCTCTTTCTTTCTCTCTCTCTCCCACTCCCTCTATTCCTCTCTCCCTCCCCTCCCCCTCTCTCTGTGCCTCCTATTTGTGTATCAAGATGTAAGCTCTTAGCTCCTGCTCCTGCATGCCTTTGTTTGGCCATCACAAATGCTAACCAACCCTCTGAAACCATAAGCCCCAAATTAAATGCTTTCTTTTAGGAGTTGCCATAGTAATGGTGTCTATCACAGCAATAGCAAAGTAACCAAGACATTAGCATATATTTATTATATATAATAATGAGTCTCATTCTGATTCTTTCATATATTCATATAGTATTTTTTACTGGGGATAGGTGGGACTGTCTAAGTGTAAAGATCGGAGGGCAACTTGCAAGAGTTTGTTCTTTTCTTCTACCATGTACATCTGGAGGATTGACCTCAGGCTATCAGGTTTGATGACAAATGCCTTCACCCTCTGAGCCATCTTGCCAAACCCCATATAATATATTTTGATCCCATCCACACACCTCCATCCTTCTCCTACTAATCCATCTTCTACTTTTTAATTGTGTGTGTGTGGGGGGGGGGGGTTCCGATGAGTTTCACTAGGGTTGCTTACAGGAGCATGGGCCAAGGATTAAGGTATTATGGGTTAAAGGGTTAAGAATTAAGGTACACAGGCACCTTACCAGTGGCTACATCACTGAAGAAAATGTCTCTCGAGTTACCCCTTCCCCAGTTACTACTAATACTCTGGGGTACACAGGGTCTCATGAAATGCCCCTCCCCCCATCTATGACCTAACATGACAAGAAGACTGCTAGTTTGATGCTAGCCTAGTGAATTCCAAGCCAGACTAGGTCATATAATAACTGTCCAAAAAGTTAAAAAAAAAAAAAGCAAGAAACCCTGAAATATTATGCAGAGCCTAAACTTCCTAAGCAAATAGATGAGCCAAAAACTAACCACAAACAACCTGAAAAAAAAATCCTATACAAAATGAAATTTTAAAAAACTTTTCATATAAACTAGAAAATACAATATCTTAGTCTAGTCCAAAAGTGGCAATAAACCAGGGATAGTGACCCATGTCTGTAATCCCAGCATCTGAGAGGGTGAAGCAAGAAGCATAAGATACTGTAAGTAGTGTTGTAGGCAGTGCTGCAGAGCTGGAGAGATGGCTCAGCAGCTAAGAGCACTGACAGCTCTTCCATTCAGTTCCCAGCACTCACCAGGCAGCTCAGAACTGTCTGTCTGTCTGTCTGTAACTCCAGTTCTGGAAGACCTGACACTCTCACATACAGATATACATGTATGCAAAACACCAAGGTACATAAAGTAAAAGTAAAATAAATTATTTTTTTTAAAGCCAATGTTGCCTGATAATGGTGGTGCACACCTTTAATCCCAGGCAGATCTCCGTGAGTTCCAGAGAGGCTGGTCTACAGATAGAGTTCCAGGACAACCAGAACTGTCACACAGAGAAACCCTGTCTCAAAAAAAAACAACAAAAAACAAAATAAATAAATAATAAAGCTAGGCAGGAAAGCCAAACTGAGAATGACAGGAAGAGCCAAGTCTGAGGAGTCACCAGTAGACGCAGAGGGAGGGAGCAGGAGATGAACGTACCATCATAAAGATACTGCCAGGCAGAAAGTAAATGAGGAATACAGGTTAGTTTAAAATGTAAGAGCTAGTTAGTAATAAGCCTGAGCTATTGGTTGATCAATTAATATAAGCCTCTGTATGGTCATTTGGAAGGAGCTCCCCAGAAAACTCCTCCTAAAGGAAATCACAGAGACCCACCTGCCTGTCTCCCAAGTGCTGGGATTAAAGGTGCCATCATACCTGGCCTTATAACTAGGTTTTTATATTGATTCTGGGTATCCAAACTCAAGCTCTGATCCACATGCTTATGCAGCAAACATATTACTGGCTGGCCATCTCCATGCCTGGCAGCCAACTTTAAAAAAAAAAAAAAAATTAACATGAGTATGAGAATGTGTGTGTGAGAGAGTGTGTGTGTCTGTGTGTGTGTGAGTGTATGTGTATGTCTGTTGTGTGTTATGTGTGTGTGCATATATGTATGTATGTGTGTCTGTGTGTGTGTGTATGAGACGTGCCTGTAGTACCCATTATGGAGCCCAGGGCAGCTTATCCACAGAGCTGTCATGACAGGTTTAATAAAAACCAGCTGGCAGGTAGGCCTGAATTTTGGCTTACTGGCAACACCCAGTAGTTCCAGGAAAAGGCATAAGTGAACTTCATCCAGGGACAGGCCAGCATCTAAGGGTAAGTACCCAACATTACGAATATTCTAATATAAGATTATCTATATTCTAATTATAAGAATATCTAATAAGATTAGGTAAGATCATCAGATGTCCTTGAACCCAGCACCTATTGCCCTGATGTCACCAAGACACCCCTAGACAAATGTCAGTCGATTAGGGTCCTAAACTCTGGAAATCCTCTTACCCCAACCTCTACTATGATAAAAAACAAAAAACAAAAAACAAAAACAAACAAACAAACAAAAACCCTATGCTACCCAGGCATAGGGGCCTCTCTTCTTACCACTGTGTCGGACAAACAGAGACCAAGCTTGAGCTTGAAATAAAGGCTCTTTGCTCTACATACGGATTCGGGCTCCTTGGTGATCTCTGGGAGACCCTATGTGGGTGCATGCACATAAGTGTCCGGGTACATGTGCCCATGCATGAACATGCAAAGAGGCCAAAGAAGGACATCAAAATGTCTTCACCTATTGCTTACTGTCTTGGGACATGTCTCTCATTAAACCAGAAGTTTGCTATTTAAGGTAGGCTTGCTGACCAGCCAGCTCTTGGAATTCTCCTGTCATCACAGGCCTGTGCAGTGTGTCTGTTTTTGTTTTTTTTTTTGTTGTTGTTGTTTTTTTGGGTTTTTTTTTATATGTATACTGTATATTTGAACTCAGGTCTTCATACTTACCGAACAAGCTTTCTTACCCACTGAGCCATCTCTCCAGCCTTGTTTAGTTTATTAAGACAAAGTGTTATGTAGTCAAAGCTGACACAAAGCCAACTAAAGATACCAGAATATCTGATTCTCCTGCCTCTATCCACCAAGTGCTGGGATTATAAGCATGTGCCATCACACCTTACTCAAAACAAACAAACAAGAGTTAACTTTGGGGCTGGGGAGATGAGTAAAACTTTTTGCTGTGCAAATGTAATGACCTGAGTTCAAATCACCAGAAACAATGTAGAGGCCAGATGTTTCCATGACAGCCAGGGCTGTTAGACAAAGAAACCAAACCAAAACAGAACAACCAAAAAGCCAGATGTGTAGTATAAGTGTCTGCCTGTGATCCCAGTGCTGCCACAAGGAGATGGAGGCAAAGACAGAATCCCTAGACGCTCCTGTCTACACTATAGACACAACAGAGACTCCTGTCTCAAAAAAGGATAAGGAGTAGAGACTAACACTCAAGGTAGTCCTCAGATCTAGGGAGAATATGAGTGAGTGTACACACACATACCAAAAACAAAACAAAACCTTTTTAATCATGGTGTTCCATGTCCACTGCCCATATTCCCATCTAGCTCTACGTCGTTCCATATTTTCCACCATGTCTCTATCGAATTTACTTACCCCAACTCCCAACTCTAGAGAGCCAGGTATCAGAGTATGTGTAATAATATGTTCCCTTGACTGTATTTGAAACCTGAAAAGGTACATGCTAATCTGGGAGCAGCGTGTCCTAAGTACAGAAAAGGTACTAAACATTTAGTGACTGGTAAGGCCATGCAGACCACTATTAATGACAGACATTAATACCTCCTTAACCACCTCAACCTCTGTGAAACCCAAACAGTATCCTGTCACCTCTGAATGGCCCCAAATGCCATCCTCACCCTGGATTCATAAGCAAGGAACTCACAGAAGTGTCCAGGTCAATAAATACTCCCATAATCTCAGGAACCATCACTCCAGGTTGTCTTCTGTTACCAAACTTAGTTTGCTTTCTACGGTTGTGATAAAACATCCTAAGCAGCCAGGTGGGGGTGGTAGCAGAGAACACCTTTAATCCCAGCACTCAGGAGGCAGAGGCAAGCTGATCTCTGTGAGTCTGAGGCCAGCCTGGTCTACAGAGTGAGTTCCAGGACAGCCAGGGCCATACAGAGAAACCCTGTCTAAAAACACTAAAAACAAACAAACATCATGACCAAAGCCATATGGGGAGAAGAGGTTTTATTTAACTTAGAACTTATTGTGCATCATCAGGCAAAGCTCAAGGCAGGAACCTGGAGGCAGAAACTGAAGCAGAGGCCATAGAGGAACACTACTTATTGGCTTACTCCTCATGGCTTGCTCAACTTGCTTTCTTATACAACCCATCACCCCTGCCCAGAGGTGGCACTGTCCAGAGTAGGCTGGGCCCTCCCACATCAGTCATTAATCAAGAAAATACCCTATAGACTTGCCCCTTCCCAGATGACCCTAGCCTGTATCCAGCTGACAAAAAAACAAACCAGGACATTGCCATAAGACTGCTAGACCCACCCTCCCTGATAGTTCTTAACATAAGTATTTAGGAATACTTCATATACAGACTTGATGCCTTTTTTCCTCTCTCTCCTCTCTTAGAGATCTACCTGCTTCTGCCTCCTGAGTACTGGGATTAGAGGCTTACACCATCATATCTATCCTCATAAACCTTTTTAAAAGGCCAGGCTCAGTCTAGGGAGGTAGCTCAGTGGTAAATTGAGTGCTTCTCCGTAGCAAGAGTAAGAAACAAAAGATGACAGTAAAGTAGTCACTATTCAAATGATGGATGTACAGCAGCCTGTTTAGATACTCCAACGGCAAAAAAAGCCAGTGAGAATCAGAAAATGAATTGGCTCCTTAATTCAAAAGGTGTTACAAGGGAGTCTTACTTTCAGTTTCTACCGATCAAGCCCTTACAGAGCAATTTACAAAATCAACCTGTCAGCATTAAGTGTTGGTCTGAGAGCCTCATACAAGACACTGACGGTGAATGGAAAGGTTTACAGCATCTTTTCAGAAAAGTCAGAAGTGAACACAATCCCCTGAAAAATTAAGTAATACTTGAAAATTATATGGTTTTAAAACAGGGTGTATGACACACCACACAGTAGAGTACAAGTTGTACTCAGAGGGAGGTTTTAAAGAGGAGGAGAAAGAGAGAGACAGGAAAAACGCAACCAACCCCAGCAGAGGGCTAGGGCATTAGACAATGCTTTTTTTTTTAAAGGAGGAACTCTAAAGCTCTGATGCAACTGCAGAGATTATGAATATCTGGTTGGCTCAACGGAATGAGGACTACTGTCTTATGAGTTACATACACAAAAACAAACAGCCTCCCAAAGTTCTCCTACCTGCAAAAGAATGTGAAAACATTAGAAACCCAGAAAGCTAAACAATTTGAGCTATTTTGTCCATTTACACAGCATTCTACAAAATTCCCAGTACTTTTATAATTCTGATATACGTCACTGCCTGGAAACACCTTAAAGAAGACTAAAGTTACTAGCTTTGGTCAGTTATCTCCCAGAAGACCTTAAGGTCAGCAGCAATCAATTATACTAATACATAAAGGGGAACAAGATGCCTAATAAAGCAACATAAAGCTTTAGATCAAAAGAGACCTTAGCAATCTAGTTCAACAAACTCACTTCACTACTGAGGAAACCAATTTTCAAAGTGTAATTACGTGTTACTTAATAGCCTATGACTTAAACTCCAATCTCTAGATAGACTCCTGACCATAAAGCATGCTGGTGAGCAGGTTTCTGAACTGTTACATACACACATCAGGGATATGAAAAGAACTTGTCTTCCTTTCCAGGCCTCACAGAGGAATAAAAGGCGGCACTCTGCTGCTGCTCCTTCATGGAGCACACCACTATTCAGAACAGGAGGACATGGACACAAGAATCAAGAACTCCCTCATTATTTGAGATTTGTGCTCCCCTCTTTAAATGGCTTTCTGTTCTTTGTAAAAGTGCAACTAGAATACCACTGTGGGTTGTGACAGTCAATGAAAAAATACCATTTCCATATTGATACTCCCACAGAATGCTGATTTCAAAAGAAACCATCAGTCTATTCCCACCCCTGTGTCAGCAGTCAGTGGACACTCAGAGTTGCTTTCGTCCAGATTTTAAGTGCCAACTTGAGTGTTGGTCACAGTCATACATAGCTAACCTATGATGCAGACACACAAGTTCTACCAGATCCTAGGGAGAAAACTCCACCTTTACTTAAACCCTGAGAAAGAAAACTGGGGAGTACACAGAAGGGCCTGAAAGCTGGCAGGGCACAAGTTGTGACAGGAGGAGCATAAGATGCTTTTCCATTCGGAACATGTAAGTCCTTGTAAATCACAATTTCCCGTACTGACAACTGCTCATTAAAACATGCCCTTTCAATCATGCAAGTCACTCCTACTCAAAATTAACTCTGTAAACATGGAAGGAAGAAAGGTTTAATTTCTCAAACCAGGAAACCTCATAACACTGCTAGTTCCAAGAAACTGGTGGAGGCGGCACATTTACTGAGTTTAAACCTATTAATCCATTTAATCTACATAATTACTCTCAAGCAACTGTTATCCACAATTTACAGATGAAAAAGTAGGCTCTAAAGGTTTGTATAAGGTCTTCCACAACATAACAGAGCTGCAGTTTGCAGTAAAGAAAAGGTGGAGTTGGGCATGGTAGCACACACCTAGGACTCCAGACCACAGCAGTCACTAGTTCAAAGACATCCTTGGCTGTATACTGAGGATCTACCTTACAGGGGGTGAAGGTTGATGAAAAGGTTGGGTAGGTGGCTCAAGAATTTTAGAGTATTATTGTTCTTCCAGAAGATCCAAGTTTTGTTCTCAGCACTCACATCAGAGAGTTCACAAACCACCTGTAATTCCAGCTAGCTACTGGTGATCCAATATCCTCTTCTGACCTGCTTAGACACACACATGCACACATGCAGACAGAAACGCACACATAAATGAAAAAATAAGTAATCCAAATACGGTAGCACATGCCTTTAATCCCAACACTTGAGAGGTAGAGGCAAGTGGATCTCTGTGACTTCAAGGCCAGCCTGGTTTATATAGTAAATTCCAGGCCAGGGCTACACAGTGAGACCTTGCCTCAGAAAGTAAAAAGAGCTATTGCTGTATAATGGTGCATGCGTATAACCTCAGCTCTCAAGAGGCTGAAGAAAGAGGATCACTGCAAGTTTTAGGCCAGCCAGGTCTACACAGTAAATTCTAGGCTAGCCAAGTCTACACCCCATTCCTTAATTAAAAAAAAAAAAAAAAAGGTAGGTATTTCTAGACCAGGGTTTCAACCTGCTTTTCTCTACTTGTTATCAGGACTAGTGCCTCGCGTAGCAGATACTTAATAAAAGCCCAATGAATATATTAATTAAAAGATAAGTGACAGGCCAAATATCCTAACACTAAAGTGGTAAAGGCAGCCTGGTTTACATAGCAAGTTCCAGGCCAACTGAGGCTATATAGTAAGTTCCTGTCTCAAACAAAACAAATATAGGGTTCAGAGGATATCTCGTAAAACTTTCACTACATAATCATAAGGACCTGAGTTCAATCCCTAGAACCAACATTTAAAAACAAATAAAACAAAAAGATGGACATTGTGGTCCAGTGACCCACAGTCGTAATCCCAGAGCTAGAGAGGCAGAGAAAGGTGAATCCTGGGATTTCTTTGACTAACCAGCACAGCCTAGTTAAAGGCTAGTCAGAACCCCATTTCAAAAAAATAAAAGAGAAAGTGACATTTGAGGTACACCAAGATTGACCTCTGGCCTACACACACACATATTATTTGAGTAGCTGTTTTAAACAGAGGAGGGCCAGAGAGATGCTCTCTAGTTAAGAACACTAGCTGCTCTTCAGAGGACCCAGATTTGATTCCCTCACTCACTTGGCAACTCACAACTACCTGTATCTCCATTTACAGGAATCTGACACCCACTTCTGGACTGTACAGTTTCCAAACATGTACACCACACACACACACACAAATATATATGGACAACCACACACATTTATAAAAAATCTTTTACTAAATAAAATATAAAACAATGACAAAAACTGACTGCTGAGGCTGGAGTGAGAGGTTCATTAGCCAAGAATGCATATTTTTCATGCTGAAATGGTTTGTTTTCAAGAACCCATGTTCAGTGGTTTGCCACCACCTAAAACTTGAGGAGATCCAATGTTCTCCTCTGGCTTCTGCAGGTATTGCTCTCACATACAAAAACCCACACTTAGAAATACACACACACACACACACACACACACACACACACACACACACACACACACACACACTTTTTAAATTCTTAAAACAGTCGCCAGGGGGCTGGTCGCTCAGCAGTAGAGCACTTGCATGCACAAGGTCCTGGATTCAATATCCTGCAACACGCGCAAACACATACATATTTTCAGACTTTAACTGGATCTGTAGATATGACCTAGATAATAATAACAGGACTCTTCAGCTGACTGCTGTAACCAATAAAGGCAGTTCAAATTTAAAAAAAAAAAAAAAAAAAAGGGATTTCTAGAGCTAGGCAAGTAGCCTTTAATCCTAGCACTTGGGAGGAGAGGCAGGCAGAGCTGTGTGAGTTCAGGCCAGCCTGAACTATAGAGCAAGTTCCAGGACAGCCAGGGCTACACAGAGAAACCCTGTCTCAGAAGAAAAAACTTTACTAGGAAAATATTTCTCCTATCACCTATTTTTTCCTGAGATATGTGTGTGTCCAAATATTTTAAGGTTCTACATGAGGTAAAGAATGTATAAGGCCAGAAAAATGGCTTGGTTTGCAAAAGCACTATGCTACCAAGCCTAATGACTCTCATTCAAACCCTGGAAAGCACATGGCAAAAGGGAAGAACTGACCCCCTTCACTCCTCTCTGGTGGGTTGAATGACTGCCTCACAGGCTCAGGTATTGGACACTTGATTCTCAGTTGGTACACCATGACCAGGGGTGGGCTTTGAGAGTTCACAGCCTCACCCCACTTCCAGATTGCTCTCCCTGCTTCATGCTTGCAGCTAAAAATGTAATCTCTCAGCCTTCTGTTCCTGCCTCCTTTGACATTGTAGCCCAAATAAACAATCTTCTATAAGTTGACTTAGTCATGGTGTTTTATCACAGAAACAGTGAAACAACTAACATATCCACTGACCTCCACATTCATGCTGTGACACACATACATATATACACACATGTAAAATAAAACTAATCTGTACATTGAGTAGGAAAAACTAATCAGAGCTGCCTTTCTGTTAGACATCAAACTCATATTCCAGATAATTTGCACATCTTGAACATCTGGATCCTTAGACTCTTGGTTTCAAAAATAACACTGTCAACCAAGCACTTGCCACTTTTAAGTGTCAAGAATGGGCAAACTCTTCAACTGGGATTTAATCCAAGTTTAGATATAAGTAAGCAAGGGAAAAAATAAACACCAAACTACGTAATTCAAGTTGGAAGCCTACTGGGCCATGTGATTACATAAAACTTAGAAAAGCAAAATGTCTGCCTTAGCTTCATGAAGATTCCTGAGAAGAGACACAAGAAGCAGGAAAAAAAATGCAGGTTTCCACAGGGATAAGATGCCAGATAGGCTTCCCAACAGGGATTCTATAACAGGGATATTTCTCTTTTCAAGGACTTTGCAAAAAAATACTTTTAAGATGCTGTTGCTTGGACCACATCAAAAAGCAGACCCACCCACTGAGTTAGTGCTAATGGAATCTGTCCTCCTAGAAATGCCAGATGGAGATTTAAGGAGGAACAGCTCTTTACTGACTGTGGCCAAGATTCCTTGGTATTTCATGCCAGGTCCAGGATATTAACCCAGATGTCCTAGCCAAATTCAAGGTTGGTTAAGTACAATCTGTCAACCTATTTTTTTTTTAAAAAAAAAAAAAAAAAAGGAGTGTGAGAAGCTCCTTCTATATGATGACTACAGTCTGAGGAGGTCACTCTTCTCTAAAATTCCTATACATTACCATCAGTCAATTATTCCCTTTAATGCAAATGCTGAGTTAAAACATATGGATTTTTGAGTTCTGTCTATATGGAAAACACACCCTATGTTTATTAAAAATATATAAGATGCTGCAACAGTTTAAAGCCTCCTTAAACAGCTACCTAAAAAAATTTACGTAGAGTATTAGTTTTCCAATTATGACTGAAAATACTTATATAACCAGCCAGGTAGTGGCAGCACATGCCTTTAATGCCAGTACTCAGGAGGCAGAGGCAGGCAGATGAATCTCTGAGTTCGAGGCCAGCCTGGTCCTCACAATGAGTTCCAGGACAGTGAGAGCTACACAGAGAAATCCTGTCTTGGAAACTGTGCCCCCAACCCACAAAAAAGGAAAAGAAACTGAACCATGAAACCTTTATTGTTTTGTTTTGCTTTTGTTTTAAAAGAGATCCATGAAACTTTTAAGACTAAAAAGCAGGGCTGTACTGCCGAAGGTACAACTGGGAAGGAGAACACATGCAGATATGACATAGGCCCCTTGGGTTAAACAAAGACCCTGCACCCATATGGAGGCTTAGTCACCGAATTGATGTTCTATTACCAGGTATTTTGCAATTTTATTAACATAACATAAACTAGGGCTTAGTTCTTGCCCTATTTTCATTAGCTATGAGACCTTTAAACCAGACAGTAAAATTCTTTGAACTCTAATTCTCCCTATTTTTAACTCAACCTTGATCAGTTACTAACAGCAGAAAGCTGGGCATGGTAGTCACTCTATAACCCCAACTACTGCAGAGACTGAGGTGGGAGGATGGTGAGACCTGGCTGATCAGAGGCAACATATAAGATCCCATTTTTAACAAATTCCAAATATAGAGCCAGGCAGTGGTGGCACACGCTTTAATCCCAGCATTTGGGAGGCTAAGGCAGGCTGGCCTCTATGTGAGGCCAGCCTGATCTAAAGAGCAAGTTCCAGGACAGCCAGGACTACATAGAGGAACCGTGTCTCAATACACAAAAAAGAAAGGAAGAAATGGAGAGAGGAAGTTCAAGAATTAAGGTGTGCACCATAGTGGTGATGAGCTCCTTTAGTTCCAGCTGGGATTATGGGTTCAATGGCTTTTCTAAATATCAACAAATAGAAAGCCATCTCCTTGTGTCTTTACTAAGATTACTTCTGGTTTTTTGTTTGCTTATTTGTTCTCTTTAGCTCTGACATCTAAAAAGCCAGTCTTGAAACTTATAGATCACACAACATTAATTAACTAAATAGCAACCGTGCAGCACATAAAATGGTAGAATTCTGTTGATGATTCCACAAAGTAGAAGGTAGGGGAAGAAAAGCCCCTTGCCTTTGATATGTAAATTCTAAGAAAAAACAGAAATCTGTTTGCAAATGATAATGAACACCAGGATGTCAACATAAAGACATTTAAAAGTTCCTACCTTTGTATGGGATACCAGAAGATCAAATCATCTCTTACACACAACCCTATGGATTTCAAACTCAACATAAAGTTACAAAAAAGAGCCAAGAGGCTGGAGAGATAGTTAAGCAGTTAAGGACACTTGCTGCTGTGCCAGAGGACCCAACTTAGTTTCCCAGCACCCACATGACAGTTGACCAACACCCATAACTCCAGGGGTGCACACAAAATATGCACGTAAATACCCATACAAATAAAAATCAATCTTAGAAAAGAGGGGCTGGAGAGATGGCTCAGCAGTTAAGATCAAGTAGTGTTCTTGCAGAGGAAGTTGGGTTCATAGCACCCATACTGGCAGGCTGACAACTATTTCTAACTCCAGTTCTCCTCTGGCCTCCCCTGGGTACCACCTTAACATGCACATACTCCCTAACCTGTGAACCTGTGAGTGTGTGTGTATTAAATTTTTAAAGAGCCATGTTGGAGATGTAGCTCAGTAGCACAGTGCTTGCCTAGCATATCTAATGCCCTGAGTTCTGTCTCAGGCACAGTTGTTAAAAAGAAAAAAGGATTTCTGAGTTAATCCCACACACATTATGGGTCACCTAACAATGTTAATATTAGAAACGGGGTAAAACTAAATAAAAGTATAAACTTCTAGGGCTATAAAGATGGTCTCATCAGGAAAAGGTGTTTGCAGTTGAATCTGAGAACTTGAGTTTGATCCACTGGACTTGCATGGCAGAAGCAAAGGCCTGCCTAGCACAAGTTGTCTGGCCTCTGACCTCCATAAGCATGTTATGATACAGAGGCACCCACCTACCCACATACACACTAAATATATAATGTGCTAAAAAATTAGCTATAAGAAACTATTAAACACCTTAAAGTTTATATCCTTAAAGAGCCATATTGGCTTGCTTTCTTGTGCTCAACAGTGAATGACAAAAACAAGAAAATGGCAAAAATCCTCATCTTTGGGGGGGGGGGGGTCCTAGGAAAGTTCCCACCCAGTTTCAACTTTTACCCCTTTGACCCAGGCCTACTAGGAAGCCTGACACTGTCTCTGAACCTCAACAAGGGGTTTTACTCTCAGCCTAGCACTCACCAACTTCCTTGGCTTTAATGACGTCCAACCTTGCTTTCTGCCATTGAGTCGCTGTTCAGACAAAATCACTAAGCTGACCGAAGTACAACTCCTGACAACACTTACTGGCTGTGACTTTGACCTTTCAGTGCCCTCTAGGGAAAATGAGGTTGACAACAACCTCCCTAGGTTGGGTGAATAACACTAGAGATGTAAAACCCCACACTTGCCCAGAGCCTAGCCATAGGAAGCCCTCAATAAATGTTAATTGTTATTATTACAAGAGGAGGAAATGCCCCTGAGACTGAAGAACAACTACATACCTCAGGGTTCCTGTAAAAGATTATCAGTATGCCTAGCAGCCAAACACTGCTCTCCTGACTGGGAGAGCAATAATAATAACATCCTAGAATCAAAATCATCAAATGACAGCAGCCAGCCACAGCATAAATACTTACAGAGCCCCAAGCAGCCAGGCACAGTGCTAAGAGGAAGAGGCCAGGGTGCTGAATCACTCACTCACACACTCACACTCACACACACACACACACACACACACACACACACACACACAAAGAAAAGGAAATTACAGAATCATCTCCACGCTCCTTAAAAAAAAAAAAAAAAAAAAGTAATTGGCGCCCAAGTTTACTAAAAACAGGTATCCACAGGGATTACAGACTGAACGTGTCATTTCTTCATACCCGAGAGGTGGAGCTGGGCAGGGAGGAAGGGGGTGGTTCGCGGTTCCTGGCGGATGGGAAAGCCACATGAAGTGGAGAGCCTGCGGGACTCCAGGGCTGGGCTCCAGAATCAAAAACCTGATATCGTGCGGTCTGTCACTGTATTTAAATAAACACAAGGCTCCGCTTTGACAATCTCCCCCGCCCCCACCCCCGAACAAGTGTCACGTCTCCCGCGCCATCCCCGGCCGCGGTAGCCGCTTCGGGTTACCCGGCAGCGGTGATTTCAGAGCTCTGGCACCCCACGTCGCCCTTCCCCTTCTCAGAGAATCACGATCTAAGGGGTCTGAAGGAAAAACAAAAGCCCAGGGCCGAGCGGGGACGTGGCCAGGCTGGGCCGGCTCGGAGCGACGGGGCAAGGGCGCCCTCCATGCCGGCTCGCCGGCCCCCGGCGGCCCCCGGCCTGACTGAGGAAGGCTCGGGTGACGAGTGTCCAAGGGCAACAGGTCCAACCGGAGCCGCGGCCTCCACGCGGGGCAGAGCGGTCCCCGGGAGCCCCCCAACCCCCAAGAACTGAGGAGAGGACAGGGAGCAGCGCCTGAGGCGGCGCAGGGGCAGGGAATCCACGCTCCATCTTGAGGCGGCGGGAGGAAGGCCAGGCCCGGGCCGCGGCTGACAGGGCCGGACGCGCGCGGCTCGGCTCGGCTCGCAGCCAGCCCTTCCTCACAGCCTCGGCCCCGGGAGACGTGGCGGGTGCTTAAGGGCGAGCCTTATCCCTTCCAACCTCCCCTCACCCCGGGACCTCAGCGGCGGGAAGGAGCTGAGGGAGAGAAAGGGTGGGCCTCTGAGGAAGGAGAGGGAGGAGAAGAGGCCCGCGCTTCGCTCACCGCTTGGGACGCCGCGGGTCTCCGCCACCTGCCTCAGAGCAACAGCAGCAGCAGCAGCAGCCGCCGCGGCCGCCGCCTCCCCGGCTCTTCGGGGCGGGGAAGAGAACGTGACGCGCCGCCGCCGCCGCCGCCGCGGGGCCGGGGGAAGACGCCGCGCCTCCCGCCCCTCCCCGCGCCCGAGCCGCTGCCGCCCGCGAGCTCCCCGCCGCCCCTTTGTCTGCGCGCCCCTAAATCCTCCCCGGTCCTCCGCGGTGCCCGGGACCAACCGAGAGGCCTGCACCCGCGGGCGGCTTGGCATTTCAAGCTCTTCCCCGTTTCCTAGCAAAGTGTGCCCAGAATGTGCAAGTCACCCCTCGGATGGCTACACGTTGGCCCGACCACAGTCGGCTGCTGGGATGGGGTGGGAGTGTGTGTGTGTGGGGGGGGGGGGGGGTCATTTCTTCACCTGCCCCTTCCCACCCAGAGCGGGGTAAGAAATCTTTTTGCTACAAGTTTGGAAAGGAGATGCCCATGTGCTGGGTGAGATTGGGATGAACCGTCTCTGCTCTCCAGGAAAACACTGAGGGGTTAAAAAAAAAAAAAAATCTTTTGAGACAAGCCCGGGGCTGCTTGCAGCCCGTTGAAGAAAAGCCTCTTTTTATTCACCCCAGTCGTTTGGACAGGAGCCCAGGTTAATGTCCCATCCGAACTCCTCCCCAAGCAGGGATCCCCTTGAAAAGCTTTTGAAAGGGACTGGAGAGGATCCTGCAACAGCCGGCTCAGGGCTGCGGTCCCATAGGGCAGCCAGCATTTCGCTCCCATGGACCATGGCAACCCCAGAAGTTTTGCAGCTCCTGGCAGACATCTGCAGCTGTTAGAAGCCCAGGATTTTGCAATGACTCCTTGGTGTGGAAGGGATGGCAGGCTTCCTCCTCCTTCCGGGTAGCTGGAGGATAACCTCCCTTGTTGACCTTTATTCAAAACACCGTTGTGTCTGGACAAACAGGCAAGCACAGAGCCCAAAAAGGGAAACTCCGCTGGAAATGCATGAAGTTCTGAACAAAGTAAATTTATCTGCAGACCCTTCTGTCTGTTGAAGCCTTAAATCACAATAGGTAAATAAATAAATAATCTGTTACCTAATCCCACCTGGGCCCCAAGGTCAAGAGGTGGTAGTACCCTTGGAATCTGGAGTTCATTCCTGAGGAAAGGCAATCTTCACCCCCTCATCTGAATATCATTCAGCTCTTAAACATCTCAAGCAGTCATAGATACCATAGGATGGGACAAAAGGCACTGTCAATGATGGAGTCGATATGCACTTCCGGTTTTTGTTTTGCGTTGAGCCCATCTTTTCAAATTTATTTATTTACTTTTGAGACGGTCTTTCTCTATAGTCCTGGCTGTTCTGAAACTCATTATAGCAATGAGATTAAAGCCATGCCCTTCTGCACCTGGCAAGCCTAAGGGTTTTATTGTTGTTTAGATTTACTTTGTTTATTAAGACAGGTTCACACTGTGTTGCCCTGGCTGACCTAGAACTCACTAGTAGACCAGGCTGGACTCCAGTTTACAGAGATCTGCCTGGTGAGTGCCGGAGTTAAAGGCATGTGCCACCATCCCTGGATGCTTGAATTGTTTTTTTGTTTTGGTTTGGTCTTTTTTGTTTGGTGTTGTTGTTTTATATTTGCTGTTATTATGTGTGTTGTTTAGGTAGAAGAGAAACAAGTAAGTCTTATTCTACCTTTGCATGGACTCCAGGATTTGAACTCGGGAGCCATCTTGCTGGCCCCTGTTGAGCCTTTATTTAAAACATTAATTTGCATTATTTTTGAAGAGCTCATTAAACTGACCACGGTAGTATTTGTCTATTAATCCCAATATTTGGGAGGTGGGGGCAAGATCAGAAGTTTACAGTCATCCTCTGCTACAAGAGAAGAGTACAAAGTCAATCTGAGCTCATACTCTTCCCCCAGAAAAGCAAAAGTCGGTTTGGAGATGCAAGCCTTTCATCCCAACACTTGGGAGGCAGAGGCAGGCAGGTCTCTGAGTTTGAAGCTATCATAGTCTAGGCCAGTAAGATAAAGGTGCCTACCACCAAGCTGGAAGTTCTAAAGTCAATCCCTGGAACCCAAGTGGTAGAAAAAGAATACCAACTTCCGACCTCTGACTTCTACACAAACACAGTGTCACATGCATGCTCTTACCCTATAGATGAACACACAATATCATTAAGAAAAATGTTTAAGAAGTTACATGCTAAGTCCTCCAAAAGAAGCACTCATATTCTGTTATCTGATCAAGCCACGGAGCTTCGTTCCTCTGTTTTCCAATGGAGTCTTTTATAACTGAAGATAACCTTAAATCTATGGTCCTTCCGTGTTCTGTGATATTTTATTTGTGTTCTGACAAAGCTTGCTTGCAGTCAGAGTGGAGTTAGCCAGTAGTTAACCATAGAAGTTTGGAGGTCTGCACTGAGAGGAGGCAGGATGTGATGAGGCGGATGAGGAAGGATGTAAGCTCTTTTGGTCAGAGGAACCAGATAGGAAGGAACTGTGGCTGCTCCCCTGCTTCTCTGATCTTTCAGGTTTTGCCCCAATATCTGACTCCTGGTTTTTATTGATAAGGTTAATTACTCCTGTATCGACTTTCCAAGTCCTAGGATTACCAGCAGCTGTTGGATGATGCTAAGGATTCAATACAGAGTCTCTTGGGTGCTAGACAAGCACTCCACCAGCTCCAGCACATCCCTGCGATTGGTTTTTAGTTGTTTATTCTCTTTTTGTTGGCGAATATTATTTTGAGCTGTGTTTCTGTTGCATTTGTTTAACTCTGTGAAGATGTGTTACTTTGCCTGTCTAGACACCTGGTGGTCTAATAAAGAGCTGAACGGCCAATACTGAGGCAGGAGAAAGGATAGGTGGGGTTAGCGGGCAGAGAGTATAAACAGGAGAAATCTGGGTGGAGAAAAAAAAAAAGTAGAAGGAGCCAAAACAAAAAACCAATTCAAGCATCCAGGGATGGTGGCACATGCCTTTAACTCCAGCACTCACCAGGCAGATCTCTGTAAAATGGAGTCCAGCCTGGTCTACTAGTGAGTTCTAGGTCAGTAGAAGGAGCCAGAGAAGGAGGAGGACATCGGGGGCCAGCCATCCGGCTACAGCATAGTAAGTAAGGATGAGATACACAGAAGTAAGAAAAGGGAAAATCCCGGAAATAAAAGGTAGACAGGATAATTTAAGAAAAGCTGGCAAGAAACAAGCCAAGCTAAGGCCGGATGTTTATAAGTATGAATAAGCCTCCGTGTGTGTGTTATTTGGGAACTGGGTGGCAGCCCCAAAAAGTAAAACAAAACAAAAAAAAAACCCCAGCATGTTTTGTTTCTTTTTACAGGCTCTTTCTGTGTACGCTCACTGGCCTCAAAATCAGAGAAATCCACCTTCTTCTGCCTCTGGAGCCCTGGGACTAAAGACATATGCCAGCCTGCATACCTGAGCAGCCCCTTGTTTGTTTTTGCAGACATGATCTAAAGGAGCCCAGGTTAGCCTCAAACTTGCTATATAGCTAAGGATGATCTTAAGTTCCTGAGCCTCCTACCTAAAGTTGTCCTAGCCTTGTGCCACCAAGCCCAGATTTCAGTGTGATTTTTAAAATGTGTGTCTTCTGTAAAAATGTAAGAGCAGGGGCTAGGGATAAAGTTCAGTTCATGCATTAGTATCCTCCCATGCATATAGCCCTGGGTTTAAGTCCCCAGCACTACAGAAAACTAGGCAAGGTGACACTTAGGTGTAATCTCAGCACTCAGGAAGTAGAGGTAAGAGGACCAGAAGCTCTAGCCACATAATGAGTTCATAGCAAGCTTGGTCCAAATGAGAACTCATATTAAAAATATATAAAAAGATAAGCCCAATGGTGGTGCTGAATAACTTTAATCTCAATGCTGGGGAGGTAGAGGCAGATGAATCTCTGAGTTTGAAGCCAGCCTGGCCTACAGAGAGAGTTCCAGGGCAACCAGGGCTACACAGAGAAACGCTGTATCTGAGTTAGGGTTTCTATTGCTGTGAAGAGACACCAGGACCCCAACAACCCTTATAAAGGAAAAGTATTTAATTAGGAGGGCTTAAATTTTCACATCATAGTTCATCATTGGAAGAAGTCAGAACAGGTACTCAAGTTTGGCTGAAACTTGGAGGCAGGAGTTGCTGTAGAGGCCACAGAGGGAGGGAAGCTGCTCACAGGCTTGCTTTCAGTTTGGAGGCTTAGTCCATTATCATTATTGTGGGACATGGTGGAATGTAGGCAGATATGGTGCTGAAGAGGCAGCTGAGAGTTTTTACATCTTGACTCATAGGCAGTAGGAAGTGGTCTGAGACACTGGGCATGGTTTGAGCATATGAAACCTCGAAGCCCACCTTTGGAGATACACTTCCCCAAGAAGGCCTTATATACTTCAACAAAGTCACACCTCCTAGGAATACCCCTCCCTTTAGAAGCCATTTTCTTCCAAACCACCATACTCTATCTGAGAGGAGGAGGAGGAAGAGGAGGAGGAGAAAAGGAAAGAACGCTGAGGATAAGACCCTAGAGCCAACCAAGATATTATTTCCATTTTTCAGTCTCTCCTTTCTTCCTACTTATTTATTCCTTTGATTTTGAATGTGTTTACCATGTAGGTCCAAGGGTTGAGGCAATCAGGATTGGTAGAAGAGCACCTTCACCCCCTGTGCATCTCACCCAGCCTCATTTGGTTTGTTTTTTTTTTATTTTTATTTAGACAGGATTTTACTTTGTAACTTTTAGCTGTCCTGAAACATACTATGTAAACCAGGCTGGTCTCAGACTCACAGAGATCCACCTGACTCTGCCTCCTGAATGCTGGGATTAAAGCTATGCACCCACATACCCAAGTCATGGGACTGTTTTGGCTCAAGGTTTTACTCTATGACCCAGGCTAGAAGCTGTGACCTGCCTGTTCTGCCTCCTAAGTTTAGAGATCACCTGTGTTCACTACTGTGATAGACAGAGACAGCTTTGTGCCACAAAACAAGGGAAACAGAGACAAATCTCAGACTATTTTAAACCAAATGTTAATTTGTTAATTTTATCACTAAAACCAGTTAAGAATATTCTCTCTCTCTCTCTCTCTCTCTCTCTCTCTCTCTCTCTCTCTCTCTCTCTCTCTCTCTCTCTCTCTCTCTCTCCCCCTCCCTCCTCCTCCCCCTCCCCCCTCCCTCTCCCTCCCCCTCCCCCTCTTCCTCCCCCATCCTTCTCTCCCTTCTTCCCTCCTCCCAGATTTTTTGGGGACAGGGTTTCTGGCTGTCCTGGAACTCACAGAGATCCACATGCTTCTTGCCTCCTCAGTTCTGGGATTAATGGCATGAGCTACCACTGCACATTGAGAATACTATTTCTATAAGCAATGCTGCCACTTCTTGTATTATTAAATAAATAAATAAAGCAGAAATAAAGAATGACAAGCTGCTGCGTTTAGATTCCCAAGATCCAAGATCAGCTCTCAAAAGAAAACCATCTCCTGACCACAAAAGCACGATTGTACATGTTCAATTAACAAAGAACAGCAGTAGCCACATCATCATGTAAACTGTACTTCAGGCCTTCAGAATAGACTGGGGCTTTGAGTACGTTGCTTCATACTGGGGCGGTTGAACAAGATCACTTATAGAGTTGCCACCACATTTTTAAGATGCTGTGACTTTTTTTAAAAAAAAAACCAGTTAAAGCAAAATATCTGATTATCACATCTCTTGAGTGCACAAAAGAAGTTGAGACCTCCTTCAGCAAAAATCCAACACATTTATTGATGATGGTGGCACACTCCTTGTACACACTCCTTTAATCCCAGGCCTCAAGAGGCAGAGGCAGGTGGATTTTTGTGAGTTTGAAGTCAGCCTGATCTACAGAGTGAGTTCCAGGAAAGTCAGGGCGACACACACAAAAAAAACCTTGTCTTTTGGATTAAAGCTGAAACTTTTTTTTCAGGTTGTGACTTCCTACTGGGATGACACCAAGTGCTGTCACTCTTTTAAACTGTCTTTAAAGCAGCCAAAGTGAATGGTTTGCTTGTTTGTTTTCTGAAACACGGTCAGGGTCTTTCTGTGTAATGGCCCAGGCTGACTTGGAACTCACTCTGTAAAGCAGGCTGGTCTCAAACTCAGATCTGCCTGCCTCTGCCTTCTGAGTGCTGGAGTTAAAGGTGTATGCTTTTTTTTTTTTTCTCTTTAAGTCATTTGGATCTTTATATTATTTGCTGAAGGTCAAAATCTCAACCAGGCCATTCAGTGGGCCTGACAGAGGTCTGAGACTTCTCTGTAGAAGACAAGAAACAAAAGGGAGCCTCAGGGCTTCTTAGACTCTCTATCAGGAAAAAACTCAGAACCTCTCCCAAGACTCCCCAGGTTGAGTGATATTTGGATTCTAGGCGGGCAAGAAGTGATACCTGGACAGTTGCTGGTTTGTTTGCTAGTTTGAGATAGAATATCATTTAGCCTAGTACTCATTATGTAGCCAAAGAAGACCGTGAATCTGACTCTCCCTTCTTCCTCCTAAATTACAGCTGTGTACAATCAGGCCTGTATGGTGATATGCTATTATTTAATAAAACCAGTCTGGAATATCAGAGAAGATATCCACCCACAGTCAGTCCAGGAGGGTCAGAGAGTGGTAACTCATGCCTTTAATCCCAGCAGATCTGAGTTTGAGGCCAGCTTGGTTTACAGAGGGACTTTCAGGCTCCCAGGCAGGCAGTGGTGGTGCCAGGCCTTTAATCCTGTAACTTCAGAGACAGAGATCTTTCTGTGTTTCTGTGAGTTCAAGGCTAACTACCAAATAGTAGTAGCCCATGCCTTTAATCTTAACTTGGATGTGAAGCAACTGGGAGAAGAGGGTATTTAAGGCAGGCATAGGAAGACAGATTAATGTTTTAGAAGCCAAAAGGAGCGAGGCTGGAAGACAGCTGGGTGAGATCTGACTGTGGTGTTTCTTCTCTTTGATATCTCAGCCTTTCCCTGGGATCTGGCTCTGAGTTTTACTTATTACAACCAGAATTTGTGCAACAGGCCTGGTTTATTTTTCCACTTAAAAAAAATTGTGTGTGCAAGTGTGTGTGTGCAAGGATATGAGTGTATGTTAGCTTGTGTTCATGCACATGTGTAGTTCAGAAGGCAACCTTCAGGGTCATATCTTAGGAGCTATCTTGCCAATGGAGACTTTTCATGGGTGTTTGGATAGAACACAAGTCCTCATGCTCACACGTTTTGCTTTGTTTTGTTTCCCATCTCTCCAACCTCTGTATTTCTTAAATTATCAGTGGGAGGTGGAGGTGCTCCACTTTAATCCCAGCACTCAGGACACAGAGGCAGGCCGATCTGTGAGTTCAAGTCCAGCCTGGTCTATAGAACTAGTTCCAAGACCAGGGTTACACAGAGAAACCCTGTCTTGAATTAAAAATTATCACCACTCTATCAAAAAGCATAAATGAGTATTCTAAGTCATTATATCGTGTCCCTCACTTCTCGCAGTCACCAGGTCCTCAGACATATGAATTCCCTTGACATCTCAGATGATCCCTCCACACTGCGCTGCACGCTCTGTCACTCTGGAATGACAGGAAACCAGCACCTTTGGTGAGGAAGTTGATTTTAGTTTTATAAGCTTCTCTTCGTATTGAAAGTGTGGGTTCTGTCTGCTGAAGTTAAAACTCCTTTCTCCGATAGTTTTAAGGAGTTTAGATCCAGAACAAAATAAGTTTGCCTTTTCTTTCCTCTTTCCTTCTTTTATTTTTCATTTCTTCTCTTTTGGTGGTGTTGGATGGTGGATGTTAACCTGACATATGCTAAGGCTTCATGGAGAAATCTTGACTGAAAACTAGCAAAAAAGTAGGTCCAGATGAATGTGTGTGTATGTTAAAAAATAAAAACAGGGTTTAATTGTTTAGCCCTGACTAGCTTGAACTAGCTATACATACCCCAGGCTAGCCTCAAATTCAAACAGAGGTCCACCTGCCTCTGCTCCCACACCCAGCTGAATCTGTTGGATTTGGTTTTGAGACAGAGTTTCTCTGTGTAACAGTTACGGCTGTCCTGCGACTTGAGTTGTAAATCAGGATGGCCTCTAACTCACAGAGAGCTGACTGCCTCTGCCTCTCAAGTGAACCCAGCTTGAATTAGTTATTTTTGCAGGGGAAAAAATGATGTAGTTCAGTGAGTGGAGGCTATGTCCTGCACACAGGAAGCCCTGGGTTTGATGTCCTGCACCACAAAACTGCGGACCTGTAATTCCAGCAGGAATGTGTCTTCTTCCCCTTTCACACCACACTCTCTTCATCATTATTTTTTTAGGTGCATTGGTCTTGCCAATATGTATGTCTGTGTGAGGGTATCAGATCTGGGAGTTACCAACAGTTGTGAGCTGCCATGAGGGTGCGGGAATTGAACCCAGGACCTTTGAAACAGTAGCCACTGCTCTTAGCTTCTGAGCCATCTCTTCAACTCCCAACATACTCTTAGTATAGTGCTTTTAATTGAAATTAAAATGACAATTGAAGACTGGGTGTGATAGCTCAAGCCTTCAGTCCTAGCAGTAGAGAGGCAGAGGCAGGAGGCTCTCCATGAACTCAACTAGAAGGGCAAGGTTGTAGCTTAAAGGTAATGTGTTTATATGTCAAGTTGACAAGAAGTCAGCTGTGACGGCTAATTTTCTGTCAACTTGACACAGCTAAAATTTATCTGAGAGGAGGGAACCTCAAAGGAGAAAAATTACTTCCTAAAATCAGCCTGTAGGCAATTTAGTGATTGATGGGAAGGGACCAGTCCATTGTGGGTGGTTCCATCCTTGGGGTTATGGTCCTGTGTTTATAAAAAAAGCGGGCTGAGCAAGCCATGAAGAGCAAGCCAATAACCAGCACCCTTCCGTGGCCTCTGCGTCAGCTCCTGCCTTCAGGGTCCTGCCTTTCTGAGTTCCTGTCCTGACTTCCTTCAGTGATGGATGAAGATTTAGAAGTATAATCCTAATAAATGTTCATTTTCCTCTCCAATTTGCTTTTGGTCATGGTGTTTCACCATAGCAATAGTAACCCTAACTAAGGCAAAATGAGGTGGACTTAATCTACATAGGGAGTTCCTCAGCAGCCAGGACTACTTAGTGAGACTTAATGTAAAAAAACCCAAAACAATAAACAACAACACACACACATACAAACATATACATGTCTATATACACAATACTTACAGATACACACATATATACAAGTGCATAACCACATATGCCTTAAATCTATATGTACATCTGCCTCACATGTACAGTTTACGAATTCAACATTTACAAAAACAAAACTGAGAAAATGATGGAGAGGTAAATCAGTTGCATTTTCATGTACTCAAGCTAAAAGCCATGTCAGAATGCTAAGCCGTGGGACACTGCTTCTGATCTCTGCTTCTGAATGGCAGGGACTAATTAGTACATGTCCTAACCCCGTGTCTTTGGGAGAAGAAGAGGTAAGTATTATTCCCAAGTCACAGATGAAAGAAGCAAGAACAGGTAAATTAGATGTTCACAGCTATAGGAATGAACACTACATATGACCATAGCTCATAGGCCTTTTCCCAAAACAGACAGGTGTGCGTTTCTGCATGCAAAGTCTTGGCAACTTACTAAGTTGAACCCTATAAAATTGTTGGTGTTTGCTTATTTTTATCTTTTATGTATTTATTTGTATTATTTTCTATACTTATTTATTTATATATTACTTCCTATATCTATTGATTGGCTGATTTAGAGTCTGCTAGAGCATGCGTGATCCAGGGTGTATGTAGAGGTCAGAGAACAATTTGTGGGAATTGGTTCTTTACAGCCATCAGATAGGTTCTAAGAATGGTTAGGCTTGGCAGCAAGAGCTTTTACTTGCTGAGCCATTTTACTAGCTAATTTATGTTTTTAAATATTTATTCATTTTAGGGACAGTGTCTCCTGAAGCCCAAGCTGTCCTCAAGCTCTCTCTGTAATTGAGAATGCCACTGAACTTCTCGTTCTCTGGCCACTGCTGAGATTACAAACATGTACTACCAACTTCAGTTCATGTGATGCAGGGAATCAAACCAGCCCCTCCTATGTTCTTGGCAAATACTCTACCCACTGGGCTATACTGCCAGCATTTACTATTTTTCTGTACAAAAACAATTATCTGGGCATGGTAGCACATACCAGAGCCAAATGGATCTCTGTGAGTTCCAGGCCAGCTTAGTTTACAAATAATGTTCTATTCAGGGTTACAAAGGGAGACCCTGTCTGAAAAACAAGAGATAAACATAAGAGCTACAGATGTCTCAGCAGTTTAAAGCATCTGTTGCTCTTGCAAAGAACCTGGTCCAATATCTTTTTTCTTGTCTTTCCTTTTTTTTATTTGTTGTTGTTTGAGACGAGGTTTCTCTCTGCAGCCTTGGCTAACCTGGAACTCAATCTGTAGACCAGTCTGACCTCAAAGTCAGAGACCAGCCTGCCTCTGCATTCTGAGTACTGTGTCACCACCTTCCTATTCAGTCTTCTCTTCTTATTTAGCAGTTAAGAGTGTGTTAATTTAGATCCAGAGGTTGATAGTAAATGGCTCATGGTAGCCCAAGATGATTTTTGACTCTACAACATAACCTTTCCTCCATATTTGAGAGGTCAAGCAAGTATCTTGCAAGATTTTTGCTATCTACACAGTCTCTGCAGAGAGCTTAAGTCACACAAGTTAATATTACCACACATCAAACCAAGAAATTTTCAGAGCTTTGTAAAGTTCAGACATCCTGGCATATCAGTTATCACCACACCCAGTGCATACACATAAATTTGCTGTCTGGGTGAAAATATAAAAAAACAAAACAAAAGTATTGGGCACATGAGCTTCTTTCTGGAAAATAGAGTTGGGAGGCAGAAGCAGGAGGGTTGTAAGTTTTCCACCAGCCTTGGTGAGGTCATGCCACTAAGCCTGAGAACCTGACTTCTATACCCCCAGCCGATGTGGTGGAAAGAGACAATCCCAAAAGTTGTCATATGACTTCACACACACACACACACACACACACACACACACACACACACACACACACACACACACACTCACAAGCACACATATGTAATATGAGGTTTCTGGCCCTAACCAGCTGGTAGTCCATACCCACAAACCTGCAGTCCCAGATCACCTAGCCCCATGGTCCAAAACTGCCCGCTGCTGCTTAGGCCCCCCCAAAATGACTCAGACACTTGTATTAATTACATTCTGCTTGGCCTATGGCTCAGGCATATTGCTAGCTAGCTCTTGCATCTTAATTCAATCCATTTCCATTAATCTGTCTTGCCACATGGCCCGTGGCTTACCTGTGTTACTTTCACATGTTGATTCTTGAGCAGTTGGTTGGTGTCTGTCTAACTTCGTCCTCCATCCCCTGTCTATGCTTCAGTTTCCCTGCCTACTTCTAAGATGCCTTCCATAGACCAAGACAGTTCTTTTATTAATGAATGATAGTCACAACACACTGAAAGACATCCCATATCACACACACACTCACACATGCACACAGGCACAGTAGATACATACATACATACATACATAAATACATAAATAAACATGGAATAAAAATTAACAGCAATTCCCCCAAACTACTGACTTAATCACGGTGTCTTGGTTAGGGTTTCCACTGATGTGAAGAGAGATACTATGACCACAGCAACTTCACAGCTTCATAAAACAGGTTCTCTAGGCTTCTGTTCAAGGACACCCCTGACACAGGCCTGGCCAACATGGCTTTCCTTAATCTTGAGGTAAAATTTCATAACCCCTTTCTTCTGTCCTTAATTCTAAAGCAAGAATCATGTGGCTAAAACTGCTAATCTCTGCTGCTTGCTGAGGCTGGAACACAGCCGTCATTCAATTCCATCTTCACTACCTTTCTATCCTTTACTGCCTAAACTTGGCTGTTCTGGAACTCGCTCTATAGAACAGACTGGCCTCAGGCTCAGAGATCTGTCAGCTTCTGCATTTCCAGTGCTGCAATTAAAGGCATGTGCAGCCACCACACTCTGCTCTAAGTTTTTCTTTAGTTCATTTTCACAAGTTGGAAGTTTAACTGGGTGGGATCTTGTCCTGAGGTCTCCAAGTCTTTTATTTCATTTATTAATCCATTTATCTCCTTGAACACAGGATTTAGCTCCATTCTACTTCTGGATACTCTTTTTCTCCTTAAATATTTTTTCTTTACTCAGCTTGCTCCTTTTCATTATAAATCTTCATCAGAGTTAAAACTAACACTAGGCTGTTTTAAGATTTCCTCTGGTAATGGAATTAATCCAAAACTCTTTACTTTAGCCTCAGGCAGACTTTTCAGACAAGAGCAAAATACAGCTACTTTATTCACCAAAACATTCTAAAACCAGTCTCTAGGTCACATACTAACTTTCTTTTTCTCTGAAACCTCTGGGTTCCCACAATCTATCAAGTCACACTCAGCACCACTGTATTCCATGCTCCTACTAGTATGGCCCATTAAACGGTGCTTAAATAATTCCACTGCTTTCCTAACCCACACTCCCAAAGTACATATTATTCCAAACAAAAACATGGTCAGGCCTATCACAGTAATACCCGACTCCCGGTACCAACTTCTTAGTTAGGGTTTCTACTGCTGTGAAGAGAAACCAAGACCTCGGGGCGGGGCAGTTCTTATAAGGAAAACATTTAATGGTGTGGATTGCCTACAGTTCAGAAAGTTCAGTCCATTATCATCATGGCTAGGAGCATGGAAGTAGCCGGCAGGCAGACATGGTGCTAGAAAAGCATCTGAGAGCACTATATCTTGCAGGCAACAGGAAGTCAACTGTCACTCTGGGTGGTATTATGACCACAAGAGAATGTTGTTAACTGTTTTTTTATTATCTACAGTGACTCTCCTTTAAGCTATGGCTGTCCCAATCAGAGATTTCAACTTCCTACTTTCAGCAGCTTTTGGCCACAAGGGCTGCAGCCTGAGGGGATTCTAGTCCCTGAGGCACCGACTGTTTAAAGCTACTAAGGGAAACTTTATCTAAACCTAAATAACTCATGATTCAAGGGCTGAGATGGAATTCTGATTGCTCAGAGAGACGAGTAGCTAGTAGCTACCCTTCGCCCTTTGCTGAAGTCTGCCAAAACACCCATGTCCGTCTCTCAGTCCTCACTTAAAAAACCCTTGCTACATATGGTTTCTTCCTACTGCTTCCTGCCTCTATAACTAGAGTTACAGCCAGTTGTGATCCACCAATAGGTGCTGGGAACCAATTATGGGTCTTCTGGGAGAGCAACCAGTGCTCTTAATTTCTGAGCTATTTCTCCAGTCAGCCCCCTTTTGTGGTATTTAAAAGTAGGGTCTTTTATAGCTCTGGCAGGCCTGGAAGTTACTATTCAGATCAGAATAATCTTGAAGTTGGTTGTGAGCCTCCTGACTCTGTCTCCAAAGTATTGATGTTATAGACATGAGAAACTGGGCCTGGCTCCAGGAGTTTCTTCCCTTTTATTGCCCTACAGTGAAAGGTCTCTTGTTTGGTGGTTGCATTTATTCAGCCAGCCTCAGGGTTCTGTATGATGGTGTGTTTATCATGGTCTGCTCAGGTCAGAGGTCTTATTCCTTTCTGCATACAGTGGATTAAACAGATGTCAATGTGGTGACCAATCATGTGACACAGACACGTACAATCTGGATTTAAACATGATATTTCAGGCCAGTCATAAGACAAACAAATTCTGAAAAGAACATTCTATTTTTGGAGCCCATGTGGATAAGACTAGAGTGTTTAGAAATTCGGTGCACTTAAATGAGAGAGGACAGTTTATGTTACTTTACAAGCTCTCCCTAGAAGCCGGCCAACATGAGCTAAGTAGCTCCTCCTCCTTCTTGTCTTAAGACAGGGTCTCACTATGTAGCTTTGGTTGGCCTAGAACTGGCAATATAGACCAGGCTGGTCTAACTCACAGAGATACAGAGATCCTCCTGGGATTAAAGGCATGAATCACTATGACTATCCTGAATTTTTGGATACACACTCCTGTCATCGTAATGTTCCGCCTCACCATGGGTCTAAAATCAGGGCAACCAAAGACTGTGAAGTGAAATGATGTGCCCAAGTAAATCCTACCCCAATCAATTGTCTGTGACGAGCATTTTATTAATGAGAAACCTATGCGGATGAGATAGCTTGATAAGTAAAAGTGTCTGGTGCCAGGTTTGAGGACCTGAGTCTCACATGAAGGAGAGAACTTTACTTCCACAAATGGTCCGGATAGATAAGGGTCCTGGTATGCACACACACATACACACGAAATACAATTAAAAGTGTTTTTTAAAAAAAGAAGGGAAGGAGGAGGAGAGGAAGAAGTAGGAGGAGGAGGAGGAGGAGGAGGAGAAGCAGTCAAGTCAGTTCAGTAAACAGGGTCCTGCTGTCTAGCCCTGGCTAGCATGGAAGTCACAATCTTCCTATCTCTGTGTTCTTAGAGATGGAATTGCAGGTGCGTGCCACCATGCCAGCTAGGCAACACCTGTTTGCTAAACCTGTCCTGATTTCATGACAAGACCATTTTCAACTATCCTAATATATCAGGGCTCATTAGTCCTCTGTGCTCATGAGAAAAAGCTTTAGAAGAACTTGAGCTGGGGCAGTGAACAGAACTGTGGTTGTTTTAAAGTCCCAGATCAGGGCAGGCAGAGTCAGTGTGTGGAAAGGGCGGGAACTCCTTAGTCCATGAGAAGTTTGCCTTGGGTCGGATCCCACAGCCTGTCTGGGACCAGTTTCATTTGTCATTCTCAGGTATGAGTAATGCCCAAGCTGTTGCGACTGGAATTGAGAACTCATTGTGTTATGAGGTCACCCTGCAGGAATGGTGTCAGCTGAGAGCTCTGATCAGCAAGAGCTGGATAAAGGTTCCAGCTCTTATTGTTACAGTCCCTTCTTGGGTTACAAAATTCCAAAAATA
Organism: Phyllotis vaccarum; assembly: GCA_033318265.1. NCBI lineage: Eukaryota > Metazoa > Chordata > Mammalia > Rodentia > Cricetidae > Phyllotis > Phyllotis vaccarum. The sequence goes on along the minus strand of JARWLC010000017.1, from coordinate 48,543,909 downwards.
ACCAGGTCACTGGCAGTCTTGTCTTAAAAACCATTTCGGATTGCTTTAGATATGTGAGGACTGGGATTATACATATATAAACATGTTATGTTAATGTATGTGTATATATATATGCATATATGTGGTGAGATTCAGGTGTCAGCTGATAAGATCTGAAGATGCTTACCCAGGGTCCCAGGCCCCTAAACAGCGCGTGGCCAACTCCCATTGATAAGGGGCTGCTGGGACCCTGGGAGGCCCATTTGCCTGGTTCCTGGCTGCTGGAGAGACCAGTTTGGAATCCATCGTCATTGCTCCCGTCCCTTGTTCGGATACTCCAGTCCCTGTTTAGGCACCACTATAAGCTGTTACCTGTATCGTGAGTGTTGATTTATATTTTAATAAATATTAATCTTATATTGGTGCCTTGTAAGTAAAACTCTGCCTACACATATATATGAATGTATACATTGGTCTCACTATATAGCTCTGGCTGTCCTAGAACTTGCTCTGTAGACCAGGCTGACCTTGAAATCAGAGATCCATCTGTCTCTGCCTCTCCAGTGCTGGAATTAAAGACCTGCCCCACTATGCTCAGCAGGTTCTCTTCCATTGGGTGGGCCCTGAGGATAGAACCCAGGTTGTCAGGCTTGGTGGCAAGCACCTTTAACTACTGAGCCATCTCCCTGCTCACCCTTCTTAAATTGATTGATGAATTTATTTTTCAGACAGTCTCATGTAGTCTAGGCTGTCTTTAAAATTACTATGTAGCTAAGGATGATCTTGATCATATAATTCTCCTGGCTCTACCTCTTTGAGTGCTGGGATTACAGGCATACATTATCATGCTGATTTATAAAGTACTGGTGTTGGAACTCCACCACCTGACTTCCAGTCCCAGATCTGAAGGGATTTTACAGAATTACAAACTATCATTCAGTAACCCAATAGAAGTTAAAAAAAAATTATAGACATCCCCCCCAAAAAAAAACCTTGCAATAAACATACCGGTTGATCAAGGGCCATATTCTGTATGTTCCTTTAAATTCCAAGGTGGGATTCTAGGTTTAAACCATCAATCTCTTTTATCCATATCACATATTCCTAAGCAGTCTAGTGATCTGCACTATAATATCAAATGAACCCATGAGGCTGAAGGAAAAGGGATTTCCCTAAATCCCCAAATCACAGGCTGTCTGAAGGCATTGTAATCTCAGAGAATGAGTCAAACCTTGGAAGCTACTTGGACATTAAAAATTGTTACAACACTCTCGTTGGTTTTGTCTGCTCATGGCAATCTTTCAATTGCAAGACAGGAAAAAAAAAATCAAGGGGAACCAGTGAGATGGATCAGTGGGTAAAGGTGCTTGCTGCCAAAAATGACCCGAGTTCTATCCCCAGGACTCACGTGGTAGATGAGAACTGACTCCCTCAAGTTGTCTTCTGACCTCCATAAAATTTGCATGCACAGACACATACACATGTAAAATAAAAATGCAAAAAACTAAACATTCTAGCAAGAACTGAAGATCCAGTCACCTGGGAGGGCATCTGCGGGTATCAGAATGCAGATCCTGTGACACAAGCGTTTTGAAGAAAGCATGGGCAGCTTTTTTGGTTCTAGTCAGGGTAGTGCCTTCTAACCTCTTGCACAAGACAAAGAGAGCTGGTTTTGTTGTAGCAACCTGTGGGACTTCACTTGACAAACAGATCCCCACCCGGGCTTGAAAGGCTATCTTGAAGTGTTTTGGTTATTACCTCACTGGCCCACACCTGGAGCCCTGTCACAGCACTGACAAGTCCAAACAGTCCCACCTCCCTCTGATCAACATTCTCATTCTAACCCCTAAACACAGCAAGTACATTTAAAAAGTGGTGATGCACACCTTTGATCCCAGCAGTTGGGAGGCAGAAGCAGGCCTGATTTCAGTGAGCTCAAGGCCAGCCTGGTCTACAACGTGAGTTCCAGGACAGCTAGGACTGTTACACAGAGAAACCCTGTCTCAAAACCAAAACAAAAGTGGGTTCCCTCCATGAAGCAACTTTGTTGTATTCTTATGTTCTACTTTGTAGGAATTCCCATCTTAAAAGATAAATTCAATCCTGAGTTAGAGAGATGGTTCAGTGGTTAAGAACACTGACTACTCTTCAGATAACCCTGGTTCAATTCCCAGCACCCACATGGCAGCTCACACTGTCTGCAATTCCAGTGCTAAGGAGATCAAACACTCTCACACAGAGATACAGGCAGCCGAAAAATGAATGCACATAATAATACTAATGAAAGCAAGTTATTAAAAAGTAATTTCCATTCATTCTGAATTATGCTTTAAAATTAATCTACTTAGCCAATGTGGTGGCATAGACCTTTAATCCCAGGCAAAAGCTGGCAGACTTCTGAGACTTCAAGGCCAGCCTGGTTTACAGAGTGAACTCTAGGACAGCCAGAGCTACATAGAGAAACCCTTTCTTGATAACCACAAGCAACAACAAATACCATCATTTCCTGGAACTATTTATGTAGATTAGGCTGTCCCTCAAATTTAGAGGTTTGCCTGTTTTTGCCTCCTGATTTAAAAAAAAAAAAAAATTGGAGACAGGGTCTATCTGAAACTTGCTAGGTTGGTAAGGCAGGTATATACCACATCTGGATCTATCCCACATTACTTATTATTCAGGACAGGGTTTCTCTGTGTAGACTTAGCTGTTCTGAAATTCGCTCTGTAGACCAGGCAGGCCTTGAACTCAGATCCACTTCCTCTGCCTCCCAAGTGCTGGAATTAAAGGTGTGTGCCACTACCCCATTTTTTAAATCTTTTTTTTTTTTTTTTTTTTTTTTTTGTTATACATCCTGACAATAGCCCCGCCCCCATCCACTCTGCCTCTTTCCCTTCAAAAAAGAGGCCTCTCAGAGATATCAACTGAACATGACACAAGATTAATCAAGACTGGCACAAACCCTTAAAATCAAGGCTGGGCAAGGCAACCCAGGAGGAAAAGGGTCCCATGAGCAGGCAAGAGTCAGACATCCTCACTCTCACTTTTGAGAGACCCACAGAACCACCACGAACAAATCCTAGCAGAGGACCTAACACAGACCCATGCAGGCTCTGTGATTACCACTCAGTCTGTGAGCCCCTATGAGCTCTGCTTCCTTGATTCTGTGGGTCATGTTCTCCTGATATCCTCTATTCCTCTGGCTCCAATTTTCACTTTTACTATTTCCTGGATATTTCTCTAATTTTTTTAAAAAAAATTGTGTGTGTGCAGGCATACAGGCATCATGATGTGCATGTGGAGGTCATAGATCAACCTTCTGTTCCCACCGTGTGGATCCTGGAGTATTGAGAATCTCAGCATTGAGCCATCTTGCTGACCCTTCTTGTATCTTTCAATGTGCATTCAGTCTATAGTATTCTCCTCCCTCTGCTTTAAGGACTGCTTCAGAATTTTCTCTTGTGAGCTTAAGCCAGTGGTTTTGTCCAGGCTTCTGCGCCTTCCCACTGTCATAGGCTGGGACTCACAAATCACAGGAGCTTCTTCAAAGACAAGGGTAACTTCTAGCATTTCTTTCTTCCTTGAGGTAGGGTCTCACTGTGTAGCTCAGGACTGAAGGCAATATTTCTCTGTTCTGCCAGCCATCTCTCAAATAGCCACACAGAGACTTATAATAAGAACTTGGCCAATAGCTTAGGCTTGTTTCTAACTAGCTCTTATAACTTAAGTTAACCCATTTCTTTTCATCTGTGTTCTTTTATGAGACTTGGTTACTTTTACTTTGTAATGCTCAGGCATATGGCTGGCGACTTTCTGAATCCCGACTCTTCTGAGCATCCGTCATGCCTTGAAAATTCTGCCTAGCTATTAGTCGTTCAGCTTTTTATTAAACCAATCTGAGTGAAAAATCTTCAGTGTATATAGCTTATTCCACAGCACAGGACAGTCTATGACGTGCCTTCCTCCAGCCACAATCTCCTGGTGCTGGAATTACCAACAGAAACATCCCTCTCAGTGTATTACTTCTGTTTTCTACAAGTGTGCCTCAGTGGGCAGCTGACAATTTTTTTTTTTCTTGGTACTGGTAAATCAAACCTAAGGCTTCATGTATGTCAGGCAAGCTCTCTACCACTCAGCTAAAATTCCAGCCCTAATTGAAAAAAGAGCCCAGTTTTTGAGAAGCCAATACTTTTGTAGAGCTTCTCAGAGGGAGGCAAGGCAGTGGGTAAAAGTCTAGGTTCAGGGCTGGAGAGATGGCTGAACCATTACATTTGCTGTTCTTGAGTGGTTTGGTACTTAACACCCACATCAGCTCACAACCACATGCATCCAATTTCCATTCCAGAAGATCCAATGCCCTCTCCTGGGCTCCAAGAGCACCTGAACTCACACATACACACACAAATATATATATATATATAGATATATAGATAGATAGATAGATAGATAGATAGATAGATAGATATAGATAGATAGATAGATAGGTAGATAGATAGATAGATAGAGCGCTTGGATACGGAAGTGAGAGATCTGGATTTTTTTATAATTAGGTTGCTTACCCTATGTCTTATGACATTTACTTAAAAAAAAAAAAAGACAGTATCTACTCAATGAAGTGAAAATGTATACCTTAACAGGGTATTTATGTGCTCAAGATGATTGTTGAGCTATCTCAGTATTCAGAGAAAACCAGTAAAACAATAGTTAAAGGAACATTTATCTTTTTTATTTAAAAAAAAAAAAAAAAAGCTGGATCTCATTTAGCCCAGACTAACTGAACTTGCTGTGTAACCAAAGCTGGTCCTGATCTTCCAGTCTCCCTCCCAAGTGCTAAGATTCAAAGCACAAGCCACTACACTGGGCTAAACAGTTACTTCTGATTTAGAGACCAGCTAAGTCTTGTGGAAATCCGACCATTCAAGAGTCATGTCATTAGGACTAGAGAAGTAGTACAGTTGACAGTGTGCTTGCCTAGCACACACAGGACTGGGCTGGACCCTGGAAGTGGCGGTGCACACCTCTGATGAGGATCAGGAAGTACAGGAAGTACAATGTCATTCTCAGGCTGGTGAGCTGGCTCCTCAGGTAAAGGTGAAGAAGACCAAGGGTGGAAAGAGAATATGGAACCACCCCCCTCACACACACAGTCTTCTGACCTCCATATGCATGCCAAGAATGCCGCCCCCCAGTGAGAAAATGTTTTTTCAAAAAGAATCATGTCATCTTGCCTGTAAACACTGCAGTACGGTAGGCAGTAGCAGGGGGATTGTGGACAAGGCCTTGACTCTACAGCAAGATCCTACCTCAAAACCGTGAGAGGAAAACCCCTTTAATGTGAATAAGACCCTCATCTCTGTGCCTCCCTGACCTCCCTTCCTGGGCAGGGCTGCTAGAAAGGCTGAAACTCACGGGTCACAGAAACCCGTGAAGAATTCATTTAAAACTCAGACGACAAAAACAGCTTATGGTACTCAACATTTTATTCCAGCAAGGCCTCCTTCACCCTCTTGTGACCACCCTTCCCTTTACTGCTCACAAGCCAGTATTGACTATCGAGGGTCTCCGAAATGTAGAGCAAGTCCACAATGATTCCCTTTTCACCCTCTGTTGGCACGGGAGCAGGAAACACTTGAGTGCAAACTCAAGATCTCCAAGTGTTCCTGAGCCTGACCAAGCAGAGACTAACAGTACCCACAGAGAGCCAGACTCGGCTCCAGCTTGCATAGTGGATAATCACACTCAGTTTGTGTTTAACTGCTACCCTTCCGGCTGAATGCAGAATATTATCTTGTACAAAGGCTAACTGACCTCCACTCCCTTTTCCAAAATAGACAATTTTGTCTATTATTATATGTAAGGCTGGGATCCACTTTCAGCAGCCAAACATGCAGTTTCTTTGCAACCACATAATTCTCATTTAAGTTTAAAAGAACAATTTAACTATGAGTCACATCTACTCAAAGTTTTGGTTCATGTGTAAGAAAACTAATTTATTAAACCTCTGTACAGAAAGGTGAGCACACCTTCATTGGATTTGAATAATTAAATTACAAAAAGTAAAAGTGTTATTAAAATTCATGCATGAAAATCTTACAAAAATACCCCAAGCAGGATAAAGCTGCTCATCCCTGATTTTTCTCATTTGGTTGTTGGAACTGAAATGTGAATTTAAAATTGTTAGAATTTCTTTTAAAAAGTGATATATTAAGCTTATATATACAGGATAATAGCAAAATGTAGAAAGGGAACAATTTACAAAATACATTAAAAATAACAAAAAACAAAAAAACAAAAAACTTTACTCTTGACCGATACTCACAATGCAAACATATTATCCCCCTGAACCAACCATCTCTGAACCAGCTCATGTACATGCCCCCTTGAGTTGTCATTGAGAATAAAGGAGCAAATTCATGCGCCCACTCCTTCATATTGTCAAACAGGCTTGAGTTTAGATCACAAACTGAGGGCAGATTCTGACAGGTGGGGAGGACAAGCGGGAAGTGTGATTTCACCTGCCGTCTCGTCTCTCTAGAACACCACACCGCAGAGCTACAGATCATGCTGCAGCTGGTGTTTTGGCAGGCGCTCACTCAGAAGCCTTTTTGTTTTTCTGCTGATTTCGGGGTGAGTTCTTTAGCAGGCTTCTTATCCTAAGGTACATCCCCGTGGATTCGGCCATGTTCTCAAACTCGAAGGGTGATATTCCAGCGGCAAACTTGCTCATGTCAGGTACTGGGCTGTGGGTGCTTGATGCTGTTGAGGGTCGGGTGTCCAGAAGGAGGAGTTTCTGGCTGCCTCCATTCCTCATGTCACAGTTCAACACACTGCCATTGTCAAGAAGAGCATCTTCAGAACCCTCCTCTGTAGCTTCCTCCTCTTCTTTCTGACAGAGCACTGTGGGCCCTGATGCTGGGCTGGAGGGAGGCTCAGCCAATACTGGCTTCTCCAGGGCCTTTTCTTCTGGGACAGCGAGGTCAAACTCATTTGGACAAGGGGAAGAGGCAACTGAATTCCCAGTTAAAGGTGTGTCCACAGGAACATCAGAGTCGCTGTTGCCTCCCTCGGCTTGCTGGAGAGCTGCCCAGATCTGCCTCTGCTGTTCTTCAAGCTCCTCGAGTGTGAGGGCGTCCTCATCCATGGCTGCAGCTGTGGGTCGGGTCTGGGGTGAGTGACTGGGAGTCAGTGGTGGGGTGCCCTTAGGGAGTGGAGGAGTGAAGAGAGGTGGAGGGGTTCCCTGTGGTAGTGGAGGTGGTGTGCCAGGGGGCAATGGTGGTTGGAACTGAAAAGCTTTGCTGCTCTGAGAACCAGGTGGAACCTCCACATCTGAAATGGAGAAGATGCTTTAGAAGGAGTCACAGTATTTCATACAGATTTACTATGAAAACATTGGGGTACCCAGAGATAAAATGGCCCAAAATAATTGTCTTTGAGAAGGTAGAAAAGAATTAGTCATAAATGCCAGGACTCAGATAGCCTTGGACTATAGTCTCAAAAACCAGGAAGAGGGAATAATAGTGGACTTTCAGATGCCATGACCAGCCTAATAACCAAAGGCCTAATGAAGACATGCTAGGGAGAGTGCTCTGGATCTCGATGCTAAGGAGTATGACTCTCTCTCTCTCTCTCTCTCTCTCTCTCTCTCTCTCTCTCTCACACACACATACACATGCACACGCACACACACAGAGAGAGACAGAGTGTTTTAGGTGGAGGGAACATCATGGAGATTACACACACACACACACACACACACACACACACACACAGAGACACAGTGTTTTAGGTGGAGGGAACATCATGGAGATTACACACACACACACACACACACACACACACACACACACACACACACACACACACACACACACACACACACACACACACACACACACACACACACACACACACACACACACACACACACACACACACAGAGACACAGTGTTTTAGGTGGAGGGAACATTATGGAGATTAGAGGCGGTCCTAGGAAGGGACAGAGGGAAGCCTGCCTTTAATTGCAGAGTCTTCTCTTCTGCCTTAACCCCAGACATCAGGTTCCTCAAATCACCCTTCCCGCTAGCACATTGGTCACCACCTTATTCAGATCCACTGACATTTGTAGAAAGTGATCTACCCTCACCTCTGGATTCATCTTCCTTACATCTATGTTCCAATGTCACCTCTACTGTCTAGATGCCTCTCTGCTCCTGGGCCAAGTGTGCATCTCCTACTCCTCAAATGCTTATCCAGCACCTCCTTGATTTCCTGCTAAGTTCTAGAACTCACCCCTAAAGATACAATTCTAAGTTGCTATCACTATGGTCTATAATCAGCTCTGTGGGTAACTATGTCACACTGTTGTCCTTTATGTACCATTTATTATATACCAGCTTTTTAAAATACAGTGACAGTCTGCAATCCCTAAGTGATAGAGTGGTGACTATGGTAGTAGTGGAATTAAAAAAAAAGTATTATTATTATTATTACTATTATTTTGAGATAGGGTCTCACTATATATAGCCCTGGCTGGACTTGAATTTGCTATAGACCAGGCTTGCCTTGAACACACAGAAATCCTTCTGCCTCTGTCTCTGTCTCCCAGTTCTGGGATAAAAGGTATGCTACCATGCCTGACTAAAAAATTAGTACTTTTTGATAGAATATTTTTATATAGCTAGATTGGCCTAGAACTTGAGATCCTTTTGCCTTGACATCTAGAATGCAGGAATTAAGGCATGTGCCACCACGCTTGGCTTTATGTGGCACTAGGGAATCAAATCCAAGGCTTCATGTATCCTAGGCAAGCACTCTACTCACTGAGCCACATATCTAGTCATTCATTTGCTTTTAAGGATAAATTATATTAAGAAATAAAAAGATTTAACAGTCATGGTAGCACATGCTTTTAGTTCCAGCACTCAGAAGGCAGAGGCAGGAGACTCTATTAGAGTTTGAGACCAGCCTAGTCTATAAAGTGAGTTCCAGGACAGCCAGGGTTGTCCCACAGAGGAATCTTGTCCTGAAATGACCCTCCCCTCAAGGATTTCTATGAATTTGGGTATGGTGGCACATGACTATAATAATAGTTCTTGACAGAGTGAAGTATTAGGATTAGGTTTACTACTGAGTTTGAGATTCACAGGGAGACCCTCCACCCCATCTCTGTCCCTCTCACATAGACACAGACATGCACACAGTCTCCAAACAAGAGTCAAGCTTGGTGGTCCATGCCTATAATCCCAACATTTATAAACACAAAGGAGATTAAGGCCACTCTGGGTTACAAGGGACCCTGTTTCAAAACCAAAAACAAAGGCCCAACCATGGAACAGTAAGATGATAAAGATGAGTGTCAAGCCTGATGAGCTGATCATAATCCCAGAATATACCCGGTAGACCAGGAGAAGGGACTGAAACAAGCTGTCCATCACATAAGGGTGGAGATGGTACACATGTACATATGCACACATAACATAATGAATGCTAAAAAATAAAGGGGGGACACAATGACAACATCCATAGAAAGTTTCATTTGGATAAACCATCACACTAACGATGCAAAGTCCATCTTACTGCTTACATACTCTACTCAGGTCTGGCTCAGAGTTACTTTTTGAGAGTGAGTTGTTTGTCCCTTCTCAAGGAGGAAGCTGGGGATGATGGAGTGCCTCAGTGCTCATGAGTGTATGCCTGTCACAAATGTGGGGCCACTGGCCTAAGCAATGAAGCCAGCGAAGCTGAGTCACTAGGCTTTTTTTTTTTTTAAAACTGGGGGTGGGGGATGGGATAATGACAACATCTCATGTCTTGGCTTGTTCATTGAGGTCAGAGGAAAACTTGTGGGAGCCAATTCCCTTCTTCCAGGACCAGATTTGGTGGCCAGTTCCTACTGAGCTATTTTGCTGTACCCAAACTAAAGTCTTTAACATTAACTTTAGCTCTCTGCCCCAGGGAATAACCATAGGAGAGCTTGTCCTGGATGACTTTCCACTAAGTTTGTCTAACACCTGGCCTTGAGCATCAGTCAGTGTATAATCAACACTTAGTTACTCAGAGATAACAACAGACTTACTGCACTCCAGAAAATACCCAGAAAGGCTTTTGGTCTGGTCAGGATGTGGATTCAGGTCTAGGGCTTCAGTGTCTATACCATTTCCTATTCTGTAGTTGGGCAGGGAATTCCTGCCATACACCTTTTGTACATGATAAGATAATTTAATTTACTAGTTCACCCTCCTTTTAAAAATTCATGGGGTACAGTAATGGTTAACAGTACTGGGTGCTCTTCCAGAGAAGCCAGCATCAATTTCTGACACCCACATGGTGGCTCCCAACCACTGTAACTCCAGTTCCTAGGCATCTGACACCCTCTTCTAGTCTTTGTGGGCACCAGTCATACACATGATGCCAGACATTCATGAAAGCAAAACACTCATACACATAAAATAAAAATAAGTATGTCTGTGTGTTTGCTTACATGCCACAGCATACCTGTGGAGGTCAAAGTAGGTTCTCTCCTTCCAACAAGTGGATCCCGGAAGAACAACTCAAGTTATTAGGCTTGGCAGCAAGAGCCTTAACACTGAGTCTTACCAGCAGGCCCCTTTTGTTTATAAACACAGCCTCTCCATTAAAAAAAAAAAAAAAAAAAAAAAAAGCCTATGTTCTCTAAAGTGCTGGGATTACAGGAATCGGGAATCTTTCACCATATCCAGTTTATTCCAAAATTTCATTGGTCTCTAGCAAAGGTTGTTCCCTATTAACTCTATGACCTTGTTAAAAAATAAGACTGGAGAGCCAGGCCTGGTGGATCATCCCTGTGAGCCCAGGACACAGGAGGATTATGAGAACTTTAATGTCAGTTTGGGCTACTACATAATACGTATGAAACTGATCTGGGCTACATGAGCTCCTCTCTCAACAGCCAATCCAAAAATTGAAGCCAGGGGAGACTGGACGCTGAAGTAAGGCTGTAAAGCTAGAAGCAGGCTTTGAAACCTCCTGGTATGGTACTCAGGACCCTGCGCTGAGACAGTACAATAGAAAATGACAGATTTTGGCAACTTAACTGGTTTGTCTGGGGACAGGATCTTGTAAAATAGCCCAGGCTAGACTTGAACCCACAATCACCCTGCTTGTTTCCCAAGGGACTACAGGACACACACAAAGCCTAACAGATTATAAATTTTTGTAAAGTAATTAATTTTGAACTTCAATTCCTTTCAACTTTAAGGAAATTTAGTCCCTAATCTTTAAACTCTCCCTGGAAATTTGAAAATGAGGATTGTTCACACTTAAGTTTAGAATAAAGTATACTATTTGAATTATTTTTCCTTCAATGCTGGTGTTCAAACTCTGAGCCTCACACACACTAAACATGCACACTACCAGTTCTACCTACCACTGGGCCAATTACCATGGTATTTTTTATGCATTTTCTCATAATGCTGCCATTTTACCTCATTTCAGAACACCTGTCTTGCTATATAGGACAAACTAGCCAGGCCTAGTTTGGAGTGGAAAACAATTTTTAGCCTTGGGTCCAGAAGAGGCCTGGAGTGTATCTAATTAACCACGAATCAGGCAAACACCAGGGAAGCAGTGGCTGGGCTGGGTTTTCCTCTCAGAGGTGAGGCAGGCACAGGTCCTGGGAAAGCAGGAAGGAGCGACAGGACAAAAGGACTCCTGTGTTAGTTTCAGCAGTGCATGGGCCTGGGTACCAATATGCCTACAAAAGTAACTGCCCAGTGGCCCAACTCTCCTTGAAGCTGGAGCTGTCGGAGGTCTGCATGCACCTTTGCTGTCTGTTCCTGAGTGATGCCCCCATCAGAGGGCCAGGCTGGCTGTGGCACTGTGGGTGCCTGACCCTGGCTTCTAATTCAGTTTTACCAGCGACAATGGCAATGCTCTGATAGCTAAGGTTGGTGGAGCTTTGCCCTCCTTACAGACCCAAGAGCATACGAACTGACCTTGCCCTAAGAACTCAAACCCACAAACTGTACCTGAGTCAAGCTCCATGTCAGCAGGGGAGGCTGCTGAGCTGCCTTCCTTCCTTTGCTTCTTTGGACTATTAGGGCTGGACTGAGAGGAAGACCGCTTGCTGCCAGACTTCATGGTTGGCTAATGGAACCAATAAGAACCCAAGTTATCCAGTGCTCACAAAGAACCTCTAATCCATACTTACACCAGTCTGAGCCTATTGATTAACCAGATACCAGTGCTTACAATATAATCCAGAAAGAATAGTAAGACACTAAGAAACCATAAAACTTCATAGTCATAAATGTTTACCAATTACACCCTTAAAATCTATGTACTAAGGCTAGGAATATATTTGAGTGGTAGTGACTGCCTAGCACACCTGAGATCCTAGGTTAAATTTCTACATCATACACACGCACACACAGATCTATTTACCGACTGAATGTTAGAAGTAAGGTAACTGGCAAATACATCCTTCTGTTGAGATGGCTGTATTGGGATGGAACCGAACATTCTCCATTCCTAATGTAGAAAAAAACCAGGATTAATGGATTTGGAAAACAACACCTTTTTGAGATTTTGCTCCTAGTACTCAAGAGGATGAGGCTAAGGGTCACTATATCCCAGGCCAGACAGGAACACACAGTGACTTCAAGGTTTTTTCTGGGATACTCTGAGATCCCATCTCAACAACCCTCCCTCCCAAAAAAAGATCTAAAACAGAAATGTCACAATGAAACCCCATTACTTTGTATGCAAACTTAAAAATAAGAAGTATAAAGCTAGACTAAATGACACACTCTAGGATCCCAGGACACAGAAGAGGTAGAAGGGACACTACATCATAAAACACCTCAAACAAGCCACGTGGTAGTGGTGGCACTCAACTTTAATCTCGGCACTGGGGAGGAAGAGGTAGGCAAATCTGTGAGTTTGAGGCTAGCCTGGTCTACAGAGTGAGTCTAGGATAGCCAGGGCTACACAGATAAACCCTGCCTCACAGCTCTACCTTCCTCTACTTGTCAAAGTGCTGGGATTAAAGGCATGCAACTACAACACCACACTCAGAGATGCCCTCTGAGGCTCAGACTCCAGGTGAACTTGCCTAGGATTATAGAGCCTAACAACTTAGGATACACGGTCAGAAAATCCCACAACTTTGACAAATACAGTTTTACACTTAATATTCTAATAAATAAGAGGAACCAAGGCTGGGATGTAGCTCAGTGACAGTGTGGCACTCGCACATGAGAGGTTCTGAGTTCAATTTCAAGCACTGAAATATCCAAGTTGAAGGGTTCCATATAGAATCTGGGAGATTTAGTTCATAAAGAATCACAGCACAAGCTGATGGCCTGAGTTCGGCTCCCAGACCCTACACCAGAGCTGGATGCATGCACACCTGTAATCCTAGCATCCGGGAGTAGAGGAAGGACAACCAAGGCCAGCCTGCAACACAAGACCTGCCTAACAAATCAAGTGTGAAAACTTGTTAGTGAACTTCACTTTGCCTCCACTTCTCAAGTGCTATGATTACACGTGCACCACCATGTCTAGCTACAAATTCCTTAAGTAACAAACCGCTACATACATTAGTATTTTGAACAATGCTTAATATAACTATCACACTTCAAAGAAAAAAGGATTAAATGTATACTTACATCTGGAATACCTCTGGGAGTAGATATATTAAAACCTGGATAGTTTACCAATTTTGAGAGATCATAAGTGACATTTCTATTTTGTATTTCTCCAGTTTCTGTTTCCCCATCAGCATCATCTATTAGAGACCGAGAAAATATTAACAATGCTAGACACTAAACACATCGTCCACCTCCCAGATCAAATACTATATCAGAATAGGTTATGTATGGCAACCTGTGAGCTCAACATGTAGGAGGCTGAGGCAGGAGTTCAAGGCTAGCTTTAACCTCACAAGTTTCAAGCCAGCCTGAGATAGATTATGTCTCAAAAAATAAAAAAGATTTAGCCAGATGGTGGTGTGGTGGCACATGCTTTTAATCCCAGCACTTGGAAGGCAGAGAGAGGTGAGTTTTAGGCCAGCCCAGTTTATGGTGCAAGTTCCAGGACAGCAAGGACCACACAGAGAAAGCCTGTCTTGAAAACCCAAAAACAAAACAAGATAAAAACAAAAACAAAACCAGACTGTGTGTCTAAAAACAAAACACTAGATTCTTAAAATGTTTGTGTGATGGTGGGTGTGTGAATCAGTGAAAATCTGTTGTTAGTTCTCTCCTACAACAGGGATCCTGAGGACCAAACTCAGGTCATCATGCACGGCAGCAAATGCCATTCCCCCTGAGCCACCTCTTTGGGCCTTTGTGTTTAAGGCAGGATCTCTCATGTCATTTCTCCCAGGAGTTACACCTAATCAATTCCCTTTGTCTCTCCTCCCACATCACTGTGGAAGGGCCACACATGCCACTGATTGGTGTAAATTATGAATGCTAAGAAAGCTAAAAGCATCTCAGGGCTACCTGCAGACTTCCCACCCTGGCTTCCATGAACACAGACCAAGCCAAAACAATCAGATACTCCTTCTCTTTCAAGACAGGGCTTCTCTATGTAGCCCAAGCGGTTCTCAGACTCCCAGAGACCCACCTCCCAAGTCCTGAGATTAAAGGTGTATGCCGCCACAGGGTCTTGTGATGCAGCTCAGGCAGGCTGGCCTCAAACTGCCAATCCTCCTGCCTCAGCCTCCTGATGTGCACCATCATATCCAGCTTGATAATTTTGTGTGCTCACTAAAGATTTAGTTCCTTCTTTGTAAAACAGTAGATGTCATCATGATGTTTTTAGCTACCCCAGGTCATTAAACACACCTAACATTCCTGTCATTTTGTTTTATTTTCATTTATTTTATTAGACGGGATTTTGTTAAATAGACCAAGCTGGCTTCAAACTCACTGAGTCCGCCTGCCTCTGCGTCCCAAATGCTGGCTTAAGGGAGGTGTAGGTGTAAACTGACTTCTCTATCTTAACATACTGTACCATTTCCATCATAGAGTGCAAGCCCTGAATTCTCCAGTTCAGCTTCCTTGAGCCAGCCTGGAGGGTAGCCCAGCTGGCGCATCCGGTAGATGAAAGGGGGAAGACTCTTGTCTGTCACACCCAGTGCATCCTGAAGTTCCTCACTAAGTAAAAATGAAAAAATAAAGAGGAGGAAAGATGAATTCAGATTTGCATGAAAACACTATTTGGGATCTTTTAAAAAAAAGTATTATCATTTTTATGTATAAACGTGTTTGTGCCTGAACGTATGTCTGTGCATCATGTGTGCGCCTGGTGCCCATGGAGGGCAGAAGAAACTGTCAGATCCCTGGGAAGTAGAGTTACAGATATGGTTCTGAGCCATCCTGTGAGTGCTAGGAATTGAACCTGGGTCCTCTGGAAGAATAGCCAGTGTTCTTAACTTCCAAGCTTTCTATTCAGACCCATATTTTTCTTAAGATAGGGCTCTTATTCTGTAGCCCAGGCTCACTTAGAACTCCTGGGGATTGTCCCGCTTAAAAGCCATCCAAGTGTTGAAATCACAGGCATGAGCCACCATTCCTGGCTAAAACATTACTGCCTTGTATTTCACAGCATGAAGTATGTTATGTACCAACCAGCTACTAAGCATTTGATAAGTGGGTTTAAATGAATGGATGCACTGTGTACGGACTTGTTAGGGCATGATTATACTCTTTGTTGTTGTTTTAATACAGGGTTTCTCTGCATATAACCCCAGCTGTCCTGGAGCTTACTCTGTAGACCAGGTCAGCCTCAAACTCGGAGATCTGTCTGCCTCAGCCTACTGAGCGCTGGTATTAAAGGCACGTGCCACCACGGCCTAGTCCTGGGTCACGCTTACATTCTTATAATCACCAGAAGAGACACAGAATGTTCTAAATACCAAAATAAAAAAGATAGCCCACGGTAGAACAACAGCGGTACCTAATAACTCCCGGCTTGAATCGTCCAAATCTCTCTTCCACTTCTTCTGCGTGATATCGCTGCTGAAAACTCTGACTGTTCGCCTCACCACAGGCATCCATATACTCTTTTCTCTTTTCACTTATCCGAGCAGCATTCCGAGGCTAAATCACAGTCATATTAAAAACAATGATATCAAGTAATTAGAAATATCTCAGAAATTTACTGAGAATACTTTTTTTTTTAACTTACTTTTAAAAATGTAAATCATAGTTTGCTCTGGTTTTTAACATAAATTATAAGCATAAAACTAGGCAGACATTTTTGAAAATCAAGCAATAACGGGTCACTTTTACTATTATTTCAATGTTATCAGAACCCAAAATTAACTTTTTAAAATAAACTGCCTAAAAATTAACTCATATTTCATTCACCTCAAATAGAGTATATTATTTTTTTTAAAAAATTAATATCTTAAATATAAACTTGAACTTGAAAAGATTAAAGTACAAATGAGTGTCACACAGGAAGTTCATGCACATTACCCAGAGTCACACATGCACAAAACACCCACCAGCTCTTGTTCAAAGACACTCAGCTTATGAGAGATTTACCATTGGGCAGTCCTTCATCTGATGCTCTTCAGAACCACAATTGAAACAGTGAGGCTTTGGCCTATTAGGTCAGAACAGAAAACAAAACAGAAATCATAATGATTTTTATAATGTAAATGACAACAGAAAAGCAAATCAATATATTTAGATGCCAGCGGAGTGCTAGAGACAGCAGAAGGCAAGGCGCACCGCATCTGCAATATGTCTTGTACTCAGTTACATAAACAGCACTGTTCCAGATTGGTATGCTACCTCTCAACCCCTTTCAGTGGTTAATAACAAAAGAACCAAAGCAAACAGAGCATCAGGTTTCCTTCAGGTAACATGGGAAGAAGGAGGATGGTTCTGAGACTGTAACCACACCACCAACAATGACTAGTTTCCACCCTCCCAGGCATTAGGCCTGAATTCCAAGAAATGGATGATCAATTTAAACGTTTAACACATATCTCCTGATACCAGGATTCTAGCTCATGTAACTTTATCAAACCAGCGAACAAGAATAGTAAATGCTAAGAGGTGATAATGGTCTATGGGTCTGGAACTGGGAACAAGGAAAACAAGACAACACCCCACACAAACCTTTTTGCCTTTACTTGCATTTCTTGCCCTTCTAGAGAAACAATGTGGCTGAAGACTTGCTGGTACCTTTAGTGAATTTTATTAAGGAATAGTTATCATAGTCTGCAAAATTTGGTAAGCTTTTTTTAAAAGATGAACTTAGTGGCAAGATGCATAAAAGATCTTCATTCACTATGTAGGATACTTGGGTATTTCCCATCCTTCCGTAAGCTGAGGGTTTTCATTTAGTAGCGGTTGCCCCAATTTATCAAGGCAAAAATTAGTAAAATACAGGACACTTCCTACAACCTGCAGAAAACAAGTCAAAAAATATCGCTATTTAAGCAGAAAAAAAGACATGAAGTAATGTAAGTCTACGATACATGTAAGTCTATGATGACCCATTAACAGTTTGACTCTGGATGAAGAAGCTATGAGAAATAAAGTCCTACATGGGAGCGGGACCCTGGTGTACAAATAAAGCGACACCTGAGATCTCACTGGTACCATTAGTACTATAGGCTGTTCCGTCTCAACCAAAGCCTGACATTCACAGGTCCCTCCAGTACCTCATGTGTTTGCAGCAAGACCCTCACAGGCTGCATTTATTGTTTCTAATTTCTTGGTTAGCCTTTACTTTGTCTCCTATTGAGTTTCTGCAGCCATCTCTTACAGACAGGTTGAAAACAGTACAATGAATATTCATGCACCCTGTACCTAAATAATAATTTGTACCCGATTCTTTTCATGTATACATATACACACTCTTTACTTAACCATTTAAGTCAGTTGCAGACAGAGTAACACTTACCTTTAAATGCTTCAGTACGAACTGAGAACATTTTTCTGCAAATCAATTGTAATCCTCTAGTATCACTATGCCAACTCTACTTTCAAGTTTTTCTACCTCCAAAATGTTTATTTACAGTTTTTCGCCCCCAAGGCAGGATTTATTAAGGTTTATGTTGTATTTAGGTTTATCTAGAACATACCCTTCACATTCTTAGACGACACTGCCAGTCTCTCTAGAACGCTTCCAATAATGCATCTCCATTCCTACACATTGGTTGTTAGTTATAACAATGGAGCTAAGGACCTCTCTGCAGCGTAGTCCTTTGGGCAACTATCAGACTTCATCTTTCCAGAAACAGCTTCCATCCTTGGAGGGCTTTTAGGATGCCACTCTCAGCTCTACTTACAGACGAAACCTCCTTTGGCCCCTAGGTTCTTTTCACCTCCCCATCTGCTGGTCCTTTAGACTTCTCCACTCTTGCTTCCAAAGCGACTGAGAAATAATTTCTATGCTGATGACTGAAAACCATCCCCAGCTAAGTTCTGATCCCTTAGCTCCAGTTTTAGATATTCAAATGCAAATATGACACCTCATTCTGAACATGTAAGGTATCTCAAACTCACCTATTTAAAATGGCACTGGAAGCTGGGTAGGGTGACACCTGCCTGCAATCCCAGCACTTGGGAGGCTGAGACAGGAGGACCACAGTTCAAGGCCAGCTTGGAATACACAGGGAGAGTGTCTTAAAAACAACAACAAAAACCCAAATAAATAAGTAAAAAAAAAGGAACCAATTCCCAGGCCCTCCACCTGCTCCTCCCTTGGCCATGGCCTGAGTTCTGACTATTCTCTCAGCAGCTCTCCTATGCTACATCTAACTCATGAACACATATGACCAAGTATATTTAGATTCGAGCCCTGCATCACCACCACTACCTACCACACTGATCTCAGTTATGCTCTTTCTTGCTTGAGGTTAACTGGCTGCAGACCCTATCCATACCAGGGCCCAGAGGCCTACTACTTTCCACAAAGAACCTGGTTCTTCCAATTAAGACAAAGCATGTCACATTTTTACTTATGATTCTTACTTAAATAGTTTCTTACACTATAATATGAAGCTTCCATTATGGCCTATACAGCAATATAAGGATGCATTTGGCTCTGTCACCTGACCACTGACAAGTCTCTTAGCTTTCCATGTTTCCTTTTTAATAAAATGGCAAGAGCATTACTTCCATGAGTATCACCCATAACCAGCTCCCAAGTAATATACCAGTACTTGCTGCACAGGAAGCAATTTGAATCATTGCTGGGGTATCTACCTTTCTTTCCTATTTATTGGGCCTCTTCACTCAGAATACAGCGTCACATTCTCCTTCAATTCCTCCAGATCTTGCCCCACACAGGGAGTCCACTAACAACTCACTATACAAACCACCCACCCCCAGGTATTGTATCATCCCCTTTCCTGCCATCTCCCAAGAATTTGAGGCCTCCTACATGCTAGACAAGAAAGTCCTCCATCACTGAACTGCAGTTCCAGCCATATGATAGAATTTCACTAAGCTACCTAGGCTGCCCATGAATCTCAAGTATCTCTCTCTTTTACACACACACACACACACACACACACACACACACACACACACACACACACACACACACACACACACACACACACACACACAATATGTCCCTGTGTAATCCTGAAGAATTGAACCCAAAGCCTCATGCTAGGCAAGCACATAACTATTGGCTTACATTCTAACTTTACTTTTCATAGGAATTTAACCTCCCACTCAACAGCTCATTAAATCAGAGCTGGCCTAGACCCTTCCTTTTCACTGCTGCCTCTGAAACCCCTCTGGTCCTGGAGCAGAGCAGCACTCAGTAAACATCAGTACTGTCCAAAGAACTAAAGTGATTAACTATAAAATTCTCATCCTGCTGGCTGGAGAGATAGCCCAGAGGTTAAGAGCACTTCCAGAGGATCTGGGTTCTATTCCCAGCACCCACATGACATCTCACAACTGTCTATAACTCCAGTTCCAGGGGATCTGACACCCTCACACAGCCAAACAAAAACACCAATGTACATAAAATAAGAATAAATTTAAAAATTCTCATTCTAGTCAAGCATCACTTTAAACTTATACATAGTCTTTGAGTTGAAAAAAAAAAAAGAGAAAGTTACCTAGCTAAATTTAGAAATCCTTCTTTAAGCTAAGTGTGGCTAACACCTATAAACTTGGCACTTCATAGGCCGTGGCAGAACTGCTACTATGAAACTGAGGATAGTCTGTACTGCAGGGTGAGTCCTTGTCTCATAAAACAACAGTGTGTGCTGGTGAGACAGCTCAAATGCCCAGCTTGACAGATGGATGTGGGTCCATATTCAGGACCCACAGGGTGGAAGAGTAAGAACCAACTCTAGGAAACAGTCCTCTGACTTCTACACACGCCCTTCAGCACATGCCTGTGTGCATGCATAAATGCAAATAAAGTTAATTTAAAAATTAAAAAAAAAAACTTAAAAATATTCTTGATAGGGCCGGGTGCTGGTGATGCATACCTTTAATCCCAGCACTGGGGAGGCAGAGGCAGACAGATCTCTGAGTTCGAGGCCAGCCTGGTCTACAAAGTGAGTTCTGAGATAGCCAGTACTTCACAAAGAAAGTCTATCTCAAAAAATAAATAAGTAAATAAAATATTAAATAAAATATTCTTGATAGCATCAGTAATATTAATTTTACTCAAGTAACCTGGACTTTTTTCCCTCTCAGGTACAAACTTCTGACTTTTTAAATATTTATTTTATTTTAAATTACGTGTGTATGTGTTTGCAGATATGTAGCACAAATGCCAATACTTGGATAGGCCAGAGGTGTTTGATCCCTGGAGCTAAAGTTAGATATGGTTATGAGGTGTCCAGTATAAGTGCTGGGAACCAAACTCAGTTCTTCAACAAGAGTGGTGTCTGCCCTTAACTGCTAAGCTACCTCTCCACGTAAGTAACAACAACTCACACACAGTAGGTAACTACTGTGGGTAAGTACTGTGCCACTAAGTTCCATGCCCAGCCTGGTCTCTCCTCGCCTGGTCTCTGTCTTTGCCTCTTGGGTGCTAGTATTACAAGCATGAGCCAGGCCACACTTGTGTTAGTTCCCTAACACTCAATTCTATCACGAGCCCTACTCTGCCAGGGATGCTACAAAGTATGATATATAACAACTACTATGGAGTTTGCTAGGATGCAACATTCCTTTAAAGTCTTTCCATGAGACTTATCGTTCATCATCATTTCAGCCCCAGGTCTTTAAAACCGGGGAACATTATCAGGGGACATATCCTATAAGCATGAAAACTAGCCATCCTTTGCAAGTACGCTACAAAATGGTTTATCAGCAAATTCTGCAGAAGAACTACGAGGCCTATAGGTTCTCCTTGTTAAGCTTTGCTTTGACCCACTAATAAAGCCTACTGACATTGTAAATTTCCAACATGTCATGTTGCGTCAGATATTTCTCATAGCTTTGTCTGTATATAGGCCTTACAAGTCTGCTTTCTACTTCTTTAGTCAAAGTTTTCAAGGTAAACATGAAGAGGCTGGTCAGAAACAATATAAACGCTTCCACATAAGTATACTGTGTCCTCACAACAGAGTACAACAATCACTAAAGAGCAAATGATATTCAAAGGATGACAACTACAATACTGTTTATTACAAAAAACTGCTGTGATCATATAAAGTCACATGACTATACCACCTCTATACCACCTTATCATTAAGCCACCCAACTGATAAAAACAGCAATTACACATTTGCAGAATTCAAAATAAGGAGTCCAAACTTACACTAAAAGCTTCTTTGTTGTTTTTAATGGCACATGATTCTTCCACTTTATGGTCCTCTTCCAACATAACACTGGATGGCTAAGACCAAATAACACACATTACAAAGGGTCACAGGAGGAATACCTTCTATTTTGATTATTTATTGGTGTTTCTGTCTGCATGTATGTTTGTGTGAGGGTGTCAGATTCCCTTCGAGTTACAGAAAGTTGTGAGCTGCTGTGGGTGCTGGGAATTGGACCCAGGTCCTCTGGAAGAGCAGCCAGTGTTCTTAAACACTGAGTCATCTTTCCAGGAATCTCAATACCCTTCTTTTACTTAATAATAGACATAAATAAGACACACTATCATAATTAAAATAGTTTTAGAAGTTAAGGAAGAATTATTTACAAACTATCCAATACTTCAAATAGTAAGGTAGACTTGAGAAATCCTGTCTGGGAAAAAAAAGAAAAGAAAAATACAAATAAATAAATAAAAACCAACCCAAAACAAATTTTACAAAACCAGTATCTCAAATCACTACAAAACTTTGAAATGTTCACTGAATAGAAATGAATATTTGTGGGGCATGGTGGCACACACCTTTAATCCCAACACTTAGGAGGCATGGGCAGACAAAACTGTACATGGTGAGTTCCAGGACAGTCAGGAATCTAGCCAAAAACTACTATTACAGCCAGGGCAATCTGTCTCAAAAAAACAACAACAAAAAGTTTTTCAGGTGAGCGTGGTGGTGACACCTTTAATCTTAGCATTCAGGAGGCAGAGGCAGGTGAATTTGTTGACTCTGAGGTCTGCAATGACTATGTACTTAAGACGCTGCCTCAAAAAAAAAAAAAAAAAATCAAATAATCAAAATACTTCCTTCTCCAATTCCTGAGGACAAAAAGTATCATTGTTAATTGAAAAATTTCCCCCAGCTCCAACCTTGAGACAGGGCTTCTCTGTGTAATTCTGGCTCAAAGATTCTATTTACCTTAATGTCTAATAGAAAAAAGGCCACACTCCTGAATACACATACACTATAATTCTTCGGATTTCTGCTTTGTGTTGGGTCTTTCTACATAGGCCTGGTTGTTCTGGTATTCACTCTGTAGACCTTAGTGCCTACCTCTGCCTCCTGAATGCTGGGATTAAAAGTGTGCACCACCATACTTGTCTTCAGGTTTCCTCGTTTCTTTTTAGCCCTGGCCGTCCTGAAACTCACTTTGTTTACCAGGCTGGCCATGAACTCACAGATCCAACTGTCTCTGCCTCCCAAGTGCTGGAATTAAAGACCTGGGCCACCACCAGATTTCCTTAAAAAACTATTCCTTTTTGTTTTGCTTTCATAAATCTGTTGGCTTATTATAACAACAATCGAGGTATATGTACCTGAGTTTGAGGGTGGGTGTGCCTGCCTGGGGCACTCAGACAGACGTCATAGCTGGACACAGCCCTAATCAGTCCTCTACAGCTCTCTACCTTATCTTCTTGGCACAGGAAACTTGTCATTTGGCCATTAAGCTCTTGGGATATGCCTGTCTGCCCTTCAACTGCTGGGCTACACATAAGATGTGTGTATTACCCATTCAAAACTTGGGTTATACTTGCACAGCAAGCACTCTGATCCAATCAGCCACCTCTCTGGCCTCAAGAAGTCATCTTTATAAACCTCAGGCAAATAAATCTTCCATGAATTTTCTGCCCAAACCATTTGCCTAAGCTGGGAAATGGAAGGAACACCTTTAATTTTAGGTGTAGCCATATAACTCCTGTGAACGAAGGAGGCACACTAAAGGCATTGGTCATACTTTGCAGAGGGAAGCCAGCAACAGGATACAAAGCACACAGCCTTCACCACTTCGGTTCTGATCATTTCTAGTGTAACAGCAGTTGGCAGAAAAAGCTTAAAATACCTGGGGTAGAAGGCTGAAGGAAGTCTTTTCCACATCATTCTTTTGCTGTTCCTCAAATCGTTTTACTAAATTTGATACAAACTCCTCTATTTCTTGGTGATACTGCCTGCAGAAGAGGGTAAGATGGACAGATGGTGAGAACCCGGACAAATGAACATTAGCAGAGTGAAGTCCTCTCCAGTTGTTCACGGTTGTTACATTAGGGGCTTTGTGACTCAGAATACCACCTTAGAAACTCTACGTATTGTGCTGCATTAACAATCCAATTCTGATCATCTACAAGTGTCTGGCCCAGAACCAACCGCAGCCAAATGGTTGGGAGAATAAGATTTTATTTCTAAATTTCATACTGAATCTTTAATAGGTGAAAGGCCTGGTGGTGTAGGACAGCTGCAGTCTTAGGCGGGGGGTACAAAGAGAAGAAGAAGTCACTGTCTCAGAAAACAAAAACAACAAAATCCACCAAAAGGATTATATAATGAAAAGCTTCCTTCCTCCTTACTATTTCTAACATGCTCAATATTTTCCATATCCTCCTTCCAGACTTCCAATGCACGCAAGAAAATGACCATTTCACATGAGAACCTTATACATTAGCAAATAAATTAAATACGATAAAATAGAAAGACAAGCGTCTACTTGTTTAGCCGCTCAGATCAAATACTCTGGAGTAACCCCTGTAGATGTCAAAGAAGCCCAGGTTTTGCTGTGCTGGAACAAAGTAGGCAGGGATTTCAGGCAGACCAGGCATTCCATGTCTTTTGTAGCTCTAGCATCTAAAATCCTACTGAAGTTAGACCATTAAAAGCTACAACAGATCAATACCCTTCTAATCTAGGGACCACAGTACCCAAGGCCAGGGTTGCTGCTGCACTCCTAGTTCTCAAAGTCTTGGGCTCCATTCCTGGACTAAAGCAGGTGATGGACCTGGACCCTACCCCTTCCATCTTCTTGTCCATAGTCAGTGCATAAGATAGTAATAGTGACTCAGGTGGGGCAGGCTACTGCAGGAGTGCACTGAGACCAGCACTCAGGAATGCCGAGGCTTGCAGTGGTCAAGTTCTGCTACTGACTAAACAGAACATATATGTAGACTTCAAAGATGGCCAATACGGAAAACTGCTATCCATATATGGAAGTGGAGCAGCTAACCTTGTTAGTACAGTGGTTGCATTGCTATGAGATGGTCCTTCCTGGGCTTGCTCAGATGTTGTTTAAGGACCTAAGAAGTACTTACTATTAGCACACAACTGTTTTCTGGTGAGAAAACTGACAGGTACTGAGATCTGTACCAGCTCATAGATGTAGGAGTCCAGACTCCATCTCACAACCATGAGCTTTCATACCTTAACACCAAAGCAATTTAAATAGTGAAGATTAGGGCCTTTAAGATGGCTTAGCAGGTGAAGGTGCCTGCGGCCAAGCCTGACTACCTGAGTTCAAGCTCCTGGATACACTGGGAAGGACAGAAATGACTTCCCACAAGTTGTCCTTTGACTAGTATACACCTGCACCATGGCACATGCATCCCCCTATCTCCCCCAAAATAAGACACAAATGCAAAGTTATTTACAGAATCTACTAGTTACATAAACACATAAACTCATATGTAAGGAAGAGAAAAACTACTTACTTTGAAATAGCATTGTTCATAAACAGAATTTGTAATAAGGGTCCATCTGTCTTAGTATTGCTCACCAGTATGCCACTGAAACAGAAGTTAACATATTCTTAGAAGACATTAAAGTACATACATAGCACGCGTAAGAATGAGTTTTATGACTACTAGTCTTTGCTGAGACTAGGTCTCCTCAGCCACCCTAACTTGCCTCATGCTTGGGCTCCTACTACTTAAGCCTCCCCAGTCCCAGGACCACAGGCATACACGACCATACCCGGCTAACTTTGTAACTCTTAAGTACTAAGAATCATGTAATCCTGCAGACAAGACCAAGAGGGTTGGAGGTATGGCCAGCGGTGGAAAGCTCTTTCAGCACGTCAAAGGCCCTTCCACGTCCAGCAAACAAACATGGCGAAAGCAAGCAGCGGGCAAAACCTAAATTTTTACCTATTCTACTATCTAGTAGTCTGAACAAAATGTATCTCTCTTTTTTATACTTTATTTTTATGTAATATGTAAATTTACTTACTTATTTTGACTAACTGCATGTGTATATGAGGGTGTCAGAAGCCCTGGAACTGGGGTTAGAGACAGGTATGAACTGCCATGTGGGTGCTGGAAATTGAACCCAGGTTCCCTAGACGAGGACAGCTCAGGCTCTAACCACTTAGCCATGTCTCCAGCCCTAAAATGTATCTCTTTATTGTGTTGTGTTCAGTGTAGGTGCCTGTTGGGTACAAAAGCATATGCAAGGGAGGCCAGAAGGAAAAGTCAAAGGGTCCCTTTGTTTTCTGAGATAGGGTGCCAGGGATTTTAATTATACAGCTATTACCGCTCAGATATTTTCTCAAGCCCTAGAAAGTCTGTCTGTCTGTCGGTTGGTCTTTGAGAGAGGGTCTCACTCTGCAGTTCTGAAATTCACTGTGCAGATCAGGCTTGGCTTTGAACTCACAGATCTTACTGCCTCAGCTTCCCAAGTGGTCATTAACAGCCTGCACCTCCACTCCTGGCCCAGAAACTGCCTCAACATTAAAAAAAACAAAAAGTTCACACACATAAAGAACCATAGGATATTCTTTTAGTTTTTAACGAAGTTTCTTTAATGAGAGGCTAGTTTCCTTACAAATCAGGGTGGTAAGGAAAAGGGTAAGCAGGCAAGTTACAAGAATACACTTCCAAACATTTCCACATGAATTCAGTTTGGAGTATGAAGAAAAACTAAACACTTCATAAATAAATACATTTTTATTTTATTTTACTTATAGACTCCTGCTTTAACTACCACAAGGCAAGATTTACAAAATCTGGGAGTTGTATGAAGCTCCCAGTTCAAGGCCAGTGTGGGCCAGGGTGAGTTCTAGGTAAGCCTGACCAACTATCAGGAGTGACCTCAGCTCATAGACAGACTTAGATGGTAGACACAGAAGGACTTGAACATTTACTCACAACAAAGCTACAATACGAAAACACAACAGAAAGCACAGGGTAACCTCCCACTTCCAAAGTCTGAACATATTTCTTTTCTCTTTTAGTACCTCCTCCCCTCTCTATTTATTATGTATATAACATTCTGCCTCCATGTCAGAAGAGGGCACCAGATCTCATTAGAGATGGTTGTGAGTCACCATGTGGGAATCGAACTCAGGTCCTCTGGAAGAGCAGCCAGTGTTCTTAAACTCTGAGCCATCTCTCCAGCCCCCGTCTGAACATATTTCAACTGTCCAGGACTCATATCTGTAGCGTCAGCACTTGGGAGGTTAAAGCAGGAGGTATGCCATGAGTTTGAGAACAGCCTGGGCTACACAGACCCTGCTGAAATAAGGAAAAAGGAAGGAAGGGGTGGAGAAACAAAGGAAAACCAATCATTCTACATCAAGTAGCACTTAAGGCTGAGAGTGCTGCCACATGCTCTTAATCCCAGCACTCGAGAAGAGCAGGCTTGTTAAATTCAGTCTATTTGTTATGACCACATGTCTGAATACATGCCTACACGCTGTACTTTTTCAAAAGCATATTACTTTTTCTACTAAAGTGTGAGCTTGCCAGGCTTGGTGTTACCAGTGTATATCCCCAGCACTAAGGGAAGGAGGATGAGCAGTTCAAGGTCACTGTGAGCTGAGGCCAGCTTAGGCAACAACAAGATGCCATACCTTGCACAAACTGTTTTTATAAACTATTTGAATTGTGTAAATAATGCTAGTGTGGTTGCTTACATCTGTAATCTCAGCACTTTCAAGGCAAAGGAACTCAAAGTTTAAGGCCAGCCTAAGCTATGCACTGGATTCCTGGCTAGTTTGGGTTACAAGGTGAAAGAAACCCTGTCTCAGTAAACCAATCCCCGCTCAAAAAGCAAGACCAGCCAACAATAATAACAACAACAAGATATAAAGAAATCATTAGCTGAAGTAACTGTAAACGTATTTTATCTTTCCAGAAAGGTGTGTTAAATATGAATAACGTGGCTTAACTTGCTTTTCTAAAGTCAAGCAAAATTTTCTGGATTCAGAAAAGTGACCTATTAAATACATTTAAATGTTCAACTCACCAGAATTCCTTTATACTCATAAAGTCAACAATAAAGAACTGTTACTGAATTCTTCATAGTACTCTGAATAAATGATAATACCAAAATCCCACAACCTTTTTACAAAGATGCTGTGATTAACAGGTGAACAGCCAGGGGCATCTGAGGTGTAATTTCAAGATCTCATACCTGGGTCTGGTCAGAATGTTCAATTTCCTTTTAAGTTCTTGATGTTATTGCTCGTTAAGGAATATCAGTCATCAAAAAACACAATTATGCGGGTCGTAAAATTCAACCATAACTCTTGCCTTTGTTATCCCAATGTTAGAAATGTAAAGGACCTGCAAGGACCTGGAGAGAGACACACTGAGCACGTGTTTTGCTAAATGACAGGACAACTAGACCTTAAACATGAAATCAAATTTTCGACCCTTTGAACATACGTGCACACACATACATACATATATATATATGTACTGAAGTTCAGAAACAGCCTAAGAAATTAACCCAATGTCAGACAAAGGCTGACCGAGTTCAAGCAGCTAGTCAATTGGAAAAAATTTCCATGTCAAAGCATCGTGATAGATGATAAAATAAAGGCAAGATAGCAAAATGTTAAAAAAAAAAAAAAAGTGGGACTGCATCTATGGATATGAAATGCACAATCCTCTCAACTCTCCAGCGTTTTATAAGTATTCATAATAAAGTGTCATATAAAATAGTATCATTAAAAAATAATTAGGCTTTCATTTAAAAAACTGACATATCAACCACTCTAGGGATTCGTTGTCAATTTTCAAAGGCGTTATCTGAACTAAAACCACCTCTCAAGAAACTCGAGCGAAAGTTAACATACTAGCAAATCCAGAAACTCAGTAATCATGTTAATAAAGTCAAAGAAAATTGGCGCGTTTTTCCCAGAGCCCTGCAATGCAAGCTAACTCAAAGCGGAAGCCCTCTAAAAATGAAAGCATCATGCCAATTTCCCATTTCCCCTTGCATGCTAATTCCTTAAGCATTCTAGTGGCCGACACTGCACCGTAGTGGCCCCTCCAGCTTTTGCCCCACCGCAAGCATCCCACTCCAGGGCTACGATGCCCGACTCTTCACAAAGAAACAACCGTGACCTCGAAGAGAGGGGACAGAAGTCGGGACCCGTTTACAACGTAAACAGTTAAGGTTCGGAAATTACTCAAAGGAGCAGCTCTGAGCTGGGGGCCAGGGTGGGGGCGCGGGCCGCGCAGCAGCGAAGTGACACCCGCCCGCCCGGGACGCCCCGCCCGCCCGCCCGCCCGCCGAGCCGCGGGGCAAATGGTTTAGAATGCAGATCGTCTTGGAATTTCTGCCGTGCCCGCGCCCGTCTCCACCGAGGCCCCAGGTCCCAAAGGACAGGACCAAGCCGGAAGGATATTCTCGGCGCGGAGTTGCTCGATGGTTTCCTCACAGTGCCGAAACTGCTCCTGTAGCTCCGCTTCCTCTACTCCATTCTCCTCGTCGTCGTCCTCGTCGTCGTCGTCCTTGAAGCGAGTGTGAACGGGCTTCGGGGTCGACTCCTCTTGAGGGTCAAACGCCTCGAATAACTCCAGGTCGCCAAAATCCACACCGGCGGCCATTTTGGGTTGTGGGAAAGAATCGAGGGCAGGGGTCGAAGGTTGTAGGGCAGCACCGTTCTCCCCGGAGGCTTTTCTCCACACACAGGCCTCCAAAGCCGCTCTAGGGGCGGGACCTGCCCGAAGACTACAACTCCCAGAATGCCAAGGCCTCCCTCATGCCTCCAACCGACTGGGTCCCGGAGCATGGCATTCTGGGCTATGTGGTTTCTAAGTGACTCGACGGATTGTTTGCAGTGCACGCTGGGATTGATCTTGCTTGAAAGGATTCTGAATGAAAACAATATGGATTGTTCCGTTAGGCGTCCAAAGTTGAAGAATTAGAACCGGATACATGGTTTATGACAAGCTGTAGTGCGTTTGCCCCTGGTCAGACAGAGAGAACAGGCACTCTTAGCTTTGCCGCAGGCAATATTTGTGCTTGTAGACTCAAGTCACTTTAGTTTATTGTGCTTGTTTTACTTTCAAATGAATGTAAATAAAATTAAGTCATTACATTGTTTTAGGTTTCTCTCAGGAGGCTTTTAATGGAGATCATCATTTACTCATTAATATATATTCACTGCCTTTAATGTGTCGGACACTTCTCTAGGACCAGAGTACTATATCTGCCCTCATGAACTCTAATAAAAAACAAAACACCAAAACCAAATCTCATAATTAAGTTATTGGTTTTTTGAATGGATATTCATCATAACATGTTAAAAACACGGGAAATTATAACATGTAATAAAGAAACAATAAAGTCAGGTCAGTTGTGATATATTTAGAATCAGAAATTCAAAGTCGTCCTCAGAGACAGTGTTTGAGGTGAGCCTGGGCTACATGAGATATCCTGTCTACCCTTCCTCCCAAGAATGAAAGAAAGAAAAGTACCCTGCTGGTGTCTGTCAGTGAAGGGAAGAACATGAACGGAAATGGGAAAGATTAAGTGGGCAAATTGGTGGCCAGAGTAGAGAAGAAAATGAAGATAAAAGCAGTGGGTAGGATGAGAAAGCAAAGAGGGGCAAGATGAATCTGAAACATTAGCCAAGTTCTCCTAAAGTCATTTGAGCATTTTAAGCACGATATGCTTATACTAGCAAACCTTTTGATAAGATCCTCTATTAGAGAATAGGGAACAAACCAGAAAGAACAACTGAGTCTAGCAAACAGATTGATATGTTTTCATAGTCAAATAGGACAATTATAGCTTGTGGAGGCTGGATGGGATGGGGGTCAGTTGGACTTCTGATTTGTATGCTCTGAGGGTTTGGGCTCCATCACCAGAAGGGGGAAGGGGAAGCATACTTGGATTATAGCAGAAATGGTGGTGGAAAATAGATATGTAGAAATTGAAAATATTTTAAAAAATACCAAAATGTTTGTTGGTTAAAGGTATAGAGAGAATGGAATTGTATGTAGTTGCCAGGGTTCAGACTTGATGGTCATTTGGAATAAATGGAATATGGAAAAGTTTTGGGAATGGAGTTGGTTTATTTCGATGTGATACCTTGAGGCGATTTATCCTTCTAGCAATAGAGAAGAAACTAGACCTGTGGAAGATATATTTTTAAAAATATGATAGGCTAAAGGATAGATTTTTGAATTTACTTTTAAAAAGCATTGCTAGTTTTAAATAATTTACATTGGATTTTTCTATTTGTATACAAATTGTATATATTGATACAAAATTGAGATTAATTTGTTACTGTTTCTATGCTTGTTCAAAGTATTGTACTTATACAGTTCATTTAACAATGTAATACAAATTGCTAGTCCTTGAAAGTTATTATTACCAACTAATTAGGATATAAAGAAATGCAAGTTAGTAGGTTAGACAATAAAAACTTAGTAGTTAGACATAATGTTTTCAAGGTCAAACAGAAATAGACTTTAGAAAGACATGTCATCTTCTAACACGATGATCTACAGAATATGGCATTTAAGATATTTTAATAACATTCTTTTTATTTTGATGACAATGAGACATGTCTGCTCCTGGCAACATCAGTGTACTCCAGAGAGGATGATGGGCATAAAAGAAACTCCATATGGAGTTGACCTTCATTGTGGCAAAAGTAGGTCACTGGGCAAGGACTTGACTGCTGACAGTATGATGTACAAAATGGACAAGCATGGCACACGAGAAAGAACTGCTGACCCTTACCATGACAATACCAGAAACAAACCACAGCCACCCAGCCAACTCTTCAGCCTGTCTCTAGGAATCCTCCAACTGCAAGCCCCGCTGTCCTGAGCTGAAAAGGAAAATGTCTGGGAAAGTTGAAAAATCTTCTCTTGCTTGCTCTGCCCAGCTATCTTAATTCCCTCTTCCAACCATCCTAAAATTAGGATTCAAGGTGTGTAGGTCACCACTCTCTGACTGTGGTGATATGTATTTAATAAAATTAACCTGGAATATCAGAGTCAGCCAGAGACACTTCCTTGGCGGGTCTCATGAAGAGAAAGGTTGGAATTGGAGGATTTCATGGAGAAAGGCCTGAGAAGTTGACAGATGAGAAGTGGCTGTGGCCTGTTTCTTCTGATATTCCAGTTTTCCCCCAATATCTGGCTCTGGGTTTTCATTATATACCAAACAGAATTTGTGCAGTAAAAATCTTTTCTAGTGGTGTTGGGGTTTAAACTCAGGACCTCATACATAAAAGTTTAATTAGGCAGAGAATGCCTTTAGTCCCAGTGCTACGGAGACAGAGGAAGGTGGATCTCTACAGTTGAGGCCAGCCTGGTCTACATAGGAAGTTCCAAGACAGCCAAGGCTATACAGAAACTGTCTTGAAAAACCAAAATAAATAAAATAAAAATAAATTAGATATTTACTGGAATGTGGGTAGCTTGCAGGTAACACCACCACGAGTTTCACTCCCAAGATTTTTAAAAAGATATTAATGTACACACTGATGACATGAGATGCGTAGTATGGTTAAGAGGAACTTTTTTTAATTTTATTTTTTTAAATTGGGGACGACGGAGAAGAGTTGGTGGCACCTGAAGAGTCCAGAACAGAAAATATACCCAATAGAATATGGCTAACAGACATCATCAGGGCTAACTGCACAGAGAGGGGGAGAGTGGCAGGGGAGCCTGTGAGCTTGAGGGAATTTAGGTCAGGGGAGTGGGGAGAGGCTAGGATGGACTTTAAATGTGTAACAGGTACAGGTACTAATGATTCCAGCAAGTGCTTTGATATGCTGATCATATGTCCCTTCTGCCAGAGGTAAGGAAAATGGACACCATCTCAATGACAACCAGTTTCACAAATTGCTAACTGCCAGAAATCTTCCTTACAGTCCAGGTTGAGCTCATTTCTGGATCTTTGGACTACCCTTCTGGGTATGGGGAATTGTTTGCTTTGGACCTGATAGAGATTGACAAGGCTACATGGAAATAAGAGAAGACCAAGCTCTACAGATGTATATTGTCTTTCCAGATTGGAGACTGTACACTAGGGGCTTGGAGTTTTATATGCTAGAGAAGGGGATTTTAGGGTGAGATGATTTCAGTCTGCAGAGCTATTTTCTGCTTTCCCAAAGAAAATTTTATCCGTTGGCATCCTTGTCAATTCTCCTGGGAGGGCCTAGTGACACCTTGATTCTTCTAATTCTTCCTGCTCCAAGTTTTTAAGGCCACCTGAGGCTTCTCAGTTATTAGCCCTTAAGGTCTCAAGTTTATTTTCTACATATACTTGCAGACGGGTAAACGGATCATCATTTGTAATCAATTCACTCAAACATCTCAATCTAATTAGGCTTGTCCCTTCCAGTGATAGAAACACCACCAGCAAGCATATGCTCAGGTCATATTTTCAGATCAGTCTATGGCAGTTGGAGCTAAGGCTGAACTTTCATGGGTGCCTACCAGTAGAGCCATCCATCAGTGGGCATATGGGTGAAAAATTCCCCAATCCCCTTCAAGTTGCCTTGACATGCCTGGGGCAATCTTTCTGCTTAGCTTCCCTAAGTATGGGACTCCAGCACCTGAGCCTTTCTCCCTCTAAGAGGTAATTTTAATAGGCTCCTTGTCACAGCCTCCATTTTACTGTAGGTCTTTATAACCACCATCCTTCACCCTAATAGTTATGTCAAGAACAAAGAAAACTGCTATAGCACACACACCATTTATGGCTGGGTTTATTAGGGACTTGGATTACTAGGTTACAGAGCAGCTGACTTTACCACTAACATTCTGTTTACCTTGTTTTTACAAATGGTCCTCAAAGTCTGCACAGTTAATAGGAAAACAAATGTCAGACTTCTGAGGAACTACAGGGGTTAGGTTGATGATTAAAAACCAGAGTTGAGCTAATAGGATGATTGGGAAAACTAAAGGATTCCCATTTAAACTAAACACATTACCCTTTGTCCTTTATTATAAACAAACTTTTTCTGCTTATGAATTTTGTCTGGATCTATGTGCACCATACATGTACAGTGATCTTGGAGGTTAGGAGAGGGTGTCAGAATCCAGGTAACTTGAACAAGCAATTGTGTGCTACCATGCACTGGAAACTAAACCCAAGTTTTCTGTAAAAGCAGCAAAGGCTCTATTGAGCCATCTCTCTCCAGCCTCATTTATGAAAACATTTGAGACTGGGTCTACTGTAGGCAAGGCTGGATCAGCATATCTAGTTCAAGATTAATTTCTACCTGTAAGTATATATAAAATAATTCTTGCCTGCAGCTTTCTTTGATCTATTTAAGCCATTCACTATTATAGCTGGATGTGCCTTACATAAACATCCATCACACAAGATTCCAAAACTCTGGCTACCCAAGTGCTAGGATTATCAGCCTGGGCTACCATACTCAGGTCCTCAAAGCTGTTTCGACCAGGTGGTGGCGGTGGCCTTTAGTCCCAGCATTTGGGAGACACAGGCAGGCCTGGTCTACCAAGTGAGTTCAAGGACAGCCAGGATTGTTACACAGAGAAACTCCTCAAAACATCCACTTCCCCCAAGCAAGTTGATTCTAATGTCTGTTTCTACTGAATAAGATTCAAAGGGATAATGAGCAAGTAGCATACAACAGACTTGTTGTATAAAAGGCACTTTATTAATATAAAAGTGCTCACATCCCTTTAATGCATGAAACTATTTCCCGAATAACATGGACTAACAAATATTGAATGCTAATTCTGCCTTTTAATAGAAAAACTATTTTAGTAAATTTGATCAATTCACCCCCTCCCTTTACATTTTGCACTGTGGTATTGCTTATACCATAAAACAGCTGTTGTGAAAAGCATTTATAGCCACTGTTAATTGTAAAATCAGTGCTTCATACAACAGACTCAAACAGGAACACGAGGTAACTTAACACCAGTTTTGAGAAAACCATTTTTATTATCACTGCCCAGCTTGTGTGTGCAGATTATGTACCAAATGGCCAGATCTTCTAAAGAACATCTACTTAACATTTCTTTCATGTTTCAAGAGATGAAAATAACTGTACAAGGTTAAGTACAAAAGTACACAAGACAGCGGACACGAGAAAATCTATGTATGAGATTTTATCCCACCCGAAGCTTTAATATATTTGAAAAGTAGAATTCATGAACTAAAAAATATTGTCCTTCTATAGTCCTGTCAAGTTTAATGGAAGTGGGTTTAACCTGATTACAACACTAACACCAGTATCACTGATCTGATATTTACAAAAAATTCGTATTTTTCAATAAATTAAAGTCAATGCAACGCCCATGCAAGCTAGAATACTAGCTGTTTGGTGAACAAGGACCTGACATCAGAACAAGTCTATAAAGTCCCAAATTGATATTGTTCAAACTGTATCCATTCCACGCATTGAAGATGTGAAACCCAAACCCATTCCTCTTTGTGTGTGGGTTTGTGATCTTGCCATTTCATACTGAGCATCAAGATTTCGAAAAACTTCTTCTTGTTGCTTCAAAGTCTTGTAACTTTCTTCATCAACTGAGCTACAGCCAGCTTCATCTTCACTCTAAATACCACACAAAAAATCGTAATCTTTATTATCATGTGCACGGCTGTACTATCTGCACGTATGTTGTCACACTGTGAGTGCATCACGTTTACAGAAGCTAAAAAGGTATCTGTTCCCCTGGGACTGGAGTTACAAAGAGTTGTGAACTGTCACGTGGTGCTGAGAATCAAACAAGGGTCCTCTTAAAAAATAAGTGCTTTTAACAGCGAGTGCAGGTAATATAAAATAGTAACCTTGACAGTAAGTTATTAAAAATACTTTTGAGTGCAAAGATGATCTATGTGTGGAACACTGCGTAATGACAAACAATAATATTCTGTTAGTGGTTTGCTCAAGAACAGTCCAAAGACTGAGTATATAAATGCCACACACAGAGTACAACAGGGAAACATGTGTTAGCTATATTAAGCCATGGAGGTATTGGTGGGAAGAATAGTGGTGGCAGCGATGGGATGGAGCACATGGAAATTAGTAGGTTAAAGAAAAAGCCAACTGAGGCAGAAAACTGGCTCAACCGTTTTAAGAGCACTGACTGCTCTTCCAGAGGTCCTGAGTTCAATTCTCAGCACCCATCTATAGTGGGATCTGATGTTCTCTTCTGGCATAAAGGTGTACATGCAGACAGAACACTCTTATACATAAGTAAATATTGAATAAACAAAAGCCAGCTTAAGTTAAACACCTCTTCAATAAAAAGTCCATTTCTTTAGATATTTCCAGGACTTGCATCAAATTAATTCTCTATACACTAATGGTTACAGCTTCTTTTTCTTTTTTTTTTGTTTTAATAAGACAGTGCTTCTTTTGGCAGCCTTGGCTGTCCTGGAACTTAGAGATTTGCTTGCTTCTGCTTCTGAGTGCTGAGGTTAAAGGAATGCAAGACCAAATCCGACCTCTTTTAACCTAAAGGAACATTAGTATTTCCCCAGCAAATTCATTATCCTCTTTAAAACTTTCATCAAAAGACCAAGACAAAACCCCACAGGTGTAGCCCAGGCTATCACCAAACCCTCTATGTGGCCTAAGATGATCTTTAGCCGGGTGGTGATGGCACATGCCTTTAATCCCAGCACCCAGGTCTACAAAGCACGGACAGCCAGGGCCTGCTTCCAAAATCCAAAAATGATGAACTTGAGCCCTTCCTACTCCTATTGCTTAAGTATTAGGATCACAAGCTTGAGCCACATAGACCAAGACTGCTAAGCAACAACACCTACCAATAGGACTAGGCAAGAACAATCAACACCTTGCCTCAAAACAACAACAAAGGGACTAAAATACATTCTCAGTCCTGATTTAGTTTTTTTTTTAATATGGGGTCTCAATAAGTAGCCTCAGCAGGCAACATCAACAGACATGTCAAAACAGTCTGTATTGTCTGTCCAACTATGCCATAGGCATGTCTACGGGATTAACTTGGAGAACACAGATATTCTTAATTAAGCACTTAAAAACTGATGTATGGCTAAAATACTTCTAAGTTAGAAATTGACGTTGCTATGAAAATAGAAGTTAGGATCAATCGTAAGGTATAACTCACCTTAATGCCCATTAACTTTCTAAATTTGACATTTTGGTCCTTGTTTCCAAAATTCAATTTTTCCCATATTTCAGCAGACTGAGACTTGTCCTGTTAAAAAGCACTGAATGTTAGAATAATAAAAAATTAAGTTTATTAAGCTATATATTCCACAATACAGGCAAAAATCAAACAATTTAAAAGAATCCCATTATTGTAATTTATAACATGTTATTCTGTTATGAATGAAAGAAGTCTAATTAAATATCACCTCATAATATCCTATGCTCACTGAGACAGCATCTCACCTCTAACCCAGGCTGTCCAGGAACTCCTGATTCCCCTCCTCAGCATCCCAAGAGGTGGGACTACAGGCATGAGCCATCACGCCTCATCTTTGACCAAGCTGCTTATCTCCCCATGCTCATAAATGTATGTAAACAATTGGTTTCCTTCAAAAGCTTGGTTCAAATGTATTCAACATTTTGACATTCCAACACAATATTATCATCCAAAAAGTCACAATTGAGAATCATGCAAATAAATCACAATTTTTTCCTAAGCTGAACTCTTTCTCTTAATTTTAGTTATGGCAAACTTGATCATTATAAAGAGGTTCTTGGAAATGAGAGCTTTCCCTGCAGTTTGCTTCATGCGATTATTAGCTAGTGGTAAAATGACACAAGAACTTACGCCTTCTTTCTTGCCTTGCCAGAGCATTTTCCTCTTTTTCTCTTGCTCAGCAAACTTCATTGGATTCACAGCAGCTGGGTTATAGTAGCTGGGCACAGCTATGCCAGTCTCTGCCAAGGCTTTAGCTTGCAGAGCTGCCATTTGAGCTGCCATTGCTATCTGAGGGGTCACTTGCGTTCCTGATGCCAATAGTGCAGCAACATTGAGAACTGAACCTCCAGTGGCTGCAGCTGCTGAAAACCAGAATAATGGATTTTAAAAGCCACAGGCTAATTCACACAAAAGTGTCTGTATATGTATATAAAACCTTAGTTAGTAAAAGGGAAAGATAATTTTCTCTAAATGTTAAGTGTGCTCATCAATAGACATCTGTTTATTACCACAAAAAATGTACACAAAGTAACAAGACAGGACTAAAGGAAAATGAACTAGGGCCACAGTACCAATTTTTGCACATGAATTTTTTTCAAGAGATGGTTTCTCTTTGTAAGTTCTGGGTGTATTAGCATTCACTTTGTAGACTATACTGGCCTTGAACTCACAGAGATCCACCTGCCCAACACCAGAAGTGATTTCAATTAAAACACTTTGAACAGTCAGTGCTATAAAGAAACTCCCTTTCTCCAAAATAAGTAAATAATAAAAATGTATGTTTCATACATATGTATGTGTACCACATACATGCCTGGTGCCAGAAAGAACAAGAGACCACTGATTTTTCTGAAATTAGAGTTACATATGGCTCTGTGCTCCAATGTGGGTACTAGGATATTAAACCCAGGTCCTCTAGAAAAGTAGCCAGTGCTGACAACTGCTGAGCTGGTAACCACTCCCTCTTCTTTCAAGACAGGGCCCTACTATGTCATCTTGACTGGCTTCGTACTTGCTGTGTAGACTATGTTGGTAACAAACCCACAGACTGTCTTTCCTCTGTCTTCTGAGTACTAGGAGTACACCCTGCTAGAAAACAGTCCTCTTTTTCTATACTTCGTGGATTTTCAGACAGTCTTGCTATATAATTATATAATTTATATAATTTGCAGGGGGCCTCCTGAGTTGCTATGGGACACCGTATGTATCTGGCTCTGAAAGCTTTTAAAATAACATTTCAAGGTTTATTACCAAGAATAATCATTACTCACTCATCAAAAAATTATGGTTGGCAAAAAGAAAAACCTGACCACCACAGAATTTAAAGGAGGAAAAGAGACTGACTCCAGAAGCTGTCCTATTCATGTCATTATGGCATCTGAGTACTTATTTACACATGTGCATGTACACACCACACACACACTTTAATTGCTCATAATAAAGAAAAAACTGATATAGTTGGGTGTGGTAGTATATACACCTAGGAAGTTGTTATAAGATCACATTCGGGGCTGAAGAAATGGCTTAGTGGTTAAGAGCACTGAGTGCTCTTCCAAAGGACTCGGGTTCAATTTCCAGCACCCACATGGCAGCTTATCATTTGTAACTCCAAGATCTCTCATACACAAAGACACATATGTAGGCAAGACATCAATGCACATAAAATAAAGATAAATTGTTTTTAAAAAAATTACATTTAAGACCTGGCCGAGGTACAGAAAGACTGCATCAAAAACGCCAAGAGCAGAGTAGAGAAGATGGCCCAGTAGGTAAAGGTACCTGCACTAAGAGAGAAAGGATCCCAAAGAGTAGAGAGACATGCACACACAGAGAAGCAGAGAGCCCGTTTGGCAGGAATCACACCTCAGGTTCTCTCTTCAGTCATGCACACAAACACAAATTGCTTATTTTCAATTATTACCGCTGAGACAGGGACTCACTATTCAGACCAGAATTCCTCTTAACCACATTTCACAAGTGCTGGATTTAAAATTATAATCACTCATGGCAACAAAAAAGGGTTTTAAGAAATGTTTGTATAATGCCTTGGTAAGTAGGGATAAAGGTGACTTTTTTTCCCTATTGAATTTCCTGTACTTTTCAAGTGTTTTTTTTTTTTTTTAAACAACCACACAACCAGGTACATTACCTGCAGCCATTTCTTGTTGTTTTTGCTTTTCAACCATTTCTTTTTCTCTTTGTTCTTGTAATTTCTTCGCTCTTTCCAATCTATCAAAGACAAAACCAATTTGGTATAAAACCAGTATGTATCTTCAAGTAAATACAGACTTTTTTTTAAACACAGAACTTTCAATTAATGAATGTCATAGTCCTATTAAGATTGGATACCAGTCAGTTAATGAGTATATCAATAATACAATTCTCAAAACAACAGATAGATAGGGGTGGGTTATTTTGTCTGTGTTGGCCTTGAACTGCAGGGCTATAGCAGGCTACCAACCAGGGAAGCAAACTGCTATATCCACATAAGTAGAATATGCCAAATAATATTTTGAAATTTCTTTATGTGTTTTTTTGGAGACAGGGTCTCAAGTAGCTCTGGCTATTCTTGAACTCTTCTGACACTCCTGTCTCTACCTGGCCAAACACTGG
The DNA here is from genome assembly GCA_033318265.1 of Phyllotis vaccarum. Lineage (NCBI taxonomy): Eukaryota > Metazoa > Chordata > Mammalia > Rodentia > Cricetidae > Phyllotis > Phyllotis vaccarum. The sequence goes on along the minus strand of JARWLC010000017.1, from coordinate 48,503,877 downwards.
GATTACAGATGTGTGGCAGGGACCATGATTATTCTTAAGCAAAGTTTGATAAGTATCCCTCCACCCCCACTCCAAATGCTTTAAAAGTATAAAATCCCTTGCCAGTCATGGCAACACACACAGCACTCAGAAAATTAAAGCAGAATCACTGGTGAAACTTTGTCTAGAAAAAAAATCTAAACTGTCAGGTCTAGGTGGTGTGATTCTTTAATCTCGGCAGTTGTGACACAAGAAGCTCTCAGTGAGTTCAAGGCCAGTCTGGAATACAGTTTTGAGATAACCAGGCATACCCTGTCAAGAAAACAGAACAGACCAGAACAACAAAAAAAAAAAAGCAAAGATAAAATTAAAGCTTGCAAACCATATACTGGTGCTAGATAAATTATAGTGCATGCCTAAGTGGTAAAACAGTATTTATAGTATAAGAATAAACCTGGATAAAAAGTCTTCTAGTAAATCGAAGGATCACTCTAATTCTTAGGTTAGATAATGATACCAAAAACCCTTCTTCACAATTTACTAAACAGAGGACAAACCAAGAATCTATGGTCAGCAAGGAAACTGCTGCCACAGAAAAAAATTCCAATAAAAACAAACATGAAATCAATGAATTATACTTTACACTAAAGTACCGTGTGTGGTCAAATTCATTTTCTACATAGCAGATGGTAAAGACTATCACTCAATTCTTGAAAGCTGTAAAAATGTCAGGTCTCATTAATTTGGTTCAAATTGGCCAAGGTTGAGTAAAAGGTTACTTTGTGGTCCTGAGACACATTCGCACTGTATTATAGTAACAGCAAGCAGGTATTTGCAGTTCCTCCCTATTAGAGTGTCTCATGTAGTCTTAAGTGGCCTCAAACTCAGGTAGTGAGAATGACCTGCCTTCTATTATCCAAACGCTAGGGTTAGATTTGTGCTACAACTGCTTTTAATCAGAGCTGAGGAATTCAGGGCCTATGCATTCTGGGCGAGCACTGTATCACCTGAGGTACATCTTCAGCAGATACTTGGTTTAACAAGTACTTAATTTACAAAAAAATAAAATTTCATAACCTATAATCCTCAAGAATAAATGTGATTATGTTAATCAGCAAAATAGGTCACAAATCATATTTTTCCACTTAAAACTAAACAAAAGAAACATGTTAACATGTTTCTTTATAATTGTTGTTATTGTGAGTCAGGACTCTTTATCATATGCCTACCGCCCTAGAGTTTGTAGCCCAGACTGGCCTCAAACTCAATGATCTACCTGCCTCTGCCTCTTGAGTACTTAGATTGAAGGCATGAAGCTTTAAACAATTCTTTTATTAGAATTTCTGTATACCTGTAACAGCAAAATCACTGATAATGTAAACCAACCAACTTGATCGTAGTAGCAACTTTATGGTTTTTCTTTTTTGGGTTGAGAAGATAGGGCCTCACTCATGTAAGCCTAACACACCCATGAAAGTATCTATGTAGCCAAGAACAACTCTGAACTCCTACTTCTCCATTCAAAGACTACAAATATGCCAGAACATACCCACCCTATAACTTTACTTTAGTAACAATTAAAAAGAAAACATAATAGATGCCAGTATGTAAGAAAGAGTGGGTTTCAATGCTTGGAAAATACTATGAATTAATAAACAATTATGTATTTTTTTTTTTCCTTAAAAAAACTCTGTTGTTTGAAACAAGACAACTATTGATCTATCAGTTGCACTTGTAGGGCCATTGCAGGTCGGAACCAACTCCATTCACTAACGTGAACGGATGAAGAAGGGGTGAGCTTACACCTTTGCTGCTGCTGTTCAGTGGAGTTTCTGCCAGGCTGGCTTCACAGGGCAGCAGCACATCAGGTTACACTGTGATAACTGTATTTTTATAATGAAAAAAAAATACAAACTCAATTTTGTAAGAAAAAAAAAAAACCCCAAATCCAAAAAACGTAACTTTCAGAATTTGCAAAAAAAAATTGCAAACAAGCGCGTGGCTTTTGGCCTCCTAGGCAGCTCTTAGGTCCCTGCATAGTTCTGTTATAGACCTGCTCCAACACTCCAACAGAAACTTTAGAAATGCAATGTTTTCTCTACACTACAAGAGAGTAAATTAAATTGGCTTATGATGTATATCTATTAAAACTAAAATTTAGTGCTTCTCAGTGTTGAAGTGTTTTTCTGTCTTCTTTAAGGGGAAAAAAAATAAAGGAAAAAAGCACTTACAGGTTCTTGAATGATTAAAAACTCAAGATTTCAAAACAAACAAAAGAGATTAGAATCTTTCATGGAGTGTTATATGTAACAATATCTGTTAATAACAAAGGCAAAATTTCTCAGTCTTTCTCCATGTTCAAATTAATAACAAATGCTAACAAAATCCCCAACTAAGAACCTATTTATACAGCTCTGAATCACAAATGTATAACAACATTTATGGTTAGATTTTTTTGGGGGGGTGGGGGTGGGGTTAAGGATCATTTTCTGAATTTAAAGTATTGATTTGCCTACATAATTGACAGAAAAGGAAAAAGTAAGACTTAAGTTAAAAAAGAAAAAACACACATACCTCCTAGCTAAAGCTTCCTGGGCGTCCATTGCTGTGTTTCTGCCTCTGAAGGGAGGTGGGCTAGGTGTCCGGCTTAGGCTTCTGCTAAATCTTCTTGGTTTTTCAATTCTCTTCTTTCTATCTCTGAAATAAGCAGTATTTTCTGTCTCATTATGGCCACCCAATAATTATCTTCAATAAAAACTAATTTTCTTCTCATAGTTCAATAAAAATCAAATGCATCAAAAAATGCATAAAGTTTTTTTTTTAAAATCTGCATATTTCTGAGCACTACTTACATGGCTGGTGCAAGGCCTGAAGAGGAAATTAGGTTTCTGGAAAGCGAGTTCCAGATAGTTGAGCCAGTGCTCTTAACCACTAAGCCACCTCTCCTGCCCCATCTATCAATACATCTTTACTCTAAATTTCTTACACACATAGGTAGTATCATCCATATTATACCTTGAATCATACCGGCTATTTCCAACTTTCTGCCCTCCTAGCCAGTAGTAGAAAGATTTGCTTCATAATCCTGTATTTTAGTATGTACACAATGAGAATTCAAACATTCCTACTATTTTAAGTTGAATTATTAAGTATCAGATAATAGTCATAATAACATGTAACAAAAATTTCATCTGATGGGCCTGGAGAGATGGATGGCTCAGTGGTTAAAAGCACTTGCTGGAGGAGGACTGAAGTTCAGTTTCCAGCATGCATATTAAATGGCTTACAACTGCCTGTAATATAACCCCAGATAAAGAGATGGAATGCCCTCTTTCGGCCTCTACTTATAAGTGGTACATAGGTCTTTGTCTTCAAAGATAAGCAGAAAGGAAACTAGGAATGTTAAACAGGCAGGACTATTCTTTCCAAGAAAACACACCTGTTTTCCTCTCAGAAGGCTGGGAACAGACATGGCCATTTGTATGACCAGGTAACACTAGCTCCCCTCCCTTAGATCCTTACCTTGAGCCTAGCTTTTTCAGTCAAGCAAAGCACTATTCTTCTCCATACCCTTCATTGTTTACCTTGAGTCTGTTTCCTTTATTTACAGACCCCATCTTCATGGAAGATGTCACTTGTACAGAGTTTAGACATAATCATGTCTTAAGTTTTGTGTACTATGCTTATACACACCTAAAACAAACTACTGAGTGCCAGACTCTCCAAGTTTAAATGAACAATGCCATCATGTCGCACTGGACTTGCCTGCTGGCTACAGTATTTGAAGAGAGCCCCAACATCCTGACATCTACATATAAGGAAAACACACATAGAAAACAAAAAGGAGGCTGAGTCACTGACCAGGACCAATAGGAAACATGCACGTGAACTAACTGCTTGAACATACACTATGCATGTACTAACAACTGATGAAAAAACGTGAATTACAAGGAGAGGAAAAGGGCTTAGAGGAAAGGGCAGAGGGCAATGTAACTGAAATAAAGTCCCAAAACTACACCAACACAACAACAACAAAACTATCAACGAGTTACAGAAAAAAAAAACCCAGAGAAGCAAGAGGATTTCTGTGAGTTCCAGGACGGCCAGTGCTAACAGCTAAAGACTACAAAGGAAGACTTTTTCCAAACCAAACCAAAGACAGAGCAAAACAATCAAAACAAGTAACATACTTCTAATTCAGAACCAGAGCATGGCACCTAGCCAAGGCTAAAGTGAGACCCGACTTGAATGTAAACCATGCTATAAAACAAAAGTGAGAATAATTGATATATATCAATTAATATGCATTAAATATATATACATATATATTTAATGAAAGCAAGCTGGCTCAGAGGTAAACAGTAATCGCTGTGAAAGCCAGGTCCTGAATTCAAACCCCTACCACCCATGAAAAAAGCTTGGCACAGGTCTTAACCCTATCATCTGGGACTGTGGGGACAGGAAGATCCCAGGAGCTTGCAAGTCACCTAATTGAGCCGTGCATCAAAAAGTAACGCAAAGAATAAATGAAGACAGCTGGTATCTCCCTCTATAGGTGTGCAACTTCTCTTGCTCTGCTCAAGATGGATAGTAACACTTGCTGGATTTGGTCCACAACCTGTAACTCTAGTCAAGGGATCTGACCTTAGGTACCATATATGCAAACAAAACAATATATCAAACAGGTAAATTAGGAAAACGAAAAACAAAGCCTATGTTATAACATACATTAAACTAGCTCTCGTGATTAAAAACAAAACAAAAAAAACCCCACGAAACCTAACTGCTAAGTGTGGTGGCCAACGTCTCCCAGGGCTACACAAAGAAACCTTGTCTCAAAAAACCCCAAACTAAAAGAACATATTAAAACTTTCAGATCACAAACTGTATGCATAAAAAATGTGTATAGGAATTTTTTTTCTGTGGTACAGGGCAAAGGAACCACAGACAAAGCATACTAACGCATGCCCTTGAGACACACCACTAAGCCCTATGTTTATTTTTGTTAATAAGGTAATGATTTAAAATATTTTAAATCAATAAGCAAATAATTTGTATTGTGCAACTGGGAAAAAGGTGGATAGTGAGGAGCATGCTATACTTTATTTAGGAGACTGAATACTTACCGACTTCGACTCCTTGATCTGCTCCTGCTTCTAGTCCTATGCCTGTGTCTGGATCTCGATCGGGAACGTGTTCTAATCCTTCGTTTCCTATCCCGACTTCTAGATCTTGACTTCTTCCTGTCTCTGCTTCTTGATCGAGACTTTTTTCTATCTCTACTCCGGGACCGAGACTTCTTCCTCTCCCTGCTTCTACTTCGATGGCGCCTGAAATGCAAGTGTATAAACTTTTAATTGCTCATAGTTGCTCCCTTTGTAAGGACAAAGTCTTACACATATCCCATACAGACCTTGAACTTCTGTCCTCTTACTTAATTCCTGAATGAGGCTGTAGGCATATGTAACCAAGACAAGCTAATAACTGTCTTTTCCATTGTACACCTTATAAAGTGGTTAACCAAAACACAAAAACAGGGTGCTGGAGAGATGGCTCAATTGTTAGAGCACTGGCTACTCTCCCAGAGGACCTGGGTTCAATTCCCAGCACTCATATCATCCTGTAACTCCAGTTCCAGGAGACTTCACACCCTCGCACACACATTTGCAGGTAAAACACCAATGCACATACAATTAAAATCTTAAAAAAAAAAAAAAAATCCCCCAAACAAAACATGCAATCAAGTCAGAAAGACATAAACCAAACAAAAACAAAAACAAAAAAGCAACAACAAAATAATCCCCACTGCACAGAAAAGGAAAAGGGATTTCTTTACCCCTGGCCATCTTGGCAGCTACTCTCCAACTCTATCCTACACCACCATGGTTTCAAGGAAGACCAACAAGTGAATTTGGAGAGGAAAAAATAAACTGTAGTTGGATTCACTTTACTGCCAATCTGTCATAAAAAGTACAAATTACAGGCAGAGGTTAACAAGTAGACTCTTGACTCAGGAGTGCAAATGGTCATTTTTAGCAACCTCTTAGCTTTGGCTTAATTTAAAATAAAATTTTATGCTATACTGGCCAAAACTAGCACCTATCACCATAATGGTAAAAATTTTAACGGGGTCCATGAAAAATACTACAGATCATATGCACTGGCTGTCACAGATTCAACTGATTCTGGTATCTTCAGAAACACAATAGAACAGACTGGTGAAAGCAAACCACAACATTTTTTGACAAAAGTTTGTCAAAGCTTATTTTAAAAAACAAAACAGAAAACTGACCCTTCTGTCAACATGTATCAAACATATTAAAATATTTGACACCACAAAAATTATTGTCCAGATCTCACAGAATATAACTACTTAAACACTGGTTTCTTAAAAACAAAACCCTCACCCTGAGCCACAGCACTGACTTAGGCTTCCTTCCAGAGGCTAACCCACTGTGTATAACCCCAGTTCCAGGGAATTCAATGGCTCTTCCAGCCTCTAAACATACCAATCACACATACATACATGAAACTAAAACTCCCATACATATTAAAACAACCTACATATTTAAATCAGAACTCCATTTTCTAAAAAGTTGTTTTACTGTGACTAAAATATTGTAATGTAATATTGTTTTATGAGGTGTTCATGTTTTTGGACCAATAATAACAAGATTCAAGCACATCAAAACAGCAACTAGCATGGTCTAGTGTTGCTTGTATGTCTACACCCTGACCCTGTAAAGGAACACTGGGACAATGGCAAGTTTGAAGCCTATCTAGTGATGAAGCATACCCTTAACACAATGCTGGCTTAACCCAAGACTACAGCCACAAGTTTGCAGCCGATTTAATCTACGTAGTGAGTCCTGGGACAGTTACAGAGTACTTAAAAAGTAATAAACTTCTTAAAAAGCAGACAACTTCTGAGAAGCAGCAGCGCATACCTTTGATCCCAGCACTCAGGAGACAGAGGCAGATGGATCTCTGTGTGTTCAAGACCAGCCTAATCTACAAAGCAGATACCAGGACAGCCAGGGCCGTTACACAGACATCTCTACACCTCTACCCCTACTCCCAAACAACAACAAAAACCCCCAAAATGTAGATAAGTTAAAGGGGCAACAAATTCTATAACAATCCTATAAAAATGGCAACAAATTCTATAACAATCCTATAAAAATAATTGTCTTTGACTTAATAAAGTTTAACAATGCAATATTTAAAAAATAATTTTCATTGGAGTTTTGCATGTATGTGTGTATGAGGGTGTTAGATCCCCTGAAAATGGAGTTACAGACAGTTATGAACTGCTTTGTGGGTGCTAAGAATTGAACCCTGGTCCTTTGGAAGAACCAGTGCTTTCAATGGCTTCAGGCATCTTTCCAGCCCCCACAAGGTAACATTTTCAATACAAGTGAAAATGCCAAAAGTCCTTTTGCCACTAATTAAATGTGGTAACCATTTCTTGGTCTCTCTCCAGCTGCTTTTGGATCTGAGAAAGCCCCAAAGGGTTTTCCTTCCAGTGCTGTGAATTGATTCCCAGGGCTTTGGACACCATAGTTCTCTACCAGTGAGATATATTCTAAGGTTCTAAAAAGCCTTTAGTTATCAGCTGGTAAAGAACTACATTAAGGTAGTAAGAAATTACTAATCCTATTTAAGATTTTGTGTGTGTGTGATGCTGGGGCTAGGAACAACCTACAAGTTAAAGGTACTGGAAAGCTAGTTAGTTACCTTTCTCGAGACCTAGATCTTGAGTGACTTCTGCCTCGTGACGACTTCCGTTCTTTGCGTTTGTGTCTGTCCTCACCATTTTCAGATGAATTTAATCGTTCTCTTCCTTTGTCAGAAGAATGTTCTTTGTCATTGTGCTCCTCAGACTTATGTCTCTTAGAGGACTTATCTTTGGATTCATGTCTTCTTGCCTGTTTTAACAAGAAGTTGGTTCTTTCAGGAAAATAGTGCAACAAAAAGAGTTAGTATGGGTATCAGTAAACAAAAATGTTGTGATGCAACATTAGTAACCTTAGGAATGCGCGGTAAACAAAATCATCTAGTTTCTTATCACCTAAATGTTGCATATGTAATTACAATTTTCTAAATAAGATACAGAATTAAAAAGATACTAAAAAGCCATACATAGTTCAAGTAGAATCCTTTTTCTTAAAAAATTAGCAAAACCCATTCTAAACCTAATGGACACACTATTAAATTTAAAAATTAGAGCCAGCTGTAGTGGCACACAGCCTTAATTCCAGTACTAGGGAGAAAGAGGCAGGGAATATCTGAGTTTGAAGCCAGCCTGGTTCCAGGACAGCCAAAGCTAGGAGAAAACTATCTCAATAACCCCCACCCCAACCATAAAAACAAACAAACAAACAAAGAGCAATGGAACTGAGGGATGCAGCTCAGTAGCAGAGCATTTCACTAGCATGGAGAGAGTCTTAGGTTCAATCCCCAGTAATAGCAAAAAGAAAGAAATGAAAAAGGAGATAATAGGTAAAAACAGAAAGCAATGCTTCACAAAATGCCACTTCAAATGAAGCAAAAGACACTTTGAGAAAAAGTTAAAACTTCCTGCTACTGGAAATTATGCATGGTAGCAATGTCCCCTTTTATCTAACCAGACTCCTTGCCACATTCTCTACAAAAGACCTTATCATTCAATGTCCATAAACCATGGAGCAATTACTTATCAGCTTGCATCAATCCCAACAGGTTAACAGCTCTATTACATTGTATGAACCTAGGTTTGAAAATAACTACCATTTTTAATTGAGAAACAAAAAAAAAGTAAAACGGGTACCAATGCCTATGTCACCATAAAATACATATTTTGAACTTAAGTGTATGATCAAATTTCAACGTATCATTCAAATGTCAAATCTGTAAGTAGTATGTATTTCCCAACCCAAACCTGTTAAAACCACCTTGTATTAAAAACTTAAAACTTAACACAACTCAGGACAATTAAACTTAAATCTAAGAGAAACTCAGGTCTTCTAAACTGTTCTCTTATTTCATAGAAACAAGAGGGGAAAACACAAAGCTGCTCAGTAACTCAACTGGTGCTGGACCCATTCTTTGCTGCTCAAGCCACTACTTCTCCACTGTAACACAACATAGACACTTCTATGATAGGTCATAGTGTATTTCTTTTGACTACATTAACTTTAAATACAGCGTTAAAAAAAACCCCAAAACAAAGAAGTGGAGTCAATTATTTTGGAACATGCACAATGATACATCTGAAATGATCATGATGACTCTTCATTTTGCAGAAAAGTCAGAGACCTGGAGACACAAGCTAAACCTTAGTTTCATGACCAGTTCTCTATAATATAACTTTAGAACTTTCTCAACTTTGCCATATAGTGGCTAACTTGAAATGTTTTAAACGGTTACATTTCCACAAAATTTAAGTTTTAAACCAGCCTTCAAACATAACATTACTATTAATTTTATAAAACATAAAAACCCTTAACTGATTTAAGATATATTTAAGGGAAAAAGGAGTTTGAATGACTAATAGTTACCTTATCATGAAGTAGGCTTATTATTTTGCTATCTGAGTCTGCAGCGTCTTCAGTTCAGTCTCTTCGCGCATTAGCACGCTGAGTATGATTTATTATAGAAATGTTATCATGTGAGCTAAACAAAATAGTCATTTTCACAAAAACTCTCCTAAATTAAAAATTTAACAGAGCTTCCATTAGGGGAAGAGGTGAAGTCCCTGCCCATATCTGTTTGAGGAGTCCTTTGCCCAGCCCCCTGAGGCTCATTTTCCCTTTCTCACTGCTAATTCTCTTCCTGGGTAGCTCAGTCCTCATCTTCTTAGGTGGGTAGGCAAGTTAACTCCGATGCAGTACAGCTGTGGTCTTTGTAAATGTCACCTCTCCAACTGTCCCTCACATTTTTATTACAATAGTATAAGGTTCATTGGACTAGCTTCACTAAAGAAAAGAAAGAAAACTCAGCATTTTCAATGAAGAAAAAGTAGCCCATAAATAGAGTATCGATAAAGATGACTGATACTTAAAAATCTTGAACAGTTGTCAAGGATAAGGAGACCTGGGACCTCAGATTAATGGAAGCTCTGTATCACAGGCCTAAAAATCCAGCTTATTCTTCATATGATATTTTTATTGTGAATATTTTCACAATATAATAAGTTAATAGCTTTTGAAGGTACTTTTTATATAAACAACTATCTTCTTGAAAAATGATGAATCCAAATCATGCTTATTAAAACACCCAATAAACCTTTTAAATTTCAAGTTTGGTACTTACCTTGACAGTGGCAAATAGTCACACAAACATTTCTACCAGACACTTTACAAGACTTTTTAAAAGTACCTATTCACTACAAAGTATTAATTACCTCTTTGCTTCTGCTCCGGCTCCTGTGTTTCCTTCCTTCATTATCTGTGAACACAAACAAAACCCCCAAATACATAAAGATACACAAACATCTCAAGCATAAATCACAATGATGCAAGATAAAAGCCAGTAGTACAGGACTTGAATAACAAGGTCCAGGCTTGAATTTAAAAAAGGAGGGTAAAGCAAATCATACAACCAACTCCTAAATTTCTAGTCAGGGCTACTAATTACAGTGCCTTCCAAAGACTACATTTTCTTTCAGTCACTTCTTCTTTTTTTTTTTTTTTTTTTTTAAAACATCATGAAGTAGAATGGCTTTATGTTACCCTGGCTGGCCAGGGAGTAGAACTCACTATGCAGACCAGGTCTGTCTCTGCAACATGCCTGGCCAGCTCACTACTGTCTATATGTCCATATATATGTCCTATAGGTCAGAACTCGGTTCTCTCCTTTCACCTTCATGGAAATTCTGAGGGGTGAACTGATGGGGATTCTCAGCCATCTTAAGAGATGTCAAACTGCTGGCCTTCACATACTTCCACTCACAGAGCCCCAAGGGTTTGTGAGACTTATTTTGAAAAACACCACCAAACAAACAAACGTAATAGTCAAAGGCTGTTAGCTAGAAAACTTCTCTCTTATTCTTGTTTTTTTTTTTTTTTTTTTTTTTTTTATAAAGGCAGGGTTTTATAGATTTTAATTTCTGATCATCCTGCAATGTCACACCAAGCTTAAAAATGTTCAATTTGTGATTACAATGCCCAATGGATTTAAACATATTATTTACATACATAAATAACAGATGACTGAACTCTAGTTATAACTTTTAGACTAACTGCTCTTCTGTTTCTCTATTTATTTACTTTGCAATGTTAGGTTCTTCTGTGGATTATATTCATTATTAATAATAAAGCTGACTGGCCAATAGCAGGGCAGAGATTGGGCAAGACAGCTTGACACAGGAAAAATGCTGGGAAAGAAGGTGGAATCTTGATAGACTGCCAGTCAGCCACAGCATTTAAAAAAAAAAAAAAAAAGGACGTACCAAACCAGGAGGCAAAGTATAAATAGAAATATGGGTTAATTTAAGTGTAATAGCTAGCTAGTAACAAGCTTGAGCTATTGGCCGGGCATTTATAATTCAAATTCTGCCTCAGAGTTGGTTATTTCTAATAGGGAGGCCGGGTTCTTATGTAAGGTAGGTATCCTATACTAATGTTGTGCATTCAATGCTAGTTACTTTCTTTAGGTTCCTCAGATAATGTTTCACTATTTTAGCCTAGGCTAGCCTGGAACTACTATGTAGTCCATGTTGTCATTAATGAGTAGCTCTGCAGGGCATGGATGTAACTATGTGGCAAGAGTACTGCACTCTAGTTTTAGTGCTAGAAGAAAATAGAAACCTCCTCATGTAGATGCTACAAACACATAGCTAAAAAATACAAGTCAAAGTGCATTAAATAAATTCAGAATATATCACTACGTAGACATTTCAGCACCTTCCTTACCTGATTTCCTTTTTCTTTCTCTTGACCTTGACCGTGACCTTGAATAGTGATGTTTTGAGGTTCTAGGAGAAATAGATACATCTGACTGCTCTTTTTTCTTTTCTCTATCCGGGGATGTCTTTTCTGGTGCTAGTCCATCTCGTTCTGTATCAGTAGCCTAAAAGTAAAAAATAAAAATCAAAGTTTGTAATTGCATTTCCAATGTCTTCTGATTTTTAAAAGGGCAAGGAATGAAGACAGTTGAGTTTTGCAAGAAACAAAAACTAAAACCCAAATATAGATGATTTCCAAGTGGACTTATGTGTAGTAACAGATAGATGCAAAAAGATTGGCTCTTGGTATTTCCAATAAATATTTAAAGAAACTATAAAACTTTAGATGTGTGAATTAAATTTGCTGACTTGCCAGTAATCAAATTTCTGTTATTATTAAAATGCTATCTAGAATCAGCTGTTAAAAGATTTAAAGGTACTTAGAACTACAAGATATTAAAGCAGCATAGGGAGCATTTCCAGATTATAAGAAAATAAGCAGAAAATTACCTTACCTGAGAACCTAATTAACCTTCTTTAATGAAAATATCCCCTTGGCACAGAGGTACAGCAAAACATGTTCTGCCTCTCCGTATTTATGCTCTGGGCTATGGAAACATCAAGCCGTTTCCATGTTAAAGCATTTTATAGGCAATATTACAATATAAATTTTATTTTGCAGTGCTATGGATTAAACTCATGGTTTCATGAATGTTTGGCAAATTCTCTATTATTGAGCTAAATTCTAACACCCACAAAACTAAACAAAAATGGCACACACATTTTTCAGACACCATATTTCCCTGATGTTCAATTTCATGTCATTTCCTAGTTTACAGTAGGCCATTTATCTTCTGTACAGCAACCAGCATAGAAGCCCATAAACAAATGCTGGAGATATAAATTTCAGTTATGCCCATCACTAAAGCTATTTCTGGTTGAAGATGTAGGTCAGTGGTAGAAGCATTTGCTTCAAAGTGTGAAGCTCCATCTTAAATCACCAGCACTGGAGGGTAAAAAATCTCCAACTACCACCAACCCGTTTGTAAGAACTGTGTGATCCAAATAAAATTTTTACCAAAGAACTACTACAAAGGTGTGGAAACGATGTGTAACAGTAAATGCATGAAATGTAAGAACACTAATTTAAAAAGGTATGTGGCAGAGCACACCTTTAACCTCAGCAGAGGGTTAGGCGGACCTCTAAGCTGGAGGCCAGCCTGTTCTACAGAGTTCCAGGAAAGCTGGGGCTACAGAGAAAAACCTTGTGTGGGGAGAGTGCAGGGAGACTACACAAATAAAAACCTACCCAAGAAACTGATAAAATGATTTAAGCTGGAATAACAAAGTATTTTATTTTTTTTGAAGGCACACTAAAACCTGAAAGTTCCATTTGTACCACAGAGTTTGATTGAGATAACATTAGACAAGATGAGCCCTGAAATTGAATTACAGACACATCCCACCAAGCCCAAAGCACTGGAAACAAACAGATCTGAACCATATGTAGTGGAATGGTAGATACCCAAGAGGACAAGGAAAATAAACCCGTCCACCCAGTGAACAGATGTCTCAGGACAGGAGCTGGAAAACTACATTATTTTTCTGTACAACTCTTGTGCCCCTTTCCCTCTTTTTGAGACAAGGCATCTCCTTGTAGCCCTGACTGGTCTGGAATTCACCATGCAGACCAGGCTGGCCTCAAACTCAGATATCTGCTCGCCTCTCGGGAGATTAAAAAAAGGCTGGTAAAGCAAAGCAAACAATTTAAAAGATTACACATCATCCATAAAACCACCAGCTGCTCCTTTCTACCAATGGCTGATTTAGAACTTCAGAGGGAAAATAACTAGCCTTTAATCATAATCAACTGTTTTCCTTAGGAAGATTAGTCTAGAAAATAAGTACAAAAATGAAGGAAGTGTATTATTTCACTGGGCTACACAAAACCAGTACCAGACTCCAACAATAAAACTAAATATGAAAAAGGACAGATTTGGGCTAGGAAAATGGCTCAGCAGCTAAGTACACATAATTAAAAAGACAAACATAACTGGAGGTGAAACGCACAAATTCTGGTGATAAACTACCAATTGTATCTCAGTAGGAACAGTAAGAAACAGCAAGGAAGCAACTACCTACAGGAAAAGGTCTCACTCCAGCAGTCTTTTTCCAGGACCAGAATAATTTTGTGCTGAAAGGCCCCGATCCTTCACAATCAAGGTCAACCTTACTTTATAGCTGATACCCCTAAAATACTGTAATCTCCTTGTCTTTGCTGTCTACTAGTAATTTATGTAGCTCTGTAACACCATTAAGTAATGACAGTAATCCAGAACACATTCCTTTTCTCACTGTCCTTAGAGATGATTTCAGACCGGCCTATGATATATCAAGTTAAAAGCACTTCAAACATAAATCACAGGCATCACCTTCCTTGGAAGCTTATCAATGATGCCAGTTGCATGTTTTACTTTACAATCTCCTGCTACAGCCTCCCAGTTGTTGGGATCACAGCCATGTAAGATACATTCATTTTTCCTGAGAACCAAAACCTACAGAAAATACGTAATCCACTAATGTTTATTCTTCAACAAGCTCAGAAGCCTGACAACACACAGGAACCACTGTGTGATCCTGGTTATTGGTAGTCACTTTCATATGCAAAACATACTACAGAATAAACTCACAAAATTAAAAATCTGTACTGTTAAATGGTCCCTGACAAAACACAACTTCTCTTTACCTAAGGATATTTACAATATGATACAAAACCCTATTAGCAAAATACAGCTTTACTTCAGTTTAGTAGAAATCCATAAAACACTGCCTTTTATTTAGTCATTGGGTCTATGAGACCCATTTCCTACAATTTACACCTTAAAAAATCCTAAATAATAGAAGAAAATCCTTTCCCAGCACAAAGGAAGGTAAGCAGATTTAATACTAGGCCAGTTCTCTGGGGGATTGTCTTTATAGTGGAGGGACTGCAGCAACCAAATATTTCAATTTCTGTCACTTAAAATAATGGAACACAAGAAAAACAATACTACTCTTTACTTCAAGTATATCAAGAGGCCCAAGACACAACTTATAAGCATTAGTCCCACAATTTATAGAGGGTAGTGAAACACAGAAAAGCTATTTGTATTCATTTCAATTTCAAACATTCTAATTATCAGGAAGCATAATCCTTGTCTACAATGTGAAGTTAAAACCTTTCAGTTAGTAAAAGAGAATACATAATGCTCACAGACATCTTTTCTCTCTACAGCCAGAGACAAAACAATCACAGGATAACGTGATTCATTAAAAACGGACCTAGTATATCCAGGGCAGCCTTCCTGTTCAGAGAGGTCACTTAGGTATTTGTTTTTATATGGGCCAAGAAAGGGGTCTTAAAGAAACAAGGCACGCCGGTTCTCAAAGACAAAATGCTAATACGAATCGCTGGGAAGCACCAGGGAATGGAGCTGGATCATCTGACTAATTTTTACTCCTTAAGATAATCCCAACTCCAACCGAGAAGGTTCACACCGACAAACACCAAGCAGAATTAGGCAAAGTACCCCGTCTCACTAAGGGTTCGCCATCCATTGTCCCTTGAACAGAGCGCTTTTTGACCCGATACGTTCCACAGACGCCTTTTGGTTTTGTTTTTTTCCTTTCCAGCTTCCAAAGGGAAGCATAAAATCAGAAGTCCTATCAAAACACCACACATACCATAGTCTGGGTCAACGAGACGAGCCCCACAGTTCGGAGGGCTTCCGAAAATACGGGGTGAGGGAAATGATGAGGAAAGTTCTGGAAAAAAAGAGCCATTCCCTGCGGCTCCCCACCCCCATCCACACCGCCTTACCTCCCCCTCCCAGCAGCAGGAAGCCATGATGGCGAGCGCAGAAAGCGGCCGCGGCGCCATTTTGTCCACACACAAGCACGGACAACAGCTCCGAGAGCTGGCCACTCTGTGTAAAGAAACAAAAATACAGCCCCGGCCTCAAGCTCGAGTTAGTACCTACCGCCATTGTTTTTGAGTCCCGGCCGCTAAGGCGGCACCTCTGCTTAACGCGCTCAACAGTACCGGCCGCCTCGAAGCTTCGCCACAGACTATATCCCTTACTCGAGAGACCCGGATGGCACAAAAGGGATGCGGCCTGGCGCCGCGCGCAGCTTGCTGGGAGAAAAAGAGGGTGGTGATAAGAGTTTCTATAACAACGCGGTTCGAGGTGGTGATTGGTTAGTCCTTCAAAGGGCGTGGCGTAAAGCCTGCGGAGTGGATGGGGCCAAGAAGGCACCGGAGGACGAATCCTTAGTAGCTGGGATTCAATTTGATGTAGGGTGGGGCGGTTCCCTACTTCGAATGTGAGAGCATTTTGGCCTGTTCCAGCCTCCGTAGAAGGGGATGGGCGCCGTAGTCTCCCGCCAATTCAAGTCAGTGGCAAGGAACCTAAAATGAGTAGGAGCGGTTGTGTGAGTCAGGAAGAAGTGTGAAACACTCTTTTAGTTTCTTCTGCTGCAGGTGAGAAGGATCAACCTCTCTGTTATAGGGAAGCGGGAGTGGTGTCATGTGAAAACCGAAGGGGCTTCAGTCCTTTTCGGAACTTTTCGCCCCCTCGTCGCTGGCGGGAGGAAAGTTGGAGGCGCTGGCCCTCAGCGTTCGTGGATAGCTCATCCACTGTGTTTTATCTCGTTCATGATTTTATATTAGCTCATTCGTTTTCCTCTCTCTATCAGTGATGCCAAAAGCCTATGCTTATCACCCGTTCGCTTAAAGACCTCTTCCCCACCGTTTTCCTCTTTTGGTGGGGCTCCATAGCTGCCTAAAATCTCCCGTCTCTGAGCTTTTGCACCCTTTCCAGGCAGTCTGCAATCACTGTTCTTCTTACACAGCTTGGTTTCCCGTCGTTCAGGATTCAGCACCTCCTTTTCTCAAACAAGGACTTTTCTGGTTTTTTTCGAGACAAGGTTTCTCTGTGTAGCCCTGGCTGCCCTGGAACTCACTCTGTAGATCAGGATGGCCTTGAATTCATAGAGATCCACAAGCCTCTGCCTCGAGTGCAGGGATTAAAGGTGTGTGCCACCACCGGCTGGCACACCTTAAATCATCCTTCATTTATCTCTACCTTCTTCGCTTATACGAGCATTCATTATTTTGGGGAGGTCGTCTAACCATTATAAGCAGACATATATTCGAGTCTATTTACTAGCTTTACACTTAATTTCAGTAATGTGGTCTGTTACCTAACTGGTGTCAGTGATTAAGTTCCAAAACCGTAAGATAAAATGGATATAATTGCTGAGCATAATGCTTGACACAATGTTCAACCCTTTACTTGCTGTTCTCAATTGTACACCCTAGGGCTGGAAATGTAAGTCAGTTGGAGTGCTTGTCTAGCGTTTAGCCTGGGTTTGAGCCTCAGCAGCACATAAACAGAACATCCTTGCCTACACAGCCGGTTTGATACTAGTATGGTCTACATGAGATTCTGCCCTCCCCCCCAAAAAAGAAAGTAAACCTTGGCGACAAAGACATTGTTCTGTCTCATCCAAAATTGTTCTCTCTCACTTTTCAGGACAGTGTTTCTCTGTGTATCTCTGGCTTGGAAACCCTCTGCAGACAGGGCTGACTTCAGACTCAGAGATCCACCTGCCTCTGTCTCCTCAGTGCTGGGATTAGAGTATACCACACACTGCCTGGCCGATTCTTAAATGGAGTTCATGTTGGCAGTCAGGCTTGGCAGCAAGCTCTATCCACTGGATCACCTTTCCAGCCCTATATTACTACTTTAAAGATTAGAAAATTAAGAATAAGGAAGATTAGAGTATTTGTACCACAACAGCTGGTTAGTCGTTGTGAAAGCAAAGATCCCAGAGTCAAAAAATTGTGTTTTTTTTCACACTGTAGCTTTCTTGAACTAGCCTAGCCCTCTTAGTCTCCTGCCCAGTTTACAACACCCTAGAGATGAACATTCTCCCATCTCTGAGCTTTTTGTACCCTTTCCAGTGATTTCGATGGACAAGTACTCTTATCAACTGAACTACGTCCATCCTCACCTTTTTTTTTCCTTTTTGAGACAGGATTTCTCTATTCTATTCTCTATTCTATAGCTCTTCTCCGGCTGTCCTGGAACTTACTTACTACAGCTCAGCTCTGTAGACCACTCTGGCCTCTGATTTAGAGATGCTCCTGCCTCCCAAGTGTTGGGATTAAATGTGTGTGCCACCATGCCTGGTACAGGATCCTTTTTATTTTTTAGAATTTTTTTTTTTTTTTTTTAGTTTAACTTTTTTTTTTTTATGGGTATCGATGTGAAGGTGTCAGATCCCTTGAAACTGGAGTTACAGACAGTTGTGAGCTGCCATGTGGGTGCTGGGAATTGAACCTGGGTCTTCTGGAAGAGGAGTCAGTGTTCTTAACTGCTGAGCATCTTTTTAAAATTATTTGTATTTTATGTACATTGGTATTTTGCCTGCATGTATCTCTGTGTGAGGGTGTTGAACTCTCCTGGAACTCGAGTTACAGACAGTTGTGAGCTGCCATGTGGGTGCTGGGAATTGAACCAGGGTCTTGTGAAAGAGCAGGCAGTACTCTTAACCGCTGAGCCATGCCTCCAGCCCCTAAACATCTTTTTTTAAAAGATAGATCTGTCATATCCCAGGCTGTCCTAGAACTCTTTTATGTAGTGAGGCTGGCCTTTATTGGATCCACCTGCCTCCACTTTTATTCAATTGGTGGAGGTCAAACTTTTTTTTTTTTTTTCAGACAAGGTCTCTCTCTGTCCTGACAGTCCTGGAACGTGCTCTGTAGACCAGGCTGGCTTCATACTCACAGATGCCTCCAAGTATCAGGATTAAAGGCATTTGCCACTACCACCCTGCCCAAAGACTAAAAAAAAAAAAAAGATTTTATTATTATTTTTTGAAGTGCATGTGTGCAGGTATTTGTGGAGTCCAGCAGAGGTCATTAGGTCACCCAGAGCTGTAGTAAACAAGTGCTGTCAACCCTGTGATATGAGTACGAGGCACCGAATTTTGGTTCTATGGAAGAGCTAAGCCATCTGTAGCACCTCCCTTCCCCTCAGATCTTAAAAGTTATAGAGGCACATGTTCTACTTTACTATTTTGGTCCCACTCAGTTCACAGATGATATGAGTTGTGTTTGTCAATGAGAGTGTTGAAGTCTTGCCTGGGTTTCAGGTATAGTTTTTGTGACAGAGGGTGTAGCCATGGTGGAACAGTTGCCTGCCATGAACCTAATTTTCCATCCCAGTATCATATACAAACTGAAACCTAACCACTGCTTTGTTTTGCTTTTATTTTTGAGACAGGGTTTCACTCTGTAACCCTGACTGTCCTGGAACTCATCCTGTAGGTCAGACTGGCCTCAGACTTACAGAGATCTGTCTGCCTCTGCCTCCTGAGTGCTGGGATTACAGGCATTCATTGCTACTGGCCAGTTGGAAGTTAAGTTTTAATATATTGTTACTAATTTTTGTTTGTTTGTTTGTTTTGATTAATACTTTATTACCCAAAGAACTGAATTCTATGCATAAAAATAATTTGGTCTGAACTTTATGTGTTGTCCCAGGAAAGACAGTGGTTTCTTCCTCTCACAGACCATCTCAGAAACATGTGGAACAATGTGGAGCTGCTAACAAGTGATGACACCGGAAGTGGACATGTCAATGTTGGTTTAAGAAAAGAAAATGTGAATGCATTGTACCAAGTTGACTTGCTTGGGAAGATCTCCTGTGAGAAGGTAATGATTTCATACACTGAATCAAGGTTCAGTCATAAACCATAGGGAATTGGTATCCGAGTTCCTCCTGCATCATCTGAGCAGTGTTTCCAACTTCCTAACTCCTCTTGACATTTTGCATATGCATTGTGGATGTAAGCTGAATTGGAAATGTTAGCTCAAATCTGGAGGGTGGGGTAGGTGGGAGGTCAGCCTGAGTCATGCAATGAGTCCAGGCCAGTTAGGGCAGCATTAACCAGGCACTGTCTCAAAAAAAAAAAAAAAAAAAAAAAAAATCCCTGTCGGGGGTGTACATTTAAAGTGATTTAAGGAATTATCTGCTGTCTGCTTAGGAAATAAGACATTCCCAATAGAGTTGAAGGTTAGCTTTCCTCCCTGACTCCAGTCTGCCAAGTTAAGCGCTCTTGTGTCTGGTGGTCAGTCTTGTATTTCTACATTCTCGACTTGTTTCCCCTCCAAAATTGAAAATAACAACTCATCCAGTTTCAGAAGTAGCAAAGAGATTTTATTCAAAGCAAAGCAATAGAAAGAACTAGAATGCCCTGCAAGAAAGTAGCAGGCCACCGGAGGGGGGCAACTGAAGGCCTCTCTGGCTCCTTTTATGGGGTTTGAAAGGAAGAGTCTGATTGCTAAGAGCTGTAGAATAGGCAGTTCTCTGTTTTGATTGACAGATTAGGTCATAATTATTCTTTATCCTTTCCAACAATTCATCTGATTTTAATTATATGTATGCCCTAATTATGAGTAGACATAATGAGGTAAATAGACTAAAAACTCCTTGATACAGTTTGGCCTTATAGCATACGTAATGCACTCAAAACCATTTGAAGCCAGACCATATTTCTGTGCTTTGTACTTAACTGGATTGGAACTACATTTGACTGGAAACTACCTAAATTTAATTGTTAAGGGCACAGGCATTTATCTTACAGCTCATAGATCGGTGTATGAGTGGCCTGATGCAGATGCCAGTCTGAGGGTGTTTGGAGGTAGTTAGCTGCATTGTTCAGAGGAGTGTATGCACGTAGTATATAGAGGTGACAGAGTTAGGTTGCTAAGTGCTTTGGTACACAAAGACGGGTATACATAACCCAAGACAAATACACAGGCTGAATGAACTGTAGTGCTTGCATGCTTCACTATGAAGGCTGGAGGCTTATTTTTTTCTGTATTTTAACTTTTTTTTTTTTTTTTAAGGCATGTCTTAATTGTAGTCCAGGCATGCTACCCTGAAGATTTCATTTAGCCAGTATTTAATAAGCCAGTATTAGTTCTTACCCAGCTTTCTTGATAACTTAAATGGTGAGGCTGAGGCAGAGTTATTTTCACTGGGCTTTGTGTCTGTTGTTAAGCACATTCTATTTTATGTGGACTCTTGTTTATGGAGGTATATATTCCCTAGTTGAGGTGTATATTCCCTAGTTCATAATTATAATTCACCATGATTCCCATCCCTAGTTTATGCATAATACTAAGACTTTAAGTCAGGCTTGAGTCATGTATTCCTACCGATGTCTGGTTCCTAGAACATGATGTCAGTACTTGGGAGACAAGGAGTTAAACAAGATACTTTTGCTCCTTCTGTGTTCAGCCTGGATTATATCCCTACTAGGATCCTGCATACATTTAGATATGCTATACATACAAATACTTGACGACTAGGCAAACTAAAGAGGAAAGGCTTGTCTGGTTATGTTTTAACATAAGGTATATGACAATACTTTGTTTGTTATTGTTTTCTGAGACAGGGTCTCAGCATATAACCCTCAATATACTGGAATTTGATATGTAGACCAGGCTGATCTCCAACTCGTAGAGATCTTCTGTCTCTGCCTACTTGAAGGGAGCAGTCAAAAAGTACCTTAGCTTAGGTACTGCCATTTTGATTTCAGACTCTTTTTTACATTTAGGGTGAAATACAGTTCAAGTTCCTAGGCTCTAGGGGAGCTAGAAACGTAATAGCTGACCCACCTCCTCCTCAAACAATAGAAGCAGTCTGTTATGCCTCTAATTGTGGCTGTTCCTAACAACAAAAAGAAGAAATGAATCTGATTGGTTGGATTCAAAGTCCTACATTCTTGTTGGTTTTCAATGCTAGAACACATAAGGAAAGTCCCTAATCTTTAACTTCTAATTGATGATAATTATAACTAATTTACCAACAAATGTTTGTGGATTTTTGCTGATAAACACCACTTCTGCCCCTGGTTGGGGCTGCCAGGCAAAACAATGCTCTTGAGTCCTTGTCCTGCATCTGATCCATCAGCGACCTGCTTATTTGGTGATTCATGAGAGACTTTGGAACTTGTGTTATCTCTCCCCTTCCTCATGGCACATGAGGTGTAACATGCTGAGTGCTGGACTCCCGCCCCTCTCTCTCTTCCCCGAAAAGGTGTTCACCACCACACCTGGCCCTATGACAATAATACTGTTAAGTACCATGAAGTTTATATGAAATTATTTTACTTTTGGTCATGTTTTTCCCTCCTACAGGCCTCACTGAGTCCAAAGATACAAGCCCACAGCTTAAACGATGGGTTTATAATCGTGGCTGACCAGTCAGTGATATTGCTTGACAGTATATGCAGATCCCTTCAGTTGTGTCTCATATTTGGTAAGTCTGACAGAGAGTTAACATGTATGGCTACTGATTTCTAATGGACTGTGTTTTCTTTAATCCACTGTTGTAAAAATTAAAATTAGATGAATTTCAAGAAAATCATCAGTACTTATTGGGCCTTAGGTTCAAAGGATGCTGACATGATACCTTGCCTTAGAATGTTTAAGAGGAGCGTGTAAGCAAGTATTTAATTTTCTTGTTGGTTTTTGTGGTATTTATTTAAATAACCCCTCCTCTCGGTTTTATATTTGAATCTTAATGTTTGGGCCATTTTTGTTCAAGTTCCTAGTCTTGTACTTGTTTTAGGTTTGTTTAGGTGAAGGAGGTGTGTTGCCAAGCTCATTACTTCTGGGATATATGACACTGTAATAATCTTTTAGAATGTATGTGTGAAGTAATTCTATGAATTAAAGTACCAGGGAACATGGATTTAATAATAAATTAAGTTAGTGGTGCACACCTTTAATTCCAGCGGGTGAGAGGCAGAGGCAGGTCGGTCTCTGAGAGTCTGCATCCTCCTCCCAAGTGCTGGGATTAAAGGTATGCGCCATCACCACTGACTAATCACTGACTTCTTGATGTGAAAATTTGTGTCCTTAAAATTAAGGATTATTGAAAGTTGCTTCTAACATTTGATTTGAAATTTTCAGATACTGATGTGGATGTGGTTGGCCTGTGTCAAGAAGGAAAGTTTCTTTTGGTTGGGGAGAGAAGTGGCAACTTGCATCTTATCTATGTAACATCAAAGCAAACATTATTCACCAAAGTAAGAGCCATGTTTTCCATTTTTACACTCTCTTGGGCACCATACTCTCGAAAGCCATCACTTATCCTGCATTTTAAAGTAAAAAGAAAAGTTCTGTTATCTTAAATTTAAGCATCAGCCTGCAGGAACACTGGAAGTAAACACAAAAGTGAACAATGACGCCCTGAAGACACTGAGGCGCTTGTCCACAGCCTCCCTTTTCAAGCTGAAGCATTTAGGGTGCAGTTTGTTATTGCTGATGTCATTGATGAGGAGGGTTTATACAATAGACCTCTCACTTGTTATTCATCTCACTTTACTCTTGCTATTTGAAATTCATTTCCAACTAGGCTTTTGTGGAGAAAGCTAATGATGAGTATCAGCGTACTTTCCGGAATCTCATTATTGAGAAAGATGGTTCAGATGAAGGTAAATTTCTTTGGGTTTTTTTTTTTTTCATGTTTTTTGATGGATACCAAATCAAATATTTACCTTTATGTTTAGTAAGCATTGTAAGTTCATTGCCATGCTACCTAAATCACGGCACATTTTCTGTCAATACAATTAGTAGAAACCATTTTAGTTTGTTTTGTTTTAGAGACAGGGTCTCTCTGTGTAGCCCTGGCTATCCTGGAACTCACTCTGTAGACCAGGCTGGCCTCAGACTCAGAGATCTGCTGCTTCTGCCTCTGCCTCCCCAGTGCTGGAATTAAAGATCTGTGAAACCGCACCCAGCACAGTTTTTTTCTCCCCCCCCCCCCCCCAGCAGAATGTATGCAGATCTATTAAGGAAAAGTAAAAGAGAACTTCTAGGTAGGAGCACTGCCAGGAAACAAGTTTATCTTTTGTCACTCACGAACAGAGGTTTGGGTTGGTTTTTTTTGTTTGTTTGTTTGGTTGTTTTATTTTGCTTTGTGACATTACATTCCTTTGAAATATCTTTGTGGTTTTAGTATGTTAAAACATTTTTTTTTGTTTAATTTAGTTTGGTTTTTAAAATAGGGGTTCTCTGTGTAACAGCTACGTTTGTTTTGTGTGTATGTGTATGCCAAGGACCAAATTTCTCCTCACTACTAGAGATCTGAGGATAACTTGTGGGAGTTTGTTTTGTTCTGTTTTTTAACCTTGTGGACCTGAGAAATGAACTCAGGTCATCTAGCATGGTAACAAGTATCTTTATTTGCTGAGATATCTTACCAGTCCTAGTTGGCAGATTTTAGAGCTAGTTCTTAGTATTGCTTTGAATCTCCTATTCACTTGCCTTTAGAGAAACTGGTTTTGATTTTATTTTACCAGGTACCTATTATATGTTGCTTCTAACGAACAATGGATTTTTTTATATTACAAACCTCCAGCTTTCAAAAATTGAACAGGGTAATGTATTTTCTTATTGATTTGTGACAGTGTTTTTAGTTTTAAGGTAACTTTAAAAACATTCCCTTTAAGAATATTTTAATTTAGTTGCATCTTGTGATATTTACTGGGTATACTTTGTAGTATTCAGAATACTCATAATTCCTTTAGCATGTTAGTATGTTAGAATGTGAAGAAATTATTTGATTACAGCCTTCTTACAGTTTATAGCTTCATTGAGAAGAAAAGGTATGCACAGTAATAAGTGACTTTTTGTAGTACTGAATATGAGACCCAGGGTCTTGTGCATACTATACAAGTGCTCTAACACTGAACTGCACCTCAGCTGCTAAGTGACTTTTTGAAGCAGTGAATGAACCTAGTGTTGGAAATGACTTGTAATATTGCAAAGTGAGCTGGTGAGGTGGCTCAGTAGATAAGAGCACTTGCTCTACAAGCATGAAGACCTGGATTCAAATTCCCATCACCTGGGAAGAGCACTGGGGTGGGGAGCTGATAAAGGAGGTGCTGGCCAGCCAGCCAAACTGAAACAGTGAGTTTCCTGTTAGGTGAGAGAGCCGGTCTCTCAAGGCAGTAAGTCAGAGAAAAACAATAGTGGTAGACACCCAAAGTCCTGCTGTCCTCTGCATGTGCATGAGCCCCACACTGTCTGCAAATACCATAGACAACAAACATGCAAAATAATGCCGTAGTGATCCAATGGTGTTGACTCTCAGTCTCACTGAGCCGGGTAACTATCTCCTGTCAGCTAGACAACATGTTCAATGTATATGATTATGTTTTAAGATGTGTCATTTTCAGTGGGGATGGTGGCTCACATTTTCAGTCCCAATTCTGAGAAGCGGGAATATCTCTGAGTTCTAAGCCAGGCTGGTCTACGTAGTTCCGGGACAGCCTGAACTGTAGAGGTCTTGACACAAACAAACAGAAAAGCATTTACGATACATCATTTTTCATAGTTAATGCAGGGTCAAGTCAAGTAAAAGATGTTCTGAGCCAGAATAGAAGTGGGGTTGGTAGAGAGGCACTTGATAAGACTCTGTGCAGTTAGGTTGATGATCCCTTGAGTGAGCTCTTGGGGAATATCCTTGGTCAAAGAGACTAATTTACGGTGTCCTTTGGCCTAGGATGCATTAATTTCACTTTAATTCAAAAAACAGTTGTCTTTTTTGTCTGTGTGAGCCTGTGGATTGATATACTATGTTTACGTGGCTTTTTTTTTTTTTTTTTTGAAATGAAGCAATTGAGAACACAGACTTGGATTTGGCCAAAAAGGTAAGAAAAGAAAATCAAATTGCCTTTTTAAAACTTTTACTTACTATGAATAAGGCTAGTACTGTAGGAGTTGATATAATCTGACATTTTAGTAATGTTTCTGTTTAAAAACAGATGATTGATTGAAACTGATTCCTTTGGCTTTTATTTGACATACATGTATCCTAATTTTTTTTTTAATTTTGCAGTTACAAGAACAATTCAAATGTAGTTTTATTTCTACTGAAAATTACCACAGCCTTGGCTGTCTTAATCTCGTGGTTGGAGAATTGGCAAGAAAAACTCCTGTGATAATTGGGGTAATTCTTTTTATAAATTTTGCTTTTACTTAAAACATTTCTTTTTAGCTAAAGTACAAATTAATTTGTAACGTGACAAGAACCGGCAAGTCAAGAGTAGAGGTTCAGTGCTGCTCCTGAATAAGACCAGAGATGGATTCCCAGCAGCCAAGCTGTGCAGCTCCCAAATACCTGTAACTCCAGGGGCTCTCACACAGAGAGGTACACTCACATAAAACATAAATAAAAACAAAACATAAGTATCAAAAGAAAATGGTGGCACACAGCTTTAATGCCATCACTGTCTCCAAGAAGTGGGGAGAAAGAAAATTATAAAATTAACTAAATACAATTTCTGTGTTGGATTATTTGGTGTTGATTTTCCCTAATCTTTCCCTGAGATTTTTTTTTTTTTTCCTCTTTTGGGTCAGGGTCTCACTGTGCAGCCCTGGCTGGCCTGGAACTCAGAGAGCCGCCTGCCTTTTGCCTCTGGTGCTGGGATTAAAGGTCTTGATTCTTCACCCATTCATATTTCAGCAGAAAAACAGAAAAAGTAACAAAAGGCTCTAGAGTGAGAGCACCGCCATGATTGAGTCTCTAGATGCTCATCTCAGATTCAGATCTGACCATGTAGCCATGCTCTCTCTCTTTCTCCTAATTGCTGTCATCCATGTTCAGGAGCCCTGCTAGTCTTCTCTGTATTTTTCCAGTTTTAGTTATATGTGCTGCCAAAGTGAGCACGTAGTTCTCTTACAATACTGTTCAAGTATTGCTACTTTAAAATTGGAGTGTCCAGCAAAGGTCTGTCAGGAGATCCTGCTGCCTCTGCCTCCCCAGCACTGGGACTGAAGTGTCTTTAAGACAGGATTTCTCTGTGTGGCTATGACTGCCCTGGGACTTGCTCTGTAGACCAGACTGGCCTTGAACTTAAAGAGATATGCCTGCCTCTGTCTCCCAAGTTCTGGGATTAAAAGTTTGTACTATTGCTGCCTGGCCCCTCACTTTGTAGTGAGATGTTTGAATATATGTACTCAAATATTCATGTGATAACAATGAATACAAACACATCACTGTAATTCCCAGTCTGTTATTTTATTTATTTGTGTGTATGTGTAATTTGAGTTAGAGTGCCTTGAAAAGCCCTAAGAGGGTGTCAGGTCCCTTGGAGTTGAGATGTAGTAGATGACAACCACTGGTAGTGGATGCTAATAAATGAACTCAGGTCCTCTGGTAAAACAGCAAACTCTCTTAACCACTGAGCATCTCTTCAGCCCCCTCCAGTCTGTTCTTGAGCTAACTTATGCCTGAAAATGCAATAAAAATGTCTGGGGATACAGCATAGTAGGAAAGTGCTTGCTTAGCTTGAATAAGGACCCCAGACCCCCAGCCACACACACTCATACATGTGAACTCAGAATGTGCGCAGCTTACGTGCATCTGTTTTGGTCAATTCCTGGATGTTTGGGTTTAAGATTTCCAACTGATATACTGTTTTCTCTTTCCCAGGGAACTGGTAATTGTGCGTTCTCAAAATGGGAACCAGATTCTACCAAGAAAGAAATGTCCCTTAAGAACTTTGTAGACACAGAGATTATTAAAGGTAAAGATAAGCCACTGACACTACTTTCTATTGCCACTCTTAGATGCACCCAGGCTGGACTCATAGTTGCTGTGTAGCTGAGGCTAACCTTGAACTTCTGATCCTCTGGCCTTCACTCCTAGAGTGCTAGAACATGCTTGCACTGGCATACATAATGTGTGTGCTGCCAGAGATTGAATGATGTGTCTGTTTGTGTGTGTGGAGGTCAGAGGAGAATCTCAGGAGTTATTCTCTTTTCACTGTGGGTTCTAGCTTGATCTCAACGTTGTCATTTTGCAGGTTCTCTGGCCCATTTTTCTTTTGTCTTTCTTCATTTCATTTCAATCTCCATTCACTATGTGGTTCCTTGGGATTGAACTCCGGTTTTCAGGCTTGGCAAGTGCGTTTATGCACTGAGCCATTTTTGCCCACTCTGATTTTATTTTTTGTTTTTGAGGCAGACTCTTACTGTAGTGTATGCTGACCTGAATTCCTTAGCCTAGACTTGACTCTAATTTGAGGCAGTTCTCCTGTATGAATTTCCATGATGCTGGGAGTATATACTTTTCCAAGCATAGACCATTCTGTTATGCCCAGTGAAATGAGCCAGATTTGTTCACTGACTCTCCACATACACTTATGACATATTCAATTGTTACCTTTCAAACAGCTTTGTGTTTTTATTGGTCATTTTGAAGCAAAAGCCAAAACAGGCAGCAATAGATGAACGTGGGAACTTCATTTAAGTGTAGTTCTGCCTCTTCATGAAGACAGTAGTTTACTGCTGAGCAGGGTCTTATGTGATATGAAGTAAAATCTTTAGACATTCCCTTTCTCTTTCAGGTGCAAAGTCATTCCAGCTGATCGACAACCTGCTTTTTGTGCTGGATACGGATGTATGTTTCTGATATTTCTCCAGTGTTTTCATTTATTAGGCCACTTTTTTGTTATTTGAGCCTTTGCTCTAGGGAGACAGCTCACAGGTGTTCCGCCACTGAGCCCCATCCTTCCCCCTAATGTGTCTATTACTAGAAATGTTAGACAAGGATGTTAGCTGGGGTGGAATGTAGCCTGAAGTTTTCTGACTTGTCTACATCCCTGAGGTCAGGACCCATAGTCTCGCAGTCACTTATAAAAGTGCAGAGGCTTATATTAATTGCAAATTGTTTGGCCTATGCCTCAGGCTCATTACCAACTAGCTCTTATGATTTAACCCATTTCTATTAATCTATGTCTTGCCACATGGCTTGGGGCTTTTCCTGTGTCGTTACATCTTGCTTTCTGGGTAGCAGCTTGTCATGTCTCTTTGACTCTGCCCCCCTTTGTTTTTATCTCTGCTTGAATTTCCCACCTGCCTCTAAGCTCTCTTGCCATAAGGCCAAAGCAGCTTTTTTATTAACAAGTGGTAGTAAAGCATATTCATAGCATACGGAAAGGCATCCCACATCAGTGGATTACTATATGCATGCAATGCTTCACTTGAAGAAATACAGCATAAAGTTTAACTTGGAAATTCCTACTTCTGTAGAATGTGCTGAGCTTGTGGGACGCTTACACCCTAACTCCTGTGTGGAACTGGCCTTCTCTTCCCATAGAGCAATTTCTTCTCACAACAGAAGCGGATTCTCCCTCGTCAGTTACCTGGTATGTTGGAGTCCAGTTAGTAATGATTTCTGTAGCACTGGGTCTCCTGTTTGGGTTTATTCAGGTCATTTATTCTGTTTGATGTTTGGAACCACATCTGAAACAGTCTGGCAGAGGAAGGACCCATTCCTTATCTGCCAGTTTGTATTTGGTGTAAGTAGGTGATGTATAGGAGCTTCCACATAATTATGGTTGAAATAGAATCCACAGTCTTCTCTGAAGCCAGTTTAAGCTTTCTGTGAGAACATCACTTTACCTTAGCTTAAGCTTAGCCACCCGCAAAGCTTGCTAACTTGAGCTTCTCTTCTCTTCTAGGCAAGGTATTGCAAACCTCAAATTAGTCACTCTGACAGCTACAACTAAGGAGAAGGTACTGGGAGACTCTACCTCATACGTGTACATTTTATGAGTTAGAAATTACAGTTACTAGCCAATTCTGGTAGCTCAGGCTTGTATTCCCAGCTGCTCTGCAGGCTGAGGCAACATGGTCACAATAGAAGGTCGCCTGGGTTACAGAGAGAAAATGCCAAGTAATGTCACAGCATGTTAAATTGGCATGCACATAGACTTCCACAAACCAGAAATAATCCTGCAGAACCGGATTCCATTTTTCAAAGAATGGATGGAAATCTTGGCTCTTATTTCAAACAGAACATTTTTGGAATCAAAAATATTTATAAGAACTTATTTGAGCTAGGTGTGTTATCTCACACCTGTAGTTGTAAAATCAGGAGGCTGAGAAAGTAGAGTCATGGTTCAAGGCTAGGCTGGGATCACCCAAGGACTGTAGATGGAAGAGTAGCTACCCAGTGGATGCAAGGCACTGAGTTTAGTCTCCGGTGCTGAAATGGGATGGCAGAGATAGGGGAGGAGGAAAGAGAGCAGAGAGGGAGGGGGCAGAGGGTGACTGTTGTGAAAGTGTAGCACTGCAGAATTACCTGAAGGCATTCCTGTGTGTTTTCATGTTGTGTTTGGTGGATGAGGAGATGAACCAGAGCAGTGTTTTCACCCCCACATTTTTAAAGAACACATTTTGTGTGTAGTGTTTTAGTGATGATGGTGCTAGGCCTACTTAAGTAGTAGCAGAAGGTTGTGGAGTTCTTCTTTGAGACAGGGTTTCTCTGTAGCTTTGGAGCCTGTCCTGGAACTCACTGTAGACCAGGCTGGCCTACAGCTCCCAGAGATCTATGCCTGTCTGCCTCCCGAGTGCTGGGATTAAAGGCCTGTACCACTGCCTGGCTGGGTTGTAGTTTGTGTTTAGCTTTGTACAGGATGTTTTAGTAGATGTTCTGAAGGAACTGCTAGCTTGGCTCACTGAACTGTTTTCATTTCTCACAGACAAGGAACCTCATCATTTATTCTTTACCTACGATGGAAATACTGTATACTTTGGAAGTGTCTAGTGTTTCTTCTTTAGTCCAAACAGGAATTAGTACGGTATGTTTGTGCATGTTTTAACTACTTTGCTATAATTTTCTTTCTTAGTTGTTACGGTAGGAAAAGCATGAGTGGAGCTCAGTTCAGTATCTGTCTTGACTTCTGCTTTACATTTTCACAGTAGCAGGTGCTTGGACACCCAACCCAGTCTTCACAAAAATTAAGATAAAACTTCATTTGTTTTTCTGCTTTCTTATTTATAAAATATATTTGTACTGTTTTTAATTATATCTGTGGGTGAGTGCATGTGTGTGCATGAGCAGTATTAGATCCCCTGGCACTGGAGTTGCAGGCAGTTGGGAGCCACTGGGTGTGGGTCCTCTGCAAGAGCGGCACACTCTCCATCTCTGAGCTGTCCCTATCCCTTCTTCAACATTTCAGCTTTCTTATTCGCCAGAACTACTGATGGCAGCTTTCACAGTTGCAGTGTCTTTACTGATTTTTGTTAGTTTGGATTCTAAAAATTTGTGGAGTATATATACTGTGCCAAGTTAGTACACTTAAAAAGTCTATAAAGATCAGATCAGGATAGTGAACTTATCGTTTGCTTTTACTTTAAAAAATTATGGATATAACAAATTCAGTATGTAGTATTTATATTTTTAAGTTGTGATTTTCTTTTGTTTTTCTTTTTTTTTATTATTGCTAGCTGTCCTGGAATTTGGAACGTAGACCAGAATAGCCTAGAACTTACAGATATTCACCTGCTTTTGCCTCTTGGGTGCTGGGATTGAAGGTGTGCACAGTCATAGTCACTGTGATCCGTTTCAAAAAATATTTTAGTGTATTTATTCTGTATCTTTTTGTACACACACAAATATGCTTACTTTCCCATACATTTTGGAACTTGTATGCTTGTTGACTTTTTACTTCTAAATTTTTCAATACCTTTTAAGAATAAGGCCATGGGATTGGAGAGATGGTTCAAAGATTAATGGTACCAGCTTCTTTTCCAGAGGACCTGTGTTCGATTCCTAGTAGCCACATGGTGATTACCTGTAACATTAGAGAATTCAACACCATCTTCTGATGTTCAGGCCCATGGATCTACATGGTGTACAGACACATATTCAAACACACGTATAACATTTTAAGAAAAAAAGAATAACTAGGTGAAGTTGCTTATCACATCTGATAACGTGAATTTGATGCCTTTAGCCCACATGATGGAAGAAAGAAATGACATACCTCTGATGGCTTATTGTTAAGATACTATATATTATACTTTGTATCTTGCACCTTGGCATGCATGCACAGGCACACATTCCAGATAAATACACATGAAAGATAAGAATAAGGCTATTATCTTGACTGTGGTTGTGTAGAACAGGAAATTCAGACATTCAAGGTGATTCTCAGTTACACAGTGAATTCCAAGCTATTGTGGGCTACATGTGACTACACGTGACTACAAAGAAACAGGCAAAAACATCTTTCTAATATACTCATGTTGTTGCACTAGGAAATTTAACATTAATACAAAGTATTAAATAAATTTTGTAAACCCATATTTTGCCAGTTGTGCCAATTACTCTAGAGCTTTTAGCACGCATTTATTTTGTGTGGGGCAAGTGCACATTTGGAAGTTAGAGGAGAACCGTGGGTATTTGTTTTCTCCTACAGTGTGCATTTATCCACCGAGCTGCCTTGTTAGCCTCTAGGGGGTTTTGGAACTTCTTTTTTTCTGATCCAGGGTCTACTTCAGGCTTACTTATGGAATTTGTTTATCACAGCAGGGAATGCTTCCCTGGTCCTTTTGTTGTTTGAGACACTGATAGTTTTGAAGTTTCAGTCTGTTGTAGATCTTGCCTCTGGATTTGTCTGCTTGCTTCATTTTGATTCGATTCTTATAAGGTCTTTTGGCAAAGTGCTACACAGATCACGGGTCTCAGAGCAGCAAGTTGAGGTCCTGTGATGGTAACACTAGGTACTGTCACTTGCTTAAGACAGCCCCTCCAGGTCTCTTCCTGTGAGCAGTCCTTCCTGTTACCATTAGCAAGTTCTTATGTATGGTGTATGGTATGGCGTCCAGACCAGGAGAAAATATTTTCCCTCAGTTTTTTCCCCAGTGATATTAAGAATCCACTGATGTATAATTCCTACCTGAACCACTTGTTTATTCTAATAAAGTGCGTAGTTGGCTTTTCATTGGAGTCTTAATTTTTTTTTTTTTTTTGTAGGATACTATATATCTTCTGGAAGGAATTCACAAAAATGATCCTAAGTAGGTCATGCTTTGTCTAAATTAGAATTTACTCGTGAATACCTCATGGCAGGGGCACTCACTGTACTGTGTTTTTCCAGCTTATCTGAAGACTCCATCTCTGATTTAGTACTGAGGTACCTTACAGAGGTGTTACCAGAAAACAGGTAACTTCTCAGTTTTTTTTTTAAAAGCCTTATTTGCCCTTTAATGAGAAACTTAAACTCCCTGATGAATAGACATCTGGTGAAATTTCTTCCAATTCTTCAGACTGAGCCGGTTACTTCATAAGCACAGATTTGCTGAAGCAGAGAGCTTTGCCATTCAGTTTGGACTGGATGTTGAGGTAAGCATTCTTTTGTTCAGTTTTTGGGCAGACATAGGTTTGCTAGAGGCCTGGGAAGCAGAGGGAACATAGGCCCTTACACGATCAGGTGTGTAGCTGGTCTTATTTGAATTAAGTAAAGCAGGAGCTCTAAGGGCTGGAGAGATGGCTCAGTGGTTAAGCAAACTTGTTCTTGCAGAGGATCCAGTGCCCATACAGTGGCTGACAACAGTCTGTAATTCCAGTTACTGGGCATCTCAGTAGGCTGGGGTTTTGGGTGCCATGGCACAAACCTTTAATATCAGCACACGGAGAGGCAGAGTTAGGTCGGTCTCAGAGTTTCAGGCTACTGTAGTCTACATAGTGAGTCAGAGATCACACACATTTAATGCCAGTCATTATGTGGCTTAGTAGATCTCTACAAATTAGTCCTCCTATGTTTACTGGAAAGCCCCCCCCCCATCCTTTGATAAACTCCCCCCTTTGCCTCCTCTAACCCTTCCGCTCATAAGGTAGATCTTAACTTTGCTCCTGTGAGTTCCGTTGGTTTGGACCGTGCATCTGCGAGATGGTGCCTCATCCTTCTGTGTCTGGCTTCTGTCACTCAGCATAATGCTACAGTTTGGTCCATGTTGTCAGTGTCAAGACTGACTTTTCCTAAGGCTCAGTAGTCCTCAGTGATGTATAGACCATATTTTACTGATTTGCTTATCCACTGTGGACACCAACTAGATTGGATTTGTGTCTTAGCTTAAACCTTTCTTGATTTGTTTATTAAAGATTCAATAATGCTGCTGAAGATCCAGCCTTCAGCACCTCAGGGATCCGGGAGCCAGGAAGATGGTGAACTGAGCACTCAATACTTTTCTATCTGAGGGAGCAAAACATGATTCTCTGGGGCTGGCATAAAAGGGAAACGCACACACAGACACACACATCGACAACGTGTCAGGGTCTCACCTAGGGTACTGAAGAGGAGACGCACAGTAGCCCAACTGCTGGACAGTCAGACAGACATATTAGGACTTTTCTGAGGGCCAAAGCATAGTTCTTCATTTTACTATTCTTTCTGCTGCTTGTTCTACTCTGATGTTTTCCTTCTTTCCTGGTGACTTCCTTCTTGCTACTTCCTCAGGTGTCCCTTCTAATTTGTTGGTCATCCCCCTACAGCTTATATACCGCAGTAAAATCTTTCAAGCAATAGAAAAACTACATTGTGATTACATTCTATTTTTTTAAGTGAACGATTAGTGAATACAAGTTAAAAAAATCATCTTTCCCATTTCTCTTACATGACTAACCATTTTATGTATTGCAGATGAAAAACAAATTCTCCTGAAGAACCCACATACGGTTGAACATTTAGCTTTCAGACTTCTCTTAGATCAGGAGCCTTTCAGCTAGGATCATTTACATAGGCAGTGGTTTTTTTAATTGCCAGGAAGATAGGTTACTGGATTTCCTTCATATTTAGAGTCCTGTCCACTCATAAGAACTAACATTCAATTCTTTGCTTTCTAGGTACATGATGTTTAAAGCTTTTTTTAAGCTATGATGCACACTGAAACCTTTGAACACATTTTTGGTATTTTTAAAACAAAAAAATTGAGCCAACTCCTGGCACTTGTTTTTTTTCCTTAATCACTGACCTAAACCATAGTCTGTGTGACTCCTTAGGAGAAACTTAAGTCCAGGCTTTTGACATTCCTTGGTCTGATTTTCTACTGCTTTATCTGGGGCAGGGGCAGTACTGTATCCTACCTTTACCTCTATCAATGTTCCCACTAAACTATCTTCTGATATGGTCCTTTACTACATTTGTTAAAAATCCTTAGTCATTAAATTCTATTCAAACTAGCACAATTATTCTATAAAATCAGTACTTCAATTAAATAGTACAGCTTAAGGGGAAATTATCTTCATAGTAATTAACAGGTAAAAATGCCTAGTAGAACGGGATATGTCCATGAGATAATCACACTACATCAAGGCAGTGGGGATCTCCCAGCACCTACTCACACCATGCCAGATACCAGAGAAAAATAGGAGCTGCAAACATGTAAAGGCACAGCAGTAGCAAGAGACATTCTGGAGCCAAAGCCCTGGGGCCTTGGCTGTCTGAGATTCAAACTTCTCAAGCTCAAGTTCCACCTGTTGCTCCTCTGATCTGGCCCTGGGCACAATAAAAAAGAGTTTTCATAATTCCTAATAGTTTACCTTCCAGATAGATAAGTTAGCTTTTTCCTTTCCTCCACCCTCCCTCAAGATTTCACTGTCCAGCCATGGCAGGATTTCCCTCTATAGACAGCCTTTAATGAATCGAGAGGTCTCCCTGCTCTGCCTTTCAAGTGTTGTGACTAAGGTGTGCACCACAGCGACCACCAAGCTGTCGTGACTAAGCCTCATTCCTCAACTGAGGGCGGAGTCTCCTCCCATGGCAGTTTTCCTTCGCTTCCCTAGAAATGTCACGCTCAGATCCTATGCTTCACGTCACTAGATGTGGCATGTTTGTGTTATAGCTTGTTTATAAGGTCAAATCAAATGATATACTGGAGAAACTGGCTTTGATTTCTTCGGACACCAGCGAACAGACCAAATGGCAGCAACTTGTAGAAGAAGCTAAAGAAAATCTCTGCAAAATCCAGGTGTGTCTTCCCAGCCGTCAGCCGGAATTTTCAGGTTGATGTGCTATTCAGCATTATTAAGTGTCCTTTGTCTGGCATGTTTGAAACAGGATGATGACTTCGTGGTGAATTTCTGCCTCAAGGCCCAGTGGATAACCTATGAAACCACGCAGGAAATGCTCAATTATGCCAAAGCCAGGGTCAGTTTTTCTTTTGGAAAAATTTGCTTTAATCACTTGTGATAATTCTGTCAACTCAAAATGTTTTCTTGTTCTTCAGTGTTTGGTTTTGTTCTTTAAGTGTCTGGGACAGTTTACCTATCTCAGGTTCAGGATCCCTAGAGAACTCACTGAGCTGTGTGCCCCGCTTCCCTCCCAACGATCATTTAGTGCAGGGATTAAAGGTGCATGTGCACTGTCACTGCCCAGCTAGGCAGTTTTCATGTATGCAGGGTTTTGTTCTCTTTTTGGTTTATTGTGTCTTTAAGATTTATATTTATTTATTTTGAGGCAGGATCTCATTTTCTAGCCCTGGCTAGCCTGGGTCTTGCTCTGTACATCAGGCTGACCTTGAACTCAGGATAGATTATCAAATCTGAAAAAAAAAGCTACAGACATGATAGGACAAAGTTAGATTATTGAATCTACTCTGAAAAGAAGAAAGGAGGACATAAATTTAAGATAAAAAGGAAAATTATTACTAGTTTTAAATATTTTACATTGGATTTTTATATATATTGTATACAAATTGTGTATATTGATACCCAGAAACCTGCCTGCCTCTACATCCAGTACTAGGATTAAAGGTGTGAGTCAACACACTCAGCTTTCTAAAATTATTTTTGATTATGTGTGTGTATCTGTGCATGTGAATACAAGTTTCTTCTGAGGCAAGAAAAGAGCGTCAGATCCCCCTGGTGCTGAACCAAATTGAGGTACTTGGGAAGAATAGTACATGCTCTTAACTGCCAAGCTCCTATAAATCACTTCTTTATGGTTTAATACCGTTGCATATAACAGATTCCTTTCATCTGGGGCTTAAATACAATTTACTTTGAAAGATAATGTTTTCTATCATGCACAGAAAGTCTACCCTCTTCATCAAGAGTAACAAGTCTCTCTGTGCTCTTTTTTTTTTTTCTTTTTTTACCGTATACAATGTATTTTGAGTAGGCCCATCTCCGCACATTCCTGTCCTAAAATGTCCTCCTTATCTCACCGTCCGTGTTTAGCTCCTAAAGAAAGAAGACAAAACCCTGCCTGCCTATTCTGACAGCTTCATGGAGGTAATGGCACTGCATTAGATGAAAATGTTGTTTTCCCTTCAAGGCAGAGTGATATTAAGTGACTGTTTATTACCTCAGCTTCCTTAGCCACAAAATGGGACTTGTGGTGGTTCTGGAGTCAAAGCAAACAGTTCCTGTAAATCTTTTTTGTATAAGTTCAAGGTAGCTGCTAAACACTCAATAAGTGGACTGCAGTGATCAGTATGGGCATGCATACAAGTGCGTGTGCATTTAAATTCCCAAAATAAGGCAGACAAGATGGCTCAGTGGGTCCAAATCCTTGTGCAAAGCTTGAAGACCCAAGTTCAGTCCTTGAGACCCCCATGGTAGAAGGCAGAACCAACTCCTGCAGATTGTCCTCTGGGTCCCCTCTTGCTGTGATACATGCACCACCTGCCCCTCCACACACATAGACAGTACAATTGTAAAAATTACTAATTTCTCAAATGTTTGATATAATTAAACTAAGTTATGCCTTAAATGTGAATGATTGAGAAACCCATTCATAGTTTGTCGTTACCTTTATAATAAAGTGTGACTAAAAATGTTTTCATTATTTTGTGTGATATATTAAGTAATGAAAGTTGTTTGATGAGAATTGAGCCATGTATGAGTTAGAATGAGAATGTATATGAGGCTTCTGTAGTGGAATGGCCCTTATTTTGAGCATTTAAAACTTTTTAAATTTCAGTGTCATCATTTTGTGTGTGTGGTGTGTTTGCATAGCTGCAGGTGCCATGGCGTGCATATGAAGGTCAGAGACAACTTTGTGGAGTCAGTCCCAGGGACTGACCTCAGCTAACCAGGCTAGCATAGCAAGTGCCTTGTGATGAGCCACCTTACTAGCCCACATCCATTATTATAATTATAATTTTTTTTTTCTTTAGGTGCTAAAGGCTCATGCAAAGTTAACTACATTTTATGGAGCATTTGGACCAGAGAAATTCAGGTGTGTGCATTTTTGTTTTAATGTTTAGCTTTTGAATTAAATATGTGTGGGATATCAGGATATAGTGGCTTTTTTTTTTTTTTTTTCCTTTTTTGAATGAATTATGTATCCAAGGGAATGAGAAGTCTGTGTGTTCAAATGATAGGTAATATTATCTTTCCAGTAAGATTGGCTTAAGAACTTCATGGTCATTGCTTGTGTTTTCTAATGGCTTACCTTCCTTCCCTTGCTGTTAAAGATGTCTTGTATTTGTAAGTAATTACATTCTTGGTGTGTGTGAGTGTGTCTACTTGAGTTCAGTTTCTGAGACCATAGTTGCTAAGGCAAAATTCCTACATATCTGCATGTTCTGCAGACAGACTTGTTCTGGTGGATGGCTTAGAGAGATCTCATTTGTAAAAGTGTTTCAGAACATGACTGCCTTTATTTGGTTTGACTCTTAAATTTTTAATGACTTATTATTCAGGGTTTATTTTGTTGGGATTATTTTGTTTGTTTTATATAAAAAATACTTTTTAATTTTTTTATAGAAAGGATCTCTGTAGCCTTGGCTGACCTAAAACTTGCTCTGTATCTGAGGTCGCCTCAATTCTCCAGCTTTTTAAAAAGTTTTCTGTGTACCGTTTTGTTTGTTTTCCCTGCATGTCTGTCTGTGTGTAGTGTCAGATCTCCTGGAACTGGAGTTACAGTTGTGAGCCATCATGTAGGTGCTGGGAATTGAACCTGGGACCTCTGGAAGAGCAGCCAGTGCTCATAACCACTGAGCCATCTCTCCAGGTTGTTTATGATGTGATTATCCGAGTTCCTACATGGAGAGTCACTGGCATTAGTGAAGATGACAGCAATTCTTTAAATTTGGAAATGGAGACTTACTTTGCACTATGGACTTTTTAAATCTTTTTTAGTTTTTGAGATAGGGTATCTTTGTGTAGCACTGGAACTCGATTCATAGACCAGGCTGGTCACGAATTCACAGAGATCTGCTTGCCTCTGCCTCCTGAGTGCTAGGATTAAAGGTGTGTGTTGCTACCACCACCCAGCTACTTCATTTTAAAAAAATTTAAAAAATGGTGGAGAGATAGGGAATTGGTAAAGTACACTTGTTCTTGTAGAGAATCTGGATTTTGTGCCCAGCACCCACATACTGGTTTACAATAAAAAGTTCATAACTCCAGTTCCAGGGAATCAGATTCCCTTTGCTAACCTTTCCAAACATCACACATGTGAGTGGTATACGTACATATATCAGAAAAACGTTCATACACATGAAATAAAATGAACATTTAAAAAAGGGAAGTAGTTGGAGCCAGCAAGTTGTTCAAGGTGCTTGCCACCCAGTGTGACAGCCTGAGTTCAATCCCCGAGACCCACCTGATGTCGGAGAGAGTCAGTTTCTTCAAGTTGTCCTCTGACCTCTATATGCTTGACTAGCACGTTTTCTTCCACTAAATAAATAAATGCTCAAAGAAAGTGGTTAAGATATATAGTGATACCTGCTCGGAAAGTATTTTTTACATGTCTAACTGTCTCTTCTCTCTGATTTCTCAGTAGTAGCTCTTGGATTGAATTCCTGAATAACGAAGATAATCTCAGAGATATTTTTATGCAGCTAAGAGAAGGAAACCTTGTTTGTGCTCAGTATCTTTGGCTTAGACATCGGGTAATATATTCTGTATTTTAATTTCTTGATTGCTTTCTAGCTTCTGAAATGGGTGGTTGAATATTGGAAATTAACAGGCTGTCAACTGTGACTGGGTGGTAGAGTGTTTCTAGATTGATATGCTGTGACCTGTCCCAGGGGATATTATCCCCATAATAGTATATCAAAGGAAGTATATGGTATGCTAATAGTGCCTTAATTTTATCTATCTTCAGAGTCCAGTTAGCTCTGAGTTGTCCTTAGTAGGCGATATTTTTATTAGGTGATTTATTAATATCATGCTTCTGCTGATATGGTGGAGAGGATGTTCCTACTATTTGTGTTGTGGTAAAGAACTACTCATTAGCGATGTTTATCTGAAGGCTGTGTGCAGTGGTACATACCTGTAGTCACAGATCCTCTGGAGGCTCAGGCAGGAATACTGCTTAGTCTAGGAGTTTCAGGCCAGACTGAGCAATATAGACCCCATCTCATCCACAGATATTAGACTGTTGGCTGATATTGACACATAACCTTTAGGTTTAAAAGTATTGTGTTATCCCACTAATGGACATTCTTAGCAGTGTTTATTTATACTATCATCTCCAGTTGTATTTTCCTTAGGAAAATTTTCCAATCTCCTCTGGTTCCTGTGTGTGTTTATTATCTACCACTCACTAATCCAATATTTAGTGAGTTGTGACCCTCACTTCATTTGAATTATTTGCATGAAATACCCTTCTCATTTGTTATTAAATCAGTAACTTCAGTGGCCAGTGGTGGCACACGCCATTATCCCAGCACTCAGGCAGAGGCAGGTGGATCTCTGCATTTCAGGACAGCCAGGCTACACAGAGAAAACTTGCGTCAAAAAAACCAACCAAACAACAACAACCAAAAATTAGTAACATACTCTTGATAATGTCTTTACAGTTTTTTGTGGGTTTGTCCAGGCATTTTCATGCATCTGTGTCACTGCACCTTGTTTTATTTATCCCCTCTCTCTGCCTTACCCAAGGGTCGAGCAGGTCTTTGCCCTTTGTGGGTTGTTAGTTTAAATTTGTCAGGCACGTTTTAATTTCTAATTCTGTAATTCAGGCTGACTTTGAAAGCAAGTTTGACATGAAAATGTTGGAGAACTTGCTGAGCTCAATTTCTTCAATTTCTACACAAGTCTCTTTGGAAAAACTGTGTTCATGGTTTAAAAACGATGTGATCCCATTTGTGAGGAGGAATGTGCCTGAAGGACAAGTGAGTTTCTTCTAGTATTTCCACTCTTGTAAAGATTCAATTTATGCTTCATATTATATTACTGGGGAAACCTGTTAAAAAGGTGACAGGGCTGGACTCAGTGGTGCACACTTCTTTTCTCAG
This sequence comes from Phyllotis vaccarum, assembly GCA_033318265.1. NCBI lineage: Eukaryota > Metazoa > Chordata > Mammalia > Rodentia > Cricetidae > Phyllotis > Phyllotis vaccarum. The sequence goes on along the minus strand of JARWLC010000017.1, from coordinate 48,462,862 downwards.
CACTCGAGAGGCTATGGTAGAAAAATGGCTAGGAATGTGAGTTTAGTCTGCACAGCAACTACATAGCAAGTTCCCAGTCAGCATGGGCTACACGTGTGGCCCTGTCTCAGGGGAAAAATTTTGAAAGAAGCAACATGGCGGTGGAAGTAGAATACTGACTAGCATGCTAGCCTGTTTGAGGTTCAGTATCCAGCAGTGTAAATGATAAATCAATAACTTCTAAGGGATGGCCATGGGCTGGAGAGATGGCTCAGTGGTTTACTCTTTCAGAAGGTCTGGGTTGAGTTCACACCATCCATATTATGTGCCTCACAGCTACCTGCAAGTCCAACTCCAGGAGATCTGGTACCCCGCCCCACCCCCCTATCCCGGCCACATATATGCACTCACATACATTTTTTAAAAATTCTTAAAACTAGTTATAGATTTTTTTGTGTGATTATTTATTGAGAATTTCATTTTTAAATGGTGTATCTGTGTATCTATTTCAGAACATTCTTGCAAAGTGGTTGGAACAAGCATCCAGGAACCTAGAGTTAACTGATAAGGTAATGTCTGTGAATCAATTATGAAAATGACATTTGTTTCCTCACCGAAGCTTCAAACTTGATTTTTAATGGTCTTTCATGTTTTTAAAAGGCAAACTGGCCAGAAAATGGACTTCAGTTAGCAGAGGTGTTCTTCACAGCAGAAAAAACAGAGAAATTTGGATTTGTATCCTCTTGGCACTGGATTTCCTTGGTATGATGTTGATATAAATTTTATGATGAAATATTCACACCATGGCAGTGAGTTTGCCTGTGTGTAAAGAAAAACATGTCACTGTCTCAGTCCATTGAAAAAATTCTTCCTTTTATTGTATCTATTACAACCTCAATGTGTTATAGTGCAGTCAGCCATCATCTAACCAGCCAACATGGAAATATATAAAGCTATTCTAAGTAATATAACTGGGACTTTTTTTGAAATAGCTGTATCTCATATTCCTTTAAAAGACTAAAAATGGCATATAGGAATCAGTCTGCAACAGTCATATCTGCTTCTTTTATTTAAACCAGGAAGCCATCTTCTGTAGAAAACATGTCAGTCTGAAAAAGTAGCAGTGGGTTGTAGATATGGCTCACTTGTACAGCATTATCTCTCATGTATGAGGTCCTGGGTTTCATTCTACCATCAAGAAACTTAGAAAGCACTGCCAGAAGGCAATCACAAACAGAAATGTAGTTCTGGAGATATGCTACATTATTATTTTGCTATTTGGCTCTAAATTTCTTAAAGTTAATTTCTTTTTCTTTTGAGGTTTCTCAAACAATAAAGCATGAAGTATGTTAGGAAAAGTGTACAAATTTAGATTTTTTTTTAAAGACTGTGTTGGGAGTACTAAAATTAAGTTATAAATTATCTGATATAATAAAGTCTCTCTTGTGAAGTATTCACTACTTTAGCACCAGACAAAAGTGACCTTTAAAAATATGTATTATGAAGGCTAACGTGTAGTTTGATTGGCGCAGTGCTTCTTCAATGTGCATGAAGCAGTGGGTGTGTCCCCAGCATCACATAAGCTGGTGTGTTAGGGCACCTGTAGCTATCCTTGGCTATGTATCATGTTTAAAGCCAGCTTGGACTATAAGAGGTCCTCTCTCTTTCAGAGAGAGAGAGAGAGAGAGAGAGAATTTCTTTTTGGGTTTTGAAACAATTGTCCTCCTGTTACCATTTCTCAAATTTTTTTCCAAAGAAGTAAATTTTTGATTCTGATTTCCCCCCTCTGTGCAATTGTGGCCAGTACTTATTTATTTGGGATTAAGTTTGTCAGTGTTTGTATCCTTAATGATGTTCACGCTTTTGTTTTAGAAGGATTATCAGAACACAGAGGAAGTCCAGCAGTTACAGACATTGGTAAAGAAGTTACAGGAGCTGATCACCCTGCATAGGAAATACAATTGCAGACTGGCCCTCTCTGAGTTTGAGAAGGTAGTGTCCCATCTCCTGGAACACTGTTTTTTTTTGTTTTTGTTTTTTTTTTGTATCCAGCCTGACTTTCATCATTTAAACCGGCTTCCTGTCTCATCTCCAGGAAAATACGACCACTATAGTGTTCCGGATGTTTGATAGGGTCTCGGCACCAGAGCTGATCCCCTCTGTCCTCGAGAAGTTTGTGAGAGTTTACATTCGGGAAAAGAATTTGCAAGAGGAAGAACTTCTTTTGCTTTATATAGAGGTAATGTTTTCGTTAACTTTTTACATACTCATTTCTGTTGTGTGACTGTGTGTGCTCACAGCCATGGTGGATGTGTGAAGGTTCTTTTCTTCCTCCGCATGGGTCCTGGTCATCTAACTCAGGTCTCAAGTGCCCTTATCCACTGAGCCATCTGTTCCAACTTTGTTTCTGAAATCTGTGCTGCACATCATCATGTTAAATGCTTCACTCTGTGAGGAATGCCAGGCTTTACCACTAGCACCTATGAGGCATTTGAATTGATCAAGAATGTAAGCTAACTCCGCTCTTAACCATCAGAGAGGTGCCTGGCTATTTATTAGAGAGGTTGAAATGGGAGGTCACTCAGGACCACAAGCTAAAGCATCTGGGCAGCATAATGATCCCATCTCAAGAAGAAAAAGAGAACAAGACTTTACCCCAAGGACTCCTGTGAGGCATCAGGAGGAAGAACTCAGTACTGGTTTCCCGTGGGCCAAGGTGCTAAGGGTCAGGACTCAGGCCTCTGGAGTCCAAGCTTATTGTCTCTTTAAAGGTGTGTGCTGCCACATCCTCAGAGTTTCTAATATTTGAAAACATGTATGCTCCTCTTTCTTAGGACTTACTGAAGAGGTGTAGCTCAAAGTCAGCGACGCTCTTTGACACAGCATGGGAAGCGAAGGCCATGGCCGTGATAGGATGCTTGTCTGACACAGATGTAAGCAAACACCACTGTTGGGATTTTGTTTGGAGTAATGAATTTCCTTTTGAACACTGGCTCTTAGAGCTAATTTATAGTTATAAAAAAGATAAATATTTGTTAGTGAAATTTTTGTAGAATGTTAAAAAAAAGATAAAACCATACATAATTGTGTTTCCTTTGGTTGTGGAAAATAAGATGAAAATACACCCATTCCTGCTATCGCAAGAATTTCCTTGGTCAGTTGGATGCCTTTCTGTTCAGGAGCTGGAATTACTTAGAAATGAAACTCTTTACTTGGTGCTGGGCTTTGCAGTGATTTCCCACTATTATTAATTCTCATTATAAAGGCAGGAGCACGTGTGCTCATAGACCCAGCAGTTAGGATACTAAGTCATATATATGAACAAACAGGAAAGGATAGGTAATTAAATATTTAAAATATAAGGGCAGCCCAATTGACTGGCTTAGAGAGAGAAGAGGACTTAAGTTAGGATCTATGTGAGCCTCGGAGGTAGTTGGAGAAGGTAAAGGGGGTGGACATGGCCAAATCCATTGTTTACATGTCTGGCATTCTCAAAAAATAAAGATTATATTTAAAGTTTGGAAACTACTTTTACGTATGGAGACTGTTGGGCATATAGGAAGCACCCTGTGGCTGTTGACTGACAACATTCTAGGTACTTTTCTGAATAACAGAACTGCTCAAGTTTGTTTTGTGAGAGATGGAGTATCATGAATCCCAGGCTGACCTCAGATTTACTCAGTAACAGAGGGTGCTGTTCACTTTACTTTTTAAGATTTATTTATTTTACATTTTTGTGTTAATGTTTTGCTTGCCTCGGTGTTTGGGTGTTATATATGTGCCTAGTGTCCAGTGAAACCAGAAGAGGGTGTCAGATCTCCTGGAAGTGGAGTTAACAAATGTGAGCCACCTGATTTGGGTTCTAAGAACTGAACTCAGGTCCTCTGCGGGGGCTGCAGGTGCTCTTAACCACAGAGCCATCTCTCCAGCCCCTGAAGTAGTTCTTTGTGTGTAACAGTTGAAGGCAATTTATCTATGCTTTTATAGGTAGATGAGATCTCTCACCCTGCCCCACACCTGATGTTTGCAGAGCAAGTCACTATGTGAGAAGTGTACCTGAGGGCTGGTTTGTTCCTGTGTGATCTCTTTGTAGCTCATCTTTGATGCTGTGCTGAAGATAATGTACAAGGCAGTGGTTCCCTGGAGTGCGGCAGTGGAGCAGCTGGTGAGACAGCACCTGGAAATGGACCACCCCAAGTAAGTTTGCAGAACTCTAAATGACGTTTCTGGGTCCTGCACCAGCTTTATGCTTTAAGCCAACAGCCAGTTATGTTTTTCTATTGACTGTTCCACACAGTCGTGTTAATATCAGTACATTTTGTTTAGGGTCAAGTTGTTGCAGGAAAGTTATAAACTAATGGAAATGAAGAAACTTTTGCGAGGCTATGGAATAAGAGAGGTGAATCTCTTAAACAAGGAAATTATGGTAAGTGCTAGTTGGACTAGTTCCTCTATTTTCTTGTAATTCTAGAGCAGCATGGGAAACTGACTAAAAGTTAACAGAGCTAGATTTATTATATGGGAGTGGGTCACATGTGTGCCATGACAAACATATGAAGACAGAAGGAAAATTCAGAAGACTTGGTTCTCTCCTTCTCTACCTGTAGGTTTTATGAATGAACTCAGATTGTCTGACTTGGCAGCAATCACCTTCACCCACTGAACCATCTCGCTGGCCCCCATAAGTCATGTTTTAGTCTTAGGTCCAGTTTAGGATTTTTGCTACGTTAAAAAAAAAGAAATATTTAACACATTTCGCCTTCATAAGCAATTGATTTCTGGACTCTGTGGGTTTTCATTTTAAGAAATATATGTTGTTTTTTTCAGAGGGTGGTCCGATACATTCTCAAGCAAGATATCCCATCTTCTTTAGAAGATGCTCTCAAGGTGGCCCAAGGGTACAGGCTGTCTGATGATGAAATCTACAGTCTAAGGATTATTGATCTGATTGACAGAGAACAGGTGTGGAAGTTTTAGATTGTCATGAGGCTGCTTTGTTGACTACAATAACAACATTCTCCAAACTACTTTCACAAAACAAAATAAATAAGCTATGTCAACATTGAAAAGATAGTATATTAAAATAGCTACTTTAAAAATTATTCTGTGAATAGCAATGGGCTTTTCTACTCTAGTTAGTACAGCGTGAACTCAGGTCTTACACATGGCATAGGGCTCTTAGAATCTAAAATGAGGTCATGAGTGCTAATTCCACCCGGCACTGAACTGTCACTCTCCTTTGTAACTTTAAATGTCTTTATTGCTTTATGTCCAGCAGCCATAGTCATGCTCACGTTATAAGGAAATCTTCACAGTTCTGGGGCAGTTGTAAATTTAGTACATATTTTTTTAAGACGTAGTACAGCCTAAACCATCTTGGAACCATGTGTATCCCAGGCTGGAGATTCAAACTCCCTGCCAACTGCTGAGATTGTAGGCTTGTACCACCCCACCTTCTTCAGACTATCAGGTTTACATTTGTACTCTTTAAAAGACTTACTTATTTTTGTATATGAGTGTTTGGCTGCTTATGTGTCTGCACATGAGAAGAGGGCATCAGATTTTATGGACTACAGTTATGAGGTTGTGAACTGCCATGTAGATGCTGGGAATTGAACTTAGGACCTTTGGAACAACAAGCAGTGCTCTTAACTGCTAGGCCATCTCTCCAGCCTTCAGAATTTTGTGGGGTATTTTGTTTGTTTGTTTGTTTTTGAGACTGAGTTTTTCTCTTGTGTAGCCCTGGCTTCCCTGGAACTGGCTCTGAAGATCAGGCTGGCCTTGAACTCAGAGATCTGCCTGCTTCTGCCTCCCAAATTTAATCTTCTCTAAGCCCATCAGATTAAAGGTGTGCACGTGCACCATCATCTTTCAGCTCCAGCCCTCAGATTTTTAAAAATATTAAACAATAGTCTTTTTTTCAAAGTACCTTTTTCTCTTGTTTTCCATTCTGGACAATGTAGAGTAGAATTTTCTTTCTTCTCTTGCCAGTAGAAAAGGAAGTGCTAAGTTTAAACCATTGCCTGTAAGAAACAGCTGTTTATTTCCTTTCTTTGTCACTGTTGACAGGGGGATGACTGTCTCCTGCTACTGAGGTCTCTGCCTCCTGTTGCAGCTGAGAAAACTGCAGAGAGGGTCATCATTTGGGCTCGACTAGCATTGCAGGAAGAGCCAGACAATTCCGAAGAGGTGAGGGCTTCATGAATCGAGCTGTGGGTATTGATGCATGTCTGGAAATCTGCCAACGGGGGTCAGGGGTGCACGCACTGGACCTTCAATTCCAAGCCAGCCTGGCTCCCTTGTAAGTCCTTGTTTCAAAAGAAATTGAAGCTGAACCATGCCCTCAGTAGAGCCAGTCACTCCTTTAGAGATAAGAGCAAGATCACTGGCATACGACTTTAATGCCAGGCAGAGGCTAGCCTGCTGGTTACATAGTGAGATCCAAACCATCGTGGGCTACGTAGTAAGACCCTGCTCCTGCTCCCACCCCCACAAAAAAGCTTTACACAATAGCTGGGTTTTTAACCTTAAGAAATGCCTCCCAGCTTTAAATAGACTGTCTACCTTTTTACTTACTTTTTTAGATCCGATGATAAGTTAATTGCAGAAAGTGTGAATTTATATGATTTATTTACTCCACTCAGATTACCTAAGCTACTTAGTAACTTTCTACTCTGTTTTACATTTTTTACCTGAGAAAATTTGCAAACGTTTATTGCAACTTCACAAGAAAAAGAAAGGCCTTATAGTCGAAAGGTTGTAGACTAGCACATCTTTACTGGTTTTTCTAAATCCATACATAGCTTTGTGATGCTCCTGTCGCCCTGCATCTGTCTGTACAGACCTACACATAATCCTCATTCACTTGTTTTACTGTTTTTCTGATTGTTTGCGTCCTTTATATTTGTTTGTTTCTGTTCTTTGGTGGTACTGAGGATGGAACTCAGGCTGCCTAAGGGATGCTAGGCAGATCCTCTTTCACTATTCCATGGTTCTTATGTGTGTTTTAGGACAAGGCCTGGAGGATGTCTGTGGTGAAGACATCGGTGGATATTCTCAAAATCCTCTGTGATATTCAGAAAGGTAGTTTCCCTAGCCTCTGTCCTCAACCTGGTTTTTTCCCAAAGCTCACCAAGGTTTGATTGTCTAATTTTACCCATTTTTTCATAAGAAAAATTTAATATTTTTTAAATTGCTCTGATTAAACCAGAACATGTAAAGTTGACTTATTTACTGTTTACCTGCTTCAGTTAACTGTTGATTGTTGGGCTAGATACCTGATATATCTGTTGTTGATGAAAAGGGGATCTAGCCTATTTAAACTTGGACTTAAAACAGTTGAGAAAGTAACTCTCTTGGGGAGGTTGCTATAATTTGTTTCAGAAGAATTGCCATTTTTAAAATTTTATTCTTTTTAATTATGTGTATATGTGGCTTTTGTAAGTGTATGTGTGTGTATCAATGCAGGCCAGAGAAGTTGGACCCTGGAATTAGAATTACAGGTGATTGTGAGCGACCTGATGTGTGTACTGGGAACTGAACTCTGGTCCTCCGGAAGAGCAGGGCATGCTCTTAACTACTGATTCATCTTTCCAGCTCCTGCCATTTTATTATAACCCTTAAGCTTCCCTTTTCTACCTTCAGAAAGAAATTTCGTTTTTCAGATTTTATCTTTTTTTGCTCTCTAATTATGTCATGTTTGGGCAGTGAGATGGCTCATCAGGTAAAGGTGCTTTAACAGACAAACCTGACAACCTGAGTTCAATCCTTAGAACCCTTGTCAATGTGGAAGGAGAGAACCTAATCTACAAAATTGTTCTCTGCCCTCAACATGAATGCTGTGATGTGTGTGTGTGTGTGTGTACTTGTGCACATGAACACACACACACAAACTCTAAGTAAAAGTTTATATTGATAACTGAAAACCAGTACAGAAGACTTAGAAAAAAACTGAGGTTAATTAATATATTAGCTTTTTAAAAATCTTGGTAATATAGTTTGTTATTGTATGTTACTGTAATAATATGCCCAAGATTGGGTTATTTATAAGAATAATGGCTTATTTAGCTTATAGCTCTGGAGACTCTGAGGAATCCAAGGACATGATGCCATCATCTGCTCAGGGTCTGCCAGGGACTTTGCTGAGTCAGTCATGTGACTGAAGGCATCATGCATTCAGAAAGACTAAGCGGGATCCATAGAGCACTCTTGAAATAACCTATTGACTCATGACTAGATTAGCCTGCTCATGATGATTTTGCCTTCTTGACTTCTGTTATCATGATATTCTGTGGGAGTTCAAATTGTAGCACTTGGGAATCTGTACATCTGCTGTATCTTTGAAAAAATGTAATTACAGACAATCTACAGAAGAAGGATGCATCTGAAGAGTTCTTGAAGCGATTTAGAGTGGTTGCTAGTTTACAGGTAAAGATACAATGAACCCATCTAGTGCTCCTGACCTTAGTGTGTTCTGTTCAGCCTTGAGAGACTGTGACATTCTGGTTCTTTCCCAGCAGCTTTATTGAGATGTAACTCATGTATAGTACAGTACTAATTGATAACTTTGATGTGCTATATTTCTAGTTTCTTAAAATTATAGTAAAATACACATAACAAAATGATCCAATCTGTTTTTCTGCCTTCATTGCAGTGGCATTAATTCCACTCACAATGCTGGTCAGCCGTCACCTCTGTCTTTTTCACACTCAGCTGAATGTCTGTACCCCTCAGGCAGCAGCGCTCTCCAGAGTAGAATTACCTCAAACTATGGGTTAAGCCTACCCTCTTTTGCAAGGCTCCTCACAGCATAAAATTATCTGGACCCAAATGTCAAGAGTGCTAAAATTGAGAAGCACTTTTCCATAAATATTCCATATTTATTTTCCTAACTTTAGTGCTGGTATTTTATTACTTTTGAGCCATAAAAATCTTAAATCCCTAATTTTTAAGTAATTTCTCAAGGAAAGAGTAAAATTCAATGCTCACTTTTAATACTGAGTGAACCTGGGGCTTTGTCTCACTTTGCTGCAGGAGAACTTTGAAGTCTTCCTTCCATATGAAGATTACAGCAACAGTGCCCTGGTAGCCAGTCTTCGAGAACAGTATATTAAGGCACATGAAGATGCACAGGCTGAGAACAAACCTAGGGGACCCCCAGGGCCCACCCTGAGCAGGACGACAGACCTGAGTGTGAAGTCAAAGCTGCACAGACAGGCCTTGGCCCTGCAGGTGTCTGCCCAAGAGCTGGAGGCAGAGCTGGCCTTGAGAGCCTTAAAGGACGGGAAAGTGGGGGCAGCACTGAGCAGATGCAGGTGACACTGGGGTCCTTACCTTGCACAGCTTGTCAGAAGTGACGTTTGCTCTGTGTGTTCCCTCACTGATGAGCATAGAGCCAGGGCTACTTTCATTTTCACAGAAGTGACTCTTGCTTTCCCGAGAGCCTGTTTGGGGGACCTCTTTGTCTAAAAATAGTGCTGTGGGAGGGAAATAGATCCTGTTCAACTGGACAGTGTTGAATGTTGGCTCCTGGGCCTTGATCCTTAAGGGTAACTAAAGTACTTTGAAAATGGATCACACTTTGTGCCAATAAAAAGACTTTTGTTGTTTTAATGATCTTATGAGTATAAGTATTTTGGCCTGCATGTATGTGTGTATATGCACCACATTCATGTTTAGTGCCTATAGAGGTCGGAAGATGTGAGATCACCTGGAACTGGAGCTATCGGACTGTGCCTCTGGGTACTGGGAATGGAACCCAGGTCCTCTGCAAGAGCAACAAGTACACTTAACTGCTGAGTTTTCCCTCAGCTCCCATTAGAAAACTTTAGAGACTGCGTGCTGCTGTTAGTGGTCATACATGTGCAAGAAGGACAGATGGACATGCTTTTGATCTGAGTCCTAACTCCCTGTGCTACTTTCCTCTCCAGGGACTTACTTAAGTATTACTGCAATGCTGACACGGGGAGATTGCTGTTTCTGGTGTCTCAGAGGCTGTGCCATATGTTGGCTAATGATGTCCCAATGACAGCACCAGCAGGACTAAATCTTCCTTCTGAGATACATGACCTTGCGTGTCAGGCTGCCACCATCTGCAGTCCAGGTGACAAGATGTATAAATCTTTATAATCTCTAGTTTATTGTACCCATATCCCTTACATGCTATCTGTGATAACTACATTTTGGAAACCACACAAGTGACAGCTGCTTCTTACACTAGGATACTTAGTTTTAACATTAACAGCTAAGTTGTCCCCTTTTAATGCTTGAGCTAGGTGTCTGAGGGACAGGGGGATCATCAGCCCAAGGCTAGCCTGGGCTACTTATTCAGTCCTTGATAATCAGTCAACCAATCAGTCAGTAAATCCCCAAAGCCATTAACACTGTCATTTTTTACTATTGTTGACATTTGGTTTCGTATGGTCATGGAGTTCCTGACCTCCCCACGTTGACAGCTGTCTGGTTTAAGCACAGACATGAGCTGTATTCTTAGTACTCAGTGCTATGTGGCCAGCTTGCTATCTGTCCTCCCAGTCTTCCTAGGGATTTTAAGTGGTCATTATAAGAAGGTTGTTTTATTGTTCTAAAGGAATAAAATAGGATTGAAGATGCTGTCCACTTTCATTCAGATATTTTGCTGGATGCTTTAGAACTAAGTAAATACACCTTAACTGCTGTGGAGCTTTCCAGACAATGCCAGATGGATGACTGTGGAATTCTGATGAAAGTAAGTCTCCTTTGAGTTTTATTTCCATAAACAAAATTGCTGCTGGACCAACATGTGAGGCTTTGCATCACTATCTCAATTCACAGAAATACTAATTTCCCCGTTTGTTTGTTTAGTTTATTTATTTGTGGGGGGGGGACTCTCCTCTAGAAACCTGTCTTCTAAAAAGCTGACGAGCCAATTCTCTTTATTTTGATTTGTACTGTCTTTTGAAATATAGGACCTTAACCAAGGCCTTTCTGGATATTGACCTTATCATAAGAGTTTATTTGGAATGATAGTTTTACAAGCTGCCAACAAGAAAGGAATACTAGAATATAACTTTCCATCAGTTTGCACAGAAGAAATTGGTTCTACGAATGCCCTTCCCCTCAGAGACAGCAGAATCTGTGGATGCTAAAATCCCTTATCCAAAGCCGTGTACCTTTTACATATAACTCACAACATCTCTCACAATTTCAGTTCCAAGCCCCCACATCAGGTAGTTCACAGTGGTCTGTAACTCCAGCTCCAGAGGATCCAGCACTTGGCTTCCACATGCACGCATACAGATCTACATATATTTAAAGTTAATAAAAACAGATTTTTTAAAAGCCTTTGGGCTCTTATACCTGACTGCCTTATGTGACTGGGTCTGTGTTGCAGTCAGTGTACCTACTGCTGTTTTTTCTGTGTGGTTTGTGTTCAGGCTGCTTTTGGAACTCACAAGGATCCGTATGAAGAGTGGGCCTACAGTGACTTCTTCAGTGAAGATGGAATCGTTCTTGAGTCGCAGGTGGTGCTGCCAGTCATTTATGAGTTGATTTCCTCAGTGGTGCCCCTCACAGGTAAATCTCACTTGTATCATTATTTTCTATATATTTTTCTTAATGTACACTAAGCTATATGTGCTTGGAACCAGAACTACATTGAACAATATACATTTAAATGCTTAAGGACCCAAGTCAAATGAAACATACACTGCATATAATTTCGTTTATGCAAGGAAAAAAAATGGATTCACTCTAAGCCATGGTATTTGAAGTCATGGTAATGGTTACTCTTAGAGATGGTGAAAAGTCACTTTTCTGTTACTGTGATACACAGTGACTAAAAGCAAATTATGGAAGAAGGGGTTTATTTTGGCTTATGGTTGCAGAGACTAAAGAGTCCAGCATGGCAGCAAAAAAGGGAAGCCTAAGAGCCTACATTTTCAAAAGCAACCATGAAACACAGAGAGCATATTGGAAATGGTGCCAGGCTTTAACCTTCAAAGCCCTCTCCGGTGGCTGACCTCCCCAAACAGCAGAGTCCACCGAGGAGCAAGTGTTCCACATGCCCAAGTCTATGGGGGCATTTTTCATTCAAACCACCATACCTGGGTCATGACTGTAGAAGGATATGAGGGGCTTCTGGGCATAAAGTTTTTGATCTTAACCATGGTGCTGCTGGGTAGATTGGGCCAGGTTGTACATTTACCTGTGCATTCTAGATGTGTAGTTCAAGGCTTCTTTTTCGTTTGGTTGGTTGGTTTTAGTTTTGGGGTTTGTTTTGAGATAGATATCACTATGTAGCCAAGGCCTGCCTCAAACTTGCAACCCTCCTGCTCCCTAAGTGCTGGGATTTCAGGCATGTGTCCCCACACTCAGCTTTGAGTTTTGTAACTTATTTTGCTTCTTAAAGCAATTGCTGCTTTATGACATTGTTTGATAATAACACAGTTTCAATGATAGCTGAATTTGATGCTATGTAAAAGTTATGTTATTTAGTCTTAGTTTATGTCTTTTTCTCTTGTAGAAAGCAAAAGACATCCTTTGGATTCTATAAGTTTGCCATACTGTTCCACTAGCAAAGGTATTTATATTTAGGAATGTATAATCTTATAATTTTAGAAACATGCAAATGCCAGAATAAATTCATGAGTACTGAAATTTTTAATATGAATCTGTCATAAAATTCTTGATGTAATTGTTTAATAATTTCATTGTTACATTTTTAGAAGTCAGACAATTATGTGATTTGTCTAATTGTATTAATCTTGATGACTATAAATTTCAGGGTTTTTTTGTATGGAGAAAATGTCTTTACTTGCCAATAATTTAAGCATCTGAATTTAAAAAAAAAATAAGGATATTATAGCCAACTGGATTCATGTTAATACTCATGTGTGAACTCTTTCATAAGACTTGGGGAATGAACTCTGTGGCTGGTACATTTTTGAGGAAGTAGGCCATCTCTGAAAGCAGTTTCCCATAAAATGATCATTATTTTAAAAAACAACAAAAAAAGAGGAGATGCCTCTTACCGAGGACCTAGGTTCAGTTTCCAGCACCCACACAGACTCACAACTCCCTCTAACTCCAGTTCCCTATGACACCCTCTTCTGACTCGAATACATACACATAACTCTGGCACACACACATGTAAGTAAATATTTATGTGAGTTTTTTTATTGTTAAAAATACAACTATTGAAAATCATCTTCTCACTTTGCAGGAGAAAACCTTATTCTCCCCATTGTAAATTTCATATCTACTCTGCTCCGGAACCTTCAAGAATCTAGTCAGTGGGAGTTGGCCCTAAGGTTCGTGGTTGGTTCCTTTGGTACCTGCTTGCAGCACTCTATGTCCAATGTCATGAGTCTCCGTTTGAGTGAAAAGGTAAGGCTTTCTCAATAAATTATTTGACTTTGGGTAATAGAGAGTCAAAAGCTCTGGCAAGCCAATTTTCTGTCCCCAGAGCAAAGACATTGATGATTATTATTTATTAAATGCAAGATTTATTTGTTGAGCATCTAGTAAGATCCAGGACATTTGCACACATTTTTATTAATAGTCCTGAGAGTCTCTACTTTGCAAATGCAGTAATTCATAGCTGAGCGTGTAATAACTAGTTAAATTTTAGGGTGGGCTGGTGGTTGCTTATTCTAATCTCAGCACAGCATTTGTCTGCTGGTGGTTTTTGATTTTGTTTTAGGCATTTATTGCTGTTATTGTTTGTTTTAAGGATTTTCTTTGGGGGTGGGGCAGGCAGTCTTGCAGCCCAGGCTGGTCTTGAACTCACAGAGATCTACCTGCCTCTGTGTGCAATTTAATGTACATTAAAGTGGACTAAAGATTCTTCTCTTTTCTGAAAGTTACTTGGTGAGACCACATTGATGAACTCAAAGCAAATCATTATGGAACTGAAAGAAAAGTCCATGGCGTTTATCAGAGGAAGTACCACAACACTCCTACACAAAGTGAGTATCTGTGGTTGGCTGTATTGTTTGATAGTGTTCAGCCATTCAGAAGCCTCAAGAGTCAGTGGGACCTGAAGATATTGTTGCCGTGTTTGTAGCTTATGTGAATGATACTGTATTCGGACATGGCTGAAACTGTAATGATCTTGCCCATTACTTCCCTTGATTTTGTCATTTTTAGTGGAGTAAAATACTAATGACCCTTACTTACAGTTTATATTTATACGCCAGGATTTCTTTGCAGGAATTCTAGTTTATTAGTCTTAAAAAAATAAAATTCCTGGAGCTGGAGAGATGCCTCAATGGTTAAGAGCACTGGCTGCTATTCCAGAGGACCTGGGTTCAGTTCCCAGTGCCCACTTGGCAGCTCACAACTGTCTATAATTCCAGTTCCAGGGATCTGACACCATCACACAGACATACATGCAGGTAAAACACCAATGCACATAAAAATAAAAGAAGAATTTCCCTTTGAAATAGGGTTCCTGTGTAGCACAACCTAGTCTCAAATTTGAATTCAGTATGTAGTCAAAGATGTCCTTGAACTACTGATTCTCCTGCCTCTAAGGGCTGGTATCATAGGCATATGTAGGCCTTTAATTTTTAAGAAGGTAGAAGGTAGAATTATTATTCTTATATTAGACACTTGGCATCTATTTATCTGTCAGATTTGTAAGAGCCTCCCAACCCCTCACCCCAACAAGACTGAAACTCAGTATAGCCCACGCTGTACACAAACTGAAAAACCCTTCTGCCCTGCCTTGTTGGCACTGGAATCATACCCATCTCTGTCATATGGCTTTAAAAGGACACTTGTAGGGCTGGTAGAGTCGCTGGTAGGTGATAGCCATGCAAACATGATAGCCTGAGTGTGTGCCTTAGAACCCACGTAATGGTAGAAGATGAGAACCAATTGTACAGGGTTCTCTTCTGACCTCCACATGGGACTCCTGGTCATGTGTCTCCTACCCTCACAGCAGCTGGCTTTCTGGCTGGCCGGCCTGTCTGAATCAGTGAGTTGACGGCCAAGAGACCCTGTTTGAGAAAGAAAAATGGGGCATGACACCTAAGAATGATATTCTCAAGTTGTCCTCTGGCCTTCACATGCATGCATGTGCGCACACACATACACATGTATGTACACACACACATGTACACATTTCCAAATTTGGTGATACTTCCAAAGTTTTAGAAAAAATTTAATAATAATACAAGGATCTACAGTGTACCCTTTATTGATATGTTATTTCATGGCAAGCTTTCTTTTGTTGTTGTCTATGGTAGAATTTTTTCCTCATATATTAGGTTCTTTCAGAGGACTTTTTTAAGCTGGAATCTCTTCATAGCCCTAGTTGTTGTGGAACTTCACCGTGTAGACCAGATCCTGCTGCCTCTGCCTCCCAGTGCTGGGATTAAAGGTGTGCACCACCAAGCCTAGCATGTAAGATTCCTTAACCTAAAGTATCCAGTGTTTGTCTCCTTCACGTAAAGATACTCTCTTGTTGAGTGTCACTAAATTTAACAGTGATATAAATATTTCTGTTAACTCAATGTCCACATTCTAATTTAATTTTGTTTCCATTGTCAATCGTGTGTTTTGGTACAAGGTCTAGATTAATTCATATACTTTGTGAGCCAGCAAACTATCAGCTGTTAGCACATGGCCATGCTGTATTGTCTGTGGCTGCTGTTGCTTCAGAGATGTTGCAAGGATGAAGCATTTGCCATGTAGACAGCCTTGGCTCAGCACCTCAGAGCAGAGGTCCTCTAATTCGCAGTGCCTATGTGAGGGCTCACAAGGGCCTCTAAGTCCAATTCCATGGGGTTTGACACCCTCTTCTGGCCTCTGCAAGTGGCCATGCGGTGTACGTGCATTCATGCAGACAGAACATCAAACATAAAATGATAATAGATACTTTTTTAAAGGGTCAAGTCTTGGTGTTGCTTTTAGTAATCATTTTTTTATCCAGCTTTGATTTGGAAGCCTACACTTTAAGGTGCAGAATGGAGTTGTGGAGCTAGAAGTGTCCCTTTCTCCTTAGAGTTCTCCAAAGCTTATTGCTTATTTTGTTTGTTTTTAGATAGAAGAGAGAATATTGAGTCATCAGAGGAAAGAGTAATAGTTCTAAGTTAGAGGACTCTGGAAAGAGCAAGCCCTTACATAGATGAGGAAGCAGGAGATAGGATCCAGTGACATGTAAAAGGGAGGGGCATTCTATTAGGTATGTAGTGGTGACGGATGCATGTAGGTAAAGCAGTGCAGATTGCATGGAGTATACCTATATCAACACAGATGGCCACAGTAGCAGCATGGCCCTATGGGACCACTGTTGTACATGCAGTCTGTCAGGGACTACATAGCTTTCTTGCAGAGCTCACAGCTGTATTTGGGTTCAGATCCAGATGTGGTGGATTTCTTCTGGTTCCTTCCTGCCTATGCTTGCTAACATGGGGTCAGTAACTGAGAAGGCAAAGGATGGTTCATGGGGGATTCCAGGGACTGAAGTCAGCAGTAGGGAGAAAGAAGACATCTGCCCTACACAACTCCCCCAAGACTGCTTTCCTTCCATTTCTAGTCCTGGAAAAAAGGTGCCCTGTCTGGGTTTTTAGAGCTGTTCCTCTAAAGTACTCCCCGAATGTCGTGGTCTTTCCGGTGGGAAGTGAACTCAAGGTCAGTCCTTCTGTTTTCCTCACAGTGCTTTCTTCCTGCAGGTGTTTAACTGTCGCCTGGCGGATCTGAACTTGGCTTTGGCTTATTGCACTCTCTTACCTCAAAAGGATGTGTTTGAAAACCTCTGGAAGATCATAGATAAAGCGTGGCAGAATTACGACAAAATTCTGGTATGCCGTGAGCATAGAAGCCTAACCCTGTTGACGTGTTAAAAGGTTTGGGGGACAAAGTAAAGGACTTTGCTAGCAGGTCTCAACTGTTCAGCAGAAATGGTCATCTGTCTTATATGGTATCTACCCACTTGTGCTTGACTGGTGACACGCTGGTAATAAGACAGATCTCTCTTCCTTCTTCCTTTTTTTTTTTTTTTCCTAAAATGGTTTCTCTGTGTAGACCAGGCTAGCCTCAAACATAGAGATCCGCCTTCCTCTGCCTCCCAAGTGCTAGAATTAAAGGAATGTGCCACCACTGCCTGACAATAGCTGTATTTCTTAAAAAACTAAAAACAAACAACCACAAAAATAACTAAGGCTGCTATGGTCACATGCGCCTTTAATCTCAGCACTTGAGAGGTGGAGACTGGTGGATTTCTAAATTAGAGGCCAGCCTGGTCTACAGAACAGTTTTCAGGACAGTCAAGAATATGCAGAGAAATTCTGTCTCAAAAACAAAAACAAACAAACAAAAAAAAATCCAAAATATTAAAACGTGTGTGGTCCATCATGGTGGGGCACAGACTAGAGAGATAGTTTGATCTTCAGGACACACCTTAAAAAACTAAGAACAGTATGATGGTAGGCACTTGTAATCCCGGTGCTTGGGTGGGGACAGAATTGGGTGGATCCATGGGGCTTGCTGGTTAGCTAGCCTAGTTGGCAAGTTCTAGGTTGCTGAGAGAACTGTCTCAAGGAAAAGATGGGTGGTACTTGGAGAATGAAAACCAAGGTTGTCCTCTGGCTTCACACTAAAGATTGTATAGGATGGGTTTAGAGGCTACATAACTCATCTTAGAATTGTTCTGATTGGTTGGTTTGTTTTAGTTATTTTTATTTGGAAATTTTGTGGGTAGTCCAGGTTGGCCTAAAATGACCTTTTATTGTGGCGGAAAACTAGACTAAATTTACAGTATCATACAAAAAAACAAAAACAAACAAACAAAAAAAAAAACTGAATTATCCAGATACTATGTAAAAAGTAATGAGTGAGGGTGAGGCATGTAGCTCAGCTGGTATAGGGTATAGTGCTGGTCTAGCATGCAGGAGTCTTGGCTTTGAATCCCCAGCAGTGCATAACAGAGTATGGGTGCATGCCTGTAATCACTGTACTTGGGAGGTAGAGATAGAGAATCAGAAGCTCAAGGTGCTGTGGGACTATGCTCTTGTACACTGTAAATATTTGTCCCTGTAAATGTTGATTTAATAAGATGCTGATTGGCCAGAAGCTAGGCAGACAGGAGGTATGAGCAGACAAGCATTCTGGGAGAGGAAGAGCAGAGCAGATGCCAGACAAAGAGGAGGTAAGACAAGAACGCTACACTGAGAAAAGGTACCGAGCCATGTGACTAAACATGGATAAGAATTCTGGTTAGTTTAAGAGTAAGAGCTAGACAGTAATACGCCTGAACTACTGGCCCAGCAGTTAATATAATATTAAACCTCAGAGTCAATTTTTGGGAAGTGCCTGCTGGGTATTTGAAAGTTTCTGGTGGAACAGAAACTTCTGACTACATCAGGGTCCTCAAATACGTAGTAAACTTGAGGCTAGTTTGGGCTATTTGAGACCCTGTCTCAAAATTGCTGGAGAGAACTATTGGATTGAAGAGCAGTTGCTGCTTTTTCAGAGGACCCAAGTTCAGTTCCCAGCACCAATGCAAGGCAGCTCATGGCTACCTTAACTCTAGCTCCAGGTGATCTGACACTGCTTCTGGCCTCTACAGGCACCTACATGCATGTGGCATACACTCACATAGACATACATATAATAAAATGAGACTGAAGAGCAAACACACTGCTCTTGCAGATGACTGGAATTTGGCTCCCAGTACCTACATTGAACAGCTCACAACACCCTATAACTCCGGCTCCTGGGAAATCTGATGCCTATGGCATCCTTAAGTACTTCTATACAAGTTCACATGCATACAGAAAGACATAATTTAAAATAATAAAAATATTTTAAAGTCAATTAAATAAGTCTTTTTAGAAAAGTAGTGACCATACAAACCAATATATAGTGATCTTCACTCTTGTCAGGAAAAGGTTTATGAGGTTTAGGGAGTGTGGAAACTCAGGATTGAGCCCAGGGCTACACACATGTTGTGCCGTGATTTAGCACTGGGCCATGTCCTCAGTCCGAGGTTATAGTTTTCTGTTCTCACACAGGGTCTTGTGTGTAGCTTGGCTGCCCTCTCAGCAGCAGTCCCCGCCCCCCCAGTGCTGGGATTACATAGGTATCTCTACACCTGATTCTGACCCCCTCTCCCCACTTTCTGAGTATAAATTCTGTTTCATCTTGCTTTAACATTTTAGGCATTATCTTTGGTGGGCTGTCAGCTGGCAAATCTCTATAAGGATATTGAAACAGGACGTCGGTTCCATGAAATCAGTATTGATGCTCAGTGGGGTATTCGTCTTGGTAAACTTGGTGTGAGTATTCATAGTGCTTTGATATTTAATATGTCTTGAGAATTTTCTAGTCTGAGAATATAAGACAAAGATTTTGTCACCTGTGAATTTGAGATACATAAAGAAATGGGGGTCTTTTGTGTTATTTTTTTTTTTCAAATTAAATATAATAATGTTAGAAAGAGCCTGACACTGTTCACCTATGGCTTTCTCATTTACAGGTGTATGTCTAGTACACTCACACCAGCTGTTTTTAGTTTTAGAGTTTTGTTGTTTTCTTTTGGAGATGGGATTTTGCTATGCTGCTCAAGTCTTGGACTTGGTTTAAGCAGATCCTCCTGTTCAGCCTCCCCTAAGTAGCAGGATTACAAAGGCATGCTACTGTTCCTCCTTGACGAATAATAAAAATAAGGAGTAGCAATGATATATACCTGTCACCCAGGGAAGCGGGAGGATGGTGAGTTTGAGGCCAGGTTGGTTTACAAAATGAAATATAAAACATTTTATTTGTAAATAGACTGTTTATGAAGAAGGTGACCATTGCCCAATGCTGTTTTGAAACTTGATTCCTATGCAGCAGTGGGTCTGGTTCCACCAGCACTAACAGCCAGGCTTCCCCATGAAGCTATAAGAGGTTATGGTGGGAAATACTCCTCAGGTTTCACAGCAATGGTGGGGTTGAACAGCGTGCTAGAAAAAAAAAAAAATTAAGGCCAGCCAGATAGTCTGTGGGAAAAGACACTTGCCTCCATGCCTAAGGATCTGAATTTCATCCCTAGAACCTGCATTGTTGGAGAATTGACTCCACAAGTTATCTTCTGACCTCCATATCCTGGCTGTAGCAGGCACACACACACACAGGCACACACATACACAATAACTAGATAAATAAATTTAAAAATAAAGTTTGTAGGAGCTGTAGAAAAATTAATAGTAAAGTAAAAAAAGCATGTTGCCATATTTCTGATACCTTTCAGATTAGCAGTTATTTTTGTGTGTATGTGTGTTCTTTATTTCTAGATTTCTTTTCAACGTGCTTTCAGACAAAATTTCCTCACCAAGAAAGACCTCCTTCAAGCTCTTGTTAATAGCATAGATATGGACACAAGCCTTGTTCTGGAATATTGCAGGTAATTTTAAAATGTTAATTTTATGCTGTTGGCATCGCCAGCTTATAATCCTTGCTTTGAGAAGACAGTAGTCCAGACTGTATTCACGCAGACAGTAGACCTCTGTTCTCTTTTTCTGTGGTCAGCCTGAGCAGACACTAAGCCAGATCAGCTTCTCTGGAAAGCTCTCTTTGTTTTACTTACACCCGGATGATTATCCAAACCTGTGACCAGAAACTCTGATCTGAGCTGGTGTTGGTCTCACACCTGTACTCCCACAAGTACGAGACCAGCCTGGCTACACAGTGACGTTCTCCCTGGCTACGCAGTGACGTTCTCCCTGGCTACGCAGTGACGTTCTCCCTGGCTACGCAGTGACGTTCTCCCTGGCTACGCAGTGACGTTCTCCCTGGCAGTCTTGATCCAACCTCAGTTGTTAACGTCTGAACTGAGAAGCCCTGAAGTCATTATTTAATTTGGGCTCCATGTGGATGACCCTATGATGAAAAAAATGTGGGGAGATTCTGAATATAGTAATGTCTCTGCCTGTGGGAACCCTTGCTGAGTAGGTCATATATACAGCAGCACGGATACACTGGACAAAGTGGGGAGGACTGTGTGATACAGCAAATGGTAGACCATAGATAGAAGAGACTCTCACTCCTCTTTGACCTCCCTGGCTGTCTCTGTGCTAAAGCTGTAGTCAAGGCCTAGAAGCTGCCCAGAGCTCTGAGCAGCACTGACTCAGCTGAACATGGAAATGAAACTGTGCCTGTCTTGAGTGTGGAGACCTTCAAACTCTGGTGGCATGCGTCTGCGCTTCTTTACAAAATTGAACCCTGTGGACTTGTGGACACTGCTTCATGTAGCTGCTTCCTTTCTTGTTGTTTCAGTGGTTAGCATAATAATAAGTTTGTTTCAGTCATTCATCAGAGGCCTTGAGGTATTGATAGTGATAATCCATGTGAAGAAGCTCAGATACATGGCTTTTAACATTTTTCATTTGCTTTTTGTTATTGTGGTCCAGGCTGGCTTGAAACTCCTTACTTACTCAAGCTGGCCTCCACCTTGTGATCCTGCTGATTCATCCACAGGAATTATGGATGTGAACCACTCCAGCACCATGGGGACTTGACTGATGCTTCATATTAGCATACATGGCAAACTAAAGGATCACTGTCTGATTCTAAGGGCCAGAGGAGGTGTTTCAGTTGTTACTTGTCTATACCAACCAAGGTCTTGACTGCCTCCCATGTACCACTATCCCAGCTAGACTATCTGGTTTGAAAAGATAATAATTAAGCCAGACATTGTTGTATAGGTCCCATTATTATCTGAGGCAGGAGGATTACTTCAAGCTCAGGTCTAGCCCCCCCCCCTTTTTTTTTAAAAGGCAGTATTTAGCTTTGAATGATGCATACTTTTTCTGCTTATGAGGCTAGACAATAGCAGGGTTAAAAGGTTAAGTGATAGGAGCATGCACCTGAGTTTTCTGTCAAAAAACCCCCTCTTAGAAATGCATACATTTGAGATCCTTGTAACTGACTGTTCTTTCAGCACCTTTCAGCTGGACTCCGATGCAGCCCTTCTGTTGTTCATTGAAACCATGCTCCACAACACTAACAACCAGAGCCAGGGAGATGCCAGCCTGGAGTCCACAAAGGGGCAGCATTCCAGACTCCTGGCAAAAGCTACTGAGCTGGTTCCCTTACTGAGGAGCACAAAGGATTTGGTCATCAGTCTTAGTGAGGTCCTTTATAAGGTAGGTGAGTGAGGAGGTGGGTACCTCTGGCTGCCTGCTCTCCTCATCCTTAATAGGGTCCCACATAGTCCAGGCTAGATTCAAGCTCAGTATGTACCTCAGGATGGTCTAAAACTCCTTAGCTTTATGGCTCTACCCCTCAAGTGCTGGGATTATAGGTGTGTGCCACCACACACTGCTAATTTCTCTCTCTCTCTTTCTGGGGGAGGGGGGGTACTGGTGCCCCAGAGGCCATAAGTTTACCAGGAGCTTAAATTACTACCAGTAACTTGTTTAAGCTGCCTGGCGCAGGTGCTGGGAAACCTTGGCTAACCACTGAGCCATTTCTGTAGCCTTAAATTCTTGACACAGCATTTCCCTCTGTCTTACCTTCTTTAATCCCCTCAAACCAGCGCTGTTTGTTTTCCCTCACTGTGGCTCTTTGAGGTGGTCCAAATCATCCAGCTGTCCTGGGCTTGTAGTGTTCCTCTGTTTCCTAATTGCTGGGCTACAGGTGTGTGATCCATGATTGCTCTCTCAATTCCATTTGTTTTCATCCTGCATGGATTCTGCATCTGTTGTGGGGGTATGCTCATGGGGGGGTGGGGGGATCAGAAGACAACTTACATGGGATTAAGGTTGTTCAGCAGAACCGCAAACATTCTTTGTCAAAGAATCAACTGAGAAAGAAAGTATAAATTCCAGAAAGAAGTTTAAATATGTGGCCCATCGCCTACCCTGCAGAGTACCCACTGCGGGAGGGGAGATGTGACGGGACGGGACAATGCAGTTGACCAGCCTTTCTTGAATAGAAGTTTAAACCATACATTTTAGTATTATAAACAGTTACATTGAATCTTGTGTTTTCCTATTGTGGTTTTTTAATGAAAATTTTGCAGATTGGTATTTTTATATTAAGTATTTTGATTAGGGGGTTGGAGGGTAGATAGCAGGAGAAATGAGGTTCTCAGACTGTAAGATGAATTTCAGTTTTATAAAAGTCAGCTGGAAATTATAGACTTGCTTCTAAGTATGATGGACCATCTTCCCACTTTGATAATTATGTACTTTCAGTTGGCTTTTTAAAGAAATAGAAAAGGCTGTGTGGGCAGAAAGGGGGAGCAGAGAGAACATTTCTCTGTTTGTAAACCTGTGCACATACCATTCGTTCATTCTTGTGTTAGGGGGATGGCTGAGCCAAGAGTCCCCTCAAACAGGAAGGCTCGCGCAGTTTAGTCGTTTCCCAGGTGGTCTCCTTCCTGTTCTGTTCTCCAGCATAAGTAGAACAAATGGAGCTTCAGTTTCAATCTGAAAAACCTGAAAATCTTGCCACATATTTATTCTTTCTGTGTATTTAGCACCCTAGAGGCATCTGTCATCACTAAAATAGCATTGCCTTATACAGCTTTTACATTTCAAGACTTTAAACGTGGATACTTAGCCTACACAATAGAGGTAGTTTAGGAGTGAGAGTTGATCTGTGAAGGGCAGCCTGGCCTCAGTGCCTGCTGAGCTAGTGTTTGCTCTTTGTCCCAGTGAACCTCACCAAATAAAGCTAGGTGAGTGTGACATGTCTTCTATGCTTTGCATATGTTTGCTTTTTGTGCAGCTGGACCCGTATGATTATGAAATGATTGAAGTTGTCCTGAAAGTTATAGATCAAGCCAATGAAAAGATAACCAGTGTGAACATTAGTCAGGTATGTTAAAGACTGAAAACCTATCTTTGAGCTTTGATTTATTATGATGATATTATATTTTAATGTCTATTATAATTATTATAATATTAGGAATATTAATTGGATTCATTCAGTGTTATTCTTTGATCTCCCTTTAGAGTCTGAACTTAATTCTAAATGTTTTCTTTTTAAGAAATGTATGTTTTTAATCCTTTAAGAATCTCAGCTGAGCAGTGGTGGCACATCACTACCAAGCACTTGGGAGGCAGAGGCAGATGGATCTTTGAGTTTGAGGCTGACCTGTTCATAGAGCTCATAGACCTCCAGGAGAGCAGGACTGTTACACAGAGAAATACTGTCTGGAAAAACCAAAAAAACCCAAGCATGATACTGTGTATTTTGATCATATTTACCTCTGCTCCTCCCTCAATGTATCCCTTAGTTTTCTTTATTATTTTTATTTAGTGATTTTACTTTTTCAAATTTTAAAATACATTAAGTGTGTGTGTGTGTGCATGCGCAGTGGTGACCGTGGGTGTGCCAGTACCATGCACATCATGCGGGAGTTAAAAGTGACTGTGGAATCACTGCACTGCTGTCCTGTTTTTACAGGGATTTGGGGGACTTGTATGCCAAGCACTGCTGAGACATGTTTTGGGGTTTTTTCTTTTCTTTCTTCCTTCCCTCAAGGTTTCTCTAATGTAGCCCCAGCTGTCCTAGTACTTACTCTGTAGGCCAGGTGACCTTGGTGATCCATCTGCTCTGCCTCCAGAGTGCTAGGATTAAAGGTGCTCACCACCACCTTCCCAGCCTGCAATTTTCAAACTCATTATGTAGTCAAGTTTGACCTTGAATTTCTTGACCTCCCATCTATCTCCCAGTCAGTAATTACCAACACTTGCCTCCACACCTGGCTGTTCACTTTCTATCTACTGTATGGGCAGAAGAATTTAGAGTTAGCTTAGGAAATGTAGTAAGATCATAACTCAAAAATAATTAAAAATGAAAACTTGCAACTTTAATGTTTTTCTACTTCAGTCCCAAACTATTTGAAGAGTTTGTATTCTGTGAGCCAGATGGTACCCTCAGTTCTTCCAAATGTGATGTTTCTAGTGTTCATTAGTATGATTTAGGATACAGAGATTTGGGAAAACTAGAAATGGACTTTGTTTTGAAAGTGTGTGTATCAAGCACATACATGTGGAGGTCAGGTTGTCAGACATGGTGCAGATGTTCCAGAACAGAGTGACACTTACATGTCTCTTGCTCATTTCTACACAGGCTCTTAATCTTCTGAAACACTTGAAGTCATACAAAAGAATCTCCCCTCCAGTGGACCTCGAATACCAGTACATGCTGGAGCATGTGATAACTCTGCCACCAGCTGCTCAGACTAGACTACCTTTTCACCTAATATTATTTGGCACAGCACAGAACTTCTGGAAAATTCTCTGTATGTACATTAACTTCTTAGGAACTTTACTGAACAGCCCACTAATTTTTTTCTCATGTGTCATGTCCTTCTACTTTCCTTTCCAGCCTCTGAGCTCAGTGAAGAGTCACTGCCAACCCTGCTCTTAATTTCTAAACTGATGAAGGTAATGGGGGAGGCTCCTTTGGAAGTCTTGTCTGTGGTCCCTGAGCCTGGCCCAGGGAGCTTATGTTGCCGCCTCACCGCCTCTCTCCTCCTCTCTGAAGTTCTCCCTAGACACTCTCTACGTGTCTACAGCCAAACATGTTTTTGAAAAAAACCTGAAGCCAAAGCTCCTGAAGTTAGCAGAAGCCAAGTCGTCAGCCCTGATGAGCAAGGAAGTGGATAAGCTCATGCAGA
Organism: Phyllotis vaccarum; assembly: GCA_033318265.1. Classification (NCBI taxonomy): domain Eukaryota; kingdom Metazoa; phylum Chordata; class Mammalia; order Rodentia; family Cricetidae; genus Phyllotis; species Phyllotis vaccarum. Next base: position 48,437,283 of record JARWLC010000017.1, on the reverse strand, counting down.
CCATCGAGTCGTACCTCATGTCCATAGTCAACCCAGAGTGGGCCGTCGCCATTGCCATCAGTCTCACCCAGGAAATCCCAGAAGGTGCCCAGCATGCTTGCTGATAGTCTGGATTTCAGTTTCATCCCTTTTTCCAGGGCTGGGGACCTGTCTTGTCCAGGGTCTTATACACAATGGGCAGTGTTCTACCCTGTCATCGTTTTCATCCTCCAGTGCTCCTCAGCTAGGAGCTGGCTGCAAGCTCTGCTCTATCCCAGTGTTTGAAGAGTTTGTTAGGAGCTGCCCAAGTCTTACCCTATGAGCAACAGCATTGCTCGGGCCCATTGATAGCTTGTTTGACAAGGCAGTGTGGATGGTGTGGTGCTGTCTGCCCCACATACAGTTGTTGAGTAAGAAACTGCTAATGGGCTGGAAGCTCTGGGCTGTGATTTTCCCCTTTTGTTTTTACTGGTGTTCACTTATTTTAAAGTTTTCTCAGAGGATCTGCTCACAAACCTTGTCCTTCCAGGCCCCTTCAAGATGACCAGTTTGAAATTCTGCCTGTATTTGGCTGAAAGATGGCTGCAAAACATCCCATCTCAGGTGAGTCTGAAGCATGTTTGCTTAGCAGCTATCATCCCCAGTCCTTACCCCAGTACTCAGAAAGAAGAAAGCCCATGGTTGTGTATGGTGGATATTTAAGGGTGCAGATAAGGGAGGGCCTGTGATCACTGGAGTGTCGTCTTTCTCGAGATTTTTACAGTTAGGCTTTCTTGCCATTTGGAATTTTTTTGGTTTTTTTAAGGATGAGACATGTGAGAAAGCTCAAGCCTTACTGAAGAAGCTTTATATCCAGTTCCGGCGCTCGGGTACTGAAGCTGTGCTAATAGCCCACAAGTTGAATGTTCCAGAATATTTAAGAGTGGTAGAAAAGCCAGCACATCTCATCGTGAGCCTCTATGAACATCCCAGCATAAGCGAAAGACTTCGTACTACATCTGGCAAAGATTACCCTGGTGGGGACAAAGCTTCATTCTTGTTGTTCAGGAAGAGCTGCCCTCTTGATTCCTGGTTGTCAAAAGCCTGAGTTTTCACTTTCGTACTTTCTTATCTTGGTTATCTTAGATATTCATGCAGCAGCTAAAGAAATCGCTGAAGTCAATGAAATAAATTTGGAAAAAATCTGGGACATGTTGTTGGAGAAATGGTTGTGCCCCACAGCAATGCCCGGTGAGGTGAGTGAACGGTCACAGCCCAAGTATGTGTTAGATAGAAGCTAAGTTTGTGTTCCACGGATCCAGTCCTCCAGAGAGGACACAGGCCGGCCTTCTCCTCCCTCCTAGACAGTCTCCCTTTATAGCTCAGGCCTTGCATTGGTGTTCTAATAGCTCAGCCCTTCAAGTGCCTGCACTGCCACAGCTGACTCTCCTGATGAGTTTTAATGAGGTGTTTTGTTTTTCCTTCTTTTATTCTGTAGCTATTCTAACACTCAGCTCATGACTTCAGACACATGCTTATATATAAAAGAGGCCTGTTTTTTGACTTAGATTCATGTAATTAACTTTATTTTTGAAATCGTTTAAAATAGAATAGGAAAATTTAAGAACAGTGCAGAAATATTCCTATACACTGCTTCTCTAGATTTATTAGTTTTTAAAGTCTTTATTTACTGTGTCCTCTATTTCTCTCCATTGTACTTCTTCTATATTCATTTCTCCTCATTGGACAGTATATTGCATATGCCATATCCCTTGGTCCCATAATATTTAAGTGTATATTTCTTAAGAACAAGGATTTGCTTAACTACTGTAGCTTTAACTTAAAAAAAAAAAAAAATCAGAAAAATCATAGCATTTGGGAGGTAAAGGGGAAAAGATTATTGTGAGTGTAAGGCCACCTTGTCTACTGCAAAGTTAGACCTACCAGGGTTATTACCTACTGAAGACCATATTCCAAAGTATAAATTAGAGGATTAAATATTGGGATAATGCTCAAGTCTGTAGCCCATCTTACAGTTCAGTGAATCCATGGTCTCTGCACGGGTTCTTCCTGTTCTCTTATGATGTTGTATGTGTTGATGTGTGGAGGTGCGGGGCACATGTGAAAACAGTGTTCACAGAGGTCAGAGGACAATCTGTGGGAGTCAGTTCACTCTTACCATGTGGGTTCTCGGGACTAAACTCATGTCATCAGGCTTGGTGGCAGCTGCTTTTACCTGGTGATCCATCCATTTGCCGGCTGACATTGGCAGTTTTGAAGGGTGTTGGCTGGTATCTTTTAAATGGTCCTTCCATTTTGGTTTATCTAAGATTTTCCTATGATAGAATTCAGATTTTAGCTGGGTGTGGTGGTGCATGCATGCCATTAATCTCAGCACTAAGGAGGCAGAGGAAAGGCAGACTGATTCTGTAAATTGGAGGCTAGCCTGCTCTGCATAGCAAGTTCCAACCCAGCCAGGGATATATCATAGCAAGTCCTTGTCTCCAAATAAATAATCATCAAAATCAAAATTTTTGTTTGGTTATCATACTACATAATGATGATGGTATATGATAGTTGAAAGAACATATGGGACATATCTATTTGGCCCTTATAGATGGTATTAATTTACTGTGTGTGTCTGTGTTTGTGTGTGGTGTTATTTATGTGCACATGTGCTATAGCGCACACACGGAGGTCAGGGGACAACTTTGTGGAGCTGTCCCCTGTCCTCTCTATAGGTTATATTAATCTAGATGCACATCTTGGCTAAGTTGTCCATTTCTCTAATACATTCTGTTCTTTTGTAGTTATTAGGGAAACGTTTTTGAGGTAATTCAGCATAAAATTCTTCACAAAGTCTTCCCTTACTTCATTTACCCACCCCACATGTTAGCTTAGCAACTCTTGATGACTTTTAGCACGTGTTAGCTGTGGTGACACAGAACAGTTCTGAAGGCTGCAGGCCAGTTGCTTTATAAGTGTCGTTTTACTCTGCTCCTGTTTTTCTGTGATTTAATGTAGGTTGTGCGCTTCAGTCGTCCGGTATAGGTGATGTGTTATTTCCCGTGGAACACAGTAGGCGGCACATAATGTTGATTTTTTAGAAATAGTATAAAATTAGCATCTGACATTTGGGGAAGGATTTAGCAATCTCAATCCAAGTTTTTCAATAGTTTCTCTGAGTTTTTAGGTGGAACTTAATAAGTAGGTTCTATAATTTCTATGCTTATGTAGAAAGACAATATTCTTGAAATGTATTAGTGAAAAATGGTAATAATTTTTCATAGTAAGTGGTATTACCAAATAAATGGTAATATGAGATGAAGTATTTAGTGGATTTGTTCAAGGTGGGGTGCCAATATATTGCTCAAACTAGTTCCAATTTTCAGTTGAAAGCAGTTTTGCCAACTTATTTTTAAAATTACATCCAAGTTGCTCCAAGTAATCAGTTCTCTCCTTCTACCATGTGAGTCCTGAGACTTGAACTCAAATCTTCAGGCTTTGTGACCTATGAGTAACTTCGGTGGCTTTTAATTAGTAGCTTTTATATAATGTTTCATTTTCGCCACAACATGCTGCTACTGTTTTAACATTAGGTCTTAAGTATCACAGGCTGGACTGTAGCTTACCTGTAGGTTAGAGGTGTGTGCTTCCACACTTGCTGTGTGCTGTGCTGGGGATATTAGCCAGCACTCCATACTACTCTGCAAGCACTGCACACCTGAGATCCAGCGCTAGCCTCATTCTACCAAGAGCAGCTACTGCTTCAGTGGGAATACAATGTAAGCTCATGTCTACAACCTGCATTTCTGTGTTCCAAGCTCCACATTAACTCAGAGTCAACTGAAAGGTTATGGCAACTGAGAACCATGCCTCACATTAAACCTGGCACAGTGCTTTGGGAGTCTTGATGCATACATGTTAATTTGATGAATGACTCAAATTCTTGGAGTAGCTCAGTGGCAAAGCACTAGCTGGCATGACTGAGTGAGACCCTGGGAGGCTGACACATGGGAGAAGCCAGCCTTAGCTATGTAGTGAGACTGTTTCACAAACAAAGCAAAAGAACCCACACAAATCTCTGCACCCTTTTTTATCTATTTGTTTGTTTTATAGAGCAGTTGGACCTGAAACTTGAACTTGGTATGTAGACCAGTCTTTCCTTGAACTCACAGCGATCTGCCTGCCTCAGTTCCTCAGTTTTAGGATTAAAGACCTACTTTATCATGCCTAGGTCTGTTCCTTTTAAAATGTACCCAAAAAATGTCACTATGGTGATATGCATTTAATAAAATTAGCCTGGAATATCAGAGGACAGACCACATGTCACCTCCATGAGGACCCAAATGTTTGCTTACTTAGGCCCTGTGTGTCCTTAGAATTGGACTTTCACCTAAAAAGTACCCAGAATGTATTTATTCTTTGAATGAATGGGTGTGGAACTTATATTTAAGCAAAAGTCATCATTAAGCAGTTACTCACAATATTTCCTCCTGGCAGTCTTGTTATTATGTTATGTGGGTAAGCGTTTTGCTTGCATGCATGTTCATGTACCAGTGTGTGCCTGATGCCTGCTAAGGTTCGGAGAGGGTGTTGGGTGTCCTTGTGAGCCACCATGTGGGTGCTGGGAATCAAACCCTGGTCTTCTGCAAGAGCAAAAAATGCACTAACTCTCCAGCCGGTAAACATCGTTTTGTAATTTGGGTTTTTTGTCGGGTATGTTGTGCCAAGATGAAAGTTTGTGTATCCACAGCCTACAGTTTTAAACTTTTATTCTTCTCCGTTTTCAAAGAAAGCAGCAGAGTTCTTTGAACTTGAAGAGGATGAAGCGCTGCATAGGTATGCTTTCCTTGGCTGTGGCCCTATTCCTCAGCACTAGAGGAATCTTATTAGGAAACAGATCGGAGTCTCCATGGGCTGGGAGGGAGTCAGTGGCCAAGAGTGAGAAGCTGAACTCCCTGTGAATGTTCTAGGACCTCTATAGCAGAGAGAGTCCAAACAAAGGGAAGCTTCTATCAGGCTGGAATACAAGACAAGGTTTCTCTGTGTGGCCTGGTATTAAAGGTGTGCGCTATACCTGGCTTCTTGCTTAGTCTTTTCAGGGTAGGTGTACCTTTGTCCGCCTCAGGTACAGCTCCTAGCCTCACGAACCAGTTATGTGGAAAGCCTTAGGAGCAATTCCAACAGTAACAGAAGGAATCCCCAAAGCACACCTGTGAGACCACAACCTTTTTTTCCAAATGAGAGCTCCCTCCTATCCATTCTGTCTAATCCCTCTGGTACTTCCTAGGAGTGGCCTGCTGGCCCTGCAGCTAAATTTACAAGGCCCTCCTGGGAACTGTGGAAACAATTCCCTGTGTGTGACACTCACTGTGCATTCCTCCGTAGTTTGTGTCGGTTTCATCAATAATACCTGAAGGCCAACTGGCAGTGTTACAGAGACCCCTGACAGCGTTCGTTCCATACATTACCTTCTTTAGCTGTGAAGGAAATAAGAAGCTAACATCTGTACTAGAGACCTGACTCCTTGATCAGGAGCACTGCTTACTCCCCTAGTGGTCCTGGGTTTCTTCCCAGCACCCACAGGACAGCTTAGAATTGTCGATAACTCCAGTTCCACGGGATCTGATTTCCTCTTCTGGCCTTTGCAGGTGTGAAGCACACACACATGAAATAAAGAAAAACTTTAAAAAGCTTAAACACCTTTGAAAAGGAAAACAAAAATGCCACTGGCCCATGTTTTTCTGGCTGTTATCTAGAATGGTGTGATTTACTGTGACGGAAGCCCAGCTTTGCTGTATTGGCAGTCTATCTCTAAGTTTAAACTGTCTTTCTTTCTTTCCCCCCAGAGTCGTGTATCTCCTCCAGGCTCGTCCGATTGATTATAGTTCAAGAATGCTGTTTGTATTTGCCACCTCAGCCACAAGTGTAAGCTCTAGGAACTTAATCAGAACACGTGGGCATCTCAGCTTGACATTTTCTCCCTGTGCATTTTTTTCACACTTGGTTTCCTAAATACAACCCAGATAATGCTTGCTTACATACTTACCAGGCTATGTTTTTTTTTTATAAGAAGGGATCACTGCACATACCACACTTCATTTAGTGTGCCGGAGGAAGGGTCAGGTGCACTTTGTTCATGATTACTAACTCCTGATCAGTCAACATTCCTGTACTTGTCTCCATGCCCCTGTGTGGCCTGCTCTGGCTCTAATCACCCACTGGCCTCTCCCGTGCTAACCTTCAATCTCCCTGAGGGAACACAAACTCTTTAGTCTTTATGAATTTTAGTACAACAGTTTTGTTGGTAGTTTGGAATTGGATGGTGTTGGGGTGTTTTCTTTTTTTGAGACATACTCTGGCTTAGACTGTGTAGCCTAGACTGATCTCAAAGTCCTGGCAAATCTGCCTCTGTCTCCTTAGTGCTGAAATAGCAAGTATGAGCTATTGCACCCAGCTAACAGTGTCCTCTTAGCTGTTAGAGGCAGCTAGAGCAGGCAGAGGAAGGGTGAGGAGCCACGGGGCACATAGTCCTTAAAGGGACAGAGGGAAATCTGAGATATTAGATGTAAGCTCATGACAGTTCTTACAAGGGAGTCTGTCCTTTAGTCATTCCTTAAGGACAGCTGGTGCACATTGCTGTGTAGCTCAGCCTCAGCAAGGCGGTGCTTTCCTCCTGATGCACTATCTGTAAGTGAACTGTTCATTTGCCAAGAATAGTAATGAATGCATCAATTAATGTAACATATATTCAGAGGTGAATTCATTGACATTGATATATATGAGTTGAGGGATTAAGAAAATTAATTTATGTTGCTTCATCAAAAACATTCCAAGGACCACATGTGGTGGCACACACTTTTAATTTTGCACTCAGGAGGCAGAGGCAGATCTCAGTTCGAGGCCAGCCCAGAGCAAGTTCCAGGACAGCCAGACTTAGACAAACTGTCTCTAAAAAGAAAAAAAAAAATCACAAAATCACCTCAAAGGATGCCCTCTGGTTTCCAGTGCTGACAATGGCTATGAGCAGCTGGGGTCACTGCTTTGATACTATCCAGAGTCTCACCTACTACTTCACTAGTACCAGCAGTACACATGTCAACATCTTATAAAATGCAAAGAACCCTCCTAATTGTCTGGCTCTTCACTTCCTGAAAGGGTCTCAGGAGTTCCCTCCAGGGGTCATGTTAAACTGCTCTCTCTGTTCTCTATCTGCACTGGTCAAGGGCAGAGATAATTGAATTCAAGCAAAGTCAGGAAGAAAAGAGAAGGGATATTTCCATTACCTAAGTTGAAGTCATTTGCCTGACCTCAGCTGCAGGTGTGCAGCTTGACTCTCGAAAACACTTGGTTTTACAGACCCTGGGGATGTGCCAGTTAACCTTTGCCCACAAGACACGAGCTCTTCAGTGTCTCCTCTATTTGGCTGACAAGGAAATGATAGAATCTCTCTTCAAAAAGCCCACTGAAGAAATGAAGTAAGTAGAGCTTGATGTGTCAGAAAGAAGCAAACAGATCTTATTTTTTCTGTGTATGTCTGAGCCATGACTTCTGAGCTTCAGGCCAAATGGATGGCAGCCTACTGCTTGCTATGCAAATGCAATCCCGTTCCCTTGATTCTTGGCCTTTTGGAGAAGGGGAAACAGACCTCTGAGAACTTCTCCATCCTTTCTTAGCAACATTTGGGAGACTAACTAATGTTTTCGTGCTCACATTGGTTTCTGTCTATACCATATCCTGTGAAGCTACCAGGAAGCCAGATCGCCTCCTGTCGGCTGCAGCAGCTTTGGTTTAGATATAACTTAACCTTAAGAATAATCCTTACAAACCCCTCTGTTTTTCCAGATCCTATCTGAAATGTATAACTTTCCTGGCATCATTTGAGACATTGAATATTCCCATCACATATGAATTATTTTGTAACAGTCCCAAAGAAGGAATGATTAAGGGCTTATGGAAGAACCACAATCACGAGCCTATGGTATGTAGTCACTGAGCGTGGCCGAGCATGGCCGAGCGTGGCACTCGTTTCCTTACATGTGCAGTCACCAAAACACCACTCAGCTGGCCAGGGACACTTTGCCCCTGGTAGGTCCGGTGGCCTAGACCTTTCCTGCATTTGCAGCCTGCGGTGTGGGATGATATTTGGAAGGTCCTTTCCACCCTTCTTAGAGTGCATGGGCTAGTCATGCCTGTAAGTAAGAGAGTGCTTGTGCTTCTTTCTTCCACAGCCCGCCCTTTAGGGAAGGTGCCGTTATTTCTCCACTAGTTACCTTTGGGGAACTGGTCACCGATGCAGTTGAAGCTGGGACAGGAGTGAGGCCAGCAGGCAGGCTGTTCTTGATTAGAAACAGGAAAGAGTCTTTCACTGAGAGTAGGCATTAAACATTTATGGGTTTTGTCCATGTGTGTACTGTGAAGGCACTCTGCTTTTCAAAAGCCTGTTGGACTGGCTTTACTGGTTTCTTAAAGTAATATAATTTTGTTTTCTTGTTTGGTGTTTTGGCTTTTAGGCAGTACAGCTGGTGACAGAGCTTTGCTTGGAATACAAAATCCATGACCTGCAGCTTTGGAACGGGCTCTTGCAGAAGCTTCTTGGCTTCAACATGGTAAATAAGACCGGGGGTAGGGGTTTTCTGAAGCACGGCACCCCAACACAAGTTGCATCAGCACCAGTTACTGGTTTATGCTGAAAACACCTGCTCTCGGGCTCCTGTTAGACTCAAGACTGTAGAGAGTCTAACTTAGACGACCTTGAGGAGCTGGGAACGTAGCTCAGGTGAAGTTGGTTCTGTACCCAGTGCTGCAGGAACCCTGCACAGTGCCCTGTCTGCAGTCCCAGCCCTCAGGAGGTAGAGGCTGGCAAATCACAGGTGTGAGGGCGTATCTAGTTTGAAGCTGTTCTGTGCTACATGAGACCCTGTTGCAAAAAGAAAAAGAGGGGAATGTATAAATTTCTAGAAGTGGTGGTACATGTGCAATCCCAGCACTGCTGAGGCTGCCCAGGAATTGAAGGCCAGCCTGAGCTGTGGAGTGAGGCCCTATCCCAAATAGCTGGTTTTTGTTTGTTTGTTTTAAAGAAAAAAGTCCAATTTTTGTGTTGAGATGTTGAAATTTAGCATTTTGGTAGTCCTTAAAAATCTTTTAATGTTCCTTCTTTTTGCAGATTCCTTACCTCAGGAAGGTTTTATCATCCATTTCTAGTGTCCATTCATTATGGCAGGTCTGTATTTTTCCTTTTCCTTAGTTTCAATCTCTCTGCCCAGTATTGGGCACCTTGTGCTGAGCCATCAGCTTCTTAGTAAAGAACAGGACAGATCAGCGTAGGATGGCGTCCCAGCATCCTCAGCTGGCATTTCGCCTTCTTGAAGGTGCTGCTTTCTGAGCTCCCGAGGCTTTCCGAGTCATCCGGCACTACTCTAGATTTGGCAAAGAGTAATTTGTTTTAATTACACATTGGACTGCTTCCTCAGATCCTAAAGATCTTTAAAGTTGAGTCTGTTCTATGTTTTTCAATCTCACCTATAAAATCATTGTATGGAAGTAGTCATTTAAGGGGCCAGTAGGATGGCTCAGTGATAAAGACACTTGCCACCAAGCCTGACACTTGAGTTTGAATCCTGAGTCCCACATGGTAGAATGAGAGAGACAACATCCTCAAGTTGTCCTCTGAATGTGGTACAAAGTAGGTTATTTATTCTTAATTTATTAGAATTGTGAGAATATACTAAGGAAAACACTAAAATTCTCCTTTACTGCACCAGGCATGGGAGTACACACCTTTAATCCCAGCACTCATAAGTTTGAGGCCAGCCTAGGCTGTTACACAGAGAAACTCTCTCAAAAAACAAAAATAATAATTTGTGTGTGTTTGTGGGTATAGGCACATGAGCGAAGTGTCTGACAGAGGCCAGAAAAGAGTGTTGAATTCCCGGGAACTGGAGCAAAAGGCAGTTGTGAGCCATCTGACATGGATGCTGAGAACTGAACTTTTGTCTTTTGTCCTCTGGATAAGCAGCCAAAACTTTTAACCACTAAATTGTCACTCTAGCCTTTAAGGTTTCTGTGTAACAGGCATGTCTGGGAGAGAGATTGTTTAGTCTCAGGGTACATAGGTCTATCTTTGTTTATTAAGGTAAAAGTCACCCTTTTCAAAGGTGTATCATTAAGTGGCTTTTACTATATTTACAAAGTTGAACAACCATCACTATTAGCTAATACTAGAATATTTTCCCCTCTTCAGAAACCTGAGAGCTAGGACATGAGGCCCAGCCCTCCCTAAAAAAGAAAAAGAAAAAAGAGCCCCATATTTGATCACTATCCTTCCCTTCATCCGACCCCTAGTGACACCTAATCTTTGTATGGATTTATTTGTTTTAAACATTTCACATCAAATGGTTCACACAGTATGTGGTCTTCCATGTCTGGTTTATCTCCTAAGCTAAATACTACATTATAGCATTTTTCATTCTTCATTTCTTATGAAGTTACCAAGTAATATATGCAAATATAGACCCTTGGTTTCTGTGGAGGTCAGTTCTTGGACATCACCACCCTGCAGATTCTGTAATCTTTGCCTGAGTCCCATATATGAAAAAGCATACTATTTGCATATAACATACCCACTTCTATAAATTCACTTTTATTACATTTTACTTATTTTGGATGGGTGCGTGTGTGTCGCATTGTGTGAGCGGCAGTCAGACAACAATTTGTGGGAGTTAAGTTCTCACCTTCTGCCAGATGGGTCTCTGGATCAAAGTCGGGTTATTTAGCTTGGCAGCAGGCACCTTTATCCACTGAGCCTCCTCACTAATGTATATTTTAAGTCATCTCTACATTACTCGTAACACTTAACGCGGGACAAATTGCTGTATAAATAATTGTCATACAGTGTCATGTAGGAATCATGACAGGGAAAAAGTCAATACATGCTCAATAGAGGCATATGCTTTTAGTCTTAGCATACACAACATAAGCTTTGATTGAGCCATTATATGACTATCAAGGAGTTCTAGTGTTCGGGACATGGGTTCTTCAGTGCCCATATCTCCACAGGTTCCCTATTTCAGCAAGGCTTGGCAGCGTGTGGTCCAGATCCCTTTGCTCTCAGGTAAGCTTCTGGCTTCTGAACACTCACAGTAGCATTTTAGGGTGGTTTTGTAGTATGGTAGGGTTTCACACTATAGCCCATGCTAGCTTTAAACACTTCCTGCCTCAGCCTCCCAAGGGCTGGGATTATAGGTTGAGGCACCATGTCTGGCTGACCATCACATTGACGTTTGAGTGACTATGTGTTTCCTTTTCTCCTCAGCATCCTGTCCTTTAAGACCCAGTCAGTTATCAGATTGCTGTGAGAGTCTCGTCGCCATCCTTGAGTAAGTACATGTGTGTTCTCTATCAAGAAGGTAAGACTTGTTTTTTTGCACTTCCTTTCCAGTGGCCCACATATCCATGGTTACTCCTTGCTGTCAGTCATCTGTCACTGCCATTTCTCACACTGTTCGCTAGTTTGCTTTGGCAGAGGGTCTCATAGGGCCCTGGCTGGCCTTTGACTTACCTTGTGCTCAGACTCTTGATTCTCTGGCCTCCACTTTTGGAAAGCTGGGGTTACAGGTGTGTGCCACCACATGTGGCTTCAGAAACTTTTATAAAAGGTTTCATGTAGCTTGAGCTGGCCTCAGACTCTGTGTACAGCTGACTTTTAATTCTTGCTGCCTCCACCTCTCAAGCTCTTGTGCCACAGTTCATTAAGTGCTGGTAATTTATCTCAAGGCTAGATGTAGTCTGGGCAAGCACGCTACCAACTGAGCTCCATTCCCAGCCCCTGAAATAGCTCTTGAGTTTCAAACTGAGCACCGTTCTGAGTAGCATGAGTTAGTTTTCTGCCCTCTCATCCTTGTCCATTATATCCACACTGTCCGTGTTATCTACCTAATAGTCGCTTGGCTAATGTCCAAGTAAGCCTCATCTTATTTAATAATGGCTAATGGCCCTACAGACTTAGCAGAATGAGGCTGGTCACTTTATTATAGTGTCTTATACTTTTCTGTTTTATTTTTAGTTTCCATCACTAATCTTTTACTGTGCTTCATTTATAAATTAAACCTTATCACAAATGTGTACATAGGGAAAATGATCATGTGAATAGGTTTTGGGAGAATCCACAGTTACAGGTATCCAATGGAAGAAGTCTTGGCATAGAGCCCCGACAAATAAGGAGGGGGACTATTGCTACTTTTTTGTTTTTAACTTATGCGCATTGATATGAAGGTGTCAGATTCCCTGGAACTGGAGTTGCAGACAGTTGTGAACTGCCATGTGTGTGCTGTGAATTGAACTTGGATCCTCTAGAACAGTAGTAGCCCATGCTCTTAAACACTGAGCCATCTCTCCAGCCCCTTCTGCTCCTTTTCTTAAGGAAGTTAAACTATTACTTTCATAAAACGCATCTATTTTTGCAAAACCTACTTTCCACGTGTGCTAGAAAGTTTTCTCTGAAGCTGATGGTCAGAGCAGTGAGATCAGTGCCTGTTATAGATGTAGTTTACAGTGCCCTTCCTGCTCAGTCCTCTACTGCTGTCACATGGATCCCGGGCATCTAAAAGTGTTGCTTGTTTTGGTTGCTCTGCCACCACCTGAAACAGGGTTTCTCCTTGTAGCCCTGGCTATCCTGGAACGTGCCCTGTAGACCAGGCTAGCCTGATTCCCCTGCCTCTGTCAAAGGCTTATTCCTTATGAGTAGGAATGTTCCATGTACCAGCACTTAGGCATTTAAAATAATTGACAGTGGATGGGAAGCTCTGTGGAAAGTGTTGTCTAGTAATCTGTCAAGCCAATAACTAATTACTGCCTCCCTTCAAGATGCCCAGTTTCAGATGACCTCGACCTGATGGGAGTCGCCAAGCAGTATATCCAGTTAGAGCTTCCAGCTTTTGCACTGGCTTGTCTAATGCTCGTGCCTCACTCTGAAAAAAGACAGCAGCAGATTAAGGTATCTTGTATGTTGTTCCTCTCGGGTTGCCAGGACATATTGCCTGACCCTCAAAGAGTGCATTTTCTTTACCAAACCTATAAAGCATGCATACTCGGTGTGGGAGTGGCGGGCTAATGGGAAGTAACAAGATTGATTGAAGTGCAGCTAAAAGATGTCTTAAAATGAGTTTGGATTTTATTCTGTTATCTATGGGAAGCTGATTTTCTTAGCAGAGCAAACTGAAGCAAGAAAAGTGGCATGTTAGTGGGACTGTCCTCAAGCTAGGTGTGGCACATGCATCTTATTTTTTCAATTTGTTTTCTTGTTCAACACTGGGTTTCTTCTGTACCCATGGCCAATCTGGCCTCAAACTCACAGAGATCCCCCTGCCTCTAACTCCCAAGTGCTGGGATTAAAGGTGTGCATCACCACCAAGCTCAGGTTTTGGTTTTTGTTTTATTTTTTTTAATTTTTAATAAACTGATGGACTTTTAGTTTAAGGGAAAGTATGTGTAGAAGTGACCCTGGAGAGAGTTACACACCCAGTGAGCATCACTCTTCTTCCTCTTGGGCTTTGTCCTTCCTTCCTGTCCCCCACTCCTTCGCCCACCCCTCTTTCTTGCTGTCATGGTCTCATGTCCCAGGCTGGCCTCCAGTTCACTGTGTAGCTGAGGGCACCGTCCTCACCTGAGTGCTGTGACTACAGGCACTTTCCACTGTGCCCAGTTTCTTAATTCAGAGGCTAGAACCTGGGGCTTGGTGCACATTGCGCAGACATTCTACAAAGTGGGTTCATGCTTAGCTCCCAAAGTAAAAGATCCTTAAGAATTTTTAAAACCTTCCAGACTTGACAGCAATAAGTAGCCATTTTTTAGTTATGCTTTTAATTTTTTTTCCCTAGATTTTCCTGGATTCATGTGATCCTCAGATCATTTTACAGCAGTTAGAAGAGCACATGAACACTGGCCAACTAGCAGGATTTTCACATCAAGTAAGGGGCAGTTTCATTTCATTTTGCTATGTCTGATCATAGGAGGTGATTCTTATCCCCAAAATAATATCCTTTACTCTTAGTAAAAACCTAGTTTCTTAATAGTAACCTGGCTGGGGAGTGTGACTTAGTGGTAGGCACTTGCCTAGAGTACTCAAGAGCCTGGACTCAATCCCCAGCAATATATAAATCCCAAAGGGCCTCATAACAATAGCTTTCTATTCGTGTACTGCACTAAGCCACATGCTCCCTTCCCAGAGGCTTAATCCCAAAGAATTAATAATTAAATCTGTCACTAACAAAAGACTTAGAATTGAACACTTCAATATAGTGATAACTTTCATTCCACAGGTTAGACATCTGGTTTTGAATCATGTCATAGATAAGAAGGAGTTTGGAATTTTGGCAAAGACAAAGTATTTTCAATTGTTGAAATGGCATATGATAAACACCAGCAATATCACTGAATTGGTAAACTATTTGGCAAATGATTTGAGGTAAGTTTCCATGGGGTACCCCAGTTTGCTATAGAATTTCCTTATAGCGTGTCCTGATTCTGGAGGCCACTATAAGGCCGTGCGGATGTAGCTACAGCATTCCTGCACATTCCCAGGAGTTTGTTTTCCTGCAGCTTGGAACCTGCAGTTTGGGACAGGAACCTGCCATCCAATAATTAAAGGAGTTTTTTGGAGCCTCAAAATAAGTTTTTCCTAGTCCTGCTCTGAATCCTAAAGTACATCTTTATTCCTTAATGCCTGCTTGACTTGCTGCTGGTGTTATATAACACACGAATCTTCTAAGCTTGGCTAGTTAGTTTTCCATACCCACAAGTTTAAAAACAGGGAGCTGCTTGAGCCACAACAATATGGAAGTAAGAAGGGAAATACCAGCTGATACTTTGGAAGGGAAAGTGCAGTCATGGGCATGGCTCCATCTTCCTGTGTAAGCATAGCAGCTCACAGCCCTACTCTAGGGAAAGGTTTCCTTAATGTGACAGCTCTGCTCCAGAAGGGAAGGGTTTCCTCAGCAAAAGTGCTACAGTTCTGCTCTGCTCCATTCCCAAAAAAGGTCTCACCCAAACCTCGTTCAACAGACTTATTAGGAGGGAGAATCCAGAAGAGTGGCTGCCTCAGCCAGGGTAGAAATGGGCAGCAGCAAACTGAACAGAGCCTTCTATAGGGCTTCTTAGGAGCTTGCCCAGAGTGGAAACTGGTCAGATCAACTGGATTTTGTGTTCAGGGATTGTTTGGTTTCCTACTCAGGGATTGGTTAGGTCTTGTAATGAGCTGGTCATGAGCAGTGTGTATCTTTTGCTCTGGTTTCAGGGCCAAAGTGTGTTTCTTTCACTGCCTCTGGTTTCAGAGGCAGGGTAGGTTTCCTTGTTTTGGCCCTTTTACCCTACACCCTGTCTCCTCCACACACCAAGATTCTAGTTGCTTGTTTATCCTCGGGATCCAGTCATGATTACATCGCCATATGTGGATGAATGTTATTTTTTGAGTTAAAATTCATCTGTAAATAAACTCTATCTATGTGAAGAGTACAGCTTGATGCATTTGACTTCTCCACTGTTGAAGTCATCAACACAGGACTCACACCCTACTGCCTTGTTCTTTCTGGTTCCAGTTTAGATGAAGCATCAGCTTTGATAACTGAGTATTCAAAGCATTGTGGGAAACCTATGCCACCAGATGCAGCTCCTTGTGAAATTGTAAAGGTAAAGCTAGCTAATTATTGTTTCAATTCAAATCTGAAACCATTTATATGTTTAATTAATTTTAATTATTATTTATATGTGCATGCATGTATGTGAGTGTGTGTGTGTGAGTGTGTATGTGTACATCCATGCTCATATGCACACATATGAAAGGGTCAGTCCTTCCACTATGGATTCTAGGAATCAAATTCAGGTTGTTGAGTTTATATGACAAGCACTTTTGTGTGCTAAGCTCCTGCCCTACCATTTCTGTTTTTGAGTCTTGCAACTGACTCCACATTTTCTAGCAATAATCATGTTTTATGTGCATGTACATTTATCATGCAGCTGTGGTTTCCTTCTGAGCACGGGTTATGCCAACATCACAGTGTGTCTACATGAACCTAGACGGTCTCAGTATGTCACCCCAGTGTTCCAGTGTTCTTGATACCTGTGTCTGCTGTCAGTACAATACTGTACACTCTTCTACATTGTGAAGTGTTCTTTAAACAGGAGTACATGCTAGACAGTGGTTCTCAACTTTCCTAACACTATGACTCTTAGCAGCACAAAGCTCCTTGTGTTGTGGTGACCCTCAACCAGAAAGCTATTTTTGTTGCTACTTCATAACTCTAATATTGTTTCTGTTATAAACCATAATATAAATATTTTTGGAGATAAAAGGTTTTGGGGGGTCCTGACCCACAGATTGAGAACCTTTGCACTAAAAGCAGGATTAAAAAGTATATAGTGAGCAGAATTACAACGTTATTTATAATCATTATCACCTTTGATAGTGTTGTTGTTCTGAGACAGGGTTTCTCTGTGTAGCCCTGGCTGTCCTGGAACTCACTATGTAGACCAGGTGGCCTCGAGCTCACAAAGATCTACCTGTCTCTGACTCTGGGGTACTGAAATTAAAGACAAGCACCCAGCTTCATTATCAGCTATTTGCACATAGTTATCTATGCTACGTTTGGTCTGTTGACACCAGCATCCCCATAAGCATAACACCATGATGTCACTAAAGGTCCACAGGCTAAGTCACCTGCCTGAGTCATTTGCTGCCTAATGGCCCAGCTGTGAACAGAACCCCAGGGCATCTTGACATGCTACAGTGCACCTGTACTTTGTTAGCTTCCATAAGTAACTAGCTGTGTTCATTTCCAGTCAGTTGTGCTCTGTGGCTATGTTGGTTAGGCATTGTTGTGGCAAAACTAAAGAGAAACAGTTCAAAGGAGCAAAACTTTGTTTTGGCTCTGTTTCCAAGATGGCAGTCCATGGCTATGGCTGAACATGACATCACAAAGTTGCTCATCTCAATATAAGAATAGTCAGACAGGGAGTGGCAGGGGCAGGAACCTCCTGTGAAGGCACAGCCCCAGTGTAATCCAGCTCATCTGTAGGTGATGTCAGCAAACTGGCATTCAATAGGCAGGGTTCAGTGCTTCCAGGTAGAGATCAGTGACACCCAATACCACAACAGCACGGTATTAACTTTTAAAAAATGAGAATATTGAGATAAATTTGTAATCCTTAAAGTTTGTTTCTCTTTAGTCATACCTGTCTTCAAATGCCAGGTGCTTTTATATGTGTGCATTAATGCTAGCTGAGCCGTAGATTCTGTAGTTTATTTAACAATTTTCTATTTAAAATCTAGGCCTGGCAAGATGACTTAGCAATGAAGAGCAGCTGCTTCCAGGCCTGATTGTGTGAGCCTAATTTCCATGACCCACAAAGCTGTCCTGACACCCATGTGCATATGCACATAGTAGGTGTAATAATCATGATGATAATGAAGCCCCGACACTCAGGAGTTATATTTCTGTTTTTTTCCCCCATTTAGACATTTCTTGGTGGATCATAGTAAATCAAACGATTTTTTTCAAGAACAAGAAGAAGTTTGGAGTCTACTACTAACTAATCGTATTTATTGCAGTATGCAAATTGTGCAATCTATATTTTATTATCTGAATAACTTACGGCATTCAACATAAACATAACTATGACTTGAGTATCTCACACGCGGAATTAATAAATATTTTAATATTGGTTGCTATGTAACTTGGAGTCCTAGTCTTTTGTACTGTACATGAAAGAAACAAAATGTACCAATAGTTCACTCTCAGCCTGGAGTGTGTCGGCGGTTCTCAGCGCTCGTGGGATAGCTCAGACTGTTTTAATCTGGTTCCCAGGAATCTGATGCCCTCTTCTGACCTCCATGGGTACCAGGCATGCACATGATGCACATACATATGTATATACAGGCAAAACACACAGTTAGAATAAAAAGAAATATAGTCCACCCTTCTTTTGAAAAAGAATCTTATCCTTAAATTCCTGGGTTTTTTATATATAAAAATCCTGGGGTTGATGATGGCGCTGCTGATAAAGTCCTGCCAAATAAGCACAAGGAAGGGAATTCAGGTCCCTAACATTCACATAAGAAGCTCAGGACTAGGCTTATTCTTCTTAGACAGAGGATTCCTGAAGATTCTTAGTCAGCCACTCTAGAAAATGACGTGCTCCAGGCTCAGTGAGAGATTATGTGTCAAAAACTAAGATGGACAAGAATTGTCCATCCCAGGTCAGCCTATCATACATGTCTTTGTGAACACACATACAAACATGTAAATAAATATTGCCATAACATTCTTAATAAGTATTTTGAAATCCCCAGTAGGGGTTTCTCTGCTGATGCAGTAAGCCAAATCAAGCCCAATTAAAAGTCCAAGTTTAATCTGAATAAAATGTCCCTGCGTGGTTTCAGAGGAAGAGGAGAGACCACATGGCAGATCTATGGATTGAAGCTTAAATACCCTGTAGGTGAGGTCTTGAGCAGCTCTGGGAACACACTTTTTGGTGGGCTTTAAGAGAGGCAGTGTTGGGACTGAAAAGATAGCTCAGTAATTAAGAGCACTGGCTGCTTTTTCAGAGGTCCTGAGTTCAGCAACCACATGGTGACTCTCAACCATCTGCAATGAGATATGGCACCCTCTTCTGGCCTTCAGGCAGACATGCAGGCAGGACACTAAACATGATAATCTAGGAGGCAGGGTTTGGAGTAAGCAGGGGAGGCTGCCACTTGGTGGGCTTTCTAAGGGTGGGGGATCTGGAGAGGGAGGAGGGGGCTGAGGCAAGGCTTCCAGCTAAATGTTCTCAATCGGTGTTTATATAGTTTTAGTCTTGGAGTATGTCAATCAAAAAGTATGGAAAACACCCTCCTCTGCTAGGCAGGAAAAGGATTGAATGCCAGGGATTGCCTACCAAGATATTAAAGGAATGGAAAGGAGTGATAGGCATGGGCTGGAGAGATGACTCCAAGGTTAAGAGGCTCTCCCAGATCTGTGCCATTCGTTGCCCGGAAAGGTGGTGTCTACATAAGATGCTTGGCAATCTAGTGGTTAGAGTCAAGCTTCCTGACAGGGAAGCACCAGACTGCCTACGAGAGGCACAGGAGAAGTGACACTCACAAAATGGCACACATCTATTCCCACCCTGTGGTGTTTCCAACACTGGCATCCTCCTTTTCAAGATGCAACTGCTGGCATGCTGGTCTGATGGTTGATCACTTTCTGGACCTACTCAGCAGCCCTCAGAATTATTCCTGAAGTGAATTCATTCACCTCCTTTGGGGATCTTAGGTCTGTGTTGTGAGGCATATTCCTGTCAAATTAGGAAAAATAGACTAAGCAACTTAGTGATAACTTTCAGGAAAATGAAGTTAAAATACTTGTATAAATAACGTATTGAAAATGCATACAGAAAAATTAAGTAATTGATGGGTTTCCCCTTTAAGGAGGTTTATAAGGCTAGGCTGGAAAGAGGATCACGGGGAAGCCCTGACCATCTGGAACTCACTGTTCAGACCCTGCTGCCCTCAGATTCACAAAGATCCACCTGCTTCTGCCTAAGGTATGCATGCACACCACACCAATAAAGTTACCTTTTAAAATGGACTATTGTTTTGTTTTTCTGTCCTTAGTCTCATTGCCTGGCAAACCTAGCTGTGTAGCTCAATATGGCTTCAACCTTACAGTTTTCTGACCTCTTTTAAGTTATTGGGATAGAGCTGGTGAGTTTGCTAAGCAGATAGGGTCACCTGCCACCAAACTCATAACCTGCCTTTAATCCTCAGGGCCCACATGAAAAAGTTTCAGGATCATCTTTACTATGTAAGAAATTCTAGGCCAGTCTAGACACTGTCTAAAAAGTAAAATAAAAATTGCTTTTAGCTGAGCGTGGAGATAAATGCCTTTAATTCAAGTATCTGGGAGGTAGAAACAGGAAATCTGAAGGGGGATAAAAAAAACAACAGAGATTAGCCAAGAACATAGCCCTGTGGTGAGAACTCCCTACCTACATGTTCCACACTCTAAAGTCAACCTCTGGTGCTGTTGGAGTTGGGTTTGTGTTTTTACTTTCTAAATTCACCTAAACAAGAGTAAGGTGGGAATCAAGCTTCTGGGAAATAGAATATACACACTCCTCTTATCTCCAAGTATAAACACTACACATGAAACTACAAAGTGTAGAAACAGATGGCCAGGGACCTTAGACCCAGGGCACTACACATTTATTGGTGGCACTTTGCCCAGGTTGTCTTTACACAGATGAGCATTGCTGGAAAAGTCCTAACGGAAGGTACTAGGTAGGCAGGGGACCAGCGCAGAATCAGCCTGATGAGGTGTCTGCTCATCCAGCACAGAGAAACAGCACCACCCCAGAGAACCATCTAGCAATACACTTCAAATGGGTGAGTTACTGAAGTCAGTTACACGTTTAAAAAGCTGGTAGAGGGAAGCTGTCTGGAAGGCTACAGGATAATCTACTGTTTGGGGACAGGTTTGATCTGGGAAAGAAAATTTTAGTGTCAACTTCCTGTTAAGAATGCTCCTTTAAGCCTGGCGATGGTGGTGCATGCATTTTGAGTTAGAAGCAGGTGGATCTCTGTGAGTTCAAGGCCAGCCTGGTCTACAGAGTGAGTTCCAGGACAGTCAGGGCTACACAGAGAAACCCTGTCTCAAAACAAATAATTAAAATGTAAAAACTCATTTAGTTGGTTTTAGCCCTGGCTTGTCTGTAACTTACTGAGTAGGCTAGACTGGCCAGGAAGTCCAAGGGATTCTCCTGTCTCTGCCTTCTATCTGTTGGGGTAGGGTTTCTCTGTGTAGTCCATGGACCTCTGCCTTCTGAGTGCTGGGATCAAAGGTATGTGTCACCACTTCCTAATGTACTGTAAGTCTTTAAAATGAGTTTTTAGCCTTTTTTTTTTTTATTTTCAGGAAGGGTCTTGTTATGTTGTACAGGCTGCTCTCAAACTTCCTGATTTCCAGGAATGATCCTTAGCTTCTCATGTGTTGGGATTGCAGGCATGTGCTACTGTGCCCAGTTAAAAAGTATTGTTTTCAGTGGTTGCCTGTTCTGCCATTGATATTGTGAAAAAGACTACAGGCTTGAGAGCCAGGCATGCTCTGGTTACAAAACTGTGCATAACTATAGGTTTATTAGCTAGACTAGATTATTTGATATCCCCAAGTACATTTCATATCCATAATGTGGAGATATATACCTCCTCTATGGTCTGTGATGAAAAGTGATGCAGGATATTGTCCTCCATATAACACATTCTCAATATCCCTGTGCCATTGACTTTGTTCTCTAGACATTTAGATGGAGCATGAGATAGTCTTATTAGTCTAAGCTGACCTCACAGTTCGTATGCAGCAAGTGATAGCCTCCTGTTTCTCTACCTGAACTCCCAAATCTTGGGATTACAGACATATCCCATCATGGTCAACTACTTAGATTACACTAATAGTGTTTTGTTTTAGATATTAGCTAGGCTAATATTTTTAATCCCAGCACACAGTAAGCAGACAGGTGGATAGATCTCTGTGACTTCTAGGCCATCCAAGGTTACATACCAAGACCTTGCCTTAACCCCCTTCCTCCAAAAATATTTGTGTGGCTGCCCCTTCCCTACATGAGTGAGTATAAATAGCATCAAAAGACAGCATCAAATCTGGAGCTGGAATTGCAGGCAACTATGAGCTGCCTTAAGTGGATGCTGGGAATCCATCTCCGGTTCTCTGAATGCCAGAGGGCTCTTTTCAGCCCTCACTAGTAGATTTCTACAAATTTCCATATCTGGGGTCGTTGCCATAAGATGACTTCCCAGGCCCAGTGAAAAGGCTTAGAAGAGGAAGATGCTTGTTGCAAAATGTGAGTTACCTGAAATTGATTCCCAGGACCTACATAGTAGGAGAGGACCCACTCTTATAAGTTGTCCTTTGACCTCTATATGCATACTGTGACACATGTGTGCTCCCCTACACCCGTACCCCGCACACACATATACACAAAATAAAGGTTTTCTTATTAAAGATAAATTCCTAGGAACAGTCTTACTGGATACTACCTGTACTGTGCATTGCTGAACTACATGTATGCATTTCCAGTCTTAATGTTCTTTTCTGCTAGCAAGGCCATAGAGTCTTTATTATCCTCAAAACTGAGCAATCTTGTCTTTTAAAAACTTGTTGTTAATCTTATAGGTGAGCATGATATCTCATATATATTTATAGTTGCAATCTGTCTGAGGTGTGACTCCATTGCTAAAGTACTTTATAGCATATGCAAAACCCTGGGTTCGGTTCCCAGCTTTGCATAGCCTGGGCTTATGGACCTATACCTATGGCCCATACCTTGCACTTGGCCAGTGGAGGCAGGAGGATCAGGAGCTCGAGATCATCCTTGGCTGCACAGTGAGTTTGAGACCCTGTCTCAAATTTGTATAGACCAAACACACATGCTGTGAGAGGGCTCAGCAGATAGACACTCCTGAATTGGAGCCCCAGGTCCTAAACATGGTAGACAGAATCAAATCCCATCAGCTGGCGTCTGACTTCTGCACATGCCCTCCTCCCAAATGAATGAGTGAATTTAATTTTAAGCTATATTTACTTATTTGTAATTGCATCTTAATCAAACATAAGGCTGAATTCATGAGAATGCAGTTGTGTTCTTGATTATAAATGTGCAAACTACTAGAAGGGATCACGTGGTGGCAGTAGCATATAACAAATGGAAATGAGTCTTCAGGTTTCATAAACCTGAAGTTCAGCCAGAAGGAGCTGTTTCCCAATCTGCATTCTGGTTTCCTTGGGCAGAATAAAATTCTGTCAGGGAAGAGTTTGCCAGAGAAGTCATGTTTGAAACATAAATATACAGTCAAATACACAGTTCTAGGATCTTTATTGTTACAATGATTATAACTTGACTATGTGATTGTTTTTGTTATTCTGTGTGTCTCCTATGCAGTCATTGCTGTACTATTTCCTATGGATACTGTAACATAAGCCAGATCCTGTCACAGCCCACTTTGTGCTTTTCACTGCCTCCCCAATTCATTTACCATAAAAACCCATGGTGCTAGCCGAGGCATACCAAAACCTGTTCAAACTGGAAGTGGGTGATCTTTAGGAAGCTGACTGTAGAAAGCCTGTTGTTTTGTATAGCTACTACAAAAAAGGCAACCCTTACCTGAAGGTAGTAATGCATATCTGTAATCCTAGCATTGAGACAGCAGTAAAGGCAGAAGGATCTTGAGTTCAAGGCCAGCCTCAGCTATATAGCAAGTTTCACATAAGCCAAGTATCTTAGGGTTACTATTGTGAAAAGACCATTACAACTCTTACAAAGGAAAATTTTTAATTGAGGTAGCCGCTTACACTTTCAGAGGTATATTTCATTATCATCATGGTATGAATATGGTGTGCAGGCAGACATGGTGCTGGCTCCATCTTGATCAGAAGGTGATAGGAAATGGACTGAATGTCACACTGGTGCCAGTCGACTGTGTCTCATTTGGGTTCTTAGCCCATTGCCCCCTACTTTTTTGAGTGATAATCCACTGGCCAGCCTGTGCCTCCTATCTTCAAGGCCCCTAGACCTTTGGGTGGATCACCCACTGGCCAGCCTGTTTCTCTACCTCACTCATGGAAAATGCTTACCACTTACCTGCCTTCACCCCAATACCCCTTAGATATCAATCCAAATGGCCACTTACCAGCACCCCATATCCCAGTATTTCGGCCCTGTCCCTCCCAGTGAACCTCTTGCACTAACTCTGTTGTGTTTAGTGGCATATGTAGTCAGAAGTTTCTGGCCTAGCCCCAAAGTCCCAACCTGCAGTCCCTTAATCCCAAAGAATCACGCAAAGGCGTATAGTAGTTATAAACTGTTTGGCCTACAGCTCAGGCTCATTACTAGATAGCTTTTACTCTTAAACTATCCATATTTAGCCAAGTGGCATGGTACCCTATTTCAGGGCAGCATTCTCATCCTGCTTCCTCCGTGTCTTGCTGTCATCTCTGCTCGGCTCTTCTGCTTCCCAGAATTCTCCTAGTCTGGTTGCCCCATCTCTACTTCCTGTCCAGCTACGTGACCAATCAACATTTTATTAAACCAATATTTACAGTGACAAATATTGACAGTGTACAAGAGCACAGTCCTACAGCAGGTACACCTTGACAGGGTCTGTCAAAGGTACCCACTTCATGCCGGGCCCTCACCCACCTGCTCCACCCACAGCAGATCTGCTCTCTTCCACTTATAAAAAATTCAATTTCTGATTTTCTCTCTGTAACAAATCGGCTTTCTCATTCACTGGCAGCTTTGCTTTTCATTCAGTACCAACAACTGGGTCTCTGGCGGGGCTCCCCACTTCTGACCATTCCCCTGGACCTGTAGGCAGTCGGGAAACAAAGAAGTCTCCACTTTCTTTTTCTTTGCTCTAAGACCTGCTTGTGTCTGCTTGCTGCAATGTGGGAGTCAGAGGTGAAGAAGCCAGATTCTTCTTGCTTAACACACACCAAGTGTTCTTATTCAACTCCCGACTATGTATATGTATGCGACTTGGATTTAACCTTCTATGTTTAGATGTAAGCTGGATTTAATTCTGCATGTATATGTATGTAACGTGGATTCAACGCTGTATATTTGCATGTTTAGAAAGACGTTTTAAACAGCAGCCACAAGGTGGCTCTCCTCCATGCTGGCTGGTGATCTCATCATGATGTAGGCAGCTACACTGCTGGCAGCCATCTTTATTAAGGCTAAAGAGTACACCTCTTAGTGCTAATGAGCTCTCTATTCATTGTCTCTCCTTTTGAACTAAGAAATCATCATGTCTCAAATATTTTGAAGACTATGCTATGAACTTTTGTATGATGATAGAAATATGAAGTTATATGTGAGTCAACGCTGGTTTAGAATATACTCTACATGGTGATAAAAATGAAGGTTATAAATATCTATTCAGAATAACAAAAGCTGACTGAGAGATTTACTCTTAAGTTCTTATGTCTTTGCCAAGTGTTCGGCAACAATCTTTAGGGAATTTAAATGTTGACAAATGTTTGATAAATAAGGTATTTGATAAACTCACAGAACAGGTTTCAATGTAATTTTTTTTGCTGTTGGATGTCCTCAGTAATCAACCACCTGTGTCTTTGGTAAACTGGATCGAAATAGGGTGTCAAGGTGATGGGAAAGGAGCACATCTCTGTTTATGTGAAGATAGGAAGTGATTTGATATGTATAAAGGAATGAAACATGTTCCATATTTCTCTCTCGCGCTATGTTACTGAACACAACCATGCCATTAATTGATGGAATTCTGATAAGCTATTAATCTAGGCCGGGCAGAGTACTAAACATTATATTCTATAGTATCATAGCCACAAGCTATGTGGCTAATATGTGTCTAAAATGTATTTCTTTTTGTGAACTCAAAGTTCTTGTGAGCTTCAGGGAATTGACTTGGATTCACCTCAAGTATTTTGCTAGGTCCTAGCATCGCCTGGCAGTTCCACAGAGCCTGAACAGTGAAGTGAAACAGCCAGCTATCCCAGGAAATGTCCAGCACCCCAGCTTTCTCAGGTCCCCCAAAGATTACTGATGCCCCTCAGGTCAACAGCATCCTCAAGAACACAGCACCTTCATCCCTGCCTCACCGGCTACCCCTTTAAGGGAAGAAATGTTAATGTTCAGGCATCTGTACTGGCCTGCCCTTGGGGTCCTGACAGACTATATTCTCAGCTCCAGCTGCTAGGAGCACGCCCTGTGTACATTCATTATATTCCCTTATAAAAAGCAGGCCTTGCCCACCTCTGTCTTTTTTCCTTCCCTCATCCCCAGAGACCAGGCTCCTGCCCCTTTGTTTTGACTCTTTTGTGTCACTTTTAAAATACATTTACTCTTAAAAAATCAAAATACTTCAGAGACCCTCCCCACACTGCCCAGAATAGCACAGGCTGTTACCACACTTGTTGGTTGGTCCACCAGAGCTTGGTGGTACAACACCATTGCTGAAGACACCACACACTTTGGTCACAGGTCATTGAGAAATCAAGTTTACTAAGTAGGAACTTCCTCCCTGCTGGCAACCTGCCACAGGAATAAAGGTGCTATACAGGCTGTTGGGGGTGGGAGAGAGTCATCAGGTCTCATCCAGCTCTGAACCCTGCACCCTGTGCGTTACTATCCTGACCTACATGTCAAGATAGTCTTGTGTGCAATAGTAGCATGGCTATTATGGAGGCCACCAAGCACTTTCTGTTTGGATTTAAGGAGATGCCAACCAGCTACTGTAATTCTGACCAAGAACTCATGGTTGGTAAACATGCCAGGTGTCAGCTTACTGATTCTATTCTTATAAATGGACACTATCAATTTCTCTACATTTGAATCTATACTGATAGACCTGTTCAGCTCGTAGGCCTCATTGATTTCTTTGTTGGTTAATTCAAAATTTACAACTAACCAAAGTGCAAAGAATAAGTGTCAGTGGCATGCTCAGCCTCAAGCAGGACCCCCCCACCCCACTCCCACCCCACCCCACCCCACCCCTACCTAAGACTCAGGGAACCTTAAGGAAGGTGGGATGGAAAGGCTGTAAGCCCCAGAGAGCAGGAAGAACTGAAGCAGATCGGTGTCTTTTAGACAGGACTGATGCACTCCTGAGTTCTGCGCAACTGCTGTTACCTGGATAAGATGGTGACACACTCAGGAGGCAGAGGCAGGCGGATCTCTGTGAGTTCGAGCCAACCTTGTCTATAGATTGAGTTTCAGGACAGCGAGGGCTGTTACACGGAGAAACCCTGTCACAGAAAACAAACAAAAACCAAACCAAACAAAGCTTCAAGCCAGTTAACATCCCTTTAAATATGTATGAAATTACTGAACTTTTGGCTACTCTTTCTCAAGATACAATCAGTCCTTGAATGTTTCATAGTCACATGGACAAATGACACAGGACAGGAAGGGGGACGTTAGTACTGACTGGCTTCCAGGTGACACGTTGAGTTTTTGAGACTTACATGTACTCACCCCATCCACATACACACATCATCTAAAGTGGAATGAGGTAGCTAAGATTTCATTCTCCTGACTGCTTGGAGTGGACCATTAGTTTATCAACCATTCCTTTACTTTTAGGGACAGAAAGCATGACCTGATGAGAATAAGATACCAGTACTGTTTCTCCTCAGTGGAATTCATTGTCTGTACTTCGTATATTGCGTTCATGTGTTATTCTCATCCTTGGCATTTTGTGTGTGGGTGTGTGTGTGTGTGTGTGTGGGTGTGGGTGTGTGTGTGCATGCATGTGTGTGTGTGGGTGTGTGTATGTATGTGTGTGTGGGTGTGTGTATGTATGTGTGTGTGTGTTTGTGTGTGCATGCATGTGTGTGTGTGTGGTGTGTGTGAGTGTGGGTGTGTGGGTGTGTGTGTGCGTGCATGTGTGTGGGTGTGTGTGTGAGTGTGTGTGTGCATGCATGTGTGTGTGTGTGGTGTGTGTGTGTGTGTGGTGTGTGTGTGTGGTGTGTGTGTGTGTGTGGTGTGTGTGTGTGTGCGTGCACGTGTGTGTGGGTGTGTGTGTGTGTGGTGTGTGCACGCATGTGTGTTCGCGTGTGTGTATGTATGTGTTGTGCTTGGGATGGAACCAGAACCTCCAATACACTAAACACACCTTAAGACATCAAGTCAACACCCACAGCCTCATTGTATGTTTTTGCTCACTGAATTATTTTTATTTCAAAGCGTAGATATTTTATTCTATCTACATGAGTGTTTCACCTGTGTATAGTGCCCACTGAGGTAAGAAAAGGGTGTCCGATTCCCCTGGAACTGGAGTTATACACAATTGTGAGTTCTCATGAGGGTGCTAGGAACTGAATTCAGACCCTCTAGAAGAACAGCGAGTGTTCCTACAACCCTGAGGCATCTCTCCATCCATTGCTTTCATTTATGTATGTACATCTATGTGAATGTGTGCAATTGCCCATAACGACCAGGAGAAGGTGTCAGATCCCTAAGTTGTGAGGCACCAACCATGGATGCTGGAAACTGAACTTGGATCATCTATCTGCAAGAGCTGCTGGAACGGTTTTTGATAGATTATGATTTTAAATTTTTAAAAATTATTTTATGTGTATAGCTGTTCTGCCTGTCTGTTTGTATATCATGTCTGTGCCTGGTGCCTATGGAAGCCAGAAAAGGCATTGTGTCAGAACACAATCCAAGAATGGAGTCATGTGAAGAGAATTCTGAGTGCTTGTGAGGAAACTCTGAAAAAAAAAAAGTGTCTTCAAAGCACAGAATTGTTCTTGGAGTGTGTTTTCGTGACCCCCCAGGTGTGTCGGATAGAATTCAGTTTACTTCAGATTATTCATTATTGCTTTCTGGTGTTATTCAATTGAATTTTTAAACTATTCTTTATATGCCTCTGTAGAAAAATGTTTACCATTTGCTGCTTGTCCCTGTGATTTATACAGTTTGAACTCATGAAGGCTTTGCTCATGTGATTTCCCTTAGCCCTCAGGGTATAAATTGTCTGAAGCCCCGAATAACCATTGCATGAGACTTTAGTCCATTTACCAGCTCCCTTCTCCCAGGTCCCACCACCTCTAGAGTGTTACAGCATTGGGCCCTCTGGAACTGTAGCTAGGGGTGGAAGTGTCCATGGGGTGCCGGAAGTAGAACCCAGGTCCTCAGCAAGAGCAACAGGCGCATCTCTCTAACCACATGATGAATTGCCTGAGTAAGAGACATGCCTATTTGAAAATCCACAGAGAGTTGCCTCTCTGGCACAAGACAGCGATAACACCCAGGAATTTGCAGGGACTTAGTAACTTGGCAAGATTGAAGGTCCAGGTACCTTGAAAAGCCAGTTACATACACTTGGGTGTGTCTTCCTTTCTGTGACTTCTCTCAGAGTCACACCTCTTCCCTCTCAGTTGCTTTCCTATGTGGATGCTCGTGCTTACGCTTAAGTTAGCATATCTTGGGCTGGTGAGATGGCTGAGCGGGTAGAGGAGGTAAGCCTGACGATCTGAGTTCACATCTACCACAGGGTTGAAGGAAATGGCTGACCCCCGCAAGTTGTCCTCTAATCTCCCCCCACATGTGTGCCAAGAAATGCACACACACACACACACACACACACACACACACACACACACACACAGAGTAAATAAATAATAGAAAAATTGTAGGGACAGGTAATGAGAGGCATATGCACAGTGTAGGAAGCAATAGGACGCTCTTTACACTGGAAGAAATGATTCAATGAAAGAATAAACTGCTGTTGCTTCACAAATAAGGCTGTTGACTCATTTTTCCAGTGCTCTTTATATAGGCTTCATTATCACTGCAAGTCAAAAACGGTTACATGACACACAGTACGTGCTCTATTTCTTGCCTCAAAAAAGAGAAGTGGCGATTTACAAAATTTCTGCCTCTATTTCATGCCCCATGATGTCACATGGGAGTCATATGTCTAGGAAACGTTCATCATCAAACCCTGGGAAACCCTGGAACGATGTGTCTTTCTCTGTTTTAGTGACTTGTGGCCATCCGTGAGAGCCAAATGGCTATTCTATGGTTATAAGCTTACTATGTAAAAAATACAAACTGCCTGGGTAGTTACCTTAAGTTACCCTTAATCCCAGCATTTGGGAGGCAGAAGCAGACAGATTCTTGAGTTCAAGGCCAGCCTGATCTACAAAGCTAATTCCAAAACGGCTAGAGCTACACAGAGAAACCCTGACTCAAAACATTCCCCCATCTAAAAAATTACAAACTGTTTAACTGGGCTGGTGTGTCTCCATGGTAACATGTTTGCATGGCACACATGAGGCCGGGGGTTCAATCCCCAACACTGCCAACAACAAAATTATTCTGCAATATAGTATTTTACTAGAAGTATATTCTTAGGAAACTGCTTTCTGTTCCTCAATTGAGGTTCATTGTGACAATTTTTCAATTTTAATTTTTGCTCTTGATCTTGCAGGGAACAGGGCGTGTATCTGGTAGGATAAAAAAATAAAAATATGTATGACATACATGAGGTGGCGCACACCTTTATTCCCCAGTAGTTAGGAGGCAGAGGTAGGCATATCTCTATGAGTTCAAGACCAAGCTCCTCTACAAGTAGAGTTCCAAGCCAACCTGGGAGACATAGTGAGACCCTGTGTAATAATTTAATAAGAAATAGCCCACATGGGCTCAGATATCTGAAAGTTGGATTCTCAGTCAGTGGAGCCTTTTGGGGAGGTGGTACAGCCTTGTTGGAGAAAGTATGTCAATTTTGTTTTCTGCTTTATGTCTGCCTTTGAAGAGATGCTTTCTTGGCTTCCTGTTCCTGCCGCCATGCCTTCCTACCATAACAGATTCTTACTCTGCAACAGTAAGTCAAAATGAACTTTCTTTCATGAGTTGCTTTTATTCATGGTGTTTTATTTATCACAGCAGCAAAAAGTAACTAATACATCCCGTCTCAAACCAAACAAAAACCCACACAGGAAATGAAAAAGAAGGCTGTTATGTCATGGTTGTATACTTATTGGGGATGGGGGGGTTGCTGTTGGTGTTTCTGGAGGGGCTATTTGTTTTATTTTGTTTCTGTTTTAAAGAATGGAACCCAGAGCCTTTAACATTTCAGGCAAGCACCTCCACCACTGAGCCCATGAGAAGAGATTTTGAGAGTAAAATAAGAAAGAACTAACAGAAACCTGGTGACTGTGTATGTCCCTGTGAAGAGCCTCTTCTAGCAGCCTCCTTAGCTGGGTCTCTTTTGAGGAGGCAGGGGAGGAGATCTCAGTTTCTCTCTGTGTTTGCTCCAAATAGCTCGGTGTTCCTTTCCCAGGGCTGCCTATTGACTGCCAATAGCCAGACAGCTTAAAACAGTGGGCATTTGTTCTCTCCCAGTTCTGGAGGTCAGATGTTAAGGTTCGAACCTTCAACACCTGTCTCAGGCTCCCCACCTCCTGGAACTATTTTGAAGATTAGGAAGTTTTGGAAGTGGGGCCTGCAGTCTTTGCTTCCTGGTTAGCTATGATATGTCGCTACAGACTCCCACTACCATGGACACTGCCATGCCTTTCCTGGACACCATAAAAACCAGAGTACGTTCATGCTGGCTAATTTTATGTCTATTTAACTCAAGCTAGAACAACCTAATAGGAGGGAACCCCAGTTGAAAAAATGCCCCACAAGATCAAGCCGTAGGCAAGTCTGTAGGGCATTTTTTGTAATTAGTGATTAATGGAAGAGGGCCCTGTCTGTTGTGGGTGGGGCCACCCTCTGTGCTGATGGGTGTGGGTCCTATATGAAAGCAGGGGAGCAAGCTAGTAAGCAGTATTCTTCTGTGGTGTCTGCATCAGGTCCTTCCTCCAGGCTTTGACCTTGACATTCTTTGAGGATGAAAAGGATGTGAAAGTATAATTTAAAAAAAAAAAAATAACAACAACAACAAACCCACAACCTTCCCTCCCCCCAACTTGCTTTTGGTCATGTTTTATCACAGCAATAGTAATCCTAACTTAGAGTAAATCTTTGCTCCTTTTAGTCTGTTGGAAGCCCCACCTTAACTCCCCCTTGAAACCCTGCCCAGCCAATCAGCATCTCCTCCTGGGAGCTGCTCAAGACCACGCCTACAGGGTATTTAAAATCCTGCCAAATGATTTCTCCTCCTTCCCCTGACCCTAAAATCACCCAGAAATGTTTTGTTCAGATTAAACCTGCTCCTTTACTTGCAATTCGGCTTGATTTGTTTTACTGCATCAGTGGAGAAACCTACTGCCGGAGATTGAAGATACTTATCACCCTAGGTTCTCTTTATTAGGCATTTGTTCACAGCATCTCAAAGTGACTAATACACTCAATTTCCTAAATCCAGGTCCTTGGTTTCTACAGGATGGTTCTCCCTCCAGTTAAATCCTCAAAGAATAAGTCTGGGGCTGGGGACATGGTTTGGTTGATAAGGTGTCTGCCATGTAAACATGAGGGCCTGCGTTCACATCTTTAGCACCCACACCAAAAAGCCAGCCAACCTCAGTGGTTCGAAGGCTGTAATCTCAGTATAGGGAAGGTAGAGATAGGCCTGATCAGTGGCAAAGGATGGGGGATGGCTCAATTCTGGCTGTGTAGACCATCTCCAGAACCCATGGTGGAAGGAGAGAACCAACTCCCCAAAGTTTTCTTGACCCCCCACATGAATGCTGTGAACTACAGGTGCCAGCACTCATGTACACACAGTAACAATAAAGCAAGGCTGGCAAAGATAGTACAGAAGATAAAGGTGCCTCTGCCCAGGCCTGAGGCTCTGAGTCAGATCCCTGGAGTCCACATGGTGGAAGAAGAAAACCAATTCCTGCAAGTTGTCCTCTGACTTCCACACTTGTGCTATAACACACACACACACACACACACACACACACACACACACACACACACACACACACACACACACACACACACACACACACGGCACAAGTCCATCTACCCAACCCTCAGCAGTTTACCTGATTTAACTCAGCACCAGAATGCTGGCAGCTGTCTCAAAGTCAGCAGGATTTTGTGTTTTCTTTTTATTTTAGCTCACTTGCCCATTGTTTTGGAAATATCATGCATTCCAGGCGATTCAAGACTAAATAAACAGTCCACCTCTGCATAGCATAAAGGAGTCCCATTGAACACAAAAATTCCCAGCTAGAAGGAAAAGAGAGAGTCCAAAATGCAGACAGACAGACAGAAGTATCCTTTCCGTAAGTTCTCAGAAGAAAGCTGGAGAGCTGTGTGCTTGCTTCCTTCTAGAGTATCGGTTCTCAGATATTTACATTAGGATTCATAACAGTAGCAAAATTTCAGTTATGAAGTAGCAATGAAATAACCTTATAGTTGGTGGTCACCACAATATGAGAAACCATAACAAAGGATCACAGTGTTAGGAAGGTAGAGAAGCAGAGTTCAGTTCCCAATGTCCATCAGCTCTCATGCCAGACAGGATCCAGTGCTCTCTTCTTACCTCCACAGGCACACATACAAGTGACATACAAGTGACATACATTAACATACACACACGCACACTTCTCAGAGGATACATTTTGATACATCACCATCATGGCTAATTTTCTGCAGTTTCAAAACCATTATAAAGGAGTTGCTAACTCATCATCGGGATTGGCTGAGGGGACATAGAAATCAAAGAGGGGACTTGACCTCTACAGAAGCATATCATTCTTTAGTCAGAACAGTGAAGGGCTACGGTCTGTCTCGGGAGTGGAGACTGTGTACCCAGTTGAAGGGGGCTTGGGGCTTTCTAGGGCAGAGAGGAGAACTTTGGAACGGAAGATCCCATATGCAGATGTCTTCCCCTGCAGTATCCAAGCTGTAAATGGCAATGGAAGGATGCAGTGTTGGTCAGGGGCTTCCTGCAGAAGGGACAGTGCAGAAGCTGTCAGCAGCATTCTAGGCTTCCTGTCCGGAGTTTCTCAATCCTCCTGAAGTTTCTGAGATATTAGTCCTTCAGCAGAACAGCCTAGTGAGCTTCAGCCCATGACCTGTTTCTCTTAATCCATCAGCCCTGCAAGCAGATGTTACTATAGGTGACTTCGGACGCTTATTTTCAAAGTTGATGTGTTATGCAATGGCTTGGGTGTCAGTGCTAAGAAAGATAGAAAGATCCGGTCTGACAGCACTTACAGGCATGAACCCCTAAATCAGCCTTCACATGCCCCGCTCTGAAGCCTGGCCAGATTCCCTTCTCATAAAGTTTTTTTCCCATGCGGAGTACTAGGAGCCTCATAGGGAGCTCTGCCAGAATGTTCCAGAACTGTGGAAGTGTGAGCATGAACGGGGTGAAGCTGTGGGAAGAACTGATCATTTTCTCCATGCTCCTAGTCACACCCTAGAGATACAGAAAGAACCTGAGGGCTGGGGATGTGCTTCTGAGGCAAAGCATTGTCTAGTATGTGTGAGACCCTGCCTTTGATCCTCCATAGAAACCAAGCTGTCTTTGAACAGAGACATGCTCACCTCTCTTCAAAACTTCACAGAGGAAGCATGAGCTTTCTAGAGGTCATAGCTTATGGTGCCCTTGCACACATATACATCTGTGCATACATATAAAAATAATAAAAATAAGCAATGTAAAAAAGAGTTTTATCTGCTTAAGAACTATATCCTTGTAAGAATTTCTACTTATTACCATAATCATTATTATTAACATACTTTATAACTACCCACTTTAAAAGGTGAAAGTCAATGGTCTTTAATACTTTCTCCTGTGCTCTGTACCCATTATCTCTGCCTAGCTTCAAAATCTTGCATTATCCCCCAAAGACATTCAGTAACCATTAAACGGTCACCATTCTCCCACCCCACCCCCTGAGGCTTGTGGCTTCTGTCTTTTCATTCTGTCCCTAGATTTGTCTCTTCTGCGCAACGTGTATGAATGAGCTCATGCGATAGTGGGCCTTTTGCATCGGGTCTCTGCATCTCATGTGTATTGCTGTGTGGGTCTCAGTGCTCCTTCCGTTTTATGGATGAATCACAGTCCACTGTATGAATAGACTACATTTTGGTGATTTGCTCATCTGTGCCATTGGGGCTATTTCCACCTTTCAGCCATTGCTGAAAGCCACTCAATTTGCTTTTATATGCACATCTGTACTATATTATAACCTATTTTTCATTCTTTGGGTGACCTGTTTGAATTCTCCAGGCATTTACTCAGGAGAGGAACTGCTGGATCATATTAGAATGCCATGATGGAGTCTCTGGGAGTTACCAAATTCAAAGCTCCTGAGATAGGGTCTCATGTAACCCAGGCTGGCCTCTAACACTGTGTAGCTGAGGATGGCCCTGAACTAGTAACTGTTCTGCCTCTATCTTCCAAATGCCAGGATTACTGATGTGTGCCACCATGTTTTATATAGTGCCGATAACTGAACCCAGGGCTCCATGCATGCTAGGCAGACGCTCCATGAACTGAGCTACATCCTTGGATTCCAGAAGCCCTTTAGAAAAATCAGGGAATTCTCTGCAAAACAGCCCTGATTGTCACATCTCCGTGTCCACAGTGTTGTCTAGGCAACTGACCAAAGCTTATCACACCCCACTCTATTATATCTTGGTAGAGATCCAGTCACCTCCAAAGGGCACAGTTGCTTGGAGGAGGTCATTTTTAGAAGGTGGGAACAGCAACAGTGATGACTTTGACAGACAGGTTCAGTGGCAGCCATCACCTGCCTCTATCCTGCAGCCATCTGCATTTTATTCCAGGTTACTGTTGTGTCAGCCTCTCTTTGGGGATTCTGTGGCTCTCTTTGTTCACTTGTGTGTTTATTCTGTAAACATTTGTGTTAGTGAGGAAAGTGTGGGAATGAGAGTGAGTCATGGTAAAGCAAGCCTGAGGATCCAGGCTTCTTGCTTCCCTTAGGGCCTAGGTCCAGCCAGTAACTCTGGTTCCTACCTCCCATCTGGAATCTAAAACCTACTTCCCCTTTGGCCCTGGTGTGTGTGTGTGTGTGTGTGTGTGTATGTGTGTGTGTGTGTGTGTGTGTGTGTGTGTGTGTGCCGGCCCACATCTATTTAGCAACAAATAACTTTTTCATTATGGACAGGGTTTCTCTATGCCACCCAGGGTAGCCTTGAACTCATAGAGATCTGCCTGCCTCTGCCTCCCAAGTGCCAGGAATTAAAAATATGTGCCACCATATCAGCTAGTTGTGCAAATGTTATCTGTACTGTAAGTGTTTGGGGCTTATGGGTCACAACCTCTCTGTCTCATACTCAGCCCTGCTTTATATTGCCAAAGCACTATAGTGAGCTAATATATAAGTGACCAAGTGGACCCTAGATACAAGTGGGAGCAGAGACATCCCTGATTGCAAACTATAGGAAGGCACACCCTCTCAAGTCACACTGGGGAAGAGATAATCCTAAAACATACTGAGGACTTTTTACATTTTACACTGTGGCTGATGCACTAGTCTGACAACCCCCCCCCCCCCCCCCCCCCCGTGAACAGCCATGTTTCAGAACAATGCTATTTATGAAAAGGTAAACAGCAAGGCTCAGCATATGTATTCGGTCATTCGTCTCTTCAGCCCCTTCTCAATTCTCTTGAGTCCCTCAACTTCTTTATACTTCTCTGGGCTAACGCAAGGTCTTCCACAGATATTTTCCCCTTGTTTTAGAAAAACAGGAGACAACACGCTTCTCCCCCCCCCCATCCCCTGCGTGCTTCACAATAGTTTGTGGAAATACTATAAATCAGAGATGGTCATTTTCCTTCATTGTTAATTAAATTTCCCGTAGGAAGGACATAACATAACTCATTCAGTCATTTCTCAGTTTCTTTGGATGGGTGATTTACTCTGTGGCCAGTTTTCTGGTCCCATCCACTGCCAAAGAGACCTCTCAGCTAGGCAGCTAGGCGGTGGTGGAGCACACCTTTAATACCAACACTCAGGAGGCAGAGACAGACAGGTCTCTGAGTCCAAGTCCAGCCTGGTCTCCAGAGTGAGTTCCAGGACAGCCAGGGCTACACAGAGAAACCCTGTCTTGACAGAGGGGTGGGGGTGCTCCCATAAACATCTTTTTAAAAATACTTGAATATTGCTCTTTTTATTTCTTTGGGACAGCTTCCCAGGAATGGGATTAGCATGTCAAAGGGGACATTTAGTTTCAGTTTTATAGCCATTATCAGATTGCTTTCCCCAAAGGCAACAGCTTGTGTGAGAATGCCCTTTTCTCCACATTTCTGCCAGCAACTGACACACCATTTCTCTTTCCTGTCCGTCTCGGTCCCATGCATACAGAAACGCGTCCTTGCTTCTCTCCTTCATTTGTTTGTTAAATTTATCTTCGTTCCTGTTTGGGGGAGGGGGTTGGGCTGTCAGGTCCCCTTGGAGCTGGAGTTACAGGTGGCTGTGTGTGACCCACCTGGGTGCTGGCAGCCAAACTCAGGTCCTCTACAAGAACAAGTGCTCCTCTCCCTAGGACCATCCCCCCAGCCCTTCGTGTGCATTCTGACTACCATTGAATCTGCGGTTCTTTCTCGAAGTCCATTAGCCATTTGAGTTTGCTCTTCTGTAAATAGTCCATTTGTGTGTGGCTTGGCTTGGTCAGGTCAATTTGTAAAAGTTCTTTAAATAGTGTGCAATTTGGCCCTTGGTTTCCATCTGAGGGGTGACCAAGAGGGCTGCCAAGGGTCACATCTTGATTCTGCCCTGCCTGCCCCGTGACCTCAGCAGCTTATTTGACCTTGTCAAGCCACAGTCTCTTCATCTGGGGAAGAGCCATCCCCATCATTGGCATGATTTCTCCTTTGAAATGTTGCTGGTGGCAAACGCAGAATGCATGTGGAGTCAGCAGGCTGTCGCCTGGCACATGGTAACAACCAGCAGATGTTGGTGGCTGTTATTTATATTGCAAATATTTTTTCGGCTCCGCCATTTGAATTGGTTTTATTTATGGTTTCCTTTGTCACACAAAACAGTTGAATGTTTATGCAGTCAAATATATCCATCTTCTCCTTTGTGGCCTTGGAGTTCCCAGGCTTGAGCAAAGTCTCTCTCACATCCTTTGTGACAAACCTCCCTTTTGGAAAAATCAGAAGTAAATGATTGTTTCCTATACTGGCAAGCACCATTGTCTGACCTCCTTGGTCTATTTCCTATAGGCTCATAGTTTCTTGTGTGTTCAGGGTGGCTCTCACACCAGCTCTGTGGGTTTTCCATGCTGAGCGAGTCTCAAGTTCTCTTCGGACACTGTTGTGATTCGAACCTGCAGTGTCCTCCATTAGTTCCCATTTTGAATGTTTTCTCTTCAGCTGGTGGATCTGGGAAGCCTAGGTGAACCCCAGCAGGAAGCAGGCCTTTGATAGTTACCCCTGGCCTCAGTCATGCTCCTGGTCCACTGTGATGGGAATATCTTGCATCATACCCTCCCACTGCTGGGAGCTGAGCTGCCCGGTGACATCATGGATGGAAGCCCTGAAGCCAAATAGAAATCCTCACTTAGTTTGTGCATCATTTACTTTTCTGTTGCTGTGATAAGACACTATGACCCAGAGCAGCTTAAGGAAGAAAGGTTTCAGTTAGGCTCAGTTCTGGGGAGTCGAAACCACCCTCTTTCTGTCCCCCACATTCTATGATGAGCCGTGAAAGACATGTACTTGTCATCCTGCTCTCTGGGGCTGGGCTGAGGGGATGGCATTCGGCAGTTTTCCTGATGGAGTATTTGTTTGAAATTCTTCTCTTTTCCAAAGGTCTGACACGAACCTGTTAAGATTTAAAATGTATGGAGCCCATGTGTCTTGGACACTGCTTGTTTTCTTTATCTTTAAAATGTCACTTAATTTATGGGTATTGGTGTTTTGCCACAGGTGACAGTTCTCCTGGAAGTGGAGTTACAGACAGCTGTGAGCCACCCTGTAGGTGCTGGGAATCGAACCCAGGACCTCTAGAAGAGCACGCTCTTAACCACTGAGCCACCTCCCCAGCTCCCCTCTTCTTTTCTTGAGTTTTCTTTTCGATTTACTGAGAGAGGGTCTTCCTGAGCGGCCCAGACAGGTTAACTTATGACTTTCCTCCTTCAGCCCCAAGGCTGCTGGAATCACGGTTCAAGCCATCACATCCAACCTTCTGGAGTTTCCTTTTGAGGTTTAGGGTGCCTTGATCAGTCTTGTTTTAAGCACCTTTCACTAGAAAGTATTTTTCAACCCCTGAGAGCTATAGCCAAATTGCTGAGTAACCTTTTATATCTTCTACTTCTTCTTTTGTGTTTTGTTTTTTCAAGACAGAGTCTATAACCCCAGCTGTTCTAGAACTTCTCTCTAGACCAGGCTAGCCTCGAACTTGCAAAGATCCAACTGCCTCTGTTTCCGGAATACTGGGACTAAAGGCATGCACTGTAATATGAGTTTCTGGCCCGGTCTATCCCTGCAGTCCGGACTTTCCCACAGCTGCTTAGCACCCCCAAATGACTCAGATGCTTACATTAATTTCATGCTGTTCAGCCAATGGCTCAGGCTTATTTCCAGCTAGCTCTCACATCTTAACTCAATCCATTTATCCGTTAATCTGTCTTGCTAAGTAAGCCATGGCTTACCTATTTCTTTATATCTTGCTTCTTGGATGGCTGCATTGTGTCTCACTTCATATTCCTCCTTTATCCATGCTCGGATTTCCTGCCTGCTTCTAAGATGCCCCATCATAGATCAAAACAGTCCCTTTATTAACCAATGATATTCACTGCATACAGAAAGGCATCCCACATCAGTACGCCACCATGCCTGGCTCTTCTGTTTTCTTCTTGATTCAATAGCTGACAGAGAAGATACTTGGTCACAGTATGAGCACATTTTGCCCACCAGATTCTCCTTCCCTAATTGTCCTTTTTATTATTTATTTATTTAGATAGAGTCTCTCTGTATAGCCCTAACTGCTCTGAATTCAATAGATAGCCCAGGCTATCTAATTTGAATTAAAGATGTGTGCCACCACCACACGACTATCCTTTTTTTTTTTTTTTTAACTTAAAAAACATTTATTTGGCCATGAGGTGTTGGCACACGCCTTTAATCTCAGCGTTTGGGAGGCAGAGGCAGGCAGATCTCTGAGTTTGAGGCCAGCCTGGTCTACAGAGTAAGTTCTAGGACAGCCAGGGCTACAAAGAAGAAACCTACCTCCAAAATCAGAAACAAAAAAAAAAAAAAAAAAAAAACAAGATAACTTTTTATTTGAGTGTGTTTGAGTTTAGAGATCAGAGGACAAATTGCCCAAGGTCCATTTTCTTCTTCTACCATTTGAGTCTAGGGGTCCAACTCAGGTCATCAGGCATAAGTACCACTGTCCACAGAGCCATCTTGCTGGTCCTGTGGGGGGGGGTCTGTTTTTTGTTTGTTCGTTTGTTTTAGAAGTAGTATTTTAAATGATTTTTGTGATTGATTTCCATCATCAAACAAGGTAGATGGGGAGATAGAGGAAGCAGTTGGAGTGCATTTGCCTATGAGAAGTCAATGTGTTCCTAATGTGATTCTGCTTTTTCTAATGTTGAATTTCTCTGTAGTGCAGGGGCCTTTTGCCAAATTCTATTCAAGGTTGTAGCTGATAAATCGTTTTTTAAACAAACACATATGGTGTTCCTCTCTGGAACCACTGGCCAGTCTCCACAGAAGGCTAATAAACAGATGTCATCTCAGTCAGCCAGGGCTTCCAGGCCAGAGCAGTCCAGCCTAGGTCACTTCATCAACAGACACGTACCTTCTCATGGCTCAGATGTGATGGCTTGAATCTGAACCGTATCCCCCTGGCTCAAGTATTTAGTGCTTTGTCCCCAGCTGGCAACACTCCCTTGGGAGACTGTGATGCCTTTAGAAGGTGGGGACCTTTTGGCGGAAGTTAGTCTGCCCTCTTCCTGCTTGGCTCTCTGCTTCCTGACACCTACCATTGGCACTGCCACCACCACAGCCGTCTTGATGAACGGACATGTTCCACCATGATAACTGAAGCTCTTTCAAGTCATGAGTTAAAACAAATCTCTCTCCTTCAGGGTTGTTTTTGTCAATATTGATTTCAGTATCATAAAAGCAAGGTAGGGCTCAGAATGGTGGCTCATACGTACAATCCCAGACAGCATTCTGGAGACAGAGGCAGGAGGATGGCTGAAAGTTTGAGGCCAGTCTATGCTCTATAGCAAAGCTGTTCCAGATAGATGGGTGGGTGGATGGATGGGTGGGTGGGTGGATGGATGGATGGGTGGGTGGATGGGTGGGTGGGTGGATGGATGGGTGGGTGGGTGGATGGGTGGATGGATGGGTGGGTGGATGAGTGGATGGATGGATGGATGGGTGGGTGGATGGATGCGTGGATGGATGGGTGGATGGATGGGTGGATGGATGGGTGGATGGATGAGTGGATGGATGGGTGGATGGATGGGTGGGTGGATGGATGGGTGGGTGGGTGGGTGGATGGGTGGGTGGGTGGATGGATGGATGGATGGATGGGTGGGTGGATGGGTGGATGGGTGGGTGGATGGGTGGATGGATGGGTGGGTGGATGGGTGGATGGGTGGGTGGGTGGATGGGTGGATGGGTGGGTGGATGGGTGGGGGATGGGTGGGTGGATGGATGGATGGATGGGTGGATGGGTGGATGGATGGGTGGGTGGGTGGGTGGATGGGTGGATGGATGGATGGATGGATGGGTGGATGGGTGGGTGGATGGGTGCATGGATGGGTGGGTGGATGGGTGGATGGATGGGTGGATGGATGGGTGGATGGATGAGTGGATGGATGGATGGATGGGTGGGTGGATGGATGGGTGGGTGGGTGGGTGGATGGGTGGATGGATGGGTGGGTGGATGGGTGGGTGGATGGGTGGGTGGGTGGATGGGTGGATGGGTGGGTGGATGGGTGGATGGGTGGGTGGGTGGATGGGTGGGTGGATGGGTGGATGGGTGGGTGGGTGGA
This sequence comes from Phyllotis vaccarum, assembly GCA_033318265.1. Taxonomy (NCBI): domain Eukaryota; kingdom Metazoa; phylum Chordata; class Mammalia; order Rodentia; family Cricetidae; genus Phyllotis; species Phyllotis vaccarum. Next base: position 48,395,835 of record JARWLC010000017.1, on the reverse strand, counting down.
TGGGTGGATGAGTGGATGGGTGGGTGGGTGGGGGGATGGGTGGGTGGGGGGATGGGTGGGTGGGGGGATGGGTAGGTTGATGGATAGATAGATTGGTTAGGTAGGTAGATAAATGGATGGATATATGGTTAAGTAGGTAGTGATAAGTATTTTGTGAATCCCTGGTAATAGATTTCTCCACCAAAGACAAATCAAGCCAAATTAATAAAACCAGGTTTAATCTGAGCAAAACACTCCTGAGTAATCTTGGAGGAAGGAAGGTCTGTGAACCGAAGCTTAAATACCATGGGGGAGGAGCCACTACTTGATGGGTTTTCTGAGGGACAGGGTTTGAAGAGAGGGGAGGCTAAGGCGGAGATTCCAATGAAACAGGTAGGTAGATAGCTAAATACATCTATATACATCTACATACATAGAGAAATGAAGTAATAGATGGTTGTGAGCCACCATGGGGGTGCTGGGAACCAAACCCAGGTCCTCTGCAGTAGCAGCAAATGATCTTAACTGCTGTTCCACCTCTCCATCTCCATCTGTCTACCCACCACGTGGATACAGGACTGTGTCTTTTTGTTTGTCTGTTTTAAACTTTTTTTAAGGCAGAGTTTCATGTAGCCCAGGCTATCCTCAAACTGCCTATATAGCTGAGGATGACCTTGTACTTCAGTTTTCACTGCTCGGATACTTAGATTATTAGATTGTATGCCGTCATCCTATTTCTGTAGTTTTAGGAATCAAACCCAGAGCTTTGTGCGTGTTAGGCAAGCACGCTATCAGCACACTGTATCGTTAGCCTTGGTTTCTGGTTTTTTTTGGTTTTGTTTTGTTTTGTTTTAAGACTTATTTACTTTTGGATTTGTTTTGTTTGAGACAGGGTTTCTTTCTGTGTCCTGGCTGTTCTGGAGCTTCATAGTGTCACCCTGGCTAGCCCTAACCTCTCAGAGATCTTCTCACTTCTGCCTCTTGAGAGTTGGGATTAAAGGCATGTGGCGTCATACCCAGCCCAAAGATTTAGTTTTCATTATATTTCTATGTGTTTGTGTGCGTGCACATGAATGTGAGTGCCTGAAGAAGTCAGAGGCATTGACTCTCCTGGGTCCAGAATTATAGGCAGTTGTGAGTTGATGGATGTGGGTGCTGGTCCTCTGAAAGAGCAGTAAGTTAGCCATTGGGCCATCTCTCCAGACCCTGTTTGTTTGTTTGTTTGTTTGTTTGTTTGTTTGTTTGTTTTTGAGGCAAGGCTCTCACGTAGCTCAGGCTGGCCCCCTACCTATTATGTAGCCTAGGATGACCTTCAGTCCTCAATTCTGGGGTTATAGGCATTTCCCACCTCATCTCACCAGGGTTTTGTTTGATGAGGCCTCTCCCTGGCCTCTGGATGACCATGTTTTCCTGGGGTTTTCACAAGATTTTCTCCTTGTTTTAGGAGGTCACCAGTTAGCCTGTGAGTCAGATCCACTAACACCCTCATTTTAGCTTACTCACCTTCTAGAAAGCCCTGCTCCAAATATAATCACATTCTCAAATAGTCCCAGTGTGCTCACCTGACATGATAGCAATGAATAAATAGATAGGCATTGAATAAAAATTATTAGTGTGTAACTTTCTGACATTGGCCTTTTGTGATATATACTAAATATATATCAACATATATATAATGTGTATATATATCCTACATTTATGAATATGTGCATACACAAATAGAATGACAAGAAGATATATGACATGGTGACACATGTCTGTGATCCTCGCACCGAGGAGACTGAGGTACAATAGATGTGGTACAGTGCTGGAGAGATGGCTCGGGGGTTAAATGCACAGGCTGTTCTTCCAGAGGTTCCAAGTCCAGTTACCAGCAACCACATGGTGGCTCACAACCATCTAGAATGGGATCTGATGCCCTTTTCTGGCAGACAGAGCACTCAGGCCTTAAAAAAATATGTAAGTAAAATTATAAGCAATGTGATTAAGTTCCAGGCTAGCCTGAGCTACATGGTGAGACCCTGTTGGTGAAGTGCTTGTGTAGTATGCTGGAGGCCCAGGTTTAGTCCCCTGCCTGCATAATCGGGGTGTGTTAGTTCATGCCTGTGATCTTTGCCCTTGGAAGCAGAGGAGGAATCAGAAGCATAAAGTCATCCTCAACTATGTGGTAAATTAACAGCAGCCTGGAGGGAGGAGGGGAGAGGAACAAGAGGAAGGAAGGGCAAAGGAGAGAGGCCGGCAAGATGGCTCCTTAGGTAAAGGCACATCTGCCAAGGCTGAGGCTCTGACTTCAATCTGTAGAACTCACATGGAGGAAGATGAGAAGTGACCCCACAAAATGTCCTCTGACCTCCACACACCTACTATAGCATGGGTGTACCCACAGTGTCTCTGTCTCTTTCTTCCCCCCCACACACACATACACACACAAATAGAGAAAAAAATTGTGACAAAGTCTCACTAGGTAGTCCTTCTTGGTCTAGAACTCGCTCTGTAGACCAGGCTGGCCTTGAACTCACAGAGATCCACCTGCTTCTGCCTCCTAGTTCTGAGATTAAAGACACATCCCACCAGGTCCTATAAACCTTTTGTTTGTTTGTTTACTTTATGTGTATGAGTGTTTTGCCTGCATGTATATATGTATACCGCATGTTTGCCTGGGGGTCCACAAGAGGGTGTCGGATCCCCTGAAACTAGAATTACAAGTTTTGAGATCTACCATGTGAGTGCTGGGAATCAAGCTGGGGTCTTATGTAAGAGCAAGAAGTGCTTTAAGCCATTGAGCCATCATGATATCCCCAAGTTTCTAAGGGATTTATTTTACTTTGAATAATGTGTGAGTCTATGTGTAAGTATGTACACACGAGTGCAGATATTCTCTTGGAGGCCAGAAGAGGGCGCCAGAAGGTTGTGTGCCGCTGTGTGGGTGCTGGGAACCCAACTCAGGCCCTTCTGCAAGAGCAGTTTGCACCACTAACCTTTGATCCATCTCTCCAGCCCAGGTAAAAAACAAACATTATTTTTAAATGATTTTTCTGGAAAGGGCTTCTTTGTGTAGAGTAGTTCTGGCTGTCCTGGAACTCACACTGTAGACCAGGCTGGCATCGAACTCACAGAGCTCTGCCTGCCATTGCCTTAAAGACATATGACACCACAGCCCAGCAAGAAGCATTTTAAGAAAAGAAAAAGAAACAAGTGTACTAGGAAGGAGGAGCAAAGTCATCCAAGCACCAGACTAGAAGAAGGGAACCAGCTGTTCTAGAAATTCTATAATTCTAGGCACTGTGCCAGGCATCTTGGGAGGGGCCTGAGGCCCCAATGGTTGGGAGCCTCGGAAGTTCTAAAAAACAATAAACCCCTCATGTGGGTCAAGGCTTTCAGCCTACACTTCCAGTTTCCGCTGTCTGTCCATCTCTCGTTTCCTATGTGCTCAGAGGCTTGAAAACAAAGCCCATGGAGTGAGATGCCTACGTTTGCTCTCCTGGTTTATCATTGACCAGATGTATGTCTTTGGACAAGTTACTCAAACTCCCCAGGTCTCAGTCGACTTCTGTGAAACAGGAAACCGCACCTTCCCTATAATGTCGTTATTATAGGAAATCGCCAAGCTAGGATGAAAGATTTCTGAGCTGGGCACAGGGGCCACCAGATACCAGAAAGCAAATCTCCACCGTGATGACACAAGGTGACTAAATGATGGGCAGACTGAGTAAGGCTTCCTTCCTCTCCATAAAAACTGTTTTCCCACCACCCAAATGTCACCTATTTTGCAAATGCCAAGAAGGAACCAGGAACTTTTCACCCTGATGACCTGAGCAGAAGAGTTTGCTCTCTGTTCTTTGCCTTGAGGATGCCAGGTGCTGTTTCCAGTATAAACCATGTCTGGGTGTGGTCAGGGCTCTGCGTCTATCAATATTTGTTGAGAACCCAGAAGGACCTTCCTTTCCTCACACAGGACCCGTGGGATTGTAGACCCTAAGGCCCTGATGTCGCAATGCCCAGTGCCAGCCCCTTTTCCCTGAAGAGACAGAGTGCAGCCAAATGTTACAGTTGGGCCCAAAGAGAATCCGACACTGGTCATCGAAGACAAGCAAGGGACAGAACTTTCTTTACTTTTCTCTTTCCTTCCTTCCTTCTTTCTTTCTTTGTCTGTCTGTCTTTGTGTGCATGGGAGTGGTTGCATGTGTGGGTGCTGATGTAATGTGTGTGCATGCACATGTGGAAGCCGGAGTTCAAGCTCAGGTATCACTCCTCAGGAGCCATCAATTTTGTTTTGTCTTATTTTTAATTTTGCCTACATTTATTTATGTATGTGTGTGCACGTGTACACACATGCATGCATGCATGCGTGCATATGCACTCAAGAGGGCATGAGTTCCGTTGAGCCCTTGTACAGGTCATAGGATGACAGGTAGCAGTTGGTTCTCTCCTTCCATTATATAGGTTCTAGAGCTGAGCTCAAGTGTTCCAGCTCAGTGGTGAGCACCTTTACCTGCTGAGCCAACTCCCCAGTCCCCATTGCGTTTCCAGAGTCAGGATCTCTCATCTGGCCTGAAGCTGGACAAGTAGGCAAGTCTAGCTGGCCAGCAAGCCCCACAAATCTGCCTGTCTGCACCGCCCAGCACTGTGATTGCAAGTGAGTGCCACCAGGCCCAGGTGAATTCTTGTAACTAAGCTTGCCTGGCAAGCATTTTACCAACCATCCATTCTTTACCCCAAGTTTATTAAGCAATATGTAATACAACAAAGACCTTCATCCTCCAGGAAGGTCTTCTCTGGGCTCTTGACCACACATCTAGAAACTCACCAGTGAATGGGTTTGGGTTGGCACAATGGATATACATTGCTCCCACAAGTTGGTGGGTGTGATTGATAGAAACAGCTTTGTAGCATGGCTGACCTGACAGAATTTTTGCAGAGAATTAAGATGGGTGTGGCTGAAAGCCTAGCCATGATTGTAAAGTGGAGGGTTCCCTTTAACCTAATCCAAGGAACACCGTGCAGAAAGCATGTCTTTGTACAGACTACTTTTAAAATGCCATTTATGCTGTAGCTAAAAACAAGATGGCCTGGAGACACTTAACTCTTCCAAGAATGCTGGGCCAGTGGGTCAAGGCCAGTTGTGTCCTTTAGTATCTGGGGCCTCCCTGGTGATCTGACACCACCCAGCCTCTATCCTAGGGGCACCTCAAGGGTCCCCAGGCCCACCACCCTCTGCTAGTACCCATTCCAGATTATAGTACCTTTCCCAGCATGCCCAGTACTATCATGACCCCTTAGGACCCAAACCTGGAGTAGCTGAAGCTGTGACCACCTTTGTTGGCAGGGCAGAGGCATCCTCTAGTCCTTAATGAAAATGTAAAGCTCAGTGATAGAATGTAGCTCAGTGGTAGAACACTTGCCTTGTACTCCTGAACCACTATGCTGGATCCTCTGAACTAAATAAATTAGTGTACAAACCAAAATGCACACATGCACACACGCACACACACATACACACCTGTGCATGGGCAGTGCTACTATCTTTGTAATAATTTTTTTTTTAATTTTTAAGATAGTTATTGTTTTGTATGATGTGACAGTGTGCATGTACACATGTGCGGAGATGTGATGGAGCACTTTTGTGCTTAGAGACAACCTTAGGGAGTCAGTTCTCTCCTTGCACTGTGTTGAGGAAGTCTCCTCTTGTTTCTGGCATGCTTCCTGCTCCAGGCTAACTGGCCCACGAGCATTCTTGCCTCCCATTTCACTACAGGACTATTGCTATTACAGATGCATGCCACCACATTTGGCTCTTTTATGTGGGTTCTAGGGGTTGAGCTCCAGCCATCAGGCTGGCACAGCAAACCTTTTAATTTTTTCTTTTATGTCTGGTGTGTGTGTGTGTGTGTGTGTGTGTGTGTGTGTGTGTGTGTGTGTGTGTGTGTGTGTTTGCACAGGTGAGTGTGCATGTGTTAGTGCATGCTGAGGCCAGCGGTTGACGGAAGGTGCTCTTCCTCAATAGCTTTCTTATTTTTGATACAAAATCTTTATTGAGCCTGAGGCTCTCAGTTCTGATAGACTCCAGTAATCCACGTTTCTGCCATCTCAGCCCTAGGATTACAGATGTGTGCTGCTGTGTCTAGATTTTTATAGGTTTGCTTTTAGTTTTATTTGGTTTGGCTTGATTTGAGTTGTTTTGGCTTTTGAGACAGGACTTCACTGTGTGCAGTGTTGACTGTCCTGGAACTCGCTTTGTAGGCCAGGCTGGCCTTAGACTCCTAGAGATCCACCTGCTTCTGCCTCCCAAGTGCTGACATTAATGAAGCGTGCCACCACACCAAGTTTTCCCAGACATCTTACCAACTGAGCCAATTGTTTTGTTTTGTTTTGTTTTTAGCCACCCTCTTGTGTATATATGTGTTTGCTTTATTGATCATCTTGGCCCCAAATTCCCGAGTTCAAGACATCTTCCTATCTCAGCCTTCCCAGTAGACCTCAGGCCTGTTCTACAGCTATAGCCTTGTTTGAATGTGAAGACATCAATTGAATCAAAAGATGGGCAAGCTAGAGATGACCAGATCATCTGTGGTACGTTTCTGTGACTTTGCCAAGCCCCTTTGCTATCTGACGTATATGAAAGAACCGATTCCTTAACTAAATCACTGATTACAAAAACAAAGTCAAGAGCAGGAGATGAGGCCAGAGGCCTCTGGACAGGTCATCTGTGTGAACAGTTGAGGCCAGTGAAACTGGTACAGCACCAGACCATATTCAGGAAGTGTTTTAAATATTAAACTGAGACCACAGTTGACTAGAAGGCCAGGATGTCTTGTTATTAGGATACTGGATGCTGTTCAGAGTCCCCTATACTAAGTAAGGACCCTAGCAATTATTCTAATATAATAAATCTGGAAGGGAGGAGAGTTCCTAACCAGAAATGGACATGGAAATGGTTTCTGGTTCTAAATTTAGGGGGTGATCTGTCCGTGTTTGGAAGAGATTGTTGGGAATAAGTAAAAGGAAGTCTATCTTTACAAAGTTCAGAGTAATTGGAATGTGCAGCCCGTAGAACTGCCACACCCCCAAAGTCAAGAAAGCAGATGCAGGATAGATTTAGAGGGCATAAAAGAAAATACACACATAAATTATTGTAACCAGGATAACCGGGGGCCAGAGAGGTGACTCAGAGGAGCATTTGGCTGCCAGTTGAACTAAGCTTGATCCTAGAACCTGAGCTACTGTGGAAGGAGAGAGCTGGCCTCACAAAGCCGTCCTCAGTGTTGCAACACACACATCATAAACACAACAATAACAGTAATACAAAAAACTTCAAGTTTAAAAAAATTACTATACCTGCCCTTTCCACTTGCCATCCTACACATACATGCATTCATACACTGGATTCCAGGACGTCCACGGTACCCAAATCCCTTGTATAAAAGAGCACAGTATTTGCATATATGGCTTCAGTGGGTAGAGTGCTTATCTAGCATATATGAAGCCCCAGGTTTGATCCCTAACACCACGGGATGTGGTGGCACGTTCATGCCTGTAATCTCAACAAGCAGGGATTAGAGCATTGTTTCTGCAAGCCCAGTAGCAGAGGGATTACTGCCAGAGAAGTTAGAGTGAGGCATGGAGCCGACTCTCCCACAGAGCAAATGCAAAGAGTCAAACCCACCAGCACCTTGATTTTGGATTTCTGTCCTCCAAAACCTGACAGAATCAGTGTGGATTGTTTTAAACCACTCATTTTGTGGTTCTTTATTAGTGCAGCTCCCAGGAAACTGACTCACACTCATCAAATTCACAGTCACCTCAGGACCTTTGCACACCTCCTGAGCCCACATTTTTTTTTAATAGTTTGCTCTGTCTTGTTAATTCCAGCTCAGCTCAATGTCACTTCCTCCCGGAAGCCTTCCTAGACATTCCTACCCCAGTCATTCCCCCTGTCCCCATTGTCACACTGGACTGTTTCCACAACACCATTAGCTTCGAATTCATGTCTTTCCTTCATTGCTGTCTGCCTCCCTGTCTTGAATCTGAGTTCAATGAGAAGAGCATCTATGTACCTTGCTCCTGCTGTATTGAGCAGTGTCTGGCTTACGGCTCTTGTACATGAAAAGCAGATGAATGAATGTAAGCTATTGACTTCAACGGCTGAAGGAGTTTCACCCCTGGCTTCTCTGTGACTCATGCACCCGAGCTGGGGCAATCCCTGCTCAGCTCTGAGTGCCTATCTGCCATTTTCTTGAAGAGGGAGACCCCTGTTTTTAAGTTCCCACCTATAGGAGCTGAAGGGAATCGAGAGAAAACTACAAGCAAGCAGTTGAACCCAAGACTGTCTGCCTGCCCCTTGTATCTCCCCGTCCACCCTGGGCTGAGAAATCATCTGCAACCCACTCAGGAGGAAGAAGTTAAGCCTCATCTTGCCAAAGGATCAAGGAGGGACAGAAACTGGAAATGAAATTACAACAGAAACTTGGACCCATGGCAGACTCAAACCAGTACATCTCCTTTCCATCTCTGAACTGGGAACTGAAACCATTCCATAGGAAGCTCTCCCTTCCTCTTCCGGGGGAGGGTGGGGGGGCAGAAAAAAATCCCACTGTGGTCTGATTCTTTTTTTAATGTACAGCTATTAATAGTAATGCTCACGAAACCGTAAAGGGGAAAGTCCTATTGCAAATACTTCTATACAGCCTTCCCAAATGCAGCAACAGCCTTACATTTTTCCCACCCATCCCCTTAGCCATCTCATGACAGAGGTCTGTGTCCTTCTGTGGTTTGCGACATGTTGCATTTTTCTGCTGGGATATAGTTCATAACCCATATAGGTCTTAAGTAAGAAGCCCATTTCTGTGAACTCTAACCCAGACAGATGCCACAGCAGACGGTGTCTCCTGTTGAAATTTATTAAAATGGGAGATATAAGTACAGAAACACAAGCAAATGAACCCAGGAGGCATCACCTGCCCACTTTTAACTTGGACACTTTTGAATCCCTTTTTCAAAAGAAAAGCAAACAGAGGAGGGAAGTAGCTGTCTCCCCTCAAGTCTTTTAAGTGCTCTGCTGAACTTCTTGCTGACTGTTTAAGCCTCTCCAACTCTATTAGTTCGGACCCTCCTGGGGCCATGCTATCCCCTCCTTACCACCATTGGAGACTCTGAAACAATCAAAGCTTTTGAACCTTCTCCCCCTCCCTCCATTTCTGCTCAAGTCTGGCTGAAGGGTGAATTGGTTCCACAGGACCCAAGTGACCTACTGGCTTGTTCAGTGACACCTGGGTAGAGATCCTCTCCAGCTTCTTGGTTCTCTTGGTTCCCACTGGGGCCCACGGACAGGGTAGGTAGGACCCTGGGGGTTTAAGGCTTTGAGCAGTCTGAGGAAGGAAACCAAAAAGCCTTAGGTATGGATGGGTGTGTCGGGGACTCAAACGCTGCAGAACTCTGTTCTCATTAGCCCTGCAGGCTTGGGAGACAAGACACGTCCACCATCTAGACACTTTACTTCCAGATCCTCTGAGATTTCTGTGGCAGCACCTTGCCACTAAGCCGCTCACTCCATCATGGCATTTCTCTACATCAGCTTCTCTGAATCTAGACGTTCCAAGAAAGCGTGAGCCAAGTCTCATGATGTTACTCTGTGCAACGGCCAGATTGTCTCTCCAGAGAGCTCAGGCCTGAGTGGCAACCTCCCTTTTTGGCATGGCAGTTTAAGGAGATGTTGTAGACAAATAAGAGGGGCTGCATGGATCACCAGGGTCAGCCATTAATGCCTCTGGAATACTTCTGACTGTGCTGGGGTCCCCCGTGAGCTCCACACTTGTACTCCGATTATTATCCATTTCACTCAAAGATTTCTTCCGAAGGCAGCGGTTGGTACAGGTAGAGAAGAAGTTGGGGAAAGATGGACTGGAGAAATAGTAGACCACTGGGTCCAGCATGCTGTTCATGTATGTAAAGCTGAGCGTGGTGAAGAAGGCCAGGTCTGCTGAGGAATAAATCTCGCAGTTCCGCACGTTATTTTTATACAGGAGCCAGAAGATGCGGATTCGCACAGCCACGCTGGGCAGGAAGCAGATGATGAAGACAATAGCCACCACCATGATGAAATTGATAGCTCTCTTGATCTTGGCATGTCTGTCCATTTGTCTCTGACGAAGGCTCCAGATGATCCTGATTGAGCAGAACAGGATGATGCCCAGCGGCAAGAAGAATTCCAGGAGGAACATTGCATCGTGCCATCTGAAGCTGTAGCAGATGCTGAAGCTGCTGCACAGATTTGCCTCACCATTGGGGGTCATCATGTTCGTATAGAGGAGATGGACTGTCAGGCCTATGGTGAGACCCCACAAGAAGGAAGAGATGATGATGGCTGTCCGGTTAGAGATCTTGTTCAGGAAATGGTGGGGATGGACCACCCGGAAGTATCGGTCCACAGCCACCGCAGTAAGGAAGATGATGCTGCCTTGTCGGTTCATGGCCAACATGAAGAGCATTAGACGGCAGGGGATGTCTCCAAACTTCCAGTCCCACTTTTTAACATAGTTGTCCATCAGGAAGGGCAAGCAGATGATCAGGAGAAAGTCAGCCACGGCCAAGTTGAACAGGAAAATCCGGCTGGATTTCCAGGACTTGAGATGGAAACAGAAAATCCACAGGGCAAGACCATTGCCCAGGAGCCCGAACACAAATTCCAGCCCCAACACTGGCGGCAAGACTTTGGCAATGTTTGCATCTCGAAACACACAGCAGTTCTTGCCATGTATCACCAGAGAATAGTTCTGTTTGCTCATGAGTGGATCTGCTCAGTCTGCCCTAGAGCACCTCACCTAGCAAAGGCTCAAGGCAAGTGTGTGTCTGTGTGGTGAACGTGTGGTTCAGCTCTCAGCTTTATGTCATGTCAGGGTGTTGAAAGAGATGACTGAATGGTTACCAGGAAACTACGAAATCATTTAAAAAAAAAAAAAAAAGCTAGCAAGGCTCTTATGCAACTTGCTGTTTGCATAAACAAGTAATAAAAAAAAAATCCCCTAGGCAGATGGGAACCCACGATTTTTTTTCTAAATGTAAAGGATAAGTTTAGACAAGCAGACGGTCAATTGTGAATGAGTAAAAGCTGGGGCATTCCTTCTGAAGGCTGCATGCATGCACACGGGTTAGTTAATTCATCCATGGCCATTTGCTTGGCTTACATAATTAACAAATTAACAATAGTAGTCATCGTGCCTTGTACTAAATGAACAGCCAAGACTTTCAGAAACAATATGAATTCATGTGAAATTTTACCATGCATTAGTAATGTGTATACAGTTCCCCCCTCTTTCTCTCTACTTTCTAGGATTTACTTTTATTTTTAATTATAGGTATGCATGTGTGTGGGTATGGACATGTAACTGCAGGTGCCCCCAAAGACTACTACTGGACGCCATGGAGCAGGAGTCATAGACAATTGTGAGCCACCTAATGTGGGTGCTGGGAGCTGAACTCAGGTTCTCTGCAGGAGCTGGGAGTTGTTACCTGCTGAGCCAGCCCTTTTCTACCAATGTTCTTTCCTTTCTTTCTCACAGACAGAATCTTGCTATGTTGCCCCAGCTTCAAATCCTCCGTCTTTCTGCTTCTGGTTCCCAAGTTCTGGGATTGCAGGCACGCAGCACTGTGCCTGGCTGTGTGGTATTGGTAAAATTAGATTTGGATTTCAAGCCCCGACAGCATGTTGAGTTCTGCCGTGAAGAAAGACAGCATCCCCCTTTCTTTTTAAATGTGATTGTTATTCACTGAGTATTTTGGCATATATTATATATGCATACATATTCATAAGGTTCATACATTTTTTGTTCTGCTTTGAATTAGAAATTGGAACTTTATCCCTCTAGTTGCATAGCAGAACCCACTGATGGCATTTGATAGACCTTTGTAGACTTTACTCCTCAGGACCTAATCTTAGATTCCTGTAGGATTAGTGGTACTTATGAAAACAGTGACTACCAAGGTGGAAGTTTTGAGATCAGTGGTGCCCACATTGCGGTTTCCAATGCCAGACTCCACGCCTTAAAGAGTCATTTGTTTTTAATGTGTATGAATGCTTATCTGTGTCAGAATATTATGTGCACCACATGTTGCCGGGTGTGGAATCGCCAAAATGGGCATCATATCCCCTGGAACTGGAGTTACAAACAGTTGTGAGTCACCATGTGGGTGCTGGGAACAGAACCTGGTTCCTCTGCAAAAGCAGCCAGTGTTCTTAACCACTGAGTTCATGCTTTAAATATGTCATCTTCTCTTATCCTCTGTAGTCCATGGGCCAAAAACTTTTGTTGAATGTTATTTCCAAATGAGGCGAGTGACCTTCAAAGGGGTAATGTGCCCAGGATAACCCAGCGGAACTTGGGTTCGAATGTGGCAGACCTCTGTCGTGGATTTATGATGTTACGTTGTAAATAATTGTTCCATCTATGAGTTTAATAAAAAGTGTTGATTGGCCAAAGGCAGGCAGGAAGTGTGGGCGGGCCTACCAGACTAAGAAAACTCTGGGAACAGGAAGAACAGAGCAGAACGCCAGAGAGAAGCCAGAAGAAGCAGAGGACAACTATGCTGCTCTGAGAAAAAGTATCAAGCCGCATGGCTGAACAGGAAAAGAGTCAAGGGTTAGATTAAGGGTAAAGAGTCAGCGCCTATTAGCCTAAAATTATTGTAAGCATCTGTGTGTCTCTGTGGGTCTGCGGGTCTAAACCTTGAGGCTAGGCCCGAAAGTCTGGGACAGACTTTACTACTTACTACAGACCTCCTCTGCCTTCATCATTGTGGTATACTACTTTTTATTTATTTGCCTATTATTTATTGGAAATTTTTAGTTACATTCATTTATCAGCAAAAAGGAGGCAACAAATGCCATGAACATGAGTAGAGGTCAGTGGACAACCTCAAAAAAATCGGTTCCCTTCTACCTGGGTATTGAACTCAGACTGTTGCAGCTGGCAGCCAGCACCTTTATTCAATACACAATCTTGCAAAATGATGTATTTTTTAAAAATGTTTTGAAGCATTTACTTTAAAAATAATGTGTGTGTGTGAGTGTGAGTGTGTGTGTGTGTCTTTGTGCATGTAAGTGCTGGTGCCCTCAGAAGCCAGAAGAAGGTGTCAGGTTTCCTGAAGCAGCAGTTACAGGTGGATGAGTCGCCTGATATGGGTGCTAAGCATTGAATTCAAGTCCTCTGCAAGAGCTAGTGCTCTTAACTGAGCCATCTCCTCAACCTCTTCAACAGGTTTTGAGATAGATCTCTGTCTGTAGCACAGGCTGGCCTCAAGGGCACCACGCTTGATCACAGTCTCATCTGCAATTGCCTTGAGAGTTGGCTAACACTTGCCTTGATGCCTGTGTGTGCTGGTACCTCCCAAGGTAAATGTGGACTTAATTGATGGTATATTTTGTGGTTTAAATGTAAAGGGTCCCTCTGCAGGCTCCCAGGTTTGAACACTGGATCCTAGGCTACTTCTGCTGTTTGGGGAGACTGTCTGATCCTTGGGGATGGTAACTGGTAGAGACAGATCACAGGGCCTGGAAGATTATATTGACTCTGGGTTGAGGCCTGAATGTCTCTCCTCCTGGTCCAGTGCCATGTGTTTCTGCCACCATGGCCTGAGCTGCTCTGGACATCATGCCCCTCTCCATCACACCAAGACAGACCTCTCTGCTCTGCATTGTTACTGTAATGTATTTGGTTACAACAACATGAAAGTAACTCACACAACAGCCATAAAATAATCCTATGGGGCTGTGTGCTAAGAGAGTCAGAGAAGCCACTACCACCTATTATTTCAGACATTCAGAATCTGCAAGGCAGTCTCCTTCCTATGTGTTAGAATTTTATAGGTGTGTGTGCACATACATGTCTGTGCAAGTGTACTTGCCTATGTGTGCGTCGGGTGACTGAAGACTGGCTTTGGCTTCCAGAGAGCCAGAGTCTCTTATTAAACCTAGAACGCATTGTCTAGTGAACAAATCCCCCAGAGCCACCTATCTTGACTCCACTGAGGTTACAGGCATGTGCCACCATGCCTACCTTCCCATATGGGTGCTGTAGATCTGAATTCAGATTCTTCGGTTTACATTGCAAGCCATCCTGTCAGACCCTCCCCCCTTTTAAGATAACATCTTAATAAAACTTAGCATCCTGTAAGCCTAGTATTTGAAAGATAGAGGCAGAAAGATTGGAAATTCAAGGCTGTTCTCAGCTCTAGAGGGAATTCAAGGTCAGCCTGAGCTATGTGAGACACTATCTCAAGACAAAGGGAAAGGCAAACTGAGGGAAGGAGGAAGAGGAGGAGAAGAAAGAAGAAGAAGAAAAGAAGAAGTTGTTATTATAATGTTTATCTTCAATTGTCTTAACTAGAATCATTTGGTAAGAGTTTCAGTGAAAGATTGTCTACAGTGGGTTTGCCTGTGATTGTCCTAATTAAGTTACTTTGATGAGGAAGACCCAGTCCACTGTGGGCAGCACCATTCTCTGGGCTGGGGGTCCTGAACTGCTTAAGATTAGAGAAGCTGAACTGAGCACAACACAGTAAGTAAACCTGCAAACATTCATCCCTCTCTGCTCTGGAGGAGAGAGACGGAACATCATGTAACCAGCTACCTCAGCTTCTTAGGAAACTGGAATGACAAACTGAAATAAACCCTCACGCTGCTTTTTTGCCAGGTTATTTTCTCACAGCAAACATAAATGAAACCAGACAGTCATGAATAAATCTTTTGGGGGGGGGTGTGATTCTTTGTTTTGTTTTGTCTTGAGATAAGGTTTCTCTGTGTAGCCCTGGCTGTCCTGGAACCCACTCTGAAAATCAGACTGGCCTTGAACTCAGAAGTCAACCTGCTTCTGCTGGGTTTAAAGGCATGTGCCACGCCCCTTCCTCCCCATCACAGATAAAATGAGTGTAACTGTAAATATTTACGTTTGGAAAGGAGAAAGGCAGTGGCTGATTCGGGCTCCGTCCTCTGTTGGACTGGGAAGCCCCTTACTAGCCCCTTCAGCTTACTCTTCTGGAAGCTGAGGAACTAGATGATACCTGCCCCCCCCCCCCCCCAGCCTCCCTACAATGCTCACATTCAAAGCTTCTAAACAGGAAGTTGGGAGCTACTCAGAGGGAATGTAAATTGAAGCCTCTGGGTGCCAGGGCCTGGTATGGAATTTCCAGTCTTCCCACCTCTGGAGGGCACGCCCTGTCTTGTGCTGGTCTTTCTTTTCTGTATTTTTTTTTTCCTTACTGGTGCATGAGCTGTACAGAAACTTGTTACGACGAATCATTTACAAAGTCAGGCACTGATTCTATAGTCGGGTGGAAAGGAAATGATCCTCACAAGTATGACTCTCAAAACCAAAGTGAGCCCCTACACCGGGTGGGACAGCTTGAAGGTGTGGCGTAAGACTCAGAGAAGTTAGTAGTAGTTAATTAATTTTTCAGATGTGGAGGGTCTCAACATGTTGTCTGGGCCAACCTTGAGTTTCTTGGTCAAGGGATTTTCTTTCCTCAGCCCTCTGGATAACTGGGACTACAGATGTTTGCTGCTGCACCCAGGAAACAGTATTTAAAAGTGTGATACAGCATAGTGGCATATGCCTGTGAGCACAGAACTCAGGAAGCAATCAGAGGCAGGAGGATCACTACAAGTTCATGGCCAGCCTGACCGAAGGTGAATTCCAGGACAGCCAGGAGGACTCCATAGACCTTGTCTCAAATAAGCAAACAGCAGGGCCGTGGTGATATCCTAGCACTCAGGAGGCAGAGGCAAGTGTATCTCTGTGAGTTCAAGGCCAGCTTGGTTTACAGAATGAGTTCCAGGTCAGAGTGAATTCCAGGACAGCCAAGAAACTGTCTCAGAAACAAACAAACTAAAAACAAAACCAGTCACCCAACTGAACAACCCACAAAAAACAGACAACAAAAATTAACTAATTAAACATAAATAAAAAAAGCCAAGGAGTGATATTGCATGATTTTAATCTCAGCATTGAGAAGACAGAGGCAGGCAGATCTCTTGGAATTTGAGGCCAGTCTCATCAACATATTGAGTTTGGTGTCAGTCACAGCTATGGAAACCTTCTCTAAAACAAACAAAACAAAATAATTAAGCAAATAAATATGATAGGACCATGGCTGTAGCTCGGTGATAGACCACTCGCTAGGAGCAAATGGTCTTGCAGGTGAAATTTTAAGAGGAAGAAAGGAAAGGTCTATGTTAGAATAGGTAGGATGCCTTGGTTGAGGAGATAGATGGTGAGGCAGAAGAGGTAGGGGATTTGGGAAGGGGGAAGGGAATCTGTCCTAGCGGGACAAAGGACCACCTCTGGGTAGAGAAGAGACACGTGGGATATAAGAATATGATGATTTATAAAGGTAGAAGGGGAAGCTGTGTGTTATGGTGAGGTGTTTCATTTTAATGCAGCATGTTAATTAGGTGACCCAAAGGGGGCTTTTCATAGTTGGACCGTGATAGTCAGCCTCAGGAAGAGAAAGTGGCCAAACTCGGGAATAGACCTAGTGGCCACCTTTAGGAATGTCAGCTAACGATTTTTAGTATAGGAGAGGGCATGGGGAAGAAGAGAAAGGCCAGAGCCACATACATGCTTGAGTGGGCTAGTGTCCCGTCAGTTTCCATGTGTCACCTCACTTTATCTTCGGCTCCGTGAGGTGCTGGTGTCCCTGTCTCAAGACTGGAGAAACAGAACTTAGAACAGTGGTCCTCAACCTAACTAAAGCTGTGACTCTTGAATCCAGACTCTTGAATCATTGTGGTGACCCCAGCCATTAAATTATTTCTGTTGCTACTTTATAGCTTAATTTTGCTGCTGTTGTGATGGATATGCAGGATATCTGATATGTGACCCCAGTGAAAGGGTTGTTGACCTCCCCTGAAGGGGTCACATCCCACTGGTTGAGTAGTGGTTTTTAGAATTTAAGTAGGGAACTGTCTTATGTCTGCTACTAACCTGGGTTTCTATTTTAGCTATCTATTAATGAATCATCACCAAACCCAGTTACTTAAAATATTTACCCACCCTCAGTTTTCTTCACAGGTCTCTTGGTTGTCTGGTCGCAGCTGGACTGGTCTCCTTGGGGGCTCAGTTGGTGCCTGGGCTAAAGTTACATGCATGAGGTACAAGTTAAATTTTCTTCTTGCTGGGTCAAAATACATGGCAAAACAGCCTAAGGGTTTGGTTTGGTTTCGGCTCACAGTTTGAGGGGAGACAGCCCCAGCTTGGTGGGAATGTGCAGCAGCTGTGAGCATGAGGCCTGCCCACATGCGTAGCCATGCATGTCTACAGTCGGGAAGCAGAGGGAGAAGAATTTGAGGTTGCTTTTCTTCTTTTGAGTCAGTGTGAGACTCCAGCCTATAGAAAGGAGACACTGCTTACCCTGAGAACTTTCCCCCAGACACTCCCAAAAGTGTGTCCCCGGTATATGCCCATCAATGCAGTCAGTCATGTTGACAATGAGGATGAACCCTGACAGATGATCAAGAAGGAGCTGAGACACATGGATCCCTCACCCTCTTTGTATGAGTGTGTGCTTCTCAGGGTGGTTTCTTCATGTGGCCCTGTCATGTGTTTTCTGTACATGGCGTAGGCTGCTGGGCTGCATATGGGTTTTCAGAGGTCTACGGGCAGATCTTCTTAATGCTATGCTTGGAAGTCTCAGAACCCAGCGTCTACCACATCACAGCGAGGTTTCATGTTCCGCAGAGACAGGAGACACTCATAGGATCGAGTGGCATGTCATCGAAGGCATGTAAATGACACGTGACTAGTAGGAGAAACATGGAAGCCCTGGGGCTCTAATAGAAACGCAGCAGAAGTGGGGGAATAAAGAACCAGAGGGGGCATTAGCTGTACTGACCAGTGTATATATGTGAACACATCTATGGTATGAATCAATATACATGTATACACATGTATTTGAGTAATAAATGCAGTGAGGAACAGGAATGGTAGAAAAGAACTTTTTGTTTTTGTTTTCTGAGACAGGATCTTACATAGCCCAGGCTGACCCTGAACTTCTTATATAGCTAAGAATGACTTTGGATTTCTAATCCTCCCAAACGCTGGAATTTCAGATGTGCATTTCCAGCCCCAGTTAATGCCAGGCTGGGGATCTAATTCAGAATTCGGTGCATGATTGTACTCTCCAGTACTGGGATCCTAAGCATGAGCCACTAAGTCTACTGCCATGTTGGGACTTTTCAATGTCTTTTAAAAAGAGGGACCCTAAAATTTCCGTTTTGCATTGTGCCCTTCAGACTGAGGAGCCAGCTCTGCAGCCATGGATGCATCCATTGTGAGACTGTAGTCTTGCATCATTCTGGAACCATATTTGAAGCTGAAAGCCCAGAAGGCAGCCAGGCCAGACCTTGCAACACAGTCCCAGCTTCCCTTACAAAAGCTTTACCAACTGGTTTAACTCTTCAAGTGCCAGAGATCTAATCCCTCCAAGTATTATATACTTTAAACCTTAACATAGCTATTTTTCCTTTAATTAAAGGGGAAGGCATAGTGGTGAAGATTTTTCCAAAAACATTTTAAAATTGTATTTGTTTGTTGTATATTTGGTGTTTTGTCTTTATTTAAAGAGTACCACATTCATGAAGTGGAGGCATGGGAAGGATGCTGGATCCTTCCGAACCAGAGTTATAAGCTCTTGTCAGTCACCATGTGGGTGCCGGGAATTGAATTTAGATCCTCTGCAGCTGCAGCCAGTGTTTTTAACCACAGAATTATCTCTCAGCCCCAGCAAACACCTTTAATCCCAGTACTCAAGAGGCAAAGGCAAGTGGACCTCTGTGAGTTCAAGGTCAGCCTCTCTATATAAGGAGTTCCAGCCCAGCCAGGGCTCCATAATGATACCCTGTCTCAAAAATAAAATCAAATAGGTTAAGAACATCTGTTCTGAGAATATTTCAGAACTCACATTTTTTTCCAATGACATTGTCAAGTAAAGACAATTGTCATCCCCTCCATATTATCTTATAGGCTACTGACTGAGGTGGGGCACATTTCCTATAAACTCAGTTTGTTATACCAGACAGCATCACCCCTTCCCCCTCCCCAGCCAGGTCTAAAGACTGCTTTCTGGTAAGACTGACAGACTTTATGTCATACTCCACCGGCTTCAAAAGGAAAGTGTATGTAGAGTCAAGACTAAGCTTGAGGTCTGTTTGATTTTCCTGGCTTCCGGTTTGCTCTGGCTGTTTTGTGGTGAGAACCTCTGTCCACAGGCCTGCTGTGGGCTTCTGGGGATTGGACCTTTAGTTCCTTCCCTAGCAAGGCAACTTCAGAGAAGTTTTCTAAGTGAGATTCACACTTAAGAGACATACTTTCTTTCAAAATCTATTTTATTAAGATCAAGCAACACAGGAGCGAAAAATTACGTCTAAGGGTAGAGTTAAAAGCAAGTATTTTCACAGATTGCTATCCTCCCACCCCCCCACCCCCCCACTCCACCCCCCCACTCAACCCCACCCCCCCATATAGGATGTGTGTGAGCACTCTAGTGTGAATGTATGTGGAGACCAGATCAACCTCTGGTGTCATTCCTCAGGAGAGACTTTAAAAAATGGCTTGTTTGTTTGTTTATTATGTGTGTGTGTGTGTGTGTGTGTGTGTGTGTGTGTGTGTATGTGTGTGTGCACATGCGTGTGTGAACACATAGGTGCAGGTCACAGACACACTTGTAGGAGTGAGTTCTTTCTGCTACACAGGTGACAAGTGTCCTTACCCATCGATCCATCATGTCAGCCCCTACCTTGTTTGCTTGTCTGTTTTGTTACTGTTTGGTTTTGAGACAGTCTCTCACTGAGACCTGGAGCTCACACATTTAGATAGGCTATCCAGTGAGCCCTGCCTATCTCAGCCTCCCCACCTCTGAGGTTATAAGCTTGTTCTGCCATGAGTTCTACAGACCCAACTCAAGTCTTGCGGCTGTGTGGTGGGCTCTTTACTTATTGAAAGAGCTCCCTAGCCAGTTTCCACAGATTTCTATCATATGGTAGGGGCAGGTAGATCTCAAGTTCAAGACCAGCAAGTTAGTTGGGTCATGGTGGTGCATACCTGCATGTATACCTTTAATCCCAGCACTCAAGAAGCAGAGGCAGGTGGATCTCTGGATTCAAGGTCAGCCTGGCCTACAGAGTGAGTTCCTACAGAGAGAGAAAAAAATAGCAAGTGCCAAGCCAGGGCTACTCAGTGCAACCCTGTCTCAAAAACAAATTAATGATAATAGAACGTGAAAAACAAGAGGACATGTAGCCCCTGATGCTGGTAAGAATCTTTGGCTTGACTCCTTCCTAGGAAGTAGAGTCAGGTAGTGACAATGGAGTGGCTGCTTGGGGGTTCTTGATGCTGGTGTCTGAATCTTTATATGTACTTATGTGCAGCACACACTAATGTGCCAGTCACGACAGAGACACCATGAGATTCTGAGTCCTGGCTCACAAAGGCACAAATTCCCCTTTCTCTTTTCTGCCTCTTTCTTCCAACCTGTCCAGAGCCTAAACATTCTGTCACTGGACCCTTGAAGCTTTTCCTGAAACCTTCCTCCCTGCTGTGCGGCTGCTCGTCCACTCTGTGGCTGTTGAGAGAAAGCCATGCTTCTCCTCTTCCTCTCTCTCCCTCTTCCTCCATCTGCTGAGATTTACAGCTTGCTTGTCCTGAAGTTTTTCTTCTAAACCTTAATCAAACTATCCTCGAGCTTAAAAACAACAACAAACCGCATGTAATGTCATAAGTCATTATTGAAACTTGTAGCCAGATGTAGAGTCTCATACGTTACATGCACATAGTCACTCAACAAGTATTTATTTGTTATCTACTATAAGCAGGGCTCTGTCTAGGTGCCTGGACAAAACAGTAAAACAAAGTCCTTATGCTTCAAGATTATGCATTTATTGAACTTGCCCTACACCTTTTGGAGTTAATATTACCCCTGTTGGACAAAAGGAAAAACTAAAACTGGCCATGGTTATATAAAATCTTCCCTAAGCGCACATATCTAATAAGTATTTGAGCTAGGAATCATACTGAGATCCATTTGACTGCGCAGTCAATACAATTGTTATTGTATTAATTAATTAATAGGGTGTGCATGCATGGAGGCCAGAGAAGAACCTTTGGGAGTTGGTTCTATCCTTCCACCAAATGGGTCTCAGGAATACTCAAGGGTGTCAAGCTTGGCCACAGGCCCCTTTACCTACTATGCCATCTCAACAGCCCTGAAGTCAGACCATGTTTTTTAGCCACTAGGCTATACAACACCTCTGGCCAGGGACACTATAGGGACAGCTTAGAGGATTGTCTCAGGCTAAAGATGTAAACGTTGTCAAGGTCCCTGCGTGGGGGAGAATACCCTGGAAATTGGAGAAAGTGGAGCTAAGGCTGACCCAGGATCTGTGTCTCCTTTCTCCAGGATGGGGTCAGCCCCTATTTGACAAAATCATCGACTTGTGAGAGTTCTGGGTAGTATCTGGAGAACACATGTGCAAGAGGAGACCCACAATCGGGGGAGATCCTGATGATTGACTAGACACTGTTCAACAAAAGGAGAGGAGCTGAAATGTCTCTGCCCACCCCTCTAGAACTTTCCAGTCTCCCAAGAGCTGGCTAACAAAGCTCCAGCTAAGGGGCATAAGGGGTTGGGAATGGAGCTCAGTGGGGTTCTCACCTTGGTAAGGTCCCCAAGTTCAATGCCCAGCACCAAAGACATAACAGATGAGGGTACAGGATAGTGCTGGACAACATAATATGAATTCAATAAGGACTTGAGAATGAATGATTTCAACTCATATTCATGTATCAAGCAGGCAAAAACAACCATGCTTGAACTAGCACATCCCAAAACCATTAAGGACCCCCTGGCTGCAGCTTCCCCTAGAAGAGCAGTTAGACTCATCGCTCAGCATCTTCGTTTAAATGCAAACAAAGCATAACCAAACCGCCTAAAATCAGAGAGATGTGGAGCTGGACGGTTAGAATGGACTCTCTTTGCTGTCCTCCCGGCCTACCTGGAAGTTCAAACACTGAAAAGGAAATGCATGGAGGTTCCCCAGAAAAGATGAAAAGCAGCCAGAACCAAGTATCCCAGTATAAAGGGTCTCGCACCGCTGGAAATAAGTGTACTGACCCAGTCTGGTTTCTGCTCTTGTCTTCAGGAAATACTGACAAGTTATCAAGTTCATTAACTCTCTCAGAGCAAGAAGACCCAGCAACACTTATACCACATAAAGTGACACGGGCTCTGAGTAGTCTGTAACTCATCACACGCACGGTTCCTTTACCAGAGTAAACAGAGTGCTTGAACACAATTCACTTCAAGCAATGGACTCTTCTAGGAAAAGTTGATTGGTGTGGATTTCATTTCCAGCTGAGTGACAGGAAGGCACAGCTGAAAAGGAGTGGGTAGCAGTTTTGAAGTCCCTCACCCATTGAACTCAGAGTTACCATCTCTCTGCCTCTTGTGAAGCTGTTTGCCTTAATGCCATTCAGCACACTTGGAGAGCCCACTGTCCGTCCGAGGGCCTTTGGGAGCTATTTGCCCCATCGATGAAACTCTTACGACAGAGAGTGGAAATTGGCATCGCTTCTGACCTCTGTGTCTTCGAGTGTCCTGGATGTTTGGGCCTTGGACTGCAGATTTTGAGCTTGGTATAGAATTTGGGAAATGAAGGGCTTGAGAAATAATATACGAGAGGATCCAGCATGCTGTTCAGGTAGGTAAAACTCAGGGTGACATGGAGGGCTGTGTGGACAGAGGGATCACAGGCACTGGAGGGTACCGTCCAGAGGAAATAGAGCCTGGCCAACACGCTGGGCAGGTAACACGTGATGAACACAGCAGCCACCACCATGATGAACAGGGTGGCCCTCTTCATCCGAGTCTGTCTGGCCAGTTGCTGCCTCTGTCTGAGGCTCCAAACAACTTTGAAAGAGCAAAACAAGATGATGGTGAGGGGCAGGAAGAACTCCAGCTGGAACATAATATCATGCCACCCGTTGGCTGACTCCATGATGAAGCTCTCACAAGATGGCACTGTCTCCTTTGCACACAGGTGACTCTCCATGAGAAGGTGCACAGTCCCCAAGATGACCAAAGTCCAGAGCACACAGGCCGTGGCAGCTGCTGTACGATTGGATATGGCATTCATCATATGGTGGGGGTGGACCACTTTGAAATACCTGTCCGCAGCCACCACGGTGAGAAAGACAATGCTCCCGGCCCTATTCATGGCCAGCATGAAGAGAACCAGGCGACAGGGAACATCCCCAAAAGTCCAGTGTCTACGTCTGAGGTAGTAGTCTGTCCGTAAGGGTAGGCAGATCATGAGGAGAAAATCGGCCACGGCCAAGTTGAAAAGGTAAATAGTGCTCGGTTTCCAGGTCTTCATGCGAAAGCAGAAACCACATAACGCTAACCCGTTGCCCAGGGCACCGAGCACAAAGGCCAGGATGAGTAGCGGTGGCATCACCTGGGAGATGGGGTCCCCCTCGATGAGACAACACGACCCGTTGTCCATGGCAGTTTGAAAGAGTCTTCCGATGCCTCTCTGAACACTACCGCTCCCCCAGCAGCGGGGCCGCCAACCTCATCACCCCGGGATGCAGGCGCTGAACCCACAAGAGAAACTTCAGCCAGGAAATGAAAGCCTGGAACAGGCCCTTTCTCCGCCTCAGCTGGATCACAAGCTCCATGTCCCCAGCAGGGGTGAAGCCTGCGGCTGGGCCAGGCTCTGAAGTGCAAGCTGTTTCTCTTGCGCAGACATTTCTGGGATGTAGCTCTGGGGTCCTGCGGGATGCATGCTGCAGAGCAAGTGCTTGATCGATCCAGCCCTGGGGATGATTTTTCTCTTCTGCTTCTGTCTTCTTCCAGTCTGCGCTGCAGTGTACAGAGCTGCCCAGATGATGGCTTGGGGAGTGGGGGGAAAAAAGCTTGTTTGCCCTCCCTCCTGGTGGAGAAATCTAAACACTTCCTGGAGTCATTCTGGGCCTCTGCCTAGCTCCTTCCTCCCTAACCTTTGCCTGACTGCCCGGTCCTTCCCAATCCCCTGGGACACTCCCATGCAGTGCCAGAGGGGAGAGACTGTATTCTGCAGCCTCTCAAGGCCACTTCCTGTGCCCACACCTAGAAATACAGCCCACAACACTTGGAGGGTAAAGAGAGAAAGAAAGTTCTAAACATGACATCCTTCAAGTATCGGAAAGATTCTTTGTGGTCTGAAGGTGTAGTTCAGAGATGACGTGTGAAACTCTGGACTCTGTTTCTATCACTGGCACCTTCCAAAAAGATACTAAATTTATATGAAAGGTATCACCTTTCTCCTCCTGTCTCCATGATGCTGCCTCTTCCAGAGGGGCCAGGTCCCCGCTCTCCTGGAAAGCAGGACCTTGTGAGTTAATTTTGCAAAAATTTGGCTCTGTTTCTCAACGTCGGCTTGGAAGAACCAAATATCACAGTGAGGGCGAGAAGAAATTGAGTGACTGTTTAAGGGGTTAATTTCTAAAATAATCATGGGCAAAACAAGACTGCTTAAAAAACGAGTCTTTGCTAAAATGTTCTGTCCTTTGGCTTGAGAGAGTGTCCATCTGCCCTGTGACTTTCCCAGTTTAGGAAGGGTAGGGAGGGGAGTGCACTGAAAGAATGCACAAGTTCATTCTTCTTCTTGCTGATTAAACTAGATGTGAGCTGGACGTGGTGGTGCAGGCCTGAAACGCACACGCACATGTGCGCGTGCATACACACACTTTAAAATAAAGATTTGATTATTTTACTTATGTGCAAGTGCCCACGGAGGCCAGAAGAAGGCATTGGATTCTCTGAGCTGGAATTATAGGTGCTTGTGATGAACCTGGGTCCTCTGTAAGGACAGGAGCTGCTGTTACCTGCTGAGCCATGTGCAAACCATCGCCCCCTTCCTCCCTCCCTCCTCCCTCCCTCCCTTCCTTTTTTTTTTTTTTTTTTTCAATAAGAACCAGTCTCAAGTGGTCCAGGATGCTTCTTAATAACAATTCATGGATGGTCAAAGAGGTGAAGTAGCAAATGAACATTGCCTAGAATCACTCTCAACCTGCCCAGTGAGAACATAGCTGTTGTTCAGTCTTGATATAATGGGAAAGTGAAGGGCTTATCGAAGTTCTGGCTGGAGTAGTCTGTGAGGCTTGACCATCTCAGCTAATAGCCTTAAAATTGTCCTGAACAGTTTTTAGTCCAAAGCTGATATTTGTGTAGTATTTGTTAGCTTAATAGTGGTATCATAATCTAGGAGGAATCGTCATTGTGGGGCCCCATCATTCTCTTGGAGACATCATAGGATGTTAGGAATGGTCATGATTCACTGCAGAAAACTTAAAACTTTTAAATGTTATATCCAGCAGATCTCAGAGAGGTTAAAGGACCAACCTCTATTAAATACACTTGGGATGATACCCAAATTTAATTTCTAAGTAAATGATCCAGACTTAAGCCCAAAATCATGTACAGGAAGCTAGATGAAGCCTATTTGTAGAATTAGTTGCTTAGTATTTTATAAGGCCATTACTATCACAATCTATGTATTGTGTGTGTATCTTGGTTTGTTGCCAAATGATAGAAAATTTTTCCTCAAACCTTTGCTGTTAACATGATGTTTCTTATGAAATTCTAAGGCTTCTAGTATATTTCCTACCAATTGCTGATCCATTTCATCATTACCTTGTCCTAGAGGGCCTGGTAGGTCTATATAGAGTTTGATAAGTGTTATATACAAGGGATGGTTTCTGTTTCTGATTATTTCTTGTAACTAAATAAATATTAAAGTTAATTGTCAATCATCTGAATTAAGTTCAACAGTTTCAATATGTAATACAATTCCTTCTGTATATTGAGAGTCAACAACTATATTAAGAGGTTTGGAAAAATCTAATAATACCAAGAGAATATCATATAATTCTGATTTTTGAACAAATCATAAGGGCTTTGAGCCATTGATGTGGGAATGTCTTTCTGTATGCTGTGAATATTAATCTTTAAATAAAGGAGTTGTTTTGGGCCATGACAGGCACCATAGAAAAAGTAGGAGGGGAAATCAGAGCATAGGTGGGAGAAGCAGGGCAGATCTTCCAGCCCATACATACAGGGCAGGCTCCCAAGACTGAAGACTCTGCCTGTCCTCTGCTTTCTGGCAGTACTTAGGACTCCCCAGCCCAATATGCCAGTGATGGGCTAAATGCCCAGCCCCACATTGGGTCACCAGATATCGCAATAAATCTCACTTGTGATATACCAAATACAGGATTAATATTTATTAGAAAGTAATTTGACACTCATGAAAACAGGTTACACTTGAGGAAGATTATTAAGCGACTGAATGATCCAAGTGATGGATGTTGATCCAATCTCTCAAGAAGGCTGGAACAAAACGGGGCACTCGAGATCCCAGCAGCCCCTCTTGAACAGGGCTAGCCACACCCCCTTCAGGAGCTTGGGACCCTGGATAAGTATCTTCTAATCTTATCAGCTTACACCTAAATCTCACCACATCTCCCCATTTTGTCTAACTAAGAAGGTTCTAAACTAAGACTATATACAATAGGAATTCTTATGAGATAATATCTGGGAAAGGAAAAGGCGCAAACTACAACTAAAACCTAACACATATAAAGCACATCATACATTTCTAGATTATTGGTAGATGGTGGGGTGTATAAATCATTTCAAAACTGTTTATCTGGGGTAGTGAAAATCCAACACCTGAATGTTCTTTGCTAAGGGATGATAGGATAGTAACCTTAAATACCTATTCTTCAACCCCCTCAAGACCTGAGAAGGAAAATGTATTACCTGAAAGTCAGAGGCACATGAGAGTAGTAGCTTCCAAAATTTGAGAGAGGACAGTGGCACAGCTACCTGGACAATCACCTACGGTTTTGTGCACCGTTGGAGCATCCATCATTTTGGCTACAGGCCTATGGTATCTGATAGATCTTCTCAGAAGCAGGGCATTTTTGGAGGGACTGTCTTATCCTGTCCAAGCAGGTTTCATCAGCCTCCATCCGTCATCCTGTTCATCCAGATTGGACATCATGTGTACTGTCAGCAATCAAGGTAAGGGCAGTTCTTTACCCAACCGGCCATTCTTTGCCAAAAGGACAAACTTCAAAGGAGTGTCTTTGATGCTCAACATCATCTCGGAAAGGAACAGTGACACCAGGAGTCATTGCATCTCTCACGGCCAAATTCTGAATAACAAATGTTAAATGCCATATTCTCCGGGCCTATGAAATGGTTGAAGACTCCCATCTATCTATGGTATTCTAGCCTGTATCTGGGATGACTGTGACATGGCAACTTAAGTAATGTTGACTGCAGTTCTTATCATCCTAAGGATTGAAACCTGTATTATAAAATACAATCTCTGAACAATGACTTTTATATGACTAGCAAACATTAGCCAGAGGTATAATCTGCCTTTACATCAGTATAAAATGTAGGAGCTCCAGAAATTGGTGTTCAATGTACAATGTGAGGAAGAATACAATTTAGTTCTTTTTATAAACTTAAGTCTCTTGCTTTTGGGGTATTTGTTGCTAATCTCTCCCAAGAAATTACTGCAAGCTCTTTGCCAATGTTCATTTTCTTCTCACAGTGAGGCAATTTTATCATTAGTAAAAGGTCCATGGTTTCTGTTAGGTCTGTTCCTGATCATTGATGTCTGTTTTCCTTTCAGAATCAATTCAGAAACTTTTTCTACATGGGCCTTTCATTTTTTACTCTGTGTGTGGTCAAGCTATCCATTCTAAGATGTTATCTTTTCTGCATAAGAATTCCTGTAGGAGGATGCATAGAAGGTCATATGACCAGGTTACAATCAAGCTCTGGATCTAAACGATTCCAGTCATGCATCCTGAATCCAGATCGTGGGGCTAGTCCAAGCCAGAAACTTCTTACAATTCTACTAGTGCCAATTCTCTGTCAGCATCAGCTGATAATATTTGGGAGGACTATTCAAGTCCTTATCACCTTGTAAGGTTTGAAATAAATAACTTAGTTCTTGAGTTGTCGATTCAATTGTGGGCTGTAGTCAGTTAATATCTCCCAGTAATTTTTGAAAATCATTAAGAGTTTGTAGATTGATCTCTTCTGATTTGACTTCCTGTGGCTGGATTTTTGTAAACGTCTCTTATATCCTCAGAAACTAATAGATTTCAGGGGCAACTTGTAATCCCCAACAAGACAAAATCTTCTTTACCTCTTCAAGCATTTTTTCCTAAGGTATCTGAATCTGAATCAGCTAGTAAGATATCATCCATACAATGACAAATTATAGATTGAGGAAATTTTATGAAATATTTCCAATAACTGTTGTACAAAATATTTACACAAGGTGGGGCTGTTTAACATTCCTTGTGGAAGAACTTTCCACTGAGACCTTTTAAGAGTATGTGAAGGCAAATTTTTCTCTGTCCTGTTCTTGTAAATGTATAGTTAGAAAGCAGTCTTTAAAAGTAAATTATTATAATAGACCATCTTTTAGGTACTAAAGAAGTCAAGGGAATTACAGGCTGTAAAAAGCCCATTGGCTGGATAACCTTATTAATAGCTCTTGATCTGTTACCATTCTCCATTTTCCAGATTTCTTTTTAAAGACAAATATAGGAGAATTCCAAGGACTGGCCTATTCCTGAATATGTTGAGCATTTAGCTACTCCTATATCAGCTGTTCTAAGGCCTGTAATTTTTCTGATATCAAAAGCCATTGTTGCACCTAGACAGGTTTGTTAGTTGTTCAGTTTAAAGGTAGAACTGTTGGTACTACCTTTCAGAGATCAGCAGCAGTTGTGCCCTGCTTGTATACAACCTGAATAGTCAGTGACCGTTCTTTATAATAATTTTTAATATTTCAGATGCATATGTTAGTTTATGGTTTGTTTCTGATATTGGAGCAATGCAAATATGGGTCTTCCATTGTTGTAACAAATCACATGCCTATAAATTCATTGCTATGTTAGTCACATATGGATTTAATTTTCCTACCTGTCATTCTGGCCTTATACACTTGATTCATCTTGCACTGTTTTGCCTGAGATAAAGTTTCTGAAGAGGCCAATGTGTGTGCCAAAATTTTGGAGAAAGTACTGCTACATCTGCACCTGTATTTAGTAAACCTTCAATTACAGTGCCATTTATTTATATTTTTAGGTTTGACTTTGATCATTTATAGAAGTTTATCAAAATTTCTTTTATGGTCTCTCTTGAAAATTTTGTTTTATCTACTGAAGCTGTTCTGTCATCCAGAGCAGTATGGCTTTTCACAACAGGCATTAAATCTTTTTTAATTGTCCTGTGGAAAGACTTCCCCAATGCTGACAGAAAAGGATTAAATCAAATGTGATATGGGGTCCTGTGAGAGACCCCCTAAGGCATTTCCCAGTGGCAAAGGATTATCTTGCCTGTTCCTTGTTGGTCTGCATTCATTAGTCCAATGCTGCCATACCTTCTGCATATTTTATAAGGCTGGAGCCTTCTGTTTGGACTGTCTCTACAAAAAAAAAAAAATCATTCTTTCTAGAAATACTTTGCCTACAGTCCCTTTTCAGATGACCACAATTAAACATCTAATTTGACTTTTTATAAAAGTTTTAGAATTCACTTCTCCTATCTAATTATCATGAGATCCAATATCAGTTGTATTTCTAATTCATTCATCTTTTAGTGCTGATCTTGCCCTTAAAAGCCTTGTCACCCTTTTGCATTCTGAATTAGCATTCTCAAAAGCTAAAGATTCAATTAGTATTTGTCTAAATTCTGGATCTGTTATCATTATTTTTATAGCTGAAGTCAACCTTTGTAAAGTATTGGCGAAGGCCTCTTTTGGGCCTTGTATAATTTTAGTAAATAAATCAGTCCTCTTTCCCAGTTCCTCATGCATTTAAAGCTTCTGTTTCGCACAGAGCCAAGTTGTAATTATCAAATGTAATCTGTCTTTGCAAATCAGCATATTTGCCTTCACCAAGAAGCTGTTCTTGGGAAATTTTACTACCTCTAGCCCTACTTGATTGTTCTATGACCCTAGCCATTTCTCTCCACCATGTTTTCCATTGTAACTGAGGACTAGCTTCCAATGTTGTGTAACTAAATATTTCTTGTATTGTGGATTAATATTGTTCTGAGTTGCTCATTTAACATCTACTTCACCAAAGGTGAATGCATACCATATAAAACTACTGAGTCCTTAAATCTCATCAAATCTAATGTTTCTACAGGATTCCAGTTAACTTATGCATAGCCTTGGGAGTGCCTGTCATCTGGTGGTCATTCTTGTAATTCTTGTATGGTAATTGGATATATTGAGGTTGGTTTTCTAATAACCTTCAGCCACTCCTCTTCTGGTTCATAATGTAATGGTGTAGTGGATTCTGGTATAATCTCCTCTTTGTGTGAATATTTTTCTTAGTTTTATTAGTAGGTCTTTCCAAGGATTGTATCTTATCAATTTTTTTTTTTGGTATTTGGCACCTATATCAAACCACTTTTTAAAGGATAGAACATGAAATACCAAGCTGATAATGGTTATTAGTTGACAATATATCAATTCCAACTAAGTTATCTCTTCACTTAATTTTTCCATTTTTCAATCATCCATTGTTGAACCATACAGAGACCTAACTCCCTGTGTCCTAACATTGTTCCTCGTTCTTACCATGGGAAACAGTGTTTTCTTTTTAAAATAATTCTCCCTTTAAGAATTCTCAGGTGTTTCAACTGATCTGCTGCTGATGGCTATTTCTGGGCTGCATGAGTAGGCAGAGAATGCAGGAAGTGAATGGCCTGGCTGATGGTGGCTGCTGCTCAAGTGTACCTGAGAGCTGAGAGTGTGCAATGGTGGCAGCAAAGAAGCTGACCTGATGTGCCAGCAGCCTGAGGAGGGGGTCCAGGGGAAGCATGAAACCCATGAGGAGAGGGAGACATCATCCTGAGAAGCAAACAGCAACATGGGGAAGTGCCTGTATGTAAGGAAGCAAGGGCACGAGGCCGCCTGAATGACAAAGTCAGCTGGTGTAGGTGACATTTGGGGCCCATAGGCCTGTGGTGTTTGGGGTCAGGCCAGGTGGCAGCTGTCAGCTGCTGCAAAGAGGCTGCAACAGGAAAACCGAGACACACTCAGAAGGCCTGGTGGGAGTGAGGGAAAGCCAGCCACAGTGGTGACTCAGGGCTGCCTTGTGATCTTGAGCCCTGCGTTGGATGCCAGACGAAGCATTTATCTAAGCATTCTTTATCAATAAAAACTCAGGGGCTGAAGAGATGGCTCAGAGGTTAAGAGCACTGGCTGCTTTTCCAGAGGCTTTGAGTTCAATTCCCAGCAACTACATGGTGGCTCACAACCATCTATCATGAGATCTGATGCCCTCCACTGGCATGCAGACAGAACACTATATCCATAATAAATAAATAAACTCTTAAGAAAAAACTTGGGACTTGGATATTGGGAGAAGAATCTAAATGATCAGAGAAGCAGAAAAAAAAAAATCCATGACCTTTCTCTCTCCTTCTTCGATCCAAAATGGTTGAAAATCTTTCTAAGCTCCACTCTGCTACTTCCTGTGTCTCTCTATCTATATCCTCCAAAACCTCTATGGCTAATTTTGGTCCACTGTTCGCTATCTCTGCCCTCTGGTTCAAAGTAAATTTTATTGGCAGTCTCTGGAGTGACAGAGTGTGATGACAACATCCCACAACAAGTTTTTATGTATGTATGTATGTATGTATGTATGTATGTATGTATGTATGTATATTTTAGTTTGGAAACACCATCTCTTTTTATGGTACAAGATGGCCTTGACCCCACTGTACAGGCCAGGTTGGCCTCAAACAATGACAGGCTTATTTCTGTCCCAGACTCCTAAGCACCAGGGCTGCAGGCATGAACCATTGTACCCTGTTTCCACCTTCTCATAGAAAATGGGAAGATCTGTCGCACTGAATCAGTAGCCCTGCACAGCAACAGCTCTTAGGTGCTGAATCAGCCCTCGGTCCTCTTTACTGGGACATAGTTCTGTATTTTACCACAGTCCCCTCCTGGCATCTGGTTGGCCTCCTTCCTTTACATGCCTGGTCTCTGTGGGCTTCGAGTTTGTCATTCTGCTCTCGGCTACAGCTCACATTTCTTGGGATAGTGACAAGGTTCTTCATGGAAAGTTCTGTCTGCTTTTCTTCAATTCCATTCTTCTTCTACTTTTCTCCAGCCCCCTCACCCCTTGTTAGTCTTACAATAGATAAATGTATCCACTAGACACTTAAATCCAGTTTTCAAGCTCCCCTGGAAGCTCCTTGAAGACAAGTTCTGTGTGCTTGGCATAAAATAAGGACCATATAGGTGATTTTTTTCAAGGATTTAAGTTTTATTTATTTTATATATGCGAGTGTGTGCCTGAGTGCATGTATGTGCACCGTTTGTGCGGGAGCCAACAGAGCTTTGAAAAAAGTACTGGAGTTAGTACTTATTGCTTACACAGAGGGTCCAGGTTGAGTTCCCTGCATCCACACTTCATGGTTTCACGACCTCTTCTAACTCTAGTTTGGGGGTTCTGATACCTCTGGGGCACCTGCAGTCACAGGCTCCCACCTACACACAGTCACTGACACACACAGACACGGACACACAATATTAAAAAGAAATTTAAAAATGAATATTTAAAACAGGGCATTGAGGCACACTCCTCTAATCCCAGTATCCAGGAAACAGGTGCAGATTTGAAAGTGTGTCAATTTTTTTTTTCATTTTTAGCATTTTGAATTACCTGTGTGTGTCTGTGGGTATGTGCCCACAAGTGCAGGTACCCATAGAAGCCAGAAGAAGGCATCAAATCCCCTGGAGCTGAACCACTGAATCATCTTCCAGCTCCCCAGGCTCTTCTAACCTTTAGTAAGAATTTCAGTGCTAGAGCAAAATTGAAACTTCAAAACTGCTTAGTGAATGAGGTGGCCTTGCTGCCATGCCCTGTTAATTCCAGGGTTCTGGAAGGATTTCTGTGAGTTTAAGGCCATTCAAGTCTACACAGTGAGACTCTGTCTCAAAAACAAACAAACAAAACCCAACCAAACAAAGTTTAGTGAATGTATCCCCTGAGGTATTTTTCTTGGTGCTTCAGGACTTAGTCACAGGATGTCTAGGGCAGAACAGCAAAATATAGCTGGGGAAATAGTATGTGTACGTAAACTAATACTAATACAAAGAAAATGAGCTGTGCATGGTGGCTCATGCCTCTAATCCCAGCATTTGGAAGGCTGAGAGGCAGAATGATACTGTAAGTTCAAGTCCAGCTTAGTTTTTCAGTGTGGTGAGTAGTTAGTGCCTTTAGTTATGGTTCCATTGCTGTGAAGAGACACCATTTAATTGGGGGTAGCCTACAGTTTCAGAGGGAGAGTCTGTGATCATTGTAACAGGGAATGTAGCAGCAGGCTGGTGAGCATGGTGTTGGAGAAGTAGCTGAGAGCTCATATCTGATCTGCCAAGTTGCAGGCAGTGAGCTTGACAGGAGCTTTTGAAGCCTCAAAGCCCCACCCCTGTGACACACCTCTTCTAACAAGGCCACACCTCTTAATCCTTCCCAAACAGTTCAACCAACTAGAAACCAAGCATTTTAATATATTAGCATATGAGGGCCATCTCCCTCAAATCTTCACTACATTAGTCTAAGATAATATTTCCTAAATGTGGTAGATACACCAGAGATAGTAGCAAAAATGAGTCAAAGAGTCATAGAACAGCATATACATGTTTTTATGTTACTAGGTATGAATTTAACAGGAGTTAGAAAAGCAAAATTGTTATCTTTGTGCCTTTGGATTACACGAAGAGCTTAGGGGGATGAAGAGGACCCTTAGAATCTCCAGGAGACAGAAAAAAAGGAACTAGCTTCTGTTTGCTTGTTTTTTGAGGCAGGGTCTCATTATGTAGCCCTGGCTGGAGTTGAACTCACAGAGACTGCCCACCTCAACCTCCCACGTGCTGGTATTAAAAGCATGTGCCACCACCATGAGAAAAATTTTAGAAGTCTTCCTGTGTTGGAAGCTTAGGAGGTATCACTTCCTTCAATTCCAAAGTCTTCTGTGAATCGCCTTCAGGTTGTGCCTCTTATGTGAACCGTGCTACCGCCCACATGCACGCTCGCACACCCACACACATGTGCGCACCATGCAGGAATGCAGTGATGCTTTTCTATGTGTCTTACCAGAACCTCTAGAGCCCAACACATGGAATAGAGAAGACCCACAGACAATATATCTTCAATGACTGAGTGAACCAATGATTGTAGACCTTGCCAGTCCATTTGTTGCCCTACCTGAAAGGAGCCCCTACCAAGAAGGAAGCAGGGAAAGATCTTGAAACCTGCCAGACTGGTCTAGCATCAGCTCTCACATCCTTTGGTGCCACCTACTCTGGTCCTTGCATAAGTCAGGCCTTTCACAAAGGCAGGAAGTGTGATTCCCAGTGGGTTTAACTAGTAACTGGTGGTGGGAGGGACAGTATGAATTCAGAGATCCTGCTTCCCTAAAACTCCTTCCCCAAATATGGGTGGGAGTGTGTGCTGTCTAAGCTTTCTTCCTTACTCTAAGATAACAACTTATCACTTCTTGGTGACTGAAGTTAGGCTCTCATAGCTCTGGAAGCCAGAAGGCTGAAATCTGGGTCAGCCGTGGTTACACTGGCTCAAGGACCAATTCTGGATTTTGTCTCTTCCAATTTCCTTGGTTTGGGCTCTATCTCTCTACCCTCTGGCTTCCTCTTCCATGTCTGTGTCTGCCTGTCTGTCTTTCTGTCTGTCTGTTTGTCTGTCTGTACGTCTGTCTGTCTGTCTGTCTGCCTGTGTGTTGGTCACTGGACCTAGGGTCTCAAACAAACTGGGCAATTGTCCCATCACTGAGCTGTGTTCCAGTGTCTTCATGTGTCTTTAAAGGATATTCACTACTGGATGTTAAGACCAAGATAGTTCAAAAACATTTCATTTTAACATCTTGTTTTCATCTGTGTGTGTGTGTGTGTGTGTGTGTGTGTGTGTGTGTGTGTGTGTATTTGTGCATATGCACCAACACCCTCACTTTCTTTCTATACATGAAGCAATGTTTCTTGTTCACAGCCTTATACACCAACCTAGTTGGTTCATGAGCTTCCTGGAATTCTCCTGACTCTGTCTCCCATCTCACTGTAAAAGTGCTGTGCTGGACATTATGTGGGTGCTGGATGTCTGAACTTAGTCCTCACGCCTGCACAGAAGAGCTTTACCCAACTGGGCCCTCTCTCAACCTTTGCTTCTTTATCTTTTTCAGAGATTTGTTTAGTTTTTAATCATGTGTATGTTGTTGGTGGTGGTAGTTGTGGTGTGTGTGTGCACATGAGTGTATATGCTGCTGGCAGCTGGAAAAGGGTGTTGAATTCCCTGGCATTTGTGAACCTCCTGATCTGTGCTGGGAATCAAATTCAGCTTGGAGAGAGAGAGAGAGTCTTAGAGTAAGAGTTTCTGGCCTGACTTTCTATGTAGCCAAGGCTGGCTCAGCCTCCCATTTACTGGGTGATCCTTAAGTACAATTACAAAGTGTCTTCCAAATAGTCAAGTTCACTAGAAATCAGTACAGGGGTCTGGAGAGATGATTCAGTGGTTAAGAGCACTGGCTGCTCTTCCAGAGGACCCAAGTTCAATTCCCAGCACCCACATGGCAGCTCACCTCTGTCTGTAACTCCAGTTCTGGGAGAACTAAGGTCTTCATCCGGCCTCCACCCAACACCAGGCATGCACATTATGTACAGACACACAGTTAAGCAAAACACTCCCCCCAAACTTTTTAATTAGTGCTTAGATGTGTATTTTAAGAGATTCTTACAGCGTAGTGGATTTTCAGTGTTTGTGTTTGAATTCTGGGGTTCCTTTATATCCAAGTATTTCAAAATACCTCTTTGGAAAGGTAGAATAATTACAAAATTAAGGTTTAATTGTTTTATTCTGGTTTTTTTTTTATTTGCTTGTTCTGCAGGTGGCTTTGGCCCAGGGCTTAAGTCTGGGAGAAAGTTCTCCTAAGGTGAAAAGCAGAATTGCTTCACAGTGTGACTATGTGTCATCCTGACCTGTCACAGGTTCTGAAGGAAGTTCTCTGCCATTTCAAAATAAACTCTGAAAACTACAAAACAAAAACAAAACCCCCTACAATTGATGGATTCTTTGAATATATGAAATATAAAAAAAATTTAAAAGAGAAGAGAAACTCTAGATTTAAGGGGTTTTAAGAAACATTTTGATTGAAATGATTTAAAGTCTCAGTTGTTAAAAGTCAAAGACATTGGGCTGGAGAGATGGCTCAGCAGTTAAGAGCACTGGCTGCTCTTCCAGAGGACCTGGGGTCAATTCTCAGCTCCCACATGGCAGCTCACAACTGCCTGTAACTCCAGTTCCAGGGAGATCTGATACCCTCACACCAATGCACATAAAATAAGATTAATAAAGTACTCTTTTTAAAAAAAAAAGTCAAAGACATTGAGAGAAGTATAGTTATTGATTGACAAATTGAGAATATTAAGAAATCATTACTAGTTTTGGATAATGATGATACTTTGGGTACATTTAAACAAAAAATCCTTATTTTAATTTTTTAAAATTTGTTATTTTGTGTGGAAGAGCTGTGCATAGTCACTTGACACACTGTGGATCAGAGGACAACTTGAGGAAGTTCATTCTCTCACTCCCAAAGGTTGTACTTGGGTCATCCTTCAGGTTTGGTGGCATTACCCATTGAACTATCTTGCCAGACTAAGAGTCCTTATATTTTACAAGTAAATACTGGGACTGGGCATGGTGGCCCAAACCTGCAGTTCTAGCTCAGTGGTAGAGCACCTTCTCGGCATGTGCGAGGCTCTGTGCTCTAGTCTAAGCACTGAAATAATAGCAGAAAAACCCAAAAAAACAAAGACAAATAAGCAAAAAAAGCCAAGCAGATGACTGCTGAAGAGGCTCAGAGGGCAGAGCCCTGGGTTTCATCTTCCTGGGACCCGTCTGGTAGAAAAGGAGATCTGACTCCCATGGGCTGTTGTACCGTTTTGTAGTTGTGGGCATGCATACACACTCACTCACACAATCACACTGACACACACTCACACTCTCACATGGACACACACACACTATTTCCTTTAAAAAGCCAATATTTACCTTTTTTGTACTAAGGATTTTACCAATGGTCTTGAGCCTGCCAGACAAGCATTCTAACACTGAGTTTTTTATTTTGAAATGAGGTGTCTTTTGAAAAGTCAGTGTTCTATTGCTGTACAGGGTTACCGTGACTACGGCAACTCATAAGATAAAACATTTAACTGGGGCTTGCTTACATTTTCAGAGATTTAGGCCATTATCACCGTGGTGGGGATCTTGTGGGCATACAGGCAGACATGTTGCTGGAGAAGTACATGTTGAGAGTTCTACATCTGGATTTGCAGGCAGCAAGGAGAGCAACACAGGGCCTGGCTTAGGCCTTTGAAACCTCAAAGCCCACCTCCAGTGACATGCATCCTCCAACAAGGCCACACACCCCCAATCCTTCTCAAGTAGTGCCACTCACTGATGATTAAACATTCAAATATATGAGCTTATGGGGCCATTCTTATTCAAACCACCACACAGGGTCTCATTAAGTTGCCCAGCATGTTTGAACCCACTCTCTGTAGCCCAAGCAAACACAGAATTTACAATTCTGCTGCCTCAACTCCAAGGAATTACAGGCTGTCACAACCAGGTCACCCAAATGTTCACTTTTTAAAACTTGCATGTTTGTTTTGAGATAGGGTTTTGCTATGTCATCATGGCTGACCTGGAACTTGCTGGGTAGACCAGGCTGTCCTCCATCTTGCAGTGAAACTCTACCTTTGCTTCCCATTCATGAGCCATCATATTAGCTCAATGTTCAATTTAAATGATTACTATTACATTATGTAAATTCAAGTCAATGTTAAAATATGGACTTAGTGTCTAGGGCTGTATTATAGTTGATAGAACACTTGTCTAGCATACACAACCCTTGGTTCAGTCTCTAATACTAAGCCATATGTGGCAGTGTATGTTTGTAATTCCAGCACTTGGGGGGTAGAGGCATGAAGATCAGGGAGTTCAGGGTCACCCTAGACTACATAGTGAGTTTGAGGCCAGTCTTTGAAATATGAGATCTTGACTCAGAAATAATGTATATGGGACTGGAGAAGTGGCCCAGAAGTTATAAGTGCTTGTTGCTTTTCGCAGCAGACCTGGGTTCAGTTCCCAGCACTCATATGATAACTCACAACCATCCATAAACCCAGCCCCAGAGGATCTGATATCCTTACCTCCAAGGTACTAGGCATGCATATGGTGCACAGATATACATGCCAAATAAATGTGACTTTTAAAAATTGTATATGTTTTATATGTGCAATTTTAAATCTGAGATGATATAATATGAAATCTGGGTCTGGGGGTAGAGGACTTGCCAATCACAAGGTAGGGGTAGAGCAGGGGGCGGAGCAGGGGGTGGGGAAGACATATTCTGAATTCTGCCAGATGGCTTTAAAGTTAATTCTCTCCCAGGCTGAAAGAGTTTTCTGTTGTTTTATTTTGTATTTTGAGTTCTATTTTTGTTTTTCTGGAGACAGAGTCTTGCTATGTAGCCCAGGCTGGCCTTGAAGTCTTAAACTTGAAGTTCTGGCTCATCCTGTTAAGGACTGAGATTATGTACTGAGGCATGTACTAACACGTCCAGCTGGCTATGAGTGTCATGAAAGCCAGGTCACCTCGTTCAGGTCCTCTGGAAGAGCAGCCAGGGCTCTTTCCAGCCCCACCCTCTTTTTTCTTTAGAAATGGTTTGGCTATGTAGTTCAGGTGGGACTCAAACTCAAGATAACCCTCTTGTCTCAGATTCTCAAATGCTGAAACTATAGTAATTTAATGCCGTATTAATTATGCATTTCTTCATTGCTGTGTTCTGGGTCAAACGTAGGGGGATGGCGAGTGCTTTGCTCTCAGCTATGCCACCACCTTTGCTTAAATTGTTTTATTATTCTATGGAGGTCAGAGGCCTCTTTGGTCCTTGCGCTATGGATCTGTCTCCAGTCATTAGATTTATAGGCCGGCTTTACCTCCTGAACCATCTCACTAACCCACTGGCTTTGAACTTTTCCTTCTTCTTCAACAAGTAGCTTGTGACATTTTTATAAGGTTGTAATAGGAGCCTTCTATGGGTTGGAGAAGGAATTTCAATAAAGATCCTCCTGGCATGAACGGGCTCTGTGGTCCTTAGATCTAGAGATCATGTGAGTTGTCTAAGCAAAAATGGCTTCCTGGCCTGGTATTATCTTTCTACAATGATCTTCGGCATCGAATACGCATGGGCCTCTTGTAGCAGAACTGGTTGAGCAGCATGTCAGTCCTGTATTGCTAGAATGGCAGATGATCTTATTAGGCATCTAATTTTTGGAGGAGCCAAACAGGTTGGTTTTCATTAATCTCCGAGGAGCCTACCGCCCTTCCCCCATTTCAGTGCCCTAATCTTGCTCGCTTGGCACAGGGTTCTGGGATCAGGAGCTGGGGACACCAGTCTATATGTCGTGTTTATCATCCCAGCATCTTGCATCTTCCTTTTGGTATTTCTATCCTAATGTTTTTTGGCAACCTGTCTCCCCTCCCTCCTTATCTGTCTCAAGTTTTTGAAGATGGGTCTCCATGGGTTGAGGATAATCTGGTCTACATAGTGCATTTCAGGCTGGCCAGAGCTACAAAGTGACATCCTGTCTCAAAACAAAATAAAACAAACAACAGAAAAATACTTTTCAAGTAAAATGGACCTCTTGAGAGGGGATGGATGGTCAAAGGCAATCGACGAATATCCAGGCTCGCAAAACGGCTCCACAGGTGGAAGTACCTGCCAACCCTGGTAATCTAAGCTTGGTCCCTGGAACCCAGCAAGGAAAGAGAAGTGACTTCTGCAAAATTGTCCTCTGACCTCCACATGTGTGCCCGGACATGTACACCCCACTTCCTACCTCACCCCACACAAACAAGCAAAAAACAAAAATGTAACAAAAACGTTTTTCAGATGACATATCCTCTCCACCATAGCTGATCATTTTGAAAATCTTGAGAAAAATCCAGGCAAAAGGAAGTGTATGAGCCAGTGCCAATAGAGCCCCACGAGTGGAAGTATAAAGCCTGTGGTTTCTGGAGCATCTGGATCCTATGATACAGTATCACATGTCAGTCACAAAGCCCAGAGCTTTGTGATTCTCATCAATAGGGGACTTCTCAGAAAAGGATGTCAACACTGGCCCTTCCTGCAGGCTTCAGCCTAATGACCATTCTTGCAGCATTACTTCCTGTTTGCTCTTCAGCCAGACCTGTATCTCCTGATTTTGGACATGCCTGATATGACTATATAGACTTTTCCTCCTACCTCATTTCTGAGACATGCTTTCTCTGTGTAGCCCTGGCCGTCCTAGAACTTCTTCTGTACACCAGGCTGGCCTTGAACTCAGAGATCTACCTGCCTCTGCCTCCAGAGTGCTGGGATTAAAGGTGTGCACTACCATACCCAGCCAAAAATCATGCATTTTAAAGAAGATAAAAGCATGATTCGCCCCAGCATAAAATATATGTGACAAAAATTTATTTTTCTCCTTTTTTTTTTAAAACAAGTTAAGATGCCAAGGACCAGTTTAAAAAGAATTCAGAATAAAGCAAGAGATATACCTGGATGTAGCTCAATGGACCAGTACTTGCCTCAAATGCCTAGCTTTGACCTCCAGCACCAAAATAAAGACAGAAGCTTGCGGCCTACCTTGGTTAAGGTCACTATTGCTGTGATGAAACATTATGACCAAAGGCAACTCAGGGAGGAAAGGGTATATTTGGCTTATGCTTCATCACCACTATTTACCATCAAAGGAAGCCAGGACAGGAACTCAAAGCAGGCCATGACTCTGGAGGCAGGAGCTGATACAGGGGCCATGGAGTGAGGCTGGTAACTGGCTGGCTCCAGTTGCTTTCTTCTAACACCAGCCCAGGAATGGCACCACCAATGATCTATACGCACTACTGGAGGAGAATAGTAATCATCAGTCCCACTTAACTATAAATTCTGCAAGCTACAGGGCTGACCTGCCTAGCAAGATACACGCTCTGGCGCAATAGTGGACGAGTGTTATGAAAGTATCTACTCACTTTTGAAAGTGCATTTAAAGCCCGCTCAGCGAAACAGAACTCATGCTTGATACTGTCACCGAGCCCAAGAACCTGTGCTGGAGATGCCACAGACCTTAGGTAACTACTGCTACCTTGTTAAATGGACATAGCAATTAAATGACTTCTAATGGGTTAGTTCTATACCCAGAGATCAGCATATCACTGAACCCTCTTTGGAGAAG
The DNA here is from genome assembly GCA_033318265.1 of Phyllotis vaccarum. NCBI lineage: Eukaryota > Metazoa > Chordata > Mammalia > Rodentia > Cricetidae > Phyllotis > Phyllotis vaccarum. The sequence goes on along the minus strand of JARWLC010000017.1, from coordinate 48,354,425 downwards.
TTGGATTTTGTGGTAGATGGTAATTAATATAGACACACTATAGGGGAATGTGCAGAAAACCAGAGACCTCAGAAGGCTCAGCCCTAATTGGACTGTTTCATCACATCCCTCACCTCAAGACTCAGGGATCTATGTATAAGAGGAAGTGGAAAGGTTTCTAAGAGCCGGGGGTGGTGGCTAAGGAAACAGTGTTTTCCAGATACAACGAGGCAGATGCACATATAAACTAATGGAGAGTGACAGCGTGCCAAAGATCTGGCAGGTACTCCACCATGGAGGATGGGAGGTGGCACCAAGTTCACCCTTAACTGAAGCGCGATTGGCATTTAATCGCTTCTGGAAAAGGGAATATCAGTTTTCTTTAATCTGGCATATTGAATCACACTCCAGGGCAGGTCTCAAGTCCAGGAATAGTCGATTAATAGGAGCTGAACTTGATGCTTTGTTTTGTGGGTTTGATTTAGAGATGAGAGCAGAATGTAAATTTGGGGAGAAATTGGGGTAAGAGAGATTCCCAATAAATAAGATATTATTAAAAAACATTGCAGATGGTGGTGGTGTAAGCCTTTAATATCAGAACTGGGAGGCAGAGGTGGGGGTCTCTGTGAGTTTGAGGCCAGCCCGGTCTATAAACCGAGTTCCAGGACAGCCAGGACTGAGAGAAATCCTGTCTTGGAAAACAGACAAACAAAAACAAAAATCAACAAACAGAAACACACCAAAACACAAATCAATAAAAAGTGTGTGTGCGTGTGTGTGTGTGTGTGTGTGTGTGTGTGTGTGTGTGTGTGTGTGATTGATTATATTTACATTCCTATATACACAGGCCATCAGAAAGGCTGAACTGAATTTCAATATAAATGAGCACCTGATATCCATAGAGGGTTAAACTCAGCTCTTCATTTGCATGTCTGTGGACCGAAGCCATTTCTGTTAGCATCAGTATTATGCAGTTGTGAAACAATGAGATGGAGATGGTAAGGACCAGATTTTTTTTTTTTTTGAGACAATGTCTCACTATGTAGTGTGGCTGCCCTGAAATTCAATATGCAGATCAGGGTCTCTATATAGTCCTGGCTCTCCTGGAACATTATGTAGACCGTGCTGACCTCAGACTCACAGAGATCCTCCTGCCTCTGCCTCCCTAGTGCTGGGATCAAAGGTGTGTGCCACCAGGCCCAGAATATTTCAGAATTTTTTAGCATATACGAGCACCAGGATGCCTGTAGCAAACAACTGTTATTTTTTCTAAAGGTTTATTTTTAGGGGATTGTGCGCATGAGTGCAGATGCCTGAGTTCAGAAGAGAGTGCTGGAGTTATGCGCACTTGTAAGTTGCCCATCATGGGTGCCAGCAACAGTCCAGTCTTCAGGAAGAGTAGTCAATTTTCTAGCCTAACCTTGAACTTCTGATCTTCGTGCCCCCACTTCTCAAATGCTGGAACTACAGGTGTGTCACCATACCGGTGGTCTATGTGGTTCTGGAGAGCATGCCCCAGGGCTTTCTTCATGCTAGGCAATGACTGTTGCAACCAAGCTACATTCCCAGACCCTGAGTAGAAGGACTGCAGTTGAGTAGAAAACCTCAGGTCTCTGAGGAAGATCCTGCCAGCTAGCATTTGCTGTACCCAAGAGCTGAGTGTGTCACGATAGAAAAATGCAAATTTGGATCCCAGTGCCAATTATCCAGCCAAAAACAGAACCACCATGTAAGAGTGCAAAGCAAAAGAGAATCGAATCCTAGAAACTGGGATGAGACTGTTGAAAAGTTAAACGGGGAGGTCACATGGTTGTGAGCTAGAGGCTAGAACCAGGGTGGGTTCTATCAATATCACATAATCTCTGGCAGTGGATCCCCTAACAGTAAAAGAGACAAAAGGCAGGAGTAGGGTGAGCAGACACAGGATACCAATTACAGCCAGGTACGCTGCTCAGGGTGGGAGAAGGCCATGGACCAACAGCACCCCCTTCTGGACAAAGCTGAGTAGCACAGAGGTGAGAATAAAAACTTAAGGACATTGGCATTTCAGGCACAAAGGATTGACTGGGCCAGTACTCCCATACCATCGCATCTACATCCAAAGCCATTGATTGCCACACGCACAATTATTTTATGTACCTTTAAATTTTGCAAGGTAAACTGACTAATGCTAACAATCCTTTGCCATTTGACATTTTATTTAAGTGGTATATGAACATGTGTGTGTGTGTGAGAGAGAGAGAGAGAAACAGAGAGAGAGAGAGAGAGAGAGAGAGAGAGAGAGGGAGGGAGGGAGGGAGGGAGGGAGGGAGGGAGGGAGGGAGAGGGAGAGGGAGAGGGAGGGAGAGGGAGAGGGAGAGGGAGAGGGAGAGGGAGAGGGAGAGGGAGAGGGAGAGGGAGAGAGGGTGGTAGTAAGGGGCAACACTGAGTGTCTTCCTAAGGAACTGTCCACTTCTCTAGACACTAGGCCTCTTCATTGGTCTGGATCTCACCAGTTAGGGTAGGCTGGACATCTAGTAAGCCCCAGGGATCTTCCTGTCTCCAGTGTTAGTTTATAAAATTGCGCCTCCTTTGAGTTCCAATGTCAAGTCTCCTTTAAGAAGAGTTTCCCGCCTCTGTATCTCTGTTTCCCTTGGGAGCTCCCCTCTTTCTCCTCCTCCCCCATCTCTGTTATCATAACCTTCTCTGTTAATCATAACTATACCCATCTGACAATAAAGCTCTTTTCTACATAGAAACAGCTTTAAGTGTCTCCTGCTATCCGTGCCTGGCTTCTGTGGAGTTCTTGTGTGCATTCATACAAATCTGCCACCAGATAACCGGGTAAATTCATGCCACACCAAATCCACACAAAATCCTAATATTTGGTGCCATGACTCATTAACATCCAGCACAGGGATTATGAACATGCAGCACCACATCTGGCTTTAAATATTTGTTTGTTTATTGTGTTTTTATATGATTAGGAGGGAGTCACGGGGTCAGGGGACAACTTTGTGGAGTTAGTTCTCTCCTTCCAACTTCATGTGCATTCCAAGAATTTTAAACTCTCAGGTTAATAGGCCTGTGTGGCAGGTCCTCTGTCCACGGGGGCATTCGATGGTCTCCATGCCTGGCTTTGGACATGGATCCTGGGAATCTAATCCAGGTCTTTATGTTTGCCAACTGGGCCACGCCCTCAGCGCTGAATCCTGGTGTTGTTTTAAAATCTGTTAGTCTTTTTGTTTTGCTTTGTTTTTTTACTGTGTAGCCTTGGGTGACCTCAAACTCACAGCAATTCTCCTGTCTTCGGTGTCTGAGTGCTGGGACTACAATCATAGGCCACCAGGTCTGGATAAAAATGGGCATTTTTTTTTTTTTTTGAGACAGGGTTTCTCTATGTGGTTCTGCCTGTCCTGGAACTTGCTCTGTAGAACAAACTGGCCTTGAACTCACAGAGATCTGCCTGCCTCTGCCTCCAGGGTACTGGGATTAAAGGCATGCTCTACCACACCCAGCAAGATATGCATTTTAAGATGAATAAAATATGCTTTTTGTTGTATTATTTTTTTCATCTATAGATTGAATCCAGAACCTTGTACATTCCAGGAAAATGCACCACTGATGAGCTATAGGCCTTTGATCTTTGACTTTACCATCTTGAATTAGGGATAATAACACTTCACAGAGTTTTGGTAAGGTTTAAATCAGCTAAAATGTTCCTGATTGTTACATTTTATTTACTTATTTTAATCTTATTTATGCATGGGGGTGTTTTGCCTGCATGTATGTCTGTGTACCATGAACATGCTCGGTATCCTCGGGGGCCAGAGAAGGACGTTGGATCCTGTCTACTTAGCGTTTCTATCGCTGTAGAGAGACATCATGACCATGGCAACTCTTGTAAAGGGGCTGGCTTACAGTTTCAGAGGTTTAGTCCATTATCTTGGCAGGACATGGCAACATGCAGATAGACACACCATGCTAGAGAGGGAGCTGCATCTTGATCCCGAAGGCAAGAAGTGGTCTGAGACACTGGGTGTAGCTTGAGCATAACAGATCTCAGAGCCTCCCCACAGTCATGAACTCCCTCCAACAAGGCCAAACCTCCTAACAGTGACACTCCCTATGAGCTTTTGAGGAGCCAGTTACATTTAACTGATCATAGATCCCATGGGATTGGAGTTACAAGCATGGTTATAGGAGGTTGTAGTGTGGGTTATGGGAATTAAAACTAGGTCCTCTGGAAAAGCAGCCAGAGCTCTTAACTTGTCAATCATTTCTCTAGTCTATTTGTTTGTTTGTTTGTTTGTTTTCAAAATAGGATTTCTCTGTGTAGCCCTAGCTGTCCTGGAATTCACTCTGTAGTCCAGGCTGGCCTCAAACTCAAGAGATTCCCCTGCCTCTGCCTCTCAGGTGTTGGGATAAGGGCATGTACAACCACATCCAGATTAATTTAATTTAATTTTTTAAAATAAAATTATTTTTATTCCTTGCCTGGTCTGGAACTCACAGAGATTTCTGCCTCCTTGGCACTAGGATTAAAGATATTCTGGTTTTTTTGTTTGTTTGTTTGTTTGTTTGTTTTTTTAATTTAAGGATGTTATTAGAGGGCAGTGGCTCTAATTCAGCGGGTTCAAGTCTCAGTACCTGGCTCAATTCTCAGTACCAAAAGAACGTTGTGAGAGGCCACGCTGGGTGAATCTCTGGTGAAGAGTGTTTTGGAAAGCCTAGTCCACGCAAAGTAAGTTGTAAACGGAAAATATAAGGGTGGTAACAGTGCCTGCGAAGGAAGTTGTCATTGGAATGGAGGCGATGCAGAAGAGCAACTGTCTTTCTTTCTACCAAGCCCTTTCTTCCTGAACTCTGAAAGTGTCCTAGTGTTATTCCAGATTCACAAGTAGGGCTTGGGCTGAGTATACAGATGGAGGGGTTTCCCCAAAATAAAAACAAGGAAGCAAGGCTGCGTGTGGTTAAAACCAGAAACCCTGAAACGAGATACATAAATTCCATTATAGAACACGTATAAGGTGAGATATGCACAAGTCCTATGGAAACAGTCGCCAGCCTGGTGAGGTAAATTTAAATAGTAATCAATATGATCTTTGCAAGATCCAATTTAGGAACAGTAATGACATGAAACCCGGTGTTCTCATCCAACCGCAATCTCTTCACAGAGGTTAGGGGCTCATTGGGACTCTAGGATGTAGTCCAGACACTGGGGCAAGGCTGTCCACAGCATTAATAGGGAGTCACCTGTGACTCAAGAGTCTCTCCGCCCAGTACAGTCCACGCCCCACTGCGCAGGACCTTCCAGAACGGCTGGCTCATCCTCGCCAGTAGGTAGCGAGCGCCTCCTCCTGGCCGTCCGCCTCCACGCCACTCAGTCCCATTCCCTCCACCCCAGTGCAGGGCGCACGCCCCTCCCTCTTCGCTCCGCCCACCCACGGCACTCAGGCTTCTCGCGACAACCGCCTAGAGGCTGCCGGGATCTCGCGATAAAGGCCTATTGTCTCGCGCGAGCGTGCCTCCAGACGGCTTTTGGGCTGCTGTGGCCGAGGAAGAGGAGTTGCATGTGTCGCTTCAGCTGGCGGGAGCGGAGGCGGCGGGGGCTGTGCGACCGGCTGGGTAACGAGCGCTCGCGCTTCTGTGGCTTCTGAGGAGCTGGGAGAGCGTGTGGGAGCAGCCGAGGCGCTGCCTGGAGGAAGGGGGCCGGGCCGAGCGTCTCCACGCCCGCCCACATGGGGGCCTCCTGTGGCGTTCCCGGGATCTCCCCTTAGCGTCAGCCCTCCTAAGGGCTGCCTGTCCTTCCCCTGGTCCTTCCGTCCCAGTTTTGTCTCCCCAGGCCCTGGCACTCCCATCGTCGCCCCTGCCTCGGACTCTCTCCCTTAGCATTTTGCTGTCGCCGCCACCTTGCATTTTAGTCACCTCGAGTGACAAGCGCCCGTCGTTCCTTTCCTGCAGTTTTCATCCCTCCCGTAAGAGCCTCAGACCTGCCCCATCTCTGTTGAAATCACCCATCCCGTCTATTTTTCCCAGCTGCTTCCTCTTTTTCTCTGGTGCCCCTCTTGCCCTCACCCCCACCGAGCCTTCATGGCCCACTTATTCTTGCTTCCCTGTAAATCCGTGGAGCAGGTAGATAAGCCTACAACTGATCGTATTTTACGGATCCAGTGAAGCTAGTCGTCTTTCTGATAGAATTGAAACAGCGTTGGAATGCAGGAGATACATAAGTGAAAGCTAACACTGCACCCAAATGCTGCTTTTCGGGGGGTCGAGCTCCAAATAGTGAAGTGTCATTTTGCTTACAGGTTTGTGAGATGGCTGCTGACATTTCTGAATCCAGTGGGGCTGATTGCAGAGGCGATACGAGGAACAATACCAAGTTAGATTCGGATTATCCTCTTCGAGTCCTTTATTGTGGAGGCAAGTATTGGGAGGAAGAAGACATGGTTTTTGTACAGTTTTTATGCCTAATGTTGATAGTTTCACACTTGGTCTTCCGGCATCTGTCTGTGGTTTGGTGGATTCTTAATTGAGGAAGGAGAACCAGTGAGGACACATAGGTTAACAGATAATTCTTTTTCCTGTGTCATTTGGGTTTTGCTTCCTGGCCTGGAGGTGTTTACACCCTATTTAGAATAAAGGTATGCAAGTAGATTATCCCAGCCAAATGCTGGGTGCATATTGCTTTGTTATGGAGTTCTTTGTGGAAGATATGGACTCTTAAGGGATGGTGAAGTGTGGGAGAAGTGAATGAACTGTTAGGAGTGTTAGGAAGAGGCAGGGACTGGGGATGTTGCTTAGCAGCAAAGCACTTGTCCAGAAAGTTCTGAGCTTCTAGGTTCAATCTCAGCAGTGAAGTAGGAAGGAGCTGGGGAAACATGATGGTTGACTAGAATCTTGAACTTTGTTAAAAATTCATTTGTGTATGTGTGCACTTCTGTCATGATCCATGTGTGGATGTCAAGGACCACTTGTGGACCGAACTCAGGTCCTCAGGCTTGGCATCATGTATATCCCTACACCCCAGGAGCCTGAGCAACTTTGAATTATACTTCGGGAGGGTGTTGGTTAAAGAGTAGAGGTTGGAGTGACGTGTATTAGGGCAGTTTTGGGAAAGTCTGGTTTGGATAATTATGGTTTTTTGTGAGTAGAGTGAGTATGTATGCAAGTGATGCTGGATGTCAAAGTTGGGTGACTTCCTCAATCACACTCACGTGGTTTTTGTTTTTTTCCGTTTTTTTTTTTTTTTTGCAAAGAGCCTCTCACTGAATCTGACACACTAATGAGCTAGACTGGCTGTCTATTAGAGATCCTTTGTCTCCCTCCCGGTATTGGGATTGTAGTCCTGCGCCTGTGCTGGCGTTTTTACATGGATGCTGAGGTTGCTGGCAGTCTTGACGCAGTCTTTAGGCTTAGGTGACAAGTACTTCATTGAATAAGACTAAAGCATCTCCCTAGATCTAGGCTTGGTTTTTAAGGCAGGGTTTCTCTGTAGCCCCTGACTATCCTGGGACTTAGTATGCACACCAGGCTGTCCTTGAACTCACATCTCCCTGCCTCTGCCTCCTGAGTGCTGAAACTAAAGGTGTTTGACATTATGCCACGTTCTGCCTAGACTTTTTAACAAAACAAAGTTGGAGTTTAGTTAGAAGAAACAGGTTTTGTTTTGTTTGTCCTTTACCTCATCACCAAGAAAAAAGCCTAAGACCGTTTATTTCCAGTCATCATCCGCTTGTTCTTTTTATTATTTATTACATTTGGGGGGGTTTTTTTTTGTTTCTTTTTTGAGACAGAGTCTCACTTTGTAGCCTTGGCTAGCCTGGAACTTAGAGATCTACCTGCCTCTGTCCAGAATGCTGGGATTAAAGGTCTGTGCTACCATGCGCAACTGCTTTTTTTTTTTTTTAAATGGGTTTGTATGTGTGACACGTGTAGAATCCCATAAAAGTCACAAGAAAGAGGACATTGTATCTCTTGGAATTGGAGTTACATGTGGTTGCTGAGACTCAAACATGTAGAAACTATAAGCTATCTTAACAACTGAGCTGTCTCTTCCATCTCTAACCTTTGTTCTCTCTCTCTCTTTCTCTCTCTAAATAAGCTTAATTTATTACAGAGGAACTGTGGTAGCCATGGTTGAATTCTGGTGTGAGTTTTCACAAGCTAATTCTGTTAGTTCCCTACAGGGAGATTTTAATGATCACAGTCTCTTTCCAGAGGGTCAGATAGCTATTGGTCTTGGAGGTGGTATCAGAAGTGGCCTTGGTGAAGCCCAAGTGGCTTGTGCAGCTCCTGCCTGAAGTATAGTGGTCATCATCGATACTGGCCATTGGTACCAGCTTTTTGGACACAGGGGCCAAGGTGATGCCAGTGTCCTAGCCAGGGGAGATGGAATATACCAGTACGCAGTCACAGCAGCCTTTCACTTGGTATGCCTTGTGCAGTTCTTGTGCCTTCAGTAACCTGTCTGCACAGGGTTGGTAGAAAACTTGGCTCCTTGGATGACCAAGGGCCATGAAAGTGTACGGCAGATGGCAACCAGTATTTTACAAGTTGTCCTACCAGATGGATAACTCTGTTGGGGAGCCCCACTAGGCAAAGTTTGTGGAGGAGTCCCACTAAACAAAATCCATGGAGTGGCCCCACTAAGCAAAACCTGTGGGGTGACTGGCTGTGGATAGCAGATGTTTTCGGTCTGTAATTTTCTCAGGTGCCATTGCTCTGCCTCCCTAGTAAGAACAGCTGTGAGGTTCTTTCCACAGCCCTTTGGTAGTGTATTTTACATCTCTGGGCATACTTAGAGTTGTGGATAGTCAAGTCTGATGTATAGAAATAACACCAGAATATTATTATTTATTTACACAGGAAAGTAACAGTATTTTAGGTCTCAAAGAATTAATTTTAAACTTCAGAACAAATTCAGACAGACTACACTGCTCCTGCAGAAAATATGCAAAGACTAATTTCCAGGTGTTGTTTATTGCCAAATCAAGGCCAGGCTGTTTTGAAACATAGCCCCCTTGCAGTAGTTGACTTTCTGCATGTACCTTAACCACTTAAGGTTCAGCCTGCTATTGTCACTGTTATGTCCTGAACTTTAGTGTTATTCTCTTTCTAGGGAAAAGTTAGGTGCAAGTCCAAGTTTACACCGGTGGTCTTTACTAGCCTGAGGGAAACTATGACTTCATGTGTTCGAGAATGGTTTGGGCCCTGAAAGTCTAACATGTAATTGTCCAGAGTTTGGGAGGGGGGCGGTGGCAGCAATGTAGGGGGTGAAAGGCATCCCACATCACTTCCCCTTTTCTGTCTGATCAAAAAGGAAGGTTTCAATTTCAACATAGCAAAATTACATATAACAAAATAACTATCAAGCAAGAATCACAGTTACAGTATCTAGTCTATTTGTATTTAGCAAAATTAAAGAAAATATTCTGTCTACCTATCCTTGTGAGTCCAAAGTTTCATATCTAATTTACCTTTTATTATAACTAAGGAAAACTATAATTATAACTATCTAATCTTCAACTTCAACAAAGACTACAGAAGGATATAATACCTGAGTAAACAGGAAGTGTAATGCAAGCAACTTCCAAATTCTGGAAATGACAAAGACATATGGCTATCTGGACAGTTACCCAAAGTTCCTTTGTAATGTTGGGGCATCCATCTTCAGGCTACAGGCCTAGAATCTCTGGCAGACTTTTTAGGTAAGCAGGAAATTTGAAGGACTGTTCCATCCATTTTGGAAAAGTTTGTCAGTTGTTTCTTCCTGTGTCCTGCAGATGGAACCTGAAGGACCATCTTGGTTTGTTCTAGCAAAGTTCCAGGGGTTACTTTCCTATAGGTCCTGCATGTTCAGTTTATACAGAATACTGTCAAGCCTTCAAGGCAACAGTCTCTTGCCTGGTGACCAATCTTTGCTACAAAGAAAGTAAACTCCATATGGAGTTTCTTCAATACCCATCATCCTCCTGAAGTAGTTGGTTCTGCCAGAAGCAGACATTACATTTACAGAAAAGTGTAAGTTCTTAAAATATTTTAAATGCCATGAAGTGTTTGAAGTTTACCTATCTAAATAAAATATATTTTTGTATACCTAAAAGCCCTAACATGGCTTTATAAGTTTGATTATCATGGATGACCATTAATCTGTGTTTCTTAATCATACATTACAATTTTAAATGAATCACATAAACATAATACCTTAAACGAGTAGAAATTTATGTACAGTATATCAAAATTAACCTTAAATTTGTATCAATAAACGAAAATCCATACAAATGTAAAGTGTTTTGAGATTAGCAGTTTTTTGATCAGACTAGATTCAGTAATCTATCTTTTTTATTATTTCTATATCATATTTCCCCCCCCCCCTTTTTCCCTAGAAAAAGATTGACTCACCATTAACCATTCTCAATGAATCCAAACATTTATAAGTCATATTTTGGGAATTTGGGCATAGCTTTCCATTATTGCTTCCTGCTGATTGTGGCACTGGTGACCTTAGAGGGATCCTGAGAGAATTCAAGATTCTAGTCAAGTGCTGACTGGAGTTTTGTAAAGCTGGGTCATCTTAGTTGGCAGTCTTGATGCTGATGTAGCCATCTTTTCCATCAGAGATTTTTCAGGGGGGATCTTCCTTGATCAAACCTTTATTTGCTTTAACCTGGAATAAATCCACAGCCTCTCAGTTTTTGTGGAAATAAAAAGAAAATGTCTTCTGCAAAGTGGCATATCTTTTTATTTCAATTTTAAAGTCAAATCATTTACAAAATAGGTTGGATTAATCTAGCCGCATTTATAATCAAATGTCTCTTAGCACATCTTGTTTCTCCTTCAGCAATCAACAATTAAAAACAACATAACATACAGCATCCCGACTCTGTGTATCTTTCATCTTTATGTGGCATATATATACATATACACACACATATATTTTACTTAATTTCTTTTTTAAAGAATCCTATCTTTTCTCTCCCTGTGTATATTTTTAAACACATTGTAACTATTTAGAGGTGTTGTTTGTTGTTTTTGTTTTGTTTTTTTGACTCTGTCTCCATTGTATATTGCTTACCTTTTTCTGACCACACCTTTAATTTGCTAAACCGAGGCTAGGATTAAAGGTGAAAGTAGCTGGCTGGCTGGCTCCACCCACTTCTTAGTCTAGCTTCATAGAAAGTTTAACTTTTTAGCAGAGGTACTGGTAGGAGTCATCTTTACCACCCCAACTCTGGGGAATTTTAGGGTCCACATTGCCACTAAGTAGAGTACTGCCACCCACTGCTCATGAACTCCATTTAAGTATTTGGCAGCAGGGTCTCTTACAGAGCCACATAGTTTTTGCCACTAAGGTTGAATCAGGAAGCCTCTCTTAAGGGAGCTTGCTACCAAGAAGCCATGCTTGATTCTGTTCCCTTTTTGTCTGTAAGAACAGGAACCTTAAATCCACCATATGCAGCTCATGCTTTTACCAAGGCTCTTGTCAACTGAAGCTGCATACAGCAAGCCCAATGTGTAGTTCAAACCTGCATACCATGGCATCTCTACCACAGCCCACTTGAGAGGGAAACTCAAGCTGGTTTTTTGCCTCGTTTCTGTGCTTTAGAACCCTTTTAAGCTTTCTTGGGCTTTATGTGGGTACATGTGCTTCACGTTGGGCACCATTTGTAGTCGAAAGTTTCTGGCCTATTCAGCCCAAGGTCTGGACTTACAGTTCCAAAGCCACTTAGCCCCAAATAATTACAAAAAGGTTTATATTAATTACAAGCCATTTGTCTTAGAGCTTAGGCTCATCAGCAATCTCTTATTTATATCTTAACTCAATCCATTTCTGTTAATCTTTCTTGCCACATACTTCACAGTTTACCTATAGTTTTATATCTTGTTTTCTTGCTCAGTGTATCTTTGTGTGACTCTGCCCTCTTTCACCTTTATCAATGCTTGGATTTCCTGCCTGCCTATAAGCTACTTTGCCATAGGCCAGTAGAGTTTCTTTATTATCCAGTGGTAATTCACAGCATACAGAAAGACATCCCACATCAGAGGGAGTAGAGGAGGAGGACAGTATGTATGAATGAGAGCAGCAGGAAGGTAGAGATGAAGCTGTGCAGAGTGTGAGTGTGTGCTGAGTGAGAGATGATGAGGAAGAAGCCTAAAGAGAGTGAGAGATGTGAGAGAATGAATGGATGAGAGAATAAGTGAGCAAAGAGTGAGGGAATGATGTAGAGGAAGCTTATGTATATGAGTATGTCTATGAGATAAAGCTATGTTAGAGTTGTTGCTACAGACAGGAACTATGCAAAGAGTTGTATGAGGATGTAAGAACAATATAAAATTTTATATGGCCAGAGCTACGTAAATGAGGTGAATAGCTATGGCTGTATGGAAATTAGTAACTGGAGGCAAGGAGGATGAAACTGTATAAAAGGAAATATAGAAGAGAAATGTATGTAAGAGAAAGATGAGAAGGCATGTGAAAACATGACTGTATAGAGATGTATGTATGTAAAGTAAGGTGTAGTTGTATAGAATGCAGCAATATGAAGATATGTGGCTGAATGGAGAAAGAGTCATAGACCATTTCTAAGAAGTAAAAGAGAAAATTGCCATCAGAAGATGTGTGTCCTTATTTTACCAGTCAGCTAGATAGAGATTTGGTTACAATTATCCCAGATAAAAAGGCTTCTTATCCTATCTTTGCTACTCCGAGGTGTTCCTTTGATTACCCTGGAGTGGATCATGGGAGCTGGCCTCTCACGGTCAGGGTTACAGGGCTACACAGAGGGACCCTGGAGGGCCAGGAGGAACTGTCATGTGTTGTACTTATGTCACAGAACTTAACATTCCTTTGATTTTTGGACAGGGTTTCTTCATGTGTGCAACAGCCCTGGCTGCCCTGGAACTTACTACGTAAACCAGGCTGGCCTCAAACTCACAGAGATCTCCTGCCTCTGCCTCTGCCTCTGCCTCTGCCTCCACTTGGATCAAAGGCTGCTCCACCACTGCCCAGCAAGATTTCTTACTTTATGTATTACTTGATTAGGTTCTATTAAGGAAAAAGCAGTTAGACTTACAGATATTATTATAATGCACATCCTTATAATAAAAATGTAAACAAAGAATCAAGAGATACAAGACAAAGCTTTGCTGCTGAAGTGCTAGTGTTGCTTTTATTTTTATTTTTGAGACAGGGTCTCACTATGTAGCCACCTTGAATGTACAGCGATCCCTGCCTCTGCCTCTTAAATGCTTGGATTAAAGCTGTGCATCACCATATCTGGCCTATGTTGCTTAAAAATTTTTTTTCTCAAGATTTACTTGTATTTTTAATTTTTTAAAAAATATATTGATGGAGGTTTTGTCAACATGTATGTTTATGCACCACTTAATACCTGGTGCTCACAGAGGCCAGTGGATCCTTTGAAACTGGGGTTACAGATGGTTGTAACCCACCATAGTCAGTTCTGGGAATAGAAACCCTGTCCCCTGGAAGAAGAGTCAGTTTTCTTAACCACTGAGCCATTTCTCTAGCCCCTGGATTCACTTTTCTTTTTGTTTATGTGTATGCGTATGTGTCTATGTGAGTGGTGTCCACAGGTTGGTATATATGCTCTTAACCACTATACTACATTTCAAGACCATTTGTATCACCTTAAAAAACAAGACAGGTGTTCTGTCTGGATGGTGGTGCAGTGGTGGCCCCACACACACATTCGATCCCACTTGGGAGGCAGAGGCTAGAGAACCGCTTGAGTTTGAGGCCAGCCTGGTCTACAGAGGAAGTGATGACTACACAGAGAAACTCTGTATTGAAACAACAAATAACCCCAAAAACAGTCAAAAGTCGTCTTTTTTGTTGTTTTTTTTGAGACAGGGTTTACTATGTAACCTGTCTGGCCAAGAACTCACAGAGTACACTAGGCTGGCCTCTGCTTCCTACCTGCTGGGGCTAAAGGTGTGAACTACCACTCCATGCTAAGTCTGAGAAACAAAACAGGGCCAGTGTATCAGGTTTGAACTTGCGGTGTAGATGAGGATGACCTTGAATTTCTGACTATCTTGTTCTGCCTGCTGAGTCCTGGATTTGGTGGTGAACCACCATGCCCATGCCCAGTTAAAGGGGTCTTCAGGATTGAGCCCAGGGTTTTTCATAAGTTAGAGAAACAATAAACTGATCTACACTCCTAGACCCCCAGGTATGTCACTTCTGAGGTGACTTTTGAAAGGGTGACACTATTCAGTCTATCCCATTGGTGAACAGTTACTAATCCTTTGTTTTTAATTTTATTATTTTGTGTATGTGAGAGTAGAGTTCAGATCAGAGGACAGCTTTTGAGAGTTAATCTTCTATTGAGGATTCCAGTACTTAAACCCAGGTAATCTGACTGAGATTGTTTAAGAATGTCTTTACCTTCCAGATCATTCTGGTCTAGTCCTTACCCTTCAGTTCCCGACCTACTGTTTTACTGGCATACAGATACTAGGGAAGGGGTGCTTCTACCCCAGGGAGTTTAAGTTCTATATGGATAAGAAACACTGAGGAGTAGTGGGCTCAGTTGTAAAGGAGCTTGCTACAAGCCTGATGGCTGAGTCCAATCCTTGGAACCCACATAGTGGGAGAGAATCACTTAGGGAATAGAAAACACTGAGTTAAATAATAGTACAACTATAAATTCAGAGTTGAGGAAGGGGGGGGTCTTTGTGAATAGTGAAGTAAGGAAGTTGACAAGGAAATGAGCCGTTTTAAGACTTAGATGATAGGTAGTTTATGATGGTTTCCTGTGAACTAACATTTTTTGTTGATTGCTTGTGTGAGTCAAAGATGAGATATGTTTTCTCTGTTGCCTCAGGCTTAGTAAACCAGGCATGTAAGGCAGGCACTACCAAAAGATGCATTTAGAGTTCAACCATAGCATGTTATAGTAGTGATGAGCTTAATTAGCCAGCTTGGTGAGAATGTGGAACAACATTCTTAATAGGGTCCATGCCATAGTGAGTAACAAATTACAAAGTCCACCTGGATGAGGTGCTGGGCTAGGCTGTGGGGAAGACTGTTCTCTATGTGTAATTTAGACCAAGTAGTATTGATGAGTGTTGGATGGCAAGGGGTGTACACAGATGTAATTGGTAGCAGAGAGATAAACACACTTGTAAGACAATGTGTGTCCCAGACAGTCACAGTGGTGTGGAAGAGGAGAGGTTCTCCAGTTGTAGAGTCTGCGGAGAGGCGAGCACAGCTGGTAGGAATTTGAAGGGAAGATAGCATTCAAGCAGGCAGATATGCCAGGCCAAAAGGCAGGAAGAGAGGTAGGAAATGATGGGAGGGTAGATGTGCAGGTCTTGAGTGTGTTTGTTAATGCAGATCTTGGAAGTAGAAGTAGAAAATTAAAACAGTTGGGTCTGGACTAGATTATGAGGCCTTGTTTTGTAGCTGCTGTAAGTCACTGAAAGTTTTTGAGCAAAGAAGCTATGTGAGAATGCATGTGGCAGTGGGATAAAAGTTGGAGGAAGCAAGCTTAGTGACCAACCTGTGGTATGATTGCATGGAAATTAAAGAGTTTAGAACAGTGGTTCTCAACCTTTCTAAAGCTGTGACCCTTTAATACAGTCCCTCATGTTGTGGTGTCCCCCAACCATAATTTTTTTAATTGCTACTTCATAACTGTAATTTTTATATCGTTAGGAATTGTAATGCAAATATCTATGTTTTCTGGTGGTCTTAGATGACTTCCCGGGTCAAGACCCCACAGTTGAGAACCACTGGTTTGGAAGTGTGGCATAGTGAGATACAGTGTTATGTATGCTCCTGTAGCCCCATCTGCTTATAATATTGAGGCAGGATCTTTTGAATCCAGGAGTTCCAGCCTAGCCTGGGCAGTAGTGTTGTGTACCTTCTCTCTGTCTGTCTCTTTGCTTCTTTCTCTATTTTTATTTATGAGTCTGTGTGTGTTTATGCCACATTGTGAATGCCCATAGATGCCATAAGAGGACATCAGATCTAGAGATAGAGTTACAGAAGGTTGTGAGCCATTGATTTAGGTGCTGGGGACCAAACTCCCATCTCTGCAAGAGCCACCTCTCCAGCGCCTGAGTTAGAGGGGACTGTTCTCATCTCTCAGCTGGAGACTTAGCAGGAATTCAGAGACCAGCTTGATTTTATTTAGATGCTTCTGCTCTATGCCAGCCGTTGTGTTTCACTCAGAAAATGAGCAAGATATTACTGTCTTGAGGAAACTCATCTTTAAAAAGACGTACTTTACAGATGAGTTATGAAATACAAAAGGTTTGATATTACATCAACTGACAGTTGACTTTAGCTCAAAATGTCAGAGTACTGTCATTTGAAATAATCATGTACCTTTCACCCAGAAATCTCTTCAGAGTAGTATTTGAAAAATAAGTGATAGAGAAAAGTCTGAGGGCAAACAAGCTGGTGTGCACGTCTAACCTCAGCGCCAAGAGGCCCAATGTGTGCTTCCTGCTGACACTTAGTATTCTAAGTGGATGTTAGAGAGGGGAAACTCAAGTAGGCTATTCAGTTGAAAAGTAGAAGAGATGACATGGAGAAAGAAGTGAAAAACTAGAGGGGAAATGACGTATTCTGTCAGAAAGTACGAGGCTCCTGTGTTGTCATGGTTTTAACATTTCACATCTTTTTTTCTCTCCATTTCTCTAGTCTGTTCATTACCAACAGAGGTAAGTCCTACTTGTTAGGTTTTTTTTTGTTCTCTTTTTTTCTGCATGTGAGATCACTCTTGATTTTAGAGTTAATCTAAGAATTCTATTTTTCATTTCCTATCAGTTGATAGTGTTTCAACCTTTTATAGAGAACTTTGGATCAGAATACTTAAAGTTCTGTGTGTGTGTGTGTGTGTGTGTGTGTGTGTGTGTGTGTGTGTGTGTGTGTGTGTGTCACATGTCCACAGTGCACTTCTGGAGGTCAGGACAGCTTGCAGGGGTCAATTCTCTGCTACCATGTGGGTTCCTAGAATTAAGTTCAAGTTATCAAGCTTGAATGGCAGCAGGCACATGGATTCACTGAGGGATCTTGTTGGCTCTGGATCAGAATATTTTATTTTATAAATTAGACATTTGCATTGTGTATGTACTCCTATCTTACTGGCCTTTTTTTTTTTTTTTTTTTTTTTAATTTTTTTAAAGTAGAGTTTTAGCCAGATGTGGTGGCACATGCCTTTAATCCCAACATTCAGGAGAAAGGCAGACAGATCTCTGAGTTTGAGGCTATACCCTGTTCAAATAACCAAAAATGAGCCTGGTAGTGGTTATGCGTGCCTTTAATCCCAGTAGTTGGGAGTCAGTATCTCTGAGTTCAAGGCCAGCCTGTCTACAGAGTGAGTTCCAAGACAACAAAGAGTGCACAGAGGTTTAAAAAAAAAAGAATGAATGAATTACTATGTTGCCCGGATTAGTCTTGAACTCAGCTGTGCTCAGTCCTCTTTCCTTATCCTCCTGAGTAGCTGTGATTATAGATGTCTTTTTTTCATAAAAATATTTGTGTAATTTAATGTGTATGTTCCTACATGGGTTGTGTGAATCATGAGCATATAGTGTCCGCTGGTCAAAAACAGTGCTAGATTTGCTGGAACTGGAGTTGCAGGTTGTGAGCCAGCATGTGGGTGCTGGGACCTGGATTGGGGTCCTCTGAAAGAGCAACACACATTTTAACCAATGAGCATCTCTCCAGCCCCAGGTGTGTATATTTTTTGTACTTGGCTGTGTGTTTTAGACTTTTATATGGAATTCATTCATGAGTAGTCAGATGATGGAAGCAAAAGTAACCTGAAAGCCAAGACTTATGCCTGAGGAGAGGAATAATGAGGAGCAGAAATTGTGTATAAGACTTTGCTTCTGTCAAGCTCTGTGGACGAATCAGAAAAATAATGAGGGCTCTTTGTGGCCAAAGCAAGAAGCATGTTTTTGTTTGTGACTCCCCTCCTTCCCTCCCCCCTTTTTTTTCTCAGTCTGGGTGGTCTTTATGAGGTTTATGACCTTGACCCTACTCTCTGGCCAGATCCTCCTGAGTGCTGGGATTATAGGCCTGTGCCTCTGCACCTGGTTGTTACACTTTCTAATGACCCTTTTGTTTGTTGGAGAAATAAACAGCTGTTCTGAGGAGGTCCTGATCTGAGTTTTCATTTCTTTCTCCTCCCCCCACCTCCCGCCCCACAGGGTTATTACTCTGTGTAGCCCTAACTGTCCTGGCTGGCCTCAAACTTACAGAGATCCACCTGCCTCAGTCTCCCCAGTTCTGGGATTAAATGTGTGCACCATCATGCCCATCGAGTTTTCATTTTTTAAGGGATATTTCCTACTTGAATTACAGATTTCTGTGGATGATCATGCGAGGCTGAGCATAGTGACTTGTAATTCCAGTATTTTGATTTAGATTTAAGAGACTTTCCTAGCTACATAGTGAGGTAGTGCGCATGTGTAATTCATCATTCTTTGTGTATCAAATATATGAGATGTTTTAATGTTAATTGAAATGCATGATTTCTCACTCAGTTTGTTCTTTTCCTTCCCTTCTAGTACTGTGAATACATGCCTGATGTTGCTAAATGTAGACAATGGCTAGAGAAGAATTTTCCAAATGAGTTTGCGAAACTCACTGTAGGTATGGACTTTTTTCTTTTCTGAACATGGGTTTTTATTTTATTAAAATTATATTAACGAAACAAATGTGTGGCATAGGAAAGTTTGGCTGGATCTGTGGTAAATGTCTACTGTCCAAGTCATGTCAAGGCCACTCTGGGCAGCTTAGGAGACCCTGTCTCTTAAAGAGAGCTGTGGATGTAGCTACACTCTTACTTAGCGTGTGCTGGGCCCTAAATCAGTTCCTAGTCCTAACAGAAAAAGATAGGAAAGTCCTTTTCAGTATGTTGAGGAATTTCACCAGTCTTGGTTAACTTTAAAATCACTTAAATTCAGAGACAAGATAGATAGATCTTTGGATTAACTGACATAAACATGAATTAAAATTGTATTAACAAAACAAATACACATGTGGCATATTAAACAAAGGACATTCATGGCCAGCCAGGGTAAGAGAGAGCTGAAGGTGGGCCGTAGTTAGTGAGACGTGTCTCAGTGATGACTACAGCTTGGCTGAGAACAGCAATTGTGGGCGGAAAGTGGTAAGAACTGGTTAGAGAAAGAGGTGGGAAGAAGAGGGGCATTTAGGGCTAATGTTTAAAATCTCATAGAGTGGGATTAATGATGCAGGGTGTCACAGGCAGGGTTTTATCTCCGTTGATGGCTTCTCTTACAAGGTTTGTACAATAAAGGCAGTAACAGGAACAAGGGAAAGTGGCTTGAAACGGGCCTATTCCACTCCAGTACATCCATGTGGTCCCTCTCTTTGCTCAGTTTTAATATTAATTACATGAGCCAAGGACTCTTGTCCTTGGTAAGGCCTTGGGATAATCGCCACTTACTTAATGTCTCTTGGTTTAAAGGAATACTGAGGCTGGTCTATCAATTGGCTCCTACATTTTGGCCCTAAGTATGACCTGCCTAGACATGATGATGACTTGGAGAAGGATGCAGGGGAAGAAGCATTGTCTCCTCCAGGACAGATGCTAGTGAGCTCAGTGTATTAAGATTCTAAACTGACAATACAATAAGTAGGATTGAGTGGTTCTGTGAGTACCCCTTGTCTAGTGAGTAAAAATAAAGACATTTTACAGAGTGGTTTCCTTCAGGATGGCTCTCAGGCCAGTGGCAGCTGTCACATTAATAACAACTGGTTTGTATTTTAGTTTTTGTTTCTGTCTTAAAGATACAGGTTCCTATTTGTGCAGTTTTTTTTTTTTTTGTTTGTTGAGACAGAGTTTCTCTGTGTAACAGTTCTGGCTATCTTGGAACTTGATTTGTAGACCAGGCTGGTCTTTAACTCACTGAGAACTGTACTGCCTCTACTTCCCAAGTGCTTTATTTTTGTTTTGTGTGTCTGAATGTATGTCTGCACCATACATGTATCTAATGGGGAAAGGAAGAGGTGTAGGATCTCTTATAGCTGGAGTTACAGATCTTTGTGAGATGCATTGTGGATGCTGGGAATCGAACCCAGGTCCTTTACAAAAATAGCAGGTGTCCTTGCCTGCTAAGCCATCTTTCCAAACCCCATAAGAAAGTGTCTTCAACTGAGTGTTTTACTTCCCTTCCACATGGGTAAGGAAGAATCATAACTTAGGAACTTGGCATAGTGATGCGTCTTATAATCTTACTATCTGGGTGGTTGAGGTAGAGGCTTGTAGGGTGTTTGTTTTGTGTTTTTGAGACAAGGTCTCATTATGTAGCTCTGGCTTTCCTGCAGCTCAGAGATCTGCCTGACTCTGAGTGCTGGAATTGAAGGCATGAACCACCACACCAGGCTTCCCTTTTTGTTTTTGTAATTTAGCTTTTTTTTTTTTTAAAGAAAAAAAAAAAATTAAGTGTGCACACTTGGGTGCAGGTGTCTGAGGAGGCCAGAGGTGTCTGATTCCCTTGGGGCTGGAATTAACAGTTATGAGCCACTCTGTTACTTTGCAAGAGCAGTAAATGTGCTTAACCTCTGAGCTATCTCTCTAGCCCCTATTTTGTTTTGAGATAAGGTTTCACTATGTAGCCCAGGCTGGCCTGATCCTCCTGCCAAAAATGCTGTCTTAAAAAAACAGAATCCTCAGCTGGGCAAAGTTGCACTCACCTTTAGTTCTAGCACTTAGAGGCAGGTGGATCTGTGAGTCTGAGGCCAGAATAAACAAAGTCATAAACATTTTGTTCTCTATTACCATCACCATAGCAGATACTTAAAATAATAAACTTAGAAAAAGAAAGGGCTAATTTGGCTCATGGTTCTTTTTAAAGATCTTAGTCCAGCTAGGCAGTGGTGGCACACTTTTTTTAATCTTGGCATCGGTAGGGCAAAGGCAGATGGATCTCTGTGAGTTCAAAGCCAGCTGGTCCAGGATAGCCAGGACTACACAGAGAAACCCTGTCTCAAAAAAAGATCTAGCTCATCTTTGTGACTCTTTTGCTCTAGACCTGTATTAAGGCAGCAGGTGTTACTTCATGACTGGGAAGTGAAAAGGGGTCTGGGTCCCAGGTTGAAGCCCCCAGTGACTGTCTCCTTCCAGACCATGATACTCCTCACCCGTTAACATGATGACACCTTCTTGGGGACCAAGTCTTTAACACCTGAGCTTTTGGAGGATACATAGCCAGACTACAGCACTTACTGTAATAATTTGAGAGTTCAATTTCATTAGAGTGCAATATAGTTATTTGCTTCATAGATACTATATTCAGCTAGTGTGGGATACCTTAGGTTTCTCAGAGGTGAATATTTTAATGCTCTGTGTGTGTGTGTGTGTGTGTGTGTGTGTGTGTGTGTGTGTGTGTGTGTGTACAACTTGTGGGAGCTGTTATTCTCTACCGTGCCACAAGCTACTCAGGTTGTTAAGCTTTGAAGCAAGTGACTTACCACTGAACCATTTCAACAGCCCTGTTTTTGTTCTGTTTTGAGATAGATCTCATGCAGCCTAGGCTGGCCTCAAACTTGTTATGCAGCTGAGAATAACCCTGAACTCCTACATTCCTCCTCCTTTTTTTTTTTTAAGCAGTTGAAGAAAGAGATATGGGGGGGGGGGGGGATGAGGAAACACAAATGCAATAGACACACAAAAAGGAAAAAAAAAAGACCTCAGCAAAGCAGAGGGGATGTAGTTTGAGGTTTCTGGCCTGGACTTTCGGGCCTAGCCTCAAGGTTTAGCCCTGCAGACCCGCTGACCCACAGAGACACACAGATGCTTACCATAGTTTTAGGCTGATTGGCCTGAGGCACAGGCATATAACTTGCTAAGTCTTTACCCTTAATCTAACCCATGACTCTTGTCCTGTTCAGCCATGTGGCTCGGTACCTTTTCTCAGAGCAGCATGGTTGTCTTCTTCTGGCTTCTCTCTGGCATTCTGCCCTGTGCTTCCAGTTCTCAGAGTTTTAGTCTGGTAGCCCCACCTACACTTCCTGTCTTTCTTTGGCCAATCAGTGCTTTTTATTAAACCAGTGGGTGGGATAATTATTTACAATGAAACAACACAATCTTCCACAAGGGGGACTCTTTTGGGTTTTAAAGCCTCTGAAGAATTTTCCTCCCCTAGTTTAGGGTTAGTCAGTTTGTAAGAATAGCTAGTCCATCATCAGGGAGCCTGCTGGTCTACAAAACCTTTGTTTTAAACTTCTGGGTTTCTGCCTCAAGTCTGGAGGGCATGAAGGAAGCTAGCCATCTTAAGAATTTGCCACTTATATTACCAGCCATGGCCTCTCTTCTCTCTGTCTGCCTACCTCATTCCCTCCTCTCAGAGGTCACCCTAACTATTCTTAGGGGACTCATTAAGGATGAAGGGGCAGCAGTCAGAGTGCCTCAGGGAGAGTCTGTCTAAGGAGCCACAAAACTTAACCAATGCCAGTGATCTAGAGCATAAGATAGCCATTGGTGATCATGTGTATCTTTGGAGCTTGTCATACTAGACATCTTATAGAGGAAGAGAACAGGTAGAACCATCTAAGAATCCTTGGCAGGCTCTGTCATAGGTATTGATAAGGCTGATGGTTTCTGTGCCACCATTGTCTACCTTAAGGTGTACACTGTGGAGGTTTAAGAGTTCAAGGAGTAAGGTGTGCATGGTGATGCATGCCTTTATTCCTAGCTCTCCAGAGGCAGGAGCAGATGGATCCCTGAGTTTGAGGACACTCTGATCTGTATTGTGAATTGAAGGACTGTCAGGGCTACACAGAGAAACCCTGCCTCTAAAAACCAAAACAAATAAAAGCCAATTTAAGCTTATAAGTTGGCCTTTGAGTTTCTTTTCTTGTAACCTCATGGGGAACATTAAGGCACAAGGTTAATGAAGAAGAAATTTTAGCATCTTGGTTTACATAAGTTTTATTTATTTAATAAGATGAGGCATAATTTTGTATCTAGATGGACTATGTACCAGAAACATTGGACTACTAGTAGGCTTTTTGGCAGTGTCTTACCAGTAAGAAATACAGTCAGTGGTCCTCAAAAGAAATTGGAGACAAGCCCCCCAAAATGATATAGTCTAGGTGTTTTGGATTTCTTTTGTGTCAGTTAAATAGTTAAAAGATAGGAAAAAAATCTGATAGTAGCAGAGAAATCTCAGTCATTGCAAGACAATCAGTGAACAGTGGTATTTATTGAAGGTGAAGAAATGCATCAGTAACTACATAGGAAAAAGAAAACCCTCTGCTTTGCAGAGACTCAAAAAGCTTAAAAATCCTGGCTTTGTGCTTCTTATCCTCTTGCCTTCACCTCAGTGCTGGAATAAAAGTGGTGATAGAACCCAGGGCTTGTGCACTCACGCAACACTCTAGCCTGAGCCACATCCTCTGCTGATTTCTTCTTTTTAATACTAGTATAAAATGATGTTCATGCTCTTGGATTTTCTTTTTCTATCCAGAAAATTCACCCAAACAAGAACCTGGAATTAGTGAAGGTCAAGGAACAGTAGGGGAAGAGGAGGAGAAGAAAAAACAAAAGAGAGGTAAGACCTACTCCGTGTTTCATTATACAAACGTGCCTTCCCTCCCAGCATTTGGGAGGCAGAAGCACATGGATCTCTGAGTTCAAGACAGGCAGGGTGTATAGAGAGGCCCTGTCTCAAAAGGAAAAACAAAACATATTCAAAATCTATGTGTGTGTGCATTATGTGTATTTGAAACACAGTTGAAGGTTCCTTTCTGTTGAAGTGGAATGATGGTTTGTCTGGGTAGCATCTCTAGCTGTCTTAGAACTTGCCTATATACCAGGCTGGTCTTGAAGTCACAGAAATTCACCTGCTTCTGCCTCCCGAATACTGGGATTACAGGCATGCTCTTCTTGTTCTGATCCCTATCCCTACCCATTTCTTCCTCATAATTATTTTGTGACTAAAATTAGCTTATAATTTATTTTTATTTTATGTGTATGGGTGTTTTGTCTATGCACCTGTTGTCCTTGGAAGGTAGACATAGGGATCATATCTCTAGAGCTGGAGTTCAGGTGGTGGTTATCAGTCATGTGAGTGCTGGAAGCAAGCACATGTCATCTTTAAAACAGCAGATGTGCAGCAGGGTAGTGGTGGTGCACACCTTTAATCCTAGTGTTCTGTGACAAGACAGGGGTGACAAAGACCATCTGAACCGTTCTCAAGTATGAATTCCCTGGTCGCTTCTTGGTATAGACTTCTCTTGTTTGTGTCCCTTCAAAGTGACCCCTTCTTGTCATTCTCCCAGGATGTTTCTGTTGTATCTCTAACTTCTGCTACACTGTGTACCTCCAATTCCTAAACCTGTACATGTGTACCTGACCCATGTCAGGCTGGAATTATGCATGGGCCCCACAGATACCACAAATGAAGCAAAGTTAAATTGACCAAGTCCTGACTTAGTCTTTTATTTCCCCATTTTGGCAGGCATAGCACAATTATCCTGTCACCTGAGCCGGAACCCTGAGAACTGTGTTAATTTGCCCCATTAATAATTTTAAAATCTGTCCTTTCTCTCCCTCCTGTTCTTTGCTTTGCAGTTGTAGCTGTAAACTGATACCATATTTGGTTTATATTTTGGTTAGTTTTGTTGGAGTGAATGCAGGAACTGCATTTTCCTCTCTCCATCTTACTCTTCACACCAGCACTGACTTGATCTTCATAACCATGGATCCGTTCTTTCTGTCTTCAGTAGCTTATCTTTGTCCGGTGTAGTCACGCCCAAGCTTGGGTCCAGTTCTTAGTGACTTCTGACTTCCTATACTACATATCTATAAGCATTCTTCAGTAAGACAAACCTGCTTCCCAGTTCTGTGTACTTTCTCTTGGACTAAATGTGTGTATGTCTTATACCTTTCCAGCCATTTTTTTTACCTGAACATTTCTCTCTTCTTTAACACTCACCTTAGAGGTCACTTCTTTTAGGAAACATTTTCTTTCTTCCCTCATTCATTACTCATTCGTTCGTTTGTTCATTCATTCATTCATTGTGCCAGGCAATGGTGGCACTCATTTTTAATCCTAGATTCAGGAAGCAGAGATAGGTACTGTCTTTGAGTTCCAGGATAGCCAGGCTACATTGAAAAGCCTTGTCTCAGGAAGAAAAAAAAAAAAAAGTATTATCTGTGGAAAGTAATATACAGGACAATTTACAGGAGCCAGTTGTTTCTTAATGACACATCCACAGGCCCCTAAGACTAAGTAAGCAAGGCTGGACTTGAACTCAAGATCTTCCTCACTCTCCTGAGTGCTGGCACTATAGGTCTGCACCACCACTCATTTTAATAGATTGAGTTCCTGGAGGATGGGAACTTGGCACCCTCAGTCCTTTGTGAGGTGCTGGGCACATATTAAGTACTAACTGATAAATGTTTATTGAGTAAGTAGCCTATTGCATGAATCCTAATTGGTATTAATAATAAAGCCCCAGAGCCAGATATTGGGGAAAGATCAGAAAGACAGAGGAACAAGCCACAGCCACTTCTCACCCAGCCAACTCCTCAGGTCTATCTCCACCAATCCACAGACTGAATACCTCTGAGTCCTCAGCTGAAAGGGGAGGGCTGTACTCACGCCCCCCCCCCCCCATCTCTTTCTTTGTCCAGGCATTTTACTTCCTTGTTCAAACTTCCTAGTGCTGGGATTAAAGGTGTGAGCTACCATAACCACTGTTTGGCCTTGAACTCAGATCTTCCTGATATCTGCCTCTGCCTCCTTAGTGTTAGGATTGAAGGTGTGTTTCACTACTCCCCGACCTTTATGAATAATTCTGTGGCTGGTTCTTGTTGGGATCTGGCATGAGGGTAATGAATTACCCAATTAGCTTGTGGCAGATGTCTATGAATGGAGAGGCCTCATGCCCTATGCGGCAGGAGGCAGTGGTGGGCTACAGGAGAGAGACACTTAGAAGATGTTTTTATGTAGAACTTTATTATTTTATTATTATAATAGTGAGATGTGGTTACAATAACAGAAGGGGGGAACAAGGGAGGGAAGGATGGAGGGGAAGAGAGAGAGAGAGAGATAGGGGAGCCCTCTCAGGAGAACAGAAGTAAGAGAAAGTATTAGAGTGTTTGACATCAGAACTCGGGAGGGCATGGCTTCAGAAGCTAGAGCAGAATCTTAACAGCTCTGTCCTCTGTCTGATCTTAGACACATCATAACACCACAGTAGCCTGTATGGTTTTATATTTAGAAAAGGAACTTGAACACAAAGCAAAAGACTTGGTATTGTCTGTTTTACAAATTGATGTGACATCTTTCTTAATGAAGGGGGAAGAGGTCAGATCAAACAGAAGAAGAAGACAGTACCACAGAAAGTCACAATAGCCAAAATTCCCAGAGCAAAGAAGAAATACGTGACGAGAGTGTGTGGCCTTGCAACTTTTGGTGAGTTGAGGTTTTAGTTTATTTCTTTGTTTACGCCTAGAATATATAGATGCATAAACTGGAGAGACTATCTGAATGAATCATGATTGTGGTGTTGGGAAGCTGCATCATGTTTCCATATATCTGTATATGCCAAGAGTATACTAAAAGAGGTTTTACCTTTCTCTGTTATTTTAATCTAATGCCAAATTCTCTGGGGCTAGAGTTACAGATGGTTGTGAGCTACTATGCAGGTGTTTGGAATTGGATCCAGAATGCATAACCACTGAGCCACCTATCTTTTTGGTCTGTTCTGGATTGGGGGTGGAGGGTAGGACAACAAGGTTTTGTTCTGTAACCCAGGCTAGCCTGGAACTTGCTGTGTAATGTAAGCAATTCACCCACCTTGTTTTCTGGGTGTTGAGATTATAGGCATGTGTCATATGCAGTACAATATTACCTCCTCCGCCTTGTGCTGTTCTCTTTAAAGGCAGGATTGCCAGGTGTGATGGTACACACCTTTAATTCCAGCAGTCAGGAGGCAGAAGCAGGCAGGTGCCTGTCTGGTCTACATAAGTAGTTCTAGGTCAGCCAGAGCTACACAATGAATAATCCCTTTCTGGTTCTGTTAGTAATGAAGTTGATTTTCAGCTTCTAATCCTCCTTGCTTCCACCTCCCAAATACTGATTTATAGGAGTGTACCATCTGCCTAGTTTATGTAGTCCACTGCTGTAGATTGAAGTGAGGGCAGATGGTAGACAAGGGCTTTTCCTGCTCAGCTAATTAATCTTCTGTTACATTAAGGTTTCTGGGCCTGGCTAGTCAGAGGTCCAGACCCACAGACCTGCAATCCCAGACTGCTTAGCCCCTGCTGCTGCTTAGCGCCCCCCCACCCCCCCAAAAAAAAAACTCAGATGCTTATATTAGCTTCATGCTGTTTGGCCTATGGCTCAGGCACATTGCTAGCTAGCTCTTACATCTTAAATCAACCCATTCTCATTAATCTGTCTGCCACGTGGCCCCTGGCTCACCTGTGTTTCTTGCATGTTGCACCTTTGGGCCCCTGACTTGATCTGATCTAACTCCGCCCTTCTCCTACTTAAGCTCTGATTTCCCCTCCTACCTTTTCTATGGTGCCTGTCTATTCACAGCATACAGAAAGATTCCCACATCAATCTTCAGTCCTAGGTTTTTAACTAAAGTTTTAGAATTCACTTTTTTCCCCCTTTTTTGTAATTTTGTTTGGTTTTATTTGCTTGCTTTTTGTTTTTGAGATTCTGTCTTGCTGTGTTGCCCAGGCTGCCCTCAAACTACTGCTTAGCCTCCTCAATATCTGGGGTTGTACTGCCTAGCATCTAAGGGATTGCTGTTTGAATATATTTGTACAGAATAAGGAGGGCTAGGTACGACTTGATACCAGCTAAGGCTGCTTCTGTGTCTCTGTCAGTCTTTTTTGAGAGAGGTTTGAAAGATAGCCCACCTAGGAATGACAGAGATGAGAGAGGGTGTGTAGTGGCATGAAGTTTTGTTCAAAGCCCTTCAGTTGCTGGGGAATGACTGAATAGTAGAGGCTGTGGTAAAAGTGTAAACCAAGGTCTCTGTGTGATAATTTAAAAAAAAAAAAGTACAAATTGAAAAATACATCACTACTGCATTTTAAATATTAAGAGTTAACCTGTTGAGATGGCATATACCTATAATCCTGCCATTTGGGAAATGTCTTAGGGATTCTATCTCTATGAAGAGAGACACCATGACCACAGCAATTCTTACAAATGGAAACGTTTTATTGGGGCTGGCTTATTTATAGTTTCAGAGGTTTAGTCCGTATCATCATGACAAGAAGCATGGCAGTGTACAGATAGGCATGGTGCTGGAGAGGCTTACATCTTGATCCCCCAGGCAGCAGGAGACATTGTATCACACTGGATGTAGCTTTAGCATATAAGAAACCTCAAAGTCCACCTCCACAGTGACACAGTGACACACTTCCTCCAACATGGCCACACCTCCTAGCAGTGCAGCTAACTCTATGGGCCAAGTATTGAAATACATGAGTCTATGGGGACCATTCCTACTCAAACCAGCACAGAAACTAAGATGAGGAATATGCAAGTTCAAGGCCAATGGGGCCTGGTAGCAACTCCCTGTCTCAGCAGGCAAAAAAACAAACAAAAAGATTTGGTATAAAGGTTTGTTTCTCTGTTATGTTTTTCTACTATAAAGAGCTTAAGCATAGACATATGTGATGCTTGGAAGTAATATGTTCCTGGATTCATTTTGGTTTGTTTGCTTGTTTTTAGACAGGGTCTCTCTCTATGTAGCCCTGGCTGTCCTGGAACTCACTCTGTAGGCCAGGCTGGCCTTGAACTAACAGATCCACCTGCCTCTGCCTCCTGAGTGTTGGGATTAACGGTTTATGTTACCATACCCGACCATTTTGCTAGTCTTATTTTGTGGGATAGAATAATGTAGAGGATGTTGTTTTAGTGCTGAGACTATATAACCTTGTTAATGCATGTTAAGAGTTCTGCCTGTAATAGTTTTAGTCATTGTTCTGGGGAAAAAAATAATTAACACCATTTGTTAAATTATTTTAAAATGTAGATGAAATTTGAAAATGAAGAAATATGTTTGTTGTACAATTTCAATTATGGTCTTGCCCTTTCTTTTTTTAAAAAACAAACCAAAACAGAAATTGATCTCAAAGAAGCACAAAGATTTTTTGCTCAAAAATTCTCCTGTGGTGCCTCAGTAACAGGGGAGGATGAAATCATCATTCAGGGAGACTTCACAGATGACATAATCGATGTCATTCAGGAAAAGTGGCCAGAGGTAAGTGCACCGATGCATGTACCTGTAGAAACAAGTTTTTAAAGCATGTCACTTAATTTTTTTAATTTTTGCCACAATTCATAAATTTCTTTTCCCTGTGTCTTGAGGTGGATGATGACAGCATTGAAGACCTTGGAGAAGTGAAGAAGTGACTTTGGAGTTGAGTGATCTGAGCTGACCCGGGCTGACACGGCCAACAGAGGAGAGGCCTTTCAGACATATATACATATGTACATATGTGTATATACATCCTACAGTAAAGCTGTAGACTCCTCATTCCTGTTCTCATTGTTCTGTACAAGGCTGCTTGGTTTGGTTGGTTTTTTGGTTTTTTTTTTTTTTTTTTTAATTGCCAAAGTCTGATAGAGTGAGAGAGAAAGACTGTCATGCTTACGCATGAATCTGAACTTAGTCAAATAAAACGTTTTGGTCATTTGGTACTGATACTTTTTCTTTTTTACAATTTTTTATTTTAGAAAGACACTGTAGACCCCTACCCCCCCACCCCCCAACTTGGTGCTGTCAGTGGAATCCAGGGCCTTGTGCTGGGCAAGTATTGCCACTGAGTTAGACTCTTGACACCAGAACCTTTTCTTTTTTCGGGAAGTGTTTCTGTTGGTTATCTTACTGAAAGAAAGCTGTGTAACTTTTCAAAAGAATTTGTTTTAAATTTTCTTACCAGAAGTGTTTGTTGGTTTGGAGAATCCAATGGGTTTTAGTTCGATTAGTTCTTCATTAACACAAAATCCACATTATTGATAGAACAGACTGGGTAGGTTTGTTCAAGTCATTCTGGAGATTATTTGATAAGTACATTAAAAGCCTTAAAACCTTGTGCACTGTGACCCAGTAGGCCCCTTCAATTCTGTCCTAAGATAAGGACAAGTTTTGCATGCAACTCATGGATGAGGGTGCCATTCACAATGTTACTTATGATCTTAGAGCTCATAAAAAATAGAAAACAGCTAAATGCTGGTATCTTGTGGTAGGATACTGTATATTTGAAAAAGCTTTTCCCAAGAATATTAGAAACCTGCTTGATAATGTTGAATAGAGTCAGACCATAAATTTGTTTTAGACATTCATTCTTATTGTTAGGAGTGGAAGGATGCTCAGAGAAGCTGGGAAGTCTTGTTTACCGTGTGGGTAAAATTCTAACCAATTAAAAATGGCATGTATCTGTTCTTAGTCTACAGTTTTAGAAGTAGCAATTAAAGTAACTTATGGAGAAACTGATTATTTTAATGAATGCAGTGGGTAAAATTAAACTTTGAAAATCGGGTGTTATTGTGAAAAGGCTTTTATTTTTTTAAATGCTATAGGTGTGGGAATATATATAGCTGAGCAGTACAAGTGCTTGCCTGCTCTGTACAAGGCCTTTGCATACAACCCATAGTGTCACAAACAAAAGTTATATAGATACCTTTAAGAATTTAGAATCCATGAAACCAATTATACAAATACATTATTTCTTGATGAAGGCTTGGTTTTTTGTTTGTTTTGTTTTGTGTTTTTGTTTTTAAACTTATGTGCATTGGTGATTTGTATATCTGTATGAGGTCAGGTACTCTGAAACTGAAGTTACAGACAGTGATGAGCTGTGTGGGGTGCTGGGAATTTAACCTGGGTCTTCTGGAAGAACAGCCAGTGCTCTTAACTGCTGAGCTATCTCCAGCTCTGAAAGGGTGTTTAGAGAAAAAAAGTCTTAGGAAAAAAAATGTGTAATAAAGATACAAGTTTAAAACGAATTTACTATCTGAATTTTGCCAAGAATAAATACTTGGCAAATCAAATGCACCAGTCTTGGCTATTTGGCGAGTGTTTTGTTTTTATTTTGTTATTTTCTTGGTGCTATAAGCTCTCCATGTATGTTCATTGAAATGGCACTTTGATGTCCACATTTCTAACTTAAAGAAAAAGGAATGTGCCCCAGTGGGTGCAGTGCCCAAAGAGGCCAGAAGAACCTGTAGGAGGCCCTGGAGCTATGGTGGCTCGTGGCTGTGAGCCGCCCATTTTTGTGTTAGGAATGCAATTTGGGTCCTCTACTAGAGGAGGAGCTATCCCTCCAGCCTCCAGGTGGTTCTTGAAATTTTATTTTCGGTCTTTAAATAGCTATTGGTGGGTGTTACTGCTAAAACATGAAGGATTAAAATGCCTATTGATAAAATGAATGTTTTCCTTTGACTTGAAATTTAATGTACTCCACAGTTCAAAGATTGACTTTAATTCTAATTGTCGCAATCTAGGTATTTTTTTAATTTGTTACATTTTTATTTGGTGTGTATGAATGTAATAAAGCATTTGCTTCACAATGATAAAGGCACTAATTTGAACCCTGGCACACATGTAATTTTTAATTTACTCATTATTTTGGGGGTGTGTGTGCTCATGTGCAGAGAGATAAGAGAGCTTCTCCCCTTCCACTCTGGGCTCCTAAGATCACACTCAAGTGGCCAGGCCTGGGAGGAAATCACTTTTAGGATCCAGGGCCATTCTGCTTGCCCTTCCCCCAACCCCCTTAAACCAACCAGTGAGCATTTGTCTCATTTGTAATCGTAGAGCTGGGAACCAGGCCAGAGGTAGTTTGATCTGTCTGGTTTAATTGATGGACCTGCCTCAAATGTGGAAGGCCTTCCCGAGGAGACTGGAAGTTGTCCTCACCTCCACACAAGTGCAGGGTAAAAATGAGACTTGTGGTTTCCCTCAGTCTCGTATATTTATACGTCAGTTTCAGGACCCAGCAATAATATGGTAAATGTTGATATAAAATGTCACGGTTCTCATCACTTAAGAGCCCATAGCTGATGGAGCTTTCTGTCTTGAGTGATCTTTGGTTTAGTCTTGTCTGAAGTAGCAGCTATCCAAAGCCCGGTTCTCCCCAGGGAGGGAAACGGCTGACTCTCCAGTTAAGGGAATCCAGAAAGCGACGGTATCAGGGCCACTGGGGCCTGGAAATGACTTTTAATTCATTTTGTCTTTCCCGCTGGAGCGCTTCTCTGGGGACCTTCAAGTGGCGCTCCAGTTTTCCAGCGTGAGAAAACAGGTTCACACTCTCAATCCCGGAGCGCGGCCTCAAGTCTCGCGAGACTTAAGAGCGTTCACCTGCGCGACGCCTCGGCGCGGCCCGTCGGTTTGGGTGCGCATGCGTGGCCGCCAGGGCGCGGTGTCCCGGGCTGCGGGCTTGCCCGCGCCGCTGCGGCCAGACGCCTATGGCGTTTCTGCGGTGACGCGCTGCTGGCACCGACTGTCTCTGCGGGCGGGGGCATCACTCATGAACGCTTCGGGGACCTTCTTTGTCCGGCGCCAGGTGAGCGCCGCTGCCCCGGGAGACGGTGCCGAGAGGGAACGGAGCGGCCGTTTCCTCAGCCCGACAAAACCTAGGACTGAGGGATGAAGCGCGAGCACCAGGGCATTGCTGTTGAACGTTGCCAGGGGCATTGCCTTCCCACTCTTTCTTAACAGTAGCCTGGCGAGTAGTCGGACTTTACAACTTCACTTTGACAGTCTTGAAAATGAATTTGCCTAAGGTTTGCATTTTATGTATCAGTCTAGGGTGATGCGAACACTTCGTATGCTTGGCTTGTTGCCCGTTTTCCTCAACTGAGCTCCATGCCCCTTGTCTTCCATTCCTATAGATTGGAATTCAAGGATTGTGACTTGAAATTCCAAGTTCTCCTGTGTATTTAGTTACTAGCCAGTAACTGTAAGTCATTATTTATATAAGTCGTCGTTTTCAAAATGCTGTCATATACATGAGTCTCCGATGAGCATGTACTGTGTGCTCTTTACACCCTGTGTAGCCCATGCCGGCATCTTACCGCCTCTCCTCCTGAATGCTGAAAATATACGTGTGAGCCACCATATCCCAATTTTAATTATTGTCTTTTGAGTTAAAACTTGTGGAGATAGGCTTAGTGGTAGAGTTGCCTGGAATGCATGAGGAGAGTTCCATTTCCACATTTCATATGCAAAAACAACAGAATTCAGCACCATATGGTTTACAGTACAACACAACTGCTCAGTGGATCACAAGGTTCCTTAAATCAAGCCTGATGATTTGTGTTCGGTCCCTGAAACTCATATGGTAGAAGAAGAGAAGCAACTTCTGAAGGTTGTCCTCTGACCCACCCATACATACAGGAATTAAGTGAGGTGTGGTGGTGCACATCTTTAGTCCCAGAGAGTACTTAAAAGTAAAGGCATAATGTTCAAGGCCAGCCAGGTCTGGGAAACAAGGTTCTAATTGTAATTGATAATGACAGCTAATGCTGAGGGATTACTATATTTGAGGCATTTATAAAGCCTGGGGCCTGTAATCCCAGCTACTTTGGAAGCTGGAAAGGTCAAGGCCAAAAAGTGAGCCTAAGGGAAGACAATCTAGTGAGACAACATCTCTGAGGGTTTTTGTTTGTTGGTTTGTTTTTCTTTAAGCTGTGGGAACTGGAGAGATGGTTCAGCAACTGGTTAAGAGCACTGGCTGTTCTTCCAAAAGATCTAGATTTGATCCCCAGCGCCCGTATGATGGTTCTCAAATGTCTATCATTTCATTTCCTGCAGATGTGATGTCCACCACTGACCTCACAGGTACCAAGCATGGAAGTAGTACATAGATATACATGCAGCAAAACACCCATACACAAAATTAATAACAAAAGATACTGTGGATATTGCTCAGTGATAGAACACTTGCCTAGGCATGTACAAGTCCCGTAGAAAGTACAGTTGTTATCATTTTACTGGTAAAGAAACTAAGGCTGAGATGATACAGTTTAAGATTATATAACCATGAAGAGCCCAACTCTGGATTCAGGTTGACAGGATCTGCCTTATACTGGACTTTAAAACAATTAGTTATAGCTGGGTGGTAATGTCACACACCTTTAATCCCAGCACTCTGGAGACAGAGGCAGGTGGATCTCTGAGTTCAAGGTCAACCTGGTCTATAGAGTGAGTTCCAAGATGGCCAACACTATACAGAAAAACTCTGAATGGGGGGGAGGAGCACCAAAAAATGGTTATGTATTTTTTAATAGTATATGTGTAAAATGAATTAGAAAGATAATATTGTTAGGAAGAGAAAAGCATCGTGGTTGACAAACTAAGGATGTAGCTCAGTGTTTTTAAAATCAATACTATAAAAAGGAAAATTGAAGCAGCTGTAGCAAAATCTTGGTAACAAGAACCTCAATTCTAGAAGCATGAGACTTTCTTATACTTTTGTCTTTGGTATATATGTGCACATTTTCTCTTCAAAACTTCTTAAGTTCTTTTTTCCAAACGGAATTTCTCTGTCCTAGAACTAGCTCTGTGGACTAGGCTGGATCTATCTGCGTCTGCCTCCCAAGTGCTGAAATTAAAGGTGTGCACCACCATAACTAGCCTCCTTTTTAAATTATGTGTGTTCATAGGACATGTGCATATGTGAATGCAGCACAGGTCCATGTGTAGAGGCCAGAGGATGGCTTTGTGGAGTTGGTTCATTCTCTCCCTCCAACTTTACCTGGGTTCTGGGCATTGAACTCAGGTTGCCAGGCTGTAAGGCAGGCAGGACCTTTATCTGCTAAATTATTCCACCCCTTTTAAGATTTATTTATTCTTTATGTGTATGGGTGTTTTGCTTGCATGTGTATCTGTACACCAAGTGCATGCCTGGTGCCTGAGGAGGCCAGAAGAGGGCATCAGATCCCCCGAGCTGGAGGTAGAGACAGTTAGAAATTTCTCTATGGACACTAAAAATCAAACCTGTGTCCTCTGGATCCTTTCTGTCCTTGTTTTTAACAATATATTTTGAGTTTGGATAAGCAACAATATTAAATTGCCCTCGATAGATTGAGTGTATTTCATAGTATGTTTATTAATACTAGGTTTTATTTATTTTCTTTCTTTTTTAATTTTTGTTGTTATTGCCACAGGGGCTCACTATGTAGACCTGGCTGTCCTGGAATTTGATGGTTAGTCCAGGCTGGCCTTGAACTCATAGCGATCCACCTGCCTCTACCTTTGTAGTTCTGGGAGTAAAGATTTGTACCATCACATCCAGCTTAGATTTTTCTCCACCCCTGTGTAGCCCTGGCTGACCTCGAACTCACTATGTAAATCAGAGATCCACTGGCCTCTGCCTCCCAAGTGCCAGGAGGTGTGCACCACCATAGCCTGGTTATTTTTCTTACAGATTAAAATTCCCATTTTTTAATAAGAATTGTTTGCAATATTGTTCTAAAACAATTTTTCATGTTTACCTTTCCTTGGTTTCTCCAAAATTTCTAGGCTAAGGATTGGGACTATAACTCAGATCACATGCTCATTAATGCCCTGGGTTTGAGCTCCAGCACCACACGTGCAGAAAGGTGGTGGCAGGTGGGGGGTGGGGGAGGGGTTCTGTGTGCATACACGCGTGCCCCCATGCCCCAGAAGGGCAGAGTAGGGAATAGCATTGTGGATGAGAAGAGGAAGAATGACAGCGACAGCGGGGTGGGGTGGGGGGAAGCAGAAGTGGAGTGCATTGTGGTTAGCAAGAGGTTTTTAGAAATGGTCCTACTCTCTAAGAACTGTGTGGTCTGATGGGAAATGATAGAGGCGGACTGTGTGGTATAGCTTGCTGTATTCTCAAAAGAAGATAAAACTCTTTCACAATTCAGAGTTGGCAGCAAAAGAGAATGGTTATTCGGAAGGGTATATTGTGGCTGACGTGTGGTATTGGGTTGATCTTGATTCAAAACCACCCTCCATGTTTAGAACATTGGGTCAGAAGTTGAGAATTCCACCATCGAGAAACAGCGGAAGGAGCTGCAGCTGCTTATTGGAGAACTGAAAGATCGGGATAAAGAGCTCAACGACATGGTTGCAGTGCATCAGAGACAACTTCTTTCTTGGGAGGAGGATCGGCAGAAAGTGTTGACTTTGGAGGAACGCTGCAGCAAATTAGAAGGTCAGAAACAGTGTGTGCTGACACATTGAGATAAAGAATTCAGCTCCTGATGGCCTGGAGTGCAGTACTAGTGAAGATGGGCAGCTTCATAAACTGCCAGGGGTCCAGTTAACATGGAGTGAAGGCCCTGGGTGGAGCTCAGTGGTAGGGAAGCTCAAAAGCCCTAGGTCACCACAACCATTTTTTTTTTTTTTTTTAAAGAGAGGGGGTGGGAAGATGGCTCAGCAGGTAAAGGTGCTTGCTACTAAGCCTAAAGACTTGAGTTCATTCTCTGTTACCTAAACAGTGGAGAGAATTGACTCCCACAAGTTACCCTTTGATTTTTATTGCGCGCGCGCGCACACACACACACACACACACACACACACACACACACGTTCTTATAAATCTATCATAAATAAATAAATTTTAAAAATGTATGTTGGGCTGGAGAGATGGCACAGAGGTTAATTGACTGTGTGGTTCAATTCCCAGCATCCACATGGCAACTCACAACTGTCTGTACCTCCTGTTCCAGAGGATCCAGTACCCTCACATAGACATACATGCAAATAAAACACCAATGTATATAAAATATAAATAAATAGTTTTTGAGCAATGTATGTGTATGAGTGTATGTATGCCTATATTACATGTATGCAGTGCCAGAGGAGGTCAGGAAAGGTGATGAATCCCTGCTATTGGAGTTATAGGTGCTTATGAGCCATTATGTGGGTGCTGGGAATTGAACCTGGATCCTCTAGAAGAATAGCAAGTGCTCTTAACTACTGAGCCAGTTCTCCGTTCCCTAAATATAATTTTAAAAAACTAAAACTAAAAACAATGCTGGGAATACAGTGTTAATTCCACCGAAAGAGAATAAAGACCGTTACTCAAATTCTTTGGTCAAATATGCATGTTTTATTTTCTGACACAGCTATCTTCCTAAAGTGGAATTTAAGTAAATAGCATCAAACATAGGAGACAGAGGGGTTTATATAGCCCCCACACCTGAAAAACCAGGAGTTTTCAAGGGTTTAGGGATTTCCAGAGGAATTTGGGTTACATAGGAACTTGGGTGAAATTTCACAATTATTTGGCATAGTATCAGGGTGGAGGTGAGGTGTAGGGTGTGGAACAGTTCAGATTCCAGAAAATGTGTCAAGACTTGGTCATAGGAATGAACTTATTTTGACCTTGTCACAAGATGGCTTTTAATTAGGAGAGTCAGGTTGGTCCATCAGTAGCTCAGTTGGTAGGGTGCTCATAATGAAGCATCAACTACGCAATGAATGACGCACTGGGCTCTGCCCCTTATATGTAAAACCTGCATGGTCAGTGGAGGTCAGATAACTAGAAGTTCAAGGTCATCTTAGGCCACAATCAATTCAAAGCCAGCCTGGGTTCATGAGACCTTGTCTCAGAAACTTCAAAAATAAAAAGCAAAATATAAATATAAAAGATTGTTAATTGAAAGTAATATAAATAGGGCTGAAAGATTGCTTAGTGGGTAAAGGCACTTGCTGCCAGACCTAGGGACCTTAGTTCAGTCGCCAAGACCCTCATGGGGGAAGGAGAGAATCAACTCTTGCAAGTTGACCTCGACCTCTGTACACAGTGACACACTTGCATAAGCATGTGCATACATGATAAATGTAATCTTAAAAATTTTAGGTACCATAAGCAGCCAGATGTTGTGGCACATGCCTTTAATCCCAGCACCAGGAAGGTAGAGGCAGGCAGATTTGTATGAGTTCAAAGACAGACTGGTCTACATAGTTGTAGGACAGCCGGGGCTACAAAGAGATCCAGTCCTCACCCCCCCCCCCAAAAAAAGGAGTAGTGTAAAGATACTTAATACACAGATTGTATATAGCCACCAGTACCTAGTTTTTGAGGTAAGCAAGATTTAGTCTTGGATATGCAGATTAGTGAAGGTGCATGCCTAGCATCCTAAAACTGTTAATCTTCAGCACCACATATAAGAGCAAGACTTTATGTTATACTGGCAAAGCTATCAGGTGTCAGTAAACCAAGTTGAAGCTACCTCTGCAGCTATGCCATTCTGCCTCTTGGAATCTGACCTTGAAGCCGTGGAGGATCAGGCCTTGTTAGCCCACTTATGGGAAGATAGCCACAGGAAGGCTTATGCACTGCTGACGGGGGTAAGTTGTCATTACTACTTTGGGAAATCATTTCACAGTGCTTAGGAAAGTTGAACACATACATAGCCTCTAAGAAAGGGTCTAAAGGCTGGAAGATGTTTTATCTGTGGTCCAGCCATTCCACCTCCAGAAATTTTCGGTTTAGTTGCCTACAGAATTTACTAAATGTAGATTGTGGGCTGGGGAATATAACTCACTGGGAAAGTACTTGAAGCCCTGGGTTCCCTCCCTAGCAACCCCCCAAGCCCCACCATCCAAAATAGTAGATTCTGGTATAATAGGTTTGGGATTAAGAGTCTACATTCTTTGTTTCTGTTTTATTGGGGTTTTTTAATTTAAAAAAAGAAAATGTATATGGGGTTTTGCCTCCATGTGTGCCTGTGCACCACATGCATGCAATGTGTTCAGAGACCAGAAGAGGGCATTGAATCCTGACTGGAGTTAAGGTTTGTAAAACTGGAGTTATGGTAATATTGGAATCGGACTTGGGTCCTCTGGAAGAGCAGGCAATTCTGTTAACCACCGAACCGTCTCTAACCTATTTTTTAAAAAAAAAAAAAAAAAAAAAAAAAAAAGACAGGGTTTCTATTTGTAACATCCTTGGCTGTCCTGAAACTTGATTTGTAGACCAGGCTAGCTCCGAACTCACAGAGATCTGCCTGCCTCTACCTCCTGAGTGCTGGAATTAAAGGCATGTTCCACCACTACCCAACAACCTCTTAATTATTTTAAAATAGATATGTTTCTTACTTCTATGTGTGTGGTGCTCTGCATGGATGCATGTACATATATCACATATGTTGCCTGGTTGCCTCTGAGGCCAGGAGAGGGGTGTTGGATCACCTGGAACTGGAAATACAGGTTGTTCTGAGCTGCCATGTGGGTAATCCAGGTCTGTAAGAACAACGCTGAACTAGCCTTTATTCTTTACTATGTGAGATATATGTGTGGTTATGTGCACATGGGTAAGTGCTAATGCCTGAGAAGGGGCTGGTGAGAGTCTGATCCTCTAGAGCTGGAGTTATAAGCACCCAGTGAAGCAAACTTGAGTCTTTAGGAAGAACAGTATATGTTCTTAACTACCGAGTCATCTCTTGGGCACTCTGTTTTATCTTTCCTTTCTTTTTTTAAATTTTGAAAAGGATATTCTGTAGTTTAGGCTAGTTTTGGATATGCTCTGTAGCAAAAATGATCTTGAGCTTCTAACCTTACTGCCTTCACCTGCCTGGTGTTGGGTTGCTGGAACTACAAGTGCCATCCTTGGGTTAGGGTCTGCCTTTCTAGCAGTTTCCTCAGTGATGCTAATGCTTCAGGGTCAAGGAACACACTTTGAGTAGCAAAGCAGATATGCCCAACACACCTGTAATAGACATACAGAGCAACACTATTTAACAGCTGCAAAGTGGGAATAACCTAGGTGGCCAGTAGTAGAGTAGGTAAAGACAAGGTGTTATAATTTAAAAGGCTCCCATGTTACAGTGTTGGTGATAAACTCAGGATCTTGGGATCAGGTAAAACAAGTGAAGAGGCAAACTCTTGAGTGTGATTCCATCTGCACTTGGCTCCGACCATGCTTTGGTGGACGCAGAGACAGGAAACAATAACAGTAAAGAGCAAAGGCGTTGGGCTCAGTGGTGGGCAGGAGTCTGGCACACCATCCTCAGCATTAGGAGGAGGTGGAAAGCCAGGAAGGGAATATTTTCAGATCAGGGCAGTGGCTTGGAAAATGGAAATTAAGCGAAATTATGTTTAGGAAGGTGACCTCTGGGTTGGTGCCAGTGTTTATTTTGAATACTTGTTAGGTATTGTGCATTTCACAGTAAGATGTTTCTAAAATATTTAAGACACCTTTACTTTGTAATCTTTGAAAATTTTGAAAATGCTGCCTGTTACATCTTAGTACAGAGACAGTGATTGACATTTCCCTCAGGTGAGCTGCATAAAAGAACTGACATAATCAAGTCTCTCATGAAGAAGGTCAAAGTCCTTGAAGCCAATCAAATAGAATGTCAGACAGCTCTTCAGAAGACTCAGCAACAGCTTCAGGAAATGGCTCAAAAAGCTACACATTCTGCCCTCCTCTCGGAAGACCTTGAGGTTGGTTTTAAATTTTGATGAACTTCATTAGCCCAAATTCTGAGTTTTGGTTACAGAAAAAATAACTTTAAATGTCACTAACAATGGTGTGTATTTATGGAAGTGTATGGTGTGTGTGCTGTGTGTCTGTCCATCTCTTAGCTTTGTGTTCCCCATGCTTTCTGGCTACCTGCTCAGTGATGTTCTGTCCTGGAGTTGGAGTTCATCACAGCCCATAAAGGGTTGTGCAGTTTGGTTTAGAAGCATTGTCCATTTTGCCAACAAAAGTCTGAAATAAGTACCTCCAAATATCCCTCCCCTCCTCTCCCCTGCCTTTTCCTATCTCCCCTCCCCTCCCCTCCCCTCCCCTCCCCTCCCCTCCCCTCCCCTCCCCTCCCCTCCCCTCCCCTCCCCTCCCCTCCCCTCCCCTCCCTTCCCCTCCACTCCCCTCCCCTCTCCTCCCCTCCCCTCCCCTCCCCTCCCTTCCCCTCCACTCCCCTCTCCTCCCCTCCCCTCCCCTCCCCTGCCTTTTCCTATCTCCCCTCCCCCTCTTCCTTTCCCCTCTTCTTTTCCTTAGTGGAGATTAAACCCAGGGCCTTGAAGATCAAGTGCTTTTCATTCCCATTCATTTTTTTCATGTCTCCTTTGGTCTCCTCTAGCTAGTATTGAAGTGCAATCCTCCAGGCTCAGCCTCTCAAGTACTTGATTAACCTAAGGTGTATGTGATACAATAAACACACGCATGCACGCACACACACATGTGTCAAGGCTAATAATATATTTGGGATAAAGTTGGTAAGATTGAGTTTTCAGGGTTTTATTTTCTTTCTTATTATATATTTATTATTATTATTATTTTGCTTTTTATGACATAGTCTCAGTTTGTAGCCCAGACTGGCCTAAAACTGGCAATCCTTCTGCTTCAGCCTCCTGAATGCTATAATTACAGTTTGTGCCACTATGCTCAGCTAAAGTGTATATATATATACATATATACACATATATATATATATGTATATATAAAACCTTAGAACAGTTTTAGGGTCACAGCCTCCCTCATTTCTGAGGCCCTGCATCACAGTGGTCTGTCTGCTATAACTAGTGGATGTGAGTGTATATGTATATATTATCAGTTCAGGTCCAGTTTAGGTAATGGCTTACTTTTTGTGTTTTGCTTTCTATAGGATTTTTGCAAATGTATATTGGCATATTGAGCCAAACCCAGTGTGAAGTTCCTTTAGCCTGGATCTTAAAGCAGATGTGCAGAATTCACTAAGGCCACTTCCTTTATGAAAACACACAGACACTGATCAGCCTGGGGCAAGGGCTATCACTTGCTAGCTCTTTACACTCGTAAACTAACCCATGATTCCTACCTTCTTCAGCCATGCTGCTCGGCACCTTTTCTGAGAGCAGCACTTCTTTCCTCTGCAGCTGCTGCCTTCTCATCATGCTGTCTCTCTGGCGTCTCTGCTCTGCTCTTCCTATTCCCAGAGTTCTCTTAGTCTGCTTGCTCCGCCCACACTTCCTGTCTGCCTTCAGCCAATCAGCATTTTTATTAAACCAGTAGATGGGACAGTTATTTACAATGGAACAGAACACAAGCCTACTACAGAGATGCATGGCTTCAGAACAGCTGCTCTGTGTTCACAGGAAGATGTAGAATTTGGGACTGGGCAAGTTTTTGAGTGGCTTCTTTAAACCAGCTCTGTGGTGTTTATTTTGTGAGTTAATTAAAATAAGATGATTTTACTTAAAAATAAAAATAAATGTTTATAAACTTATATAAATCAGTACAAGTTAGAACAACCTATAAGTGTTGAGAGAATACTAGAATTAATAGAAGAAGAGGTATTTGCATTCCTTTTTAATGATTGCTTACTTAGGCCACTTTGTTCCTTTAAAATGTTAAATTCAAAAAATAGAGAAACAAGTGTTGATTATTCAAGTGATGGAAGCATTCACAGCCTCAGTATTTTCTGTGCTGTTCTCTCTTAGGCTAGAAATGAAAATCTCAGCGGCACGTTAGTGGAACTCTCTGCTCAGGTAGGACAATTACAAGCTAGAGAGCAGGCTCTCACTACCATGATAAAGCTGAAGGTAATTGAAAAGCCATACCTCCACTTCCAGAGCTCACCCACACACTCCATCTCTCCCCAAATCCTTAGCAGCCCAGAAACAGCTGCTAACATTGCTAATTTCATCTTCTCCCTTTAAAAATGAAGGAAAGAGGTTTATAAGGTGCTCCTGGAGCTTCCGCCCTCATCTCAGTGAGTCTGTTCCCTTCCCCAGTATCTGCTGTAGGTCTCCTGAAGAGACTGACCATTAGATGCTTGTTAGTCTTTTATTAAAACAAGAGGGAAATTGGCAGCTGCCAGACACTGGTGGAGTATGAATCTCAGGCTCCTCAGAGAAAGTGAGTGTTCCTCTGCCTCATGCATCTTTGGCAGTTGCTAAGCAGGGGATGATGTTGGTGTAGTGGGACATTGGTATAAAATCATCTGTAATTTTCCCCCTACATTAACAATGGGATATGATCATGAATAACTATCTGAAAATTAAAGAGAAAATACTAAAATTTGTAGAATTAGCTCTAGTTAAAATAGAGCCCAGCATGATACCCATCCCAGCACTGGAAGAGCTTGTGAAATGATGTTTCCAAGTGTTTCCCCCGTGTGAGGACAGTGTTGATATAGAGGCAGCATGTCCACAATCAGAGTTCTAATTGAGTAAAATGACCTTTGCTGAAGCACTTGTTTATCTGGACATACTTAGAAAAACTGAAGCAGGAACTCCTAAATTCCTTGTTTAAGGCTGACAGGGATTGAAGGAACTGTCTTGTCCTTGGTTTAACTGCTTATTATTTTTAAACGCATCTGAACACACAGTTGTTCTTGGTTTTTGCTTTTTCAAGACAGGGTTTCTCTATGTAACAGCCCTGGTTATACTGGAACTCACTCTGTAGACCACGCTGGTCTCAGGAGATCAGCCTATCTCTGCCTCCTGAGTGCTAGGACTAAAGGCATGCCCCACCACTACCCAGCTTTTGTTATTGTTTTAATAAAACAATTTTTTTAAATTTATGGTTGTTGAACCCAGGGAGCTGAACCCAGGGCCTTTTACATGCTAGGTAAGCACTCTACCACTGAGCTGCATCCTTGCTCTTCCCCTGTTTTTGATTTTGTTTTGTCTTGTCTATGGCCTGAACCGTGTAATGTAGCCCTGGCTGGCCCATGATTCATTGATCCCTTAGCCTCCAGAGTACTGAGGTTCCATCATGCCCCTCGCTTTCCGCTAACTATTGCGTGGTTCACTCCAGTCCCTTTTCTTTCCACAAGCCCTCTGAGCTTGTGAGGTCTTTATCACGATGCATGTGTGGTTAAGTGCCTGTTAACCACAGCATTTGAGCAAGGACTGAACCTGGACCTCACACTAAGTTACCACAGCCACTTATTGTTGTATGTTAATTATGGTTAGAATTGTTTTTCAGTCATAAAAGCTTCCAATGCAGCATGTTGGTCTTAAGATGAGGTCCTTTAATAAGCTCAATGTAGGTAGGAAATGTTGGCCCCATGGAACTTACCTGTCCATCTAGACAATAACATCCCATCAAAGAACAGCCAACTTATTACTAGCCTGGCCATCAAACTGTCTGATTCTTGCTGGGTGTGGTGGTGTCCACCTTTAATCCCAACACTCATGAAGGCAGAGGCAGGCAGGCTCTGAAGTTGAGGCCAGCCTGATCTACAGAGTGAGTTACAGGACAGCCAGGGCTATGTAAAAGGACCCTGTCTAAAAAAAAAAGTCCAATTTTCAAGAGAAAAGGTATCATGACAGCGCATGGTTTCATGGTTTCCCAGGCCAGCCAATTAAACTGAAATGGCTGCTTTAGAGCCATGGTTCATTGAGAATTTTTCTATGTCCACTGGTGCTACATAGACTTAAAGCAACTAAGATTAACATGAAAGGCATTTAGGAAGGAACTCACTGTACAGTACAATCTAAGTAAGAACAACTTTATTGATTATTTAGAAATTAAAAACTTAGACTAACAGTTTTCTCCTTGTTTTTAGGACAAAGATATTATTGAGGCAGTCAATCACATTTCAGACTGTTCGGGTAAATTTAAATTGTTAGAGCATGCTTTACGTGACGCTAAGATGGCAGAGACTTGTATTGTGAAAGAAAAGCAAGATTATAAGCAGAAACTGAAGGCACTTAGGATTGAAGTCAATAAACTGAAAGGTAAGGGAATGATTTAAGACAATAGTTCGTTATTTCTTTATCTGAGTTCCCTTAATCTTAGACTTGAGA
Source organism: Phyllotis vaccarum (assembly GCA_033318265.1). Classification (NCBI taxonomy): domain Eukaryota; kingdom Metazoa; phylum Chordata; class Mammalia; order Rodentia; family Cricetidae; genus Phyllotis; species Phyllotis vaccarum. The sequence continues at coordinate 48,309,751 of JARWLC010000017.1, read as the reverse complement.
GATGGCTTTATTCCTGGCTGTGGATTCTAACATTTAATGTCTGTTTCATTGATATAGAATTATGCCACAGGTTTTGTGATACAAGATAACAAAATTGTAGTAAAACTGCGTATTCCATCCCCTCTTTCCCCCCAGAACTGAGGACTGAACCCAGGGCCTTGCAGGTGCTAAGGCTCCAATCCTGGATTATATTTTAAAGGGAATCTCACTTCAGTTCACTTGTCTGTATCAGTTAGCTGTTGCTGGTATGTGCTGTGTAACAAACAGCTCAGCGTTGTTAAACTCAAGCAGCTGGAGTTGGTCCAGATGAGTTGGATGTTTTAGCCTAGACCCAGCCAGGTTCCTCACAAGCTAGCTTTGCTTCAAGTGTTTCTTCTCACTCTGGCCTAGCCAGAGCATCTCTTCCCACAGTGAGGGCAAAACTTGAAAAAGAATAGAGACATTTAGGAATTTTAAGGTTTAGGCCTGAACCTGCTTCGCTCTGCCCAACCCAAAGTCTAGTGGGGAACTGCTCAGCTCTTTGGGGGAGAAGTATGTAAAATCCTATCAGAGGAGTTGAGGGATCAACACCAGTGTAGTTTCACCATGGTTTTGGGGATTTTGAAAATTGCTTTTGGGTGGCTTCCTAGTTTTGTTCTAGGTACTTTTGTACTTGACTTCTTTTTGATTCTTGGTGTTTTCTAATGAAAGATAGACCTTATGCCTTGGCTCTGTGTGCACGCGCGTGTGTGTGTGTAAGAATACCTATGACAGTGTTAATTTCCATTGATCTGTGAGGGCCTAGAGGTAGGTCCACTCCTCTCTGGTCTCCCCAGAGCAGGTTGACTAGTGAGTGGGTGCTGAGTTGACTGTGGGCCTGAGGAGCTATTGTTTTAGCCTCACACCTGCACCGCTTTATAAATAGAGGATAGTCTATTTAGTAAGCCTCCGAGGAGCTGCTATAGAGCTGCACCCATGTTCAAAGTGAAATGCTTCATAAGACAATGGTGGGGCTGGAGAGATGGCTCAGTGGTTAAGAGCACTGGCTGCTCTCCAAGAGGACCCGGGTTCAATTCCCAGCAACCACATGGCAGCTCACAATTGTCTGTAACTCCAATTCTAGGGAATCCAACACCCACACACAGATAAGCAGGCAAAACACCAATGAACATAAAATAAAAATAGATAAATCGTTAAAGACAGTCTTCCTGGACATAGTCAAGCATGAACACAATGTGGAGAGGATTGCTGCCTGTTTGAAAACTAAATCATTTTAACTAAGAGTGTCTGAAATTTGAGTCAGGTACTAGCACTTGAGAGGTAGAGGCAGGAGGATCATCAGTTCCTGGTTATCCTCCACTACATAAGGACCACAAAGGCTAACCTATGCTACATGCGACCCTGTCTCAGCCCCACCTCCAAAACTGAATTTTTTTTTGACCAATTTAATATAATGTAGTCCTGGCCTTACCATGCCTTCATCAATGATCATAGGACCTGTCTCCATTTATAACGTCAGCTAAAACCATCATTTCAAAAGTCCCACGGCCGTAGTGGAACAGACTGTGTCTCTTTGTCCCTGGGTCACCACAGCACCAAGAATACACTGAGGGTCATCAGTGTTTATTGAGTGTGTGTGTGTGTCAAGTAGGATGTTCAAGAAGTCTGTTGTGTCAGTATTTATATATTACAAATATTTGATTACCCAATATTTATTTAAAACATTTTTTTAGAGTAGGGTAATGGGAAACAGAATATAGAGCAAGGGAGAGAAACTCACTTAGTCCAGGTTGACTAAGAAAATAAATCTGAATGATTATCGTTTGAGCTATAACTGGACTGTAGACAGAACTAGCCAGACCCCAACTGAGAACTTTGTAAGAGAATATGGGAAGAGCAAATGCAGAAGGCCTGGAGTGGATTTTAAGCAGTTTGAAAAAGGGAGCTCTGTATTTCTCCTTTACCAGTTGGGTGAGCAGACATTCAGTTCAGCTTGTTGCTTTTGATGCTATTTATGTACCTGAAGTTAATGATGGACCTAGGGCCATGCCCACAAGACTGTTCCCACTTAAGACACCAGTCCCAAATCCCAGGGGAGCCTCACATACTTTTGACTAACCAACTGGCAAGAGTTCCCACAGTTAACCTGAGCAGCCTCCATCATTTTCTGGGCCTTATCATTGAAGAAAGCTCAGGGAAGCACTTTGCCCCATTTCCGACTGAAACTCTGGAGCTGCAGATGGAAGTGGTTTCCATATGCAGAGCTCCTAAGTCCTCTCCCAAAGCAAAACCTGAATGAGCTTTACATGTATGTAGCTGGGGCTCTCCATCACCATCATCGTTTGGCTTGGAGGCCCGTGAGTAAAGCTCCAAGTTCCAGCCCTTGATGGCCTAGGAAGGACTTGTTGGTGAGCAGTAGGTTCCAGATACTAACTAGGTGGGTCTGGAAGGCCCCTTTTTTGATTCGTTTGCCTTTGTTTTGTTTCTGAGACAAGGTTTGTCATACAGTATAGTCCAGGCTAGCCTCAAATTTGAAATTTGTGATCTTCCTGCCTCAGCTTCTTGAGTGTGTGCTATCATTATCAGACGTACTCATCACTCAGGAAGCTCTTCACCAAGGATGGAGAATAAAACCCAAATTATTTCTTTTTTTTATCCCAGAGGTAGTCAGGGAACTGGGAGACAAAGAGGAGAGAGGCAGGGAAGGCCGTGCCACTGCAGGCTCTGCTGTTTACAGAGTGCAGCAGGGAGGGCGTCTTACCAAGTGACACAAGGAGTTCTTAATTTTAAAGTTTAAAATTAAAACCAGGGCTCTGTGTGCCCTGAGTGTGACAAGAGAGGCCAGGTCAGAGATAGAGAGACAGGGTCCTGAGGGCTGTGTGGAGTGTTTCCTAGGAGACTGATATTTGCTGAAGCACTCTTCTCTCTTCTGTTTCTAAAGAGGACCTAACGGAGAAGACAACAGAAAACAATGAGCAGCGAGAAGAGATCATTCGCCTCAAGCAAGAGCAGAGCTGCCTGCACGACGAATTAATTTTTACTGGTAAAAGAATTAAAGTGTTTGAACAGTTGTGTTTTTGTAAACTCAGCTTTGGGTCACAGGCTAAAGGATTTACATCTCCCTAAAAATAAGCTTTTGGGTTTTTTCCCATGTCTTTTGAGGGACTGGTAAGAGACTAGGTTTGAGTTTTAATATTTTTTAATATTCTGTTTTTCAAGATTGAGTTTCTCTGTGCAGCCCTGGCTGTCCTGGAACTCACAGAGATCTGCTTGCCTCTGCCTCCTAATTGCTGGGATTAAAAGCCTGTGTCACCATCCCCTCAGTGAGTTTCAACGTTTTTTATTCTCCCTCGGAGTAGCTAGTCTTCTTCCTGTAAAGCAGAGATATATCTTGTCCATCTTAAATGGGTCATTATGCTTCTGGAGGAAAAAAAAAATACTTCTGTTATAAAGTGCATTTTAGGGTAGGAGTGTAGCTCAATTGGTGGAGGGTCTGTCCAGCAGTTGCTGGGCCTGGTGGCATATGACATATAATCAAAGAACTTGGAAGGTGGAGGCAGAAAGATCAGAAGTAACATCATTTAAAAAGAATCTTTGGATTGAAGAGGGGAGGTTGTTTTAATTTCACAAATGCTAAGTAAGCAGTCAGGAGTTCAGAGGGCCAGGGTGGACAGAGTACTTACCTAGCACTAGACTTGGCCTCCAACACTAAAGAGCTCTTTAGTAATTGAGCACTGACTTTGCAGATTAATTACCTTCAGTCACTAAGTCGGGAAACACTCGTGTATTGTTGCAGCAGGTGTAACGCAGAATGAGAAAGCCGGGCAAGGTTCTTCCTCAGTAGTGTGTCATGTGTAACTGTCCCAAGCCTTCCCATCGAACACCACCTTCCCCAGCACTGCCCTGCCCATCCCACCTGACACTTCCCCTGCTGAAGTCCTGTCTTCCACTTTGTGGACTCTGAGATCCTTTATGCCTCTGCCCACCAAGGTTTCCCTAGGCTCTCACTTCAGCAGTTGTGTTAGGAACATCATAGTTTTGGAGAAAATTAGGTTAACATTTTTGGTTCAGTCATTCTTCTCAATCCCCTTCCCTTTTATAAAAAATTTAAAAGTTTTTTTTATTTTACATATTAACAACAGATCTCCTTCCCTCCCCTTCTCCTGCTCACCCTCCATTTGCACAATCCAAATTCTTTTAAGAGGAGAATAAATTCCTACAGTTTAAAGGGAGAAAACAACATTACCTTTAGAATTTTCAAATGAAGGGAATCAATCGTCATTCTCATCTGGCTCTTAAGGATTAGGGTAGGACAGTGCTGGTTTCACCACTAGAGGTCACTGTGTTAATTATTTCTAGGATTTCTGCTTTGTGTGTAACTAAAGATGAACTTCTGGTTGAAATCAGACAGTCTGAAGGGGACACTCAGCAAATGCTACAAAGACACTGCTTGATTTCCTGTAGTGTAGTCCGAGCTATATTGCCAAAGGAAAATGTCACGAAAGTCTTCAGCTGCCCGAGTGTTATAGTAAAACAGCATGGAAAGGTCAGAGGATGGAGTCTGGTTTATGGCTATTTTATGCCACCTGTCCCTGATTTAGTCCTGAGCTGAGACTTAGAGATGCACCCAGCCCACTTTGATTCATAAAATCCTTTTTGATTTGTAAATGTATGAGACTTGTTAAATAAAACTATAATCCATTTTGGGAAATAACTTTTAAAAACATTTTTTCAACTGATTGCCTTTCTACTGAAGACAATTATACTACATTATTGTTTCAAAAAGGTTTTGTATGTTTTAGTTATAAAGGTATCTCAGGGTGCTAGGAATGTAGTTCAGTTAGTAGAGTGCTTACATATTATACCTTGGGTTTATTCCCCAGCATCATAAAAAGACCCAACGTGTAGCAGGGTGAAGTGGCACACACCTTTTATCCCAACAGGCAGAGACAGGGCAGGTGGATCTCTTGAGTTTGGAGCCAGCCTGCTCTACATAGTTAGTTCCAGGACAGCCAAAAACTATATGAAACCCAGTCTCTAAATACAAAAACAAAAAGATAAAAAAAAAAACAACAAGGGTTGTGTGTGTGGTATACACCTGTGATCTCAGCCCTTGAGGGTCGAGAGGACAAGCTCAGCCTCAGTTATGTAGTCAGCTGGAGGGCAGCCTGGGTCATGTGAGAGCCTATATTAAAAAGAGAAGGCTGGAGATGTAGCTCTGGATACACATAAAAATAGAGAATTAAGTGAGTAAGGATTGAGGTATGTATGAAGCTCATTGGTTGAGTACCTACCTAGTATACACGGAACCCTGGATTCAGTGAAACAACACTAACTGGAGAAACAAAGAATTTTAAAAGGCTTAATGTGGTAACATGCAATCAAGTTCTGTGGAGGTACTCTGGCAGATACGTTTTATTCAATGTTGGAAGATGCTCCAAAGTTTTATTTTCAAGTTCAGAACTTTGTTTCCTCTTGTTGAAGATGAAATTCTTCACATTGGCTTAGAGACATGTTCCATTTCTTTATACCAAATGGTCGTAAGGAACATGCAAAGAGGGTAATTTTAATGTGTCATGTATGCTATGAATGAAGGCTTGTCCCATTGAAGTTCAACCTCAGGCCACAGTCAATACAAGGCAGAGCCTCAGCTAGACTCAGACCCCGAGTATCCTCCTCCGTGCTGTGTTGTGCTCAGACAGAACTGTTAGCACAGCTTTGGTTTCTGTAACCACTTGTAGAGTAGACAGACCCACTACACTCTGCTCCCTCAGCAGGTCTGTAGAGCACTGTCTGGACAAAGGCAGCAATGCTGGTTATGCTAGAATTGCTTCCTATGCAGCAGGAGGTTGTGCTAAAATTCAGCATTAATCTGGGTATGTGGCACATGCCTGTAATCCCAACCCTTGAGAGATATAAGCAGAAAGACCAGGGTTCAAGGCCTCCTTTGGTTACAGAAAGTGATAAAAGTCATCCTGAATCACACAAGAGCCTGAATTTAAAAAAATAAACCACAGTGGCTCTGGGGAGGTAGCTCAGTGGTGAAGAATACTTGCTCTGTCATCCTGAGGACCAGATGGATCCCAGAACCCAGCACCAGCCAGACATCCCTAAAATTACTCAGCTCTTAGGGGAACTGACACATGAAGATTCTTGAGGTTTGCTGGCTTCTGTCTTAGTTAAATCCAGATTAAACCAAATTCATCGAAAGTCTTCGCCTTACAGAAACAGGTTGAGAGCAGGCTCTTGAGAGGGCTCATGCAATAAAAACATTTGCTGCCAAGCCTGAGCATCTGTGCTCAGTACTAGGGACCTATATGGTGGGAGGAGAGAACAGATTCTTGCTCTCTGGCCTCCACCTGTATAACTTTGTGTGTAAACAAATAAATGTAGGTCAGCAGGATGGCTCAGTGGGTAAAACATTTGCTGCCAAGGATGATTAAACTGAGCTTAATCTCTAGGGACCCACACTGTAGAAGAGAACTAAGTCTAAACCTCTGACTTCCTGAGTGTACCATAGCACATGTGCACTTGCAGTTACTTTAAAAATAAATACAATACATCAATAAATTCTTTGTTACTTATAAAAATATAGATGAACCCCAGGAAAGAGTCTCCAGTTGCTTATCAACACCAAGTGGTCAGCCTTGAAATTATATGTGGCCAAGTAACAGTATATCGACTGTGTGTGTGTGTGTGTGTGTGTGTGTGTGTGTGTGTGTGTGTGTGTGTATTAGAAAACACAAAGAAAAAGAGGCCATGAATTTCAAAGAGAGTAAGGCTGCCTGGGAGGGATGGGAGGGGAAAGGGAAAGGGGAAATGGTGTTATTTTATTTTACTTTTAAAAGAAATATCATTTTAAAAATAGGTGGAAAACAATGCCCTCCTCTGGTTTCCAAGCGTCTCATACATACTCATAGACATACACACTGATAAAGAAATAGAAATAAATTCTAATCACAAAATAATACTAAGATCAGAAATTAATGTTAAATTAAAATGTGTTTGTGTGCTTGCTTATTGTGGTTTTTTGTTTTTTGAGTCAAGGCCTTACGTGGCCAAGGGAGGCTTTGAATTCTTGGTTCTCCTACTCTACCTCCCAAGTGTTGGGAGTAGAGATATGCACTAGCACACTGGTTCTAAAGTTTATTTTATTTATTTTTTAATGTGTGTGTTTGGCTGCTTGTATATCTTGTACCATATGCATGCCTGGTGTCCAAGGAGACCAGGAAGGGCATTAGATTCCCTGGAACTGGAGTTACAGATTATTATGATCTGTCGTGTGGGTGCTGGGAACTGAACCAGGTCCTCTGTAAGTATAGCTAGTGCTCTCTAACTGCTGAGCCATCTCTTCGGCCTGCAAATGTTTTATTCTTAATTGAGTCATAATTCATCATATTGCCTGAAATGTAGCTCAGTATTAAAGCACTTTTTAAAACTCTAATACCACTGATAATTGTAATAATAATATTATGTACCTATGAAGTACAATGTGTTAATTTAACACACACATATGTAAGGTTTGATACTATGGTAGTTTAAATGAGAATATACCTTATAGGCTCATATGTTTAAAGACTTGGTACCTGGTTGGTGGAGCTGTTCAGGATTAGATTATGTGGCCTTGTGTAGGTGGGCTTTGAGGTTTCAAAAGTCCATGCCATTCTTAATTAATTCTCTCTGCCTCTTTTTTAATTATTTTATTTTTATTTTAAATTACACACACACACACACACACACACACACACACACACACACACACACACACACACACACACGTTGAGGGGGTGTGTGAACATGATTGTAGTGCTCTGGAGGCCAGAAGAGGGCAACTGTGGGGATGGCCACCTGAAATGGGTGCTGGGAACTGGCCTGTGGTTCTCTGAAAGAAAAGTAAGCACCCCCAAATCACTGACCCATTTCTCCAGCCCTTTCTCTACCTCTTACTCATGGATAAGGCTATTGCTATGTTCCTCACGGTGATAGTCCTAGACTCTAACCTTCTGGAATTGTAAGCCCCCAATAAACTCTTCTATAAGTTGTCTTGGTCATGATGTTTCTTCACAACAATAGAACATAAGTAACTAGCTAACTAAAGTACTAAATGTTAAGTACAAATACCAAATAAGAAAAATTTCATTTCTGTCTCTATTTTTTTGAGTGAGACATTTATTGCTGATGTGGCTGTGTGAATCAAATCAGTTCTTCCCTCCCCTTCCCCTCAAGAGAGGGTTTCTCTGTGTAACAGCCCTGGCTGTCCTGGAATTCACTCTGTAGACCAGGCTGGCCTCAGACTCACAGAGTTACTTGTCTCTGCCTCCTGAGTGCTGGGATTATAGGAGTGAGCACCACCACCCAGCTAAAATCAATCCTTATGTACACTGTTGGTGTGTGTTTGGGGATAGTATCTTGCTTTTACACCTTTATAGTTCCCTCTTTTTAGTTATTCTTTTTTCTAACATTGTGCTAGTGAGTACTCTACCGCTAAGTTATATTTTCATCTCCTTAAAATAACATCTTTATATGTTTCTGTAATGTTTTAAGTAGGTTCCTTCTATGTTGCTAAGACTGTTCTAACTCTTGACCTCGAATGATTTTCATGTGTGTGAGTCTGGAGTAGCTGGGAACACAGGATTGATTTGAACACAGGTGTCACTAAGCCCAGCTTGTTAAAATAAATTCCTAAGACTGGAGAGACAGCTCAGCAGTTAAGAGCACTGACTGTTCTTCCAGAGGATGAGATTCAATTCCCAGCACTCTGGTGGCAGCTGACAGCTCACAGCTGTCTGTAACTGTAGTTCCAAGGAATCTGGTGCTCTCTTCTACTTTGAAGGCATGCGTGTGGTACGCGCATATACATGCAGGCACACACACATTTAAAGTTAAATCTTTAAAAATAAGCTAGTCAGGCAGTGGTGGTGGATGCCTTTAATCCAGGAAGCAGATGCAGGTGGATCTCCGTGGGTTCAAGGCCAGCCTGGTCTACAGAGCCAGTTCCAGGATAGTCAGGGCTACACAGAGAAACCCTGTCTCTAAATAAATAATTAATTAAAAAATAAGTCCTTAGCCAAAGGTGATACAATTCTACAGTCCTTCCAGTGTAGAGACTCCAGGAAGATCATAAATTCAAGGCCAGCCTGGATTGATAGAGGGATCCTGTCTCAGTAAGTAAAGATGATCACCACTTCTTGATACCTCTTCTGAAGCTTTAGGGTTGTTGTTGTTTGTTTTGTTGAGTTAGGGTCTCATGTAATCCAGGCTAGCCTTGAATTCCTGAGGTTTTCACCTCTCCAACTCCCAAGTGATGGAATTACAGGTATGAGCTCCTTTTTGACTTAACATGAATTATATTGTGCCTTTTCTTGTTTCATGAAGGATCCAGTCAGAATCACACATGAAAGCTCCTCTTATTCAGTCATTCTGCAGTTTTTAAGTTTAAGAACCATAACAAAGGTGTTAATCTTTATAATCTGAGAGATATGTGTTGATATTGCTGATGAAAAAATACCTAGTCATTTTTGTCCTTATGCAGCAGAGAGAGAAAAAAGGAAAGATGAGTTACTTGATATTGCAAAGTCAAAGCAAGATCGTACAAATTCGGAGCTACACAATCTGAGACAGGTATGTCCCAGCTGAACTGTTGACCATAGGTGGGAAATGTTGAGGAATTAGGAAGCTGTTTGTTGATTGTGTGTGTGTGTGTATGTGTGTGTTTGGGGGCTTTTTTTTATTTCTTTTTTTTTCTCTTTTTTTCTTTTTTTCTTTTTTGAGGCATGGCCATCCTGGAACTTTCTTTCTAGACCAGGATGGTCTCGAACTAAGAGATTCATCTGTCTCTGCCTCCCAGGTACAAGGATTAAAGGTGTGCGTTGCCTCTGTCCAGCACCTGTTGATTTTGTTAGTGGTACCTCCTGGATCTTCACTATAGCAGGCATACACCTTATGTCTTATTTAGCAGAGCAGATAGTGTCTTAGCTGTGGGAATTAGAGATAGGAGGTGAAATGTATGGAAATATCCTGCTGCAACCATAGGAAACAGCAAAGCAAACCACCTGGTCTGTTTTAGGATTTCAAAGTGCCAAACTGTTGACTGGGTTTGGATTTGTTTTATTTTATTGATTTGTTGACATCTCTGACAGATTTACGTAAAACAACAGAGTGACCTGCAGTTTCTTAATTTCAATGTAGAAAATTCTCAGGAATTAATACAGATATATGGCTCAAAGATGGAGGAATCAAAGGCCCAGGAAAGCAGGTAATCTTGGCTCATGGTACTGATGTTGATTTTTTTCTTTCTTATTAGGCCAGTTACTCTGTGCTTACCGTAGGCTAGAACCTGGTCCTGGACCTTGTACAGTAGGAAATAAACCTGTGAACACGAAGAATTGGATTATCCTAGTGCTCTGGGGACCTGATGTAAGAATTTTAGGTGTGATCTGTAGATGTCAACTAGTCATCTGACTAGGTTTGCATGTCTGTGAGTAAAAGACTTTGAGCCGGAGTAGACACTACAGAGATGACCAGGCCTTTATTAATGCAGCACTTCCATAGGGAATAAGATCAGTAGGACTTGGTACTGGCCTCAAAGAACAATGCAAAGAATAGAATAGCATCAGTGACTGTAGCAGGAGCGCAGACCTCAGTAGGGGGCATGACAAGCATTGGCCTGGTGATGCATAACCTCTTTTATTTATTTTTTAATGTTTTTGAGATATATTCTCACTAAGTCATCTTGACTGATCATAAATGGATGTGGTCTTCCTCTTTCCTATTTACTGGGATTACAGATGTATTCTGGCAAGGCCAGCTGAAGTCATTGTGCTTTTCAATAAGAGGGATTGGGGCATCCCCAGTCTGCGCTAGATGGTCAGTGACTGGTGACTCCAGTTCCTGTACCTGCGGCTGGCAGCAGGATTCCTCATGCCACCAGCAGGCCCCAGGCCTCTGGTATTCTCTTTAAAGCAGAAGCCTTTGACATGTCTTTTTCTTCTTGAACTTCATTGCCACTGGGAGGCACTAGCTGAATTGAGGTTGCTTCTTAGAAGTGGTTCATGCCATGGCTTGTGGGATGGCTCCAGAAGTACTGGCACTCACCACTAAGCCTGAAGACAGAGTTCAGTCCCCAGCCCCTACCCCCTCCCTCTTCGCACAGACTTAGCCAATCAATCAATAACTGTATAAATTGTTTAAAAAGGAAGTAGCTTATGCCATCATGGAAAGAAACAGTTATGCTTTCTTTATGAATACAAGCCCAGCATGGTGTGCACATCCCTAGCACTCAGGAAGATCCTGATTTCTAGGCCAGCCTGGGCTACAAGTGAGAACATGTCTCAAATCAAACAGGTGGGAAAGCCAGTAGGAAAAACCTTAGAGCAAGGCATGGTAAAGGTCTTGTTAAATTTCTCTAATAGACTTTATTTTGTTGTTGTTTTGATGGTAAACACAATGGGTGCGGGATGGAAAGGGGAGGGGAATATAGGCTTATTCAGAAAGGCTTCCTGTAGGCAGTGGGGCTGGAATTGGGCTCTGAAAATCAGACTGATGGGCTTTACTGGGATTTAAGTCTACTAATGCGGCTTGGGGGAGGTTATGCTAGAAGATGATAGTACCAAGTCTATATTATAACTCCTATTTTTTTGTAATGCCACTGTAGCAGAGACATGTGTTTATCAGACCTTGACAATAACTACCCAAAAATCGATATTAAGAGAGAGAGAAATCAGAAGTCATTGGTTAAGGATCAAAAGTTTGAGGTCACGTTGGCTCAGCACAATAGGTCAGACAAGAGCTCTTGTGATGCATGCAGAGAGAAGAAGCTACAGGTTAATACTACGTTTGGGGAAAATGTAATTGCTCTCTCATCTCTATTTACCAAAGACTTACTGGAGAAACAAAAGTCTTGGTCTCTGGGTGGAAAAATCCAGACTGAACCTGAAAACAAAGTTACACTATGCAAGATTCATGCAAAGTCACCCAAAAGCAATGGAGTGGAGCTTCAGATGGGAGAGAAGCAGCTCTCGGAAACATCCGTCTCACTACCTGATGAGAAGCCGTGGCCTGACATCAGTGTTTACCTGGGCCTTTCTAACTGCTCTGCCTCAAAACAGCTGGAAAAGCCTGACGGGGACTGCCCTGACCCCACAGATATGTCTGAAATCTCATGCTGCACCCAAAATGACATCTGTATGGGTGACAGTGACCTGTATGAACCCAAGTGCTGCCACCCCAGTAACATCATCGTCGAAGCCCCGGGACACATGACTGACATAGAGTGGATGAACATTTTCAAGCCTCCCAAAACGCAGAGGATTGTTCGCCACAAGACTTTGTGCACTTGTTCAGGAGGTGTCAGTGGAATGAAATATAATCCCTCAGCAAGGTTAGTGATATTCACTGCTGTAGACACAGGTGCATAACCCACAACAGGCTCAGAAAGGGCTGCAGAGAAAGCACTGTTTGCCAACTGCAATTGTGTTTAAGACAAACCTTTTGCTCTTTCCTCAAAGCATAGACACCGAGCTTTGTGCAGGGAGACTTTATAGGCTCCAATGGAAAGTTTGCACTGAGGGCAGCTTCTTAGACAGAGGTTTTACTTAAAAATAAAACCAATTATGAGTTGGGCAGCAATGTTTTATTAGAAAACAAACAAGTAGGTCACTGGTCAGAGTGGAATGCTGTTCTGGAGCATTCCTCACTCTAGGATCCTTTCCAATCGACAAGCTGACCCTTTGAGGCCCAGACTGCAGTATAGACCCCACACCACAGTTTCTGTTTGTCCTTATCTAGGATCACTGGGCATGTTACATACCCACGATGCCTCGCCTGTGTCCAGCTCATGCATGCTTTCAATTTTTCATTTCAAAGGCGTCTCAGTGTCTAGTTCATACCTGTTTTCAACTTTTAATTTCCCAGGCTTTCTAAATAAGTGAAAGGTAGAACATTGGTGTTTAACAAGTTGATAAAAGTAACTGGCTTTTTTATTCATAAGACAATTAGTATATGCTAAATTATTCAAGCTTTTCTTATTGTTAGAGTTGCTGAGTCTTGTGGCTGAGTGGCACTGTAATAATGCCTGCTATTTTTAAGTAAAGCATAGCTCTCAGCACAGAAAGGATGAAGTTTCTATATTGAGAGCCTTATTTTAGTCATTGCATTGACTTTCACAGGACTTTAGGATGAAAATTTCTAGTA